>OX344723.1:9156127-11858658 GCA_947034835.1 Ballota nigra
ACTTTGTTAACTTGTACACGTGCTTATTTATTTACTCGGTGAGGTTGATTGCTGCAGGAAAAGAAAGAGTACATTAACTGTCTGAAATCTATGGGCCATAATTCTGAAAAATGTAGACAATTTTCTAAGAAGTACCTGGAATGTCGTATGGAGAAGTAAGTGTTATCAGTTTTCATTGCTGTGGATTGCACTCTTTGCTGTAATTCATTTGACGTATAATTATCTCGTTGCGCTTCTTTATATGTTGGTGAAGTTGCTGTTATTTGAAGTTTTCTTTTATATGATAATTTGTAGTCTTCCATTATTCCAGTTATGGTTAGCCGAGTCTTGCAATTTTAGCCCTTTAAGTTACAAAAGACAGTAGAAGATGAATACTTATCACGACAAGCTGGTTTTGGTATACTTTTGACTTATCGTTAATGGTTAAGGTCTCCTGAGCTTATGAGATTTCGAGTCTCATCATCACATCTATATACTATATCGAATATTATTTCAGAGGTTTCATCACTGTATAATCTGGCTTTAGCCATTATTCAACAATCTGGAACCTATAGAAGCTAAACTGAAATGGACTTCTGCAGGAATCTGATGGCAAAGCAAGATATGTCCGAACTTGGATTTAGAAAGGGCGACGAATTGCAAGCTTCTGCAGACGAAAGTGACCGTGGGAAGGATATCTAACCGGAGAGCTTATTTATTGCTGCAACTTGAAAATAGAATTTGTATCCCATTAACCTCAGAGCACATTATCGCAATTTATTTCAACTCTCCATCGGAATTTTACAATGCTATTCCGACAGCATACAAGTTTTGGTCTGTGTTATTGATTTTTGTGCAACATAGACGAGGGATCTTAACCCTGGGCCTAAAGACACAGGAACATATTTTGTTTTTAAGCATTTGATTGCTGTGTATGGTAACTATAGGTTGATGGAGAAAAGATAAATGATATATTTTGGCTTATTTCATATAAGCTAATGATGTATCGGTTTCAGTTATGTTTTCAACATTTTTTTCCATATGAGTTATCCTTGATGTGGGCTGTTAACAAAATGAACTCAAATAATCGAGGTTTCATGAATCATAAAGGGGAACACTGTGTTGTCCATCAACATATTTATGAGGAGGTTGACTAAAAAGTAAAAATAAAAATAAATATGTAATTTGATTTTATATGAAATATAGTTTAAATATAAATTTTCATCTTATAATTTGATTTACACACTTGCGGTTTCATACCAATGTGCATTCTCTTTATAGACAAAAACTCATATGAAATAAATGTACTTTACTCTATTAAATGGCTTGTGGGCTTATGGCGCAATCAAGTTTAAGAGACCGTCTCATCCTAGATCTCCTACTTGTAATATTGTATTTGATTTAATTAATATATTTCAATGAAAACAAATACTCCTTTAAATCTATTCTCATTTCCATTTTAGAAATTATTATTTTACTATTACTCTGATAAATAATTACTTTGTTTATAAATTGACTCCACAATACATTTAGTTTGTCTAATTTTCCTTAAAACCTTCCAATAGAAACATACTAATACATTTTAGTTTAACCACTAATATTTTTTAAATTTGATTTTTTAAAACTAATGTAGTCCGCAGCAGAAAAATAAGAAAGTCCAAAAACGGTGAAAAAGACGGATGAAGGAAGTGGTTGATTGTTATGCTGGCGGGAGCATACTCCTATGCAATCCCTACTTTCTGTTTCAAAAAACAAACTTCCTTTCTCTCTCTCAAATCAAATATAACTGCCTTTACTCTACCTGGATTTCTTTATCATTAATTTCCCTCGATGCATTCAATACCATTTTTTTAAACTGCATCACCAACCCCTTTCTTCTCTCTGCTCCCATGGCCGCCAATTTCTCTCTCCGCTCCTCCTACTTCTGCAATCCGTAACTACTTCTCCCTCTCTCTCTCTCTCACTCGCTCGCATTTACTTCTTTCTCTGCTTCAAGTGTTGATTTATCGATGACGATGGTTGACTCTAATTATCAAGTTAATGAGGACGTTTCTTGAGTTGTTTTTAGCATGATTTTGGGTTTAGTTACAGAAATCGCGGTTAATTTTAACCTAATGTGATGGGTCTTTCCAATTGATCTGTAAAACCCTTGATTTTGTTTTGTTTCTGTGGCAGAAAAGCTGTTATATCGATCGATTCCAAGTTCGATTCGCCATCTGTTTCCATTATCAATGCGAAAGAGATTGAGAGGCTTAAGCTAGCTACAAATGCCATTCCGGCGCGGTTTCTTAAGCGATATGTTTCGAAGCCGCGAATGCCGTTGTCTAAATGTACTTCTAATGGAACGCTATCATCGACGGAGCCAAATTCGGACTTCGGCATTGAGGAAGACTGTTCTCCGCCCGAGTTTCTTTGCTCTGAAACGGATGGTAATCGGGTGAATTGCCTTGTACGGATATTGCGCGATTGTGCGATGAGCTTTTCCGGTGCGAAGAAGGAGCTCGAATTGCGTGGAAATTTGGAGGAACTCTTGCTCAAAATGGCGTGGAAGGTATTGGATGTGGAAGTCTGGCATAAAGGCATTGGTTACCCGGTACGCGAATTTCCCGAGCATTTTCTTGTTTGGTATTGATTATAACTGCCTGGCATTGTGGGTATGAATGACTTGCGGAAATTAGAAGTAGAATATTGATGTTGTTGAAACACTTTGGTTTTGAATAGATTCTTGCCGACCGGATTTTTGGAGCATTTTCTTGATCAGTTTTGATTTGAATTCTGGCTGCCTGGGAATGTGGGTATGAATGACTTGAAGAAATTAGAAGTAGAATCTTGATATTGTTGGAACACTTTGGTTTTGAATAAATAAATATTAACTGAAGTTTTGGAGCATTTTCTTGATCAATTTTGAATTCTGGCTGCCTGGGATTGTGGATATGAATGATTTGCAGAAATTAGAAGTAGAGTCTTGAAATTTTTGAAACAGTTTGGTTTTGAATAAATTCCTACTTTCGTAGCATTTTCTCGATCAATTTTGAATCCTTACTGCCTGGCATTGTGGATATAAATGATTTGAAAAAATTAGAAGTAGAATCTTAGAAATTCCTGATACTGTTTGGTTATTAATAAATTCTCATTTTCGTAGCATTTTCTTGATCAATATTGAATCGTAACTGCCTAGAAATGTGGATATGAATGATTTACAGAAATTGGAAGTAGAATCTTGAAATTATTGGAATGAGAGAAAATGGAATAATGTTGATTCCCTTTTCAGGTTGCAGCATATGCTTTGCTAAAAGCAGCAATTGAAGTGGAACTGTTTCAATCTCACAATCACTCCAACCCATCTCCTGTATATGAGATGTAAGTCCAGGGTCTGCCTTGAAACATTTATTCTTTCATCAATTTGCCTTGTGTAGCTGTGCCTTAATTTGGAAAAAAATCGGAATAATCTATAGCTACAACTTCTTCGTAAAGATTTATTTGGATCTGGGATTTTTTTCTGCCTTTTGCTTAAATTCACAATTCTGCTGTACTCTGCTGTTTCATTTCTCTGTTCATAAGAAAATAAAAATGCAGATTAGGTTATGACATTCTCATCTTTCATGTGCTCCAGCCTCTCTCCATGTATGCATGTTCTTCGAGTCAACATAGAAAGTGAGTTAAATGAAAGGAACCCGAAATTGGTGCAATGGTTTAACACGGTGGAACTTCCTCGATTATGTGGATTTTTTATGCCTCTGTTCAAGAAATGGTCAGCCGATTATGCTGAGAGGTTTGGTTGTTTCACCAATGCTATTGTTCCCATATTTTTGGTTATTTCGTCTAGCAGTTTAGAGAAATCTAATACACGGATTATGCAGTGGTATTGCAGCGACGATTATTGGCATCACATGCGCTGTTTCTGTTCGAAAGCTAGGTTCTGATCGGATCTCAAGCTCCTTATACTCGGATTCTATTGATCAAGCATTGGAAGAACTCATGACTATGGCCTATGATCTAGTTCCTCTTGACAATTTGCATCACTTGGCAATTGAGGCTGGATTCGAGCAGGATTTTCTGTCCCATTTTGGAAGTAAAGTTCTTCCAAGTAAGAAGGACGGAGATTTAGAATTTTGGATTGGACTGATTCATAGAAAACTTTCTGTAGCACTAGAAAGAGAGAGTGTTATCAAAGGCAGACACAATATCTCTGACAAGGTTTCTCCTTCATTCTTAACCGAGTTCAATCTTGTTGTCGCTCACAAATCTAAACTAGTTTATATTGTCCTTTTGTTGTTTGCAGGTTCAAGAAAGTACTCTGTGTACTATTGCGCTTTTTGCTTATCTAGGAAGACAATCGAGGTTATTCTTGTCAAAGCAAAATATAAACGAAGCCGATGAGCAAATTACAAAATTTCTCAGGTATACTTGATCTCTATCCATTTTTATTTTAATCAAAACTGTTGAAGTTGACATGCTCGTGTTTCTGCAGTTACTTAGAATGTGGTATCCTCTTCATATATCCCGAATTCTCAACAATATCAGCCTATCAGCTCTTAATGGAGGTGAGTTTAAGTTTACTTTTCCTAGAAATTACTAAAATATAGTAAAATAAACCAGGTTCTCAACTTTATTGTTAAACAGGTGGTTATTGATGAGATATGTTGGCTCGACTTATTTGCTGCGTATAACTGCAACTTATCTCAAGAAGGGGAAAGATCTAAGAGCCAACCAATGCCAGCAGAAAAGGAGATTATCTTTTACACACTTTTTACCATCTGCTATGATGTAATTTCAGGATTTGCTCACTACTCTAAGTCAACACAGCAAACCTTAGATCCTCATGTGCTGGAATTCTTGCTTCAGAGGTGATCAACATTAAACACTCTATTTTTTTAGCTTCTATAGCAATTATTGTAGGCTCAGAGTTGATTTCTGTCCTTAGCCAAGACCTGCTATCAGCATGTTTGGTTGAGAATTGGGCTACTTATGATAGCAACGGGTAAGTCGGTTTTTTCTGGATGTCATCTAAGGCTGATAAGAACATGACTAAGGTTCTTCCTCTTTTAACTTTGTTGGCAGTGACCTACCAAAAATCGGGGAAAGAGACGTGTCTGATTCAGCACAATCTTTACTGAGAATTGGAGAGCAGATGCATAAAAGAGCATCTTCTGTGACAGAGGTATGAACTATAGTAATTTCTGATATTTATTGAACTGTAAAGAAAAACGAAACACAAAAAATGGGTTCTCAATCTTGATCTCTGTTTTTCAAGATAAGTGTTTAGGATATTCCTGAAATTGTTAAAAATGACAGGCTGCGAGCTTGTCCGGTACTCATGTGGAAACAGTACCCGATTTGGATCATAAGTCTAAATTCAAGCCTGTTAATTTTCTCAAGAAGTCATTCAAGAAGCTCGTAGCTGCTAGTAAAGTAAGTCCAACACAATAGCTATCTAGTTACACCCAGGTTTAGTGGTCTCACCGGAATTGTATGTTGTAGGATGTGTGGATGGGGACCCAGCTGCTGTTCGTAGACATCTCTGACCTTCTGAGGTTTCTGGGGAAGAAATGCTTTGGCCGTAAGATCACAGAAAGGGAAGGTCGAAAGATGAAAAGGACACTGTGTGACCTTGCTACACTTGTCCCTGTAACAATACTGATGCTACTACCTGTAAGCTTCATTCATATTATCCTTTGAATTTGTTCATAAGTTAACATTAAAAAGTGGGGTGTTATTTATTAAGAACTTTCTGTTTATCAGGTTTCAGCTGTAGGCCATGCAGCCATGTTCGCTGCAATCAAGAAATACATTCCTTGTCTGGTAAAAATTGATATGTATTTATATGTGTTATATAATGTCACCCTTGTGGTTTTTGGTCGTTGATTACATGTTGTTACTGTGGACTAGATTCCTTCTCCTTACTTAGACGAACGGCTCGACTTGGTGAAGCAACTGAAAAGAACGAAGAAGATGAAGTTTCAACGCGTTAATGTTGAGGAGGACTCTTACCATCACTAAAGCTGCTCTCTAACAATACATACAGGACTGAAAATTAACATTTTTTGTGTGTATAGTCATTCAAAATGTGCATAAATAGGTTTTTTGATTCAAGGAAATGCACATAAAAGAAGGGTCAGAGACTTTTACTTTTTGGGTTTTTAGTGTACATTCTATGTCTTGTATGAACTAGATACAGAGAATTGAGCTGAGAATATGATTCTATATCATTCTCTTCATTTTTCCAAGCTAAATAGCTGATGTTCTTTGTTGTTCTTCTGTTATATTTAGTGTTCTTATTCCGTCTTTCATGTTAGTTATCACAAATGTTAAAATGGATAAAAGCATTTAATGTAAAAAGTATAAATGTTATTTAAAAAAAAAACAATATAAAATAATACTTTTTCAATTCTCTATTAAGTTATTCGCTTATCAAAACGAAAATGTCTTAACATACATTAACCATTTCCTAAAATGGCAAAGCATGTCCACACTTTTTCTTAAAAAGAAAATTGTCCATCGTCTTTAATTTTATTACACCAAATTCTATATCTAGTCACCTCATTACACGTTTTACAATAATTTAATAAAAGGCAAAGAGAGTATATATATATATTTTTATGAAGAATATAAGTATATTTTTAAGTATTAAATACTATTCATATTGAATTTTCTTTCCACCTTTCACCAAGGTATTTTATGCTAAAGTATTTTATAACAATTTAAATAGAATTTTTTACCCACAATTTAAATTAGATAGCACATGTATAAAAAAAAAAAAAAAGGTTCAAATGCTAAAGCGATAATAATAATCTAAAATCCGAGCAAGGGTTTTGCGTTTGGAGCCCTTTTTTCTTCTCTCTCTTGTATGCAAGTCTAACCCTTCAAATTCAAATCTTTCGAACAATAAATAGAGAATGCAACTCCGTTTCCTTCTCTCCTCCGCCAATCGCCACCCTTTCTCCGCCGCACCCATTTTCTTCTCCAAAAATCTCTCCTTTTCAAATTCATTCCCAATTTTAGTCAAAACCCACCTCAAGAAACACCAACCCCCATTCCAATTTGCCACCTTTTCGGCATACTCCAAGAAAAATAACGGTACCACTAATGTTAACAGGAATTCGCGCTCTTTTAATAGGAACAGAAGTACTTTAAGAGAGACTGCGATAAAGAAGGATAAGAATAGTGATAAAGGTGGTTTGTTGGCAATGGAAGAAAGTGATAATAAAAGTGCAAAAGTTGGAACCGAGGGTTTAGGGTTTAACAGAAAGAGGGCTGAGGGTAGGGATGAGAGTTCCAAAAGGAATTTGCAGCTTAAAGTACGAAAGCTCAATCCTGCTAATACTACTTCCTATGTTCAGGTGAGGAATTTTTTTGTTTTTTGTTTTTTTAATCTTTGTTTGCGTTTAATATTATGCTTCTCGATTGAATAATCACCTTCTTTTGATTGCTTTGTTGGTACAATTTGAACCTCAGTTTGGAAATCAATTGTATGTGCAATTATTTTCAGGATATAGCAATATTCAATTTTTTAGGCTTGATTTTGAATCAATTTGTCTGTTGCAGATTATTGGGACTGGTATGGATACGCAAGACACATCGCCATCAGTGCTACTGTTTTTCGACAAGCAAAGAATTATATTTAATGCTGGAGAAGTGAGCTCACTTGATTTTAATTAATTTTTTTGATATTTATTGATCTGTGGAGGCTATAGGGATCAATGATTTTTATCATTGACTATGAAATCTGGAAAAAAATAGGTTGAAGTGTGTAATTTGATGCTCAGAGGGAATTTGTATTTCAAATTATGACTACTTTTAACATACATTTCACTTGCATCCTATTGAATTTGAATCTATTGGGAATGATATGGTTATCAAATTCTTTGACTGTCCATCTTTTCGATCTTTGGATTTATGGTGTTGGATACTTTTAGGACTGCAATTTTTGTTGCATATGAGCGTACACACTTACTGGTAAATAATACATCTTTCCAGGGTCTTCAACGCTTCTGCAATGAGCATAAAATCAAGTTGTCAAAGGTATCGTGTAAATCAACAACCATATATATTTTCGAACTGTTGCTCGCACAGATTTTATATCTGTTTACCTTTCAAATATCTCCAGATTGATCACATATTTCTGTCTCGTGTCTGCTCAGAAACTGCTGGTGGACTTCCCGGTATGCATTTAAATTTCAATATTTCTTTTATGTAAAGTTTTATTACGGAAACATGTGATTTCACTCCTGAGGTTTCTTTCTTATGATAGAGTTGTTGTGGGAGAACTGGTGGAATTTGTCGCAGTAAAATAATATCTTTAATTGCTTTCTGCAGGTCTCTTATTGACTCTGGCAGGCATGGGGGACGAAGGAATGACTGTAAGTAGTTATTTACATTTCTTTGTGTTCTGTTACTAATTTATTATAATATTTTTCAGCCATAATTATGGAATTCTAACTAAATTCTTGATTATGAAGGTCAAAGTGTGGGGTCCCTCGGATTTAACGTATCTTGTTGATGCTATGAAATCTTTCATCCCCAATGCTGCTATGGTTCATACAAATAGCATCCCAGAGAGGTCGGACAATCCTTATGTTCCTCTTGATGATGAAGTGGTCAAAATTTCAGCGGTACTTATAAGACCAAGTCCTGCAGAAGCTTCTGAACGTGGTTCGAACGCATCTAAGCCCGGTGATCTTTCTGTTATTTATATCTGTGAATTGCCGGAAATTAAGGGGAAATTCGATCCACAAAAGGCTACTGCTCTTGGATTGAGACCTGGCCCAAAGTTCCGTGAACTGCAACTTGGAAATTCTGTCCAGTCTGATCGTCAAGATATCATGGTAGATATTGCTTAATTCTCGAATCGTTTATGAATATGGCTTTATGATGCGATCACACTAACTAATTCTTTCCGTTTATGTTTAGGTGCACCCAAGTGATGTACTAGGTCCTTCTGTTCCTGGTCCCATTGTACTGCTGGTTGACTGCCCAACATCGTCTCATTTCCGGGAGTTATCGGGCCTACAATGTCTTGCCCCTTATTATACAGAAGGTTCCAAGAATGTGAATTGTGTAATTCATCTGTCCCCTGCAAAAATTACTCAAACGGATGATTATGGAAAATGGATGTCAAAATTTGGAGCAGCTCAGCATATAATGGCAGGACATGAAATGTTGGTTTCTATATACATTGTTTATTTAGCTTCTGAATAATTTTTTGGACAGTTAAAACTGATGGGCCTCATATTTCCAGGAAAAATATTGAGGTGCCGATTTTAAAAGCTAGCGCTAGAATTGCAGCACGGCTTAACTACCTGTGTCCTCAGTTTTTTCCGTCTCCTGGCTTTTGGTCTCTGCCGAACTTGAGTTTGCCAGCAGCTGAGAAGGTAATATTTAAAAGAATTTTTTTCAACACGTATATAATCTTTGGATTAAATCAAGATAGTGCTTGTAATCGTTATCAATGTGCTTCTCTGCTTTTTACTGATTATCATGGTTCTTTCGTGCCAGAATCTCTTGTCGGAAACTAATAAATTGATTCCAGCGGAGAATCTTCTCAAGGTATGAAAAGTTTTCTGTTGTTATCAGCAGCCAAGCATGTCTATTCACATTCAAGTTTTTCGTTTTTCGTGTTGTTCAATTCAAGTAGCAGATGTAGTCAATCCTCAAACCTAATTTTGTTTTGGTCAAACTTGCATATATAAATGTTGAAATGCGTCTTGGATCTACTTTAAATGAACAGAAACATGACAAGGATCTTAATGCTATGTCCCGAATTGAATCTTGGTCAATAAGAATTCAAAAGATTGTACTTATTACTTTATTATGAATTGACAAGAAACTAGCAAATATCAGCTTTATATAAATTAATATAATTCACTCATAGGCATTTTTGAGATAAATTGGAGAAGTTAGAGATATGCTTCTTATTACAAATAACCTGTTTATAGTAAAAAGACAGAGGTTCAGATTCTTCTTTTTTTTCTTTTGCTTATGCACATATGATCCATATGTGTAGATCCTCTTTGTGATTGTTGTGCCTGTAAATTAACGTAAAGAAAGTATTATCCATAAGTTGTATTGAGAGTTGTAACTGGAGTCAATTTAGGAAAGCCCACATTAACTAAATCGGAATGATTCTACTATGTTTCCAGTGTTGTTGATTCGTATGGACAGCATAGAAGATGTGATTACTGGTGTTATCTATAGCTTTAGTTACGGAGCTTTTATAATCTCCAATGTATTCCAAACTATTAAGCATTACAGCGTATAAGTTCATGGTATCTCTAAAACTCCATTACTCGTGTATTTGTTGTCAGTTTCAACTGCGTCCCTATGCCAATCTTGGACTCGAAAAATCCAGTATTCCGAGTCTGTCATCTCCTTCAGACATCATTAAAGAGTTACTATCAGAGATTCCGGAGGTTGAAGACGCCTCTCAAAGAGTGACCCAGCTCTGGTCAGACAATATGGATACTATAACTGAAGAACCATGGTTGTCTGAAAGTGTTCTCCCTAGTTGTCTAGAAGATATAACCAGAGAAGATGCAGAGATTGTTCTTCTTGGCACGGGTTCTTCTCAGCCTTCAAAGTACCGAAACGTTAGCTCAATTTTCATCAATTTGTTTTCAAAAGGAAGCGTACTTTTAGATTGTGGCGAAGGAACCCTGGGACAGCTAAAACGAAGGTAAAACATTATTGCTCTCTTACGTGTTTCGTCTTTTCCCTTGTTTTTCTTGCTTCAATTTGCGATATCTTCGTTCAGATTCGGCGTCGAAGGTGCTGACGAGGCTGTAAAAGGTTTAAAATGTATATGGATTTCACACATCCACGCGGATCACCACACGGGCCTAGCAAGAATCCTCGCTCTAAGACGTGATTTGTTGAAGGGATTGCCCCACGAGCCCATCATCGTTGTGGGCCCAGGGCAGCTGAAGAGGTACCTCGATGCCTACCAGAGGCTCGAGGATCTAGACATGCAGTTCCTCAACTGTTTCCTCACAACAGAAGCTTCGTTGGAGGGCTTCGAATCGTATGAAGAGAATGGAAAGACAGTAGGCGAGAATGCCAACTCGAGTCTGTTCTCCAGAGGAAGCCGTATGCAGAGCCAGTCGAAGAGGCCCGCCAGTCCTACTCAGATCGCTGCTGCTTTTCCGATCTTCAAGAAATTGAAGAAGGCTCTAGAAGATGCCGGATTAGAACCGTTGATGAGTTTTCCCGTCGTTCATTGTCCACAAGCGTTTGGTATCGCTTTGCAAGCCTCGGATAGGGTCAACGCAACGGGTAAAACCATCCCGGGTTGGAAAATCGTCTACTCGGGCGATACCAGGCCCTGCCCGGAACTCATCAGAGCCTCTCAGGGAGCAACTGTTCTTATTCACGAGGTAATACTGTTTAGTATATGAAGTAGGGAAAATTGTTTTTTTTTTTTCCTATAACTTTACCTATTTTTTATTTTCGTCCTGCTGACTTTCACATTTTGATTTTAGTCCTATAACTTTACCTTTTTTTTTAGTCCTACTGACTTTTCGTTCTGTAACTTACATGTTTTTTTATTTTGGTCCTACAATCCTTATAGGACTAAAACAAAAAAATGGTAAAATTACAGGATTTAAATAAAAAAGCAGTAAAGTTACTGGCTTAAAATCAAATTTTGAAAGTCAGCATGTGAAAAATAAAAAAAGTATGTAAGTTATGGGATTAAAATCAAAATTTGAAAGTTAGTATGACGAAAATAAAAAAGAGGTAAAGTTACAGGACGGAAAAAATAAATTTCCCTAAGAAGTAATACTGTTTAAGCATAAATGTGTCGTTTACAAAGTGTGTGTGGGGTTTTTGCAGGCGACGTTTGAAGATAGCTTGGCGGACGAGGCCATAGCACGGAACCACAGCACGACTAGCGAAGCTGTGGAAGTGGGCGATTCTGCTGGGGCGTATCGTATAATCCTTACGCATTTCAGCCAACGGTATCCCAAGATTCCGGTTTTCGACGAATCTCACATGCACAATACCTGCATTGCCTTTGATATGATGAGCGTCAACTTGGCAGATATACATGTTCTCCCTAGAGTGCTGCCGTATTTGAAACTTCTTTTTAGAAATGAATTTATTGTTGATGAATCTGATGATGTTAGTTTGGCTAGTGCTGTTGCCTAATTTTAATCCTTTGAAAAAGGATTGTACAATAAATATTTTTATACCCCTTTGTTTTATTTATTTTCAGAAATTAATTTCCTTTAGTATGTTTAGAGCGTATGATCTTCATTATTGTGAAGAAATTATGAAAATCAAAGTTTTAGTGGATAAGCATAATCCAGCCAAAAGAATGTGGGTTGACTTAACTTTGACTATTGGATTAATGGGTCCAAATCGAGAACATACAACTAATTTCCCCAAAATTACAAAGAAATTGAGTTGATCACATAAACCATTAAATAGCTTATTTAATACGATTAGATCACAAAGCTGGAATAGCTCAGCTGGTTAGAGCGTGTGGCTGTTAACCACAAGGTCGGAGGTTCGAACCCTCCTTCTAGCGATTTTTTTGAATTTCTTCCTAACTGAAATTACTATACTGTCCTTTAGGGGATTTTCTAATGAGTTATTCCTCCTCCGTATTTCGGAAATTACTATACCGCCCTTTTACTTCCCCCTTTTATCCAAAATCCAAGCTTATTTTTTCCGAACACAAATATTTATTCACACTACAAATTAAGCCAAGCTAAATAATTTCACTCCGTATTGTTATTACTTAGGACACTTCAAATTTAGTGTGTATATTTAATTACTTTATTAAAGCTTCGTCTTAAAATTTACTCAATTTTTTTTTATTTACTGGCAAAGTCTCAATCAGGCGGAGATAGTGAAAACATGATAAATAAAATACACGTAATCGATAGGATGAATAAGAACCATACATACTTTGATCAACTCATCCCTTCCTCTCACACAAACTATAATTATATTTTTCCAATGTCGCTACTCTTTGTATCTAAATATTCTTCCCAAAATTATGGCAACACTTCACAATTCAGCTTCAATACTATTCTCAAAATCCCACATTTTCAACAACCCATTGAGATCATCAAAAAGCCCTAATCAAATCTGCTTTTCAAAAATCAAGAAAATCAGGGCCGTTCAAACGGAGACAGAAGCTACCCCAGCTGCAGAAGCAGAGGATGAAAACCCGGCTGTCACCTTTGCGTTCGTTAGCGTGAGTTGCTAAACACGCTTTATCATATTTAAATCGTTAGTTACTAAACGCGATTTTTAGCGGTTTTTGTAGTCGGTTTTGCTGCCGGATGGGACGCCGGACGTGCATTACCGTACGGCGAGTGGAGGGCAGAAATTGAGGGATATAATGTTGGATAATGATATTGAATTGTATGGACCATATGTAAGCCCTATTTATTTTTCGTATATTTTTTAATTTGTTTGCAATTTATTAAGTGTTAAATATTACCAGAAATTTTATTGATATGTAGATATATTAATGTGTTACAGTCTAGACCTTTGCTGAATTGTGCGGGAGGAGGGACTTGTGCGACCTGCATGGTTGAGGTGATTAATTTTAAATTATATCTTTTGTTCGATTTAATTAGTGGTTCATTTCTTATAATTTATTATAAATCACGCTCCTCGGTTAAATACTGATAACGAAATATGACTTTTTTTTTTATTTTTAAATATAGAATATCTGACGTTCATGTTTTCTGAGTTAATTTATGAAATTGTTTTAAGAAATTTCTTTTGATAAAAGCAAAATAGGAAAAAAAAAGTTAGAAAGAGATAAAGTAGGGAGAAAGAAATGAGAAATTTTACTTAGACGGTCAGAATGTAAAGCTTAACAAAGAACCAGGAGAATATTAGATTTTCACAAACACTTTTTGTGAATTAGTACAAATTTTAAATTCGTGAAAATCAACTCACTTAATCCAATTGTTTTGAGCCCATGAATTTTAAATTTGCTATTTTATGATGATTAATTTACACGGTGTAAATTTGTAACAGATCAATTCTTAAATTTGTAATAGATCTACTCTTTAAATTTTTATATGGATATTTAATTTGCACTAGAGGTGGGGGAGGGAGGGAGAAATCTTATATAGATTTTCACATTATATTTTGAATTTTATTTTATTTAATATTTTTGGTAGTAGGTGGTTGATGGAAGGGAGTTATTAAGCCCTCGCACGGATAAAGAAAAGGAAAAGCTCAAAAGGGTAATACAATTTCATATTTCAATTTATGAATGTATGTTTTTTGTGTATCATTACTTTAAAAAAAGAGTTCATATATATACTCAGATCGATTGTTATTGCAATTTCAGAAACCCAAAAATTGGAGACTTGCTTGTCAGACCATAGTTGGTAAACCAGATTCCAGAGGAATGGTTCGTCGTTTAATTTAGCATTTATCTCATCTTTTATATTTTAAAATGGTCCTCGATCGATGAAATAAGTTTTAATCGAAAATATGGTAACAAAACTTAGTTGCAAGATTAAATTTATTTCTGTAAGAAGAGTTGGTATGCCCACTCTAATTATTTTGATCGATAAAAAAAATTGCTAATTTTTACTTTTTACTTTAAAAACCACTTCTCACGCGTGCAATAGGCAATGAACTCATAAAAGTGCTGATTTTGCTTTTTCTAAAAAAAATAAAATACTTCCTCCGTTTTTAATAAATGTCATTTTATAATTAAACAACATTAAAATAGTATTTTTTTGTTAATATTGCCCTTAATTGATTAGACCAAAAATAAATCTCTAAATTAAGGAAAAAGATGAATGGAAAAATTTATGGAAAATTAATAGGGACAAAATTGAGATATATACTTGAGGAAAACTAATCAAAATGACATTTATTAAAAAATTAGTGTGAAAAATTAAAATGACATTTATTTAAAAACAGAGGGGTATTAAACTGCATATGTAAATATAAGTTGTGTATAGTTCTAATATTATGGGCCTATGTGTACGTTTATTTATAAAATACTATATCGTTATAATTTTATTATATTAAAATCTCTTTATGTAAAATAATGAAGATTAATTTTTTTTAATGCAAATTAAAGTGCAACATTTGATTTTTATAACAAAAAAGGGGAAATTGCCCATTTTATAAAATATTTTCACATTTGAATATTTGTTCACTCACGACACTAATTTTGGTGAAACTAAAAATGGCAGGTCGTGGTTCAACAGCTTCCAGAATGGAAAGCGCATGAATGGACATATGGAAAAGAGCCACCTGAAGGAACCATTTCTGTATGATATATGGTTCTTTTTTTTATTTTTTATTAGAGAATGAGGTGAAATAATTTAATTACAAGAAGGAAATGGTGATCATTGGTACATATCGCAAGAATGACTAGTAATAATAATTATAATTTTTCTATTAATGATCAATACAGTTTTAGTTTTCCAAGTCAATATTATGGTTCGAGATCTCCTGCTATTCCGATTCATGTAGAGATAAAACATCAACAGAAATAAGGGATCATAACCCAACAACTTTGTGTAAATTGGAAAATAGTTCATGATAAGCTTATCATGAAACAATTTTAAAGTATCATTAATTTTATCGGGAGTATCATTAATCTCATTAGGGGTATCATTAGTCCGAGTTCAAGAAAATTTAAAACAATTACAATATAATACCACTGACTCACATTAGTGATACACCTGACAGATTTAATGATACTCCTGACGAGATTAATGATACTCTAAAATTATTTCATGTTAAGTTTATTATGAAGCGTTTTCATATAAAACCTACTCGTGTAAATTTATGATAAAAAATTATTTGCATTATTACTAATCTTGCATTTATTTATATTTAAATGATTATGCACTAATGTAATCAAATTCAAAAGGAAATTTTATATCCAACAAAATATTTTTCGTTGCATTTTCCTTTTTGTTTAATTAGTAACTTGCATATTTCGAGAAAATTAAGTATCTATGTAGAAAAAGAAATGTTATGTAGTGTAACTACTTAACTTAATCCAATAATGACACGGGTAATATGACGATTAATATTACCAAACCAATTTCGTGCGCAATTTCCTTTCTAGACCTAGTGATTTTTTATTTATTTTTTGGTTTGGGGATTGTAGCTCAATTATAATATGGTCCATGCCATGATCCATGATTGAAAAAAGCATAAAAAAGAAGCTACCAAAAACATCCATGGAACAAAAGGGACCACATGTACATACCTAATCCATGGAATCTTTTTATCACAAAGTTCAATTCACCAACAAAATGGATAAATCTTTTTGCAATTTCAAACCATTTCGAAAAGGGAAAAGAAAGGAAGAAAAGAAAATAATTTCCCCTTCCTTCTATTCCCAAACAAGGAATTAATTTGCATTTTGGACCACAAAGAAAGGAGAAATTACAGAATAAGACCCACAAATAAATTAAACCACATAACACTAATCAATTTAGAACTCTCCAGAAAGTGGTGCATGGTCATGTTGCATGAACACGTTGCTGTAGATAGCTCCGGCCAAGCCGCCGCCGATGAGTGGGCCCACCCAGTAGATCCAGATGCAGGAGAAGTCGCCGGCCGCCACGGCTGGGCCGAATGAGCGGGCCGGGTTCATGGAGCCGCCGGAGAATGGGCCGGCGGCCAAGATGTTGGCGCCCACAATGAACCCAATTGCAATGGGTGCAATCGTGCCCAATGAACCCTTCTTTGGATCCACTGCGGTCGCGAACACGGTGTACACCAATGCGAAGGTGATGATTATTTCCATCACAACTCCTTGAATGGCTCCTACGCCATCTCCTAATCCGTGAGTTGGAATAGCCTGCATAATTTTTCAATCAAAATTGAAATTAATTAATTTAACCAAAATCTCATTTTGATAGGACATGCATTGAGTTGACAAAAAAATTGTACAGCAGGTCCCCATCACATATGAAATATGATTTGTGGGACGGAGCATATTTGCGCAAAAATTTATAGGGGAATTGTTAATTTTTTTGCCCTATTTTTTTTTTTAACCAAATAAGGTTGACAACTTGCCAATTTTTTTGGAAAAAAAAAACATCTTTTTTAGAAGTAGGGAAAAATAAATGTCCTATAATTTTTTGGGTAATTTCGTGGGTTTACACTTTAAAATAATGTGATGTGAAATACTATAGTGGAGTTCCGATTCGTAACAGTGGAAAATTGTTTTTTTTAGGATAGTAACTTAAGGGTAAAATAAGAATAATAACTTTTTTAGACTGACAAAATAAAGACCGCAACTTTTCAAGTTGGAAAATTGAGGAGCATAAGATTAGCAACTTAAGGACCGTGACTTTTAAAAGTTGCATATTGAAGTCAAGTAAAATCGGCCCGATTTACACTGATTCAAACTAATTTGTACTTAATTCACCATATTTAAAAAGTTACTGCTTTTTAAAATTTTCATTTTGCTACCCATTAAGAAAAACAAATTTTCCAATAAAACCGTCGCACACAAGAAACTCTCTATCGAGTTTGACCTACGAGATTAGATATATAAAAATCAAACATTAATAAATGCATTTTAATTAAATTTGACTTACCAAGCCACCGGTAACAACTTTAAGCAAGAAAGATCCGACAACGGCGCCCAAAAGTTGAGCGATCCAGTAGAAGATGCCGGTGAGGATAGTGATCTGCCCGCCGACGGCGAGGCCGAAGGTGACGGCGGGGTTGACGTGGCCGCCGGAGATGTTGGCTCCGATCGCAACCGCCACAAAGAGAGCCAATGCATGCGCCACCGCGATAGCCACCAACCCCGGTGTGTCAAGGGCCGCGTCCTCCGTCATCTTATCTGTCGCCAATAAATTAATTAATTAATATACTACAAAAAAATAAATAATTTCCTACAAAATTAAAATTGCCTATGAAATTTTTTAATTATGAAAGTTTTTACATTTCTCAACATAAAAACAACTTGTCTACGAAATAAAATCCCTAGGTATAGTTACCCACCAGTCATTTGCCTACAAAATTTTACATACAACACAATTTGTCTACGGAATTTTCGTATGCAAATTTTTTTTGTAGGTTGGAAGGAAGATGCCTATACAATTAGAAATTTTTGTAGGCAGTTCGTAGGTAATCCCCACTATAAATTTTTTTGTTGGAAATTTCGTAGCCATATTGACAATTTCCGTAGACAATTTTATGTTTTTCTATAGTGATACATTAATCCAAATTTCATGTAAATCGAAAAAAAAAATTTAATTTGCATGGCATGCATGGGAATTAATTAAGTAAAATAAATGGATAAAGTAATTAAAATGAAAGGTGTAAATATTAACTGAAGGCAATGGCGGAGCCGACGCCGGCGAAGACGAAGAGCATGGTGGAGATGAACTCCGCCACGTAGGCCTTAATGGAGGCGAGGCAGAATGAGTCATCAAATCGTCCGAAAGCGATTCCGGGCATTTTTATTATCGGAGAAATTAATTAATTAATTAAGCTCTGGGATTTGGGGGAGAGAGTGAGAAGAGGATAGGTAGTGTGTATTGAGGAGATAGAAGAAAGGGTGTCACGTATATATACTGAGAATTTCGCAATTTTTTAATGTACATATAATTGTTGGTTCACTTTCACGAGTATTTAATTTGTGCGTAACATACCATTTGCCTAGATAGTGGAATGAGTACTTTAGCATCCTACGTGGAATATCCTATCTTTTATGTTATCCTCATAATTTTTATAAAAAAAAAAAAAAAAAAAAGGTGAATGCTGATTTAATAAGCTATGGTCATGTTTCATATAATTTATTTGGGCTTCATTATATTTAGTATATATGATAATGACATAAATTAACACAAAACATATTGAGTTTTTTTAATGAAAAAAAGCTCATAAGGATGTGAAGTACTCCCTCCGTCCCAATTTTGTTTACCCAAAAACCCAAAAAAGGAAGGTTTTTTTTTTTTTTTTTTGTTTACCCATTTCCTAAAATGACAAAAAGCAACACCACTTTTTCAAACTCAACCTTCAAAAAGCTACTTTATACTAAAAAATATTGATAAACAATTCCTAAAAAGTCACTTTATACTCAAAAGTATTAATAAACAACTCTTTTATTAAAAACCGTGTCATTTAGAAATGGGTAATCTAAATTGGGACGGAGGTAGTAGTATACTCCCTCCGTCCACAAAATATAGTCCTGGTTGCCTTATTGGGCCGTCCACAAAAAATAGTCCTGTTGCCTAAAATGGAAAGAATAAACTTTATCTACTTTTTCAACACACACACATAACATTTTTAAAATAATTTATTTTGTACTTGATTTGACACAATATTCTTATTTTTTACATATTATATCAACTTTCTTAATAACCGTGATAAAAGTAACAAACCCATTTTTCATGGACGGAGGGAGTATAACTTAAGTCAGAAGTTGAAGAAAAAAACATGTGAATTTATGTAATTCTGTTTATAATTATTTATGAAAACACCCACGTAAAATCAATTAGTTGTTAAGTTTTTTTTAGTTATTATAATTTTTCTAAATTAACAACTTAGTCAAATGCAAAGGGGTCAATTACTTAATTTTAGGATCATACAGACAAGCTTTTCACCATACATTTCATACTCACACATCATAAACCCTAAACAATCGACTAGTACAAGCTAATTTGAACACGTAAACATAATAATTTGTCACATAGTATATATGAGGCTATTAATATTGATATCAATATGTAATATTTATAATTATATTAGTAAATAAATATATATGTCTAGGTGAGATTAAATTCTTATATAATTAAAATAGTTTTAATGTACAACTTAAAATGGAATGAGTTGTTTTCATAGTATCATGCCATTAACTTGAAAATAATTAATATATGAATTTATAGTGCCAAGTATTCTCATACATATCCAATCAAAAACTAGAGGTGAAAGCTTAGCTGTCAAGAACGTGAGTTTGTGGAATTGTCTGGAAGGAGGTAGTGTTCAATAATATGTCCATGTGAGCCGGCCAATTTTAATGGAGAACGACCTTTTGCGGAGGGAATAGGGCCCCCCCCTCAACCCCAAATTAAAAAAATTACCTATTAATTTTAGAAAATAAAAACAGTAGGCTATATATATTATTCTTCGTCCAATTAAAACTTTACGTTTTTCCATTTTCATCTGTTTCAATATAAGTTTTTATTTTTCTTAATTGGTAAGAATAGTCTGTATATATAATTCTAGGCAAAAACTTGTATGAGACCGTCTCATCGCATGAGACCACACAAATTAACACCTACCCTTATCAAAGTGTACTAAATAGTCAATGCTCTAGTTACACCAATTCTCATTGTCTCATGTGTCATGAAACGGTCTCATACAAAACCTACTCGTCATTCTATTTTCATTTCATTATGTTATATATATTTAATACTATATTTCCTTAATTTGTGTGTCCAAAAGATATAAAAAAAATAAAAAATTAACCGAGCGAAGGGAGTAAACTCAATACTGTGCTTAATATGGATATTCAATCTATAAATATAATTTTGCATTCTCAAAATAATCCGAATTTTGATTCTCTCTATTATTCATAACTAATCAGTCCCCTATGCCCGGTTGCATTGTGTAGTAAAACATAATATTAATTTTGATAGAAAACGTGACACTAGATTTTTCTTATCAGTAGTAGAGTTATAATCATTTGAGATATATCACTATGTCAACGTAATATTAGTACAAGTGAAACGTGCAGTCTAATGAAATATAAATATAATATTAGATTTAATTGAGAATGTTAATAAAACTTGATATTATAATTTTAACTGAGATGATACTAGTTTTAATTAAAAATACGGCAATTACACATAGGTAAATCACGTTATTTTTACTGCCAGGTCCGTTGGTGGGCCCTTGTTTAATTTATTAGTGTATGGAATGATATAAATTAAAGATAAAAGTGATAGAGGCATGACCTATTTTGGGCCACATACTGCGCCGACCAAGTAATTAAATTTTAGCTTTTGTGCGGTTCTTTTCCCTTTTCTATTCACTTGGAAAAATATTGTGGCCAGGATTTGGGTGGACTTTGGAATTTAATGTTGTTGGTTATGAAATTTAAATTAGGTTTATTAGGAGTTAATAATTGTTAAGATAAGGATGGATAAGGGGAATCTTGATTAATTAAATTTCAGGGTTGGCTGGCCTTAAAAAAAAGACTAAAATTATACCAATTCTAACATACTATGCGTAAATCTAATTTTTGACTTTTTAATTAAAAATATATAATTAAAAAAATATTGAGATATTGTTGATTACTGTTTATGGTATTGTTGATCATTGTTTGAAGTATTGTTAATTATTGTTAATTTGTTGATTATTATTTAAGGTATTGTAGATTATTGTTTGAGGTACTGCTGATTAAATTATTACTCTCTCCGTTCCATACTTGTTTGCTACTTTACTGTTTCCACAGGTTTTGAGAAAAGAGTTGGTTATTATTATTTAAAATAATAAAATAGATGTTTTTTGTTAGAAGTGTGTGGAGAATATAATATTAAAAAAAATTGTTGTTTTTTGCCAAAAAATAAATAAATAAATGTATGTAGCAAACAAGTATGAGACGAACCTTTTTGACAATGTAGCAATCAAGTATGAGACGGAGGGTGTACTTAGGAATGAATCTTCTATATTTCTTTGTAGAGAATGTATTGTGTGAATGATATTTACGGTGAAACTTATTTGAAGGGTATTAGTAAATTATATTAAAGGTATCAATGAGTTGCAATAAAAATATGAGCTCTGATGGGTATTAGTTATTTTCACTAAAACTATTAGTTAAAGTGATAGTAGTTATTATTACTAAAGATATTAATTATTTCAATATAAAGTATTAATAAATTATTGTTTACAATAATAGTTACCGTGATTATTATTCATATAGTACTTTACCTTCATAATATACATAAATTTCGAGAAAGTGAAAACACAAAATAAATATGTTAAAATGAAAAAATAATAATAGAAAACCCGTATAATTTCTGCTTCACGTCTTTATCTCGGGAAATTCACGAAGGAATGAAAATGTAGAAAAATCAGAATCCGCTTATATAATTGTGTTTTGAGATTCTTCAAAAAAAAAAAAAAAAAGTGAGATAATATAATTATTAGTGGTCATCGTTTGTTAATTAAAAAGTTATTTGGATATGTAATAATTATATTATCTTGTATTGTGTGACGTGCCGACCAACAAATTTTAATGGGATATAATTTGTCTTCTTAAAAATGGTAAATTAATAATCCCTCATAAAAAAATAGTCCAAATTACTTTGTTAATTCCTCTGGTGAAAATACTTTTATTCCCTACCATGGAATAATTATCTTTATTTATATTCTTCAACATACATTTATTTACATCATTTGTTATTAAATCTCGCTCACAATAGTTTTTTAAAAAATTTATTTTGTACATGATTTAACTTATTTTTCACACATACTAATATCTATTTTTCTTAAAACTCATAAAAAACTTACAAGATTGTTTTTTTTTTGGTCGAGGGAGAGAATATTATATATGCGTGGAAGATAGAAGGTACAAAAAAAATTAACCAAAAAAAATACTCTTGGTACTGTTGGTTGACAACCACACTTCAACAAATTTGGATTCGTTATATATGTGGAAACATATGTATATATCATGTTGTATGTTTGCAATTTTGAATGTTATATCGCTTTTAGATTCAATTATTAGGACAGAAATCTTCCAAGATCAAATCAATTCCAAGTTACAGTTAAAAAGATTTTTAGTGTCCTATTGACATGATTTATGCCAGACATTTTTTCATCATATGCAAACTCTGAATTATTCATGAGAATTCTTGATTGATCGAATTTTCTGGTACAATTATTATTTTATCTTGAATTTCATTTTTTAGAATCAATAGCATATACTTTAAAACAATATATATACACGATTAGGAATTAATAAGAAATAATGGAATCCAATTTTTTTTTTTTTTTGAAATATTATGCGTATTGGGAAGTATCTAACCAAGAATTGGTGTTGATTTAATTATAATAGAAACATTAAAATGAAGAAAATATTTATGCAATTTAAAAAATAAAAAAATACTTTATGATTTCGCTTTCCAACTCCAACACTCGAGGTGAAAAAAATAGAATAAAATAAAAGGCATAATTATGAAGAGAAAGTGATTGTTGGATTGGGCGGTTGGGCCCAACAATTATGCAAAATTTCAAAATGAGTTGGTCGGTGTTAAATAATTGATTGTGGATGATGATGGTTTCAAAGGGGCTCCAATTTCCTTAAAAAGAACAAAAAAAAAAAAGAGCTCCAATTTATCTCCTAAAAGGGTTTTAATTAAAAAAAAATACGGTTTCCTTCGGAAATAAAAACATTTCCACATTCTTCTCAATTTGGATTTTTTTAAAGTCCAGATTTGTTAATAATTTTGTTTCTTTCAGTTCAATTAATATTGTTATATATGAGATTAATGCGTACAATTAGCTCAAGATATCAAAAGATCACCAAAAAAAATCTAGATAATTATGGAGTGGGTGTGTCGAATTATGTAATTTTACATTATATAGATTCAAATAAATCTTGTATAAAACCTTGTAGCAAAAGGCGAAACCCTCGCCCCAGGACCCCCACCTCCTGGCCCGACAGAAAAAGGAAATTGATAAAGAAGTTGGAGCTGAGGGATTCGAACCCCTTAATTGAATGAATAAATATCGAGCAGACAAATCTGAAAGAAGAGTGAAAGAGCAACTTATAAAACCTGATAATTGGTATAACTAGGACATTTATTTATTAACATTTTGGTAGGAATGAATATTAATTTGTGTTATCTCATGTCATGAGATAGTCATACAAATTTTGCCTATAAATACTGAGGAGGACGTAATTTATCTTTGTAAATCTACATGTACATCTTTTACGATCACAAAATCTCACATGAATAAATTTTATAATATGAAAAAAAAATTATATCATACATACACTCATCGATATCATTAGACTTATAAACTAAAATCATAATATAAAATGTTATAGAGTAGGTCTTGTGTGAGACTGACATTCCACGAAATAATGGGATGGGATATAAATTGGGTATGATGCATTAACACTTTGGAAGATGTGAATGTTAATTTGTGTTGCTTCACGCAAGTTTTTGTCAATATTATATTGATTATTATATAATCGGTGAATACATGTAATAATATCAATAATTACATGAAATAATTTCAATTTTATACCATTAATAAATTTCACAAAAAAACCTACATTTTACAACACATATATGATAATACCACCAAGAAAAGATATTCATTCACGAACTTATTTTTTTTTTCAAGAATAAGAAATCGAAAGTTAATTAGAGCAGGTTTACATGAACTCGTTTTTTTTTAAATATCTTTGTTTATTATACAAAGTATCATTATTTTACATATGAACTACCATTATTTAAAAATATTTAGCCTTACATATTGTTTTTCACAAAATCACTTAACAGTGACATTTAATATACTACACATTCATATTTTAAATAAGAGAGTTCATGAACCTAAGTTCGTAGAATTTATCTAATTTAATTATTTGAAATGATATGCATGTCGACTACTATCTAATCTAAAATATTAATATTTTTTTTAAAGGCAGATGCATGGATCCTGCACTGCATACGATCTTTTGTCCAAGATAAATTCATCCATTCTTTAACTTACGCATTAAAAAAATTATTATTTTTTTATCTCTAGCTCACCCTTTTCCCAATTGCTTTCTCTGTTTGTTATTTAAATTTAAATTTATGTTTTGGATTTTGGTAGACCGACAAGTGAACATAGATCAGAGTTGAGACAATTCATTCAAATTCACTTTTTCATTTTTCAATATTACCTTGAGTAATGATTGCTAAAGACTATTTTTGCATGTGCTGAAAATTGGAAAAAATAAATGGAGGTGAATACCGTATCCTGCTTCCGTCTTTTGAGGATCGTGGCTCCGAACTGAGAAATGAGAATCATTCAAAAGTGCAGTTTTATGAGAATTCGAGTTCACAATTTTTATTTTTTTTCAAATTCTTCTATAAGTAAGTTTTATAGTGAAATTTATAAAATTACCATTACCGTTATATGTATTTATCAATATCACTACGTTCATTCACTGATACTATCAAATTTACAGACTTAAATCAAAGTATAAAATGTAATGTTTGGTATCAGTGAATGCATGAAATTGTATAGATAGTTTCCTACTATGAACAAATTTTTCAAAAATCCTTTTTTTTTTTTTTGAAATTTTATTATTTAAAAAGAATGCCTTTATTTTAATTATCACTGTCACTTCATATAGTGATATTTAAAAAGAAAAAACTCACTTGAATTCAAATTGACATGAGTTTTTTTTTTTTTTCCATTTAAAATTGAGAAAGAATTTTAAATTTGAACCTTACTTTGAAAATTTTCAACTAAATCAAGTTAAGTGACTTCTAATGTTTTGCATCAGGAGTTCATATTATTCTTTACATTTATTTTCAATTGTAAGGGATTTTGAATCTTGAAATAAAAACTGACCATTTAATTTCCCAAGTAAATCTTGATGTTCACCGAGCAAAATAAATTAATTTAACAAAAGAAAAAAAAGTGATGTCTTGTTCGATTCTTTAGTGAAAGTAAATTATAAATGCATGTTCAAATCTCAAACTCATAAGTGGCCGTAGGTAAAGCAATATTTTCCCCTCTTCAAAGAATGACGTATACAAAAAATAATAAAAAACTTTTTTTAAAATTAGGGTTAATTGAATTACAGTCTTTTTTTAAATTGGAATCTAATCTAAACTTTTTTAATGTAACTGAGTTTGGATGCTAAAATAATGGATCTGTTACTTTTAAAAAAACATTTTGCGTTAGTTTTGTAAGAAGATAAATTTTGATTTAAATTATTATAAATACAAAATGTTGAAATATAATCATACATTTTTATTTTTATTTTATCAAAATACTCATAGTCATGTCAGATCTTCACGTCCTAGGATAGCTGCACAAGAAAAACATCAAAATCTAAAACCCATTTATTTCGCATGGACGGTACACGAATTGATTGATAATTGAAGCCGACATTGAAAGTTGCCCATAAATTAATTAAAGAGCACGTATAGTTTGAAATTGGTTTATTAAAAAATGTTATTTCTTCCGTGCACAGAAAATAATCATCATTTTTAAGGTGTGGTTTAATACGATATGCTATAGGGTATTATATAGGTACTGCGAAGTCTCATTTTTTGAATAAATTGATCATTTATGTTTTGTATACTTTTCATAAACGATCATTTTATTAAAAAAAATATAGATCTCAAAATACTCTGTAGTACCCTCCAACATATCGCATTATATAAACTACGTGCAAAAAAATAGAACCATTTTTTGGACGGAAGTAGTAGTTGTTTTCATTGAAGGGTATAAATTGTTTATACTTAAGAGTAGTTTGTTTTCACTTTATACATACTCTATAATTTACTAAGTAATACTACTCAGTGAAAACAATTAATATTCTGTAGTGAACACAACTAATATCCTTAAATGATTAATGTATGAACCATTTTCACTTTATACTTTGTCAAAATTAAATTCCTTTGAAATTTATGTGGTGTTTGCAAATAAAATTGCAAGTTCAGAATATATATATATATATATATATATATATATATTTTTGTAATTAGTGTGTAAGTTAAATGAAATGAGTTATTTTTTAAAATAATATTAATTATTTTCGTTGAACATATTAACTATTTTAGTCGTATTATTATGTGAACTCAAAGATATAAAGTATAGAATAATCCAAATCAAATAATAATAATATTTATAAACCCCTAAAAGATTGAACCTCGATAACATACCAAAAACTCAAAAGCGAAACTCTCTACCAGTTTTGCGCAATGGGTTTAATGCATTCCAACATACACATTGCAACTTGTGCACACAAATTTTTTTCATCTTCTTTAAAGTTGAGTATTTGGAAAAAATACACTATTAGGTGGTGTTTGATTTGAAATTCTTCAGTAATAATAAAAATGAAGATAATTATATGATATAATAATAGTGGTTAATAAGGACAAAAGATGATCCAAATTTTTTCTCTATAAAATAAAATAATCATTACCCCACTTGATTGTCTTTCTATCTTATTTCTCAATTATTCTCTCATGTCACATCTAACAACCTCACTTTTTGTCATTTTTTTCAAAATTGGAGTACAACAATAGCAGTATAACCACCACAGAAACATTCACTTATCCAACATATCCGAAGACATAGAGGAAACAAAAGTATTTTATTTTTATTTCCATTAAAATTTTTGAAACAAGTGTCCCTTGGTGGAATTGATAAAAAAAAATTATCTTTACTAATTTTCCCTCAAAAAAGTTTGAGCATATCACTTGAAAATCGATAATCATTTAATTTTGTATAGTGACTGGTGAGCCCAAAACAACAACGTTTAGTCTGCAATTGATTTTATTACTTTTTTGCTAATTTGATCATACTTCAACCGGCTAAAAAAGATAATTTCGAATTCACCGGTTCCCCTTGAAAATAAATTATGGGAGTTATAAGGTGGCTTGGAGATTTCTTGGAGTATTTGGGAACCTGGTGAACTAATCTAACCACTAACATCTAACATTTACCGATAAAAAATAAAATAAAAAATCTCTCATTGGATTCATAATATCAGGGCTCCAAGCTGCCACCAAGGCTGGTAGTCTTAGAGGGGTATATTTAATTGAAATTCTATTGGATTTTTTTAACTTTAAAAAGTCTGTGGATTTAGAAAATCTATAAATTCCATGCAGAGTTTGATTAACTTTTTTTTATTGATTTACTTGAATTTTCATAGACTTTACAGGATTTTGGAATATTTTTTTTTTATTAATTTACATGGATTTCCATAGACTCCGGCGCTGAACCATTGATGCAAATGTATATGGAACATACTTGTATATATAAAAAAGTTATCCAAATTGTTTAGAAAAAAAATACGTTAGTTAAATAAAATACATTATTATTCATCATTATTATTCTCATCTTCATTTCCATCACCGTTACACCTCGCCCTTATTAGAAGTCTCTAGTTGTTAGAAGAGATTTTAGAGAGTGAAATTTATTTATATTTTTTAAAGAGTAGACTTGGCGGGAGGGGTATCCCGATCCCCGTGGGGATCCGCCCCGAACGGGGCAGGAAATCCCCAAAGAAAATGGGGACGGAGAATTTTTTTGCCCCATAGGCGGGGACTGAGATAGTATTCCCAGCCGCAGTGGATCCCCGTCTCGTTCCACGCAGGTAACCGCATAATTTTTTATATAATTAATATATATATATATAATTTAAACTACAAATAAATATTTCATAATTTCCTACTCAATTAACTATTTATTAAAAGTTAAATCTATATTTTATTAAATATTATGTTATTAGTTCCAAATTATATAGTTATAACTTTGATATATATGTTAATTAAAAATATTAGAATTGGAGGTTCTTCATATAGTTTAAATTAGTTTTTTTTAACACCAACTTAAAGTAATTGTTGTGTATTGTTGATGATCTTTTCTAACCAAGATGATTAGTGGCTGTTTTCTATAATCAAGATCACCAAACAAGATCAAGAAATCATGAAATTTAGCTAAGTAGGTGTTCAAGAAATAATTTTGCAAGAGTTTAGACTTGTATTCAATTGTTCTCTCCTTTTCTTGTACATGAAAGGAGTATTTATAGACATACAAAGAGGACATGTGTTACCATCTTGGTGGCTCAACCATTGGATCTTTGCCAAGTGTTAGGACACTTGTACAACATCTACACTATTGCTTATTGGATGGGTGCCAAGTGTTTAGACACTTGGACCATATCTAAGCTATTGACTTTTGGAGTTCCCCATGTTGTACTTGGTCTTTGGCAATACTGAGATGCTTTCGATGGTGACCGGTTGCTCGTTTGTACGTCTTTGTTAGATGTCATGGTCCTTTGCGTTCTGAGCTGTTCGCTCCTCGCTTGGGATTATTTTACAGTGTTGCTCGCCTTATTACGAAGCTGTTCGCCTGAGTTGATCTTGGTTTGAGCCACTTGCACAGCTGTTCTTTGCAAGGCTGTTCGCCACAATATCCTGCTTACCATGTTAGAGCTGTTTTGCAAAGCTGCTCGCCTCACAAGGCTGTCAGCTCTTTGCTAAGCTGCTCGCCATTCACAACTGCTCGTCCCATAAAGTTGTTAGCCTCTTTCATTTGTCATCCTGTTATCAAGTTTAATGATAATCTTTCGTTGATTAAATGCAAAGTTGTTCGCCTATCAACAATTGCCCCCTAGCTTGGTCTCATGTTGGGCATGGACTGATCAATTGGGACCAAGCTATAATTTCTTTGAAAATTGGGCGAGCATATTCACTGGCGAGCATGAAAGTAGGGCGAATAGACGAGCATGAGAACATGTGTGCGCGGCCAGCAGCGAACGCCTTTTCGTGTCGCGACGGTTGGATTCCCGAGGCACGGAACGCGAGGCGTCGCGTCAGTCACGCGCGACTCCCAATTTGCCCATAGGGGCCTACAGAATTTTGGGAAAATTGCATTTTCGCCCCAATTTATCCTTATAAATATGCGACTTCTTCTTCATTTCTTTCTTTTTCTTTCGATTCTTCATACTTCCGCCATTGATAAGCATTTCAAAGCTTTATTTCTTCGTGATTCTTGTACCTGGATCTCCTCTCGTGTCATTTTGATCTTCGTTTTCAAAGGTAATTTGTCTCGTTTTTTTCTTTAAATTCCGATTCCGTATAATTTTTCTTTTTCTTTCGTATTTTTCGTAACCACGACTGTAACTCCGGCCGTGAACCGCCGTCGCGTCGCCGTGCTGTTGATTCCATTACCATCGTAACTCCTCCATCGTCGGCGTTATCCTTGTATATTACCTCACACTTAGCCAAATCCCTATATCACTTTTTTGAATGGATTTTTCCCCCTCAAGCTCCTCCCAATCCGGACCCGGGCGAAACCCGGAAAAACGACCCGTAAATCCAGATTCTCCGCGCCGATCTGTTCGCCAAGCGTTGGCGAACAACCCGCGCATGTTGTTGGTGGACGAAGACACGGACTCCGATGCGAGCTCCGTTGTTCGCTCGGTTGGGACGTGCGCCGCTGATCGCTCTGGCGATCAAGATGAGACTCACCATCTTGCTCGCGAACCTGAAACGTCCTCCGACCTTGGCGAAGACTCTGCCGAAGTGGCCGCGGAGATAGAGGGTTCAATCGACCTCGAGGGCGACCAGGCTGATACTGCTGGCGAGCAGCAAGTTGGCGAGCAAGAAGGTCCTACGCTTTCATGGGAGTTTCTAAGGGAAATCAATTTCCCCATCTCTCAAACTACGCCAGAATCCCGAATCCCAGAAGGAGTTGTTCGCGACAACGAGTGGGCAGACTATTCTGCTCGCTACTCGAAGACTTTTGCCCCCACATCGAGGGTAATCATGAAAGCTCAGGACGGGGACTATGCAGCGAGCAAAGTTGCCAGTGTTGTCATTGAGGAGGATCTGGCGAGCATTCGTGCAACATACAAGATTCCTTATGACATTTTCATGTATGTGCCGAAGAAGGGAGAGACTGCTGATCGCCCCCCACCTGGTTGCACGGCGATCAACTTGGATGTGCTGAACACGGGTTTCCCGCTCCCCGTTCATCCTCTCATCGGCCGCTTTCTGTCCGACATGAATCTGACGATCACTCAAATCACTCCAAACGGTTGGAGTACTCTTCTAGCTTTCATGACTCTTTTTGGTCTTGAGGGCTACAAGAATAAGGTAACAACCGTGGAGATTCTCTATGCCCTGACCATTTCCGAGGACGGTGCTGGCTGGTATTACGCTAAGGCGAAGACCGGATTAAAACTTATTGAAGGTGTTCCAAATAAGATCAAGGGTTGGCATAGCCAATTCTTCTTTATTGGTGGAGATTGGCGAGCAACTGAGGGATTTGCTGGCGGGCAGGCGCGCATCATGTCGCCTGAAGGCTTTGGAAAAATCAAACGTAGGGTTAAATTCGTCTTGCTAATTCATAAGTAGGACTAATTTTAATCATTTTCGTTGTTTTGCAGGTCCAAGAAACTTGAAGTGGGGGCACCCCGATCTCAGCGACGAATTTCTATTTACCTTAGCCATCATCTCTCTTCGCGACGTTGCTAGTCGCGACATACACCATCTCTCGAAAGCTCATTGTCGCAAACTTGCTGGTTTGATTACGAGTCCTCACCATCTTGAAGCTCAAGCCGTCGTTCCAGAAGGTAACTTTTTTATTTTTGCTCGCCAATCATTTTTGCTCGTCCATCATTCTTGCTCGCCTAACACTTGTCTTTTTCTTGTCAGATCAACAAGTCACTGTTGCTATCCCGGCTGTGCCTGAATCGTATTATTTGCTCGCCAGAAGAGTTAAACAGATGGCCGAAGCGTCAAGAAGAAAGATGGACCCTCCCCTCGCCATCATGCGCCTCCGGGCAGGGGAGAACCCCACTGGTCGCCCAGCAGCCGGAGCTGGTCGCCGCAAACCAGCGGCCAAGACTACGTCCTCTCCACGGGATGCGAGGAAGGAGAAGGAGAGGGAACGGGAGAGGGAGACAAAGAAAGCGCCGCGGGGCGATGATGCTCGCGGCACTCGTGGCGATGATCGCGCCTCCAAGCGATCAAAGACTATGGCGGAGGCGAGCAGTGCTGCTCCCCGATCTCCGGCCTCCAAATCCACCTCTTTGGAAGTGGTGGACGAACAACAGGTGGTCGCCAGTGTGGCGGCGACCAAGACTGTAGTGTACCCCAAGGATCTCTCCTACTTAGGCTGGGATCCTACAAGAATTAAAGAGTAAGTTGTTCGCCCTCTTCAAGTTTTGTTGTTCGCTTGAGCTTAGTCGTCGTTTTGGTCTTTTACTCTTATTCTTCATTTGGTTAGGTACAAACCAGAGCGTTATCCCGGCCGAGGAACTGCACTTCATCACTTCGCCGTTGTGAAGGATGCCCCCCCAGCTTTCGCGACATTCCCGACGCTCCTGTTCGCCGAGCAGCCGAGATGGTCCCGAGAGCTTGGACCAAGTCGGCCAACACCCTTGTTGCTGGTCAGACTGTGAGCGACAATGTTCGCCTAATGGCGTACAATGCTAGCCATCAAGTGGTCCAGGCTCAAGTGTTGCTCGATCAAGTTCTGGATCTTGAGCGAACAAACCGCGATTTGGGCCGTCGCGTGGAAAAGATGGATGAAGAGAGAGTCTCCGCCATCAAAGAGTGCGAAGCCGAGCATGCTAAAGAGCTGGCTTTGATGGAGAGGAAGATGGAGGCCTCCTTAGTCGGCGAGAAGAATGCCTTGGACAAGGCTGAGAAAATGCTATTGGAGGTGAAGTCCTCAGATTTGAGAGCTGAGAGAGCTGAGAAAGAGCGAGCAGACTTGGCTGCTCGCCTATTGGTCGCTGAGGAGCAGATTAAGCGGTTGGAGGAGGAACGCAAGGACATGATCGATTTCGAAGTCCACGAGCAGGAGGTGTTGGACAAGACCAACTTTGGGTACATTTGTGCCTTTGCCGAATGCTTGAGGTCCGTTCACTTCGCCCATAATCACAACCAAGATATTCGTGATGCGGTGAAGGCGGACTTCATTGAATACGTCAAGAATTACCCCCCCCCCCCCGCTCCTGGCTCTACCTTGTTCGTCTCGGATCTGGCCGATCTTGGCTTCCCCTTGGATGTCTTTGGCGAAGAGGTTGATATCGCCGCCCCTACTTATGGCGGCCAGCCCGACCCCGCTCCAGCGACGACCAGTGTGGCGGCCACTGATGAGGTCTTCGAAGGGTTGGCGTCTCTTCCCCTAACGCCAATAGATGGGGCCGGCACAAGTGCCCCGGGCGAGCAGCCGGGTGGTCAGGCGACCATGACTGCAGAGGCTCCTCCTCCACCATCCTCTTGAAGACTTAGTTTTTATTTACAATAGGATGTACACTCTTTCTGTATTTCTCATTCCTATTGTAAACATCTTTTGTTTTAAAGAAATGAACACTTTTGCTAATCTACAAGTTTGTGCCCTTGTTTGTCTTACTTAATTGCTCGCCTCTTTCTTTTGCTTATGAATTAGTTTCTAAATGTTCCTTTTTTCTTAAGGTAAACACTTAGTAAAATTTTAAGTTGGTCACTTGGTTCTTGTAGAACTTGACCTTTAGTTGTTTGGGCCATTTTGGTCGCTTGTGGACTTGGCCTTGCATTAATGTGGGCTATTGGTCCGTTATGGACTTAGCCTTATTTTTGCTTTTAATAAGCTTTTCTGTTCGTCTTATAACAGACTTGTATTTTGCCAATTTTTGGGCGAGCAACTAAGTAGTTCGGACTTAAGGCTCAAAAACTAAAATTCAGCAAGACAAAAGATAAATGCAATTCTGCTCGCCTAGTAAGATAAATGCAAATCTGCTCGCTTATAAACTTGCGCAAAAATTTCAAAAAATTTACAAAGGATCTATTTACAAACTTTCTAAGACTTACAGGACTTCATTGGTAGTACTTCTTGAGTAAAGTTGTATTCCAGGAGTATTGGGACGACTTGTCTTCCATGTCTTCAAGGTCGTATGTGCCGTTGTGCCACTTATTCATCACCTTGTATGGGCCCTCCCAAGTCGGGCCGAATACTCCTGGTGGTATTAAAACTTTTCGGAGTACCAAGTCCCCAACTTCGAATTCTCTTGCCTTTACTTGAGAATTGTAGTATTTTGCTGCTCTTCTTTTGTAAATTGCATTTTTTAATTCTGCTGTTACTCTTTTTTCTTCAAGCAAGTCCAACTCTGCTGCCATTGCGGAGTTGTTTGTTTCTTCGTCGAACGCAGCTGTTCGTTTTGTTGGGACTTTTAGCTCAATTGGAATTACTGCTTCTGTCCCGAATGCCATTGTGAACGGTGTTTCGCCTGTGCTTGTTCTGTGGGATACTCGGTACGCCCACAACACCTCTGGTAGCTCTTCTGACCACTTTCCTTGCTTATCAACCAAACGAATCTTCAGTATATGCTTGATTATTTTATTCACTGCTTCCACTTGACCGTTCGATTGGGGGTGGTATGGTGTCGAGAAATGTTTCCTTATTCCCCATTTTTCGCAAAAATCTCTGATCTCTTTTCCCTCAAACTGTCTTCCGTTGTCCGTCACTATCGCCTGAGGGACCCCGAAACGACAAACAATGTTTTTCCATATAAAGTTGATCATTTTCTCCTGTGTGATCCGCCCGAGTGCTTCTGCTTCCGCCCACTTCGTGTAGTAGTCAACAGCCACCACCGCGAATCGAACATTTCCTTGTCCTGGGGGAAAAGGCCCGATGAGGTCAATTCCCCATTTCGCGAACGGCCATGGACTATTAACTGAAATCAATTCATGTGGGGGTTTGTGAATGTTTGGGGAAAACAATTGACATCTATGACAAGTTCGGGCAATCTTGATCGCATCCTGAAGGAGAGTTGGCCAGTAATTGTTTTATGTGCCAAGGCCCGTCCTCCGGCGTGATTTCCGCATACACCCTCGTGGATCTCTTTCAGTACTGCTTGTCCTTGCCCCCTAGCCAAACATTTCAGAAGTGGGAGCGAAATTCCTCTCTTGTACAACTGTCCGTCCATCATGGTGTATCTTGCCGCTCTTTTAACCAACTTGTTAGCTTCAAACGGGTTGTCTGGTTTTTTATCGTTTTGCAAATATTCAATGATCGGCATCCTCCAGTCGTTTTCTTCGAAATCTTCGTTGATCTGATAGATCTTGTAATCTTCGGTTGATGGTTTGGACATTTTTGTTAGCGTCACTTCCGATAATTCTGCTGGTCCGGTGCTGGTTGCTAGCCTGACTAATGCATCTGCTTGAGCATTATTGTCTCTTGGTATTTGTTCAATGTATATTTGTTCGAACAAAGAGGCCAAGTGAGCAACAATCTTTTGATACAAAGCCATGTCTTCATCTCTTGCTTCATATTCTCCTCGGACCTGGTTGACGATCAATTGCGAATCTCCAAAGATTTGCAACCTTCGTACTCCAACTGCTAATGCTAGGCGTAACCCGACGATCACAGCTTCGTACTCTGCTTGGTTGTTTGTCGCCATGAACTCGAATCGAACAGCTGAAGTAAAAACTTGCCTATCCGGGCTAATCAAGACTATACCTACCCCCGATGCTGTATTAGTTGATGACCCGTCAACATACATGTGCCAGGGATGGCTATGTCCTCTCGTTGGATCTTGGGGAAAGTCAGTTCGACTATGAAGTCTGCTAAGGCTTGCCCCTTGATCGCTGTTCGAGGAGCATATGAAATCCCGAACTGACTGATTTCCAAGGACCACTTCAGGAGCCGACCAGCCGCATCGGGTCTGTGCAGTATTTGCTTGAGCGGGAACGTTGTCAACACTTCCACCTGGTGGTCGAAAAAATATGGACGAAGTTTTCTGACGCTCATTACCAGCGCATATGCTAGCTTTTCTGTTGGTGAATATCTGAGCTCTGCTTCGTGCAAGGCATGACTCACATAGTAAATGGGTAGGTGGAACTTTCCTTCTGCTCGAACGAGCACTGAGCTGATTGCCACTTCTGAAGCTGCCAAGTACAAGTATAACTTTTCCCCTGGGATTGGTTTGGCAAGAATTTTCGTATCGCTGAGATATTCTTTCAGTTGCTCGAACGCTCGCTGACAGGTGTCTGTCCATTGAAACTTTCCTTTCTTGATGGCTTCGAAAAATGGCCTGCACTTATCCCCGGATCTTGAGATGAACCTGTTCAAAGCTGCTAGGCATCCGGTTAGCCATTGGACCTCTTTAACCGATCTGGGTGGTTGCATCTCCATGATTGCCTTCACTTTCACCGGATTTGCTTCAATTCCACGCTGACTAACCAGATGTCCCAAGAATTTCCCAGAATGGACTCCGAAACTGCTTTTCTTGGGATTCAGCTTCATGTTGTAGGTCCGAAGTATCTCAAATGTTTGAGCTAGGTGCTGTAAGTGATCTTCCTTTCTTGAGCTCTTGACAACAATGTCATCCACATATACCTCCATCGTCTTCCCGATGTGATCATCAAACATCTTGTTAACCAGCCTCTGATATGTAGCTCCAGCGTTGATTAGCCCAAATGGCATTCTCTTCCAGCATAGCAAGTTTTTGTTGGTGTAGAACGATGTGTGCTCTTGATCATCGAGATGCATTGCGATTTGATGATATCCTGCGAATGCATCCATGAACGTTAGCAGCTCATGTCCGGCGGTGCTATCAACTAGCTGGTCAATGTGAGGCAACGAGAAGTTGTCTTTTGGGCAGGCGGCATTAAGATCTGTGAAATCAATGCAGAGTCTCCACGCCCCGGTTGCTTTCCTGACCAATACTGGATTTGCCACCCATTGCGGGCATAACGCTTGTTTGATTAAGTCGTTATCCAGCAACTTTTTAACTTCCACGTCGAGCGCCTCGTATTTGTCGGGCCCAAATTTTCTCCTCTTCTGATGGATTGGCTTCTTCCTTGGGTCGATGTTGAGTCTGTGGCAGGCATGTTCGGGGCTGATGCCCACCATGTCTGCATGCGACCATGCGAACACCTCGAGGTTTGCTTTAAGAAACTCAATCATGTTGGTCCTGTACGGCTCTGGTAGCTCGGACCCTATGAAGAGTTCTAAGCCCTCTTGGTTCGGGTCGACTCTCACAGTTTCCAACTCTTCGACCGGGGTAGCCCTTCGTTTCTGGTCTTTCCACCTGGGATCAATAATGGGCCCTTCTGCCTTTGGCTCATCTTCGGTCTCCATCGGTTCTGCCCCCAGTCGTGGCTCGATGTCCTCTGCATCAACGTTCATTGCCATTGTTCGTTCTTCCTCGTTGCCGGTAGTAGCAGCTTCTCTATCTCCTGTTTGGACAAACTGTTCGTCTTCGCGTTCCTGCTCGTCCTCGTCCAACTGTGCATCTACGCACAGCTGCTCGTCAATGCGTGGCTGTTCATCTGCGCACAGTTGCTCGTCGCTGCGCGGCTGTTCGTCTGTGCATGGCTGCTCGTCGACTTCCATTATTTCAGTATCAACGGAAGTCATGGCCTCGCTATCGTCTCCGTCCCTGTCTGAGCACCTGCCCGCCATGTTGACTTGATGATCCTGCAATTGTATCTGCAAAAGACCCGCACGAGCCTTCTTCTGATCTCCTTTGACTGTACCTGCACCCTTCTTTGTTGGGAATTTTAAACAATAATAGTACGTTGAAACAGCTGCTTTAAATTCATGTAAGAAAGGACGGCCGAGAAACCCGTTATAGGTGGACTGTTGGTCTACAACCAGGAAGTCTACCATTCTATTCATCTTCCTTTCAGGGTCCTCGACTGATACAAGCTCAACTGCCAACGCAACTATTCCTAGCGGGGTGGTTACAGCATTTCCAAATCCTACAATCTTGTGATCACAGTCTTTGATGTACTCAGCGCAATCTCCTAGTTGGTCCACCGTGCTCTTGAACAGGATATTCGTGTAGGAACCAGTATCGACAAGTAGACGGTGTACTTTTGTCCCCATGATATTGGCACAAATGACCAACGAGTCATTGTGGGGAGTGAGTATTCCGTCTAAGTCTTTCTCTGAGAAAGTCAGGTCCCCTGTTCGTTTGGTCGATGGATTCACACCCACTTCCATTACCTGTTCCACTGCTCTCAGTTCTGCTTTCCTTTTTCTTTTCGATACGGGTGGCCTCCCATCAGAACAACCACCTACTGGCCCAGTGGGTTCCAGCATTAGAATTTCTGGGATATGCCTTGCTGGAGCTGCTGGGACCCTCCTTCCCCTCTTACCAACTTTGCTTGGTTGGTCATCACTGTCTCCGTCATCCGAACTGGATTGTACTGGCGCCCTTGGTCTTTTACCTGGTTCCCTCTTCACGAATTCGGACAGCTTTCCTTCCTCATAGAACTTCCACAACTGCTTCAATAGATCTCGGTACTCGCTCGTGAAGTGGCCGATGTTCTGATGATAAGCACAGTATTTGTTCGGGTTCAGCTTCCCTCTCTCTTGCCTTATCTTCCGCGGCTCTGACAACATCTCCCTGTCCTTAACGTTGTTGTACACAGCATCCACGGACATAGTAAGGACTTGACTCAACTTTTCTTTCAACTCAGCTCCATCATTGAATGACTTCATGTTCTTCGGAGCTTTGTAATCACTTCCTCCCGACTTCTTGTTAGACTTTTTCGGATCAGTTTTGTCTCCCATCTCTCTGTGTAGGGCCTCCTGCATTGACACATGGATCCCTGCTTTGTGCCTGAATTCTGCGTATGTTTTCGGGCAAGTCAAATGCATTTCCTTCCACAGGTCCGTCCCTTTCTTTAAACCAGCCATCACTGCCACTATTTTCGTGTCCTCACTCACCATTTCGCCCTCCAGTAAGACTTTATCAAATCTTTCCAGAAATTGCTTGTCAGACTCCTCGTCTCCCTGCCTAATATCTGCCAGACGGTGTCTGTGGGTCAAGTAGGACCCGGCAGTTGAAAAGTGAGACAGAAACTCTTTGCTTAGTTGGGCAAAAGAGTTGATGGAGCCAGGAGCCAGTGCTGAAAACCATCTGTGCGGGCCATCTCCAAGGGTGAGTGGAAAATTTCGGCATTGTGTGGCGCCGGTTGCCCCCATTGAGATCATGAAATCCGAATATTTCGTCACATGAATTCGAGGGTCCGACGTTCCCTCATACAAGTTGATGGCTGGAAACTGTATCTTCTTCTGGATCGGTGCACTGAGGATAGACGGAGATAATGGTGAAGATGGGAGAACGGTTGATCCGACACCTCTCTGAGATTCCAACTGTCTCTGCAATTCTTCGATTGCCTTTCTCATTTCCTGCAACTCGTTCGGGGGAGTCCTCCCGTTGGAAGGCTGTTCATCGTGATTGGGTTCAGCGACCTCTTCACGATGCAGTCCCTTGCCGACGGGACATTTCTCCTGAGTCGTCTTCCTAGAAGCATTGCTAGCTCCATTTGGCCCTAGCCGGCCAAAAGCTGACCTCCTGATTCGGTCATGCACAGATGGGCGAGCAGGATGGTGTGATCGCTCCTCATGCCTTCGAGATGGTTCCCTCCTGTTTACGTTCCTTGTACCTAGTCTTTCCAAAGCACTTGTTCGGGAAGTACTTTTACTTGACTCATCTGCTCGACTTGATGATGATTCTCTTTTGCTTCCTAGGCGCTCGCTCAGAGGAGCTTTTCCTTTACCTCCACGGACCTCCTCGCTATCGGCCTCGTCCCGACGTGCATCTTCTCTCATTTTACTTCTTTATTCGCCCGTACGATCCTGCTCGCCTACTCGTCTGGTCGCCACAGGTGCTCTTGACGGTCCTGCTGCTTGTCGATTCTGCAGGGATTGAAGGACAGCAATGGTTTTTGCTAGCTCTTCGGGGTTTTGAGCAAGAGCTTCAACCTCCGGTGGAATCGTGTCAATGGTGACTTGTATATTCCTCTGCGAAGTTGCTCTCACTGTCCGTGCATGTCCCTCGGTTGAAGAAACCCTAGTTCTTGGTCTACGACTTGGAGATATACTCGAATGTCGTTCCTCTTGCGATTTAACCATTTTGATTATCAAAGTATAGATAATGAACAAATGGATGAGGTAATCTTGTTCTTGCAAACACCTTTTCCAAGGATTACTAGCCTTGTGTGTGATTGTAAAGGTTTGAAAACCCTAGTTCATGCACACATGCATTAAAACCCTCAAAGTGTTGTACACCTTTGTCTTAAGAATGTGAACTCTTGTTTTCCGGCAGCCTCTTCCCGGATTCCGGCGAGATTATGCAGATTCCGGTGGTAGTCTTCTAACTTTCTTCGAATTTTTCTACAATCGAAGGTTCGAACCCTTCTTCTAGCGCCAATTGTTGATGATCTTTTCTAACCAAGATGATTAGTGGCTGTTTTCTATAATCAAGATCACCAAACAAGATCAAGAAATCATGAAATTTAGCTAAGTAGTGTTCAAGAAATAATTTTGCAAGAGTTTAGACTTGTATTCAATTGTTCTCTCCTTTTCTTGTAAATGAAAGGAGTATTTATAGACATACAAAGAGGACATGTGTCACCATCTTGGTGGCTCAACCATTGGATCTTTGCCAAGTGTTAGGACACTTGTACAACATCTACACTATTGCTTATTGGATGGGTGCCAAGTGTTTAGACACTTGGACCATATCTAAGCTATTGACTTTTGGAGTTCCCCATGTTGTACTTGGTCTTTGGCAATACTGAGATGCTTTCGATGGTGACCGGTTGCTCGTTTGTACGTCTTTGTTAGATGTCATGGTCCTTTGCGTTCTGAGTTGTTCGCTCCTCGCTTGGGATTATTTTACAGTGTTGCTCGCCTTATTACGAAGCTGTTCGCCTGAGTTGATCTTGGTTTGAGCCACTTGCACAGCTGTTCTTTGCAAGGCTGTTCGCCACAATATCCTGCTTACCATGTTAGAGCTGTTTTGCAAAGCTGCTCGCCTCACAAGGCTGTCAGCTCTTTGCTAAGCTGCTCGCCATTCACAACTGCTCGTCCCATAAAGTTGTTAGCCTCTTTCATTTGTCATCCTGTTATCAAGTTTAATGATAATCTTTCGTTGATTAAATGCAAAGTTGTTCGCCTATCAACATGCATGATTAAATTTTTTAATTTAAATATTTTTTTTATATTTAAAAAATGAGATAAAAAATAATTAGGCGAACGGGGAATCCCCGGCTCCCCGCGAGACGGGGATCCCTGGCGTGGTGGGGATGGGGGAAAAATATTTCCCCATTTATTTCGCAGGATTGGGGATAGGGAATGACCCCGGTCCGTCCTCGCCACGTTGACATCCCAATGGAAGAGAATAGTGATTTTTTAAGACTTTTTAAATTCCGTATAAATCTCTAATTATTAGATGAGATTTTGGAGAGTGAAATCTATTTATATTTTGGAAGAGAATCAAAGAAAATTCATAGAGTATTAAAATCAATAGACTGTTGAGATAAAGTATAGAGTGAAACTAGTTTATACATAAATCAATGAAGGATATTAGTTGTTTTCACTGAAGAGTATTACTGATTTACACTAAAGAGTCTTAGTTGTTCGGTGAAAATGAACTAAGACTCTTCAGTGTAAACCAGTAATACTCTTCAGTAAAAACAACTAATACTTTTAAGTGAAAACAACTAATATCCTTCACTGATTCATATATAAACCAATTTCACTCTATACATACTCGACTGTTGAATACCTAAAGATTTTTTAAGACCTTTTAAAATCCGTATTGAATACCTCAAGATTTTTAAAGATTTTTAAAAATTCAGATTGAATACCCCCAAACTTTAAAAGTCTAAAAAAATTCTACAAACTCTATTAACCAATACACCCCTCTTAGGATACGTCGAGGGCTAAAAGAAATACAATAAACTTACATAAAAATATTCTTAATATATATAATCAAGTTAGCCTGAATAACCAATGTCTGTCGATTCTGTATGAAACTGGAATATATTTTTTTTTCCACGATTTTCTGTCCATCCTTGTATGTATTACAGAGGTAAATTGAGAGAGAGAGAGATGAAACACTAAATAGAAAATCTTGTCCCCAGAAAGTTTGGTCGGAACAAAAGTATCATTCTAAAAGTTTTAACAGAGATGAATCTCGAATTTTTTTATTCGAGTTACAATATGTACCTACTGCTAGTGCAACATATCACTAAGTAAAAAAAATTTCTTTTAAACAAAGTGAACAACATTCATTAAAAAGTATAATTCCCATTATTTACGGGTGTTATTACAAAACCAGTATAGGTAGGCAAATTACTCCTGGGAACATGTTGTTCCCCTTTCGTGACTTTAGTCCGTACTTGTAAAATTAATTCCCAACTGCCTTGCATTAATATAAGTAAACAATTATGGTTAATATTAATTTCTTTTAGAAAATTAATTAAGACCCCATTTGTGGACTTTCTGCATTCATATTATAAAATAAAGTAATATATTACTGCATTCATACATTTCTTCTAATATGATAAAATAAGAGAAAAATATGTGAATATGATGCAGTCTTGAAATAAAATACGAGATAAAATAGAAAATGTTACAACACTTAAACAATAAAGGTAGATCAAATCATTACTACAAAGCAAACACACAACTCATGCCATTTAAATGCAGTCAATGAATTCACCAACCTTACCAGTCACCATGTGGTACTTAACCACAAATCAATCACCTAGCCTAATTAACTCATTCAAAAACCTTAATTTGTGGGGCCAAATTTCTGATAATCAAATACTAGAAAGAAAAAAATTAACATGCCACAACTTTTCAAGCTGAAATCTTCATGGAAATCAACCATGAAGAAAGGCCATGGAAATTTGCAGATGATCACGAACCGAGAAACATAAACTTATTACCTGGAGAATTTTCGTTCGGTGGCAACGAAGACAGTTCCGACGATGATCACCTTGCACCTGCAAGAACCTCTTGTTCTTCGTTTCCAGCCGCCCCGATGAGTCCCCGGACACCATGGATGCGGTCTCCAATGCACAATGCCGCCTCTCCGGGGCCGCCTCTTATCTATGATTGCTTAGCTTCACTCCATCGGAGTGAAGGTAACATCTTCTCTGTAGCAATCACAAAAGATTTACTCTTCACAGCTTCGTCTAGCAGACGAATTTATGCTTGGGGTACACCAGATTGTACGGAGATGGGGTTTATCAAAGCTACAAGTGGCGAAATTCATGCAATGTTAGCTAGTGAGAATGTGCTTTTTACCGCGCATGGCGATTGCAGAATTCGAGCGTGGGAATTACTGTCGCCGACTGAGAATTTCCGACCCAGGAAGATGATGACGTTGCCTCGGAGAAGACCGATGTTCTTCTTATACGGAAAGAAGAAGAGGAGTGGTTATCTGCACAAAGATTTAATCACATGTCTAGCGTATAATAACAGAGAGAGCCTTCTTTTCTCTGGGTCATTTGATCAAACAGTTAGAGTGTGGAAGATTTCAGAAAAAAAATGCGTCGACTCATTCGTCGCCCACGAAGGCCGTGTGAATGCGATCGTGATCAACCAAGAAGACAGGTGCGTATTCACGTGTTCTTCCGATGGAACAGTGAAAATTTGGAGAAGGGTTATGAGAGAGAGCTCACACATTCTGATGATGATTCTGAAATACCAACCGTCCTCGATAAATGCCATGGGTCTAAGCCTCTCCGCAGGCGTTTACCACCTGTACACAGGATCATCAGACGGGATGATAAATTTCTGGGTAAAGGAAAGAGCTTCAGGAAGGTACAACCATGGCGGATCCTTACAGGGTCATCATTTTGCAGTACTCTGTTTGGAGATCGTAGAGGACTTCATCCTCAGTGGCTCAGAGGACGCAACGATACGGATATGGAAGAGAGAGAAGGGAAACAGCTCGTCGCATACCAGTGTTGCAGTGATTGATGGACACCATGGACCTGTGAAATGCTTAGCTGCAGCTATGGAGGAGAGAGAAATTTGCAAGGGATTGCTGGTTTATAGTGCTAGCATAGATCAAACGCTCAAAGTGTGGAAAGTTAAAGTTTGCAATGTGGATGAATATGACCATGATGTGGAATCAGAAAGCACAGAGAATGAGATTATGGGACCTGTGAGATTATCACCTCACTGGGTGCAGAAGAATTTTCCTAACCTGGAATGAAATTATTGGATCATTGATCATGTTGTATTTCAATCTCGTGTTTCATAATCTAACTGGTATTTTGCAGTCTCCCGTATTTCTATACATACACGAAGCATATATACGTGCTCGAGAAGTGGTGTAATATGGGTACCATGATACTGAGAAAAAGTGAAAAAACAAGAATGTAAAATATTAAAACATAGGAAATACACTCAAGATATCCAATACCAAGATTGTAAAACATAGTCAGTTGATTAATACATACACTAATTTATTTTAGTCTCGTACGATACCCAATACCAAGATTGTAAAACATAGCCATTCAGTCTACTTTCATGCATCAGGGAAAGGTATTGAAGCACAGCAACGGTAGTAGCCCCTATCGTCATATACAAACCTCTCAGAAAGATGAGCTTGGTTTATAGGATACTCCCCCCAATCCTCAGAACCATACATCTCAAAAATGTGTGTGGCATCAAACCAGTTCGCATTTCTTGTTCTCGGGTACCTAAAAAATGCATTTATGATCTTTAGTTAGGGAAAAGATGATCAAGTCTTCAACATGAGAGATAGAGATAGAGAGAGACGAAAAAGAACTGGAGTAGCACACCTCTTTCTTTGGCGTGCATTCATAAGGGTGGCATGTAACTGCATCAATGGAGAAGATTATTGGGTATCAATGGAAATTGAGTATGCAAAATGAAGCAAGTTCATGATAAATTGAGCATAATAAGATTTTTTTTTTTGTTGATCGAAGCATAATAACATATTAAGTACCTTTAATTGCTGTTTCATATCTTTTTCCATGACCAAACCAGCCTCAATAAATGCATCTTTGATGACTTCTAAGAAAGTTTAAGAAAACTTAAAAATACTTGCATGCCCAGGTGATTAAGGCATAAAAAAAAATACTAAACAGCTCATATCAATCTAAAACTTTTAATTTTAAAATTAAATAAGACAGATGACAGAAAAATGGATACTGCAGGCACGTAAAAGTCGTTCTTCACCACCAATTACTTCTACGGGTGCATAGACAACATAAGCCTTGGCCCGGGAGCCTTTCATGCACTCCTGCAAGAAAGATTGAATTAGACATCAAACGAATAATTCAAGAGATATCAGTAACACTTATTCCTGGTGGAATATAAATGGAGGGAGATAAATGATGTCACCAAATAAAAAATTTAATCAACACGAAACCTTACCAGTCCCTTAAGTCCAATCGAAACTGGCCGGTTCTCTAAAGCATCCAAAACTTTCGATGAGACACTCTACAATCCATGAAAATGGCACTATGAAGGTAAACAACAGTTAGTGTATGTAATTTTGTTAAAGAACTTTACCTGCAAAACCGCTGCAGCTGTTTTAAGTCGCTCGTAATTCCATAGCTTTAACATAAGAACAGTTAAGTGGAAGGTTTTTGGATTGATAAATATGGACTTTTCAATTCCTAAATCTGCATGTAAAGAAGGATCCGGTCAATTCAAAGAACAGATTACAGGATGAAACAGTTCTTGCTAGATATATGTTGAGGGACTTGAAAGTAAACTATTTAGACCCTGTTATTCACACTACAAAAGGCAAAATGTACATAAAGTTTGAACTCAAAGCAAGTTCCTGATTTTTTTTTTTCTTTATCATTATTTTTTATGGTGGGGGTGGGGTTGTAGTACAAAGTTAAGAAGGTAATAAATCTCAAATCCTCAATCGAAACATAAATTTCTATACCTGATAATGTAGAACTGTCCGATGCTTCTATACCAAGTACGGTATTTTGAAAGTTGAGAAGTTTGTCAACTAGTTCAGGATGAAAAGCCAATGGAAGTGAAATAAAGTGAGAATAGTCGAGATCTCGAGTATTAACAATCTGTTGGAAAAACAAGCATATGTCGATAAAATTTCACAATCAATGGAAACATTAATTGATAAAAGGTAACTTCGTACATACTTTCGAGTTAGATAAATGTAAACTATGATTTCTATATCTTCACTAAGAAGAAGTACAGACTGAGAAGTACACCACTTTAATTTGATCTTACTGCACAAATTCCAAGCTTACCAGTCACTTCATTGACATGGTTTTTGGCATTTATCTCAAATCATCTAAACAAATATAGAAATGTTAATGCAAAATGCCAATTATATTTTAAAAGGACCCAGTAAAGCTTTACTTGCAATTTACTATTCCATAGTTGAAGAAAAAACCAACTGAAAAAATAGATATGAAACTTTAGCATTACAACCTCATCAAGTAGACTTTGTATCTTCTCAGATCCTTGAGTAACACACTCAACAGAGCTGCCTTCAATTGCTGCAATTAATGATACAACGGGTAGAATTTAAATCACAAGAGACATGATTACTTATTCCATACACCATGCACAAATTTATAATGGAAAATATATATAACATCTCTGGGTACAACACTCACTGATTGAATCCTCAGTTCTAGATGGTGGGAATATAATTTTAATGCCATTCTCCTCCTCTAATTTCTTCTGGGTGCTTCCCCTGTCCAAAATGCATAACGTAAATTACAAGGTATCATCAAACCAAGTATACACGTACAGAGCATACCATTTTCCTTTGACGAATCGCATTAAGGATGCTCCTATCTGCAAAAGTACACATGATTAAACAAAGGCAAAATAGATCTTTTTCTGTTTTTTTTTTTTCATAAAATGGATTAGTAAACGTGAAGTATTCGCAACATCTAATGTTACAAACCAAAAAAGTGAAGATACTCGGACAGAGATATCAGAGGACTAGATAAATGAATGTCAAAAAATACATGAACCTGACCTCCATTGATACTGAATGTTTCTCATTCAATATTTCAGAATTACTACTTCCACACGTAGCAATTGAAGTAGACGAAAAAATTGTCTGATGCACTCCTCCGAGTGGATTTTTTAGCTTTTCCCTTTCACCATCACCTGACAGCATGAAAGTTTTCACATCAAATCATAAATACAAATAGAATAACACAACCATAACATTTGTTAGTAATTGGTTGGTACGCAGTTAAGTTACAGAATCTAGTATAATATAACTAAAAGAATCTATACCACAAATAAACACATTTCTTGCTATCTAGATTCTTTGAAGAGTTTAAATTATACTTGGTCCCACAACTTTCGGCATAAATGAATTTAGTCCCAAAAAAAAATTAAAGTTCGTCGATTTAGTCTCAGTTTTCCTGACAATGTACAATTTCAGTCCTAAATTGGCCGGGAAATACGAAATGACATCATTTCAAACTTGTGTCATATAGGCAATTCCGCTAACCGCCGATCACGTCCCACATAAACGGTGCCATTTTGCATTTTCGACTGAATTGTACATTATCAGAAAAAATTGGACTAAATCGACGAATGTAATTATATTTCCATTCATGCAGAAAGTTATGGGATCAAATATGATTTAAACTCGTTCTCTGAAGCCAAAAAGCATCTGCCAATGAACCCTCACTTGATCACTCCCTATCTAGTTTCGAAACCAAAAACAAACCCTAAATCCTAAACTACTAATAATAGCACTATCATCACTATTCCTAAAAATCATGCTATTCCAACAATAATCCTAATCAGTAATCATGAAATACAAAATCTAACAAAGGATAGAAGCAAAAAATGTTACCCTGAGAGTAATTAGGTTGGGTGGACACAGCCCTCCATGTTTGTGTGCCATTTCCCCCACCCTTTTTAGCATCCATTTTCAAGTTACAGCTAAAACCATGCCAAAACTTATGATTCTGTGACATGAATTAACAAAGTAATTCGATATATAAATGAAGAAAATCCATAATTCTTTCGATAAACCTTTTATTCAAAACAATATGTCTTACCTGGAAGTAGAGCAAGGGCTTTGATCTTACACAAGTGATTGAAGTTTCCCGAACAAAAAGGTTAACTCTGAAAATCACAAAATTAGGTATAATACATAATAGTGTAAAATAGATATAAATAAGTTTACATTAGTGTAACTGTGTAAGCACCTTACGAGCGACCAACAAGCAATCATTTGACTCCCCGGCGGCGGCGACGGTGGCGTTAATTAGTTCGTTAATTCCTTTTTTTTTTTCTAATAAATAAATGGAAAGAAATTGAGTGAAATTATTCACACTGAACTGGGCTTAAGTAAGCCCGCTCTCCCAAAAAAAAAAAAAATGGGCCACATTTCAGGCCCACTATGACAAAATATAATTATTAGGCCCTCTAGAGTTTGGAAAACTGTAAATAAAATATCCCCCCCTCCATCCCCCAAAGCCGTTAATTATTTTATTATTGCATTTACAAACAATAACTTTATATGATCTATTTTATCTTATTCCTTCTTGAAATTCAAACACATTTGAATGGGGGACCGTGGGAGTATAAGTAATCATTTCTCAATTTATTAGTAGAGCCCTAGGGTATTTAACAAATATTCTTGAACCTGTACCTACATTTTTCTATAATGCCAATATTCGTGATCACATCTTACTCTTTAAATAAATTGCATGTTAATTATAGCTTCATACTTCAAGTTTATTGAATTAGATGAGTTTGAGCAATATTTAGAATGTTCTCATGGAGATGCACAACGCTCACTTGCAATAAAAATAAATTTTAGTTACAATAATTTTATTTTTCTAGTTAAAAATTTCTATACTATTCACCCAACTGTCAAATCTGCTAAGACTGAAATTTGAATGAGGTGGATTCTCATTTCATTTATGACTTGCAAATTTATAATCCTACCCAAATTATGTTTTAGAGTAAAATTTTGTTTAAATATTAAAATGAAGCTCCATCTTATATATAAAATTGTTTGACATCAAACTGCATCATCTACCTATTATAATTGATATGTATGGTTGCATTGGTAATATATTACAAGATGACAAAGTTAACTAGAAAAAAATCTTGTGCGGGACAGTCGCCAAAAAATTTAATAAAGATTCAAAAAGCTAGTATAGTACTTTAATATTTCATGGTACAACATCACAAGATTAATAAAGTTAAATAGCAAAAAAATCATAAGTGAGACAGCCACCAAAGAATCTATTAGATAAAGACTGAAAAGGCTAGCACAGTACCTTAATATTTCATGGTACTCTCGTCGGTGCAAAATGTGAACCATAAATTTGGAAGTAATACTCAATAAATGTATTTGGCTATACACTTCAAACTCTATCTCTACCTACGAATTTGGATTTCTTCCCGTACAAAAGGATCCAATGCAATATTACAATCTTCGAATTTCTTTTGATTTTCTCTAAAATTTTATATTTTTACAACCATTGGACTATTGAATTTAATAAGGGGTCGTTTGGTTCGAGGGATTGCCTGATATTGTCTTTATAATCTCAGGTAATCTCATCTTTGTTTTAAAGGATTGCATAGGACCATGACCACTAAATAGATTAGAACGACTATCTCGTGTACAATTCGATCCAGAAAATTTGATTCTAGTCCAAATTTTCTGGTTCTAGTCTATCCGTTTTTCGATAGTCGTTCTAATCCAATTCTATCCCGTAAACTAAACGACCCCTAAGATGGTAAAATTGCATTGGATTGGACCCTCTAACTAGCTCAAGCCAATTCAAAATATTCACGAGCATTTTTAGAGCCATCTTGAGACTGAACCACACTATTCCTAACCCTCCACATTTTAATCACCCCATCAAGACTCCCCGTACACACACTACACCCCTCCTCAACCCCCTCATCCACCCCCCGGTTTGCAAACGCCGCGACGCACCTGATCGGCCCCCGATGCCCCTGCAACACCGCTATACACGAATGGTACCCATCCCCCTCCCTGGCCCACACCCGGCTCGTCGAGTCAGCCGACCCACTCACCACGTAACTCCCCACACTCGCCAAACACATCACCGCGTGCGTGTGCCCCGGCAACGCGCCGCCGTACTGAAGCTGGCCGGAGAACCACCCCTTGAGCCAGTAATGGACGTAGCCGTCGGTGCATCCGCCGTAGAGCACGGCGCCGTCCGGGGTCAAGGCGAGGGTTTTGACCGGGGAGTGCTTGGTGGGGAGGGTGACGGTGAGGGAGTGGGGGCGGGAGCCGCTGCAGAAGTTGCGGCGCCAGACGCGGACGGTGGCGTCGTCGGAGGCGGTGTAGAGGACGCCGTCGTCGGCGAGGGCGACGGCGTTGATGGGCTCCGAGTGGGCTTGGATTGTCTCGATGCATTTGAAGTCGGAGATTCGCCAGACTTTGACTGTTTTGTCGAGGGATGAGGAGTATAGTATTTCGTCCGATGTGTTGATTGCTAGTGAGGATATTGGTCCTAAATGTTTCTGTAAATAACGAATGTGTGAGTTGTAAAACGTGTGAAATAAAATACGATGCGAGACACTAAAGTGTAATTAAACATGTTACGAAATCCATGTTCTACTGCATAAATCAGGGGAAAATTGCAAATTTGGTCCCATGAGAGTTTTTGGATAACAATTTTGGTTTCACATTCTTTTTTTATCCCATTTTTTGCAAATTTGATTAATTCTGTTAATTTTTTGGACCAAAGCTGTATTTTTTTTTTTTTTAATTAAAACAACAATTTATACATTCTTTTGGGATCAAAATTGAATTTTTCTTGGGACCAAAAATGTCGAATGAAACTACGGGATGAAAAATATCGAAAAAATGATCATTTTTGCCAATCACCTATTCTCATGGGACCAAAAATGCAATTTACCCATAAATTAGGGGGTGTTTGGTAAAAAGAGAGGAATGAGAAACACTAGGACTTTGATTGAAGAGTGGAATGAAATTAAGTCATTCCTCAACAAATTGAGAGGAATAGTAGATTCCCCAAAAGTGGGGAATCATTTCCATTCCTATGCTCTACCAAACACTATTTTTCATTCCTTCATCCCCAAAGTGTCCAACCAAACCACACCCTAGTTTGCATTACATACCCACCATGCAATATATTCTATATCTTTCCTCATATTAAATATTTATTTTATTACTAATTACATGGTGATTAGTGACAAATTAATACAATTAGTGTAGCTTGCAAGCCCAATCGAATTCAACTCGTGAAGGCTTGAATTTGGCTTGTTTATATTAATAAACAAACAAGTTGAAATTTTTAAATATTCAATTCACTAACGAATCGATTGAATTCAACTGTCGAGTAACTTACTTTTTTTTATCCCTATGCAATCTTCCAACTGTTTCTTGTCATTTTTAAGTTCGGCTAATTTTGTTAAATGAATCGAGCTTGAACTTGTTAATGTTATCCACTAAGTTTCCCTAACTCAAAAAATATGTTTGAGTTGTGTTTGAACTTTTAATTACTCAAGCTCGAGTTGCGTGTAATATATATAGAGCACTAAACTCAGTTTTCATAAAAAAAAAATATGGAGTTACAGGAATGACATATTCAAAAGGCAGGCAGGCATATATTAATATCAAACTGGATCTGTTCAAAATAAAAAATCAAACTGGATGGCATGCCATTTTTTAGAAGTTGGATTAGATGTTTGCATGTACTTATTACAAATACTAGAAATTTAATTAACCACCTCGTGTCTCAATGACATAGGGCAATCATCAATAAATACTTGTTTCATTTTGGAAAAATAATGCTAAATTATTGCGGGGAGCAAGTTGTCAAAATTAAATTTGAAAATATTAATTAATTACTTTGTGGGGTCAAAGGTTTGGAATCCATTAAAACTGTGTCTATGAGCTCAACTAACTCTTTAATTGCATCCAAGTACGAGTATCTCCGCGATCATTAATGTTTACTGATGCAATATCGATCCATAATCTGTTGTTATCATTTACTCACAGATATAAGAAAGATATTGATCACGCCATAATTCAAACCAGGGACACGTACAACAAAATGAGATATTCTATTACATAATGGTTTTAAGGTCTTATGTTGCACTATTTAAATATAAATAAATGAAACCTATATATGTAGCGTAATTAATTAAATTTATCATTTTACAATTTCTTTTTAATTACTTATACTGTTTATGTGTTATATTTAATTCACCAAGTTGTATAATAAAAGACGTGACATAATTGTGAAACCAGAAATATTCCCTTTCAAAAAAAAAAAAGGGAAATTTGCTTTTTATGGGAGTTTGTAAAATTAGGATACTATTTATGGACTTGCAAAATTAGGGCACTATCTTTCCGAGTTTGCAAAATTAGAACATTATCTTTACAAACTTGCAAAATTAGGATACTATCTTATAAATTTAGCAAATTTAGGCCAACTTTATAAAATTCGGGTCAATTGAACACATCATAATCGAGCATTATTTGACCCGTATTTTATAAAATTTGTCCTAAATTTGTTCAACATGAAAAATAGTGTCCTTGTTTTGAAAAATTGTAAGACAGTGTCCTAAATTTGAGAGCACATAAAAATAATGTCCTAATTTTGCAAGCTAAAAAAGATAGTATCCTAAAAAAATAATTTTCCCCAAAAAATTTACCTTTAAAAAAAAATTGTGAAACGAGAAATATTCCCGAGTGCTATTTTCATAATATTATGCTGAATTCACAGTTCAAAATCCATGTGAATATTAAACAAGATTGAAATAAATTGCCCTAATGGACAAGAAATCCAATTAATCAATAAAATGTCTTGTCTAAATTTGACGTACGTAATTAAAATTGTTCTATTATGTGTCCTAACTTTATGCCATACCAAAACCAATTTATGTCCAAACCAAACTCCATGACCATTTATTTTGAGCTCACAAATATTTTACTGCACACTTCAATATATTTATAATTATTTTATAAATGTCAAACCCAAATAATTAAATGAAGCAATTTTATCTTATAATTATTATTGTGCTTATATTAAACCAAAGAAAATAAGAGTACCGTTTTATCATTGCCGGCGATGTAACCCCGGAGAAAACTCCCGGCTGTCGGAACAGTGGCCAGCCGCACGTGCTTGACAACCCCCTCCCACGTGCGACGCCAAACCCTAATCTTACAATCCGCATACGCCGCGTAAACCCTATCATTGGACACCTGGATAGCGACCACCATACCCGCTTTCGTCTTAAGCTGCGCACACTCGGTAAATTCCGGAAGCTTCCAGACGCGGATAGTGTTCCCCTGCGACCCGGTGTATATGAGCCCGTTGGCGGCGGCGACGGAGATGATCTGGCCGTCCTTCTTGAGCACGGAGGAGACGCAGCGGTACGCGGCGGGGTCGGGGGCGGCCGCTTCGAGCTTGGAGGCGTCGGTGGTGAAGGAGAGGCGAGCTGGGGTGGACGGCTGGGAGTGGTGGTGGTGGAGAGAGAGGGAGGCGGCCGTGGTGGCGCTGAGGCGGGGCGGGACGGGGACGGCGTCGTTCCGCGGCGGCTCGCGGGTGGAGACGCTGCGGGGGAAGCGGATGGGGGCGGCGGCGCCGCGCATGTCGAAAGAGGGGTTGGGTGGGCCATCCTCTAGGGATGTAGGCGTCTCCATTTATACGTACAAAACAAATGTGGGAGAGGAATGGAGGAGGGTAATGAAGGGGCCGGGTGGGCAGGTGTTAGTATGGTTGGTGAGGGAATGCTTTGGATTGGGGATTCATTTATAGTTTGGGAGAGAAATATTAATGTTTTAGGTGTGATAATTTGTAGGATTTAAATCCAACATAAACAGTAGTAATGACAGAATTGTCGATCCTCGCTTAGTTGCACGCAAGGTCTGGCCTATCGAATATTCAGATCTTCCAGCTTAACAAAAGGCTTATGTTTTTTCTTTTTTTTCGGGGAAAATAATTTTATTACGCAGCAACAGTATTAAAGGAACAGTAGGCTTATGCAGTTTACCAATTTTGACATTTACCAATAGTAGTTCATTTTAACTATCAATAGAATGCTTTCGAAATTTTCTGTATTTGGACGGGGAATTTGGATTATAGATTTAAATCTACAATTCATTTATTTTGTTTGGGAATAGTATTTAAATTGATGGATTTTAAATATTTAATTTTAATTTAATTTAAATTGAAATAAATTCAAATGCATATTAAAACTATATATATCCTTTGAAATCCTTGAATTCATAAATCCACTCATTTACCAATCTTTTACATTTCAGTAATAATAACAATGGATTCTTAATTAAACCCTAACTTAGAATTATAAAACTAAAACTTAAAAATTTATCCCATTATAAAACTAAAAGTTTGATTTCAATTTTCACACGTCTCGAATCAACTAATTAAATACAATGTATATCCTATAATATTAATATATATATAACACCTCTTTTAATTTATATGTATCATGTTTCTTTTAACACGAATGCTAAGATGCACTTAAATTTTAAACTCAATTATGATATTAATTTGATTTTTTCAAAACACATAGAACTGTATGCCCGATCTTCCTTCTCCACAGCTCTTCGTACTCGCTAGTTTGGAACAAACTAACAATTCTGAAAGTTCGTGTGCTTGCTTGGAGGGTCCTTTGGGAGAGGCTGCCTATTGTAACGAAGCTGCAAGAACACGGTATTATCCCCACGAATATCAACTCATCTTGAGCTTTTTGTAAACTTGTGCAGGAGACCATTAGACATTTGTTGTTTGAATGTTCGTTCTCCTATGATGTGTGGATGATGAGTTCTAATTGGATAGGAAGAAGTGTCGTGTTCTCCTCAATTCCCTCGACGAATCTCTTATATTTTAGTAGTTTTCTGAAAGGGAAGAGAGGTAAATTGGTAGCAGTGTGTATTTGGGAGTGTATTACACTACAAAAAAGACGTGGTTTAACGACGGAAAATTTGCGACGGCCAAATATCCGTCGCAAATTTCGTGTATTTGCGACGGATTTGGGCAAGCCGTCGTAAAAAATGTCGGTTTGCGACGGATATGAAATTCCGTCGCAACAGTTAAGTGTCCGTCGCAAATCCTAGGGCCCACCACCTTCGTTGTTCTCCTGCTCATTTGCGACGGATATGTCGTCGCAAAGTCAAAATTGAAATTTGCGACGGAATTTTCCGTCGCAAAACGACCCGTTTAAAAGTAGCCACCCGGAAAATGGCCCATTTGCCTGTTTTACGACGGAATGACCGTCGCAAATTTTAAATTCATATTTGCGACGACCACTTTTCCGTCGCAAAATTGAGTAGTTGAAGCTCGTCAAAGGGGTTGGTGACCAATAATTGACCTGGGTCGTCGCAAAGCGTATTTGCGACGGAATTGCCGTCGCAAAATATAGAATTTGCGACGGAAAATCAGTCCGTCGCAAATTTGTGCAGATTTATAACAATCCCCTTCCTTTTCCTTCCCTTTCACTTTCACTCTTCTTTCCCTTTCACTTTCACTCACGAAAAAAATAAGAAATGATGCGGTTTTCATATGTTCTTCACGTATAATTGGTGTATTTGTCATTGCCTTCAACCTCACCGTACGTATTTGTCATTGCCTTCTACTTCACCGTACGTTTTCACATTTTTAACCGTTTAAATGTCATATTTTTATTGTTTCAATTTTTTAGTACACTATTAGGTAATGAGCATGATATATGTTTATTTGATGGGTTTATGTATTATTGATGATATATGTTTATTTGATGGGTACGTTAATTTTAGTTTGTGTGATATTTATACCTATTTTTAGTCGAAACTCTGCTCAATTTTTATGTACACTATTAGATAAATTGTGTGATATTTGTTTATTTGATTGGTTTATTATGATTGATATATATGGTTGTGTTGGATTGATTTTTGTGAAGGAAAATTTTGTATATCCTTATTTTTAGGCAAACTCTGCCCAATTTTTTATAACTCACGTGATATTTACTTTTAATCTGTAACAGATGCAATTTCCATATCGTGGTTGGATGTACTCAATACCTAGAATGATAGGAGGAGGCATTAACTCTGCCTTTTGCAATAAAATTGATGAGTTTATTGAGTTTGCACTACAACATCCATGCAGTATGGATTGTATGGGTAATATTAGGTGTCCGTGTAAAGACAAGATGCAGAAATATGAGATTCTTGAGTGTTGATGAGGTTAGAACTCATCTTGTGATTTCCGATTTTGTTCCCCGTTATTACAACTGGACCAGTCACGGTGAACAACGGTGGAATGTTGACATCGAAACCGTAGAATACTGGTATACTGGGTGGAGCAGTGGTGGAAATTTTGATGTTGGTGGTTCAAGTTATGTTCCGTATACTCAATTTGAACCACAAATAGAGGATGAACCTGATAGATATCGGATGATGATTGCAGAATCTGTTTTGGGTGGTCAACCACAATTCAATGAAACACTTATGGGGGAGGAACCAAATCATCGGTCAAAGAAGTTTTTTGATATGCTTAAAACCGTTGATCAAAAGTTGTTTCCTGGTTGTGAGACTGAGACGCAATTGTCATTCAATGCTCAAATGTTGAACATCAAAACTGAAGGCAAGGTCAGTCAAAAAGTGTTCAATCAATTTGCTAAATTGTTCAAACGAGCTCTACCTGAAGACAACACGGCGCCTGATAATTTCTATCAGAGCAAGAGGCTCTTGAAGGATATGGGTCTACCCTTTGAGAAGATTGATTATTGTACAAATGGTTGCATGTTGTTTTGGGATGAGGATGAGGATGAGGATCATTGCAAGATGTGTGGTCACCCACGGTACAAACCATCTGGTCGTACAAAAAGTAAGAAGAAAGTGCAGTTGAAGGCTTATAAGGCAATGTATTACCTTCCCATCACTCCTCGTCTAGAGAGGTTGTATCAGTCCAGTGCCACGGCTAAAGACATGACATGGCATGCTGAGGAGTATTCTGGTGAGAATTCTGGAGAGATGCGGCATCCTGCAGACTCGGAGGCATGGAAACATCTTGATAGGGAGTTCCCAGATTTTGCAAGGGAGACGAGAAATGTGAGGTTAGGCTTGTGCACGGATGGTTTTGCCCCATTTGGAATGCACGGAAAAAAGTATTCATTATGGCCTGTGCTGTTGACCCCGTACAATCTACCTCCTTGGTTGTGCATGAAGCCTCAACATATATTTCTTAGTATCTTGGTGCCTGGACCACACAACCCCAAGCATAAATTGGATGTATATCTCCAGCCATTGATTAAAGAGTTGAAGTCTTTGTGGTCTACGGGGGTGGAGGCCTACGACGTTCATAGGAAGCAGAACTTCACGATGCGAGCTGCACTTTTGTGGACCATTAGTGACTTTCCAGCATTTTCTATGTTGTCTGGGTGGTCAACAGCAGGAAAACTAGCATGCCCGTATTGCATGGACGGTTCTGATGCATTCTATCTTCCGTTGAGTAGAAAAGTGTCATGGTTCGACAACCATCGCAAGTTTCTTCCTCCTGGTCATCCCTTTCGGAGGAACAAAATAGACTTTCTAAAGGGTAAAAATGCAGTAGGCCGCCCAAGACCACGGATTCGATCAGGTATGTGTCTGGGTACTGAATCACTACTGATGTCTATGTGTCTCATATATATAAGTTAACCATATATAAATTAATTATTTCAGGTGATTCGTTGTTGTATGAGGTTACAGTCACTGATTTGATGAAGACAACTGAGGCGGGTGCAATGGAGCACAATAAACGTATTCAGGGTGGTTGGAAGAAGAGAAGTATCTTTTGGGACTTACCTTATTGGAGCAAGTTGTTGATTCGACACAATTTGGATGTGATGCATATAGAGAAGAATGTTTTCGACAACTTGTTTCATACGGTCGTGGGTACTGAAGGGAAGACCAAAGACACTTCAAAATCCAGAGATGAGTTGAGGCTCTTCTGTTCTCGTGCTTCCCTACACAAGGATGAGCAGACAAGAACATATCCCCAGGCCTCTTACACAATTAGTAAAGCAGAAAGGAAGAATTTGTGTAAGTGGATGAAAGAGTTGAGCTTCCCTGACAATTATGTGTCGAATTTGGGAGACAGAGTTGACACGGAAACCGAAAAGGGCACCAAACGACCATTCAGGGGCAGTATTGAAGAGGAAACAATACATTCATATGTTTTGATGAATTGTCCTGAAGTCCAACCATATATAGAGTAAGTAATTTAATTTTATAGTTGAGTTTTTTACAATATGTATACTGTTGATATCTGAAAAGTAATTAATTTCTTTTTTCTGATATATAAGCATGTTCTGTGAGTATAAGCGTCAAGTAGAACCAGACATCACAGATGCAACAGTTTGCAAAGTAAAGGCAAGATCACTGGTTGAAGTTTCTAATCCGTCAAACAAAGACGGTGTAGAACCAACAAATCTATTTCAAACAGAGATACAAGAGGCTCAAACAGAGGTTGATCAAGCAGGTGTGAATATTTTTATCGACTTACTTGCTGCAAATCCAGAAATGATAATGATTGAAAGTGATCATGAGGGTGATGGACAAGAGCGCGGTGGGGAGGAAGAAGAAGAGGAAGAGGAAGAGGAAGAGGAAGAGAAAGAGGATGAAGATGAGGAAGAGGATGAAGATGATGATGAGGATGACGAGGTAGAAGACGACGATTAGAATTACTAAATTATTGTATATATAACAAGTGAAAAACGAAAATGAATTAATTTGGTGAATTATGAAAAAAAAACGAGTCAATTTGGATACATACACAATTAATTGCGTACAAATGAACGAATTATAAATTTAAGCGGGAGTCGAAATAAATAAATTTACAGAAATAATAAAAATTAAATGGCCCCAATATTTATAAAAACAAGTTAGAAACGAAAATGAATTAATTTGGTGAATTGTAGAAAAAAAATGAGTCAATTTAGATACATACACAATTAATTGCGTACAAATGAACGAATTATAAATTTAAGCGGGAGTCGAAATAAATAAATTTACAGAAATAATAAAAATTAAATGGCCCCAATATTTATAAAAACAAGTTAGAAACAAAAATGAATTAATTTGGTGAATTGTAGAAAAAAAATGAGTCAATTTAGATACATACACAGTTAATTGCGTACAAATGAACGAATTATAAATTTAAGCGGGAGTCGAAATAAATAAATTTACAGAAATAATAAAAATTAAATGGCCCCAATATTTATAAAAACGAGTTAGAAACAAAAATGAATTAATTTGGTGAATTGTAGAACAAAAAATGAGTCAATTTGGATACATACACAATTAATTGCGTACAAATGAACGAATTATAAATTTAAGCGGGAGTCAAAATAAATAGTTTTACAGAAATAATAAAAATTAAATGGCCCCAATATTTATAAAAACAAGTTAGAAACGAAAATGAATTAATTTGGTGAATTGTAGAAAAAAAATGAGTCAATTTAGATACATACACAATTAATTGCGTACAAATGAACGAACTATAAATTTAAGCGGGAGTCGAAATAAATAAATTTACAGAAATAATAAAAATTAAATGGCCCCAATATTTATAAAAACAAGTTAGAAACAAAAATGAATTAATTTGGTGAATTGTAGAAAAAAAATGAGTCAATTTGGATACATACACAATTAATTGCGTACAAATGAACGAATTATAAATTTAAGCGGGAGTCGAAATAAATAGTTTTACAGAAATAATAAAAATTAAATGGCCCCAATATTTATAAAAACAAGTTAGAAACGAAAATGAATTAATTTGGTGAATTTTAGAAAAAAAACGAGTCAATTTGGATACATATACAATTAATTGCGTACAAATGAACGAATTATAAATTTAAGCGGGAGTCGAAATAAATAATTTTACAAAATAAAAAAAATAGTTGGGCAAAAAATTTTAATAAACAACTTAGATACGAAAAGAAATTAATTTGGTGAATTATAAAAAAAATGACTTAATTTGAATACATATACAATTAATTGCATAAAAATAAACGAAAGTAGCTTGTGCCCTAGTGGCGCGCGCCCCCTCCTCTTGCACAAGAGGTCCCGTGTTCGATTCCCCTTGGACGCAAAAAATGGATTAATTGTTCAAGGCCTAATAAGACTAATATAGAAGGTGGGCCGCATATAAAAAGAGATGGGTCGGTTGGCCCAGTGGTCCGCGCCCGCCCCGGCCGCCTCGGGTGCCCGGGCTCGAACCACGCGAGCCTTTTTTTTTTGTATAGGCTCGGTAATTTGCGACGGCCAAATTCCGTCGCAAATATTGAATTTTGCTACGGAAAACAACCCGTCGCAAATTATAACAGAAAAAAAATAAAAAATATATATATAAATATTTGCGACGGAATGTGGCCGTCGCAAATGTTGTTGACCCGAACGGGTCTGACCCGAAATATTTGCGACGGAATACTGTCCGTCGCAAATTCTGTGTGACCCGGCCGGGTCTGACCCGCCGATTTTGCGACGGATTTGTCCGTCGTTAATTTGCGACGGAAGGCAAAATCCGTCGCAAAAATTAGCTACGGCTGTTTTAGGGACGGATACGTGTCCGTCGCAGATACCGTCGCAAAACACTGTTTGCGACGGATTTTCCGTCGCTAATTCCGTCGCAAAACAGTGTTTTTTTTTGTAGTGCTATTTGGCTATTGTGGAACGCTAGAAATACAGCGGTCTTCCGAAATGAGGTGCCATTGATAGAATTGTTGAGGAGCTCAAAAGATGGAGTTGGATTGTAGGAAAAGCTAACTGATTAGGCGTGAAATTGTTATGTTTTGATGCCCGATTTACTCATGTTTTGAGTGTTTTCGATGAATATTTAGAGTCAAATGAGCATTATTTCTATACATTGATAAATTTGTCTCTTTGATGTTCATAGATGGATAGAGGGCGAAAAGAGGAGTTCGTAGGACTTTGAATCGACTCAAACGGATGCCCGGATGAGAAGATATTGAAGAAATACGATTGGTATTAGTGCGGACGAGGAAAAGTATCATTTGGAAGGGTTAGAGATCACTCGAGCGCATAGCTCGAGCGCCACCGCTCGAGCGAATCACTCGAGCGCGCAAACATACAGAACCATTCTTGCGCTCGAGCAGCTCGAGCGCCACCGCTCGAGCGAATCGCTCGAGCGCCCAAAAGTAACAGTGTCATTTCAGCGCTCGAGCAGCTCGAGCGCGACCGCTCGAGCGAATGCACCATTCGAGCTACACTGCTCGAGCGGGACCGCTCGAGCGTTTTGCTCGAGCGCCCCTATACTTTTGCCTCCGGATTCGTATTTTCGGCCCGTTAACTCCCGTTTCGACCCGGTGCCTATATATACCTCTTCCAAACACGAAACATAATAATCCCCAACTTTAGAAATCACTTTAGACTTAATTTTTAGAGAGAGGAAGAGGAGAAGAACGAGCAAGCTTTACTTTTACGTTGTTGAGGTTTTTCATACGAATTCTTAGTTTTCTTTTCGTTTCTTAGTTTCTTTTCATTAGCTTGATTACTCTAAACGTTCTAAACTTTGTTTTTATTAATTAAATTTCAGTTTTTAGAATTTCTTTCTTTCAAACCCTAGTTTATGTTTATTATTTTCTTCGTTCAATTCATTATGTTTATGTTCGTTGTTTCTTCTATTGCTTTTATTTTTGTTATAACCATGTCCGGCTAAAACCCTTGCATGCTTGGGTTAGGATGAACTCGTAGAAGTAGGATGTAGGTACGTAATTAAGGTAATTGGTGACGTTAGTTTTAATTCTCTTAATTAATGAATTCATATAATTAATCTTAACTCTACCTTTGAATTTCGTACGAAAGTGTTAGAGAGAGGACGACCGCATCACTCGATAACAATTAGTAGTCTTAACGAGAGGGTTTAGGAAAGGTTAATTCATCTACCGGTTTAGCGAAGGAGGACGACCGCATCACCTTAGTTAAATTAGGGTCTCATTAATTAAGCACAGTTCATTAACTTGTTAGTGGATTAGTGAAGTCGATTGCTAGGATAAAGTATTAGGGTGAGAAATCTTGAGCTTTCATTCTACGATCTTAGACTTAGGTTAATTCTCGTTTGTCACAGTTATTTTGATTATGTACCTGCTCCGTTAGTATACGTAGGGATTCCTATCCTAAGCATCACCATATCTCATTAGAACACAACCCTTAGTTAATTTAATTGCTTTAGTATTTTAATTTACTTAGTTTATTTAAGTCTTTTAATTAATCTTTCAAAACCAAAAACATTGCACTCATATTAACTACGACGCGTAGATCTTCAGGGATCTATTCGCATACATACCATCCCTTGGGTTCGATAATACTTGGTCCCTATACTTGCCCATACTACAGTGAACCCGTTCTCTTGCGGGGTAGCTACTAGTAGAAGCTAGTGTAGTCGCTTCAAGTCACTAACTGGATTAAAGACATAAATTTCTCAGAGTGGTGCAATTCTCCGTTAGTGATGGCACATAACATGGAATAGCTGAAATTAGGGACTTGGTGTAATCTATTTACTAAGCTATGCTGTTATATGGATGTAATGTTGTGAAGGGTAATTCTCATGCCCATTTGCTTTTTAATAAAATTTATTTCCTGATCAAAAAAAAAAAAAATAGAATTGTATGTGTATTTTTAGGATATTACTAATTATTTCTTAGGTTATTATTAATTGTTTCTTGGAGTATCACTGATTAACTCTTGGGGTATTATAGTTTTTAGTGTGGGGTAATTTTTTCCAAAATTCAAATACATATCAGTACTCAAATATACACTAAAACTACTCTTCTGATATAGCATAACTTAACAACGGTCATTTTATTCTTTTCTTTAAAAGAAATTAAAAAACGTTGTCAATAAATCCTACTATTAATAATGTGTCAAGTCAAAAGGTTTGACTTGACATATTATTAATAGTAGGATTTATTTACATATAAAAGAATATCATATATATACAAGATAAAATACACATCCTAGTGAAGCTATTGGAAGATAAACATGTAATGGATAATTTTTTTGCAGAATCTATATTCTATAATCACACATATATGCGATTTAAAATTAAAAAATTGAAAATTTCCTACATTAAGTGAAAATAATATATAAAAGTATACCTATGAGAGCATGAAATATAGAATTAAAATTTATAAAAATCTAGAAATTAAAATATAAGGTTGAGATTAAAAGTCAGAGAGATAGTGGATTAAAATAAGATTACAAAAGGTATAAATGAAAAAGTATAACAAAAAATATATTTACATAGATTTGATTTACTAAATCAATTCTTAATTTATTTATTTCTATTAAAGTTAGAGTCTAGGTATTTTGTATAAAATCTAGGATTGAAATTAAAAACTTTAAGTAACATTTAATGAGAATACATGAATTCTAAAAAAAAAAAAAAAATTATGTGACAAGAAATAGAAGAAGGTGGTGTTGGCCCGTTAATATTAAAATAAAATTTTACTTTGTAATATATAAAGATTCTAAAATAATTCATTAATTAAAAATACTACAACAAATAAAGCCATACTTTGCTAGATAAAATTCAAATTAGAAGTTAAACAATATTCTCGGGGTGTGTGAACTGTGAACCAAAATTCATTATTATAAGGAAATGCGAGATATAATTATAAACGTAAAGCAAACCACATAAAATAATGAAGTTTATTAATGTTGTGTTAGCTACACCTATGACTATAAGAGATGATTTGTATAATATTATTAGATTTCAGCATTTTTAAAATACATAATTATCTAGGTCAAATAATAAGAGCATTTATAAACCCTAATAGGTTGGGCCTCGAAAATAGTCCAAAACTCAAAACGAGCCTAAACATAACAAATATCGTAAAAAATCATTATGATGTGTTGCCGGCCCCCGAACCCCTCGACCAGGGGCATGTCAACTCACTCTATGCAGAGAGTTCAAGGCATCCCAACAAACTTCCACCTTATCTTGAATCCTCTCACAAATTGAATGTATCATATGTAGTATTAAAAAAGATCTAATGTACGAGAGACTCCCCCTCGTACTCATATTTGCCCCCAAAATGTAGCAACTAATAGCTTGTGACATTTAACAAGTTAGGTTGAACTTGTTACTTGAAACTATTTTGGTGAATACATTAGCAGGGTTATCAATAGTTTTATCTTTTTAGGTCCTGAATCGATAGTTTCAAATCTTTCAAGCCCTAAATCGATAGGAAAAATCTTTCAGGCCTTAAATTGATAATTTTACTATCTTTCAGGCCCTGAATTTTACTTTTTAGAAATGATATTTGACGTTAATATACTTCGTACTCAAACTGTCATAATTAAAAGCAGATGCATAGTCGTGATGTAGATCAAGATCGCTGACCAAACCTCTCAACCAGATTTCCTCTTTGGTTTCCATCAAAGTCATATACTCTGTTTTCATTAGTAGACAAAGCAATTGTAGGCTGCAAAGTAGCCTTCCAACAAACAACAAAACCCCCAAGAGTGAAAATATAATCGTTCATGGACCCCCTACTGTCCACATCCTGCATAATCAGAATCATAATATCCAACAACTAAACAGTTAGTATCACTCCATAAATCAGACCAACATCAGACGTACATCGAAAATATCGAAAAATCATTTTCACGACCTGCCAATGTTCCTTAATAGGTTGTGGAAACCCTAACTGGCTCTGATACCAATTTGTTACAACGAGATGCGAGAAAGAATTATAAATGTAAAGCAAACAACACCGATTTATGTGGTTCACTAACTTTGTGTTAGCTACAACCACGGCCAGAAAAGAACATCCATATATTATTATGAGATTTCAGCATTTTTAGAATTTAAAATGATATTTGATAAAATAATAAGGGTGTTTATAAATTCCTAATATACCTAACTTTGAAAATAGGTCAAAACTCAAAACGAGCACAAACATAATATACACCATGAAAATCAGGGGCATTGCCCCCAAACCCCTAGACAAGGGGCGCGTCACCCTGACTCGATCTGCGCTGGGGGTTCAAGACATTCAATATAAACTATTAGGGTCTATTTGGTAGGTCAGATAGGCCATGAAAAGAACGGGTTCAACCCATTAATCTCCCAAATACCATTTCCGCTCGCCCGAGAAAAGGGTCGGCCCTCAAAACGTTTTACCTACAATTACTGTAGCTCTTCACACACCCCATCTGCTCTCCCACCCCACGATACAATTTCTGGTTGGTTGTAAGTTGCTAAAAATTGAAAAATTAAATATCATTCACAAACCCACCAATCACCATATCTATCCTATGTTCTTCAACCGCCGCCACCCCCTCCTTCTCGCGCGGCAGCGGCCGCCCCCTCCTTCTCGCGCGGCCGCCGCCCTCCCTTCCTTTTCGATTTTATCCTGGTTTTTCTTGATTTCTTCTTGGATTTGGATTCTTCCTCAATCACTTGAGATTCTTCATATCCCAAAAACGGCTCATCAATTATCTCAATCACAGGTTGATTTCATGGGGTTTGTGTTTGGGGTTTTTCTATTTGAATTTTTCATTTGAGTTGCAGAAAATTCTTTCAATTTGGGTTTTCCATTTAAGTTACAAAATAGAAATTTCAATAATTTTTTTTTTGTTTTCTTGTTAATTGTTTTATCTACTCCCTCCGTCCATGAAATTTCTACCCATTTACTGTTGGGTACAGTTTTTAATGAAAATTAGTATTTTATTGGAAAAGTAGATAAAGTAGATAAAGTAAGAGTATTGTGGTGGGTATTGTGGGACCCATTTATTTGTTTGTGAGTGGTGTTTATTTCCAAAAAGGGAATGGGTAAAAATTTGGTGGACAACCCCAAAAGGAAAGTGGGTAAAAATTTGGTGGACGGAGGGAGTACCAAATATCAGTTTTTATTTTTTTAAATATCTATCAAACACTATAAAACAATTCTTATCTCACCTACCTTCATAAACCATTTCATAAGGCCCGTCTTGGCCTCTTTCTCATCTTGGCTATCAAAGGGGCACTTATATAATTTTAAATTAAAAGGGGAGCGGATTCATAATGATACAATAGAAAGGGGACTAAAATGAAATATCTCTAAATTGATCATCCTTGCTAAAAATCCCCAGTGAACTCTCCACACTCCAGGTCCAGCTGAGCGGCATTTCCAATTTCTCCACACACGCACACACACACAGTGAGGGTGAAATGACGCTCGAAAGAGCCCTCTCCGTGCGGCGGTCGCCTCACGCCAACGATGATGCCGGAATCTTAGAAGACGGCGGCGATGAAACGGGCGACGAGTCCAAGACCCGTAAGCACATATCAATCACTACGCGGGTCGCCAATTACTTGACCCGAACCGGCTATTTATGGCCTGTTCTCGCCGTCGGCCTAGTTATCGTGATTATCTTGTCTGTAATTATCAATTCGCGTGATTTGGTCTGCATTTCCGCCTCTTACTCCGATCACATCTCACGGTTGAGGTTCTTCGGATTTGATGGGTTGGAGTCGGATTTCGGATCCCTAGGTGTTCCTTGGTGTAAGTTTCACCGCACCTTTTATTTTAAGTAAAATATCGATTTCTGATTCGTAGTTCCGATGTTTAATTGAATTATCTTTGTATTTATTTATTTATGTTTTTGATGGTTTGTGGTAGTACCAAATCTCTATTTATATGTTTGGCGATTGAGATCTGAGGCTTATCTATCTATATTCTTTAGTTGGATATCCTGGGATGTGAAAATAATCTTAAATTGTTAGTTTCTTGATGCTACAAGTAATCGAGGAAGTGACAGTGTATTAGCTTTGCACTATGAATTTTACTTGAATTGAGTTTGTTGGTGGTGCTATTTGTTTAATAAGCAGTCCTAGTGAAGTGTTCGATTGCTTTAATTTTTCTGTTGGTTTGAGAATTAGGTGTGGTCGTTGTTTGGAAGCTTTATGCATAAAATTGTTTTCATTTTCACATTAATCATAGGAAACAATCATATCATCATGTTAAACTTGCAAATATCTAATGTGATCTGGCTTAAAGATTGAGTTCTATAGATTTTTGTACTCATATTATAGTTATCCTTGTCAAAAGGCAGATCGAAACATGGAAAAGAAGTAGAATGGACGCACAAGGATTTACTCAATGGTCTCGAGGAGTTTGTACCCATATATGAGACCCGACCCATTAAGAACAACATGTATGGGATGGGTTTCGACCATAGTTTTGGACTTTGGTTTATTACGAGATGGTTGAAGCCGGAGTTGATGATCGAGAGTGGTGCTTTTAAGGGGCATTCTACTTGGGTTTTGAGGCAAGCAATGCCGGATACACCTATTGTGTCACTTTCACCTCGCCATCCTGAGAAGTACCTCAAGAAGGGGCCTGCCTATGTTGATGGAAACTGCACTTACTTTGCTGGAAAGGACTTTGTTGATTTTGGAAGCATGGAATGGGCAAAAGTGATGAGGAAACATGGCATCAAAGATCGCAGCCGGGTTCTTGTCTTCTTTGATGACCACCAAAATGAATTAAAGAGGTAAGGTTGTAGTTTCTAACTACAAGGTTATTTTCGATAACCTGCTAGAGTATATAAGAGTAAATAGCCAAATTAGAGAATGTTATAAATGATGATCATAGGAAATTAATATACTAGTAGTTTAGTACTCTTGTATCCTGCATCTTTGGCTACAACATAACCTCTAATGGTTCTTTTTCTTTTTCCCAATTTGGCTCATTGATGAGTAGATTAAAACAAGCACTGAAAGCTGGTTTCAAGCATCTAGTCTTTGAGGACAACTATGATACTGGAACTGGGGACCATTACTCGTTCAGACAAATATGTGATCAATTTTATATAAGAGGTACTTTCTCTTTTATTTCCGTTTTTACCCTTAACCAATACGTATCCCTGTTGTTTGGAGTCACCCAGCTATTTAAATTTTGATAATGTTCACATCAACAAAGAGTGTGGCATCAACGAGACTCATTACCAACCTCAAACTCCAATGCTATGTGCCTTCTCTGATATGCCAAGTTGTTGCTTTATTTTCTTTTTCTTATTCGCTTTTAGATGAGTTGCTTTTGACTTGACATGTTTATTCAGCATGTCATTGTTTCAGACTTTCAGTTGCGAGTTGCGACTAAATGCTTGAGGCTGTGGGTCTTAGTTGTTAAATCAGCATAAATTATGAGGTTGTCAGCAACTAAGAATGCATATCTTGCAAAAAAATTTGCACTCAGACTCTTTTGTCCTGCCAGAATTCTGAAAACTTTCTCATTTCTTGTTGTCTGTTGACATTTTGATTTAAGCAAACTTATTGAGAAGCATGAAGCACATGAAGTCAAAGAATTGCTGACATCAACTAATGTAAATGTGGGATGTTATGAACTTGGACAAAATCATTAGTTTACAGGAAATAGATATTTTGATTGATTGTTCTTTCAATTCAATCCAAACTCGGACCTTCTTCATGGGACTCTGTGCACACTGATTTATTACTTTGTTTCCTTTTTGCGTGCATGCTCTCAGCACTCCATACTTTTAATTAGTGTGTCTCTGTTTGTATTCTAATTTTTTTTTTAATATATGCATGCTCTCCATGTTTTTAACTACTGTTTCTTTCTTTTGTATTTCTTGTTTTTGCCCTTTTAATTGAGATGGGAGCGTTTGCTTGGGGAAACTGGTTCAATAGTTAGATGGTCATTAGGACATTCTGGAAGGAGATTCAGGACCATGGGTGAAAAGGGCATAGTTAGTGAAATAGAAGTAAAGATACTATATGGGCATGCAAATGGGATACTGTGCGATAGAGCTGGAGACACTACTAACTGTCTATTTTTGGTACATAGAGCCTTTGATGCAAACAAAGCAAAAAGGAACTTTGGTTGGATGTCTGTTTCAGTGATTGTCAATCCAGAATGGATGGTTTTGTGTCTATTACCAGTTCTTCCTCCTGAGTTAAGACCCATCATTCAGATAGATGGGGGTCAATTAGTGTAATGGAGTAGTGTTAGTAGAAGACGGTGAAGAATTTCTGGTTTTTAGCTGAACAAACGACAAATCACACCTTGCCTAAAATTTATTGAGCATGCCAATCTTACTACTGTTGTTTTTTCGTTCATGATGTTAATGTCTTATCACATTTTGTTATTCCATACATGTTTTAATGTGAAGAAACTGTCCCGTTCAACAAGTACATTCAAATACATCATGATAGGTCGACATAAATTTAGAGCATTTTTGCTTGTACAAAAGCGATTTCTGCTCCATTATCAAAACATGTGGTTATTTAAACTGTTTCTAACATTAAATATAGTACTTGCAATATTACCCGTCTCTGGTTGATCGTTAAAACGTATTATATGCTTCACTTATTCAGGTGGTGGGCATAGCTGCTTTAAGGATAGTGATGAAGCTAGGATAAGATACAGGAGAAGGAAATTCTGGGACAAAGCGGTTGACATTGAAGAGCTGTGTGGGCCTGGAGAAGCATGGTGGGGCGTAAGAGGCCTGATGCGTGACGATTTTAACCACAGTAACAAGCCAATTACTTACACCGAGCATTTTCAGAACAGCAGATTCGTGGAATCGGTACTCGATGTTTACTGGGAGCTACCCCCAGTTGCTGGTCCTTCACTTACTCATCAGACGAGATACGATCCAGCACGTTCCTCCACTCCCATTGTGGAAGATGGTAGATACGGTTTATTCCGAAGGCTTAACCTATCACAGCTCGACCCTTCCGTATTTAATGGATACACACAAATGGTATATCTTCAGGTATCTAAACCCGAATCATAATCTTGTTTAGGTTTTTCAGGACTTGTAACTTTGAGTTTGTTAATATCTGGCTGGCATCATTCTGTTAGTTAGTTAGATGCTTGGTTTATGGGTACTTCCAATTTTCAAATGTTGTCATCACTCATACGTTGAGGATAGAATGATGTAATGTTATACAGATGCGTTTATCTAGTTTCTCTCATCAGATTTTTTCCATTTTTGCCCTCGAGTAGCCTTTAATTTTTTTTCAGGTGTTATAAGCGAGATGTATAAACGAGTTGAGTTGAAAACCTGAAATCCTGTGTTTGATTTGAACTTAATCGAGTTTAACTTTTCTGAGTTTAAGCTGGACTTGGTTACACTTTTATTTAAAAAATAATCACTTATTTAGTGATTGCAACCTCAAGAAACTGATTCATAATCACTTCACAGGAAGTCGTAAACCCCAGCTTCTATTATCTTACACTTGCTTCTCCTTATTTTAATAGATAAAACTACATTTCTCTCACAATTTTCAAGAAAGTTAACTTGCTATTAATATAAAAGGATGTTTTTTTAAAATTATCCTAATGTGTTTTGTTTTCAAACACTAATTTTTAAAATAATTGAATAAAAATGTATTGTTTTAAAAACACTAACCACATTTAACTTTACTAGAAAAATTAACTATAATCCCTTTGAAAGAAGCACCATTGTTTGCAAATACACAATAACGTATTTTATGTTTTTATTTTATTAAAACTAAAATTGCCCTATATATTATCCTTTTATTTTATAGTAATTTTTTTTAATTGGTGTCAGGACCACTAATTAAAATGTCGCACAATAATTTATAAAGTGTAATCTTGTTTTATGATGAATTTTATCTAACTTACATTAATTTTTAACTAATTTATTCACTCAACTTTACTTATTTTAACAAATCTCACACAAGGGGATGGAGTCGTATATATTATTGTTTGATATTTTAATTTGGTTTAATTCGTGGTCAAGTGGGGATCTCCCTTGTGTCACCCATTCAAAGATAGCAATGGATCAGATCGGGACAATAGTGTTGAAATATTTTGTTAAAATAAAATAATTTGTTTTTGTCCCTTATTGTTTGGAGACAAAAGTGAATATTTTATAAGACTATTTAAGTAGTCTAGGTGTTTTGGTTACAAGTGCACTGATCAATACACTTTATTCTTGTATTTGATTCTAGGCAAAAAAAAAAAAAAATGAATGAAAAAGGTGAGAATCATGTAGATTTGTAATAATGTAGAGGTGTCGAACGAGAGAGAGAAAATCAGTGTGATTGTAAGAATTTTTCATATAATAATGTTTTTTTCATGGTCCGTAGTTTTTTCTATGATTTTGGAGTTTCCACATTAAATCTTGGGTTGGTGATTGTGCTTTATTTTTCCATTTTATTTCTAATTTATTTTTCGTTGGGCCCTTAGTGACAGTCTTAAACAGAGTGACAATGTGTTCCAATTCTAGCAAATAAGACTAGTTTTTTTTTCCTTTTTTTTATCATTAAAGGTGTAACTCGAATCCATAATCTTTCAGTTATAGGTAGAGGAGCTCTAACCTGTTGAACTATACCACTTTGTGATTAGTATTTTTCTTATTATGATGAGTTGTGTAAGAATTCTAGCAAGTAAGACCAGTTTTTCCCCCTTTTTTATCATTTAAATTGTAACTCGAATCCATAATCATTCACTCACAGGTAGAAGAGCTCTAAATAGTTGAACTATACCACTTCTTCACTACTATTTTCCTTATTTTGATGAGTTGTGTAAGAAGAGAGAACTAGTAGCAAGAGTGAAGTTGAAGGTGAAATTTACTTCACTTTTCCAAGTCAGACACGGTAAAGTGATGGGAAGGCAAAGCAAATAAGGTCCCATTTTCTTGACTTTTTAGATGATTAAAAGTTCACAAGTAGACAATGTGGGATCAATTCTTGTCTGAAATCCAATGCCATTTTCATGAAAATGAAATAAATCATATTTGAATTTCGTCTTAGTGCGTGTTAGGTAAGTAATCAAATCAAATCAAATATATTCGACACTTTCCTCTGTTTAAAACGATAAGAGCTGGCTAGCAATCCTGTTTTGGTTGGCACATTTGATTTTAATGATTGTCCGCTTGAAAGAAATATTCCTAAATTCCAAATCACTCGAGTCTAGTCCAACTTTAGCCGGCTAAAAGATTATTCAGGGTGCTCGATTGGGATTCGAATCAAAGTTATAATATGTGTTTGGAATTATTTCACTGGGATTTTAATTTTCAAAAAAAAACTAAAGAATCTATCGTACATTTCATTCTAATTTTATAATTTTTACAATTTAATAAGAAATTCTTTTATTACTGAGTTAAACACGAGTTGAACTATACTTAGCTATTTAGCATCACATTTCAAAATGTGTTCAGCTAAACCTAAAGAAGTTCAGTGTAGAGGACTTATATTTGCAATATTGAACTCAAAGCAGGCACAAGACTTGAATATTGAAATTCTTAAACTATTTTTGTTTTTTGTTTTTTTTTTTTTTGAGTATTTGGAATTTTATTTCATTGGCTCCTTAGAAAAGAGAACTGGCGGAATTTTTTCATTCATCTTACTTGTCTCGTGAAATCATGTTACTTTTATTAATATAAAGATATTTGCGTAAGTTGTTCAATTATAATTCTTCATGCAATGAGTATCCAAAATAATTTAAATTAAATAAGTCTAACATATACATTATTCGACGGGACAAGTGAAGCAAAAAAAAAAAAACAAATTGTCCAACGTAAAATCACGAAATAAAATTCCCCCCACTCGTAAATAGCTTTTAAAAAGTGTAAACATCATATATTTACTTTTCAATAGCTTTTAAAAAGTGTAAACATCATATATTTACTTTTCAGAACATTAATCAAACTAAATATATTGCAATTAAGATCATTTTTTTCTTCACTTGATGTATAATACACACACTCAATAGTTGAGATTGTTTATACTGAAAAATACAATTTGGTTATGCTGAAAAGTGTGATTAGATTTACACCGAAAGGTTTACATTGAAAATTAATTTTCAGTGTAAACTTTTCAGTATAAACTAACACACATTTTTCAGTGTTGGGTGAATGCACCATACACCAAATGCATATAAAATTGCGCCTAAAACATGTTAGCAAGCCTAAATAACCGTACTTGATAGAGTTTTTTCCAAGTCAAATTGTGTTTTACTTAATACTACAAGTTTGGAAGCCAAGAGTTGTACTTGATCGAGCATTTTTCGAGTCAAGAAATTCACAACAATCGGCTCAACTCCTTAAACCCTAACCTAACTTAGCCTCCATAAAACATACGACAAAACGAACACTCGTAAAATTACCAAGACTTCATTTACATACTAATTCGAGTTGGAGGAAAAAAACACGGGTCGAACACGCTACTCGCAAAACATTTGGATGTCTCCAATTTATATCTGCATGGAAACCACACTTCCATCCATGACATACTAAGATTCTAAGAATTAAGTAGATACGAAAAGAAAAAACGAGAACAAACCCTAGTCGGATTTATGAAATTTAATTGGTCTTTTGTTTCGCGATCTCTGCTCTAGTTTTGGCTCTTGCACTTCTGCATTGCTCTTGGAGCTGCACGAAAAGGCGATCAATATATGTGTTACAAAGCTCAAATCATCTTGGAATTTGGTTTTTTGAGTTCAAGAAGCTTTTAAGGTTTTCGAACGTACCTAACCCTATTGCGTCGGAGCCTTTCATGATCCTCAACCTCTTGCATGAATCGGTAAACATCCTGAAATCAAATCCCAATTATAATCGAATGCTTAAGAGAAACATTTACGAATGTCCTATATATAAGATGATTAAATTCAAAGCAAGATCGATAAACTATCTATTGTTGGAAACAAACATACGCACTCACTGCAATCCAAACAATATGGAACATTCTGTGTTATTTAGTACTCCCTCCGTTACTCATTATTTGTTGACAAAGTATAGAGTGAAAATGGTTCATACATGAATCATTGAAGAGTATTAGTTGTTTTCATTAAAGAGTATTATTGGTTTACGCTGAAGAGTCTTAGTTGTTCATCGAAAGCAAACTAAGACTCTTCAGTGAAAACACTTAATACCTTCAGTAAAAATAACTAATATTCTTCAGTGAAAACAACTAATACCCTTCAATGATTCATGTATGAACCAATTTCACTCTATACATACTCTTATTTGTTTATCCATTCACACTACAAATTTTCATTAATTAAGATACATAAAAAAAAGTTGGTTAGAGTTATTGGTGGGGAAAAATCGATATTAGCAAACTGACAAATAATTAGGAACACCAATTTGGTAGAATTAGAAAAATAATTAGGAACGGAGAGAGTAACATATTTCAACGTGTAAAAATCATGCAATTCGGAAAAGGAACATACTCCCACGGAACATCACCAACGAGCATCCAGTCACCATCCTTATCTTCGTACGTCAGCACGTATTCAGAGCCATGGAGGAGATCCATCAAATGACTCTCACTAAGATGATCTTTCTCCGCGAGTCCTTCTCCACATTGGCCTATAAAAACCGTGCAAAAATTATAAATGAACCTTCTAGATAAAATTAGTCGTTGTTTACAGAACGATTGGCTAATTACCTATCGTAAAACAGCTAAACATTTTCTCAAGAGCCGATGAAAGTTCAGCATAGTTGACATAAGTTTTGAGATCAATCTTCCTCAAGTATGGAGCACCATCCATGCTGACTTTAACATAAAGGCAGCTCGATCCCGCCTTTCCAGGTTCGACGTTTTTGGGTGAATTGGTAGCTAGGGTGTTCTTCCGGAAAGATCGAATAGGTGGCCATCCAACAACTTGTGCCCTGTCATACAATTGTTTAAAAATTCAAGAAAAATGATACAAAGTAGAATCAAAATGATCTAAGGCTAAGAACTTATCTCTCAAAAGCATCCACTAATTGAAAGGCATCCACTAATTCAAAGAATATCATAAGAGGGGAATAAAAGCCCTAATAAGTGCTTGCTTATATACTAAGCAGACTTTTCTCAAATGCTTTCTTTATGATAGATTCTAAATTAATGTTGCAGAGATTATGATTTAGGGAATTCAAAATAGGGGAAAATGAGTGAACAATATAACCTTATCATGTTCAAAGTAAAGCTAAAAGAGTATCTATAGAATGAAATTGATTCATACATGAATCATTGAAAGATATTAGTTGTTTTCGCTAAAAAAGATTAATTGTTTACACCGTAGAGTATTAGTTATTCTTATGAAAAGAGTCTTAGTTTGTTTTCAATAGACAACTAATACTCTTCAGTTAAAACAACTAATACCCCTCAGGAAAAACAAGTAATACATTCATGTAAGAACCAATTTCACAAAACATCAACAACAGAGAAACCAAGAAAAGACCTAAAAACACATATATGGAAACTAATAATCAATAAAACCAATTTCCAAGCCCTAATTTAAAGCCATAATCAAGATTAATGTTATAGAGAGAGAGAAGACTCACTTTGAAGCAGGGGCAGTATTATTATTCTTCTTCTCTTCAACAGTTTTCACAGGGGCAATTTCCTTCACAGGCAAAGAAGATTTCGAAGCATTGTTACTATTATTAGCACCATTTTTCCCCAGATTGCCCTCAGATCTAGCACTAATAGACAACCCCCATTTCCCAGCGCCATTAATGGCATCAGAAAAACCCCTCTTAGCTCCAGAAACAAGGGTTTTTCCAGGGCTGTGACAAAACCCACCATTAATTTCATCCTTCAAATCCTTCCCAAAGAGAGAAACCCCACACCCATTAATCTTCCTTTCCGGGCTTTCCGAGCCCGGCAACCCGAGCCGGAGCTCAGTCCCTCTGAAATTAAACCCATTATTTCTCTGAATCTCGGAGGCAGCATTCGAGGAAGAAACAGGGGTTATCTTATCAGAGCTTTTTTCCGCTTGTAAAGGCTCTGATAAGCCTATATAATCGTGTTCTTGAGGTATAGACATCAAAAGGGCTCAAATCTTGCTAAGAATAAACAAGAGAGAAAGCAGGGAGTTGGATAGTTAGAAATAGTGAGAGGGTTTAGAGAGAGAGAGAGAGAGAGAGGGAGAGGCTTGTTCTTTACTGGGGTGCTTTGGGTGCCTCAAAAAAGAGGTCTGGTTTTTGTTGATGCAGAAAAGAAGCTTCTTTGGCTTTTCTGTTGCTTTTTTGAATTCTTTTGGATTTCTATTTTTTTGTTAAGAATTAATCTTGGCTTTAATATCATAGTTGAATAAAGGCATTAAATTTTTGGAATAAATTAACTCCACCAGGACAACAGCAATTATTCCTGCTGCTTTTTCTCTGGGCAACCAATTTAATACAACACTCTATTTAATTAGTTTTCTTGTATGGTATTTTCCAATGATGTATGTTCCCTTTTTCTTTTCTTTTTTTTGATCTTTTTAATATTTGTTCAGAACTATCATGCATACTCTCATTAAATTACTGGGGGCTTTGATGAATAAATCAATGGATTCGTGTTGCGTAAAATGGAGAAAGTCCAGCCCTAGTTCTTTTTTTCTTTTTTTCTTTTTCAACAGTAACACCTCATAAAAAACACTATCTAGGATCTTTTGCCCACCTTGATACACCATTCTCCACCTTCACCAATTTTCTAGTTGATAATCATGCCCAAATTCTAATAATAGATTCATAAAAAAAAAAAAAATTCCATCGATTTTATATCTATTGATAATCATGCCCACCTTGATACACACTATCTATTGTTTTGTTTTTATGATAGCTCTTATATTTGTGTTGAGTCTCCATCTTCTGTGGACGGCCTTCTCGATCTTCTGTGCACTTGCAATTAATATAACTTCACTTGCAATTAATTTAACTTCATAAATTAAAAAATTGTCCACAATTAATTACTCCCTCCGTCCACAAGTAAGTTTTTCACTTCTTTTTGTTGAATAGCTTAAGAAAATGTATTTGTTTATTAATATATGGAGGATCACATGTTGACTTTTGAGATAAAGTAATGAATAGGGTTGAAAAGTAAACTGAATGAGTGACACTTTTAGTAATATTGTGTGAGTTTGAAGGTTAAAGTTTATATATAGTGAGTGTTATTTTATCCATTTATGGAATTGAAAACTTATAGGGGGACGGCCCGAAAAGGAAAGTGAGAAGTTTACTTAGGGACGGATGGAGTATAGTTTAAATTACATTATGTAACATTGAAGTGGTGGATTCGATTTGTTACATGCAATCGCCCTTGCATTACGAATGCTTGATCAATTAGTTATATTATTATACAAGAAAAAAAAATCATTAGCTATATTATTATACAAGAAAAAAAAATCATTAGCTATTGTTGATAGGCGAACATAAGTCAATAAATGGCGAACAAGGATTAAAGCTACATCAAAGATTATGAACCAACCTCAAATCAAGAGTAATCAACAAAGAAAATCAAGTTGGGGTGCATCTACCAATTTTAGAGGTGTATAAAGTGACGAACAACTCCCCGACGAACAACTAATGGGCGAACATGAATTTATGCCCGAGACCAAGAATGAGCCAACTGTATCAATGACGAACAACTTGGTCAAACTATGATACAACAAACAGCCAAGGAGGTGTGTACAAGTGAACAAAGGACAAAGATCCCAAAGCCAAGCTGAACAAAGCCATAAGGCGAGCAACTTCCAAAGTACAACCTCAAGAGGCGAACAACTTTCAGTTGGAGAATCAACAAGATCAATCAAGCCGACTTAGGCGAACAACAATGAGTCCGAGATAAGACCAAAGAAGACTTTGTAACTAAGATTCAGCTTAGATAAGATCAAAGGGACACATGTCAAGCATGCAGGCTAGGGAGACCAAGAGTCTTGGACACCTCATGCTTGCTAGTCTCTATAAATAGTTGTTCTCCAGCTTACTTATAGAATTTTCGAATTTCAGACAAAAAATACACACAAACACACCCAAACTCACACATACATGAAACAAGTCCAATTTCGACTACCGAATTTACAAATTCGATAAATCCAAACCCCGATTTACCATTTACGGTGGTAATCAATCACACGTTATTGATTGGTGACGTAAAAACGGATTAAAACAGCCACTAATCCTTACGATTAAATTCGTTCACCAACAATTTGGCGCTAGAAGAAGGGTTCGAACCTCCGGTTTAGTGTGATTACTCAAGAACTTCAAGTTGAAAACTTGAAGATTCAAAGGAAATCTCAAGAAATATTTGAAGATACAAACAAAAGTGTTCTTGGTGTTCTTGGTGTTCTTCAATTTATAAATTTAGAAGTAATTTAAATTGAAATGCCTCAATCAAAAGAGACCCAAGGATCACGTTTGTCGAAAAGAGCATCTCAGACCCGAGCCACGTCGGCCGACCACCAGGACCGTGACCCGAGACATGCGAACAGGTCACAGCATACGGCTATAACACATAACCTCCCCCCTGAGATGGAGGCTTTGGCGAACAACCCCAACGAGTTGGCCAAAACCATTGCTGCTCTCCAGGCCCTCCAGAGGCAACAAGAGCAGGTTAGGCCAACACAAGCAAGGCCAAGGGACAAGTCCCTGGAAGTTGTTAGACCCAGGACCACTAGGGGCGAACAGGGAGAGGTTGATAGTGCCCAAGTCAGACGGAACAAGGGAAAGGCCAAGGTGGTCGACCAACAAGAAGTACAGGCTGAGTCTGGTCGCGGACGAACAACTATGTCTAGCCATGGGACAACACGTTCCAGTGCCCAAGACAGGCTTAGCCAACCCCAACGGGAAGCTGCTCGCCGGGGAGCAGATGATGGGCGAGCAACTTTTGAACAGCCTCGCCCATCAGTCCATGAAAGGCTCTCCCAGTCAGCCTTCAGGCGCTTAGGGCCAAATGCGGCGAACAACATTAGGAGGCAAGCTCAGGAAATGCCCACTCCAAGCGAGGGACTGCGACGAGCAGAAAGGTTAATGCCTTTGCTCGCCGAACAGCCTCCAAGTCAGGGGGCACCTCTTGATGAATTATCAAGCCTAAGGAGGGCTGTGGAGAACATGCAGGGGCAACTGGACCAACAGAGGGGGATGGGAACGACCAGCATGCCATCCTCACCTTTGGCAGCTCATATTTTGAAGGCCCCAATCCAGAAAAAGATTCAATTTCCGGCAAGCATTCAATATGAAGGCATCGCCGACCCCCGGGTCCACTTAACGAAGTATACGGACTACATGGTCTCTGTGGGGGCCAGCGACGCCACCCAGTGCCGGAATTTTCCATTAACATTGGGCGATCGGGTTCACAAGTGGTTTTCATCAATGCCGCCGGCATCAATCCACTCGTTCGTCCAACTAAGTCGAGAATTTCTTTCTCACTTTTCAACGGCGGGGTCATATCTTTCCCAAAAACACCGGCTGTCAGATTTGAGGCAAAATGATGATGAAACTGACCGGGCGTTTATGGAAAGATTCGATAAAGTTTTACTAGAAGGAGAACCGGTGAGCGAAGATACAAAGATCGTCGCTGTGATGGCCGGATTGAAAAAAGGGTCGAAGTTATGGAAGGAGGTACGTCTGAAGTGCCCAAAGACTTATGCCGAGTTCAGAAACCAAGCTGGCATTTTCGTTTCCATGCACGAAGCCCTACAAACAAATTTAGGGGAAAACAAAGCTGATCCTAAGGAGAATAACAAAAAGCCCGTCGGGACAAGTTACAGGGTCCCGAAAAACATGAAAGCATTCACCGAAGGATCGGATTTAAAAGAAAAATTGAACCAAGTATTGACAGTATCAGTTGATACTGTGTATGAAAGTGTAAAGGAGAAAGAGTTGCTTTCTCCACCACGTAAAATCCGTCAGGATACTGGCAAACTCAACCCGAACAAGTATTGTGCCTACCATCAAAGTGTGGGGCATTTTACGAGTGAGTGTAGAGATTTGCTTAAGCAACTCTGGCGATTTTATGAAGAAGGGAAGCTCTCCGATTTCGTTAAAAGGCAACCTGGGAAAAGAGCCCGGGAGAACAACTCAGAAGACGAAGAGGATGGTCAATCCCAGAGAAACAACAGACCCGGGCGACCAGTTCCCAATATGCCAGCCCAACCTTTAGAAGATTTGTTCATGATGGAACCCGCAGGTCCCGCGGGAGGGTGTTTTGATGGACAACCACCTGAATCTAACCGGAAGAGGAAAGCGGAGCTACGAGCGATTGGCCAAGTACAAGAGATGGGAGTTAAGCCGTCTATCATGCAAACGGCAGAATTAACTTTCACTGAAAAAGACCTTGAAGGCGTCTTAACCCCACACAATGATTCGCTCGTAATCTGTGCCAAGATTATGGGGACCAGAGTCCATAGACTGTTAGTGGACACCGGAGCTTACACGAACATCTTATTCAAGAAGACCCTCGATAATCTGGGAGATTATTCGGGTTATGTTCGGAATACAACACATAGAATCGTAGGCTTCGGAAATGCTGTGACAACACCGTTGGGAATTGTAACATTAGCTGTACAACTTGTAACGGCCGATGAACCCGAAAGAAATATAACGAGAATGGTAGATTTCTTGGTTGTAGACCAGGAGTCGACTTATAACGGGTTTCTTGGCCGACCTTTTCTTAATGAATTTAAAGCTGCGTGTTCCACTTACCACTATTGTTTGAAATTTCCAACAGCTAGTGGAACAGGCACAATTAAAGGAGACCAACGGAGAGCACGAGAATGCGTTCAACAGCTACGAGCAAAATTTGTACAAATATCCATGATGGAAACAACAAGTTGTCCCATCGACGAACCGTCAATACTAAACAATATGATGGACATAGACGACCACATGGATGCGGACGAACAACACTTGGACGAGCAAGTGTTGGATGAACAACTCGTTACCATCCGCGAGGAAGCTCCATCTGACGAACAACTAAGAGGTGGTGACGAACAACCTTCAGTGGAGGACTTGAAGGGCCAAGTACAAACGAACAACAATGGGACGGAGCCAAATGATGATCTTGAACCCCGCCTGGGGGCAGAACCCATGGACATCGAAAATGATTCCAACCCTGAGGAACCCATACTTGATCCCCGTTGGAAGGGACAAAAACGACGAGCGACTCCAGTCGAAGAGCTGGAGGCGTTCAAAGATATGGTGGGGATAAATCCAAAACATGCTTGCCACAAGCTGAATATAAACCAAGCCAGAAAGCCCGTCCATCAAAAGCGGAGGAAGTACGGCCCAGACAAATACCAAGCTTTAAATGAAGAAGTTAAGAAGTTGCTGGACAACGATCTCATCCGACAAGCACTCTGTCCACAATGGGTAGCAAACCTAGTACTCGTGAGGAAACCAAACGGGACCTGGAGGCTATGCATAGATTTCACGGATCTGAATGCAGCATGCCCGAAGGACAATTTTCCTCTCCCACATATCGATCAATTGGTGGACAGCACTGCGGGTCACGAGATGCTAACATTCATGGATGCTTTTGCAGGGTATCATCAAATCCCAATGCATCCTGACGATCAAGAAAGCACAGCTTTTTATACTAACAAAAACTTGCTGTGTTGGAAGAGAATGCCATTTGGCCTCATAAATGCCGGAGCAACATACCAAAGGCTGGTGAACAAGATGTTTGATCAACAAATTGGAGACACGGTTGAAGTCTATGTAGACGATATCGTGGTCAAGAGTCCCAGGAAGGAGGACCATCTTCAACATCTGACTCAAGTGTTCGAAATTCTTCGACACTATAACATGAAGTTGAATCCAAAGAAAAGCAGCTTTGGAGTCCACTCAGGAAAATTCTTGGGTCATCTTGTTAGCCAGCGGGGAATTGAGGCCAACCCTTCAAAAGTTAAAGCCATCCTGGATATGCAACCACCACGTTCAGTGAAAGAGGTGCAAAGACTCACCGGGTGCCTAGCAGCATTAAACCGGTTCATATCCAGGTCAGGGGATAAGTGCCGTCCATTCTTCGAGGCCGTCAAAAAAGGAAAGTTTGCATGGACTAACAACTGTCAAGCGGCCTTCGATCAACTTAAAGACTACCTGGGAGATGTCAAAATCCTATCAAAACCAATCCCAGGAGAAAAGCTCTTTCTATACTTAGCCGCATCAGAAGTTGCCATCAGTTCTGTTTTGGTGCGGGAGGACGGCAAATTCCATCAACCAATCTATTACGTCAGCCAAGCTTTACACGAAGCAGAGATCAAATATGCCCCGACCGAAAAGCTGGCGTATGCTTTGGTTATGAGCGTGAGAAAGTTACGACCATACTTCTTTGACCATCAAGTCGAAGTTCTAACAACTTTCCCGCTCAGGCAAATTCTCCATCGCCCCGACACTGCAGGTCGTCTCTTAAGATGGTCACTAGAGATTAGCCAATTCGGAGTGACCTATGCTCCTCGAACAGCGATCAAAGGGCAAGCATTAGCCGACTTTATAGTCGAACTAACTTTCCCACCAGATCCGACGAGAGGACTTGATCATCCTTGGCATCTCTATGTGGACGGATCATCAACCAACATAGCCTCGGGGGCAGGAGTAGTATTAATAAGTCCAGACAGACAAGTATTCACCTCGGCGATCAGATTTGGTTTCATGGCAACCAACAACGAAGCTGAGTATGAAGCTCTTATTGCTAGTCTCCACCTATCACTCGCAGTTGGTGTCAGACGCTTGCAAATATTTGGCGACTCACAATTGATCGTGAATCAAGTCCGAGGTGAATACGAAGCAAAAGATGATCACATGATCGAATATCAGCGGATTGTTGCTCACCTGATGTCCATGTTGCAACAAGTTTTCATACAGCAAATTCCAAGGACGAGCAACACTCAAGCAGACGCGCTTGCCCGACTAGCAACAAGTGAAGGCCCCGTAGAGTTGGCAGATATTATAGTTACAAAGATGAAAGATCCATCAACAGTAAGCTATAATGTCAATCAACTCGACGATCAAACCAGTGAAAAAGAAGACTGGAGAACAAGTATAGTCAAATACTTGAAAAGTGGGGAAAAACCAAACAATCCTTTTGAAGCTGCCAAGCTAATAAAGCGAGCCGCCAGATATACTCTGGTAGGCGAGCAACTCTTCAAAAGGGGAATATCAATCCCACTTCTCAAATGTTTGCCTAGGGAGCAAGGGCAAGCGGTACTCGAAGAGATACATGCTGGAGTATGTGGAAATCATACTGGGGGGCAAGCTTTGGCATACAAGACAATCAGACAAGGCTATTATTGGCCGACTTTACGTCAAGACGCAATCAAAAAAGCCAAGACTTGCCATCAATGTCAGATTTTTGCCCCAGGTATCCATACCCCGGCTCAAGAACTTGTGTCAGTATACAGCCCATGGCCTTTTGCAAGATGGGGGATGGACATCATTGGTCCTTTCCCGACTGGAGTTGGAAATGTTCGATTCGCCGTCGTGGCAGTCGATTATTACACAAAATGGGCGGAAGCAGAGGCCATGGTGAATATCACACAGCAGAAGATGATCAACTTTATTTGGAAGAATATTGTCTGTCGTTTTGGAGTTCCACAGGCAATTGTGACAGACAATGGTCCACAATTTGATGGACAAGAGTTGAGAGAATTCTGTACGAAGTGGGGGATCAAGAAACATTACTCCACACCTTATCACCCCCAGTCGAATGGACAAGTTGAAGCTGTGAATAAAATCATAAAGCATACATTAAAAGTGCGACTGGCGGAGAGTAAAAGCAGTTGGTCTACAGAACTTCCGGAAGTCTTATGGGCATACAGAGTTTCTCCCAGGTCTAGCACCGGAGAAACACCCTTTGCGATGGCTTTCGGGACAGAGGCTGTAATACCAATTGAGTTAAAGGCCACTACATTTAGGACGACCAACTTTGATGAACAGGCGAACAACTCTGCTCTAAATGCTGAATGGGATTTGCTCGAAGAAAAAAGGTTGAATGCCGAGCTAAAAAATGCCACATACAAGCAGCGAGCAGAACGTTACTATAATTCCCATGTAAAAGTTAGGGAATTCAGAGTTGGAGATTTGGTTCTAAGAAAGTTGCTCGCCCAATCTCCAGGTGTATTGGGACCAACTTGGGAGGGCCCGTATCGTATAACAGAAAGATACATCAATGGCGTATACGATATTGAGGACATGGAAGGCAAGCCGGCCCAATACTCCTGGAATGCTGTACATCTAAAGAAGTACTATCAATAAAGTTGGGCGAACAAATGTCTTGGGGGGCAAGGGATGCGTATGAGCTGAAGGAAGGCTAAGAAGGCTAAAAACTTGCCTAATTTTTTAAATTTTCTTAAGTATAGATTCAAAAGTTGCTCGGCACATTGTATAGTCTGGTGCTAGTGCTTTTGGTTTTATAAATAGTGTTGCTCGGCAAAAAATATTATAAGCGAGCAAGTTTTAGTTTGTGTTTAAAGCTGTTCGTCAGATTGTATATGATAGTGATGGACAGTCTTACAACACTTGTAATTACTTTGCAATGTAAATATAATAGTTGTTCGTCAAAAAAGGAAAAGTCCAAAAGCTCGAGGTACAAGTCCATTCAAAGGTTGTTCGTTTTACAAATGGACAGAACCTAAGGACCAAAGCCACTTAAAGGTTGTTCGTTTTTCAAAATGAACAGAACCTAAGGCTGAACCCTGATTCCATTGAAGGCAAGTTCAATTCGAACAAAAGCCCAACATTATATGTTATAATTGTAAAGGCATTGATAGAAATGTAAAGGCAATTAACATATATAAGAAAATGAGCGAACATGAGAAAGACGTTCCATTAATCGAAGGCATTAAGCCTCAAAAATAGTACAAGCTGGAAGCAGCCATTACAAGTACTACAAAAAGGAGCGAACAACTATTACAAAGAAAACAGAAAAAAGCTGTCCTAGAACTACTGCTGTTCGGCGGGAGAAGGATCTTGAGGTTGCTCGGCAGAAGGGTCGACAATCATGTCTCGAGCAAGGTCTTCAGCTGCCTTATCCTCCGCCTCTTTAGCAATTTGCTCGTCCGTGGCAGCCGGCTCATCTCCTTGCTCGCCATCATCAACAATCGGTGGAGGATGAGTGATAGAAATACTAGGGTCGAGTTTGTCAAGTTTGACCCCAAGTACTGCCAAATCCGCCAACTGAATCTCGATATTGTTCGGCAGAGGATAGCTCTCTAAAAATTCATTCAGATCTTTGCACATCTCCTCCACCATATCCTTGAAGTCATAAGCATCCGCCGTGCGAATGCTGTCTGCATAGGCGCATATATAACCCAAGTTTGAGATGGGCCCACTCCGAGCTTGAAATTCTTGCTCGGCTTCTTCCCTTGAGAGCATTTCAGACATTTGCTTCTTTAGCCGAGCAACTTCTTCTTCTGCTCCTTCTCTCCTCTTCCTCTCTTCATCCAGCGCAGTCGTTGAGGAGAGCAGCTCAGCCTTTGTATCCTTAAGCTCGCCGGAGATAAGCTGATAGTCCTCAATGCGCTTCTTCTCCAGATTATCAGCCAACTTCAATTGGTCCTTAAGGCGAGCAATTTGCCCATTAAAGTTGTTCGCCATTCTATCTTTTTCCTCTGAGAGCTGACGAATCGAGGCGGCATGATGACGAGCAGTCTCCTCTAGCTCGGCAACCTGAGCCATACCCCTTTGAGCTGAAACGAGGGAGTTTGCAGCTTGAACCATTGATAAGTGAAAATTATCAATGGGGCCCTGAGCAAGGACCGCTTTGTTCAGTGGCCGCGACCATGCCCGAGCAACAAGTTCAGTTGCTCGGCGAACGTGGTCGTCCGTAATATCACGGAAGCTTGTCGGAGTCCTAGAGCAGGCAAACTGGTGAATCAGATCTGCTCGCCCTGGGTAATCGTTGGGCCGGTACCTGCGAACAAAAAGAAGGTCAATACTTGGAAAATTTGGCAAAGGAAAAACTTGTTCGACAAGAAAGCAGAAACTTACTCAGAAAATTTTCGCTCGTCCCGGCCTAAGTATGTGATGTCCTCGGGGCCCCTGGGGGAACCTATATCTTTGCTCGCCTTGCCGGACCTCTCGGTGAGCTCGGCAGATGAACGGCGAACAACGTCCCCTTCTGGGCGAGCATGGCTCGAACCCACCTTCTCCTTCCCCTTGCCAGGGACATCATGGGACAAGGAAGTCCCGTCGGCTTTCTTTAAACGTTTCCCCCCATGAGGGGGAGAGACAGGAGGAGAACGGATTTGAATGGGGGGAGCAGCCTGCCTTGGAACCTTGGCCCCCTCGGGCTTGTTCGTCATCTCGAGCATCTTTTGTGGAGGGTCTCCTCTTCTTTTCTTCCCTCGAGTCGGTGCCATTTCGAGAACCCTTTGCTCCAGGAGGGTGTATGAAGGAGGGATGGCGACTGTAACTTGTTCGGCTAAAAAAAAAAAATAAAAAAAAAATAAAAATAAAAATAGAATTAGACGAGCAAGTTGTACAGGTTAACGACGAACAAGACTTGAGCAAGGAGTTAGAAATTTTCATACCTGGGGGCACCTCAGCTTGAGCCTCCAGGTGGTGAGGATAGGTCAAGAGGCGAGCAGCTTTTTGGCACCTTGATCGGCAAAGATAGTCAATAGTCCTATCTGCCCGGTTGCGAAGGCCGACCAAGCACGAAGTAAATTGAAACTCCGAGCTCAACTCCTCCTCTTTCGAATCCCACTTGGGTAGACGAGGGCCTGCGAACAAACAAGAAAAGTTAAATTAGAACTACTTAGCCCAAAGGCGAGCAAGAAACAAACTTACGTTTCAATTTTCCATAGGCTGCTGGAGAATTTATTCGTCCAGGGCCGCCGTGTGGACCAGAAGATGCTCGCCAGTCACCCCCAATCCAGAAGAAGTGTTGCTTCCAGTCTCGAATCTTGTTCGGCACTTCTTCTACCATTTTCAACCCAGTCCTGGCCTTGAGATAGTAATAGCCTTCTTCTCCCAAGGGACAGCTTGTAATTGTCATCAAATAATTGATCTCTTCCGCAGTAATTCGATCAACATAACCCTCCAGGGCGAACAAACACATGGAGCCCAGAAGGTTCATCCACCCAATTGGAGTAATTTGGGTGATGGCCAAGTTGGTCGCCTCCAAGAATCGACCAACAACGGGTGGAAGAGGCAACTTTAGTCCAGCAATTAAAGTGTGAATGTTGATCGCCGTGCATCCTGGAGGTGGACGATCAGCTCTTTCCCTCCTCTGAGGAGCCCACATGTGAATATCAAAGGGGATTTTATATTCCTTTCGGATGGAGTCCAGTTCATCTTCGCGAACAACACTTTTTATCTTGCTCGCCTGGAATCCAGTTTTCACCTTATCCATTATTTGTCTCTGGGGACGGGAAAAGCTGTTCGCATATCGTTCAGCATATGCTCGCCATTCAAATAGACGAGCAACCCCTGCTGGGATCTCATTTTCCCGCATCCTTGGGGATGGGAAGTTAATGCTCTCCAAGAACTCGCGAGTGAGTTCGTTAAGGTCTGGATCTCTAGATTCAGCAGAGGACGAAGAGCCAGCGTCCAAATTGTTGTTCGCCGCAACTACTAATTCTCTCCCAGATGGGCCCGCACCGGTGTCCTCCACAGAGCGAACAACTGAATCCACGTGATGATCCGACGCCGAAGAAATCTCGAGGGGAGGTTGATCGATGGGGACCGCAACGGGAAAAAGGGGATCTAGGGTCTCCTCAGCTTTATTGCTCGATTGCGAAGACATAGGAGGGAGAGGATAAATCTAGGCGGTGGTGGATAGTGTTGCAGACGGCGGCGTTTTCCCGGAGAAGACGGAGGCGTTTGGGTCCACACGGCGGTAGAAAGAATTTTCGAAGAAAAGATAGAGAAGAAGAAAAATAACTACCTGGGAGTGGAAATTTGAAGCCAAACGTTGAAGAACAGATGCCGGAGAAGCTTGGAATCGCCGGAGAAAGTGGAAGTCGCCGGAGCACTGTAGTAGGAGAGGAAAAAGTGGGAAAAATTTTAGTTCTCTCACTACTTATACCTCAAGTAAAAACGGGGTCTCACACATAATTTCTCGAAAACTCAGAGGCCAAATGGAGAGAAAACGGGGTTAATTCCGAGCTAACCCACAAGATGAAGGACCTATAAACAATTATAGGGGCGCGTGGCCTCGAGATTGCTCGCGCGTGGGCGGCGCACAGCCATGCCACCCACGTCATCTTCGTACAACTCCCAGACCTTGGGAAGACGAAACGACAGACCAAATGTTGCTCGCCCAAGCCAATGATGTCCGCCCCAACCCTCATCATTTTGATATCCTAACTATAGTTGCTCGCCACAAAGTTGCTCGTCTGGGGCAACATATAGCCAGGATAGGGGGCAATTGTTGATAGGCGAACATAAGTCAATAAATGGCGAACAAGGATTAAAGCTACATCAAAGATTATGAACCAACCTCAAATCAAGAGTAATCAACAAAGAAAATCAAGTTGGGGTGCATCTACCAATTTTAGAGGTGTATAAAGTGACGAACAACTCCCCGACGAACAACTAATGGGCGAACATGAATTTATGCCCGAGACCAAGAATGAGCCAACTGTATCAATGACGAACAACTTGGTCAAACTATGATACAACAAACAGCCAAGGAGGTGTGTACAAGTGAACAAAGGACAAAGATCCCAAAGCCAAGCTGAACAAAGCCATAAGGCGAGCAACTTCCAAAGTACAACCTCAAGAGGCGAACAACTTTCAGTTGGAGAATCAACAAGATCAATCAAGCCGACTTAGGCGAACAACAATGAGTCCGAGATAAGACCAAAGAAGACTTTGTAACTAAGATTCAGCTTAGATAAGATCAAAGGGACACATGTCAAGCATGCAGGCTAGGGAGACCAAGAGTCTTGGACACCTCATGCTTGCTAGTCTCTATAAATAGTTGTTCTCCAGCTTACTTATAGAATTTTCGAATTTCAGACAAAAAATACACACAAACACACCCAAACTCACACATACACGAAACAAGTCCAATTTCGACTACCGAATTTACAAATTCGATAAATCCAAACCCCGATTTACCATTTACGGTGGTAATCAATCACACGTTATTGATTGGTGACGTAAAAACGGATTAAAACAGCCACTAATCCTTACGATTAAATTCGTTCACCAACAGCTATATTATTATACACTACAAGTGTTTAGTTAATTAAATATTTAATCAATTCATCTTCCCTTCATAATTTTGTAGGAGACTGGAGGAAACTTTAAATATAAGAAAAGACAACCGTAATTTTATCTGGATTGACCATTCCGATTTGTGGAGCGCAATGATATGCTTGTTTGAAAACTCATTAAACCCATTTAAAATACGGGGATTTTTATACCAAAAAGAGTGGTGAAAGGTTGATTTCAAAAATATTAATTTAAGAAAATGCGTGAAAAACGGGTAAAAAATGAGTCTTGATTAAGTTTTCTCATTTTGTTCCTCCTTAGTTGAGGTGGATCATAAATGTTAAAAGGAAATGATACAGGCGTATATATTCACTACACACAGTTTAAATTTTATGAGACAAAAACTTGTATGAAACCGTTTAATGACACGAGACAACATAAATTAACATTTAATCCTATTAAAATATTAATGCTGCATGTTGAATATATACTCTTCCCACCTTCTCGCAATATAAAACGGTCTCACACAAAACATACTCATTTTCAAATTATTGAATTCTTTCAACAAGTATAGGGTTTTATAACGTGATTCTTCTCTCATCCAACGTCACAAATGTAATTAAAATTGTTTAAAAAAGAATATTTGTAAAACAATTACACTAAATGTTGTTATGTATCATTGAATGAAATTTGAATATCTTCAACTAAAAATTAAATAATTTTATACTAATGATGTTTTGCAGTTAAATATTGTTTTTATACTAATTTAGAAAGTATTGATTTTATGGGACTCTTTTACGCTGGACTTGGTTCAATTAAGTATTTAAATTGAGTTAATTATTGTGAAACATTATTGTGATTTTGCTTGTGATCGATGAACAAAAAAATCATTTTGCCGTAAAATTACAATCCATTTCACAGTGGAGAAACTTCCTATTCTCTTGTTGAATAATAAATTTTTGTTCTTCTAAAAGCAAATAGTAAATGATTTAGTTTACACTAAATGTTTAGTTATTTAATTTTAGGAATTTAAAAGCGTGTGTGTCTTTTACTTTTTGGTTGAGAAAAAACAGTAACCATAAAAATAGGAACCTCCGCAACAACGAATTATAAAATATTAGGTGCTCAAAAAGTGGGACCCTGCATTGAGACATGATAATGTGTGTTTGCCACCTTTTCCAATCCGGCAAAATACTAAACTCATCCGACAAACTCACAGAAAAGTCCTCCCCCCACCCCACCCCGCCCCACCCCACCTTCATCATTATGACCCCCTCTTAATATAATACTCCCTCCCTCCATCTCAAATAAGTTTCTCACTTCTTTTTTTTTAATGGTTTAAAAAAATCTATTTGTTTATCAATACTGGGTGGATTCCATGTTAACTTTTGATATAAAGTAATAAATTGTATTGAAAAGTAAATTTAATGAGTGACATTTTTGATAATATTGTGTGAATTTGAAGGTTAAATGTTATATGTCGTAGAGTGTTGTTTTTTCTATTTATGGAATGAGAAACTTAGTAGGGGACGGCACGAAAAAAAAAAAAGTGAAGTTTACTTAGGGACGGAGGGAGTATAATGATATTTTTTCAGTCCATCAATCTTTAACTCGATTATTGTTGAATACATAATATAATAAAATTTAATATTTTATAAAAAATAAAATAAGAGTGTTGTTGGAATTATTTTGCTTGTAAATATTTTTTATTTTCAAAAATAAAATGAAAATAAGTTTGGTGAACAATTAAAAAGAAAATTGGAATGGTGAATGAAAAAATAACTAAATTAATTTAATATAAATTATTCTTACTACCGTTTTAGTCATGTCGAATTTCACAATTAGAAAAACTTTAAAAAAATCACAATTAGAAAATAGTCCTTTAATTTTAGATTTTTTAGATTTTGATTTGTTAAACGGCAGTAGAAAGTGAAATACTTAATTAATATTGGACAAAAAATATTTAAAAAATAAAATTTCCAGAATTATTATCAATTAAAAAAAATCTGCAACACTTAAAATAAAGGGTAAGTCTTGTATGAGACCGTCTCATGCCATGAGACAGTAGAAATAAGTGTAATTAGGTCATGGACTCCTTAACACTTTGGTAGAGGTAGATATTAATTTGTGTGGTCTCATACAAGTTTTTGCCTAAAATAAAATAGGAGTAACTTATAAAACCTGAATATATGAGAAGAGTTTGTGGGACGGAATGTGGTATGAATATGCACACCAATTTAATTTATCACTAATTAATTTAGATTCTAAATCGTACTAATTAATTTTGTTGCTATGGGCATGCAAATTAACAGTAGTTCTTTTGTAAATTTAAATTTACATGATCTTTTTAGCATAAGAGTAAAGCTATTATCAATATAAAAATAATTTATCCTCCATCTAAAATTAAAGTACAATAAATGTCATCACCATGAAAATAATTCATCTTTCAATGTATTTATATGGGGGCTGAGAAGGTTTTTTTTTTTTTTTTTTCCTTCTATGGAAAAACTTGAACCACACAACACCTCACTTATTAAAATAAAAAATAAAGCTAATTATATTAATATAAGTGGTCGATTCTAACCTGCACAGGGACAGACAAAAGCGCAATTTAGCGTAGGGAGTCGAAAAATGCCAAACCACAATACTGCAATGATAGTGAAAAGCAAAGGAAAAGTAGCGGGGATCAACCACGGTTGGATTGCGATTATTCAGCTCCACTCCTCTCCGTTCTTAAAAAAAAAAAAAGGCTTACAAATTAAAAAAATAAAAATTATTATAATTAAAATATTATTTTATTTTATCATTAATTTCTATATCTAGTCATATTGTAAGACAATTCCTAGTAACAGAAATACAAATGTAATTATATATTAAATATAGTAAAAAATCTATTTTTGTGGGACGAAATGAAAAAAAATCAAGTATTTTTCTGTGAGACGGAGAGAGTATATAAATACACATATAAATTATTTAGAAAAAAATAAAAGGACATTGGATCTTTTTCATTAAAAAAAATAAGGAAATTGGAAAAATTGTTAAATATAGCTGTTGGAAGATTTTCACAGATTCGAGTAGGCAAAGACAAACATTCTCCCTAGTTTACCGCCCTAATTAATTCATACTATGTCTTAATCAACATATAATTAAAAATTCGCCACTATTTTTGGGATTTGTTCTTTGTATTATTAGAATGGATAATTTTATATTCTGTATAATTTTTGAAGGGAAAATGATTGAGATATATGAGTGATAGTGTGACTAATAAGCGATAACGAAATGATCTTGTGAAATGTGTAATATGCTTATAAATGTATTTACATAAAATAATGCAACAATTAATGCAAGGATTCATTAACGCAAATTAATTTTTATTTTATTTTTCAGAATGTTAACACGTCATGCCAATTTTATCGTGATACAGTCTCACTCAAAACATACTCCAGTAATATTAATTTGGGTGAATTGTTGAGGACTACAAAATTAAATCAAATATTGTGGGGAAGAAAAAATTCAAAATTTTAATTACTCTCAAATATAAAAGGCAATAATAATATACATAAGTTCAATTTTAACATAACTTAAATTTAACAAATTTTGTACCCTGAAATAAATTGAGGAATTGTACTCCCTAATAGTAATATTTGTTAAAATGGTGTACCATGGATAATTTTCCTTATTAATTTTATAAGTGATAAAATATTGCAGATAATATTTTGTCTTGATTGAAAATTTGGAAAAAAGAAATAGAAGAAATGGAAAAACGTTATTGGAAGAGACAGAAACTGTTGGAAACGAAACCCTAAAAATAATGTTTTTACAATTGTAAAAGGCTGACATTAATTAAAGCTCAAACGTAGAACAATCAACGCCAGGGCAGAGCCTCCCCACCCTCACCCCCTCCCAAAATCTCAGGTAAATCTTTTTCTCAAATTTCTTATTTTATTGTCTGGCGATACTCCAATTACTACCATTTTAATATAGAATAGAATTTCATCAGATCTATTTAAGACATTTAGAATGATCTTATATGATGTAAATGAATATATATAAATAGATCTTACCATTTTATGGTGTAAATGATAATATAAATGTGTAAAAATTCGTGTGAGAGTGTCTCATGATACGAAATAATATAAATTAACATTAATTCTTATTAAAATATTAATATATCATACTTAATTATACTTCATATCATCGTCTCATGCCACACAAGACCGACTTATATATAAATATAATAGAGTATAAGTACGTGCATTTTACATTCATTAAAATATGAGTTATTTGTAAAATAAATATCAACACTCTTTAACGATATAAAGACCTGGTATAATGTAAATTTTAATTATATATAAATTAAGTTAGAATATTTTTTAAAAAATAATGCAATAATACATATTTTTAGTAAAACAATTCATACTTTTATTTTTACTAAAGAATATGAATTGTTTAGCATATGAAGTGCGCATGTCTAAAAAACATATATGATTTCTTAATTTTCTTTTATAAATGTCTAAAAAAAAAAACACATAACAAAGAACGGATGAGGTACGTTATTATCCAAAACCAGATGACAAGAATCCTCAATGATAGAGCTGAAAATCGAATCATACAATTCGATACTTCCTCCTTCCCATCTTTACTTTCACGTATGAAAGTTGCACATTTGTTAAGAAAAAATAGAGTATATGAGTGAGAAATTGAATAAAATATTGACAATTTAATATTTTATTGACTTTTGTGAGAGATTTTTTTTTTTTTTTTTTTGTGAAAGTAATTGTGAGACGTTCAAGTAGGGTAAGTGTGAAAGTGATCGCGGTACGGAAGAAGTACTTAAGTTGAGATCTTTTGGTAAAAGTTTGTTTGAGCTCGATTCAACATAATATAAAAGAATTAAATTTATTTGAACAAACTTACACGTTTTGTAAGCTCGGTTCAAAATCGATAAATAAAAAACAACAAATTAAGCATAAAAATATCAATTATCCAAACTAGACTAGTGTTCGTTCGCTCCTTGTTATGCGAGTCGATCGAGTTGTTCAAGAGCTCGGCTCGGCTCATACAACCAAACAAGTTGAGCTCGAGCTCGTTGGATACTCGATTTATTATCGAGTAAATTCGAGCTCGACTTGTTAGGCTCGATAATTGAATTTTTTCTTATAATTCCATTAGACTCGTTAAGTTCGGCCCGACTCAATAGATTCGCTAGACTCATTTATGAGTCGAGTCGAGCTTGCTTTTCAACTCGTTATGGTTATTGAGCTCGACTCGACTCATTAAAAGTTTGATCCTATCCAATAAATTTAAATATTAATTTGAAAGATTAATAACATTTCTTATTAATGTAAACAAGTGTACTTTGACTCAACCCATTTATAACCATACATAATGATGGGTTTCACTGTTGTAATTTCAGGCCTCTACTCAAAACCTTGTTCCCGACCAAAATTCTAGATTTATTTACATCACAATCATACCACTGAACTTAGGTAAAAGAGAAGAAATCCAAAGAAAATAGTAATAAAATGAAACAAACATTATTAATCATAGATCAAACAAATACTAGTACTAGTACTACTTAGAGAGGACAGTTTATACTTTTTCTGCCTCTTTCTTACCATAAATGACAACTACTTAACCTTTGCACAGTGTGGTTGGTTCTTTTGCTAATTATTTTTTACCATGCCTGTATCTACTGCCATTATTGGGTAAATCCCAAAAGCAAACGAGCGTGCGGATGACATCCGACGGTTAATAATCACTTGGCCGCAATTTAAGGGGCTAGATCTGCACACGTCATCATTTGTGGTGGTTGGGGAACAAAACGACGTCGGGTGGTTGAGTTGACTACGGTCAATTGCTATAATTACAACATTTGACTCTACTATGCCCTTCACTATGTCTTACACGTCTAATATTTGTTCTATACATTCATTATTATAACTAACACTACTTCTTTCATATGTTTTTATTTTATTTTTATCGATAAAACAAAAAAGGAAAAAAAAAACATATGAAAAAGGAGTAGTGTTACATGTGAATTATATTATTTATTTTATTTATATATATTTAGGAGTATATAAATTATTTTTTCTTTTCCAATAAAAGAAGACCGTGAGTACAAATGTACCTCAACATTTTCAACCCAAGATATTATAAAGGTATCTGTTACGGCACAAATAATTTCAAGTGAGATACCTCGCTAATCTTAGCAAGGTTCTATATTCCGCAGCGAAGTTTCATACAAGAAGCAACAACCCGCTCACCTGACAAGCTTCCCCAAAGGAGCCTATTCGGGGCAACATCGAAGAAACAAGAGCGAGCTACAGGGGTATTGGGTATACTAGCAAATAGCTGGTTATCGGCCAAGCAGACGACCATCCTATGGGCGAGCTAGCAATCTTCGAGCTAGGGGAGTGTTCGACCTCGCCCCGTGTGACGTTCGAGCGCCAGAAGAGGATGGTACCAACAAGACCCTTAATTTCCTAAATGAAGAAAAATTTGAAGTGACAGTAATTGGTGACAATATTATAGTATGGAAGAAAATCCCCATTAATCTATATAGATTTTTTTTCCCAACCGACAGTTGGCAGATTGTAAGTGCCTCGAACCTGTTTGCAAGGACAAATCCATCACAGTCCGCATAAGGACCAAATTCAGGCATCTATAATACATGAATTCTAGGACAACACAAAGTGCTACCTTTTGCACTATAAATATGGTCTTTGAGACATAATAAATGAATCACCAACCTTAAGACTGAGTCTGAAAACTCAGCAATTCTCTATTGCATTTAATAACGTTCTTGCATTCGATAACATTTAAGTTTCATCATTGGCTTGAATAGTTAGAACTATTATTGTTCTAATCATTTAAGTCATTATTATTTTATCCGATTTCACACTTAAATCAAACACACACTTAATCCACTGAATTTAATTATATCAATTACAACAGTCTTAAATACTAAATTCTATGATGTGAACATTACCAGAAATCTCCAAGCCAAAATTTTACAAAAAACATCTCAAACACCAAACATTATATATATTTAAGTTTTTTCTGTGGTCGCCTAGCCAATTTAAGCCCTTGTCATTTTGAACTTTTTCAAGAAAGCCTTGACCAAAGCATTATTTTAAGCTACTCGATAGGTTTTTTTTTTCTTTTATAATTTAGTATCCGGCCTATGACCGATTAATTTGGGGGATCAATCCCACCGTCTGATAATGGGGTTTCAATTAGAGTCAAACCAAAACTCTGTAGAAACTCATCTTAAAAAATGATTATTACTTTGTGTATTTAGAACCTAATATGTAGAGGAAAATATATTTTTAAGTCTCAATTCTTCACACCTAAATGTTTATATATATCTGATTTCGGTTGGACGAACCGAACCGGTAAATAAATGGACGAGGCAAATCAAGGCATGCATTCTTATAACTATTGAAAAAGTAACTTTTTAACACTATGCCCAAATTAAACTTTCTCATTGTATAACTAGGAATAGTCGATATCTATAATTAAACTATTCATATATATATATACACACACTCAATAAATAAACCAAAAGCTTATCGTTTGGGCACAAAACGAGATCCATAAATGTGTTTTTTTCCTTATTTTATAAGAATTTTAATTCAAGAGACCCACAAAGTTGAACGAGTGAAAATTGACAAGACTACAGAAAGTGCGCTTTTCAGTCACTAAAAATTGCTGCTATATAGGTCAAAAATCGTGTCTCCCATGAAACCAAAATCTTGAATAACATCATATGTCTTAATTAATATTAAAAAAAAAAAGAATGAGAAAAGGACGTGAGTGGGTATATCGCGTTTCCGTCAAGTTGTGATCCATGTTTTATAATTCATTTTCAAGCACGCGTCCCCATTTTACAAATTAATTCTTAACAATCAGCCCACATGTTTTATATATATGGCTGGAATTAAATTGACTTGAATTCAATATATAATTGTTTAAATATGTTGAAACACTTATCGAGTTTAATTTAAATGTTATTCAGTCCGAGTTTGGATTTTTATCTGGCTTAAAATATAAAGTGCAAACTTATTTGATATTTTTATTGAACCCACTTCAATATCGAGTAATTTAATTTGTAAAGAGTTAATTACAAATAAAATCACTTTTTTTTTTTGTAAATTTTAATTTAATCTGAACTTTTTAATCTTTGCAAACAAAACTCCAAGATAACATTTGTTGCGATTCAAACCAACAAATAAATTTATTATTGTCCGAAAATAATGTTTAACTTGTGTAACAATAAATAATTAATTGTATTAATATGGTTAGATTGGTTCGAATGACAACGCATAAATAATCATCATTTTCAGGCTGATTGAAATTCATCTTTTGGTTAAAATTGCAACCAAATGTTAAGTTGGAGTTTTGTTTGTATATATTCAAGAAGTTAGATTAGATTGGATTGTGATTTTATATATTTGCAATTAACCCATTTGTAATTGTATATAAGTATTGCTTGTATCAAATATTTTTCGTGTTTTATTGATATTATTTAAGAAAAAGATTAAAATTTAATTATAGAGTTTTTCGCTATATATATAAAGTGCATGAGGGTTAAAGATCTCATTATTAAATTAAATTATATAATTGCAAATTACTCATCTCTCATCAGACAGAGACTCACGTATGATATGAGAGTTCAAGATCTCCTCTTCTTTTTTTCTTTTTTCTTTTTTAATTTATTTTTTTATGAACACCATAAATAGAGATTCACAATAAGGCAAATTAAGTTTATTTAAGGAACTTATAACTTAGCATGCATATACGCGTACATCCCAAAGGTATATATTATTTTTAATCGTGTTATTCTCAAAATCGAAAGAAAAAGAAGTTGAATTGCTAGACAAATTTTTAATTAGAAAAACTATTTTTTTTTTAAAATGATTTTTTTAATATATATATATATATATTCATTGTATCTTATGAATTATGATAGGAATACATGGATGGAGGAGTGGGATGAGCACTCAATGAATTAGAAGGTCAATTCCAATTTGATTGACTTGAGCCAACATTTGGAATATGGAAATTGCAAAAAAATTCCAATATTCAAAGGTCAAGTCACGCCTAGTGCCCCTACAACTTGTATAATTTATTTATTTTTGTATATATTTTCTATTTATATCTAGTTGTTGGGGATCGAGGGTTCAAAATGAAATTATTGCAAGCAATCTTGGTTATTTAATTTCGTGCAGGAAAGAAACAAATGTAAAAAGTGGTTCGAAATTGACTTTATATTCCATTCTCTTTGTAACGATATTTCCTCAATCTCAACTATTAGCATGAAACCGTTTTCAGTAACATCGATCCCCATTTAAGGGAGTTCGATCTATAAATATATAGGGCTAAAAAGGGGAGCTAAAATAACTGGGGAAAATATATATAGGGCTAATTAAAATATGATATTGTAAAAATTATAAAATATTTTTTTTCATTACATTAGGTAAAATATTTGAGTAGTTCCAGTGTGCATTTGAATTTTGACAAAAATACCAAAAATAAAAATTAGTAATATCTTAAGAAGTGATCAGTGATACCTTAAGAAATAATCAGTAATAACTCAAGTGATAATCAACAATACTCCAACTGCAAAAAAAAAAAAAAAACACACACACACACACATAGTTCGATGTATTTTGAAAAAAATCAAAATTTAAAATAAAATCCGACTTAAGGGCATGTTAAAATTTGTAAAAATATTTTGATGCTCAAATCAATATATAAATGAAAATAAAGGTCAATAGAGATACTAGAACATTAAAATGATAGTCTTGTGCAAATTAATCATTTTCACAATACAATTCATAATTTGCACTTTAATTATATTTTTAGACAGTATTCCCCCGGCCACCAAATCAACTTTCACCTGCCTTTTTTGTCCGTCCTCCAAATCTATTCTCATACATTTTTAAGAAAATATTACTTTAATATCCCATTTACAAATAATCATTTTATTTATTAATGAACCTTACAATAAACTCACAATATCCCCTATAAGAAAATAAAGAATTGCTTACGATTTCCCTACCAAATATTTAATCACGTAAACATCTTCATTTCTCAACCTAGAAAAAATTTACTTACGAAATCAATTTGCTTACAAAAAGAAATTATAGGTAATTAATTACTTAAGTCACTTATTTGCCTTCAAAAATTACCCACAAACAATTTGTCTACGAAATTTCCACAGGCAAATTATTTGGTAGGTGGGAATGAAAATGCCTATATAATTAAAAAAAAAAAATTGTAGGCAAGTCGTAGGCAATTTGCACTACAGATGTTTTGTGGGAAAATTCGTAGACATATTTACAGATTTTGTAGACAATTCTTTATCTTTTTGTATTGATTCTTACTTTTTTTTTTTTTTTTTTAAATCGTATTCATTTTAATGGTAATAGATTTTGGGGATGAAGAGAGTATTAGTTATTTTTAAAATAGAATATTTTTTCTACAAATTAATATAGGATTGATTATTTCTAATATTATTATGAGGGCACTGACCAAGTGAAAATAGAAAGGAAAACACTATGCATGGTTTATGATGTAACAAACTATTACATAAATTAGACATTCATAAAATTATCTCATATTTTAATAACATGTTACTCCTAGAAAACAAATTAGATACAGGCTCATGAAGCACATCTTATTATAAAGCTTCGCCTGGAAAGAATTGTTAAATAAATATATAAACTATTTAGACAATATGAAACAAAAAGTCGATATGTCCGAGTGGTTAAGGAGACAGACTCGAAATCTGTTGGGCTTTGCCTGCGCAGGTTCGAATCCTGCTGTCGACGATATTTTTGTCATTGCCAAATTCTTTGTTGGGCTTAGGCCCAAGGACATATCAGTCACTTTTGTATCTTCATTTTTTCTGTTCTTTATTGACAAAGGACAAACCTGTCATTTACACTTATTTAACTATTTGAGAATCGAACTGGCCTCACTTTTGTTAAACCAAATATTTGTATATAATATTTGCATATTTATGTAATCACAAACTCTCATGTGAAACTTGTTCATAATACAAAATTAAAATCATTACATATAGTGATTGATTGTATTATATGCATTTATTGATGTAGTCAGACTTATAAATTAAAATTACAGAATATAATGTAACGCTATCAATAAATACATGTAATGATATTAATTTTATAATGAATGAGTTAAATAGGAGAGAGACTGTTATGTAATATTATAATTTTGAATTTTAAAACCAAATATTTGCATTTTTTTCTGAACATAATTTTGCATAGTTCCGTAGGATTTTCCTAAACATTAATTCAAATACATTTCACTGTATGGGACTAGGATGGGATCAAACTTTATGGGGGTAGGAAAGTTCTTTCATAAAATTGCCCCAAACAAGGGGTAAAATTACAAACAAACAAAAAAAAGACTTAATAGGAATTACCACAAAATCTCATATAAACAAATATTACAGTATGTTATTTATATCATAATAATATGCCTTCACTAATATTATTAGACTTATAAACTGAAATCACAGTATAATATATTTAAATATCGATGAATGCAAATAACAATATCAATAAATACATCTAATTGTATCAATTTCATACTTTAAACAAATTTCATACAATACCTGCTCTTTAATTACTTATACACAAGTCTATAGCCGTGTTTACCGTAACTAAAAGTATTGTATATAATGTAAGCAAATTGATGGGTTCTAATAATCGTGCCCAAACTTAAATATGTTTCCATGTATTGATTATAAATATTTCAACAAAAGTACTAACTTTAAAATTGGGCCTAGTTAAATACAGTTTCATATATTATTAGTACACTCCACCAAAAAATGTTTAGGAAAAAACCCAAAAAACTTGACAATTTTTCAATTTTTTTTTTCTTTTTACAAAAATTAAAAGAAAAAGACTGAAAAATATACATTTTTAAAAAATTGACAAATTTTTCGATTTTTTTATTCAAATTTTTTGGTGGAGTGTATTAACAAAAGATATTGTAGGTAACATGAGCCTTAAAATTTAGATAAGGAATTTGGGCTTGCTATTGGCTTATAAATAATGGTTTTTGGGTAAAAAAAAATTGGTTGGCCCATTAACATAAATATTGATCAACTGAGTCCTAGTTGCAAAACCTGCTAAATAAGCTGCCTTTCAGTACATTTAAGAAAAATGAAATTATTGTTTTTATTATTCCATAAGCTTATAAATTTTATAATCGGTAAATAAATTCTATTTTTAACCATTTTCACAAAACAAACAAATAGGTAATGGGGCTTATCGTGAGAATTGTATGCAATTGATGTTGGAACGCCATAGTCACATTCTCAAAAATTCAGAGAAACCAGAAATGATGATTAATGCAGCAATTGATTCATGAAACCTGAACAAACATTAATGTCCCAGTATACATCTTTCTTAAGGGAATTTCAGCAAAGGGATTAAAGAGAGTACATAAATGACACTCTTGCTCAAATATCAGTCCATCCTTCCCTTGAGAATTCTCTCCTTAACTTCGGTTGGCGTGCTGCAAAATTATGCAAACATTCAGGCTTGCTCGAACAGAGAAGGGTTCACGGAAAGAAAAACACATCAGATAAATCACTTACACGAGATACACATGTCCTCCCCAACCACTCAAACAATCACGATCTACTGATGATAGCAGAGCTTGTGAGATGGTTTCGAACAATTCCTCAGCTTCCTGAATTTTTTCACATAAAAGCACAAATATAGTCACCAATGGCATGTCTAATAATATAATCCTGAAATGACATAAATTGAAAACAAAGAAAACTTAAAACGAACATTCTATGACATGAATCATTCTCCACCCATCCACCCCAGCCGCAAAACAAAAAAATATTCGAGTACTCAGGTTAATCAAAAGGGACATCAAGCACCAACAGTTCAAAAGCACAACAAAGCAACAAAACAGATAAAATTCTAAAGACTGGTTCACAGGAAAGACGAAAAGTGCAACCAAAGAGGGGTTGGTGTGGTTGGTGTACCAGGGAAAGCACAAAGTAAAGAGGGTCGTGGAGAAGAAAAAACAATTCATGGAAGTTTCACTGAACTTGTTCTAAAGCACTGATGAACTGTTTCTCTAATTTAACTTTTCAAGCAACTACGGTTAACTTTCACAAGGTAGGTAGTGCCCCCTGTTAAAAAAAAGGTGTAAATGCAACTGGAATCTACTGCTGAATATATATAAAAGAATAGTCGCTAATTCTTTGATAGTTTTAAGTCCCGACTTAAATCAAATAAGCAACATCAAGTATTAGTAACGAACCATGTCAGGTTTGAACATGGATTCACAGGCACCATAGAGTGATTCTGAGGCAGTTCCAGCAACAACAAAATCTTTAGCAAGTTCCCTGCATTTGTACAGCAAATTGAAAGTAAACCGTGAAAATTTTCTTCTGGAAATATGAGACAAAGTACGTAGTCTATAAGACCAGAATAGTGGCTCCAAAGGCTTTAAGCATTAAAGATGAAGTGCATTTGGTGCCATAATAAGCACAATTAACTTTAGATAGAATGTCCAATTACCACTCTCATTTAAGGAACTCAGAACTAAAAACACACAATTTATGCAAAAAGGGTGAAGATAAACCCATCCATACATAAAATTGGCACCATATTACGACCAAACTAAAGTAAACAACCCCAAAATTTTCATCTTCATTTTAATGCTTATGTCACTTGCAATATAGAGAGAGGACCCATCAAACCACAGTCAGAACATTGTAAGCTTGCCTTGAAATCTCATTAATGAAAAAATTGAACAAATAAGAAAGAGAGAAAAAGAAGCGTGACATACTTTGCCCCAATGGAATCCATAGTGCAAATGAAGGGTTTGTCATCGTCACCCAGTCCAGCAATAACAGGTTGGCAAAAGTATGGACCAAACCTAAACCAAACAAGGAATGAAAATATTAAATCGTCCAATATCTCACAACATAGAAAACCAGCAGTTAACCCACCAGCAGTGGCCTAGTAGGAGATGTACGGGCTGCTACATACAATAACTTTGTATTTGATCAATGGCCTTTATATACTCCTATTATAAAAATATAATGGGCCTAAGCTGCATTAAACCTCTTTCTCTTTATCTTCTATTATAATTGTAGAAGAAAAAGGAACTTCTAGGCCAACATTTTTTTAGACCAATTCAGCAAAGCCTAGATAGAGATTGCTACAGAGCTTAGATTTATACTATTACAATTGTCTTTCTTATAATTCTTCTGTTTTGTCTTTACTAGTGTTGAATAAATAGAGATCTATAGGATGGGGGTGGGGTGGGGTGGTGCAGGGGTTGTTTATATGAATATCGAATTTGGTATGTGACTATGTGTTCATAAATTAAAAGCAAAGAGTACAGCATTCAGAAAATAATGGTGCCACATAGTAAATGCAAGTTGCAGCTGCTTATCGAAAACCACCTTACCTTCTCCAAGACCAAGAAATAGCCCTAGTTAATCTCAATCTTCATCTTTTTCCCTAAACTACTTCATTTTTTTTGTAAATGTTAAAATTTTAACATGCAAATCTATAAATTATATAAAGCTTGTAACAGTTTTACCTACCTTTTTTCATAGAGAAGTGCAGATACTAAGCTAGCAAATGTTTCCGGCTTCATGTCCCTCTCTTCCCTTAGATGATATAACTTGTGTCGAAAAACAAGCCTTTGATGCCTTCAAGTAGATTCAACCGAAATAAGTCAAGAGGCCAATACATTAACTTTTCAAACTGATTATACACACATCATTCAAGGGGATTAACTTGCCATAATTTACCGGCACAAACAAGCTATTCTAAGCAATGCACCAACACATATAATCATTTAAACTTGCAATCTCTATTTCATACTCGAAGCTTCAGAATTTGCACAGAGCTCTACATAATACCCACAAAATTTTAACTCTAACCAACTAAATCAATCAATATTAAGGTAAGGACTATAAATTTATCCATTCAACTTACAGAGTTTGCGCATCAGTAGCGAGGCCAGCGAGACCTATGAAGAGCTTGTCGTGGATTCTGTAAATCTTCTGAAAGTCAGTGGCGATAGTCTGCAACTGAACACCAAGCCGCCGGTCGCTGGCGATCGCGAAGCAATTCTTACCCACCATCGCCACCAGAGCACTTCCATTATACTCGAAGATCTGCAATTTTTGAATAATTAAAAATTCACCAAACAAGGGGAAAAGGAAATTAAAAAAAAGATGCAAAAGGAGAAAACACACACGATATAATACTTACCGACATTTCGACGCAGATAGAGAATTAACGCAGAAGCTTTGATTAACTTTCTGTGTGAGAAGAGTGCCGGAGAGAACGATATAGCTTGGAGCCTTGGAGAAGGGGACAATGGAGAATGACTGAATTCCAACTCGCGATATTGGGCCGTCTAAAGGCCTAACCAATAGAATTACAATAGCGGCCCAAATGACTTGTCCCATATGTGATAAAATTCCCAGCCCAACTGTGGCCCAAAGCAAGAGAAACTCATATCACAGATCACCCAGCCATGCACACTATCAAAATATATCATTGTAAACCATTTGTGCCGTGCAACTCAAAACGATACTAATTGTATTAATGTATAGTAGAGTAAGTCTTATATGAGACCGCCTCATGGCATGAGACAATGAGAATGGGTGTAACTAGGGCATTGACTCATTAACACTTTGGTAGGGATAGGTGTCTATTTATGTGGTCTCATGTTATGAGACGATCTCATACAAATTTTTGCCTATATAGTATATGTTTCGTTATATTCTACGTGATTTTTCACTAATAAATAAAAAATATTAAATATTAATGATAAAAGCTAAAGAAAAAATACATACACAACAAAACAAATCATATACTACTTCCGTTAAATTTTACTAGACATATTTATTTTTGCACAGATTTTTAAAAAATGGATATATTGTGTAAAATGAAAGTGAATTGTAAGTTGAGAGTGTAAAATATTTCTTTTTTAAAAATTAAGACTAATTTTATTGGACAAACCAATAAAATTGAAATGAGGAATAGTTTATACAACAAACAAATTTTCCTAACTTTTATATCAATGATATCTAACAATTTATTCATAAAATTCAAATAATATATTGCAGCACATAGATTTTTGCCCATCATCTTATCCTATTTTAAATAAATGATAACATATGGACGAAGTGATATAGTTCAAATAGTTAGACTCTGTTTGTTTAGTGGAGATGGAGATGGAAAAATGAGGATGAGGGTAATTCAATGAATAGTAAATAAGAATGAAGAAATAGAATTGAATGAAACTTTATGTCAAATCAAGATTGATGTTGAAATATTTTATTATTGTTAGTTAGTGAAATAATAATTAAGTGAGAGAAAAGTAGGAGAGATGATAATAAAAAGTATGAGAGAGAATAAATGTGTGAGAAAAATAAGAGAGATAATGAATAAATGTAGAAAAAGTAGGAGATAAAATAAATCAGTGGGATAAAAGTAATGTGATTATATAAAATATACTTAAAATATGTGGATGGGGAATGAGATGTGCCCATCCGAAATCGGATGGAATGGGGGATGGGGGTCATCCCCATCCGGATGGCCCCATCCCTAACCAAACACAACCTTAGAGTTTTACTATCTATAATGGAAAGGTTGTGTATTTGAGTCATCTTTTTCCGCTTATAAAAAAAATGATAACATATGGTTTGAAGTTTGATACAAATTTCATTTATTTCTAATAATTTCATGATACCCTCCCTCTCTCTTTCATACATATATGACACAATCTACGGGCAATTCGCATTTAAATCGACTTGAGTTTAAAATCATTATCTTTAACTTAGTCAGCTGATAGTCATTTCTCAAATAATTCTCTCACCAAAATAAAAAAGTCCTATCTCCACTAACAAATCTAGCTAGGAACTTAGCTTCAGCTCCTTTTATACATAATTATACCTTAATTATATATATAAGAAAAGAAATACAGTAGATTGCCAACAACTTTTATGTTCTTAGTTTATTGTATAAGGTCAACAAGAAAATGACTTCCACCAACATAGAAAAATATAAAGTCAGGCATATTTTTTTTTCAATTTGCTCTAAAGCTAATCTTGATCCATTAAGAAATTTCGAACTAATTATGATTTGTTTCTTAGTTAACTTCACAAGTACTCCTAATAATTAAGTAAAAAAGTGTTATTAACTTCCGCTCCTACCCCGCGCATACAATTGTACCGTTAAAATGAAATACCTTTTTAAATTGTTCTTTCTTTTTAAGAGGGAATCCGGCCACAATTGCTACTTTAGATTTCTGTAAATTGAAAAATTAAATTCAACGTGTTCGTGATTTTATGTGGCAAATTAGACATGTGTACGTAGAGATGTTTTATGGGTGGAATTGTTTTGGAAACTGAATCCAAATTTTTACTATAAAATAATTTCATATTTTAAAAAAATAAGCGAAAGAATTTATTAATTTATTTTGGGTTAGTTGCAAATAAAATCACAACTTTTTCGTAAATTGCAATCTAATCTAAACTTTTGAATCTTTGCAAACAAAACCCCAATTTAATGTTTGGTTGCAATTTGAACCAACAACCAATTTTTTTACGGCCCGAAAATGATGTTTCACCTACCTAACATTAAATAAGCAATCGTATTAATATGTTTAGATTGGTTCGGATGACAATGCATAATTAATCATTACATTTGGAAAGATTGAAATCGGACTTTTAGTTGGAATTGCTAACAAGTTCCAAATTGAGGTTTTATTTGCAACGATTGAAAAATTTAGATTAAATTGCAATTTGCGAAAAGATCGTGATTTTATTTGCAATTAACCCATTTACTAATAGTTTGAACTTTGTGACCTTCAGTTGCATTTCACCCTAATTATTGTACTGAGAAAAATTTCGACCCGTAATTCATCATTAGAAGATTATTTTAATTGTTAACATGATTCAAAATGTTTAAATTGCACAAATTTTGATTGTGTTCGATTTTTTTTTTTTTTAATTCGAATAAAATTGAACATAATAGTGATTTATATGACTCTCGCGCGTTAACTGAATTGTATCTATGTGAAACATTCTAATGAATTAAAGCTAGACATAATGACAAACTTTCATATACATCAAGTGCACGATGCACTCACTCAACAGTTGAGAATGTTTACATTGAAAAGTGTGGTTGAATTACACATAAAAGTTCACACTAAAAATTAATTTTTAGTGTAATCCAACTACATTTTTCAGTATAATTGGAACAAACTTTTCAGTATAAACAATATCAACTGTCGAGTGAGTGCATCATACACCAAATGTACAAGAGAGTTACTCAGACATAATAATTTAGGACCTACCTAGCTACTGACTTAATTACCTTTCTCATGTCATGTAAATTATTATATGAATTTTAGTTTATTTAATGTTCATTCTCGGATGTTAATTCCTTGTCAAAATTAACAAATAAAAAATCATTTGATATGTTAGATGAAAAGATTGTTGATAATGATGAACCAATTATATAAACCCATATATAATTGATGCAGTAGCTAGCTAGGCACCTTATAATTGTAATCTGAAAGGATGGTTCCCTGACCTTAAACTTTTACATCTAAATAATTGAAGAAATGTATATTTTATTGGTAAAAGAAAAACCAAAAGAATGCCTAGAAGATTTTAATTATATCCACTATAAACATTTTCTCTAAAAAAAATGAATTTATTTCTATTTTATTTTCTGATAATAAAGTGGTATAGTTTCGCTACATGTGATCGAGAAGTGTTCGAGTCACTATTTCTCCAATCAACTTTTTTACATATATAATATCTTTAATTTGTCCCTAAAATTATATTACCCAACAACGCTAGTATACTACTAAGAAAATACAAAATAATTCACAAAATTTCCTAAGAACAAATTTTATAATATAAAAATGATATAATAAATGTAGAGTATAAAATAAATGGATGTAATGATATCCATAAAAATATATGTTAATATAATTTTCAACTTACTCAAAATAATAATGCTAGGATAAATTCTTAATTTCTACAAAGCCATCAACATATTGATAGTAAATTTTGTTTTTGATAACTCGGTATCCGGCTCATTGGCCGACTAATCCGGGGGACCCATAACGCACCGTCCACTAGCGGGGGACCCCATTTCAAGCCAGAGCGTAGCTCTGTATGGACTGACACATCTCAGGAATTGTTTGCACCAAGTGGGTTTCGAACCTGAGACCTATGGAGCATCACACTCCTAAATCTCAAGCCCTCACCACTAGGCCAATCCCTGGGGGTTATATTGATAGTAAATTATTGAGTTGTTTTGTCATTTTTACACATAGCTAAATCAATCCGTCAGATGTATTATTAAAGGAATTAATAAAGAAAAAGTATAGGATTGAAATTTGAAAATGGTTCATAAATGAAATATTGAAGGATATTACTCCCTCCGTCCCGGAAATTTGTTCACCCTAGAGTTTGACACATTTTTTAAGAAAAATGAGAGTATGTGAGTGTGGAGTTGAATAAAATAATGATAACTTTATGTTTTATTGACTTTTGTGAGAGATAGTTATTTCCTTTTTTGGGGTGTGAACAAATTCCCGGGACGTCCATATAAGGCAAGTGTGAACAAATTCCCGGGACGGAGGGAGTAGTTCTTTTTATTAAATGACATTAATTGTTTTCACTAAAGAGTATTAGTTGTATAGTGAAAACAAACTAACAGTCTTCAGTGAAAACAACTAACACCCTTTCATGGTTCATGTATGAACCAATTTCACTCTATATATACTCATTAATAAAGAATGACAAAATTTTATATGAAAATAGTTAACGATATAATTATCATTTAACTGTTTTAAAATATTAAATATTTAATAAAAAATATAAAAATATTCACCAGGAGTATAAAAAATTGAGGTAGCCATAAATTATTATTAGAGTAATTATTACCATTAATCATTCATAAAATATTTTGGCAATATGTGTTTATCATATAAAGAAAGAAATCGACACTGCAACCTTCATAAGCATAACCTAATTAATCTTGCCCTCCACCAAAATATGCATAAATCCCAACATTATAAAAAAAATCTCTTTGTTCAATTTTAGTAGGCTTAATTTTTTTACACCGAGTATTATACTCAAAATCCAAATGTATACTATATATTTTAGTACAAATAAAAAGCATTCAATATTATGAGATTTATTTATAGGTAAAGTCAATATCAATATGAGTAACTAAATAAATATTTAGAGGATAAATATAAAGTATTGTATTTTATTTTAGGACATGCACAAAATACTATAAAATTGGGAATAATTGTAATTTTGGTCCCAAAAGAATGTGTCCATTTCAAAATGGTCCTTTTTTCGGCACTTATAGTCCCGTAGTTTTTCTTGACACTTTTGGCCCCAGGAGAATAAGATAAAATGCATTTTTGGTCCCAAGTGAATGCATGAATTACAGTTTTGGTCCCAAGAGAACAAGACAAATTTGCAGTTTAATTTGGTTCTGAAAATTAACTGATGGGACCAAAATTGCAAAAAAATGACTAATTTTGCACATAGGTACCAAAAGTGTTTTGCATCTATTCTCTTGGGACCAAAAGTGAAAATTTTCCTATAAAATTGGATAGCGGGAGTTCTATTTTAAAGTAAGTAGTGTGTAACACTATCTCATAGTATAAGACCGATATTAAATAACTCACTTTTAACTTAAAATGTACTATCACTTAATAATTAAAAAGTTATCATTTTTAAAAAGTGGCAACGTTTTAATAAAAAGTGATAATAGTTTTGTTAAAAGTGACTTATTACTTTCTTTAAAAACATTTATCACATTTTATTATAAATTTGTCGTTTTTTTAAATTTGGTCAATCTCATACAAATCTTTGTCATATTTTTATTATCAGATTGCTTATCGCCCTAATACAAGTGACATGTATGAAAAATACGATTTGTAATTAAATGAGTTGAACTAAAAGATAAGTCTAGACTGTTGTAATCTGAGTTACAACATTCACTAGCTTAGCTACACACAGCACCCTCAATTTAAGGAAGTTATAAGCTCCACAAAGCATTTTGTTTTTTGGCCTAAAAACACTCGCCATCAGCTTTTTTCTGTCTAATTCATAATAAAGCTAAAGCAAGAATAATAAAATCATAAATCAAATTTTAATCAAAAAGGAAATTAAAAAGGAGAAATACAAAGGGGAAGGAATTAAGGTGAGCCCCACAAGTATAAATAAAATATAAAAATACTCTTGTCCTGATAAAGACACATATGGGGGCTCTCTCTCTTCTACCTCTTCTGAGAAAGCAAACACAATTTTGAAAACCTCATTTTTGCACTCAACAAGGAAATATGGGAAAGTTTTGAAGCTATCAGGAGAGTGAGAAATATTAAAGCTCTAGAGAGAGAAAATAAAATAGTGAACTGGAGAAAGAGTTTGAAACGGAATCTTGATTTAGAGTGACAACAGATGATGGCCGGAAACCCTAATTGGTGGAGCATGAATAATGGCATGCATTCACAATCTCATCAGCTTTCTCCTCAGTTTGTTTTTGCTTCTCAACCAGATTATCTCCCTAATCAAGATTTTCCGGTTAGGTCTTCGTGGAGCCAACTACTTCTGTAATTCTCTTTCTCTTTCTCTCGCATACTTATTGCGTTTGCAAACTCTACAAACATCTTCCAGTATCACTTTTTACAACTTCTCAAAAAAAAATAAAAAAAATACTGGAAGCTGTTTTGTAGAGTTTGAAACAGAATCACTTTTTATCAAAATTGTCTATACTGGAATTGTTTTGTAGAGTTTGAAAATACGCCCTTAATTTCGTGTAGTCAAAATTTATACGCGTGCGCGTGTGTAGGGGTGGGGGCGAGGATGAGAGATTTGGTGCTAGTCTTTTTCAGCAACAAAAGAAGTTGGAGAATTGGGAAGATCAAGTCATGAATTTGAATCCATCATCCACATTTGCTAGGGCTTCTGCTGTTGATGTGAAGCAGGAGATTATTTCTCAATCAAATAATTCCCAAAGAATTTATAATAGCCATGTAATTGATGATGAATTAATCTCACCAAATTCCAATTCTTCCAATTGGTCTCATCATCATCAACCCATCATCTCTTCCCCAACTTCTTGCATCACCACCAACAACATCTTGAATTTCTCCGGTGGAAAATCAAGAAATCAAAACAATCAAGACCATTCATCTGAGGTAAGATTTAATTTAATTAGTTTCATTTTTATTTATTTATAAATAGAGAGGAAAGCTAGATAGAGCAAGATGGGAAAGAAAGATGAAAAGGAGAATCATTTCTTAGGATAATAATTGATGTTCAAAGGTTCATTATTACTATATGAAAACACAAAAAGTGAGATGATATTCTTGGCACGCCAAAATGGAATTATTATGATCAAATTTTTATTTTCTTGAAAGGTAATTGATCTATTAAAGGGAGTACAATTATTACGATTATTTCAATAAGCTTTTTACCTACACTAGTCCTTCAATAAGTTAGAGTTTAATTTACACAAATTAAGTCCGTATATTATTTTTGAGCAATTTTATTGAGATCCATATAGGTTAATTTCCATTCTCAATTCATATAAATTCCGCAGAGATAATCAAATTTTCTAAAAAACTATTTGAAATTCGATTCATACTAATATCATAACATTTATTCAGTAATATATACATCTACTCTCATAAACTAATATCACATTTAGAATACTCACAAACACGCCAAATTGTGTATAGTATTAGTTTATAAGTTTAATAGTATTACTCATTGAATGATTTTTTTTTTCTTTTGTGAAAAGTGCAATAGCACGGGTACTGGTGGGGTATCAAAGAAGGCTAGGGTTCAAACTTCAGCCCAACCAGCTTTGAAGGTCAGGAATCTCATCTTTTCTCTTTCTGATAAATCGGTCTTTTTAAAATGTATTTTATGATTATTTCAATTAATTAATCCTTTAGATTCGTATAAAGACATGTATTTATGGGCTTAGCATTAAATTATATGAAAATATGAATCCAGATTTCCGATATGTTTTCTTGAAATTGACACAGGTGAGAAAGGAAAAGTTGGGAGATAGAATAACAGCTCTTCACCAACTTGTTTCTCCATTTGGGAAGGTAAGCAAACAATTTTGCACTCAATATATACAAGATTTAATTAATTACTTCTTAATTAGTTGCTCATTAAATTCTTTCCATTTCATATTCCATTTTCACACCATTTGCATTAATTATGTTAACATTGTTAATAAAATTGGAGTACTCAATATGATATACAAGTAGTCATTTCTCATTCGATTTCATATTTCACTAATTCAATATTATGTGTCACATTGATGAAATAAAATACTGTTAATTTCTTAGAATTTTTAACATAATTTTTTCTTTTTCAATATCATATATATTACCCTGTCCCTAAAAAATGATCCTATTTTTTGTCACATAGTTTAATACGATATGTATTACGAGTTATCTGATGTTCGTTTTTTAATAAACTGATCGATAATAAAAAAATTGTTTCACATACTTTCCATAAATAATTATTTTATTAAAAAAATGACCTCATAATATCTTATAATACCCTCCGACATATCACATTAAACCACAGAGAAAAAAAAACATGAATATTTTTTGGGTACGGATGAAATACTTCAATGTCTTATGTGTGACACTAGTTATACATTGTGACATATGCTGATGAAAAAAAAATAAAAATTGGAGCATGGGAAACCATATTGTTGTTTATTATTTAAACATAAGACCCATGAAGGATTAAACAGCAAAACAGCATCAAAAAAGAGGGGGGAAAGGAAAAAGGAAAAGCCCCCCTTTTTCAAGTTTCTTTACTTTTATCATCTGATCTCATGAGCTAATATTTTTTAACAAAAAAGAGAACTTTGGGAAAAAAACGAGTTTGAGAGTGTTGTGTTATGCTTCTCTTTTGCAGACTGACACGGCCTCTGTCTTGTCAGAAGCCATTGGCTACATTAGATTCCTTCAGGGTCAAATTGAGGTAATCTTTAAATTTGCTTTTTTTACTTCTTTTTTCAAACACAACATTAAAATTAAAAAAATAATTAATTATTATTTTTCATGTATAAATTGTGTGCAGGCTTTGAGCTCCCCTTACATGCGTAATGGACCAGGACATCACCAAAATTCTGTAAATAGTACACATATATAAATATCTGTGTTTATATATATATACATATACATGCGCATTTTGTTACACATTTTCCTATGCACGACCAAGATTTTTCACACAGTACTACACGAATGTATTGGGAAATGTGGAAATCTTTTTCAACTTCAAAAATAAATTACTCCAAAAATAACAATTTTATTTAAGAAAAAATATTGTTTTGGCAGGTTCAAGAAAGGAATTGTTTGTTTCCCGAAGAGCCTTCTCAGGTATCATGCTTTGCTAGCTTTATTGGATCTATCACTTCATAAAAAGATGGTTTAAATTGGTCATTAGTGTATTATTTAACAAAAGTGAGATACTACTACTATTCCCAGGATAAGATTAAATACTCAAGTATATTCTTGATTACAGACGGCTTTGTACCGTAAAATTAACTGTATTTTTAAACTGTATTAATTGTTATATCAAATAGTATAATTATTAAGTCAATATTTTTAATAAAATAATTAATATTAGGATGAAATTGATTCACCGTTTGTCATGTATTAATTTAATTGATATGCGTTTGATGATTATTTAAATAGTAAATGGAAAAGGAGACATTTACAGCTTTATGAAATATAGTAACTTATGTACTTATTATTAAAGTTTGTAAATTTCGAAAGCATGAGAGGTTTTCTTTCCTGCAAATTAATCCTATTTTTTGTTTATTTTTAAAACAGTTCATGAATGATATTGGAATAGAAGGAAGAGGAGCTTCTAAGCAGGTAATGCATCACCTCTTTTACTTAATTTCTTTTAATGTATAGCTAAATATACAGTGATGAAAAAAATATTAATGGATAGAAAAGGTGAATTCTTTTATGCTTTCTTTTCTTAACAGTAAATAGTTTCACGAGAGAGGAAATTAACATGTTATAACAAATAGTACTAATCAATTCCAAAAAGTGTCTGAAATGTAGTTACTGTAAACAATGATTGCTTTTGTGACAATATGATACAACAATAATTAATAGCACACATGTGTTACAGTACTAGTTCTGTAATAGCACAAATATTAAACAACTATATACATGTGAATATACAATATATATATATATATATATATATATATATATATATTGCACAAAATAATACTCCCTCTATCTCAATTTTATTTTTCCATTAGACTTTTTTTTTTTTACTTTAACGTGAGACTTAATTTAGTATTTAAATGCATAAAATGAATTTTTCCATAATGACATGTTATTCAATTTAAGTGCATGAGATAAAATGAATTTTTTTTATATAATTATTAGTGGAATGAGATGTATTTTAGAAGTGTTTGAATAGTTCAGTGGAAAAACAAAATTGGAACAGATATATGGAGTATCATTCAGTGAAACAAGTACAAAAATTACTATTTAATGAATGAGTGATACCATTCCACTAGTGTGCATGGTGCAATTGATGTTCGAGTAATATCATTTAATGAAACAAGTAAAATCATTAAAAAAAAATATACACAATGCAAATGGTGTAACAAAAATTTGCCATATGAGTAATGCATGATGCCAATTAAATTATATCATCGTGCATATAAACATCGCTAATTATTACTTAATTTTTTAGATCTTTCTATATTCTACAAATAGAAGAAATAATTAAATATATCACATATTAGACAATTTAATTGATATCTTGATCAAATAAAAAATGTTCATCAGGATTCACAAGGTGGTCGATCAGATTTGAGCAGTAGAGGTCTTTGCCTAGTCCCTATCTCCTGCACTGAACACGTGGGCAACGACACCGGCGCCGATTACTGGGCTCCGGCAGCATTTGGTGGCGGCTTTTGATTTTCCGACGGGGATGTGACTGGGCGGCCGGCCGGCTGTAACATCAGAAGCAGTCATCCTCTAAAACTAAGGCTCATGACTTCTTCTGATACTACAAGCTAATTGACTAAGTATTGGCTGGAGCTAGGTTTATGTTTATTGCATGTAATTCTGATTGGGTTAATGGGGGAAGATAGTTGGTTAAACAAATTATATATTGAGGCCCTTTCTGTAATTAACTTTAATAATAATGTTCCATTTATCGCATGCATGCATGTTGGCTTATCATTAATTTAGCATGTCATTCAATATCATCGTTTCAAGAATGATAATTATCGAAAAGTTTTAGATATTCAATATTTGTGCATGAAAATAAAGTTCAAGGGATTTCATAAAACAAAATTTTGCATGCCTATAAAGTCCTCAATATGGGCAATTTTTTTAAATAGAGATAGAATTAAGTAAAATGCAAGTATGACGAACATGATATGATCAACTAAATTGTAGTCTGTGTACATGAGTATTCTAAGAAACAAGAAATGAAAAATGGCAAAACTTTGCCAATTAGGTTAGGGGCAGTGAAAATTGTCTGTGAATTTGGTATCTCCGGCTACCCGTTCCATATATTACAATTAACTCCAAAAGTTTAAGTTTTAACAATTCATTCATGTCAATTTTCTGGGTACTAAAATAGACTATGTTCCAACGAATTGATGGTCAAATTATATATCAACTTGTTTGTCTCTCCAAACTTGTCATTTTGATATATGACTTTGTCTTTCGATTCCGCCTAAAAACAATAAAAAATGTCCCGGTTTAGACTTAGAATGAGTTTGATCAGCAACAATACAATACTTTTCTGACCAATTTTTTGTTATTTTTTGGCGAATAGAAGGACGAGACATATATTAAAAATGACACTTTCAGAGATGAAAACTTTGATGTGCGAGTTGACCCTCGAATTGTTAGAAAATGGTGAAATTTGCTCATAAAAAAATTGACTTCTAATGAATCGTTCACACCTCCTGTATGGGAACCATCTATCACTAGTACAAAAACCTCAACTACTACTAAAGCATAGAAGGTTTCAGAAGTGGAGCGAGGGAGGAGGAAGGCAAGAACGAGCTGAAAGTCAATGGCATTGCAAAGCCGCAGATTCTTATGTCTTTCATCACTGTAAAAGAGATCGACTTAAATTTATGGGGTTTGTAGTATATGGAACAAGCAATGAAGGAACCAAATTTGATGTATCACTCGTACTTTGAATCGCCAGAAAATGGCACTGACAACAATGAATGGTGGTGAAATTGATATTTTTCGACAATTTAATTAATTTAGGCATAAATTTTCCAAAAAAGATATCCCACTCTCTTCCTCAACTATTTTCACAATGATACATTTTAAAAAAAACAATAAGGGCTTGTTTATTTTGGAATTCACACGAACAAGACTAGAACTTTCCGATCCCCGCCCCATTCTAGTTAGAGATATAACATCCAGTTTTTACATCATATTCTTCATCCACACACAGCTTGTGGGTGAGAATTATAGAGTCTAAATATGGGGTCTTGGGGAGAGGGAGTGCTGATTTTTTGTCCTTCGAGTCAAGGAGGGGCTAGTCTGGATGGTGGAGGGACGTGGTAGATATTAGGTGAGGATGGGGGTTGGTTTCGGGATAGGTTAGAAAGAGTCATTGGGGATGAGAGGGGTATTCGTTTTTTTGGAAGATCATTGGGCTGGTGGGGAGTCTTTGAAGTCTAAGTTTCCTAGGTTGTACCGCATTAGCTTAGACAAAGGGTGCTTTGTACATTCGTTGGGTTCCTGGGAAGGGGAGAATTGGAGATGGAACTTGAGATGGAGGAGAGTCTTGTTTGATCGTGATAATGAAATGTTTGATGCTCTTGTATCTCTCATTAACAGGTTTCCAATAAAGCAAGGAGCGAGTGACTTATGGAAATGGAGTGGTTCAACGAATGGACTTTATTCAACAAAAGAGGCATACAACGTCCTGCTTGAGAGCCGAAGAGTTGTTCGTGTAAGCCACGGACTAAATGCAACCTGAGAAGGAGAAATGCACTTGTTCAAAACAACGATGTGACATGTGTTCTTTGTGCAGCCACGGAGGAAACAGAAATTCACTTCTTCTTCGAATGTCAAGTGTCGCACCAGGTATGGATGGAATGCTTTAAGTGGTTGGGAGTGACGACTGTTTTCCATTCTAATCCTCTTCTAAACTTGATTGGGCAAAAACGTATGTTAAGAGGAAAGAAAGGGGTCTTGCTGCAACTGTTATTTGGCTATGTGTGGTTTGGGTTCTTTGGAAAGAAAGAAATGCAATCATTTTTAGGAATAACTCCTTTTCCATTGTTAAGGTTGTAGATGAAATAAAAGCAAGATTATGGAGTTGGTTTTTTGTGAAAGAGATAGGGTGCTCGAATTTCTCTTACTTTGATTGGCTAGCAAATCCGAGAATGGTCTTAGATTGTTGAGTGTGTAAATTTTGAACATGAGGGTATTTCTTGTACCCATGTATTTTGTATTTCATTAATATATAAAAGTTTTTATTGGCCGATAAAAAAAAAATATTTTTCATCCACACCTATAAATACCTATTATTACTCATCCCAATACAATTCGCTTTATACAATTTGAAAATATTATTACTCATTCCAATACAATATCATTTTTCTCTCACTTACACTCTCTTTTCTACTTTTCTTACACATCCTACTTTACTCTTACACATGATTTGACATAAAGTAAAATCTCACCCTACTAAAATTCCAAAACAAACACATATTTTTATTATCATCCAAGACTTTACATCTTGTGGATGTAAATCATGACTTCACACGCCCACCTAAATCCCGAAACAAACAAGCCCTAAGTGATTGCAGATTGATTAAAGTAAAATTACTTTATTGATTTTATAAGTGAGTTTTTTTTTTTTTTTTTTTTTTAAAGTGGGAAAATAACTGTGAAATGTCAAATATGATCCGTGTAATAGTAATTGTAGGACAGAATGAGTAGTATAATTAATCTAACATCTAGAATTTTATCGCAAATTGCGTTAAGCTTACTTTGTTATCGGTAGTGTAAGGTGTCAGTTAAAGACAATTTTGGTGACATGATTTACTACAAAAAACAAGTGTTATTAATTTAAAGTTATCCAATACATAATTAAGTTACTTCAGGTCATGTTATTGTAAATATTCAGTCAGGGAAGGATCTTGAATTTTGCTCCAAATAGATGAGAATTTTCATGTTAAAACATTATTGTCATTATATAGAATTACAAATAATTTAAGCCCCTTGTGAATAAAATAATCTTAATTGTATTTGGATGGAGTTTGGATTATGAATTTTAAATCTACAATTTAAATTCACTCCACTTGTTTAAATAAGATATTTATATGGATGAATTTCAAATTTTTAGCTTTAAACCCAGTTTAAATTGGAGGAATGTTAAATACCTAGCAATCATGTCATTTGAAATCCATAAATTCTCAAACCGATTCATTTTGAAATCTTTTACATTTTAAATGGCTTCATTCAAATACAAACTTTAATTTATTTACTAGCTAGTAGTAATACTTATAATTAAAATTATATATAGATGTAAAATATTTTATGTACGGTCTCTCTAGTTCCTTGCCTTCCCAACCGTAACTCGATGTCGGCTGGGTTCCATATCGGACTAAAAAAACCCTAATATATATATATATATATATATATATATATATATATATCATTTTGGTTCTTAATTTTGTCAAATTTTAGTTTGAGAGATTTGATTTCATAAAACGTGCATACACTGTACACAACGGGAATTCTATGGTAGATGTTATATAGTAGTAATTCTATATCAATAAACATTTAGACCGAATTTTTCCACACTTATATGTGCAATATTCTTTAGAGAATGGATTAGGTACCATGATTCACAAATTATCACAAATTAATAATTATCACTTTTAAAGTGTTAAAACGGCACCATCTCACGGTTGGACGGTCTCAACTCTCATGGTGAGACCTACTCTAAATAATATTAGGTCTTTACAAATAATATTATTACTTCTGACAACAATATTATTTGTTAATAATAATAATATTAGTAGTGTACCGTGCACAAAGTGCACATAATTCTATTATTCGGATTCTAAATCGATGAAAGTGCAATCTCTTGTTCAGTTAAGAGAATAGACTCCCATTATGGATTTATATGACTAATAAATACATATCTATATTTAATATGCATACGTATGGAGTATGATATATATAATAAAACAAATTTGAAATGCGATTCACCAACCACAGAGCGGCAAACACACATATTTATTTATTTATTTACTTAATTATTAGGTAGGTAGATGGAATAAGCTATAAGATGAACAATGAGTGGAAAGTGGGGGGTGGCTCCCCCTCTTTATAAAGTCTTTATCTTTATTCCTAGGTCATATGTCTAAGGTTAAAATAACATATTTACACGCTAGAGATTAAAGATGCCCCTTATTGATCCCAAGTTGTCTGCTTGGGTCTACTGGTCACAACTCTTTCCCCTACTCATTGCATTTGTACCAACAAAATACGAGCCAAAACGCCACATATGTATGACATAATTATGATATGCACAAATAATATATAGAATTGAACTTCGACTCACTAAAATAAAAAAAATAAAAAAATTGAAGGTTCTACAATTCGATCATCTCATAGCATTCGTTCCGTACAATGTATACCATTATATTTTTCAAGTAATTATATACTGCTGATATTTATTTTTTATATTATTATGTAATGTTTTGAAAAGTTCAGACTACCGTCACACTAAATGCATTTCGTAAAGAGAAAATTACAAACCAGTCGGCATTTCAAGGTCAAAATATAAAGGGGTGTGTGAAAAAAAAATTATTACAAGAAAATTGATTTTTAGTGACAACAATCATATTATGTTCTCTTATTATTATTTTTTTAATAGAATTTTTTAATGATAGAATCATGTCATTAAAAAATTTCAATAGCAACAATGACAAAAATATTATCACTAAATGTCTTTTTTTTTTTTTTATAGTGAATACATTATAAAGAGGTTCATCAAAGTGTATATATATAGTACACCCAATTGTTCTATAGTATAATAAAATTTTAAACCTCCTTTTATATATATATATATATTATACTTGATTGTAATTCGGAGTAAAAGAAAAAAGAACTGTATAAGTGCGTTTGAAAATAGTATATATATAGGAGACTTATCCAAAGATGATAATTAATTATAGAGGACTCTTTTGTAATCTCCACTCTCTATAAGATGCTGACAAGTTTGGGTCTCTCTTTTTCTCGTAACCATTATGTCATAATTTCATCACCCCATTATTCTCATTTAAAATATTTTTCTTTTCCTTTTGATAATCCACTTGTTTTCCACTCCCAAAAGAAGGCTTTTTTAGCAATAAATAAATAATAAGTTAATGTACATTTCGGGGAGGATATGTGGCTAAAACTTAGGTCAACACAATCATCAATTCATCAAGTACTAAAATAACACATAAGATGGGCTGTCTCTTTGGTTTAGCTTTTCAAAAGGGTTATTATCTTTTTCCATTTCTTTAATTTTGTTTTCTTGTTGTTTTTAGAAAAGTAAGAATGTGACAGCAACGGGATTGAGTTAATCATAATTTACAGGATTCAAATTCTAACATCATCAATCAAGATTACATACCCTAACCACTGGATCTCACTAATGCCTTCTGGTTGGTAAGAGAGTTCCAAATATCATCAAATGAATGCTATATCAGAAATTTGTTTTTTTACAATAATAATAATCATATTGACTCTTGAAATAAAGTGCAAAATTGAGTACTTTTAAGAATTTAAGTTTAGGTAGTTATTATTTTTATATAATAACAATTGAAGTTATTATTTTTATATAATAACAGAGTGGATGATTCGTGTTTTTCAATTAAAGTAAGTGAAGAATTGGAGATGGGGTACTACGAAGATAATAGAGGGGTTGACGCGAGTGAAGATGAAATTGAATCTAATTGGTCGGGGGAATTCCGTGGCTCCATTTCATCCGGTCCGGCGATAGCCATGGATACTAGTCGGCGTTCAAGAAGGATTGGAATTCCAAAGGTCAACTCCATGCCTAATTTGAAAAGGGACAATTTTTTTGGGGTTGAAGAAAAGAACGATCCCACCCGGAGTACGTACAGTCCCCAACAAAATAGAGGTAATGATTCCATCTCGGGAAGTGTTGATTTGGCGGCGAGGAGCCCACATAATCTTTCTGATCCGAAATTGTTGGCGGTGGAGGTTGAAACTTTAAATGCGGAAAAGTCACGGACTGAGTTTACGGAGGTTAAGCATTGGACTGCATCTTTTAAGGAAACTAAGCAATTTGGGCCGGGTGATGCTATTAAGGAGGCCCAAGATACTAAAGTTTTATATAAACCTGCTGAGTGGATTTCACCTTCTCTTGGACCAGAAGGTGGTGGGCCTTTTCTAATAAACGACCATCTTAGTGGACTACAAATAGAAGAAAATCTCCAAGAGGATTTCCCTCCTGGGTTTGGACCTGGCAGCGCGATTATGAGGCATTCGGATCCGGAAGACAATATTATTGTTCCGAAGAGCCCGGAGTATCCACCCGGATTCGAACCGTACGCTGGCAATTTGGACTCAACTCAACCTTATTTTCGAACTCAGTCTAACCAAGGTCTAGCGCAAGATGTTTCAACAAAGATGGGGGAAATTCAAGAAAATCCACCAGCGAAAGAAAATAGAGGAATTCGACAGAAGAAGAGTAAGCACAAGTTAAATCGAATCAAAAGAAAAGAAGAGGCAGAATCTTGGAACACCTTTGTCAGGGACATGGCAGCAACTGAAGAAAGGGAAAGAGATAAGAATGCTCATCGTGCAGTCCGACAAAAGGAGCTTTCTGTTCCAGGAATTGATAAACACCTGGAAGAGGCGAAAAATGTTTGGGCATTAGGGCAAAAATTAGGGCTGGTGGCATCAACGTCTGAGGAAGAAATTGTGTCAAAAATAGCAGACATCGAGAGGCTGAACAGAGCGTCCAGAGTGACGGGCGAGGGGATTTCCGAAATTTGTTAGTTATGAAGATTTTATCTTATAATATTAGAGGCTTGGGGAGTAGAGTTAAAAGAAAGGAGATTCAAGAGTTGGTTAGAAGAAATAAAATTGATTTTTGCTGCATCCAAGAGACGAAGATCGAGTCGGCAAATGAATTCGTCTGTAATGCTCTGTGGAGGGATGATAATTTTGGTTGGGCGATGAAAGAATCAGATGGCAGATCCGGAGGTATGATTTCTTTATGGAATAATGAAGTCTTTACTTGCCTTAGTTCTTGGTTCATGGATGGAGTGCTTGTTGTTAATGGGTTGTGGGGGCAGGAAAGGGTGCATTGCTGTTTTCTTAATATTTATGCATCTTGTTTTTTGGCTGAAAAATTGGAACTTTGGGATAGAATTACCTCAGTTATAATTCAGAATCCCACATCCTGTATCTGTATTGCTGGGGATTTTAATTCGATCCGAAGAAGAAGTGAAAGAGAAGGAAGGGGGGTGCTGTCGAGTAGTAGAGATATTAGTGCTTTCGACAGTTTCATACGGGATAATGCTTTGGTGGACCTGCCACTACATGGTAGGAGTTATACTTGGTACCGCCCTAATGGTTCGTGTAAAAGCAGATTAGACAGGATTTTGGTGAACAACATGTGGATGACAAGGTGGCCAAATTCGTACCAGAGAGGCTTGAGGAGGTCGATTTCAGATCATTGCCCTATTATGCTCGAAATCAACGTGAAGGATTGGGGTCCCAAGCCATTTAGAAGCATTGATGCGTGGCTTTCTTACCCTGGCTTTAAGGAGTTTATTTCTGAAAAATGGTATAACTATGATGTTGTTGGTTGGGGAGGCTACGTGGTAAAGGAAAAATTGAAGCGGCTCAAGGATGATTTGAAAGTGTGGAATAAACAAGAGTTTGGCTCAATTGAAGCTAACATTGAAAATCAGAAAGAGAAAATTTATAGGCTTGATATAATAGACGATGCTTTAGGCCTTGAAGAGCAAGAGATGATGGAGAGGAATGAAGCCGCTGCACTATTACTTAGAGATTTGAATTGGCGTGATAAGCTACTCACACAAAAAGCACGTTGCAAATGGCTCAAAGAGGGGGACGTTAATTCCAGCTACTTTCACAAAGTCATCAATAAGAGAAGGAAAAAAATGAGCTGATTGGAATGGAAATTAATGGAGAGTGGCACGAAGAAGTTGAAGAGGTAAAGAAAGGGATCTACGAGTTCTTTAAAAATCATTTTCGGTCAGATAACTTTAGAAGACCATCCTTGGTTGAGGACTTCACAAACAGGAAGGTATCGGAAGCGGACAATGAGATGTTGACAGCGCCATTTTCTGAAGATGAAATTAGAGAAGCTGTATGGTCGTGTGAAAGCTCAAAAAGCCCCGGGCCTGATGGGTTTAATTTCGGTTTCATGAAGGAATGCTGGGAGGTCTTAAAATCTGATATTATGAGGATGGTGGAAGAATTCCAGCAACGTGGGAGATTAGTTCGAGGACTAAATCCCTCGTTTATAGTGCTTATACCAAAAAAGGAGGCACCGAGCGAGATGAATGACTTCAGGCCAATTTCTCTAATTGGTGGTGTTTATAAAATCTTATCAAAAGCTTTGGCAAAACGATTGAGTACAATGCTTGATTCCATTATCTCAGAAAATCAGAGCGCCTTCGTGGGGAGTAGGCAGATTCTAGACAGCATTGTGGTTCTCAATGAGGCGATAGATGAGGCCAAAAAAAGAAGGTTGGAGAGGATATTTTTTAAAGTAGACTTCGCCAAGGCTTACTATTCAGTTGATTGGGGATTCTTGGACTTGATGTTAGCACGGTTCAATTTCAGCAGGCGTTGGAGGCAGTGGGTTTTGGAATGTGTATCATCAGCAACAGCTTCTGTTTTAGTTAACGGAAGCCCCTCAGGCGAATTCAAACTTGAGCGTGGTTTAAGACAAGGCGATCCTCTTTCACCTTTTCTCTTCCTAATTGTAGCTGAAGGATTGAGCATTATGATGACAAAGGCAACAGAGCTGGGGCTGTTCACTGGTGCATTAATAGGCCGAAACAATATCAAAATCTCTCACTTACAGTTTGCGGACGATACTATCCTTATGGGGGAAGCATCACTTGAAAATACTTGGACAATGAAAAGAGTCTTGAGATGCATGGAATTAATTTCGGGGCTGAAGGTAAATTATGAGAAGAGCTGTCTATATGGAGTGAATGTTGATAGCGGCAGACTTGGTGAAATGGCTAACATCCTTGATTGTGCATTAGGCTCATTACCTTTCACATATCTTGGGATCAAGGTTGGCATGAACCACAAAAATAGCATGGAATGGTCGCCCGTGGTGCAAAAAATCAAAAATCGCTTGAGGCGATGGGAGGAGACCAAAATCTCTCTAGGCGGTAGAATCACCCTTCTTAATGCGGTTTTATCTTCTTTGCCTCTTTACTACCTATCTCTCTATCAAATTCCTAAAAAAACCTTGCGTGAAATTGTGAGCTTACAACGCAACTTTCTTTGGGGGGGGGGGGGGGGTGGGGAGTGTAATAGAAAAGTATCGTGGGTTGAGTGGAGAGCAATTTGTACTTCAAAACAACTTGGGGGCCTTGGGGTTAAGGACTTAGAACTTTTCAACAAGGCGCTTTTGGGAAAATGGGCGTGGAGGTTCTTGAGGGAAAAAAATAGATTGTGGGTAAAGGTCGTGGAGTCTAAGTATAGGCTTGGGGGAGATGGAGGGTGTTCTCTTTTCTTGGGGGAGGGAGGTAGCTTGTGGTCGGGGTGGTGGAGGGATGTGGTGAAGCTTTCTTTTGGGGCGGAGGGTGTGTGGTTTAGGAGTAGATTAGATAGAGTGTTGGGGGACGGTAAGAGTACCGCTTTTTGGGAAGATGATTGGACTGGAGAGGGTCCTTTAAAGCTGAGATTTTCGAGGCTTTATCATCTTAGTATTGATAAGGGTCGTCGGATTGGGGATTTGGGGGCTTGGGAGGGGGGAGAATGGAAATGGTGTTGGAGGTGGAGAAGGGCCCTTTTTGATTGGGAATCTGATTCTTTTGACAATCTTTTATCTTTACTAAACAGGTTTCCCTTAAGACATGGAGTGGCTGATTCATGGATTTGGCGAGGCGCGTCAAGCAATTTATACAACACGAAGGATGCATATTCGACGCTCACAGACCAAGGGAGTAGACTCAATGTTGATGAAGAGAAACAACTTGCTTTTAGACTTATTTGGAAGACCTTTGCACCCCTAAAGGTGATGGCCCATGCTTGGAGGGTACTTTGGGACAGGCTGTCAACAAGAGAAAATTTGCTTCGAAGGAATATCTTAAATTCAAATGCTGAGCTGAGGTGCGCCTTGTGCGATTCAAATATAGAGAGTGGAAAGCACGTTTTGTTTGAATGCACATTATCTTATGAGGTATGGATGTCCTGCTTTAAATGGTTGGGTATTACTACTGTTTTGCATTCTCGAATTCTATCAAACCTCATTGCTCATAGTCGAACTATGAGAGGCAAACTTGGAAAAAAAGTGGCTGTGACATTATGGGTTTGTGTGGTGTGGAGGATTTGGAAGGGTAGGAATGACTTAGTTTTCAATGGAGTGGCGTTTTCTGTTAGCAGAATTGTGGAGGATATTAAATCTAGACTTTGGAGTTGGTTTTACGTAAATAAAATAGGATGTTCTAATTTCTCTTTTAGCGATTGGCTTGTAAAACCGAGATATGTGTTAAATTGCTAGCTGTTGTACTCTTGTAGTTGTTGGGTATTTCTTATACCCATACATTAATTGAAAATTTGTTTACCGATCAAAAAAAAAATAACAATTGGACTTTGCTTCTACCTACATCTTTAGGCGTTGAACTTTAAATGAAACAAAAATATTGACTTCATATCAAAACATATTAGTTATTGTAGTTGAACTTCTGAAATAGAAAAAAAAAATTATTATGAGGTAAAGAAAAATATAATATAAAAAGTCAAAGGTGATATTACACCAAAAATAAGTAAGACAAGGTTTGATATGCAATTCAATTATTTTTTTTTTTAATAATTTCAGATGTTTTCTTTGTAGGATATAAAAAAGCAATTACTCCCTCCGTCCCCTATTAAACTTCACACTTTTTTATTTGAGACGTCCCACAATAAATTTCACACCCCAAATAAGGAAATAAAACACACTCACAATACCTACTTTAATTCAAAATACTCTTTTCTCATTGGTTGAAAAAGTCAATAAAACAGTTTTTTTTAAAATCTGTGCCACCCAACCTGTGAAGTTTAATAGGGGACGGAGGGAGTATTACTTTTCATTAATAACGGTCTTTATAGTAAAAATAACTGATACTGTTAAAAATATCGATGAATTATATGATACACCTAGTGCACTAGAAAAACCTAAACAAATGGACCTTAGTAGGCCTCATCTAGGCCCATATATGTGGGCCCATGTTGGCTTATCACCACACCAATCCACATATCCACCAAGGCCCAAGTAATAATTATTTTTCAGCTTCGTAGTACTCCCCAGTCACATATTAAACTTAAATAATTGTTGAAAAATAATTTTTGAAATAATTTATTAAATATAAAATAAAATATTATTGTGAGGGGATGTTATTATCATTTTAGGGGTGCAAATACTATTGTAGGATAAACGAGTATTTTTTTTTTTTTGCAAAATTTATTGTTGATAGAGGGGAGTATTATCTTTCATTTGCTTCTACCACACGTTCACAATATTGTGAGCATTAAAAATAATAAAATGATAAAACGAAATATTTATATCATGGAATACGTAATCCAGTACCGAAGACAAGTGCATCATAAAACAAATTACATTTAATTTCTTGATCTCATTATTCAAAAATAGGATTAGAAATATTCAAGAGGAAAAAAAAAATTATGCAGAAGCCTGCGACATGCAAGAAAATAAGTGATATTACAGTAATCATCAGAAAAAGAAAAAAAAAGAATAGTAATCATTCTAAAATTGTATTTTCCTCTCAAATTATTCTAAAATAAATCATAAACAATTTACTAACAAAGATAATTCTCATCATCAGGACTTCAACTTATGGCAATAGCATTAATGGATCTACTTTAGCAGTCATCGGCTAGCTTTTTCTTGAGCTCTTTCTTGTTCACCTGTTAATACCAATAAAAATCATGGTTTAGAACTTTTTTTAACAAATATTTCAACCAAGGCAGAATCTCTTTTTGGGAAAAAAAAAAAAAAAAAACGGATTCTGGAAACTATTGGTAGAGTTTGCAAACACATTCTGATAGTTAAGATCACCACCTTTCCCATAGCATTGCGAGGCAGTGATTCCCATAGCAGTAGACGGGTCGGTATCTGAAAAACCAAACAACGTTATGGAACGAGTTAGATGTATATGACCGGTCATTTAGGTCAAAGGTTTCAACAATCTTATATTTGACGGATTTTCCTAACTTAGCATTTCATAACGAATTCAATTCGTGACACCCACCTTGTATGGCGCGAGTTTCTGTTTAGCCCACGAAGAAAGTTCTTCCAAAGTTAGAGCCGGTTTCAACTCCTCTTCCCGTTTCCTTTTAATCTCTGAGTCGGGTATGACAATTGCGCACACGGCTTCCCCGTAGGTTTTGTCGGGCAAACCCAACACACAGCACTCTGCGATTGTAGAATGCTGCAACATAACGTTGATTAAGTAAAAAATAACATCTTTAATCGACCCCATTTTTTTCCCCCAACGAAACAAAATAAACATGAGAAAAAATTTTGGAAACGGACCTCTAACAGAACTGCCTCAATTTCTAGCGCGGATAATTTATAGCCACCAACCTTCATAATATCAGCATTGGTACCTGAAAACGAGCGACTCCATTAGGGGATAATTTCGACCATATTGACATAAATGAAATATTAGAAAAAGAAGACTCGTAAATTTCAAGAGATCTTACGTCCCAAGATGACATAGTATCCATCCTCATCAACTCTAGCGGCATCTCCAGTTTTGAAGAATCCACCATCGATGAATGAATCCTTAGTCACCTGACAGTAAGCCATAAAGAACTTGAGTTAGAAATCAAAGGCCTCGTTTTTTAAGGTCGTGCCATATATATTTTTATCATTATAATTACTAAAAGTACCTCAGGCAGCTTCCAGTATTCCTTGAAAAGTGACGGGCTTTTAATGCAAAGCTCGCCCACTTCAGCCGCACCATCACCATGACCATCTTCCACGAGGACCTTGGCCTTTAAAACGAGCAACAAGTTTCTTAACACGTTGTTTGTTTCTAAGATACTGAAAATAAATCGATTAACATTACTCAAATTACTAACCTCCACACCAGGAAGTGGGTTGCCAACCGTGCCCCCCTTCCGTTTTCCATTTAGGGGGTTCGACAATGCCATGACAAACTACAAACGTGGAGAAAATAATGTAAACCACGAAAGTCGTTCGATCAAGATTATCGATTGAAAATACCAACCTCAGTCATGCCGTATCGCTCTAGAAGCAGGTGTCCAGTGATAGTCTCCCACTGTTGCATAACTGGAAGAGGGAGAGCAGAGGAGCCACACATCTGAAACGAAGAACGTTATTCATCAAAAATACATTACATAGGAATAAAAATCAAAAAGGAAAAAAACAAAAAAATGACGATTGGCACACCATGAGACGCAACTGTTTTGCAGCTGCAGCAGAAGTAGCTTGTAGTTCTGGGTCCATTGCTTCGTACCCTTGGATTAAACGAGTGTATATGGTTGGGACCTATAAAAGTGAACGCCGCTCATTAGAGCATGAAACTGATTTTTAAAACTGATTAGTTCGATATTAAGTATTCGAAATCTGAAACAAGAACGGTATCAGCATTACTTGAACTTGACTAATGTTGACACTATTTGTGGAAAGCCGATGATAGTACATAAAGACTAACTTACTCCAGTAAACACAGAAATAGCATCATCTGCTTTAGTTTGATCCTTCGGATACGATTCTCTCCATCTCTGCCAGACTCCCCTCACGCTGAATTTTGGCATGAATTCAACCTTTTACAAAAGAACCCGTTAGAATATTGAATTTAGCAATAAACGTGTTTATCGTGAAAAAAGAATATAAGATTTAAGAAACTACCGTTGATCCCGCATATAGAGGGGCAAGCAAAGCGTTAAAAAGACCATGGACGTGTATAAAAGGAGTCAAGGGCCAACAAAGAACTTCTAAAGAACAAGAATTTACGATAAATTTAAAATAAGTATAAAAGTAGCTAGGTAATCATTAAGACCAATGAATAATGGAGAAGCAAAACACATTTAAGGATATGATGTAGTGGCAGGCAGTGCAAGAACTGATCACTGGATGTGTATCCCCAAGCCTCTGACAACATTTGGACCTGAAATTGTATATTAACAAGAGATTAACAACCGAAAGTTTCATTAGTAAACTAATTAAAAAGAATTAACTTAATAAAAGAAATACCTGTGATAAGACGCCTTTATGTGTATGCACAACTCCTTTGGGCTTTCCTGTGGTGCCACTGGTATATATGATCAAAGCAGGGTCGTCTCCTAAATTAGCATCAAAGTATAATTTGTAGATTATTTCACTGAGCAATATTAATTAGCAGATATAAAACATAACAGCGTGACATGATGGCAACCCACCATTTATGTCGTGAGAAATTTCATCAAATTCCCCGCTGGACTTTGTAGTTAAGTCGGGAACAGAAGGAAGGAGGGATAAATGAGCTGAAGTCTTTTCGGCAACAGACTTCATTAGTTCTTGGTGGTCTTCCGTGCTCAGAATCATTGTGATATCCTATATCAATATTAGGATCCAGATTATAAAGCAATTACATTACACAACATCATATAATCTGCTTACTGTTTGATTTGGGATTTGAAAACCAGATTTGAGATTTCAAAATCTAAATACTGTTCCACTTTGGGATTTTCGAATTCGGTTTTTTTTAAAACCCAATATATCCACTATAAGCCCTACAATATCATTTTTTCTTCATCACACTCTGCAATGACTTATTAATGTAAATATGATTTTTCTATTCTCGCTCTTCTTTTATTTGTTACTTTTCACACATTCTTTCTCATTTTTACAATCAACAATAATATAATAATACAACATCACACACTCTTACACATCGATTCAACATAAAGCTAAATTTTACCCTACTTAAATCTCAAAACAAACACACAGCATTACAATTTATCAAGATTTTGAAATTCACAAGATTTTAAATTCCAGATTTCTGAATCCACTAAATCCCAAATCAAACATACCCTAAATGTAGCAACGAACAAAAAGCACACATAAAATAACACGAGGTCAACAATTGTATGCCTAACAGAAACAATCATTTCAGGGAAAGTATTTCCTGGAATTTGGTAGGCGAGCACATAAAATGTCTAAGGCTAGACACCTAGGAAAATATCGAACTATTTTCAGAATGGAGGCTAAATAACAACAGGTTAGAAGACAGTAGATATAGAATGCTGATAGACAAACCGAATCATTCATCACGTGAAGTAGCTCTGCTTCTGGGTAGCTGAGAGCGAGGGGGACTGCAACACCTCCACCGAACCATGTTCCAAGTACTCCAGCCACAAACTCGGGAGAGGGTTTAGCAACAATTCCAACCCGAGCTCCACCAAGATGATTTCCGGTGCCATTGACCTGCAAATTAAGCACTCATTCATGGTATTATGACTGTTTTTATTAAAATTGACACAGACTCAAAATTCTAGGTCTCCTATGTAAGAAAAGAAATTGATATCATAAGACGTTGATGATAGTTATCCCAAATGCGCTAAAAGGGAGATATTTCCACCACTTCTTCATGAAGAACCTAATATTTTCAAACATAAATAAAATGAAAGATACTTATATAACAGAATTTTTCGGTGCTTTTTTTATTTCCAAACTGCTTCAAAAATGCTGCAGTAAGTTAGTGGAAGTTATGCAACGACGTATTGCAAGCCTGCAGGACTTAATATATATAATGCAGATAAACTATTTCAACTTACATTTTTTCGATCAGTATTCAACAAGCTAGATATCTTCCTAGCAGATGAGATCAGCTGATGATAAGTATGACTTTTATTATCAGATCTAATTGCAATACTCTCGGGAGATGTGGATCCTCTTTTGGCTACTGCCTTCACCAATTCCATGAGTATACTATTATGCGTGTCTGCAAATCGAGAGCAAAATATATGAGTAGAAAATTATGAAAGTCCTAAAGACCACCTAACCAAAAAACAGAACAAAACTCATAAAAGATGTCATTCAAATGCACGCCTCTCTATGTTTACTTGATTTAAATCATGAATCTCCTGACATAACCACCGTCTTTCTAATTTACTCGATTGAAATCATAAGGATTTTGCTTCAATCATGGTCATTGACACAATTAATCAAACAGTGCTCAAGCTCAATAATGGACATACACAAAGCTCAAGCTTAACTTGTTCACTATCTACCCAACCTTAGCTCAGAATGTTCAGCTTAGTAGAAGCACACTGGGTGTATTTTCTTTCCCACATACTTTGCCACAAATAGGATACATTCATTCAGAATAAATTAAAAAAAGAGATCACAAAAGATCACGGCTATGATGAACCCTTGTCCAGAATCAAGCTCAAGACCAAGATCAACAGGGCTATAAGAATGACACAGGATCACAACCCACTTTCTTGATTTTCATCAACTCATATTAGCAACAAGTTACAATCAAGAAGTTCAAGAAACTATTAAATGCAAAGCCCCCACAAACAAAGACCAATCAATCCAAATTTGCAGAACTAAAAAATGTGAGAAACAAAACCCACAAAACAATCACTCGAAACCCCAACTCAAGATTCCAATTTAACAACTCAATTAACTACCGAACAAGTAATTATCCTCATAAAATATACCAAACACCCAAGAGAAGATATGCAAAGAGAGTTTTACCAGAAGAAAACAAGCGAAATCTTGGAAGTTTAACTGAAACACCAGAGAAAGAATGCAATAATCCGAAGGCCCGATAAGAAAAGGTTGGATTTAGAAGGGAAGGGGGGGAAGAGGTGCAATACGGCAAGACTCTAACTCTGACCATGTGGTTGGTGGCATTAAATACGCTCATGTATTACTAATTATTTGCGTAATTTAATAATTTAACATGCTGCCCCCACAGCATCTACGTGGGTTCTTTGAGTTTTTTGATGATTGGGGGATTGGATTGGTACTTGGTTGATTTTCTTGAAATCTTTTTGAAGGGTAGGTCGTGGATGGGCGTTGGAGGCTGGCTTGGTTTGGTTTGAACGAAGCCGCCAAAAAAAGTGCAAAAATGGAAAATTTGATGGATTTTTTTTATTTTATTTCAGGAACTGTGCTTGCGGTAATATGCGGAGACGGCGATCAAGGTTTGGGAATTCTCTCGAAGAACAATCAAATGGAGTAAGTTTTTTAGGAGGAGAAAGTATAGAGTGAAAATAGTTACTTGTTTTTAATTAAGAGTATTACTTCTTTTTATTTAAAAGTATTAGTTGTTTTCACAAAAAAAATATATTATTTATTTACACTAAAGAGACTTAGTTATTCAGTTAAACAAACTAAAGACTCTTGAGTTAGAACAATTAATATTTTTCAGTAAAAATAATTAATATTTTTTTAGTGAAAATAAGTAATACATTTCAATGGTTCATATATGAATTATTTTCACTCCATACATATTCATTTTACAGATGTTTGATATTGGATTAGGGAGATTTTAAAATCCAAATTTTAAAATTTAATGTGCTTTATTTTGACATTTACGTATGCTAGAATTTTAATTTATAAAAATGAATGGTATTATATTATTATATGAAAAATGATTGTAATAATGGGATAATTGTGTGATGATTAATGTGTTTACATGTATCTATATTCTATAGAGAGAATGTGAAAATTCAATATTAAAATCGCGAGTAAGTCTCATGTGCATCTGATGCATGTTGCATTTACTCAATAATTGATATTGTCTACATTGAAAAGCGTGAGCTAATTACGCTGATTACATTGGAAATTTTTAAGTATTATCGGTTTTCAGTGTAAACAACTCATATTTTTTAGTGTAAAATAGTCTCAACTGTTGAGTGATGCACCGTGCACCAAGATGCACACGTTGTGTGAAGTAATGAAGATTTTAAAATAGTATTTAAATTTTAAAATTTAAAATTTAACTTTCACATCCCAAATCAAACATCTTCTTATAAAGATATTTTTTAGGGTAATTTTTACATACTTCATCTCTCGCTATAAATTTCACATAAGTAATCTGTTGTTGTTTTATTTAGCAAAAAATCTTTATTTATTAATAGTATATGGTGGGTCACAAGTCGTGTGAAGTAATAGAGATTTATGAAAGTGAATAAATAAATGTATTCATTTATTCTGAAATGAAAAACTCATGGTAATATAACTTATAGTGGTACAGAGGATGTACTTTTAGTATTGTAATTTACGAACATATATATTAATTATTTAATTAAAAAAAATAAAAATTCTGAGTCGAAACAGTAAACGAATGTGTCAATTTAGGCCCGTAAATTCGCATTAATTTAGATTTTTAAAGTGACATAATCTGAACTTTATAGTATAATATATTAGTCGCCTAATTACATGAATTTAATTGTGTTTTGGCAATTCTTCTACATTTTTAAATTTCAATTTTGCCAAATAAGGGCGAACATCTAGTTTCAAAAATTTAAAAGATAGTTCATTCGTCCACAATTATTTTTACGGTTGTCTTATTTGAACGTCTCACAAGTCACAACTACTTTTATATACTTCTAAAAAAAAAAAATTCTCACAAAAGTCAATAAAATAACTTTATTTTAGTAAAAAAAAGTCAACCTCACACTCATTATTCTTTTTTTTAATTTGTCGTTTTCTAATACAAAAATAGTTTCAGGACAACGGGAATAAAACAGTAAAAATTAAAGTGAAAAATGGTTAAAGTGCCCATTTTAATAAAATAAAAAGTTTTCTACCCACTACTATAAGAAAAAAAAGTTTTATACCCTTCACCTATTTTTCTTCCTAAAATGCCCTTAAAAGTTGAAATGATCCCACACTCAACCACACCATATAATAAATATAAATCTAAGTGTATCCTTCACTTTGGTTAATTCGAATTATATGAATTTTAGTTTAATTATGTTTGATTTTTCTTAATACACGACACATAACAATGGATGAGTAAAAGTATCCAAAATTCTTTTCTTCTTTTTATCATGGAAATTTTAGTATTATCATTTAATATAATTTAATTATAATTGTATTTAGTGAAATTTTAGTATTTAATTATATATTATTTAATTAATAATTTTGTAATTAAGGTGGGAGTAGGTTGGGGTAAGGAAGTGGATCATATAGATAATTTTTTTTTTTTTAAATAAGGATATATGTGTCTTTTCATACCAAAGTGGGTAAAAAACTTTTTTTCTAATAGGAAGTGGGTAAAAAACTTTTCTTTTTATTAAAATGGGCATTTTGCTTTTTATCCCAAAATTAAAAGTAAGAATTTTATTTATTTATTCAAAAATAAGAGTGACGGAAATTATTCAAGTATACATATTGATAAGGTTCGTGTAAAATCACATAAATTATAATAACAGTTTAGTATTTTATCAATTAAGATGGTAGATGTAATATTGATGGGCAAGCCCCAAAAGGTATTTAATAATGTATGTGAAATGAAGACTCTGTTGACCTAATAATTTTGTGGAAAATAAAAAACTTTATGAACCCAACAACTAATAAGTTGGTTGCTCGTGTTTCTAATTAAACGGCGATTCATTATTTTTGTCTAACATGTGTGTATATTTATGTAGGGTGTGGTCAACACCATTTAATTTAATTTACATCATCATAGTTCATTTTCTTATAAAAACGGTGTTAGTATATAAATATGACATTAAAAATAGAATAATTATTTATGATTATATAGTTAGAGAGTTCTAGTCTTCAACCAAAAAGATGGCGACTCTAATGTAAAGATTCCACAATATTACAGTGAGGAAATTGCGGGGAAAATTCCATTTTATGTACTGAATCTCAGGTTGATTCCATTTAGGCGCTACATCACTTCACTCTGTCAATTTTAATCATTTTTATAAAAAAATAAATAAAAAAAAATCTCATCAGATTCATCACATGTCACACAAGTGATCATTTTTTAGATTGATTTTTATTTTTTTTTACACATAGAGTGCCACAGTAATTGTAAATGATTGTAGAATTTTAAAATTAATTCACAACAAACACTTTATAATATCTCACTTATTGTGTTTAAATAAAATAATTAATACTACCTCCGTCCCATATCTATTTTTACCGTTGACTTTTTGGAACTTTAGTATGTGAGTTGATATGTACTGTTTAAATAGATAAAATATTTTTTTATGATGAAATATTGATCAACTTAAGTAAATGAAATAAAACAAAGATATTTTTGTGTGTAATTATTAGTGAAATGATATGTAATTTAGATGTATTTGTAAGAGATGAGGAACTGATTTGAGACGAAGGGAGTATATAACTATACATTAACAAATCAATATGAAATACTATTTATTTTAAAATACACATAAAATTTAAACGGATTGTATGATAAAATTTATTAGATAATCTAATTAACTTGAGAAGTGTCAAAATTCATTATAATCGGAAAATGAAATTTAAACTCAAGCTAGTGAATAATTGTTAAGTACTAATATATAAATTGAATTTGTCTTTTTAACTCGTCCGATATTTATTATGAAAACCATAGTAAAATAATCTCACAACTTTTTGATAGGGAGGGGATGATTGGTAAATGGTAATTTAGAAAGGAATAACTAAATAGTCTCTATTCATGTATAGAAAATTAGAAATCGTGACAAATAATATATGAAAATCAAAGTGGCAAATTTGCTTTATAAGATGTTGATAAAGGGACAAATGACAATGTAGCTAAGCTAAGGGACCCATGAAATGATCAAATGAATATCATATTCTAACTAGTCATAAATAATCATATTTGCATGGGCTTGTTTTCACATTTCGTTTACTTTGTGCACTTGATTTTATTTTTTGTTAGTATATTATTCACAGTTATAGTCTACTAGTATATTAGTGCATGCTAATATATTTTACTCAAAATTTCATCATCATTCATTTTCGATCTTCTTAGGTATATCCAACAAGAAGAAAATAATTAAACGCATTAAATAAAACATAGAAATATCCATTATAATCCATGATTAGCAGCTAGATTGAAAGAACTCAACCGAAAAATTAAGCGGTATATTTTGCGACAGTGGTACAAACTAAAGTAAATGTATTATTTATTTATTTATATATGTTGCCCATTATTTCCAAACATTTTTTTATTATTAATTATCGACTTTTGATCATCTCATGTGATGGTAGCACAAGAGAATATATTTATTAAAATAGTTTATGATGATAAGTTTATTAGAAAATTGTTTTAAAGTATGGAATATTTAATTAGGAGTAGTATCAAACATTTTACTAGGAGTATAAAAAATTGGGATCAGTATTATTATATTGTAATTTTTTTTTCCTAAAAAGCAATGTTTTCTTATATATATTAAAAATAAACAACTTTAAAAAAAAAAAAAGTAAACCACATATTTATAATAAACACGTTTTCTACTAATTTAGAACAAACAAAACAATAAGTCGGACATATATTCAACCCGCAGATCTTCACAATTTTTTGAAAAAATAAATAAATATTGGGGGTATTTTTTGAAATGAAAATTTGGGAGGGATATTTTTTAATATTCATAAAAATTGGGTTACATTAGTATTCCCTTAATATTGGATTATAAAAAAAGATAATGCTACAATTGTAAATAATTATTTAGTAAGAATTACGAAAGTTTAATTAAAAAAATATTTGAGCAAAAAAATTTAATTAGAAAACAATAGAGTTTCTATGATTCCTTGCATGGGCTTTTACACAATATATATTAAAGTGGGCTTGCTTATACTTCGACCGTCGCTGAAACAAAATGTTTTTAAAAAAATAGTTATATTGTCTAAAATAAAAATAATAAATTTTATTTGCATTTTTCAATATAATTACATAATATTTTTAAAATATTATTTTGTACTTTTTAATAACAGAACAAAAAATAACAGGATCAAATTTTAGAGAAGAAAGAAGTAATAAATTATAAATCAAACCTTTTTTTTTTTCAATCAGTAATTCATTACTCCAACTTTGCCAAGAATACAAGACATATTTTGCATCAATTGAAATTATGTTATGGTCGACGATGTGTATTTTGATTTAAGTTTAGTTCGATTAATCTGAAATAACCGAAAACCAAACTTAATGGAGTAAAAAATGACTGAATTGAACATTGATTTGCTAGGATTTTGTCACTTGGATTTCATGATTCTTTGCTGGCTCTTGTGGGTCTATTTTGCAGTGTTAATGCAAAATTCGATGGGCTCTAAGTCTATCCCATCACGGACAGCCTGGATGAAGGGGGGAGAGAAGCATTTCTTGTGGGGAGGCTTGTTACGGACAAAAACTGGAATCACTCGAATCTAATAGATGCGCTTACGCAAGCCTGGAAAATGAAACACGGTGGTATGTCATCGCGGGAGTTGGGGGATTCGAAAACGATATTATTTCGCTTCGATGATGTCATGGATAGAGATTGGGTATTGAAGCATCAGCCGTGGCATTTTAGGGGCTCTCTTTTCGCGATAAAGGAGTTTACACGGCCTTTAGATAATGTCACCATTGAGCACGCTTCATTCTGGGCTCGATTGTATGACGTACCCACCTCGTGCATGAACGAAAGATCGCTCAGGCTTTTCGCCAAACAGATTGGGGTACTGGAATCGGTGGACAAATCAGATGAGGATTCAATTGGCAGGTTTCTAAGGTTTAAGATCTCTTTGAACATCACAACACCGTTGCTAAGAGGAATCACTATTCGGGTTAGAGAGAAACATTTATGGCTTCCTCTTAAGTATGAGTCATTGCCAATCTTGCGGTACCATTGGCCATGATCGCAAGAACTGTCGAAGATGTAAACAAAACTTGGATTATAGCAAGTTGAGAGTATCTTCTTCAAAGAGACGGAAAAAATTTGAATATCATCTTCCACTTGACATTTTAGAAAACATCCTCTCACGAGTACCTGCGAAATATCTCCTTAGATTCAAAGCCGTTTCCAAACAATGGAAGGCCACCATCACGGACCCAAGGTTTGCTGAAATCTATCTCCAGCAATTTAAGAAATCGACCTCCGAAAATCTTATGTTTGCATGGGAGGAGATGCATGAGTATGTAGGATTCTATGTTGCCGAATTTGATTACTGCTCTTTTAAATATGTGTCGACAATTCTACACTCACGGGAGTATTTCTTGATAAAAGGTATTATGAGCAATTGTGACGGATTATATCTGAAACTTGGCGACCCTTATGGTATGTATAATATGTATGTGTTGTGGAATCTATCCTGCAGAGCTTACAAAGAAATCTTGTGTCCGCAACCAATATATTATCTTTCTTACGATAATCTTACAGGGATTTATTACAATCCACAGGTGAAGGATTATAAAATAGTAATTGCTGATACAGATCATTATGCTGTATTTTCTTGTAGATACAACAAATGGAGTAAGGTGAAAAAGATGAAATATTATTCTTGTAATGATGACGAACCATATCGTGGTCATGGGGTGTTGATAGGCGAACATCATCTAGATATGGAGCGAACAATTATTGAAGTCTAAAACAAAGAAAATCACTATTTGGGCGCATTAACCAACCTGGGAGGTGTATGAAGTGACGAACAACTCTCCCGACGAACAACTAATGGGCGAACAGGTGTTAAGGCCCGGGACCAAGAATGAGTTAACTGTGAAGTCATCCATGACGAACAACTTGGACAAAATATGACACAACAAATAGCCAAGGAGGTGTGTACAAGTGAACAAAGGACAAAGATCCCAAAGCCAAGCTGAACAAAGCCATAAGGCGAGCAACTTCCAAAGTACAACCTCAAGAGGCGAACAACTTTCAGTTGGAGAGAACAAGATCAATTAAGCCGACCTAGACGAACAACAGTGAGTCCGAGATAAGGACCAAAGAAGACTTTGTAGCTAAGGTTCAGCTTAGATAAGATCAAAGGGACACATGTCAAGCATGCAGGCTAGGGAGACCAAGAGTCTTGGACACCTCATGCTTGCTAGTCTCTATAAATAGTTGTTCTCCAGCTTACTTGAATAATTTTCAAATTTCAGACTAAAAATACACACAAATACACCCAAACTCACACATACACGAAATAAGTCCAATTTCGACTACCGAATTTACAAATTCGATAAATCCAAACCCCGATTTACCATTTACGGTGGTAATCAATCACACGTTATTGATTGGTGACGTAAAAACGGATTAAAACAGCCACTAATCCTTACGATTAAATTCGTTCACCAACAATTTGGCGCTAGAAGGAGGGTTCGAACCTTCGGTTTAGTGTGATTACTCAAGAACTTCAAGTTGAAAACTTGAAGATTCAAAGGAAATCTCAAGAAATATTTGAAGATACAAACAAAAGTGTTCTTGGTGTTCTTCAATTTATAAATTTAGAAGTAATTTAAATTGAAATGCCTCAATCAAAAGAGACCCAAGGATCACGTTTGTCGAAAAGAGCATCTCAGACCCGAGCCACGTCGGCCGACCACCAGGACCGTGACCCGAGATATGCGAACAGGTCACAGCATACGGCCATAACACATAACCTCCCCCCTGAGATGGAGGCTTTGGCGAACAACCCCAACGAGTTGGCCAAAACCATTGTTGCTCTCCAGGCCCTCCAGAGGCAACAAGAGCAGGTTAGGCCAACACAAGCAAGGCTAAGGGACAAGTCCCTAGAAGTTGTTAGACCCAGGACCACTAGGGGCGAGCAGCGAGAGGTTGATAGTGCCCAAGTCAGACGGAACAAGGGAAAGGCCAAGGTGGTCGACCAACAAGAAGTACAGGCTGAGTCTGGTCGCGGACGAACAACTATGTCTAGCCATGGGACAACACGTTCCAGTGCCCAAGACAGACTTAGCCAACCCCAACCGGAAGCTGCTCGCCGGGGAGCAGATGATGGGCGAGCAACTTTTGAACAGCCTCGCCCATCAGTCCATGAAAGGCTCTCCCAGTCAGCCTTCAGGCGCTTAGGGCCAAATGCGGCGAACAACATTAGGAGGCAAGCTCAGGAAGTGCCCACTCCAAGCGAGGGACTGCGACGAGCAGAAAGGTTAATGCCTTTGCTCGCCGAACAGCCTCCAAGTCAGGGGGCACCTCTTGATGAATTATCAAGCCTAAGGAGGGCTGTGGAGAACATGCAGGGGCAACTGGACCAACAGAGGGGGATGGGAACGACCAGCATGCCATCCTCACCTTTGGCAGCTCATATTTTGAAGGCCCCAATCCAGAAAAATATTCAATTTCCGGCTAGCATTCAATATGAAGGCATCGCCGACCCCCGGGTCCACTTAACGAAGTATACGGACTACATGGTCTCTGTGGGGGCCAGCGACGCCACCCAGTGCCGGAATTTTCCATTAACATTGGGCGATCGGGTTCACAAGTGGTTTTCATCAATGCCGCCGGCATCAATCCACTCGTTCGTCCAACTAAGTCGAGAATTTCTTTCTCACTTTTCAACGGCGGGGTCGTATCTTTCCCAAAAACACCGGCTATCAGATTTAAGGCAAAATAATGATGAAACTGACCGGGCGTTTATGGAAAGATTCGATAAAGTTTTACTAGAAGGAGAACCGGTGAGCGAAGATACAAAGATCGTCGCTGTGATGGCCGGATTGAAAAAAGGGTCGAAGTTATGGAAGGAGGTACGTCTGAAGTGCCCAAAGACTTATGCCGAGTTTAGAAACCAAGCTGGCATTTTCGTTTCCATGCACGAGGCCCTACAAACAAATTTAGGGGAGAACAAAGCTGATCCTAAGGAGAATAACAAAAAGCCCGTCGGGACAAGCTACAGGGTCCCGAAAAACATGAAAGCATTCACCGAAGGATCGGATTTGAAAGAAAAATTGAACCAAGTATTGACAGTATCAGTTGATACTGTGTATGAGAGTGTAAAGGAGAGAGAGTTGCTTTCCCCACCACGTAAAATCCGTCAGGATACTGGCAAACTCAACCCGAACAAGTATTGTGCCTACCATCAAAGTGTGGGGCATTTTACAAGTGAGTGTAGAGATTTGCTTAAGCAACTCTGGCGATTTTATGAGGAAGGGAAGCTCTCCGATTTCGTTAAAAGGCAACCTGGGAAAAGAGCCCGGGAGAACAACTCAGAAGACGAAGAGGATGGTCAATCCCAGAGAAACAACAGACCCGGGCGACCAGTTCCCAATATGCCAGCTCAACCTTTAGAAGATCTGTTCATGATGGAACCCGCAGGTCCCGCGGGAGGGTGTTTTGATGGACAACCACCTGAATCTAACCGGAAGAGGAAAGCGGAGCTACGAGCGATTGGCCAAGTACAAGAGATGGGAGTTAAGCCGTCTATCATGCAAACGGCAGAATTAACTTTCACCGAAAAAGACCTTGAAGGCGTCTTAACTCCGCACAATGATTCACTCGTAATCTGCGCCAAGATTATGGGGACCAGAGTCCATAGACTGTTGGTGGACACCGGAGCTTACACGAACATCTTATTCAAGAAGACCCTCGATAATCTGGGAGATTATTCGGGTTATGTTCGGAATACAACACATAGAATCGTAGGCTTCGGAAATGCTGTGACAACACCGTTGGGAATTGTAACATTAGCTGTACAACTTGTAACGGCCGATGAACCCGAAAGAAATATAACGAGAATGGTAGATTTCTTGGTTGTAGACCAGGAGTCGACTTATAACGGGTTTCTTGGCCGACCTTTTCTTAATGAATTTAAAGCTGCGTGTTCCACTTACCACTATTGTTTGAAATTTCCAACAGCTAGTGGAACAGGCACAATTAAAGGAGACCAACGGAGAGCACGAGAATGCGTTCAACAGCTACGAGCAAAATTTGTACAAATATCCATGATGGAAGCAACAAGTTGTCCCATCGACGAACCATCAATACTAAACAATATGATGGACATAGACGACCACATGGATGCGGACGAACAACACTTGGACGAGCAAGTGTTGGATGAACAACTCGTTACCACCCGCGAGGAACCTCCATCTGACGAACAACAAAGAGGTGGTGACGAACAACCTTCAGTGGAGGACTTGGAGGGCCAAGTACAAACGAACAACAATGGGACGGAGCCAAATGATGATCTTGAACCCCGCCTGGGGGCAGATGGACATCGAAAATGATTCCAACCCTGAGGAACCCATACTTGATCCCCGTTGGAAGGGACAAAAACGACGAGCGACTCCAGTCGAAGAGCTGGAGGCGTTCAAAGTTAATCCCAACAGCGAAGATCTTGAATTATTCATAGGATCTGAGCTCCCAGAGCCTTACAGATCCCGAATGAAAGAGTTCCTCACCAAGAATCTAGATGTCTTTGCTTGGTCTCATGCAGATATGGTGGGGATAGATCCAAAACATGCTTGCCACAAGCTGAATATAAACCAAGCCAGAAAGCCCGTCCATCAAAAGCGGAGGAAGTACGGCCCAGACAAATATCAAGCTTTAAATGAAGAAGTTAAAAAGTTGCTAGACAACGATCTCATCCGACAAGCACTCTGTCCACAATGGGTAGCAAACCCAGTACTCGTGAGGAAACCAAACGGGACCTGGAGGCTATGCATAGATTTCACGGATCTGAATGCAGCATGCCCGAAGGACAATTTTCCTCTCCCACATATCGATCAATTGGTGGACAGCACTGCGGGTCACGAGATACTAACATTCATGGATGCTTTTGCAGGGTATCATCAAATCCCAATGCATCCTGACGATCAAGAAAGCACAGCTTTTTATACTAACAAAAACTTGCTGTGTTGGAAGAGAATGCCATTTGGCCTCATAAATGCCGGAGCAACATACCAAAGGCTGGTGAACAAGATGTTTGATCAACAAATTGGAGACACGGTTGAAGTCTATGTAGACGATATTGTGGTCAAAAGTCCCAGGAAGGAGGACCATCTTCAACATCTGACTCAAGTGTTCGAAATTCTTCGACACTATAACATGAAGTTGAATCCAAAGAAAAGCAGCTTTGGAGTCCACTCAGGGAAATTCTTGGGTCATCTTGTTAGCCAGCGGGGAATTGAGGCCAACCCTTCAAAAGTTAAAGCCATCCTGGATTTGCTACCACCACGTTCGGTGAAAGAGGTGCAAAGACTCACCGGGTGCCTAGCAGTATTAAACCGGTTCATATCCAGGTCAGGGGATAAGTGCCGTCCATTCTTCGAGGCCGTCAAAAAAGGGAAGTTTGCATGGACTAACAACTGTCAAGCGGCCTTCGATCAACTTAAAGACTACCTGGGAGATGTCAAAATCCTATCAAAACCAATCCCAGGAGAAAAGCTCTTTCTATACTTAGCCGCATCAGAAGTTGCCATCAGTTCTGTTTTGGTGCGGGAGGACGGCAAATTCCATCAACCAATCTATTACGTCAGCCAAGCTTTACACGAAGCAGAGATCAAATATGCCCCGACCGAAAAGCTGGCATATGCTTTGGTTATGAGCGTGAGAAAGTTACGACCATATTTCTTTGACCATCAAGTCGAAGTTCTAACAACTTTCCCGCTCAGGCAAATTCTCCATCGTCCCGACACTGCAGGTCGTCTCTTAAGATGGTCACTAGAGATTAGCCAATTCGGAGTGACCTATGCTCCTCGAACAGCGATCAAAGGGCAAGCATTAGCCGACTTTATAGTCGAACTAACTTTCCCACCAGATCCGACGAGAGGACTTGATCATCCTTGGCATCTCTATGTGGACGGATCATCAACCAACATAGCCTCGGGGGCAGGAGTAGTATTAATAAGTCCAGACAGACAAGTATTCACCTCGGCGATCAGATTTGGTTTCATGGCAACCAACAACGAAGCTGAGTATGAAGCTCTTATTGCTGGTCTCCACCTATCACTCGCAGTTGGTGTCAGACGCTTGCAAATATTTGGCGACTCACAATTGATCGTGAACCAAGTCCGAGGTGAATACGAAGCAAAAGATGATCACATGATCGAATATCAGCGGATTGTTGCTCACCTGATGTCCATGTTGCAGCAAGTTTTCATACAGCAAATTCCAAGGACGAGCAACACTCAAGCAGACGCGCTTGCCCGACTAGCAACAAGTGAAGGCCCCGTAGAGTTGGCAGATATTATAGTTACAAAGATGAAAGATCCATCAACAGTAAGCTATAATGTCAATCAACTCGACGATCAAACCAGTGAAAAAGAAGACTGGAGAACAAGTATAGTCAAATACTTGAAAAGTGGGGAAAAACCAAACAATCCTTTTGAAGCTGCCAAGCTAATAAAGCGAGCCGCCAGATATACTCTGGTAGGCGAGCAACTCTTCAAAAGGGGAATATCAATCCCACTTCTCAAATGTTTGCCTAGGGGGCAAGGGCAAGCGGTACTCGAAGAGATACATGCTGGAGTATGTGGAAATCATACTGGGGGGCAAGCTTTGGCATACAAGACAATCAGACAAGGCTATTATTGGCCGACTTTACGTCAAGACGCAATCAAAAAAGCCAAGACTTGCCATCAATGTCAGATTTTTGCCCCAGGTATCCATACCCCGGCTCAAGAACTTGTGTCAGTATACAGCCCATGGCCTTTTGCAAGATGGGGGATGGACATCATTGGTCCTTTCCCGGCTGGAGTTGGAAATGTTCGATTCGCCGTCGTGGCAGTCGATTATTACACAAAATGGGCGGAAGCAGAGGCCATGGTGAATATCACACAGCAGAAGATGATCAACTTTATTTGGAAGAATATTGTCTGTCGTTTTGGAGTTCCACAGGCAATTGTGACAGACAATGGTCCACAATTTGATGGACAAGAGTTGAGAGAATTCTGTACGAAGTGGGGGATCAAGAAACATTACTCCACACCTTATCACCCCCAGTCGAATGGACAAGTTGAAGCTGTGAATAAAATCATAAAGCATACATTAAAAGTGCGACTGGCGGAGAGTAAAAGCAGTTGGTCTACAGAACTTCCGGAAGTCTTATGGGCATACAGAGTTTCTCCCAGGTCTAGCACCGGAGAAACACCCTTTGCGATGGCTTTCGGGACAGAGGCTGTAATACCAATTGAGTTAAAGGCCACTACATTTAGGACGACCAACTTTGATGAACAGGCGAACAACTCTGCTCTAAATGCTGAATGGGATTTGCTCGAAGAAAAAAGGTTGAATGCCGAGCTAAAAAATGCCACATACAAGCAGCGAGCAGAACGTTACTATAATTCCCATGTAAAAGTTAGGGAATTCAGAGTTGGAGATTTGGTTCTAAGAAAGTTGCTCGCCCAATCTCCAGGTGTATTGGGACCAACTTGGGAGGGCCCGTATCGTATAACAGAAAGATACATCAATGGCGTATACGATATTGAGGACATGGAAGGCAAGCCGGCCCAATACTCCTGGAATGCTGTACATCTAAAGAAATACTATCAATAAAGTTGGGCGAACAAATGTCTTGGGGGGCAAGGGATGCGTATGAGCTGAAGGAAGGCTAAGAAGGCTAAAAGGGATGCGTATGAGCTGAAGGAAGGCTAAGAAGGCTAAAAACTTGCCTAATTTTTTAAATTTTCTTAAGTATAGATTCAAAAGTTGCTCGGCACATTGTATAGTCTGGTGCTAGTGCTTTTGGTTTTATAAATAGTGTTGCTCGGCAAAAAATATTATAAGCGAGCAAGTTTTAGTTTGTGTTTAAAGTTGTTCGTTAGATTGTATATGATAGTGATGGACAGTCTTACAACACTTGAAATTACTTTGCAATGTAAATATAATAGTTGTTCGTCAAAAAAGGAAAAGTCCAAAAGCTCGAGGTACAAGTCCATTCAAAGGTTGTTCGTTTTACAAATGGACAGAACCTAAGGACCAAAGCCACTTAAAGGTTGTTCGTTTTTTAAAATGAACAGAACCTAAGGCTGAACCCTGATTCCACTGAAGGCAGGTTCAATTCGAACAAAAGCCCAACATTATATGTTATAATTGTAAAGGCATTGACAGAAATGTAAAGGCAATTAACATATATAAGAAAATGAGCGAACATGAGAAAGACATTTTCCATTAAAGAAAGGCATTAAGCCTCAAAAATAGTACAAGCTGGAAGCAGCCATTACAAGTACTACAAAAAGGGACGAGCAACTACTACAAAAGAGATGAAGAAAAAGCTAAGTCCTAAAAACTACTGCTGTTCGGCGGGAGGAGGATCTTGAGGTTGCTCGGCAGAGGGGTCGACAATCATCTCCCGAGCAAGGTCTTCAGCCGCCTTATCCTCCGCTTCTTTAGCACTTTGCTCGTCCGCGGCAGCCGGTTCATCTTCTTGCTCGCCATCATCAACAATTGGTGGAGGATGAGTGATGGTGATGCTGGGGTCGAGTTTATCCAGTTTAACCCCCAGCACAGCCAAATCCGCCAATTGGATTTTGACGTTGTTCGGCGGAGGATAGTTCTCGAGGAACTCATTCAAATCCTTAGCCATCTCCTCCACCATCTCCTTGTAGTCATAGACATCAGCCGTACGGATGCTGTCCGCGTAGGCGCAAATATATCCAAGGTTGGAGATGGGGACGGTGCGAGTTTGAACCTCCTCTTCAAGTTGCTCGCGGGTGAAGAGGTTGGCTTCTGCTTCCCGGAGGCGAGCATTCTCCGCCTCAAGCTCAGCAATTCTTTGTTCGGCCGAAGTCAATCTCTTCTCTCCCTCGCCGAGCAAATTCTCCTTATCCATTAGCTCTTTGGACATGGCCTGAATCTCTTCAAGGCGCTTGTGCTCAGCATCAATGTAAACATTGATCTGGTTGTTAAGGCGAGCAATCTTGGCCTCGTATTGGCTCACCAGGCCATCTTTTTCTTCAGAAAGCTGCCGAGCAGTACTCGCATATTGGCGGGCAGACTTTTCTTGCTCGGCGACTTGGGTGATTGCCCTCTGAGCAGTAACAAGGCCGTTGGCGACGAGCATCATCGAGAGATGGAGATTGTCCATCTGCCCCTGCTGAAGGATGGCCTTGTCCAGAGGACGCGTCCAGGCCCGGGCGACCAACTCCGTCGCCTTGCGAACATGTTCGCCAGGAATCTCCCTTATGTTTACGGGAGTCTTCGAGCAAGCGTACTGGTGTACAACACTTGCTCGGCCGGGATAATCATCGGCACGGTATCTGCAAACAAAAAAGCAATTGATACTTAGAAAAATAAAAAAATGGATGAAAGTTGTTCGGCAAGAGAGGATAGATACTTACTCGGCAAACTTCCGATCATCCCATCCTAGGAATGTAAGGTCTTCTGGGCCACGGGGTGAGCCTACATCTTTGCTCGCTTTCCCCAACCTTTCCGTGGGCTCCCCAGAAGAACGCCTTATAGCATCCTCTTCGTGGCGAGCATGACCTTCGCCCACCTTTTCTTTCCCCTTGCCGGGGACATCTCCGGCAAGTGGGGTCCCGTCTGCCTTCTTAAGGCGCTTACCACCACGAGGTGGGGATACGGGAGGAGACCGAATTTGAACTGGGGGGGCAGCCGATCTTAGAACTTTAGCCCCCTCAGGCCTGTTCGACAGGGCGAGCACGGCTTGTGGAGGGTCCCCTCTCCTTTTCTTCCCTCCTGGTGGCCCCATTTCAAGGACCTTCTGCTCAAGAAGAGCGTAGCTTGGGGGAACGGCGACTGTTACTTGCTCGGCTAAAAAAAAAAAAAAAAAAAATTTTAAGATTAGATGAGCAAGTTAAACATGTTAACGACGAACAAGACTTGAGCAGGGAGTTAGGAATTTCCATACCAGGGGGCACCTCAGCTTGAGCCTCCAAATGATGTGGGTAAGTCAAAAGGCGAGCAGCTTTTTGACACCTTGATCGACAGAGATAGTCTATAGTTCTATCTGCTTTATTGCGGAGGCCGACCAAGCACGAAGTAAACAGGAACTCGGAGTTCAACTCCTCCTCTTTCGAATCCCACTTGGGTAGACGAGGGCCTGCGAACAAACAAAAAAAGTTAAATTAGAACAACTGTCCAAAGGCGAGCAAGAATTGAACTTACGTTTCAGTTTTCCATAGGCTGCTGGAGAATTTATTCGTCCAGGGCCGCCGTGTGGACCGGAAGATGCTCGCCAATCACCCCCAATCCAGAAGAAGTGCTGTTTCCAGTCACGAATCTTGTTCGGCACCTCTTCCACCATTTTCAACCCAGTCCTGGCTTTGAGGTAGTGATAGCCATCTTCTCCTCGGGGGCAACTTGTGATTGTCATCAGGTAGTTGATCTCTTCCGCAGTGATCCGATCAACGTACCCCTCCAAGGCGAACAGGCACATGGAGCCCAAAAGGTTCATCCACCCAATTGGAGTAATTTGGGTGATGGCCAAGTTGGTCGCCTCCAGGAATCGACCAACAACGGGTGGAAGAGGCAACTTTAGTCCGGCAATTAGAGTGTGAATGTTGATCGCCGTACATCCTGGAGGTGGGCGATCAGCTCTTTCCCTCCTCTGAGGAGCCCACATGTGAATATCAAAGGGGATTTTATATTCCTTTCGGATGGAGTCCAGTTCATCTTCGCGAACAACACTCTTGATCTTGCTCGCCTGGTAGTCAGTCTTCACCTTGTCCATTATTTGTCTCTGGGGACGGGAAAAGCTGTTCGCATATCGTTCAGCGTATGCTCGCCATTCAAATAGACGAGCAACCCCTGCTGGAATCTCATTTTCCCGCATCCTTGGGGATGGGAAGTTGATACCCTCCAAAAATTCACGAGTGAGCTCGTTAAGATCTGGATCTTCAGATTCAGCAGAAGACGAAGAATTTTCGTCCCGATTTTTGCTCGCCACAACCGTAAGTTCTCTCCCAGATGGGCCCACACCGGTGTCCTCCACAGAGCGAACCACTGAATCCACGTGAAGATCCGACGCCGAGGAAATCTCGAAGGGAGGTTGATCGACGGGGACCGCGACTGGAAAGAGTGGGTCTAAGGTCTCCTCAGTCTTATTGCTCGAGTGCGAAGACATAGAAGAAGAAGAAAAATCCAGGCGGCGGTAAAAAGAGTTGCAGACGGCGGCCCTTTCCCGGAGAAGACGGCGGCGCTCGGACCCACACGGCGGCAATGGCGATTTCGAGAGAAAAAGTAAAGAAAAGAAAAGAAATAAGAAGGTAACTACCTGGGAATGAAGATTAGAAGCCAAATACTGAAGGACGGACGCCAAAAAAAACTTGAAATCGCCGGAGGAGGAGAGAAATCGCCGGGGCACTGTAGCAAGTGGGAGAGAAGTGGGAAAATTTTCAGTTTTCCCACTATTTATACCCCAAGCAAAAACGGGGTCCCAGGCGTAATTTTCCGAAAGTTCTGGGGCTCAACTGGAAGAAAGCGGGGTAGATTCCGAGCAGAACTAGAATATGAAGGACCTATAAACAATTATAGGGGCGCGTCGCCTTGGGGCTGCTCGCGCGTGAGCGGCGCGCAATCATTGCGCTGGCGTCATCTTCGTGATCTCCCCAGATCGTGGGAAGACGAAACGGTTATACCAACATTGCTCGTCACAGAGATGCTGCTCGTCCAAATCTTGGCCCAAACGATATCCTAACTACAGTTGCTCGCCGTAAAACTACTCGTCTGATACAACATCTAGTCAGGATAGGGGGCAATTGTTGATAGGCGAACATCATCTAGATATGGAGCGAACAATTATTGAAGTCTAAAACAAAGAAAATCACTATTTGGGCGCATTAACCAACCTGGGAGGTGTATGAAGTGACGAACAACTCTCCCGACGAACAACTAATGGGCGAACAGGTGTTAAGGCCCGGGACCAAGAATGAGCTAACTGTGAAGTCATCCATGACGAACAACTTGGACAAAATATGACACAACAAATAGCCAAGGAGGTGTGTACAAGTGAACAAAGGACAAAGATCCCAAAGCCAAGCTGAACAAAGCCATAAGGCGAGCAACTTCCAAAGTACAACCTCAAGAGGCGAACAACTTTCAGTTGGAGAGAACAAGATCAATTAAGCCGACCTAGACGAACAACAGTGAGTCCGAGATAAGGACCAAAGAAGACTTTGTAGCTAAGGTTCAGCTTAGATAAGATCAAAGGGACACATGTCAAGCATGCAGGCTAGGGAGACCAAGAGTCTTGGACACCTCATGCTTGCTAGTCTCTATAAATAGTTGTTCTCCAGCTTACTTGAATAATTTTCAAATTTCAGACTAAAAATACACACAAATACACCCAAACTCACACATACACGAAATAAGTCCAATTTCGACTACCGAATTTACAAATTCGATAAATCCAAACCCCGATTTACCATTTACGGTGGTAATCAATCACACGTTATTGATTGGTGACGTAAAAACGGATTAAAACAGCCACTAATCCTTACGATTAAATTCGTTCACCAACATGGGGTATCTTCTTATAGTGACAAACCAGGGTTTGGGGTATCTTTCGATGGATCTTATTATTGGCTAATTGAAAAACAAGAAAGAGATCCCCAACGGCCCTGGGTGTTGGTAACCACTCAAAAAGCGGCGTCTGGGCTTAAAATTATTTGTTTTGATGGGAAAGACGAAAATTTCAAGAAGCTGTCTGTGCCAGATTGTAAAGGAATAGCTTATTGGGTAATTTAAAACTGGTTAGGAATGAGATTTAAAGTTTGTTTTATATTCTCTTAATTCTTAAGTTAATACAGTTATGTGCCATTAGATCAACTAAGTAAATTTAATATTTGCAAATGGTATTTAAGTTGAACTTAGGGAGATGAAATGCTTGTCATGTTATTTTTATTCTTATTTCACATATGAGGTGCACCAAGATATCCAACTTCTTGTTTAATGCTGATTTTATAAATGCAATTTGAAATATTTTATCTGCCTTCTTCTATACTAGGTCCTGCCTCCCAGTCCCAGTGTTACCTACTGCATGTATGCATAACTTGATTTAGTCCATCTAACTTATATAAAAAGATTATTATAATTAAATGGTTTCTCCATTCCATTAATTTGACACAATTGTTCTGTTTTCTTTTTCTTTATATTAGAATTCAACTAGGCACCCTTCTTTTGATTTTCATCATCTTCTATTTATTTTCTACACTATTTCAGCATTTGTTTCTTTTAAAGTGTTGTTACTTAATAAATTTGTTCTTTTCTAATCAATACTTTTTTACCTATAGCTTGTAATTAGAATTTAACTCTTGTAATTTCGGTTTTTGTTATTAGAACTCGTATTAAAAGGATATGACTAAGGAGCTCCCTCTACGCTCGCAATATTCACATATATAATACATATAGAAATTGTCATTACTTTTTGCCTTTTAAATGCACATTACATTCAATTTAGTCAATTTTTTCACTTTATACCTCACAAATTTGAAAATACTACTCATTACATTTTTTTTTTTTAAAATTGTGCTCACCCCATAATGCAAATATTAATGGGACAGAGGGAATATTACTGTAATGTATATTATTTATGTGAATTTATACATCAAGTACTAGTTTATGCTGATATTGAGATCCTTAAAAACCCACCATAAGATTCCACATTAAAACCGCATTCATGTAGTCAAGCTAGATGATCATTCTTGAAATCAAGAGCGAAAATCATAAAAAAAAAAGAAAAGGGACACCTTCGATCCAAACATGGCACTCAGACAAAAGCTTCAATCATAAGTAGTGAATTTCAAGATACAAATAGTTGGCGCTTATCACATTTCCTAAACAAACTTCACATATGAACAAAGAAATAATCAAACCATGCATGACTAAACATTGTCAAAGTGAAGAAATAAAACAACATCGAACAAGTTATATGATCATCCCTCTATTTATACATAGCTTGAGCATGAGGAGGCGTGTTTATCTGTTCGTTCTTGTACTGCATCGATTGTTGTCGAGCAACGATTCCTTTCCATCCTGCACGTAATTTGGAAGCTAATACATTAATGCACTGCATCTTCTGATCATATGTTTTAGTTGCACATGTTTTTTTATTTTTCATAAGATTTACTGCATGAAAAAACATGAAGACAAATAGTTCATACCTAGGGCGGGATCAAGATCACGTTTTTTGAGCTCTCTGAATTCTTGACAGAGAGAACAGCAAGGGCAGAAAAGGTGAGACATCATATCTTCATATGGAGCTTCTACTAGACCATATCTGTTCCTCAGCTTTTTTCTGTACGTAGAACCGATGAAACAGTTGACGCAGAGAGACATGCTTAGCAGATAAATGAGACTCCCTTTCAGGCAAGCTGCAAATACCAAAGGATTGTAAGAATCATGATACTTAAATTATTGATGACAGAATCTAGATTTCAGAAAAACACATAGGTGAAATAGTACTAAAATATATCTTCTAAAATTAGAAAGCTTACTAAGTGGAGACCGCGGAGATGGCTCTGTACCATCCAACACTTCAGCTATCTGTCCAAACGTGACACAGGGAAAAAGACCCGTCATCACAGCTGCAAAACCAAGTGATAGATGTTAAATTACCAAATTGTTTGAATTCTTGATATGTCGATTCTTCATGATTAAAGAAAAGAAAAACACAAAGTGGTTAAGATAATGAAATTACCATTTGTTTGATCAAGATGACAGTCAAACAATCCACTGTCCCAAGGAACTCCCATGTATGGAGATTGCAAGATTTGAGGATTTTGAGGATAAGATCCCACCTGTTGTCCAGGATTTGGAGTCGCTATTTCGGCTGTTGCCTCGATTCTACCCATTTTTATCACAGAGTCACAACTTTTTAGCTCTAATTCACATGATCAAGAGCTTTAACATACTAATACCTTTATTTATAGAGCTAGCCTGCTTTACATTTGGATTAGAATTTCAAAGCAGTAGAATTAAATTTACATGAAATAGATAGGATGCTTCAAAGTTGAAACTTGAAACTTTCCAAAGTCAAGATATAAAATTCATTTCAGATAGGGCCCTGTGACAAGAATATCAAGTCTTAAATTATGGTATAAAACATAAAAGTCATAGGAGTTGGTGTAATACTGCCAAGCCACTTGACTGGGAATGGATACTGCATTTTCCCAAGTACCAATATAGATCATGCAATGCAGCCTGAAAGCAAGATGGTGCCTAAATTTTCAAAAATTAATGCATTTGCTATGAGTGTAAAGATGACATCATCATCATACATGTAACATGCAGCTCAGGCAGAAACAGGCATAGCATGTGGAATCTGTTTATATCATGATACTGCAAAATAAAACTCGGTTCAAGTACATGGTAAAACTTGATAAACACAGGTTTCCTGAAGGCTCAGTGAAAACTCTGTTAAAATAAAGCAATTGATACATTGCCACTAATACTATCATTTAATTTATGATTGGATCCAAAGTTTAGGTTCGATGCATATAGAGCTTTAAACAAACACACTCAACTCATCGAGGAAACCATCTTTGCCACCACCTAGTGGAAGGTGGGGTGAGAAGCTCTAGCATAGTGTCTTTCTCCCTAGGTGTTAATGGGACTCCTCTAACGAGGTCTAAGGCCATAATGTGCACGTTGTTCTTACGCCTGTAGCTATTGAATGCCCATATTAGTCCAGCACCCCCAGTGAGTGTCACCTGTTTTCAGATATTCAGTTGTTTGTTACAAGAAAACCGGGAGAAGAAATAAAAAGATGGAATAAGTTTAGTGCATCGTTTAACTAACTGGGAACAGCCATATAGCAGCAGTTTGCCAATCAAATTTTGGTGTATAAAGCACTGCTTCACCAAAATCATCTTCCAGCTTCTTGAAAATCTCCTTATCACTTTTCCCCGATTGGATTTCATCACGTATTAACTAAAGCAAAACGGAAGAGATATTTAAGTGGTTGTCAGCAAGACACATACATAAAGAAAAGCCAGTGGAAGTATCATGTAAAACGAAGGAGAAAAAGGCGAATATTCATTAGATGGTTTGGATATGAATACACTGATTATATTATTCCTACTGCGGCATCCCTCCCACAATGACCAATCTCACAGACGAATTCGATCATCGATAACACAGGACACATTACAAGCTATACACCTTAACAAGAAATCCATGGGATCAACAGGAGCCAATGGCTTCAACCTCCTTACTAACTAAGACTATTCATCCTTCTTTCTACAAACAAGTGACCATTAACAAAAGCAGCAAATACGATGTGTGATCTCCCATTCGTAAAAGATGAAAAGGACTATTATATGGATTGTCATCAACAGCAAAATTACAAGGAATGAAACCCCACAGGATTAATCACACAAGATTATCAACAAAGCATGGTTATAACAGGCACCTTACGGAGGAGAACAGCAATGTCAGCTTGTGAGTCTTCAATAGATTGACTGCCACATTCAGTGCACCTCACATTATGGCTTATATTTTTGGCTCGCGCTTCCATCAGCCGCTCCCTCCTCACATCCTCAGTGCTCCCCATGATCCCTTTCCTTAAACCTAGTTTGCAATCAAGATTTCAAACTCCAACACAACTGCTGTAGGATATTGAAATAAAATAACCAAAAGAAAGAAGAAGAGAAAAGTATTTCAGCTAAGCCTATAACAACAAAAATTCAAGAAAAATGTTGTGACCTAAGCATTTAATAGTTAATCATAGTGATGGAATAATTCAAGGTTGCCTCCTAAGAAGAATTTTGTGCACAATTTCGGATGTACGGATACCGTTTCCCTTTTATTGCTTGAATATATATGATAGGGTAAGCCATGGAAAACAAATTAGGCGTGTGGGCAAGAAATAGCACAGTTTTAGGGAATTTCATATGGGAATCCCAATTTGCGTTCTGACACAAAAATTGAAATTGGAATCACAGTTTCAGCATACAGTGAGAATCAACAATATAGAGACATATAACAATTGCATAATAGAGGAATGAGTTACCAAGTCGAGAAAGGACCGCCGGCGTGGGATCAACCGAAAAATGAACGAACTTTGCGCAAAATGAAATCCTCAGAGGTTTAAGAAATTGTGAAGCAGGTTTTAGCTAAAGAAGGAGAACACAAATTCGGGTCGGGTACAACCCGGTGGTCTTTTACCCTGGTTTTATTATATATAGTTGGAAATTTGAGCCTGGCCTGCTAGGGACTGGCCTGGCCATTATGCATATATATATATATATATATATATAATTTTATTTTTATTGAGCGATTTTATTTACATTCACGAAATATATTCCCCATTCAGTTAAGTTTATTTTAAAATTTTAAATAATCCTTCTTAAAATACAACTTTATAATTTTAAAAGATGTTCGTATATTTTCTGTAAATTATAGTATTAAGCAAAAAAAATCTTCTAGCTTTCGATTTTAAAAATGGAATACAACATTGGCTTGTATACAGTTTCAAGAATGCAAATTAGAGAAAAAAAAGGACTTGAAATGAAAAATATTGAGGATATAAATTATAATGTCACGTGAAAAATTTGTTGTAATTGAGTGCGTAAATTAAATAGACAGCGTTTGTTTACCCAGTTCGTCCGGAAGGACTACGTCTGGGGGCGATCCAAGCCAGGAGTTCCACTAGTATTGTTGTGTATCGGAGTACATAATTCATGAATACAATGAGATATATATAATAGTAAAAACCCTAGTCTAATGGGTAAGGCCCAATATGATTCTTGGTCCTCAAGTAATGTCCACACCAAATCTCCTAGATTTGGAATATCAAATCTTCCAGATTTACAACACTCCCCCTTGGACATTACGACATAAATGTCATGTCATAAAAACTCCACGTGCTAAGGATCGTCCATAATAATAAGTGGGAGGAATGTCACCGATCTTCTAGATCTAAACCTTCGATCTTCTAGATCTAATTCTTTCGATCTTCTAGATCTAAATTCTTTCGATCTTCTAGATCTAAACTCTTTCGATCTTCTAGATCTAAATCTTCTAGATTTATTTCGATGTTACCGCTCCCCCTGAAGACAACAACACTTTAAGTATTTGCATCCCAATACCACGAACGTACTTTTCAAAAGTAGACGTAGGTAAGAATTTAGTAAACAGATCTGCAAGATTGTTACTAGATTGCACCCTTTGAATGGTAATCACGCCACTCTTCTGGAGTTCGTATGGGTAGAAAAACTTAGGTGAAATATGTTTCATCAGGTTTCCCTTGACGTACCCATTACTCATTTGTGCGATGCAAGCAGTGTTGTCTTCAAATATAACGGTGGGAGATGTATCGCCCTTGGCGATACCACACGAGTCACCAATGTGTTTTACCAAGGACCTTAACCAAACACATTCTCGTGCGGCTTCAAATAAAGCTATGATCTCTGAGTGGTTTGAAGACGTGGTAACCATGGATTGTTTAACCGATCTCCACGAGATTGCGGTTCCACCACAGAGAAAAACATAACCAGTATGGGATACGGCGTTGTGAGGATCAGACAAATAGCCAGCATCCGTGTAACCTACTAAGGTTTTGTCTTGGTTCTTACGATAAAACAGTCCAAGATCTTGAGATCCTTGGAGGTATCGTAGAACATGCTTAACACCATTCCAATGTCTCCTCGTAGGAGAAACGCTATATCTTGCAAGCACGTTAACTGCAAATGCAATGTCCGGCCGGGTGCAATTTGCAAGATAGAGCAAAGCTCCAACATTGCTAAGATAAGGAACTTCTGGTCCCAGAATTTCTTCTGAATCTTCTCTTGGCCTAAATGGATCCTTATCCACTTCGAGGGATCGGACTACCATCGGGGTGCTAAGTGGATGAGATTTATCCATGTGAAATCTATCCAATACCTTCTTCACGTAGGTCGACTGATGAACAAGGACTCCTTCTGGGAGGTGCTCGATCTGCAAGCCGAGGCAGTACTTGGTTTTACCCAAGGACTTCATTTCGAATTCAGCTCTCAAGATTGAACTGGCTTCTTCAATCTCTTTGCATGTTCCGATTATGTTCAGGTCATCAACATATACGGATATGATGCAAAAACCGTCTTGCGATTTCTTCGTGAATACGCACGGGAAAGCTTTATCGAACGTGTACCCCTTCTTCTGAAGGAATTCACTAAGTCGGTTGTACCACATGAGGCCCGATTGCTTCAGGCCATACAACGACTTACGCAGTTGTATGCTATACATACTACGATTTTCACCATCCCTTAACTGAGGAATGTTAAATCCATCTGGGATTTTCAAATAAATGTCGGCATCTAGTGATCCGTATAAGTACGCGGTTACTAAGTCCATTAATCTCATTTGGAGATTCAACTTAACTGCCAAAGATATCAAGTAGCGGAACGTTATTGAGTCCATGATGTTGAGTTCATGACGGGAGAATAGGTTTGATTAAAATCAATCCCGGGTCTCTGCGAAAACCCTTGTGCTACCAGCCTCGCTTTAACCTCTCCACAATATTGTTCTCATTTCGTTTTCGTACAAAAACCCATTTATATCCTACAGGGATAGCGCGCGCGGGTGTACGAACAAAAGAGTCAAATACTTGTCTATTGTTAAGCGATGCGAGCTCTGCTTCAATTGCCTCTTTCCATTTTACCCAATCGGAGCGCTTCCGGCACTCTACGATAGTTTTGGGTTCTGGATCCGGATTGTTAATGGAAAGAGCAAATGTCGCTGCAAATGTGTCGTCGACGACAATAATATTTATATTACATGTTTCTCCCGTATCTGTGAGATTCACAGAGACTTTGACGTTTACGTCAACCAGACCTTACTCATTTCCCATTGTGTCTGGGTCTGGTCGTTCCACGGTCCTAGTGCATGGAATGTTTTGTGCACGTGCTTCATCACTAGGACTCTCGTCTCCTTGAGACTTGAGATTATCTAGACGGATCTCTTCCAGAGATTTTCCATTCGACTGACCAGATTTGCTAGCCTTTCGTTTAGGTGTGTTACTATCTCTTGAGGTTCCCTTACGTCTTTAGCGTGGGGGCATGAGTACTCATTTTACTTGGGACCTCAACCCTTTGGGGAGCATTTACTGCAGGTATATGCGATCTAGTCACACCTCTATGGTCAGTGAACGCGTCTGGCAGGTTATTTGATAAGTTCTGCAGGTTAATGATCTTCTGAACTTCTAGTTCACATTGATTAGTGCGCGGATCTAGATACTGAAGATTACTTACGTTCCACGTAAGTTCCCGGCATTCATTCAATTTTGAATTCGGATCTCCCCCTAATGCCGGGAAGTAATCTTCATCGAACGTGCAATCAGCGAACCGGGCCGTTAATTGATCCCCGGACAAAGGCTCGAGGTATTTCACGATGGATGGAGAGTCAAATCCGATGTAAATACCGAGTTTCCTTTGTGGGCCCAAAGAGGTTCGCTTGGGTATCGTAATCGGTACGTATACCGCACATCCGAAAATACGCAGATGAGAAATGCTAGATTCTTTCCCACGCACTAACTGTAGGAGGGATGATCATTATATGCAGTTGGACGGATTTGGATGCATGTAGGACTGCATGCCCCCAGCATGAGGTGGGTAGTTTAGAGTTCATAAGCAATGGTCTCGCGATAAATCTGATACGTTTTATTAGCGCCTCAGCAAGACCATTTTGGGTATGACGTAGGGGACCGAATGCTCCACTTAAATTCCCAGGGCCATACAGTAATCTGTAAGGGCCTTCGAGCTAAACTCAGCTGCATTATCCATACGAATCGATTTAATTGGATAATCCGGGAATTGAGCTCCAAGCTCGATAGTCTTCGCAATGAGCTTCGCAAAAGCTTGATTGCGGGTGGACAGCAAAATGCAAATGTCCACCTAGTGGAGGCATCAATAAGGACCATGAAATAACGAAATGGTCCTGATGCTTGGTTAATCGGTCCGCAAATGTCTACTTGAATTCACTTCAAGGAAAACCGGAGACACTAGTCCAACCTTAGTGCGCGACTGGCGCACTATTAACTTACCCTTAGAACATGCATCACAAATAAATTCATCAACAGGAAGGATTCTACTATTCAAATTGGGTAGAGTCCTACGTATCATATATTGTCCTGGATGACTTAACCGCGGATGCCTAATTTAAGGAAGTTCGGGTCATGCAATTTCATACTCATGGCTAGATGGAGTTTTGACGGCCGGATGTAGAAATAGTACAATCCGGGGGAGAAGGAAGAAAGTTCTTCTATAAGATTGTATGAGTGGTGGCGCTATCTACCAATCATAAATCACTACCTCAATCCTATCATGCCAGAGGAAATTAACCCAAACCTAATAGCTGATATGTTTACAAGCCATAAATCAAAACAACAATATCCGAATAAACTCATGGACAGCTATTACAGTAAACACATCAAAGCTAATTCATAAATAAAATATCCGAAAGAAAGGATCCAAAACATAATAAGTAATTGTTTTATTCAGAAAACAAACTACTAGGAATAATCAAATACGCGAATCTATTTTTTTTTATCCTAAAATTTGAGCTACGGGCTCAAGAGGTCATCGTTGTCTAGGTTAAAATTTACTTCGGGCAGGTCGTCATCCATAGGTTCATCAATTGGAGCCTTCCCCTTGTCGTCCTTTTGCATCATTAAATAAGCCTCGAGCAGGTGTTTGGGAGTACGACACGTGCGCGACTAATGGCCATCGCATCCGCATCTGAAGCAGGACTGCTCAATCATTCTTTGAGAGCTGGGTTTCTCAGGAGCGTTAAACCGGGTCTTGTGACCACCGAGTGAACTACGGCTTTGGTCGTTAGTCCAGGATTTCTTACTCGCTCTCCCCCTTCCACGATTGCGACTATCAAACGATGGTTTGTGCATGTACCACTGCAGGCGTACAGGGTCGCTAGCGTGAAACACTGATACAAAATCTTGGATCATGTTGGTCACAACACGCTGCAATGCAAAGCTGTACTCCGTTATAGACTTCAAGTCTATATAACGGACGTTCAACCACTCATGTTGTGATGGAGGGAGGAGTGCAAGATCATATTGTTGGAAACATTCCTTCAGGGTTTTCCACAATATCTCGGGGTCCCTTTCTGTGGCATAATGGGATTTCAGACCTTCGTTCATGTGGTTCCTCAGAAAAATCAATACCTTCGCCTTCTGGGCGTCCGTAGATTTTGAACCTTCCATGATGGTTTCGCTTAACCCATTTGATGCTAGATAATACACTATATCTAGCACCCATGTCGGGTAATTGCTACCTTCGAGAGCAAGCTCATCGAACTCTTTCATAGTGATATCAGACATTATTCACTACAAGAGAAGCGACATGGTGAGGCGGATGAACAAGACGCATAGACAATGAGGGAAAAACAAGGATTCATTTAATTATTCTAAGGCACATAGATGCACATACTGGGTGCCGTCTACCCTAGGCATAAAATTACGGTCCGACAAATACCGGGCGCCGCCTAGCCGGGCATGAAGAGCGGTCTGTAAACTATGTGCACAGTGTTAATGCACGAAGGATAATCAAATCACTCAAGCATGCAATAACAACAAATAACGATAATCACATGAAAATGATTTGCAGAAAATATACGGTTTAATGGACAGAGGAAATAATCATTAGAATAATTATTTCATGTACATTAACGCAATTTAACGAAATATTTTCAGGATTATATAATATAAATTTTGTGACACAAAGACCGAAGCAAAATCGGGATTATCACAAAACTCACAAGGGGAGATCGCAACATGTGACTAAAAGTGCACGTAAGGCATGCAGGGAGCACACGGCGAGAGGAGAGAATCGAAAAACAAAAGAAAAACGAAAATAAATAAAATTGGAAAAATCGGGGCTGATCGCGCTTATGGGACGCGACCAGCCCGGGGAATCGCGCTCCCTATGCGCGACTTCCCATCGATTTTCCTGGCACCTCCCCGTGCAATTTCGGCCGCGGGAGGAAGGCTGCATCGCCTCAACGCGACGCCCGGAGGTGCGCGGAGGCGGCGGAGTGGGGGTACCCGTCGTTCGCTTCGCCGGGGGAAGTCGCCCGCATCGCGCGCAGTGGCTTCCAGCCACGGCGGCGACTCTTGTAGGTTCGTGGAACAGTGGCGATGCGCTGGCGCGGACGGGGCGGTCGCGGCGACGCTCGCGGGCGAGAGGCTGTGGTAGCATGCGAGCCCCGCCCGTGAACGAAGGGCGGCGACGTCGCGTTACCTTTGGCGGTGGCAGCGGGCAAGCCCCGCCCATGAACGAAGGGCGACGGCGCCCGCGATGCCCGCGGCGGCGGCAGTTAGCACGGCAGAGGCGGCGCACGGCTTCGGGCCTCGTGGCGGGGCCGCGTCAGGTGCTGCGGCGGCGTACAAAAGGGGACGGCGGCTGAGCGACGGCCACCTCAGGTGGTGGCGGCGGGGCGCTGCTACGGGCAGCGCTTCGGGGCCGTATCGGGCAGCGCGACGTCCTGCGTCTCACGGCGTCAGTTTTTCGATCTCGATCCGTAAACGAATTTGATACAAGAACGCATATAATTCAAGCAAGAACAAATATTGTAATCAAATATGATAATTAAATTCATGCATATAGATCATGCAAAAATATGGATTGAATCATTCAAATACGTGAATTAATTCATGAGATTTAAAGGGGAATAATTCTTGGGCGTACCGTTTTATCTCGGGCAGAGACTCGTGCTGATAACGTGTTGTAATTGAGTGCGTAAATTAAATAGACAGCGTTTGTTTACCCAGTTCGTCCGGAAGGACTACGTCTGGGGGCGATCCAAGCCAGGAGTTCCACTAGTATTGTTGTGTATCGGAGTACATAATTCATGAATACAATGGGATATATATATATAATAGTAAAAACCCTAGTCTAATGGGTAAGGCCCAATATGATTCTTGGTCCTCAAGTAATGTCCACACCAAATCTCCTAGATTTGGAATATCAAATCTTCCAGATTTACAACAGGATTTTCTTTTTTACCTTTGCAAGGAGGTTTAACTAAGTTTAATCAAGTGGTTGGTGTATTAAGTAATTTTTTTTTTTTTTGAAAGGTAATCAATTACAATAGTTTCCTAACATAATCAATTACAATACACTCATTTCGTTATTATTATAGTTGTGGTGCAATTCAATTACCATAATTATATTTTTATACACTCTACATACATTGTTTATCTCTATAGAATGGGTAGATCTCTCGTGAAATTGTACACATCCTTCGTCTTATAGAGTTTTTCACACTTTGAAATGTACGATTCTAAAAGAAAAATAATGAAAGTATAAGTTAAATAAAAAAAATATTTTAATATTTTATTGATTTTTGTGAAATAATTATTTTTAGGGTGTAAAGAACGTTGTTGAACGGATAAAAATAGAAAGCGTGGAAAAAAATTTGGGACAAATTGAAGGGAGTACTCACTAAATTGCCACAATTAAAAATGTAGATTGCTTGTAGAACTTTAAAAAAAAAATCGCTTGTCGACATTAAATTATTGACGTTTGTGGGTTAGTGGTCTGGCTTTTTCTCAACAAATTATGAGTACGATTTTCATTTGGTGTTTTAAATAAATAAAGAAAATAATCATTGTCAGAGCATGAACTTAGATCGCAAGCACAATGTTGAAAATTTCAGGATCTCATGATATATAGTGTTTTAACCACTTCATCTACACTCAATTTAAACTTGATTCAAACTAAAAGAGTATCCCAGTCATTATTATTACTTATTTAATAAAAAATGGTTTGCCTGTGCATTGCTATGTTCAAGCGTAACATAGTTGAATTATAAGGTGCATAATACTATTAGTCATACAAATAAATAAATGAAAACCAAGCGGCTCCCAGTAATTCTTTAATCTTGGTAATGATTTTGTGGAATAATCTCAGTTGTCAGATTTTGTCTAATAAATTGTAACAAAAGGACATTCATCCTTTTAAATAAGGTTTGAGTGTTTATTTGAATCAAAAAACATATTAAAATCCACGTAGCAAAAGCATAATATAAAGTTTTGGACTTATCCTTTCCCTTAATTTTGTTTAGCAATTTGATGAGCTAAATAGTTGGTACAAAGTTGTGGTACTGTAGCATCTCATGTGACACGGACTAAAACTAATTAACAAACCAAAACCAAAACGAAAACGAAAAGCTCAAACCGAATTAGTAGGTAACATTTAATTTATAGTACATCCGACATTACAACATGTCTCACGTGAACTTATCTTTATTATTTAATAATTATATGTGTTTATGTGTGATTATCATCGCGTGGACATATACATATATGTCCATACCGGATCAACAAACAGAAAAGGAAACTCAAATCAAACAATCAGAAATATATTCCACTATACCACTTGAATATGTAGCAAAAATCTTGCAAGAGAACCCAATTTGCTCTTAACAGCAAATAAATGAATAAACACATCAAAGACCTCTTGCTTGCTTTATTTCAATTTTCTATGAGGTATTTAGCAAAAAGCTGTTTCTTTTCATGTAGAAGTACAGATAATATTGTTCAAACATCACTCATATAGTTAGTTCTATAGGCTCCCTCACAAACGCTAATCCCTGTATCTAACTCATGCATGCCTGATTGCCATGCTAAATATACATAACTCAGGCACATCGAACAAAACACACTACGGACATTTCTGAAGTAGCTATACTAACTGAAGAATCGCGATATACGCATTCAAAATTGTGTAAACAGCGACGAAGATGCCAATAGAGAGTAGTAAATATCGGGAAAAGGCTCTGGCATCATGACCCCCTGACAATACCAAAAGAAACAACATTGAGCAAAACATATTATTCTCTTTCCATATGGTCCCAGAAAGTGAATCTCTTAAGTAATCAATTGATCAAAAACGTTGTTTCTCTTATTAAAAAGCAGGAAAGAATCATGTCTTCATTGATCATCGGTAATGTAAACAATACCTGCCTGGACAATGGCCAAATGCTGTTTAATCGACAGGAGTAAGTGCCATTTCAATTTCTTGTAGGGACTTCCCTTTAGTTTCAATAACATTGTTCTTCACAAAGACCACGCCCATCAAACAGAAGGTGGCAAAGATTGTGTACAAGGTCTGGGGACCCAGCATCTCCAGCAGATTCAGAAACAACAATCCGACAAAGAAATTTATCACCTGATTATGAAGGTAAAAGGATGATGATACTTAGATGTAGAAGAAAACTAAGAACGAAACTCAGGAATAGCTTAAAGAAAAATGACTAGTACAGTGGATTGGTTAAACAGAATGCAGTATAGACTTAATAAAAAGTATTAGGAAACACTGCCTATCCAACTTTCTTAAAAACTTTTAGAATCATGCATCTAGTGAATGAATGCAAAATTATGTTTGAAGTTATGAGGGTCGCCCAGAAATGCAACAATGAAAGTTCAAAATAAAAGAACCTTCTATAGCAGTTTTTAAGTCCTTTGCAGGTGAAATGATATAACAAGAAAAAACGAACAAAGTAAGCCACTATTTCCATATTAGAAGAGAAGGGAATAATGTGTGCAAACATAAATTCCAATTACCCAATGTACAGACATGCAGATAGCCATTGCCTTTGCCCTAATTCGGCTTGGTAATATCTCTGAGAGAAGGAGAGCAGGAACAGGTCCAGCACCTAAAGCAAATGTCAAGACAAAGCTGCATCAAATGAAGAAAATTATCATCAGATCACTATGTGAATCCTATATGGAAAAGAGAAATATGGCAACATGATCTAACAGCATTGGGGGAGAAGTTGGTGGGTATACCAGGATAATTTCTTATGAATTCAAGAAGGAAACATATGTATTTATGGAATTTTGTTATAAATAAATATTGATTACTTGACACATTTCCTTTCCTAGTTACAGGGATAGCATGTGCAGCTAATGGAACATGGAGAAATTTTCTTTTAGAGGTTTAAATACATAATGAATTAATCAGGAATAAGTTTCGATCTCGTAACATTTTGATTGTTCAGATACTCACAGCAGCATTCCACCAACAGATAGATATAAATTTCCATCGTCAGAAAAAATATCGCTCGCAGCAAGAACTTGTAAACCCATAGCCCCTGCCTGAAGCATAAAATATATCCAATGAAAAAAATTGGACAGTCAGTTGCTGAGGAAATTGATTCACATGATATCAGCAGAATAATATCTAGAGAACTTTTTACATATTTGAAAAGGATGGTTCTATTTTTAGACAATCATGACAAGAATGTTGGAGGATGAGAGTTTTACTTGCCATGCCCAAGAAACTCCAAAGAAGAAGGAGCTTCCTTCCCAATTTATCCATCAGAATCATCGCAACAACAGATCCTGAGAAAGTGACAGAGAAGAGTTTATAAAAAAGGAAAAGGCAGAATATATTTTGCGTTTATAAATTACACGCTGCAACTCCATTACCTAATATGTTAACTATTCCTACCCATATGTTTCCAATATCTGGTGGAACTCCAGCACTTTTAAAGACAGTTGAAGAGAAATAAAATACAGCATTTATGCCAGATAGTTGTTGGATAGCATATAGGACTGAGCCGATGAACACAACTGCCAAAAACAAAGCAATAACATCAAAATTTCAGGAAAAGAATAGAATCTGCAATATGCACACGCTGAAAAACAAATGCACCTTTGAAATGTTTTCCATGGAGTAAATCTAACAATTTAACTCCATCCACTTCATCTCCTTTCTCTGATTTTGATAACTCTGACATTGCAGATTTAACATGTAATGCGCCAACAAGCCTCTCAAGTTCCGCTTCAGTTTGAGCAAGTCTTCCCCTCTGAGTAAATCAAGAGAACTCTAACTGAGCAGATAAAAGATGAGGCAAGCCAAGCCAAATGATAACGACAACTCTACCATTATAAAAGCAACCAGCACAATTTGTCAGATGTTAAAGTGCACGGAGTATTAACATTCACATATAAAGAAGAGTGGAACGCAATTAAGCAGGTCACGTTTCACGGCAGATACATTTCAACAGAAACAAGAAGTCTTAGATTTTTAAAGTATAGGAAACAAGGGAGAAACCCTGTGGAAGGGTGAAACATGAGGAGCACCTTGAAAAGCCAGTGCGGAGACTCTGTAGAGAACTCAACTAAAACAGCTAGCAGTGCAGCAGGAGCAGTAGATACCCAAAAGCAAATTCTCCACCTGCAATAATCATTCAGCGTGAGATGGAAGTATCTTTAGGAAGAAGACATTATGCCTAACTATTTCATCTTTATGGGCCTACCAGCTAGGCTCATTTTTGGCTGGAATTCCTATGAGGAGAGCTGTCATTATTCCAAGGCATGTTGCTATCTGGGTGAAGCTACCATAAGTGCCCCTCACAAAAGCTGGTGAAACCTGCTTATGGTAGATGATGCATAAGCCAGAAACAAGTTTTGAACCAGGCAGTAGAGGTTGTAATTGGTGACTATAATGTTATACCTCTGCGACATAGAGAGCTGCAACAGGAGGACCAAGACCCATCCCAGTTCCTACTAAGAACCTTCCAAGAAGCATACCCTCCAGATTACTTGTTGCGGCACTGAAAGTTTTATTACAGACACTTCAGTTTACAAACTAAAAAATTGACTCATACAACAAACATAGGAGAACATGGTTATAGGTTCTAACTTTCACCCTTTGAAGTTGAGATGGGGATTTTTTTAATTAGAGAGTTTACCTTAAAGCAGCACCAATAACCATTGGTAAAGCACATAATTGGAATGCCCTCCTACGACCAAGCCCATCAGCTATCCAGCCGCTGAATAAAGAACCAAGAAGTGCACCTCCTAAACATGTACTTACTACCAAACCTTCAGAAGAACACAAGACTAATCAGGCGGTGCAATGAATGTAGCTTATCAAAATTTCATTTACAACTTTTAAACTAGGTGCACCTTCAGCCATAGTACTCCCACTGAAGCCTAGTTCCACAGAAATGCTTTCCAACGTGTCATTAACAACCCTGGTAAATTTCAGAATACCAATAAGAAGCTGTTGATTTATTGCGACCTTAATGCCAACACACGGGAAAAAGACTTCAAAGATATTGACAAACCCAAGATGATAGCCGAATAAGAGTGATGATAAAGTTGCCACTAAAACATGTGGCAATGGACGCTTCCATGAGGGATTTCCAATATCTTTCGGCGCACTACCTTGCGATGTACCTGTTCCTTGTAAAAGAGAAATAAAGCTTTCATGCACTTCATATCTCCTCATGATTAATAACTTGTGGATACTCTAATTCCATAACAGGGGCTTATGAATTGACTGATGCCTCCGACAAAACTATATAATATTTCCAGCCTTTTCCATTTTGGATAAGGTAATAACTATATGTTCTCCATGGACAAAATTTCATATCTATACTTTATAAGTAATGATGGAGAAGCATAGCCTCATAATGCGCAAAAAACTACTCTATCAACTAAAATTGTAAGACAGGTATCATAAACATAAATGCCAATTACACACTGCGTAAGAAACAATTCAAACTCAGAAAAGCTTCCGTGTGAAATGGCTTACCTAGAGGAGAATCTTCTCTATCAAAGCCATTGATGATATGTTCTCTAGACGACGAACGCTTATGCATTGATAAGGCTTCTGGATGCCGTCCTCGCATACCTTTATTATATCGAACTCAAATCTGCCACATTGAATTATTCAATACATCAATGAGCAATAATATGAATTTTCAAACTAATTCAGTACCTAGCAGTTCTATTAAACAAGTTTTCACACTCACCACACAGTTAACAGTAAAAAAATCATCAGAGCAATTTAAAGCCTAATAATACTGGTTGAAATTTGAAAATCTTAAATAAAATCCAATCAGAAAATCAACAGCTTCCAGATCGTACATCGATAAGGAATCGAAATTCAAGATCTGGAACAGTGAAATATTGAGATCGTCATCGAATACATTAATTCCGTAACAAATCTAAATCCATTAACGCCTCAAAAGTTCAATTGTACACATATCGAGATATTCCGATACACAATTTACACTCGTACGTTTCACACGATCTACAAACCGCCACAAACATGCAGAGTCCTAATACTCGCACTATACGTAGATATAGACGCATAAATACGAATTCCGCTTCCAGCACCCAAAATATCGTTCGGATTACCTCGTAATGCACCGCTGTGCAGGCAATGCGAAATGAAATTGAATTCGGAACGACGCTGGGAAAGTTGATCGAGCGAAAATCCAGGAAAAAGCTTGATTTCGGCTCGGAGAAGCGCGAGGATTGCTAACGTGCGCCGCGGAGCTTGGATTTTCACCTTTTTGTTTACAATGTGTACAAAGTACGAATCTCTGTGAAAAAGGGGTGCCCGCTGTAGTGAAACCGAGTGTAGCTGAAGGAAGAAGCCAGAATTTGTGGACGCAGCGTTTAGAGCTACTGCGAGTGAGAGGGAAACACCTGTCCTATGCTGTTGGTGAGGCTGGGTTCTTGTGGTACGGGGTTCACAGAAGATTCGTGCGCCCCCTATTATATAATGACACGCTATCACATTTTGTTATTTAATGTTGAAGCCTTTTAGTAAATTTAATGTAATGTCGACGGTGATGGTGGTTATGGACTTTAACTTTTTAATTGAATTTAATTGTAAGTTTATTTTACAAACTTTATAAGATGTGGAATAAGCGTTTTGTATCAATTTTAAGCAAGATTTGTTGATCTCATTGATAGCTAGTCGGTTGATAATAAATATTTTAATAACGAATTAATAACACAACATGAATGTACTAATGGAGGACGGGGTGAAAATGGTTTATATATAAACTATTAATTATTTTTTCTAAAAAATTAATATTTTTCAATAAAAATAATTTATACATTTTCATACTTCAATTAATAAGACTCATAGCTCATTTCATGAAAATAATTATACTAAGAAATAATGTTTGGTGGCCTTCTAGATCTTTTGAGACAGTCTTCTTTAGTATCGCACCAGCCACCCCCTTGGAAAAAAAATTATTTCATTGTATGAAAAACATGCACAATATATTCAATAATCAATAATTATACCCTTTTGTATTTAGCAAAAAGAAAAATTAAAGAAAACTTCATTCACACATTTATTATATACAAAAAAAAAAAACAAGTTTACAATAAATTATCATATCAACAGAGAACGGTTAAAAATTCAATTATTTCTACCTCAAAATTAAATGTGAATGCTATATTATGGGTTAAATGAGTAGATACAGTTAAATACCTCTAGATAAACCAGCCACTTTTTTGCTCCCTCGCCGAATCCGACGCCGTAAAAGTAAGCTCTCACCAACCCGTCTAGACATACTAATAATATAATTATAAATAGATCATCAGATAAAAAGAAATTATATATATATGGTGTTAGTTTTTAAGTTACGCACACACCTATTCCATTAGCTTCAACATTAGCAATGTGTGTAAGTTAATGCTAATCAACTCAGCAGAAGTGCTGATTAGGAAAACAGCAAAAACCAACAATCTTGCCACCTGGTTTTGATCCATTCTTGATCTGCATGATATTATACAAACATGTTATATAATTTGAATAAATTAACTTAATTGCAAGATTAATAAAATATTTGTGAATAATATTCAATTTCAGACCTGGACTTAGAGAGAGTTTTGAAAGTCACCCCACCAGCAAAGTAAGGTAACTCAAGTCTAAACCAAAGGCTAGGAATTGTGAATGCAAAGTTGAGAAGGCAATTATAAATACAAAAGTTGATGTCAATTCATGTATATATATTGATTAATAGTTCCTTCTATTGAGCAATGTGTTGTGTAGTGAGAAATGGACGGGTCCCACCTCAAAGCACGTCACATGCCCAAAAGAATGGTAAAGAGATAAGGGACAATTTTTTACTAGCTCCGTCTTTAAAAAGTAGGGGTGATCGCGGTGCGATTTTACAACTTTTTCTATATGCGGTTTGATTAGTTTTTCAATTTCAAATCGTGATTTATAGTGTAAAATTAATCTTGCAGTTTTTAGCAATTTCAGTCGGTTTTGACGGTTTGCCGGTTTTATTAATAGTATCAAACAATAATATAAAAATAATAAACAAATAATATCAACAAGACATTACAATGCGAATAAGGCACCTACAAATTACCCATCATCATCTAGGATTCTTGATAAGGAAGATTTTAGACAAACTGTTCATAATTGTCTATATTGTCTTATATGTTGTCAACATTTCAGTCAATATAACTCTGAAAAATACCACACACACTTTCAATAAGTTCTATAACTAATTAAAAAATGATAAAAAAAAATCTTATCTTGGAAGTTGGAACTCAACTATGTAAAAATAGTAAAAAAAAAGAAAATTATATTTCCCTATCAATTGTAGAATTATATATATATATATATATATATAAAATAAAAACTATTTTTTATAATATTAATCTCATTTCAAACTTTATTTCATGTACCATTCGATAAATTAATAATGTATACGTACGAACCACAAATCGTACATATATGGATCATACGTAAAGCATACACGTACGGATAGTCCACAATATTTGCACGGAATATGCATGTACGGACCGTGCACAAAATGTGCACATATTGTTATAGTTTTTTTAATATAATATTTACAGCTAATTGTTACATATGAAATATTGAAAAATTGTGCAACACACATCTTTGTACTATGAAATTCTATTTACTTTAATTTTTATTTCATGTAATATTAAATCAACAAAACTTTGGGTGTTCATACTGACAACATAACAAGCTGGAATGGTTGCCTATCTAATTTCACACTATGCACCGTTGACAAATTTGAATACGTAAAAGGTAACAGTTTTCTAACTATATATTTCATGTTTTTTTAAAAAAAATTAATCTAATTTGTTGTTTAAATTTAATTTCAGAATTTCGTACTGAATTCTTGAATGCACTGGACTATGTTCCTGATAACCCATCACGAGGAACATATATCAGCTCTTGTTATATTCGCGATTTTCTTTCCAAAGAAAATAAATGGTCGAAGATTCCTACGGGCGTCTGTATATCTCCAACAAAGTTTTCTGGAAGTAGGGCACTGTAAATTTTGATCAACAATTAATGAGTATTTCCAATATAAGCATAAGAAAAATGACTATACATAATGCGTGTATATATGTGTTATATATATATATATAATCATTCATTTCGTCTTACCAAACTAGAGTTTGTAATTTGTAATATTGTGCAAGCAATTGGGAGTGTCATCGCTGACTGGGTTTTTAACCGAGATCACATTAGCTTGATTGACGAGACTGACACTCCAATTAACTGTGGAAATGATTGAACTCGGTAACACAATATGCTTTTGGTTTGTACAAACAATCAATACTCTTTTCTTTAACCAATGGAACAATTAGTAGTATTACAATGTGTATGTGCCGATTATTTTTGGCAACTCTTAGATTCAATGAAAACTTTGTTGGAGAGATATACAAACGTTAATATTCATATTAAATTCTGTCTTTGACTTCATTCAGGTAAGTACATACTTTCAATACCTAATAGTGACATTAAAAGATGTTGGTCCCACTTGATAGATTAATTGCGGAAGCTTATGTTTAAATGTCTTTCCAAAATCTTTTATAAGAGAGCAATAGTCAATAATTAAAATAAAGCTATAAAAGACACAAGATATATAGTGGTTCGGATAAATAACCTACGTCCACTCTCCCTTATCACCAAGGGGTCTCACTAACAACCAACTCACAAACTTACTCACTGGAATTTCTGAAGTACCAGCACCTTCTTACAAATTCTTTAGATCTAACTTCGATCTAAAGATAGACTTACTCCAACCTTGTCTAACAAGATGAACAGGTTGAGTATATGAACTCCTTACGAGTAGATAAGTAATTAAGAACAAAGTGTGAGTGCAATATGCGTAGTGATCAAAAGCTTAGTATGGCTATATGCGCGTGAATGATTCTAGAGCTTTTTCTTGATCTGCACTCAAGTATATATAGAGGGGATTAGGGACATAGCCGTTGGGAGGCTAATCCAATCAGATCCTCTATATATGGAAGCTTCAATCAATCAATTCCCTAATTGATTGATTGGGTTGGTGAGATCTTGAATGATTGTCTTCATATCTTCTCAATCCAATCTTGTTTTGACTTGATTTGAATCACCAACGGCCAATGCTTCCAATTGCCTAACTCTGATTCTCTCCAGAGAAGGCAGGACCAGACACCAGGCAACCTCGGTGTCTTCTGGTCCTTATCTGGTGAACATCCAGAATACTCAGTAGAAAAAAGGGGATCAAACTGAGCATCTTTTGTTCCACCAGACTCGTCTGGTCTGGACTCGTCTGGTCTGGGGAAGGTCCTCTGCCTCTGGTCTGATCTCCTCTGGTGAAGTCCTCTGGTGGAGTCCTCTGGTGAAGTCCTCTGGTGGGGTCTTCTGGTGACTCTTCTGGTGAGGTCTTCTGGTCTGGCAGTTCCCCCTAGACTAAGTCCTAACTAATCCTCATCTGGCTAACAGGTCCAGATGGTCCTATTACATCTTCTGGTCTGTTTTAACTCATCAAAACTAACAGATTTTTATCCTAACAATTTCCCCCTTTTTGATGGAGTTAAAACACTACCAGAACTGATCAAAAGAAAAACTTAAGCAAGAAAGCAATAAAGGGATGAGACCTTAGAATAGATCTCATCAGGCAAATAATAAGACAACAAGGAGTTGTCTTTAGAACAGAGAAGATATGTATTTTTCATTAATAATCAGAGGACAAAATAATTACAGATTACATTGAAGTTCATTGTCCTATTCTAGGCATATCTTCTGTTCTCTTTAGGAACAAGAAACCAGTCAAGGAACCTATCCTGGACGGCCTTCAACTCTGCAGAAGATGTTGGGGTGAAATTCACCAACACCTTGGTCTTGTAAAGCTTCTTCAGTTCTGCCCAATCCACCTGGTTCCCAATCATGGGAGTGTTAAGATAAGTAAATTCAGGAGCAGTCACCTCCAGGTTGAACTCAATGGTTGAATCCATCAGCTGCTTGTACAAGTCTGCATCATAGGTTTGCATCCAAGAATGGAAGGTTCTGTTGATCAGCTCATCATCTTCTGGTGCTGGCCTCTGGATATAATGCTGAATGAACCAGAGGGTCTTGGCTTCTCTCCATCTCTCAATCAGAGGATACGGCACAGTAGAGTCAAAAGACCCTTCTGTCCTTAGTGGCAAGATGTTCTTAGTGGCAAGATGTTCATAACTTCCACTGGAGCTTTCCTCCTCTGACCTGAGCCACCTGCACCAGAAGGAATACCAGCTTCTCTGGCCTTCTTGTTCTGTCTCCTAACATATCTGAGCCTCTGCTCTTCATCTATGTTCTTCCTGATTCTGGCTTGCCTCTCCTCTGGAGTCTCTTCCTTGTATCTCTTCTCTGCTTCTTCGACAACAGATTCAAGGAAACTCTTCTTTACTTTTCTAATCTTCCTCTTAGCAGGACCAGGAATGGTAGAAGGATCCTGCTCAGCTTCAGATGACTCTTCTTCTGCAGCAAGTTGTTTAGCCATAGTAAGAGACTTCAACTCTTCTTTCTTCTTCTTCTGCAACTCAGCCTGGGCCAGAGTGTTCTCCAACAGGTCCAGACGAGCTCCATGGCTAAACAGAGTCTCATTTGTGGTCTTCGCCAGATCAGTTCTGGCCTTCTCTTCCCCCTTTTTAACTTCATCAAGGAGGGGCTCCACTACCTGCCTTATGAGAGCAGGCAAGGCAGTGTTGGAGGAAGAGTGAAGATCACGAAGCTGCTTGGCCTCCTCCAGGTAAGCCTTAGACTCTGCAACAAGTCTCTCTTGCTTCTCCAACATCTCCTGGAGGGAGTCCTTCAGTCTAGCAGTTTGAATCATCTGGCTGGCCATTTCCACTTTGAGTACAGAAACTGGCCTCAACTGCTCCATCACATGCTCCTGGAGCTGCTTCTGGCTGTGCATTACATCTAATTTGACAAACAAGCCATTAGCCTTGAATGAAGCTTTAACCTCTGCCAGAGTGGATTTGATCTGCTTCAGGAAGATTCTCCGTTCTTGCTTGATCTGATGCTCTATCATAGCAGGGGCCATATGTTGGATTGCTTTGGAAAAGCGCCCTATCTGCATGATCTGCTCGTTGAAGAAGATCTTCATCTTCTGGAGCACAGCAGGAGACATCTCAAAGTCCTCCTCGTCTGAATAAAGCTCTGGAGGGAAGACAAAGTGAGGACCAAACTTGTAAGTGGGGCCCTCTGGAGTGAGCATTACTCCTCTTTGGATGAGCAGGGTGCGAATCAATACTTTAGCTGCACCAGGAGTCTCCAGCTCTGCTGGGTTCTGAATGTTCATCTTCTGCTTCAGCTCAATCTCCCAAGCAGTGAAGTTGGAGGCACCCATTTCCTCAAGTAATAGCACCAGGTCCTCCACATCTTCAAGTCTGGCCTTGCTCCAGACCTTGGCATCAGTAAGCTCTGCCAAAAGTTGTAAGTGCTCCAGAAGAACTGGAAAATGCTCTCTTAGCCAGAGCTGAGCACTTACACTCATACTCTGCCTAATGGGACCCATTTCTGCAGATGAGAAAGTGAAGGGTTTGGGCCCTGAGGCAGAGGAGGAAGGGGCTAAGTCAACAGGCTCAAGTGAAGCTTCCTCATCTTCACTATCATCGCTGGATAAACAGGTTGGGGAGGGAGGAGGGCCAGCGAATCCCAGAGCCATAGAAATGGTTGGGTCCTGGTCTGTATGGGTTTGGGGAGGGTTTGGATTTTGTGAAGTAGAGGTGGTAGGGATTGGTTGCTCTGCACCAGAAGAGGAAGGAATATCTGGTACAGAATGTGTAGGAAGGATTTGGGAGGTGGAAGTGTTTGAAGGGTGGACTTCTGCACCAGAGGAGGTTGAGGGAACCTCTGATACAGAAGGTGGGGGAGAGGGGTTAGTGGGGATATGTGTTTGGGAAATTGGGGGAGAAGGTGTTTGTGTAGGAATGGTAGAGGGAGTATAGACGGGGGTATCTGGGATAGTCTGCTCTGGTGGAAGAATGGGGTTACCAGAGGCAGATGGGGTTTGGGGAATGTTATCTGGGGGAGAGATGGAAGGGGAAACAAGATTTATGGGGGAGGAAGAGGGAAAGGAAGGGTTTACCTCTGCTGGGTCAACACCAGCAGGCACAACAGGCACTGGAGCATCCTCCATCATCTGGGTGGCATCCTCAATGGCCTTCTCCAAGGCCTCTCCAAGATCAGATCCAGAGTCTGGATCTTGAAGAAGGGCTCTCTTGGCCTTGGATTTCCTCACAAGAGGCACTTCAACTTCTTCCTCTTCTTCTTCTGATGGCTCATCCACCAGAAGGGTTTTCTTGGGAGCACCTCTGCCAGTCCTCCTCTTCTTAGCAGAATGTCTCCTGGCCTCGTCTGGCTGCTTCCTCTTGGAAGCTCCTGCCTTCTTGGCAACCTCACTCTTCTTCTTCAGTACATCAAGAAGAGGGATCTGGTCCTCCTCAGAGGAACCAGAGAAAGCAACATTTGAAGAACCAGTTGCTCCAGCAGCTTTCTTCTGAGTCTTCTGCTGCTGCTGCTGCTGCTTCTGCCCCTTAGTAGGTGAGGGAATGGCTTGAAGGGGAGGAGCAGGGATGGCTTGCTCACCATCAGAGTCAGGATGGCCATGGAGAGGACCATCCTTGGAGAACATAATCTTGGACTTATGAAAGCCCTTACACCAGGATTGTCTCCATTTCTTCTCTGGAAGAATCGAATCCAGAATTAGGGTGAGTTTTGTGCCCAATGATACATTAGCATTGAACACAAATTGCTGCTCTCCTGGCAACTGGGGGCATTCTTCCTTCTGAATTTTCACCTTGTTCTTCCTCAGCACCCCCCAGAAGAACTCAGCCCAGTTACATTGAACACCATCCAGAATGACCCTCATAACACAGAGCCTGCCAATGAAAATGGCATCTGTGCTATGGCTCTCACACATGAGAATCTTCACCACAATGTCAAAAAGCACTTTATACTTCTGCCTAAGATGCTTGTCCAAGAAACCTTTAGTAATATTCTGGCATGAATTTCTGGCAAACATCTTGAAGGAATCCAACGCCTCTCCTTCTCTGTACTTCAGTGGGTCCACACCTTCCGCAGAAAGGTTACCAAAAAGACCACAGAAGTCTGCCTTAGAGAAAACAAGATCCTCTGAATCAATCTTGGATGAAACATAGTCCTCGTGAATCTTCATCCGGATAAGAAACTGTGCAGCATAACCATCCAAGGTACGCAGATCCTTGGGAACCTTTGAGATCAACTCCTCCAGTCCAGAACGGCGGAGAAGTTCCAAAATCTCCAAAGCGGCCGGATTCTTAGTGGAATAGAAGTCCACCACCATCTCTGTCTTGAGTTTCTTGCAGACATAGTCTGGATCGAAATTGCACTTGGGTGCCATAACTGTGAAAGAGAGAGAGAGAGAGAATGCTTTGCAGAGAGAAGTTAGGGTTCGAATAGTATTGAAACGTGAAGGGACAGATTGAAAACAAAATTGGTTTAAATAGGGTAATACGCGTGGCTTGAAAATTAAATGAAGTGTGAACGCGTGTTGTTTCAAATTCAATTTAGGAAACAAAATCAATTTTAGCATTGATTGACATTTTGCACAGTGATTAAATCCGATGGCCATGATGAAAGGCGAAATACAGATTTAATCTGGTGCGTTGGCATAGTCATTGGGACTGGGCATAAAGGGGTTTTGTGGCAGTCAAGAGAAAAAGCGAAATGATTGCCTAGGACCTATACCCTAGTCTTAAATACACTCCGAAGTTGAAAGGTTTTGAGTGTACTTACTAAATTGAAAAGTGTATCCCAATGATCAGAGGCCAGAGTAGAAGAGACATACCTATCACCTGATATTGTAACCAGATGATACCATAATTAGTCTGGTGATACTTCTCCTCTGATGGAACTTATCTGGTCCTGGTTAGTAAAGACTTTGGACATATCTCTGACTCAGCACCTCATCTGGGATAAGTGTCACCTGGTGTATACCTCATCTGGAAGTATACCCTCTCTGATATATCTAATCTGCAGGTATGTTATCATAAGGAAAATTTATGAAGAAAATTTATAAAGTAAGGATACTTTTCTGATGTTCCCCCTAAATCAAATCTGTCTCTGGATCCAACAATCCTAACTCAAAAGCTAACTCTCTGAATCTGGTCTCAGCCAAAGGCTTGGTTAAAATATCTGCTCTCTGCCTCTCTGTTGCAATCTTTTCCATCCTTATGTCTCCCTTCTCAACATGATCTCTGATAAAATGATGCCTTATATCAACGTGTTTGCATTTGGTGTGAAGAACTGGATTCTGGGTGATTGCAATGACACTATTACTATCACAGAAAATAGGAATATCCTTAGCTCTAATCTGATAATCCCTAAGCTGTTGACTAATCCAGAGAAGTTGAGAACAACAACTCCCTGCAGCCATGTACTCTGCTTCTGTTGTTGATGTAGCAACTGAAGTCTGCTTCTTGGAAAACCAGGATACCAATTTATTCCCTAAAAATTGGCATGTACCACTTGTAGATTTCCTATCTATTCTGCACCCACCATAGTCTGAATCTGAATAACCACTCAATTCCAGGTTGTCATCTGCAGGATACCATAATCCTAAATTCACAGTTCCCTTAAGATATTTCAATATTTTCTTAGCTGCTTCCAAGTGACTCTTCTTGGGGTTAGCTTGAAATCTGGCACAAACTCCTACAGCAAAAGTAATATCTGGTCTGCTTGCAGTCAGATACAAAAGAGAACCAATAAGTGCTCTGTACTGAGTCTGGTCCACACTCTCTCCAGACTCATCTGGATCCATGTTGAAATTTGTCATCATAGGGATCTTGGCTGCCTTGCAAGATCCTATTCCAAATTTCTCTAACATGTTTCTGATGTACTTAGCTTGATTAATAAAAATTCCTTTCTCTGATTGCTTAACCTGCAAACCCAAAAAGTAATTCAATTCTCCCATCATGGACATCTCAAACTGTCCCTGCATGAGCTCACCAAACTTCTCACACAGCTTCTTGTTAGGGGATCCAAATATGATGTCATCAACATATATTTGGACCAGAAGGATGTCCTTTCCTTCTTCTTTCCTAAACAAGGTCCTATCAATCTTACCTTTAGTAAAACCATTGTCCAGAAGAAATTGAGAAAGAGTGTCATACCATGCTCTGGGTGCCTGCTTCAGCCCATAAAGAGCTTTCTTAAGCTTAAACACCTTGTCACCTTGTTCAAAACCAGGAGGTTGTTCAACATACACTTCCTCAATGAGAATCCCATTAAGAAAGGCAGATTTCACATCCATCTGGTATACTTTGAACTTCATGTGAGCAGCATATGCTAAGAACAATCTGATGGCTTCTAGTCTGGCAACAGGAGCAAAAGTCTCATCATAGTCTATTCCTTCAGACTGAGAATAGCCCTGAGCCACTAGCCTTGCCTTGTTCCTAGTAATGACATCATTCTCATCTTTCTTATTTTTGAAAACCCACTTAGTGCCTATCACCTTTTGATGACTTGGTCTGTCTACCAGCTCCCAAACATCCTGTATGGTGAATTGATTCAATTCCTCCTGCATAGCCACAATCCAATTTGAATCTTTCAGTGCCTCCTTGATGTTCTTGGGCTCAATCAAGGACACATAGCAACTGAATAAGGCAGCTAAATTAAGGGTTCTCCTAGTCTGGACACCCTTAGTTGGATCTCCTAAGATCAGGTCATTGGGGTGATCAACCAGGGTCCTCCTTCCCGTGGTCTTACCTGGGTGATCATCTTCTGCAGTACCTTGGTGATTATCACCACCTGCAGAAGAGCTTCCCCCTACAGGAGTTCCAACCTCTTCTGGTTCTGCTCCTTGTGAAGGCTGCTGCTTCAGAGAACCAGGAGATGGGTCATCATCTGAATCTGAATCTGAATCAAGAACAGGTGGATTGACCTTGATAACTCTGGGTGTAGTCTGATTCTGGGTCTCATCAGGAGACTTAGCTTCCACCTTTAACTCAAAAGCAGATTCATCAAAAACAACATGAGGTGTTTCCTCCACACAAAGTGAATTCTTATTAAAAACTCTAAAAGCTTTACTGGTGCTGGAATATCCCAAAAATATTCCATCAGCCACTTTAGCATCAAAGGTTCTTAATTTAGATTTCCCATTGTCATGGATGAAACACTTACATCCAAAAACATGAAAATATGAAACAGATGGGGTTTTACCTTTCCATACCTCATATGGGGTCTTATTGTGTCTCTGGGCAATCAGGCACCTGTTCTGAGTGTAGCAAGCTGTATTGATGGCCTCTGCCCAAAATCTCTGTGGAGTGTTGTACTCTGCCAGAAGTGTTCTTGCAGCTTCTTTGAGAGTCCTATTCCTCCTTTCTGCAACTCCATTTTGTTGAGGTGTTCTGGCAGCAGATGTCTCATGAAAAATCCCATGGTCCTTGCAATAATCTGCAATATGTGAGTTCAAAAACTCTGTTCCTTTGTCACTCCTGATCCTGACTATGCTCTGGTTCTGCTCATTCTGAATCTGCTTGAAGAACTCTGGCAGCTTAGTTATAGTTTCATTTTTCTTAAACAAGAACACTACCCAAGTGTATCTTGAAAAGTCATCTACTATTACTAAGGTGTACTTCCTTCCACTGAAACTAAGAGGAGAAACAGGTCCAAACAGGTCCATGTGAAGTAGTTGAAGTACTCTGGTTGTGGTTGTGCTCTGGACATCCTTAAAGGAAGTCTTGGGTTGTTTACCCTTCTGGCATGAACCACAAACCTGATTCTTCTTAAACACTTCATTAGGAAGACCTCGAATGAGACCCTTTCTGGCAATCTTGTTCAATGTTTTGAAGTTAAGATGACACAATCTCTTGTGCCAAATCCAGCTGTTCTCTGCAGATCCTTTAGCAACCAGGCAAGCATTCCTTGGGCAACTGCTAAAATCTGCAAGATAAATGTTACCCTTCCTCAAGCCTATTAGCAAGATATCATTATAATCAGAAGAGAAAACAGTGCATGAATCACTAGAAAACTTCACTGAGTATCCCTTGTCGCAGAATTGGGATACTGAAAGCAGATTATGCTTGAGTCCTTCTACGTAGTAGACTTCATCTACAGATACTCCATTGAAGGTCAACTTTCCAACTCCTCTGGTGACTCCATAGTTGTTGTCACCAAACATCACTCTTGGTCCATTTAATGGCTTGAAATCTTGGAGATTATCCTTCTGGAATGTCATGTGCTTGGAACATCCACTATCAATGTACCAGACATGGTTGCTTGAAAATCCTTTCTCCAATGGACTCTTATCTACCTGCAGAGAGATCAATTAGGTCCCCTACTAGTGCTGGGTCCTGATTGGTTAGTTGCAGGTTTTGTAGGAATCCATAGATAAAGATCATCCCTTGATGGATGAGGAGATCTTATCTTCCTTCCAAATCTATCTACCAGTACATGTCCTCTTACTATGACATATTGAGCTACTGGTCTGATAAGGACACCTTTCCTATAAACAGGTCTGGTGTACCTTTTCTCAAATCTGGCCTTTGGAATGGCCTGCCTCAAAGACATGGTCTTAAAGGTCTGGTTATAAGGGTACATCCTAGAAGAACCATCTCTGGTGTCATAACTTCCCAGATCAGTTGGTTTTCTAGAGATGGGTCTGGAAGACCTCCTCTGGTTCTGATAATTAGACCTGTTCTGGTGATTATAGTTCCTTTGAGTATACCTATTCTGGAATTGATTCTTCTGAGAAAAATGTCTCTGGGGTACCTGGTTCTGTTGAACATTGTTCCTTCTCTGGTAGTTGTTACTCTGATTGGTATTCCCCCTTTTTGAGTGTTTCCTTTGAGGTCCCCTAATCTGTTTAGGTTCCCTTTGAGGATTTCTCTGGGGTCCTCCAATTTGATCAATATCTACTCCTTGGGACTCATTGTTCACAGAACCATCAATCTTTAATGGTTCCCCTTGTTGACACTTATTCTCTAACATCTTCTCTTCCAGAACAGTCAACTCTTCTGGACCATTAGTTAAGTGATTAACAGAGTGATTCCTTTTCCAATCAGGATTGTGAATCACCTTGTAACCATTGCCAGTTAAGTCTTTATCATTCCAGATTTCTACCAATTTACCAGCTCTTACAGACTTGTCTTTGTTATAGAGGTACTTGTGAGTTTTAGTAGTAATTCCAGAATATCCTAACCCACTCTTATCACAAATGCGCTGAGAAGACTCTGATATGATAGATACTACAGATGGTATCTTAGGAGCTTCTCTGGGCATAGGTATCTCCTCTATGTTGTGAACAACTTGTTTTCCCTTGATAAGAGTTTGGTATTTGGCTCTGAGTTCAGTGATCTCATCCTCTTGAGAGTTCCTTTCTTTCATGAGTTGATCTACCAGAGTATCTCTTTCTGTGATCTTTTCCTGAAGTTCAGAAACTTCTTTGGAATGATCTTTCATGAGTTCTCTGGTGGATTTATGCTCATGAGAGAGAGATTGAACTTCAGCTCTGAGCCTACCATTCTCTTTCTCAAGTTTTTGACAGAGTTGGACACAATTTTGGAGATCTGATAGCATCTGTTGCATATCAGACTCTCTGGAGTTACCAGATGAATTAGAGGATTCAGTACATTTGGAATTAGATAAAACAAGAGTAGTTTCATTTACCTCAGTGATGTCTGCCATGAGACACACATCATCATCTGATCCAAAGTCAGAAGAAGAAGAACTGAAACTAGTATCCTCCTCCTCTGCTTCTGCCAGCAGTGCTCTCTTATCTGCATACCTCCTATCTCTCTTGATTCTTTTCTCTTCTCTTTCTCTAGGAGTAAGCTGAGGACAATCATAACTGTAGTGACCAGTCTTGTTGCAAGTGTAGCAAGCATTGTCTCCTCTGGGACTAGGACTTGGCTCTCTCCTCCTCTGGTTGTAGTCTGATCTGGCTGGACTACTTTCTCTCCTCTGGTAGTCGGTTCTGCCAGAGCTACCATCCCTCCTCTGATGATCTGATCTCCCAGAGCTGCCAGGGTTGTCATCTCTCCTTCTCTCTGGAGTTCTGAATCTGGTCTCCCTTGAGTCTCCAGATGTCTTCTCCTTCTCTGCAGGCTTGAAAGAACTCTTCCTGCTTCTGGCAGACTCCTTCCAATGCCTTTTGTACCTGCCATATTTTGAACTCATTTTGTCTAATTTATGAGTTAGAAGTGCTACCTGCTCCTTGAGGCTCAAGTCATCTGCAGTAGACTCCTTTGGCTTGGCATCAGATTTGAGAGTTGAAGAGAATGCAACTCCTTTCTGGCCAGAAGAGGAAACCTCTTCTGTTTGATCCTCCTCTTGAAGATCATATTCGTAAGCTTTGAGATCAGACAACAGAAGATGGTGATCCAGAGTGTTGAGATCCTTGTTGTCCTTGATCACAGTGACTTTAATTCTCCACCTGCTTGTTAGTGAACGTAATATTTTACTATTAATCTCTTTTTCAGAATAGGTCTTACCTAAGGCACTAGCCTTGTTTAAGAGATTCGTGAGACGCATGTCCAGCTGGTCAATGGTCTCGTCTGGTTTCATCTTAAATGTGTCAAAAGAGTGTTGAACAGCTTGGAGCTTGTTATCTTTAATCTTCTCTGTTCCTTCACAGAGCAGAGCTAACTTGTCCCACATCTCTTTTGCAGTGGTGCACGTCCTGACCTTTTCAATTACTTCTTTAGTAAGAGTGTTGATAATCTCAGTCCTCGCCACCTGGTCCAGGTTATGTAGCTTTCTCTCATCATTGTCAAGTTCGTCTTTCTTTTTGAGGATTCGTTGTCTGGGAACTCTATCCTCTGCAGCGTCGCTAGTTTCTTCTCTGGATTCAGACCTGCCACTATCAATAGGAGTCCAGTAAAATTTGATGGGGCCACTTTCAACCACATCTAACATGCGGTGGTGAATAGCTCCGAGATGATTACTTATCATGAAGCTCCAGTGGCTATAATCCTCGAACGAGAATTCTGGCAGTTTGCGACTCTTATAAGAAGATTTCGAAGACATATTGAAAAGAAGTTTAGGGAAATAACAAGAACTTGAATAAAAAGCACTAAAGAGCAATGGATCTGCCCGGTGACCACCAAAAGCTTTTCAAAGCAGTGGTCGTGGACACACAGCTCTGATACCACTTGTTGGTCCCACTTGATAGATTAATTGCGGAAGCTTATGTTTAAATGTCTTTCCAAAATCTTTTATAAGAGAGCAATAGTCAATAATTAAAATAAAGCTATAAAAGACACAAGATATATAGTGGTTCGGATAAATAACCTACGTCCACTCTCCCTTATCACCAAGGGGTCTCACTAACAACCAACTCACAAACTTACTCACTGGAATTTCTGAAGTACCAGCACCTTCTTACAAATTCTTTAGATCTAACTTCGATCTAAAGATAGACTTACTCCAACCTTGTCTAACAAGATGAACAGGTTGAGTATATGAACTCCTTACGAGTAGATAAGTAATTAAGAACAAAGTGTGAGTGCAATATGCGTAGTGATCAAAAGCTTAGTATGGCTATATGCGCGTGAATGATTCTAGAGCTTTTTCTTGATCTGCACTCAAGTATATATAGAGGGGATTAGGGACATAGCCGTTGGGAGGCTAATCCAATCAGATCCTCTATATATGGAAGCTTCAATCAATCAATTCCCTAATTGATTGATTGGGTTGGTGAGATCTTGAATGATTGTCTTCATATCTTCTCAATCCAATCTTGTTTTGACTTGATTTGAATCACCAACGGCCAATGCTTCCAATTGCCTAACTCTGATTCTCTCCAGAGAAGGCAGGACCAGACACCAGGCAACCTCGGTGTCTTCTGGTCCTTATCTGGTGAACATCCAGAATACTCAGTAGAAAAAAGGGGATCAAACTGAGCATCTTTTGTTCCACCAGACTCGTCTGGTCTGGACTCGTCTGGTCTGGGGAAGGTCCTCTGCCTCTGGTCTGATCTCCTCTGGTGAAGTCCTCTGGTGGAGTCCTCTGGTGAAGTCCTCTGGTGGGGTCTTCTGGTGACTCTTCTGGTGAGGTCTTCTGGTCTGGCAGTTCCCCCTAGACTAAGTCCTAACTAATCCTCATCTGGCTAACAGGTCCAGATGGTCCTATTACATCTTCTGGTCTGTTTTAACTCATCAAAACTAACAGATTTTTATCCTAACAAAAGAAAGTATGTATTAATCTGAATGAAGTCAAAGGCATAATTTAATATGAATATTGGCGTCTGTATATCTCCAACAAAGTTTTCTGGAAGTAGGGCACTGTAAAACATGCACGTACAAATCATCCACAATATTTGCACGGAATGTGCATGTACGAAATGTGCACAAAATGTGCACATATTGTTATAGTTTTTTCTAATATAATATTTACGCATTATTGTTACATATGAAATATTGAAAAGAATGTGCAACACACATTTTGGTAACTATGAAATTTCATTTACTTTAATTTTTATTTCATTTAATATTTAATTATTAAAATAAAATTTTATTTAATAAAGAGTTTAAATCTAATAATAACTAATTATAATTTATTTCTTTCATCTATTAAAACATCTTGTAAAATTTTATTACTTTATTACAATATACATATAATATATATGCATGTACTACAAAATGCACATATGAATCGTGCTAAAATGTGCACATATAGCTCGTGCATAAAATTTGCATGTATGATTCGTGCAGAAAATGTGTTTAATCGACATAGAGATATATAATCTTACATGAAATTCAATCTTTCAAGCAAGTTTTGTTTCTCAGTTAGGCCTATTTTAAATAACATATATAAAATGTTCGATCTGAAAGTACTTGCACATATGTAATGATCAAACTAATTACAAAATGATAAAAAAAAAATCTTATCTTGGAATTCAACTATGTAAAAATAGTAAAAAAAAAAAAAATCATATATCCCTATCAATTGTAGAATTATATACATATACATATATATATATATATATATATATATCATAATAATAAAAAAGTACTTTTTATAATATAAATTTCATTTCAAACTTTATTTCATGTATCATTCAATAAATTAATAATGTATACGTACGAACCACTAATCGTACATATATGGACCATACGTAAAATATACACGTACGAATAGTCCACAATATTTGCACAAAATGTGCATGTACGGACCGTGCACAAAATGTGCACATATTGTTATAGTTTTTTCTAATATAATATTTACACATAATTGTTACATATGAAAAATTGAAAAATTGTGCAACACACATTTTGGTACTATGAAATTTCATTTACTTTAAATTTTATTTCATGTAATATTAAATCAACAAAAGTTTGGATGCTCATACTAACGACATAACAAGCTGGAATGGTTGCCTATCTAATTTCACACTATGCACCGTTGACGAATTTGAATACGTAAAAGGTAATCGTTTTCTAACTATATATTTCATGCTTTTTTTGAATTTTTTTTTATCTAATTAGTTGTTTAAATTTAATTTCAGAATTTCGTACTAAATTCTTGAATGCACTGGACTCTGTTCATTCACGAAGAATATATATCAGCTCTTGTTACATTCACGATTTTCTTTCCAAAGAAAACAAATGGTCGAAGATTCCAACCCTAAAAACCAAGATAATTTTTTTACTAATTGTTCTCTTATTTATGTAATAATAAAATATATATATACACACACACACACACACAATAAGTTACTAATTTGTAATATTGTGCATGCAATTGGGAGTGCTATCGGTGTCTGGGTTTTTAACCGAAATCATATTAGTTTGATAGACGAGACTGACACTCCGATTTACTGTGGAAATGATTGGAACTCGGTAACACAATATGTTTTTGGTTTGTACAAACAATCAGTACTCTTTTCTTTTAACCATTGGAACAATTAGTAGTATTACAATGTGTATGTGCCGATTATTATGGCAACTCTTAGATTCGGTGAAAACTTTGTTAGAGAGATATACAGACGTTAATATTCATATTAAATTCTGCCTTTGACTTCATTCAGGTAAGTACATACTTTCAATACCTAATAGTGACATTAGAAGAAAATGTGTACTTATCTGAATGAAGTCAAAGACATAATTTAATATGAATATTGGCGTCTGTATATCTCCAACAAAGTTTTGTGGAAGTAGGGCACTGTAAAATATGCACGTGCAGATCATCCATAATATTTACACGGAATGTGCATGTACGAACTGTGCACAAAATGTGCACATATTGTTATAGTTATTTCTAATATAATATTTACCATTATTGTTATATATGAAATATTGAAAAGAATGTGCAACACACATTTTGGTAACTATGAAATTTCATTTACTTTAATTTTTATTTCATGTAATATTTAATTATTAAAATAAAATTTTGTTTAATAAAGAGTTTAAATCTAATAACTAATTATTATAATTTATTTCTTTCATCTATTAAAACATCTTGTAAAATTTTATTACTTTATTACAATATACATATAACATATATGCATGTACTACAAAATGCACATATGAATCATGCTAAAACGTGCACATATAGCTCGTGCACAAAATTTGCATGTATGATTCGTGCAGAAAGTGTGTTTAATCAACTTAAAAATATATAATCTTACATGAAATTCAACCATTCGAGCAAGTTTTGTTTCTTAGCTAGGCCTATTTTAAATAACATTTATAAAATGTTCGATCTGAAAGTACTTGCACATATGTAATGTGAGACCCGAACTTCTCACAACCCATAAATGAATATAGTTCATATATTTTTGTATTAATTATGTTCTATTTAGGACTCCACTTTATTTTATCTTGTATTTGTAATTGAGAAATATTTATTCTTTTACATAATTATTGGTGTCAGAACTTTAATATTATTATCAAGATTTAAGTAATAATGTAAATCATTTTATGGTTGGTAGTACTATTGAAATGAATATGAAATAAATTCACTACTCATTTGACCAATATATTTCTTGTATTGTGTGCATTTTTATTATTTATATGATATTTAATATTTACATGAATTTCCTATTATTTAGTTGCTAATCGTGAATTTACAATATTTTATTATGCTTTTAAATATTAAATTATTCGTGTGCTATTATATGTTTAGTGGTGAGAAAATCCTATTAAATTTATTTGGGTTTTGTTAGAATTCAAGTGGTATTTAAAATTTAGATATGTGATATTTGTTATAAAGTAAAAAATTAAGATATACAATAAAATAAATAATAATATGTTAGTAATAGTGAATAAGTTGGTATACCAAACTTAGTTCGCGTGTATACCCGTAACATATATAGGATATGTATGTGTTCTATGTAAATTAATATATATTATAAAAATAAAAATAAAAAACTTACTTGTGAAGTTCTATTTAGGCGGTGGGATGAATACATACCCCCACCGTCCCTTTTTCATTTTGAAGGCAATAAAGAGAGAAGGATGGAGATTGAGGACGAGAGAGAGAAAATTGATTAGGCGTGAAATTGTTATGATTTATAGCTCGATTTGCCTGTGTTTTGAGTGAATTCGATGAGTATTTAGAGTCATTTGAGTACTATTTTCATAAACTAATGAATTTGCCTTTTTGATGCTCATAGATGGATAGAGGGCGAAGAATGGAGTCCGTACGACTTTGAATCGACTCAAACGGATGCTCGGATGAGAAGATATGGAAGAAATATGAAAAGTATTAATTCGAGCAAGCAAAAGTATCAGTTGGAGGTATTGGTGTATACTGTAAAGCAAACTTTTGTTGGGCTTTTATGGATATATTCGATTTCCTTATTATCTGAAATAAATGGTTTTTCACATTATTGCAATCTTATTAATTGCTTGTATTACTTGTATGTCTGTTTATCTTATATTGTAGATAATGTGGTGGGTTTGTAGTCACACAGAAGATCACATTGTCAGTTCCTTGTAAGATATAAACAGTATTCACAACTGAGATAGTTCTGGACATAACTATTGGTATAAGTTGTAGTATGAACTTGTTAGTGGCTTGTCTTGGCCATTAGTTCATACTAGTACGCTATGTCGTATTGAATGGATCACAGTTAAGACATGTTCTTCTATTCTGACTGTTATGAAGAACTAAAGGTCTTGGTGACTCTTGTAATTCTTAACCCTAATTGTGATATCTAGATATGTGGAGCGCTTGTTCACTACTTTGATTTACTATGGGTGAGAATCTTGTTAGATTCAACGCACTATGTATTTTGGGTAGTGACATCGTTTGCATGATGTCTATTTATTGACATTAGGGCACTGTGTCCTGGTGATCCAGGTTGATGACGTCCCCTTGAGGAAACTCATAAAGGATTGTCGTATTAAACCCTGCAGGTGGATTATATCCGTACGACAACAAGGTTGAGTGGTACTACTCAAGGAATAATAGATGTTAATTAATTAAAGCGGTCAGAAGCTTTAATAATTAATGGACGTGCGATATCTTTAACACGGGGAATTATAGAGTCTAATAGAAGCCCTGATTCGGTTCGGGATAGGATGGGAGTGCAACATTAATTCTCAAGTGGAATGAATTAATGTTCACGGGCCAAATAAATGTTCTGGGCTGAACATAAGAGTATTTGGGTCCGTGAGGAGCCCAATGTTGGAGTTATACGTGAAAGTATGCTTTTACTTTGTATAACTCGTGTATCAAACACTCGTTTTATGAGAATAATTCTTTTATCGCATTTGCTTTAGTTATGATTGAATGTTGAATTTCTATTGCAAATCGTTCAATATATAGTACGTGTTACATTGTAGTTAATGTGGTGATACCCGATCACGGAAGACAACATTAACAGTTTGCTTGTAACTAAACGTACGTTTTCACGACCTAGGTGGAATTGAACAATCCGCCGTGAAAGGTCGATGTGTAAGGCTCAGATTGGTCTGTCTTGACTAAGAGATTGCACTAGCACATTTAGTATGTGTTGAAGAGGTCCTACAGCGAGGATAAATTCTTCTGTTCTGAAAGGTGAAGAATTAGACCTCAGTGGTTGTTGATTTCTTAATCTCCGTCACTTAAATATGACCGTGTGTGCTTAATAGTTACTGCTTTGATTCATGTTGGGTGAGAATCATTGCGACTTCGAACTTTGTGTCTTGGGCAGTAATATTAATCATACAACGGTTGCTAAGATTTAATACGGAGAAACGCGTGCGAGTACGGCTCGTGTGATTAGTCCCCTTGGTGGGCTCAGAAGTTTTATTGTACCAAATCTTGCAAGTGAAGAATTAGTTTCTTCGGTACGAATAATAATGTTGAGCTGTCTTTACTCCAAGGTGAAATATATTAATTAATTTAGAGCTATTCAGAAGCTTAATTAATTAATGGACTTGATAATCTTAAACGCGGGAAATAATAACCGGGAGCCCATATTATCGTAATATGGATTAAGATGGATAGTGCAATATTAATTTATTAGTGGTAATAATTAATATTAATGGGCTGAATTATATTGGGGCTCAATATTGAAACTTAGAAGTCCATTAGGAGGTCCAATCTTAATTCTCCTTAAGGCCCCTCAAGTAGCCCATTAAGTAGCCCAATAATGATAAGGTGATTAAAATAAAAAGATAATATCATGCTGATTTTATCCTTGTATTTTTCGAAAATTTTGAATGTTGGAGAGAAAAGATTTTGTTGATTTTCTTGGAAAGATATTATGGAAGATATGTATTCTAGGAATACAAGAATATCTCGTATATTCAAGAAGATCCAAATCTTGGATTCTTTTCTACATGAATTTTCGAAAATTGACCCTAAATATGTAGGGTGAGATTTTTGTGGAATATTTTATTTTGGAGAAAAGAATATATGAGATATATTCAAGATTTCTTAGAGTCTAAGAAAAGATTTTTTTCCAAGCCCAAATATCACTAAAAATTTCGGCCCCTACATATTATAAATAGGGGATGATTATTTCATCCCCAAGTACATAATTTCATGTGTTGGAAAAATCAAGAAACATAGATATTTTTCTTTTTCCTTAGTTTATTAAATTACTTGAAAGCGTCTCCCACCGGCGATCAAGTGAGGTGAAAAGGGAAATACTTGAGAAGGCTTTAGGTTGATAGAGCGAGATTATAATTGTCCCGTATATCCAAAGGCCAATTCTACAAGAGGTACGTTAATCGCATATTTACTTGTTTATTCCGCCTAGTTAATATGTGAAATTAATTTAACATGCATGATGAAAACTAGTTGTTGGAATTATTATTTTAATTAATTAGGATTAGTTCATGATAGTAATAATTGTGTTTAAATTCGTATTTAAATTTCATCCAGAATAGATTCCGGGCACCCCTATTTTCCCAACAACTGGTATCAGAGCCACGGTTTCGGGCTCTGAATTTTAAATTGGAATTTAAATTGTTAAACATTAAATTGAAATTGGATAGTAGAATTGTTAGATCTTTTTTGCAGGTATCCAATTGTCATGGTTTTAATGTTGTTAATTTCATGCGTGTAAATTAATTGTTTTTTAATTCGATTCGTTCGAATTCGTTTTTCTCGTGAGAAAATCCACGAGTAGATTAGTTATTTTTATTTTGATTCGATCATTGTAATAGACTAGTCTAGATCTAGTATTTATTTTTTTTGTAAAAAAAAATTGTAACCGGATCGTGACGAAGAACGAAGAATTAAAAACGGCGTACCCGGACGATGCATACAAGCGTGGCGCGTGTATGGATGTAAAATCATGCAAGGGGTGAAGAAAACGAGGACGAACGGCGAAAAAACGACGCACGGGGGTGCACGGCGCACGCCGTGCGCGACGGGTGGCCAGCGCCGCGCGCACCGCGTGCGCGCCTCGGGCGCGTGGCTGCAGCGCCTCGGGGCACTCCGGGTGGCGCCTCGGCGCGCCTCCGTGCAGCGCCTCGGGTGCGCCTCGGCTGCACCTCTGGGCTGCGCTTCGGCGGGCTTCGGGCAGCGTTTCGGCGCCTTTTGGGCTGGGAAGCGCGCGGGCCCACTTCGTGGGCCGACGCGCGCTGTATCTCGGGCCGTGGAATTTTTTCGGTTCGTGTTTTTTTTCCGTATGATTTTAAACGTCGTCTCGAACCCCAAACGATGTTGTTTTTGATGAAGTGTTGCTGTTCGAGTGGGAGCACGTCGAGACGAACGTCGGAAAGCAACAAGGATGATTTTTCGCATCAAGACGTGAAGAAATTAAACCGTGACAATTGGATTCGAGTGCTCCAATGTGTTTAATTTTGTTTTGATGGATGTTTTATTTCGTGCATGTTGGGCGCGGAGTCCAGCATCTCCCAGCCGAGTCGGGCACGATAAAGGCCCGGTGCGCCAAGTCCGGCGGAGGCTATTCGAACCGTGGCGCTGTAGCTAGATGGGGTTAAAGGAAATAAAGTAGCACCTCACTACAAGTCCGGGCTTTTAGTCTAGTGGCAAGCGCTTGATCCTACAATTGGTATCAGAGCACAGGTCACGGGTTCGAACCCCAGTGGAAGGCATTTGTTGGCCAAGAGGGCTGGCAGATGCTGGGGGGGGGGGATTGTTGGGTGCGGAGTCCAGCATCTCCCAGCCGAGTCGGGCGCGATAAAGGCCCGGTGCGCCAAGTCCGGCGGAGGCTATTCGAACCGTGGCGCTGTAGCTAGATGGGGTTAAAGGAAATAAAGTAGCACCTCACTACAAGTCCGGGATTTTAGTCTAGTGGCAAGCGCTTGATCCTACAATGCACTTATTATTATTTGTTAATATGTGTTTGCATAAATTTAATTGTCCAAGAAAAACCTTACTTTCGAAAATTACTAAGTATGTTTTTATAATCGCAATTTTATTCCGGATATTAAAATTGGATTATTTTGACCTCCATAATTTATTTATTTGTGAAGTTCTTTTGGAATACATTTCCCCCTCTGATCGGCCAAAAGAACGGATTTCACATGAATAAATTTCGAAAGGATGATTGTGGATTATTACTAGTGGCGGTATTAACCCTCACCACGAGTGGCTTGCTCAAAGCGAAATAATAATCCTGTATTTAATTATGGTTACTACTTAGGCATAGGAAATTGATATTAACTTACTCCCCTCGGAGTCCCTGTCAGTTTCTATGTGGTCAAAGTGGGAGCCAACTATTAATTTTGAATTAAGGATTTGTGACTTTTAAGTTTGTAATCCGCTTGAATGTGTTTAAATGTATAGACCACCCCTCGTGACGCATTTAACTTGTTTCGAGATGTTGGTTGATGCATGATTATATTGTTTTAAGGTTTCAATATAATTGATGTGATCAAAATTATGTGATAATTTCGTATTTTTCTAGATATTAATATGAATGTATGTTTTATTCTCAGTTCATCATGTCGCAACCTTTTAATCCACTGTATAGTATACTTAATGATAATAAACTTGTTGGTGAGAACTATGTTGATTGGAAACGTAATATAAACATGGTCCTTCCTGCGCAAGAACACTATTGGATATTTAGCGTTGACGTACCCAAGAAACCTAATGATAAGTCAAGTAATGGGAAAAAGGCGATATTCGATGATTGGAAGCATTCCAATGAGCACATGAAGCACATCATCTTGACATTTATGTCTGAGGATTTGAAGCGCATTCATGAAGGCATTGAAGCGGCTGTTGATATCATGAATAGCCTTGAAGAGATGTTTCAACATCAGAACCCCATGGCGAATCTGTTCACCATTCGTGAGAAGCTCACGAAGGAAATGGTGAAGGGAACACCTGTAAGGGATCATGTTCTCAATTTTAGGCGTGAGTTTGAGAAACTCGAGTTTCTTGGTGCCGGACAAAGTGAAGAAAGTCAAATCGATTCCATACTCCTAAAGCTATCGAGTAGTTTTGATGGGTTCTTTTGGGAATACATGTTATCTGAACACAAGTTCACTTTGGATACCCTGCTCAAAGCCCTGATAACGGTAGAGTCATACTTGGGGAGTAGGGACGAGGCTTTGGTGATCAAGAGCTTTTTCTCGAAATCTAGGCCAATGGAAGGTGAGATTGAGAAGGAGGTGGTTGATCGGAACCAAACCAGTAGACTCACTTTGGGAGGCAAGAAAAAAGCTTTCAAGCCGTACGGCGTGAAGATATCCGGTAAGAATAAGTGCTTCAATTGCGGGGAAAGAGGACATTGGAGGTCTACCTGTTCTAAGCCTAAGAAGGCGGTAAAGAAAGGTAAGTCTCATGCTTTAGTCGTTGAAACATATGTTGCGACGTATGCTGCCCACGTTTGGGTAGTGGATACCGGGGCAACTGATCATATTTGTTTCACTCTTCAGGGGTTCCAGCTAACCCGGCGACTTAGCAAGAATGAGATCACCATCACTTTGGGCGATGCTACGAGAGTGGCAGCCGAAGCAGTGGGAGTCGTGCACCTATCTTTTGAAGATATAGTTTTAATTTTAAGAGATGTTTTATACGTTCTGAACTTTAGGAAGAATTTAATTTTGGTTTCTAAGTTATTTTTTGATGGATATTCAGTTACTTTTAATAAAGTTGTTACTGTTTCTTTTAAGAATGATGTTATCTGTCATGGAACGTTGGTAAACAATCTCTATATGATTAAGTGTGCACACCACTCAAATAATGAATCTAATAACACGTCGATCATTTCGAGCAATAAAAGAAAGCGTTCTTCGGAGGTGAACGAAACACTTCTATGACATCTTAGACTAGGTCATATTAATCTAAAGCGGATAGAGAGATTGGTGAAAGATGGATCCTTGGAATCGCTCCAAGTCGAGCCGTTTCCAACTTGTGAATCCTGTTTAGAGGGTAAGATGACCAAGAGGGCATTTGGAGCCAAGGGGAATAGAGCCACGGAAGTGTTAGAACTCGTTCATACCGATGTGTGTGGTCCAATGACGATCAAAGTGAGAATGGGGTATGAGTATTTCGTTACCTTCATTGACGATTACTCAAGATATGGGTACATTTACCTTATGCGGCATAAGTCTGAAACTTTTGAAAAGTTTAAAGAGTTTAAGGCCGAAGCCGAGAAACATAGGGAAAAGAGTATCAAGTTTCTACGATCAGATCGTGGAGGTGAATACCTCAGCGATGAATTCTTGAACTACCTATCGGACGAAGGGATCGTATCCCAGTTGACCGCACCGGGAACCCCTCAACAGAACGGTGTGGCGGAACGAAGGAACCGGACTCTTTTAGAGATGGTCAGATCCATGATGAGTTATTCGGATTTACCCAAGTCGTTTTGGGGTAACGCCTTGGAAACGGCGGCTTATATTCTAAACTTGGTGCCATCCAAATCGGTTCCTAAAACCCCAATGGAATTGTGGACCGGGCGCAAGCCCAGTCTAAAACATTTGTAGATTTGGGGTTGTCGGGCATACGTGCTAGACAAGGAAGCCGGTAAGTTGGATCCACGTTCGGAATTAAGGCTGTTTATAGGATACCCTGCGGGAACGAAAGAGTGTATGTTCTATAGTCCCAAGGATCAAAAGACCGTGATTAGTACACACTTTAAATTCTTGGAGGAAGATTATATGAACAATCGGAAACCTAAAAGTGAAATTACCTTAGAAGAATTGAGAGGTCAAACCTCGATACCAAGTATACAAGATGATGTACCACACGTCACATCTTCACAACCGGAACCCCGTCGTAGTGGGAGGGTTCCTAGGCAACCCGAGAGATTCATGGGGATAGGAGAATCTTCGGATTTGGTTCTCGGCGTTGAATCAGACCCATGGACGTACGACGAGGCAATCCAAGACAAAGACGCGGAGTCATGGCAAACGACAATGGAGGCCGAGATGGGTTCGATGGATCATAATCAAGTGTGGGAGTTGGTCGAGCCACCCAGTGGGGTAGAACCCATTGGATGCAAGTGGGTGTACAAGAGGAAAAGAGGACCGGACGGAAGGGTTGAAACCTTCAAAGCGAGGCTTGTGGCCAAAGGGTATACTCAGAAAGAAGGGATCGATTATGAGGAAACCTTTTCGCCTGTAGCTATGCTTAAGTCCATCCGTATTCTCTTGTCGATCGCTGCGCACCTAGATTACGAGATCTGGCAAATGGATGTCAAGACGGCTTTCCTTAACGGAAGTCTTGACGGGATAGATATCTATATGCAACAGCCCAAAGGTTTCATTGAAAAAGGCCAAGAGAATCTCGTATGCAAGCTCAAGAGATCCATTTACGGACTTAAGCAAGCATCGCGTACTTGGAACCAGTGTTTTGATCAAGTGATTAAGTCTTATGGGTTTGATCAAAACGAGTTCAAAAGTTGTGTGTATAAGAAGCGTGACGGAACTGCGGTGGTATTCTTAGTATTATACGTAGACGATATTCTGCTCATTGGAAACAATGTAAAGGTATTGTCAGACGTAAAGGTATGGCTGTCAAAACAATTTGATATGAAGGACTTAGGGGAAGCCGGTCGCATCCTTGGGATCAAAATCACTCGCGATCGCAAGAAGAGGATGTTGGGCTTATCGCAAGCTTCATACATTGACACTTTTTTGAAGCGTTTCAGCATGCAAGATTCCAAGAAAGGTTTTGTACCTTTTAGGCACGGAATCCATCTATCGAAAGAAATGAGCCCTAAGACGCAAGTAGAGATAGATGACATGAAAGGTGTTCCGTACGCTTCGGCCGTAGGAAGCCTTATGTATGCAATGCTGTGTACGAGACCGGATATCTGCTTTTCCGTGGGCATGGTGGCAAGATATCAAAGTAATCCCGGGAAAGACCATTGGACTGCCGTAAAGTGCATCTTGAGGTATCTGAAAAGAACTCGGGAGCGGATGCTGATTTACCAGTCAGATAGTCTAGTTCCCGTGGACTCGGATTTCCAATCAGACATAGACTCAAGAAAGTCAACCTCGGGTAGTGTGTTTTACATGGGAGGAGGAGCCATTTCATGGAGAAGCGTTAAGCAGAAATGCATCGCCGATTCGACCATGGAAGCCGAGTATGTAGCTGCTTGTGAATCAGCGAAAGAGGCAGTTTGGCTCAAGAACTTCTTAGTGGACTTGGACGTTATTCCGAATTTGCCCGACAAGATAACTGTCTTTTGTGACAATGCCGGAGCAGTTGCAAATTCAAAGGAACCGAGAGCCCACAAGGCCAGCAAACACATAGAAAGAAAATACCATCTGATACGAGAAATCGTTAAGAGAGGAGATATAGAGGTGGCAAAGATAGCGTCGGGTGACAACCTAGCGGATCCATTCACAAAGGATCTGCCTCAGAGTACATTCGAGAGACATGTGGATGGAATGGGAGTCAAGACTATTGCCAATCTGCTTTAAGTATAAGTGGGAGGAATTATTAGGTTAGTGTAGGTTGACATAAGATGTCACGTAGAGCTACTACACTAAGACATGCGTGATGTATACTAAAAGCAGACTTTAAGTATACGTGGGAGATTGTTGGAGTTATACGTGAAAGTATGCTTTTACTTTGTATAACTCGTGTATCAAACACTCGTTTTATGAGAATAATTCTTTTATCGCATTTGCTTTAGTTATGATTGAATGTTGAATTTCTATTGCAAACCGTTCAATATATAGTACGTGTTACATTGTAGTTAATGTGGTGATACCCGATCACGGAAGACAACATTAACAGTTTGCTTGTAACTAAACGTACATTTTCGCGACCTAGGTGGAATTGAACAATCCGCCGTGAAAGGTCGATGTGTAAGGCTCAGATTGGTCTGTCTTGACTAAGAGATTGCACTAGCACATTTAGTATGTGTTGAAGAGGTCCTACAGCGAGGATAAATTCTTCTGTTCTAAAAGGTGAAGAATTAGACCTCAGTGGTTGTTGATTTCTTAATCTCCGTCACTTAAATATGACCGTGTGTGCTTAATAGTTACTGCTTTGATTCATGTTGGGTGAGAATCATTGCGACTTCGAACTTTGTGTCTTGGTCAGTAATATTAATCATACAACGGTTGCTAAGATTTAATACTGAGAAACGCGTGCGAGTACGGCTCGTGTGATTAGTCCCCTTGGTGGGCTCAGAAGTTTTATTGTACCAAATCTTGCAAGTGAAGAATTAGTTTCTTCGGTACGAATAATAATGTTGAGCTGTCTTTACTCCAAGGTGAAATATATTAATTAATTTAGAGCTATTCAGAAGCTTAATTAATTAATGGACTTGATAATTTTAAACGCGAGAAATAATAACCGGGAGCCCATATTATCGTAATATGGATTAAGATGGATAGTGCAATATTAATTTATTAGTGGTAATAATTAATATTAATGGGCTGAATTATATTGGGGCTCAATATTGAAATTCAGAAGTCCATTAGGAGATCCAATCTTAATTCTCCTTAAGGCCCCTCAAGTAGCCCATTAAGTAGCCCAATAATGATAAGGTGATTAAAATAAAAAGATAACATCATGCTGATTTTATCCTTGTATTTTTCGAAAATTTTGAATGTTGGAGAGAAAAGATTTTGATTTTCTTGGAAAGATATTATGGAAGATATGTATTCTAGGAATACAAGAATATCTTATATATTCAAGAAGATCCAAATCTTGGATTCTTTTCTACATGAATTTTCGAAAATTGACCCTAAATATGTAGGGTGAGATTTTTGTGGAATATTTTATTTTGGAGAAAAGAATATATGAGATATATTCAAGATTTCTTAGAGTCTAAGAAAAGATTTTTTTCCAAGCCCAAATATCACTAAAAATTTTGGCCCCTACATATTATAAATAGGAGATGATTATTTCATCCCCAAGTACATAATTACATGTGTTGGAAAAATCAAGAAGCATAGATATTTTTCTTTTTCCTTAGTTTATTAAATGACTTGAAAGCGTCTCCCACCGGCAATCAAGTGAGGTGAAAAGGGAAATACTTGAGAAGGCTTTGGGTTGATAGAGCGAGATTATAATTGTCCCGTATATCCAAAGGCCAATTCTACAAGAGGTACGTTAATCACATATTTACTTGTTTATTCCGCCTAGTTAATATGTGAAATTAATTTAACATGCATGATGAAAATTAGTTGTTGGAATTATTATTTGAATTAATTAGGATTAATTCATGCTAGTAATAATTGTGTTTAAATTCGTATTTAAATTTCATCCCGAATAGATTCCGGGCACCCCTATTTTCCCAACACCCAAACCCTATACCTTCTAACAGATCCCTAGTCTGGCCCATGAAACCTAAGGAGTCTATATAAAGGCTTCAATTTCATCTTTGAAACCCTAGCACTCTAAGATCAGATGAGCAGCAGCCGAAATTCGTGAGTGGGGTTTTGAGGAGACGGAATTGGGAGGCACTTTTCTCCACGTTCGCTAGTTCGCCGTCCACCCGGTGTACGAACGAGGTTGGGAGACAGACTAGAAGATCTCTAGTGGAATCAACACCTCGGTCTTCAAGGGTAACGAATCTAAACTTGTCTTTAGATGCATGTTTAGGTCTTTTAATTGTTTATACACGTTTGATATCCCAACAACGATCTTGGGGACGGACCGCCTTCACCGGCGCGTTCTATCAGGAGGTGCTCAAGCATGAGGACTCGAGCACCTAGTGCTCAAGCACTCGTGTGGGGCGCTCGAGTGGATTCAAGTCGAGCGCCTAGCGCTCGAGCAATGGAGGTAGAGCACCTGACGTTCTAGAAGAGGAGGCACTCGAGTGAGCATCACATGAGCGCCCAGCGCTCGAGTTATCGCGAGTCGAGTGCCTAGCGCTCGAGTAGAGGGAGCTCGAGCGGTGAAGTTTCTGTATATTTCGAGCGCTCGAGTACATGCCCAGCTCGAGCGGTTCTCGGGATTTTTCAGCCCATGACGTTTTAAACTGCCCATGCCTATATATACCTCAGCTCAAGCACGTTTTTGGACACCACTTCATACTGAGAGATAGATTTTGATAGAGAGAAGCTTGCGAGAGTTTATCACGAGGTTTTGAACGTGTAATCGAGGTTTTTGAACTTACAAATTCATAGATTAGAATTTTATTTCGTTATTTCTTCCTTCAACGTTTAAAATTTTCAGACCTAGTTTTTATTATTAATTGAGATTCATTTTTGAGACCTTGATTTATTGTTATAACATAGTTTATGTTCTTGAGTTCTTCAATTAAATTCATCATGTTTATGTTTGTTGCTCATTTAATTGGTTTAGCTATCGTATTCACCATGTTAGGCTAGAACCCTTGCATGCTTAGGGTAGGATGAACTCGTAGAAGTAGGACGTTGGTACATAATTAGGATAACTCGTGATGTTTAGTTTTGATTCTCTTAATTAATTGAATTCTTAAAATAAACCCTAGAATTATCTTGGAATTGAGTATGAAAATTGTTAGAGAGAGGACGACCATATCAATCTTTAATAACGAGTAGCCTTAACAAGAGGGTTTTAGAAGGGGTTTATAATCTACTGGTTTATCTAGGGAGGACGACCGCATCACCTTAGTTAAATTAGAGTCTCATTAATTAAGCACAATCCATATAACCTGTTTAGTGGATTAGTGAAGTCGGTTGATAGAATGAAGTATTAGGGTTAATTCTTAAGCTTTTAGTCTTTCAATCTAATATGCTTAGGATTATTACTTGCACATCACGAATATTCTAGTTGTCGTACTAACTCCATTAGTATACGTAGGGACTTCGATCCTGAGCATCATCATCTCATATTTGAATCTTATACCCGAGTTATTAGTTAATTTAATTATTTACATTCATAGTGATAGAAGATAGAGTAGTTTAAAACTATTCTTGAAACCGAACATACACTCATATTAACTACGACGCGTAGATCTCCAGGGCTCTATTCGCATACATACCTTCCCTTGGGTACGATACTACTTGATCCCTATACTTGCTAATACTACAGGGAACTCATGCGCTTGTGGGGTGACTACTAGTATATCTAGTATTTTGCGTTCAATTTAAAAACATGGAGATATGAATGGAACAAGCCGATAAAGTGATTTAAGGGCTTGTATTTTTAACGCGCTGAAGATTCGAGGTAAGTAGAACTTTATTTGAATTTGCAATGCATAAATATAGTATTTTGTGATTGTTTATTTCTAAGCGGCTATACGTGAATTGTAATATATGATTGTTGTTCTGTGGTTATCGTGAGTTGAGTTTGTGAGCTTAATATTTGATGTTGATTTAACTTGTAAGTTCAGTGATTGTTTTGAAATAAACTGAGAAGTTCCAATTAGTATTGTAAAATGAACCCGTGAGTGCAACTATCGTGAAAATGAGCATGCGAGTTAAGTTGCTATGAAATGAATTGCTGTGTTTAGAGATATATGAACTTTGTGAAAGATTTGGGTAACGTATATATTGGGTTGTGTGCTCGTATATTTTGGATTGTGTGCTCTGGGCTATGTGCTCGTATATTTTGGGTTGTGTCCTCCGGCCTTTGTGCTCGTATATTTTGGGTTGTGTGCTCTTGGCTTTGTGCTTGTGTATTTTGGGTTGTGTGCTCGTATATTTTGGGTTGTGTGCCCTAGGCTTTATGCTCGTATATTTTGGGTTGTGTGCTCGTATATTTTGGGTTGTGTGCTCTGGGCTTTGTGCTCGTATATTTTGGGCTATGTACTCGTATATTTTAGGCTGAGTGCTCGTATATTTTTGGTTGTGTGCTCTGGGCTGTGTGCTCGTATATTTTGGGCTATGTGCTCATATATGGTGGTCTGTGTGCTCGTATTTGTTGAGTTTAGTGCTCTGATCTGTGTGTTCTGGTTATATGGGATTAATTTGATGCTTTGTGCTATGTGTTCTTGTTATTGAGTAAAGTGTCTATGATATATTTAGCTTAGCGTTCTGGATTATGCGCTCGTGATTTGTTGGGTTTAGTACTTTTGTCGATGCATAATAGTGAGCCTATGGGTCCTTAACGAGTATTTCAGAAATAAATTGGTGATTTTGAATGAGAGTGCATTGTGCATAGTGAGGATTTTGAGATAAGCATCACATCATGCATAATTTCTGCTTACTGACATTTATATATCTCACGTAGTTTGTGCATTGTAGGTAAATCTGATGATGTATGATGACCTGTTCATACTGGGCTAGTGTGGCGCTCTTGCAGGCTTTTGAGTTGCGGTGTACATAGATGACGACTTGTGTGCCTTACCGTGGACTTGTATTTTGAGTTGTGTTGTATAAAATTTATGTATTATATTGTTGAGTTGGTTAAGGGCGGTCGTGTCATGTAATGATCAATGATGATCATTAAATGTAAAATAAAATTTCTCAATAAATATAAACTTACCTAGGGATGACACTACAAGAAAAACTGCTTTTAGTGACGGGAGAAGCTGTGGCTAAATGCTGAAATACTCTCACTAAAAACTTTTAGTGACGGGAAATCTCCTGTCATGGCCTCTAACTACTGTTTCTCTAGTTAAAGATCAATAGTGACAGAATAGAGTCCTGTCACTAATAAATATATAATTAGAGTAAATATACCCTCACTAAAACAACTTTAGTGATGGAAAATTCCGTCACTAATACAAATATTTTACCCTTACTAAAAGAACTTTAGTGATATAAAATTCCGTCACTAATACAAATATTCACCCTCACTAAAATAATTTTAGTGATGGATAATCCGTTCACTAATACAAATATCTACCCTCACTAAATGAACTTTAGTGATGTAAAATCCCGTCACTAATACAACTATTCACCCTCACTAAAATAATTTTAGTGATGACAAATTCTGTTACTAATACAAATATCTAACCTCACTAAATGAACTTTAGTGATGAAAAATTTCGTCACTAATGTTGATAGGCGAACATAAATCGATGATGGGCGAGCAAGGATTAAAGCCATAAGAAGGATTACGAGAAATCAACCCCAAATCAAATTAATAAAGAAAATCAAGTCGGGGTGCATAAACTAATCCGAGGAGTGTATAAAGTGACGAACAACTATACCGACGAACAAGATATTGGCGAACAAGTTTAAAGATCAAAGACCAAATACGGATCCATCATCAAGTCAAAAATGACGAACAACATTGGTAAAAGCGTAACAGTTATCAGCCTAAGAGGTGTATGCAGACGAACAAAGGACCAAGATCCCAAAGCCAATCAGTGCAAGACACAAAGGCGAACAACTTCTAAGCCATACACCCAAGCGGCGAACAACTTCTATGAAAGAACTATCCTGGATCGATTTAAACCGACATGGACGAACAACAATGAAGTCCGAGATAAGACCAAAGAAGACTTTATAACTAAGATTCAGCTTAGATAAGGTCAAACTAGAGTCAAATGACACATGTCAAGTATGCAGGCTAGGGAGACCAACAGTCAGGAACACCTCATGCTTGCTAGTCTCTATAAATAGTTGTTCTCCAGCTTATGAAATACAAGTTCAAATTCATAAACACTCCCAAAACACACAGTGATACACCTAAACGTGCACACATACGAAATTAATTCAATTTCGATTTTCGTACATCTAATTTCATAACCCGAACCTCGATTTACCATTTATGGTGGTAACCAATCACACGTAATTGATTGATGATCAATAAACCGAACTTAAACAGTCACTAATCCACCCGATAAAATTTGATCACCAACAATTTTGGCGCTAGAAGGAGGGTATCGAACCTTCGGTTAGTGTGATTACTCAAGAACTTCAAGTTGAAAACTTGAAGATTCAAAGAAAATCTTAAGAAATACTTGAAGATACAAGCAAAGGTGTTCTTGGTGTTCTCGGTGTTCTCGGTGTTCTTCAGTATTAAAATTAAAGAACAATCTAATTCAAATGCCTCAATCAAAGGAAACCCAAGCATCACGCTTGTCAAGGAGAGCATCTTCCACCCGAGCCTCGTCGGCCGACCACCAGGATCGAAATCCTAGACATGTGAATAGATCACAGCACATGGCCATAACCCATAATTTCCCACCTGAAATGGAGGCCCTGGCGAACAACCCTAATGAACTGGCCAAGACCATTGCTGCTCTCCAGGCTCTACAGAGACAGCAAGATCAGAATAGGCCTTTCACTAGTGAGGCCTAAGGACAAACCTGTGGAAGTTGTTAGGGCCAGATCGACCAGGGGCGAACAACACGAGGTGAACAGTGCCCAAGTCAGGCGGGATAAGGGCAAAGCAAAGATGGTTGAACCAAGAGAGGGCCAGGCTGAATCTGCTCGCGGGCGAACAACAATGTCGAGCCACGGGACAACCCGCTCTAGTGCCCAGGACAGACTTGGCCAACCCCAGCAACAGGAGAAAGTTGCTCGCCGGGAAGCTGAGCATAGGCGAGCAACATTTGAACAACCTCGCCCTTCGGTCCATGAAAGACTTTCCCAATCTGCCTTTAGACGCTTGGGACCAAATGCGGCGAGCAACCCAAAGAAGCAGCTCCAGGATTTGCCTTCTCCAAGCGAGGGACTGCGACGAACAGAAAGGTTTGCACCTTTGTTCGCCGAACAGCCTCCAAGTCAGGGGGCATCTCTGGATGAGCTATCAAGCTTGAGGAGGGCGATAGAAAGTATGCAGGGACAATTGGACCAGCAAAGAGGTGTAGGGACGACCAGCTTGTCATCTTCACCATTATCAACTTACATTCTGAAAGCCCCGATTCAGAAGAAAGTCCAATTCCCTGCAAGCATACAATATGACGGCTTTGCTGATCCCCGAGTTCATCTAACAAAATACTCATATTATATGGTCTCGGTGGGAGCTAGCGATGCCACTCAATGCCGAAACTTCCCGTTAACCTTGGGAGATCGGGTGCACAAATGGTTCTCAGCATTGCCATCAGCATCCATCCATTCATTCACTCAGCTAAGTCGGGAGTTCCTGTCTCATTTCTCAACGGCGGGATCGTACTTGTCCCAGAAACACCGGTTGTCAGACCTAAAACAAAATGATGACGAGTCAGATCGAGCATTCATGGAAAGGTTTGACAAGGTACTGTTAGAGGGTGAGCCCGTCAACGAGGACACAAAAATTGTTGCTATTATGGCAGGACTGAAGAAAGGGTCAAAGTTATGGAAAGAGGTACATCTGAAGTGCCCAAGAAGCTACGCCGAGTTCAGAAATCAGGCCGGCATATTCGTTTCTATGCATGAAGCCCTGCAATCAAACTTGGGGGAGAACAAAGTCGACCCCAAGGAGAACAACAAAAAACCTGGTGCAACAAGCTATCGAGTCCCTAAAAACATGAAAGCATTCACTGAAGGGACAGAACTCAAAGAAAAGTTGAATCAGGTGATAACAGTGTCAGTCGATACTGTTTATGAGAATGTAAAAGATAAGGAGTTGCTCTCCCCTCCCCGGAAAATTCGCCAAGACACTGGCAAACTCAACCCTAACAAGTATTGTGCCTACCATCAAAGCGTGGGGCATTTTACAAGTGAATGTAGAGATTTGCTCAGGCAGCTATGGCGTTCCTACGAGGACGGAAAGCTCTCCGATTTTGTCAAAAGACAACCCGGAAAAAGAGCCCGGGAGAACAACTCTGAGGACGAAGATGATCAACCCCAGAAGAACAATAAGCCGGCACGACCAGTTCCTGCCATTCCTACTCGTCCATTGGAAGATTTGTATATGATGGAACCTGCAGGTCCCGCAGGAGGATGTTCTGATGGACGGCCGCCAATCTCTAATCGAAAAAGAAAGGCTGAATTACGAGCAATCGATCAAGTTCAAGAATTCGGGGTCAAACCATCTATCATGCAGACAACAGAACTGACCTTCACCGAAAAGGACTTAGAAGGAATTTTGACTCCACATAACGATTCGCTCGTAATCTGTGCAAAGATCATGGGGACTCGAGTCCATAGATTGTTGGTCGACACTGGAGCCTATACCAACATCTTGTTCAAAAGCACACTCGATAAACTTGGAGACTTTTCAGCCCATATCCGGGATTCAAACCATAGAATCCTAGGCTTCGGAAACACAGTAACCGTCCCGTTGGGAGAAATTTCTTTGCTTGTACAACTTGTAACGATCGAGGAACCCGAAAAGAATATTACAAGAATGGTAGATTTCTTGGTCGTAGACCAGGAATCGACCTATAATGGGTTCCTTGGTCGACCTTTTTTGAATGAATTTAAAGCTGCCTGTTCAACTTACCATTATTGCTTGAAGTTTCCAACAGCAAGTGGAGCAGGCATAGTTAAAGGAGATCAAAGAAAGGCTCGGGAATGCCTCTTGCAAATGCAAGCAAAATATGTGCAAGTATCCATGATGGAGTTCACAACAAGCTATCCTGCTGAAGAACCATCAATACTGGAGAACATAATGGACATAGAAGATGACCACATGGATACAGACGAACAACATCATGACGAGCAGATGTTGGACGAACAACTCCTCACCACCATGAGGAACATCATCCTGACGAACAACTAAGGGGTGGTGACGAGCAACATTCATATGATGGCTTGGAGGGCCAGGTGTTGACTAACAACAATGAATCAAAGCCAACAGATGATCTAGATCCCCGCCTGGGGGCAGAACCAATGAACATCGAAAATGATTTCAACTCTGAGGGACCAATACTTGACCCTCGTTGGAAAGAACAAAAACGACGAGCAACTTCAGTTGAAGAACTGGAAGCGTTCAAAGTTAATCCTGAAAACGAAGATCTTGAATTATACATAGGATCTGAGCTCCCTGAGCCTTACAGATCCCGAATGAAAGAGTTCCTCAGCAAAAATCTAGATGTTTTTGCTTGGTCTCATGCAGACATGGTGGGGATAGATCCAAAACATGCTTGTCACAAGCTCAATATCAATCAAGCAAAGAGGCCAATCCATCAAAAACGAAGAAAATATGGCCCAGACAAGTATCAAGCTTTGAACGAAGAAGTAAAGAAGTTGCTAGACAACGACCTAATCCGACAAGCACTCTGTCCACAATGGGTAGCAAACCCAGTCCTTGTGAGGAAACCAAACGGGACCTGGAGGCTATGCATAGACTTTACAGATCTGAATGCAGCATGCCCGAAGGACAACTTTCCACTTCCTCATATTGACCAATTGGTGGACAGCACTGCAGGTCATGAAATGCTAACATTCATGGATGCCTTTGCCGGGTACCATCAAATCCCGATGCATCCAGACGATCAAGAGAACACAGCATTTTATACAAACAAAAACTTGCTGTGTTGGAAGAGAATGCCCTTTGGCCTCATCAATGCCGGAGCAACTTATCAAAGGCTGGTGAACAAAATGTTCGACCAGCAAATTGGAGATACAGTAGAAGTCTACGTTGATGACATCGTAATCAAAAGTCCCCATAAAGAAGACCATCTCCAACACTTGACCCAAGTGTTCGAAATTCTTCGATACTACAACATGAAACTAAATCCAAAGAAGAGCAGCTTTGGAGTCCATTCAGGCAAATTCTTGGGTCATCTTGTTAGTCAACGGGGAATCGAGGCTAACCCAACAAAAGTTAAAGCCATTATGGATATGCAACCACCACGTTCAGTAAAAGAAGTGCAAAGACTCACAGGATGTCTGGCAGCACTAAACCGGTTCATATCCAGATCGGGGGACAAATGCCGTCCATTCTTCGAAGCCATCAAAAAAGGACAGTTCACGTGGACTAACAACTGTCAAAAGGCGTTCGACCAACTCAAAGACTACCTGGAAGATGTAAAAATCCTATCAAAACCCGTCCCAGGAGAAAAGCTATATTTATACTTGGCAGCATCGGAGGTGGCCATCAGCTCCGTTCTGGTACGAGAAGACGGCAAATTCCATCAACCTATCTACTACGTCAGCCAAGCTTTGCATGAGGCGGAGATCAAATACTCCCCAACTGAAAAGTTGGCGTATGCATTGGTCATGAGTGTGAGAAAGTTACGGCCATACTTTTTTGATCATCAAGTTGAAGTGCTAACATCTTTCCCACTCAGACAAATTCTCCATCGCCCCGACACAGCTGGTCGTCTACTAAAATGGTCACTGGAGATTAGCCAATTCGGGGTGACTTATGCTCCTCGAACAGCGATCAAAGGGCAAGCGTTAGCCGACTTTATAGTCGAACTAACCTTCCCACCAGATCCGACGAGAGGACTTGATCACCCCTGGCATCTTTATGTTGATGGATCTTCGACTAACATAGCCTCGGGGGCAGGAGTGGTTCTAATTAGTCCAAGCAGACAAGTATTCACTTCGGCAATCAGATTTGGTTTTATGGCAACCAACAACGAAGTCGAGTATGAAGCTCTCATTGCTGGTCTCCATTTATCCCTGACAGTAGGTGTCAGACGGTTGCAAATATTCGGCGATTCACAATTGATTGTGAACCAGGTCTGAGGTGAATATGAAGCGAAGGACGGCCATATGATCGAGTATCAACGAATTGTTGCTCACCTGATGTCCTTGTTAGACCAAGTATTCATTGAACAAATCCCAAGGACGAGCAACACTCAAGCAGATGCGTTGGCCTGACTAGCAACAAGCGAAGGGCCTGCAGAGTTGGCAGATATTATAATTACAAAGATGAATGACCCATCAACAACGAGTTATAATGTCAACCAACTTGACGATCAAACCAGTGAAGAAGAAGACTGGAGAACAAGTATAGTCAAATACTTGAAAAGTGGAGAAAAACCAAACAACTCTTTTGAAGCTGCCAAGCTAATTAAGCAAGCCGCCAGATATACTCTGGTAGGCGAGCAGCTCTACAAAAGAGGAATATCACTTCCACTTCTCAAGTGTTTGCCTAGGGGGCAAGGACGAGCAATACTCGAAGAAATACATGCCGGAGTATGTGGGAATCACACTGGGGGGCAAGCCTTGGCGTACAAAACTATCAGACAAGGCTATTACTGGCCGACTTTACGCCAGGATGCAATAAAAAAAGCAAAGACTTGCCACCAATGTCAAATTTTTGCACCGAACATTCATACCCCGACTCAACAGCTCGTATCGATCTATAGCCCATGGCCTTTTGCTAGATGGGGAATAGACATTATTGGTCCCTTCCCAGCAGGAGTTGGAGGAGTTCGATTTGCCGTTGTGGCAGTCGACTATTATACAAAATGGGCAGAAGCAGAGGCCATGTTGAAGATCACGCAACATAAAATGATCAACTTCATTTGGAAGAACATTGTCTGTCGTTTCGGAGTTCCACAAACCATCGTGACAGACAATGGTCCGCAATTTGATGGGAAGGAGTTGAGAGATTTCTGTACGAAGTGGGGGATCAAAAAACATTATTCAACACCTTATCATCCCCAATCAAATGGACAAGTTGAAGCCGTAAACAAAATTATCAAGCATACGTTAAAAGTACGGCTAGCAGAAAGCAAAAATAGTTGGTCTACAGAACTTCCGGAAGTCCTATGGGCATACAGAGTTTCTCCCAGGTCAAGCACCGGAGAAACACCCTTTGCAATGGCTTTCGGGACAGAGGCTGTAATACCAATTGAGTTAAAGGCCAATACATTCAGGACGACCAACTTTGATGAACAGGCGAACAACTCTGCTTTGGCTGCAGAAATGGATTTGCTCGAAGAAAAAAGATTAAATGCCGAGCTAAAAAATGCTACCTACAAGCAGCGAGCAGAACGCTATTATAATTCCCATGTTAAAGTCAGGGAATTCAGAGTTGGAGATTTGGTTCTAAGAAAGTTGCTCGCCCAATCTTCAGGTATATTGGGACCAACTTGGGAGGGCCCGTATCGTATAACGGAAAAATTCGTTAATGGTGTATACGATATCGAAGATATGGAAGACAAGTCGGCCCAATACTCCTGGAACGCCATACATCTAAAGAAGTACTTTCAATAAGGCGAACAAGTTCTCAATTGGGCGAACAAGTGTCTTGGGGGGCCAGTGAATCAAGTAAGGCAAACCAAAAACTTGCCTAATTTTTTGAATTTTTCGAAATTTTTGCAAGGTTTAGAATGTAAAATTGTTCGGCACATTGTATAGTTTAGTGCTATTTCATCTCTTATTTATAGACGGAGTTGCTCGGCAAAAATGTTATAAGCGAGCATATTTTAGTTAGTGTTCAAAGTTGTTCGTCAGATTATATTTGTTAGTGACAAGCAGTCTTACAACACTTGTAAATTTTTGTAAATTTTTCATTATGTAAATATAGTAGTTGTTCGTCAAAGAGGAAAAGTCCAAAGCTCGAGGTACAAGTCCAATTAAAGGTTGTTCATTTTTTAAAATGAACAGAACCTAAGGACCAAAGCCATTTAAAGGTTGTTCGTTTTTAAAATGAACAGAACCTAAGGCTGAACCCAGATTCCACTAAAGGCAAAGTTCAATTCGAACAAAAGCCCAACACTATATGTTATAATTGCAAAGGCATTGACAAAAAATGTAAAGGCAATTAACATATAAAGAAAATGAGCGAACATGAGAAAGACATTCCATTAATCAAAAGGCATTGAGCCTCAAAAATAGTACAATGATTCAAGAAGTCAAGTACTACAAAAAGAACGAACAACTATTACAGAGAAGAAGAAAAGAAAAAAACAAAGTCCTAAGAACTATTGCTGCTTGGCTGAAGGAGGATTTTGAGTTTGTTCGGCAGGAGGATCGACAATCATATCTCGGGCAAGGTCTTCAGCTGCTTTATTCTCCACCTCTTTAGCAGTTTGCTCGTCAGCAGCAGCCGGCTCTCCCTCTTGCTCGTCTTCGATAGCATGGTGGGGAGGGTGGACGACAGTAATGCTAGGGTCAAGTTTATCAATCTTGACCCCCAATTCAGCCAGGTCCGCCAGCTGGATTTCGATGTTGTTCGGCGGCGTATAATTTTCAATGAACTCGGACAGGTCCTTCCCCATTTCTTCAACCAAGTCTTTATAATCGTAAGCATCGGCCGAGCGGATGCTGTCCGCATAGGCGCAGATATATCCAAGGTTGGAAATAGGGCCAATCCGAGCCTGAACTTCGGCTTCGAGTTGCTCGCTTGTGTAGAGTTTGGTTTCCGCCTCCCGAAGACGAGCAATTTCTGCTTTCAGTTCGGCGTTCTCTTGTTCGGCTGCGGATAGTTTTTTCTCCCCCTCGCCGAGCAGGGCCTCCTTGTCCTTGAGTAGGGCCTCCCTGTCCTTCAGCTCTTTGGACAGGCCTTGAATTTATTCAAGGCACTTGTGCTCAGCATCAATGTAAACATTGATCTGGTTGTTGAGGCGAGCAATTTTAGCCTCGTATTGGCCGACCAGGCCATCTTTCTCTTCCGTAAGCTGCCGAGCAGTGCTCGCATAATGACGAGCAGACTCTTCTTGCTCAACAACTTGATCCATTGCCCTTTGGGCCGTGATGAGGCCGTTGGCGACGAGCATCATTGAAAGGTGGAGATTGTCCACTAGCCCCTGTTGGAGGATGGCTTTGTCCAAGGGACGCGTCCAGGCTCGAGCGACCAACTCCGTTGCCCTGCGAACATGTTCGCCAGGAATCTCCCTTATGTTAACGGGAGTCTTCGAGCAAGCGTACTGATGTACAACACTTGCCCGGCCGGGATGATCGTCAGCACGATATCTGCGAACAAGAAAGAAAAGGATACTTAGAAAAATAATAAAGAAAAAATGTTGATGAATCTTGCTCGGCAGAAGCTGGGATGGACTTACTCCTTGAATTTCCGGTCATCCCAACCCAAATGTGTGAGGTCCTCGGGGCCGCGGCCGGAAGTCGAATCCTTGCTCGCTTTGCCTGTTTTTTCTGCAGGCTCAGTGGAGCGGCGAACAACATCCCCTTCAGGACGGGAATGACTATGGCCTACCTTCTCCTTCCCCTTACCAACAATGGGGACATCATGGGCCAACAGAGTCCCATCCACCTTCTTTAAGCGCTTCCCCGCACGAGGGGGAGAAATTGGTGAAGATGGCTGGGCAGGAGCAGGAGGAGCAGCAGGCCGCGGGACTTTGGCTCCCTCCGCCTTGTTCGTCATCCCCAGAATCTTCGTGGGCGGGTCACCTCTCTTCTTCCGTCCCTTTGGAGGCGCCATCTCGAAGACTCTTTGTTCGAGGAGAGCAAAACTGGGGGGAATTGCAACGGTGACTTGCTCGGCTAAAAAAAAAAAGAGTTAGACGAGCAAGTTGTAAAAGTAAAATGACGAGCAAAATTGGTATCAAGAGTTAGAAATTTTTTCATACCTGGGGGCACTTCCGCTTGTGCTTCCAAGTGATGAGGGTAAGGAAACAAGCGAGCAGCTCTCAAGCACCTTCCCTCACGTAAATACTCAGTGGTCCTATCTGCTTTGTTGTGAAGGCCGACCAAGCAGGAGGTGAATAGAAACTCTGAGCCGACCTCCTCTTCCTCCGAGTTCCACTTGGGCAAACGAGGGCCTGCGAACAAACAAGAAAAGTTAAATTAGAACAGTACAATTCGAAGATGAACAAGAAAATAGTCTTACGTTTAAATTTTCCATAAGAAGCAGGGGAATTTATTCGTCCATCACCACCGTGTGGACCAGAAGATGCTCGCCAATCACCCCCGATGAAGAAGAAGTGCTGTTTCCAGTCGCGAATTTTGTTCGGCACCCCCTCCACCATCTTCAATCCAGTCCGGGCCTTGAGATAAAAGTAACCTTCCTCTCCAGGGGGGCATCTCGTGATCGCCATAAGGTAGTTGATCTCATCTGCAGTTATACGATCAACGTACCCCTCTAATGCGAACAAACACATCGTCCCCAATAAGTTCATCCATCCAATTGGGGTGATTTGAGTGATAGCAAGGTTGGTCGCCTCTAGGAAGCGACCAACAATAGGTGGAAGAGGCAATCTCAATCCGGCAATCAGAGTATGAATGTTGATCGCCGTGCATCCTGGAGGTGGGCGATCAGCTCTCTCTTTCCTCTTGGGAGCCCACATATGAATATCATAGGGAATCTTGTAGGTCTCCCGGATCGAATCCAACTCATACTCGCGAACAACGCTTTTAATCTTGCTCGCCTTGTACTCAGTCTTCACCAGATCCAATACTTCTCTCTGTGGGCGAGCAAAATTGTTCGCATGCTCCTCAACATATGCTCGCCATTCAAAAGGCCGAGCAACTCCAGTTGGGATCTCATTTTCCATCATTCTTGGTGATGGGAACCCTATTCCTTCTAAACTTAAAGTGTTGCTCGTCCTCGAGCAATGAAAGAAATAGAACAAGTGGGAGGATTGCGAGAAATGGGTGTCAAAAAGAATAAATAGCAATTGTCAAATTCCTTCAATCTAGTCAAGCTCTTAAGTACCAAAAATCAACTAGCAAGTTCACAAGTCATGTTCAAATAAATGCAAAATCAAGTGCTCAATCCACAATTTTCCTTTCAAGTAAGTGTTTCACTCATCACTCAAAGTGTATCATGGAATGTATGCTCTCAAGAATCAATTCACACAAGTGCACTACCATAGGCTTGCCAATCATCTAAGTTCTCCACCACTTTCTAAGTGGTCAATCCAAGAATCAATGAGGACTTTGCATTTGGTTGTAATGTTGGGCTCTTTGGTCAAGGTGGGAATAATTTGGAAAAAAGTGACTCGTAACTAGTGGAGCGAGAAATAAAGACGCATAGACACATCTCAAAAATCTCAAGACAAAGTTGCAATTGGCCGATCACAACTCAAAAACTCATACTCCAACAATCTACTTGTCTCATTTTTTCAAGCACATTTTTCACCATTAACCATCAAACACCTTTTTTTGAACTTGTAACTCTACCACATATTATACAAGAGAGTTTTCTTCACATATTTTTTTCTTCTTCACAACAAACTCAATCTTTTTCTTGTACAACTTTTTTCAACTCATCTTTTTTCTCACTTTTTCAAACTTTTCACCTTCACACAAACTCATCCACCAAATTCACATTGAAGCACAACTCAACCTCACTATCCATGTCCAAGCTCCACTAGCTCATAGGGAAAATTAGGCTCATAAGAAGGGATAATTAGGCTAAATTCGTAGGTTGCCAAGAAAATAGGTCAATAGGCTCAAAAGGGCTAACTACGGAAAAAATTCATTTGGTATGGAAAATTTGGCTAAGTGACTTTTCAAATCAAAGATGGCCTCATATCACTTTCAAAGATTTAACACTTAATGTAGCCTCAAACAAGACAATTGACAAGTTCTAGAGCACACAAGCATGAACGATACTCACAAGAAAGAAATTAGACCAAAATATATGAAAGTCTAAAGGCTCTAAAGCTCACGGGCTTGTCTAATCATGGATCGAGCACAAAATCAAACACAATCATCACATGAACAAATAAACAAGCAAGTCTCAATCAATACCATCAAGCTCAACTAAATCTCAAAAACCAAACAATCACCATCAATTGATTTTTCGACACCAAGCCACACAATCACAACTCCAAAGAATATACTCAAAGATATTCAATAAGCCTACAATTAAGCACAAATTTTTCAAAATTTAGCGAAATAAGTTGGTGCAAATGGAATTGTAAAAACGAACATACCCCCCCAAACTTTTTCATTGCTAAGCAATTAAAAGTTTGGAAAAAATAGTGTCACAATGAGATTTGCAACCAACTACTCACCAAGCACTTCACCATATTGAGCAAGCCACTCAAAAATTCGACAATTCAAAGCTCACAAAATCCCTTATAAAGCCTTTCACCCTCAAATCTCAACATGTATAGCAACTACCCGAATAAGCAAAACTCTACAAAAATGAGGTGTGCGCCTGTGCAATGTACTAGTGAAGCCTCAAGTGCGCCGGTGCAATGTAAAATATGAAAATCAAAACAAATAAACCCCCCCAAACTTAGACATTGCTAAGCAATTCTAAGTTTGGGGCATACTACCTCCAATTTGCACCAAGCACGATCTTCATCTTCTTTAAGTCACGATCACCTCACATTAAGCTCCTTGAGTATGCTCACCTTTCCTATCAAGCACGTCTCTTGAAAAACATCAAACCCTCAAGTCTTCATATGTCAAATCAAAACTCATGTACAAGTATATGTAAGCAATTAAATCCAAAATTCCAACAAAAATAATTACCAATAAGCTCAAATCAAATGGGGGTGCATCGGTGCAATTAAAAAATTATGCATAAAAAGACGAACACCCCCCCAAACTTAGACTTTGCATAGCATGTCTAAGTTTAGAAAGAGGTGTTTGTACCTAAAGCTTCCTTCAAGCACATGCCTTTCCATAGAGCTCGAAATCCTCACCGAGCCTCGACACACGACCCCAACACCTAGATAAAACAAAAACAAAAGCAATATAAAAAGAACAAGGCAAAAATAAAGAAAGCAAGTAAAAATGGGTTGCCTCCCATTAAGCGCTAGGTTTAATGTCCTATGCCGGACTTATTAACGGAAATCAAACTTCTCTCATCGAAATGGCCATGGATATTTGTCATTCTTCCCATTATATCTCAATCTTTGAGCTTCAAAAGCATGGAGTCGCTCATGGAAAGTAGACCAATCACCACCCATATCCTTCTTGCATTCTTTTCTTCTCTTCCCAAGGATGCCCAAGTTTTTCTCTACTTCTTGCCTATGATTAAAAGTCTCAAGAGGTAAAACGAAATCAATAGAAACATTACTATCAAGTAAAGTACAAATTGAAAAGGTTAAAGGTTTAGAAATGTTCATTTCACTCTTCAACTCTTCTTTCGATGCTTCTTGATTTTCTTGCTCAAGGTTGCTCAAGTCCATTAATGGACATTCCTCTTGATCACTTTCGACAATGAGATTGTTGTCTTCTTTCTTCTCCTCACTTGGGTCCTCCTCTTCTCTTTCCTCTTCTTCAATCGTCACTTCTCGGGTCTCTTCCACAACTTCCTCTTCAATTTCTTCCTCTTCATCCACATATCCTCGATCAAATTCGTTCTCCACCTCAAACTCTTATTCTTCTTGATATTCACCATCCACATCTTCTATTCTTCTCTCCTCTTCACCATCTTTTTCTTCAACTTCCTCTTTCTCTTCTTCTTCCTCTTCTTGTTGTAGATTTTCCACACATGAAGCTAATTCCATGAGTTGTAACTCAAGGCTTTTGAATTGAGCATCAAATTGAGCATTTTGTTGAGCTAGAGTAGCATTTAATTGAGCATTTTGTTGAGCTACACTAGCGCTCGTTTGAGCTACTATTTCTGCTAGCTTCTCGGACCAAGTCTCATTGGTTTGGTCCTCATTTTCTTCGGATATAGATGAGATGAGAGGATCACACACTTGTTGAGGTTGGGGTGGATAAGGATATGAATATGAGTAATGTGGAGAAGGGTAGTATGAATATTGTGGATATGGAGGAGGTTGTTGGTAGGTTGGGGGTTGTTGTGGTGGATACGAGTATGAGTATGAGTATGGATAGAGATGTTAAACGGGCTAGCCCTAACCCTATAGGGCCGGCCCTAACGGGCTTCGGGCTAAACGGGTTAGGGTCTTATCCGGTTCACTCTTAACGGGCCTTTAATAATTAAGACCTAACCCTAACCCTAGCGGGCCTCGGGCTAAACGGGCCACAAACGGGTTATGTCAAAAAAAAATTCAACATAAAATTTAAAATAGTGGCAATAAAATGTTAATGAATTTAAACATTGTTCATAAATTAATTAAAATTATATAAAAACAATTCAACGTAATTATAAAAATTCAAACATCAATACTTAAAAAGTACAAAACACCAACACGTAATAGTTCAAACATCAACACGACTAATTTCGATTTATTGCAGTATTATAATTACAAAAAATTCACCCAATCATACTTGTAATAATTCAGCTCACTACCATGCATATCATACCAAAAAAAAAATCGGAATGATACTAATAAATTTAATATTCAAGAAATAAAAGAATATACAATATTAGCAGCAAATTAACTAAAAAGTTCATCTAATTGGACACTTGTGTATCTAAGTACTACTAGTACATGGATGGAAGAACCTAAAAAATAAACTAAATATAAAATAACACTAAAATGGATGGATTAAATTTCTCGTACATCATCTTTTACTGAAGTTAGGGCTAAATGATGAATTGAAAAAATATGAGTATATATATATATTAATACTTTAATTGTAATAAATAATTAATACACTTATTATATAATATAAATAATAAAATATATATATATATATATATAACCCGGGCTGGCGGGCTAGCCCGGTTAACCGGCGGGCTAGCCCTATTAGCCCGCGGGCTAATAGGGCCGGGTCAAAAAAGCCCTGATTTAAACGGGCCCCTTAAACCATAGCCCTAACCCTGCATTTTTTAGGGTTAAACGGGCCGGCCCTATTAGCCCGGCCCGGATTAACATCTCTAAGTATGGATATGGATATGGGTGAGGGTGTGGAGGTGGATCCGGAGGATAAACCATGTTAGAATGGTTATGGCTTGTCTTCCAAAGGTATATATCCTCCATCTTCCGAATGCAAAGCACACCTACAAAGACGAGAAATATCAAATTCAAACAAAAATAAAACAAACAAACAAAGCAATAAAAATGTCACTACTAGTACCACTCAACTAACCCTAAGTCCCACTTAAGGCACTCAACTAAATCCCCGGCAACGGCGCCATTGACTTGGTCAGAGTTTTCTCGAAAAAATATTTTTCTACTCCCCCGCAAGAGTACGGGATCGTCGTAGTAGTGAAAGTAGACTAGGACCAAGTAGTTATCGAACCCAAAGGATTTAGGAGTGCAGTGGAGCCCCAAAGTTGTACGTCGGCATGGTACTATAGTGACGAGCAAGTTGACATTCGAAAATTAAACTAATGTAAAAATTAAATCTAGAAAGCAATTAAACAATTAAATTAACTTTCAATTAAGAAAGTGCAAGAGAGAGAATTGCTTCGAGTGTCTTCACAATATAATCCACTAGTGTGCTAGACAAATTCACAACCTATCATTGCCTTTTTCTAAATGTTCGCTAAGAGCGATCACGAAAGTGTGTAGACCAATCCCTTTTGAGGCCTAGGTGAACAACGTGGACTAACTAGCAACTCCTAATTATGCCCCATAAGCTCCTAAGATCGTGAATATCTAAAAACACGCGATGCATCTCTAGAATTTCCCCTTCACTAAGTACCCGAATTATCAAATTAAGATACCTAATGTCTAATGATGGGGGATCTAGCAACCGACTCCCTCTCGGGCAACCGATTACTATTTAACTCAAATTAATTAGTCAAAACTTTCACCTAAATACCAATCATGCATACCCAACTCTCGTTGCAATACACAAAATTAAATACATAAGCTAATCAAATCAACTAATTAATTGAGACATACAAAGCCCATCAATAGAAACATTCACATAAAGAAATAAGCATAATCAAAGCTATAAATCCATCAACACACTAATTTCATACATTGATTCAACACTCAAAGCAAAAAGAATTAGCCTATAGTTCTAGAAGAGACACCCATGACTAATAAGCTAAAATAACAAATAAAAATGAAATTAACCATGACTTGAATTAAAAGAAAGATAACACCTCTTGTGATGAAATTTGGAAATACAAATCTTCAATAGCTTCAATCCTTGCTTGAAATGTAAATACTACTAATGAAATATAAATCTAATCTAATCTAGAAATTAAAAGAAAAAAAATGCAAAAGAAAAATAAAAGAAAACTATCTAGGGGATTAGGGTTCTTGTGTGTTGTGTGCCTTCAAATTCCGGTGTCGCAATTTTCGGCATACGGTGGCTCTAGCTCTGCAATTCCGTCGAAGAATTAATTCCGATAACGCAGCTCAGCTCTTTTTGAATTTCGGCATCGAAGCTTTTCCGCGCTAGAATCTGCTATAGCGAAGGTGGTAGCGCAGCTCAATTTCGGAGGAACTTGAAGCTTTCCGACGCGGCTTCCTCTGTAATTTCCGGTGCACAACTTCTCCAATAGCGGTCGAATCCTGCACGGCGACACTGTAATTTCCGGTGAGACTCCATGCGTGATTCGAAGCATGAGGTGAGGCACGGTGGCTCTGCGGTGGGCTTTAATTTCTTGAAGATGTTCCAGCTTTCTCTCTCTTCGTTAAAATGGTGATGGGTTTATCTCTTTCTTATCAAGCATTTTTCTCTCTCTTCTATCCAAGCTTTAATTTCTGCCTTCTTAGCAGCAAGATGTGGATTCTCACTTCTTAATTTCCCATGGTCAACGTAGAGGTGTGGGGCCCAAGCTTGTAGCTCTCTTTCTTTTTCGATTCACGTGGAATGCTGCTGCCCTTTTAATTTCATTTTCAATTCTAATCAATTGGGCCGCATATTTGGGCTTCTGCTATTCCATAAAATGGGCCGCCCACTTTGGGCTTTTCTTCATGAAAAATTATTGGGCCTCTAATAATAAAATTAGAGAGCCCAACCTCTCATCTTCCTCTCGAATTATTCATTCGATCGACCACTGTAAATTAAAGGCACGTATTTGCTTCTAAAAATCACACTTTTTCTTGCAAAAATAAACACAAATGCCTTTCTCGACAGTTAAGCGCAATTAATCAAATTAATGTGAATAATCACACAAAATCCAATAAAATGTGCAAATAAAATGCATGAATTTCGAGCAATTTTCACACTAATCACCCGCCCTGACCAATGATGTTCGTCCCAACCCTCATCATTTTGATATCCTAACTATAGTTGCTCGCCACAAAGTTGCTCGTCTGGGACAACGTATAGCCAGGATAGGGGGCAATTGTTGATAGGCGAACATAAATCGATGATGGGCGAGCAAGGATTAAAGCCATAAGAAGGATTACGAGAAATCAACCCCAAATCAAATTAATAAAGAAAATCAAGCCGGGGTGCATAAACTAATCCGAGGAGTGTATAAAGTGACGAACAACTATACCGACGAACAAGATATTGACGAACAAGTTTAAAGATCAAAGACCAAATACGGATCCATCATCAAGTCAAAAATGACGAACAACATTGGTAAAAGCGTAACAGTTACCAGCTAAGAGGTGTATGCAGACGAACAAAGGACCAAGATCCCAAAGCCAATCAGTGCAAGACACAAAGGCGAACAACTTCTAAGCCATACACCCAAGCGGCGAACAACTTCTATGAAAGAACTATCCTGGATCGATTTAAACCGACATGGACGAACAACAATGAAGTCCGAGATAAGACCAAATAAGACTTTATAACTAAGATTCAGCTTAGATAAGGTCAAACTAGAGTCAAAGGACACATGTCAAGCATGCAGGCTAGGGAGACCAACAGTCAGGAACACCTCATGCTTGCTAGTCTCTATAAATAGTTGTTCTCCAGCTTATGAAATACAAGTTCAAATTCATAAACACTCCCAAAACACACAGTGATACACCTAAACGTGCACACATACGAAATTAATTCAATTTCGACTTTCGTACATCCAATTTCATAACCCGAACCTCGATTTACCATTTACGGTGGTAACCAATCACACGTAATTGATTGATGATCAATAAACCGAACTTAAACAGTCACTAATCCACCCGATAAAATTTGATCACCAACAACTAATACAACTATTTACCTGTAATTTATATGCATATTATTATAATTATTAAATAAAATTAATTTGTAGTGACAATATAATCAAGTAAGCTTAATATAATAACACAAAAATAATAAACCCACAAACATCAACAAAACAAACAAATTATTCAATATTTCAAACAAGTATAAAGAATCTAAATCTTGAAACATTCAAAAGCATTCAATGTACGAATCTCTACAATTAACATTCACAAAATTACAAAATTATTCCCAAGCAGCTTCACAAAAAGTGTAACACCAATTCCTCTATCACCTGTTAAATAAAAAAAATAAGTTATGATTAGGGAATGAGAATCAATAATGGCGTACAAAACACTTCAAGAGCAGTACAAAACACTTCCTAGCAACCATTTACAATCAATGGTTGCTTTGTAGAACACTTCAAGAGCAGTACAAAACACTTCCTAGCAACCATCAGTCTAGGAAATTAATTACAATAATCAGAAATCAAGAGCAGTATAATCTTATTTAAGTCAATTTACATGATATATAAACAGAATTATGCTTTAAACTGAACCAAACAAGCTGTAAACAGCCCCATACTTTAATCAAGATTTAAACAACCAATATCATCACAACATACATTAACACTCTTATATTTAATCAAACCAAACAGTGGATGAAAGAAACAAAACACTAAATAAAGTCAATACCTTGTTAAATGACAGCAGGTGGCGTGCTTCCTTCTGTAGGTAATTCAGTTAATTCATTTTCAATTCGATCCAACCTAGCTTCAAGTCCATCCATACGTTCCCTAAGCAACCGATTCTCTTCCTCTTTTGCACTAAGTTTTTCCTCTAGTTCTTTGGCATATGGTGATTTGGAGTCATAAAAACTTTTGCGCTTCACTCCACTTCTATAACCATATACGTTACCATGGCGTTGTGGCCCAAAACATTTTTTGACAAGCTCAAGATTTGAAAGTGATAGATTAGATTGAACTGTTTTCACAATTTCATCCTATAAAGGTTTATAAAATATATGGTCAATAAACAATGATAAAAAAAAAAAGTTATGCAGGAAAGTAAACCAATGATACTTACATATTTGTCTTTCTCTTTTTCCCCAATAAATTTTCCATTTTTGCTCCGAGTCTCGAAGAAAATTACTCCCAAATCAGGATTTTTAGAATCTTTACCTCCCTATATTTAGTTTGATAAAAACAACAAAACCAAATAATAAATGTAAAGTTATGATTAATGAATACAAAACACAAATATTACTGGAATTTTACTACCTTTTCATAAATGATTTCCCTATGTGGCTTGCTTCCGGTGAGATTAGGCATGCATACATCTGATTTAGATCGATTCTTAGAATTTCGCTCACTGATATCCTGCATATGCAAACATACAATTACATAACTATAAAATTAGCATAAAATTGGATTGCTGCTGTACGAAAGACAGAATCCTTAAGGCCTTCCACCTCGTAAAACTGGTGGTATCACCACAACATGTTGAAGTCAACCTTTCTGAACTTAAAGGTTACGAGAAGCATGTCATAGTTGAACTTATCAAGGAAAATAGTCAGATGTTGACTAACATAACTTCGCGCTGCAATGAAGAGAACTGTAAAGGTATTCACATACTTCCATAAGAAATTATTTACTTGCAAGATATAGACCAATGAACTATTTCCCAATGTAACAACCGATGCAACTATTATTTTACGTGAGGCAGACAAGTTATCAACTGATACCCTTTCATATATCAAATGGATGCTAGAAAAGTTTAAAGGGTGTAACAAGGTATTCTTCTACTGCAGTGATGCCAAAAAGCTCCAACCTCTAATACCACTTTGCAGATACAATTCAACTCAATGAACCTTCTATTGAAGATGTATCAGTAGCATATATTTAAAATTCAAAGTCATTCTGTTCTCATACTGCTTTTACTGACTTCGGATTTCTCTTTCACCTCTGTGATTTCGCTTTAATAAATTCCTGAGGTTTTGGCATTCATAGCTAAACAAGAAATGATACAGCTACCTCATCAAAAGTGGGTGGGAAGATAAAATAGCCAATATTCTCTACTTACTGTGACTATATATAATACCATTCTGTTTTTTCATACTTACTAATTAGGACTATTACTGATAAGCATAACAAGGCTGGAGATAAGGAAATAGAGTCTATTTACAATACAACTAATTAACTCCTAACAATAATAATACAACTAATTAATTAAGTCTTACCCTATTCTAATTAACAGGTTATCATTACAACCGGCCCAAGGTATGTAGAGTAGGTGATTTATTATATTTCAGTCCCCGTTTAGTAAATTTTACTGCAAAAATTACTGCTGTGTGAAAAGAGCAAATAGGTTATCTAAGTTCACTACAAACGGTCCGAAACTAGATTCAACATAACTGAGAGGGTATTCTAAGAAAAATGTGTTGTGGTAATCATTTAAAGTACTTATATATAGCACAATTAAATTCCTACAGATTTTGCAAGATACCTACAAATTCCTGAATTTTTCTATCACTATAATAAAAAAAACTAATTAAAGAAATAATTCCCAAATAAGTTTCCACTCATATTTCCACTGATTTTGCATAACAAATCATTAACTTTTCTTATTATATGCAGAGAAAATGAAGTACAATATATTCCACAAGACTATAAGTCTATAATCATACAGGCAATTAAAACCCCATTTCCAATATATAAAACTTCCAAAAAATGGGATTAATCTCAGCAACAAATTAACTATCTATCTCCCACAAACGTATATAATCATGAAACTAGCAGTAAAGGGAAAAAAAATAAAAGTATCCTTTTGTTGTGAAACGTATTTGATCGGGAAAAGGAGATAGAAAGAGAGAGAGCAACAACAACAATGGCGGACATGGAAGGAACCGGGTCGGGTCGGAAAAGAGATGGAAAGAAACGAGGAAAACAGAGTATATTTTAGTAAGAGAGATTAATTTGTTGATAAGAGGTGGGCATTTCGATCTCAGCTGCTATTATTTTTATGTACAAATCACTGCTATTATATTAATTTCTTTTCCATTACACTACGTGCAAGAGAATCGAAATCTCTTCATACTAAAGTAGTCAACTAATTCTACTTCCATGATCTAATTCTCTTTATATATAAATATTATCTCTCTAAGTACCATCACTTATCGGGATTAGAACTCTCTATTGTTAAACTGCCCTATGGCCTGTTGCATTAGACATGTGCCTCATTTCATGAAGCACTTAAACTTGAAGAAAACATCTTAAATCTCATTGAGTAACAGACTATAACTCAAAGCAGTGCAGTTAATATAATACAAAAACTAAAAAATCTCAGATAACCATGGATAGATACGATTATAACTTAGCAGCTCATGAAGCATTCCAGTTCGTCTACTTCACTACTTATTACATTGTTTCATAACCAAAAAATAAAATTCAAGCCTAGTCCTGATCACAATTGGGAGCCTTTAACTAATTCTACTTCCATGATCTAATTCTCTTCATACATAAATACTATACTTCATAGATTAGAGGTGATTCCTATAAAATTACTATTACTTCTTGTGTTATACTACCAGTTTTCCCAACTATAAAAAAATGATGGCAGATTGAAAACAGAGAGAGAATTAGAGTAAGAGTTTGAAGAAAATGAGTAATGGAAATGTATTATATTTCCATACAGAGGAATAGGAATAGAAAAATACCAATTTCCACTCACTTTCCTTCACTCACAAGTGGTCTCAATATTTTATTTCATCAATTAATGTTTTGTTTTATCGATCATTTCTGGAATACAAAGTAAACTGAAGGCATTAGGGGGTTTCAGTTGAGTTTTTTAGAAAGTCTGTAACATTCTTTGTTTTACTAAATTAAAAAGCACACCCTAGCATTGATAAATAATTATACAAACCATTCTGTATGAATAAGCAAACACTGCAGCTCACAGTTTACATTACGGGAGAGAATTGGAGAAAAAACCACTGCAAATATAGCTATAAATTATCAAACTCATCAATTAATGTACATCTATAATTCAATTAGCAAATCTATCTCAACACAAAATGCATAATCTCATCTAAAGGCAATGGAATACTGCTGCTAGTAGCTACATAGGAAATATTGGTTAACGGACTACAGAGGAAGAAGGCATACCTGCGTAGAATCCTCCACCACGATCGATTGTTGTTGATCTTCCCTCGAGTAACTCCTTTCCATAGAGAATCCTCCCAGACGTTCGATTCAATTGCCTGAGTGCCTCAATCTGTACCTCCGCACAGTGAGAGTCAATTGCCTGAGTGCCTCAATCTGTACCTCCGCGCAGTGAGAGTCCCGTACTGAATTTCTCCTTACTACTTCGATCAGACCGAATTTCACCGTAGCTCCTTCAATGCTCCTTCGTAAGATAATCTCAAATTGAACCATAACCTTCACCTCCGTAAAGTGAGAGTCTCCGCCATTCCTTCGCTCTAAATTTTGAAGGTTTTCCCCAATTTGATCAGTACCGAATTTCACTGTAGCTCCTTCAATTGCTCCTTCTAAGATAATCTCAAATTGAACATAATCTTCACCACCGTTCAGTGAGAGGCCCCGCCATTCCTTCGCGCTAAGTTTTGAAGATTTCCCCCAATTTTGTTGAATACGGGTGATGTTTTTTTTTTAATATGATTTTCAATTTTATTAAATTCTGCCAATTAAAAAAAACTTTTAATGACGGTATATTATTTGTTAGAACTAAAAATGGACAATTAATGAGGGTAATTTAAAACCCTCGTTAAAACTAACCTAAAACACACTTTTAGTGAAGGTAATACATCCCCTCACTAATAATTTTGTCACTAAAGACAATATTTCTTGTAGTGTGATAAAATTCAAAATCCGCAATGCACTTTACACTTTGAGCAAAAGGTAAATATGCACGGAAGCAATCACATTTTAGCATAGTTGTTAATCCGCCAGCGGGATTTACCCGCTGAATATAACAAAATGGGTGTGTAACTTATAAACTAACTTTATACATGTATAGTTTCTTTTTATATATCTTATTGATGATCTATTTAATTTATAACAATCTATTTGGACGGGTGAGCTAGAGCTTATTTTAAACCAGTCATTTCTTTGCACCCTCTCTGAATTCAGCACTATAAAAATAATCTCCAGCTGACCCGTCCATGCAGACTGTCAATAAATTATAAATTAAATAGATCGTCAATAAGATATATAAAAATAAATTGTAAATATATGAATTGTTAGTTTATAAGTTACACACCTATTCCGTTAGCTTCAGCATTATCGATGTATGTAACATTAACGGGTTTTTCTGTGTATATAAACTATAGCGTTTTGAGCTTTAAATAGCTCTATATATAGTGTACATGGGGTTACAAAGGGGAAAATAACCCTACATAGGGTGGAGACCATGGCATTAAATGCTCTGATCCACCGTAGTGAAATCGTCCTCTGGGTGCAGATATACAAGCCAATAGGGGCTTGACAGCTAAGTCGATGTGGTTATTCTGCATTCCTCTCTTAGAGGAAATTACAGACTACTAGTGTCCTAGACGGCTTAATTCCTTTATTTTGAATGGTCTTACCTGTTCTTCTCTCTAGGACCGTCCAAGAATGAGTCAGTTGGTGTCTTATATATGAGCTCTCCCACACCTATTATATAATCATACAAAACCAGGTGTATTTACTAACAAGACGGTGGATGATCATACATGGGTAGAAGTGGTCGGCCATCTCCTTAATCTGGCCGGTCATCCCGAGGCTTGGTGGTCCTCCATATTTATATGTATTTTTCAATATGTTGGGTGTAGGAGAAAACCTTTGAATGACCATACAAGATAGTGGGAGTGGTCGGCGTATTTATCTACGTGATAAATATGGCCACAACACAATATATAAACATAAAATTGATATAAACAAGATGAAGATTTGTAGAGAAAATATATATAATTAAGATTTTTTTTAACTCTTTTATTAGTAAAAATACGTGATATTTATAGGAATACAAGGAAGGAGGAGGTGTCAACTTCCTTATTACTCGGCTTATGCTTTTGTCATGCTAGTAATTAATAATTGTATTATGACTAGGATAAATACTTGTCTATTACAGAAGACGTTCGACACTGGGCTTCATTATGGGGAGTCTTAAGCTCCTATCGCCTTATAAGTAATAACCTTCAACTTGTTCTCCTTTTTTACTTGACATGTTCTTGTCTTGGGCGACTGGCTACTATTGAGAGTATCATAAATAAATGACCTCATTGATATTTGTGCTATATGTATAGTTTTGTGTAGTAAATAATTTTGTTAAACAAAAGGATAATTCTCGTAGACATGGGTGTAATCATGAGTCTTATGATATGTAGGTGGAGAAAACACTAATTTTGATAGATTGTATTCTTCGTGTCATTAGAAGTGTTTGATCAATGTTCAAAAGGTTTGTCAATATAACGACACATCTAGCTACTTGTTCTTTTCGGAAAGAAAAACAAAAAACCGACACATCTACTTGTTTTTTCGAATATTGTAGCGTTTATTGCTAACAACAAATTTATTGTTACGATTATTATTTTAAGCAGTATAAAACATTAAAACAGACGGTGGATCCGACACCCATTGCAACGATAAGACTGTTTGAATATAGTCACTTGAAATATAAAAAATTTGAAAATGAATGGATTTGAAAATCCATATATTTCAAATAATATGTTTGCTAATTATTTGAAATTCCTCCAATTTGAACTTAGATTAAAGTTAAATATTTGAAATTTCACCAAGTTGAACTAGGATTAAAGTTAAGTATTTGAAATTCATCAATTTGAATATCTTACTCAAACAAATAGAGTAAATTTAGGTTGTTCATTTAAAATGCATTGCCCCAAATACCTCAATCCAAACACAACCTTAAGAAATTTCAAATTGTATTAATTGCATTTGTACGGGGTAATTAAAATGCGAGATATTTTAAAGTAAATGATTTGTAAATTCGTGAATTTCAAATGGCTTGTTTTTTATAGGTATTTAATTTTTTTTGAATTTAAACTAGAATCAAAGTTAGGAATTTAAAATTCATCAGTTTAAATATCTTACCTAACTAAGTAAAGTGAATTTACATTGTGGGTTTAAAATCCATAACTCAACTCCTCCTCCAATCACAGCCTTAAAAATTCAAATAATTGAATTTTGACATACGAATAATCCATTTTATGTTCATTAAATTCATTGGATACAATATTTAAAAAAGAAGAAGAAGGAATTCGATATAATAAAGGGAAAATTACAACATGATTTTAAAAAGTGACTCCAATTACAAGTATTTGTAATTAGAGTCACTTTTTAGAATCATGTTGTAATTTTAGGTTCAAAACAATTTGCATAGACACATTTTTTCTGCTTCTGTACAAATATTTTTATGTGTATGTGCATATACTTTGAACCTATTTGTACTATAATAAACTAATGAAACTCTCTTTCTATTATACTCTGATTTCATTCCTGTCATAATTTTATCACGTATAAAATTTTTGGGTGTGTCAATGAGTTAAAGGACAATAATTTTAAAATGTGGCGATTTAAAAACAAATTATTTCGAATCAATGTAAATCGAACTAATACATTCGGACTAATTGACTCGATATGGGCTTAATTTGGGTTGGCGTTGACCTCAATATGCAATTTTTTAAAGTTACTATTCTTAATTATCAATTTTAAAATTTACCGTTCACATTTTTTCAATGTGAAAAATTACGGTCCACATTTTTTCAATGTAAAAAATTACGGTCCTTATTTTGTCCGTACAATTCATTGCACATATGATGATAATATATATTCATGCATCTCTTCTTGACAAACTAGAGTTTATTCCTTACGTGCATGATGTTGATAAGTAATTGGCCAGTTCCAAAAAAAAAAAACACAATTAAACTTACATAGAGATGAAGCTGGAATGCAATGCACTTCACACACTTGAGCATTTGGTTAAAAAGAGAGAGAGAGAGCTGTTTAGCATAAAATTGGGTTGTAATTACAAAATTAAATTAACACAACGCCAATTGGTGGGTTGTTACAAAATTGAATAGAAATATAATTATATAGGTGAACAAATTTTGGAGTTATAAAACTTCATTAATTAGTAACAATTAATTAAAATCTGTTTGCAAATTTTGTTAAAAAAATATTCATAAATAAGTGAGCTCATTAGCATTTGTGCAACACATCTGTGTATTACTCCTAAACGCACGTTAGGAAATTTGTAAGTAGTGAAAAATGAAAAATGAAAGGATAAATGTTGTGAACGTAGTCGTGATGATGATGACTCTTATAAGTATTGTGGGAGGAGACCAAATTTACGACGACAGTTTTAATAGAGTTTATCCTTCATGCCACAAGAAGTGTTTTGCTCGATGTTCAAAAGATTTACCTAATGAAATAGCTGCTTGCTTCGCAGAATATTGCGACATAAATTGCCTCGTACAGGTTTATTGCTACGAAAGTTCTTTTAGGCAGTGTAGATCAGATGGTGGGTCTTACTCCGATTGCGACAGTAAAGGGGTTTCAAATTGTGTTAAAGATTTCAATGAAAATTGAATTTTTACATATAAATATGAATAATCCATTTTATGTTCGATATCTTCATTTAAAAAAATTCTTCTTCTTTCTTTTTTTCAAAGAAAAGAAAAGGAATTCGATTTAATATCCATAAACACATAAAACTCTCTTTCTATTACATTCTGATTTCATTAATCATATCATAATTTTATCCTGTAGTATAAAATATGTGAGGAGTGACATAGAGTTGACAAATTAATTGTCCATTGACATTATTTTCCAATATTTACTTCTCAAGTGTAAGAGAACCCTGTAATAAAAATAATTACTCGATTAAATTATCGATTCACGAAAATTAGTGAGTATGATATGACTCTAGTTCTATGAGTCAGCACTCAACACGGTATTGTAGTTGCGAACCAAGATTACGAGATGAAATGAAAGGACAAGTTAAAAACAAAAAATGCACAAAACAATATAATGATTGGCTAAGTGAAGTCAAGGATGCCAGCTAAGTGAAGTCAAGGGGAGAGAATCTTGAACTTAGATACGATCAAATTACAAACATCAAATAAATTAATTAATAAAATTCATTCTAGTTCATTACTTAATCAAGTTATAAGGACAATCACAAAATATTACTCCCTCCATTTCAAAATAAATGTCTTTTTAAGTTTCTTCACACATATTAAGACACCTAATATTTATCATAATTACCCCTATACAAATATTACTTTTTAAAAAAAGAATTGATTTTATTGGTTCAAAACAACCTATAGACTACTTTATATGCCTTGGAAAGTGTTGCAAAGACTAAAAAGACATTTATTTTGTAAAATATGAAAAATGCTAAAAAGACATTTATTTTGAAATGGAGGGAGTACATCAATTCGTACTGGATAAGTCTAGAATCTATTTATCAAATTAAGCACCTCAAATTGATATGCGATCTATGTATAGGATGAGTCTACCTTTTTCCACCCGTTAACCACTCGAATACCAAGGCATTCCCTCCTCTAGTCCTCTCACTAATTACCCAAATTTTCATTCAAATAATCAATGTAAATTGATAGGGTTCTAATGAATTTCCCCAACTCTCATTACGATGAACCGATATCTACTCAAATTACACAAATATAGCTAACATACATACATTTATGATTTAAGCACAATCATCCAACTCTCGTAGCAACAATTGTGCATCAAAATATAAAGTAAAGAATGTTTATGCAATTGATCTATTAAAACCCACCAATTTAATCAACATCAATTAAGAAAATGAACCAAAATAAGTTAAATCAAAACATAAGCTTATTATTCATAATCATCCCATCATCTAAGAGCACTAAGAATTTAGCTCATGATTTTAAATCCAATTAAAAATTGAAAAATAAGTACAAAACTAATTAATGAAAAATACAATAAATAAATAAAAGGTGAACTTTGATGACATCTATGACATCTTGTGGTTGAATTTCTCTTCACACTTGTAGCCCAAACTCCACTCTTTCCCAAATAGAAGACTCTCAACCTTAACTATTTTTCTTCCCTAAAATCTGAAATAAATGAATGTCTTCTGTTTTTAAATTGCTCCGCACTTGGGCTGAATAATTAACTGAATATGGGCCGAATTCATCCAATATATGGGCTGAAAAATAAATAGAAATGGGCCCATATGATTTTCTTCTTTAATTCAAATTCGACAAATTCTCTTGGGAGAAAAGGAATGCATATGCTATGGTGGGGTCCACGTCTTGACAATCAACTTTCTTCATTTTTCAATTCCACAAGCTTTGGTCAACATCATGCTATTCTTCTAGATTTTCCTTGCAAATTCTCAGCCCAAAAGTATTAAGTGATGGGCTCTTTAATTGTTTCTCATATTTGATCACTTCTCAGAATTTCTTCGTCGATTGACTCCACATCTAATTAATAGGCACGCGTACGGGGCATATGAGCATTTTCGATGTACGTCATGCATATTTAATTTGTAGGAGATCTATAAACTAAACAAAGGGGGAAAAATACATGGAAACACATTTATAATGCATAATATATACATTGAATTGGTAGGAGTGGATGGAGTCAATGGAATTGCCGGAATTGTCCATCGAAGACAAAAAAAATACCGAAGGGGAGAAGAGAAGAGTAAGAAAAAGGGATTACCTAAAGGAGGTGAGCGGGAATCTGAAAATCTGGGAGAAGAGAAGCAAGCAAAGGCGTTGGAAATTCAAAATGCAAGATGAGCGCGGAAAATATGATGGTGGAAAAGTGCAAATGAAGAGCTAACACCCATATTTATAGAAAAGTAGGGGAGGTATTAAACTGCAAAAAAATGGGGTCAAAATTGCAATAAACAGTAAATACAGGGGGCGCGTGGAATGTTGGAGAAATTGGTTTAAATTATTTAATTTGTCTTTAATTGAGGTTGAGTAACACTCAATTTTGATAAATAAAAATAATTAGTAAAAGTTTAATTTTTGGAAAATTAAACATCGTAGGATCGATCTACTCTCGGAGTAGATGATCGTGGTATATTTGAAATCTCAAAACCGAATTTCGGTGAGTGAGAAATTAATATACGGAGTTGAAACATCGTTAGCATTTTAATGGTATTAAAGTGTTAAAGATTTACTATTATTTCTTTGGGCTTCTGAAAATCTAGCCCAATTAATGTTGTGGTCCAGCTGTCCGAATAAGTCAATGTGTTTATCGGTGATAGCATATCGATTGTATCAGATAAGCTATCTGACTTGACATATTTGGTGGCGCGATTGGTGGCATCGAAATAGAAGCATGTGGAATGCTTGAGGACGAATTTAGACGTACGTTTCGACTCAAAACGGTGGGCGGTTACCAGAGTGAATTACGCCACCATTTATTTGGTTGTTAACTCCACTTTCCCAAATTGAAGTGACTTGAAAGCCTATAAATAGGGTGTCTCATATCCATTTGTCCACAAAAATCCAACCAAATATTCTTGTCCCTTGCATTCATACATAGTTTTCTATAAACTTTGCATGTTTCTCAAAAGTGCATATAGAAATCAGTCCAATTCTCGACGTTCCTACTTTTGTTCGCCGGTGCTTTTACACTTTGTGGTGCAACTAGTGTAAAAGAGGAAAGTCGTTTTACCTCTTGGAACATTACGTCAAACCGTGTGCACTAGCCGGGACGTATTTGTTTTGCGGGAAAAGGGTTTCCCTTGACTCGACTTTACCCTATTCGTGTTTTATTATTTGATCGTGGTTGCTGTCCATTTGAGTTCGTGTTCGGTGAACTAGCGGTTCGGTTCGTGGTTGCTCGAGTTCCTATTCGGTGTGTGATTCCAAGAGAAAGGAAATACATTTTATTTCCAATTCGTCAAATATTTGTAATCTTCCAATTTTCAATTATTTAGTTTGTAAATTTTATTTTTCCCGGTCACTTGTAGCCATCGTTGGTGCACATATAAACCAACAATTGCAAAATAAATATATACGGTTGAGTGATGGCATCCGACGGGAAAAATGATAACCCCCTTTCAATTGTTACTTCAGGGGATGGTTAAAACTCGACCACTCCTGCCTCTTCGGTTCAGGCGGTCTCTACCCTTGCTCCTGTTGAAACTGCCCAACTGGGGCATCCCTCTATCACTTCTGTGATGGCTCCGTTTCCTTTCACTGATGGACGACCTTATGTGTTCCATATTGAAAGACCCGAGAAGTTCTCGGGTAAGCACTTTAAGAGGTGGCAGCAGAAAATGCTGTTCTACCTCACTACTTTGAGCCTGGCGAGGTTCCTTACTGAGGATCCGCCAGCGGCCGTTGAGAACGAGCCGGTAAATCAAGATGTCCGATCTAAATGGTGGAATCTTGATTTCTTTGCCCGGAGTTATATTCTGGGAGGGTTGGTGGACTCACTGTATGATGTCTACCGGAAGGTCACTACTGCCAAGGAGTTGTGGAATTCCTTGGAAACGAAGTATGTGACTGAGGATGCTGGTACTAAAAAGTACCTTGTGGGAAGGTTTTTGAACTTTAAGATGGTGGATTCGAAATCCGTCACGGAACAAGTTCAAAACTTCCAACTTATTCTGCACGATATAGCTGCAGAAGGGATGGAACTGCCAGATGCTTTTCAAGCAGCGACAGTAATTGAGAAATTACCTCCCAGTTGAAGGGATTTCCAAAGTCACCTTAAACTAAAGAAGAAGAATATGACTTTGCAAGAGGTCATAGGACTTCTTCAGATACGTGAATGTGGTTTGGAAAGAAACCAAGAACCATCAGAGGCGAGAGCAAAACTGATGGAACGTGAAGAGCCTTCCAGGAAGAGGAAGAGGCCGAATAATGATGGCAAGAAACCTGCTACTGGGAAAACCACCTTTAGCACTAGCCGGGATGTATTTGTTTTACGGGAAAAGGGTTTCCCTTGACTGGACTTTACCCTATTCGTGTTTTATTATTTGATCGTGGTTGTTGTCCATTTGAGTTCGTATTTGGTGAACTAGCGGTTCGGTTCGTGGTTGCTCGAGTTCCTGTTCGGTGTGTGATTCCAAGAGAAAGGAAATACATTTTATTTCCAATTCGTCAAATATTTGTAATCTTCCAATTTTCAATTATTTAGTTTGTAAATTTTATTTTTCCCGATCACCTGTAGCCATCGTTGGTGCACATATAAACCAACATGAAAGGCACGCGCCCGTCGATTGGGCAACCGAATCGACGAATGTGATGCTTGGGGATACGACGTATCGTACCCAATGACGTCAGCGAGCGCGGAAAACGAAGTGACACCTTGAAAAATGGAGCGCCGTTGTTTGAACCAGAGCGTCAGGGGTGGACCAGCCCACCTCCGGGTAGCGTTCCTTTCCCGACATTGAATTGGTGGGGCAATTGTTACACCCAGTAAATATCCAGCGCCTTGCGGCCAGACGAGTAACAGTCAGCCCATCAATAGGCTGACCCAAGGAGAGGATGCTAGGGCCCACTCGACAGTAGGTCAGATTCCGAGCAGAGGAGAAGAACAAAAGGATCCTAAATCAACAGCGGGGAGGATCGCTTGGTTCAACCCGGAGGACGTCGGGTACCGGGCACGCCTGTGAGGTCCCGGGGGCCTTCTTTACCTGCTACCCGCAATAACCCATTTGATAGATCAGTTTCCCCTTTAGTCGCTACGTGTCTACTCGATAGTCCGATGGAGTAGAGTCAACCACTAGACCAGTCTTGTCCCATCGAACGTGTGGATGTGATAGGGTCAGAGCAGGACCGGTATGAGAGGTCTTATCGGTAGAGGTCAACAGAGACACTTGGCAGACGCCCATTGACCGATAGAGGAGGCCATAGCCAATCATGACTGCGCAGCTAGGATTTGGCGGGACCCACGGGGGAGGCCAGGCCCAGTGGGAAGCCCAGATTTGTAACCTATAAATAGAGCTTTTAATGCTCATTGTAATCACAACACATTTTAATAGAAAGAACTCCACTTGAAAGCTCATTCAATACCACATTTAATATATTCAGTTATTATCTTTTATAATTCCTACCAACTAGGAACACTTGAGCGATTTCTACCCGAAATCGCTATCAACACCATGAAACTCTCTTTCTATTATACTCTTATTTCATTCCTATCATAATTTTATCATGTATAAAAATATTTGGGAGTGGCAATGAGTTAAGGTCAATAATTTAAAATGTGGCGAATAGGGGACAATTTATTTTGAATCAATGTAAATCAGAATAATTGACCTGATATGGGCTGAATTCGGGTTGAAGTTGACCCAAATATTGTCAATTTTAAAAGTTACCGTCCAGCATTGTTCCAATGTAAAAATTACGGTTCTCATTTTGTTCGTCCAAAAAATTATGCTCGTACGATGATAATGATGATATATATATTCATGCATCTCTTCTTAACAAACTCGAGTTTACTCCTTACGTGCATGATGGAAGTAAAAAATGGCCTAAAAAATTTCATATGTATCTCAATTAATTTGAAATCATTAGTAATAAAGCATATCCAAAATTTACAAACACCATACGTAACTTGTAGGAGATTAGCAATATTTATATATATATTGTTTTGTGTTTATATGTGTGTTATTATTTTCTACTTTAAGAGAAATATATAATATTCTTACATTAAATTAAGAGAAAATCTAATTTTTTTTGGCTAGTCCTAGCTATTTTTAAATACACAGTGTATAAGGTAAATTAGTTCATACATGAATCACTTTGAAATATATAAGTCATTTCACTAAAATGTATTAATTATTTGACAAAAACTTGTATGAGACCGTCTCATGGCATGAGACCACACAAATTAACACCTACCCCTACCAAAGTGTTAATGAGTCAATACTCTAATTACACCCATTCCCATTGTCTCATGTCATGAGACGGTCTCATACAAGACTTACTCTAATTATTTTCATAAAAGGGTATTAATTTTAGAGGGTACTAGTTGTTTTCATTAAAGACTGTGACTTGAAAGGTATGTGTTGTTTCACTAAATTATATTAATTATTTTCACTAAATGATATACTAATTATTTTATATTTTAATAGGTATTACAAAGTGATTTGTGTATGAACAATTTTCACTCTATACACTACTCTTTAAAATAACATTGGCAAAATGTAAGATGTGATGATTAATAATGATCATTAAATAAAATAAATTTTCTCAATTAAACTTGTGAATCTGGATCCTGCAATGCACTTTACACTTTCAGCATTAATTAGAGTAGTATTTCTCCCGTGCGATGTACGGATAGAATATTATAAATTTTAGACGCGAAATTGTAAAATGAACGATTATAAATATGTTATCCATAAATCAATTAATATGTAAAGATTATATTATATATATGTGAGTATTATAATTATTTAATTGTATACTAAATTCACAACAAATACTAAAATTTATAAATTATTTTAACATTTAAAAAACTTATATAGTCTAAATAAAAATTATTTAAATTCAATCAATCATATAATTAAAGTCAATAGAAAATACTTAATAATAAAATAAATATTTTAAATATGATTTCTCTTTTTATTTGTGCAATATATATGTTAAAATAAAAATGTTCAAAAGATAATTTGATTTCATATATAGTGTGTTGAAAATAAATTTAAAATTTAAATAATTTTGAAATTATTGGTGCATAGTAGAAAAAGAAAAGAAATTGAAAAAATTAATCCACTCTCCTTAGTGGAGAGTGAGATTCACTATTGCACCATAAAGCAAGTGCACTTCACTTGCTCCAACAAATACAATTTTTTCTCTCTCCTCACTTCTACTTTTATATATATATATATATATATATATTTAAAAAAAAAAAAAAAAAAAGAGCGCGCGCTAGGAAGCGATCACAGTTTAGCATAAAATTGGGTTGTAATTACAAAATTAAATTAACACAACGCCAATTGGTGGGTTGTTACAAAATTGAATAGAAATATAATTATATAGGTGAACAAATTTTGGAGTTATAAAACTTCATTAATTAGTAACAATTAATTAAAATCTGTTTGCAAATTTTGTTAAAAAAATATTCATAAATAAGTGAGCTCATTAGCATTTGTGCAACACATCTGTGTATTACTCCTAAACGCACGTTAGGAAATTTGTAAGTAGTGAAAAATGAAAAATGAAAGGATAAATGTTGTGAACGTAGTCGTGATGATGATGACTCTTATAAGTATTGTGGGAGGAGACCAAATTTACGACGACAGTTTTAATAGAGTTTATCCTTCATGCCACAAGAAGTGTTTTGCTCGATGTTCAAAAGATTTACCTAATGAAATAGCTGCTTGCTTCGCAGAATATTGCGACATAAATTGCCTCGTACAGGTTTATTGCTACGAAAGTTCTTTTAGGCAGTGTAGATCAGATGGTGGGTCTTACTCCGATTGCGACAGTAAAGGGGTTTCAAATTGTGTTAAAGATTTCAATGAAAATTGAATTTTTACATATAAATATGAATAATCCATTTTATGTTCGATATCTTCATTTAAAAAAATTCTTCTTCTTTCTTTTTTTCAAAGAAAAGAAAAGGAATTCGATTTAATATCCATAAACACATAAAACTCTCTTTCTATTACATTCTGATTTCATTAATCATATCATAATTTTATCCTGTAGTATAAAATATGTGAGGAGTGACATAGAGTTGACAAATTAATTGTCCATTGACATTATTTTCCAATATTTACTTCTCAAGTGTAAGAGAACCCTGTAATAAAAATAATTACTCGATTAAATTATCGATTCACGAAAATTAGTGAGTATGATATGACTCTAGTTCTATGAGTCAGCACTCAACACGGTATTGTAGTTGCGAACCAAGATTACGAGATGAAATGAAAGGACAAGTTAAAAACAAAAAATGCACAAAACAATATAATGATTGGCTAAGTGAAGTCAAGGATGCCAGCTAAGTGAAGTCAAGGGGAGAGAATCTTGAACTTAGATACGATCAAATTACAAACATCAAATAAATTAATTAATAAAATTCATTCTAGTTCATTACTTAATCAAGTTATAAGGACAATCACAAAATATTACTCCCTCCATTTCAAAATAAATGTCTTTTTAAGTTTCTTCACACATATTAAGACACCTAATATTTATCATAATTACCCCTATACAAATATTACTTTTTAAAAAAAGAATTGATTTTATTGGTTCAAAACAACCTATAGACTACTTTATATGCCTTGGAAAGTGTTGCAAAGACTAAAAAGACATTTATTTTGTAAAATATGAAAAATGCTAAAAAGACATTTATTTTGAAATGGAGGGAGTACATCAATTCGTACTGGATAAGTCTAGAATCTATTTATCAAATTAAGCACCTCAAATTGATATGCGATCTATGTATAGGATGAGTCTACCTTTTTCCACCCGTTAACCACTCGAATACCAAGGCATTCCCTCCTCTAGTCCTCTCACTAATTACCCAAATTTTCATTCAAATAATCAATGTAAATTGATAGGGTTCTAATGAATTTCCCCAACTCTCATTACGATGAACCGATATCTACTCAAATTACACAAATATAGCTAACATACATACATTTATGATTTAAGCACAATCATCCAACTCTCGTAGCAACAATTGTGCATCAAAATATAAAGTAAAGAATGTTTATGCAATTGATCTATTAAAACCCACCAATTTAATCAACATCAATTAAGAAAATGAACCAAAATAAGTTAAATCAAAACATAAGCTTATTATTCATAATCATCCCATCATCTAAGAGCACTAAGAATTTAGCTCATGATTTTAAATCCAATTAAAAATTGAAAAATAAGTACAAAACTAATTAATGAAAAATACAATAAATAAATAAAAGGTGAACTTTGATGACATCTATGACATCTTGTGGTTGAATTTCTCTTCACACTTGTAGCCCAAACTCCACTCTTTCCCAAATAGAAGACTCTCAACCTTAACTATTTTTCTTCCCTAAAATCTGAAATAAATGAATGCCTTCTGTTTTTAAATTGCTCCGCACTTGGGCTGAATAATTAACTGAATATGGGCCGAATTCATCCAATATATGGGCTGAAAAATAAATAGAAATGGGCCCATATGATTTTCTTCTTTAATTCAAATTCGACAAATTCTCTTGGGAGAAAAGGAATGCATATGCTATGGTGGGGTCCACGTCTTGACAATCAACTTTCTTCATTTTTCAATTCCACAAGCTTTGGTCAACATCATGCTATTCTTCTAGATTTTCCTTGCAAATTCTCAGCCCAAAAGTATTAAGTGATGGGCTCTTTAATTGTTTCTCATATTTGATCACTTCTCAGAATTTCTTCGTCGATTGACTCCACATCTAATTAATAGGCACGCGTACGGGGCATATGAGCATTTTCGATGTACGTCATGCATATTTAATTTGTAGGAGATCTATAAACTAAACAAAGGGGGAAAAATACATGGAAACACATTTATAATGCATAATATATACATTGAATTGGTAGGAGTGGATGGAGTCAATGGAATTGCCGGAATTGTCCATCGAAGACAAAAAAAATACCGAAGGGGAGAAGAGAAGAGTAAGAAAAAGGGATTACCTAAAGGAGGTGAGCGGGAATCTGAAAATCTGGGAGAAGAGAAGCAAGCAAAGGCGTTGGAAATTCAAAATGCAAGATGAGCGCGGAAAATATGATGGTGGAAAAGTGCAAATGAAGAGCTAACACCCATATTTATAGAAAAGTAGGGGAGGTATTAAACTGCAAAAAAATGGGGTCAAAATTGCAATAAACAGTAAATACAGGGGGCGCGTGGAATGTTGGAGAAATTGGTTTAAATTATTTAATTTGTCTTTAATTGAGGTTGAGTAACACTCAATTTTGATAAATAAAAATAATTAGTAAAAGTTTAATTTTTGGAAAATTAAACATCGTAGGATCGATCTACTCTCGGAGTAGATGATCGTGGTATATTTGAAATCTCAAAACCGAATTTCGGTGAGTGAGAAATTAATATACGGAGTTGAAACATCGTTAGCATTTTAATGGTATTAAAGTGTTAAAGATTTACTATTATTTCTTTGGGCTTCTGAAAATCTAGCCCAATTAATGTTGTGGTCCAGCTGTCCGAATAAGTCAATGTGTTTATCGGTGATAGCATATCGATTGTATCAGATAAGCTATCTGACTTGACATATTTGGTGGCGCGATTGGTGGCATCGAAATAGAAGCATGTGGAATGCTTGAGGACGAATTTAGACGTACGTTTCGACTCAAAACGGTGGGCGGTTACCAGAGTGAATTACGCCACCATTTATTTGGTTGTTAACTCCACTTTCCCAAATTGAAGTGACTTGAAAGCCTATAAATAGGGTGTCTCATATCCATTTGTCCACAAAAATCCAACCAAATATTCTTGTCCCTTGCATTCATACATAGTTTTCTATAAACTTTGCATGTTTCTCAAAAGTGCATATAGAAATCAGTCCAATTCTCGACGTTCCTACTTTTGTTCGCCGGTGCTTTTACACTTTGTGGTGCAACTAGTGTAAAAGAGGAAAGTCGTTTTACCTCTTGGAACATTACGTCAAACCGTGTGCACTAGCCGGGACGTATTTGTTTTGCGGGAAAAGGGTTTCCCTTGACTCGACTTTACCCTATTCGTGTTTTATTATTTGATCGTGGTTGCTGTCCATTTGAGTTCGTGTTCGGTGAACTAGCGGTTCGGTTCGTGGTTGCTCGAGTTCCTATTCGGTGTGTGATTCCAAGAGAAAGGAAATACATTTTATTTCCAATTCGTCAAATATTTGTAATCTTCCAATTTTCAATTATTTAGTTTGTAAATTTTATTTTTCCCGGTCACTTGTAGCCATCGTTGGTGCACATATAAACCAACAATTGCAAAATAAATATATACGGTTGAGTGATGGCATCCGACGGGAAAAATGATAACCCCCTTTCAATTGTTACTTCAGGGGATGGTTAAAACTCGACCACTCCTGCCTCTTCGGTTCAGGCGGTCTCTACCCTTGCTCCTGTTGAAACTGCCCAACTGGGGCATCCCTCTATCACTTCTGTGATGGCTCCGTTTCCTTTCACTGATGGACGACCTTATGTGTTCCATATTGAAAGACCCGAGAAGTTCTCGGGTAAGCACTTTAAGAGGTGGCAGCAGAAAATGCTGTTCTACCTCACTACTTTGAGCCTGGCGAGGTTCCTTACTGAGGATCCGCCAGCGGCCGTTGAGAACGAGCCGGTAAATCAAGATGTCCGATCTAAATGGTGGAATCTTGATTTCTTTGCCCGGAGTTATATTCTGGGAGGGTTGGTGGACTCACTGTATGATGTCTACCGGAAGGTCACTACTGCCAAGGAGTTGTGGAATTCCTTGGAAACGAAGTATGTGACTGAGGATGCTGGTACTAAAAAGTACCTTGTGGGAAGGTTTTTGAACTTTAAGATGGTGGATTCGAAATCCGTCACGGAACAAGTTCAAAACTTCCAACTTATTCTGCACGATATAGCTGCAGAAGGGATGGAACTGCCAGATGCTTTTCAAGCAGCGACAGTAATTGAGAAATTACCTCCCAGTTGAAGGGATTTCCAAAGTCACCTTAAACTAAAGAAGAAGAATATGACTTTGCAAGAGGTCATAGGACTTCTTCAGATACGTGAATGTGGTTTGGAAAGAAACCAAGAACCATCAGAGGCGAGAGCAAAACTGATGGAACGTGAAGAGCCTTCCAGGAAGAGGAAGAGGCCGAATAATGATGGCAAGAAACCTGCTACTGGGAAAACCACCTTTAGCACTAGCCGGGATGTATTTGTTTTACGGGAAAAGGGTTTCCCTTGACTGGACTTTACCCTATTCGTGTTTTATTATTTGATCGTGGTTGTTGTCCATTTGAGTTCGTATTTGGTGAACTAGCGGTTCGGTTCGTGGTTGCTCGAGTTCCTGTTCGGTGTGTGATTCCAAGAGAAAGGAAATACATTTTATTTCCAATTCGTCAAATATTTGTAATCTTCCAATTTTCAATTATTTAGTTTGTAAATTTTATTTTTCCCGATCACTTGTAGCCATCGTTGGTGCACATATAAACCAACATGAAAGGCACGCGCCCGTCGATTGGGCAACCGAATCGACGAATGTGATGCTTGGGGATACGACGTATCGTACCCAATGACGTCAGCGAGCGCGGAAAACGAAGTGACACCTTGAAAAATGGAGCGCCGTTGTTTGAACCAGAGCGCCAGGGGTGGACCAGCCCACCTCCGGGTAGCGTTCCTTTCCCGACATTGAATTGGTGGGGCAATTGTTACACCCAGTAAATATCCAGCGCCTTGCGGCCAGACGAGTAACAGTCAGCCCATCAATAGGCTGACCCAAGGAGAGGATGCTAGGGCCCACTCGACAGTAGGTCAGATTCCGAGCAGAGGAGAAGAACAAAAGGATCCTAAATCAACAGCGGGGAGGATCGCTTGGTTCAACCCGGAGGACGTCGGGTACCGGGCACGCCTGTGAGGTCCCGGGGGCCTTCTTTACCTGCTACCCGCAATAACCCATTTGATAGATCAGTTTCCCCTTTAGTCGCTACGTGTCTACTCGATAGTCCGATGGAGTAGAGTCAACCACTAGACCAGTCTTGTCCCATCGAACGTGTGGATGTGATAGGGTCAGAGCAGGACCGGTATGAGAGGTCTTATCGGTAGAGGTCAACAGAGACACTTGGCAGACGCCCATTGACCGATAGAGGAGGCCATAGCCAATCATGACTGCGCAGCTAGGATTTGGCGGGACCCACGAGGGAGGCCAGGCCCAGTGGGAAGCCCAGATTTGTAACCTATAAATAGAGCTTTTAATGCTCATTGTAATCACAACACATTTTAATAGAAAGAACTCCACTTGAAAGCTCATTCAATACCACATTTAATATATTCAGTTATTATCTTTTATAATTCCTACCAACTAGGAACACTTGAGCGATTTCTACCCGAAATCGCTATCAACACCATGAAACTCTCTTTCTATTATACTCTTATTTCATTCCTATCATAATTTTATCATGTATAAAAATATTTGGGAGTGGCAATGAGTTAAGGTCAATAATTTAAAATGTGGCGAATAGGGGACAATTTATTTTGAATCAATGTAAATCAGAATAATTGACCTGATATGGGCTGAATTCGGGTTGAAGTTGACCCAAATATTGTCAATTTTAAAAGTTACCGTCCAGCATTGTTCCAATGTAAAAATTACGGTTCTCATTTTGTTCGTCCAAAAAATTATGCTCGTACGATGATAATGATGATATATATATTCATGCATCTCTTCTTAACAAACTCGAGTTTACTCCTTACGTGCATGATGGAAGTAAAAAATGGCCTAAAAAATTTCATATGTATCTCAATTAATTTGAAATCATTAGTAATAAAGCATATCCAAAATTTACAAACACCATACGTAACTTGTAGGAGATTAGCAATATTTATATATATATTGTTTTGTGTTTATATGTGTGTTATTATTTTCTACTTTAAGAGAAATATATAATATTCTTACATTAAATTAAGAGAAAATCTAATTTTTTTTGGCTAGTCCTAGCTATTTTTAAATACACAGTGTATAAGGTAAATTAGTTCATACATGAATCACTTTGAAATATATAAGTCATTTCACTAAAATGTATTAATTATTTGACAAAAACTTGTATGAGACCGTCTCATGGCATGAGACCACACAAATTAACACCTACCCCTACCAAAGTGTTAATGAGTCAATACTCTAATTACACCCATTCCCATTGTCTCATGTCATGAGACGGTCTCATACAAGACTTACTCTAATTATTTTCATAAAAGGGTATTAATTTTAGAGGGTACTAGTTGTTTTCATTAAAGACTGTGACTTGAAAGGTATGTGTTGTTTCACTAAATTATATTAATTATTTTCACTAAATGATATACTAATTATTTTATATTTTAATAGGTATTACAAAGTGATTTGTGTATGAACAATTTTCACTCTATACACTACTCTTTAAAATAACATTGGCAAAATGTAAGATGTGATGATTAATAATGATCATTAAATAAAATAAATTTTCTCAATTAAACTTGTGAATCTGGATCCTGCAATGCACTTTACACTTTCAGCATTAATTAGAGTAGTATTTCTCCCGTGCGATGTACGGATAGAATATTATAAATTTTAGACGCGAAATTGTAAAATGAACGATTATAAATATGTTATCCATAAATCAATTAATATGTAAAGATTATATTATATATATGTGAGTATTATAATTATTTAATTGTATACTAAATTCACAACAAATACTAAAATTTATAAATTATTTTAACATTTAAAAAACTTATATAGTCTAAATAAAAATTATTTAAATTCAATCAATCATATAATTAAAGTCAATAGAAAATACTTAATAATAAAATAAATATTTTAAATATGATTTCTCTTTTTATTTGTGCAATATATATGTTAAAATAAAAATGTTCAAAAGATAATTTGATTTCATATATAGTGTGTTGAAAATAAATTTAAAATTTAAATAATTTTGAAATTATTGGTGCATAGTAGAAAAAGAAAAGAAATTGAAAAAATTAATCCACTCTCCTTAGTGGAGAGTGAGATTCACTATTGCACCATAAAGCAAGTGCACTTCACTTGCTCCAACAAATACAATTTTTTCTCTCTCCTCACTTCTACTTTTATATATATATATATATATATATATTTAAAAAAAAAAAAAAAAAAAAGAGCGCGCGCTAGGAAGCGATCACAGTTTAGCATAAAATTGGGTTGTAATTACAAAATTAAATTAACACAACGCCAATTGGTGGGTTGTTACAAAATTGAATAGAAATATAATTATATAGGTGAACAAATTTTGGAGTTATAAAACTTCATTAATTAGTAACAATTAATTAAAATCTGTTTGCAAATTTTGTTAAAAAAATATTCATAAATAAGTGAGCTCATTAGCATTTGTGCAACACATCTGTGTATTACTCCTAAACGCACGTTAGGAAATTTGTAAGTAGTGAAAAATGAAAAATGAAAGGATAAATGTTGTGAACGTAGTCGTGATGATGATGACTCTTATAAGTATTGTGGGAGGAGACCAAATTTACGACGACAGTTTTAATAGAGTTTATCCTTCATGCCACAAGAAGTGTTTTGCTCGATGTTCAAAAGATTTACCTAATGAAATAGCTGCTTGCTTCGCAGAATATTGCGACATAAATTGCCTCGTACAGGTTTATTGCTACGAAAGTTCTTTTAGGCAGTGTAGATCAGATGGTGGGTCTTACTCCGATTGCGACAGTAAAGGGGTTTCAAATTGTGTTAAAGATTTCAATGAAAATTGAATTTTTACATATAAATATGAATAATCCATTTTATGTTCGATATCTTCATTTAAAAAAATTCTTCTTCTTTCTTTTTTTCAAAGAAAAGAAAAGGAATTCGATTTAATATCCATAAACACATAAAACTCTCTTTCTATTACATTCTGATTTCATTAATCATATCATAATTTTATCCTGTAGTATAAAATATGTGAGGAGTGACATAGAGTTGACAAATTAATTGTCCATTGACATTATTTTCCAATATTTACTTCTCAAGTGTAAGAGAACCCTGTAATAAAAATAATTACTCGATTAAATTATCGATTCACGAAAATTAGTGAGTATGATATGACTCTAGTTCTATGAGTCAGCACTCAACACGGTATTGTAGTTGCGAACCAAGATTACGAGATGAAATGAAAGGACAAGTTAAAAACAAAAAATGCACAAAACAATATAATGATTGGCTAAGTGAAGTCAAGGATGCCAGCTAAGTGAAGTCAAGGGGAGAGAATCTTGAACTTAGATACGATCAAATTACAAACATCAAATAAATTAATTAATAAAATTCATTCTAGTTCATTACTTAATCAAGTTATAAGGACAATCACAAAATATTACTCCCTCCATTTCAAAATAAATGTCTTTTTAAGTTTCTTCACACATATTAAGACACCTAATATTTATCATAATTACCCCTATACAAATATTACTTTTTAAAAAAAGAATTGATTTTATTGGTTCAAAACAACCTATAGACTACTTTATATGCCTTGGAAAGTGTTGCAAAGACTAAAAAGACATTTATTTTGTAAAATATGAAAAATGCTAAAAAGACATTTATTTTGAAATGGAGGGAGTACATCAATTCGTACTGGATAAGTCTAGAATCTATTTATCAAATTAAGCACCTCAAATTGATATGCGATCTATGTATAGGATGAGTCTACCTTTTTCCACCCGTTAACCACTCGAATACCAAGGCATTCCCTCCTCTAGTCCTCTCACTAATTACCCAAATTTTCATTCAAATAATCAATGTAAATTGATAGGGTTCTAATGAATTTCCCCAACTCTCATTACGATGAACCGATATCTACTCAAATTACACAAATATAGCTAACATACATACATTTATGATTTAAGCACAATCATCCAACTCTCGTAGCAACAATTGTGCATCAAAATATAAAGTAAAGAATGTTTATGCAATTGATCTATTAAAACCCACCAATTTAATCAACATCAATTAAGAAAATGAACCAAAATAAGTTAAATCAAAACATAAGCTTATTATTCATAATCATCCCATCATCTAAGAGCACTAAGAATTTAGCTCATGATTTTAAATCCAATTAAAAATTGAAAAATAAGTACAAAACTAATTAATGAAAAATACAATAAATAAATAAAAGGTGAACTTTGATGACATCTATGACATCTTGTGGTTGAATTTCTCTTCACACTTGTAGCCCAAACTCCACTCTTTCCCAAATAGAAGACTCTCAACCTTAACTATTTTTCTTCCCTAAAATCTGAAATAAATGAATGCCTTCTGTTTTTAAATTGCTCCGCACTTGGGCTGAATAATTAACTGAATATGGGCCGAATTCATCCAATATATGGGCTGAAAAATAAATAGAAATGGGCCCATATGATTTTCTTCTTTAATTCAAATTCGACAAATTCTCTTGGGAGAAAAGGAATGCATATGCTATGGTGGGGTCCACGTCTTGACAATCAACTTTCTTCATTTTTCAATTCCACAAGCTTTGGTCAATATCATGCTATTCTTCTAGATTTTCCTTGCAAATTCTCAGCCCAAAAATATTAAGTGATGAGCTCTTTAATTGTTTCTCATATTTGATCATTTCTCACTTCTCAGTATTTCTTCGTCGATTGACTCCACAACTAATTAATAGGTACCGTAGGGGGCATATGGGAATTTTCCATGTACGACATGCATATTTAATTTGTAGGAGATCTATAAACTAAACAAAGGGGACAAAAAACATGGAAACACATTTATAAATTATAGTGCATAATATATATTATAAAGACTTCATATATACATCAATATTTATTAATATTATGTGATACTATATAATGGAGCAAAAAAAAATTAAAAAGCCAAAAATAACATAACTTAGTTAAAGCATAGCCAAAGTAACACATACATTAATAATACTGATTGTTTCATTGATTCAAACAAAGACAAAAGAAAAAAAGAAGTACGGATTGTTTCATAAAACCTAAAAGCATATCATGTGCTACATATTTCAATCAAAGCCACAATAAATAGGAGAGTCTGTCTCGTCCACCAAGTTGATATCATCACCGTTAACAACCCAACCTCCAATAGCATCCCCAATTGTCTGCAAATTACAAATTAGTAACAATATTAGTGCATGTATATATGTGAGTTTAATTAATTACTATATGTTAAATCGGAGAGAACAAATAGTAAAATACGAGTAACTTTACCATGTTTTTGAGTGTGGGGCTCTTCAACCACTTGTTTTCTCTGGGAACGAAATCATGTATATAACACGAGCTTATAAATATTCCTCTTGATGGGTTATTCGGAACCGTGTTCAGTGCATTAAAGAATGTAACACGGAATTCTGAATTAAAATTTAAATAGTTAATTAAATTATTATTTTTTAATAAAGAAAAGTAATATTGAAATATATAAATTAGCTAGAATTAAACTCATTACCTTTCACATACGCAAACTCCTCAACCGTGCACATTGAAAAATTAGAGAGGCAGTTGTTCCAGCTAGTTATATTTTCAGTGGGAGAGTCCAAACTTAGCATCTAAGAAATTAAATTAAATGCATATGACAATTCATTAACATTAGAATATACTAATAATAATAACCAACGAAACATAATCATGGGAAAGTATTTAAAATACATTTATAGAATAAAGTATGTACTTAATTACCTGAATGAAATCGAAGGCCGAATTCAGTATGAATACCGGAGTCTTTATATCTCCAAGGAAGTTTTCCGGGAGGAGGCACTGTTTAAATTTTGATCAACAAATGAGTATTTCCAATTTTATATAATTATAAGAAAAATGACTCTATACATATATATATCATGCATTTCTTCTTACCAAAGTTGAGTTCACTCTTGACCTACAGGGTGTTGGTAGAACATTTGCCAATTCCTATAAATAAAACAAATACATGTGCATCTCATTAATTAATTTGCAGGCATATGTATGTGTGTAATTAATTTCTACTTCTAAAAGAGATATAAAATCTTACGTGATAATCAATGGTTCGGGCAAATCTTCTTACTTGGCTAGGCCTATTTTTTATTAACATATATAAGATGTCAGATAAAAGTTACACATAATGATTAATAATTTAAATAAATTTACTCAAATAAATTAAACTCACGTAGAGATGAAAAATCCCGAATCAGAAACGCATTTTACGCTTCGAGCTGAAGGTAAATATGCACGGAATTTGTCACAGTTTAGCATTGTCGCAAGTCCACCGGCGGAATTACCCGCGAGCACAGCCTACACATACAATTTCACAATTTGTTTTAATTAACTTACGTAGATTATATAAAATTAACATTAATATTAAGTATTATAAGAAAGAATAATTAATAAATACATACATCGGTAACATCCCTAAGCCCTTTGGCCAACAACTCCTCGATTGTAGCCCTGAAAATCCGTGCTCCACGTAGGTACAGATCGTCCTTCTATAATATAAAATATTTGTAATATATATTAAAATTAATTTTGAGGAAAAAAATTATGTGGACAAAAATTGAAATAATTTTGTGACTTACCATTCCTTCGACGTCCGCCATGAACAATCCTCCGTCACAGTATGGAATGTAAACCCGATTCCAATTGTAAAAATCTGGAGATTAGCAACTAATTAATAAATCATTTTCTTAATTTTTACTGAACACAAAATTCCATATATAAAGTATATATATCTCTGTGTGTGTGAGAGAGAGAATTAAATTAACATGCTCAACAAAAATTGGTATAAAATAGAAGTATTCATTAAACCTAGCTAGGTGGGCCCAATAATCATGAAGAAAGGCAATATTAATGAATGTCTGACATAAATCTTCCTTAAAACCCGACAAATATGGTACAATTCGACTTAAGTTAAGGATATTCCTAAATATTAAAAAATAGTTGCACAAGCTTTAATTAACAACTAATATTCGGTAAAAGGCTTATACATATCTAATTTTTTTTTTAAATATTAATTACCTGGGTTTACACTCTGGTTTGAACTGAGTATGGTTACAAAAGGAACTGAGGTTCGGTTTTTGTTGGTCCCAAATGGCTCGCCAATGCTGGGTGGCCTTTGAGATCTTTTTAGACAGTCTTCTTTGGTATCACACCAGCCACCCCCCTAAAAAAAAAAATATCAGTTCATTGTATAAAAAACATGCACCAAATAGACAATAATCGATAACTATACCCCCTTTTGTGTTTAGCAAAACTTTCTTATTTTTTTTATGAGGCAAAATAATTTTATTTCTTTCAAATCAGAGAAAAAAGTTTAGTCGTCTCTTGTTCTTAATTGGTAGAAAGTTCGAAACATTTTTTTTTCTTCAAAAATAGAGTAGTTGAATAACACATTTCAGTGTGTGATTATATGTGTAGAAAAGGGGTTCCTCAAAAGTCCCGAAATAAAATGAAGAGAAAGAGTATGCAGACAAAAAAGAAAAAAAAATTGAAGGGAAAGAGTATTATTTATACTTCCACGAAACCCTAAAAATTAAACATTTCCCCGTCCGTATATTCATCTGTAAAAATTGTGTACTTTAAAAAAATGACAATATCTTATACTCTGAATTTATAATTCTCTTGGATCCAAAAATATTATGCCTACAATTCTTACAAAATAAACAATCAAAATCAGCCTACTACCAATTTACATACGAGACTCAAATCAATTCTTTAAGATGAATTACAACAAATGAAGTTTTTCCCCATCAACTAACTCCACCTCCCCCCCCCCCCCCCCCTCCTTCCACAACACTCACACCAAACACTCCCATATCAACAGCAAAAAAAAAAAAAAATTAAAGAAAACTTCATTCACACAGGGTATTAAATACCCTAAAAATATAAAATTACAAGTTTACAAAAAATCCGACCATTTCTATCAGTAAATTAAATATGAATTCTAAATTATGGGTTAAATAAATAAATAAATAAATAGACAGTTAATACCTCTAGATAGACCAGCCAATGCTTTGCTCCATCCCCGAATCCCACACTGTAAAAATAAGCCCCCGCCGATCCGTCTAAACACACTGTTAAAATAATTAAAAAGAGATAATCAATAAGAGATAAGAAAAAAAATTATACAAATTTGATGTTATTTTTTAGTTATGAACTAACCAATTCCATCAGCCTCAGCGTTATCAATGTACGTAACATTAACGCTTATCACATCCGCAGAAGCGCTAATCACAATAGCAGCAAAAACCAACAATCTTGCCACGTTTCGATCCATTCTCGATCTGCATGAAATTAACACAAACATGTTAATTTGAATACATTAACATATTGCGAGGTTAAAGAAAAAATTTAGATGAATAATACCAGGACTTGGAGAGAGAGTTTTCAAAGGTAATACAATGAAAAGTGTTTTCTCTGGTAAGGAGTATATATAATATATCCGAATGGAAAACTAGAGTTAGCTCAATGTTATAAGGAATTTGGGATAGAGCTAGAGAAAGAAAGGGCCCCACAAGGGAAATTAGAGAGAGGGAGCATTAACATTAACTATGGGCAGAGAATTATAAATGTTGATGGGAAGTTTACCAAACGAAAAATGGGAATAGCTCATTGTGGAACTTCTTGGGATTGGAGTTTTTTTTTTAGGGACAAATTAGTCATCCGTCCATGTGAAAAGTAGTTTTATTATATTCTTTTACAAGTTTAAAAAAGTAGATAGACTGTGCATAAAAATAAAGAGAATTATAATTTATTTATTTTTGGATCCAAGAGAATTATAAATTGAGAGTATAAAATATTGTCATTTTTAAAGTACACAATTTTTTTACAGGCAGACGAATATAATAACGTGAACCATTTTTTCACGAACGGGTGCAATGTTTAATTTTTAGGGTTTTGTGCCATAAATAATTAGAGCTGTTAAACGTAACGAGATGTTCATGAGCTTGGCTCGGCTCGTTAAAGCTCGACTCGTTAGATTAAACGAGCTTGGCTCGGCTCATTAAAGCTCGACTCGTTAGATTAAACGAGCTCGAGCTCGAAAAATATTCGTTTACTTAACGAGTCAAGCCAAACTCGGCTCGTTAAGCTCGATAGCTAAGATTTTAAAAAGGATCCACTAGGCTCGGCTCCATAGACTCAATAGGCTCGTTAACGAGTCGAGTCGAGCTCGTATCATTACTCGTTAGTGTTAACGAGCTGAGCTCGGCTTGACTCGATAAGAGCTCAAGCCGAGCTCGAGTATCTCGCAACTCAAATAACAACACTAGCCATAATCCTAGAGTATAAATAGTACTCTTTCTCTTCATTTTATTTCGGGAGTTTTGAGGAACCCTTTTCTACAATCTGCACACATGATCACACACTCAAAGGTGTTATTCAACTACTCCTCTATTTTTGAAGAAAAAAAATGTTTCGAACTTTCTACTAAGAACAAGAGACTAAACTTTTTTCTCTTATTTTTTTATTTAATTTATACTTAATAGTTTGAATATGTTAATTGTAATTAACTAGAGCACTTTTGGTTATGGAGCTCGTAAGTATTTAGATTTAATTCATTAATTTAATTTCTCGTTTATTTGGCATATGTGTAAAATACTTATATTTGTGTGTTTAATTAATCTTACTTTAAAAAAAATCATGCTATTAGTTGCAAATAATAATATGTTTACATTGTTATTTGATTTAAATTGAGAAATTAAATTGACTTATATAAATACTGTGCACTACTCAATTTATTTATATAAGTGAGCTCAACATGGGATTTATTATTGGATGGAGTTCACTTGATAGCGCGTGGAGAGAGAAAAAAAAGTGTATTAATGATGCCCTAAGGAAGGGAAGAGAGGGAGGGAGGGAGCATTAACTATGGGCTGCAAAAGGTTGATCAGAGAAAATGGGAATAATAGATATAGGTCAATTGTGGCACTTTTTTGGAACTATAGAATTTTTAAGGGACAATTTTCTACTAGCTCCATCTTTAAAAAATACTCTTGTTACTCCCTACCCGGGTAAAGAAAATTCTATTTTGTGCTCAATTTTACTTTGAGAGCAAGTTATTAGTTGCAACTAATAGTATGCTTATACATTGTTACACTACAAGAAAACATAAATTTGCCTACGAAAATTATCAACATGACTACGAAATAGCCAAAAAAAAATTAGCTGTAGATTGTCTACGAAATTACCTACAAAAGTTTTTAAGTATATATGCATTTTCATTCTCACCTAAATTTTTTGTGGGTAAATTTTTGTAGGCAAATTGCTTGTAGCCTGTAGGTAATTAATGCCTAGAAATTTTATTTCGTGGGAAAATTGAATTCTTAAGCAATTTGTTTGCAAGTTGAGAAATGAAAGTCCTTACATGATTAGATATTTTTGTAAGTAAGTTGTAGACAATTCCATTATGATTTTTTTTTTTTTTTTTTTTTTGTTTTCTTTGCAGTGTTAGTTGATTTAGATTGAGATGCCTCAAGGGAGAATTTATTATTGGGATGAAGTTGAATGATCCTAAATTCTATTTTGGGTTGCAACAACTTGCTAGGTAGAGGTACATTGATTAATTGAAATTAATAAAGTGATACAATACCATTTGAATGAGTTTTCGATCATTAATAGATATCTAGATATAGCAATGCCTAATTAGAACCTCTTTTCGAGTTTTATTTGTCAAATTTTGTGATTTGAATTGCATGAAATTTGTTTGATCATTTAATTAATTGCTAATTCTTTGAATTACTTGCTTGTGATTTTTTTTAGTTAGTAATTTGGACTTATAGCTCAAGTTCAAAACACCCTTAATTAACTGATCTTTTTAAAAAGAACAAAATCATCTTATAACATTTTTAAATTAACCCTTCTTCTTCGTGAGATCGACTCATATTTATCATCTTACAATAGACAACGTGCACTTGTGGTCTATTGTTTTTGGTGTTGGAAAATTTTGGAAAACGTCGTGAAAATTAAAAACTAATTATAGGCCTACATTAGCAGAAACGAAAAAAAATATTATTCTTAAATTAACATCATATATTTACGGGCCTTTAGAAAAATGCAAAGTATCATGTGAATAACCTCCACTATGATATTATTTGTAGGGTGTTATAAAATTTCTGAATTTTGCATTTGTTTTTATGAAAAATAATGAAAGTATGATCAACTGTGGAATTACAAAAGTATATTTGAGAGCACAAGGTTTGGTGGAAAATAAGAATTAATTTGAGTTGAGTATAATAATTAATTAACTAATAAGTATACGAGGAATTAGTGAAAGTGAAATCACAATCTCAATTGTTACTAACGGTTCAATGTCACTTCACATGTAATGTTATAATTTATTTTTTTGTGCTAAGAATATTGAAGTTAACTTTTTCATTTTTTACACACTTATAGAATCATTTGCATTGAGAGTCTAATAGTAACATAACATTTATTTCATTCTAGGAGGAATACTTCCACATCGTATTTATATTTTACACACTTCTACTTTCCATCATCTTTTCACACATGCATCTAATTAATTATATTCCAATTTTATTATTGTCATTTAATTTTGTAATAGCTAATTAGAACATGATAGTTATTGGCTAGAACACTTTTGGTTCTAGGGCCTTGTATATATTTGACGTGATATTTATGATGTTTTATTTTATTTAATCGATGCATGGTTTGATTTTGTTTAATCATATTGGTGTGATCAAAATTTATGTGCTTATTCATTTTTAGTGGAGATAGGATTAGGAGATCTATTTTTGTTAAGTGATTTTTGAACACACCACCTAATATTATTTTTGGTAACTCAAACAGAAAATTGACTAATAGAATTGCTTTTACACATCATATCTATTTTTTGAATATGTGTAGAGAGAAATTGATTCATATATGAGTCATTGAAGGGTATCAATTAGTTTTATTAAAGAGTGTTAGTTATTTTCATTGAACAATATTGATTGTTTTCACTGGAAAGTCTTAGTTTATTTTTAGCAAACAACTAATACTCTTCAGTAAACACAATTAATATCCTTTAGTGAAAATAACTAATACACTTCAATGGTTCATGTATGAACCATTTTCACTTTATACTTTGTCATATATTTTTTAATAATCGTGCTGAAGACAACAAATCCAATTTTCACTGATGGAGAGAAACGTTTAATAATGTTTATGAAAAAATTATTTAATTTTTTTTTTTTTAGGACTAAACTTGTAACCACAAAATGAAACCTACTCAACCATAATTGGTGGGGTGTTACAAAATTGAATAGGAATATTATTATAGAGGTGAACGAAATTTGAAGTTATAATTCTTTAAATCCGTTCGCAGAATTTCGTGAAGTTTGCTATATATATAGGGTTAGGGTAGTAAATAATTTCATTAATTAATATAGAAAGAATAGGAACATAGAAATGAAAAACCAAAGGATAAATCTTGTGAATTTATGTGTAATATTCATGACTCTTATCATATGTGTGGTAGGTGGTGGTGATCCTGGTGAAAGCACTCCTACTTTTAGAAGATTTTATTCTTCATGTCACAAGAAGTGTTATGCTTCGTGTTCAAAAAGTTTACCAAGTGAGAAAATTGAATGCATGTACGAATATTGTGACCATAATTGCTACAACCAAATGTATTGTTACGATAGTGATTTTGATTATTGTAAAAAAAATGGTGGATCCGACCGCGCTTGTGATAAGCAAGCCATTTCAAGATGTATTACAGATTTCAAATATTAAATTTTACATATCATCAGTAAGAACATACACCAATTTTATGGTATTTAATTTATAATATCTTTATATCTCAATGATTCATTTTGTAACTCTTCATTTATATAATTAAATTTAATGTTTGAATTTATTAATATATTTCTATTGGTGTTAAATAGTTAAAAAAATTATTAAAGAATATTACTCCCTCCATCCAATATTAGTAGTCCTGCTTTTTGGGTTGTTATTTTTTGTCACGAGTTGGTTGGTATTATGAGGTATTATGAGATCTATTTATTAATAAGTTGTTTGTTTATGAAAAATATGATAATTATATTTTCTATAAACAATAATTGTATTGATAAATGAACCTCACAATACCTCATAATACCCTCCAACTTTTGACAAAAAATAACAGCCCAAAAAGTAGGACTACTAATATTGAACGGGTGGAGTAGCTGTTTCGCTATAAAATATTAGTATTGTTTACAATACATTCTCTTATAAAAAAAAACATTTTCCCCCCTCTATGCTTGATATTTAAAATTCTTGAGTTTTGCATATGTTTTATGAAAAATAATGTAAGTATGATCAAGTGTGGGATTACGAAAGTAAATTAGAGAACAAGATTTGATGAAAATAAGAATTAATCACGAGTTAAGTATTATAATTAATCAATAAGAATGAGGCATTGGTCCAAGTGAAATCACATCCCTAATTCAATTATTAATAACGGGTCAATTCTCGTCACATGAAATGTTTTAGTTTGTTTGTTTGAGTAAAAAATTTGAAGAAAACTTTTTTTATGGTTTATATACTTATGGCATTATGTGCATTGAGAGTCATGATAATATTTATTTCACTCTGCAAGTAATTCCACGTCGTGTCACAGTATTAATTTAATTACAGCTGGTCATGGTAGAAAACTTTGAGGTTGTAAATAATAAAACTTTTTAGCGCAATAATAAACTAAAGTAACAAAAAAAAAAAAATTCAGTATACACAAATACTACATGTTAATTTGTGTAATCATACGCGTTTATCGAGATTTTATTGCACTAATGATGAGCAAAGTATTATGTGTAAGGGTAGGTATGAGGTGAAATTAGTTTATATATAAATTATTGAATGGTATTACTCATTTTCACTAAAGATTATTAATTATTTTCACTAAACAGTATTAGTTATTTTTAATGAAGAGTCTTAGTTTGTTCAGTAAACAACTAAAATTTTTCAGTGAAGACAACTAATACTCTTAATTGAAAATAACTAATACTATTTAGTGAAAACAATTTATACCCTTTAATGATTTATGCATGAATCATTTTCACTCTATACTTTATATATATGAAAATAGTTCATGATAAGTTTATCATGAAACTATATTAAAGTATCAAATATTTGATCAAGAGTATCGATAATCTCACTAGAAGTATCACTAATCTAGGTTGGTGGTATTATATTGTAATTGTTGTAAAAAAAAATATTGGATACAGATTAATGATAATCCTGTTGAGATTATCGATACTGCTAATCAAATATTCGATACTTTAAAATATTTTCATAATATTATGAACAATTTTCATATAAAACTTACTCATAATGATAACTATAAAATACACATGTGGCCTAGGTTACCTACATTCCTATTTTGTGTTAATTCACTAAAAAAAAAAGTGTTCAGAAAAAAAAAATCTGAAAAAGGTATACTTTTAGAAAGAAAAAAATCCAAACAAATATACACATTTTCTCGGATTTTTTTGGGAACATTTTTAGTATGTAGTGTATTAATAAAATAATGGATTGTATCTAACCTGAGCCTTCACATGTATACTAACTAAAACTTGTAGCCCAATTCTTTAAAAATATTATATAGCCAAATTCTGTAACTGCGGATAATTGGGTATCTTTATCAGGCCCATTAACAATTAAGTTAAAGGGTACGGTTATTGGCACTACGAAATGAAGTAAATACACTACGCAAAATTTAATTTCTACAACAAATACTTGAAATGACAATATTATCCTTTTAGCCTTCCCTCCAAAACTAATTTTAGTGAATACACTCCACCAGATTTTCATTATCAACGTTCGAACAAGGAGATAAATTTCTAACAATACAAGCGAACTCCACACTTGAAGAATGTGACCCACCATCAATCGATCACTAGGTGCTTGAAACGTGTTTTGTCGAACTACATTGCAAGGATGAACGATCCTCCAAGCCCGGAATATGTATAAGTGTTTTGGTATTTTTTAGAAACTATGTTTTTTTAAATATTGAGTAGTATAATTTTTGTTGGTGTTATAATATTTTTTATGCATATTATTGTTCATTGAGTGTATAAAATTGTATGGGTATGATAATATTATTGTTGTTTGCTTGTTTCGAACAATTTTTTTTTTTTGAAAATCGCGACTGCATTTGTTCATCTCTGATTCTCAGAACTCGACCAGAATATTCAGAATTTTTTTCCGAAAATAGTGTTCATGTTCGAAAAAAAATTCCGAACATTATGGTCATGTTCGGATAACCAGAGCTGAAAAAACAGTCATCGCGATTTTTGACTTTGGCGATAGCCGACGGAGGCAGCGGAGGGCGACGATGATGTGGCTATGGGCGTAGACGGTGAAGGATGTTGAAGATGAAGTGTATTCAAAATATGGGCAAGAATTCGAAGAGTTTGTTCATAGTTAATTAGGGTATTTTAGAAATAAAATGTAGTGTATTCATCCTAAGTGTAGCGAGTTTATCCATGTAGTGTATTCACTCCACATTGTAGTGCCAATAACCTGGGCCTAAGTTAAAATTTGGAGGTTCTAAATTGGACGCGCATATTCTACCCCCTTTTAATAATTTGTTCACCCCCCCTTTAGTTTACTACTCTATTGTTCAGTTCAACACCCACAGTTTTTCAAAATTGTCCAATCCTCATTTTAAGTTCTTGTTTAACTTTTGTAAATTCACGCCCTCATTTCATAGAAAGAGTATGCGCGAAAAAATTCCGACCGTCGTTCCGGCCCCGTGACTCGACGCCGTGAGCCGTCGAGACCTGCCGCCACGACCTTCCGCCATGCCCCGCAACCGTGTCCCTCCACCAAAGAGGGGTGCCGATCCATGGATAAATGTTGGTTTTTTTTTTAATTTGTCAAATTTTCAATTCTAGGATTTATGTGTGATTGTTGGTATAGATTAGGGTTTATGTGTGTGATTATAAACGTAATTGAGCATATAATATTTATTTTTGTGATGGAATATAAATTACGATTTTTTTTTTTTTGAAGAAGACGAAGGGCTTTGTTTGACACTGGTTGTTCAAACAAATGTCCAATGTTCGAACAAAAGTGTCAAACAAATGTTCAATGTTTGATTTTTTTTTTCGAACAAAAGGACATTGTTTGGAAAAAAAATTCAAACAAATTGTTCGAATAGATTTGGTCGAATTATGACAAATGTTTGACAAAAAATTTCGAAAATAATGCAAATGTTTGACAGACCAGAGCTGAACACGAATCGAAATAAAAAAGATAAAAAATGAGCGATTTTAGAAGCCCTCAAGATCGTTGTGACTGTTTGCATTCCGATAAATTTAATTTCAAAAGGAGTGAATGATTGAATTTGTCTAAATAAACTTATGTATAAGGGTACTTAAGTCTTTTCAAATATGTTTTCAAATAAAAATAAAATTAAGGGATGAACAAATTTAAAAAAAAGGGCCGAATATCCGCGTCCTTCTAAATAATAAATGACGCACTACTAGAGCCGGCAATTTGGCCCGGCCCGGCCGACATATGGGCTGGGCTAGGCCCAAAAAATCGAGGCCCGAAAAAACTGGGCCGTTTTTGGCCCGGCCCGGTGGGCCAAATGTGCTGGCCCGATGGGCCACGGGCCGGCCCGTTTGGTCCGGTTGATTTATTTTTTATCTATTTTATTTTTAAAAGATTATAATTAGTGTTATTTCTTTAAATGATATTCAGTATTGTAATTACAAATATATGGATATACTTGACTTGATACTTCCATAATAAGGAATTTAGTGTTGTATATTTAGTTTTTAAATGATATTTAGTGATATTTAAATTATATTTAGTGTTGTATATTTAGTTTTTTTTTTTTTTTAAACATACTTGACTTGATAGTTGATGCCATAATAAAGAATTTTGTAAATGAAGCCCCTCAATTTTCCGTACCGTGGAATAAAAAACTCTACCAAACATTATTTTGAAATTAGGGAAAACAAAAAGTTGAAACGGGCCGGGCCGGCCCGTTAGCCCGCGGGCTATGGTTGGGCCGGGCTGGACTGAGATTTTACAGGCCCGACGTGCAAATGGGCCGGCCCGGCTCGTGAATTGTGATTGGCCCGACGGGTTGGGCCGGGCCGGCCCACCCGTTTTGCCAGCTCTACGCACTACTAGCCAACTTAATCCTTGAAAGTAAAGATCCACACCAATCTCGCGAAAATCAAAAAATTATTCTTTTAAAAAATATATATAAGTAAAAGATGGCAAGTCAATTTTTAACATAAAACAAGAGTATTAACAAGAGGTTTAGCCCACCTAACCACGGGGTTTCTCACAGGTTCGATTCCCTTTGAAAACGGGCTTTTCTACGGTCAGTAAGACTTTCGCCCTTCCTAACGTCAGTAAACCTTTGATTACTGTTAGATCGAAGATCCAACGTACAATATCTTTTTTAATGGATTGCACTTTGCATTAAAGCGTTTTCACTCTGCATATTGTAATCGCATTGTATCGCCCTATTAATAAATTAAATTTATAAATATAAAATTACGAAAATAATTTATCCCCAAGAAAATAGTATCACAAATTACTAATTATCTTACTTTGAGAACTAGAAAATGTGAGGGAAACAGAGAAATACTGGACGGTGAGGCAAATAAAGATATAAGTGAGACAGGTTCCACCGGCTTATCTCTCGATTTGGACACATTTAAGGAAGAGGAACTGAATAAAATGAAAAAACTCCTTCATCGCTGCAATTGAATTTTTGATTCGTGGGATGAACATGGCTAAACTTAAAAATGATAATGGGGATTTTCTTTAATTGATTGTAAATTGTAATGGACACGACAACACTAAGTCAACTTTATAAATTCATAAAATTTGTTTAAATATTTTTGGGGGTTTAATTTTAAGATACAATGTAGAGGGAAAAATATCTAAAAACTCTCACCAAAATATTGTATTAGCATATAATACAAAATGACTATTAAATACACTAAAATACCCATTTCTAAAATTATCAACCAAAACGAGGTCAAGCCACCCCCTCATAAAGAAGGCGTGAATACTGCTATCAAATTGGGAAATTGAATAAATGAAAATTTCAATTCTGCATGATCAACTCCCTTATCTCACGCATCAGAAAACAGATCATCTCGAGAAATAATCAACCTACAATACAACCGAGAAATAGATAAATCAATATCACCGACTGAAAAATTCCCATCATCGAAAAAGAAGAAATCAAATGTGTGAGCGTAAATATGTCCAGATTTTGTGTTAAATGTTTCAAAGAACTCAATTTTTAATCAAGTATAAACATTCACAGAAAAATCTTAACAATTTTTTTTTTTCAAAATAATTAGGACAACAATGCGATGGATACATGTTCAGATATTCACAAGAGAAACATATTGTACAAGAGTGAAATGAACATTTCACATGTGCAACAATAATTAAATTCAAAGATGACAGTAAGACTACAAACTTTCAAGTAAGAACAATATACATAATTAATACATTTACAATATGAAAAAAATGAATGTGCTTGGATGTTGGGGTTTTTGAACTTTTAAAATTAAAGTAGCAACTCACGTGTATATTTTTAATGTATGTAATATTGCACATGTACAACATTGTATACATTGGAAAAAAAAAAAATCCAAGTGCAATTTTTGTTAGTGGAAAAGAGTACATTTGGAGAAAATTTTCAATTGATAAAAAAATACATCACTAAAAGAAAACACGCTTAGACAACTATAGGAATTAGGAATAATGCACATGTGAAACTTGTCAATATTTAAAAAAAAAAAAAGTATCATAATATGCATTTTTATTGAAAAAGATAATGCACGTGAACCTATTTTATTTAAAAAAGAAAATGCACATGATCAAATATTAAATACTTATAAAAACTCCACATAGTGTACAAAATGTACATTCATATAAAAACCGAATGATGTAGAACCACTAACAAAAACAACTTACTCTCACCATTGAAATTCACATTGAGAATAATTCGATCATCCATGAAAACTGCTTCACGTAAAAAAATCTCACATTATATTTGCATAATTATTTGACACATCACCGTTGCCTGCATCCTTATAACATAACCAAGAACCAAACACAAAACCACCCACGATATGATAAGGTAAACGAAAAGAAATTTTGAACGAAAGTCTCATCAATTATACATGTGAATAATTTGATCTTGACTAACTGAAACTAAATTTACATTACCTCCAAATGAAATTATATTTCAACATCAGTCCGTAGATGAATTCATCAATTCAGAAGTAAAACGATGACCATAAAAAAATAGTATAACAACATGCCAATGATTTAAGATAATCAAGTGTCATATTGTATTACTTCCATTTTTTGAACCTATGCCTCTCAAACATGCCATGCTTCTCAAACTTCCCATGTTTGAACTTTCCGTTTTTAAACTTTTCATGGTAGCCACTAAATTTTCTATACATTTCCCAGTGGATTAAACTTTCCACGCTTGATTAATTGAAACTAAGTTTCCTACATTACCTCCAAATAAAATTAATTAGTTTGAAAATTCACCAACTAAAAATGTCATTCAATAATTATCAATCAGTTACAAATCTGTTACCAAAATAAATCATGCAAAAGGACAAATAAGTAAAACATCCATTCATATTGAAGTAAACAGTAATTAAAAAAATTGGTAGTAGCTTAAACTAACAACAATTAAAAATTGTATTAAAAGCTAATTACTCCAATATTTTTATAAGGGTACTTCTGTAATTATTTATATAGTTTTTATAAAAATTAATTAATTAATTAATGGCGAAACTATATCGCTCTGCGCGAAGTTACATGACGTGTTAATTGTTTATTGGCTTACTGACGTCAGGAAGGGCGAAACCCTTCCTGACCGTAGAAAAGCCTGGTAATAACTTTTCTTTTCAAGTAAAAATTGATATGTTTATATTTATTCACAACCATTAGAGCTATTTCTTTGAACATCTTCGAAGTATCAACAAAATACATAGAATATCTATCTATATAAATTTTAATGTAATTTCATACTCAACATCCACCAAAATTCATTACAAATGTATTTATTCATATCATATTAATAGTGAATCTATAAATTTGTATCCATCAATAAACTTATAATCAATTTTGATTCTGGTATACCATATATTCCATCTTGCATTAATCTTATAGCAAAAGACGAAGCCCTCGCCCCCAGGGATCCACCTCCTGGCCCGACAGGATTGAGTGGAGAAGGTAAATTATGGTGACTCAGCGGCACATTAGGTGGAAGGACTAGTGTCTGGTGTCCACAAGGAGTTGCTGTCAGGGCTCGATCCTGCGTCCTTGTAGCAATCTGTCATCCAGGAACCAACTGAGCTACGCCCATGCGGGCCCATCTTGCATTAATCTGATAAATAAATAAATAGTACTCCTCCTTTCCATCCTGTCTATGGTTTTTCAAAATACATTTCATATTACTCTATCTCTCACGAATTTAAACACCAAAAAGCATTAAGGACTCCTTTTTTAACTTTGTCCATCTTTTTGGTTAATTGAATAGAATTATAATAGAAGAACATCAATATACTCTCCATATTCTAATAGAACATATATAATAAGATCAGATGCAATATTAATTTAATTATAATAAAGCTCAATGGAGATTATTCGCTTTGTGTAGTACCTGAATTTTTTTCATGACAAATGCTAATTCTTTTAAGTACTTGCTTGTGATTATTTTTTAGTTAGTAATTTGGACTTAGCCCAAGTTCGAAACACCCTTAATTAAGTCATCTTTTAAAAAAGAACAAAATCATCTTATAACACTTTTAAATTAACCCTTCTTCGATCGACACAAAAATTAAAAAATTATAGGCCTACATTAGCAGACATGAAAAAAAATATTATTCTTAAATTACCATCATATATTTACGGGCCTTTAGAAAAATATAAAGTGCTATTTAAATAACATTCACTATGATATTATTTGTAGGGTGTGCATTTGTTTAATTTATGAAAGATAATGAAAGTATGATGAAGTGTAAAATTACGAAAGTATATTTGAGAGTACAAAGTTTGGTGGAAAATAAGAATTAATTTGAGTTGAGTATAATAATTAATCAACTAATAAGTATGAGGAATTAGTGAAAGTGAAATCACAATCTAAATTATTAATAACTGTTTAATGTCTCTTCACATGAAATGTTATAATTTCTTTGTCAGTGCTAAAAAAATTGAAGTAAATTTTTTTCATTTTTTACACACTTATAGAATCATTTGCATTGACAGTAACATTTATTTCAGGAGTAGTTCCACATTGTATTCATAGTCCACACAATTCATCTTTCCATTGCATGTATTCATCTTTCACACATTTCAGATAATTTATATTCCAATTTTAAATTTGTCATTTAATTTTGTAATAGCTAATAAGAACATGATAGTAATTGGCTAGAACACTTTTGGTTTTAGGGCCTTGTATATATTTGACTTGATATTTATGATGTTTTATTTTATTTAACCGGTGGTTTAATTTGTGTTTAATTTCATTGGTGTGGTTAAATTTTTATTGTTAAAGCATGTTGTTATTGATCATAATTATGTGCTTACCCATTGTTAGTGGAGATGGAACTAGGAGCTCTATTTTTGTTAATTGATTTTTTTAATACGCCACCTAATGATTACGAGCTAGGGATTAAATTAATTGTTATGAGGAATTATGATGATCATATCTTAGGTGTTCTTTCAGATTCCAATTGCAATTGCATTTTTTATTATGAATTTTAGTTCTAATTTATATTTATTTATTTCAGAATTTAAAATCAACATGTAAATTTGGTCTCCTTTGAAATTTTGGAGGGAAACTTAATTCTTAATTTTTGGTACCTCAAATAGAATTTACACACAAAGACAACAAACCCAATTTTCACTTATGGGGAGTAACATTTTATAAAGTTTACGGAAAAAAAAATATTTTTTTATTAATTTAGGACTAAATTTGTAACGACAAAATTAAAATCAATTCAACCATGGTGGGGTGTTACAAAATTAAATAGGAATATAATTATAGAAGTGAACAAATTTTGAAGTTATAAATCTTTATTAGCAGCAGTTAACTAAAATCGGCCGTTTGCAAAATTTTGTGAAAAAGAAAAAAATAATCATAAATAAATAACCTCATTAATATGTATGATATATATATATAGGGTTTGTGTAGTAAATAATTTCATTAAAATAGAGAGAGTAAGAACATAGAAATGAAAAACCAAAGGATAAATCTTGTGAATTTATGTGTAATATTATTCATGACTCTTATCATATGTGTGGTAGGTGATGGTGATCCTAGTGAAAACTCTCCTACTTTTAAAAGATTTTATTCTTCATGTAAAGATAAGTGTTTTGATGAATGTTCAAAAAGTGAAATAAATGGCTGTGTGGTCGAAAATTGTGAATATAATTGCTACTCACAGATGTATTGTTACGATGATGATTTTGCGTATTGTAAAAAAAAAGGTGGATCCGACAGCGATTGTGATAAGCAAGGGATTTCAAGATGTATTACATTCAAATATTAAATTTTACCTATGATCAGTACTAAAAAATCCATTATGTAAAATTTAAAATTTGAGAACATACAACAATTCTATGCATTTTAACTATTTATGGTATTTAATTAATAATATCTTATTATCTCAATGATTCATATATAACTCTTCATTTATATACTTAAATTTAATGTTTGAATTTATTAATATATTTCTATTGATGTTATAGTTAAAAAAAACTATTAAAGAATATTAGTTGTTTCGCTATAAGATATTTGTAAATTATTGTTTACGGTACATTCTATTAGAAGAAGAAAAAAAAAATCATTTCCCCCTCTAAGCATATGGTTGATATTTAAAATTGAAAATATTTCATATTAAAACCTAAATTTTAGGTTATGTCTCAATATAAGTACTCAATTTTAAAATTGTCTTAATTTAAGTCTCAATTTTAACTTTTTTCTCAATTTAAGGGTTGTTTTAAATTTTTGTGTCTCAATTCAAGATCCAACAAATAATTATTTTTAAATTAAATTCATACAATATGAACATTTTTTTAGAGAAATTCATTATAAAAAAATCATTTATTTAAAAAAAATATATTAACTTTTTCTCTTAATATAATAATAAATATTTCTAATTTTTATCATTGTGTATTAGTTTAGTGTTTTAAAAAATATGACAACTAGCATTTCTCCATATAATCTTTTTCCATCGTATATGATAAAATATTAGTTTTAATTTAATTTCAAAATGATAGTTATCATTTTTTATAAACAATAAATTAAATTTTCAAATTAAATTAATGCACGATGATAAAAACAAAAATTAGAAAAATACCTTATATTAATAAAAAAAATGTTTTTTAATTAATAGAGTTATTTTTATTTATGATAAATGTCTCTAATTTTTTTTAATGTATAAATTTAATTTGAAAAAAAATTGTTTGTTCGGTCTTGAATTGAGCCAAAAAATATAAAACAAACTTTAAATTGAGAAAAAAGAAAAAATTGAGACTTGAATTGAAACACCTTTAAAATGAATACATATATTGAGACTAGGGGTGGAGAAAAATACCGAAATACCGTGCATATCGTACCGAAAAAATACCGAAAATATCGGAATTTCGGTACGGTAACAGTATGAATATTTCAAATTTTCGGTATTTCGATATATACCAAAATATTATCGGTATACCTTTATATTTTTGGGTATGGAACGGTATACCTTTATATTTTTGGGTATGGAACGGTATACCTTTACATTTTTCGGTATAGAACATTATAGCTTTACATTTTCTAATTTCGATATGAAACGGTATACCGATGATTCGTCACAGTACGGTATAAATTTTTGGGCATATCGAAATTTCGATATATCGAAAACTTCGGTACGGGATCGGTATGAAATTTTACCATACCAAACTTTTCGGTATGGTATACCGTACCGACCCAGTCTTAACTGAGATATAATCTAAATTTTGGACCTTGATATGAAATTCATCCTTTTAAATTCTTGAGTGTTGCATTTGTTTTATGAAAAATAATATAAGTATGATCAAGTGTGGTATTACGAAAGTAAATTTGAGAACACATGATTTGAAGGAAAATAAGAAATAATCACGAATTGAGTATTATAATTAATCAACTAATAAGAATGAGGCATTGGTCTAAGTAAAATCACATATCCTCAGTTATTAATAACAGGTCAATGTTTCGTCACATGAAATGTTTTAATTTGTTTGTTTGCGCAAAGAAAATTGAAGTAAACTTTTTTTATGGTTTATACACTTAGCATTATGTGCATTGAGAGTCAATAGTACTCCCTCCGTACCCTATTAACTTTCATACTTTCCTTTTTGGGACGTCCCACAATAACTTTCACACCCCAGATATGGAAATAAAACACTTTCACATTACCTACTTTAATTCAAAATACTCTTCATTCATTGGTTGAAAAAGTCAATAAAACAGTTTTTCTTAAAATTTGTGCCACCCCACCTATGAAAGTTAAGAGGGGACGGAGGGAGTAATATTTATTTCACTTTGCAAGTAGTTCCACGTCGTGTCACAGTATTAATTTAATGACAACTGGTCATGGTAGAAAATTTCTTACATTGCATGAGACATGATTTTATTTTTAATACTTTAAATTTGTTTTAAATTTTGAATGACGGACTTATGCTCTTTTAAGGGAAAATAGAAAAGAATTGAACTCAAAATCTGATGCATTTTAACATCACATACACAGTGATGTAATAAGACAGGCGTGGCATGTACTTATTCGCTATTGCTGAAATAAAATCAAAATATTCGATATTTAATTCGAAATTGTTTCGTAAAAGTTTGTTTAAACTCGGTTATTAAATAAGGCTGAAAATAAATTTATGTTCGATAAGTCTAAAACACTAAAAAAAATTAAAAATTATCTATAAAACAAGAATTGCTTACAAATTTTTCTTATATAACAAAAAATGAAAAATTGTATTGGAGTTTCCTAAGACTTGCCTACAAAATTTTAATCCTGCACGCATGTTCATTCATCAACCTACAAACAATTGTCTAAGAAACAATTTGTTTATAAAATAAAATTCCTAGGTGGTTAATTACCTATATAAGTCATTTACCTATATAAAATTATCTACAAGTCATTTGCCTACAAAAATTTTCGTAGGTAGATTATTTGTAGGTAGGTTATGAAAATACTTATGTAAATACAAAATTTTATAAACAAGTCGTATACAATCTCCACTATAAAATTTTTGTTGTTGGAAATTTTGTAGTCATATTGAGAAAATTTCATGAACAATTCTTTATTTTCTTATAGTGAAACTCGCTTCGAGCTCAAACTCGATAAGTTAAATGAAATAAAACAAGTTCAAAATGTGAAAACTACTCGAATTCAACTCAATCATTACCAAATTAGATCAATATGAATTTCAAAACTCGACAACATTTCAAACAAAATTGAACAAGTACCCGGCCCATCCTTCCTTAAATAAATTCAAAGACGGGTAATATTTTTAATTGGGCAAAATACATAGTAAAACTAGTTTATATATGAATCACTTTAAAGGGTGTGAGTTGTTTCAATAAAGCGTATAGTTGTACTCACAGGGTATTAGTTGTGAAAGGTAAAGTTATTTTCACTAAAGAGTATGAATTGAAGAGAATGAAAGGTATGAATTGTTTTACTAAAAGTATTAGTTGTTTTCATTAAAGGATATACGTTTTTTACTAAAAATTATTGCAAAATGGTTTATATATGAACAAATTTCGTCCGCTCTTTCATTTAAGTATTATATGATCTCTATTATTTTTTCTCATTAGTGAAAATTATGTATTATATACCAATTTTCAATCTTACAAAATGTATTTTACCCACTCTACTATATATAAAAAAAAAAAACTACCCTTTTCAAATTTAAAACATGCCTACCCCTAATAAGTGAATAAAAGAAATTGCAAGTGTAAAAAGAAAGTCCCCACTCCCCCTCCCCACCTACAAACTCACGCCACCCCCTCCCCAACCCCCTAATTACCCCCAAAAAGATATTTTAAAATATATATAACAAAATTAATGTTATAAATTGGTTAAAATAAATTAATAACTAATTAATTATAAATAATGAAAAAAATTATGATAATCATCCAATAAACAATTTTATCGGAAAAAATTAATAATTACACATTAATTTATTAAATACTAAAAATCAATTATTTATTTAATAGTAACATTAATTTACTAAATTATTATTAATCATAATTAAAAATAGTTTGACAACTAATAAATAACTATATAATTATATTGGGGGGAGGGTTGTATTTAATTCTTGGTGGTGGAGGAGGACTATATGGGTAAAAAAAATTAAAAAATTGAACAAAAGTAATATAGTATTTTCATGTCAAAATGGGTAGAAAAGATCATGTATACTTGAGGAGGGTAAAACAAATGTTGGAAAATTGAAAATGGGTATTTAAACTTTTTCCCTTAAAATTATATAATTGAGGTAAAATGGAGAAACACAACTTTTTGTAATATATACGAATTAAACTTTGAGGTTGTATAAACCGCATTATCTTGAGAATTTAATGGAACTATATGAACTTTAGCAGAATTAAATTGAGTTCGAATGCTGATATTATTTAAATATATTTATTTGTAGATCCTATGCGTTATCGAGATCTTATGGCAATAATAAACTATAAGAAAAAAAATCAGGAGTATGTATAGAGTGAAATAGGTTCATACATGAATTGTTGAAGGGTATTAGTTATTTTAACTATAGAGTATTAGTCATTTTCACTAAAGGGTATTAGTTGTCTCCAGTGAAGAGTCTTAGTTTGTTTTTAGTAAATAATTAAGACTCTTCAGTAAAGACAACTAATAATTTTCAATGAAAATAACTAATACTCTTTAGTGTAAACAACTAATACCCTTTAATGGTTTATGTATGAACCATTTTTACTCTATGCTTTGTCAAAAATAGTATACACAAATACTATCTGTTAATTTGTGTAAATCGTATGCGTTTATGGAGATTTTATTATAATAATAATAATAATAAAATTCACATGGGGCGAAGCTACCTACAAGCCTATCTTTTGTTAATATACTTTATCCAGAAAATGTTAGGAAAATAAATACATAAAAAGCGGCAATTTTTGGATTTGTTTTCTTTAAAATAAAATAAAAATACAAACAAACATAAACATTTTTCGAAAAAAATTTCCAAACATTTTTAGAGGGGTGTGTATTAATAAAAGAAGAGACTTGTATTTATATTTGACTAAGCTTATTTGAAACATTTTATAAGTTGTTTTAAGAGCTTATAAGATGTAATTTTTAAATAGTTTATAAATTATTGTTTTGCAAATATAACTTATAAGATCTTCGAAAAATTTATAATAAATATTTTAAATTTTAATTTTTATAAAAAAAATTATGTTGAGATAGAGGTAAATGGAGGGGGAGGGAGTGGAAAAGAGGTGGGGTGGTTCTAGGGTGGTTGGGGTGAAGGTGGTTATAAAAATAAGTTGAAAATTTTCAACTTATTTTTTATGATTTATAAGCTGCCATTTTATTTTGTGAACACATTGACAATGCTTAAAATTTCTTGGACAGCTCATGAACTATTTTAAGGGTTGGACTATATATCCCTCCATGTTTATTAGATACCTCCACCCACTTAATTATCCAACCTATTTTAAATAAATATTAAATATACTCCCATTAATATATCTACATTATATTACCCTTACTCCTAATACATCTCTTACTTATCTGTTCAAAGAGTTGATACACCCCTACAAATTTTTTCCTGTCATAATATTTACACTACTTTTGATATACATTTTAGCGTCGACAAACCGATGAGCCACCACCAACAACGAGCCGTCGACAATGCCCCACAAAATTAAATTAAAATTTTTCCTATCGTTATTTTTTTGTCCTTCTGTACGTCGACACGAACCAAACTCTTATGCACGACGAGATGAAGCGTTGACCCAGGACTCACGGCGGCAAGACACCGACTACGACGAGATTTCGCAAACAATGATTTAAAAAAAAAGATTGGTTTAAAATTTTCGAACCTGGTTTTTCGAAAAAAGGTTAGGGTTTCGAAAAAGACTTGTCGAAAAATGACAAATATTTCGGCAAAATATTTTCGAAATCTATATTTCGACAAGATTTTGTCGAAATCCTAACCATATTACGACAAATTTTTGCCGAAATCTTAATAATTTTTCGAAAAACCAGGTTCGAAAAATTAGAATCGGGATTTTTTTCCAAAAAAATATAGCAGTTGCCCTTGAAGAATTAAATTTTTGTTATATGCTTTACTCAAATATTGGTCAAATGGTGAGGCTTAGGTTGAGGTGGTTTGATGGTGTCCGCGACAAAGTAATCCTGGTTGCGTATTGTTTTACTCAATTACCTGCACATGCTTGCTTCACCATTGTAATGGAACAAGAAACTAAGGTTACATTACCATTGTAAAGATGATAAAATAGTGGACAAGATAAATTTTTTCTTCTCTTCCCGTATCTTCACCGATTCTCTTCTTGTGTTTGTGTACTATCTTGTGTCTTTTGGTATTTTAATGGGTGTATCTATTTCTTTTTAATTATAAGGATATAAAAATCATTTATATAATATATTATAATAAATAAAAAATAAACTAGAGATATTCAATAAATATGGAAGGGTATACGACCTTCACACGTATACTAACTAAAACTTGTAGCCCAATTCCTTAAAAAATCTATGTAGCCCAACTCCGTAACTGCGGATAATTGGATATCAACGTCTGGCCCATTAACAATTAAGGGAGCGCTTGGTTAACAACTCTTCAATGGTAATGAGAATGAGATTGAAAATTAGTGTAATTATAATGGTTCATAAGAACAAAATCACCACCCCCTCTCCTAAATAAGGTAATCACTACTCCATTTTGATTACCCTATTATCTTCCTACAATCATCCTCCTTAATCACTCCCTCATTCCTCCACCAACAACCATTTGTTGTCTATCTCTATTCTAAAATTGAGGCATGACACTATCAATGGAGTCATAATTGTAACAAGTATTCCTCTAACACATCATTTTTATTGTGGGGGCATGGATGGAATCATTGTGGAGTTGTCAACCAAGCGCCTCCAAAATTTACATTTGGAAGTTCTAAAATAATACACCACGCACTACTACCCCAACTTAATCTTTGAAACACAAGTAATCGATATTAACAATTTTTAATGGGCAAAGGTTATATACACTCTTATCTTTTGTGAATATACTCTACCAAAAAAGGGTAGGAAAAAAAATAAAATTTCCGAAAATGCAAAAAGGAAAAACACTAAACCTATAAATTTTCGGATTTTTTTTTCAAAAATTGTTACATTTTTCGTAAAAAAAAAAAAAATCATTTTGGATAGGGTGTATTCACAAAAAATAGGACTGTATTTAACCTGTGCCATTTTTTTATTGGTGTGAGACCGTTACAGTTATCTCATTTTGTAAGCCAATGCCAGCATAACTGATCCATGAGAATTTCATCCATAATTGTCTATTAGTAAAGATCCACACCAATCTCCCTATTAATGAACAATACAAAATGATAAATTTTTTAGTAAAAAATAATAATTTCTAAATAAAAGATGATGCGCCAATTTTTAAAATAAAAAGGAGTGTTATTTTTCAATTAAATTTTTATAACTGTTCGAAGGGTAACATTTTGTTTTTAAGTAAAAATTGATATGATTATATTTATTTACAGTCATCAGAGGTATTTCGTTGAACATCTCCAAAGTATCAACCAAATACATAGAGTATCTATATGACGAAGTAAAAGAGTAAAATTGATTCATACATGATTTATTGAAGAATATTAATTGTTTTTAATAAATAGTATTAGTTGCTTTTATTAAAAAGTATTACTTGTTTACGATAAAGAGTCTCGCTTATTCAGTAAAAAAAACCTAAAAGCTTTAATGGAAATAACTAATACCCTTGTAAAAATAACTAACACTCCTTCAATAATTCATGTAAAAATCAAATTCATTCTAAACATACTCAACCAAAATTCATTACAGATATATTTATTCATCACCATATCAATAGTAAATATATAAAGTTGTGTTCATTAATGGGCACAAAATCAATTCCGATATACCATATATTACATCTTGTATATATTTGATAAATAGATAAATAGTACTTCCTCTCTTCCATCCTATCATTGTTTTCTAAAATACATTTCCTATTACACTATCTCTCACGAATTTAAACACCATAAAGCAATAAGGATTCTTTTTCTAATTACTTTGTCCATCTCTTTAGTTTATTGAATATAATTATAATAGAAGAGCATCAATATACTCTCCATATTCTAATTGAACACATATGATATGATCAAATGCAAATTAAGGTAGTAATTGATAATAATAATAATAATGTACGGAGTACATTTTAATAAATTGTAGGGTAAAATTAATTTACAAACTACTTACACATTCATTTATGTTTATGTTAGCAAAGTTGAAAGAGACAAGGTGGGGTCTGAATTCATTCTCCTTGTGAATCAATACCCCCAGTTTCAAGCAACAATATGCATTAATTAATTATTGATTGACGTTTTAGAGTGCATACCCTGATCAAATCATTTTTTAATAATTTGATCTTTTTCCTAATTTATCTATTCCCTATTTATTGGCCTATGTCTTGTCTTAGCATTTAAATCATATCCCATCTCATAATTCTACAATTAATATTAGTCGGCGAATTCACATTCACAAATATATATATGACAAAAAATATAGGAATTCACGCTTATGTAAACTCAGTTTTTCTTCATATATTACTATTATAACATCAAACATTCTTTGAATAGTGATAGGGGATATGCATAATAGTAATATTTAAAAAAGGTATTTAACTTGAACTCGAATTCAAAAGAGACCTAATTTATATATATATAGGCACACGGGGTTTGGATTGGCAAGTCATGGACCGATTTTGCTTACAGATTTTTTTCTTTCAATGTGTTATATTATATATAGGTACAGGAATGGTTACTTTTAAATTGGGAAAATTGCAGAAATGGTCCCATAAGAATTGGTCCTCATGAATTTTGGTCCCTTTTTAGCGCAAATAGTCTCATACGATTTTTCCGTAAAAAAATAACGGATTAACGAGCATGAGGCTCACACGCCCGTTAGTTTTCTGCCAAAAACTCGTGCGTATAATTCCCAACATAAAAATAATTAATTTCCAACTTCTTAAAACTCTACGAACTTGTTGACAGACATTTTTGTACGGATAGATATATGTGGCTATTTAGGGTATGCCCGACAAACAATAAATATAAACGAACACGAACGATGGGGGAAGAACTTTCGTTCTTCCCTCGAATGAGAGCTTTTTGGATATATGAGAAATGAGAGAAAAGTCGATCCCTTACAATGAGGGGGTGACCCCCTATTTATAGAGGTTCACCCTCAAAGGCCCAAAAGTGGCCCTAAATTCGTCTCAACCCTTTATTTTAGGGATTTATTACAATATTAATATAAAAATCAACAGTAGACCTATAATACATTAAATACTCTTTTCTGACGTAGACTCTCGATCTTGTCGGGTCAGTGTATCTTTGGGAATTTGACCTCCTGTCAGGCGAGGATATTTTCCTGCTGTAACAATTGCCCCCAAGATTGGGCTTTGATTGCGGCCAGAGTTCGATCTTGATCTGTGCTTCAAATAGGTTTTGCCCCCGAGCCTGAAAACAAGATATCTCGGATGCCCCGGAGGAATCTTCGACAACAGGATCCGTGATGGGCGAATCTTCCGTGTAACCTTCGAATAGTCAAACCTCAAACAAATCAGTCGGGTTAGGTGGGGTACGATCTTCCGTCGTGCCCCCGAGTCGGGTACCCTGACGTTCAATTAATAAAGAGTTTTTTGCTGCCGGCCGGCATTGATTTTAGTAATAGGGCGGTAAGGACCGCGATGATAAATTAATGAAGTGCTTAGGCCGCTTGCGGGTAGCGACTTCACGGACAACAGATTGACTTAACAACCAATTAAAAGATAAATCAACGGATTAATGAGTGAGGTGCTTTAGCCGATTGACGGGCAGCGACTTCACGATGATGGGATTGAGTTAAAAACCGCTTAAAAGATTAACCAACAGGTTAATAAGTGAAGTGCTTTAGCCGATAGACGGGCAGCGACTTCACGATGATGGGATTGAGTTAACAACCGCTTAAAAGATTAATCAAAACGTCTAGGACGTGATATATTACGGCCACAAGTGGGCGAAAGCGACGCGGGTCAGTCGATGCCGGTGAAGGCGGACTGGTCGATGCCGTTAACATGGATAAACCAAAGCAGAGAATAGATTAGTTAACGCCGGTGAAGACGAACTAAACAACACCTCGCCCATTAAGGCGGAAAGTCAACGCTTAAAATGCGGACTGGATCCACGCCGAGAGGCGGATTAGTTGACGCCGGTGAAGGCGAACTTATCAAGGCCGAGTGACGGATCGTCTTGAGAGGCAGATTAGTTGACGCCGGTGAAGGCGAACTAATCAATATGTCAACGCATAAAAGGCGGACTAATCAACGTCGAGAAGACGGATTAACTCGAGAAAGAGATTAGTTGACGCCGGTGAAGGCGAACTAATCAATACGTCAACGCCTGAAAGGCGGACTAATCAACGTCGAGGAGACGGATTACTTCGCCACTCCAGGCGGATTGTCGACGCCTAAAAGACGGATTAACTCGAGTAGATTAGTTGACGCCTGTGAAGGCGAACTAATCAATACGTCTACGCCTGAAAGGCGGACTAATCAACGCCTAAAAGGCGGATTACTTCGCCACTCCAGGCGGACCGTCAACGCCAAACAGGCGGACTAATCAACGCCTAAAAAGGCGGATTACTTCGCCACTCCAGGCGGACCGTCAACGCCTAACAGGCGGACTAATCAACGCCTAAAAGACGGATTACTTCGCCACTCCAGGCGGATTACCTCGCCACTCCAGGCGGACCGTCAACGCCTAACAGGCGGACTAATCAACGCCTAAAAGGCGGATTACTTCGCCACTCCAGGCGGACCGTCAACGCCTAACAGGCGGACTAAACAACGCCTAAAAGGCGGATTACTTCGCCACTCCAGGCGGATTACCTCGCCACTCCAGGCGGACCGTCAACGCCTAACAGGCGGACTAAAGAATGCCTAAAAGGCGGATTACTTCGCCACTCCAGGCGGATTACCTCGCCACTCCAGGCGGACCGTCAGCGCCAACAGGTGGACTAATCAACGCCTAAAAGACGGATTACTTCGCCAATCTAGGCGGAATATCGACGCCTAAAAGGCGGATAAACTCGAGTGGATTAGTTGACGCCTGTGAAGGCGAACTAATCAATACGTCAACGCCTGAAACGGCGGACTAATCGACGTCGAGAAGACGGATTACTTCGCCAATCTAGGCGGAATGTCGACGCCTAAAAGGCGGATAAACTCGAGTGGATTAGTTGACGTCTGTGAAGGCGAACTAATCAATACGTCAACGCCTGAAACGGCGGACTAATCGACGTCGAGAAGACGGATTACTTTGCCAATCTAGGCGGAATGTCGACGCCTAAAAGACGGATAAATATTTGTAGTCGAAAGGTGTGACCATGTTTTAATTATTGAGTTATTTATTCGGTGAGCAACCTCAATAATTTTTCGAAATTATATTCGAAGTTTCAAATAACCGATTGTATTTAATAATATTCAGTGTCAAATAATTTATTTTTGATATCACAAGATGAGCATAGGATGTGTATATCCGTGCCCCCGCTTTTAATATATATGAAAACTTACGAGTTACAGTATATATTAAAAGGAAGTTACTAGACGAAAATTGAATTTTGAAATTTGTCCCCGCTTTGAATTTTCGAAATATGAATATATGCCCCCGCTTTTAATTTATATGAAATTTGCGAGTGGTGATATATATATTAAAAGTAAATAATTGGAATAAACCTGATGTGAGTGGGCAAAGGACTGCCCGTAGATTTTTCGTTGATGAAGATGCTCCAAATGCTCGTCCCGTAGGTACTGTTTTTTTTTTGTACCGGACTGTTAATTCCGCCCCACAAACCCAAATATCCTTGGGCCAATAGCATAATTTGAAAGTCGGCCCACCAGAATTTATAATAAGGCTCAATACTATAATTAAATAAGTTTGGGCCCAAATAGAAGAAAAAAAAATAGAAGGCCCGTTTGTTTTTAAAAAAGAGCCGGCCCACAGATTAAAAATATTCCCAATTAGACTTTTGTGGTTCAAATTAGAACTTGTTTGACTTGATCGGGAAGATTGAAACTTGGGGGAGGAAAGCTGCGGGGCGGAGGCCGCCGCCGGGACGGGCGGCGAGGCTACGGGCAGGCGCGATGGGCGTCCCCGGGCGGCGTGGGGAGGAGAGACTGCGGGCTGGAGGGCGAAGGCGGCGGCACGGTGCGGGGAGGATGCCGCCGATGCGGGGAGCGGCTGGCTGCGGCGGGCGGCGGTTGCGCCGACAAGCCGAGGCCGCTCCTCGGCGGCGGGGAAACAGCGAGGAGGTTGCACTGTGCATCGAAGGCCGCTACCCGATTGACGAGCGACGCGGGAAGAGGAGCCGGGCTGTGGAGGCGATTCTGACAGGTAGCGGAAAGGCAGCCGCGGCGGCGGCGCGGGTAGGCGCTGGTGGCCGCATGACGAGCGACGCGGGTAGGCGCTGTGGGCGGCGCGAGTGGGCCGTGTTGTGGAGGCTATTTTGGGCGCTGGCAGCGGGCTCACGGTGGTGCCCTACCCGTTATTGGAGGTCGAGCCGGGCCGTGCACGGATCAATGTCGGGTAGATGTCTCGGGAGGCGGCGTGCGGCGTGGAAGCTGCGGGTAGGCGCGGGCAGCCAGCGCGATGGACGGGGACCTGCTAGGTGATGTCGACTGTGCGGGGAGGCGTGCCGGCCGAGGCGGACAACACGGGAAGCCTGCGTGCGGAGATGGCGGGTTGCGGGCAGCCGCTGGGCGGTGAGTGACGGTTGGAGGCCGTCAGTCGGGGAGCAGGGAGGACACGGGGTGACGGGTATCGACCTCGGCGGTGCGCGGATCGAGGCCGGAATCTTTGACTTTTCAACATGTCTTGGGAAATGCGCCAAAAGCAAACTGAAAAGCTGTGGAAAGGCTGGCACACCAACCAAGGCACACCAAGTGGGGGTTCAAAGCAGAAAACAACATTTTTGCTTGAGAAAATCATCAATTTTGTTTGAAAAAAGCGGAACGGCGGTGGTGATTGTGCGGTGGTTGGGCTTTGACCGTGGCGGTGCCGGCGCGAAACCTTGTTGCTGAGTAGAAGGAGAGGACGGCGGTCCCTAGTGCAGGCTCCGGCGGTGGCGAAGGTGCCTCCGGCGTCGTCAAGGAAGTTATCGAAATTACGGCCGTGGAAGCAACAACCCGTCTTCTTCCATTTCCATTCTCTTGTTAGATGTGTGTAGGTTTTTGCTGTTGTGAGAAAACTAGTTGATTGATAATTTGGCTTGAAGCCTTCTGCTGCTGTAGGGAAAATGGAAAAAGGAATTCTTGAATTTTTTCTTGGATGGTTTCGTTTGAAAAGGTTCTTGATATGTGGAAATTGATTTTTTGATTGTTGAGGAGAAGATCTTCGTGTTCATCCCTAGAGACGAACACGAATCTACCCTCCTTCTAGCGCCAAATTGTTGACAGGCATTTTTGTACGGATAGATATATGTGGCTATTTAGGGTATGCCCGACAAACAATAAATATAAACGAACTCGAACGATGGGGGAAGAACTTTCGTTCTTCCCTCGAATGAGAGCTTTTTGGATATATGAGAAATGAGAGAAAAGTCGATCCCTTACAATGAGGGGGTGACCCCCTATTTATAGAGGTTCACCCCCAAAGGCCCAAAAGTGGCCCTAAATTCGTCTCAACCCTTTATTTTAGGGATTTATTACAATATTAATATAAAAATCAACAGTAGACCTATAATACATTAAATACTCTTTTCTGACGTAGACTCTCGATCTTGTCGGGTCAGTGTATCTTTGGGAATTTGACCTCCTGTCAGGCGAGGATATTTTCCTGCTGTAACAGAACTAAAGTTGCAGAATCGTCTACATGCTTGCATTTTACATTGAAATGATTGTTAATAGCAAAAGCTGGCCAATTTCCCTCCAAAAATCAAGTTGAAAAGGTTTTTCCATCCAGTATTCCATAGAAAACTGTAAAATATTTAACGGATGAGACCTTTTCTGCTAAAAATGGGACCAAAAAAGAACATGGGACCAAATCTGTCAAGTACAAATTCTCATGGGACCATCCTTGCAATTTACTCATTTTAAATTTATGAAAACTATTTTTATTGCAAGAAGAAAATACCAATTACATTTTTGATAATGACACATGTTTTATTACCATTAAAATTTGTTTTATTGTTGAAGTGAATTTCGTCAACCAACAATTAATATAGTTTCTAAGTAGTGACCCTACCACCTTCCAATATAAATCCAACTCGTACAAAATGATAGCCCAACCACCATCACCACCACACTAACACAAGGCAAATGTGTGTTTTAATGTGTGGCTGCATTTGTATAAGAAGTGGATATTTTTTTGCCCAATTTTTAACAATGTTAACAATATAAAGATAATAATGATGTAATTATTAATAACGATATATATATATTTGATTATTTAAGGATAAAAAAAATTGTATGATGCAAATATGTTTCACCAAGTGTCATATGCACTTGGTTATATTTTAATTAAAATTAGTGTCACAATTCATTTAACATTTTCTATCAAATCTAGCATCACGTTTCAATTTTATTAGTGCGTACGTTCAACTGGTGGGAAGAAGATTGACTCGATTTATAATAGGTGTCTTATGAATTTGAGTTAACGTGAATTCTTCTGTCGAACGTCATTGTTATAAATATAAAGTGTCGTTATTTTAAAATGTATTTGTGAGTCATTAAAAATAATTCCCCATCCCACATTTCAAATATTGATTTGGATTTTCTACTTAAACTAACTTTTTTTATCAGAAAAAAGACTTTCAATTACTCATAAAAGACGAGGGCATAAGATTTAGATTCTCTACTTAAACTAATTAACAATTAACTTTAACATTAAAATTTCATGTGCATCAAGTGCACCATGTAAACTAAGTGTATTTTTAAATAGTTTGATTGTTTTTATTGAGCAATTAGCGTTGTTCACGCTGAACAGTTACCGCAGTCCAACCTAGGCCTCCAACCGTAATTGTTTTATGAAATCAGTTTTAACTTTTTAGTGAAAATAAATATAATTGTTTTATGAAATCAATTTTAACTTTTTAGTGAAAATAAATATAACTGTTAAATGCACTTGAATTACATGATACACATAGTGCATATAATTTGCTTTAAAAGGAATTTAACATTAATAATAATAATAGTAAAATAGTACTCCCCCGTTCAACAATAATATGAAAGATTGTCGATTTGAAATGTCTTATTATATAGATTTTCTTTGCAATTTAATTTGTATTAACTAATTTTCTTTTAAGTGCTCCTATTTAATTTCATAAGAATAAAAGATAAAGTTTACTATAAATTAAATGAATTAAAAAAAGGAGTTGTTTATTGTTATTGGACGAGTATAATGATTCATACATTAGTACAGTGAGCTAGTTGTATGAAAGCTACTGTTGTGAGTATAAAGTTGGACTTTTTCAAGAATTCCACCAACCACAAATTGTGAATACTTTAAACCACATTTCATTTTTGTTGTGTATTCTTAATTAAAGAAGGCCCCACATTAAGCATGCATTAATATCTTGTACGATTTTCAATTATGTACATCAGACAAAGGCAGGTGGAGGGCCTATCTCCATTTCTTCATTTTCTTATAATCACAAATACATATATATCTCACCATTCATTAAAAAACAAATCATGAAAAAATGAATATTCAATTCTTAGTCTGATTATTTCAACTTTTTTTAATAAGATAGTTTTAAGAGAATCATTGACAATGGCTAAAGTCAATTTTTTAAAATATAGGTCGTTGAGCACTGAAGTATCATAACGGGATAACATAAATGTTTTAATATATATATGTACACTTTTCCTTGGTATATACTCCCTCCATCACGATATAAGTTTCCTTTATTCTTTTATTGATTTGTTTAAGAAAGTATTTTTATTTATTAATATATGGTGGGTCACATGTTGACTTTTGTATAAAGTAATAAGAAATCGTGAAAGAATTAATGACAAAGTATAGAGTGAAAAAGATTTATACATAAACCAATGAAGGGTATCAGTTGTTTTCACTAAAGCGTATTAGATATTTCCATTGAAGAGTATTAATTGTTATTACTAGAGAGTTTTAGTCATTCAGTGAAAATAAACTAAGACTCTTCAGTGAAAACAACTAATATTTTTTAATGAAAGCAACTGATACCCTTTAATGATTCATGTATGAACCAATCTCACCTTATACATACTCAAAATAAATAGTACAATTATTTGAAAGAAAAATTATTCATTAATAAATAGTGTGTTATTTTTGCTTTTTATGAAATAAATATTTTATAGTGGAACATTATAAAAGAAAATAGAAAATTTATTGGGGAATGAAGGGTTTATTATATATGTAAGCAAATCAAACGTAAATAAAATCATTTAGCTTTGGATTGTAAACGGTAGACCCCATCCATACTCTTTTGTTCTTTTATTATGTGAAATTGGGAAATAATCAAGTTTTATCAACTAATAGAAGGAAAATAGATACTATAAGTCAATTAATAATACTTATATTTAATTTGAATTTGTCCGATGATTTATCTAACATTACACATTCACACAAGAATTTATTTTTCAAGGTATGATTGTTCTTTATGATTAGCAGGTCTGACATTTATTTTATTGCATTAACTTTACGTCTGAATTGAATAACCTTTTTATAAGTAGTTTTTGACTTTATCGAAAATTAACCCATCATTTCTCAACAGCACCACAAAGTACAAACCATCAAACCAACAGAGGGAGGTGGTATTTTTATTTCACGCTGCATGGTTTATGCATTGCAAATGTTAAAAATAATTTTTCACAGGTATTATTGTTCTTATATCTTTCATATCTTAATTAGATATCTATTAGAATACTATATTTGAACTACTCGATATAGATTTTTTCCAATGTTGCAGTCACAAGTATTGTGTGTAACGGTATGTGTTTATCACAACTTGATGAATGTTCCAATTCATAAAATTATTTATAATCACTTTTAATGAAACTCAAGTGATTGCTGGAAAAATATTCAATTGATTAAAATTAATAATCAATTTCAACAAACCAGTGTGGTATGGTGTCATTAATTTGTTGAATTGAACTCATAAACTCGTGAATCATGAAACTAGAAGTGAGAAATGAGAATAGGCTAAGGTAAGTTAGATTTTTTGTTGGATGGTCTGGGTCTGATATTTAATTTTTTAAGGTTAAGTTTGGCCTATTACCTACTATATGTTTTGTTATGAAGTTTGAAGTTGGTATATTTAATTCGGTATCATCAAAATTTGACTACGGATGTTTTTTGTTATATTCTTTATGTTGATATATAAAATAACTATAAGTTGATATTTAAAGTTTGACTTATATTGGTTTTAATGGTGGGTATCATCAAAATAATATTACATGTGATTCTTTTTTTCTTCAGAATAATATTTATTAACATATTACATTTTACATGGTAAGTATCACTTTAGGAAAAAAAAAGTTACAATATTTACAGACGAAACAGGGTTGTATTACTTTTTATATGGTGCAACATTATGTAACAATATTTTGGCATGATGAGTACCGAGAAGAACTTAAAGTAACACTGTCAAATGTAAGACATAATACTATTTCATAAAATGGGGATACTGTTATACATTTGTCTTTTACAACATATAATTTTGAATGTTAACAATATTACTTTATAAATTAAATATATAACATAATACATTTATCCTTATTAATATGTATGCTACCTAAACAGTATCACTTTATAAATTAAACAATACTATATGTCGGACATAATACTACACAGATCAACAAGTAATACTGTTTAAACAAACAAGTAATATTGTTGATCCATAATCATATATGCAATGGACTAAATAAAATCTGTGTCGTTTACTTCTCATTTATAGTGTATGTTTCTTTCTTACACTGTCAAATGTAAGACATAATACTATTTCATAAAATGGGGATACTGTTATACATTTGTCTTTCAAAACATATAATTTTGAATGTTAACAATATTACTTTATAAATTAAAGATTCAACATAATAATTTTATCCTTATTAATATCTATGCTACTTAAACAGTATCACTTTATAAATTAAACAATACTATATGTCGGACATAACACTACATTTTCAACAAGTAATACTGTTTAGTCAAACAAGCAATATTATTGACCCAAAATCATACATGCAATAGACTAAATAAAATCTCTGTCGTTTACTTCTCATTTATATTATGAGTATGTATAGAGTGAAATTGGTTTATATATAAATCATTGAAGGATATTAATTGTTTTCACTGAAGAGTATTAGTTATTTTTACTGAAGAGTATTATTGGTTTACACTGAAGAGTCTTAGTTCATTTTAACTGAACAACTAAAACTCTTTAATATAAATCAGTAATACTCTTTAGTAAATACAACTAATACCCTTCAGTGATTTATGTATAAACCAGTTTCACTCCATATTTTGTCTTATATTATATGTTTCTTTCTTACATTCGGTTTGGAAATTTATACTGTGTAAATTTCCATGGAATACCTCGTATTTTATAGAGGTTTTTGTGTATTCTCAAATTAAATGGAGTACGTCAGCGTTCTATTAATCCACATAAATTTATACACAACCATACACTTTTGTAACACTGCGAGCCGACCGTGTCTCGGTATTATTTAATGCGACGCTTTTTTTATAAATTGAAAATTCATTTAATAAAATCGTGCAGCTTCTAGGCATCGTGTAACTACGCCCTTCACTGAATTAATTTCTCCATCGTAATGAGAATATTGGAATCCCTATAATGCCTATATGATTATAGGAGTATTTCCCATCTTCAAGTCTTCTTAATACCCAAACATCCCCTTTCCATCATTTTTCAAAATTGAAATTGAACTACCTAAAAGCCCAAGGTATTGTTTGATTTGAGATATTGGATTTTAAAATTCATGTTTGAGATTTAAATAGAATATGATTCAACTTTATGTATAAAAATGAATGATATTATATTATTATATTATTGTGAAAAAGTGATTGTAATGATTGTATAATGGTTAATGTGTTTATAGGTATTTGTAGAGGAGAATATGAAAACTCAATATTAAAATTTTAATTTAGAGCACTATTTAGAGTTTGAAATTCTATATCTACTTTTTAAAACCAAAATCAAACACCCTCCAAAAGATATGAACTCCAATTAGGTATTATACTCTTTAATTAATAAATAATTCATGTTTAATTAAGCATCATGAATGTTGATTATAAATTTATAATTCTTGGGAAAAAAATTAGATCTACCTATTGATATTTGTTCTTAATATTGTGGGATTAGCTATGGGAATATGGCTTTGTGATTGGCTTCAACTTATAATTGTGGATGATTGAAGTGTTTAATGTCAGGAGAGTTATAAATATTGAAGAACAATTATAACAAAAACAATAAATGTTCAAAGATTTGTGTGTAGATTTAAGTTTTCCTTATCCTTTATTATGAGCCATTAAAATTATATTTATAGCACAATGAAAGATCTTTGTGTTGTCTTAGTATCTTCATATCTTGAGCAATCTATACATTAAATGCATGGATTTGAACTCTTACAATTAAAGATTGTGTCGAACCCCTTTTGTAGGATGGATTCGGTCCTATATATCATATATGCGAGTGTTACATCTGTCATATGGTACAAGATCCCCTTATTAGGATGTGATTTACTTCCTACAATTGGGCTTGAAGCGCCACCCTAAATGATGATTATCTGAATTCCTTTCCAAAAGGATCTTGATTTTGTCAAACTTAGAATCTCAAATCTGGACTTCGTTTGATGACATCCTGAGGGTAGGTTGATCCTGACAACGTTCTGGACCTCGTCGTGGTTCCAGTCTTTCAACGACGTTGTCTACGGATCTCCAAGCCTCATTTTGGTCCTAATAATCGGGATATGTCGACCTCAGACCTTGTTATGGTCTCGGTATCCCAGCGATGTCGTTCTCGAACCTTGTCGAGGTTCTAATAGTCGAGTGAGGTCGTCTCTGGACCGCGCCTAGGTAAAGCGTGAAGGTCTTGGTTCCATACTTTGGATAATTAGTGCCACAATACTACCCAGTGAGTAATTTACCAACTCTTACATTTACTTTGAAACACTAAAAACTTAAAAATAGTAATTGACATGTTAATTTATGTTTTTGTCTCTTTAACTACTACCTTTTTATATAATATTTTACATGATTTTATTGGTTGGATACTCTATCCAACAAGTAGATGCATTATTCTCTTTGTTAGATAATATGACTCAAAATAAGTTAGTTATTACCTCATTTTAATTAACTACATCATCCACTATAGTATTTTTCCTCAATCAGTCTACATACAATTCTACAACCAACACTACTTTATTTTATCTCAATCTATTAGAATATTATAACAATACACTAACAATATAACAAACATTCTCAATGCAATTTGTTATTAGACGATTCTCATTTCACATTGAAGAATTTGAACCAAATGCCTTTAAATTTATACGTATTTGAAGTGTGTAATTAAGTGCTGACTAAAGATGTGAAACGAATGACCTGATCCATTATGATCTACCCTATAAGTTTGCAAGTTATATAATTTACTAATAGTGATGACCGGAGACCTAACCTAACCTTAGTGGGCTTCAGGTCACTATCAGCTATTAAATAAAAACTTTAACAAATTTAATTTTAAATTATAAAACAACTAATGCACTATATGATGAAATTAAATTCACCATACAATATCTATATCTTTTTAATTAAATCCAATCACAACAACCAAATATTAAAAAACAAAGCATTCATGAAGAGATAACTACTTAAAGAGTAATCAAACATCACTACTACTAAACATTTTATCTTTTATTTGAATTTTAATTCATTTCATCTAAAATATATACACCAATAAATAATTAATTCTATATCAATAAAATTACAATATAATATATATATATATATATAAATATATACATTAAACTTAAAAAATATTATACGGGCTAGTGGATGACCCTAATTCATTAGGGAGTATGTATAGAGTAAAATTGGTTTATTTATAAAATTGGATCCATGTAATAAGTGGATTACACACACTGCGGTGTGTAATGTGTTTAATTGGTTGAGGTGATAATTATCGCATACGGCTAAAGGGTATAGTGACTAATTAGTAATTACTTTCAATCTCAATCCATGTTCAGCCTACATATTGATTTTTCTTTCTTTTTGTTTCCACTCCCCCTCCCCCTATTTTTAGTGTTTTTTTAATTCCTTTGTTAATTAATTTTCTTCCAATATACGTCTGTATTTCTTTTATGGAGGTATTAAAATAAAGTATTAATTGTTATAATTGAAGCGTATGACCTATACTTACCTTTCAGAAGAATATTAGCAGTGATAAGAAAATGTATGACCCACATTATAAAATTGTATTAATCATGATAACTTGAGGTTATAACCTACGTTATACTCCCTCCGTCCCTTAACACTTGACATAGTTTTGGGGACACAGTTTTTAAGAAAAACACTGTACATACATTTAAATACTAATATATCAGCTTTTTTTAAGGGAGGGATTAGTTTGAAGATTAATCCCAAACCAACTCCCTCCCAAACGATCAAATCACTCTGCTGGACAAGGATTGGAAATTTTCAAAGCTGGCATGAACAGTAATAAGGATTGAAATTTTTTAAATTTTCCCACAATTTTACAAAAAGCTGGATTCCCTCTTAAAAATAAATTTCAGCCAAATTTTTCCCTCTATTTTAACTAAGCTTAAAACCTATCTTAAATACAAACAACCTTCATAAAATACAAACAACCTTCATAAAATACAAACAGACTTCATAAATACAAACAACCTTCATAAATACACATTCAATTCTAAAAGTTTTAAAAGCATTGAAGATGGTCATCAGAAACTGGTTATCCACATTGATGAAAAGTGGTTTTACATGACAAGAGCAATGGAGAGGTGCTACAAGCTGAAATTAGAAACTGGACCATACAGGACGTGCAAGAACAAGAGGTACATAACCAAAGTTATGTTCATGTGTGCAGTCTCAAGACCCCAATATTCAAGTGATGGGGAACTTGTGTTTGATGGAAAAATTGGCATATTTCCATTGATAAAGCTTGAACCAGCAAAAAGAAACAGCAAAAACAGATTGAGGGGAACCATGATGACTGTGCCAATAGACTCAGTGACTAAAGAAGTCATCAGAAACTGCCTAATCTACCAGGTAAAACTTTATCATTTCTTTATTGATCACATAGTTTCACACATTTAAGTAAGTTTTCAAAATAGGAAAACTCTATCATCTCCCTAATTATGACATTACAAGTGAAAACTATCAGAATATTTTCATCACATAGTTTTACACACTAGTAAGCCTCCAAAATAGGGAAACTCTATCATTTCCCTATTGATGACATTACATTTAAAACTATCAGAATATTTTCATCACATAGTTTTACACACATACGCAATTTCATCATTTCTCAACAGATACTACCAGCAATTAAAGAGAAGTGGCCAGCAAGTGCAAGCAAGCACATAGTAATACAACAAGACAATGCAAGACCACATCTACACAACAATGATTCTGAGTTTAGGGCTGCAGCCTCCTCAGATGGATTTGACATCCAACTGGTTTGCCAACCACCAAACTCTCCTGATACTAATATCAATGATTTAGGATGCTTCAGAGTTATACAGTTATTACAAGTGGATACATCTGCATATAATGTCCAAGATTTGATGCAAGCTGTTATGATGTCTTTTGAAAAGCTCACACATATTACCCTTAATAATGTATTCTTGAGTTTACAGAATTGCATGATTGAAATGATGAAGGTCAAGGGACACAACAACTATAAGGTGCCACACATGAAGAAAGCATTTTTACTTAGGCAAGGAAGACTGCTAGATAATCTTGAAGTGGATGAAGGGTTAGTGAGAGGATGCATAGAGTACTTAATGGAAGCTGGACAGATAGAAGGTACACTATATAACTTGAATGAACTGATGACCAATCTAGGGTATGATTATTAAGTCTTATAGGCTACTTTTGCACCATCTTAGTGGACAGATGGTTATGTTTACAATATAAACTATTGTTCTTTAAGTCTTATAGGACTTGTTTAAGATGTAAACATATGATATGTGTCATTTTGTAGGTATTGACTCTTATATATTGAGATCATGTCATCTTTTGTAAGTATTGACTATCATATATAGAGATTATGCCATCTTTTGTAAGTATTGAGTCTCATATATTGAGATTATGTTACCTATCAGATTTTAATTTTGCATTTTATAACCTAACAACTTCAGTTTCATCACTGGGAAACAGGGATAACATGCATCACAGATGCATACATGCACAAGATTGCACAAATTTCACCAAATAGCAGGATTAATGGCCACAAATTTCACCCTATTCCCTCTATTTTGCAAGTAATGACCATTATACTAATCAATCAAACATTATTTGATTGATTAATTCCCTCAGAAAAGTTTCATCACTGAGAAACAAAACTAACTTGCATCACAGATGCATATATGCACAAGGTTGCACAAATTTCACCAAATAGCAGGGATAGTATGCATCACAGCTTCAATTTCACCCTATTCCCTCTATTTTGCAAGTAATGGTCATTATACTAATCAATCAAACATTATTTGATTGATTAATTCCCTCAGAAAAGTTTCATCACTGGGAAACATAACTAACTTGCATCACAGATGCATATATGCACAAGGTTGCACAAAATTCACCAAATAGCAGGGATAACATGCATCACTGATGCATATATGCACAAGGTTGCACAAATTTCACTAAATAGCAGGGATAGTATGCATCACAGCTTCAATTTCACTCTATTCCCTCTATTTTGCAAGTAATGGTCATTATACTAATCAATCAAACATTATTTGATTGATTAATTCCCTCAGAAAAGTTTCATCACTGGGAAACAGAACTAACTTGCATCACAGATGCATATACGCACAAGGTTTCACAAAATTCACCAAATAACAGGGATAACATGCATCACAGATGTATATATGCACAAGGTTGCACAAATTTCACCAAATAGCAGGGATAGTATGCATCACAGATGCATATATGCACAAGGTTGCACAAATTTCACCAAATAACAGGGATAGTATGCATCACAGATGCATATATGCACATTTTCAGCACACATTTCACCAAATAACAGGACCAACATGCATCACAGATGCATATATGCACAAAATTCACTATATATCAGTGCACAAGTTCATCACAGAATCTAAACATGCATCTTAAAACTCAGAATTTTAACATGCATCCCAAAAAAATGAGACCTAAGCACGAATGGACATTGAATTCCCAGAAACTTTATGAATGACCGCCACATGTCTTCGCTCCACTTCCAAGCCACCTCAATCGGCTCCATCTCCTCTATCCCTTCCATTAGATAACAATAGGGTACAATTTCATCTTTAAAAAATAAGAAAAAATGAGAATTAGGATGAAAATCCCCACAAACAAACAAAATATGAGAATTAGGAAGAAAAATTGAGAAAAATGAGAATTAGGATAAAAAAATTACCTATGTCCATTAGGGGAGTCTCATCAACGAATGAATCTTCCGAATCAGTGACGATTGCATTCTCTAGATCAAATTCAGGGGATTCGGACTCATCATAATTCCACCCTATAACAGGCAGATCCATACTCCCAAAATCGAAATGGGTTTTTTTTTTTACAGAATCGAAATAGGGCTTTTTTTCAGATCGAACCTTTAGCCGATTGATATAGATGGAAGATTCGTGTTTGATGAAGAATCACAAATATATCTTCAATTTGGGGGAAAGAGAGATAGAGGCGAGTTGAGGGGTTTCAGAGAGTGGGGTTACAGTGTGGTGTGAGAGATGAGGAAGACGATGGAAGAGAGAGAGACATGGTGAAGAGATGATGGAGGCGAGTTCGTAGAAGATGGAAGAGAGAGAGATGGAGGTGGGTTCGTACAACAGAAGATTCAAGAGAGATGAAGAAGACGAAGGGTTTTGAATGCTTGGGGGGTGAGAGTGTAGATGATGGAAGAATAGAGAGCATTGGAGATAGAATAAGTGGGTTGTTGGGTTAATTTTAATTGGGTTGTTGGGTTAATTTTAATTAATGGGCTGCTGAATTAATTTGGGCTGGGTTAATGGGTAGTAATTCAATTTTATTAAGAATAATGAATTTGTTAAGTGTAAATAAGTAATGGCATTTTGGCAAATAAGTGTAAATAAAATTTGCCATTTTTGGGTGTGCAAAGTGTTAGGGGACAGACGAAAAAGGAAAGTGTGTCAAGTGTTAAGGGATGAAGGGAGTACAATGCTATTAGTCGTGATGAAAATATGACTTATATTACTAAAAGATATTAGTCGTGATAACTGAAGAGTATGACTTACATTACAAAAGGGTATTAGTTGTGATAACTGAAGGGTATGACATGCATTATAAAGGATATTAACCGTGATAACTACATAGTATAACCTATATTACAGAAGGGTATTAGTTGTGATAACAGAAAGATATGACTTATATTACTAAAATGTATTGTGGTTATTGTAATAGAAGGGTATGACTTATATGTTATAAAATACTATATTGATCATAGGATATTAGATTTATACTAATATTTAAGTAGAGACAGAGTATAGAGTGAAAATGGTTCAAACATGAAGCATTAAAGAGTATTGATTGTTATCACTAAAGAGTATTAAGTTGTTTTCACTGAAGAGTCTTAGTTTGTTTTCACTGGAAAACTAAGACTCTTTAGTGTAAATTAGTAATACTCTTCAATGGAAACAACTGATCATGTTTAGAGATATCAACTAATACCCTTCAACGATTCATGTTTGAACCATTTTTACTCTATACTTTGTTTCTACTTAAATATTATAAATCTAATATATGATTAATATACTATTTTATAACATACAAGTCATACCCTTCAATTATAATAACCAGAGTAGATTTTAGTAATATAAGTCATACCCTTCTGTTATCACAACTAATACCCTTCTGTAATATAGGTCATACTTTTTAGTTATCACGACTAATACTCTTTTATAATGCATGTCATACCTTCAGTTATCACAACTAATACCATTTAGACTCCAATTTCTCCGCCGAAAGTTACCGGTGGGGGACGCCGTCGATGACTTGCCTCAAGCAGTTGTCCTGATCGAAAGTTCTTCATGTGTCGGTTGATGTATTGGGTTCGGGTGGCATCAATGGTCCCAAGTAATTTATTTCCGGCAAAACTTCGTGTGAAAAAAATATAGAAGTAAAAGAAAAAAGAAACAAAATGGCTAAATAGATTAAAGTAAAACCAGAATGGATATTGAACTTGTGCCCACAACACTATATTCGACAAACTTAATTAACTTAATAACCCGCGAAATTCAGTGCGGATAAATGATCAAGTTTTATATATAAGTAAGTTTCAGTCTATATATTGCCCCTCGTTAGGATTCACCCCTATGAGATTTCAAGCTAATCTATTTAAACCGAACGATCAAAGTTTAAACGGATTAGAAAAAACAAATTCTAATTCTTATTTTAAAAAAAATCATGCCGCTTATAATATTTCTAATTCAGAATGTTATAGAACTCTTTCAATGCACCGAAAATTATTCAATAATACTTCACACATAGAATATTAGTAATAAAAAAAACCAAGAACAAATTAAACTCAATTTTAAATTAGAGAAATCTTTAATGAAGAGAAAATCCATAATTGATACTACCTCCGTTGCATATTATTTTACACACCTTCACTATTTAATTGTTTCAAATAAAATTGTATTTATATATTGTGTTTATCATTTTTATATAAAATATACTATTTTATTATGAAAATTAATTTTTCCACCAAAATTATAAATACAATGTATGAGTATAGTTCACTTTTGTCGGATAAATAATAAAGGCGTGAAAATTGATTTGAAAGGGAGAGAATAATATTAATGAAAAATTCTTGAATTAGATTACAAAATGGAGAGAGAAAATGGATACGCAAAAGAAAACTAACAATACTCAGATAATTTTTTATTTTTTGTGACAAGAACAATACTCAGATAACTAGATAACCAATAAATGCTATGGGCTTGATCTTATACGCTGCAGTCAAAACAAATGTTACTATACGTACTGGAAAAAGGTGCGTGTACATGCCACACAGACAATCAGATCGCATTTAATTATTAGGTATTTTCTGAACATTTTCCTTGTGGCTATTATTTTTTCAGCTTTATACTCCCTCCATCTCAAACTCGTTTGCTACATTGCAAAAAATGTTCATCCCATACTCGTTTGCTACATTTATTTTTGGCAAAAAAATAATAATACTTTTATAATATTATATTCTTCATACAGTAATAATAAAAAACATCTACTTTATCACTTTATCAATTTAAATACTATAAATAACTCTTTTCTCAAAACCCGCGCATACAACAACCGTGAAAATGAGTTTGGGACGGAGGGAGTACTTTTTTTTTTTGTTGGACTCTTCTCTCCCGAGCTACTTTAATTTAAACTTCTCCATTCGTCTACAAATCTTTTATCCTTTTAATATTGAACACACAATTTAATTAAAAATAGTATTTTATTAAAAAATAGATAATGTAGATAAAGTAAGGATATTGTGGTTACATTGTGGGACCCATTTATTTGTTTATGAGTTACTGGAGTTTATTTCCAGAATAAGAATGATTAAAAAATTGATGGACAACTCAAAAAGATAAATGAGTAAAAGATTGGCGGATGGAGGAAATATTAAATAACCAATTTTTAAAGAAAAAATGAGTATGTGTCTATGTAGAGATGTTAATTCGGACTTGGGAACGTGATTTTGAGTCTTTGGCAAGGTTTTGAACGTTGTAATCGAGGTTTTTAGCATACAAATTCATTAGATTAATTACTTCTTCGAACGGTTTGGATTTTAGTTTTGATTTCTTGAACTCTTGAACTCTTAGACCTAGATTTTCCAGATTTATAAAGATTTATTTTGAGACTTTAATTGATTGTTTTCATCTTTCGTTTATGTTCTTGAATTCTTTAGTCAATTTAATTATGTTTATTATTATGGATCTCGTTATTGCTTTTATTCTTGAAACCACCATATTAGGCTAGAACCTTTGTATGCTTAGGATATGATGAACTCGTAGAAGTAGGACGTTGGTGCATAATTAGGATAATTCGTGATGTATAGTTTAGTTCTCTTAATTATCGAATGTTTCTAATAAACCCTAAATAATCAAAGAATTAAGTACGAAAATTGTTAGAGAGAAGACGACCGCATCACTCTTTAATAACGAATAGGCATAAGGAGAGGGTGTTTGAAGGGGTTTATAATCTACCGGTTTATCTAGGGAGGACGGCCGCATCACCTTAGCTAAATTAGAGCCTCAATAATTAAGCACAATCCATATAATTTAATTAGTGGATTAGTGAAGTAGGTTGATAGAACTAAGTATTAGGATTAATTATTGAGCTTTTATTCTTTCAATTTTGTGCTAGATTAGAGAAATTGATTGCCTAGTTTTAGTACACTTAAGATTATAACTCGAACATCACGATTATTTTAGTTATTGTACCAACTCCATTAGTATTCGTAGGAATTCCTATCCCGAGCATCACCATCATATTTGCACTTCAAATCGGAGTTAGATTAATTTTATTTATTTTAGTTTGATAATTAGTATTAAATAAGTAGAAACATTAGCATAAACCAAAACATAGCATTCATATTAGCTACGAGACGTACATTTCCATGAATTTATTTGCATACACACTTTCCCTTGGGTTCGATACTACTTGGTCCCTATACTAGCCCATACTACGGTGATCACATACTCTTGTGGGGTAACTACTAGTTAAACTAGTATTTTGCGTTAAAGTCAAAGAGACCCGCTTTAATTCGGGCCTTTTTGGCCCAGGCCTATTAGCCACGGGCTAAACGGGCTAGCCCGCCAGCGCGGGTTATATATATACATATATATATATATATTTAAATTATTTATATTATATAATAAGTGTATTAATTATTATTATTAAAGTATCGAATGCTGAAGAGTGAAGACATATATCAGTTTATGAATTACATATTGATGTTGAACTATTACGTGTTGGTGTTTTGTACTTTTTAAGTATTGATGTTTGAATTTTTATAATTATGTTGAATTGTTTTTATGTAATTTTAATGAATTTATGAACAATATTTAAATTCATTAACATTTTACTGTCACTAATTTAAATTTTGTGTTGAATTTTATTTTTCTCGACATAACCCGTTTTGTGGCCCGTTTAGCCCGAGACCCGCTAGGGTTAGGGTTAAGTCTTAATTATTAGAAGTCCGTTAAGAGTGAAGCGGATAAGACCCTAACCGTTTAGCCCGAAGCCCATTAGGGCCGGCCCTATAAGGTTAGGGCTAGTCCGTTTAACATTTCTATGTCTATGTGACCCATTTTTTATGAAAAATGTGTATGTGATTATGTGAGTGTGAGATTGAATAAAATAATATATATTTTTTTTTTTTTTGTAAGTGTAGTTTATATATATGTATATTTTTAACTGGGAAAATAATAATGGAAAGTAAAAAAAATTGTAAAAGTAATTATCAACTAGGAGTAATAATTTAATCTGAAGGGGCAGTGCTGTGCTAGGTTGGTGTTTAGGTTAGGGCTGCCTCTATGATTGTACTGCACCTACCTAAGAAAGGCCGGCCTTATTTACTCTCCATTGATTCAATTTTTTTTTCTTTTTTGATATCAACTATGATTGAATCCCCAGTTGCATTTCAAACGAATGTCTCTTTTCTTCTTTTAGAAATTTATTTAAACTTCTTACAAGATAGTGTGGACTGTGGAGTTGTTGGCTACCTCGATGAGTCGTTTTGTTTAATTATTCACAAATCGCATGAGAGAAATAAACCACCTTAAGCATATTATACAGTGAAGGGTAATATTTCTGCATAACAGTTGTATTTTACAATTGATGTTTTTTTTTTTCTCTTTTTTTTGCAAAAAGAATTGATATTGTTCAATATAAATTATTATAGATCGAGCTTCTTCTGGTATGAGTTATATTTTCCTTAAAAATATCATTTGAATTTGAGCCATATAAATCTATAAACCATATACTCTCCAATCCATTTTAATTGTCGATTAAAGATGTTCATACTAATGAAAAAAATTAATTGTCTTAAGATGTTCACATTTAATTGTCGATTAAATGTTACATTTTGGAGTACCTTTTATTTACTTACATAGAGTAAATTTGTTTAAGTAATACTTCATCAATCTTATAAAAACTTTTACACTTTCCTTTTTACTCTTCTTGTAAAAACTTTCACACCCCTGAAATTAATTTTTCATAAACTACATCTTCAATATCATTTAAAACAAAAGTTTTTGTTGAACGGACAAAAAAAATTGTGAAAACTTTAATTTATGAGATGGGAGAAGTACATACTATTATAAAAAAAAAAAAAAGGACAAATGCGAATACAATATTTAATTCTTATTTTTGGCAAATATTCTTCACTGGGATGATAATTAAAATGGATTGGAGGAAGATAATAAATGAGAACCTGTTTCATGTATGAGACCTAAGGTTGTACATGGAGTTTGAAATTTATTGAACTCATGTCGAAACTTTTTTTTGAGATCTGAATATTATTCAATTAACCGTACTGAAATTGTATTGAATTGTATTAAATCCACGAGCCAAATAATCAAATTAAATATATTTTAAATTAAATATTTATTTTATATCAATCAAATTATATTCCATCCCTATCCATGTTATTTACCATTTTAGGAAGTTTCACACAAATTTTATAAAATATTAAATAGCAATAAATGCATATTGCGACTATTCTACTCCTTTATTTACGTACATATATATAGTTCATTAAGGCATATTATTATAAAGAACACATAAAAGTGTAAATTTAGAATATAATATTTAATTCTTGAGTCAAAAAAATTCTTTAGTAAGGCAAATAAAATGGTCAGATAGAGTATTTTTATTATAATGTTACTAAAGTTAGATGATTTATCAATTTTATATATATCTAAAAAATTATTAGTGATAAAATTAATTATTAGATACATATATAATCCAAGTATATCCAACTCAACTCAATTGTGAATCCGATTAATAACAGAATATTTATCAAAATTTTAACTTCTCTATTTTAGGGAGATTCAAGAAATTTACTCAAAATCCTAATTTATCAATTTTGGGCAGGACTGTCTTACAAATTTACATGAAATAATTATCTAAAACAATAATTTATATGAAACAATTTACTACGAGACCAATGATCGTCTCAATTCAATCATGCTATAAAGAAAATAATTTCTCAAATACAATGATAGAAAGTCATCTCAGGTTAAAGAAAAACCGTCTTACAGACTTACACGACTCCCTCTTTACCTAAATATAAAATGCAAGCTTTTGTTTTATACAAATTGCGAGATTATATAACTCCAGACCCTATGAAAAGGACAAGAACTCCTTGCCACACATTTTGGTCAGATGGATCTCTGAATCAAGTGGGTTTTATTATAGCACAATGTTAAAAAAAGTTCAATAATGGATTTCTTATTGATGTGATTGGTGTTATTTGAATTGTTTTAAAAAAAAAAATTTGTTTTATATAAGCAAATATCTAGCAAAATCTAAGCAAATATCCACCCAAACATTTTATATAAAAATAACTTAAGATAAGCATATTATAAAATTGTTTTAAAAGTATCAATTATTTAATTATGAGCATAAAAAATCTCACCTGAAGTATTAAAAGTTGAGGTAAAAAAAATCAATAATAATTACAACATAATATCACTGGCCTCGATTTTTTATATTTCTGATAAGATTTTTTGATAATCTTAATTAAATATTTGATATTTTAAAATAGTTTTATAATAAATTTATCATGAATTATTTTAATATAAAACTTTGCAATAATTATACATACTCCCCCTATTCTCTCCTTAAATTCATATGAAGGGTGACAAACTTTTAAAAAAACTGTTTCTTTGATTTTCTGAATAAAAAAATGAAGAATATTTTGAAATATAATGAATAGTGAGAAAGTATTTTATTTTTATTTTTAGAATGTGAAAGGTATTGTGAAACTTAAAAAAAAATTGTGGAGTTTATTAATGGACAGGGGAGTATATATATATACACACTATATATATATATATATATTTCTTTTTTTGTCTTAAATGTATCAATTAATAAATTTGTTTTGAACATTTAAGCGTGAATTGTTTATCAATGATTACTGCACCTATTTAATGGGAAAAAGCTTTATTTACCCGTGGATATTCCACCCTATTTAATCATACTGTAATTTCTTCATTGGATAACGACTCAATATATGTTGAATTTATATTCATTCATGTCACACACATTGAGAAATAAAAATTGTGCATTAATTATAAATTTAGGTGTCAAATAAAATGTATTCATCTTTTCTTTTCCTTTTTTGACAAAATTTAATGTGTATTAAGCAACTTCCTGTTAAATAAAATACTCCTACGAATTTGTCTTTATCAGATATTGAAAGAACAGAGGCGATCTCCAATCCTACACACATATTATCTAACAGTCAACTTCCTACCATCTATTCTGTACCTCCCCACAACAACTCTTCACAAATTCTTCGTATTTTAACTTTGTGATTATTATTCCTTCCAAAAAAAAAAAAAAAAACTCTGTGATTATTGTAAGATTTATCATATCCTTTATACAACTAATACCGAGATTAGTATGCTAATGTGTTGATTTGTGTTGATTATCCTATTTTGACATGTCTTTTGTACACCCATTCCACCGTGAAACTTTCAAGTACATTTTTATTAAATAATATTACAAGTAAACTAATAATTTCATCTAAGGTGGTGTTTAGTTTAGAAATAAGAATAAATATATTGTAATTATTATAATTAGTGAGAATCATGGTTTATGCATAAATATACAATGAGAATAAACAATGATTCTCACCACTATTTTTCCTCATAAATAAAACAAGGGTAGTTATTATATACTACTCCCTCCGTCCATGAGTAAATTTCCCACTTTCCTTTTCGGGTCGTCCACAAGTAAGTTTCCCATTCCATAAATGGAAAAAACAACACTCTACTATTTATAAACTTTAACCTCCAAACTCACACAATATTACCAAATATGCCACTCATTCAATTTACTTTTCAACACTATTCATTACTTTATCCCAAAAGTCAACATGTGGCCCACCATATATTAATAAACAAATACACTTTCTTAAACCATTCAACAAAAAGAAGTGGGAAACTTACTCGTGGACGGAGGGAGTACAATCCTAAATGCTAAAATACAAAATGGGGTGCAAAAAATCCCATGGTACACTTTGCTACATTTAGTGGTCCCCACCATTTAACCAAAACTACATACTCATACAATTAGGTGGGGCCCGTGATCAAAGTCAGCTTCTTACAAATTCTGACACATTAATGACTGATTGATGCTTTTTTGCACATTTCCCGAGGTAAAAATCTGACCAAAATTCGAAAGTTTGTAAATTTTGAACATACATATAAATTTTATGAACACAAATATAAAATATTTTGAACATAAAATATAAAAATTTGCGAAATCAAGCATATTGAAATTTAAATTCAAAAATATTTATTTCATTATTAATTTGTGAATTACATCTAAAAAAATTCAGAGTATTACATATGAAAAAATAAAAAAATAGACATATACTGCTAAAAAATTTATGAACAGAACTAAAAAAAAAGTGCACAAACGCACAAAAAATATGAACAAACTGAAACAATTGCTAAAAAATTATGAACAAAGAGTCTTTTTTGTATTTGAGACTTCAAAAATCATCATTCTACTCTGGATTCCTGAAACAAATTGGAATTGCTCTCTACTGTTGCTTGCCTTGCATCATTGCCATTCTTTAAGCTAAATTCAACCTCCATTCCCATTTTGTCCTTCACCTTCAAGAACAACAGCGCGCATTCAACCTCCATATTCAACCTTCAACCTTCACCTTCAAAACTAAATTCGATAAAAAAAAAAAACTATCTCAAACACTTCAACCTCCATAGTTTCATAGCACACTTCAATTTTCCATAATTTCCTAACACAGTTCAATTTTCAGAACAACCAAATCCCTAATTTTCGAACCATTTTGCAAAACCCATAATTCAATAATTTCCATAAATCTGCAAAACCCATAATTCCAGAACATGAACCAATTTCCCAAAATCGATTAATTCTACAAATTCAATCTCCAAAAAATTCAATCTCAATTTTGCAAAAATTAATTATCCAAAAATTAATCTCGATTCCACACGAATTGCTTACCTTCATCGCGAAGAAGAGAAGGGAAGGGCCACCGCCGTCTGCATCGCGAAGGGGAAGAGAAAGGGATAGCCGCTGTCTAAATCGCGAGGGGAAGGTCCACCACCGTCTATATCCCTCACGCACCGCCATCGAAGACAGAGTAGGGGACGGGCTTGGTGATGCGGCGGCAAACGTGGTCTCCGGTGGTGGGGCCGTGGTGGATGACAGCCACGCTCCGTCGCCGACGCCTATTCTCCAAATCGCGCCGCCCCGCCGCTTGTCTCCAGATCGCCGCCCTTGACAACGGAGAAGCACCGGAGATGCGGACTTGTCGTGTGGAGCTCTTCCCGTCGCAAGGCTGCGCCATCTCCCCGGCGGCGAGCTGCTCTTCTCGCGGCTAGTGCGGTGGCAGCCATGGAATCAACTCTCGGCTTAGAGAGAGAAAGACGAATTTGGGGGGGGGGGGAGAGAGAGAGAGAAATCTGAATTGTTTTTGAATTCTGTTGCAGAATTAATGGGGAGAGGGATGAGAGAGAGAAAGTGGTGGGGCCTACTTATAAAATTGCTAAACAATAGTCAATTGTAGTAATTTGTGCCATGGGGTTTCCCATGTTTTATCTTGCATTTAAGAGGTTAGGATTGTAGTATGTTGTGTATTTCCCATAAAACAATCATTACCCTATTTGATTACTTTCTTCGTCTTCTTATAATCTTCCCCCTCAATCATTTCCTCATGACACAACCAAAACTTTTTTTTAATTAATTTTTTTTCCTAAAATTAGAGCACACCACTAATAATGTAATCAATCACCATGGAGACAATTATTCATTTTACATATTCAAGGGGAAAAAGGAAAAAATAATTATTATTCTCATTACCATTGAAGATTTCGAAACAAGCGTCCCCTAATATTATAAATCAGTTTCACGGTAAAACTAGTTCACCATACATTCTATTGTGGAGTTGGTATGTGTGAATAAGTTTAATCGTGAAACTGATTTACAACTAATACTCCTCATTATACTTTAGTAAACCACTACTACCCCTAAGTAAACAATTAATATCTTTCAACTATTTCCCTTCAAAACTATTACCTTATAGTGAAATGATTAATACTTTTCAAATAAATTTCACGGTGAAACTGGTTCACACAATATTTTAGCACTATTGAGTTTTTGGTTAAAGATTAGAGTGAGTTAATAAAAATGGAAGATTTAACTATTAATTAAAATCAATTTTATCCTTAATGTTATTCAGCTGAATTCGGTTATACCAATTTCATACTCAATCCAACTTCTACAAAACAAATTGCACTTTTGATAACGAGAGATATCCAAGTATATTACTTCCATATTTTCATGATAAGTGTTATTTTAGACATTTTACATTAAATTAAAGAACAAAAATTTGACATACATATCAACCCTATATAAATTCTAAAAGATGTGCTTAAATAAAAAAAAAAAAAGAGAGAGACATCATAAGGATACAAATGTAGGTGTTAGGAGATTTGTATATTTGTATATAGTTTGTCTCACATTGATTTGTGTATAGCAATCATCTCTTGTAATTTGTGCAAATACTTCCTCTTGATATATTAATAGATGCTCAGAAATTATATCCATCTAACATGGTTACTAGAGCTTAATTGGCAAAAGCCACAATTTTTCGATCCTTTTTCCTAAACGGGTGGCCCATTTCCCTTCCCAGACCATCTCACTTTTACTGGCCCATTACCCAGGCCCAATCCTCTTTCCTTCCGCCCCAACTGTGCAACCCTTCCTCTAGCACGCCTACAAGCCCCCCCTCGCTTCTCCGTCCAGATCGCGCACTGCCGCACCGCCCACCCTACGTAGTCCTGCCCCTCCGTCGCACATCTCTCCGGCGACCCGACACACAGTCTGTGCGCCGTTGCAAACCGTCGCTGCGCGATGCCCAGTCAGCGGACGTCGCACCACTCTCCGGCCAAGCCCCGTGCCGCCTGCGCGCCCCCACCTCGGCCGCCTCCTTCTCCCTCCCCGGTCACGGCTCTGTGCCGCCTGGGCCCCATGGCCTCCTGCCCTTATGCTGTCGTCCCCAGGCCGTCTACTCCTACGATGTTTGCCTCGGTCCCTATTTCGCCATCGGCTCTTCTCATACAATCCTCTCCCTCTGATTGGATTCTCGACTACGGTGCATCGCACCATATCACTAGGGATTTGTCTAGTCTATCCCTACACGTTCCGTATGATGGTATTGATGGTGTGGTTATTGGTGACGGTAACGGTTTGCATATTGCTAATGTTGGAACCTTGCACTTTGACTTCGCACAATCTTTCAAATTTCTGGATAATCTGCATGTGCCATCTATTTCCAGGAATTTAATTTCCATTTCTCGTCTTTGTGTTGATAATGATGTTGATGTCCTGTTCTGTAATTTTGAATTTCAGGTGATGGATCGTCGTACCAAGGAGATTCACCTACGCGGTCCCCGCGTTAATGGGCTCTATCATTGGCCGTCTGGGAGTGTATATGCTTCACAATCTGTAGCCTTATCCTCCTCTCGTCAACCATTGTCCACCTGGCACGCTAGACTCGGTCACCCCTCCACTCTTATTCTCAATAATGTTATCTCTCAATATAAGTTGTCTGCTTTTAAGTTGTCTAGTTTCTCGTGTGATTCATGTAAATGCATAAAAAAAGTCATAAACTTCTTTTTTCGGACTCTAGTCTCACATCATCCGTGCCACTTGAATTGATTTATTCTGATGTCTGGACTTCTCCTGTTTTATCTGTTGATGGCTTCAAATACTATGTTATTTTTTTTTTACCATTTCACACGTTATATCTGGTTGTATCCGTTAAAATGAAAAGCTGATGTTCTATCCACTTTTGTTGCCTTTAAATCTCTTGTTGAGAACTTTTACAAAACCAAAATCGTCACTCTCTACTCTGATAATGGATGAGAGTTTATTGCTCTCCGTCCCTTTCTGCAATCTCATGGCATTAGCCATCTCACCTCCCCACCTCACACACCAGAACATAACGGTTGGGCTGAGCGTCGTCATTGTCACATTGTTGACATTAGCCTCGCTTTCCTTCATCAAGCCTCTATCCCCACCACATATTGGCCATACACCTTGTCCGCTGCCACCTACATAATAAATCGTCTCCCTTAGGTCAACTTGTCCATGCTATCCTCATATGAAAAACTCTTCGGTCACCCTTCATATATCTCCAAGCTTCGAGTCTTTGGATGTCTATGTTATCCTTGGCTCTGTCCATATTCTCCTCACAAACTGGACTCTCGCTCCTCTCCATGTGTCTTTATGGGTTACTCTCTTACACAGAGTGCCTAGATCTGTCTTGATCCTACTACCCAGCGTCTTTACATCTCTCGTCATGTTGACTTTGTTGAACATGAATTTCCCTTTACTAGGCTCTCTGCTCCTCACCCTTCCTCCGACTCCAACATAACACCACCCCACATCCGTTATTCCCGTTCCTCCTCCCGTTCTATCTATAAACACTACGCCCTCTCCACCACCTTCCTCAGACCCGGTCAGTCCGTCACCCTCCTCATCCACTCCTGATCCTCCACCGGTGTTGCATGTACCTACTCAGTCGACCTCAGATCCTTCTCCTAGTATGGCTCCATCACCAACTCCGCCGGTATCTCAGTACCCTATGGTTACTAGGCTGCGCAACAACATTGTGAAACCCAATCCGAGGTACTGTATTCTCGCTTCTCATTCTACTGATATTGAGCCTACCGCTGTATCACAGGCACTTGCAGACCCTAGGTGGAGGGATGTTATGTCTGCTGAATTTAATGCCTTACTCAGGAATGGTACTTGGGATCTTGTCCCTCCTGATTCTTCCCAGAATGTTATTGGGTGCAAATGGGTCTTTCGAATCAAACGCAATCCTGATGGTTCGATTGAAAAATGTAAAGCTCGCCTTGTTGCTAAAGGCTTTCATCAACGCCCTGGTGTTGATTACTCTGAGACCTTCAGTCCTGTAGTTAAGCCTACTACTGTTCGTCTTGTTCTCAGTCTTGCAGTCTCTCAGGATTGGCCCCTTCGTCAGTTTGATGTGAATAATGTATTTCTTCATGGCTCTCTCCCAGATGAAGTATACATGGCTCAACCTCCAGGCTTCTCTGACAAGAACTATCCTTCATATGTCTGTAAACTTCGCAAATCCATCTACGGTCTCAAGCAGGCCCCTCGTACTTGGTACAACGCCCTTCGACAGTTTCTGGCCTCGGTTGGCTTTACTCATGCTCGTTCTGATGAGTCTCTCTTTGTGTACTCCCATGACAGTACACTAGCATATTTTTTTGTCTATGTTGATGACCTGATTCTCACCGGCAATGACTCCACCTTCCTCAATCATATTGTCTCAGCCTTGGCATCCACTTTCTCTGTTAAAGACCTTGGTGATCTCTCATACTTCCTTGGGGTGGAGATGCTTCGTTCTTCGTCAGCATGTGTTCTTCTTCAACGAAAGTACATCACTGATCTGCTTGCCAAGCACAACATGCTTGACTCTAAGCCGGTTCAAACACCACTTGCTTCTGGTATGACACTCTCGCTACATGACGTTACTGCACCCGCCGATGCAGCTTTGTACAGACAGGTTCTTGGTTGTCTACAATATCTGCTTCTTACTCGTCCGAACATTGCCTTTGCTGTCAATAAGCTCTCTCAATTCATGCATGCTCCCACTGCCACACACTGGGGAGCTGTCAAGAGACTACTTCGCTATCTCAATGGCACTCGACACTTGGGTCTCACACTTCACCGGGACTCGCCCATCTCCCTTAATTGTTTCGCAGATGTCGACTGGGCTGGTGATTGTGATGACCGCACATCGACTGGGGCTTACATTGTTTTCCTTGGTGCTAATCCTGTTTCTTGGAGCTCTAAGAAACAACGGCCGGTCGCTCGTTCCTCCACCGAGGCCGAGTACAGATCCATTGCGTCTGCTGCTGTTGAGGTTCAGTGGATGCGTTCCATTCTCAGTGAACTCAAGGTAGTCCTACCCTCTTCGCCCGTTATTTATAGTGACAACATTGGGGCTACCTATCTCTGCTCGAATCCGGTGTTTCACTCACGTATGAAACACATTGCTATTGATTATCACTTTGTTCGGGATCTTGTTCAACGCTCCTTGCTTCGTGTTTCGCATGTCTCCTCTGCTGATCAACTTGCTGATGCTCTCACCAAGCCTCTTTCCCGTGCTCGGCTATCTCTACTTATGTCCAAGATTGGTGTCACTCAACGTGCCCCATCTTGAGGGAGGATGTTAGGAGATTTGTATATTTGTATATAGTTTGTCCCATATTGATTTGTGTATAGCAATCATCTCTTGTAATTTGTACAAATACTTCCTCTTGATATATTAATAGATGCTCGAAAATTATATCCATCTAACAGTAGGTAAATTTGTTTTTTTTCCCGAAAAAATAGCTGAAATGATAATTTCTTAACAAAAATTAAACTTTAAAATAATAATAGCCGATTTAAGGCTATATGCATGATTAATGCAATTTTTTTTTTTTTTTAAATATTTATTATGAAAAAAAAAAACCACTTATAGACCATCAAAATTTTGAAGTTTTCTTAGAGAATTAGTAAGAACTGGTGGACAAATAAGTAAATGTGTAAAACATATCATCTCATAATCTCATAGTAGTCCCTTCATACAGGTAAGATAAACAATTGTTTCGTATTTTATACAAATTTAAAAAATACATATTTGATATAGTTGGAATTCCAAAATTTCCCCACTTCTCCCTATTCAATTCTTACGGGATAGAGGACTTAAAAATTAATTGTTTATCAAATAGAATCATTTTATCAATTGGAAAATAGTTAATGACTATAACAACAAAACACATTTATAATTTAATACATACAAAAAATGAAAATTAAGTACATCTTAGCAGTTCAAAATTAGTACTCCCTCTATCTCAGGGAAATTTGCATCTTTGAGATTGCAGTGAATTAAAAAATGGGTAAAATAGTAACATATAGATAAATATGTGTATATCTGTGTGCGTGTGCACACAAATCAACATTTTCTTTTTTGATAATGTGTAAATTGGTGTGAGACGTCCAAATAATAAAAATGTACAAATTCCATTGAAACGAAAGAGTACAAAAATTTGCCAAAAAATAAAATAAAAATTGAAATATGAGATAAATACTCTCTTCGATCATAAATGAATGATGTTTTCAAATTTATTAATTATGAATGAATATTTAATTACAACTACATCCTCATTAATACTTATTTCCCCCACATACCTTAAGAAAGAAGAAAAGAAGAGAGGAATATCATTAATTAATAAGTTGCCAGATTCCAAATTTTGTTAATGAGGACGATTTACGATAAAGAAAAAAGTCTCGCATGAAACTATATCATATATAAGACATAATACTTTTTTCATATTTCCTTAATATTTTTAAATTTAAATATCATGATAATAGACAAAAATAATCACATTGTTTCATACATATAAGACAATTTTATATAAATTTTTGTGTTTATCCTATGAAAAAAAGAAAGAATATTAATTAACGAAGGCAAGCTCATCATTATGAGAGACTTATGAAATAGAAAAAATAAGACGAAAAAAATATGAAAAATGTGTAAAATCATTATATAAGTAAAAACAAAATCATTATCGTAAAACATCATTTATTGAGACCGGAGTGCAATAAATTTCCCCTTATCCGGATTTTCCATCCCTAACTAATAAATGAAAGAGAAAATCTTATGTGCATTAGGTTTACCTGCAATCAATAAATAGTGCAATTATTTTCGCTTCCACTTTTTATTAAATACAAATATATATCTTTTAATAAAAACAATAAATCCATTAAATATTATTAAAAAAATTATATTTAAATAGTACGACACACCTATATAAACGATATTTTATCATAAATAAAATGGCTCACTATCTCCAAGACTCCAACCCTCTTCCTTGTTTTGTTTCATATCCTTAATTAAGCGGGCCCCACCCCCTCTGGCTTCATTACAAGCACACACACACGGGCGCATATAAAATACTAGTACTAGCCCCCCTGCAACCAAAATCGTGGGTAGTAGTAGTTGATGAAATTGAAAATATAAAAAACAAATTAATACACGAAAAATAAATCACTTCTTCTTCAAATTGGCCATGACCTATGGAAATGTCGAGCTCTAATGCCACAGATTTTCCTGCGCTCTCTCTCTCTCTAGTACTTCTCTCTCCTACTTTCCCTTTCCTCAATTTATTTTGCATGTGATTTTGATTTTTGAATTAGTAATTTTCTTTTCCTTTTAGGCTATTTGCCGTGATGGCGGCGCCACGGCGGCGGAGAACGGGATCGGCGGCGGCGCACAGAGGGAGGAGACGGTGGATATAAGCAGCGAGAATTCCGGTCCGGTGAAGTCCCGGTCGGACGACGATTTCGAATTGGGCGAAGGGGAGAACCTTAACATCGACGAAGAAGATGACGATGAAATCGACGGTAATAAAAAGAAGAAACGGAAGAAATATCACAGGCACACGCCCGAACAGATTAGGGAAATGGAAGCGTATGTTTTTAATTTTCTCCCTCCTCCTATACATACACACACACTTATACACGCACTTGTGCGTGAGTGCGAGCATTTTAGTACGAATGATTTTATCGCCATTTTTTTGTTGCATAAAGGTGGAATTTATTACATAAAAGCTGTAATAATAAGTGTGGATCAGAAATTCAGAAAAGTTTAATTAAATTAGGCCACTTTTATTGCAGGATTCCTGGAAAAAAATTTTTTGGGCGAATTTAATATTGATACACGTTTTTTGTGATGTGCCTAAAGTAATTTTCAGTGGTCTTTAGCATGTCAATTTTTCATCAATTGGGAAAGTGAGATGTATTATTTATATTTTATTATGTAATTAATTGGCTGTTGTTTTTGGCATGATATATGACCTTGTCTTTATTATATGCTTTCACGCACGGGATCTTTATTATAAAATGGAACCCATTTGTGTAATTATTACTTGCTTAACTTCGTATTTAATTCAATATCTATTGTTGGATTTTCTAATGATTGAATATCACTTGAAACAATTTTTAAATAATTTTAATGTTGAACATTTATTGATTGCTTGCGAACTACCATAAATTAATTTAGTCAAATACATTGATTTATGCATGATTTCAAAATGATTTATATTTTTATCATTTGGAGCTCAAAAACGGTGGAAATCTAACTTCAATTTTGTTAATTTTCATTGATTTTTTATTTTTTTATTTTTTCATTACATATGGAGCTAAAAGATGGTGAAAATTAAATTAAATTATTTTGCAGGTTATTTAAGGAGTCCCCCCATCCAGATGAGAAGCAAAGGTTGGAGCTTAGCAAGCAATTAGGCCTTCATCCTAGGCAAGTCAAATTCTGGTTTCAAAATCGTCGAACGCAAATTAAGGTAAATTAATTAATCATTAAATATGTTTGTTCTTGTTATAAAGTTTATTAATTATAATAATTGGCCTGTATAATTCTCGTGACTGTAAGTATTACAGAATTAATTAAGCAATTCCATTATTCATAAATGAGCCAAAAAGAAAAAGGACTGCAGATTTTACTAACTAAATAGGATGGAAAATAAAGTTCCTCATATTTTAGAATAATGGAAAACTTTTATTGTAAATATGTTTTCTGTTTTAATTCATATCATTAGTTGTTTTTGTCTTTCTCCATAATTTACAAAGAAGGCGTGAACCACTTTTACATTAAAATGTACTAGTTTAATAATTTTATATTGCATGATGAAAAAACTAATACCGTTTTGAATTGAACGTTGAAACTGGTTTACAAGAGACTTTCTCTAACAAGAAATCGGTATTGGTTCTTCCAATGGTGCAGGCTATACAGGAGCGCCACGAGAACTCCTTACTTAAAGCTGAAATCGATAAACTTCGAGACGAAAATAAGAGTTTGAGAGACGCCATAAAGAAGCAATGCTGTCCTAACTGTGGATCCACCAAGGATAACACCACATCCACTGAAGACAATAAACTCCGAATCGAAAATTCAAGACTCAAAGCTGAAGTACATATGAATCTTTCAAGAATCAGTCAATAACTATAGGATCATATTATTCTTGATTTTGATACACATTTTATCTTTAATATGCAGGTTGAAAAACTTAGATCAATCATCGGAAAACCCCCTCATGGAACATCACCGTGCCCTGCAGGAAACGATCAAGAAACGCGAAGCTCGTTGGATTTCTATAAAGGCAATTCGGGGCTTGAGAAATCGCGTATTGTAGAGGCTGTGAATCGAGCTTTGGATGAATTGAGGAAGATGGCTAGTCATGGGGAGCCGTTGTGGATCAGAAGCTATGAAACGGGGCGGGAAATACTTAACTATGATGAGTATAGGAAAGAGTTCTGTGGCGAAAGTTTTAAAGGTTTGCAGCCAAGGAAATCTGTTGAGGTCTCACGGGAGAGTGGACAAGTGTTCGTCGATCTACCTTGGCTCGTCCAGACTTTCATGGACGCGGTATATATTTTTGATATTTTTCTTATCGCGTCCAAGATTGTAATTTTGAAAAACTATATTTAATCTTCATTGCAGAATCAGTGGAAAGAGATGTTTCCTTGCTTGATCTCGAAGGCAGCTACTGTCGATGTTATCTGCAACGGAGAAGGCGCCAACAGAGACGGTGCTATTCTTTTGGTAAGAAACGAACAAACTCCACGAAGCTGAATAAATGAAGGTTATTTTCTGTTCAAGTTTTTCTATTTTTGCAGATGTTTGCGGAGATCCAAATGCTGACCCCAGTGGTGGCGACCCGAGAAGTGTATTTCATCCGGTATAGCAAAAAGCTAGGTGGTAATCAGTGGGCGATCGTTGATGTGTCGTTGGATAGACTCGAAGACAACATCGATGCATCTCTGCAGAAATGTCGGAAACGTCCTTCTGGTTGCATCATCGAGGATAAATCCGATGGCCACTGTAAGGTATAACATTTATTTTCTTGATCATATCAATGAAGATGTGTAATATGTGTGATTTAAGAAGATTCAGGTGACCTGGGTCGAGCACGTGGAGTGTCAACGAACCACGGTACATACCCTGTATCGAACCATGGTTAACAGCGGGCTGGCATTCGGCGCGAAGCACTGGATGGCCACTCTGCAACAGCAATGCGAACGCCTTTTATTCCTCATGGCCACTAATGTACCTGTGAAAGATTCAAGTGGTAATATAACTGATATGTGATTGAACTGTTGCAATTTTGTCGAATTTTTTTAAGCGTAAACGGGTGATGAAACAGGGGTGGCGACACTTGCTGGGAGGAAAAGCATTCTGAAATTGGCGCAAAGGATGAGCAGAAGCTTTTGCAGAGCGTTAGGGGATTCGAGCTTTAGTTCGTGGAACAAGATTACTAGTAAAAGCGGAGACGACATCAGAGTGGCCATTAGGAAGAATCTTAATGATCCCGGAGAACCTCTAGGTACAATCCTGTCTGCAGCTTCGAGTGTCTGGTTGCCCGTCGCTCACCACGTCCTGTACGACTTCCTAAGAGATGAAAAACGACGAAACGAGGTTTGGTTTCTTGCTCGTTTATACCCTTTCTTCCCTACTCTTATCACATTATGGTCAGTATGTAGTTTAAGTGTTTTCTTGCTTGAATTAATGCCAGTGGGATATTATGTCGAACGGAAGCACGATACAATGCATTGCCAACTTGTCGAAAGGGCAAGATCGAGGAAACGCAGTGACAGCCCTGGTAGGGTCATAATCACTTTACAATAATCAACTAATACTTTTTAATGAAACAACTAATACTATTTTCGATCTTCGCCAGGCTATGAAAAGCAACGAACACAAGATGTGGGTTCTTCAGGATAGTAGTAGCAACCCGTTCGAATCAACGGTGGCGTACGCGCCAGTAGACATCAACGGGATGCAAGCAGTGATGACGGGATGCGACTCCAGCAGCGTAGCGGTATTACCTTCGGGTTTCTCGATTCTTCCCGACGGGATCGAGGCGAGGCCTTTGGTAATCACGTGTAGGCCGGAGGAGAAGAGTGCGGAAGGAGGATCGTTGCTTACGGTTGCCTTCCAGATACTGATTAGCAGCTCTCCTACCGGGCAACTTTCTATTGATTCTGTTGATTCAGTTACCAACCTTATCTCTCGCACATTGCAGAACATAAAGACCAGTTTGCAGTGTGAAGACTGATAACATTATTGGCAAAAGAAAAAGGACATTTTTTGGCATAGCTATTTTGCTAGAAAGAGGATAGATGCACCATTATTTATTTTTCTTTATCTTATGCATATTACAAACAGTTTTAAGTTAATAATACAGTACATTCTCTTCCCATGCGTCCTGCAAACTGCTTAAATTTTGAGCATTACCAATGTTTAAATTTTGTCATAGATTAATTACTTCAACATTTTGCAATATCAGCTTAAAGATCACTAATCACAATATACTTCTTAAAAAATGGTCATCAAAATTAAAAATGTAACTCAAATAAAATATTAGAAGCTTCAATATTTGAACATAGATTCCATGCTTCATTCAGCTAAGCAAAAGATAAAATAAAAACACTAAAAATATACGAATAGCAACGCGTTCTGATGTATGGATAATCAGAATGAGCTCACATCGAGGCCAAAGCTTTGGAGCGAGAGAAAGCTTGGGGTGTGAAGGATTGAATTGACGTGATATCCGTGCGGCAGTTCAAGCATATCGACTTTCTGAGTAGTTTCAGTCTTGCTGGAGTAGTAGATGAAGATTTCATTCCATTGCAACAGAATGTCACCATCTTTGAATACTTTAATAGGGTAAGCTATCGAATAGAATCCATCATGATGAAGAGCATTGCCAATGACGAATTCCTTCGTCCACGATTTCTCAACTCCATATTCTTTCATCATCCAAATCACAATTTTATCACCCGACGTATTATCACATAAACCTAAGCAATCCCCCAACACAAAGAGGCTCAACGCAGCGAGTTTCTTATATTCTCCGTTCCAGGGAAAAGGAGTAGAGAAGGTGCTAAAATGTTCCGTTTCAAGATCCAAGCACGAAATCCTTAGGAATTGGCGGCCTTCACATACCAACCAGTGAAGATTTCCATTCACGAATGCCCCACTGCTTATACCTATATATTCGAGCGAGGCACAAGATGAGTGCCTTCTCCATGATCCTGTCCCGAGAGTGTATACATAACACTTAGGTTTAGAAGACTTGCGCCACTTCCGTGTTGCTTGATTAAATATATAATCGTGGAAAATCCTAACCACCTTATACTGGCCAGTCACTTTGCTCGATCCAAACCCGTATGTGACCGCTTGACGGTAAGAGTCGCGAAACTGTTCGGGACAAGGAATGTTGATATATTCACGAGTGACTGGATTCAACACGTAAAGAGTATCGGGTTTGGGGTTTGATCCGCTCAGCTTGCGCAGGAAAAGAAAACCGTCAACCGAACCCATTATCTTTCCCACATTAGCGAGATTGAATTTGGTGACTGGCGTGTAGTGGAGATCGTGATTTTTAACATCGAACCCATCTTCAAATTCGAATAATTTGTACGAGTTCGACCCGTATTGAAGGCCACTCCCATGCATGGCCAGACCCAGGGCTGATTTAGAAAGATGGGACTTGGCAAACTCCTGAGTCTCGACTAAATGGAGCCACGACTTCTGAACACATTTGCAACTTATAATGCTTCGCACGGGGAGTCTCGAGAAGATATCAATCACGATTTCTGATGGTATATATTTGAACAAGTCCTGCTTCATTTTTGGATGATTTAGACGGTTTCCCTCAAAACTTTGCACTCTGTTCCAAAGGAGAAATTTAACCTTCCATTACATGATTTACTGTAGACTAAAGGCATAAATTATCATCAAATATGTTATAATTCACCTAAAAAATTCGTTCTACTGTATAAAAATCTACATCAAGTTTCTGATGGTATAAATTTGACTAAGTCCTGCTTCATTTTGGGACGATTTAGACGGTTTCCCTCGAAACTTTATACTCTGTTCCAAAGGAGAAATTTAACCTTATATTACATGATTTACCGTAGACTAAAGGCATAAATTATCATCAAATATGTTATAATTCACCTAAAAAATTCGTCCTACTGTATAAAAATCTACATCATGTTTCTGATGGTATATATTTGAACAAGTCCTGCTTCATTTTGGGACGATTTAGACGGTTTTCCTGTAAAATTTTATACTCTGTTCCAAAAGAAATAGGTAGGACTGTGAATTTGAGAAATTTAACCTTATATTACATGCTTTACTGTAAACTAGAGGCATAAATTATCATCAAATATGTAATTCACCTACAAAAATCATTCTACTGTATAAAAATCTACATCAAGTTTATCAGAGTAATTATAACGACAATTACGAAATGTAAAAAACAGAACGTGCTAATGATTTATCCAAACTTTCCTTATATATAACAGTACGGCATACATATTTAAATATTGACGACATGAATCTCTAGAATGGATCGAGATTGACAAATTTACCAAACCTAATACCGAGCCGAAGAATTGTGGGTACAAACCCTAACCAAGCCTGAAACTGCGAATCTGGAAAAGGGAAATTACAACACATAGCATATTTGAGCTTAAAATATTAGATGGCAGAGTACCTGGGGGTGAGGGTTACGCCGCGGCGGGGTGGTGGGTGGCGTAGCGATCTCAATTCTCTCGAGAAGACGGAAGATTGAAACGGTAAAAAGAGAGACATGGTTAAATTAGGGTAAAGTAATTTATAAATTTTCTTTGACCCAATTTCTCCCCCCATTTTTTTTTTCTTTTTGGAATGAGTCTAATTATTCCATATAATTTAAGAGTAGGTATAGAGTGGAATTGGTTCATACATGGAACACTGAAGTATATTAGTTATTTATACTAAATAATATTAATTGTTTTAATTGAAGAGTCTTAATTTGTTTCCAATAAATTATTTATAATTAAGTGAAAACAGCTAATACACTTTAGTTAAAATAACTAATACTCTTTAGTGAAAACAGTTAATACCCTTTATTGATTCATATATGAACCATTTTCACTCTATACTTTGTAATGATTTAAAAACTGTATAACTCATAATATTATACTCCCGCTGTCTCAAACTCGTTTGCTACATTGCCAAAAATGTCCGTCCCATACTCATTTGCTACATCTACTTTTGGCAAAAAAGTAACTATATTTTTTAATATTATATTCTCCATACACTAATAACAAAAAACATCTACTTTATCACTTTATCACTTTAAACAAGTGTGTATCCCCGCGAATTTTGCGGATTGGAAAAAAAACTATTATTATTATTTCAAATTATAGACATTAACTTTTTTTTAAATATCTTGTAATTTTGATATAATATTAAAATTGTACTTATAATTCAATGAACAATAAAAAAATATATTAAACATGAATAAATAGAACATTTAAAAAATATTAACTAATTCACATGCAAACTCACATTAAATATTACTTAAAATTACAGTTGTTGTATACTTGCATGCCCAGTTTTTCCCCATGGTATGAAGATACAATGACAATCGAACACAAAAGTTTAAATCTGCAGATAGAATCACACATTTCAAATCTAAAGGTAACATTTGACAAAAATGATGTCATAGTTAAATTAAATATTTTGTAGATGTTTGTGTGGGAACAATTGATTAATGTGTTGGTATTTATAACATAATTCAACAATAAAAATGGCATTTAGGTATTAATCTTAGTCTTTTTTTTAATTCAATTTACATATAGATATTTTGAAAATAAAAAAAGTTAAAAAAAATCAATTGTTAAAAAAAAATTGAAATCCTACTCTACAAAATAATATCTATATTTTACCGTTTCAAATTCTATTTTGCAGGTAGAATTTTATCCAAAATAAAAAATTGTGTTACAATCTATTATTGAAGGTAGGGTATTCATTTGGTGGCAATATTATTTGAGAATTATATGCTATCTCGGTGAAAATATCTTTTTTGAAAAGTTTCAATTTCCTTATGCAACTTTTACATCTATCTATATTTTGCAAAAATAAATTCTAAAAATATCTAAGAAAAAAAATCGTTCGAAAAAAGTATTTTAATATTTGTATGTTAAAACAATATAAAAGAAAAATTGAAATCCTAGACTATAAAAGAGTATATGTACTTTACAGTTTAATAGTCTATTTTGGCGGCACAATTATATCCAAAAATAAATTTTTGTATTATAATCTATTATTGAAGGCAAGATTTATATTTGGTGTCAAGATTTTTTTAGTATCATAATCTATTTCGGTAACAATATCTGTTATGAAATATTTCAATTCCCTCCTACAAATTTCACATCTATCAATATTTTGTAAAAATAACTTCCAAAAATATTTTAGAAGAGAAATCAACCGTGAAAAAAATCAACTTGCACTAATATAATATTTAAAATAATATTCCATATTTTAGGTAAATGTTATGTTTTCATTGATTAAAATATACTCAGATTTATTTTATATTAGAGTAAGATACTTTAAAAGTTATAGTACTGAAATTGTTAGTAAATAAATTTATTGTCCTTTTTTTCCCAACACTATAATTTTCAATCCATAAAAAATTTATTCCACATATTTTAAGAAAAAATATATAAGAAATAACAGCTTTTTACTTATTTATAAATTACAATATTTTTTTTAATATTTTTATGTTAAAAAATATTAAAGAAAAATCGATATCCTAGTATAGAAAAAATATCTATATCTTTTAGTTTAATAGTCTATTTTGGCCACATAATTTTATCCAAAAATAATTTTTTTTATTACAATCTATTATATTTGATGGCATAATATTTTTGGTATTATACATCATTTTGGTAACAATATCTTTTCCAAAATATTTTATTTTTCTCCTACAAAAATTTCACATCTATCAATATTTTACAAAAATAACTTCCAAAAATATCTAAGAAGAGATATCGTTCTACCATGAAAAAATGTCTCTACATCACTTTTAGGTTACCTGCAATACAAAACGAAAAAATATAAAACAATAACGCACACCTTAATCGGGAAAGAATAATAGTTGGATCAAAATCGTAGACGTGTGATGAGAGAATTTTCTTATTGAAAGAGAAAAAATTATTGATGGTGGATTCTAAAAAAACATAAATGTAAAGATATGAATATAAATATACTTTAGAAACTTACAAATAATTTCTGAATACGTTCGAATTATCTTCAAGATGCACATATAATTTTCTTATAATGTGTGTCTAATCATCTCCATGTGCATAATAAATTTGTTTACCTGCAAAAAAAGAGGGATGGTGATCTACACAAAAAATTACATAAATAATCCAAACAAACGAACAAAAAATAAAATCATATTTCTTCACATAGTACACAACAAATGAGAAAATGAAGAGAAGAGATGGGGATTAGGGTTGTGAATTAGAATGAAACTTAAGAGAGATCTGACATTTATAGAAAATACAAAATGAAATGTATGGTTGAGATTTAAAGTGTAAAATATATGGTGTAGATTAAGTCTTAGTAAAAATTAAACCATGCCTAAAATAACTTTTAATGAGAATTCTGTATTTTGAAATAGAGAGATTTTGGACATGCCACATCATCCTAAAAATAAGGTGGTGTTGACACATCATTTTGGAGAGGTTTGGAAATATAGTATAATAAGATATTATAAACAACTTTTTTCTTAATAACCGTGCAAACAGTAAATGGGAAGTTGAGTTTGGGACGGAGGGAGTAGTTGTTTTTACTATAATTTGTTATTGTGAAACTAATATATTTTAATGAAATAATTATTAGTGTTAAGAAATACATACAAAATACAAATAAATTTTACGATGTAACTAGTTCATAGTATACTTTACCCATCCAATAATTAGTGAGGTGCTATTTTTCAATTTTTTTTTTAGGAAAAAACTTTTAAATCAAACATTTTTTCTTTTTGGTCGGATCAAACCCAAGAACTTTGAAAGTGCAATTTACCAGTGAAAAAAATAAAAAAGGAAAAAAAACCTTCTTGTGTGTTTCCGAATACAGAAATAATTATTTTCAGGTAAAAAATGCAACAATTCAACATACGGTAAAGGCAAAAATTATATTCTTCCAAGTAAATGGAGCTATGACTTGCAACTCATAATGGGGAAGTCTTAAGAGGATATTGTTGATAGGCGAACATCATCTAGTATGGAGCGAACAACAATTAGAGTCTAAACAAAGAAAATCACGATTTGGGTGCATTGACCAATCTGGGAGGTGTATAAAGTGACGAACAACTCCCACGACGAACAACTAATAGGCGAGCAGGAATTAAGACCCGAGACCAAGAATGAGCCAACTGTGAAGTCATCAATGACGAACAACTTGGTCAAACTATGATACAACAAACAGCCAAGGAGGTGTGTACGAGTGAACAAAGGACAAAGATCCCAAAGCCAAGCTGAACAAAGCCATAAGGCGAACAACTTCCAAAGTACAACCTCAAGAGGCGAACAACCTTCAGTTGGAGAATCAACAAGATCAATCAAGCCGACCTAGGCGAACAACACTGAGTCCGAGATAAGACCAAAGAAGACTTTGTAACTAAGATTCAGCTTAGATAAGATCAAAGGGACACATGTCAAGCATGCAAGTTAGGGAGACCAAGAGTCTTGGACACCTCATGCTTGCTAGTCTCTATAAATAGTTGTTCTCCAGCTGTGAAATACAAGTTCAAATTCAAAAACACTCCAAAAAACACACAATATCACACCTAAACGTACACACATACGAAATTAATTCAATTTCGATTTTCGTATATCCAATTTCATAACCCGAACCTCGATTTACCATTTACGGTGGTAACCAATCACACGTAATTAATTGGTGACGTAAAAACGGATGAAAACAGCCACTAATCCTTACGATTAGATTCGTTCACCAACAGATATCAATCATGGTAAATTCTTGGTTCATTTTGAGATGATTTAAACTGTTTCCGTAACTTATCTCAAATCTTTAAGTCCCTGTTCAATGAAAAATTTAATTTCACTCTACTTAATTGATGGATTTCAAATACTTATCTTAAATTCCTTCGTATTTCATCCAACGGCAACATTGAGGAAATTGGTAGTTATCAAATTGTAACTTTAGAAATGAGATGACAAGTTGTAAACATAAGAGAAATGATTAGATTTCTGCTCCAACTGATCATTAACCTCAATTTTATTCACTATACCTTAAGTTTGAGGTATTTTTACAACTTGTGAATTGAAATGGTATAAAGGGGCAGGTTAACTAATCGGCAACCCTAAAATGTTGGGAGAGCGTAGTGATAGTTGTTAAGTGTTATGTATTTGTAAATTTTTCTAAAATGAAAATGTTAACTTTACCTTGAGACGTCGAATTTGACAAAGTGTTAATTTTACCTTGGGATGGTGGGGTATAAAAAAGAAAGTATGCATTGAGAAAGAAGGTTGTTTTTGCTATGTCACACAAACATGAACTTGAATTTAAGAAATATCTCAATAAAAATCAATAATACTCCAAGAAGGAACCAGTGATACCTTAAAAAGTAATCACTAATATCTCAATTGAAAAAAAGCTCACGGTTCGATGTGTTTTTAATAAAATTAAAATTGAAGTTAAAATTGAACTTAAAATCCATGTGCATGTTAGAATTTGTGACACAAAGCACAGTGTAACACAAATTTTTGTGTTTCAATAAAATAAAATAAAAGTCTTCCTCTAAAAATAAATTTGTGTTTCAATAAATAAAATAAAAGTTTTCCTCTAAAAATAATCTGGAGCATTAACTAATTACTTTTCTATCTCTAATAATTTTCCATAACAACTCTTTATAAATCAAACTTTTTAAGAGATAATTCAATCGAGTTTCCATCTTCGTAACTAGTAATGGCATTTCTCAAAATTAATAAAAATTTCCATAAACTATACCCAACGGTTAAATTTGGCAGTCAAGAATCACTTTTCATACATTAGATTTCCTAATAACCTTTGCTTATATACATGCATCATAATTAATTATCATAGATTGTATACTAAAAATTACATTACAATTAAATGAAATAAAAATAATGTATCATCGATCCCGCTAGTTTTCAAATTCAAAATTTAGTTCAAAGGCCTGTGCTCTGGCTACCCCTCTATAAAAGGAGTGAAATTGGAGAATCATTTCACCAAAAAGAATACAGTATACTACTTCAACTCTCAACTATATAGCAATATTTGTATACTTTGTTTAAGTTATTAAAGAATGTCCAACACATTGTGGATCGTAGGGCTGTTGATTTTGGGGGTGGCGACGAAGAGTGGGAGCGGAATTAGTTGCGGAAATGCCATCACAAAGCTCATACCATGCGAGCCCTTCTTGCTTGGCTGGAGCACCACCGTCTCGGTCCCGTGCTGCTCTGGGGCAGCATCACTAAACCAGCTGGTCGGGTCAGATCCGAGTCAACTTAAAGGGCTGTGCACGTGCTTGAAGCAGGCGGCCAAATCAATGGGAGTTAATGCTGCTAACGCTAAACGGATTCCCGACCTTTGCCACATCACTACCCCTGTCCCTATTGATCCCAATGTCAACTGTGATAGGTACTTCATTATTAACGAATCATAGTGTTCTTCTTTTAATTTATATATTTTTTATGGTTTAATTTAATTTATACTAGTTTCTTGTCCTGAATAATCTGTAGAAGTGAAGAATTAATGATTTTTTAATTTTATTTTGTCACAGACTTTGAAGCATGTGGGTTAGATGAAGAGCGCAACACTTGCAACAAATGATTATATATATAGAGAGAGTTAATTGTTCTTCAATGAATTTTTAGCATGAAATTTTTTGAGATAATACTCAACATGTAATGATTTTCTTAGCAATGAAAGAAATATATGAATTACATCGAAATCAATTGTTGTGCATCATATTGATCCTCGATTTCTAATTTTATGTCACTACTAGGGAAAACATACTTGAATTTTGTTGGGCGGGAGTTGCTAGCGAAATCACGGAAAGTTTTATGATGATAACCGGTACTAGAAAAATAGCTAATATTAAAAACAATTTAGTATTAATTACTTATTTTTTCTGATACTAAAAATATATTGTATCAGAAATAAAATTGATACTAAAATCAATTAGCATTTGAATATATTTTTTCCGGACACAAAAATTGTAGGCCAGATGAGATAAGTGTCGATATTAAAATTGATTACTAATGCAAATATTTAGTATCAGAATTATATTCTGATACAAAAAATTTGATACTAAAAAACTTATTTTTTTGCAGTGGACCAAAATTGGACGTTAAACAAATTGCGGGATAAAAAAACTATTTATCTCGATTAAACGAGATTAAATTTATGAAAAGAAATTCTTATTTGAGTCTATAAGTAATAGTAAAACCACTAAAAAATGAAAGACTGACAAATTCTGGTGTTACATTGGGTAACAAGTAGTTGCAAAAATTTAGTAATGACAATGAAACTGTTTCTCTAAACAAGTACAATTTTAAAATCCTTCCTTTAGACGATATTAAACTTGATTTATCGGACAAGTAGAGTTTTTTAATCGGGCTGACATTCCATCATGGGCCGGTGTCACATGAATCAATCGCCGGATGGAATAAAAGTATTAAAATTTGTAATAGATAACTACTACAACATTTTGCAAGGTTTAAGATCAATACATACTTCTTCGACTTGCATAGAGTTGCATTTGAACAACAATCCTTAAAACTAACACAAAATATGAGCTGCTTCAGTATTTATTTAAACATAATAGCAGGTTTCATTCAGCTAAGCAAAACATAAACTAATGCACTAAAACCATATATAACAAATTGCAAGGCATTTACAGTGCTAACCCAAACATAAACATATGTAGAAAGGCGTACTATTACGTGGATAATCAGAATGAGCTTACATCGAGGCCAAAGCTTTCGAGTGAGACAAAACTTGGGGTGTGACGGATTGAATCGAAACAACATTTCTCCGGCATCTCAAACACATCAACTTTGTGAGTAGTTTTAGTCTTGCTGGAGTAGTAGATGAACATTCTATTCCATTTTAACAAGATGTCACCATCTCTGAACATTTTGATCGGGTAAGCTCCTGAATTGAATCCATGATACTCGAGAAAAATTTTCAGGACGAACTCATTTGACCACGATTTATCATCCCCATATTCTTTCATCAACCAAATGACAATTTCGTTAGCTGATGTATTATGACATAAACCTACGCAATACCCCAAAGTAAAGAGGCTCGGCTTACCAACGCTGTCGAATTGTCCATTCTGAGGAAAAGGACCAGACAAGGTGCTAAATTCCTCTGTTTCAAGATCAAAACACAAAATCTTTTGGAGGGAGGAGCCATTGCTTACGTCACACGCCACCCAGTGAAGACTCCCATTTGCAAATAGCCCTATGCTTAGATATTTGTACACGTTCAAGGGACAAGATGCATGCCATCTCCACGATCCTGTCCCAAGAGTGTACACATAACACTCGGCTTCACAAGACCGCCACCTCCGTTTTGCTTGATCATATATATAATCATGGAAAATCCTAACCACCTTGTACTGGCCAGTCATTTTGCTCGATCCAAATCCATATGTGGCAAATTGACCACTGGAGATGAGAGGACAAGGAGGAAGAGTGATATAGTCACGAGTGATTGGATTGCATATGTGAAGAGCATTAGATTTGGAGAATGAAAGCAAACCATCAACTGAACCCATTAATTCAACTGACCAATTAACGTTTCCAAAATTAACATGATTGAATTTGGTGACTAGTTTGTAGTGGAGATCCTGATGTTCAACATCGAACCCATCTTCAAATTCAAAAAAATTGAACAAGTTTGGCCCATATGGAAAGAGAGTCTCACAGATGGTCAGGCCCGGGGTTGATTTAGAAAGATGGGACTTCACAAACTCCGGAGTTTCAAGTAAATGGAGCCAGGACTTGTGAACACACTTGCAACTTATAATGGTTTGCGCGGGGAGTCTTGAGAGGATATCAATCACGATTTCTGGTGCTAAATTTTCGAACAAATCCTGCTTCATCTTAAAACCTTACACCCTGTTCACTATGAGGAATTTAGCCTTATATTACCTGCTTTCTTATAGCAAAAAATTCTTGTATACACTTAAGGTGCACTCGAATTTTGAATCTAATTTTAAATTAGTTTTGATTTTTCAAAGACAATCTAAAAAATTGAGTTTTGATAATTAAAAAATTGATTCGAAATAGAACTCAAAATCCAAATTTACGATATACATTTGAGTATACCCAAGAATCACTCTTCGTTTAGACCAGAGGCATAAACTAAAACTATCATAAAATAATTTTATTGACCTAAAATTCGCTCGACCCTAAAAAAATCTACATCATTTTCATCAAACCATACCCATCCGATTCCGATAAAAAAAAAAAAAAAAATCCGATTCTAGGTCCATACGCTCTAAAACAACAACAATAGTATTATCCAAACTTCTCTTCCAACAATTAAGGTAAGAATAAATTTAAGATCTAAAAATATGGCATAAATATTTTCTTTAACAAATTTATCAATCCTGAATTGCATATTTGGAAAAAGAAAAACTAGGAATTTGGCAGAGTAGTAGCCGAGGGCTGAGGATGGCGTATCGACGGGGTGGTGGCGTACTGATCTCTCTCAACAGCGAAGATGAAAAGGTCAAAAAGATAAAAAATAAAAATAATACAATTAAACCTACTTAACTTAATAGTCGAATAATTAATAACCTGATAATAATTTTCAACGGTCCAAAGTTGGCCCATTATATAAAACTAAGCAGTTTCATCTTCAAAATGCAATAATCACTATTCCATAAGAAAGATGAAAGGATTCCGGAGGGGAAAAATAAAAGATAAGATTATCAATCGAAATGAAATTTAAAAAAATACAAAAAATAGTCTTAAGAAGATTAAAAATCTCATTGAAAGTCTTCAAGCTTCAATTTGCAATACATAGAAAATAAACATAATATCGTCAAAATAGAAGAATAAAGAAAGTAAAATTTACATGAAGGAAAAAAAAAAAATTGAAAGTAAATAATTGAATAGCAATTATAGATTTATGTGTGAACATATAATCGAGGAGAAATATTGAAATTCTGTGAAAAAAGAAGAAGATATAAACTGAAGTTATATATACAATAAATATTTAGGTTTGACAAATGTTTGTAGTTTAGCTTAATTGGTAAATATAATGAATATTACTCATGAGGTTAAGGGTTCAAACCCAATTAAATATAATTTTTTTTCATTGGACTTCTTATGAAAGACTAAATAGATGACATATAGGATAAAGTGATGCCACGTAAGATTACATAGATGACACATAGGATAAAGTGATGTGACGTAAGATTGAAATTATTGAGCATTCGATATATAGGCGAAACCAACCACAAATTGACACTTCAGCATTTTAAAACTCCCTATTAGTATAATAGAGGATTATAATTTTTTAAAACTTCTTTATAAATATATGATTCTATTAATTAACATTATAAATTAATAAATTTTTAAAGACAAAGTATAGAATGAAATTTTTTAAAACTTCTTTATAAATATATGATTCTATTAATTAACATTATAAATTAATAAATTTTTAAAGACAAAGTATAGAATGAAAATGATTTATAGATTAATCAGTGAAGAGTATTAATTATTTTTACTAAATAGTATTACTCCCTTCGTCCGATATTAATAAAGTGTAATATGTTTAAATGAGTGGATATGAATAAAGTTAATGAATATAATATTATTAGTTGATGTCTAGAAAAAAACATGATAAGTTAATAGTGGGAGGAACGAAAATGACAAAATAAGAATTTATAGTGGGACAAAGGGAGTAGAAGTTTTCATTGAAGAATATTAATTATTTTCACTGAAAAATCTTACTTTATTTTTCATAAACAACTAATACCCGATCTTTAGTAAAAACACTAATATCCTTTAATAATTATGAACCAATATCACTCTATACATACTCGTTAAAATTACAAAGATAACAGAATAATGTAGTGAGTTTCATCTCTAATAAAAGATAACAGAATAATGTAGTGAGTTTCATCTCTAATTTTTCTCATATTATTGTAGCATTTTCGAACTGCAAAGATAAAAAATAAAAATAAAATTAATGAAGGATTATTTACGTTGTTATTGTTTCCTTTCGCATGTCACTGTTATAAGTATTGTTAGTATTGTTGCAAATAAAATTTACGGGAAAATATAGAAAAATATGGAAAAAACTTGTATGAGACCGTCTCATGGCATGAGACCATACAAATTAACACCTACCCATACAAAAGTGTTAATGAGTCAAATGCCCCAATTACACCCATTTTCATTGTCTCATGTCATGAGACGGTCTCATACAAGAACTACTAAAAAAATATCATCTAACTTTATCCGAATTCATATTTAGTACACTATAAGAAAATATAAAATTGCCTATGGAAATCGCCAATATGACTACGCAATATCCAACAAAGAAATTCGTAGTGGAGATTACCTACAAATTGCCTACAAAAAATTCTAATTGTATTGACATTTTCTTTCCCCATCTACAAAAAAAATTGTCTACGGAACAAATGGCTTGTAGGTAATTATACCCAAGGACAAAAATTTCACAAAATTTCACCGAAATTTCGATTTTTTGGAAGTCTCGATATGGATATCCACCGGAACGAGATTTTTTCTAAAATATTGGTAAAATATCGGGAAATATCGGTAAATATCAAGAAATATCGATATCGATGAGCTGTAGTTCAAAATTTACCAAATATCCAAAAATTTCGAGGAAATATCGGTAAAAATCGAAAAAATATCGGTAAAAATTGGAATTTTTTTAATCACTTCTTCGTTTATTGTCCATGAATATTATTTTAGATTTTGAGAAGATTTAGTTACTAAATCACCATTTATTAAAAAATCTTGCAAGAAAAATGTTTCTTTATGCTTAGTTGTATTATTTGTATTGTATTAAATTATTATGAACAATTATTATATCATTTTAGAGTGCTTAAATATTTTGTTATTGATATATTTTCCATAAATTATTCATTTTATTTGAATTTAAGTTAAATTTATATATATTAAAGTTAATTACAATATACCCTAAACTTTCATGTAAAATTTTTCATCATTTGAATAAAATATCCGTCAATTTTCTATTTTTTTACCGATATCGATATTTTCATCGATATATCCGTAAATTTAAAGTACCGATATTTCCACCGATGCCGATATTTTCATCCTTGATTATACCTAGAGATTTTATTTCGTAGGCAAAGTTGTTTCTAGGTTGAGAAATGTAGATACTTTCATAATTAGAAAAGAGTAGGTTTTATATGAAAATGTTTCATAATAAGCTTAACATGAAATAGTTCAAGAGTATCATTAATCTCATCAGGAGTATTATTAAACCTGTCAGGGGTATCATTAGTCTGAGTTCAAGAATTTTTCTTGAACTCAGACTAATGATACCCCCGATAAGATTAATGATACTCCCGATGAAATTAATGAAACTTTAAAATTGTTTCATGATAAGCTTATCATGAACTACTTTCATATAATACTTTGCCATTAAAAAATTTCGTAGGCAAATCGTAGATAATTCTTAATAAAAAAAATTTTGTTGAATTTTTTTTGTAGGCAATTCTAATTTTATAGCCAATCATGTATATTCTTCTAGTAGTCATTTATAATTTTAATCAAATGCAAATGAAATTTACGGGAAAATATAAAAAAAAAAAATCCTCTGACTTTATCCGAATTCATATTTAGTCATTTATAATTATTTAATTTATAATTTTTTTTATCAAATTTTTTTTTTTTTTAAATGTGTGGCCCTCCAAGTCTAAAAATAAGACTCACTTCACATTCCATTTGGATTAAATAGACTAGAAACTGGATTTCTCCCCCATTGATGTGGACCTTATTTAATTCGAAGGGAGTGTGATGTGAATCTAATTTATTGATTTGGAATATTACATGAGTACTACCACCAGAGAATGTATAAATTTTGGGCGATGTTTAAGATTTTCTCGAAAAAGATATTTTTTTATAATAAAAGAACCATAGTGGACTTCCATGAGACTTTTAGCCCCATTGTGAAACCCTTGACGATCAGAACTGTTTTAACATTGGTCGTCTTTGCTAACTGACCATTGAAACAACTTGATATCAGTAATTCATTTCTTCACGAAAATTTGAAAGAGCCAGTTTATATGTCTCAGCCTTCGGGATTTGTGGATCCTAATTTCCCAAATCATATATGTCTTCTACGTAAACTCCACGTGAATGACATATTGCTCAAAGCTCTGCCTTATTCTCTTTTGAATTTGTTCAATTTCGAGCTGACATCTCTCCATTTACTTTATAATCATGCAAATATTCGTATCATTGTGCTCTTCTATGTCAATGACTTGATTGTCATAGGCTCTAGCTTAATTCATGTTGAGAGGTTGATTGCACATCTACGACCAAAATTTGTTGTTAATTAAAAACACAGTACAAAGGTTTATTTCAATCTCAGCATAAATACCTTGTCGATCTTCTTCGATGCCACAAAATGGACGGTGCAAAGCCATTGCGGACGCCGAGCAATCCAAAGGGTTCCACATCTAATGACTCTGTAGATCCAACGGTCTATCGAAGTGCGAGGTGGAGGTTTGCAATATCTTGCCCTGATCAATCTGTTAGTTGAAAGAAGCATGGAATCTATATCCAAATACTGAAGCAGCTCTTTTTTATATGTAGTGATTTTAAACCTGAAATTGCAAAATGTTGAAGTATTATTAATCTATTATTACAAGCTTTCTTCAACTCCGTCTGTATTTATGTTTTTGACTGTATTTAATTATTGCTTTGCTTAGCTGATTTTGACCCCTGGCAGATTCTGATCAACATCTCTCAGTTGACACAACAACTCTGGAAGCGTGGAAAAGTTCAATACATTAACTTAACAAGGCATTTAAATTTGAACTCTGTTTCTTTCTTGGTAGAATAAAATATAATTCAGGGTTAATGCGTAATTTTTTTTTGAAAGGAGTGTTGTACCAGTATAAATTACAAATTGTTACTGTATTTCCATTAAAAGAATTTGGATAGTTGAAAAAACTGAATATTTTATTATCAAATACATTAACTTAAGAAGGCATTTATATTTGAACTCTGTTTCTTTCTTGGTAGAATAAAATATAATCCAGGGTTAATGCGTTAATTTTTTTTGGAAGGAGTGTTGTACCAATATAAATTACAAATTGCTACTGTATTTCCATTAAAAGAATATAGATAGTTGAAAAAGATTGAGTATTTTATTATCCAATAAAACACGTATTAAATGGGATGTGATCTGACAAGGTATTGCTGCTGCTCATTGAAAGGGAAAAAGAGAAGTGTGGTGCGCTAATTAGGTGACAAAAATTTGGATATTGATTCTGATATTGAGAAACATATTCAGGACATAAGAACAAATCATGGAACGTGGCTTTAAAATACTATGATTTTAATGTCATTCGACTAGTTTTTTTTTGGGTGAACTTATATGTTCAAGAAGATACTGTACTTACAAAACAGCGGAGTTACTTCAAACGAAGGGAAATGCAGAAAATGAATCTTAAACATTAACTATATTGATCTCAATACTAGGAGCAGCATCATGACTGAGCAAGGATGTAGAATCGGTTGAATATGTATTCCAGCTTTGATCCTCATGGTTTACTGCAACTGGAGCTGATTGAGATGCCCGATTTGGAACTCGGAGGCGCTCCACTGGGGCTTCCAACATTTCCACCACTTTATTCATTGAAGGCCGATCACTTGGACTCATCTGTATGCACCACAATCCCACTATTGTCATCTTCTTAGCAATTTTCCTGTTAGTGTCATTGTCGTCGCCATCATTGTTTTCATCACTAATTCCAACATCAATGCCTTGGCCTTGCTCAAAGCAGTCATATATCCAACACGGGAAGTATTGGCTAGAAGCTTGATTTTCCCTATTAATGTCTCTGTTTAAGCCTACCATTTCCATAAGCAACATACCAAAACTATAGACATCGGCTTTGTAAGAGACCCCACCAATACCTCTGTTGATGAGTTCAGGAGCTACATACCCTATTGTTCCTCTAATTGCAGTCATAGTAACTATGTTTTTATCTGTAGAAAAAAACTTTGCTAAACCAAAATCAGTGATTTTTGGAGTGAATTTATCATCTAAAAGTATATTGTGGGGCTTGATGTCAAAATGCAGGATTTGGATGTCACAGCCTCTATGCAAATACTCAATCCCTCGAGCAACTCCAACTGCAATCTCATACTTCCTCTCCCAACTCAAGCCATGACTTTTTTCACTACCAAAGATGTACTTGTCAAGGGAACCGTTAGGCATGAAATTGAAAATGAGCGCACGCTTGGATCTTTCTGCACAATATCCGACTAGGTTGACAACATTGACATGATGGATCCTTCCAATGGTTGCAATTTCATTCATGAAGTCTTGACCATTTCCTCCGGGCTTTCCAAGTAGTTTTACAGCCACGTCATAGCCACTTCGAAGCTTTCCTTTGTAAACAGTGCCATATCCTCCTTGACCTAGTTTTTCTCGAAAACCTCTAGTCATCTTCTTTATGTCCGAATAGGAGTATCTTATTGGCATGAGATGGTTGTCACTTTTTAAGAAGTCTTCTATTGCATCATACCTCGACAAATGCCTTCTTCGAAACTTGTAGATCAAGAACCACATTATGAAAGGAAGTACGATGACGAATCTTATTGCCACAAAGATCTCTGCAGGGGTAAAAGAAAAACAGGTTTTGGATGCGTATAGGGTCGTAATTTGATATATTTGAAGCATAATAAATGAAGAACGCACCAAATAAGACGCGAAAATGATTGACAGGCCCTGCAAGAACACCATAAGCATAGAGATTTATTTTGTTGAAACAGTTGCATAATATCTATGATAGACCAACAAGACAAAGGAGTGTAAGAATTCGTACAGTATACGTTGAGAATTGTTCCTTGATACACCTCAACAAATACAAATACGGATGCACTGGCGATACTAAGGATGATCTTAGCTGGGAGGCCTACTCCTGCAAATACAACAACTGCCATTTTCCCCACCACTTAGACCTAATAACAATTATATCATTATAAAGGCAGCAAGCAAGCATAAATTAGAGCCAACCTAAAATAAGAAGAAGGATTATTATAGCGGCTGACGATGGACCTGATCCTGAAATTAAGAAATTGAATTTATATAATTATGTATATAAATAAAGTGGAAAAAAATAAAAACTCGAGGAAGGAAACCACGCATCGTTCCTCCCAAATCACTCCTCGTATCAATTCTTACCATCAGGTCCATGGTAGGGATTATTTATATTATCTGCATTTACAGAATCCAACGTATTAGCATACAAAAAGTTTCAAAGAAATTATTTAATTAAATTGGTATTATGAAGTTAACTAAGAATGAATCAATAAGTAAAAAAAAAAAAAAGCAGATTGACAGGTTACCCTTAATTAAGAGGGCATCCGGAGAATGAGCATGAGTAACCGTCTTAGTTAATACAGATAATGAAACTCAAAATAAGTTAATTGTTATCCTCATTTTAATCAACTATATCCACTCTAATAACCATATATTCTGAATAAGAAATCCTTTAGGAGAGGAGAGGAGAGATGATAATTGCTAATCTTACCCCAAAGTGCTCCAAGCATACTGTGGCTGCAAGTTAGTATATCGCCATCATTAGGACGACACTTAACTCTTCCATTGCAGGTTATACAGTTAGACCGGTCCCAAGTGAGTTGAAATCCATAGAGCAAGATTTCTGAAACCGATACATTCGTAGAATTCCAGGACGTCAGCACTATGAGGTCTATACTGCAGTTCTCTTTTATTTCCGCGACCTTCATGTCGCCAATGTTTATATAAGTACGTGTGAAGGCACAATGAGTAGGTAATTCAGTGAAGAGGCTAGGGGGGGAATTCTTCAACGGATATGGGCACTTCATAAAACTCATAGGCCAGGCTATCTCTCGAAACGGGTCGTAGTACCCTGTTTGATAAGGATATATAGGAAATTGGTGGTGATTTAAAGAAACGTTGGGAAAAGAGCAGGTATTTCTATTAATGTTGACAGAAACATCAACCAGCCAGATGGTGGAGTTGTCGTAATTGATGGCTTTGACTTTGTATTTCTGGGAATTGAGGTATAAAATGGTGGTCACATTGTTTTCGCAGGATAATTCGAACAAAGGATCACCGCAGTGCTTTGGATCAGTTTTGAGTCGGAAAGGGAAACTAATATTGCGAATAAAGCCACAGGCAGAAGGGGTACAGATATGAGGATTCATGCAACAGCATGTTTGAGCAAAATGGAGTAGAAAAATTATTGAACATCTTATGAGGAAGAGGAGGGGATTTTCAGTGATCTTCTTCATTATAGTAGAATTAGAGATGGTATGGTATGATTTTCAAAGGGATCTAGCGAGCAATTAATGTGATATTATAAATAGTAAACAAAGATGCATAGTATATAAGACGACCCGGTCTCCTCATGAAATTTCCAGCATCAAATCAAATAATTTATTTATGCCACTCTCTCAGTCTCTGGTCCCACGCAATTGCCGACATCATCACTATAATCTTAATGCCTTTCTTCTCATCCACATATTATCAAATTAAGCTTCACTTTGGTTCCTTCAAACACAAATGATAAATAGGAGTTTTATCAATTCAGGATTTGAAAGATAGTAAGATTATCAATTTAAGGCCTGAATTTTTTTTCCTATCGATTCAAAGTGTGAAGGATTGAAAACTATTGATTCAAGACCTGAAAGATAAAACTGTTAGTTTAGGACTTACTCATTTTTAAGACCGTGTTTGAACTCTAATAAACTTTTGTTATCCGATAGTATTTTTATAAGTCATATTTCTAAAAATATAAAAGATATATTAATTTCATGTGATTGAAAAAATAAGGAACAAAAGAATTAATAAAAAAAATAATAATGTAAAATAAGAATATAAACTAGGGGTGAGCACTATTCGGTATAAACCGAAAACCGAACCGAACCAAACCGAAATAAAATTTTGGTTCGGTTAATTTGGTATTCGGTTCGGTTTTTGGTTTTCAAATTCAATAATTTTGGTTTTCGGTTTCAGTTTCGGTTTTTGAAATAAAATTATTGGTTAACCGAAAACCGAACCGAATTAATATTCATTAAAAAAAATATAATGTAAATATAATAATATACCATTATATACGGACCGTTATATAAACATTATGTACCATTATATAATATAAATATAAGAATATACCATTATATAATATAAATATAATAATATACCATTATAAATATAATAATATATCATTTTCCCTAATTAATATAATAATTAAAATAATATACATATATATAATAAAATTTTGGTTTTTCGGTTAAATAACCGAAACCGAACCGAAAATTTTGGTTCGGTTTTATTTGGTTTTATGCTTATTCGGTTCGGTTTCGGTTTCAACTAAAATCAATTTGGTTATTTCGGTTTTTCTTATTCGGTTCGGTTTCGGTTTTGGTTAACCGAATGCACACCCCTAATATAAACTATAATATGTCAAACATAATCTTAATATTCTTGAGCCTTAAATTAATAGGTTCTATCTTTCAGATCCTGTATTGATAATTTTTCATCTTTCAGGTCCTGAATCAATAGGAAAAATCTTTTAAAACTTAAATTGATAGTTTTACCATCATTCATGTCTTGAATTGACATTATTCCTAAATAGAACCTTATATTTTACTCTGGATACTTTATTCCGTGAGATCAATCATTAATAAGACTGTCCCAATTTTATTTTTCTATTTTCCAAAATAGAAATAAAGTGCAATCACCATTTTAAATTTTACCTCACAAAAAACTACTTTATTTATTTAAATACTAAAATTAAACTTTCGCATTAAACTCCATATAAAATCAAACGGAAACCTAAACTCGGGACGGAAGGAGTATTAAACTGTACCAAATGTTGCATGAATCAATCTGTTTGAAAATTTGACTAGGTTAGAGAAGACTTGATCAATGACAGAAAGTCTTTCCTAAATTATGACAAAACCCATCATGGATTCCACAACCAAGAATAAGTGGTTACCATTCTTCCTGAGGCATTATTGGCTCAATGAAAACGACTATGAAATGGTAATATGAAGTAAATAACAAATCATAAATATATAATAGCAAAATGAATTCCATAAATAGTTTTGGAGGGAGAGATTGTGAGCCCTTGATCTTTCATTCACTAACTCATCATAACCGTCCATTCTTACAACATATGGAAATTTTGTCAATCAAGGATCCAATTAGCAATCAATTATTTGTTGGATCAATTGCCAAAATTTTAGGAACATTTATATTTTTGCTCCTATTTATACCCTTCATCATTTGTTGATTTTCAACATGTTTCTTTAGTTTCATTTTCTTTTTTATCCGATTAGAGATATATAGATCAGTGAATTCATGTGTAATATTTTTTAGTGGATATAAATTTGTGGTAAATATTTGAATCAGTATAGGGAATCATATTTGTTACCAATGTTGATCGGATTTTCAAATCATTGAATAATGTGTGTGAATACATATAGACTTCACTAAGTTACACATGATTTTGTATATAGTCAAATTAGTTTGATTGCGAGAGTTTAGAAATTGAGGGATGAAGGATATGAAGATGATGATGGACGAAAATGAAGATTGAGGCCACAACTATTTTGGACTTCAAGGCTAATTTTAATTCACATGTATTTTGATCCCTTCTTTTAAATTTAATTTAGAGTTTAATTTTTATTATTTCCACTCACCTAACTTGGTGAAAATAGTTTTCCGTAAGTCCATGGACTTGACATCCATTTTAGTTTTAGAATTCTACCACTTATAATATTTTAAAAAAATTAATTGTTTATTTTTTAATAAAATACCCCTAATAAGTATATTTGTTTTATGTAGAAATTTAATATATATGGGTATAGTTTTTGATATTCTAATTAATGAGAAAACTGTTTTATATGAATATATATATAATGAGATAGACAAAGAGAGTATTATTTAATTTCACATTTTTTTGTAATTTGGACAAAGGATTTTTTTTTATTTCAATTAGCGATGTTGAAATATTAGTTTTAAGGATCAATTTAATAATTGTGTATATTAATTTACCTAATAAATGTCATTCATATGGATAAATTAATTATTTGTCTATATTTACCTAATAAATTTCCATCAATATTATTTTTACTAATCTATTTTCGGAAGGTTAAATTAATTAAGTCATATATTGTTTATATTTACTAATTAATTTTTTTTTTTTATATCAAGGTAATATAAGAAGATTAGTATATATATTTTTTTATAATAAATAATTTTTTAACTTTATCTACTAATTAATTTTTTTTATTTCCATTTAGGAATAACACTAAGTCACTAATTACGGATTTAAGGTTGATTGTATTACAAAATTTGAAAATTCCAAATCCAACATCATTTTTTTTTTGAAAGATTACATCATTAATGATTAATCCATCGTGCTTTTTTTTTTTTTAAATTAAGGTATTATTACCCAATATTTCTATTTTTATGTCTAAAATTTTGTTCGTTGGTTATGATTTTTTATATTCATTGATTAATAATATCAGTTATTCTTTGAAAATAATTATAAGAGAAAATTAACAATGACAAGACTAAGTATTTCTATTGTTCTTATATATTGAAAATATATTCGTCAAATATTTTAAGGCATCATATCTCATGTTTCCAGATTTTATTATTTTTTGTTGTTTACGGATTAATTGAATCAGTAATGTCACAATTGAGATTTGATATTAAATCCTAAAACCCCAAATCCCTATAATAGTCACTCATTTAATATAATATATATATATATATATATATATATATATATAATTTTTTTAATAATTTTTAATTTGAAAAGATGGACAAGTCAATGTAGATCCATATATATGATGTTCACAACAAAATTTATATAACTATTATTTTTTATTATCTCCCAAAATATTAATTATATTTGAAATAATTTATAGTTTATCTACTAGAGGATATTTAATTAGATTGTAAATATATATGTGACTTGAAGCGATTCTACTAACTTCTACTAGTCGCTTACCCGCAAGCGGACGGGTTCACTGTAGTATAAGTACGTATAATGACCAAGTAGTATCGAACCCAAGGGACAGTGTATATGCGAATAGATCCCTGTAGATCTACGCGTCGTAGTTAATATGAGTGAAATGTTTTTGGTTTTTTTGGAAAGATTAATTAAGCTAACTAAATTATCCTACATATGCAAAAGGAAAATTAAACGAAATAACTAACGGTGTGTTTTCAAATACGAGAAGGTGATGCTTAAGATAGGAATCCTTACGTATACTAACGGAGCAGGTACATAATCAAAATAACCGTGACACACAAGAATTAACCTAAGTCTAAGAATGCATGGTGAAAGCTCAAGATTCTAAACCCTAATACTTTACCCTAACACTCGACTACACTAATCCACTAACAAGTTAATGGATTGTGCTCAATTAATGAGACCCTAATTTAACTAAGGTGATGCGGTCGTCCTCCTTCGCTAAACCGGTAGATGAATTAACCTTTTCTAAACCTTCTCGTTAAGACTACTAATTGTTATTGAGTGATGCGGTCATCCTCTCTCTAACACTTTCGTACGAAATTCAAAGGTAAAGTTAAGATTAATTATAAGAATTCATTAATTAAGAGAATTAAAACTAACGTCACGAATTATCCTAATTACGTACCCACATCCTACTTCTACGAGTTCATCCTACCCTAAGCATACAAGGGTTTCAGCCGGACATGGTTATAACAAAAATAAAAGCAATAGAAGAAACAACGAACATAAACATAATGAATTGCACGAAGAAAATAAGAAACATGAACTAGGGTTTTAAAATAAAATAATTCTAAGAACTGAAATTTAATTAACTAAAACGAAGTTTAAAACGTTTAAAGTAATCAAGCTAATGAAAAGAAACTAAGAAACGAAAAGAAAACTAAGAATTCGTATGAAAAACCTCAACAAAACGTAAGTATAGCTTGCTCGTTCTTCTCCTCTTCCTCTCTCTAAAAACTAAGTCTAAAAGTGATTTCTAAAGTTCGGGGATCCTTCAAAACGTGTTTGGAAGAGGTATATATAGGCACCGGGTCGAAACGGGAGTTAATGGGCCGAAAATACGCATCCGGAGGCGAAAATACGTGGTTGCTCGAGCAAAACGCTCGAGCAGTTCCGCTCGAGTGATTCGCTCGAGCGCTGAAACTGTTCTGTAAGTTTTTGGTCATTCGAGCAAAATGCTCGAGCGCTGGCGCTCGAGCTGCTCGAGCGGTCTTCGGCTGCTGTGCACTCGTTCGTAAAATCTTCATATCTCCTCAACCGGGAGTCCGTTTTGGCCGATTCAAAGTCCTACGAACTCCTCTTTTCGCCCTCTATCCATCTATGAAAACCAAAGAGACAAATTAATAATTTTATAAAAATGATACTCATTTGACTCCAAGCACTCATCGAAAACACTCAAAACATGAGTAAATCGGGCACCAAAACATAACAATTTCACGTCTAATCAATATGATCATATTCTAATATTATCTTCCAAAATCTTCATTTAAAAAAAAAAAAATTCAGTTCATTAAAACTCAGTTCATTAAACATATCAAATAATTGATTCAAAATGATGGAGAATCTAAATAATTTACTAAAAGTATAATTTTAGTAATTTTAATATATAATTATTAAATGTTATAGTTTATAGGTGCGTAAGTTTTGTTTATAATTTATTGAATGCCAATTTATTGGAGCTAAGTTTAAGATTGAAACAAAAATTCATATTCCTTATGTCCCTTGCAACATTCAATTTGCTAAGGTTATTTTAATTTAATTTTACAAGTATTGTATTTTCTAATTGACTTATGTTTCTGACGTATAATCATTTATTTTCTCTTCTAATTTCATGAAATAAAAAATTAATTTATGAAGTAATTATATATGAGTTCTAAAATTTGTAATTATATATTCTAATGAAATACAATTTATATATTATCAGAGTTTTAGTTTTAGTCATAATTATATAATTGTTTGTGTATTTATGAGGTAAAATCAACCTTTCTTAAAATATTATTTATTGTGTAATAAGTTACATTAAATATAATTAAATTTTGTACTTAATGTGTCAGGTTATTTTTGTTTATAATACACTTTTTCAACTTTCCATAATTTATTCACATATTCTTCAATTTGATTCTAGGTCTAAGGCTAATTCAATGAGTTTGTCCATGTATATGTTGGTAGGAAATTTATTTTTAAGATTAAGATTGATGAATATAATTAGTAACTACTCAAGTTCACAATTGATTGTTGGTGTACATAGACAATGAATCATTGACTAAATTATAATAAAAGTCTTGTGTGAGACTGTCTCATAGTATGATGAGACCAATACTATGACTCACTTTTAACTTAAAATGCATCACTTATTAATTAAAAAATAGTCACTTCTTTGAAATGAGTCTCATATTATGAGACGATCTCACATAAATATTTGTCATTATAACATAATACATATATATATATTATTAAATAATTATTATTCAATTTAATTACTTCTGGATTATTTTGCTATTTTATATAAATTTTCACATTACATGTTAATGATTACAAGTTTACAACATGTTAATGATTTTTACCAAATCTAATAATGTTAATATTAAAGAAAAATATAACTTAAATATCATCATTAAAGTTAATTCATAAAAGAAATTGTACCACACAAGTGTTATTCATTACACACAATTATTTTATAAGCAAATCTATTTATATTACCCATTTCATCTTCTAAAACATTGTCGTAGTAGTACTATATGAGATATAAATATTTATTATTTTTACCAAATTTTTATCTTAATATTCATGATTTTTTTTTGACTCGGCATCTGGCTCAAGGTTCGACTAATTCAAGGGACCCACAATCCACCATCCACTTGCGGGAGGGCCCATTTAAAGTCAGGATATTTTTGCTTTTGTATGAATTACCCCCTCAAGAGATGATAGCAAGTTGAAGGTTTCAAATCTATGGAGGAGCACACTCCTGAGTGTCCGCCCTACACCACCGGTCAACTCTCTGGGGTTATTATATTCTTAATTTTAATTTATGACTATACGTATGTACTGAATAATTATCGAATTAATATAATCGTAAGTATTTTATCTTCTTTATAGATTATATTATAATGTATAATTGCTTGGTTCTTTCCACTATAACCAAAGATAAAAAAAATTCTAAAATATAAGAATTGAGACGAATCTTAAAACATGTATTATGTTTCGTTATTTGGATATGTTACACAATTGATGGTGACTTATATTGATGGTGTGAAAGCCTGAGGGGGTACTTGATTAACAATTCTTCAATGATAATGAAAATTAGTTTAAAATCAGTGCAGTTGTGATGGTTTATTGAAACAAAATCATTATCTCCCCCTCTAAATAAGATAATTACTACTCATTGATTATCATATTTCACACCTACAAGCATCCTCATCAATCACTATTTTATTCCTCCACCAACAACCACCAACAAATATTTGTTGTCCACTTAATTGGGGCATGACACTAGCAATGCAACCACTATTGAAACAAGTTTTCCCCCAACATATCATTTTTATTATGGGGACATAAATGAAAAATAAATTTGCATTCCTATTACCATTGAAGTGTTGTTAACCAAGCGCCCTCTCATAACTAAACCACCAAAAACCTTGCAAAGAGTCCAAAAATATTAAGGTATTTAATATAAGTTGTGATTAATTATATTCTTATATCATACACTATTTTTTCTTAAAAGAGTCTATTTTGTTTTCAAGGAAAATGATTATATATTTGTGTCGATAGAATGTGAATATGCTTGTGCTTTAGTGATAGGAGATAATATTTATAAACCACAAAAACCTTATTCAGTTGTATAGACATCCAAAATAACTCCCTACACAGTGTTAGTTACAAATAAAAGACTTCTTTTTATGTCTGTCGGTCTCTTGTGCAATATATCAACAAGTTCTCACTTCTTTTTTTGTAGGTATATTTTGTGCATATCTTTGTTCAAAGCACAATTCCTAAAATGACATTATCACAAGGGGAGTCTCAATCTTCATATAATAACTTATTACCTTCGTTCTTATTTCAAAAATATGAATTTTCACCAAAGGTACACTACAATAAATTTGTTTATCTAATTATTTCACAATTTTTTTGTGTTCAATATTGAACGACGGTGCATTGGATGTGACACTAAGATATACGAAATCCATCAATTTATTTCTTTTAAGTCTCTCAAAATTAATTTATCTATTAATTTTCATAGGTGGGGTGACACACTTTTAAAAAAAATCTGTTTTATTACCTTTTTGGACCAATAAATGAAGAGTATTTTGAATAAAGTGAGTAGTGTGAGAGTGTTTATTTCCATTTTTTGATATGAAAGTTAATGTAGGATGTCCAAAAAAAAAGTATGAAGTTTATTAGGGGACAAAGGGAGTATATGATAGCTATGAGTGTATATAAATATGTTTGCTACTTCATTCATGCCAACAGTAGTAAAATCTTTAAAATTTTGGTCAAAGGTGAAAAAAACGGAAATCGGTGATCGGACGTTTTCTAGCTGACTAGCGCTAGAGAATTTATTTATTTATAATTCTTTATTATATAATAGGGCCGTTTAGGCACACCTATGGTCGGACCGCCGACGGTCGACTACATCCACATAGGTGGGGCCTTGGCTAAAAAATGTCTAGAACCACTGATTTTGCAGAAATTGGATCATGGGAGACCGTCTAGCCCCATTCTGCATCACTGATTTTAGTTGATGTAATCACCTTTGCAAATTTTTTATGTATACTTCAAATTGTAATTTTAATTGGATATTTCTTTTCAAGGACCCTAACTTAGTAGGAGTGGCAAAATAAGGATCATAACTTTTCAAGCAAACAAATTGAGGATAATAATTTCTTAAGTTGAAAATTTAAAGACCGTGGCTTCTAAAAGTGGCAAATTAAGCCCAAATCAGTTCGAATTAACCAAAATCGAGTCATATTCAGTTTGAACCCAAGTCAAATCGAGCAAAATTGCCATATTTTAGGTTTATTTTGCCTCAATTTGCCACCTTTTTAATTTATTGTCATTAATTTGTCAACCTGAAGAGTTATGTTCCTCATTTTACCCCTATAAGTTATTATCCTTAAATATAAACTTGAAGATCTACGTGTTGAGTATATATACTTTTCCATATCAATTTAATTCAATCCAGTTTCAATATTTTTACAATTAATTTCCTATTAATGTTGAAAAGATTGATAGATTTTGATGTCCCCCGGTATCTAAGTTTTATCTTTTTTTAAATGTGTTTTTGTTTTTTATTTATACTTTAGTTATGAGTAGGATGAGTGTTAAATTGACTAAAAACATGGTCATTAAAAATATATATGTTCTAATACCTTATGTGGTTATCCAATATTATATGATAAATAATTTCAAATTGAACAAACTCAATAATACGGAGAGAATTATAAAATTAGTTTTAGCATCAACTATTTCTCTAAGTTCACCTACTTCAAAATTCACCCATCTTATTTCATAATATGTACTAAATATACCCATTATAAAATTATAATTTTATTCAACATACATGTACATCCCTGAAAATATCCAACTACTAATGTTATTCAATTTCAATAAAACTACATAAAATATCTATTCCCCCACCTCTTTAATCCATTGGTAAAAATCAAGATTAACATATTTACACAAGAGTGTCTATTAAACAGAATGATTGAAAGTTGAATGTGAAAGAAACCACCAAAATAAAGTAATTTATTGATCCGTATTATATTTTTTTAATGTCAATGCGATAGTCTTTTTTTTTCTTTTTATTATATTCTTTTATTAGTTTCTGTTTGAATAATAAAAAATACTACCATGCATAGGAAATTAAGTTTTCCTCCAAATAAATTTACTGAAAGTCAAATTGATTATTTGAAAATTATGTTGAAGGAAAATTAGAGCCAATAAATGTTGGTAAAATTACTGGACTTTGTATGAAATGATATAATATTTAAAGTACTGGATATTGAATCGGATTTTATTATATTGAAGTACTAGATATTTTGCCCAATTTCTTATCAATACATGTTTATTGGTGGCACGAATCTATGCATGCTTCTGCTCACTAAATCTTGGTTTAAATTTGATAGAGTGTTGGATTTTGTAAAGATGATTAAATTATTTTTAACAAGTATAATGATATTGATATCAGAGTAAGAATGATTTTTTTTTTTTTTTTGTTTGTATACCAAGGTTGTCTGGTTGATATGATTTTTTTAAGGATTGTAACTTAAGGGTGGTGGCAAACCTAGGATGTTAAATCTCCGGACGGATAATTTAAGAGCAATAATTTTAAAAGTCATGAATTGAGGTCAAAAACTAAAATCAAGTGGGGCTAATTGGCTGAATTTGGCTTTGATTAGGGTTGGTTCGAACCAATTTGGCGTGAATTTGTTATTTTTAAAAGTTATTGTCCTTCAATTGCTACCTTGAAGAGTTATGATCTACATTTTGCAAGCTCGAACAGTTACAATTCTCATTTTGTCACCATAAAGTTATGGTTCTTAAAAAAATTACTTGCCCGCTTGATTGGATCTTTATAATTGAGTCCATTTGTTGAATATTTTTTTTTTATAAATTTCATCAACAGTATAATAATTTGTTATTTTATCGAATATTTATTATTTTATATGGATGTTAATGTTTAAATATATGTTAGAAAATTGATTTAGTACATAATGATATGAAATACTATACATATATTGTATTAAATCAATTACAAAAAACTTATCATTAATTATTAAAAAATTAATGTAAATTGTTTGAGTCTTTTGTATATTGCTATATTTTTTAAGAAATAGTGAAACATTTAACATAAGTAATATATTTGAGTGTTCTTTTATTACTGTAACTTTATTAGTAATTGATGTTATAACTTATAACTATTGATCATAGAAGATGCATATTCTAATGCCTTTCGTGGTTATTATATAATATTTTGTAAATAATTTTAAACTTTACAGGTTTAGGTTATTTACAATTTATATAAGACACATAATTTCACTAAAATGAGTTGGTAAGAATTATAAAATAATTTATTATTCTTTATAAATATATATTTTATAATAAAAATAAGAAAAAAAATGTGTGTGAGATGGTTTCACGGTGAGACAGTTCACAAACTAGCGCAAAATAACACACATCTCTTATAAAATGTTAATACGTCATGTCCAACTTATGATCCATCACATGCAAACCTACTTAAGAAAATAAATATTTTTTAATAATACACTTATGTATAATAAAAAAAAGTTGTATTAAAAAAATTGTTATAAATCATTGCCCTAAAATATTGTGACATTTATTAAACATAAATATATATAATGGATAATATTGAAATTTTAGTAATGAAAATGACTTCTGAATGAATTGCGGGTAGGGCTGTAGTTTAATAAAAAAGTAGTTAAAAAAAGTGGTTACCATTTTTTAATTATTCGTAGAGTGTCATCTCATTCTTTTAATCAATAAAATTAATTTTTACAAATATTCAATAAGTCATAAATTACTCTTATATGTTTGATCTTGACATTTAATTTATTTCTTTTTAAAAGAAAATGTATTTTTTTAAATTGTATTTTAGATTATTGTTTAAGTATTTAAACTATAGCTTAAAATTGTGTGAGATTGTCTCGTGGCATTAGATAATACAAATTTAAATACACGTACGTTGAAACTGTTTTAAAGTATTAAATATTATAAATGGAATATGAATTTTTTTATGAGAAGTATATAATTTGAGTTCAGGAAAAAATTTAGGTATACTTTAAAAAAAAATTGTAGCTTTTTAGTTTTATAATTAAAATTTGGTAATTATTATAGTTTAAATAATAATTTAACAAATTTCGACCGTGCGAAGCACGGGATTTACGATCACTAGTTAACTTCATAATAATACCATTTTTGCTTCCCTCCATTTTAAGCACTATCAAGTTTAAGGGTGAGATAATTAGACAAAGAAAAACAAAAGTGGAAGAGAAATCCATGTAAGAGACATGGCTGTGTGTACTTGAAAAAACACAACATTTTCAAGCAATTTTTTTTTTTCATTCTGTAATTTTTTTTTTTAATTCCATAATTTTGGTGCGATCAACAATATATACAAATTGTGTGATAAAATTTCCACAATGAGGACCAATAACTTCCACACGGTAGAAAAGTTTAATACTTCCAAATTTGAACTCTCTTTCTTTCTTTCTTGATATAATTAATTAGTGGGGTAGAGTTATTAATAGCATAATGTCAAAAAAAATAATTCTTTTATATCATAAATTTTTAAATTGTTTTTTATTAGTCAAGAGAATAATTATTTGTTCCATTATATCCTTAATAAATTTATTCTTTTAATTGAGTCTGTACCACCATTAGTTCACCCCGTACAATACTTTATTTAAGCCCACAACGCCATACGTTCAGTCTGTACCCCAAATACTGCACACTATACCATATTTTATTTTTGCCCGTATGACTATTTATTTAGTATGTATCATAACAAAAACACATCGTACCACACTTTGTTTAAGCTCGTATCACCATTATCGTACCACACTTTATTAAGTCTGTACTACAATTAATACATCTCTTAGTCTTATACAACACATTATATCACATTATATTAAGTTCATAGAACAATCTGTTTAAGTTCCTACCACAATTTATTCACACCATACCACTACATATTTAGTCTTTATCACAATTTATTCATCCATGTACCACACTTTATTTTATCTCGTATCACCATTAATATACCACATACTGATTCACACAGTACCACATATTATTATGCCCGTACCACTATTAATTCACCTCATACAACAACTGTACCATACTTTATTAAGTATGTACAACCATGAATTTACCCCATAGCACACTTTATTATGCATGTACTATCATATTTTAAGTTTGTACCACCATTTTAAAGACATATAATTTCAGTGGTTAGCCTCATACAACAATTTGGACGATGTGTATTCATAATCTTTAACCCCGTACCACCATGTTAAACTCTTTATTATTAAACCCGTATCAACATATATTTTAAACCCTAAAATAATTTTAAAAAATAGATAGAGATGAAGATATCTGATGGTGAAGAGGATGAAATTAGGAGAAAGAACGTTTGACAACAACATACATGTGGTAATTGAAAAGGAGTGGGGGAGGGGGGAGATCAGGGAAGTGACAAAATATATATATATATATATATATATATATATATATATATATATATATATATAAAATACACGCAGAAAAAAAGATGAAGGAAAATGTAGTGATGTGATCAATAACAAAATATTTTCTTTGTAATTTTTCTGCAAGTTTGTAAAAACTATGTAAATTAATGGAGAATTAGAAGAAAATGAGGGAGAGAATAAGAGAGAGAGAAAAGTTGGAATATTTTGCTTGATTTCCATATAGTAGAAATGTACTGCCCCTTTAACAACTCATGGGGGACCACAACCATAAAAGTAATTTCAAAATACTAAGGCGCTGAAATAGAAATTAACTATACATAGGGCTTAAACAAATAAAAATTCCAACTTGTGAGACTCCCACATAAAATGTAACACGTGTACGGTTCTTATCAATTCCATCTTCATTTCCCTTTCCTTCAATTGGCTAAATATGGGGGTTTCCCCAATTTAATATTTAATTATTAACCCAATAATACAGGGTTATTGCGTAAATTTAAAGGAGAGTTTTTTTTTTTTTTTTTTCCATTAAAAGAGTATAGATAGTGATCTGTGTTGCATAGGTGTGAGCGGGTGCGTGACTCCGGGCGCACCGGATTCGCGTATCCCACAATTTTTTTTTCGGATTCGCCATTTGGCGAATTGAGTGCAAATCGGAAGCAAATCTCGCCCACACCCGCCCCCCACGCGAATCGGATTCTACATACCTCTAAATTTCACAGGAATCCGTGCGAACCATTATAAGTTGCAAGTGTGTTCACAAGTCGTGGCTCAATTTAATTGAAACTCGGGAGTTTATCAAGTCTCATCTTTCTAAGTCGATCCCGGGGCTGGCCATCTGTGGGACTCTCCTCCCGAATGGGCCAAACCTGTTCAATTTTTTTGAATTCGAAGAACATGTGTTTGATGTTGAACGTCATGATCTCCACCACTACAAAAAAAAGCACTGTTTTGCGACGAAATTAGCGACGGAAAATCCGTCGCAAATATTATTTTGCGACGGATTCTGCGACGGACACCTATACGTCCCTAAAACAGCCGTAGCTAATTTTTGCGATGAATTTCGCCGTCCGTCGTAAATTACCGACGGATAAATCTGTCGCAAAAGTGGCGGGTTAGACCCGGCCGGGTCACACAGAATTTGCGACGGACAGTAGTCCGTCGCAAACTTTTTGGGTCAGACCCGATCGGGTCAACAACATTTGCGACGGCCACATTCCGTCGCAAATGTTTATATATATATATTTTTTTTCCTGTTATAATTTGCGACGGGCTGTTTTCCGTCGCAAAATTCAATATTTGCGACGGAATATGGCCGTCGCAAATTACCGAGCCTATAAAAAAAAAAAGTGGCTCGCGTGGTTCGAGCCCGGGCACCCGGGGCGGGCGCGGACCACTGGACCAACCGGCCCATTCCTTGTTATATACGACCCACCTTCTATATTAGTCTTATTAGGCCTTGAACAATTAATCCATTTTTTGCGTCCAAGGGGAATCGAAAACAGGACCTCTTGGGCAAGAGGAGGGGGCGCGCACCACTAGGGCACAAGCTACTTGTTGGTGAACGAATCTAATCGTGAGGATTAGTGGCTGTTTTAATCCGTTTTTACGTCACCAATCAATAACGTGTGATTGATTACCACCGTAAATGGTAAATCGGGGTTTAGGTTATCGAATTCGGATATATGAAAATCGAAATTGAAATAATTTCGTATGCGTGTGTGTTTAGGTGTATTTGTGTGTGTTTTGGAGTGTTTATGAATTTTTTCTTGTATTTCATAAGCTGGAGAGCAACTATTTATAGAGACGAGCAAGCAGGAGGTGTCTCTGACTCTTGGTCTCCCTAGCCTGCATGCTTGACATGTGTCCTTTGACTCTAGTTTGACCTTATCTAAGCTAAATCTTAGTTACAAAGTCTTCTTTGGTCTTATCTCGGACTCATTGTTGTTCGCCTAGGTCGGCTTGATGGATCTTGTTGATTCTCCAACCGAAAGTTGTTCGCCTCTTGAGGTTGTACTTGGGAAGTTGTTCGCCTTATGCCTTTGTTTAGCTTGGCTTTGAGATCTTTGTCCTTTATTCACTTGTACACACCTCCTTGGCTATTTGTTGTATCATATTCTGACCAAGTTGTTCGTCATGGATGACTCCACAGTTGGCTCATTCTTGGTCCCGGGCCTTAATACCTGTTCGCCCATTAGTTGTTCGTCGGGAGAGTTGTTCGTCACTTCATACACCTCCCAGGTTGGTTAATGCGCCCAAATAGTGATTTTCTTTGTTTTAGAATTCAATAATTGTTCGCTCCATATTTAGATGATGTTCGCCTATCAACAATTGCCCCCTATCCTGACTAGATGTTGCATCAGATGAGTAATTTTGCGGCGAGCAACTGTAGTTAGGATATCGTCTTGGCCAAGATTTGGACGAACAGCATCTCTGTGACGAGCAATGTTGGAATAACCGTTTCGTCTTCCCATGATCTGGGGAGATCACGAAGATGACGCCAGCGCAATGATTGCGCGCCGCTCACGCGCGAGCAGCCCCAAGGCGACGCGCCCCTATAATTGTTTATAGGTCCTTCATCTTCTAGTTTAGCTCGGAATTTACCCCGCCTTCTTCCAGTTGAGCCCCAGAACTTTCGGAAAATTACGCCTGGGACCCCGTTTTTGCTTGGGGTATAAATAGTGGGAAAACTGAAAATTTTCCCACTTCTCTCCCATTTACTACAGTGCTCCGGCGATTTCCTTCCTCCTCCGGCGATTTCAAGTTTTTTCGGCGTCCGTCCTTCAGTATTTGGCTTCAAATCTTCATTCCCAGGTAGTTACCTTCTTCTTTCTATCTTTTTCTCTACTTTTTCTCTCGAAAATTCAATCGCCGCCGTGTGGATCCGAACGCCACCGTCTTCTCTGGGAAAGCGCCGCCGTCTGCAACTCTTCCTACCGCCGCCTGGATTTTTCTTCTTCTTCTATGTCTTCGCACTCGAGCAATAAGACTGAGAAGACCTTAGACCCACTCTTTCCAGTCGCGGTCCCCGTCGAACAACCTCCCTTCGAGATTTCCTCGGCGTCGGATCTTCACGTGGATTCAGTGGTTCGCTCTGTGGAGGACACCGGTGTGGGCCCATCTGGGAGAGAACTAACGGTTGTGGCGAGCAAAAATCGGGACGAAAATTCTTCGTCTTCTGCCGAATCTGAAGATCCAGATCTTAACGAGCTCACTCGTGAATTTTTGGAGGGTATCAAATTTCCATCCCCAAGGATGCGGGAAAGTGAGATCCCGGCCGGGGTTGCTCGCCTATTCGAATGGCGAGCATATGCTGAAAGGTATGCGAACAGCTTTCCTCGTCCACAAAGACAAATAATGGACAAGGTGAAGACTGACTACCAGGCGAGCAAGATCAAGAGTGTTGTTCGCGAAGATGAATTGGACTCCATCCGGAAGGACTATAAGATCCCATATGATATCCACATGTGGGCTCCTCGGAGAAAGGAAAGAGCTGATCGCCCACCTCCAGGATGTACGGCGATCAACATTCACACTCTAATTGCCGGACTAAAGTTGCCTCTTCCACCCGTTGTTGGTCGATTCCTGGAGGCGACCAACTTGGCCATCACCCAAATTACTCCAATTGGGTGGATGAACCTTTTGGGCTCCATGTGCCTGTTCGCCTTGGAGGGGTACGTTGATCGGATCACTGCGGAAGAGATCAACTACCTGATGACAATCACAAGTTGCCCCCGAGGAGAAGATGGCTATCACTACCTCAAGGCCAGGACTGGGTTGAAAATGGTGGAAGAGGTGCCGAACAAGATTCGTGACTGGAAACAGCACTTCTTCTGGATTGGGGGTGATTGGCGAGCATCTTCTGGTCCACACGGCGGCCCTGGACGAATAAATTCTCCAGCAGCCTATGGAAAACTGAAACGTAAGTTCAATTCTTGCTCGCCTTTGGACAGTTGTTCTAATTTAACTTTTTTTGTTTGTTCGCAGGCCCTCGTCTACCCAAGTGGGATTCGAAAGAGGAGGAGTTGAACTCCGAGTTCCTGTTTACTTCGTGCTTGGTCGGCCTCCGCAATAAAGCAGATAGAACTATAGACTATCTCTGCCGATCAAGGTGTCAAAAAGCTGCTCGCCTTTTGACTTACCCACATCATTTGGAGGCTCAAGCTGAGGTGCCCCCTGGTATGGAAATTCCTAACTCCCTGCTCAAGTCTTGTTCGTCGTTAATATGTTTAACTTGCTCGTCTAATTTTAACTTTTTTTTTTTTTTAGCCGAGCAAGTAACAGTCGCCGTTCCCCCAAGCTACGCTCTTCTTGAGCAGAGGGTCCTTGAAATGGGGCCACCAAGAGGGAAGAAAAGGAGAGGGGACCCTCCACAAGCCGTGCTCGCCATGTCGAACAGGCCTGAGGGGGCTAAAGTTCCAAGACCGGCTGCCCCCCCAGTTCAGATTCGGTCTCCTCCCGTCTCCCCACCTCGTGGTGGCAAGCGCCTTAAGAAGGCAGATGGGACCCCACTGGCCGGAGATGTCCCCGGCAAGGGGAAAGAAAAGGTGGGCGAAAGCCATGCTCGCCACGAAGAGGATGCTATAAGGCGTTCTGGGGAGCCCACGGAAAGGTCGGGGAAGGCGAGCAAAGATGTAGGCTCGCTCCGTGGCCCAGAAGATCTTACGTTCCTTGGATGGGACGATCAGAAGTTTGCCGAGTAAGTATCTATCCTCTCTTGCCGAACAACTTTCATCCATTTTTTTTTATTTTTCTAAGTATCAATTGCTTTTTTGTTTGCAGATACCGTGCCGATGATTATCCCGGCCGAGCAAGTGTTGTACATCAGTACGCTTGCTCGAAGACTCCCGTAAACATAAGGGAGATTCCCGGCGAACATGTTCGCAAGGCGACGGAGTTGGTCGCCCGGGCCTGGACGCGTCCTCTGGACAAGGCCATCCTTCAGCAGGGGCAGATGGACAATCTCCATCTCTCGATGATGCTCGTCGCCAACGGCCTCGTCACTGCCCAAAGGGCAATCGCCCAAGTTGCCGAGCAGGAAGAGTCTGCTCGCCACTATGCTAGTACAGCTCGGCAACTCTCTGAAGAAAAAGATGGCCTGGTGAGCCAATATGAGGCCAAGATTGCTCGCCTTAACAACCAGATCAATGTTTACATTGATGCTGAGCACAAGCGCCTTGAAGAGATTCAGGCCATGTCCAAAGAGCTGAAGGATAAGGAGAATTTGCTCGGTGAGGGGGAGAAGAGATTGACTTCGGCCGAACAAAGAATTGCTGAGCTTGAGGCGGAGAATGCTCGTCTCCGGGAAGCAGAAGCCAACCTCTTTACCCGTGAGCAACTTGAAGAGGAGGTTCAAACTCGCACCGGCCCCATCTCCAACCTTGGATATATTTGTGCCTACGCGGACAGCATCCGTACGGCTGATGCCTATGACTACAAGGAGATGGTGGAGGAGATGGCTAAGGATTTGAATGAGTTCCTCGAGAACTATCCTCCGCCGAACAACGTCAAAATCCAATTGGCGGATTTGGCTGTGCTGGGGGTTAAATTGGATAAACTCGACCCCAGCATCACCATCACTCATCCTCCACCAATTGTTGATGATGGCGAGCAAGAAGATGAACCGGCTGCCGCGGACGAGCAAAGTGCTAAAGAAGCGGAGGATAAGGCGGCTGAAGACCTTGCTCGGGACATGATCGTCGACCCCTCTGCCGAGCAACCTCAAGATCCTCCTCCCGCCGAACAGCAGTAGTTTTTAGGACTTAGCTTTTTTCTTTTCTTCTTTTGTAGTAGTTGCTCGCTCCTTTTTTGTAGTACTTGTAATGGCTGCTTCCAGCTTGTACTATTTTTGAGGCTTAATGCCTTTCTTTAATGGAAAATGTCTTTCTCATGTTCGCTCATTTTCTTATATATGTCAATTGCCTTCACATTTCTGTCAATGCTTTTACAATTATAACATATAGTATTGGGCTTTTGTTCGAATTGAACTTTGCCTTTAGTGGAATCAGGGTTTAGCCTTAGGTTCTGTTCATTTTAAAAAACAAACAACCTTTAAGTGGCTTTGGTCCTTAGGTTCTGTTCATTTGTAAAACGAACAACCTTTGAATGGACTTATACCTCGAGCTTTTGGACTTTTCCTCTTTTGACGAACAACTATTATATTTACATCGCAAAATAATTACAAGTGTTATAAGACTGTCCATCACTATCATATACAATCTGACGAACAACTTTAAACACAAACTAAAACTTGCTCGCTTATAATATTTTGCCGAGCAATTCTATCTATAAAACCAAAAGCACTAGCACCAGACTATACAACGTGCCGAGCAACTTTTGAATCTATACTTAAGAAAATTTTAAAAAATTAGGCAAGTTTTTAGCTGCCTTCTCAGCCTTCCTTCAACTCATCCCTTGCCCCCCAAGACATTTGTTCGCCCAACTTTATTGATAGTACTTCTTTAGATGCACAGCATTCCAGGAGTATTGGGCCAGCTTGCCTTCCATGTCTTCAATATCGTACACGCCATTGACGTATTTTTCTGTTATACGATACAGGCCCTCCCAAGTTGGTCCCAATACGCCTGGAGGTTGGGCGAGCAACTTTCTTAGAACCAAATCTCCAACTCTGAATTCCCTAACTTTTACATGGGAATTATAGTAACGTTCTGCTCGCTGCTTGTATGTGGCATTTTTTTAGCTCGGCATTCAATCTTTTTTCTTCGAGCAAATCCAATTCAGCATTTAGAGCAGAGTTGTTTGCCTGTTCATCAAAGTTGGTCGTCCTGAATGTAGTGGCCTCTAACTCAATTGGTATTACAGCCTCTGTTCCGAAAGCCATTGCAAAGGGTGTTTCTCCGGTGCTCGACCTGGGAGAAACTCTGTATGCCCATAAGACTTCCGGAAGTTCTGTAGACCAACTGCTTTTACTCTCCGCCAGTCGCACTTTTAATGTATGCTTTATGATTTTATTTACGGCTTCAACTTGTCCATTAGACTGGGGGTGATAAGGTGTGGAGTAATGTTTCTTGATCCCCCACTTCGTACAGAATTCTCTCAACTCTTGTCCATCAAACTGTGGACCATTGTCTGTCACAATTGCCTGTGGAACTCCGAAACGACAGACAATGTTCTTCCAAATAAAGTTGATCATCTTCTGCTGTGTTATATTCACCATGGCCTCTGCTTCCGCCCATTTTGTGTAATAATCGACTGCCACGACGGCGAATCGAACATTTCCAACTCCAGCCGGGAAAGGACCAATGATGTCCATCCCCCATCTTGCAAAAGGCCATGGGCTGTATACTGACACAAGTTCCTGAGCCGGGGTATGGATGCCTGGGGCAAAAATCTGACATTGATGGCAAGTTTTGGCTTTTTTGATTGCATCTTGACGTAAGGTCGGCCAATAATAGCCTTGTCTGATTGTCTTGTATGCCAAAGCTTGCCCCCCAGTATGATTTCCACATACTCCAGCATGTATCTCTTCAAGTACTGCTTGCCCTTGCCCCCTAGGCAAACACTTGAGAAGTGGGATTGATATTCCCCTTTTGTAAAGTTGCTCACCCACCAGAGTATATCTGGCGGCTCGCTTTATTAGCTTGGCAGCTTCAAAAGGGTTGTTTGGTTTTTCCCCATTTCTCAAGTATTTGACTATACTTGTTCTCCAGTCTTCTTCTTCGCTGGTTTGATCGTCGAGTTGATTGACGTTATAACTTACTGTTGATGGATCTTTCATCTTTGTAACTATAATATCTGCCAACTCTATGGGGCCTTCACTCGTTGCTAGTCGGGCAAGCGCGTCTGCTTGAGTGTTGCTCGTCCTTGGAATTTGCTGTATGAACACTTGCTGCAACATGGACATCAGGTGAGCAACAATCCGTTGATATTCGATCATGTGATCATCTTTTGCTTCGTATTCACCTCGGACTTGGTTCACGATCAATTGTGAATCGCCAAATATTTGCAAGCGTCTGACACCAACTGCGAGGGATAGGTGGAGACCAGCGATAAGAGCTTCATACTCAGCTTCGTTGTTGGTTGCCATGAAACCAAATCTGATTGCCGAGGTGAATACTTGTCTGTTTGGACTTATTAATACTACTCCTGCCCCCGAGGCTATGTTGGTTGATGATCCGTCCACATAGAGATGCCAAGGATGATCAAGTCCTCTCGTCGGATCTGGTGGGAAAGTTAGTTCGACTATAAAGTCGGCTAATGCTTGCCCTTTGATCGCCGTTCGAGGAGCATAGGTCACCCCGAATTGGCTAATCTCCAGTGACCATCTTAAAAGACGACCTGCAGTGTCGGGGCGATGGAGAATTTGCCTGAGCGGGAAAGTTGTTAGAACTTCGACTTGATGGTCAAAGAAGTATGGTCGTAACTTTCTCACGCTCATAACCAAAGCATACGCCAGCTTTTCGGTTGGGGCATATTTGATCTCTGCTTCATGCAAAGCCTGGCTGACGTAATATATAGGTTGGTGGAATTTGCCGTCTTCGCGCACCAAGACAGAGCTGATGGCAACTTCTGATGCGGCTAAGTATAAAAAGAGCTTTTCTCCTGGGACTGGTTTTGATAAGATTTTGACATCTCCCAGGTAGTCTTTAAGTTGATCAAAGGCCGCCTGGCAGTTGTTAGTCCATGCAAACTTTCCTTTTTTGACGGCCTCGAAGAATGGACGGCACTTGTCCCCCGACCTGGATATGAACCGGTTCAATGCTGCTAGGCACCCGGTGAGTCTTTGCACTTCTTTCACTGAACGTGGTGGCTGCATATCCAGGATGGCTTTAACTTTTGAAGGGTTGGCCTCAATTCCCCGTTGGCTAACAAGATGACCCAAGAATTTCCCTGAATGGACTCCAAAGCTGCTTTTCTTTGGATTCAACTTCATGTTATAGTGTCGAAGAATTTCGAACACTTGAGTCAGATGTTGAAGATGGTCTTCCTTCTTGGGACTTTTGACCACGATATCGTCTACATAGACTTCAACCGTGTCTCCAATTTGTTGATCAAACATCTTGTTCACCAGTCTTTGATATGTTGCTCCAGCATTTATGAGGCCAAATGGCATTCTCTTCCAGCACAGCAAGTTTTTGTTAGTATAAAAAGCTGTGCTTTCTTGATCGTCAGGATGCATTGGGATTTGATGATACCCTGCAAAAGCATCCATGAATGTTAGCATCTCGTGACCCGCAGTGCTGTCCACCAATTGATCGATGTGCGGGAGAGGAAAGTTGTCCTTCGGGCATGCTGCATTCAGATCTGTAAAGTCTATGCATAGCCTCCAGGTTCCGTTCGATTTTCTCACCAGCACAGGGTTTGCTACCCATTGTGGACAAAGTGCTTGACGGATCAGATCGTTGTCCAGCAGCTTTTTAACTTCTTCATTCAACGCTTGATATTTGTCTGGGCCGTACTTCCTTCGCTTTTGATGGACGGACTTTTTTGCTTGATTTATGTTCAGCTTATGACAAGCATGTTTCGGGTCTATCCCCACCATATCTGCATGAGACCAAGCGAAAACATCTAGATTCTTGGTGAGGAACTCTTTCATTCGGGATCTGTAAGGCTCTGGGAGCTCAGATCCTATGAATAATTCAAGATCCTCGTTGTTGGGATTAACTTTGAACGCCTCCAGCTCTTCGACTGGAGTTGCTCGTCGTTTTTGTCCCTTCCAACGGGGATCAAGTATGGGTTCCTCAGGGTTGGAATCATTTTCGATGTCCATTGGCTCTGCCCCCAGGCGGGGTTCAAGATCATCAGTTGGCTCCGTCCCATTGTTGTTCGTTTGTACTTGGCCCTCCAAGTCTTCTACTGAAGGTTGTTCGTCATCACCCCCTTGTTGTTCGTCAGATGGATATTCCTCCCGGGTGGTAACGAGTTGTTCGTCCAACACTTGCTCGTTCAAGTGCTGTTCGTCCGCATCCATGTGGTCGTCTATGTCCATCATATTGTTCAGTATTGATGGTTCGTCGATAGGATAACTTGCTGCTTCCATCATGGATATTTGTACAAATTTTGCTCGTAGCTGTTGAACGCATTCTCGTGCTCTCCGTTGGTCTCCCTTAATTGTGCCTGTTCCACTAGCTGTTGGAAATTTCAAACAATAGTGGTAAGTGGAACACGCAGCTTTAAATTCATTAAGAAAAGGTCGGCCAAGAAACCCGTTATAGGTCGACTCCTGGTCTACAACCAAGAAATCTACCATTCTTGTTATATTTCTTTCGGGTTCATTGGCCGTTACAAGTTGTACAACTAATGTTACAATTCCCAACGGTGTTGTCACAGCATTTCCGAAGCCTACAATTCTATGTGTTGTATTCCGAACATAACCCGAATAATCTCCCAGATTATCGAGGGTCTTCTTGAATAAGATGTTCGTGTAGGCTCCGGTGTCCACCAACAGTCTGTGGACTCTGGTCCCCATAATCTTGGCACAGATTACGAGCGAATCATTGTGCGGAGTTAAGACGCCTTCAAGGTCTTTTTCGGTGAAAGTTAATTCTGCCGTTTGCATGATAGACGGCTTAACTCCCATCTCTTGTACTTGGCCAATCGCTCGTAGTTCCGCTTTCCTCTTCCGGTTAGAGTCAGGTGGTTGTCCATCAAAACACCCTCCTGCGGGACCTGCGGGTTCCATCATGAACAAGTCTTCTAAAGGTTGAGCTGGCATACTGGGAACTGGTCGCCCGGGTTTGTTGTTTCTCTGAGGTTGACCATCCTCTTCATCTTCTGAGTTGTTCTCCCGAGCTCTTTTCCCAGGTTGCCTTTTAACGAAATCGGAGAGCTTTCCCTCCTCATAAAATCGCCAGAGTTGCTTAAGCAAATCTCTACACTCACTCGTAAAATGCCCCACACTTTGATGGTAGGCACAATACTTGTTCGGGTTGAGTTTGCCAGTATCCTGACGGATTTTACGTGGTGGGGAAAGCAACTCTTTCTCCTTTACGCTCTCATACACAGTATCAACTGATGCCGTCAATACTTGGTTCAATTTTTCTTTCAAATCCGATCCTTCGGTGAATGCTTTCATATTTTTTGGGACCCTGTAGCTTGTCCCGACGGGCTTTTTGTTATTCTCCTTAGGATCAGCTTTATTTTCCCCTAAATTTGTTTGTAGGGCCTCGTGCATGGAAACGAAAATGCCTGCTTGGTTTCTGAACTCGGCATAAGTCTTTGGGCACTTCAGACGTACCTCCTTCCATAACTTCGACCCTTTTTTCAATCCGGCCATCACAGCGACGATCTTTGTATCTTCGCTCACTGGTTCTCCTTCTAGCAAAACTTTATCGAATCTTTCCATAAACGCCCGGTCAGTTTCATCATCATTTTGTCTTAAATCTGATAGCCGGTGTTTTTGGGAAAGATACGACCCCGCCGTTGAAAAGTGAGAGAGAAATTCTCGACTTAGCTGAACGAACGAGTGGATTGATGCCGGCGGCATTGATGAAAACCACTTGTGAACCCGATCGCCTAATGTTAATGGAAAATTCCGGCATTGGGTAGCGTCGCTGGCCCCCACGGAGACCATGTAGTCCGTATATTTTGTTAAGTGGACCCGGGGGTCAGTGATGCCCTCATATTGAATGCTTGCTGGAAATTGAACCTTTTTCTGGATCGGGGCTTTCAAAATGTGAGCTGCCAAAGGTGAGGATGGCATGCTGATCGCTCCCATCCCCCTCTGTTGGTCTAGTTGCCCTTGCATGTTCTCCACAGCCCTCCTTAGGCTTGATAATTCATCAAGAGGTGCCCCCTGACTTGGAGGCTGTTCGGCGAGCAAAGGCATTAACCTTTCTGCTCGTCGCAGTCCCTCGCTTGGAGTGGGCACTTCCTGGGCTTGCCTTCTAATGTTGTTCGCCGCATTTGGCCCTAGGCGCCTGAAGGCTGACAGGGTGATCCTTTCATGGACTGATGGGCGAGGCTGTTCAAAAGTTGCTCGCCCGTCTTCTGCTCCCCGGCGAGCAGCTTCCCGATGGGGTTGGCTAAGCCTGTCTTGGGCACTGGAACGTGTTGTCCCATGGCTGGACATAGTTGTTCGTCCGCGACCAGACTCAGCCTGTACTTCTTGTTGGTCATCCACCTTGGCCTTTCCCTTGTTCCGTCTGACTTGGGCACTATCAACCTCTCGCTGTTCGCCCCTAGTGGTCCTGGGTCTAACAACTTCTGGGGACTTGTCCCTTGGCCTTGCCTGTGTTGGCCTAACTTGCTCTTGTTGCCTCTGGAGGGCCTGGAGAGCAGCTATGGTTTTGGCCAACTCGTTGGGGTTGTTCGCCAAAGCCTCCATCTCAGGGGGGAGGTTATGCGTTATGGCTGTATGTTGTGACCTGTTCGCATGTCTCGGGTCACGGTCCTGGTGGTCGGCCGACGTGGCTCGGGTCTGAGATGCTCTTTTTGACAAACGTGATCCTTGGGTCTCTTTAGATTGAGGCATTTCAATTTAAATTACTTCTTAATTTATAAATTGAAGAACACCAAGAACACCAAGAACACTTTTATTTGTATCTTCAAATATTTCTTGAGACTTCCTTTGAATCTTCAAGTTTTCAACTTGAAGTTCTTGAGTAATCACACTAAACCGAAGGTTCGGACCCTTCTTCCAGCGCCAAATTGTTGGTGAACGAATCTAATCGTGAGGATTAGTGGCTGTTTTAATCCGTTTTTACGTCACCAATCAATAACGTGTGATTGATTACCACCGTAAATGGTAAATCGGGGTTTAGGTTATCGAATTCGGATATATGAAAATCGAAATTGAAATAATTTCGTATGCGTGTGTGTTTAGGTGTATTTGTGTGTGTTTTGGAGTGTTTATGAATTTTTTCTTGTATTTCATAAGCTGGAGAGCAACTATTTATAGAGACGAGCAAGCAGGAGGTGTCTCTGACTCTTGGTCTCCCTAGCCTGCATGTTTGACATGTGTCCTTTGACTCTAGTTTGACCTTATCTAAGCTAAATCTTAGTTACAAAGTCTTCTTTGGTCTTATCTCGGACTCATTGTTGTTCGCCTAGGTCGGCTTGATGGATCTTGTTGATTCTCCAACCGAAAGTTGTTCGCCTCTTGAGGTTGTACTTGGGAAGTTGTTCGCCTTATGCCTTTGTTTAGCTTGGCTTTGAGATCTTTGTCCTTTATTCACTTGTACACACCTCCTTGGCTATTTGTTGTATCATATTCTGACCAAGTTGTTCGTCATGGATGACTCCACAGTTGGCTCATTCTTGGTCCCGGGCCTTAATACCTGTTCGCCCATTAGTTGTTCGTCGGGAGAGTTGTTCGTCACTTCATACACCTCCCAGGTTGGTTAATGCGCCCAAATAGTGATTTTCTTTGTTTTAGAATTCAATAATTGTTCGCTCCATATTTAGATGATGTTCGCCTATCAACACTACTTTCGTTCATTTTTATGCAATTAATTGTATATGTATTCAAATTAAGTCATTTTTTTTATAATTCACCAAATTAATTTCTTTTCGTATCTAAGTTGTTTATTAAAATATTTTGCCCAACTATTTTTTTTATTTTGTAAAATTATTTATTTCGACAATGCATAATTTTATAATTCATTCATTTGTACGCAATTAATTGTATATGTATCCAAATTGACTCATTTTTTTTCTATAATTCACCAAATTAATTCATTTTCGTTTCTAACTTGTTTTTATAAATATTGGGGCCATTTAATTTTTATTATTTCTGTAAAATTATTTATTTCGACTCCCGCTTAAATTTATAATTCGTTCATTTGTATGCAATTAATTGTATATGTATCCAAATTGACTCGTTTTTTTTTTCATAATTCACCAAATTAATTCATTTTCGTTTTTAACTTGTTTTTATAAATGTTGGGGCCATTTAATTTTTATTATTTTGGTAAAATTATTTATTTCTACTCCCGCTTAAAATTATAATTCGTTCATTTGTATGCAATTAATTGTATATGTATCCAAATTGACCCATTTTTTTTCCATAATTCACCAAATTAATTCATTTCCGTTTCTCACTTGTTTTTATAAATATTGGGGCCATATAATTTTTATTATTTCTGCAAAAATATTTATTTCGACTCCCGCTTAAAATTATAATTCGTTCATTTGTATGCAATTAATTGTATATGTATCCAAATTGAAGCTTGGGGCTCTATAAATAGAGGTCCCAACCCATTGTAAAAGGGAGTTCATTAGTTTTCTCCTCCCCAAAAAATTCTCCCCACATAAATAAAAACACTAGGCAATGGAGACCCTCTAGAAGGGACACCCAAAGCCATCTTCAAGGGAAGAACCCATCGGTTCTTCCCCCATTCTTGTGTTCTTCGTGTTCATATTATTTTATATGTTCGTTATCCGATAATCGAGACTACCCCTATAGCCACATAAATCCGTCGTATAGATCCGGTAAAATCGGTAACAACAACGGGCATGCTAGTTTTCCTGCTGTTGACCACCCAGACAACATAGAAAATGCTGGAAAGTCACTAATGGTCCACAAAAGTGTAGCTCGCATCATGAAGTTCTGCTTCCTATGAGCGTCGTAGGCCTCCACCCCCGTAGACCACAAAGATTTCAACTCTTTAATCAATGGCTGGAGATATACATCCAATTTATGCTTAGGGTTGTGTGGTCTAGGCACCAAGATACTAAGAAATATATGTTGAGGCTTCATGCACAACCAAGGAGGTAGATTGTACGGGGTCAACAGCACAGGCCATAATGAATACTTTTTTCCGTGCATTCCAAATGGAGCAAAACCATCCATGCACAAGCCTAACCTCACATTTCTCGTCTCCCTTGCAAAATCTGGAAACTCCCTATCAAGATGTTTCCACGCCTCCGAGTCTGCAGGATGCCGCATCTCTCTAGAATTCTCACCAGAACACTCCTCAGCATGCCATGTCATGTCTTTAGCCGTGGCACTAGACTGATACAACCTCTCTAGACGAGGAGTGATGGGAAGGTAATACATTGCCTTATAAGCCTTCAACTGCACTTTCTTCTTACTTTTTGTACGACCAGATGGTTTGTACCGTGGGTGACCACACATCTTGCAATGATCCTCATCCTTATCCTCATCCCAAAACAACATGCCACCGTTTGTACAACAATCAATCTTCTCAAAGGGTAGACCCATATCCTTCAAGAGCCTCTTGCTCTGATAGAAATTATCAGGCGCCGTGTTGTCTTCAGGTAGAGCTCGTTTGAACAATTTAGCAAATTGATTGAACACTTTTTGACTAACCTTGCCTTCAGTTTTGATGTTCAACATTTGAGCATTGAATGACAATTGCATCTCAGTCTCACAACCAGGAAACAACTTTTGATCAACAGTTTTAAGCATATCAAAAAACTTCTTTGACCGATGATTTGGTTCTTCCTCCATAGGTGTTTCATTGAATTGTGGTTGACCACCCAAAACAGATTCTGCAATCATCATCCGATATCTATCAGGTTCATCCTCTATTTGTTGTTCAAATTGAGTATACGGAACATAACTTGAATCACCAACATCAGAACTTCCACCACCGCTCCACCCAGTATACCAGTATTCTACGGTTTCGATGTCAACATTCTACCGTTGTTCACCGTGACTGGTCCAGTTGTAATAACGGGGAACAAAACCGGAAATCACAAGATGAGTTCTAACCTCATCAACACTCAAGAATCTCATATTTCTGCATCTTCTGTCTTTACACGGACACCTAATATTACCCATACAATCCATACTGCATGGATGTTGTAGTGCAAACTCAATAAACTCATCAATTTTATTGCAAAAGGCAGAGTTAATGCCTCCTCCTATCATTCTAGGTATTGAGTACATCCAACCAGGATCTGAAAATTGCATCTGTTACAGAGTAAAAGTAAATATCACGTGAGTTGTAAAAAATTGGGCAGAGTTTGCCTAAAAATAAGGATATACAAAATTTTCCTTCACAAAAATCAATCCAACACAACCATATATATCAATCATAGTAAACCAATCAAATAAGCAAATATCACACAGTTTATCTAATAGTGTACATAAAAATTGAGCAGAGTTTCGACTAAAAATAGGTATAAATATCACACAAACTAAAATTAACGTACCCATCAAATAAACATATATCATCAATTATACTAAAACCCATCAAATAAACATATATCATGCTCATTACCTAATAGTGTACTAAAAAATTGAAATAATAAAAATATGACATTTAAACGGTTAAAAATATGAAAACGTACGGTGAAGTTGAAGGCAATGACAAATACGTACGGTGAAGTTGAAGGCAATGACAAATACACCAATTATACGTGAAGAACATATGAAAACCGCATCATTTCTTATTTTTTTCGTGAGTGAAAGTGAAAGGGAAAGAAGAGTGGAAGTGAAAGGAAAGGGAAGGAAAATGAAGGGGGCTGTTATAAATCTGCACAAATTTGCGACGGACTAATTTTCCGTCGCAAATTCAATATTTTGCGACGGCAATTCCATCGCAAATACGCTTTGCGACGACCCAGGTCAATTATTGGTCACCAACCCCTCTGACGAGCTTCAACTACTCAATTTTGCCACGGAAAAGAGGCCGTCGCAAATATGAATTTAAAATTTGCGACGGCCATTTCGTCGCAAAACAGGCAAATGGGTTGTTTTCCGGGTGGCCACTTTTAAACGGGTCGTTTTGTGACGGAAAATTCCGTCGCAAATTTCAATTTTGACTTTGCGACGAAATATCCGTCGCAAATGTAGCAGGAGTACAACGAAGGTGGTGGGCCCTAGGATTTGCGACGGATATTTCCGTCGCAAAACACTAACTTTTGCGACGGAATTTCATATCCGTCGCAAACCGACATTTTTTACGACGGCTTGCCCAAATCCGTCGCAAATACACAAAATTTGCGACGGATAATTGGCCGTCGCAAATTTTCCGTCGTTAAACCGCTTCTTTTTTGTAGTGCACTACAAACGACGTGTTTTGTATACACTCTTGGGATGGGATCATGGAGAAAACACTCATCTTGCCCCTTGCTCAAAAGCAAAGGTTTTACCACTGGGGCATTTGCGAATGGGAATCTTTACTGGTTGGCGTTCGATTTAGATTTAGAGTGTTGCATAAGGATTTCTTGCTTTGATCTTGAAACGGAACGTTTTAGCACTTTGTTTACTCCTCTTCGTCGGAATGCTTGGAGTTTATATAGGGTGAACCTCTTCGTGTGGGGAGATTGTTGGAGATTTTTGGTATTGAACGTTCTAGTTTATCGGGGAGTATTTAAAATCTCAAAACCAATTATTGGTGAGTGAGAAATTAATATGCAAAGATAAGAATTGATCAATATTTTTCAGGGATTTGATAAATATTTCGTGGGATTTGATTTTGGAATTGATTTGTTCTTATCTGTGTGGAGTTCCAAAATTCAAAGATCACTAATATTTGTGATCCCTCAATTATCTCAACAACCCAAAGTATGTATCTATAAATTAGGCATCATACTGCATTTGATTTACACGGTTGTATGAACTTTTCTTTGCATATGAAACTGCATAGATTTTTCTCTGCATCCAATCTAGTGTAGTTCAGTTCATAACTCTAATTTTGTTCGTTGTTCCTCTAAATTAAGTGGTGCTGCTGATTTAGAGACGGGAAACCGTTTTACTTTTGGGGACTTATACGCACGATCCTGTAAGCACTATACATGGCGTATTTAGTCTTGCGGGAAAAGGATTTTTCCTTGACTCGATTTCGATTGTCTAATTTCGTTTCACATTATCGGATACACACCAATAACAACAGAGATTGCCTAGGTTTATGTGATACTACACCGAGAGATGAAATTGTGCTTTGGTTGATGAAAGAATATGGAGTTGAGAAATCGTGGACGAATGAATTTGTCATACCTAAATTGGGTGGTCATCTCTTATTTGAAGCTTACGCTTACCCTATCAAAGTATTCCAAGATGGTGACATTTTGACCCTATGGAATGGAGAAATCTTCAGACCAAAACTACTCAGAAAGTTGATTTGTTTATAGCGCCCTATCTAGATGTTATCCATGCAATTCTTCACACCCCAAGCTTTCTTTCGCTCAAAAGCTTCGGCTTCGAGAATGTAAGCTCATTCTGATCATCACATATCGCAGTACCTTGCAATTTGTAATTGTCTTTTTAAAACAATTTATTTATAAAATGTTAAGAGTTTATAAGATATTTCAAATAAATTTAACCACACGGGCTTTTAGTGTAGTCAGCCTATACATTTCTTGGCCGAATGTAGCATGTGTATCAAATTTTAGCGGCTCATATTTTATATAACTTGTCATTTTAATTTTAATGACCTCATTTCAAATGTGGCGTGGCAGTATGCAAGTTGAAGAGGTAACTATTGATCTTAAAGCTGATATTGCAAAATGCTGAGGTAGTTGATGAATCTATTACAAATTTAAACATTTGGAATTAACATTTGGATTTTGTGAAATTAAGAAAATCAATCGGTTTTTTAAAGATGAACCAATTTTAGCAGGCGTATGAGGAGTTTGTCTCAAATAGTAAATGAGGAAAGAGGAAATGCTTGGTATAAAGTGTTATGGCATCAATAAATTCATGTAATGGTTTTAGTTTCATATTATCAACAAGTTCTTATAAAGAATATTTGGATGTATTTTTCCTTTGTATTCCTTTTAAAGGACAATTTCAAATTTAGTTTTTTTAAAGCTAATTTTCATCTTCCTCTGCTTTCATCTTATTCGAATCTTGCAGATGGCAACGACTTTCTAGCAAATTAGTTGTGCAAAAACGTTGATAAGATGAATAAAATGTTAATGAGTCTTTCACATTGCAAATTGCTCCCTGTATTCTGCAATCGAGGAGAATAATTATAGGAGAAAAAAATGATAATCAAAATAAGATAGTGATTATATTATTTTGGAGGGGATGTAATGATTTTGTTCTCAAAATTATTATAATTACACTACGAGGGGTGTATTCAATTGGGATTCTATCGGATTTTTTTGGACTTTAAAAAGTCTGTGGATTTAGAAAATCTATAGATTCCATGCAGAGTTTGACTGACTTTTTTTTATTGATTTATTTGGATTTTCATAGACTTTACAGAATTGTGGAGTACATTTTTTTTATTGATTTACATGGATTTACATAGACTCCGGCGCTGAAACCATTGATGCAAATATATATGGGACACAATTGTATATAAAAAAAATTATCCAAATTATTTTTAAAAAAATACATTAGTTAAAAAAATACATTATTATTTCATCTTCATTTCTATCACCGTTATACCTCGCCCTCATTAGAAGTCTCAGGTTGTTAGAAGAGATTTTGAAGAGTAAAATTTATTTATATTTTTTTATGAGTAAACTTGACAACAGGGCGGGTAATCCCCAAAGCAAACAGAGACGAGGAATTTTTTTGCCCCGTAGACAGGGACCGGGATAGTATTTTCAGCCCGGGGGATCCCCGTCTCGTTCCCCGGAGGGAGCCGCATTATTTTTTATATAATTAATATATTTATATATAATTTTAATGTTAAAGTAAATTACAAATAAATATTTCATAGTTTCCTACTCAATTACTATTTATTAAAAATTACATTTTTTTATTTAATGTTATGTTATTAGTTCCAAATTATATTATTTTCGCTTTAGTATATATGTTAATTAAAAATATTATAATTAGAGGTTATTCAAATTGTTTAAATTAATTTTTTTTAACACCAACTTAAAGTAATTGTTGTGTATATTTAAAGTTTTTAATTTAAATATTTTTTTTATATTTTAAAAATGAGATAAAAAAATAAGTAGGCAGGGAACGGGGAATCGCCGCGAGACGGGGATGGGGGAATTTTTTTTTCCATTTATTTTGCCGGTACGGAGATGGGGAATGACCCCTCGTCCCCGCCCCATTAAAATCCCAATGGAAAGAATCAAAGAAAGTTCATATACTGTTGAATACCTAAAGAGTTTTTAAGACTTTTCAAAATTCGTAGAAATCTCTGGTTATTAGAAGAGATTTTGAAGAGTGAAATCTATTCATATTTTGGAAGGGAAATCTAAGAAAATCCGTGGAGTATTAAAATCCATAGACTGTTGGATACCTAAAGATTTTTTAAGACTTTTTAAAATCCGTATTGAATACCTCAGGATTTTTAAAGACTTTTGAAAATCTAGATTGAATACCCCCAAACTTTAATAGTTTAAAAAAATCCTACAGACTCTATAACCAATACACCCCTCTAATTTTAATTTTTTCATTACTAATGAAATTTGTTAATTAAGCATTCCCTAAATGACATTTATTGGGCATAGAGTTTTTTTACGTCTCATAACTTTTTACCTTTTCCAAAAAAGTTTCAAAAAGGTTAATTTCCACAATTACGTCTCAATTATTGGCTAAGTGTACAATTTACGTCCCAAAGAAATTAATTTCTCCAATTACGTCCTTATTATTGGCTAAGTGTACAATCTACATTCTAAAGTTGTTGGAATTGACAAGTCACAGTCATTTTACCTCATGTGTCGCACACATGCTTGCTAAATTTAATTTTTTTGGACAAAAAATGTTTATGTGGACATTAAATTTATTTTTGAACTATTTTTGGAGGGTAGGGTAGGGTGGGGTGGGTGTCGGTGAGGAAAAGGACGACGTTTTAGTTTCAATTTCGGCAACTTTGAGACATAAAGTGTACACTTTGCCAAAAATTGGGACGTAATTTGATAAATTAACTTTTTTGGAACCTTTTTGGAAAAGGTAAAAAGTTATAGGACGTAATTGGAGAAATTAACTTTTTTGGGACGTAAAGTGTACACTTAACAAAAAATTGGACGTAATTGAAGAAATTAATTTTTTTGAAATATTTTTGGAAATGGTGAAAAACTATAGGATGTAAAAAAACTATATCCCTCATTTATTGCGTTTATTTAGATTTTTTACAAGGTTATATAAGATTGATCAAGTACAAAAGAGTTACCAGAATTTATTTATTTATATATATATATATATATATATATATATATATATATATATATATATATATATCATGAAAATCGAGTGTTTGTAGAGAATTTAATTTACTAGCGTATTAAAATTTAAAGGGTATATCTTTTGTACACTAAATGCGTAACAACAAATGCATTGTTTATAAGCTTGTTTTACTGAAAAGTATATAATTAAAAAAAAAAAAAGAACTGCACTTTTTAGTCAATACAAACTATACCATTAATATGTTCATAAAAAATATGTATAGAGTGAAATTGGTTTATATATTAATCACCGAAAAGTATTAGTTGTTTTTTCTAAAGATTATTAGTTATTTTACTGAAAAGTATTACTGGTTTACACTGAAGAGTCTTAATTCATTTTCACCGAACAACTAAGACTCTTTAGTGTAAATTAGTAATACTCTTCAGTAAAAATAACTAATACTTTTCAGTGAAACCAACTAATACCCTTCACGAATTTATGTATAAACTAGTTTCACTCTATACTTTGTCGTTCATAAATACATGTAAATTTTACTATAACTTAGTGTATACAAGATCCTGTCAAATTAAATATTGGATTTATAAATGTAGTATGACTTATTTAAAAAAAAAAAATACTTCGTGTTTTATTACGTATCCAATTTCCTATCAAGATTTTTTTTAGGCCTAAACATTAGAGAAAAAAACCAAAAAACTAATACTCCTACGTATTTAGTACTCTATCCTATTCAATATATATGTCATTTTAGATCAGTACACACATATTAAAAAAAATTACCCCCTTCTATTTACATTAATGACGTTTTGATCTTTCATTTTTTTTTTTTCAAATTATATAACATTTTGTACTTTTCAATATAAATTTAATGCACTTCTTCTAAATTTACCCCCTAAAATAATTAAAATATGCAAATAATGAGTTATTTTGTGAAAAAAACAAACATTTATTAAGGATAGAATTTTAAATTAAATATTTTGCATCACTTTAAATCGACATGTATTTTGAATAGGAGTGAGTATTGATTTACAATTATACCCTTAATTTTTAGCTTTGGAATTCTAAATAAGACAATACAGAGTATTATTATCTAAGTTATTTTTAATTAGTTTAAGGGTACATTGGAAAGGAACAAAATTAATTAGCATCGAAAAGTGCAATAATGTGAATAATTGACATTTAAATTGCAATAATGTGAATAACTAATATATATATTTTGAATGGAGAGAGTATTAATAGGATTGGAGTAATACTGTACACTCCTTTGCTTGGAAAAAAAAAAAAAAAAAATTCTAATTTGTATTTATCTAACTTCCAAGGGAAGATTTTTCAACCTATTTAAACAAACAACTCTTGTTTTAACCTTTCATTCATTTTCCCACTTGAAAAAAAGTAACCTTTCATTTCCCGCTTGAGATCAGTACGCCACCACTCCGCCGGCGGCGCCACCCGATCACTCAGGTACTCCGCCACCAATACCTAATATATTTGGCTCTCAAATGTCATAAATTCCGTAATTTCCTTTTTTGAGAATCGCATTTGGGGCTTAGAAAATGTAATTCCTTCTAGATATATTTCATTATTTTTGCCTTATTATTCATATCTGAACCTAAATCTTACATTTCGTTTTGTATTTTGTAATCGATATTGTTTTAGTACTATATATGGAGTGAAAATGATTCATACACAAATTATTTAAGAATATTAGTTGTTTTTACTGAAAAGTGTAACTGGTTTGCGCTAAAGAGTCTTAGGTGCTCAGTGAAAACAAACTAAAATTTTTTAGGAAAAACAATTAATATTTTTAGTGGAAACAACTAATAACCTTTAGTAAAAATAACTAATGTCTTTCAATGATTCATGTATGAACCAATTTTACTATATACATACTCTTGTTGTCTAGGCCAAAATCGAATGGACATTCGGTTTGTTTGATGAATTTGATGTAGATTTTTCTAAAGTAGAATTAATTTTAGTTCAATTAAAAAAAATTCTATGATAGTTATGCCTTTAGTTTATATTAATGTCCTTCAATGATTCATATATGAACCAATTTCACTCGTACATACTCTTGTTTTAAAGTTTAGGTATAAAATTGATGATAGTTATGCCTCCTGTCTATAATAAAACATGTAATATAAGCTAAATTAAGACTTTAACATTTAACACTCTGCCTATAAAACAGGGGAGTAAAGATTTGAGATGAGTTACAGAAACAGTCCAAACCGTCCCAAAACGAACAAAGATTTGTTCAAAAACTTACCCCCAGAAATCGTGATTGATATCCTGTCAAGACTCCCCGAGCGAACCGTTATAAATTGCAAGTGTGTTCACAAGCCGTGGTTCCATTTAATCGAGACTCAGGAGTTCGTTGAGTCGCATCTTTCCAAAGCTACCCCCGGACTGATCGTCGAGGAGTTTGCCAATTCGTCAACATCGTACGAATTTTTCAAATTTGAAGATGATGTTTTTCACTACAAACAGCTCACCAAATTCAATATTACCGGTCTCGGATCAATTATGTGTTCAGCTGATGGTTTGCTTCTCCTATCCAAATTGGACTATCCGGAATATTATATTCTCATATGCAATCCAATCACTCGCGAATACATCAATCTACTCTACCCTCAGGAGTTTGTGAGCCGCGGGGACCGTGTGTGCAAGTGGGGAGTTGGGTCGAGCAGTGGACAATATAAAGTGGTTAGGATATTCTGCGATCTTTTACAAGACAAAAAAACACAGAATTGGCCTTCTGAAGTCGAGTGTCATGTGTACACTCTCGGGACGGGATTATGGAGAAGGCTCGCGTCCCATCCCCTGCCCGTCTGTACGTTTTTAAGCAACGGGGTGTTTGCAAACGGAAATCTTCACCGGTTGGTGTCTGATTCAGATTGTTGCCTAAGGATTTCGTGCTTTGATCTTGAAACGGAACGTTTTAGCACGGTTCCTTCTCCTCCTCTTCTTGGAGAATCTTATAACATCTTCGCGTGGGGGGATTGCGTAGGTTTATGTGATAATACGTCGGGTGAAGAAATCGTGATTTGGTTGATGAAAGAATATGGTGTTGAGGAATCGTGGACCAAGGAATTCGTTATTCGCAATGCTTTTGCGTATGGTGGACAATAGCCTATCCTATCAAAGTGTTCAAAGATGGTGACATCTTGATACTATGGAATGGAGTCTTCATCTACTATTCAAGAAAGACTAAGACAACGAAGAGAGTTGATTTGTCGAAAGTGCCCTATCGTTGTGTCGAGGCAATCCTTCACACCCCGAGCTTTCTCTCGCTCAAAAGCTTCGGCCTCGAAAATGTAAGATCATTTTGATATCCACACATCAGAACGCCTTGCTCTCTGTTATTATGTTCCTAGTGTATTTAGTTTATGTTTTGTTTAGGTGAATGAAGCATGGAATCTATATCCAAATACTGAAGCAGCTCTTTTTTGTATGTAGTGATTTTAGACCTGATATTGCAAAATGTTGAAGTATTATTAAGCGTGGTGTGTATATGTTTTTAACTGTATTTTATTTTTGCTTTGCTTAGCTGAATGAATTAAGCGTGGTGTGTATATGTTCAAATATTGAATGTAAGTTGCAATATTAATTTAATGACCACTGCTTAATAATGTGTCGTAAAATTTATGCTAGTTATCTTAAAGATATGTATTGCAAAATGCTGAAGTGGTGTACGAAATGCTCAAGTTATGCATTACAACATCAATTTTAACTTTTCAAAATTCAATTTACTTAATGAGCTTTGAAAAGTCAAAATTATTTTGAAATTGAATTCAAAATCATGCTATGCTATGCGCTTTGGTGCACAAATCACTCTAAAATATGTTGTGATTTTGTTATATCAATATTTAGCTTTAATTATATTTTAAAATGGATGAATTTCAAATACTTGGCAAGAACAGGTTCTTTGAAAGCCATAAAATTTTAAAATTAATTCATTTTCAAATCTCTTAAATTTCAACTGACTCTATCCAAATACAACCTTAATAAAATTCACTTGAATGACACCAGTGAGAGCACTAGTGTTAAGTTTGTTAAACAGAGAAAAATTAATTAAAAAATAAGTTTAGTGATTTATGTGTTAATGTTTTACAATTTTATGTGTTAGAGCAAAGAAAATAAATAAATTATTGGTGGTGTAGATGTAAAATCGCCGATAGTGTGGTTTGATTTTGACAAAGTATAGAGTGAAGATGATGTATATGTTGGTGATCGGATCTAATCGTGAGGATTAGTGGTTGTTTTAATCCGGTTTTAGGATCACCAAACAAGAATATGTGATCGATTATCATTGGATATGATAAATTCGATTATTTGGATGATAAAATCGTAAATACGAGCGTTGAATTCGTATTTATTTCGTATGTGTGCATGTTTAGGTGTTTGAGTGTGTGTTTTGGGAGTATTTGTGAATTTGAACTTAAAATTTATTGCTGGAGAACAACTATTTATATTGACAACCAAATAGGTGGTGTACATGACTCTTGGACTACCAAGCTTGCATGCTTGACATGTGTCCCTTTGACCAGATTTGACCTTATCTAGGCTGAAACTTAATTACAAAGTCTTGTATTAGGTCTTAACTTGGATTAATTGTTGTTCGTCATTGCTGGCTTGGTTGGCTCAATACTTTCCTTTTGTGAAAGTTGTTCGCTTCTTGAATTCATGGTTCATAAGTTGTTCGCCTTTAGATTCCTTGAAGGTGGGCTTCGGGATCTTTGTCCTTGGTTCGTCATATGTCTTGTTGGTGTATTATGGTGTTCGGGAACTGTGCACACCTTACACTGATGAATACACCACCTCTCATCAATGTTGCTCGTCATTCTTGATTTAGCGTGAGATTCATATCTAGCATTGGGCCTTAGGACCTGTTCGTCTGATAGCTGTTCGTCAAAAGAGTTGTTCGTTATAAAACACACCACCCAGATTAGTATATACACTCCTCTTATGGTTATCTTTATTAGTCATTTTCGATCTGTGCATTTTTCTCCATAATTCTAATTATTGGCCATGAATCCTGCTCGCCAAAAGGATATAATTGTTCGCTCATCAACAGTATACATGAATCATCGAAGGGTATTATACGTTTTCACTGAAAAATATTAGTTGCTTCACTGAAAAGTATTAGTTGTTTACTATAAATAAACTAAAATCTTAAGTAAAAGCGTCTAATACTCTTAAGTGGAAACGACTAATAATTTTCATTGAAAACAACTAATACTCTCCAATAATTTATGTACGAACCAATTTCACTCTATACATACTCGGCTATGTTCTTTTTTTGTCTTAAAAACTCGAATTTAGATTTTGAAATCCAAAACTTATTTTAGTTTGGGCTTTAAAATTAGGTTTTTGAAATCCTAATCCTACAACTCTATAAATAACCTATAAAATACTCATTTACTTTTACATAATAAAGTTAAAACCTATACTACTTAAAACAAAACAAAAAAAGACACAAAATTTTAAAATCTCATGAATTACAAAAGCTATTAATTTTCAAACACCAATTTTCAAAAACCAATTAAAAAAAAAAAAAAGCTTTTTAACACTTTTATAAATTTTCGAGATGACTAATTTATGCAATGGGCCAACTTTGGACTTTTTATCAAAATGAATAATTTTGTAATGGGCCAATTTTGGACTTTTTATTACTTACTACTGTACCTGGTGTATTTTTATTTTTTAACCTTTTCATCTTCACTCTTGAGACAGAAATCAGTACGCTACCACCCCCGCCGCGGCGCCTGCCTCTGTCTCAGGTACTCTGCCAAATTCCTAGTTTTTCTTTTCCAAATTCGTAATTCGGGCTTAGCTTAGGGTTTAGTCCTTGATCAATAGGCTCGGTATAAGGATTGGTAAATTTGTTTACACAGTTGAAGAATATATTTATGCCATATTTTTAAATCTTAAGTTGATTCTTGTCTTAATTGTTGGAATAGAAGTTTGGATAGTACGATTGTTGTTGTTTTAGAGCTTAAGGACCTAGAATCGACGTGCATTTGCCATTTGGTTTGATGAAAATGATTTACACTCTTTTAGGGTCGAACGAATTTTAGGACTATTAAAATATTTGATGATAGTTTATGCCTCTAGTGTATAAGAAAGCAAGTGATAATATAAGGCTAAATTCCTCAGATTAATACTCGTAACTGTTTAGACTCGTACCTATTTCCGGTGAACAGGGTGTAAAGTTTTGAGGTGAAGCAAGATTTGTTCAAAAATTAAAATATTTGATGATATTTTATGCCTCTAGGTTAAATTCCTCAAAATATAAAATAAAAATTGATTGGTAAAGTTGAAATATGGCTCTTATTAACACTCGTGTAACTGTTAAGACTCCTTCCTATTTCCTTTGAACAGGGTGTAAGTTTTAAGATGGAGCAAGATTTGTTCAAGAAGTTACCATCAGAAATCGTGATAGATATCCTCTCAAGACTCCCCGTGCGAACCATTATCAGCTGCAAGTGTGTTCACAAGTCGTGGCTCCATTTAGTTGAAACTCGGGAGTTTGTCAAGTCTCATCTTTCTAAATCAACCCCGGGGCTGACCATCTGTGAGGTTCTCCTTCCGAATGGGCCAAACTTGTTCAAATTCTTTGAATTTGAAGATGGGTTTGATGTTGAACATCATGATCTCCACTACAAACTAGTCACCAAATTCAATCATGCTAATTTTGGAAACGTTGATGGTCCAGTTAAATTAATGGGTTCAGTTGATGGTTTGCTTTTATTGTGCAAGCTGAGCGCATCAAACTCCAAACCTAATGCTCTTCACATATGCAATCCAATCACTCGTGACTATATCAGTCTTCCTCCTTGTCCTCTCAACCCCTGTAGTGAATCTGCCACATACGGATTTGGATCGAGCAAAATGACTGGCCAGTATAAGGTGGTTACGATTTTCCATGATCGTAAAGCAACAGGGGACTGGCGGACTTCTGAAGCTGAGTGTTATGTGTACACTCTTGGGACAGGATCATGGAGAAGGCATCCATCTCGTCCCTTGCTCGTGCACGGTGGTCAAAGCACTGGGCTATTTGCAAATGGGAATCTTCACTGGGTGGCGCATGACTTAAGCAAAGGCTCCTTCCTCCCAAAGATTTCATGTTTTGATCTTGAAACAGAGGAATTTAGCACCTTGTCTGGTCCTTTTGCTTGGAAGAGACAATTTGAGATAGTTGGTAGGATGAGCCTCTTTCCTTTATGGGATTGCGTAGGTTTCTGTTATAACAATTCATCTCATGATATTCTCATTTGGTTGATGAAAGAATATGGGGATGAGAAATCATGGTCAAAGGAGTTTGTCCTGAGAAATTCTTTCGAGTATTATGGATTCAATATAGGAGCTTACCCTATCAAAATATTCAAAGATGGTGACATCTTGTTAAAATGGAATGGAATGTTCATCTACTACTCCACCAAGACTAAAACTTCTCACAAAGTTGATGTGTTTGAAAGGCCGGAGAAATGTTTTTTAGATTCAATCAGTCACACCCCAAGTTTTGTCTCACTCGAAAGCTTCGGCCTCGACGTAAGCTCATTCTGATTATCCACGTATTAGTATGCCTTTCTATATGTGTTTATGTTTGGGTTAGCACTCTAGATGTCGTGCAATCTGTTATTATGTTTTTAGTCCATTTTGTTTATGTTTTGCTTAGCTTAGCTGAATGAATCCTGGTATCTATGCTTAAATACTGAAGCAGCTTTTGTGTTAGTTTTAAGGATTGTTGTTCAAATGCAACTCTATGCAAGTCGAAGAAGTATGTAGTGATCTTAAACCTTGCAAAATGTTGCAGTATTTAATCTATTACAAATTTTAACACTTTGGCATGTTTGAGTTGTTGGATTAAAAGGGATTATTACTTTTATTCTATTTATCCGGCGATTGATTCATGTGACACTGGCCAACGATGAATTTTCAAAACACACACAAACACACCAAACTGTATTTTTTTTTTCAACTGGTGTATAAGTGATTTTTTTTTTTTTGAGATATCATTGATCACTTTTTGGGATATCATTAATTCCTGCTTAGGGTATTACTGATTTCTAATTAATTTAAAAAAAAAAAAATTAAGTGCACAATATGCACTCAATTGAACATTAGAACTACTCACATTATGTGTCATATAAAAAACAACCTTCTTTCTTAATATTTTTTTTTTTATATTCCCACCATCCCAAGATAAGATTAACACTGTGTCGAATTCGATTAATTGTGGGATTTTGTAACTTGGATACGATGTAATGTTGGGTTTTTCATTTTTTATGAATAAAATTTTGGCAAATTTTTTTGTGAGAGGTCTCACGATATGGCTGTTCATAAATTAACACAGATTGAGCTTTGTGCATATTGTAACTGCAACATGAATCTAAAATCTCCAGTGTAAATACATGATATAGTTTGGTTAAAAAGATAAAATATGTTGAGAACAATTGCAATAATTTTCTTCCTAGATGAAAGAATTCCGCCTCATCTAAAGGTCTGAACTAATAGAGAGGTTTAAAATTAATTCATTTAATTATTTTCCTTTAAATATTTGTTCGGGCGTGAGCCTTTTGACTTTGATACCATGAAAAAATTTCGCCTCATCTAAAAATCCAAACTTGTAGAAGGGTGTGAAGTTAATTCATTTGTATGGTAGTTCCTAAATTGCTGTCAGTGGGTTTGATCCCAGGACGTTTGGGCTGGCGTAAGCCTATTGGCCCTGATACTATGAAATAGTTTCTCTTCATTTAAAAGTCTGAATTTGTAAAGAGGTTTAGAATTAATTCATTCAGTTATTTTTCTTTACTGTAGAAAAGAATGCGAGGGAGAAAATTCTAGTTCATTTGGTATTTATATAAGGACAAATTTGACAATTCATATAACTTTATTTAAATCACAAAAGAGTATGCATGATATGATCGTCCAATAGCGTGGGATCATATTATAAATTAGGACTTTGCTCTGTATAGATTGATACATTTTAAAAAATTGATCACACTTTGTGGATTTCGAACCTGCGATCTATAAAACATTACACTCCAATCTCTCAAGCCCCGCCCGCCACTAGGTCCATCTCAGAATCCAAGTTTAATTTCCAATCTTGATTTTTCTTATTCCATTATTTTTTTTTTGAAATTATATATTATACACTTCTTAGCTGAAACAAGTTTTTTTTTAATGTGTAGTAACCTTTTACAGTATTTAGACAAGCAGCATTTTTTTTAATAATTATAATAAAAACACTACAAATTTATTCTGTTGTGATTGCCACATTTTATTAATTTTGGGAGGTATTAGTTAATCAATAAATTAATAATTTATTAATTAAGATATGACTCATCACAAGATTGAATTGAATAAAACTTTTTATATTTGATTGCATGAAATCCCATATTTTTCATTAAGTAATGCTTAAATTTGGGAAAATATGACAAAGTGTCCTGTAATTTTGACTGAGTCCTGGTTTGATCCTTTTTATTTATAATTATGATTATTTTATTATCAAAAAATGTCTTTTTCGAGAAAATTTTAAAACATCGCCCGAAATTTATACATGCGCAAGTGGCAGTGCTTGTATGATATTCAAAATCAATAAATTAGGTTCACGTAATACTCCTTTCGAATTAAATAAGGTCCACATTAGTTGGAGAGAAATCCCGTTTCTAGTCTGGCTACACAAACACTACCGTCGGAGCTCATGAAAATTTGTGGTGCTTTCATAAAAAAATCTTTTAGAAAAAACTGTTTCTAATAATAAAAAGATCATAAATTAAAAAAATTAAAAAGATAAATGATTAAATATGAACTCGAACAAAGTTACGATTTTTTTTTTTTTTTTAAAGTATTTACCCGTAAATTTCCTTTGCATTTGATTAAAATATGGATGAAACTAAGGATCGATGATACGTTGTTAATAACCCTTCATAATTTCAATTTATTTTTTATTTTTGCAGCGAATGCTACAATAATGTGAGAAATAATTAGAGATGAAATTCACTAAATTCCCTCTCCATGTCTCGGGATTTCAACCGATTGAGCTACCAACACTTGACTAAAAATTATAATTTTATTACTTTATCGAAATTGCTAATTTTTATATAATGGGCCAACTTTGGAGTGTTGAAAGTTATTATCAGATTATTAATTATTCGACTATTAGGTAGGTTTAATTTTATTTTTTTTAAACCTTTTCATCTTCGCTCTTGAGAGAGCACCCTCGTGACGGCGCCACATCTTCTGCTTCCTCTGTTAACCAAGGTATGGTAGTTTACACCTTAATTTCTGAACCCAAATCAGATGCTGCATATTCTCATTAATTCGAAATTCCTGATATTGACTTTTTAAGAGCTAAACAGTGAAAGCCCTAATTTTAATATTTCATTTACAATTGTTTAGTTATTGTAGATTATATATTAAATTTCTGTTTATTTAGGATTCAGAGCTCTTCTTTGTACTATTGTTTCTTCCTTTTAATTATTTGAGCTCGTTTGGCAGGGGTTATTAATTAGTGAGTGTTAGATACACTAACACCCCTACCCCTAATATCACGAGTAGATTTTATCCGTAAACACTTCGGCCCTTTTAAAAGCGAAGGACCAGTTTCCATTGAACTAAATTAATATGACAGCGGATCCCTCCCATCTTCGTGTATTCATAAAACTATCAGATCTAAAAATATGTTTTTCCTATTTTGGCCCTCACTTACAAAATTATTCCTCGTCTTGGTTAACAGAATATCAGATTGAATTAATCAGTTTCAACACACGAAGATATCACAGTGAATAGCCGATGGATATTTGACAGTTTATTCAATTTTAAACTCTGCAGTATCTTAACTTTTACGTAATATTTTCACTAAAAATCACAAATCTACAAGTCTAGACTATGAAGAACATTAGGAGGAATTGTCGACAAACCTGTTTCCCTTCTATATATGTTTAGAAGGAAAACGATGTTGCCTCAATTAACGACAAAAGATGTATTTTGGGGTTTACAATTTTCAATTCAATTTCAAATATCTAATTTCGATTTTCATTTGTTGGTTTCCACTGGAATTGGGGTAGTTGCTAGGTTGAATGGTAGTTTCAAATTCAATTATCGCCGTTTATTGTCATTGGAAATTTCATATCAGTTTCCACCATGGGTGATTATTTGTTCCTTCTCGCACGATTAATATTAGTTCAATTTTCTATTGTAAAAAATCTGATCTGCATATTCTGTTTGATTTTTGGTGTTATAGTTTCATTGTCATGCTTCGGGGCCGCCGGCAAATTCTCAAAGGCATTAAGATCCTGATTGAATGGTTAATAATCGATTCTACCCATCTCTTAATTAACGAATTTCTTTGATCTTATGACAATTTATTTTCTTTGTAAATTTTGTATCTGCTTACCATTCTCAGATTAGAACATTTGAACAACAAATACATATACTTTTATGGCTAATGCCTTATGTCATGAAAAGTTCACCATTAAGAACTATAAAAAATGCTATGCAAATGACCGGATTAAATGGTTACATAATATTTTTTATATGAAGTTGTCAATGTCAGACGTGGGAGCAGTCGGAGAAGATAAAGGAAAAGAACAAAAATGATATAGTGGGTAAAGTTGTAATATGTGGAAACGTAGAGAGGGGTAATCACTTGTTGTACCAAATAAAAGATGTACATGTAAAACTTGTCGAGTTGATCACTGTTTAAGGTATACTTTCTGATCATATACTCCCAAGCAAACAACGTATGACTAGACTTGTTGCTCCTCTAGGTTATTGTTTATATGCTCATACTTCTAGTGATTCGTTTTTTTTTTTCAAATTTTAACCATACACTCATATTGCTTATATATATATATATATATATATATATATATAAGTCCACTATGAGTCGATCATAGCAATGGATTTCTTTTTAATGAAGTGTCCTAATTTTATTTTCATGAAACATAAATTATTGATCGTTTATCCAAAACATTAATCCTTTTGTTACATAGCATAACTCTCTTGGGCAAGATCTTTATCTACAAATTGCAATTAAGTTCCATTTGAAGAGAATACTGATGCCAAATTCGTAGTTTTTCTTTTTCCAAATATGCAATTCGGGTTTAGGTATGAGGATTGATAAATTTGTTAAAGAAAATATTTATGCCATATTTTTAGATCTTAAATTGATCCTTACCTTAATTGTTGGAAGACAAGTTTGGATCGTATGATTGTTGTTGTTTTAGAGCGTATGGACCTAGAATAGAATCGGATGTATAAATAGACCCCAATGCATATAACGTGAATTTGGATTTTGAATCCAATTTCAAATCAATTTTTACTTTTCAAATTTCAATTTATTAAAATTACATTCAAAATTTAAGTGCATCTTGGGTGCATGCAGTATTTGTGCTAGAAGAAAGCAGGTAATATAAGGCTAAATTCCTCATATTTAATGCTTAAGACTCATACCTATATTCTGTGAACAGGGTTTATAGTTTTGAGATGAAGCAAGATTTGTTCAAAAATTTACCACCAGAAATCGAGATAGATATCCTCTTGAGACTCCCCGTGCGAACCATTATAAGTTGCAAGTGTGTTCACAAGTCGTGGCTCCATTTAATCGAGACTCAGGAGTTTGTCAAGTCCCACCTTTCTAAATCAACCCCGGGGCTGACCATCCTCCTTCCGAATGGGCAAAACATGTTCAACATTTTTGAATTTGAAGATGGGTTCAATGTTGGAAATCATAAGGGATCTAAACCAAATTCGTCCTCTATCTTTTCACCTTTATCAAAATGGTCCTCTATTTATCTGCTTTATCAATTTAATCCTGTATCTATTCAAGTTTCGCCAAAATGATCCTAATTGGCCTAAAAATGTACAAAACCTCACCGTTTTGGTCCTATATTTATTTTCTTTACCAATTTAGTCCTGTATCAATTCACATTTCTTCAATTAGGTCCTAATTGAACGCATAAAACATAAAATGCCACATTTTTAGTCATGCGCACTAGTTTTTTTGGGGGAAGCCTATGATGTGGTTTTTTTTCAATGTGGCACTAGCGGTGGCCAGCTTTGCATATAGACCCAATCGTTTAACTAGGTTCACTTTTTTTTTTCGTTTGACACCGGAAAACTTCTCCACACCGATTCACCTGGGAACATGGTTCTGATAAAATAATTAGGGCCCCCGATGGACCTGCACCTCTGCATTGGTATGATATTGTCCGCTTTGGAACAAGCTAGCCTGCACAAATTTATTTTTGGGTCTTCCTAAAAATATATCTTACCAATGGGGAACTTGTTCATCCTTATAAACCCCAAGAAACTCCCATATTATTTTGATGGGATTTAAACCAAATTCATCATCTATCTTTTCACCTTTATCTAAATGGTCATTTATTAATTTTTTTATCAATTTAGTCCTGTATTTCTTCAAGTTTCGCCAAATTGGTCCTAATTTGGTGAAAAATAGTTTTATGCTTTATGCGTTCTATTAGGACCTAATTGGAGAATGTGAATTGATACAGGACTAAATTGGTAAAGAAAATAAATATAGGACCAAAACGGTGAGGTTTTGTACATTTTTAGGCCAATTAAGATCATTTTGGCGAAACTTGAATAGATACAGGACTAAATTGATAAAGCAAATAAATAGAGGACTATTTTGATAAAGGTGAAAAGATAGAGGACGGATTTGGTTTAAATCCCGAAATCATAATCTCCACTACAAACTATTCACCAAATTCAATTATGTTAATTTTGGAGACGTTGATGGTGCAGTTAAGATAATGGGTTCAGTTGATGGTTTGCTTTTCTTGTGCAAGCTGAGCAGTTCAAACTCCAAACCGGATGCTCTTCACATATGCAATCCAATCACTCGTGACTATATTAATCTTCCTCCTTGTCCTCCTCTCAACTCCAATAGTCAATCTGCCACATATGGATTTGGATCGAGCAAAGTGACTGGCAAGTACAAGGTGGTTAGGATTTTCCATGATCAAATATATATTCATGAAACACGGGGTGTGCGGACTTCTGAAGCCAAGTGTTATGTGTACACTCTTGGGACAGGATCGTGGAGATGGCATGCATCTTGTCCATTTCTCATGTACAATTCTATAAGCACGGGGCTATTTGCAAATGGGAATCTTCACTGGGTGGCGTGGGACATAAGCAAAGACTCCTACCTCCAAAAGATTTCATGTTTTGATCTTGAAACAGAGGAATTTAGCACCTTGTCTGCTCCTTTTCCTTGGAAAGGACTATTCAACAGCGTTGGTGTGCGGCTCTTTAGTTTGGGGGATTGCCTAGGTTTATGTGATAATACATCAGCTAATGAAATTGTCATTTGGTTGATGAAAGAATATGGGGATGAGAAATCGTGGTCAAAGGAGTTCGTCCTGAGAAATTCTCTCGAGTATTATGGATATAAATCAGGAGCTTACCCTATCAAAGTATTCAAAGATGGTGACATCTTGTTACGATGGAATGAATACTTCATCCACTACTCCAGCAAGACTAAAATTACTCACAAAGTTGATATGTTTGAAATGCAGAAATATTGTTTCAATTCAATCCTTCACACCCCAAGTTTTGTCTCACTCGAAAGTTTCGGCCTCGATGTAAGCTCATTCTGATTATCTACGTATTAGTAGGCCTTTCTATATATGTTTATGTTTGGGTTAGCACTCTAAATGCCTTGCAATCCGTTATTATGTTTTTAGTGCATATAGTTTATGTTTTGCTTAGCTGAATGAATCATGGTATCTATGTTTAATTTCGAAGAAGTATGTAGTGATCTTAACCCTGCAAAATGTTGAAGTGGATAATCATGTAATCTATTACAAATTTTAACACTTGGAGAGATTGTTACTTTTATTCCATCCGACTATTGATTCATGTGACACCAACTCATGATGGATTATCAATTAACCCGAATGAAAAACTCTATTTGTCCAATAAATAAAATATAATATCGTCTAAAGAAAGGTGTTTAAAATTTTAACCAGTTGAGAAAAGCAGTTTCATTTTTTAACCTGCGAGTGATAACTAAGTTGTTGTCACTACTCATTACTCCCTATGGCTCACCCGAATTTGTTGTATTTTTTTTAGTGTTTTTACTATTACTTACAAACTCAGATAAGAAAATTATTTTATAAACTTAACCACATAATATTTAATTGAGAAAAATAGTTTTTTTTTTATCCTGTAACTTGTCAAGCGTCCAATTTTGGTCCACCGCAAGAAATAAGGTTTTTAGTATCATAATATAAAAATTCTGATACTAAATATACGAGTTAGTATCAATTGTTTTTATCCAACATTTTTCTCACTGTGTCTGGAAAAAAAAATTCACATACTAATAAATTTTAGTATCAATTCTTTTTCCGATACAAAATATTTTTAATATCAGAAAAATTAATTATTTGATACTAATTGTTTTTAGTATTATCTATTTCTCTGATATTGATTATTATCATAAGACTTTCCATCATTTCGCTAGCAAGTCCCTCCCCCCCCAAAAAAAATATTCAAGTATGTTTTCTTTAGTAGTGACTTAAAATTAGAAATCGAGGATAAATTGTTACCTTGATCAATCTATACGATGTAGAACAATTGATTTTGATGCAATTCATATAGGGTAAATTGCAAGGATGGTCCCATGAGAATTCGTACTTGACAGATTTGGTCCCATGTTCTTTTTTTGTCCCATTTTTAGCAGAAAAGGTCCCATCCGTTAAATATTTAACAGTTTTCTATGGAAAACTGGATGAAAAAACCTTTTCAAACTTGATTTTTGGAGGGAAATGGGTCAGCTTTTGCTATTAACAATCATTTCAATGTAAAATGCAAGTATGAAGGCGATTCTGCTACTTTAGTATTTCCTCTCCGCTGCATTTTCTTCGAATCCTCCGGCAAACTTGGTCGATTGGGGATGATTTTCTCTCTGCCAGATTTCCTCTCATGCTCGCTAATTCATTAATTTCTGACGGAAAAATCGTATGAGACTATTTGCGCTAAAAAAAGGACTAAATTCATGAGGACCAATTCTTATGGGACCATTTCTGCAATTTTCCCAATTCATATATATCTTTCATTGCTCAGGAAATAATTACATGTTGAGTATTATCTCAAAGTTTCTCATGCTAATAATTCATTGGAGAACATATAACTATCTATATATATCCATTTGCTGCAAGTGTTGCGCTCTTGATCTAACCTACATGCTTCCGAGCCTGCGCCAAAATAAAATAAAAAAATTATTAGTTCTTAATTTCTACAGAATATTCAGGGCAAGAATTTAGTATAAATTAAATTAAAGCAAAAAAAAAATTTAAAAGAAGAATACTATGATTTCATTAATGAATTCTCCTATTTCACTCATTTTATAGAGGGGTAGCCAAGGCTTAGGCCTTTGAACTAAATTTTAAATGTTAAAACTAGCGGGATCGTTGATACATTCATTTTTATTTCATTTAATTTGTATTGTAATTTTAGTACGCGATCTATGATAATTAATTATGATGCATGTATATAAGCTGTAAGCAACGGTTATTAGGAAAACTAATATATGAAAAGTGATTCTTGACTGCCAAATTATCCGTTGGGTATAGTTTATGGAAATTGTTATTAATTTTGATAAATGCCATTACTAGTTAATTACAACTTACAAAGATTGGAAACTTGATTGAATTATTTCTTAGAAAGTTAGATTTATAAAGAGTTGTTATGGAAAATTATTAGAAACAAAAAAGTAATTAATTCTCCAACATTATTTTTAGAAAGACTTTTATTTTATTTTATTGAAACACGAATTTATTTTTAGAGGAAATCTTTTATTTTCTTTTAATTGAAACACAAATATTTGTGTTACACTGTTACATGTAATATATGTAGTGGTACAAATTCTAGCATGTACTTGGATTTTAAACTCAATTTTGACTTCAATTTTGAATTTTTTTTCCAAAACACATACAAACCAACCGAACTGTGTATTTTTTCAATTGACGTATTAGTGATTTCTTTTTGATGTATCACTAATTACTTTTTTGGAGTATCATTAATTCCTCCTTTGGATATTACTAATTTTTAATTGAGATTTCTTTTAAAAAAACAAATGCACACTATGCATTCAAATGAACAGTAAAACTACTCACGTTGGGTGACATATTAAAAACGACCTTCTTTTTTAATACTTACTTTATTTTATGCTCCCACGATCCCATTCCAAGATAAGATTAACACTTTGTCAAATTCGTTTATTTGTGAGATTTTGTAATGTGTGTTGGCCAGATATTCCATTTTAAATTTTGGCAAAATCTTTTGCGGGAGGTCTCACGATACAAATAGACATTCATTCCTTTTAAGTGTTAAAGTATTGTATCCAATCGATGTTATACCGACGAGTCAACTAGTTTTAGCATGGATATATATGATGATGGATGATATAAAAAAAAAAAAAATCTCAAATAGCAAATGAGGATAGAAAATAAACGTTTTTTGTTCTGCCCTGATGGTTGAACTTTGTGCTTATTGTAACTGCAACAATAATCTAAAAACTCCAAGTGTAAATGCATAATACCAGTGCGTCACATTTCAAGACAGAATTCTACTCTGCATTAATTGACACATTTCAAAAATTAATCAAACTTTAAAACATCAGACTCCAACCTCTCAAGCCTCCACCGCTAGACTCATCTCAATATTGAGCATTAATTTCCAATCTTGATTTTTCATATTCCATTTTTATTTATTTAAGATTATAAATTATACACTCCTCTTTTTTACGGGAATATAAATTATACACTCCTTAGCTGAAATGATTTTTTTTTTTTTTAATGTGCAATAACCTTTTACAGTATTTAGACTAGCAATTTTTTTTTTTATAATTATAATAAAAACTCTATAAATTAATACCGTTGGGATCGTCATATATTATTAATTTCGGGAGGTATTAGTTAATCAATAAATTAATAAATTTCTAATTAAGATATGACTCTCATCACAAGATTGAATTGAATAAAACTTAATTTTTAATTACAGTGGATTGCATGAAACCCCATATTTTTCATTAATTAATAATGCATAAATTTGGGAAAATATGATAAATTGTCATGTAATTTTGTGAATCCTTGTTTGGTACTTTCTTTTTTTAACTATGGTTCTTTTGTTATCAGAAAATATTTTTTTCGACGAAATATTTTGAAACATCGCCCGAAATTTATACTTACTCGTGATATGTTCCAAATCAATAAATTAAGTTCATGCACACTACCTTTGTATTAATTAAGGTTCCCGTCAATGGGAAGAAATTCCGATTCTAGTCTATTTTAGACTTAAGGGCCACGCAAGCACATCCGCGGGATCACATGAAAATATTTGGGGTTTTTTAATAAAAATCCTTTGGAAAGGACCGTTTCTAATAATAAATTAATCATAATTAAAAAATTAAGAAGATAAATGATTATATATAAACTCAGACAAAGTTACAGAATATATTTTAATATTTTCCCGTAAATTTCATTAGCATTTGATTCACATATGGATGAAGCTAAGGATGATACTTATAACACCATGATATGCCAAAGAAAACAATGACAACGTAAATAACCCCTTCATAATTTTTTAATTTTTTTTTTCACAGTTCGAGAATGCTATAACATTGTGATGAAATTCACTAAATTATCCTGTTATCTTTGTAATTTTAAGAATTTATTAATTTATAATCTTAGTTAATAAAATCATATACAGTAAAACCTTTATAAATTAATAATGTTGGGATAGAGAAAATTTCTTATATTATTTTTTAGGATCAAACGAACTTTAGGTTTATAAAATTATTTGATGATGATTTACCACCAGAAATCTTGATTGATATCCTCTCAAGACTCCCTGTGTGAACCATTATTATAAGTTGCAAGTGTGTTCACAAGTCGTTGCTGTTGGAAATTGGTTTTTAATAAGGGTTTATACCCTAACTTTGACTAATTTTTTGAGGAGTAAAAACTTTAGTTTTTTGAAAAATAAAATTAACGATGTTGTTCTACTCGCGGAGTAGATGAGCGTGGTATATTTAATATCTCAAAATCGATTTCCGGTGAGTGAGAAATTAATTTGGGAAGTTTTGTATTATTCACTTGTGTTGAATAAATTCTATGGGAAATGAAAAATGAAGTTACATCCCACATTGGAAAATTACAAGAATATTTTCTTGTATATAAGTAGGAAAGTATTCATGTTATTTAAATTGGGACATGGGGATCCTAACCATGGACCACACACGCGCAAGCGCGCGCGCTCGGGACTGGGTTCGTGGTTCTTGGCAATTGGGCTTTGGGGCCTACCTATATTTTTAGAGTACAAAAAATATGAAATGACCCAATTCGGTTTTTGGACCGAACCGTTTTCGGGTGGCCCATCTGGAATTGGGTCAGTCCACGAACATGTTTAATACACCTGCAAATATGGTTAATACACTCCAGAGTATCTGGAATATTCCGTTCTTGCTTCCCAAGAATGAGAAACACAGTTTCTCTCCACTACAGAATGTGAGTGACCCATGATCACCACGAACTCCTCTTCAGCATCCCTTATCCGGGTTAGATATTCCGCCTACATATGATGATGTATATGATGAGTACCCGACTTCCAAAGTTTTGTGGGAGTCCTTGGAGAAGAAGTACAAAACCGAAGACGCCGGAACTAGCAAGTTCGTGGTCTCTACCTTATACGGCTTCAAAATGGAGGACAACAAATCTATTGTCGAACAGGTACAAAATCTGCAGGTGATTTTTCACAACATTGCAGTTCAAGGGATGGAGTTGCCTGAGGTTTTTCAAGTAGCCACTGTGATTGATAGGCTACCTCCGTCTTGGAAGGAGTTCAAGTCCTACCTAAAGCACAAGCGAAAGCAAGTGACCATGGAGGACCTTGTTACCCGACTCCAGATCGAGGAGGATAACAAGAAAAGAGAGAAGAAGGGTTTGACTGCTTCTATAGAGGCAAAGGCTAACCTGATGGAAAAGGGTGAGCCATCGAAAAAGAGAAAGCGTCAAGACGACAAGGGCAAAGGCAAGGCTGTTGCTGCTGCTCCTGCCCTGAAGAAATTCAGTGGGAAGTGCTACAACTGTGGCAAACCCAACCATCAGGCAACTAATTGTCGTCAGCCGAAGAAGGACGACAAGGGAAGAAGAACTCCGTGAACGTTGCTGAACGTGAGCTTACGAAGATGGATATGTCCGGTGTAGTGACCGCGGTCAACATGGTGGACAACAAGAAAGGATGGTTCGTGGACACTGGTGCCACTTGCCACGTCTGCTCGGAGAAATCTACTTTCTCCACATATTCTCCTACTGCGGGGAGAAAGCTCTATATGGGAAACCAAGCCTCGTCTGAAGTGTCTGGTGTAGGAATGGTGGTGATCAAGCTGACATCGGGAAAGGAGCTCAAGCTGAAGGATGTGATGCATGTCCCATACATCCGAAAGAATCTCATTTCTGGCTTCTTGTTAGTTAGTAACTAGTTTAAGTTAGTGTTTGAGTCCAATGGCGTTGTACTTAGTATGTTTGGCATCTTTCTAGGCAAAGGTTACCTCGAGAAGGGCCTTTTTAAGATGTCAGTTATGACTGTAAGCCGTGATGGCATGAACACTACTATTAATGAAAATGCTTCAGTTTCCGTTTATATCACTGAGTGTTCCGATTTATGGCATTTTAGATTAGGACATGTTAATCTAAATTCTATAAAACGTTTGGTAAACTTAGATTTACTTAAAATTGATAAAGTGGATACATCCAAAAAATATGAAACTTGTGTTGAAGCAAAAATGGCTAAGTTACCATTTAAATCAGTTGAAAGGAGCACAACTCCTCTAGAATTAATTCACACGGATGTATGTGATTTAAAATTTGTGCAAACTAGAAGTGGAAAAAAATATTTTATTACTTTGATTGGTGATTGCACAAGATTCTGCTACATTTACTTACTACGAAGTAAAGATGAAGTTATTGAAGCTTTTAAAAATTATAAAAGTGGAGTAGAGAATCAGTTGAACACTAGAATTAAAGCAATTCGTAGTGATAGAGGTGGAGAGTATGTGGCTCCATTTGAACAACTATGTGTCGAATCAGGCATCATACATCAAACGATAGCTCCATACTCACCTCAATCGTATGGTATTGCGGAGAGGAAAAACCGAACTTTGAAAGAGATGATGAACGCAATGTTAATCAGCACGGGAACTTTGAAAGATTCTGTCAGCTAACCACATTTTAAATAAAATTCCACTTAAGACTCAAGATAAGGCGCCTTATGAGTTGTGGAAAAATCGTAAACCATCTTACAAATACCTCAAAGTGTGGAGGTGTTTGGCTAAGATTGAAGTGCCACTTCCTAAACAAGTGAAAATCGATCCTAAGACGGTCGACGAGATCTTTATAGGATACGCTTTCAATAGTAGTGCCTATCGGTTTTTGATTCACAAATCAGAAATACCCGATATGACAGTAGGTACTACAATAGAATCAATAAAAAATGTTTTCTTTGAAAATGTGTTCCCGTGTAGGACAAAGAAGAAGTTAGTTCAAATAAGCGAACTCATGAGGAATCAAGTGAAGCTGCAGGCCCTTCCACTCAGCAGAGTGAAGAACCCAGATGCAGTAAACGAAATAGAATTGATAAGACCTATGGTCCAGACTTCATCACGTATGTGTTAGAAGAAGAACCTAGGACTATCAAAGAAGCTCTTTCCAGACCAGATGCAGCTTTCTGGAAAGAAGCAATAAACAGTGAATATGATTCAATTCTGCAAAATCATACATGGGAGTTGGTTGACCTTCCTAAAGGTTGTAAGACCTTAGGATGTAAGTGGATCCTTAAAAGAAAATACAAAGCAGATGGATCAATTGACAAGTATAAAACCCGTTTGGTTGCAAAGGGTTTTAAACAAAGAGAATGGCATGATTTCTTTGACACCTACTCTCCGGTTACAAGGATTACATCCATTCGTGTATTTATCGCGATTGCTGCTCTGCATAATCTCGAAATACACCAGATGGATGTAAAGACTGCTTTCCTTAACGAAGAAATAGATGCTGAAATATACATGGATCAACCAGAGGGTTATATCGTACCCGGGAATGAGAAGAAGGTTTGTAAACTCGTTCAGTCGTTGTATGGACTTAAGCAAGCTCCTATACAATGACATTTGAAATTTGACAATATTATGTTGTCAAATGGATTTCGAATTAACGAATGTGACAAGTGTGTGTATGCGAAAGATACACCAAATAGATTTGTTATAGTATGCTTATATGTTGATGACATGTTAATCATAGATAACAATTCAAATGTGATAGTTAATACGAAAAACATGCTAAATTTTTTTTTTGACATAAAAGATATGGGTTTAGCAGACGTGATTCTAGGAATCAAAATAGAAAGAACTTCAAATGGAATTTCTTTAACACAACCTCATTATGTTGAGAAAGTATTGAAGAAATTTAAAACATTTGATGATCCACCTGCTAAAACTCCATTAGAACAGAATGTTCATCTGAAGAAGAACAGAGGTGAGCCTGTGAATCTGTTAGAATATGCGAGGATCATTGGAAGCGTGATGTACATTACAAATTGCACACGTCCTGATCTTGCGTGCTCTGTGAACAAACTGAGCAGGTACATGAGCAATCCAAGTCACGAACATTGGAAAGCTCTGAAGAGGGTCTTGAGATACTTGAAGTATACTCTTGATTTTGGGCTTCACTACACGCGACATCCAGCTGTACTTGAAGGGTACAATGATGCTAATTGGATATCCGATAGTAAAGACTCGTTCTCAACTAGTGGATATGTATTCACTATTGGAGGAGCAGCTGTATCGTGGAAATCCACAAAGCAGACGTGTATTGTCCGTTCCACAATGGAATCTGAGTTAATCGCTTTGGATCAAGCTGGTGAAGAAGCTGAATGACTTCATAACTTTTTAGAAGACATTCCTTGTTGGAACAAACGGGTACCATCTGTTATGGTACATTGTGACTGTCAAGCTGCTATTGGTAGAGCTTTGAGCAGTATGTACAACGCAAAGTCGAGACACATTCGTCGTCGACATAACTCCATTAGACATTTGATCTCAACTAGTATTATAACAATTGATTATGTAAGATCTTTTGGGAAAATAGGGGTGCCCGGAATCTATTCGGGATGAAATTTAAATACGAATTTAAATACAATTATTACTAGCATGAATTAATCCTAATTAATTCAAATAATAATTTCAACAACAATTTTTATCATCATGCATGTTGAATTAATTCACATAAAATCTATGGCGGAATAAACAAGAAATTATGTGACTTACGTACCTCTCGTAGAACTGACCTTTGAATAAAACGGGACAAACACGAACACGCTTTATCAACCCAAAAGCCTTCTCAAGTATTTCCCTTTCGCCTTACTTGATCACCGGTGGGAGATGCTTTCAAGTAATTTAAATAACTAAGGAAAAAGAAAAATATTGTTGCTGATTTTTTTTTCAACACTGTGAAACTGTAAACTGGAGATGAAATAATCATCCCCTACTTATAGGACAAGGGATTTTCGAAATTTTCATATATTTTAGAGGTGGAGAAAATCTTTTCTTAGCCACTAAGAAATCTTGAATATATCCCATATATTCTTTTCTCCATAATAAAATATTCCACAAAAATCTCAACCTCCTCCTAATAAGCATATTTTCGAAAATATTAAAGAAAGAATCCAAGATTTGGATCTTCTTGAATATATGAGATAATCTTGTATTCCAAGAATACTTATCTTCCATAATATCTTTCCAAGAAAATCAACAAGATCTTTTATTTCTCCTAATATATCTTTTTCGAAATATCATGAAAAATCAGCAAATATATTTTCTTTTATTTTAATCACCTTATCATTATTGGGCTACTTAATTGGGCTACTTGAGGGGCCTTAAGGAGAATTAAGATTGGACCTCCTAATGGACTTCTGAATTTCAATATTGAGCCCCAATATAATTCAATCCATTAATATTAATTATTACCACTAATAAATTAATATTGCACTATCCATCTTAATCCATATTACGATAATATGGGCTCCCGGTTATTTTTTCCCGCGTTTAAGATTATCAAGTCCATTAATTAATTAAGCTTCTGAATAGCTCTAAATTAATTAATATATTTCACCTTGGAGTAAAGACAGCTCAACATTATTATTCGTACCGAAGAAACTAATTCTTCACTTGCAAGATGTGGTACAATAAAACTTCTGAGCCCACCAAGGGGACTAATCACACGAGCCGTACTCGCACGCGTTTCTCCGTATTAAATCTTAGCAACCGTCGTATGATTAATATTACTGCCCAAGACACAAAGTTCGAAGTCGCAATGATTCTCACCCAACATGAATCAAAGCAGTAACCATTAAGCACACACGGTCCTATTTAAGTGACGGAGATTAAGAAATCAACAACCACTGAGGTCTAATTCTTCACCTTTCAGAACAGAAGAATTTATCCTCGCTGTAGGTCCTCTTCAACACATACTAAATGTGCTAGTGCAATATCTTAGTCAAGACAGACCAATCTGAGCCTTACACATCGACCTTTCACGGCGGATTGTTCAATTCCACCTAGGTCGTGAAAATGTACGTTTAGTTACAAGTAAACTGTTAATGTTGTCTTCCGTGATCGGGTATCACCACATTAACTACATTGTAACATGTACTATATATTGAACGGTTTGCAATAGAAATTCAACATTCAATCATAACTAAAGCAAATGCGATAAAAGAATTATTCTCATAAAACGAGTGTTTGATACATGAGTTATACAAAGTAAAAGCATACTTTCACGTATAACTCCAACAATCTCCCACTTATACTTAAAGTCTGCTTTTAGTATACATCACGCATGTCTTAGTGTAGTAGCTCTCCGTGACATCTCATGTCAACCTACACTAACCTAATAATTCCTCCCACTTATACTTAAAGCAGATTGGCAATAGTCTTGACTCCCATTCCATCCACATGTCTCTCGAATGTATTCAGAGGCAGACCCTTTGTGAATGGATATACTAGGTTGTCCTCCGACATTTATCTTTGCCACCTCTTTATCTCCTCTCTTAACGATTTCTCGTATAAGATGGTGTTTTTCTTTCAATGTGTTTGCTGGCCTTGTGGGCTCTCGGTTCCCTTGAATTTGCAACTGCTCCGGCACAATGATTGTGATGGGCAAATTCGGAACAACGTCCAAGTCCACTAAGAAGTACTTGAGCCAAACCGCTTCTTTCGCTGCTTCACAAACAGTTACTTATTCGGCTTTCATGGTCGAATCGGCGATGCATTTCTGCATATCGCTTCTCCATGTCATGGCTCCTTCTCCCATGCAAAACACACTACCCGAGGTAGTTATTTTGGAATCTATATCTGATTGGAAATTTGAGTCCGTGTATCCCATGGGAATTAGATTGTCTAATTGTTAAATCAGCATTCCATACCAAGTTCTTTTCAGAAACTAAAGAACGCATTTAATTGCAAGCTAATGTGCTTTCCCGGGGTTACTTTGATATCTTGCCCTCATGCCCACGGTAAAGCAGATATCCGATCTCGTACACAACATTGCATACATAAGACTTCCTACGTCCGAAACGTACAGAACGTCTTTCATGTCATCTATCTCCACTTGCGTCTTAGGGCATATTTCTTTAGATAGATGGATTTCGTGCCTAAAAGGTACAAAACCTTTCTTGGAATCTTGCATGCTGAAATGCTTCAAAACAGTGGCTTTGTATGAAACTTGCGATAAACCCAACATCCTCCTCTTGCGATCTCGAGTGAACTTGATCCCAAGGATGTGACCGGCTTTCCCTAAGTCCTTCATATCAAACTGATTTGACAGCCATACCCTTACGTCTGACAATACCTTTACATTGTTTCCAATGAGCAGAATATCGTCTACGTATAATACTAAGAATACCACCGCAGTTCCGTCACACCTTTCATACACACAACTTTTGAACTTGTTTTGATCACAAACCCATAAGACTTAATAACTTGATCAAAACACTGGTTCCAAGTACGCGACGCTTGCTTAAGTCCATAAATGGATCTCTTAAGCTTGCATACGAGGTGCTCTTGGCCTTTTCCAACGAAACCTTTGGGCTGTTGCATATAGATCCCATCAAGACTTCCGTTAAGGAAAGCTGTCTTGACATCCATTTGCAAGATCTCGTAATCTAAGTGCGCAGCGATCGACAAGAGAATACGGATGGACTTAAGCATAGCTACAAGCGACAGGCCACAAGCTTTGCTTTGAAGGTCTCTACCCTTCCGTCCGGTCCTCTTTTCCTCTTGTACATCCACTTGCATCCAATGGGCTCTACCCCACTAGGTGGATCAACCAACTCCCACACTTGACTATAATCCATCGAACCCACCTCGGTTTCCATTGCAGTTTGCCACGCCTCCGCGTCTTTATCTTGGATTGCCTCGTCGTACGTTCATGGGTCTGATTCATCGCCGGGAATCAAATCCGAAGATTCTCCAATTCCCATGAATCTCTCGGGTTGCCTTGCAATCTTCCCACTACGACGGGGTTCCGATTGTGAAAGTGTGACGTGTGGTATATCATCTTGTATACATGGTATATGAGTTTGCCATCTTAACTCGTCTAAGGTAATCTCACTTCTGGGCTTTCTTTTGTTCATATAGTCTTCCTCCAAGAATTTAAAGTGCGAACTAATCACGGTCTTTTAATCCTTGAGACTATAGAACATACACCCTTTCGTTCTCATGGGATATCCTATAAACAACCTTAATTCCGAACGTGGATCCAATTTACCGGCTTCCTTGTCTAGCACGTATGCCGGACAACCCCAAATCTGCAAGTGTCTTAGACTGGGCTTGCACCCGGTCCACAATTCCATTTGGGTTTTAGGAACCGATTTGGATGGCACCAAGTTTAGAATGTAAGTCGTTGTTTCCAAGGCGTTACCCCAAAACGACTTGGGTAAATCCGAATAACTCATCATGGATCTGACTATTTCTAAAAGAGTCTGGCTCCTTCTTTCCGCCACACCGTTCTATTGAGGGGTTCCCGGTGCGGTCAACAGGGATACAATCCCTTCTTCCGATAGGTAGTTCAAGAATTCATTGCTAAGGTATTCGCCTCCACAAACAAATCGTAGAGACTTGATACTTCTTTCCCTATGCATCATAAGGTAGATGTATCCGTATCTTGAGTAATCATCAAATTACTCATACCTCTTCTTGTTATGATCGTCATTGAACCACACATATCGGTATGAACGAGTTCTAACACTTCCGTAGTTCTATTCCCCTTGGCTCCAAATGCCCTCTTGGTCATTTTACCCTCTAAACAGGATTCACAAGTTGGAAACGGTTCGACTTGGAATGATTCCAAGGATCCGTCTTTCACCAATCTCTCTATCCACTTTAGATTAATATGACCTAGTCTAAGATGCCATAGAAGTGTTTCGTTCATCTCCGAAGAACGCTTTCTTTTATTACTCGAAATAATCGATGTGTTATTAGATTCAATTTTGTGAGTGGTGTGCCCAAATAATGGTATAAAGATCATCCATTAAAGTTCCGAAACGGATAAACTCATCGTTTCAAGCAATAATAACATCCTTATTAAAAGAAACTGAGTATCTATTCAAACAGTTTAGAAACTGAAGGTTGAGTTCTTTCCAAACTAGGAACATGAGGAACATCTCTCAAGACCATAACTCTATCTTCACAAGATAGGCGCACTTCTCCCACTGCTTCAGCTGCCACTCTCGTAGCATTGCCCGATGTGATGGGGATCTCACTTCCGTTAAGTCGTCGGGTTAGCTTAAACCTATGAAACAAATGTGATCAGTAGCTCTCGTATCCACTATCCACGAATAGACAGCATACGCCACTTCACAAGTTTCGACGACTAAGGTGTGTGAATTACCTAACTTTCCTAGCCTCTTAGGCTTGGAACAGGCAGACCTCAATTGTCCTCTCTCACCGCAACTAAAACACTTCCCCTTCGATGCTTGCCTTTGCATTTGCCTTTCGCAACAATTGGATTTGCTTGGATCCGGCCTTTGGTTCTCTTCCTCTTTTTCCCTCCCTTGGGACCAAAAGAGGTAGACGAACCATTAGCCACCATAGCACTAGACTGGTGCTCCATTATCACCTCCACCGAAACTAAAGCTTGCAAGAGCTTGGGCAAACGACTTGTCCGTTCATTCATCTGACAGTTCAGATGAAACTACTCAAAGCTTCTCGGTAGGGAATGATATATGAAATCAATCAAAATCCACACCAAGTACTTCCAACTTGTTAAGGTATGCCATTATCTCGAGAACGTGCTCCCTCACGGGCGTTCCTTCCACCATTTCCAACTTGACCGAGTCATGTTTGGTGAACTGATTAGTCATGGGATTCTGATGTGAAAACATCTCTTCAAGGTGTTCCATGATTTCAACAGCGGATACAATGTCTTCATGAACGCACCTCAAATCCTCAGACAGATATGTCAAGATGATGCACTTCATTCATTGTCACGCTTCCGATCATAAAATGTCTCTTCCCATTGCTTGACTTATCATTAGGCTTGCCGGGTATATTAACATAAATAACCCAATTGTGTTTTCGTGCAGTAAGGACAAATTTAAAAAAAAACATTTCCAATCGATATAATTTTCTCCAAAAGGTTTATTAACTTTAAGTATATTATACAGTGGATTAAAAGGTTGCGACATGATGAAATGAGAATAAAACATACATTCATATCAATATCTAGAAAAATATGAAATTATCACATAATTCGATCACATCAATTATATTGAAACCTTAAAACAATATAATCATGCATCAGCCAACATCTCGAAACAATTTAAATGCGCCACGAGGGGTGGTCTATACATTTAAATACATTCAAGCGGATCACAAACTTAAAAGTTACAAATCCTTAATTCAAAATTAATAGTTGGCTCCCACTTTGACCACATAGAAATTGACAGGGACTCCGAGGGGAGTAAGTTAATATCAATTTCCTATGCCTAAGTAATAACCATAATTAAATACAGGATTATTATTTCGCTTTGAGCAAGCCACTCGTGGTGAGGGTCAATACCGCCACTAGTAATAATCCACAATCATCCTTTCGGAATTTATTCATGTGAAATCCGTTCTTTTGGCCGATCCGAGGGGGAAATGTATTCCAAAAGAACTTCACAAATATATAAATTATGGAGGCCAAAATAATCCAATTTTAATATCCGGAATAAAATTGCGATTATAAAAACATACTTAGTAATTTTCGAAAGTAAGGTTTTTCTTGGACAATTAAATTCATGCAAACACATATTAACAAATAATAATAAGTGCACGAAATAAAACATCCATCAAAACAAAATTAAACACATTGGAGCACTCAAATCCAATTGTCACGGTTTAATTTCTTCACGTCTTGATGCGAAAATTCGTCCTTGTTGCTTTCCGACGTTCGTCTCGACGTGCTCCCACTCGAACAACAACACTTCTTAAAAAACAACATCGTTTGGGGTTCGGGACGACGTTTAAAATCACACGAAAAAAAACACGAACCGAAAAAATTCCACGGCCTGAGATACAGCGCGCGTCGGCCCACGAAGTGGGCCCGCGCGCTTCCCGGCCCGAGAAGCGCTGAAAAACTGCCCGAGGCGCGCCGAAGCGCAGCCCCGAGGCGCGGCCGAGGCGCACCCGAGGTGCTGCACGGAGGCGCGCCGAGGTGCACCCGAGGCGCCCCGAGGCGCGCCCACGCGTGCGCGCGGCGCCGAGCCCCCGTTGCGCACGGCGTGCGCCGTGCACCCCCGTGCGCCGTTTTTTTGGCCGTTTGTACTCGTTTTCTTCACCCTTTGCATGATTTTACGTCCATACACGCGCCACGCTTGTATGCGTCGTCCGGGTACACCGTTTTTAATTCTTCGTTCTTCGTCACGATCCGGTTACAATTTATTTTTACAAAAAAAATAAATACTAGATCTAGACTAGTCTATTACAATGATCGAATCAAAATAAAAACAACTAATCTACTCGTGGATTTTCTCACGAGAAAAACGAATTCGAACGAATCGAATTAAAAAAAACAATTAATTTACACGCATGAAATTAACAACATTAAAACCATGACAATTGAATACCTGCAAAAAAGATCTAACAATTCTACTATCCAATTTCAATTTAATGTTTAACAATCTAAATTCCAATTTAAAATTCAGAGCCCGAAACCGTGGCTCTGATACCAGTTTTTGGGAAAATAGGGGTGCCCGGAATCTATTCGGGATGAAATTTAAATACGAATTTAAATACAATTATTACTAGCATGAATTAATCCTAATTAATTCAAATAATAATTTCAACAACAATTTTTATCATCATGCATGTTGAATTAATTCACATAAAATCTATGGCGGAATAAACAAGAAATTATGTGACTTACGTACCTCTCGTAGAACTGACCTTTGAATAAAACGGGACAAACACGAACACGCTTTATCAACCCAAAAGCCTTCTCAAGTATTTCCCTTTCGCCTTACTTGATCACCGGTGGGAGATGCTTTCAAGTAATTTAAATAACTAAGGAAAAAGAAAAATATTGTTGCTGATTTTTTTTTTCAACACTGTGAAACTGTAAACTGGAGATGAAATAATCATCCCCTACTTATAGGACAAGGGATTTTCGAAATTTTCATATATTTTAGAGGTGGAGAAAATCTTTTCTTAGCCACTAAGAAATCTTGAATATATCCCATATATTCTTTTCTCCATAATAAAATATTCCACAAAAATCTCAACCTCCTCCTAATAAGCATATTTTCGAAAATATTAAAGAAAGAATCCAAGATTTGGATCTTCTTGAATATATGAGATAATCTTGTATTCCAAGAATACTTATCTTCCATAATATCTTTCCAAGAAAATCAACAAGATCTTTTATTTCTCCTAATATATCTTTTTCGAAATATCATGAAAAAATCAGCAAATATATTTTCTTTTATTTTAATCACCTTATCATTATTGGGCTACTTAATTGGGCTACTTGAGGGGCCTTAAGGAGAATTAAGATTGGACCTCCTAATGGACTTCTGAATTTCAATATTGAGCCCCAATATAATTCAATCCATTAATATTAATTATTACCACTAATAAATTAATATTGCACTATCCATCTTAATCCATATTACGATAATATGGGCTCCCGGTTATTTTTTCCCGCGTTTAAGATTATCAAGTCCATTAATTAATTAAGCTTCTGAATAGCTCTAAATTAATTAATATATTTCACCTTGGAGTAAAGACAGCTCAACATTATTATTCGTACCGAAGAAACTAATTCTTCACTTGCAAGATTTGGTACAATAAAACTTCTGAGCCCACCAAGGGGACTAATCACACGAGCCGTACTCGCACGCGTTTCTCCGTATTAAATCTTAGCAACCGTCGTATGATTAATATTACTGCCCAAGACACAAAGTTCGAAGTCGCAATGATTCTCACCCAACATGAATCAAAGCAGTAACCATTAAGCACACACGGTCCTATTTAAGTGACGGAGATTAAGAAATCAACAACCACTGAGGTCTAATTCTTCACCTTTCAGAACAGAAGAATTTATCCTCGCTGTAGGTCCTCTTCAACACATACTAAATGTGCTAGTGCAATCTCTTAGTCAAGACAGACCAATCTGAGCCTTACACATCGACCTTTCACGGCGGATTGTTCAATTCCACCTAGGTCGTGAAAATGTACGTTTAGTTACAAGTAAACTGTTAATGTTGTCTTCCGTGATCGGGTATCACCACATTAACTACATTGTAACATGTACTATATATTGAACGGTTTGCAATAGAAATTCAACATTCAATCATAACTAAAGCAAATGCGATAAAAGAATTATTCTCATAAAACGAGTGTTTGATACACGAGTTATACAAAGTAAAAGCATACTTTCACGTATAACTCCAACAAGATCAATTGATAACATAGCGGATCCGCTCACAAAGAGCTTGAACTGAGATAAAATGAATAAGCTGATAGAGGGAATGAGTCTAAAATCCATAAATAAAACTGGAACAGCGGCAACCCAACCATGATGACTAGAGATCCCAAGAACTTGGTTCAAAAGGGAAAACTAAGCTGTGAATGTTAGTTGTACAACACTTAAAAATTATGACCATTCCTGACAGCACTGTGTCAAGTGTTGGAAGACCCATGAGTTGTGGTAAAGGATAAGTCTTTGACTTTTAATGATTCCTATAAGTCCATGTAGGACTGAGTATGATGGGATACTCGAAAGGAGATCACCTATATATATGAGAAGTGAGGGCCGCTTCGACCAAACATTTATGAATACAAAGGGCGTCCAGGACCAAAATGGACAAAAATGTGAGAAAAAATCGGAATCGAGACTGACTTCTGTCTGCACTGTCTGTAAGGTATACACTAAGGAGGATTAGTTCAAGGCATCGTGTCCACTAAGCCACCGGTATACCAGATGGTGCCGGGCTACGGAAAGTTCAAAACCACTGGTTACTTATCCGGAAGCAATGAGGTCTCAAATGAGCCGAACGAAGAAGCCTGACTCTATATAGGTGCAATACTCACTCATGTGGGGGAATGTTGGAAATTGGTTTTTAATAAGGGTTTATACCCTTACTTTGACTAATTTCTTGAGGAGTAAAAACGTTAGTTATTGGTAAATTAAAATTAACGACGTTGTTCTACTCACCGAGTAGATGAGCGTGGTATATTTAATATCTCAAAATTGATTTTCGGTGAATGAGAAATTAATTTGGGAAGTTTAATATTATTCACTTGTGTTGAATAAAATCCATGGGAAATGGAAAATGAAGTTTCATCTCACATTGGAAAATTGCAAGAAGATTTTCTTGTATATAAGTAGGAAAGTATTCATGTTATTTAAATTGGGACATGGGGACCCTAACCATGGACCACAAGCGCGCCCCGCCCCGCAGGGGCCCGGGACCGGGTTCGTGGTTCTTGACAATTGGGCTTTGGGTGGGTTTTGGGGCCTACCTATATCTTTAGAGTACCAAAAATATGAAATGACCCAATACTATTTTTGGACCGAACAGTTTCGGGTGGCCCATCTGGAATTGAGTCGGCCCACGAACATGTTTAATACACATACAAATATGATTAATACACTCCAGAGTATTTGAAATATTCCGTTCTTTCTTCCCAAGAATGAGAAACACAGTTTCTCTCCACTACAGAACGTGGGTGACCCATGATCACCACAAACTCCTCTTCAGCATCCCTTATCCGGGTTAGATATTCCGCTTATATATACCCCATTCGTCCAGACTTTCAGAACTACTTCACAGCCTTAGAATTTTCGTTCAGAAAGCCTTTCGCTTATTATTTCCGTTCATCTTATAATTCCGATTTCGTTCGCCGGAAGTTTATACGTGGTGGTGCTACCCGTATAAACTGTTCAAACCATTTTACCTTTGGAGACTCGTACGCACGATACCGTAAGCACTATACGGGGCGTATTCAGTCTTGCGGGAATAGGATTTTCCTAAACTCAATTTACATTACGAATTTGTTTCGTTCCTCTTTCTTTTCTTTTCTTCGTGCCGGGTTCAAAATACACTCGTTTCATACACTAGAAACAACAGTTGCTCCATTTAGTTGAAACTCAGTCGACCCCGGAGCTGGCCATCTGTGGTGTGAAGGGTCATATGTGAAGTATGTAGTCTGCTGAACTTAATTCAATAGGAGGCTAAGTTGAGAAAGTGTTAGCCGTGGGAGTTAGTGAATTTGGGGTACCAGAGGAGGTGGACCAGATGAGGTTGACCAGAGAAGCCTGACCAGAGAAGTCTGGCAGGAGAGCTACCAGAGGAGGTCCATCAGGTGAGGTCTGGTCAGACGAGTCTGGTAGATGAGTCATCAGAGGAGGTCTATCAGAGGAGGTCTGGGACCAGAGGTCATCTGGTGAAAGTGGCCAGAATTAGAGGAGGTCTTGTCATCTGATCCTGAAGTACGTTATTCGCGAAATACACCAAATTGGAGCTAATTCGAAGGCGGTTCCAACTGAATCAACTATGGCGGTTATTGAAGTCGTTAGCCAGCTAGATAACTGCTTACATTGAGTTTGTTATAACTGAATTGAATCTAGGGTTCGTTTCTCAATCTCTGTATCTATAAAATAGGGCTTCTCAGTTGAGAGAAGTAACTTAACTTCTGTGAGCGCAAACACGAGAGTTTGAGTGATTGTAACCTGTAACTTCCAATTTCCATCTTAGTGAAAAAGATATCCTCTCGGATCCCGTGGACGTAGGAGTATTCATCTCCGAACCACGTAAATTTGGTGTTCTTGTGTGATTTTCGATTTCGTTCTTATTGCTTTCATATTCCGATTCCCGGAAACAAGTTTTCTTGTGAATCCAAAACGCGATTAACAAGTGGCGCCGTCTGTGGGAAGCAATCATGGCTGCAACTAAGTTCGACATTGAGAAGTTCACGGGGAAGAACGATTTCAGCTTATGGAAGATCAAGATGAAGGCACTCCTGGTACACAATGGGTTGTACGAAGCCTTGTTGCCACCGGCTCAGGTGGCTTCTGGAACTAATCCGGCGAAGGTGGAGGAGAACAAGAGAAAGACACACAGTGCACTTATCTTGTATCTTGGGGACAAGCCATTGAGGGAAGTATCGAAGGAGGAAACTGCTCTTGGGATCTAGAATAAGCTGGAGCAGTTATACCAGACCAAGTCTATTACGAACAAGTTATACATGAAACAAAAGCTTCAAGTCTTCAAAATGAGTGAAGATAAGAATCTTGGTGATCAGTTGGACGAGTTCAACAGATTGGTGGATGATCTGGAGAGTTTGGATTACAATTGATGATGAAGATAAATCATTGATGTTGTTGAATGCTCTACCTAAGTCTCTGGAAAATTTCAAAGATGCCTTGTTATTTGGAAGACAAGATCAGGTGATGTTTGATGATGTTCAAATTACCCTGAAAACCAAGTTTCTACAGATCCAATCTGATGGGAAGAAGCCTGCTGAAGGATTGAATGTTCAATCCAAGAAGAAGAAGGGGTTTCAGTTCAAAAAGAAGGATGGTGGAAAAGGGAATAAGGGTGGGAAGAAATCTGATTTTGTTGAGAAGAGGAAGTGTTTCACTTGCCATAAGGAAGGTCATCTGAGAAAGAATTGCCCTGAAAGAAAGAAGAAAGACAATCAAGGTGATCAAGATGGAGATGCAGCTGTTGTGGAGGTTGAAGGATATGATAGTGCAGAGGTTTTGATGGTTAGTCATGAGAGACTAAGTCAAGAGTGGGTCCTGGACTCAGGGTGTACTTTTCATATGTGTCCACATGAAGACTGGTTCCTGGATCTTGAGAAGATTGGTGGAGGTCTTGTTCTTTTGGGTAATGATGAGAGCTGTAGAGTGCAAGGATCTGGGACCAACTCCGTCTAAACATTTTTTTAGAATGACTGATTTGGCAAATTTCCATCGGGACCTGATCGGTCAAGAATACCTGGAAATTATTTTAAAAAATTGGACACTACTCAAATTCTTATTTCTTTATCGTTTTCTTAAGATACGTCAAAAGTTCTACCTACCCAGCTTTGTCTAGAAATTTGAACTAGAAAGACCGACTTGACAAATATTCGATTGTACTCCAATCGATCAAGAATACGTGTGGACCGTGCTATTGAGGCACGCCAAATTAGAATAAATAATTACCCACATCTACTCTACAAACTTGTAGTAATAACATGCAAAGAGTCGATCCACGGGAAATTTAGAAATCAAAATTATATCTTTTAGCAGGACTTATGGGACAAACAAGGGAGTTTTGAATTGGTTTTTTAAAAACTACTAGTGCAATAAACTAACACTAAACTAATAAATAATAACGAAATAAAATTCAATAAATTAAAAAGATTTCAATTCACAGTTCATCTGGTACTTAATCTTGACTATGCTTACTAGATGTATTATTCGTTCAACTTTTCTCACGGTTTAATGACCCTCGATAAACAACACGCTATGTTCATCGGTTTTATCCCTTAATATTATCCAATTGAAATAAGTTTTTCAATGAATCTTTCTAACAAAACTGTTTAGATACTATCTAATTTTAATTTGTTAGAAGTATTAAACCCTAAGATAAAGGTCAAACAAATTCTCAAACACGCTAGCTTGGTTTGAAAGAATCCGATCTATATCAGCCTAACAAAATTACTAGTTACTACTAATTGTCATATAATCGCAACAATTACGAATTACGAAACTTGAACTCACAAACATGCACGAAATAATTAACTTAGGTGGTCAAAGCTAAATTAATCATTCAGACAATTAAAAAGTGAATATTGATGAAATAAATAATTCGTGTAAAAATCTCACGAATAAAACAAGGTTCAATTAGCATTCATCGAAACACAAGTTTAGAAATCCCTGGAATTAAAATAAAAACAAACTAAGCAGATATGGTTGTGGGCATCTCCATGAAAATCATCTTCTTTCCCAAGATTTATGCTCACGTTAATTCCTAGCATCTAAACCACCTAACTCTACTTCTTGGTGCTGTGCTATAGAAAATGATAATTTTCTCAAAATTCTTTATAAACTTATTTTATGTCAATAAATATTGTTTGGTGGTTTAGATGAAAAATGACGATAATTTCATAGGTTTAGTACAATTAATTAGGCCTAAGTTAAAACTGTTTTTGGAAGTCCTTTGAAAATGCAAAAGCTTGCAGATCGTCCTTTGAAAATACAGAAGATCCATACATGAATGAAATTATGAAATAAAATTTGTTGAAGAAAAGACCAAGAATTAAAGATTGAAAGAAATCAAGATCCAAATATATATACATGAAAGAAATTAACTAACGGAACCATGCATTAATTCATATGAACAATAACTCTCCACTACATTGTTCATTTCAATGACTTTGTTATTATATACAATTTTTAAATATATGTACAATATTTTTTTTTTTATGTAGTGGAGAGTAATACTTTGTTGTTTCATGTACCACACACTAATTATCCCCAATTAATATTGTTCCAGAGGGTCTTAGCGAAATGAAGGTTGAGGAAAGCATCGAGACAAGCATAGTGGAGTTGCATAACAGAGAGGGCATAAGGCCTTCGATCCCAATCAAATTCCACCAACCCCAACGCATGCGCAGCCAATACACTCCGCTTCTCGTCTCTCAGAGATGGATTATTATCGCCCAAATCCTTGCACAGCACCTCCGCATTAAAGGGAAACACTCTTCTCAACAGCTCAATCTTGGTTCGTATGTCGCAGCCCACGAAAATATTGGCAGGATGGCCCAGGAATTGGTCGAGGAAGGGAGGGCAAGGCCATGTATCCCCGACCTGGAAGACCACGCCCCGCTCTCCGTAGTAGAACTGGATGGTGCCGATGCGGGAGGTGTGTTTGTCTAACTCGATTTCGAAGCCGATGAAACGGATGATACTGCTTCTGTCCGTGTTGACGCCGTCGATCCACTGTCTGACGGCGTCCGGGTGAGGCGTGACGATGGTGGAGATACTTTGGCCGAAATCGAAGAAGGTGTACACGTGCTCCATTCTTGATCTCACCGAGTCAATTTGGCTTTAATTCTGGGTGAACTTTGCTTTATTTGCAATTTTTGAAAGTTACAATTTTTAAATTGTCAAGTTAAAAAGTTACGAGTCCTCATATATAAATACATTTTTTAAAGGGAGAAACAAAATTGCCTTTTTTCATATTGACACAATGTTTTTTGCCCAAGTTTTTTGCCCGAAAAGGTTGGCAAAATATTGGCAAATGGTTGACACACAGGTTGGCATGGGTGCCAACCGTTTGCCAACTTTTTCGGACAAAAAATATTTTTTTTACAAAAGTGGGTAAAAAAGATTTGCCCACTTAATTTTTGGGCAATTTTGTGCTGGTTAAATACATTTATATATAAATGCATTTTATATATATATACATTTATATACATTAATATATAAATACATTTTTGAAACTGTGGCACATTTTTTCTAGATTGGGACTGTGATGGTTTTAAAATAAATACATTTATAAGGATTTAAACCAAATTCGTCCTCTATCTTTTTATCATTATCTAAATGGTCCTTTATTTATTTGCTTTATCAATTTATTCTTTTATTTGTTCGAGTTTCACAAAAAAAGTCCTAATTTGGTGAAAAATGGTCTTAATTGATTTTTTGTATTTTATTTCAATTTTTTTTCTAGCAAAGATGCACCTGGCGTGCCACATTGAAAAAAAAAATTACATCATAGGCTCTCCCCAAAAAAGCTAATGCACATGATTAAAAAGGTGACATTTTGTTCTTTTTGCATTCAATTAGGACCTAATTTGAGAAATGTGAATTGATACGGGCCTAAATTGGTAAAGAAAATAAATAGAGGACTGAAATGGTGAGGTTTTGCACATTTTTATTAGGATAATTTTGGCCAAATTTAAATAGATATGGGACTAAATTGATAAAACAAATAAATAGAGAATCATTTTGGTGTAAAAAGATGGAGGATGAATTTAGTTTAAGTCCCCACATTTATATATACTGGGCGTAACCACGTGTGTTGCACGTTATATGTAGAGAATCATCAAGTGATACCGTATAACTTAAAAAAATTTAACGTTATGTGTGAAGTTACAAATCAGTAATAAATCCATCTTCTCCTCGCAACTGCGCGACTATGCCAAATTGAAGTGTTTCAGCCAATCGACACCGTCTACAAAGCATTCCATTGGACGCCATACAAAATCAGATTTGCCGAGAAGATCTGAACCTCCATGACATAGATAACCCAATAGCCGTCAAATGCTAGAAACTATTCGGTTGCTACTTAATCTAGTTTTTAGCATCACTGGAGGAGACTAAATTTTTAGTTAAATAAAACATGATACTCTACATGATGATTGTATTCCTAAGTGTTGGATCTACATCTCATGATGGTCTCTAAAGTCATAGTTGCACTGATAGAGTTTATTCATTTGTGCATCCCATATGTTTTTAAAGTTTTGAAGGTTCTAATATATGCAGAATAATGGTTGCATAATTATTAGTTACTGTTACCCACCATATAGGAAACTTAAATATTTCGATTCTGATTAAAATACAAAGAAGCATTGTCGCTATATTTAGAAATTTGTCATGCAACGACACCAACATATTGTGGAAATTACATCATCCTATTTCCGATGTGATTTGAACGTTTCCTTGAAAATGATCGTGAAATTAAGACAACAAGAGTATAGGATATGATAAAAAATCCAAAACAAATTTAATTAAAGCTTCAATTAAATAAAAAATGGGTGAAATCCAAGAAATATAGTAAAACGCGAAATAAAAATTTAGAATATCTTTAACTATCACCAAAGAAAATTGACGAAATTAACCACCAAATTTAGGCATCGATACTCGGCAAATAGGAACGCCTGTAAATAAAAAACTGAATGTGAAACTGATTGAAAAGAAAATAAAGATACCTAATTGTGCAAAGCCGATGAAGGGCGGAGCAGAATGATTGTTACAACCTTTTATATTTTGAAGATGAGATATATTATGTTGTCGAGAATATGATTTTAGCAACGCCGGTAAAAATCGAGTGAGGCGCATAATATGGTACATAATAGGCAATAGAGTCGGAATTGGAGAAGTTGAAGGTAAATGATGAATTCAATTGAGTATATGAAGGGTTAATTATAATAATTATGCAGTAAGTAAGTTAATAACTAAATTGACTAAAACATAAATAATAAAATAAACAAAGGGCAAAAGTGTCCAAAAATGTTTCTCATGGACATGCCACTTTTTAATATAGTATAGATATATATTACTGATGCTTATGTTGACGAAAAATGATAATTTGTACTGCTACACGTAAGCGCTGGTTATTACTTGTCAATTAGAATTCTGGCTTGAAATGTAACCCTCGCTAGTGGATGTTATTATGCATCTATGTAGAAGTTAGGAAACTAGAGGAAGAAGAATAAGGATTTCATTCATGAAAAGTGAATCAATACAATGATAGGAACGATTACATCATTTGCATTTATAGAGATAGTCTGGTAACCGCCCTATCGATCTAACAAACTTGATCTAGCATCTTCTTGACCAACAAACTAACTAACTAACCACTTGTGTATGCATGTAAGCTGTGAGCGTGAGCTGGCGTAACAACCATAACGACTTCTTGAGTGTGTGATGAATGCATGCATGGCATTGGCATGCATGATACACATGCATGATGATATACTCTACATCCCCCCGTCAAGTTGGACGTGATTCCAAAGAAATCATGTTCAACTTGTCACGAAACAGAAGAAGAGAGCACTTTGGAAGAGACTTGGTGAAAAGATCCGCAATCTGGTCTGATGTACGAACATGGTGAAGATTTAAGAAGCCGTCTTTATACAGATTCCGCACAAGATGACAATCTATCTTAATATGCTTGGTTCGTTCATGAAAAACCGGGTTTTCAGTGATGTGAATGACAGCTTGATTGTCACATGCTAAGGAAACAGGTAGGGGTAGTTGAAGATGCAAGTCTGAAGTTATGTAAGATATCCATTTTAACCATGGAGGTGGTAGCAATAGCTCGATATTCTGCCTCTGTGGATGAGCGAGAAACAGTTGATTGTTTCTTGGTTTTCCACAATATCAGGGAAGAACCAAGAAAGATGCAATATCCTGTTACTGAAAGACGTGTGTCAAGGCATGAACCCCAGTTGGTATCACAAAAACCTGTTAATTTGAGAGGTTGTGCAGCTAGATAAAATAGGCCATGTGAAGTGGTACCCTTTAGATATCGAAGTAGGTGAAGCATTGTGTCCCAATGTGAAGAACGAGGGGCATTAACAAACTGACTTAACTGTTGAACATAAAAGGTGATATCTGGCCATGTAAAGCCAAGATACAAGAGCCTCCCTACAATTCTTCTATATCTGTCTGCTTGAGGAAGAGGTGTACCACTTGTTTTAGATAATCTGAGACCCTGAGGAAATGGAGTAGGAGCAGCTTTGCAATCATCAAGTTTGGGGGCCAATTATGAGCAGTTGCCAAAGCAATGAGTAGTCTAACAGTTACTGGCTTGGCTACAGGTGAGAAGCTTTCATCATAGTCAATCCCATGTTGCTGCTGATATCCTTTGGCAACAAGTCTAGCTTTATACCCGTCAATAGAACCATCAGGATGAAGCTTGAGCTTAAAGACCCATTTACAACCAATGGGCTTCTTGTGTGTAGGTAAGGGTACCAAATCCCAAATTTTATTGACCTCCAAGGCATGTAATTCTTGTTGCATGGCATCCTCCCATTGAGAGATACCCACAGCTTGATGATAAGAGGGTGGTTCTTTAGAACTAGAGACAATATCAGTAAAGGTAGTGTAGGCTTGACCAAAGAGAAATGAGAACTTAGTAGAAACATGAGAGTCTGAAAGAAAACATTGTGTGGACAGTAAATCAGTATCACTACATAACACAAAGTCTTTTAACCAAACTTGGTTTAGCAATAAGTCTGGAAGACCTTCTGGAGGGTTGAACAGGTAAAAGGGGTGAAGAAGTGTTTACCATTTGAAGCAAGGGCATGATTCTATACATGTTTATTTTGGAAAATTACAGAAGCTTTGGGATGAATTAGATGAGTTTTCTTCCATCAAAGGTTGCACCTGTGGAAACTGCATATGTCAAATAGAGAAACAACTACAGGATAAAGAGATGCATAACAGATTGGTTCAGTTTCTCAAGGGTTTAAATTCGGAGTATGAAGCTATTAGAAAATCAACTTCTTATGATTGATCCATTACCATCTATCAACAGAGCCTATTCTACTGTTCAAAGGATTGAGCAACATAACAAGGATGATACCATTGAAGATGCACCAGTTCTATTCAGCAAGGCTAAGGGTAATTCCAAATCTAATACTTCTTCTTGGTCCAAAGGTTATTCTACTCAGAATTATAGATCTAAGGAAGATAAAGATAAGCTTACCTGCTCTCATTGTGGAGGAAAGAGGCATGAAGCCTCTCAGTGATTCAAACTACATGGCTATCCAGATTGGTATGATAAACTGAAGAATGCTAAGAAAACTGCTACTGCAAATTACTTGGGTGAAGGTCATGTTTCTGAAGGGAATGACAGTGCCATCTCTCACATAATTCAAAAGGAGTTAGCTAAGTATTTTTCCACACGACCAGTGATGACTGATAAGTCCAATTCACATGACACAATTGCAAACATGGTGGATTTTGCAGGTACCTTACATTGTAGTCTATCTGCACTTGATGATATTAAGCATGGTTCTTGGATCCTTGATACTGGAGCCAGTAGGCATATGACATTTGACAAATCACTCTTCACATCTGACCTTAAACCTTTAAATGATCATATATTTGTCTTCTTACCTAATGGAGAAACTATAATAGTTACACATTATGGCCATATTACTCTCAGTACTTCTCTTATCTTACTTGATGTCTTATATGTGCCCAGCTTCAAGTACAACCTCTTATCTATTTCATATTTGCTCTCACACCCTGATCTTAAGTGCCTATTTTCTTCCTCCAGTTGTGAGATACATGACCAGAAGAGTAAATGAATCATTGATGTTGGACAGTTGATTGGAAAGCTATATGTACTAAGGTATTTTACTGATGTTATTCCGTCCCTTGTATCTGCATCTTTTAATGCTTCCTCCAGTGTCATCAACTCTACTTCTCTTGATGTCTGGCACAAGAGATTAGGACACATTTCTTCATCTGTATTCAAGCACTTATGCTTTTACCCACTTATCAATAAAACATATGATGTTTCTTTACCATGTACAACTTGTCACTTAGCTAAACAAACTGGACTTGCATTCCATCCTAGCTCTATTAGCACTGATCATGCTTTTGACTTGTTACATGTTGATATCTGGGGACCATATAACTATTCATCCATTACCAACACACCTTATTTTCTCACAATTGTTGATGATTATACTAGATCTACATGGACCTTCTTGCTTAAACACAAATCTGATACACTGTTCACCATCCAAAATTTCACCAAGCTTGTTCTTACTCAATTTAAAACACATATCAAAGTGATTAGAACAGACAATGGTTCTGAGTTCATGAGCAAATATGCTCAAACTTACTTTACATCCCTTGGAATTGTCCATCAAACGAGTTGTGCCTATACACCACAGCAGAATGGTGTTATTGAGAGAAAACACAGACAGATACTTAAAATAGCTCGAGCTCTAATGTTGGAATCCAATGTTCCCATGAAGTTATGGCCATATTCAATCCTTACTACCACTTACCTCATTAACAAAATTCCCATTGCTATTATTTCCTGGAAAACACCACATGAGTTACTGTACCTTAAAGCTCCAGATTACTCTCATCTCAAAACCTTTGGTTGCCTTTGTTTTTCCACAAATACCACTCCCCAAAAGTCCAAATTCACCCCAAAAGCCACAAAATGTATCTTCCTTGGTTATATGGCTTCTCAGAAAGGTTATAAGTTATATGATTTACAATCTCATTCCATTTTTGCATCAAGGGATGTTAGATTTTATTAAAACATCTTTCCATTTCAGTCTCCTTCATCCCCTTCTTCTTCACATATATCTATATCTATGCCTTTTATAGATGATGATTTCTGTGATAATCACACTTCCTTGCCTACTGATATATCTCTCAATCATCTCTGCTATCTTTTTTATTTTAAGAATGAGTATGTATAGGGTGAAATTAGTTCATATATGATATTAATTGTTTTTACTAAAAAGTTATTTTTACTGAATGATATTAATTATTTATTAAAAATGAACTGGACTTTTTGGTAAAACAACTAATAATTTTCAATGTAAACTACTAATATTTTTTTAGTGAAAATAACTAATATTCTTTATTAATTTATGTATAACCCATTTTCACCCTATACTTTGTCTTTAAAAATATAAATTATAATTTAATTATTTTATCGAAATTGCAAATTTTTATATAATGGGCCAACTTTGGACACTTGAAAGTTATTATCAGGTTATTAATTATTCGACTAAATATTAAGTTAAGTAGGTTAATTTTAAATTCTATCTTAACCTTTTCATCTTGGCTCTTGAGAGATCAGTACGCCACCACCCTCGTGACGGCGCCACCCTCGGCCTCAGGTACTCTGCCAAATTCCTAGTTTTACTTTTTCCAAATTTGCAATTCTGGCTTTACGTATATAAGGATTGTTAAATTTGTTGAAGAAAGTATTTATGCCATATTTTTTAATCTAAAATTGATTCTTACCTTAATTGTTGTTGTTTTAGAGCGTATGGACCTAAAATCGGATGTGTATTTGGTTTCATTAAAATTATGTAGAATGTTTTAGGGTCGAGCGATTTTAGGTCAATAAAATTATTTGATGATATGTTATGCCTCTAGTCTAAAGGAAGATAGATTCTTGTGTGAATTAAAATGCACAGCGTGAGTTTGGGTTTTGAGTTTAATTTTAAATTAATTTTGACTTTTCAATGCTGAATTTATTGAGTAGGTCTTGTATGAGACCGTCTCATTACGTGAAACAGTTGGAATTAGTATAATTAGAGCATTCGCTCATTAACACTTTGGTAAGGGTAGGTGTTAATTTGTGTGTCTCATACAAGTTTTTACCAAATTTATTTAATTAGATTCAAATTCAAATGCATTTTGAGTGCATACAAGAATTTGTTCCTCATATTAATGCTTGAGACTCCTACCTATTTCCTGTGAACAGAGTGTAAAGTTTTGAGATGAAACAGGATTTCTTCAAAAATTTACCACCAGAAATCGTGATTGATATCCTCTCAAGACTCCTCGTACGAACCATTATAAGTTGCAAGTGTGTCCACAAGTCGTGGCTCCATTTACTTGAAACTCGGGAGTTTGTCAAGTCTCATCTTTCTAAATCAACCCCGGGGCTAACCATCTGTGAGACACTCCTTCCGAATGGGCAAAACTTGTTCAAAATTTTTGAATTTGAAGAAGGGTTCAATGTTGGAAATCATAATCTCCACTACAAACTAGTCACCAAATTCAATTATGCTAATTTTGGAAACGTTGATGGTTCAGTTAAATTAATGGGTTCAGTTGATGGTTTGCTTTTATTGTGCAAGTCGAGCGCATCAAAATCCAAACCGAATGCTCTTCACATATGCAATCCAATCACTCGTGACTATATTAGTCTTCCTCCTTGTCCTCTCAACTCCTGTAGTCAGTCTGTCACATACGGATTTGGATCGACCAAAATGACTTGCCAGTATAAGGTGGTTAGGATTTTCCATGATCGTGAATATATTCAAGAGTGTTATGTGTACACTCTTGGGACCGGATCATGGAGATGGCATGCATCTTGTCCATTGCTCGTGTACAGACCTCTTAGCACTGGGCTATTTGCAAATGGGAATCTTTACTGGGTAGCATGTGACGTAAGCCAAGGCTCCTTCCTCCAAAAGATTTCATGTCTTGATCTTGAAACAGAGGAATTTAGCACCTTGTCTGGTCCTTTTCCTCGGAATGGACAATTTGAAAGCTTTGGTGAGCTGAGCCTCTTTACTTTGGGGGATTGCGTAGGTTTATGTGATAATACATCAACTAATGAAATTGTCATTTGGTTGATGAAAGAATATGGGGATGATAAATCGTGGTCCAAAGAGTTCGTCCTGAGAAATTCTCTCGAGTATCATGGACTCAATTCAGGAGCTTACCCTATAAAAATATTCAAAGATGGTGACATCTTGTTAAAATGGAATGGATTGTTCATCCACTACTCCATCATGACTAAAACTACTCAAAAAGTTGATATGTTTGAAATGCCGGAAAAATTCCATTCCCATTCGATCTGTCACACCCCAAGTTTTGTCTCACTCGAAAGCTTCGGCCTCGATGTAAGCTCATTCTGATTATCCACGTATCAGAACGATTTTCTATATATGTTTGGGTTAGCGTTCTAACTGCCTTGCAATCTGTTATTATGTTTTGCTTAGCTGAATAAATCATGGTATCTATGTTAAATACTGAAGCAGCTCATATTTTGTGTTAGTTTTAAGGATTGTTGTTCAAATGCAACTCGAAGAAGTATGTAATGATCTTAAACCTTGCAAAATGTTGAAGTAGTTAATCACTTAATCTATTACAAATTTAACACTTGGGCATGTTTGTATCGTAGGATTAGGAATTTAGGAGGGATTGATACTTTTATTCAATCCGGCGATTGATTCATGTGACACAGGCCCATAATGAATTGTCAGCCCGATTGAGAAACTCTACTTGTCCAATAAATAAAGTTTAATATCATCTAAAGGAATGATTTTAGAGTAGGTCTTGTATGAGACCGTCTCATTGTATGAGACAATGAGAATGGGTGTAACTAGGGCATTGACTCATTAACACTTTGGTAGGGGTAGGTGTTAATTTGTGTGGTCTCATGTCATGAGACGGTCTCATACAAGTTTTTGCCATGATTTTATTATTGTAACTTGTTTAGAAAAGCAGTTTCATTTTATAACATGCGAGTCATTACTAAATTTTTGCAACTACTTGTTACCCAATGTAACACCAGAATTTGTTGTCTTTCAATTTTTTTAGTGGTTTTACTATTACTTTCAAATAAGAATTTTCTTTTTTCATAAATTTAATTTCACAATAACTAATCTAGATAAATAGATTTTTATCCCGCGATTTCTTTAGCGTCCAATTTTGGTCCACTACGAAAAATAAGTTTTTTAGTATCACATTTTTTGTATCAGAAAATAATTCTGATACTAAATATTTCACTACAAAAAAATATTTATTAGACGAGGGCATATAAAGAGGGATAAAAAACCCTCGATATTGTTGAGGGTTTACACGAGGGATTTTCGTGCATGAGGGAAATGACGAGGGATATTTTGTCCTCGTCTCTCACGAGGGAATTGGCGAGCAACAGGTGGGGCCACCTGCACCAGACGAGGGATTGGACGAGGGAACAACCCTCTGCAAGTTGACGAGGGACTGAACCCTCGACACTGATGTGACGTAGAACCAGACGAGGGAATTTCCCTCTTCCTGCCTCGGATACCCTTCACGAGGGTTTCTATTCCCTCGACAAAAATGTGCAGCTTTAATTTGAAATGCATGCAATGTGGGGCCTCCGGAATCTTGTAGATGATGAGGGATTTTTCCCTCTTCTTGACCCTCGGCTATAGTGCCATAAATCCCATTTTTAGAAGGCAGTGAAGCATTCGAGAGAGAGAGGAGAGGAGAAGAAAAGAGAGAAGAAAAGAGAGGAGAAGAAAGGAGAGGAGCTCCGGCCGCCGTCTACCACCGCCGACGACGTGAAATACTTTCTGAACTTTGCTACACACATTCACAAAAACGTTTATACGGTAAGTTTTTTTATTTTAATCGGTTAAATTTAACAATTATTGCATATTAATCTCTCATATATGTATATTTTCATGATATATATGTATATATAGTATGTTTGTACTCAAATATGTATAATATAGATTATATAATATGCATGCAGCATGTAGGGGTTTAGTTATATATATAATTAATTAATTAATTAATTAATTATGTTAATTTAGTATTAGATGCTAATTATATATGCATGCATAAAGTATATATTTAATTTGTTGATGAGTAGTAATTAATTATTTATGCAACTATTATAAATAAATAATTAGTAGAATTTAATTTGATATATGCATATATATATATAGTTTCTAATTAATTTCTAAAGTATATAGTTTCTAATTAATTTCTTAAGATATGTGCATATATATATATATATATATATATATATATATATATATTTAATTAGCTAATTATATTATATATATAGATATACATGTTGAAGTTGAAGGAGGGGTACTTTATTGATATTGTTTGTTGTAGAATATGTGCGTTCCGACTTGATTAATTATAATTAAGTCGGAAATGGATGCACGTAGGAATTTTGATTAACTGGGAATACGAAAAAACAAAATGAAACTCTGTCGAAATTTTTAGAAAATTTTAATTAATTAATTAATTATAATGTAATAATAACTTAATAGGAGAATACAAATGATTAATTGTAGGGTTTAATTCATTAATATGAAACAGATTGATATGGACTACTCAAGCCGTTTACATTGGATGTATGGTCCAAGATCGATTAATGGCATGTTAGCTCCTGAATTTATTAGTGGACTCGATTCATTCGTAGACTTCGCCACTAGTAACCCAAATTGGATGAATCGAGGAAAGATTAGGTGTCCCTGTAATAAATTTAGATGCAGGAACAAAACGTTTCAGTACCCCGATGATGTGAAAGCTCATTTGTATAGAAATGGTTTTATGCCAAATTATTACAATTGGGTTTTTCATGGTGAGGAAAATTGGGGTCAAATTCCGCATCAATACAATAATCAGGCGTCGTCTTCTTACGGACCGGTTGATGAGACCGCAGGATCTAGCTCGTACCACGATATGATCACGGACTTAACTTTCGGGCCCCACTTTGGAAATGTGGATAACGAGTCGACTGTTGAGGAACCCCCTAATCAGTATGCTGCACAGTTTTATGATATGCTTCGTGCAGCGGATCGGGATTTGTATCCTGGGTGCGAATCACACTCGCAACTGTCATTCAATGCCCGTATGCTGAACATTAAAACTGAAAACAGACTATCTGAAAGGGGTTATAATCAAATTGTTGACTTGGTTCGTGAGATATGTCCTCCGGATAATTTGGTGCCCAGAAAGTTTTCCGATAGCAAACAGTTGATGGGTGAGATGGGGCTTCCTGTGGAGAGGATCGATTGTTGTGCGGGGAATTGTATGTTATATTGGGGTGCAGACAGCGATCTTGAATATTGTAAGTTTTGCGGTCGGCCACGGTTCAAACCCGCTAGACGCGATGTGAATGGTCGACTGAAAAAGAAGAGCCCTTTCAAGGAGATGTTCTACTTTCCCATCATCCCTAGACTGCAAAGATTGTATCAGTCCAATGCAACTGCGAAGGATATGACATGGCATGCAAGTTGCTCTAATAATGATCAGTCCGGTGTTATGCGTCACCCAGCAGACTCGCAGGCTTGGAAACACTTGGACCAGTCGTATCCTGAATTTGCATCAGAAATTCGGAACGTGAGGTTGGGCTTGAGCACCGACGGTTTTCAGCCGTTTGGGCAGTCGGGGAAACAATACTCCTCATGGCCGGTGATACTGACGCCGTACAATCTACCACCATGGATGTGCATGAAGGATCAATTCATGTTTCTTACGGTTCTGGTGCCTGGTCCAAAAAATCCAAAGGATAAATTGGATGTATTTTTACAACCATTGATCCGTGATTTGATGATTTTATGGGAATATGGAGTGGTAACGTACGATATTGCTACAAAGCAAAATTTTTTGATGCGGGCTGCACTAATCTGGACAATAAGTGACTTTCCAGCCTACTCGATGTTGTCTGGATGGAGCACATCTGGAAGGCTTGCTTGTCCATATTGTGCAGAAAACACGGATGCTTTCACTTTGAAGCTCAGTCGAAAGCAGTCGTGGTTTGACAACCATCGTAAGTTCTTACCCAGATATCATCCGTATCGAAGGAACAAGACTGCATTCAGAAAGAACAAAACAGTTGATGATGATCCACCGCCCATCCGTACAGGTGTTTCGATCCTTGAGGAAATTAATTGGATTGGATTTATGAAAGTTACGGAAGAGGGTGCTGATGCTCACAACAAAGTTCTAGATGGGGGTTGGAAGAAGAAGAGCATTTTCTGGGATTTACCGTACTGGAGTACCCTGTTGATCCGACACAATTTGGATGTGATGCACATCGAAAAAAATGTGTTTGACAATCTCTTCTACACGGTGATGAATGTGGAAGGGAAAACGAAGGACACAAATAAATCTAGGGATGAGCTCAATGAATACTGTCGTCGACCCTCGTTACAGAAATGTCCACATACGGGAAAGTACCCCAAAGCTGCTTATTCACTTGATAAGAGACAGAGAGATATTGTTTGCAAGTGGGTAGATGAGTTGAAATTCCCTGATGATTATGTGTCCAACATGTCTCGTTGTGTAGACTGGAGCAAATTGAAGATGTTTGGGATGAAGAGTCATGATTGTCACGTGTTTATGCAGAGACTGCTTCCAATTGCTTTCCGTGAATTACTGCCGGCCAACATTTGGAAAGCTATCACTGAAATTAGTTTGTTTTTCAAGGAGTTAACATCTAGGACTATTACAGTGGAAAACATGACTCGCTTGGACCATGATATCCCAAACATCTTGTGCAAGTTGGAACGAATATTTCCACCCAGCTTCTTTAATTCAATGGAGCATCTACCTGTCCATCTTGCATATGAGGCAAAGATCGCTGGTCCAGTACAATACAGATGGATGTACCCATTTGAGAGGTAATCTATTAATTTACCTGTTTATTTTTAATATATAATCTCGTTTGGGAATTATAGTAGCTCATCCGTGGACCTTGAATTAGGTATCTTCACAATTTAAAGTTAAGTGTGGGTAACAAGGCACATGTGGAAGCTTCAATTGCAAATGCTTATTTAACAAAAGAAGCATCAATGTTTTGTTCCCATTATTTTGAGGATCATGTACTGACGAGGCGACACAATGTACCTCGCAATTTTACTGGTCGTGGAGTACCCGAAGCAGTGGAAGGTAATCTTTCGATATTTGTGCCTCCTGGTACGCATCTTGGAAAAAATGGTAAAAGATGGATTGTAGACTTGGAGAAGCAAGTTGCTCACACGTACGTGTTACTAAATTGCAATGAGGTCCAACCGTATATTGAGTAAGTTAACCTACCTCTTAGTGGAAACTTAACATTTTTGCGATCTTCTAATTTGTGCCAATTGTACGTAGTGTATTTTTCAAGCAACTACTGCTTGTTCAACCGAATCTATCAGGTGCTGAGAAAGACAATGTGCTTCAAATGGAATCTGCATCGTGGTTTGAACAACTTGTAAGTGATATGTATTTAGGATTTTTTATTACTAATGTTTATATATAAAGTATGAACTTAATGGAATATATCGTAACTTATGTACATATAGGTGAGGAGAAATCGTATTCAGGATCAGTTTTTACGTGCTCTCGCTGGCGGTCCTAGCAGTAGTGCCACCACATACCCTGGGTATTACGTTAATGGTTTCAAATTTCACACACGAGATTATGGTGCCTCTAAAGCAACCATGAATAGTGGAGTTTGCATTAGAGGAACAAACTATGATTCCAATGAAAATAATTTCTATGGGATACTCGAGGAAGTAGTGGTTTTGGAATACCCTGGACTTACTGAAAAAGAAGTTGTCCTGTTCAAATGCCAGTGGTTTGATCCTACTGTACCGGGTGGAACAAGAATACATCCTGATTATAAACTCGTGGATATTAATCCAAGAGGTCGATACGGTCGTTATGATCCATTTGTACTAGCAAGTCAAGCTACACAAGTTTACTATTGCAAGTACCCCGGTGCATCTGTCCAACCGGGTCGAGAGTGGTGGGCAGTTTGCACAACCAAGGCACGATCCTTAGTGGAAATGGATAGAAAGAGTGAACCAGAGCTTCCTCCATTTCAAGAGGACGATATAGTGTCCCAGATGAATGTGCGAATGGATGATGATCCTGTCGTTTTGGCTGATTTGGACGCTGCACTAATTGAGGTACAAAATGAAGAAGAGGAAGAAGATCAAGAAGATCAAGAAGACGACAATGATGATGAGGATGATGATGAGGATGATGATGACGAGGATGAAGATGACGATCAAGAAGATGAACATGATGATTATGATGACGATGATTGATATTGTTAATTGATTGGACCATTATTTGTTATGTATACATGTTACAATTTTATATTAATTATTGATGTGTTCATTATTTGTTATGTATACATGTTACAATTTTATATTAACTATTGATGTGTTCATTATTTGTTATGTATACATGTTATAATTTTATATTAATTATTAATGTGTTTATTAAATGCTATGTATACAGATGGCTGGAGGTAGAAGTATTCGTAACCTTTTCGGTGGCCGGCGATCGTCCTCCCGTACACCAGAGTCAGACCGTGAACCGGTACAACTCTTTTTAGTTGTTATATATAATGTCTTATACACATGTTATAACTGTAATTATTAAATACAGATGGAGACGTCTGAAGAAAATACGGGTCGACGTAGGGATTGGAGATCGTCCTCTCAAACCGGAACAGTACCGGTTCCTGATTTGCAGAATCAGGAAGATGATCTAACTCAACACGGTGGAACATCTCCAGAAACGGTTGAGGACGACCCTGAGATTCCAGAAACTGCAGAAGAACTCACCAACCATGCACCTCGTCCTAATGTGCTACGCATCTACACGTATCACAATGTGTATGTTAAATATCACTTAGTCTTTTTTATTTGATTTTATTTGATTTTTTTACATATACGCTTGAAAAATATACAGATTGATGCCCTCGAATGCTGTTTCGAGGTTGATTCGAAATATAATGTCCCGTCGAATGGAGATGGGCGGGTTCACATATAAGTTGGTGTCAAAAGAAAGAAAAAATGAATGGTGGGAAACATTCCAGGTATACATTCATTTTGTTAATATTGTGTAGAATTATATGTATGTATATATTTTTACTTAATTAAAATCAATATGATTGTATATATTTTCTTCAGAGGGAGACGTACTGGGATCCTCGGACGAAAAATACTGTGTTCATCAAAGAGTTGTTTATCCGGAGGTCTAGAGAACGATTTTCTGATCTGCTCAGTCTTTGGAAGAGGATCAATAGAAGGGAAGGGAAAATACTTCCGTGGGACATGAGATTCTGGAGTGCATTACTTCAGTACTGGCAATTGCCCGAGGTCATTGCCAAAAGCAACCAGTGCAGAGCAAACCGCTTGTCTGCGGCCGGAGGAAGAGGCCCCTCAAAACACAAAGGAGGGGCAAAGGGAGCCGCACAATGGACTCAGGAATACGTAAGTAATTCCTACACTACAACATAGGGAGATTTTAATTACTTGATTACACATATCTTTATTTTTTGGAATACAGGAGATGAAATATAACCGTCTCCCAACTGAATGGGAAATTGTGCAACATTTCCACAACTGTGGGGAAGGGGAGTACACGTATGGAGGAATTGCTGACATAATTGTAAGTATTTTACATTAACATTATAAATTGAATAGTAAGGTAACACGTTTGTATACTTGAGATGATGTCAAAAAATTTGTATGTCTAGGACTCTGTGGAGGAACGAGTCTCGCAATTACCGCCTCCAGTAGACGATACTGAGCGCTTGAACCGACTGAGTTAAGTGTATGCTGAGACAGTGAGGCCAGGCCACGGAAAAGTTAAGGGCCTCGGTCAAATGAAGACGATGCGTATACAATCTGGCCCAGGCGGGACATCAGCTGGCACACACATTGGCGGTTATGATCAAAGAGATGTTGATCGTTTGCTGGCTGAGGAGCGCGCGAGATACGAAAGATTGCTGGCCGAGCAACAAAGACAGCAAAACGAATTTGTGCGCCAGGAAGTACACAATCAGATGATGGCATGGTTTCAAGGCCAACAGGGAAACCTACCTAGTGGGTTTTCCCAACCAGCTAGTGCATATCCTCCTTACCCAGCTTATCCTTCATATCCTCCCGCCCCTTCCGCATCTGGTTACGCCCCTTATCCTCCCCCTGCCCCTTATCCCTCGGCCGGTCCTTCTACTGGTATTCCTCCTGTTCCTCCTACTGGTTTTCCCACCGCACCTAATCCTCAGGCCTCTCCTGCTCGTCCTCCCGCTTCCGGTCCTTCATCGTCTCGTCGCAATTCCATCTCTCCAACTGGGTTTATAGACCTACTTGAAAGAGGTACATATTCTAGTTACCCCCCGAGGGGTAATTATTCCGGAAATGAAAGAGGTGATGATGATGATGATGATGATGAGAGTTAGGATGTCATAAATATTTGAACATGTTTTGGAACTATATTTGTTGGTTTGATATTTTACTGTTTATTTGGATTTATATGTCTGGATATTTGAGCATGTGAGTTTGTTATTATCATTATTATTGATTATTAGTTATGAATATTGTTGAATATTAAAATTTTATTGATTTTTAAAAAGTATATTCATCAATATAAGTGTATATGTGTACACATATTAGTAATTAGTGAAGAGAATTTAAAAAGTATGTATTTTAAATTTTATTGATTTAAAAAAAACGATCAATATATGTGTATATATGGACACATATTAGTAAGTAGTGAAAAATAATTTAAAAAGTATGTATTTTATAATTTTATTGATTTAAAAAAAAACAATCAATATATATATATATATATATATATATATATATATATATACACATATTAGTAATTAGTGAAAAAGAATTTAAAAAGCTAAATATAAATGTACACAAATATATAAGTAGTGAAAAAGAATTTATTGATGTATTCATTAAAAATATTTTAATATTATAAATAATAAAAATAATATATATAAGTGATAGTTTAATTTTATATGTAATAATAATTTACATATAAAGTATAACAAACAATTAATATTAATTAGTATGATATTTAAAATATATAACACAAAAGTATATGAAATATATATATTACACCCTAAAACATAACAACTAAATTGTCTTGTCCAAGCGGCACGGCAAAACAAGCAAGATCTCTCTATACTTAGAGGTCGCGTGTTCGAAACTTGAGGGGGGCGAATTTCGCCCAATTAAAGTTGAGAGTGAGGTTGGAGGGTGGTAGCCTAGCGGATCCGCGGGGGAGGGTTTGTGTTAGAGGTCGTGGGTTCGAAACCCACGAAATTGTATTTTTTTTCGGAGGAACTGGACGAGGGAAGTACACGAGGGAATTTCCCTCGCCACGTCAGCCGAGGGAAAATTCCCTCGCCAACCGCCGTCAGAGTTAAAGAGGGTTTATTTCCCTCGCCCACGTTTCCCGAGGGCTTTAAAGAGGGAAAATTCCCTCGTGCCCCATTCCCGAGGGATTAATTCCCTCGCCCTTCACGAGGGCTTAGCCGAGGGAATTTTTGACGAGGGATTTTTTTCCCTCGTCTCTTCCCACGCGAATTCCCTCGTTAAAACCCTCTCCAATTTTCGAGGGATTCGTTTTTCCCTCGTGCACAGATTGGCGACGAGCATTTTGGAGAGGGAATAAATCCCTCTTCAATACCCTCTCTATCTTCAATTCCCTCTCCAAAACCCTCTCCAAAACCCTCTTTAAATCTTCTTATTTTTGTAGTGTTTGCATTAGTAATCAATTTTTAATATCGACACTTATCTCATCTGGCCTACAATTTTTGTGTTGGAAAAAAAAAATCAAATACTAATTAATTTTAGTACCAATTTTATTTCTGATACAAATTTTTTTTTTTATCAGAAAATTTAATAACTGATACTAAATTGTTTTTAACATTAGCTATTTTTTTTGTACTGATTATCATCATAAAACTTTCCGTGATTTTGCTAGCAAGTACCTCCCAACAAAATTCAAGTATGTTTTCCCTAAATTGAGGATAAATATAATGCACACCAACTGATTTTGATGTAATTCACATATATCTTTCATTGCTCAGGAAATCATTACATGTTGAGTATTATCTCAAAGTCACTCATGCTAAAAATTCATTGGAGAACATTTAACTTTCTATGTATATCCATTTGCTGCAAGTGTTGCACTCTTGATCTAACCTACATGCTTCCGAGTCTGCGCCAAAATAAAAATTAAAAAAATCATTAGTTCTTAATTTCTTTCAAAATATTCAGGACAAGAAACTAGTATAAATTAAATTAAAGCATAAAAAAGATATAAAATAAAAGAACATTTAGATTTCGTTAATGATGAATTACCTATCACAGTTGACACTAGGATCAATGGGCACAGGGGTAGTGATGTGGCAAAGGTCGGGAATCCGTTTAGCGTTAGCAGCGTTAACTCCCACTGATTTGGCCGCCTGCTTCAAGCACGTGCACAACCCTTTAAGTTGACTCGGGTCCGACCCGACCAGCTGGTTTAGCGATGCCGCCCCAGAGCAGCATGGGACCGAGACAGTAGTACTCAAGCCGAGCAAGAAGGGCTCGCATGGTATGAGCTTTGTGATGGCGTCTCCACAGCTAATTCCGCTCTCAATCTTCGTCGCCACCCCCAAAATCAACAGCCCTGCGATCCACAATGAGTTGGACATTCTTTAATAACTTAAACAAAGTATAGAAATATTACTATATATTTGAGAACTGTAGTATGTTATATTTTTTTTGTGAAATGATCCTCCAATTTCACTCCTTTTATAGAGGGGTAGCCAAGGCGCAGGCTTTTGAACTAAATTTTAAAACTAGCGGGATCGATGATACATTAATTTTTATTTCATTTAATTTATAATGTAATTTTTAGTACGCGATCTATGATAATTAATTATGATACATGTATTCAAGCAAAAGTTATTAGGAAATCTAATGTATGAAAAGTGATTCTTGATTTCTAAATTTAACCGTTGGGTATAGTTTATGGAAATTGTTTTTAATTTTGAGAAATGCCATTACTAGTTACGGAGATTGGAAACTTGATTTAATTATTTCTTAAAAATTTTGATTCATAAAGAGATGTTATGGAAAATTATTAGAAACAGAAAAGTAATTAATTAATGCTCCAAAATTATATTTAGAGGAAGATTTTTATTTTATTTTATTTTATTGAAACACAAATTTATTTTTAGAGGAAGACTTTTATTTTATTTTATTGAAACACAAATATTTGCATTACACTGTAACATGTAATATATGTTGCGTCACAAATTCTAGCATGCACTTGGATTTTAAACTCAATTTGAACTTCAATTTTGATTTGACCGCTGCTAATAACACTTGAACTTTTGCTCTTTAAACCCGAAATAGTTTTTTTTACCAAATTAGTCTAATGTAATTAGACTATTATACCCTTTATTCCTTAAAATCTATTAAAACATAAAATTTAGTTTTTTCTCAATACACCCAATCCCAACTTTTTTCTTCTTCATCGTAACTTATTTCCTCCCCCCACACCCAAACTTTTTCTTCATCATAATTCACTCAACCACTTGAATACTCATGAGAGATATCATGAAGGAAGAACACAATTTGAAAAATACATGTAATGTAAATTTTCTATGAGTTTATTGTTCTATATGGTATGTGTTATGGTATAAATCTATTTAGAGAAGAACATTTAGGGTTTAAAAGTTGTATTGGCCTAGTTATGTTCGCGGATTTAAGGTTCAGGAATTCTGAAAATCGCGCATGTTTGGCACATCAAAGCCGAACATTTATCATTATGTTTGGCTAGAGTTGGTCAAACGCAATGATAAATGTTCAATCACTGTTGGCCAAACATTATGAATAAAGTTTGGCCACTGTTCGCCAAACTTTTCTTCTTCCAGGGCGCTGAGTGAGTGTTTTCCTTCTGCGTGCGTGTGTTTGAGTGTGTTTTTTTTTTTGGATTTGGAAGTGTGTGTTTATTGTAGGGTTTAAGATTTGGGTGTATGAAAATATTAAAATTTAAATTTAGGGATAGAAAAGATAATATATTACGGGTGTTTTGAGTAAAATTAGAAAATAGGCTCGGTTGTGAAGAGCAACGGGTGTGAATAGCAAAAGTTCGGGTGTTATTAGCCGTGACCTTTTGATTTTTTTTAAAACACACACAAACACACTGAACTGTGTGTTTTTCCAATTGTTGTATTAGTGATTACTTTTTGGGGTATCACTGATTAATTTTTAGGGTATCATTAATTATTTCTTGGGTTATTACTGATTTCTAATTGAGAATTTCTTTTAAAATCCAAATGCACACCATACACTCAAATTCAAGTTGAGTGTCATATAAAAAACAACCCTCTTTCTTAATAATTAATTTTTTTTTTATAACGTGAATATGATGTAATTTTGGGTATTCATTATTTGTGAATAAAATTTTGGCATTTTTTTCGGAGAGAGTCTCACGGTAAGGTTGTTCATAAATTAACACAAATTGACATTTATTCCTTCAAAAGTGTTAAACCATTGTATCCAATTTATGCTCCGTCTTGTATGAAAGGGTCTCATACAAGCACTATAAAAAAAAAAAATTACTTTTTTGTTGACGAAATAGCAAATGAGGATAAAAAAATACATATTTTCTGCTCTGCTCTAATGGTTGAGCTTTGTGCATATTGTAACTGCAACGATAATCTAAAAAATCCAAGTACTAGATTGTAGAATATATCATCATGCATGCGTATCATGCATGCCAATGCCATGCATGCATTCATCAAACACTCAAGAAGTTGTTACGGTTGTTACGCCAGCTCACGCTCACAACTTACATTCATACACAAGCGGTTAGTTAGTTTGTTAGTCAAGAAGATGCTAGATCAAGTTTGTTAGATCGATAGGGCGGTTACCAGACTATCTCTATAAATGCAAATGATGTAATAGTTCCTATCATTGTATTGATTCACTTTTCATGAATGAAATCCTTATTCTTCTTCCTCTAGTTTCCTAACTTCTACATGGTATCTAGAGCCTGATATTTCTTCATTTTTTTGGGCAATCATGGCGACTCGTCTTGATACCGCACGGCCTGCTCTACATTCTTCTTCCTCTTATTCTACTGGTTCAATGGATCATACTCTTCAATAGTAATGGGAATGAGATTGAAAATTAGTGTAATTAGCATGTTTTATGAGAATAAAATCACTACTTCTCCTCCTAAATAAGGTAATCACTACTCCATTTTGATTACCCTATTCTCTTCCTACAATCATCCTCCTCAATCACTACCCCATTCCTCCATCAACAACCATTTGTTGTCAACTTCTATTCCAAAATTGGGACATGACACTAGCAATGGTGTCACCATTGGAACACTCCTTCTCCTAACATATCATTTTTCTTATGAGGGCGTAGATGGAAATAAATTTTCATTCCCATTACCATTGAAGAATTGCTAACCGAGCGCCCCCTCAGTTCCATAACAATGATTCCCCAGGCATGAAACTAATCTCCATTACCTTAGATGGCCGTAATTTTGTGTCATGGAGTAAAGCTGTTCATTTAGCTCTCGATGCTAAAGCTAAACTTGGCTACATAGATGGCTCTATTGTAGCTCCTGTAGATCGATCCTCTGATGTATTTTTAACCTGGCTAAGAGCAGATTGCATGGTCTCTTCATGGATTATTGGTGCTATGGCAAAGGATCTTGTGGACTCCTTTATTTCATGCAAATCTGCTCGATCACTCTAGCTCAACATTTGTGAACAATTTGATGTCACAAATGGTACGAAATTATTCCAGTTTCAACAAAGTGTTTACCATTTGAAGCAAGGGCATGATGCTATACATGTTTATTTTGGAAAATTACAGAAGCTTTGGGATGAATTAGATGAGTTTTCTTCCATCAAAGGTTGCACCTGTGGAAACTGCATATGTCAAATAGAGAAACAACTACAGGATAAAGAGATGCATAACAGATTGGTTCAGTTTCTCAAGGGTTTAAATTCGGAGTATGAAGCTATTAGAAAATCAACTTCTTATGATTGATCCATTACCATCTATCAACAGAGCCTATTCTACTGTTCAAAGGATTGAGCAACATAACAAGGATGATACCATTGAAGATGCACCAGTTCTATTCAGCAAGGCTAAGGGTAATTCCAAATCTAATACTTCTTCTTGGTCCAAAGGTTATTCTACTCAGAATTATAGATCTAAGGAAGATAAAGATAAGCTTACCTGCTCTCATTGTGGAGGAAAGAGGCATGAAGCCTCTCAGTGATTCAAACTACATGGCTATCCAGATTGGTATGATAAACTGAAGAATGCTAAGAAAACTGCTACTGCAAATTACTTGGGTGAAGGTCATGTTTCTGAAGGGAATGACAGTGCCATCTCTCACATAATTCAAAAGGAGTTAGCTAAGTATTTTTCCACACGACCAGTGATGACTGATAAGTCCAATTCACATGACACAATTGCAAACATGGTGGATTTTGCAGGTACCTTACATTGTACGTAGTCTATCTGCACTTGATGATATTAAGCATGGTTCTTGGATCCTTGATACTGGAACCAGTAGGCATATGACATTTGACAAATCACTCTTCACATCTGACCTTAAACCTTTAAATGATCATATATCTGTCTTCTTACCTAATGGAGAAACTATAATAGTTACACATTATGTCCATATTACTCTCAGTACTTCTCTTATCTAATTACTTGATGTCTTATATGTGCCCAACTTCAAGTACAACCTCTTATCTATTTCATATTTGCTCTCACACCCTGATCTTAAGTGCCTATTTTCTTCCTCCAATTGTGAGATACATGACCAGAAGAGTAAAAGAATCATTGATGTTGGACAGTTGATTGGAAAACTATATGTACTAAGGTATTTTACTGATGTTATTCCTTCCCTTGTATCTGCATCTTTTAATGCTTCCTCCAGTGTCATCAACTCTACTTCCCTTGATGTCTGGCACAAGAGATTAGGACACATTTCTTCATCTGTATTCAAGCACTTATGCTTTTACCCACTTATCAATAAAACAGATGATGTTTCTTTACCATGTACAACTTGTCACTTAGCTAAACAAACTGGACTTGCATTCCATCCTAGCTCTATTAGCACTGATCATGCTTTTGACTTGTTACATGTTGATATCTAGGGGTCATATAACTATTCATCCATTACCAACACACCTTATTTTCTCACAATTGTTGATGATTATACTAGATCTACATGAACCTTCTTGATTAAACACAAATCTGATACACTGTTAACCATCCAAAATTTCACCAAGCTTGTTCTTACTCAATTTAAAACACATATCAAAGTGATTAGAACAGACAATGGTTCTGAGTTCATGAGCAAATATGCTCAAACTTACTTTACATCCCTTGGAATTGTCCATCAAACGAGTTGTGCCTATACACCACAGCAGAATGGTGTTGTTGAGAGAAAACACAGACAAATACTTAACATAGCTCGAGCTCTAATGTTTGAATCCAATGTTCCCATGAAGTTATGGCCATACTCAATCCTTACTACCACTTACCTCATTAACAAAATTCCCATTGCTATTATTTCCTGGAAAACACCACATGAGTTACTGTACCTTAAAGCTCCAGATTACTCTCATCGCAAAACCTTTGGTTGCCTTTGTTTCTCCACAAACACCACTCCACAAAAGTCCAAATTCACCCCAAAAGCTACAAAATGTATCTTCCTTGGTTATATGGCTTCTCAGAAAGGTTATAGGTTATATGATTTACACTCTCATTCCATTTTTGCATCAAGGGATGTTAGATTTTTTGAAAACATCTTTCCATTTCAGTCTCCTTCATCCCCTTCTTCTTCACATATATCTATATCTATGCATTTTATAGATGATGATTTCTGTGATAATCACACTTCCTTACCTGCTGATATATCTCTCAATCATCTCCCTCGGGAACTGATCATCCCATTCAGAATGAATCTGTTACATCTACTACTCCTCCCATTCACAGTGAACCAGTTCCATCTACTTCTCCTCCTCATATGCTCAATACACCAGTTGTTTCTACTTCTTCTTCACCTCTTTTACCTGTTCAACCCTCCAGAAGGTCCTCCAGACCTATTGCTAAGCCAAGTTTGGTTAAAAGACTTTGTATTATGTAGTGATACTGATTTACTGTCCACACAATGTTTTCTATCAGACTCGCCTGTTTCTACTAAGTTCTCATTTCTCTTTGGTCAAGCCTACACTACCTTTACTGATACTGTCTCCAGTTCTAAAGAACCATCCTCTTATCATCAAGTTGTGGGTATCTCTCAATGGGAGGATGCCATGCAACAAGAATTACATGCCTTGGAGGTCAATAAAACTTGGGATTTGGTACCCTTACCTACACACAAGAAGCCCATTGGTTGTAAATTGGTCTTTAAGCTTAAGCTTCATCCTGATGGTTCTATTGACGGGTATAAAGCTAGACTTGTTGCCAAAGGATATCATCAGCAACATGGGATTGACTATGATGAAAGCTTCTCACCTGTAGCCAAGCCAGTAACTGTTAGACTACTCATTGCTTTGGCAACTGCTCATAATTGGCCCCCAAACTTGATGATTGCAAAACTGCTCCTACTCCATTTCCTCAGGGTCTCAGATTATCTAAAACAAGTGGTACACCTCTTCCTCAAGCAGACAGATATAGAAGAATTGTAGGGAGGCTCTTGTATCTTGGCTTTACATGGCCAGATATCACCTTTTATGTTCAACAGTTAAGTCAGTTTGTTAATGCCCCTCGTTCTTCACATTGGGACACAATGCTTCACCTACTTCGATATCTAAAGGGTACCACTTCACATGGCCTATTTTATCTAGCTGCACAACCTCTCAAATTAACAGGTTTTTGTGATGCCGACTGGGGTTCATGTCTTGACACACGCCTTTCAGTAACAGGATATTGCATCTTTCTTGGTTCTTCCCTGATATTATGGAAAACCAAGAAACAATCAACTGTTTCTCGCTCATCCACAAAGGCAGAATATCGAGACATTGCTACCACCTCCATGGAGTTAAAATGGATATCTTACATAACTTCAGACTTGCATCTTCAACTACCCCTACCTGTTTCCTTAGCATATGACAATCAAGTTGTCATTCACATTACTGAAAACCCGGTTTTTCATGAACGAACCAAGCATATTAAGATAGATTGTCATCTTGTGCGGAATCTATATAAAGACGGCTTCTTAAATCTTCACCATGTTCGTACATCAGACCAGATTGCGGATCTTTTCACCAAGTCTCTTCCAAAGTGCTCTCTTCTTCGGTTTCGTGACAAGTTGAACATGATTTCTTTGGAATCACGTCCAACTTGACGGGGGGATGTAGAATATATCATCATGCATGTGTATCATGCATGCCAATGCCATGCATGCATTCATCACACACTCAAGAAGTTGTTACGGTTGTTACGCCAGCTCACGCTCACAACTTACATGCATACACAAGTGGTTAGTTAGTTAGTTTATTAGTTTGTTAGTCAAGAAGATGCTAGATCAAGTTTGTTAGATCGATAGGGCGGTTACCAGACTATCTCTATAAATGCAAATGATGTAATCGTTCCTATCATTGTATTGATTCACTTTTCATGAATGAAATCCTTATTCTTTTTCCTCTAGTTTCCTAACTTCTACATAGATGCATAATAATGTCCACTAGCGAGGGTTACATTTCAAGCCAGAATTCTAATTGACAAGTAATAACCAGCGCTTACGTGTAGCAGTAAAAATTACCGTTTTTCATCTACATAAGCATCAGTAATATATATTTATACTATATTAAAAAGTGGCATGTCCATGAGAAACATTTTTGGACACTTTTGCCCTTTGTTTATTTTATTATTTATGTTTTAGTCAATTTAGTTATTAACTTACTTACTGCATAATTATTATAATTAACCCTTCATATACTCAATTGAATTCATCATTTACCTTCAACTTCTCCAATTCCGACTCTATTGCCTATTATGTACCATATTATGCGCCTCACTCGATTTTTACCGGCGTTGCTAAAATCATGTTCTCGACAACATAATATATCTCATCTTCAAAATATAAAAGGTTGTAACAATCATTCTGCTCCGCCCTTCATCGGCTTTGCACAATTAGGTATCTTTATTTTCTTTTCAATCAATTTCACATTCAGTTTTTGATTTACAGGCATTCCTATTTGCCGAATATCGATGCCTAAATTTGGTGGTTAATTTCGTCAATTTTCTTTGGTGATAGTTAAAGATATTCTAAATTTTTATTTCGCGTTTTACTATATTTATTGGATTTCACCCATTTTTTATTTAATTGAAGCTTTAATTAACTTTGTTTGGGATTTTTTTATCATATCCTATACTCTTGTTGTCTTAATTTCACGTTCATTTTCAAGGAAACGTTCAAATCCCATCGGAAATAGGATGATGTAATTTCCACAATATGTTGGTGTCGTTGCATGACAAATTTCTAAATATAGCGACAATGTTTCTTTGTCTTTTAATCAGAATCGAAATATTTAAGTTTCCTATATGGTGGATAACAGTAACTAATAATTATGCAACCATTATTCTGCATATATTAGAACCTTCAAAACTTTAAAAACATATGGGATGCACAAGTGAATAAACTCTATCAGTGCAACTATGACTTTAGAGACCATCATGAGATGTAGATCCAACACTTAGGAATACAATCATCATGTAGAGTATCATGTTTTATTTAACTAAAAATTTAGTCTCCTCCAGTGATGCTAAAAACTAGATTAAGTAGCAACCGAATAGTTTCTGGCATTTGACGGCTATTGGGTTATCCATGTCATGGAGGTTCAGATCTTCTCGGCACATCTGATTTTGGGCAAAATTTTTTATTTAGGCCAAATACCAAATTTGATTGCACAAATAGGGGTCCTGGAATTTTTTTTACGAATATAGGGTTGATCGCGCCTGGGAGAGGCGATCAACTGAGTAGATCGCGCTCCCCAGGCGCGATGCACAATGGGCCCCCTTTTCTACCCCTTGATCGCGCCTGAGAGATGCGATCAAAAGGAGTAGATCGTGCTCCCCAGGCGCGATCAACACAAAGAATGGCCACGTCGTGGATTGCCTCTGGCAAGGGCGATCCACGACAACTTTGTCAGCCTTCACGTGGCCAGCCATAAGATTCACACGCGGTCTGACCACTATTTTGGCACTACATGCGTGCCTAAAATCCATATAACACATGCTTTCCTTCTTCTTCCTCATCCCCTTTTCTTATCTTCCTCCCCTGCACGAAAATTTCTTCTTCTTCCTCCTCCCATTTTCTTCTCTTCCTCCCCTGCACGAAAATTTCTTCCTCCCCTCACTAGTATTTCAGTTTTGTTCTTCTTCCTCCCCTCCCCTCATTGCACCGAAAATTTTAGTACTCCTTTCAAAATTTATCCATCATTTTAGTATTCCTTCTCCCCTCTTTATTCTGTCCGAATTTTAGTCAAAAAAAAAAAAAAAAAACACAAGGGCTGCTACAAACCAATCCCCACAAAAATGTAAGTATTTTGATATTTTTAAATTTCTTGCAGTTTTTTATTTTATTCTAAAATTTATTTTTCTCAACTTGCAGTCTCACATATACACAAAAATAAAAGCTAGTTGGTATTTTGCTATCTACCTGAGGAGTACAGACACTACTATCAAAAGGTAAATTTTTCAAAAACTAATTAATAATATTTTTTGAATTTTTTTGCATGCATATATTATCTTCTTTTTTTTAAATAACGGTGCACAGGAAATATGCTACTAGATGAAAAATTCTCAGTATATATATATATATATATATATATATATGTAAATTGCAATTATAATATACATAGTATTTATTCTTGGTTCTAAAGAAACAAACAATGTTATTAAATATTTTAATGAATTTGGAGTCAAACATTACACAATGTTATTAATATTTAATGTTTTTTTACTGTTTTATTTTTTAATTTAATTATTTTAATATATAAATTATTTTGAGGTGTTTAATATCATTTCACTTGAAGAAACATCAATCAAATTAAGGAATATCATATTTAGGAGGATGCAATTTTTTTTCTCTTTTAAAAATGTGAATTTGTTAAAAAATGTAAAACTAATTCATTTATATTAATTATATAAGAGGAAGGAATCGAGCCGAGTAAATTACACAAATTTAAAATAGGAGTCCCTTCCTTCTACAAAAGTGAGAGTGATAGAGGAGTGTACCAAGTGGCACAAGTTTTTAACTAATTTGAAAGATATGAAATTCAAATTATTAGGAAACTATGTTGAGTTTGCATTTATAAAATATCTTAATACATAGATGTGTTTTGTCTTTTTCCTTTTTTGACTATTACAAAATTGTGTAGCCACCACCATAGTCAATTAGTCACATAAACTAGTTCTCATGGAAGTCGGCAACTGTAATTGAAGACATGGCAAATTGCCAACCCAATATTAAATTATAAGTATGTGCAACTAAAAGTATATTCTAGAAAAATAATTAAGACTAGCCACACATACAAATATAAATATTAATGTGCATTTACTTTTACATAATAAAATTAAAATCCACCCTACTCAAAATAAAAATAAAAATAAACACAGATTTTAAAAATACCACGGATTACAAAAACCACTAGTTTAAAAAAAAACTGATTTTTAAAAACCAGAAAAAAAAAGAAAAACATAAGTGATTCTTGTGTGACTTAAGTGCATAGTATACATTTGAATTTTGAGTCTAATTTCAAATTAATTTTAATTTTTCAAAACTCTACTTAATTAATAAACTTTAAAAAGTCAAAATTAATTTAAAATTGGACTCAAAATCCAAATGCATGTTATGCACTTAAGTGAAACTTTATAGTAAAATTTATGGTTTCAAACACAACAAATGATAATTTATTGATGCTTGTGAAAAATAAAAGCAGACTATTTTTATAGAACGAAATTGGAGATTTATTACGGTCGTGAAAATAAACTAACATAGTCTGTGACAATTTGAAATGAGCACAATTCAGATAAAATTAAATTATTTAATCAATTAAATTGGATCAATTAGAAAAAAATCAAGTGGGTTTTTAAATAATATTATTTGTATTAAGAATAAGTATTAATTAATTAGCAATTGTTTTCTTTGAAATGTAATATTTGTGAACAATTGAACCGTACAACTAGAGTTATAACATGTTGGGTAAATCCGTCCTGGTGTGCATAGAGTGTGAGTTGGGTCAAGTATATATTAGCATGTCTGAGCTGGGGGCGAGCCCACTTTATTTAAAAACCAAAAAAAAAATATATATATATATATATATATAATTTTAATACTCCCTCCGTCCACCAAAATTTTACCCGCTTTCCTTTTTGGTCCGTCCACCAAATATTATTTTGTATATCATATTATAAATTTTATTGAATTATAAATTTATTTGGAATATATCCTAAAATTATTAATAAAAATATATTGTTTGATAGGAACTAACTTATAAAAAGTTAAATTTTAATTTTAAAAAAATTATATCATGCATAAATAAATATATTATATTACAATCAACTATTTTTAATTCTCATCTAACAACTAATCGAATCAAGCCAAGAATCTGCATCATTCACTCCCAGTTCCTAGTTCCCAGTCCCAGATAGATAATATAAAACCATGTCATGCAAGTCAAAACTCAATTTCCCACGAAGTATTATTTAATTGCTTAGTAATAGTAGATATTTCTTTAAGAAATATTAATGTGTATCACTACTTTAAGAAAATATCTAATTAAAATAACCATCTTATTTATAAATTTTATGATACGATTTGGCAAAAATACGTCTATTTATATTTATTTTATTATATATAATACATGTAATAAAATAAAAATATAGATTTTTTTATCTAAATATGCAACCATTAAGTATATTTCTGTATATAGTATAATTAGACATTAAAATTTATAAGTGTGTTGTGTTATTGAAGATATGTCAATCTCTCGCGATATTGGAATCCTTGTGCGCTCTTGTGGAGCTGTTATTGGAACTAGAAGAGTTGATCGTATGCTTGATTTCTATGGTTTATTACGTGTGTTGTCTGAGATTACGGGGTTAGATTTGCGAGTGTATTCTTTGAATGTGTCTTGCATAATAAATAATGGGAATGCCTCCACTAGTTGTCCTATTAGGAACAACAACGACCTTCTATTTTTCTTCTACAAGCGGGGCTCAATTCAGTTGAGCTATTAGTGGAGGTTGAAATGAAGGTGCAGTACCCAGCATCCCATGGTCAGTGGGAGAACCAATACTATCCTTCTGAAGAGTCAGTTCGTGGCGGTGCCAATATGGATAGACCTTCAAACATTGCATACGAGGCCCTGCAAGTGAACCATAATGAGTGGGGTGCTTGGGAAGATGAACCCTACCAACGTTTAGGGTCTAGTCATGCCGGTGGTTCAGATCCTAATATTGGACCTTCTGGTATCACTAAGATGATGGGACCTATCGACACCTCCATAGCTGATATAGAAGGTGATCTATATCCAGACTTTACTTGTAATTCTGAACCAAGCGATAATGGTTCTGAGGACGAGGGGCTGCCTAATGAGGATGATACCACTAACAAGCCTTGGATGCCAAGTGTTGATGTACCAAATTCTCTAATGCCAAGAGTGAGACCTCATCCAAATTTGGTTGGAGTGCCATTTTTTTATAGGTCATGTGATGATGTACCTGTTGATTCAGTAGGCGTTCCAAGTGGTGATCTGGGCTACGATGCGGATGATGGAGTTTTGAGGTTAGGAATGATCTTCAAAGATAAAGATACTGTGATCAATGTCGTGAAGGATTACTCGGTCTGACATGCAAGACGTGAGTACAGAGTCGAAGAGAGCAACTCGAAGTCAATGAAGTTGATGTGTAAGCAGAACTATGCAAGTGAGAATGACCACTATTGCTCGACATTGCAACACTGTGAGTGGCATTTGCGCGCCTCATACCGTAAAAGATTTGGTCATTGGGATATCACCAGGTTGGGACCGCCACATACCTGTCTGATGGATATTGACTCACGCAGTCATTCAAATCTATGTAAAAACTTGCTTGCAGCTGACTTGGAGAGTCTCAAACAAGTTGAACCAGCATACGACGTTAAATGTGTCGTGGAGCATGCAGATAAGAAATATAATTACACTATTTCATATCAAAAGGCATGGCAAGCGTTGAAACGTGCTAGAGAGAATGTGTTCGGAACTTGGGAGAGTTCATGTCAGTATTTGCCCAAGTATATGAGGGCCTTGCAGAAATACACTCCCGGGACCATTGTGGAGTGGAAGCACAAGGCAACGATTGAGTGGAATGTGGACACGTTGGGCTATGTCTTCTGGGCATTCAAGCCATGCATTGAAGCATTCATGCATTATCGAAAAATACTTTGTGTAGATGGTACTCACCTTTACACTAAGTATAAACACAAATTGTTGATTGCTAACACCCTTGATGCCAATCAGAAGATCATTTCAGTAGCATATGCCATTGTTGACGATGAAAGTTATAAGTCTTGGAAATGGTTTCTTAATATGTTAGCCACATATGTTGTTGGTGATATGGAGGGGGTATGCCATATTTCCGATAGACATAAGGGTATATTGAAGGCAGTGGACGAAGTCCCAGTATTTTCACCACCAAGAGGAGTGCACCGTTATTGTTTAAAACATGTTGCTTCAAATTTCAATACTCAGTTCAAAAGTCAAAAGCTGAAGGACTTGTGTTATGTTGCGGGAAGAGCATTGTTTTGCCACCCCCCAAAGTTACGGTCCTTAAAAAACAATTTACCCTTGTATTTTGTAACTACACTTCATTGTATTGCGATAATATTCAAAATCACTTATAAGTGTCTCTATTTCTTGAATAACTAGTACTTCAATGAATTTAATATTTTCCATCTTTAAACATCTCACTTCTCAATTAAGGAACGTATGGCGTGTGATTACTGTGTTACGGTGTTAGCTTAAAGTGCATATATGAAGATACCTTAAGGAGGAATTAATAATACCCAATAAACAATCAATAATATCCCAAAAAGTAGTCACTAATACATCATTTGAAAAAAAAAAAAAACACATAGTTCGGTATGTTTTTATGTGTTTTGAGAAAAATCTAAATTGAAATCAAAATTGAGCTTATAATCTGAATGCATGCTAGAATTTGTAACAGAACATATGTTACATTGTAACACAAAGATTTGTGTTTCAAGTTTCAACAAAATAAAATAAAATAAAAGTCTTCCTCTAAAAAAAAATTGTGTTTCAATAAAATAAAATATAATACAAGTCTTCCTCTAAAAGGATCTTAATTGCTTTTCTATTTCTAATAATTTATCATAACAACTCTTTATAAATCGAAATTATAAAGAATAATTCAATCAAGTTTCCAATCTCCTTAACTAGTAATGACATTTTTCAAAATTAATAACAATTTCCATAAACTATTCCCAACTGTTAAATTTGGCAATCAATTAAGAATCACTTTTCGTGATTGTTTGCAAACTCTGTTTTATAAGTAGAATTGATTTTTATTTGAAAAAAATAAATTCCGCAATGTTTGCAATCACTATTTTAAGCACTTAAAATCAATTTTGTCAAAGCAGATTTTACCTGCTTTTGGATTCTCTAAAATCCATTCTAACTTAACCACTCTACAAATAACTACCCACTATCAATAAAAGTGATTATTTTGCAAACATATTACTTCCTAAATCTAATTTAAAATCACTTTATTTTCAAACACCAACATTTTTAATTTTACAACAAAAATTAATTAATATCACTTCTACAGATTGGTCCCAAAAAAATTATTTGGTCCCATAACTTATCGATTGTCCGATTTTGGTCCCAAAAATTTTGACTCTTCAATTTTGGTCCCATAACTTCTATGGTCTGCCCAATTTTGGTCGCATTCTTGCAGGGAAATATCTTTTTGGTCACATAACTTATCGAGTGTCCGATTTTAGTCCCAAAAAATTTAACTTTCAATTTTAGTCCCGTAACTCCTATGGTTTGTCCATTTTTCAACCACATATTACTGATATGGAAAATATAATTAAAATATACAAAACAAAAATGTTGTAGCCATTTCATACCACAGGTCGGCACCGACCTCGATCCGGTCAGAAATGGCGGAGCAATGTGGTCGCGACAGAAACGATCTAATCAGACACCTTCCGACCGCCATTGACTCTGATCCCCTCCTTCCGACCTCAGTGTCGAGGTCGGCATCAAGCTCCAGAACGTGCCCACCTCGTTCTGGATATATGACAACTGGGCCGAGATCGGACCGGGCCCGCCTCGATTGAACAAAGCGTTCAGAGTTCTCCTCAGCATGGCCAAGGTCCAAAAAAAAGGCCTGCCGATCTTATGACATGTCAGAGGCCGACCTCCGACCATAAAGGTTTCCGACCCGCGAATGGAAAGAAGAGCACGTAATAGAATCTGGCGAGATCTTCCCATAAGAGGTAAAGAGCCGCCTCTGTACTCAGTGACAGAGAGAATATTCCACCAAAATGAGAAAATATTTCAGAGAATCATCCTTTTCGGACACGTGTCAACGTATTAGAGACCGGCCGCCTGCAGACTAAGGTGTACGAACGCCCGCGGGTCCTCAGAGACTGGAAGCATTTAATGCCTTTGTCCCCAGAGGGATCAAAAAGACGTATATACCCTTGTATAAAGAAAACTATATATAGTCCCACTTTTGTATCAAAGAGATAGAGTTCAACATATTCAATCAAAGCAATACTATACACATTTAAGTTTAGGGACTCAAAACCCCTGACAAATCTAGGTGTTCTTACATTTATACATTCATCATCATCATTCACTAAATCATTCATGAAGCATTTATAATATCTCTCATTTTATGTTTTTACCAAAACTCACTTAGATAGCCATTAATTCCCAGCCTTATTTATTTGGTAAACAACAGAAAAAAAAAATTGTTTTGCGGACACATACTCGAGGGTGTCGTAAAGGCCCAAATTTGGGCAGAATGTGAGTTGAGCATGACAAAAAAGAGCACCATATTTGTATTTTTGAAGAAAATGAGACCAAAATTGGACAATTCCTAGGAGTTACGGGACCAATATTGAAGAGTCAAAAATTTTGGGACCAAAATTGGACACTTGATAAGTTATGGGACCAAATAACTTTTTTTCTCCTCTCAACTATATAGCAATATTTCTATACTTTGTTTAAGTTATTAAAGAATGTCCAACTCATTGTGGATTGTAGTAGGGCTGTTGATTTTGGGGTGGCGACGAAGAGTGCAAGCGGAATTAGCTGCGGAGACGCCATCACAAAGCTCATACCATGTGAGCCCTGCTTGCTCGTCTGGAGCACCACCGTCTCGGTCCCATCGCTAAACCAGTTGGTCGGGTCGGATCCGAGTCAACTTAAAGGGTTGTGCACGTGCTTGAAGCAGGCGGCCAAATCAATGGGAGTTAACGCCGCTAACGCTAAACGGATTCCCGACCTTTGTCACATCACTATCCCTGTGCCCATTGATCCTAATGTCAACTGTGATAGGTAATTTATTATCTACGAATCATAGTTTTCTTCTTTTAATTTATATATTTTTTATGCTTTAGCTCAATTGGTTGAGGACACCACCTAAGACCCAGAGGTCTTGAGTTCGAGACATGGAGAGGCAATTTATTTCCCTATTATGGTGGGGTGGTGTTCCCCTATTGTGGTGGGGTGTTGTTCCCCTCTTGTGGTGGTTGCGGTTCCGACTGTAATTCGGTTGTGGTTCGGAGTTGCAGGTTCGGGTGGTACCCCTCTTGTGGTGATTGCGGTTCTGATCTATAGCGAGATGAAAAGTTGTTGTCATGTACCCGGTGATCGAAGGAGCTATTGTAATTGATTATGTTAGGAAACTATTGTAATTGATTACCTTTCCAAAAAAAATTATACTAGTTTTTTTGTCCGGAATATTTTGGAAGAACTTAGGAACTAATGATTTTTTTTATTTTATTTTGGTGCAGACTCTGAAGCATGTAGGTTAGGTCAAAACCACAACAAGTGCAGCAAGTGGATATATATAGAGAGAGTTATTTGTTCTTCGATGAATTTTTATTATGAGAAAGTTTGAGATAATTATACTCAACATGTAATGATTTGCTGAGCAGTTAAAGATATACTCCCTCCGTCCCCTAATAATATTCACACTACCTTTATTCTTGTGTTTTAGCAAATGAATTGTTTATTAATATTTAAAATGATAAAGTGATTTTAAAAAAGGAGTAAGATAGATTCATCTCTACTCTATTATAAAACACTTTAACAATTATTTTATCATTTTAAATATTAATAAACAACTCGCTCGTTAAAACACGAGAAACCAGTAAATGTGAATATTATTAGAGGACAGAGGGAGTATATGAATTGCATCAAAATCAATTGTTCTGCATCATATTGATCAAGGTAACAATCGATTTCTAATTTTATGTCACTACTAAAGAAATCATACTTGAATTTTTTTGGGGGACTTGCTAACGAAATGATGGAAAGTTTTAGGGCCGGTTGGTTTGAAGGATTGTTTGGGATTGTCTTTATAATCTCAGGTAATCTCGTGTGTGGTTTGAAGGGTTGCACAAGACCATGGCACTGGATAGACTAGAACGACTATCTCGTGTACAATTCGATCCAGAAAATTTGGTTCTTGTCCAAATTTTCTGGTTCTAGTCTATCCGTTTTTCGGTAATCATTCTAATCCAATCCTAACTAATTCAATCTTATCTCGCAAACCTAATAATCAATATCAGAGAAATAGCTAATACTAAAAACAATTAGTATCAAATTATTAATTTTTCAAATATTAAAATATTTTGTACCGGAAATAAAATTGATACTAAAACTAATTAGTATTTGAATTTTCTTTTTCCCAACACAAGTCAAATGAGAAAAATCTCGGATATAAAAAATTGATACTAATGTGTATATTTAGTATCAAAATTATTTTCTAGGGAAAATTGGTTTTTTTGTCCTGTAAGTTTGGTCAATTTTGTTTTTCGTCCTTTAACTTTTGACTTTATTTTTTAGTCCGATAACTTTTAAAAAATTAACATTTTCGTCCTAAAACCGATAATTCTTTAGTCCTAAAATTAACATTTTAGTCCGATAACTTATTTTTTAGGACGAAAACGTTAATTTTTTGAAAGTTATCGGACTAAAAAATAAAGTCAAAAGTTAGAGGACGAAAAACAAAGTTGACCAAACTTACAGGACAAAAAAACCAATTTTCCTAATATAAAAATCCTGATACTAAAAACCTTAGTGGACCAAAATCTGATGCTTAACAAGTTGCGGTATAAAAAAACTATTTTTCTCAATTAAATATTGTGTTGTTATGTTTATAAAATTATTTTCTTATATAAGTTTGTAAGTAATAGTAAAAACACTAAAAAATAAAAGACATCAAATTCTGGTAAATCATGGGGAGTAATACTAATAAGTAGTGGCAACAAATTAGAGTTAAAAAAAATGAAACTGCTTTTTTTTATTTTAACCGGTTACAATATTGAAATCCTTCCTTTAGACGATGTTATACTTTATCCTGCTTTTTTTATTTTAACCGGTTACAATTTTGAAATCCTTCCTTTAGACGATGTTATACTTTATTTATCAGATAAGTTGAGATTTTCAATCGAGTTGACAACTCATCATGGGTCGGTATCACATGAATCAATCGCCAGATAAATGGAATAAAATTATCAATCCGTCCTAATCCAACGCAACAAACATGCCAAAGTGCTAAAATTGTAATATATTAAGTGAATAACTACTTCAACATTTTGCAAGGTTTAAGATTACAAAATATGAGTTGCTTCAGTATTTGCATAGAGTTGCATTAGAACAGTAGTCCTTAAAACTTGCATAGAGTTGCATTTGAAAGTAGTCCTTAAAACTAACACAAAATATGAGTTGCTTCAGTATTTAAACATAGATACCAGGATTCATTCAGCTAAGCAAAACTTAAACTAAATGCACTAAAATATAATAACATATTGCAAGGCATTTCGAATGGATAATCAGAATGAGCTTACATCGAGGCCGATGCTTTCGAGTGATACAGAACTTGGGGTGTGACGGATTGAATTGAAATAACATTTCTCCGGCATTTCAAACACATCAACTTTGTGAGTAGTTTTAGTCTTGAAGGAGTAGTGGATGAACATTCCATTCCATTTTAACAAGATGTCAACATCTCTAAATATTTTGATAGGGCAAGCTTCTGAATTGATTCCATTATACTCGAGAGTATTTCTCAGGACGAACTCCTTTGACCACGATTTGTCATCCCAATATTCTTTCATCAACCAAATGACAATTTCATGAGATGATGTATTATAACAGAAACCTACGCAATCCCCTGAAGTAAAGAGGCTCAGCATACCAATGATGTCAAATTGTCCATTTCGAGGAAAAGGACCAGACAAGGTGCTAAATTCATCCGTTTCAAGATCAAAACACGAAATCTTTGGGAGGAATGAGCCTTTGCTTACTTCACATGCCACCCAGTGAAGATTCCCATTTGCAAATAACCCAATGCTATGACCACTTTGCACGAGCAAAGGACAAGATGCATGCCATCTCTATGATCCTGTCCCAAGAGTGTACACATAACACTCGCCTTCACAAGTCCGCCACTCCTGTGTTTCATGAATATATTTACGATCATGGAAAATCGTAACAACCTTATACTTGCCACTCAGTTTGCTCGATCCAAATCCATATGGGGAAAATTGACTATTGGAGTTGAGAGTACAAGGAGGAAGACTGATATAGTTATGAGTGATTGGATTGCATATGTGAAGAGCATTAGATTTGGATAATAAAAGCAAACCATCAACTGAACCATGAAAGCTTCTAAAATTTGCATGATTGAATTTGGTGAATAGTTTGTAGTGGAGATTATGATTTCTAACATTGAACCCGTCTTCAAATTCAAAAAATTTGATCCCGTCAAAAAAAAAAAAAAATTTTGAACAAGTTTTGCCCACTCGGAAGGAGGATTGTCATCCCCGAGGTTGATTTAGAAAGATGAGTCTTGACAAATTCCCAAGTTTCAATTAAATTGAGCCATGACTTGTGAACACACTTGCAACTTATAATGGTTCGCAGGGGGAGTTTTTGAACAAATCTTGCTTCATCTCAAAACTCACACCCTGTTCAAAGGAAATAGATAGGAGTCTTAACAGTTACACGAGTGTAAATAAGAGGCATTTCAACTTTACCAATCAATTTTTATTTTATTTTTTGAGGAATTTTGCCTAATATTGCATGCTTTCTTATATACTAGAGGCATCATATATCATCAAATATTTTAATTTTTGAACAAATCTTGCTTCATCTCAAAACTTTACACTCTGTTCACAGGAAATAGGTACGAGTCTTAACTGTTACAAGTATTAATCTGAGGAATTTAGCCTTATATTGCTTTCTTATAGACAAGAGGCATAACCTGTGATCAAATATTTTAATTGACCTAAAATTCGTTCGACCCTAAAAAAATCCACATCACTTTCATGAAACCAAATACACATCCGCCGATTCTAGGTTCTTACGCTCTAAAACAACAACAATCATACTAGCCAAACTTCTCTTCCAACAATTAAGACAAGAATCAATTTAAGATTTAAAAATATGGCATAAATATATTCTTCAACTGTGTAAATGACTAAACTCTACCCTAAGCCCGAATTACGAATTTGGAAAAAGAAAATCTACGAATTTTCGGCAGAGAGAGTACCTGAGATTAGGGTGGCGCATCGTACTGGAGTCTCTCAGGAGTGAAGATGAAAAGGTTAAAAAATTAAAAGGCTTAGGTTATTTGCACTAGCCTTTGTGTTAATATTATACCAAGATTAAGCCACTACCTCTACGAGAAATACACTGTCTATTTCAAAATAACCTTTTCATATCCATATACTACTTAAAAGAAACGTACGTATTTGTTCGGAAAATTCGACACCACCGGCTGCTTCGTCGCCGAGTACTCACCCGCCCGCTTCACCGTCGAGTCGCGCCGACGCCGCTGCTGCCGCTCCATTTTTTGTTTGAATTTATATTTAGGGTTTAGTGTATTGGGTGATTATTTGAAGTTAAATGGTTTTATTTATTCACTATTCTTGGACATTTACATTTCATGTTAATGGACGAATATGTATGATTATGTATAATTTGTATTTTTTTTCGATTTGATGCAAGATTGGATGAGAAAAACTGCGGTTACTGTTGTTCGAAAATTTATGCAGAAATTTTGCCTAGATTTCAAAAAAATTTGCCGAAATATTGTTTAAATTTCGAAAGTTTTTGCCAAAATTCGTGTTCGATTTTTTTTTCCGAAATTCAAACATAATTTCGACTGAAAAAAATTCTAAAAAATTATTCGAACAGAAGAGTTCGGAAAAGATTTCCGAAAACAGAACAAATTTTCAAATATTTTTTCCGAAATTGGCATTAAAAATCGGAATTCACAACCGAACATAAATTTCGGAAAATATTTTTGAATTTCTGAATAAATTTCTAATTTTTTTCCCAAAATTTTGTATTAGTTTAGGAGAACCAGTCATGAAAATTGATTTAGCGAATTTTCGAAAATTTAACACTAAAAAAATTGTGAACACTTACATATGTGTGATTAGGGCTTGGAGTATTCACCATCTTGAGTACATAGGCGTTCAACAAGTCATACAACACGCAAATTTTCGTCCTTGGTTCAACAAATTCATGGAGTTCAAAGTTTTCTTCGTTTTTGTCGAATTCTTAAGTGATTTTCGACCAAAATCGTGGAAAAGTTGAGGAAGTGTATTTACTAAATTAATTTTGGAATGGCATTATTGACATTTTGTATATATAAGTTTATAATTAATATGATATGATAGTGTATTTAACTGAGAGGCTAGTGCATAATCGTGGCCAAGTTAAAATAAGGCCAAGGTTATATACAGTCCTATCTTTTATTAATACAACCCCACTAAAAAGTGTTCGGAAAAAAATTCAAAAATTTTGATAATTTTCGGAAAAAAAATTCGAAAATGTAAAAAAAAAAAATACTGAACATATGAAATTTCGAAAAAAAAAATTGAAAATTATTACATTTTTCGGAAAAAATTTCCAAACACTTTTTTTGTTGGGGTTGTTTTCATAAATCATGGTAATGTATTTAACCTTGGCCTTAAAATAAACCAGGTAAAGCAGTAAACCTACTAATAGTAATAAAAAGTCCAAGAGTTGGCCCATTACACAATTTTTTTGAGTTTGGCCCATTACAAAAATTAGTCATCTCGATAATTAATAAAGCTATGTTGTTTTTGGACTTTAAGTGGTGTGAAAAAAATGGGTTTTTAAAAATTAGTGGTTTTTTAATTTATGAAATTTTAAAAATATGTGATTTTTATTGGCTGTGAATAGGATGGGTTTTAACTTTATTATGTAAAAGTAAAAGAGTGTTGTATATATTATTTATATAGTTGTAGGATTAGAATTTCAAAAACCTAATTTTAAAAGTCTAACTAGAATGAGTTTTGGATTTGAAAATCTAAATCCGGGTTTCTAAAATCCAAAAAGAACATAGCCTAAGAGTATGTATAGAGTGAAAATTGGTTCATACATAAATTATTGAAGAATTTTAGTTGTTTTCAATGAAAAATATTAGTTGTTTTCACTGAATAATATTAGTCGCTTCACTTAAGAGTCTTAATTTATTTACAGTAAACAACTAATACTTTTCAGTGAATGCAACTAATACTCTTCAGTGAAAACGTCTAATACCCTTCAATGATTCATGTATAGACTATTTTCACGCAATACTTGTCAAAGTCTAACCACACTAAATCCACCACTATCAGCGATTTTACATCAACACCACCAAATTATTTTTTTTGGCACTAACACATATAAATTGTATAAAAATTGACACATAGATCACTAAACTTAATTTTTAATTAATTTTTCCCCGTTGAACAAACTTTTAACTCTGTTGCTCTCATTGGTGCAATTCAAGTGAATTTTTTAAGGTTGTGTTTGAATAGAGTCAGTTGAAATTTAAGGGATTTGAAAATAAATTAATTTAAAATTTTATGGATTTTAAAGAACATGGTTTTGCTAAGTATTTGAAATCCATCATTTTTTAAAGAACATGGTTTTGCTAAGTATTTGAAATCCATAATAATAATATAATAATAAAATGTCCTAAACATAGTAACTAAGTATATCAAAAGTCTTACTAATTTTGGTTAATATAGTATTTAATATTTACACCTAATTAAAGTTACATGTGCAATTAAAAAAAGTCTTTTCATATTCTAACAAATAATATGTATCAAAAATTTTAATCCATTAAAATAAAGTCAATAAGTATTTTTTATTTTTTAAATCTGTTTTTTTATTAATTATTGTAACTTATCATATTATAACATTAATTAATTTAAAATCATAAAGTATCAAGTTTGATAACAATGAAATTTTTAACAAAATATTTTAGAATTAAATCATATTCTAATTTTAATAAACATAATATTTAATATTTTGATATAATTAAAATTAAAAGCACTATTAAATTTTGTTTGGTTAATTTTAATTTTTTTTATTTATCCAAACTGTTTTTTTTTTTTCTTTAAGTAATGTAACTTAAAATAAACTAATTATAATTAATTAAAGTATTTGTTATGATAGTAAATGAAATTTTAGAGTGTATTTGAGTAATTGTCTCCTTTATAAATATAGTTGGTTGGAGCTCTCTAAACTTATTAGTAACATGAATTGAAATTTATTTAACATATAGACCATCTCATATGTATCATTATAAAAGCCTTGAAACATCTATTTTTATAGGAATATAAATTTATAATTGCATTTTTTTAATGAGGATTCTTGCGTGAGACGGGTTGTCTCATACACATGAGGTGATGCTACACTTAAATATTTGCGTCATACTCTCTTTTAAATCAAAATTGAGGTTGAATATAATAAACTCAGGTCATATAGGAAATGCAATTCATTTCATGTATTAGAAAATCTCATAATTATCATAATAAAATCCTAATTTTGAGACACAAAGATGATAAAAAAAAATGTAAATATTGGAACACTAAACACAACACTTAAATTTATGAAGAATTTATTAAAGTAATATTTATTGTGTATTTAAATATATATATATATAAGTGTCTATATATATATATATTGACACTTCATAGTATCCCAAAAATATTTTAGTACCAAATATTAATAAAGTGCATTGAGATTTTTTATTTTCCAGTATTATTTATAAATATATGTAAGAAAAGGTACGTGCCTATGATAAGGATCAACAAAGATAATACAAAATGTTATATTCATATATTGGAATTTGTTGTTCTAACTTTATGATTTTTTTTCTTTTAATATGAATTTATCATCATTACAATTATTTTATACTCTCCCTATTCATAAAAAGTATGCTCATTAGTTTTTGACAGATTTTAAGAAACGTAGATAAAGCATGGAAAATAAAGGTATTTTATTATATTCTGTGATTCATTTATGAATTAAATAGTTGTTTGTGAATATAAAGTTACATGTGAAATAATCAAGGGTTAATTGCAAATAAAATCACGACCTTTTCATTAGTTGCAATTTAATCTAAATTTTTTAATCGTTGCAAATAAAACTTCACCTTTAAATTTGTTAGCAATTCTAACCAAATAACAAATTTCAATCTATTTGAAAATGATGATTAATTATGTGTTGTCATCCGAACCAATATAAATATATTAGTAAAATTAATTATTCATTGTTGAGTAAGTGAAACATCATTTTCGGACAATAAATTTTTTTTTTGTTGGTTCGAATTGCAACCAAATGTTAAGTTGGAGTTTTGTTTGCAAAGATTCAAAAGTACCAAAAAAATTATATGAGACAATCGCATAAATAAGATGAAACATATTTGTCAAGTTCTATAGGGGAATATGATGTGAATACAAAGTGAAACCTCATCTCATGAGATTATCTCGCACGTCAAGACTCCCTCAACCTCAAATATATGATTCATCTATTTAAATATTAAAAATTATAACACACATTATATATGTCGATATGAGACAATCACATATATAAGATGAAACATATTTGTCAAGTACTGTAGGGGAATATGATGTAAATACAAAGTGAAACCCCACCTCATGAGTTTCTCGCACGTCAAGACTCCCTCAAATATATTATTCATCGATTTAAATATTAAAAATTATAATACACATTATATATGTCGATCGTGCATCACACGGGCAACATACTAGTTAAGATTAAAGCTAAGTATTTATCTAACAAAATCACAATACAATTTAGATTGATTTGTGCACCCAAACGCATAGCATAGCATTATTATGAGTCCAATTTTAAATTAATTTTGACTTTTCAAAGCTCATTAAGTAAATTAAACTTTGAAAAATCAAAATCAATTTAAAATTAGACTCAAACTCCAAGTCAATTTTATGCACTTAAGTGCAAAAATCACTCAACATTTTATTGTGATTTGTTAGATAAACAAAGTGGGAGATGGATTTTGGAGAAAAGTTTTAATGCATAACCTGAGCCTTTCATACACTTCAGCGTTTTGCAATATATGTCTTTAAGCAGTGGCCAATAAATTAATATTGCAACTTACGTTCAATATTAGAACATATATATACACCACGCTTAATTTATTCAGCTAAGCAAAACAAAAATTATATACAGACGGAGCTGAAGAAAGCTTGTAATAATAGATTAATAATACTTCAACATTTTGCAATACCAGGTTTAAAATCACTAATTACAAGAAAGAGCTCCTTCAGTATTTGGATATAAATTCCATGCTTCATTCACCTAAGCAAAACATAAACTAAATACATAATAACAAATTGCTATGCATTCTTGATTGTGGATGATCAGAATGAGGTTACATTCTCGAGGCCGAAGCTTTTGAGCGAGAGAAAGCTTGGGGTGTAAAGCACTGCATGGATTGCATCTACATAGGGCGTCATAAACAAATCAACTTTCTGAGTAGTTTTAGTCTTGGCTGAGTAGTAGACTGAGAATACTCCATACCATTGGATCAAAATGTCACCATCTTCGAATACTTTGATAGGGTAAGCATTATCCGCATAGAAGAAATGACCACCCAATTTAGGGATGACAAATTCTTTTGTCCACGATTTCTCAACTCCGTATTCTTTCATCAACCAGATCTCAATTTCATCTCTCCATGTAGTATCACATAAACCTAGGCAATCTCCCCACACGAAGAGGTTCAACCTAAAACAATCCACAAGATTCCAAGGAACAGGAGTAGACAAGGTGCTAAAATGTTCCGTTTCAAGATCAAAGCATGAAATCCTTACACAGTGGTCCAAATCGTACACCAACCAGTAAAGATTTCCATTCGCAAATTCCACGATGCTAGAACATCTTCTTTCGAGCAAGGCACAAGATGGGTGTTTTCTCCATGATCCCGTCCCAAGAGTGTATACATAACACGTAGCTTCAGAAGACTTCTGATCACAAAAAAATCTAACCACCTTATACTGGCCAGTCATTTTGCTAGATCCAAATCCGTATGTGACCCCTTGAAGATAAGAGCCGTGAAACTCTGGAGGACAATGAAGATTGATATAGTCACGAGTGATTAGATTGCATATGTAAAGAGCATCAGGTTTGTTTTCTTTCATTTTAAATGCCTTCATCAGGAAAAGAAAACCATCAGCTGAACCCAGTATCTTTCCAAAATTAGCATGTTCGAATTTGGCGACTAGTTTGTAGTGGAGATCATGATGTTCAACATCGAACCCATCTACGAATTCAAAAATACTGTATGGACCAGACGAAAGGCAATTTTCCTCACAGATGATCAGCCCCGGGGTGGATTTGGAAAAATGGGACTTGGCAAACTCCCGAGACTCGAGTAAATGGAGCCACGCCTTTTGAACACACTTGCAACTTATAACGGCTCGCACAGGGAGTCTTAAGAGGATATCATTGACAATATCTGATGGTAAACTTTTGAACAAGTCTTGCTTCATTCTGGATGATTACACTGTTTCCTTAGCTTATCTCAAATCTTTACTCCCCTGTTCAAAGGAAATAGGTACGAGTGTTAATCTGAGAAATTTAAACCTTATATTATTGCATGATTGATTATAAACTAGATTACAAGAGGCATAAAATATAATTGAATTGACTTAAAATTAGTTCATCATACCGAATACACATCCCACTTTAGGCCTAAACTCTAAAACAATAACATTTACAAAAAAGGAAAGTACAGAGCATTTAACCTAAGAGTGTTAACGATTAGGATGGTTAAATAAGAAATTTAACCTTATATTGTTTGTTATAAGACTTAGAGGCATAAATATCAATAAACATTTTTTAATTGACCTAAAACTCGTTTTACAGTAGAAAATCTATATCAAGTCCATCAAACTGAAATTACAGAGTATGCTAATCATTTTATCCAAACGTTTCTTCCCATATATAATTCTAGCAAAGCTTCAGATTCAGATATAAATAATATGGCATAAATATTTACTACATAATGCAAATTTGTCTACAATTGTGTTAACAAATTACCAAACCACCGGTTGTAATCCTAAACCCTAAGTCAGTCTGGAAAAGTAAACTACGGAATCAACCATATTTGAGACAAATTAGACGACGGAGTACCTGGGAGACGGTGGCGCCGCCGCCGGGTGGTGGCGTCCGATCTCAATTCTCAAGAGGAGAAGATGAAAGGGTAAAAAACTAAAAAGTGAGAAATGGTTAGAGTGAAAATAAGATACCGTGTTGTAAAAAAAAGGAAAATAAGATACTGCTTCCTGGATGAAAATATCCGGAAATTTCCATAATATCGATATTGGGGTAACAATATTTCCATAATATCCGTTAAAAAATAGATACATATCTGTATATAAAATCAATTTCGACTATATTTTTGTGCAAATTGAACATAAAATCGGTAAAATATCGGTAAAGATAGAAAAAATATCGAGAAAATATCCATAAATTTATTAAATATCACAAATATAAAAAATAATCAAATTCTATTGTAAATTTTATGTATTAAAAGTTTGTTATTAAATTTTTATAATTTTTTAAATTTACCGATATCGATATTCGATATCGATATATCCATCGATAATTTCATAAATTTAAGGTCCCGATATATCCATCGATACCGATATTTTCAACCTTGATTACAACAAAGTGCAAAATCTGGCCCTTAAGACCACTAAGAACGTTTTTTTTTTTATAAATAACACTCTACTACATTATGACAAATATACCCTTCTATGATACAAAACAACTTCTTGGGATTTGACTTGAACTTTTAGGACAGCATTTTAGCAGTCAATTAAAAAAAAAATTGGATCGGACGACTGTTTTCTTTTATCTTATTTGCTATTGTATTATAAAAAGTGTTAATATATATTATGCTTGATCAAGTGAATACATATGGTACAAATCATAATTCAATGGTACAACCAGTGGCGGATGTAGAAAATGTACATAGGGTATGCACAATTATAAGAATTTTTTTTTTTTAAATCATACAATTCAAAATACAAAGCAAGTCCAATAAAAAAAAGGAAGTGACATAAACAAAATATAGGCATAAACATAAAATTTAGTAACCTTATCTAAAATGAATGACAAAGTATGTGGGGGACAAGTTTCACCGTAAAACTTATCTTGAGAGTATTAATTATTTTATTAAAGTACATTGGTTGTTTTTATTATATAGTTGATTTTTAATGACATTAATTAAAGGGTATTAATCGCTTCCCTAGAAGGTATTAGTTATTTTAGTATAATGTATTAGTTTGTTCACTGTTGAAAATGGTCCACACCATACAAATTAACTCAAAATGAATTATATATTTTAGTCTTAGTTTTGTATGCACCAAGTACATTTACGTTTATTTTTTAAAAGTCACTCTTAATTATAACAAATATAACAAGTGGTGATTTTTCAGTAATAATAATAGTAACTTTTTGAAAATACATTTGAATTATACGGTGCACCTAATGCACAAAAGATTTATTCTATATTGAGTATATATAGAGTGAAGTTGGTTCATACATGAATTATTAAAGGGTATTAGTTGTTTTCACTTAAGGGTATGAGTTGTTTATATTGAAGAGTATTAGTTTTTTTTCACTAAACAACTAATATTTTTCTATGAAAATAACTAATACCCTTTAATGAAAACAACTAATATTGTTTAGTAATTTATATATGAATCATTTTTACTCTATATTGTTCTTCTATATTTCATAGGAAAAAAATCAACATGCATTTAAACTAAATGTATAGCAGACATTTAGCAACAATGAGGGTACTCTATGTTTTGTAGTAAAAAAATTCTAAGATGCATGTAAACTAAATACATAACAGGGATTTAGCAAAAATGAGGGTATGCACTTGTATACCCTCTTTGCTATGTAGATCCGCCCCTGGGTACAACATCGTATACCATGGTATAAAATAATACAATAGTATAACATTATATACTATGGTACAAATCACAAATTAACTTAAATCAATCCCTGCAGAATTATGTTCCCACCAATCCCCCAACCCAAAGTCACCTCCTCCCTGCAGAATTATGTTCCCCAAAACAGTAAAACACCATCTTTATACTGCAATTCCAACCATTAAAGAAACAATAGCACATACAGCAAGTATCGCCATAAAATTTTGTTCTTCCCCATTCCCTTTCCGGCTGCCCTGACATCCTCCGCCTCTACAAAGTCTACAAAGACGAAGACTACATCCACCTAATTACCGATCTGTACAACGGCGGCGATTTGTGAATTAATATTTTTCATCTTTAAACTTCTGAGTTAAGGAACGCATGGCGTGTAAACGATGACTCCTTGCCAAAATTTTATTTAAAAAGTGGAATACCCAACATTAATTATATCATATCCAAGTTACAAAATCTCCTAATCAACCATCTAGGACATTTCTCTGATCCCCGAACTGCAAAAAGAAATATCATTCATTCATCACCAACTCCAAATCTCATTTATTTCTTCCACCAATATCTTTTTATCACCTTCAAACATAGCCAAGAACTCTAGCAATACAAATAAAAAAAGTAAGTATTAATAAAGAAGGTTGTTTTTATATGTTACACATGAGTAGTTCTAATGTCCACTTGAGTGCATGGTATGTACTTGAATTTTAAGAAAAATCTCAATTAAAAATCAGTAATACCCTAAGAAGAAATTAATGATACCACAAAAGTAATTAGTGATACCCAAAAAGATAATCACTAATACACCAATTGAAAAAACACACAGTTTGGTGTGTTTGTATGTGTATTGAAAAAATGAAAATTGAAGTCAAAATTGATCTTAAAATCCATATGCATGCTGGAATATGTGATACAACATATATTACATGTTACCGTGTAACACAAATATTTGTGTAGCAGTAATATAAAATAAAAAGTCTTCCTCTAAAACTAAATTTGTGTTTCAATAAAATAAAAGTCTTCGTCTAAATAATTTTGGAACATTAATTAATTACTTTTCTGTTTATAATAATTTTCCATAACAACTCTTTATAAATCAAACTTTTTAAGAAATAATTCAATCAAGTTTCCAATCTCCGTAACTAGTAATGGCATTTCTCAAAATTAATAACAATTTCAATAAACTATACCCAACGGTTAAATTTGGCAGTCAAGAATCACTTTCATACATTAGATTTCCTAATAACCTTTGCTTATATACATGTATCATAATTAATTATCATAGATTGCGTACTAAAAATTACATTACAAATTAAATGAAACAAAAATGAATGGATCAAATTCAAAATTTAGTTCAAAGGCCTGTGCCCTGGCTACCCCTATAAAGGAGTGAAATTGGAGAATCATTTCACTAAAAAGAATACAGTATACTACCTCAATTTTCAACTATATAGCAATATTTGTATACTTTGTTTAAATTATTAAAGAATGTACAACTCATTGTGGATGGTAGGGCTGTTGATTTTGGGGGCGGCAACGAAGAGTGCGAGCGGAATTAGCTGCGGAGACGCCATCACAAAGCTCATAGCATGCGAGCCCTTCTTGCTCGGCTGGAGCACCACCGTCTCGGTCCCATGCTGCTCTGGAGCGGCATCGCTAAACCAGTTGGTCGGGTCAGATCCGAGTCAGCTTAAAGGGTTGTGCACGTGCTTAAAGCAGGGGGCCAAATCAATGGGAGTTAACGCTGCTAACGCTAAACGGATTCCCGACCTTTGCCACATCACTACCCCTGTGCCCATTGATCCTAATGTCAACTGTGATAGGTAATTCATTAACGAAATCATACTATTCTTCTTTTAATTTATATATTCTTTATGCTTTAATTTAATTTACACTAGTTTCTTGTCCTTAATATTTTGGAAGAAATTAGGAACTGATGATTTTTTTTTTTAATTTTTTTTGGCGCAGCATGTAGGTTAGGTCAAAACCATAACACTTGCAGTAAATGGATATATATAGAGAGAGAGTTAATTGTTCTTCAATGAATTTTTAGCATGAGAAAGTTTGAGATAATACTCAAGGATCTACATGTAACGATTTCTTGAGCAATGAAAGATATATGTGAATTGCATCAAAAATCAATTGTTGTGCATCATATATATCAAGGTAGCAATTTATCCTCGATTTCTAATTTTATGTCACTACTAGAGAAATCATACTTGAATTTTTTTAGGCGGAACTTGCTAACGAAATGATGGAAAGTTTTATGATAATAATCAATATTGGAGAAATAGCTAATACTAAAAACAATTAGTATCAGTCATTAATTTTTTTGATACTAAAAATATTTGGTATTAAAAATAAAATTGATACTAAATTAATTAATTAGTATCTGAATTTTTTTTTTTCCAACACAAAAGTTGCAGGCCAAATGAGATAAGTGTCAGTTATTATAAACTGATACTAATGCGTATATTTAGTATCAAAATTATTTTCTAATACAAAATTTGCTATAAAAAATTTACTTTTCGTAGTGGTCCAAAATTGAACGCAAGACAAATTGCGGGATCAAAAAACTATTTATCTCGGTTAAATATTGTGAGGTTAAGTTTATGAAAAGATTTTCTTATTTGAGTTTGTAAGTGATAGTAAAACCACTAAAAAAAATAAAAGATTGCAAATTCTGGTGTCAATGGGAATAATTAGTGGCAACAATTTAGTAATGACTCGCAGGTTAAAAAAATGAAACTGTTTTTTTTTTTAAACTGGTTACAATTTTAAAATCCTTTGACAATATTATACTTTATTTATCGGATAAATAGAGTTTTTCAATCGGATTGACAATCCATCATGGACCGGTGTCACATGAATCAATAGCCGGATAAATAAAATAGAAGTATTAATCCCTCTTAATCCAACACCACAAACATGTCCATGTGTTAAAATTTGTTATAGATTAACTACCACAACATTTTGCAAGGTTTAACATCACTACCTACTTCTTCAACTTGCATAACTAGAGTTGCATTTGAAAGTAGTCCTTAAAACTAACACAAAATATGAGTTGCTTCAGTATTTAAACATGGGTTAATTGCACTTTTGATCCCAAGAGAATTGACCCAAAATACATTTGGTACCTATATGCAAAGTTGGTCCTTTTTTTTTTTGCCGTTTTGGTCCCATCAGTTAGTTTTTTACTTCTAAATAATATTAAAAATTAATTAAATGTATAATCAAAAGAATTCGTGATAAAATATAAATTAATTATAAACACTAAATTGAATTTACAAGAATTCACGGAAAAACTAACGGAAAAGACGTCAATTATTTCATAAGCTGTCAATTACAGAAAGTCCATCATAAGTGGAGTTAAACCCCTCAAATTATTTCATGACCGTACTACGGGAAAGCCATCAATTAACGACGGAAAACTACTGATGAAACCTATTTTTTTCAATTTCAATTTAATTTTTTACTCAACTCTAATGAATTAATTGTGAAAGCAATGAACATGGGTGCAGTAGATTTCGATTTTAGTACACTTTACCGCGTGAGGTGCTTGGATCCGAAAACCTTATCAAATTATCAATAAAAAAAGTGCAAAATTTTTCTGACAATCACAAAGGTCAGTTGCTGGAAACTTAAATCTCTGATTTTAAGGGAAGTGCCGGTAGAAGGAGAAGGCGATATAAATAGGGATCTAATTTCGAACTGCCCCTTGATTGAGAAAGTAAGATTGGAATTGATCTCGGTTCATAACTATGCAAGCTCTGGATTCGGAACGTGGTATAAGATGAGATCTTTGTATTTGGGTTATCTTGTGGATTTTGATGGCTTGTTTATCAGTAAAATTTGCGGTGGTTTAGAGTTGGGTAAAAAAATTAAATTTCAATTTAATAATAAAATTTTGAAATTCATTGAATTTTATTAAACTAAAAAAACACCAGCTTTCAATTAACAGAGCGTGCAATTCACACATGGATTATGTTAAAACTTCAACAACAATATCATATGAGACTAAAAATGCTTGAAAAGTGACCATTTTGCAATTAACTCAATCTCTTGGAGCCAAAAATACAATTTTCCCATTTAAACATAGATACCAGGTTTCAGTCAGCTAAGCAAAACATAAACTAAATGCACTAAAAACATAATAAGAAAGGTGTACTGTTACTTGGATAATCAGAATGAGCTTACATTGAGGCCGAAGCTTTCGAGCGAGACAAAACTTGGGGTGTGAGGGATTGAATTGAAATAATATTCCTCCGCATTTCAAACACATATCAACTTTGTGAGTAGTTTTAGTCATGTTGGAGTAGTAAATGAACATTCCATTCCATTTTAACATGATGTCACCATCTCTGAATATTTTGATTGGGTAAGCTCCTGAATTGAATCCATGATAATCGAGAGAATTTGTCAGGACGAACTCTTTTGACCACGATTCATCCCTATATTTCATCAACCAAATGACAATTTGGTTAGCTGATGTATCTATTCATTTATTTAAAATTTAGAGTGATTTGTGCACCCAAATGCATAGCATAACATGATTTTGAGTCCAATTTCAAATTAATTTTGACTTTTAAAAATTCATTAAGTAAATTGGTTTTTGAAAAGTTAAAATTGATTTAAAATTAAACTCAAAATTCAAGTGAATGCTATGCACTTGAATGCACATAATCACTCAAAATTTGATTGTGATTTGTTAGATAAACAAAGGGGGAGATTGATTTTGGAGATATGTTTTGGATTTTGCAATATATATCTTTAAGATAACTAGCATAAATTTGGGACGTACGACACACTATTAAGCAGTGGTCATTAAATCAATATTGCAACTTACATTCAATATTTGAACATGTACACCACGCTTAATTCATTCAGCTAAGCAAAACAAAACTTAAATACAGTCAAAACCATAAATACAGGGTTAATGGCAAAATAATTCAAGATCATTATAAGCATTATCAATTATAATACAAATTTTTAAAATTTATAATTTGATACACGAATTAATTTATTGTTGCAATTTGATACATGATACAAATTTTAGCAATATTTATATTTATATGGTAACCGGAGCCGCCTCTAAAGACACGTCACACGTCACATCAGATGTCTTCTTTAGTAAATGTTACTCCCTCCGTCCCAATTTTGTTTACCCAAAAGCCCCAAAAAGGAAAGTTTTTTTTTTGTAAATGGCAAAAAGTAATACCACTTTTTCAAACTCAACCTTCAAAAAGCCACTTTATACTAAAAAATACTATTAAACAATTTCTAAAAAGCTACTTTACACTTAAAGGTATTAATAAACAATTCTTTTCTTAAAATTCATGTCATTTAGAAATGGGTAATCTAAATTGGGACGGAGGGAGTATTAAATAATTTCTTGTTAAATGAGTTCATCGCGTGTGAACCAATTTACCATGAAATTGGATTATAACTAATACTTTATAGAAAATTGTACTAACATGTGGATAATCGAAATGAGCTTACATCGAGGCCGAAGCTTTCAAGTGAGACAAAACTTTGGGTGTGACGGATTGAACTGAAATAACATTCCCTTGGAATACCAAACATATCAACTTTGTGAGTAGTTTTAGTCTTGCTGGAGTAGTGGATGAAGTATTCATTCCATAGTAACAGGATGTCACCATCTTTGAATATTTTTATAGGGTAAGCTCCTGAATTGAATCCACGATGCTCGAGAGAATTTCTCAGGACGAACTCCTTTGACCACGATTTCTCATCCCCATATTCTTTCATCAACCAAATGACAATTTCATTAGATGATGTATTATCACATAAACCTACGCAATCCCCCAAAGTAAAAAGGCTCAGCTCATCAAATTGTCCATTCAGAGGAAAAGGATCAGACAAGGTGCTAAATTCCTCTGTTTCAAGATCAAAACATGAAATCTTTTGGAGGAAGGAGTCTTTGCTTACATCACATGCCACCCAGTGAAGATTCCCATTTGCAAATAGCCCTGTGCTTAGATATTTGTACTCGAGCAACGGACAAGATGCATGCCATCTCCACGATCCTGTCCCAAGAGTGTAAACACAACACTCGGCTTCAGAAGTCCGCGACTCCTGTGTTTCATGAATATATTTACGATCATGGAAAATCATAACCACCTTATACTTGCCAGTCATTTTGCTCGATCCAAATCCATATGTGGCAGATTGACTACTGGATTTGAGAGGACAAGGAGGAAGACTGATATAGTCACGAGTGGTTGGATTGAATACGTGAAGAGCATTAGGTTTGGAGCTTGATGAGCTAAGCTTGCACAATAAAAGCAAACCATCTACTGAACCCATTAATTTAAATAAACCATGAAAGCTTCAAAAATTTGCATGATTGAATTTGGTGACTAGTTTGTAGTGGAGATCATGATGTTCAACATCGAACCCATCTTCAAATACAAAAAATTTGAACAAGTTTGGCCAATTCGGAAGGAGAGTCTCACAGATGATCAGCCCCGGGGTTGATTTAGAAAGATGGGACTTCCCGAGTTTCAAGTAAATGGAGCCACGACTTGTGAACACACTTGCAACTTATAATGGCTCGCACGGGGAGTCTTGAGAGGATATCAATCACGGTTTCTGATGGTAAATTTTTGAACAAATCTTGCTTCATCTCAATACTTTACACCCTGTTCACAGGAAATAGGTTATATTACCTGTTTTCTTATAACACAAATTCTTGTATGCACCGAAGATGCACTCGAATTTTGAATCTAATTTTAAATAATTTTGTCTTTTCAAAACTAATTAAATAAATTGATCTTTGAAAAGTCAAAATTGATTTGAAATTGGACTCAACATCCAAATCAACGATATATATTTGATATATTTGAGTACACACAAGAATCAATCTTTCTCGAGACTAGAGGCATAAACTATCATCAAATATATTAATTGACCCAAAAATTTGTTCGACCCTAAAAAAACGTTCGACCCTAAAAAAACCAAATACACATCCGATTCTAGGTCCATACGCTCTAAAACAAAGCAATCATACTATCCAAACTTCTCTTCCAACAATTAAGGTAAGAATCAACTTTTAGATTTAAAAATATGGCATAAATATTTTCTTCAACAAATTTATTAATCCCGAATTGCAAATTTGGTAAAAGGAAAACTAGGAATTTGGCAGAGTACCTGAGGCTGAGGGTGGCGCCGTCACGAGGGTGGTGGGTGGCTACTGATCTCTGCGGAGATGAAAAGGTTAATTTTTTTATTAAAAACTAGTATATTACCCGATGCACGAATTGTGTATTTAAAATAATTAGTATGTTAAGTGGTGGTTGTAATTCTTTTTACCTATTAATTATTTTGAAAAGCAATGGGACTTTGATTTTCAACATAAATTTTTGTCCTTTAAAAGAAAGGCAATTTTTGTGGGTAAAATCATTATTTTTATCTTTCATTGATCTTGACGACTAAAGCAACCACCAATTTTAGAAGAGGTGTATTGGATTAGGATTTTTAAAAAAAAAATTAGCTGAAAAAAGTAATGCAGATTCAAAAGACTTTGCAGGATTTTATGATTTTTAAAATTTTGCAGGATCCTGTGAACTATATAAATCAGGATTTTAATGACATCTATAGGACTTTGCTGAATTTCATGGATTTGTGGTATACAAAGAGTTCAAAATTTTTCCATACATTCAAAATGTTTTTAGGATAAAAAATTTCATAAATTTAAAATATTATAGTCCACAATATACTCCCTCCTATTTTTATTATATGTCGTTTTGACTTTTCGTATTATTTGCAAAATATATGACGTTTTACACTTTTAAAAGTACATTAATTACATTTTTTTTTTCTGAATTACCCTTACTAATATTAAAATATTTAGATAAATACGTTATTTTAATAAAAAGATAAACATTTATTATGGGCATAATATGAATCCATTTTTTTTAATATATGTGCATTCATCTAAAATGACATATATTTTGGATGGGAGGGAGTATATATTTTATGATATATACTTATGTATATATATATATATATATATATATATGTGTGTGTGTGTGTGTGTGTGTGTGTGTGTGTGTGTTAATATGGAATTGATGCTATATTAAACTTTTTATTCTCAATAAAAATTATGTGGGATAAATTGTGTGTAAAATTTTATTCCAACAACTCAAATCAATAATTCACAAATTATCCATTGCACAAACATATAAATCTTTTTCTTAGATAAATAAACCTATTATTGGGTATGATTTTGGTAGATCTGTGTTGGATTTGGATTTCAATTTGTTGAAAATAAATAGAAACAGATGAACAATAATGCAAAAGATAAAGTGAATAAATTTGCTGGTCATGGGTGTATATAAATGAGTTTAGGAAACTTCTGTGGACACAGAACAGAGTGTTAGGAAATTGAGTTTTTAATTGTTAGGTATATCTCAAATTTTCGATTTATTTCGATACACCTACTATTTCTCTTCAAAAGTTTTTTAAAATTTTATGAGTTTGGGTGAGATTGTTGGTATTTATAAAAACAACAAAAAAGTCCCTCAAAATCCATCTAACATAACAAACCTTTAAAATTCTTATATTTTTTTAATACCAACAATTATTTTTTAAATAATAAAGAGTCTCGAATAAATAACAATGAATTTGAATGAACACTTTAAAAAATCTAGAAAATTCAGATTTAATACCAATTGATTGTTTTTAAATGACATAAACTCCTAATTGAATATCATTGGACTTTTTATTTATTAAAAAAAAGGTTTTTTAAAATCCTGTAAAATCCTAAACCAATACATGCTCCTTATTATTTTTGTAATTTAGACTTCTGGATTTTTTTTTTTTTTTCTATCTAGGCAAGCTGACACGACCCCTTTTATTTAAATATCATTTTAGATTAGGGTTTAGGGTATATAAATTTACTTTGAATGATTTTGTTTCAACTTGAGGAAATTTTCAAAAAAAAAAGTTTAACCAAACCTTAAAATTAGGAAAGTTTCACAAAAAAAGTTAAACCAAACCTTAAAAATAAGAGTATGTATAGAGTGAAATTGGTTTATATATGAATCACTGAAGGGTATTAGTTGTTTTCATTGAAGAGTATTAGTTGATTTTACTGAAGAGTATTACTGATTTACACTGAAGAGTCTTAGTTCATTGTCACTAAACAACTACGACTCTTTAATGTAAATCAGTAATACTCTTTAGTAAATACAACTAATACTCTTCAATGAAAACAACTAATACCCTGCACTGATTTATGTATAAACCAATTTCACTTTATACTTTGTCTAAAACTAATTAGTAGTTAAATTTGAAATTTATTTAGAATGAATTTTTACTTTTAGGAAAAAAAAAATGAAAAAATGAATTCTTAACTATGAAATTCTTCGAACCTAAATATCATGTTAAATCGTCCAGTGGACTTGTAAATTAAAAAAAAAAATCAAAATTTTCATCAGGATTCAAAAAAATAAAATGCACACACAATTTCTTTTTTTAAAGGGGGACTTCAATTTCTTCTTGTTTCCCTAATTCAAGCTTTCCCCAAATTTTAACCCAATAATCACGGATGAAACGCGTGAAATCTTATTTTACCCAATTCCATCGTCCTACCTTATTAATTCCATCTTCCCCAAATCCAACCCTAAATCACTGATGAAATTCGACAGCCACACCAATGACGTGGTCCGTTTTCTACTTCTCTGTCTCCTTTCCACTGTTTCTGTTCTTTGCTACCCTGGCTGCCATAAATCTCTATTTTTGCTATCAAGGTTAGGTCATGTTTTAATTTCTTTAAAATCACTTTGCTTGATTCAGTATTTTTGTTCTCATTTTAGTTTTAAATTTGGGTTTTTTGTTTGGCTATGGTGGTTGAACTTGATTGAGTATTTTTTTTTTTGTCATCGATTCTACAATATAAAAGCTCCGATTTCAATTGCCTATATGTATGCACATGTTTGTATTGTGAAAGTTGAAATGGTAAAAGCTGAAAACCTTAAATCTTGGATTAAAGCGAAGTATTTTTTTATAGATCTTTACTATAACAATTTTCTATGGGATGTAAATTGATTTGATTTAAAATATTCCTTTAAATCTCTTTTAATTTCCTCAAGGCACTCCTGTGCAAGCAACTGATATTTTTTCGCAATCAGGATTATATTTAAGCTATCAAAATGTTGCACCCTGCTATGCAGCATATGAATTATAATGATGTTATAATGCAGGGTAATATCGCACCCTGGTGTTTATAATTCACAGGTTGCATACAGTTGTTTTTCTTTTAATGGTTGATTGATATAAAAGTTTATTCATGTATGTATTACAAAAATTGTTTTAATGTGCATGACCTTAATATTTGTGGTTTTCTTTGTTGTAATATAACCATAATCATGATTATTTTTCTGTGAAATTATGCTTAACTAAATATGACATCTGGACTTGGGAAATTGACATATAGATTGGGTGGTTTTCTTGGTTGTAGTATAATCTTTATCATGTATAGTTTTATGTGAAATTTTGTTAATTAATATTACACCTGAACTTAAGAATCTGACAAGTAGACTAGGCTTTCTATTTATAATGATTTTGAACTGCAAGATGATGTATAAAAAATTGGGTGAGTGTAGCTATTCTTATATTTGACAGATTTTGCATAGAATACCTGAAGTAAGGATACTTATATTGCTCAAAACCATACATTTTATTATTTTTATGAATTTCAACTTTTTTTTTCCATACTTTTTCCAAGAAAAAAGCATTGTCAATTAGATTACAGGAATAGAACAGTGATGATAATAAAGCATACATCGTGTTGAATGAAATTACCAAATTTTGTACACTCTTTTGTGTGCATATTTTTTTTGTATCATTTACCTTGTTCCACTTGAATACCACAACTGACTTCTGAAACGGAGTTGAATATGTATTGTACTTCTATATTTAATGAGTTGCCACACATGCCTTAATTTGTGATGTGCTTTAGTATTTAACCTGAGTTGTGCATAAGGAGCTGATATAGTGATGTTATGCTCGTGTGTTTATCTGAGTTGTGAAAATAGAGCTAATTTTTTTATGATATATGCTTTTGTACTTGATGAATTGTTTCAATAAATTAGTACTTCGAATTGGTGAAAACACATTTCAAGCTCTAAGCAGTTCTTTTCTTCCATGTGCAGGTAGTTAATATGACCGATTTGCTAGCTTGAAATTAATACCATGCTGGATATCTCCTAAATGTAGTCTGCTTAAAAACAAATGTGCTACCATCCGGGAAAATAATGAGTTTTGGTTGTATGCTTTAGGACTTTTATATTATCATCCATAGAGAACATGAAAAGTCCTTATAAATACAAGATAGTGTAGTGTGGAAGGTGAATGATCTAGTTATTTGGTGTAATCTATTATTTTGGACGTTACAAAGTAGATTTTTATTTGTGAAAAGTCCCCATATATATCAAGTTTTGATTGATGAAGTTTAAAGGTATACGGTTTTTTTATGCAGGAACTAAATGTCATTTATAAACATTAACGTTTGAGGTTGGTTTAATTTATTAATCTTTGAGCTTTAAATATATGCAGGGTTTAGAACCTTTACATTACATATTTAGTAAATTGGAATTAGGCTGACAACAAAAGTTTCCAAAAAAATGCATAAGATTTTGTTACACCTGAATACCACAACTGACTTTTGAAACGAAGTTGAATATGTAATGTTGTACTTCTATATTTAATGAGTTGCCACACATGCCTTAATTTGTGATGTGCTTTAGTATTTAACTTGAGTTGTGCATAAGGAGCTGATATAGTGATGTTATGCTCGTGTGTTTATCTGAGTTGTGAAAATAGAGCTAATTTTTTTATGATATATGCTTTTGTACTTGATGAATTGTTTCAATAAATTAGTACTTCGAATTGGTGAAAACACATTTCAAGCTCTAAGCAATTCTTTTCTTCCATGTGCAGGTAGTTAATATGACCGATTTGCTAACTTGAAATTAATACCTAAATGTAGTCTGCTTAAAAACAAATGTGCTGCCATCCGGGGAAATTATGAGTTTTGGTTGTATGCTTTAGGACTTTTATATTATCATCCATATAGAACATGAAAAGTCCTCATAAATACAAGATAGTGTAGTGTGGAAGGTGAATGATCTAGTTATTTGGTGTAATCTATTATTTTGGACGTTACAAAGTAGTTTTTTATTTGTGAAAAGTCCCCATATATATCAAGTTTTGATTGATGAAGTTTAAAGGTATACGTTTTTTTATGCAGGAACTAAATGTCATTTATAAACATTAACGTTTAGAGGTTGGTTTAATTTATTAATCTTTGAGCTTTAAATATATGCAGGGTTTAGAACCGTTACATTACATATTTAGTAAATTGGAATTAGGCTGACAACAAAAGTTTCCAAAAAAATGCATAAGATTTTGTTATTATATAGTTATAGATTAACCTACTTAACTTAATATATAGTCGAATAATTAATAACCTGATAATAATTTTCAACAGTCCAAAGTTGGCCCATTATATAAAAATAAGGAATTTCGATACCATTATATAAAAATAAGGAATTTCGATAAAGTAATAAAATTATAATTTTTTTAATTTTCTTTAAAAATATATGATTCTATTAATTAAGATTATAAATTAATAAATTCTTTAAATACAAAGTATAGAGTGAAATCGGTTTTTACATAAATCACTGAAGGGTATTAATTGTTTTCATTGAAGAGTATTAGTTGTATTTACTGAAGAGTATTATTGATTTACACTAAAGAATTTTAATTGTTCAATGAAAATGAACTAAGACTCTTCATTGTAAACCAATAATATTTTTCAGTAAAAATAACTAATACTTTTCAGTGAAAACAACTAATACCCTTCAGTGATTCATATATAAACCAATTTCACTCTATACACACTCTTCTTTAAAATACAAAGATAACAGGATAATTTAGTGAACTTCATCTCTAATTTATTTCTTACATTATTGTAGCATACTCAAACTGCAGCAAAAGATAAAGAATATATATATATATATATATATATATATATATATATATATATATATATATATATATATATATAATGAAGGGTTCTTTTACCACTATAAGAAAACATAAAATTGCCTACGGAAATTGTCAATATGGCTACGAAATTTTCAACAAAAAAATTTGTAATGGGAATTACCTACGAATTGCTTACACAAATTTCTAGTTGTATAGGCATCTTTCTTCATCACCTACAAAAAATATTTGCCTACGGAAAATTCTGTAGGTAACTTATGTTGTAGGTAAAATTTTTTAGACAAATGACTTGTAGGTAATTATATCTAGAGATTTTATTTCGTAGGCAAATTAATTCTGTAGGCAAGTTATTTCTAGGTTGAGAAATGTAGAAGCTTTCATAATTAGAAAATTTCGTAAACAATTCTTACTACGAACTCTTTTGTTGGAAATTTTTTGTAGGTAATTTTAATTTTGTAGGCAATTCTTTATTTTTTTTTATAGTGTACGTTGTTATTGTTTCCTTTTGCATCTTAGTGTTATAAGTAAAATCCTTAGCTTCATCCATATGTTAATCAAATGCAAATGGAATTTACGAGAAAATATAAAAAATTATTTTGTAATTTTGTCCGAATCCATATTTAAGTCATTTATCTTCTTTATATTTCAATTATAATTAATTTATTATTAGAAACGGCCATTTCCAGTTTATTTTTATTAAAAAAGGCACCATAATTTTTCATGTGTTCCAACTGCAATGCTTGTGTGGCCCTCTAATGGGGATGAGACTTTGGCCTTTATGGAAAAGTTGTCTCTCGATGTCATTGGAATGAGAGTCGATGGAGGATTGGGAGGAGGATGAGCCAAATCCACGAGATTGGAGTAGGCTCTTTCCAAAATCACCCAATCCAGTGAACCGCCCCTTCTTAGTCTTGACGTTCTTAAAGTAAAGCTCATCTTGAACGTCTACAAAAGGCTCGGGGTGGGGGGCATAGAGGCTGACTCTTCTGTCCCTTCCTGAGGCTGGTATTGGGAAGCAAGGTCAATGCGCATCTTCCTCTGCAAATTCAATACTTTAAATTAATAAATGAATTTTTTAAAAATAATACCCTAATTAAAATTAAAAATAATACTTACGTGGATCTGGTGGTGCGGCCGTAGGTGGACCTTCCGGTCTCCTCATTCAGCGGGTGGGCAAGTTGTAGTCTCTCAAAATGAGAGGGCTCACGTCCATGCTCTCGCTCCTACAAATAAATATTTAGTAATTTATATTTACCAAAATTCATAAAAACTATTATAAATTTATATAAAATTGGCCACTTACAAATTGCAATCCGTGCTCCTAAATGGACCGAGAACCGGACCGATATCGCGCGACCCCTTCTCCATCAGGGTCGCTAAGGTGATTCGCCTTGTTCTTCTGCGACTTTTCCAGAAATTCGTCGTTGTTCAAGTAGGCAAAAAATTGGAGCCAAATTTCCCGACCCCTATTGTCCTTTCCCATATTTGTCACTGTCCCTTTCTTGTGGTAATCGTTCCGAAAGTTATACATCATGTCTCTGTATCGTTCGGCCCCCTTTCCACAGAAGTTCTTCCACATCTGGGCGTGCTCTGGTCTCCAGGCGACGAATTTCTACAATTACATTAAAATATAAATATCAATTTATTTATACAATTTATATTAATAAATAATGAATAAATTCAATAAATTAAATAAAATTTACCTTGAACTCCTTGAAATACTCTCCTTTCTTCCTTTCAGACACCGCTTACCAAGTGTAAGCGGTGGGCTCGAATCCATCCTTCAAGATGGACGGGGTTACGTGTGTAGTAACCTCATGTCCCAAAATTCAACTGCAACATTAAAATTATAAAGTTAGTAAAATATTTAGATTTTAATATAAAAATCTAAACAACTATATATATTCTAAAATATTAACATGTTTATTTATAAAAATCTAAACAACTATATATATCCTAAAATATTAACATGTTTTATACATACTCGATCATATCTAAACAAAAATCTAAACAATTAACATGTTTTATGCATACTCATATCTAAACAAAAATCTAAACAATTAACATGTTTTATGCCTACTCATATCTAAACAAAATTATAAACAATTAACATGTCACATACATACTCATATGTAAATAAAAATCTAAACAATTAACATGTTTTATGAATACTCATATCTAAACAAAATTCTAAACAATTAACATGTCACATACATACTCATATATAAACAAAAATCTAAACAATTAACATGTTTTGTACATACTCATATCTAACCAATTAACATGTCACATACATACTCATATCAAATAAAAAAAAAAACTAAAGACTAATCAAATATTTTAAAATGAAATTTGAACGGTAAAAAATAGAAAAACTTACGATTAGAGGATAAAGATCGACGAAAAAAGAACTTTGATCGGGATGAAATTGGCTCCTGAGTGCTCGCTGGATGTCGCCCTCTTCTTCTTCTTCGATTTTGCTCGGTTTTTGCTCGAGTGTAGAATGGGCTCGTCGGCGCTACCTTAAATAGGCAAAAACAATTTATGACGGACAGTAGTTCGTCACAAAAAATGTTGCATTTACCTAAAAACATCGTCGTATTTGCAGATTTACGACGGTTACGCCCGTCGTAAATATTAAATTTAAAATTTATGACGGGCATGCCTGTCGTAAATCAGTTACGGGCAATAAATGAGCATCGGTTCTTGAAAAATTCGCGGCCAAAACGTTAAGTTTTACGACGCGCAAGACCATCGTAATACATAAAGTTAAAATTTACGATGGGCCTCCCGTCGTAAACTTGTCGGCCTCAATAATTTTGCACCGATTCTGAAAGTCCTTGGTCAAACAGTTGGAATTTTACGCCGGACACGTCCGTCATAAATGTCAATTTTGAAACTTACGACGGGCCTTCCGTCGTTAAATTTGGCTGAATCAACGAAGAGTGGGGCCCACTTGTTTTACGACAGTCTTTTCCGTCGTAAAAATCGAGAATTTACGATGGGTATTTGGAATCCGTCGTAAAATTTAAGTCCGGATGAGCTTTGGTTAATTTTCGTCATAGATCCGTCATAAACCGTGTATATTAGCGACGAAATATGTGTCCATTGTAAAAGCGCGCGTTTTTTGTAGTGTAATGTTGGAAAAAATATGTTAATGTTAGAGCAAATGTATGTTATTGTTGGAGCAAATGTGTGTTAATGTATGAAACAATAAAGAGGTGATGAATAAATTAAGAAACACATATTTATTCTTGTAAAAAAACATATTTGTCATTATTGTTACTTTAAAGTATAAAAATTTATTTTTTAAGGATTACTAACACACATTTTGCTTTATAATACTGCACATTTGCTCATGTAATAACACAATTTGGGAGAGAAAATCATGAAATAAGTCTTGCACAATTTTTTTTTTTTTGAAAAACCAGTTTGACCCGCTTAGAATCCGCAAATTTTGATTTGGAGCGACCCATGACACGCAAATTTCTTAATATTGACCTATTTTAGGTGGTACTATCCAACATGTGAAATATTTTATAAGAGAGTGTCTCAATATAATTTATGAGTCCAATCCTATCATATTTTAAATGAAAGAATAGTTTAGATATTCTAGTAGATCTTCATCATGTAAATATGTGACTTGCTGTCAAGATAAGAGACCAATTTTACGGTTTACTCTATACCTTATATATATATATTAAAGGAAAATGATTTTTTTGTCCTGTAACTTTACCTCTTTTCTATCTTCGTCGCGCTGACTTTCAAATTTTGATATTAGTCCTGTAACCTTACCTTTTTTTTATTTTCGTCCTGCTGACTTTCAAATTTTAATTTTAGTCCTGTAACTTTACCACCTATTGATTTTAGTCCTATAAGGGTTAGTAGGTTGTAGGACCAAAATAAATAAAAATATAAGTTACAAGACGAAAGTAAAAATTTGAAAGTTAGCAGGACGAAAATCAAAAGGAGGTAAAGTTAAAGGACTAAAATCAAAATTTGAAAGTGAACAGGATGGAAATCAAATGGAGGTAAAGTTATTGGACAAAAAAAATTAATTTTCCCTTATATTAAATTTGAGAGTTATTGAAAAAAAAAAAACAAATATTATCTGAAATTAATTTTCCACGCATATATTTTTGGCTATATATATATATATGAAGGCGCGCGAGGCGAGAGGGGTAGGAGTTGGTTTGAGTTTGAGTGTAGACGATGGAGGGTGCAGGCGGTTATGATGAACTTTATCCCCTTCCGGTGGTTCGGTTAACGGGAATTCCCTTCTCCTGCACACACGGTGACATCATCCACTTCTTCCACGGCCTCCACATCCTCGACATCTTCCTCGCCAGCGGCGACGCCTTCGTCCTTTTCGGAAGTCGCGCGCAGGCAGCAGTCGCCCTTGAAAGAAATGGCCACTTCATGGGGCCCCGTCGCGTGGGGGTAGTTTCGTGCCGCCGACGCGAATATTATGAGGCTGTAGCTCGCGGCACCCGTGATCCCCGCCCCTACACTCGGATCTTGAGGCTATGGGGCCTCCCCTACGAGGTCCGGAAAGCTGAAATTGCGGGGTTTTTCTGGGAGTTCAATGTGCGGGCGGACAAGATTGGAATTGTTCGCGGGCCCAATGGGAGGGGTACTGGGGTGGCGTTTGTGGAGTTTGGTTCGGAAGAGGTGGCTCGGAGGGCATTAATGTCCAGGGACGGGAGGATGATAGGATCCAGATATGTAAATCTCTTCCCTTCAACGCCTCATGAAGCAGCTGCATCAGGAATATTATTCCAACATAATTAGTTTGTACGTATAGCCTAGGGGATCATTATGGATTGCTTTGCTTGAATGCATGTGATACTACTATATCAACTTTTCGATTGATCAACAAAACTGTGTTGCCTTTATTTCTCTTTATACATGCTACCTTAGGTTCTTGAAAATCTTTAAAATTCAAATTTTGTTTGAATAATTTTATATCAATGTGTCTAGTGGCCTGCATCAACAATATTCCAAGATTAAATGATTAATTGAGGGTTAGTTAGTTAGTTACTTATACCTTTGTGGAATTTATAATCTTAAAATAAAAAAATGGAATAAGAAAAATCAAGATTTGAAATTAATGCTGAATATTGAGATGCGTTTAGTGGTGAAGGCTTACCCGCCTCCACCGTCAACTGCCTATGACCCTGCCCTCAATTTAAACAATATTTTTGCTTTCATATTTGATTTATACCCTAACAAACACGCATATTAAATCAAAGGAGGGATATGATTTAGAATTGATAGAGAAAAATGATGAGAGAAAAAATGGAGATGAAAAATTGTAAAGAATTTGATTTAGGTAACAATGATTCTTCTTCGGTATCTTCAGAATTTTTCTTTAAAGGAATTTGAGAAGAGGCAGAAGAAGGAATTTTTCTTACGGATGGGCGCAAAAAATGTGAGAGAAGTGCCGGAAAAAAATAGGAAGAAGAAAAAAAATTAGGGATTTTTTAGAGAAGAGTATAATAGGTATTTTATAATGAATGGTGGTGTATCTCCATTAGTGGAGGGGTGGATAGACGGGCCCTTTAATTAATTTGGTCCATGCAAAAGTTCCTTTTGCAAGCTGAATTGACCCAACAATTAACTTGTCTCAGTAAAGAAATGACGGGGAAATATAATTCGACCAAATCAATATATTATTTCCACATCACTCGAGACTTCACCGCCGATGCCTCAGGCCAGTGAACAATCGAATTTGAAAGGTACGGCGTCGCTGCCATTAAACCCAAAATTTAATTTATTTTGTCCCATGTTTTTCAAATTGCCCAAGTGATATTAATCTAGCCTTCATCAAAAGACCAACTAATTAATGGTCTAAGACCCAAATTTTTTATAAATCGGTCAACTAGGCCCAAAATATCGAACTGACAATGTGAATAATCCTTATCACGCGATTATTTGCACTATCTTTTTGTTAAATATACTACTCTCGACTTTTTACAAATTTTTGAAAAAAGTTTTTGATTTTTTTTTTTCAATTACACTATGTTCGAAATTTTTTTTCGAAAAAGTGAAAAAGTTTTGAAAAAACAATTCTGAACACCGAGTAGTGTTTTCATCCTGGTAGTATATTTAACATAGAGGCTAGTGCAAATAACATGTTGTTACAGCAGGAAATATCCTCGCCTGACAGAAGGTCAGATTCCTAAAGATACAGATTCCTAAAGATACACTGACCCGACAAGATCGAGAGTCTACATCAGAAAAGAGTGTTTAATGTATTATAGGTCTACTGTTGATCTTTATATTAATATTGTAATAAATTCCTAAAATAAAGGGTTGAGACGAATTTAGGGCCACTTTTGGGCCTTTGGGGATGAACCTCTATAAATAGGGGGTCACCCCCTCATTGTAATGGATCCTACATTTCCTCTCATTTCTCATATATGAAAAAGCTCTCATTCGAGGGAAGAACGAAAGTTCTTCCCCCATCGTTCGTGTTCGTTTATATTTATTGTTTGTCGGGCATAATCCAAATAGCCACATATATTCATCCGTACGAAAATGCCTGTCAACAATTTGGCGCTAGAAGGAGGGTACGATCTTGTGTTCGTCTCTACGGAAGAACACCAAAATCTCTCTCAGAAAAAAATGAAAAACAAACCAAAAAATCCAAACTTGTTCATGACCGTTTCATCAAGCCAGAATCTAAACCATCAAACGAAATTCCAAAAAACAAAACCCATTTTCAATCCTATTGACAGCAGAAAACTCACGACAGGTAGCCAAGGACAAAAAAAATGTTTTTCAAGAAATTCATTTCTTAAACTACAACAGCAGCAAGCCCAAAAAGAAAAGAAGGAGGAAAAGCAGTTGCGGTCCTTTCCGGCGATTGGTTGCCGTCGTTTTCCGCAACGGAGCTCAGCCGCCGGAGTCGCCAAACTCGCCGCCATTCTCCCCTCGTCCACGAGCTCCACCGGCTACGACCACAACCCTTGCACGAGCCGCGGCGGTACAGTCAACATAGACCGCCGCCCTTGCTCCGGAATATCGCGACGCGCCACTTCTGAGCCAGGCCGTGCTACCGTCGTCACAGAAGGAACGACACCGCCCCACCTCCATCTCTCGCCGGAAAACCACCCGTGTTAATGGTATATGCAAGCAAAACCACCAACATTGCAGTTAGTTGAAGCCAAAGTCAGTGGGGGGCTACTGTTTGGGTTTTCAAATCCCCACTGCTTGCCTCGGTTGATACGCCCCTTTCCACAGCTTTTCAGTATGCTTTTTGGCGCGTTTCCCAAGACATGTTGAAAAGTCAAGGATTCCAGCCTCGATCCGCGCACCGCCGAGGCCGATACCCGTCTACCCGCTAAGGCTCGGTAGCCTCCGGACGCTGCCCGCGGTTGCACACAGTCAATGCCGCGTCCGCCTCAAAGCCGTCCTCGGAGCCCGCTTCCTAGCGATCAGCTTGCCCGCGTCGTCCACCCGCGGGGCACTCCTAGCCGATCATTGCTTCCGGCCACACCAAATCTTAGCCGCTGCCCGACGTGTGATTCACGCGCCGCCGCCGGGCGGCCTCAATCGCTGCCCGAATTTCCGCCACGTCTCTGAGTACCGGATAGAGACACAATTAATGGCCACCCGCGTCGCCCAGCGGCCACCTCCCGGTGCCGCCAGCCTCACGCGTCACCCTCACATCCAGCCCGCGTCGCTCGCCTTGCAGCCTGATGTTCTCACACCGCTGCCCGCCTCCCGCCTCGTGCAGCCTCCGGGCTGAAAGCCCTTCTCACTGTCGCGGCTTAGCCACCGCACCGACCTCCCCGCGCCGCCGCGCACCACCAGCGCGAACCTCCCTCATCGTCGCCCGCTCAGCCGCCAGCGGGGCTTCACCTTAGTCGTCGACTAGCGGCCTCCGGGCAAAGGGCTTTTCTCGCCGCCGCACAGAACCATCGCCTGGCAGGCTCCCCGCCACCGAGGAGCGGTCTCAGCCTACCCGCGCAGCCGCCTCCCGTCGCGGGCCCTGCGTCGACGCGACACCGTTCAGCCACCACGTACACCGCCATTGCCGCCCGCTGCCTCCTCGCTGCACGCCGCGGCCAGCTGCTCCTCCAGCGCTCCCTGCTCGCCGTCACCGCACAGGCCGCTGCCGTCCACGCGGCCAACTTTCCCGCCGTCGGCAACACGGCCTCGCTGCCCGACTTCCGCTTCATCCGCCGCCAAGGAGAGATGACCTGCGTGTGATTTTCAGATATGACTATATGAGAACTAAGAATGGGCCAGAGGAACAGCAATTAGGGCCTTATTAATATTAAAGTCGGGGGCCCTTTTTTATTTAGTATATTGGGCCAAACTTTTGGGCCTTTTTTATTTAATTAGTAGGGCCAATCTGTTGGGCCTTTTTATTTAATGTGCAGGACCGATCTGTTGGGCCTTTTTTAATTTGTGGGGCCAATTTTATTTAACTATGGGCCCTAATTCAAAAAAAAAAAAGGAACAACGGACAGCAGCTTCTGAGACGGGCATCCAGAGCCTTTTCGACAACGGAAAATTCTACGGGCAGTCCTTTGCCCACTCGAATCAGGTTTATTCCGACAACTTCCTTTTAATATATATTACCACTCACAAGTTTTCATATATATTAAAAGCGGGGGCGTATACTCGTATTTTGAAAAATCGAAGCGGGGGAAATTTTTGAAATTCAATTTTCATCTGATAACTTCCTTTTAATATATATTGTAACTCATTGGTTTTCATATATATTAAAAGCAGGGGCGTATACTCGTATTTTGAAAAATCGAAGCGGGGGAAATTTTTGAAATTCAATTTTCATCTGGTAACTTCCTTTTAATATATATTGTAACTCATTGGTTTTCATATATATTAAAAGCGGGGGCATATACTCGTATTTCGAAAACTCAAATCGGGGACAATTTTTTGAAATGCAATTTCCATTTGATATTTCCTTTTAATATATATCGCAACTAGTAGGTTTTCATATATATTAAAAGCGGGGGCATGGATATACATATCCTAAGATCATTTTGTGACATCAAAAACAAATTTTTTGACGCTGAATTCAACTAAATACAGTCGGTTATTTGAAACTTCGAATATAATTTTGAAAAATTATTGAGGTTGCTCACCGGGTAATTAACTCATATTTAAAACATGGTCACACCTTTCGACTACAAACATTTATCCGCCTTTTAGGCGTCGACATTCCGCCTAGATTGGCGAAGTAATCCGTCTTCTCGACGTCGATTAGTCCGCCGTTTCAGGCGTTGACGTATTGATTAGTTCGCCTTCACAGGCGTCAACTAATCCACTCGAGTTTATCCGCCTTTTAGGCGTCGACGGTCCGCCTGGAGTGGCGAGGTAATCCGCCTGGAGTGGCGAAGTAATCCGCCTTTTTAGGCGTTGATTAGTCCGCTTCTTAGGCGTCGACAATCCGCCCGGAGTGGCGAAGTAATCCGTCTCCTCGACGTTGATTAGTCCGCCTTTCAGGCGTAGACATATTGATTAGTTCGCCTTCACAGGCGTCAACTAATCTACTCGAGTTAATCCGCCTTTTAGGCGTCGACAATCCGCCTAGAGTGGCGAAGTAATCCGTCTCCTCGACGTTGATTAGTCCGCCTTTCAGGCGTAGACGTATTGATTAGTTCGCCTTCACAGGCGTCAACTAATCTACTCGAGTTAATCCGCCTTTTAGGCGTCGACATTCCGCCTAGATTGGCGAAGTAATCCGCCCGATCGGCGTTGATTAATCCGCCTTTTAGGCGTCGACATTCCGCCTAGATTGGCGAAGTAATCCGTCTTCTCGACGTCGATTAGTCCGCCCTCTCAGGCGTAGACGTATTGATTAGTTCGCCTTCACAGGCGTCAACTAATCTACTCGAGTTAATCCGCCTTTTAGGTGTCGACATTCCGCCTGGAGTGGCGAAGTAATCCGCCTTTTAGGCGTTGATTAGTCCGCGTGTTAGGCGTTGACGGTCCACCTGGAGTGGCGAGGTAATCCGCCTGGAGTGGCGAAGTAATCCGTCTTTTAGGCGTTGATTAGTCCGCCTGTTAGGCGTTGACGGTCCGCCTGGAGTGGCGAGGTAATCCGCCTGGAGTGGCGAAGTAATCCGTCTCCTCGACGTTGATTAGTCCGCCTTTCAGGCGTAGACGTATTGATTAGTTCGCCTTCACAGACATCAACTAATCTACTCGAGTTAATCCGCCTTTTAGGCGTCGACATTCCGCCTAGATTGGCGAAGTAATCCGCCCGATCGGCGTTGATTAATCCGCCTTTTAGGCGTCGACATTCCGCCTAGATTGGCGAAGTAATCCGTCTTCTCGACGTCGATTAGTCCGCCCTCTCAGGCGTAGACGTATTGATTAGTTCGCCTTCACAGGCGTCAACTAATCTACTCGAGTTAATCCGCCTTTTAGGCGTCGACATTCCGCCTAGATTGGCGAAGTAATCCGTCGTCTCGACGTAGATTAGTCCGCACTTTCAGGCGTTGACGTATCGATTAGTTCGCCTTCACCGGTGTCAACTAACCTCTTTCTCGAGTTAATCCGCCTTCTCGGCGTTGATTAGTCCGCCTTTTATGCGTTGACATATTGATTAGTTCGCCTTCACCGGCGTCAACTAATCTGCCTCTCAAGCCGATCCGTCACTCGGCCTTGATTAGTTCGCCTTCACCGGTGTCAACTAATCCGCCTCTCGGCGTGGATCCAGTCCGCATTTTAAGCATTGACTTTCCGCCTTAATGGGCGAGGTGTTGTTTAGTTCGTCTTCACCGGCGTTAACTAATCTATTCTCTACTTTGGTTTATCCATGTTAACGGCATCGACCAGCCCGCCTTCACCGGCATCGACTGACCCGCATCGTTTTTGCCCACTTGCGGCCGTAATATAACGCGTCTCGGACGCTTTGTTCAAACAAAAAATTGATTGTTAATTCAATCATCATCGTGAAGTCGCTGCCCGATCATCGGCTAGAGCACTTCACTCATTAACCTGTTGGTTAATCTTTTAAGCGGTTGTTAACTCAATCCCATCTTCGTGAAGTCGATGCCCGATCATCGGCTAAAGCACTTCACTCATTAACCTGTTGGTTAATCTTTTAAGCGGTTGTTAACTCAATCCCATCTTCGTGAAGTCGCTGCCCGATCATCGGCTAGAGCACTTCACTCATTAACCTGTTGGTTAATCTTTTAAGCGGTTGTTAACTCAATCCCATCTTCGTGAAGTCGCTGCCCGATCATCGGCTAAAGCACTTCACTCATTAACCTATTGGTTAATCTTTTAAGCGGTTGTTAACTCAATCCCATCTTCGTGAAGTCGCTGCCCGATCATCGGCTAAAGCACTTCACTCATTAACCTGTTGGTTAATCTTTTAATCGATTGTTAATTCAATCATGTATTCGTGAAGTCGCTGTCTGTCTATCGGCTAAAGCACTTCACTCATTAATCTGTTGATTTATCTTTTAATTGATTGTTAAGTCAATCTGTTGTCCGTGAAGTCGCTACCCGCAAGCGGCCTAAGCACTTCATTAATTTATCATCGCGGTCCTTACCGCCCTATTACTAAAATCAATGTCGGCCAACGGCAAGAACTCTTTATTAATTGAACGTCACGGTTCTCGACTCGGGGGCATGACTGAAGATCGTACCCCACCTAACCCGACCAGTTTCGAAATTTTGAAAATTCGAAGATGACTCAAAAGATTCGTCCGTCACGGACCCTGTCGTTGAAGATTCCCTTGGGGCATCCGAGCTATCCTATTGTCAGGCTCGGGGGCAAAACCTATTTGAAGCACAGATCAAGATCGAACTCTGGCCACAATCAGAGCCCAATCTTGGGGGCAATTGTTACAGCAGGAAATATCCTCGCCTGACAGAAGGTCAGATTCCTAAAGATACACTGACCCGACAAGATCGAGAGTCTACATCAGAAAAGAGTGTTTAATGTATTATAGGTCTACTGTTGATCTTTATATTAATATTGTAATAAATCCCTAAAATAAAGGGTTGAGACGAATTTAGGGCCACTTTTGGGCCTTTGGGGGTGAATCTCTATAAATAGGGGGTCACCCCCTCATTGTAATGGATCCTACACTTCCTCTCATTTCTCATATATGAAAAAGCTCTCATTCGAGGGAAGAACGAAAGTTCTTCCCCCATCGTTCGTGTTTGTTTATATTTATTGTTTGTCGGGCATAATCCAAATAGCCACATATATTCATCCGTACGAAAATACCTGTCAACACATGTGCCTATTGATTATTAGGACTTCAATTGACAGGAGTCAATGGGCCTAACATTTGTAAGAGCCCAAAAGACCAATTAAAAGAAGAAAGGCTCACGCAACAAGGAAAGAAGTGGGAGAGATGACCAAATCAAGTCAATTTTCCACTTTCTCTCAACTTCTACGTTTCCTTCTTTTCAATTATCAAAAAAGATAATTTTCACGAAATATTTTAAAAGCTGCCAGCCCACGAATTTGACCCAAGTCAAATTAATTCATAGCATTACACACCCCATCAATAACATCAAATCAATTCCTGGAAAATTCACTTCGTTCATCTACTCGATAACTAGAACAATCCTATCACAATTAATTTCCCTAAAATTAAAGTTCGATCCTCCAAATAGTTGGTTAGCATGAGTGCTTAAAATTCATCAACACATAGTAATTCAACAACGTATGAGAAAGAAGAGACTTAATGGGGAGGAAGAATGATACAATCGTGCAAAAGAAGACTTAATGGGATAGCATATGTAAATGAAGAATAATTCTGCTCTCTTTCTTGTCAATCATAGACCTTTAAAAATTGCAAATAAATGCTATTGTAAAAAAAAATAAAAAATCTATTGAGAGAGCAAAATTTAGAATTAAAAATAGGAGGTGTTGGTTTGAGTGAGAGAGATATAATTGTCTCCCATGGACTCAAAAGTTACCAGAATTAAGGGGTGCTTGGTAAAATAATAAGGAATGGAATGTGTATAGGAATGAAATGGGTAATCATGCCCATACCTTATATATTTAAGAGGTATGGTGGATTTCCCACTTTTAAGGAATCAAAGTCATAGTAGTGCAATTCCAAATAAACACTATTACTTTAATTCCATTCCACATCCCTCCAAAATGAAGACTGTGTTATTTGGAACAATAAATGAGGGCTCCATCCTATTCCACATATTTTATAACATCTATGATTGAACAAACTAAACGATGCATTGCTCTTCACAAATATTTATTGTAGTAATCGAATTTTCAAACCCCTAGATTTCAAATTATGAATTTCTCTTCTCCCTTTAGTTACCAACCAAACACCTACACGCCTCCCCCATCCCTAGAAGGAAACAAAAGTGTTTCTGCACACTATTATAGTTGCCTTCACAAGTAAAACACTAAAAGGAGATGTGGATAGTTTCGCAACGGCGGGCAAAATGGCGCAATCTTGATGGATCCAAAAATTGCATTCTCGGCAGTTGAAGAAGAAGCCCCTTTGTTCTTCCCCACACGATTCGCAGAGAGAAACTAGCGATTCTCTACAACAGGCGACGAGTGGGTGCGATTTGTGGCTTTTGTGTTGGCTCTTTATCTCCACCGGCTTCGCAACCAATGGATGGATTTGGAACTCACATTTGGAGTGGTTTATACACTTTGTTTGGCGCCGTGCTCTCTTAAGAGCGAAGATGAAAAGGTTAAATAAAATTAAACCTACTTAATAATTGAATAATTAATAATCTGATAATAACTTTCAACACTCCAAAGTTAAAAATTAGCAATTTCGATAAAGTAATAAAATTATAATTTTTAAGAGTAGGTCTATTGTGTAATATTTCACTGTGCAATTTCGCACAAATAAAAAAGGATTCTAAAAATTCGCTGGTCAAAAACGGATATTCCCAAAAAAATCGCGCAACAGCAAACAAAAAAATTCACTCTCAGGTCTGTGTTACTTTAAGAGCAAGTGAGTGTTACTATAAGAATACATATGTGTTACTATATCAGAAACAATGTGGAATCGCGAAAAAACATAGGTTTAAATCATGAAGAAGAAAAACTTAATAAACACAAAAAACATAATTATAACATCATAATTCTTATTCATGTGTTGTCGTATGAAATTGGAAGAATTTGAATGGTAAAAAGACTATATGATTAAATAATTCATGTGTTACTACGTAAACAAATGATTGTTACTACAAGAACTAATCAGTGCTACGAAATGAGCTAGTAACACACTTTTGCTCATGCAATAACACTCGTTTGTTCAAAAAGTAACTCAATTTTCAGTATTATGAAAAATGGGCGATCGTTTGACTCGTCTTTGACCCGCGAATTTTGGAATTTTCTATTTAAAGAAGTAACACACTTTTGTTCATGCAGTAACACTCGTTTGTTCATACAGTAACACAATTTCAGCAGTATAAAAAATTGGCGACCCGTTTGACCCCCCTTTGACCAGCAAATTTTGATTTAATTTATATAAAAAACAATCGGGTAGGATTTGGGCATATTGCACGGGTCAGACTTTGTGCAATATTGCATACTAGACTTTGATAAATTTTTAAAACTTCTTTATAAATATATGATTCTATTAATTAAGATCATAAATTAATAAATTCTTAAAATTACAAAGATAACAGGATAATTTAGTGAATTTCATCTCCAATTTTTTTTCTCACATTATTGTAGCATTCGCGAAGTGCAAAAATTAAAAATTAAATTAAATTATGAAGGGTTATTAACAACGCATCATCGATCCTTAGCTTCATCCATATTCTAATCAAATGCAAAGGAAATTTGTGGGAAAATATTTAAAAAAATATATCTAGTAACTTTGTCTGAGTTCATATTTAATCATTTATCTTTTTAATTTTTTTATTTATGATCTTTTTATTATTAGAAATGGTTTTTTCTAAAAGATTTTTTTAAGAAGGCACCACAAATTTTCCTGAGCTCCAATGGTAGTGTTTGTGTAGCCCTCAAAATCTAAAACTAAGGTTCATTTCACACTCTATTTGAATTAAATAGATTAGAAACGGAATTTTTCGACCACTGATGTGGACCTTATTTAATTTGAAGGGAGTGTGACGTGAACCTAATTTATTGATTTTGAATATCATACAAGCACTACCACTTATGCATGTATAAATTTCGGGCGATGTTTTAAAATTTTCTCAAAAAAAACATTTTTTTATAATAAAATAATCATAATTAAATAAATAAAAAAAAGGATCAAACCAGGACTCAGTCAACATTACAGGATACTTTGATATATTTTCCCAAATTTAAGCATTAATTAATGAAAAATATGGGACTTCATGCAATCAAATATAAGAAGTTTTATTCAATTCAATCTTGTGATGAGTCATATCTTAATTAATAAATTATTTATTTATTAATTAAATAATACCTCCCAAAATTAATAAAATATGACAATCCCAACAGTATAAATTTATAGTGTTTCTATTATAATTATAAAAAAAATACTGCTTATTTAAATACTGTAAAAGGTTACTACACATTAAAAAAATTCATTTCAGCTAAGAAGTGTATAATATATAATCTCAAATAAAAAATAATGGAATAAGAAAAATCAAGATTGGAAATTAATTCTGAATTCTGAGATGGACCTAGTGGCGGGGCTTGACAGCTTGGAGTGTAATGTTTTATAGATTTCAGATTCAAAATTCATAAAGTGTGTATCAATTTCTGAAATGTATCAATTTATACAGAGCAAAGTCCTAATCTATAATATGGCCCCACGCTAATGGACGATCATATCATGCATACTCTTTTGTGATTTAAATAAGGTTCTATAAATTATCAAATTTGTCCTTATATAAATACCAACTGAACTAGAATTTCCTCCTCGCATTCTTTTCTACTGTAAAGGAAAATAATTGAATAAATTAATTCTAAATCTCTTTACAAATTTAAACTTTTAAATATAGATAAATTCTTTCTTGGTATCAGGGTCAATAGGCTTACGCCAGCCCACACGTCCTGTGATCAAATCCACTGACAGCAATTTGAGAACTATCATACAAATAAATTAATTTCACACTCTTCTAAAAGTTTGGACTTTTAGATGAAGCGAAATTCTTTTATGGTATCAGAGTCAAAAGGCTCACGGCCCGAACAAATATATAAAAGAAAATAATTAAATTAATTAATTTTAAATCTCTCTATAAGTTCAAACCTTTAAATGAGGCGGAATTCTTTCGCCTGTGAAGAAAATTATTACAATTGGGCTCCACTTGGTAGGCCGTAAAAGGCCATATTATGGGGTGTTGTATAATTAATATTCCACTTGGTAGGGCATACTAAAATAATATCGACCCGTTTCTTATATGTCCGACCCTGTAAAATAGTAAGGCGTAATACCTCCAAAGCACTATTCACCTTTACAAAATTAATTCGGTCCGAAAGGTCGTATTATTTTATTATTGGTTTGTCACACGAACCGCCGCCACCGGACCACCGCCGGACCGCCGCCGCCGCCGCCGGAAAGTCGCCGGACTGACGGAATTTGGCTGGAATTTCACCGGACCGCCGGAAAGTCGCCGGAATTTCGCCGGAAAGTCGCCGGACCGCCGGCGCCGCCGCCGGAAAGTCGCCGGAGGCTGCCGGACCTAATTTTTACCTTTTTTATTACTTCCTACCAAGTAAGTATAAGAATTTTGCATAAATTAGTATGACCTTTTTTATATGTCCTGCCAAGCAATTTTATATGACTTTTCTATACTAAATTTATGCCCCCTACTAAAATTATTAATGCCTACCAAGTACAACCTTGATCTCAAACATATTTTATGTTTTAATCAAACTATATCATGCATTTACACTAGAGATTTTAGATTTATCATTGCAGTTACAATATGCACAATCACAAATAAACAAATAATGGAATAATAAAAATCAAGATTGGAAATTAATTCTGAATTCTGAGATGGACCTAGTGGCGGGGCTTGAGAGCTTGGAGTGTAATGTTTTATAGATCTTAAGTTCGAAATCCACAAAGTATGATCAATTTCTGAAATATATCAATCTATACAAAGCAAAGTCCTAATTTATAATATGGCCACATGCTAATGGACGATCACATCATGCATGCTCTTTTGTGATTTAAATAAAGTTCTATAAATCTATAATATATTTAAAAGTGCCTAACAATTGTAAATTATTTTGGGACGTTTTTGCCCCTCTACTCTTTTGTTTCATACCATTTCATCCTCAAATTGATACAAGTATGTTAGACTTTTCAGTTTCTTCACAGTATCCCATCTCGCTCTTCAGGTCCCATTTTTATGTTTCTATTTCATTTACTATTTTTTTTTATCATCGTGCTTGCCTTTTCCGATTCTTCCATTTATCCCTTCCTCACAAAACACTTCTCCGGTGAATTCTACCGCCAATGTCCGTGGTTCGCACCTATACCCACGATCTGTTTGGTCGAAGATTAATGTCATATATTCCTCTACCAACAGTCCCGTGGAATCTTCTCCTTTATCCCTTCTATGCTGACGCTCGTCGGCGATCCTTCTTTCTCCATTGGATGGCCAGATTTATCAGGTACAATCAGACCTGTAAGTGATTATTTTTTACCATTTATGTCATTATGTTCGGTGAAATGATCGCTTGTTATTTAGGATTTTTGTTTGATTGAATGGAAAGCACCTGATTTTAGAAATATACTACATTTAAGTTTTAATTGTCCGGTATCGGTGATAATTGATTTGTGTTGAAAGAGTTTGATTCAGAATTGGTTTTTATTGGTATTGATAGAAGACTCTTACCTTGCATTAATTTGTTTAAACTGGTTTTGGTTTCATCAATAGAGTTGATTTCATGCTTTGCTTGTCTACTCTTGGTAAACCATGAAACAGAACAATGTTATTCCCAAAGGGCAGTTGAGAAATGTAATACCCCGTCCCGTTTTATACCTTTTATATTCTTAGAACCCTTATTTTATTTTATTATCTTTGTTTCTTTTTATTTTATTATTTTGAGTGCTATTTGTGTAATTTAAATATATACCCTCTTTACAAATTCCTAAATTCGTAGAAAGAACTAAATCTTTCAAAGCGAATAAAGGACTACGAGAAATTAAATATTCAAGTTTGAAATTAGGATTTCGATCCGTTTAACTTATTGAGAATAATTAAAATACTTTAAAATATTATTCGAATCGTAAAACTGTATTAATTTTCAAATTGGGGTTAATCTCGTGAACCAAACGATCTCTAAACCGTATCAAGTGGGATAAAAAATATCATGTATTGGAGTGGATTAAGTTCATCCACATAATATACTTTCCTTTTTGAATTAATTTTTAATTAGAGGATTAAATCTCACCCACATAATTTCCCTTCTTTTAAAAATAATTCATTAAGAAATTAATTTTCCTAAAATATCTATTCTTATCCTTATCAGTACGAAGTCACGCTTTTCTTTCATTTCCAAATTTTCACTCATCTCTCTCGGCTCTCTCCTCCTCCTCCGCGGAACTGCCGCCCAAACGCCATCGTCCCCGGCCGAAGCACCGCCACCACGAGCGCCGGCCGCCGCGTTGCCCCCTCCTCTTTTTCGTCGACCGTCAGCCGCCCCTTCGAACCAGACGCGCCGCCCTTCTCCTGCCCGCCGCCACGCCACGGCCCAGCAGCGACCGACGTCGCCCTCCTCCTCTCCTCACGCCGCTCGCCGGAAGCCGCGAGCGCCGCCTCCAGCCCCCTTCGCCGCCGCGCTCTCCCACCGCCGTACGCCGCCTTCCCTGTCCGCCACCATCGCCGTCGCTCCAACCCGTGCGCCGCCTCCTCTTTCCAGCCGTGCCCGGACGACCGTCGATCGCCGTCGCCGTCGCACCTCAGCCAGCCGCGACGCCTTCCTCCTCGCGAAGCCCCGACCGTCGCCGCCTCCTCCTCCTCCAGGCGCGAAACCGAGCGCCGCCGTCTGCCTCAAAGCGCCGCCATTCGCCTTTTTTAAGTGAGTTCTTCGTTTGTTTTGTTTGATTCTCCAATTCGTTCAATTCTACAGTTTCTTCAAATAAATTCCTTCGAAATAATGAGACTCACGAATTCGTTCTTTCGTGTTATTTGACGCCGTTAAACCGGTTGCTGCTGCCGAAATTTCTGGAAATCCCGATCGACGCCGTTAGGCTGTTCGATTCATTTTCCCGAATCCCCGAACGACGTCGTTATGCTGCCCAAATAATCCGACGAATAACTGATTTCTTTTAGGACGCCGTTAGGCCGTTCGTTTACCACCCCGAACCGGACTCGTAAGACTTGCTATCTCCTCTCTAATTCTCGTAATAGTTGAGATAGGAATTGATCACTTTTAGTCCCCCTGTTGAGACTTTGTAAATTTAAGAATATTTGTTTTGTTTTGGATTTGAAACTTGTAGATGGACTGTTGGTATTTTGTTGTTTAGTATTATTGAATTAGTTGTTTGGTGCTATTGGTTAAGTTGGTTGGTGTTATTGTTTTGACAAATTAGTGTTGTTGGCTTAGTTGGTGAATATTAGTGAATTAAGATGTTTAGTATTTTTGGATTAATTGTCTAGTATTCTTAGCTTGGGTATTTAGTATTATTTAGTTGGATAATATTATTAGATGGATGAATTAGTTTGGTTTGGTTAGCTGATGATGTGGTGCAGAAATTAGTTTATTTTATTGTTAGTTGAGTTTTTGGAGGCAAAGGGAAACTCGTCTTCCCTTTGTGCGACTGTTAGAAATTTTGGAACGAAAAGATAAGTCGTTTAATACCCAATTTAGTAAACAAATGAAGAAGGTGGAAAATAGTATAATTCTTTTGTTTTAGAAGTATTACAAATCAATTTTAGAGGTGTTATTAATATTAGAAAAGAAAAGTATTTTTTATAAACTTCTTAGAAAGTCTAAGTTTATTAATAAGTTTTATTAAAGGAAATTTATTTATAAAATATGATTAATTATATTCAAGATTTCTTTTAAAATGAGAAATAGAATTCTTAAGAAAGAAAAACCTTTTCTTTAATTTTATTAATATTTTTCTAAGTAATTCCAAGATGAATTCTTATATTTTCTTCCTTAAGGGGCCTTTATTAAGGACACCTTAAATTCAGTAAATACACCCCCTGTTACACCACAGAAATCAGTAAATACACCATCCTGTTACACCACTGCTTTCAGTAAATACACTCCCCCTGTTACACCACTGCTTTCAGTAAATACACCCCCTGTTACACTAATGCTTTTAGTAAATACACCCCCCTAATACACCTCCTCTTAAAAAGGGGTGTACTTATCAAAAGATTGTTTTTGTAGTACTCGAGATAGTCATACCACAAGTATACTAGTAAATACACTCACCTTTTTAGAAGTAGTGTACTTACCAAAATAGGGTGTGGCCCTTAAGCAAGTCATTTTTGAGTTTATAAGACCACAACTTTCTCGATTCTCGTAACACAAACTCTCAAGTTTTCCTAAACGTTTTCAAAGGTCAACTTTTAATTAAATATCTTCCTACTAGGATTCGGTACTAGTTGGAACGCGCACGAGATTTTCGACCCTCTGCCTACACATCATTCTCGGGACTCGAAACAATCAGGTGGGTGATGATCTGTTGATTGATCTGCTATTAATAACGTCGTGCCGGTATTTCCTGAACTCGATTAAATCAAATAAAAAATATCTAATCCAACATAAATGTAACACCTATCTATATAACTGTTTGGATTATGTGATATAACTATGTTATATATTAGCCTGTTGTTTTGTGAATCGATCACCACTGCATGAGTAAACACCTTACGTGAGCATGAATCAGTTCAGTTATCAGTCAAGTATTATTCTTTATAAAGTTTATTGAGTCAGTTTTGTGGTGAGTCAGTATGTACGGAGTCGGGATCGAGTTTTAAATCCGACCTCCGGGGCTGCTGTCGGGGACGCCCTCGGAATCAAGGTTGTTGATCAAGTAGATCTGGTCCCCGGTCAGCTGTCGTTTGACGCACTGGGAAGAAGGCCATTGATACTTGCTTATTTTGAGGGATGTTATAAGGTTGGATGATGTGAGCTTGTGTGATTGGATGAAGTAAGTTTTGGTCGGAGTTGAAAAGAGTAACTTTGTTGATTTGTTGGAGTTGAAAAGAGTAACTTTGTTGGAAGTGGAATTGTCGTACGTTTATGGTTTGTCAGTTTGTGATAATACGTGATATGACTTTGGGCTTTGCCCTAATGTGAATCAACTTGTGTTATTTCATTTATACCATGCGAAATATGCTTAACTGCCGTTTAAATTTTTATAATCTTTTATATACGTCATCTGTTTAAATAAAATAAACTTTTTATCAATGAGTATAACTTAATATATTTCGGATTTACCAATCCCATGATGTTGCAAATCACCCATATGTGAGAATTCAATTCTCACGCCTCTTTTTCCTAACCCCTTGCAGGTTATGATTTCGTGGAGCAAGGACAGTAATAGAGACGACACGGAGTTCCCCACTTAAATAAAACGTTACTGATAATACTATGCTTTATGTACACATATATGTGTGTGATATACATATTAAATTTATTCTATCCATTTCTTCCGCTGCATAAAACTCATCATCTCTCATTTCCGTTATATTTCCTTCAAAAATTTTATAGTTCGGACTTTTGATCACAATAACACTTCGAATTCGATATAATTAATATATATTGGGTTCGGGGCGTTACAAGAAAGCTCTGATAAGGCTGTCCAGACTAGAAAAGGAATTGGTGACTTCTTGTGATATTAACTTGCTCTTTTATGATATTTTATATGCCACTTATTTTATTAGCCATGTCTAGCACTATATACTACCCTCCCAATGAGTTTATTCTTTCTTCTCTTCTCAGCAAGACAGAAGAAGGCTATTAAAATTTTCCCCAGGCCTACAACAGAACCCGTTCGTCCAATTATTCATTGTCAGAGCTAGAAGTACAACTTGAAGGGCGGAGGTGGGAGGCATTTTCTCTAGAGGAGCTAAAGGTGAGTTATTTCATCACTTTGAGCATATTCGTGTTTGCTTGATTAATCAGCTACACATAAAGACTTCTTTTTACACGTAGTTGGTTTGCATAATCTATCTAGACGATTAGTATCCGTGCTTATAGTTTATTTGCTCACCTTCTTTTGTTTCTACTCCTATTTCCTTCAATATTATTAATGCTGAGATCTAATTAATCTTCCCTCTTTTGTTATTAATATTTGTTTTCATTTTCAGACTCACAAGTCCGAAATCAGTGGTCTGAATTAGAAGTCGTCATTTGGCCATTGTTCGACCAGGTATTATTTACGTTATTGACAAACAAAGAAACACATTGTTCTTTCTTCTGTCTTGCTTTGACAAAATTTATTTTTGCTCATATTTGTTTTTACATAGAGCTTCACTTTCTGGGACTACTAAATGGAAAGAGAAGTATATGGTTTGCTCAATGATGAATATATGTAATTTTTCCATCAACTTCTGTAGCTTCATATTAAGGTTGTGTCTGGATTATTTTTTGGTGTCTTAGAATAAGAATTTGAAAGAGAAGTGTGTGGTTGTGTTTTAGGAAAATGAATGGGGGTGAGAATTGTTGGAACATAGAGTATTTATGTCCAAGCCCTAGCCTTCTGAATGCAACTTCTACCTTTTGAAAATTACTGGCCGATGGAAGAATTAATGCAAAAAGTTTGAATTATTTGCAATCCCTGAACTTACTGAATAAGCTCAATGGATTGAGTTGTAGCTATAATTTTATTTTATTTAAAGCTGAATGCATTTCCTTTTCCTTTTGGGTTAGTTTATAAGTTTTGGAGTTGTAAGTTGTAGTATTAAGAGCGTTTATATTTTCTATGCAGATAATGCAGCAAGCTTTAGTGACCTCTTGTTAAGCCTTTTATATTGTATGAAACATCGCGTTAATACAAAGTTGACCTTATCTTAAGCATCCTGTATGTTTATGAATTTGTACTTTTTGGTTAACAACACCCCAAATGTTATATTGATTTTATCTTAGGCACCTTTTGTACTGTTGCATTTGATTAATTACACCTTCTATGTGAGGGGGTGTAGATGAAAAACATGAACACTAGGAAAATAACCCCCTTTCAGTAGCATTGTATTTATTGTGAATTTTTTTTTTTTTGCATACATGTTTCTACTTTCTAGATGTTGAATCTGAAACACTCTCTCTCTGCGGGAAAAATGTTGTGAAGTTGGGCTATGGCTATGGATTAGTTGGGTAACAATGAAGAAAGAAATGGAAATGGACCTGGGTTTCGTGGTTCACACATTCGTGGCACTTGCATATGAATGTAATACACAGTCCTGTGCCAAATTATCATTTTATTCAATTTAGTTATTTCAGTATAATCTCAGCCATTTTTTTATGCTCTTATTGTTTTAATTTTATTATTAAGACCCTACAATTGATTGGGTACATGTGAATAGATTAATTATGATACTTTTACAGCTTATTACACTGCTTAGGAGCCAGAGCCCCCCAAACCTTCATTTACTGAAAATGGTTTTAAAAAAACACGGTAGGACAGATAAGGATTATGGTAGCTGCAAGGGTCAAGGTGACTGGGAAGAGGATTGGGGAGAAACTTATGCTGGGAAAAGACAGTTGTTATTGACATTAATAGGAAAAAGAAGAATATTGTGCTTAATGCCTGAAAAGATAATTGATTCATTGATCATATCCTAAATTGAATATTCTGCAGTGAGGAGGTTTACGGGGTGTCGCAGGGGTAGGAATGTTATGACTAATCAATAATGAGATACTACTAAATTAGGAATGTGCATATCCTATGATTTTTTCTAATTTGAAATTTTTTATTGCAGTTGTTGGTCTCTTAGAATTCTAGATTATTCATTCATTATACTTTATAATTTGATATACAATTTACTAAACTCTGTTGTTATTTTCTCTTATTGTACATACATTTTTTTTTCAACAAGGAAAAAAACATAATTAAACATAAAATGTAGTACTCACTCCATCCCATAAAGATAAACTTACAGGGATTTTCATACATATTAAGAAATAGAAGTTATTATAGTTGAAACTTTACATTTTTTCTTTGATTTACTATTTAGCCCCTATAACCACTCATTTCACAAGATACTTATTAGTAATAAGATACATTAAATAGGGTAAAGATGGAAATGTAAATTTAATGATATCTTAAACATAGTAAAAAATCTATATTTGTGGGATGAATGAGAATAGAAAATAAGTCTATCTTTATGGGACTGACGGATAAGTATTCTACAAATTGATTTATTCATATAGTGTTTTTAAAATTGACATTGGTATTGATGCTTAAAAAATATTTTCTTTTTTCAATCCAAGAAAAGTATCAACTATTCTATTTTTCAATTCTCCGACTTTTTATATATACTAACAAATTTGGCAAGATCAATCATAGATGTACCTAAGATGTTTGATTAAGAATCTGTGAAACTTGCTTAATTTCTTTAATCAAGAAAAGAATTTAATAAATAATAATTATGATAAATACCTTTAAATTTTAAAATAAAAAAATAAAATTTAAAACCAGTATGATATAAAAATTAGAGTTTTTGTATTAAAAACTAAAAAAATCTAAACAAAATATTTATAATTCATAAATCGTCTAAAAAATTATCAAATAAAATTTAAGAACACACCTACATCAAATAAGATACCATGAAGAAGTTGACAACCTAAAAACTATACCCGAATGTAGAAGATCACGTGGCAGATAATTTTTCGATCTCTCGTACAAAATTATTTTTATGTTAAAGTCATTGTAAAAACCTTGTGAATCACATATATGTGTATAAGCGAAGCCTCTACACAGTTTTCTTGAAAAATTAGAATATTGAAATCTTGATTTTATTTTTTCAACTAAATTACATACAACGTGCAACGCACGTGTATACAACTAGTTAATTATCAAATGTGTCCTTATATAAATACCAACTGAACTAGAATTTTCTCCCGCGCATTTTTTTCTAATGTAAAGAAAAATAATTGAATGAATTAACTCTAAACCTCTTTACAAATTCGAACTTTTAAATGAAGATAAATTCTTTCATGGTATCAGGGTCAATAGGCTTACGCCACCCCACACATCTTGTGATCAAATCCACAGACAACAATTTGAGAACTACCATACAAATACATTAATTTCACACCCTTCTAAAAGTTTGGACTTTTAGATGGGGCGAAATTTTTTCATGGTATCAGAGTCAAAAGGTTCACGCCCGAACAAATATATAAAAGAAAATAATTAAATGAATTAATTTTAAATCTCTCTGTAAGTTCAAACCTTTAGATGGGGAGGAATTCTTTCAAATATTAAAGAAAATTATTACAAATTGTTCTCAACATATTTTATCGTTTTAACCAAACTATATCATGCATTTACACTGGAGAATTTAGATTAATCATTGCAGTTACAATATGCACAAAGCTCAACCATTAGAGTTGACCAAAAAACATTTATTTTCTATCCTCATTTGCTACTAGAGATTTTTTTTTACGTCATCCACCATCATATATATCCATGTTAAAACTAGTTGACTCGTCGATATAACATCGGCTGGCTTTCTCAAATTCACCAAATCAGATTCCATCTTTAAACTTCAGAGTTAAAGGAACGTATGGCGTGTGAACGATTACTCTGTCCCGTTGTTAGCTTATTGTCCACATATGAATATTCTTAATTTTTTGGTTGTAAAAAGCAAAATTTTAGAGCAGATCTTACACGAAATCATTTTACACAAAGATAGAGCACAAGTTGGATACAATGCTTCAACACTTTAAAAGTACTGAACGTCAATTTGTGTTAATTTATGAACAGTCATATCGTGAGACCTCTCACAAAAAAATTTGCCAAAATTTTATTCATAAAAGATGAAATACCCAACATTACATCATATCCAAGTTACAAAATTTCACAATTAATCGAATTCGACAAAGTGTTAATCTTATCTTGGGATGGTGGGAATATAAAAAAATAAGTATTAAAAAAGAAGGTTGTTTTTGATATGTCACATAATGTGAGTAGTTCTAATATTCATTTGAGTGCATGGTGTGCACTTAATTTTTTAAAAAGAAAAAACTCAATTAGAAATCAGTAATACCCTAAGCAGGAACAAATGATACCCCAAAAAGTGGTCCGTGATATCTCAAAAAATAATCACTTATACACCAATTGAAAAAGAAATACAGTTGGGTGTGTTTTGAAAATCCATCATGGCCAGTGTCACATGAATCAATCGTCGGATAAATAGAATAAAAGAATTAATCCCTTTTAATCCAACAACACAAACATGCCCAAGTGTTAAAATTTGTAATAGATAAACTACAACAACATTTTGCAAGGTTTAAGATCACTACATACTTCTTCAACTTGCATAGAGTTGCATTTGAACAATCCTTAAAACTAACACAAAATATGAGCTGCTTCAGTATTTAAGCATAGATACCAGGATTCATTCAGCTAAGCAAAACATAAACTAAACGGACTAAAAACATAATAACAGATTGCAAGACATCTAGAGTGCTAACCCAAACATAAACATATACAGAAAGGCCTAATAATACGTGGATAATCAGAATGAGCTTACATCGAGGCCGAAGCTTTCGAGTGAGACAAAACTTGGGGTGTGACGGATTGAATTGAAATAGCATTTCTCCGGCTTTTCAAACACATCAACTTTGTGAGAAATTTTAGTCCTGCTGGAGTAGTAGATGAACATTCCATTCCATTTTAACAGGATGTCACCATCTTTGAACATTTTGATAGGGTAAGCTCCTAAATTGAATCCATAAAACTCGAAAGAATTTCTCAGGACGAACTCCTTTGACCACGATTTCTCATCCCCATATTCTTTCATCAACCAAATGAGAATTTCATGAGATGAATTATTATAACAGAAACCTACGCAATCCCATAAAGTAAAGAGGCTCATCATACCAACAATCTCAAATTGTCTATTCCAAGCAAAAGGACCAGACAAGGTGCTAAATTCCTCTGTTTCAAGATCAAAACATGAAATCTTGGGGAGGAATGAGCCTTTGTGTATGCAGATGCCACCCAGTGAAGATTCCCATTTGCAAATAGCCCAATGCTTTGACCACTGTGCACGAACAAGGGACGAGATGCAAGCAAACTCCATGATCCTGTCCCAAGAGTGTACACATAACACCTAGCTTCAGAAGTCCGCCAGTCCCGTGTTGCTTTAAGATCATGGAAAATCGTAACCACCTTATACTGGCCAGTCATTTTGCTCGATCCAAATCCGTATGTCTGACTACAGGGGTCGAGAGGACAAGGAGGAAGACTGATATAGTCACGAGTGATTGGATTGCATATGTGAAGAGCATTAGGTTTGGAGTTTGATGCGCTCAGCTTGCACAATAAAAGCAAACCATCAACTGAACCTATTAATTTAACTGGACCATCAACGTTTCCAAAATTAGCATGATTGAATTTGGTGACTAGTTTGTAGTGGAGATCATGATGTTCAACATCGAACCCATCTTCAAATTCATAAAATTTGAACAAGTTTGGCCCATTCGGAAGGAAAGTCTCGCAGATGGTCAGCCCCGGAGTTGATTTAGAAAGATGAGACTTGACAAACTCCGGAGTTTCAACTAAATGGAGCCACGACTTGTGAACACACTTGCAGCTTATAATGGTTCGCACGGGGAGTCTTGAGAGGATATCAATCACGGTTTCTGATGGTAACTTATTGAACAAATCTTGCTTCATCTCAAAACTTACACCCTGTTCAAAGGAAATAGGCAGGAGTGTTAATAAGAGGCATTTCAACTTTACCAATCAATTTTTATTTTATTTTTTGAGGAATTTAGCCTAATATTACATGCTTTCTTATATAGAGGCATAAAATATCATCAAATATTTTGATTTTTGAACAAATCATCTCAAAACTTTACACCCTGTTTACAGGAAATAGGTACGAGTCTAAACTGTTACGAGTATTAATCTGAGGAATTTAGCCTTATATTACTTGCTTTCTTATACACTAGAGGCATAAACTATCATCAAATGTTTTAATAGATCTAAAATTCGTTCGACCCTAAAAAAATGTACATCATTTTCATCAAACCAAATGGCAAATGCAGATCCGATTCTAGGTCCTTAAGCTCTAAATCAACAACAATCATACTATCCAAACTTCTCTTCCAACGATTAAGACAAGAGTCAATTTAAGATTTAAAAATATGGCATAACTATATTATTCTTCAACTGTGTAAACAAATTTATCAATCCTTATACCGAGCCTATTGATCAAGGACTAAACCCTAACCTAAGCCCGAATAACGAATTTGTACAAGAAAAACTAGGAATTTGGCAGAGTACCTGAGACTCAGGCTGGCGCCGCGGCGGGGGTGGTAGCGTACTCATCTCTCTCAAAAGTGAAGATGAAAAGGTCAAAAAAATTCAAATAAACCAGGTACAGTAGTAAACCTACCGACTTTAATAGTCGAATAATTAATAACCTGGTCCAGGTTAAATGCACCTCCATATTTGTGAATATACCTCACTCAAGAAAATATTCGGATTTTTTTCCGAAAATTATATGTCTAGTGTTTTTTATTTTTCATTTGTAATTTTTTTTCTGAAAATTGACAAAACTTTCTGTTTTTGGGACATTTTTATTTAATAGAGTGTATTAACGAAAGATAGGGTCTATATTACCTTGACCTAATAACCTGATAGTAATAATTTTCAAAGTCCAAAGTTTGGCCCATTACATAAATTAGCCATCTCTATAAATAATAAAAGTCTAATCACATTGCATACAAACTATAAAAAATTCAATAGTATATACTCCTTCCGTCCACGAAAATTATGCTCACTTGTTGCACGTGGTTTAATGCATTAAGTTGGAGGGTATTTAGGGGTCTTGTGAGGTCCTTTTATGAAAAAATGATTATTTATGGTAACGTTTCTATGCATACTTACCATAAATAATAAATTTATTCATAAGCGGACCTCACAAGACCCCTAAATACCCTTCAACATATTGCATTAAACCACATGCAAACAAATGATCATACTTTTTGTGGACGGAGGAAGTACAAATTAACAAATTTTGACAAATAAATCATTAAATTTAATTTTTAATTAATTTTTAAAGCTATGTTTGGATAGCGTCAGTTGAAATTCAAGGGATTTAAAAATCTATGAATTTCAAAGAACATGATTTTGCTAAATATTTAAAATTAATCCATTTTAAATTAGGGTTAAAACTAAGTACTTATTCAACAAAATCACAATAAAATTTAGAGTGATTAGGATTAAAACTAAGTATTTATTTAACAAAATCACAATAAAATTTAGAGTGATATGTGCACCCGAGCACATAGCATAGTATAATTTTGAGTCTAATTTCTAATTAATTTTTTTATTTTTCAAAGTTTATTAAGGGTGCGCTTGATTAGCAACTCTTTAATGATAATGTAAATGTGCTTAAAAAAGTGTAATTATAAGAGTTTATATAACAAAATCATTAACTCTCCTCCTAAATAGGGTAATCAATACTCCATTTTGATTACCCTATTTTCCTCCTATAATCATCCTCCTCAATTACTCTCTTATTCCTCCACCAACAAACTTACAAACATTTGTTGTCTACCTCTATTCTAAAATTAAGAATGACACTAGCTAGCAATGCAACCACCATTGGAACAATCATTTTTCCAACATATCATTTTTATTATGATGACATAGATGGAAAACAAATTTTCATTCTCATTATCATGAAAAACAAAATTAATTTGAAATTAAACTCAAAATTCAAGTGCATGCTACGCACTTGAGTGCACAAATAACTCAAAAATTAATTGTGATATTGTTAGATAAACAAAGGGGAAGATGAATTTTGGAGATGTGTTTTAATGCATAACGAGCATTACGTACACCACTTCAGCATTTTGCAATATATATATTTAAGATAACTAGCACAACACTTTATTAATATTGCAACTTGCATTCAATATTTGAACATATACACCACGCTTAATTCATTCAGCTAAGCAAAAACAAAAATTAAATACAGTCATAAACATAAATACAGACGGAGTTGAAGAAAGCGTGTAATAATAGATTAATAATACTTCAACAGTTTGCAATTTCAGGTCTAATATCACTACATACCAAAAAGAGCTGCTTCAGTATTTGGATATAGATTCCATGCTTCATTCACCCAAACAAAACATAATAACATAATATTTGGATGATCAAAATGAGCTTACATTTTCGAGGCCGAAGCTTTTGAGCGAGAGAAAGCTCGGGGTGTGAAGGATTGCATCGATACGATGATAGGGCACTTTCGACAAATCAACTCTCTTCGTTGTCTTAGTCTTGCTTGAATAGTAGATGAAAACTTCATTCCAGAGTATCAAAATGTCACCATCTTTGAATACTTTGATAGGATAAGCTATTGTATTTATTCCACCATATGCATAAGCATTGCGAACGACGAATTCCTTTGTCCATGATTCCTCAACACCATATCCTTTCATCAACCAAATCACGATTTCTTCACCCGACGTATTATCACATAAACCTAGGAAATCCCCCCACGCGAAGATGTTCATCGCGTAACTATAAGATTCTCCAAGAAGGGGAGGAGAAGGAATGGTGCTAAAACGCTCCGTTTCAAGATCAAAGCACGAAATCATTAGGCAGCAGTCTGAATCGGAGACCAACCAGTGAAGGTTTCCATTAGCAAACGCCCCGTTGCTTAGAAACGTGCAGACGGGCAGGGGATGGGACGCGAGCCTTCTCCATAACCCCGTCCCAAGAGTGTACACATGACACTCGACTTCAGAAGGCCAACTCCGTGTTTTTTGGTCTAGTAAAAGATCGTAGAAAATCCTAACCACTTTATATTGGCCACGCATTATGCTAGACCCAAATCCCCACGTGCACAAGCGATCGCCACGCCCCACAAACTCCTGAGGGCAGAGGAGATTGATATAGTCGCGAGTGATTGGATTGCATATGAAAATAGAATCTTCTGGATCGTCCAATTTGCACAGGAGAAGCAAGCCATCAGCTGAACCCATAATTGATCCAAGACCAGTAAGATTGAATTTGGTGAGGTGTTTGTAGTGAAGATCATGATGTTCGACTTCGTGCTCATCTTTGAATTCGAAAAACTCGTACAATGTTGATGAATTGGCACATTCCGCGACGATCAGGCCCGGGACCGCTTTGGAAAGATGCGAGTCGACGAACTCCTGAGTCTCGAGTAAACGGAGCCATGACCTGTGAACGCACTTGCAACTTATAACCGTTCGCTCGGGGAGTCTTGAGAGGATATCGATCACGATTTCTGATGGCATATTTTTGAACAGCTCTTTGTTTGTGTGACTCATCTCAAATCTTTACTCCCCTGTTTTCAAAGTAAATAGGCAGAGTGTTAAATGTCAAAGTGTTAATTTAACTTATATTACATGCTTTATTTTAGACTGGAGGCATAACTATCATGGAATATTTTTTAATCGAACTAAAATTAGTTCTACTTTGAAATATCTACATCAAATACAACAAACCGAATGTCCATTCGATTTTAGGCCTAAACTCTAAAACAACAACAATTACAAAATACACAACGAAATGTGAGCTTTAGGTTCAGATATGAATAATAAGGCATATATAGTGAAATATTTTACTACATAAAACTCTAAAAGGGATTGCATTATCTAAGCCCCAATGCGACTCTGGAAAAAAGGAAACTACGGATTTATGACATTTGAGAGCCAAACATATTAGGTATTGGTGGCGGAGTACCTGAGTGATAGGGTGGCGCCGCCGGCGGGGTGGTGGCGTACTGATCTCAAGCGGGAAAATGAAAGGTCCTTTTTTTTTCAAGCGGGAAAATGAATGAAAGGTTAAAACAAGAGTTGCTTGTTTAAATAGGTTAAAGAAATCTTCCCTTAGAAGCTAGATAAATACAAATTAGAATTTGTTTTTTTTTTTTTTTCAGCAAAGGAGTGTACAGTATTACTCCATCCTATTAATACTCCTCCCTATCCACAAAATATAGGAGTATCAGTTATTCACATCATTGTATTTTGCTTTCCAATGCTAATTAATTTTGTTCCTTTCCAATATGCCCTTAATTAAACTAATTAAAAATAAGTTAGATAATAATACTCCTCATTTTCTTATTTAGAATTCCAAAGCTAATAATTAAGGGTATAATTGTAAATCAATATACTCTCCTATTCAAAGTACATTTCACTTTAAAGTGATTCACACATATTAAGAAAATATTTAATTTATTATTTACCCTTAATAAATGTTTGTCTTTTTTCACAAAAGAGTTCATTATTTGCATATTTTAATTATTTTAGGGGATAAATTTACATTGAAAAGTGTAAAACATCATTTCATTTGAATAGGAGGGAGTAATTTTCTTAATATGTGTGTATTGATCTAAAATGACATACATTTTAAAAGGAGGGAGTACATAGGAGTATTAATTTTTGGTTTTTATTTTCTTTAAGACAAAGTATAGAGTAAAACGGGTTTATACATGAATTATGGAAGGGTATTGATTGTTTTCATTGAAGAGTATTAGTTGTATTTACTGAAGTGTATTACTGATTCACACTAAAGAGTCTTAGTTGTTCAGTGAAAATGAACTAAAATTCTTCAGTGTAAATCAGTAATACTCTTCAGTAAAAACAACTAATACTCTTCAGTGAAAACAACTAATACCCTTCAGTGATTCATATATAAACCAATTTCACTCTATACATACTCTTTCTTTAATGTTCGAATTTTCTTGTTAGGCCTTAAAAAAAATCTTGATAGGAAATTGGATATGTAATAAAACACGAAGCATAGTATTTTTTATTTATTTTATTAAGTCATACTGCATTTATGAATCCAATATATATTTAATTTTGCCAGGGTCTTATATTCACTAAGTTCACTGTAAAATTTAAATGTATTTTTAAACAGTATTAATTGTATAACTTGTAGTGTTAACTAAAAAATGCAGTATTTTTTATGTTTTCTTATATTTTTAAGTGAAAATAATTGTATTTTTCAGTGAAAGAAGTTTAATAATGCACATGTTATGTGGATTTGGTGCACAAAAACCTTAAAATCTGAACAAGCTAGTAAATTAAATTCTCTAGGTATGCACCAAGTGCACGGTGCACTCACTTAACTATTGACATGTTTATACTGAAAAATTTATTTCAATTACACTAGAAGGTGTGTTTGGATTACATTGGAGTTTACACTAAAAACTTATTTTCAGTGTAAATTTTTCAATATAATCCAACTATACTTTTCAGTATAAACAAAATCAATTGTTGAGTGAGTGTACCATACACCAAGTGTACAAGAGAGTTACTCAATTCGATTTTCATATATATATATATATATATATATATCTATATAAAGTTTTTCTAGCTACCACTACTACATTTTCGCTCATAGATAACGGATAATATCTGTTATCTATGAGCGAAATGATCAGTTATCTAGAAAGGTGTTATCTATGCTCATCCCTTATAGATAACATATATCAAACAATAAATATCCGTTATCTATGAGCAATGCACTTATCATATTTCACTCATAGATAACTATGTAAATCTGTTATCTAATTATACATATATCCGTTATCTATTTCATCTTTAATAATTTATTTATAATTAAATAAATATTTATATTTTATCCATTTTTTTGAATTCCTGTATTTTAAAAATTAAGATATACACAATAGAAACACTAAGCAAAAGTCAATACGCTCATTAAATTGCAAAATATCCCAACAATAAAAAAAAATCATCAAAACAACCATCTCAATCGTATTCAAAAGTTAAATCTACATAATAATACTCAAATATTCACTAGCTACGATTATAACACAGTCATCAACAAAAAATCATTTGAAAGTTAAAAGAACTTCAATCCATCAAGAATAAGACATCACAAATCCAATTTCTTGCTAAGTACGCACTTCAATGACACCGTCATCCCAAAGCCTTGCTGTCGAGAAATACGCAGTGCATTGTCAAGCCTCCTCCTCCTCCTCAAATCCTGCCTTGAAGATGTATGTATTTGTGTTAGTATATATGTATGTTCAGTTTTCAGGATCAAACTGAATCAAGTCTTGCCTCAGGTATTGTAGCATCTGAAGGCCAAACGAACATGAAATTAGGACAGTACCTACGCCCACACATTGCGTAGTTTCCAGCTTTCCAAGCTTCCACCAACTACAACTGTAATTTTTGGAACCTACCTAATTGCAAATTTGCAATGTTGTTCAAAATAAAAAAAATCCTTCACTTCACCAAAATATTGATTGAATGGTATAAACATGCGAATAGATGAAAAGAACCAACCCATCATCAGGTCTCTCAATTCTATGCTGAAAGTAATCTAAAACGCAGAGAGACGAGAAACTCCAACCTTTGAGCAAGAAATGGCCATCACCATTTTAGCTTATAGATTTTGCTAATACCATTAGCCTCAGCTGTGGAGCAAACCTGAAATATTTGTTTCATCGTGTCGTCTAATTTGAATTATGCAAAGCTAATGCTATGTGTGTCTCAAATAATTAAGATACAATAATATTATGACAGTTGAGCATACAAGGACAACCTGATAGGAAATGCTCATTGCAATTCATCAAATTGTCCACGTGAAAGTAGGAAAGTGCATACCATTAATCCTGAGATATTCTGCAGAAAGATGAGTGGTATATTTTGTTGGGTGCATAATTCAATAAAATGAGCCCCTTTCAAAGCAGATTCCTTCAACAGTATGCCATTGTTCCCTATAACTCCAACTTGTGGCCCATATATTCGTGCAAAGCCTGTTACAAGTGTCTGTTCATAAGGAAAAAAATGGCCCAATGAGTTAAAGAGATTATAAGTGTTGATAAGCATAGAAAATAAAAAATGAAGAATATTAGATGGCCTTATAGTGCCATAGAGTTTCTTGAACTCATCAAATTCACTACCATCTACAATACGTGTTATAACTGATGGGATGTCAAACGAGTGCCCAGGATCAGATGTTAAAACTGTACATTTTGGACAATTAAAGTAGAACAAATCTAAAAATTAATAAACTTGCAAATAGAAAAATGATGAAATAACCACAAATGCATCAACTTGGGCAGAGAACTAAGTTTTCTCTTTATAGGTATCTATCATACAATAGCATAGAGTAGTTCCCTCAAATTGAGGAGTTGCAATATATATATATATAGAGTAAAAAAGAGTCGCCATTACAATGAAACGACTCCAATTTGGCTAACAAAATTGAACTGCCAAAAGCAGAGTATATATAGTTCTTCCTTTTTCAATTCTAAGGCCAGAAAGAATAGATTGTGCATTTTACATGACTAAGTGGACATATATGATATATTATCATACATGTATATACATATATACATATATACATATATATACTCTTACACTCTGTGATTATCTCTGATTGCGTGGAAAAGATTCCTTTATTCATAGTTTGGTTATGCAACGGTTGAAAAATATGTGACCAATAATATATCTTCTATATAATTTTATATAGTTTTAGAGGGGTGTATTCAATTGAGATTCTATTGGATTTTTTTGGACTTTAAAAAGTCTGTGGATTTAGAAAATCTATAGACTCCATGCAGAGTTTGACTGACTTTTATTATTGATTTACTTGGATTTTCATAGACTTTACAGGATTGTGGAATACATTTTTTTTATTAATTTACATGGATTAACATAGACTCCGGCGCTGGAACAATTGATGCAAATATATATTGGACACACTTGTATATAAAAAAATTTATCCAAATTATTTAGAAAAAAAAATACATTAGTTAAAAAAATACATTATTATTTCACCTTCATTTCCATCACCGTTATATCTCTCCCTCATTAGAAGTCTCAGGTTATTAGAAGAGATTTTGAAGAGTAAAATTTATTTATATTTTTTGAAGAGTAGACTTGACAACGGGACGAGCAATCCCCAAAGCAAACAGGGACGGAGAATTTTTTTGCCCCGTACGTAGGGACCGGGATAATATTCTCAGCCCGGGGAATCCCCGTCTCGTTCCCCGTGGGGAGCCGCATTATTTTTTATATAATTAATATATTTATATATAATTTTAATGTTAAAGTAAATTAAAAATAAATATTTTATAGTTTTCTACTCAATTAACTATTTATTGAAAATTACATTTTTTATTTATTTATTATTATGTTATTAGTTCCAAATTATATTATTTTCACTTTAGTATATATGTTTTAATTAAAAATATTAGAATTAGAGGCTCTTCAAATTGTTTAAATTAGTTTTTTTAACACCAACTTAAAGTAATTGCTGTGTTGATTAAATTTTTTAATTTAAATATTTTTTTATATTTTAAAAATGAGATAAAAAAATAATTAGGTGGGGATCGGGGAATCCCCCTGAGACGGGAATGGAGGAAAAAAATTCCCCATTTATTTTGCAGGGACGGAGATGGGGAATGACCCCCCGTCCCCGTCCCGTTGATATCTCAATGGAAGAGAATAAAAAAAAGTCCATAAGCTGTTGAATACCTAAATATTTTTTAAGACTTTTTAAAATCCGTAGAAATCTCTGGTTATTAGCAGAGATTTTGGAGAGTGAAATCTACACATATTTTGGAAGGGAAATCTAAGAAAATCCGTTGAGTATTTAAATTCATAGACTTTTGAATACCTGCAGATTTTTTAAGACTTTTTAAAATCCATATTGAATACCTCAGGATTTTTAAAGACTTTTGAAAATCTAGATTGAATACCCCCAAACTTTAAAAGTCTAAAAAAATCCTACAGATTCTATAACCAATACACCCCTCTTAGTGTGCACTTGATTTTTACAAAAAAAAAAAAAAAAAAAACCAAAAAAGTAATCAGTAATAACACCATTCCAAATAAATAAATAAAATAGACAGTCTGTATGTTAAAGATTTGAGAATTTTCGAATATGTGAATATAGTATTTCTTACTCTCTAATCTTAAAATAGAGTTTCGGCAGCCGGATCGATGGAATATTTATAAGATTAAGTTCCAGCTACCAAAATACTAGACTAACATCCATACTAAGAAAGGGCAGCTTCGCATCAGGCATATTTAATCTCAATTTCGGCAGCGATAACGTATTCAGACTGATTTCCGACAGCCCCGACGCATCCACAGCCTACTGGCCCAACCCTGATAACAACATCTACACCAGCGGCAGAACAAACTATAAATATAATTATAATATCATTGAATACATGACTCTGTATATATATACATATCATATCATATGTCTATTTTACTAGATTTTAAACTCTCCTTTCTCCGATGATCAAGGTGGACAAGGTGTGAATAATTGAGAAACCATTATGTATTATAATGTTGAGGAACAGGACCAAATCAAATAGAGAAAGTTTCTTAAATCCACTTATGCTATCTTGTGTTTGATGCAATGTAAGATGTTGAATATACTAATAAATGAATGCAAATGCCACACTGGATATCATCACATTTATTAAAATACATGCTGGATACAAAACTGTATTTCAAGATACATTGATCTATGATGAAATGAAAACAAACAGTCTACATTGATTTGTGGTGCTACAGTCACTAAGGTTATTATAAATTTATCCCCACTCAGGAATAAGCAGACTACTCTAGGAGCAGTTGGATAAGTTTGTTACTAATAGCTTATTTCAGTTGGCCATATACTTATCAATATAATACAGTAATTCCAATTCTCAAGACCTATTAGGCACTTGAGGAGAAGGAATTTAATGATAACACTATCTCCAATATAAATTTTCATTAGGAGGACTCAAAAAATAAAACACAACACATACCTGAGGAGTTTAAAGATAACACTATCTCCAACATATGTTTTCATTTATTGGCTGATTCACAGACAAAACAACACAACACATATCTAGACTAGTAACAGTTATGCCTTAGTGACCATATAAGGAGGATTCACACAACAAAACACATTTTTTTAGTCTAGCTGTTATGCACCAATAAGACTAAAACATTCCATCATATTGAAAGTAAAAGTGCATACACACATAACCATGCGTTCAAGACTCTAAAAAAACTCCAAGAAGTAAATCACAAGAAGTAATAGTATGAAGCTAGTTCCACCAACACAGTCTACCTCTAGAAACCTTGATGATTCAACAATGCCAAAATAAAAATACACATAAAACGTTGAAAACAGAATGGAACAAAAAGGCAGAAAATTCTGATATATGTATGCCAGCTAAAATACGTGTTCAATACTATCAAGTTTGCTATTGAGTTAAGACCAAGCTCAATCTTGAGCTGATTGAACTTGACTCAAGCTCAAGCCTAACAGTGGTGTATAGACTCACCCCTAACTGCAGTTGCAGGAAGAAATTGTCTAACTTGGAAAGATTACTATTTTAAGGAAGAAAACAAGCAACGTAATCAATTTCACAAGCCAATAAGAATGGGATATTGGGATAAGATATTTAGTTACCAGTAGAATATCAGTTTCCTCCTTTCTGCTTCAGCGTGATTTTGTCACCCAAGCTGAGGGCAATCCCCTGAGTCTTGCTCCTTATCCTGATATATCCGTTAAGTTTTCCATCGTCCTGTTTCTCAACACTAATATTTACAAAAGCATCCTTCCCAAACACACTCTTCTCATACAAGTTAACAGCCAAGAACCCACATTCACCTTCTAGAGTAGATCTGGTAATTAACCATACAACAAAGAGGTGAGACTGAAAGGCAGTTGATAGAAGTTTAATGAAGAAAATTTAAATAAATATTGGAAACCCTGAATTTTTCTAAGCTAACTTAACAAAATTCTGATTATACCCAAAATTCTGATCTTCTATAACAAAATTCTGTTTATACCCAATTTGGGGTGGGGGTTTATTCCCTACAGCTAGACCATAAAACCACATTCTGATAACTATACTAGATGATGCATCTTCTGTTTTCATAAGTAATTTTCACACAACACATCACCTTAGATTAAGACTGCCACATGATAAGCTATAGAAAATTAAAAGTCTAGGCCATAAACAAGTCAAGATTACTCGTTATCACAAAAAAAAAAAAATCCATCCAAAATTCAATGAGAATTGCATGGACAATATAATCCATCCAGAAGCCTAGTTGCATGACCATGCTACTATCTAATTTAGAAATTACTGATCTGTCTAAATTTATGCTTAGCCATCAAGATTTAATCAAGTATGATGAGTAAATACACCTGCAGAATCAAAAAGATCATAACACACAAATATAACAAATGTGTAACTACCCTAACAAGTTCTTTTTCTCTTCGAATGGAGGATGTGCGCCAGCCAACCATATCTGGATCATGTTCAGAATCATAATTACTCAATGAAACAGAGAAGAACTATTTCCTAGTAATCAACAAAGACACATTATCGAAATCAGCGTACGGTCATAAGAAACATTGGAGAACCCGATATTTGAAGGCCCCAAGCGCAGATCTGCAACATAATTCAGCATAATAAGCTCAAAACAGAACTCCAGACATTTATTGATTAATAAAAATTACACGGTAATAGGCTAAAAGTCCTCACATAAATACTCCCTCGTCACAGTCCGAGGCAATTCGTAATAAAAGAGGAGGTTTATCGGCACTTCCATCAGTAAGAAATAGCTGAGGAAACACGAACGAAACAGAACTAACATCACCAAATGGTACAACAGCACAAAAATTAAAGGATAAGCGATAAATCAAACAAGAATTTGAGTAGTATTAACATTAATCAAATTAAGCCGGATTCGTCACTGAAGAGACGAATGAATGAGGAGAGAGATCTTAACATACGAACTTATGGTATGATATTTATCAGATTACCTTCTCTCACGAATTAAGAGAAGCGGTGTCGCGGAGGTGGAGACGCGCCAGCGTTGTGGTACACCGCCCATGGAGAAATTGATCCAGTGAAATTTGGTTAATGAGAACTAGGGCTTTTCTATATATATATTTTTTTTTCAGTATTCTATTCTATTTTTTATTTACCTCTTAATTTTAATATTGTTTAGAGACTGAAAAAAATTCAAAATTTGAAATTATTTGATATTTAATTTTATGTGATAGATAACAAAAAATTAGATAACAGATTATGAATCAGTTATCTAGGAAAAAAATTCCTAACTTAAATTTTTATTGTTTAAATTTTGAAATTACATAGATAACAAAACCTAGATAATCATGAGAAAAATCTGTTATCTATGAGCGAACACCCTTTTAATTAGATAACATATATTACCTAGATAACGGATTTACGAAACACAGATAACTGATTCAATAATATCCGTTATCTAGGCTGAGTTATCTATGAACGAAAATGTAGTAGTGTACTCTTTTGTACGGGATCTTATAAAACCTTGTCAAAAATCTAAATAAACACAATATATGAGTTAGGGGATGTTTGATTAACAATACTTCAATAGTAATGGAAAAATTAAAAAGTAGTGTAATTATAATGGTTATGAGAACAAAATCGTTACATCCCCTAAAAAATAATGTAATCACTACTTCATTTTGATTATCATTTTCTTCTCCTAGAATTATTCTTCTCATTCATTCTCTTATTACTCAACCAACAACCATTTGTTATCCAATTTTATTTTAAATATGGGGCATAACACTAACAATGCAATCACAGTTTAGACAATTTTTCCCAAACATATAGTTTTTATTATGAGAGTAAAGATGAAAAATAATTTTTCAATACCATTGTAAAATATGAACCAAATATCCCCTTAGTTTTTATTGTAATTGTAAGACTGGTCTTTCATTTTAATATAATTAGCTCCCTTTAAACACCTTCATCTTTCACTCATTGATCGACTAATTTGGGGACCTATAAAACACCACACTCCTAAATCCTAAACTCATATTAACATTTTATTCATCTTATCAACGACATTTTTGAACAACTAATTTGCTAGAAAGAGGGAAAAAAAAAATTGCTAGAAAAAGGATAGATGCACCATTTTCTTTCTGTATCATATGCATATTACAAACGGTTTAAGTTAATGTACAGTGCATTCTACGTTGCCATCAAGATTCGAATACGATGAAAATAGAGGGAGATGAAAATTAGATTTTAAAAAAATTAAATTTGAAATTGGCGAATTTGTCCTTTAAAAAGACATTCCAAATTGACAAATTCTCTAATCGTTTAAAAGGAATACTAAGGAAAAAATACAAGTATTTTTTTATAAGAATAGTTCGTCTACTGTGAAACTTGTTCATAGCAGAAAACTAGTACCATTATGAATATGAATATATTGATGTCATAATACTTTATAATGTAATTTCCAATTTATAATTTCCTCTCATTTGCTATTTGAGACATACATCATACGCCTGGTAAAATTGGTTCATCTATAAGAAACCGATTGATTTTCTTAATTTCATAAAATCAAAATGTTAATTCCAAATGCTTAAATTTGTAATAGATTCATTAACGACCTCAGCATTTTGCAATATCAGCTTTAAGATCAATAGTTACCTCTTCAAGTTGCATAAATTAGAGAGCAGTGCCACGCCACATTTGAAAAGAGGACATTAAAATTTTCCACGTATATATTTTTGGGAGGGGTAGGAGTTGGTTTGAGTTTGAGTGTAGGCGATGGAGGCTGCAGGCGGTTATGATGAACTTCCTGTGGTTCGAGTAACGGGGCTTCCCTTCTCTTGCACACAAGGTGGCATCATCCACTTCTTCCACGGCCTCCGCATCGACGGAAGAGGAGGCTGGGAGGGCATTAATTCAAAGGGAGTGTGCATGAACCTAATTTATTGATTTGAAACATATCACAACTACTAGCACCAGAGCATGTATAAATTTTGGGCGATGTTTTATAATTTTCATTGAAAAAAATATTTTCTGATAACAGAAAAACCATAATTGAAAGAAAAAGGACCGAACAAAGATTCGGACAAAGTTACATGACAATTTATCATATTTTCCCAAATTTATGCATTAATTAATGAAAAATATGGGGTTTCATGCCATCAACTATAAGTAAGTTTTATTCAATTCAATCTTGTGATGAGAGTCATATCTTAATTAATAATTTATTGATTAACTAATACCTCCCGAAATTAATAAAATATGACGATCCCAACGGTATTAATTTATAGAGTTTCTATAATAATTATAAAAAAATACTGCTTCTCTAAATACTGTAAAAGGTTATTACACATTAAAAAAAATTCATTTCAGCTAAAGAGTGTATAATTTATAATCTTAAAGTAAAAAAATGGAATAAGAAAAATCAAAGATTGGAAATTAATGCTGAATATTGAGATGAGTTTAGTGGTGACGTTTGGGAGCTTGCAGTGTCATTTTTTTTTTATACTCAGATATGTGACTCATTTACCGATTAATCCGAGGACCCATAACCCACCATCCATTAGGGAGTTTTCATTTCAAGTCAGAACTAAGATCTGTATGAACGGACCCATTTCAGGAATTTATTGCACCTAATGGGTTTTGAACAGAGCTTGGAATGTAATGTTTCATATATTTCGAATTCAAAATCCACAAGTTGTGATCAATTCCTGAAATGTGTCAATTAGAATTTTGGCTTGAAATGTAACCCCCGCTAGTAGATAGTATTATGCATTTACACTTTAATTTTTAGATTATCGATGCAGTTAAAATATGCACAAAGCTCAACCATTAGAGTAGAGCAGAAAACATTTATTTTCTATCCATCGTCGTATATATCCATGCTAAAACTAATTGACTCATCTATGTAACATGGATTGGTTTTTTCAAACTCACCTACTACAGGAAAATTAATCTTAAATGACAGAGATCATGTCGCTATTGTTTTTCAAGTTAAAAATCTTTAGTAACAGAATCATTTACTTTTAGTGACATACCCTGTCATTAAAGATCATTTTTCTGTCACTAAAAATTTTTAACTAGAGAAGTTTTAGTGACAGAATTTTGTCATTAAAGGTCAAATTTCTTGTAGTGACCAAATCAGGATGTGATATAATATTTTTCATCTTTAAACTTCTGAGTTAAGGAACACATGGCGTGTGAACGATTAATCATCCCGTTGTTCGGTAGAAAACAAAATTTTAAAGTAAGTCAATTTGTGTTAATTTATAAACAACCTTATTGTGAGACCTCTCTAAAAAATAAAAAATGGATACAATGGTTTAACACTAGAAGGAATGAATGTTAATTTGTACTCCCTCCGTCCCCTATTATACTTGACACTTTCCTATTTGGGACGTCCCACAATAAATTTCACACCCCAAATAAGGAAATAAAACACACTCACAATACCTACTTTAATTCAAAATACTCTTTACCCATTGATTGAAAAGGTCAATAAAGCAGTTTTTCTTAAAATTTGTGTCACCCAATCTATAAAGTTTAAGTGGGGACGGAGTGAGTATTAATTTATGAACAACCTTATTGTGAGACCTCTCTCAAAAAAAATTGCCAAAAGTTTATTCACAAAAAATGGAATACCCAACATTACATCATATCCAAGTTACAAAATCTCACAATTAATGATAAAGTGTTAATCGTACCCTGGGATGGGAGTATAAAAAAAAGTAAGTAGTAAGAAAGAAGGTTGTTTTTGATATGTCACACAACTTGAGTAGTTTTGATGTCCATTTGAGTATGGTGTGCACTTAAATTTCAAAAGAAATTCTCAATTAGAAATCAGTAATAACCCAAAGAGGAATTAATGATACCCCAAGAGATAATTAGTGACACCCCAAAAAGTAATTTCTAATACACCAATTAAAAAAAAAAATACACAATTCAGTGTGTTTGTGTGTATTTAAAAAAAATTAAAATTGAAGTCAAAGTTGAGCTTAGAATCCAAGTGCATACTAAAATTTGTGACACAACATATATTACATGTTACAGTATAACACAAATATTTGTGTTTCAATAAAATAAAATAAAAGTCTTCTTCTAAAAATAAATCTATGTTTCAATAAAATAAAAGTCCCTCTAAAAAAAAATTTGCATCTATTAATTACTTTTCTATTTCTAATAATTTCCCATAACTCCTCTTTATAAATCAAACTTTTTAAGAAATAATTCAATCAAGTTTCCAATCTCAATAACTAGTAAGTTTTTCTTAGATCAGGTACCCTATCGAGTTGACTGATATCAAACGTGTCATCGTACTGTGTCGCACTGACTTGTTACCTGTTGAGTTCACATATTATTTTAAAATGACTTTTTAAATTATAATTTTTAATTTACTGTTATACCCTTTTTAATTTAAATATAAAAAAATGTATTAGTTTATTTATTTTATGTATTTTTCTAAATCTTAATTCAAATCATAAAATAAAGTTTAACATATCAAACATCCAAGACCTTTTTTTACTTTACTAATTGAATTCAACGTACAGGTTGAAATAATATAATTCACCAAAAAACCTCCGCAATTGGTTCCAGATTCGGCGCACGGCGGTGTTTTCGACGTTCCCCTGTCTTCCGACGTCGATCGTGGCCCCAATTTTACAAGAGAAGAAGGACAACCGCTGGCTCCCCTCAACATTATCATCACAGCCCCCGCCATTGCAGACCACCGTGCCTAGCTGTCGGCTTTGCCGCTTTTCCGCCACTGGTCAGAAACCAAGCCACTGGCCGTTGTTCTATCTCCAAGGTATACCTACAGCTTCATCTCTTTGAAGGAGAGAAAATTTTCAGGTAAATTTAGTTTACTTAAACTCTAAATTGTAAGCCCTAATTTGTGTAATTTGTGTGATGGATTTGGACAAAAATTTTCAATCATACAGTTGTAGATTTTTTGGGCTGATCCAATATGTATGATAAATCACTGCAAGTAAATAATAGAATAGTAGATGTTAAGTATTAATGGGGCTCCTACATAAATTTAAGATGTTATGACCATATATTCTTGATTTTACTTTGACACATAAGAAAATAAAAGCATCAGTACTCACATATTTCTGAGTGATGGACTCTTATGAAATTGTAGCCCACCTGTTAACTTGTTATTACCGTGAAACCTGAAATTCTGAAGAGGCAAAATAAGTTGCTTATTGGCTTTTCTTGTGTTGTCTTGTTTTATATTTGAATCACAAGCAATCAATGAATAATTACAAGTTTGTAAGAGAAATGTGATTTAACAGCAATTTTGGACTTGGATCCGTCAGATTGTTGAAGCTTAAGTCCCTGAAACATAGGATTACCACATCACAAAATGATTAGTGTAAGTTGTAACTGGAAGCTTACACTATAATAAAAAAAAAAACTTCCATTTATTGTCATGTTTAGAATTGAAATTTGCAAACTTTAGTCCTAAAGCCGCCCAAATTGGAAGTTTGAATTGAAAAAGTCACAAGCCACAGTACCAAAGTGGCGAATTCCAGTGAAGTAAATGACTAAATCAGGGACTAATTTAAAGCATAGGATTAAATTTTATGTTACAGGGTTAAAAAAATGAGACGGTCCATACTATTACAATTGTCCAGATATTAGTTAGTGTTTGCAGCCGATATTTTAAACATCGTTTCGATTTGTAGGTAGTATTTAGTTATGATATTTGTGAAATTTATTTATTAATAATTATTACCTTGTTTGTGTTTGCTTTTGTAAAATTATATTGAGTTATAATTTATTGAACTCATATGAAATATAGCACCTATCAGTGACTTGTTGCATTGAACATTAAGTTATTAGGTTCTCAATATTTATTTAAATCTTTTCCAAATATTTTCCTCAGTGGCTATTGTTCTGCTGAAGTGAGAACTAGATGAGTTTAGCTGGGATACATTATTAGTTTTTAAAGTCATTTGATTTTGTTATTGATTAAATATTATATTCTCAGTTGAACAATTTATTATAAGCAAAATCTTACTTTATAATATTTGCAGGAATTAGTTTGCCCTTACAGGTTGACGATTTCTCCAATTTGTAAAAACTCTGTTAGTTGATTTTGTTTTCGTGAGCAGGTGATTTAACTATTTCCAGATTTGTGATTTATTATTGAGGATTTATTTTAAGTATTTTTCACTTTTTATTTCCGTGTCCACGATATTTTATTCAGAGTCATTGATAAATTTATTTGCAGCATTCTAATTTTGTTTGGTAAGGTTGATATAAATAAGTGATGTAGTATCATATTCGTGAACCATATAACGACATGTTAATTATTATGTGCACTAATAACATCGAAAAGATTGATAAATAGCGATCCCTTGAAAAATTGGGCACGATTTTGCTCGAAATTCAGAAAGTGATGCGTGTATTGTTGCAAAGAAAAATATTTTGCTATGAAAATTGACGTCTATGTATATGTTGAACACCTTCCGAAACATGCTTATTACCGCAATTGCAACGTGAATTGTCCAGAAATAAAAATATATTGCCCTAGTTCATTGGGAAACATAACGACGATGTGTGTGTCATTATGTGCATTAATAACCTCTTACATATTCCCACCCCAGTCTCGTATCTTCAAATTACCCTATTTTTCACGTGATCAAAATTTATTGGTTCATTTCACTTGTACTATACACCGGACAAATGAAAAGTTTGAAGAATCATTGAGTACACCACACACTTGCGTTTACAGAGACTTGTGTATGAGAACAAGTCCTGTCAATCAAATATCATTTCAATGGATAAATTTTATTTTTCATTTTTCATTGTCTTTTAATGATTGTTAAATAACGATATCCTAAAAAACTTAATCTTAATTTTGATCGAAATTCAGAAAGCGATGCGTGTATCGTTACAAAGAAAAACATGTCGCTATGAAGATTGACGTCTATGTATATGACGAACACCTTCCTAAACATGTTCGTTATCACAATTGCAACGTGAAACGTATGAAAATATGAAAATATTGTCCTTGTGAATTTGGAAAATACATAACATGTGTGTCATTATAATCACAGTGATGTCGTTTTATTTGTACAAATAGTGCTTTTTCAAATGTTGTGTACTTGAGTTTTAAAATTCTAGTATTACTTCACATTTTGTGTAGTATTAGTTCACATACTGTCTAGTATTAATTCAAATGTTGTGTACTACAAGTTTTAAAATTCTAGTATTACTTCACATTTTGTGTAGTATTAGTTCACATACTGTGTCGTACTAGTTCAATTAATGTGTAGTAAAAGTCCACAAATTAATTCGTGCTTTTCTCATCTTCCATATTGACCAAGTCACGCACTACCTCATATTACACTAGTTCATGACCTACAACTTTGTAATTCCACAATTAAGGGGGCGCTTGGTTGGAAACTCTTCAATGGTAATGGGAAAGCATTTAAAAAATAGTGTAATTATGAGAGTTCATTAGAACAAAATCATTATCTCTCCTCCTAAATAAGGTAATCAATACTTCATTTTGATTACCTTATTTCCCTTCTACAATCACCCCCTTATTCCCCCACCAACATACATTTGTTATTCACTTCTATTCCAAAATTAGACATGTCACTAGAAATGCAACCACCATTGGAACAATCATTCCTAACATATCATTTTTATTTTGGGGGCATAGATGAAAAACAAATTTTTATTTCCATTACCATTGAAGTACTCTCAACCAAGCGCCCCCTAAATTAACACATCCACAAACTTGTTCTAAACAAATGCAATGCAACTAATATTTTATAGCAATAATAATGCACAACATCCATATCATCTAAGATTCACATTTAACAATGAAAGTGATCCTTATTAACATCCATACCATATAATATTCCAGCATCAACTTCTCGACCCACAAACTAACAAAAAAGAAACAAAATCATACGACTGCAGAAACATGATTAAAACAATGTCAAAATGAAATCATCACTTAGCTAAAGTATGCCGAAATAAGAGTCTAAAGGTCAAAATCTAATCAATTTTATCTTAACAAGTTAAATAGACTCTACTTAAACCATTTGCAGCAGCTACTGCTTTTGCTTCCTCAATGGCTTCCTTCCCTTCCTTTGTAAGTTCCCTGTGCTTCCTCAATAGCTTCCTTCCATTCCTTTGTAAGTTCCTTGTGGCGGGGTGATTTCATCTGCAACTCCAATGCACCTATTCTCTCTTTTTTTTTTTTTAATAAAGGGTAATGTAATATTTAGACCACTCTCCTATCAACAGAGCTCTGATAGCGTATTCACTTAAGCGGACCTTTTTTTATATTTGACTCTCTAATTTAATTTTCTAAGGTTCAAAAAACCATGAAGCACACTGTTAATTACATTTTTCCACAAAGAAAAAACTTAAACGGCCTATAACCATAACAATTCACTACCAATAAAATACAAAAATTAAAAATAAAATATTTAGGACTTTGAAATAAATCCTTAAAATTAACAGTCAAATACTTCAACAAACAAGAAATTCAGATATATCATCACGGAAAACAGGACAACCCATTGCGATTTCCAGAATCAGTACATTGACTTAAAAATACCATATAAAACACTTGTACTTTAAAATAAAATCTCAAAATTCGCAGGAAGATACTTCAATATGTATAGACCAAGATTGTGCCAATGCCCTAATGCCTCGGTCTCTTAAGAACAAAAAAATGTGTGGAGTAATATATCACAGGAACTTGTTTGATTTTTAACTCAAAATTGGTAGTTCTAACAAATATCATATATTAACTATGTTAAATTAAACTTGGCATAGAACAACAATATTAAAATTCCTAAAGTTGGCTACTCTCCTATTTGGAATTTGAAATCTCTCCCTCTCACAAAAAAAAAAACTTTGCAAGCCTTTAGTATTTATATATTTATTGCTTTTCCAAAATCAATCTGCACGAATTCAAAATCAATATTTCTTTCACATATAAATAATCTGTCTTTACTTTTCTCTAAAATTACTCAAAAATCTAATTCCCGCATTTCCATTTATTGCGATCTGATAAGCAATTTGATATTGATAAGCCAACTAATTGTTTGCCTAATATAAACTATCAATTAAGTGATAACTATCTGTCAAAGGGAGTAGTTTTAATAACTTTTTGAAACGTTGGAAATTTAATGTATTGACAACCTTTGTAAACGTACAAATTCAAGTCTATACATATTTTTACATTTAATTTTATTTGGAAGTTTGTAGGCATTTTATCAAACACTTTAAGAGAACAAATTAATGTAAACTTAATTTTATCATATCTTTCTCGCATTTACCTTTAGAACAACAATCCAGAGGACTAACATTTACTCTTGATGGTTATGGAGAGTAGGGCAGTGTTTGGAATTGGAGACTGGAAAAAAATATGACCAAAAATTTATAGAAGCGGCGCTAGTTAACTAAGCAGACAGACGGCAGCGAACAGAGCAGAAGGCGAGTAGAAAGAAGGATGAATTGGTTCAGGCGGCAATGAACGGAGCTTTGTAGGCGGCCAACGTCGATAATTGTTTGAAGAGTTGATTTGGAGAATGAACATGAGAAGACGAGTAAAGTGATTAATATTTAAATGGATGGATTTTTTTTTTTAAAAAAATTACACAAGGTTAAATTTGTAAATTAATAATTTCAAAATTTTAAACTATTAAATTTAATATAATATTGGAATAATATGACACAACTCGATACAACGCGATAGAAAATTAGATGATTAACTCAACAGGTAGCAGGTTATCAAATTTAAACCATTAGATTTTATTAGATTTTAAATCTAAAGGTTTATAGAGCATGTCTGATATCAGTCAACTCGATAGAATGTTTAACCTAAGAAAACCCTAACTAGTAATGGCATTTCTCCAAACTAATAACAATTTCCATAAACTATACCCAACGGTTAAATTTGGCAGTCAACAATCACTTTTCATACATTAGATATCCTAATAACCTTTGCTTATATACATGCATCATAATTAATTATCATGGATCGTGTACTAAAAATTACATTACAAATTTAATGAAATAAAAATGAATGTATCATCGATCCCACTGGCTACTCCTCTATAAAAGGAGTGAATTTATTTTGGAGAATGATTGCACCAAAAAGAATACAATATAATACTTCAGTTCTCAACTATATAGCAACATTTCTATACTTCATTCAGCTAAGCAAAACAAAACTAAATGCAGGTAAAACATAATAACAAATTGCAAGGCATTTAGAGTGCTAACCCTAAACATATATAGAAAGGCGTACTATTACGTGGATAATCAGAATGGCCTTACATCCGAAGGGTTCCACATCTAATGACTTTGTAGATCTAACAGTCTATCGAAGTACGATTGGAGGTTTGCAATATCTTGCCCTCACCAGACCAGATGTTTCATTCACTGTAAGGGTACTCTTCATCATGGCCTGCTTCTTCGGAAGACGTCTCATCTACATCTCACAGCATATTCCGACTCAGATTTTTGAGGTGATATAAAGGATAAGTCAACATCTTTCTATATTGTTTTCTTGTGGGAGAATCCGATATCTTGGAGGTCATGAAAACAAAACGGTGTTGCACGCTCCTCGACTGAAGCGAAATATAGAGCTCTTGCTTCTGCTGCCTCTGAAATTGGTTGGATAGTGAACTTGTTTAAGGAGCTCAATATTTCTATATCCGTCACTCCGAGACTTCTATGTGACAACATGAGTGCATCACGTTTGACTCTTCATCCCATTCTGCACTCGCGGATGAAACATATTGCGATAGACGTTCATTTTGTTTGTGATCTATCTTCTAAATGGGTGTTATTTGTCTCCTACGTAAGCACGATTGATCAATTAGCTGACTTACTCACAAAGCCCCTTCCGCGGACGCGTCTCGAGCTTCTTCATTCCAAAATTTCCGTTGCTGACGGAACATCAATTTTGCGGGAAGTATGAAGGAACATTCTAGATCATTAGATGAGTCACAAAGAAGATAAGCATACTCTTCATATTTATCCGTAATATACACAATTGTAGGAGTTAGTTGTGATAAGATTATATCATATTATCATATTTGAAATATACACATTATGTACTCTATAAATATTGTACTTTTGTGATTTAATAATTCATTCAGCTCCACAAAATATTTGTTCTCGTTTTGAATTCCTCCGCAATATCTTCTTCATTTATTAGTTTTTTATAGTTTTAACACTTTAAAAAAAATAAATGTCAATTTATTAATTTGTGAACCGTCATATCATGAGATCTCTCACACAAGTTTTTGCCAAAAAAAAAAAAAAAAACAAAAACAAAAAATTGGAATACCCAACATTACATCATATATATCCAAGTTACAAAAAATCTCCCAATTAACCATCTAGGACATTTCTTGGATCCCCTAGCCGAAGAGAACTAAAAAAAGAAATATCATTTGTTGAACACCAACCCCAAATCTCCCATTTATTTCTTCCACCAATATCTCTTTATCACCTTCAAACAAAGCAAAGAACCGAGAAAAATAGTTTTTTGGTCCCGCAACTTGTCTAGTGTCCAATTTTAGTCCAAAAAATATTAACTTTTTAATTTTGGTCCCATAGCTTATTGAATCGTCCAAATTTGGTCCCAAATGGGACCAAAATTGGACGATTCAATAAGTTACGGGACCAAAATTGAATAATTAAAATTTTTGGGACCAAAATTGAATAATTAAAATTTTTGGGACCAAAATTGGACACCAAACAAATTAGGGACTATTGATGACAAACTACCTCCGGCTAAATCTCCAGATTAGTTAGAATATTTTAGATAAGAACAAGAAGTTATGTTGCAGTTTTTATTCACTTTGTATATATATATATACGATCTTATCCCTGGATTGTAAGCAAGAAAATATTATTTTATTAATATATAATCTCTCTTCACAAACATGGTATCAAGAGACCAGGTCAATTGACCAACATCCTGACATATTCATTTTCTTTTCCTGATTCTTCTATCCTAATTCCATGGCTACTAATGCCCCAAATTCATCATTGCTTAAACTTACTCATACTGTTTCTCACAAGTTAACTCGGGAGAACTTTCTCCTATGGCGTTTGCAAATAGAACCGTATTTTCGTGGCCAAGGACTCTTTGGATTCCTTGATGGTTCTCACCCCATGCCGGAATCCACCAGCCACCCACCAAACTCGGACTCACCTACAGCAATTTGGATCCAACAAGACCAATTAATTCTCAGCGCCATCATTTCCACAGTCTCAGAAGACATCCTTCCGCATCTTGTTGATGCCACTACATCAAAGAAAGCGTGGGACACTCTCCATGCTTGCTTCGCTTCCCACTCCCGTGCGCGAGCAACTCAAATAAAATATCGTCTCACGACGATCAAGAAAGGTGGATCTTCCATGGAATCTTATTACAACGAAATAAGAAAGCTTGTAGCCACGTTGGCTGCCATTGGTGAGCCTTTGCGAGAAACAGATCATATTGCATTTCTTTTAGGCGGTCTTGATTCTTCATACGATCCTCTCATTACTGCGGTTCAAACTCGGGTAGAACCAATTTCTCTGGAGGCACTTTATGATCTACTCACGGCCCATGAGCAGCGTCTGGAACACAATCACTCACCGACTGCTCTCCATGTTCACTCTGCAAGTCTTAATTCTGCCAATCTCACCACTCCAGATCGCACCACTTCTCCACAATACGGCCGTGGGTCCGGTCGTGGTGGAGGTCGAGGCTTTCGAGGCAGGGGGCGTGGTCGTGGCAGCAATCAAAATCCTCGCCCAATTTTCTGTCAATTGTGTCGTGAAAATGGCCACACAGTTCATACTTGCTCGCATCGTTTTGATCCAGGTTACTTGGGTGTCCCAAAATCACCATCAGCTTATGCCGCTAATCACCCGCACAACCCATCCACTACACCACCAAATGACCAGTGGTTCCACGATTCTGGTGCGACTCATCACATAACATCTGATCTTCGGAATCTTAATATCTCAGCCGACACTTATCCGGGCTCCGATCAACTACAAATTGGTGATGGTTCTGGTCTACCTATTAGTCATATTGGTGACACATCACTATCTCTCCCTCATGCAAATTTTCATCTTCATAACATATTACATGTGCCATCGATATCCAAGAATTTAATTTCTATTAGCAAATTTACCAAGGATAATAATGTCTATGTGGAATTTCACTCTTCTTATTTTTGTGTGAAGGACGAAGCGACGGGGAAGGTTCTACATCGAGGCAACTGTGAAGCCGGTCTCTACCCTCTCCATATGACCACTTCTCCCACTGCCCTTACAAGTGTTAAAGCACCATTCTTTACTTGGCATTCTCGTCTTGGTCATGCCCACGATCGTGTCGTCTCGTCCGTCATCAATCAGTTTTCTTTACCTAGTCTTTCTAAGTCTATGAATAATATTTGTAATTCGTGCCAAATGGCCAAAAGTCATCAGTTGCCATTTAAACTTTCTAACTATGTATCTACTACACCATTTGAACTCATATTTATGGATATTTGGGGCCCATCTACTGCTTTGTCTTTGAATGCCAATCGTTATATGTTAACTATTGTGGATCACTTCACCCGATTTACATGGGTTTTCTTCCTCAAATTAAAATCCGATGTCATGTCCACATTTAACTATTTCCATGCCTATATTAGTCGTCAGTTCTCCTTTCCTATTAAATCTGTCCAAACCGATTGGGGTGGGGAATTTCGTCCACTAAGTAATATTTTTCGTCAACTTGGCATCATACATCGTTTATCCTGCCCTCATACCCATCAACAGAATGGTCTTGTTGAACGAAAACATCGTCATCTTGTTGAAACGGGACTAACTCTGTTATCTGCTGCCAATCTCTCTCTTCAATATTGGGAAGATGCTTTTGCTACTGCCTGCTTCATAATTAATTGGTTGCCATCTCCACTCCTTCACCATAAATCCCCTTTTCTCCTACTCTTCAACCACTCTCCCGACTATACATTCTTGCGCACCTTTGGATGTGCCTGTTGGCCTTGTCTTCGTCCCTACACCAAACACAAAACTGATCCCCGATCCACTCTTTGTATTTTCTTAGGGTACAGCTCATCTCATAAAGGTTATCGGTGTCTTGATATTAAAACTAACCGCATATATATCTCTCGTGATGTTATCTTTGATGAATCCTATTTTCCCTTTGCAAATTCTAAACAACCAATCTCACCAAGTCCCATATCTCCCACAACTCTCCCATCATCTCTTCGGATCCCTTCTCCAACTGTCCCCTCACATTCCTCAAACAACCAACCACCTCCCAACCCCGATGTTGACCGGAATCACAATCTTGATGTTGCACCATCTTCTCAGCGACGTTCTTCGCATGCAATGAGAACCCGCTCCCAGAATAATGTTGTTCGGCCAAAAGAGTTTACTGATGGGTGCATTCGCTATCCTCTTCCACGCGCACTCCTAGCTACTACTGAGCCCTTGTCCACACCTACATGCTTTACAGAAGCATCAAAATCTCCACAATGGCGTGCTGCTATGAACTCTGAATTTGATGCTCTTCTGCGTAATGGAACTTGGACTCTCGTTCCACCGCCATCCCCTGATCGCACTATTGTTGGTTGTAAGTGGGTGTTCAGAATCAAACATAAACCGGATGGATCGATTGATCGTTACAAGGCTCGATTAGTTGCCAAAGGCTTTCATCAACAACCTGGTTCTGACTTTGATGAAACATTTAGTCCGGTAATTAAGCATTCTACTATTCGATTTGTTCTTGCATATGCTGTTTCTATGCAGTGGCAAATCAAGCAGGTTGATGTCTCGAATGCTTTCCTCCATGGTTTCATCTCTAAAGAAATATATATGCAACAGCCACCTGGGTTTTCACATCCCCAATTTCCTCACCATGTTTGTCGTCTTCATAAGGCTCTCTATGGACTTAAACAAGCACCCTTAGCATGGTACTCTCGTCTTAGCTCTAAACTACTGTCTCTTGGTTTTCTCACTTCACAGGCAGATACATCTCTATTTACCATCCATACGGCTGATCATCATCTTCTAGTACTTGTTTATGTTGACGATATTCTTATCACTGGGTCATCTTCTGTTGCCATAGATAACCTTATTTCATCCTTGGGTGTTGAATTTCCTCTTAAAGATTTGGGTCCAGTTCATTATTTTTTAGGGATTGAAATGCACCGCACATGTGATGGTCTTTTTCTCTCACAACAACGGTACATCATTAATCTTCTTCGTCGAACTAATATGCTCACTGCCAAGCCAGTATCCACACCTATGTCTACATCATCAAATCTTACTTTCCTGGGCACAGCCTTTGATGATCCATCGTTGTATCGAAGTGTCGTTGGCGCTCTTAATTATCTCAGCCTGACTCGTCCAGATATTTCATATGCGGTCAACCGACTTTGCCAATATATGCAACGTCCTACTACAGATCATTGGACAGCAGTAAAGAGGGTCCTTCGCTATCTCAAGAACTCACATGATCATGTGTTATTTTACCCGGCAAAGTCAAAATCTTCTCTCTCTCTTCATGCCTTTGTAGACGCAGATTGGGCTGGTGATGTTGACACTCGTCGGTCTACTACTGGTTTTGGTGTCTTCTTTGGAGATTGCCTCATTTCATGGGCTGCTAGGAAGCAGCAAACTGTGGCACGTTCAAGCACGGAAGCGGAGTGAAAACATATAGAACTTGATTATCACTTTGTTCGTGAAAAGGTTGCTCAGAAAGTTCTCCAAGTTCGATTTGTATCTACACGCGATCAAGTGGCAGATGTTCTCACTAAACCTCTTTCCCATGGACGTTTTGTTATTTTACGGGACAAGCTTCACGTGGTTCTTCTACCTGTTCGCTTGAGGGGGCGTATTGATGACAAACTACCTCCGGCTAAATCTCCAGATTAGTTAGAATATTTTAGATAAGAACAAGAAGTTATGTTGCAGTTTTTATTCACTTTGTATATATATATATACGATCTTATCCCTGGATCGTAAGCAAGAAAATATTATTTTATTAATATATAATCTCTCTTCACAAACAGGGACAAAAAATTATTTTTTCGTATTCATTATTTTTTTTCTTTTCTCACCTTATATATATATATATATATATATATATATATATACACACACACACATACACATATATCAAACACTATTTAATTAATTATACTCTAAAATAATCTTTGTAATAATCATGTATATATTATTGGTGGAGACGAGATCACGATAGCAATTTGGAATTATTTTACGAAGATATGGAGAATCAAAATTTATATGAAAATTATTAATTTATTATTTTATTTACTCTATCACAATTTAAATTCTTAGTTAGTAATTAAAATTTAATTATTAGTATTTTATGGGAGCTTTGTAATTCATCTTAAATAATAATTATTGGAATTGAAAAATAATGGGTTTTTATTTTTCATGTTTTATAGATTTTTTCAAATATTTGTATTTATATTCATGAAAAATAAATCCATTGATATATATATATATATATATATATATATATATACATACGCACACATACACATATACCAAACACTATTTAATTAATTATACTCTAAAATAATTTTTGTAATAATTATGTATATATTATTGGTGGAGACGAGATCACGATAGCAAATTAGCAATTTGGAATTATTTTACGAAGATATAGAGAATCAAAATTTATATGAAAATTATTAATTTATTATTTTATTTACTCTATCTCAATTTAAATTCTTAGTTAGTAATTAAAATTTCATTATTAGTATTTTATGGGAGCTTTGTAATTCATCTTAAATAATAATTATTGGAATTGAAAAATAATGGATTTTTATTTTTCATGTTTTATAGATGTTTTTCAAATATTTGTATTTATATTCATGAAAAATAAATCCATTGATGTATATATATAAAAGGTGAGAAAAGAAAAAAAAATTAATGAATACGGAAAAATAATTTTTTGTCCCTAACTTGTTTAGTGTCCAATTTTGGTCCCAAAAATTTTAATTATTCAATTTTGGTCCCAAAAATTTTAATTATTCAATTTTGGTCCCGTAACTTATTGAATTGTCCAATTTTGGTCCCATTTGGGACCAAATTTGGACGATTCAATAAGTTATGGGACGAAAATTGAAAAGTTAATATATTTTGGACCAAAATTGGACACTAGACAAGTTGCGGGACCAAAAAACTATTTATCTCCAAAGAACCCAAACGATACAAATAAAAAAAGTAGGCAATAAAAAAGAAGGTTGTTTTTATATATCACATAACGTGGGTAGTTCTAATATCCACTTGAGTGTATGGTGTGCATTTTAATTTTAAAAAAACAATCACAATTAGAAATCAGTTATACTTAAAGAAGGAATTAATGATACCCAAGAAGTAATCAGTGATACCCAAAAAAATAATTACTAAAATACACCAATTGAAAAAAATACATAGTTCGGTGTGTTTGTGTGTATTTTGAAAAAAAAATTCAAAATTGAAGTCAAAATTGAGCTTATAATCCAAATGCATGATAGAATCTGTGATACAACATATATTACATGTTACCGTGTAACACAAATATTTGTGTTCAATAAAATAAAAGTCTTCCTCTAAAAATAAATTTGTGTTTCAATAAAATAAAATAAAAGTCTTCCTCTAAAAATAATTTTGAAAAATTAATTAATTACTTTTTTGTTTCTAGTAATTTTCCATAACAACTCTTTATAAATCAAACTTTTTAAGAAATAATTCAATCAAGTTTCCAATATTCGTAACTAGTAATGGCATTTCTCAAAATTAAAAACAATTTCCATAAACTAGTACCCAACGGTTAATTTGGCAGTCAAGAATCACTTTTCATACATTAGATTTCCTAATAGCTTTTGCTTGTATACATGCATCATAATTAATTATCATAGATCGCGTACTAAAAATTACATTACAAATTAAATGAAATAAAAATTAATGTATCATTGATCCCGCTAGTTTTAAAATTTAAAATTTAGTTCAAAGGCCTACGCCCTAACTACCCCACTATAAAAGGAGTGAAATTAGAGAATGATTGCACCAAAAATAATACAATAAAATACTTCAGTTTTCAACTATATAGCAACATTTGTATACTTTGTTTAAGTTATTAAAGAATGTCCAACTCATTGTGGATCGTAGGGCTGTTGATTGTGGGGGTGGCGACGAAGAGTGCGAGCGGAATTAGCTGCGGAGACGCCATCACAAAGCTCATACCATGCGAGCCCTTCTTGCTCGGCTGGAGCACCACCGTCTCGGTCCCGTGCTGCTCTGGAGCGGCATCATTAAACCAGTTGGTCGGGTCAGATCCGAGTCAGCTTAAAGGGTTGTGCACGTGCTTAAAGCAGGCGGCCAAATCAATGGGAGTTAACGCTGCTAACGCTAAACGGATTCCTGACCTTTGCCACATTACTACCCCTGTACCCATTGATCCCAATGTCAACTGTGATAGGTAATTCATTGACGAAATCATAGTATTCTTCTTTTAATTTATATATTCTTTATGCTTTAATTTAATTTATACTAGTTTCTTGTCCTGAATATTTTGGAAGAAATTAGGAACTAATGATTTTTTTAATTTTATTTTGGCGCAGACTCTGAAGCATGTAGGTTAGGTCAAAACCGCAACACTTGCAGCAAATGGATATATTTAGAAAGAGTTAATTGTTCTTCAGTGAATTTTAAGTACGAGAAAATTTGAGATAATACTCAACATGTAATGATTTCCAGAGCTATGAAAGATATATATGAATTGCATCAAAATCAATTGTTCTGCATCATATTGATCAAGGTAACAATCAATTTCTAATTTTATGTCACTACTAAAGAAAACATACTTGAATTTTTTTTGGGGGGGGACTTGCTAGCGAAATGATGGAAAGTTTTACGATAATAATCAATATAAGAGAAATAGCTTATAATAATACCAAAAACAATTAGTATCAAATTATTAATTTTTCAGATTTTAAAAAATATATATTGTATCGGAAGTAAAATTGATACTAAAATTAATTAGTATTTGAATTTTTTTTCCCAACACAAATCAAATGAGAAAAATCTCGGATATAAAATATTGATACTAATGTGTATATTTAGTATCAAAATTATTTTCTAATATAAAATTTTGATACTAAAATCCTTATTTTTCGTAGTGGACCAAAATCTGACGCTTGACAAGTTATGGGATAATAAACTATTTTTCTCAAATAATATTGTGTGGTTAAGTTTATAAAATTATTTTCTTATCTAAGTTTGTAAGTAATAGTAAAAACACTAAAACATAAAAGACATCAAATTCTGGTAAATCATAGGGAGTAATACTAATAAGTAGTGGCAACAAATTAGAGTTTAAAAAAAAAATGAAACTGCTTTTTTTTTTTTTTTTTTTAACCGGTTACAATTTTGAAATCCTTCCTTTAGACTATGTTATACTTTATTTATCGATAAGTAGAGTTTTTCAATCGGGTTAACAATATGGGTCGGTATCACATGAATCAATCGCCGGATAAATGGAATAAAATTGTCAATCCCTCCTAATCCTACGTTACAAACATGCCCAAGTGCTAAATTTTGTAATAAATTAAGTGATTAACTACTTCAACATTTTGCAAGGTTTAAGATCACTACATACTTTTCAACTTGCATAGAGTTGCATTAGAACAGTAGTCCTTAAAACTAACACAAAATATGAGCTGCTTCGGTATTTAAACATAGATACCAGGTTTCATTCAGCTAAGCAAAACATAAACTAAATGCGCTAAAAATATAACAAATTGCAAGGCATTTAGAGTGGATAACTAGAATGAGCTTACATCGAGGCCGAAGCTTTCGAGTGAGACAAAACTTGGGGTGTGACGGATTGAATTGAAATAACATTTCTCCGGCATTTCAAACACATCAACTTTGTGAGTAGTTTTAGTCTTGAAGGAGTAGTGGATGAACATTCCATTCCATTTTAACAAGATGTCACCATCTCTAAATATTTTGATAGGGCAAGCTGCTGAATTGATTCCATTATACTCGAGAGTATTTCTCAGGACGAACTCCTTTGACCACGATTTCTCGTTCCCATATTCTTTCATCAACCAAATGACAATTTCATGAGATGATGTATTATAACATAAACCTACGCAATCCCCTGAAGTAAATGTTAGAACTGGGGTGTGTGAAAAATCGAAACACTGAAATGGGAAAGAAAAAGAGTACGAAACAAATTCGTGTATAACCGAGTCTAGGTGAAACCTATGCCCGCAAGATCGAATACGCCCGTACAGTGCTTACGGATTATGCGTACGGATCCCCAAAGGTAAAACGGTTTTGTCTATTCACACCGGTAGCACTACCGTGTATGAATTTCCGGCGAACTAAATCGGAATTATAAGCTGAACGACATTTTCTGGAGAGGCAGTATATCGGGAATTTCTGAGTTCGAAAGTTGATCCTGGAAAAACTGGATGAATGGGGTATATATAGGCGGAATTATGACCCATTTGAGGGCTGCTGGAGTGGAGTACGTGGTGATCATGGATCACCCACGTTCTTGTGGTGGAGAGAAACGCAGTTTCTCAGTCATGGGAAGCAAGACGGAATATTCCAGATTCTCTGGAGTGTATTAATCAAAATCGTGAGTGTATTAAACATGTTCGTGGGCCGACCCAATTCTAAATGGGCCAACCGAAATGGGCCGACCCAATTCCATACGGGTCACCCAATCCGATTTGATCCAAAAAGATAAAGGGCTATTTCATATTTTTGGTACTCTAAAAATATAGGTATGACACCAAAGCCCACCCAAAGCCCAATTGCCACGAACCACGAACCCGGACCCGGTCCCGGGCCCGGGCGGGGCGGGGCGCGCGCGCGCATGTGTGGTCCATGGTTAGGGTCCCCATGTCCCAATTTAGAGAACATGAATAATTTCCTACTTATATACAAGACAAACTTCTTGTAATTTTCCAATGTGGGATGGAACTTTATTTTCCATTCCCATGGAATTATTCAACACACATGATTAACACTTCAACTTCCCAAATTAATTTCTCACTCACCGGAAATCGGTTTTGAGATATTAAATATACCACGCTCATTTACTCCGCGAGTAGAACAACATCGTTAATTTTATTTTCCCAAAAACTAACGTTTTTACTCCTCAAAAAATTGATCAAAGTAAGGGTATGAAACCTTTACAAAAAACCAATTTCCAACAATCCCCCACATGAGTGAGAATTGCACCTATACAGAGTCAAGCTTCTTCGTTCAGCTCATGTGAGACCTCATTGCTTCCGGATAAGTAATCAATGGTTTTGAACTTTCCGTAGCCCGGCACCATCGGGTACACCGGCGGCTTAGTGGACACGATGCCTTGAACTAATCCTCCTTAGTGTATACCTTACAGATAATGCAGACACAAGTCAGTCTCGATTCCGATTTGTTCTCACGTTTTTGTCCATTTTGGCCCTGGACGCCCTTTGTATTCATAAATGTTTGGTCGAAGCGGCCCTCACTTCTCATTTATATAGGTGATCTCCTTTCGAGTATCCCGTCATACTCAGTCCCACATGGACTCATAGGAATCATTAAAAGTCAAAGACTTATCATTTACCACAACTCACGGGTTCACTAACACTTGACACAGTGCTGTCAGGAATGGTCGTGATTTTCAAGTGTTGTACAACTAACATTCACAGCTTAGTTTTCCCTTTTGAACCAAGTTCTTGGGATCTCCAGTCATCATGGTTGGGTTACCACTGTTTCAGTTTTATTTGTGGATTTCAGACCCATTCCCTCTATCAGCTTATTCATTTGATCTCGATTCAAGCTCTTCGTGAGCGGATCCGCTATGTTATCAACTGATCTTACATAATCAATTGTTATTATACCAGTTGAGATCAAATGTCTAACGGAGTTATGTCGACGATGAATATGTCTCGACTTTCCGCTGTACATACTGTTCAAAGCTCTACCAATAGCAGCTTGACAGTCACAATGTATCATTACAGATGATACTGGTTTGTTCCAACAAGGAATATCTTCTAAGAAATTGTGATGCCATTCAGCTTCTTCACCAGCTTGATCCAAAGCGATGAATTCAGATTCCATTGTGGAACGGGCAATACACGTCTGTTTTGTGGATTTCCACGATATTGCAGCTCCTCCAATAGTGAATACATATCCACTAGTCGAGAATGAGTCTTTACTATCGGATATCCAATTAGCATCACTGTACCCTTCAAGTACAGCTGGATGTCGCGTGTAGTGTAGCCCGAAGTCAAGAGTATACTTCAAGTATCTCAAGACCCTTTTCAGAGCTTTCCAATGTTCATGACTTGGATTGCTCGTGTACCTGCTTAGTTTGTTCACAGAACATGCAAGATCTGGACGTGTGCAATTAGTAATGTACATCACGCTTCCAATGATCCTTGCATATTCCAACTGATTCACAGGTTCACCTCTATTTTTCTTCAGATGAACATTTTGTTCAAGTGGAGTTTTAGCAGGTGGATCATCAAATGCATTGAATTTCTTCAAGACTTTCTCAACATAATGAGATTGTGTTAAAGAAATTCCATTTGAGGTTCTTTCAATCTTGATTCCTAGAATCACGTCTGCTAAACCCATATCTTTCATGTCAAAATTTCTCTTTAACATGTTTTTCGTATTAACGATCACATTTGAATTGTTAGCTATGATTAACATGTCATCAACATATAGACATAAGATAACAAATCCATTTGGTGTATCTTTCACATACACACACTTGTCACATTCGTTAATTCGAAATCCATTTGACAACATAATATTGTCAAATTTCAAATGTCATTGTATTGGAGCTTGTTTAAGTCCATACAACGATTGAACGAGTTTACAAACTTTTTTCTCGTTCCCGGGTACAACATAACCCTCTGGTTGATCCATGTATATTTCAGCATCCATCTCTCCATTAAGAAAGCAGTCTTTACATCCATTTGATGTATTTCGAGATTATGCAAAGCAGCAATCGCGACAAGTACACGAATGGATGTAATCCTTGTTACCGGAGAGTAGGTGTCAAAGAAATCATGTCCTTCTCTTTGTTTAAAACCCTTTGCTACCAAACGGGCTTTATACTTTTCAATAGATCCATCTGCTTTGTACTTTCTTTTAAGGATCCACTTACATCCTAAGGTCTTGCAACCTTTAGGGAGGTCAACCAACTCCCATGTATGATTTTGCAGAATTGAATCATATTCACTGTTTATTGCTTCTTTCCAGAGAGATGCATCTGGTCTGGAAAGAGCTTCTTTGATAGTCCTAGGTTCATCTTCTAACACATACGTGATGAAGTCTGGACCATAGGTCTTATCAATTCTAGCTCGTTTACTGCGTCTTGGTGCTTCACTCTGCTGAGTGGAAGGACCTGCAGCTTCACTTGATTCTTCATGAGTTCGTTTATTTGAACTCACTTCTTCTTTGTCCCTACACGGGAACACATTTTCAAAGAACACAACATTCCTTGATTCTATGGTAGTACCTACTGTCATATCGGGTATCTCTGATTTATGAATCAAGAACCGATAGGCACTACTGTTGAAGGCGTATCCTATAAAGATCCCATCGACTGTCTTAGGTCCGATTTTCACTTGTTTAGGAAGTGGCACTTCAACTTTTGTCAAACACCCCCACACTTTGAGGTATTTGTATGATGGTTTGCGATTTTTCCACAACTCATAAGGTGTCTTATCTTGAGTCTTAAGTGGAATTTTATTTAAAATGTGGTTAGCTGACAGAATAGTTTCCCCCCACATGTTCTGAGGTAAACCTGAGCTGATTAACATTGCGTTCATCATGTCTTTCAAAGTTCGGTTTTTCCTCTCCGCAATACCATTTGATTGTGGTGAGTAGGGAGCTGTCGTTTGATGTATGATGCCGAATTCGGCACATAATTGTTCAAATGGAGCCACATACTCTCCACCTCTATCACTACGAATTGCTTTAATTGTAGTGTTCATTTGATTCTCTACTTCACTTTTATAGTTTTTAAAAGCTTCAATAGCTTCATCTTTACTTCGAAGTAAGTAAACGTAGCAGAATCTTGTGCTATCATCAATAAAAGTAATAAAATACTTTTTTCCACCTCTAGTTTGCACAAATTTTAAATCACATACATCAGTGTGAATTAATTCTAGAGGAGTAGTGTTCCTTTCAACTGACTTAAATGGTAATTTAGTCATTTTTGCTTCTACACAAATTTCACATCTTTTGGATGTGTCAACATTCTCAATTTTAAGTAAATCCAAATTTACTAATCGTTTTATAGATTTTAGATTAACATGTCCTAATCTAAAATGCCATAAAGAGGAACACTCAACGATATAAGCAGAAGTAGAAGCATTCTCATTCATAATAGTGTTTTTGCCATCACGGCTTACAGTAATCACAGACATCTTGAAAAGGCCCTTCTCGAGGTAACCCATTCCTAGGAAGATGCCAAACTTGCTAAGTACAACACCGTTTGACTCAAACACTAACTTAAACTGACTACTAACTAAAAGAGACCCCGAAATCAGATTCTTCCGGATGTCCGGGACATGCAGCACGTCCTTCAGTTTCAGCTCCTTTCCCGAAGTCAGTTTGATCACCACCATTCCGACACCAGCCACTTCAGACGAGGCTTGGTTGCCCATGTAGAGCTTTCTCCCTTCAGCAGGAGAATAAGTGGAGAAGGCAGACTTCTCCGAGCAAACGTGGCAAGTGGCACCAGTGTCCACGAACCAACTCTTCTTGTTGTCCACTATGTTGGCCTCGGTCACCACAGCGGACATGTCCATCTCCGTCAGCTCACGTTCAGCAACGTTCACGGAGTTCTTCTTCCCTTTGTCCTCTTTCTTGGGCTGACGACAATCAGCTGCCCGATGGTTGGGTTTGCCACAGTTGTAGCACTTCCCGCTGAACTTCTTCGGGGCAGGAGCAGCAGCAACAGCCTTGCCTTTGCCCTTGTCGTCTTGTCACTTCCTTTTCTTTGATGGTTCGCCTTTCTCCATCAGATTAGCTTTGGCCTCGATGGAAGCAATCGAGCCCCTCTCCCTCTTGTCCCTCTTCTTGTTATCCTCCTCGATCCGGAGTCGGGTAACAAGGTCCTCCATCGTCACTTGCTTTCGCTTGTGCTTGAGGTAGGACTTGAACTCCTTCCAAGATGGAGGGAGTCTGTCAATCACAGTTGCTACCTGAAAGGCTTCAGGCAGCTGCATCCCTTGCACTGCAATGTTATGGAAGATAACTTGCAGCTTCTGCACTTGCTCGACAACAGATTTGTTGTCTTCCATCTTGAAGTCGTACAAGGTGGAGACGACGAACTTGCTAGTTCCCGCGTCTTCAGTCTTGTACTTCTTCTCCAAGGACTCCCATAGAGCTTTGGAAGTCGGGTACTCATCGTACACATCACAAAGGGCATCAGACAGCCCATTCAGTATGTAGTTCCTGCAAAGATAGTCATCGTGGATCCAAGTATCATAAGCGATCCTTGTCTCACGAGTAGCATCATCAGCAGGAGCACTCGGACAGTCCTCTTTGATGAATTTCACCAAAGAGATGGTGGTCAAATAGAAGTGCATCTTCTTTTGCCACCTTTTAAAATCACTTCCCGAAAACTTTTCGGGTTTCTCCCCTTTTACTACCACCGGCCTAACAGCCCCTTGAAGGGAGGCCTGGTTGGTTGTCAAAAGAGGATTGACACCGGCATTTCCTACAAAAGGATTGCCGCCAGCATTTTCCACGAAGGGATTAGCACTAGAGCTTCCCACAAAGGGATTAGTGCTAGAGGTTCCCACAAAGGGATTGACATTTCCCACGAAGGGATTGCCATTGGCTTTCATCCATTCAACAAGGATGTCTCCAAAGTTTCCAAACTGGAAAGGGGGAATGGTAGTCGGATTACCATCATCAGTAGGATTCGCAGGTCCTGGATTAGAGACATCATTCTTTGTCGGTGAGGAAATGTCCATCTCGTTATCAGAGTTATGGTTCGACATTTTTCAGTGTTTCGAAAAGAAAGTATATTCGATCTTGCGATTGTTAGAACTGGGGTGTGTGAAAAATCGAAACACTGAAATGGGAAAGAAAAAGAGTACGAAACAAATTCGTGTATAACCGAGTCTAGGTGAAACCTATGCCCGCAAGATCGAATACGCCCGTACAGTGCTTACGGATTATGCGTACGGATCCCCAAAGGTAAAACGGTTTTGTCTATTCACACCGGTAGCACTACCGTGTATGAATTTCCGGCGAACTAAATTGGAATTATAAGCTGAACGGGATTTTCTGGAGAGGCAGTATATCGGGAATTTCTGAGTTCGAAAGTTGATCCTGGAAAAACTGGATGAAGGGGGTATATATAGGCGGAATTATGACCCATTTGAGGGCTGCTGGAGTGGAGTACGTGGTGATCATGGATCACCCACGTTCTTGTGGTGGAGAGAAACGCAGTTTCTCAGTCATGGGAAGCAAGACGGAATATTCCAGATTCTCTAGAGTGTATTAATCAAAATCGTGAGTGTATTAAACATGTTCGTGGGCCGACCCAATTCTAAATGGGCCAACCGAAATGGGCCGACCCAATTCCATACGGGTCACCCAATCCGATTTGATCCAAAAAGATAAAGGGCTATTTCATATTTTTGGTACTCTAAAAATATAGGTATTGCACCAAAGCCCACCCAAAGCCCAATTGCCACGAACCACGAACCCGGACCCGGTCCCGGGCCCGGGCGGGGCGGGGCGGGGCGCGCGCATGTGTGGTCCATGGTTAGGGTCCCCATGTCCCAATTTAGAGAACATGAATAATTTCCTACTTATATACAAGACAAACTTCTTGTAATTTTCCAATGTGGGATGGAACTTTATTTTCCATTCCCATGGAATTATTCAACACACATGATTAACAATTCAACTTCCCAAATTAATTTCTCACTCACCGGAAATCGGTTTTGAGATATTAAATATACCACGCTCATCTACTCCGCGAGTAGAACAACATCGTTAATTTTATTTTCCCAAAAACTAACGTTTTTACTCCTCAAAAAATTGATCAAAGTAAGGGTATGAAACCTTTACAAAAAACCAATTTCCAACAGTAAAGAGGCTCAGCATACCAAAGATGTCAACTTGTCCATTCCGAGGAAAAGGACCAGACAAGGTGCTAAATTCCTCTGTTTCAAGATCAAAACATGAAATCTTTATGAGGAATGAGCGTTTGCTTACTTCACATGCCACCCAGTGAAGATTCCCATTTGCAAATAACCCAATGCTATGACCACTTTGCACGAGCAAAGGACAAGATGCATGCCATCTCCATGATCCTGTCCCAAGAGTGTACACATAACACTTGCCTTCACAAGTCCGCCACTCCTGTGTTTCATGAATATATTTACGATCATGGAAAATCCTAACCACCTTATACTTGCCATTCATTTTGCTCGATCCAAATCCATATGGGGCAAATTGACTATTGGAGTTGAGAGTACAAGGAGGAAGAGTGATATAGTCACGAGTGATTGGATTGCATATGTGAAGAGCATTAGATGTGGATAATAAAAGCAAACCATCAACTGAACCCATTAGTTTAACTGAACCATGAAAGCTTCCAAAATTAGCATGATTGAATTTGGTGATTAATTTGTAGTGGAGATTATGATTTCTAATATTGAACCCGTCTTCAAATTCAAAAAATTTGAACAAGTTTTGCCCATTCTGAAGGAGGATTGTCAGCCCCTGGGTTGATTTAGAAAGATGAGACTTGACAAATTCCCGAGTTTCAACTAAATGGAGCCATGACTTGTGAACACACTTGCAACTTATAATGGTTCGCACGGGGAGTCTTGAGAGGATATCAATCTCGATTTCTGGTGGTAAATTTTTGAACAAATCCTGCTTCATCTCAAAACTTTACACCCTGTTCACAGGAAATAGGTTATATTATCTACTTTATTATAGCACAAATTCTTGTATGCACTCAAAATGCACTTGAATTTTGAATCGAATTTTAAATTAGTTTTGACTTTTCAAAACTATTAAATAAATTGTTAATTAAAAAGTCAAAATCGATTTAAAATTGGACTCAAAATTCAAATCCACGCTATACATTTGAATACACACAAAAATCACTATTTCTTAAGACTAGAGGCATAAACTATCATTAAATATATTAATTGACCTAAAATCTTGTTCGACCCTAAAAAAATCTACATCATTTTCATGAAACCAAATACACATCCGACTATATAGGTCCATACGCTCTAAAACAACAGCAATCATACTATCCAAACTTATCTTCCAAGAATTAAGGTAAGAATCAGTTTTAGATTTAAAAATATTGCATAAGTAATTTATTCACAAATTTATCAATCCTTATACCTAAGCCCGAATTGCAAATTTGGAAAAAGTAAATCTACAAATTTGGAAAAAGTACCTGATGCTGAGGAGGGCGGCGCCGTCGTGAGGGGGGTAGCGTACTGATCTCTGCGAAGATGGAAAGGTTAATTTTTAACCTACTTAACTTAATATATAGTCGAATAATTATTAACCTGATAATAATTTTCAATGGCCCATTACAATTTCGAAAAGAATAAAATTATAATTTTTAAAACTTCTTTATAAATACAGTAACACCAATATAAATTAATAAACTCTCTCCGCTCTCGACTTGAACCAATTTAAAATTTTACCAATTTTGGTAAAATAATATATACTCCCTCCATAAAAGTATGTTCAACAATTCTTAACACCTAATTTAATGCGGTATGTTGAAGGATATTATGTGGTATTGTGCGATTCGTTTACGAATAAAGTGATTGTTTATGGAAAATATAATTCATAAATTAGCACTTTATATATAAACGGATGTTACAGTACCCCGTAATACCTCCGACGTATCATATTAAACTACGTGCAAAGAATTGAACATACTTTTACAGGACGACCAAGTAATAATTTTTTTTTTTTTTTATACAAGTTAGTGGTTCCATCAAATTCATAAATTAATAATTTCTTCAAATAATAAAAATAACTAGACCAATTTAGTAAAATAAGGAGCTATTGATTGTTTCCTGTTAAACTTCAATTCCAAATAAATAAATTAGGTTCACGCACACGCCCTTTGTATTATTAAGGTTCACGTCAATGGGGAAGAAATTTTGATTTTAATCTATTTAATCTAAATAGAGTGCGAAGTGGACTTATTTTTAGATTTGGATGGCCACGCAAGCACTTCCACTAAAGCACATGAAAATATTTGGTGTTTTTATTAAAAAAAAAAAAATTTGGAAAGGGCCGTTTCTGATAAGAAATTAATCATAATTAAAAAATGGGACATTCACGAAAATTATTTTGATGTTTCTGTTGATCAATTATTTTGTATCAATTTGTAAAAGGTTGTTTGATATTATATTATCGTGCATTTTGTTGGAAATTGGTTTTGGAATTTGGGTGATTGACCCAAGTTTGACCAATTATATTATGGTGTTCCATTTATGGAAAATGGAAACAAATTGCAAATTCATAATCTACGTTCGGAGTAGATGAATTTGGTGTATTAATTTGTTCAAAACCAATTTCGGGTGAATGAGATATTAATACACAAAGTTGGGAATTTATCATGGGAAATTCCTAAAATTGAAGAGGAAAAAAGGGGAAGAAGGAAAAAGAGTTCCTTGTCACACATTGGAAAATTGGAAGAAATGAATTTTCCATATAAGTAGACTTATGTCATAGAAAGATAATCTTGACTAAGTCTTCTAAGTGGTGGTGCTATGGTTAGCCCGAAGGGCTAACCCAAAGACTTGGACTCACACCCGCACGGGCTCGGGCACGCGCACGTCGCACTTAGTCGCATTGGGCGCTTTAGAGGCGTACTTTGCACTTCGTTGCGAGGAGCTGAGGAGCCTTAAATTTTTCGAGGAAAGTGGCTCGCACTCAAGGGTGATCCGCGCCTCGTGGGCTCGAACACGGAACCGGGTTCAAACCGGTTCGGTCGAGCGAACCGGTCTAGGTCGGATGTGGTTGGCGGGTCGGGCACGGTTCGGATCAGGTTCGCGAAAGGGTGCGTCCCATGGGTTTCGAACCAAGGGCGCTTGCGCGCGGGTCGGGCCGCGCACGCGGGTCAACGCCAGAATGGCCACCCAGACCCGTACGGACGCGTCCATTGGTTTCAAAATTTGAATCCCAAATCCAAGGGCCTAGATTGAAGGCCCAAAAGGTTGCACTCCTTCATGGAAAAAGACACCACACCTCTTCAATTAGTATAAATACACCCCCCAAAATGCATTTCACTCACTCCAACATCAAATCAACCTTCTAGCCTTCAAAACACACCCAAAGCATCCTAGCATTCTAAGATTGCATTAGAGTCGAGTCGAAAGTTCCGGATACCTATTTGCGATTCGACGATAACTTCCGACTTGTAGTGCAGCAGTTGAAAATTCAAAGTCGTTGTATCTTGGGGACGGTTGCCAATGATCCGTATTGCACCTGAGTACGGGACAATAACATCTTACGGAGAGCGAATCCAACTCGTGCCTCGACTTACTGTTTAAGTCCGTGTCTGCATTTTCTTCATCTTCGTATACACACACCGCACATTTCCAACACATTTATTACTTAAAAAATTAAGAAAATAAATAATTAAATATGAACTCGAACAAAGTTACAAGATATTTTTTATATTTTCCAGTAAATTTCATTTGCATTTGATTAACATATGGATGAAGCTAAGGATGATATTTATAACACTGATATGGGAAAGGAAACAATAACAACGTACGTAAATAACCCTTCATATATTATATTTTTTTCACAGTTCGAGAATGCTACAATAATGTCAGAAAAATTTAGAAATGAAATTCACTAAATCATCCTATTATCTTTGTAATTTTAAGAATGTATTATTTATAATCTTAATTAATAGAATTATATACAGTAAAATCTCTATAAATTAATAATGTTGGGATTGGAAAAAATTTATTATTTTAAAGAGGTATTAATTTATATATAAATTAATGATTTTTTAATTTAAGGAGTGATTTAAAGTGGTATTAATTTATATATAAATTAATAACTTATTAATTTAAGGAGTGATTTTCCAGTACGCTAAGTAAAATTTATTTTTATAAAAATGAGTGCATTTAACTAATATATGCATTATCTTCATCGAATTACTAGATATTCAAGAAATAGAGATAATGATAAATGATTTTGATTATCGCAACATAATACGAGTACTACCATTAGAGCACGTACGTATAAATTTTGGGCAATGGTTTAGGATTTTCATCAAAAAAAAAAACATTTTTTAATATAAAAGAACTATAATTGAAAAAGGAAAAAAAGAACCAAACTAAGATTAGGACAAAGTTACACAACAATTTATCATATATATTTTCCCAAATTTTCATTATATAATAAAAATATGGGGTAGCATAACAAATATAACTATGTTTTATTCAATTCAATCCTGTGATGGGTCATATCTTAATTAATAAATTATTAATTTATTGATTAAGTAATACCTCCCAAAATTAATAAATTATGACCATCCCGACAGGATTAACTTATAGAGTTTCTATTATATTATAAAAAAGATATTGTTTGTCTAAATACTGTAAGAAGTTACTACACATTAAAAAAAAATTATTTCAGCTAAGGAGTGTATAATTTATAATCTTAAATAAAAGAATGTAATAAGGAAAATCAAGATTGGAAATTAATATTGAATAGTACTGATATTAGTGTAATGGTGAGGGCTTGAGAGTGTGATGCTCCGTAGATTTTTAAGTTCGAAATTTACAAAGTGTAATCAATTTCTAATATGAATCCGTCTATACCGCATAAAATGTGGTCCATGCTAATGGACGGTCATGTCATGCATACACTTTCGTGATTTAAATAAAGCTATATAAATTGTCAAATTTGTTTTTATATAATACCAAATGAACCAGAATTTTCTGCATTCTTTTCTATGAAGAAAATTATTGTAACCAAACTATATATCATGCATCTACACTGGAGATTTTAGATTATCATTGCAGTTGTAATATGCACAAAGCTCAACCATTAAAGCGGAGAAAAAAAAGAAATTTAATTTCTATCCTCATTTGCTATTTGAGATATTTTCTTGTACATCATCCATCATCATATATATTCATGCTAAAACTAGTTGACTCATCGATCTAACATCGATTGGTTTTCTCAAATTCACCAAATCAGAATGTGATTTATTATTTTCCATCTTTAAACTTCTGAGTTAAGGAACACATGGCGTGTGAACTACTCCCTCTGTTTCAAAATAAGTGTCGTTCTAGAGATTTTAGGACAAATTAAGAATTATAAAATTTGACATATATACCCCCCTATAATCTCTAAGTGATCTATAATATTTTGATAATCTTTAATAGATTTGTTATATTTTAATATAATCCCCAAAATATCTCTTATATTTTGAATTTGAATTCGGGGTAATTCAGGAAAATATATGAAAAATTAGCTAAAACGACACTTATATTGAAACAAACTTTAACCTCTAAAACGATATTTATTTTGAATCGGAGGGAGTATTACTCTATCCCGTTGTTAGCTTAATGTCCATATATGAAGATTCTTATTTTTTTTATTTTTTTTTGTAAAAAGCAAAATTTTAGAGCAGATTTTGCATGAGATAATTTCACACTTGAAGGAACATAAGTTGGATACAATGCTTTAACACTTTAAAAGTTATGAATGTAAATTTGTGTTCTATGAGCAACCATATCGTGAGACCTCTCACAAAAAATTTTGCCAAAATTTTATTCATAAAAAATGAAATACCCAACATTACATCATATCCAAGTTACAATATCTCACAATTAATCAAATTTGACAAAGTGTTAATCTTATCTTGGAATGGTGGGAATATAAAAAAATAAGTATTAAGAAAAAAGGTTGTTTTTTATATGTCACACAATGTGAGTAGTTATAGTGTTTATTTGAGTGCATGATGTGCACTTAAATTTTTTTTTTAAAAAACCTCAATTGAAAAGAAAATACAGTTTGGTGTGTATATGTGTATTTTGAAAATCCATCATGGCCGGTGTCACATGAATCAATCACCGGATAAATAGAATAAAAGTATTAATCCATTTTAATCCAATAACACAAACATGCCCTAGTGTTAAAATTTGTAATAGATTAACTACAACATTTTGCAAGATTTAAGATCACTACATACTTCTTCAACTTGCATAGAGTTGCATTCGAACAACAATCCTTAAAACTAACACAAAATATGAGCTGCCAGGATTCAAAGAGCTAAGCAAAACATAAACTAAATGGACTAAAAACATAATAACAGATTGCAAGACTAAAAACATAATATCTAGAGTGCTAACCCAAACATAAACATATATAGAAAGGTGTAGTATTACGTGGATAATCAGAATGAGCTTACATCGAGGCCGAAGCTTTCGAGTGAGACAAAACTTGGGGTGTGAGGGATTGGATTGAAATAACATTCCTCCGCCATTTCAAACATATCAACTTCGTGGGAAGTTTTATTCTTACTGGAGTAGTAGATGAACATTCCCTTCCATCGTAACAAGATGTCACCATCTTTGAATACTTTGATAGGGTAAGCTACTGAACTGAATCCATCATACTTAACAGGATTTCTCAGGACGAACTCCTTTGACCACGATTTCTCATCCCCATATTCTTTCATCAACCAAATGACAAGTTCATTATTAGCTGGTGTATTATAACATAAACCTACGCAATCCCCTGAAGTAAAGAGGCTCAGCATACCAAAGCTGTGAAATTGTCCATCCTGAGGAAAAGGACCAGACAAGGTGCTAAATTCCTCTGTTTCAAGATCAAAACATGAAATCTTTTGGAGGAATGAGCCTTTGCTTACGTCACTTGCCACCCAGTGAAGATTCCCATTTGCAAATACCCCAGTGCTTTGACATCTGTACACAAGCACGGGACAAGATGCATGCCATCTCCATGATCCTGTCCCAAGAGTGTACACATGACACTCAGCTTCAGAAGTCCGCCAGTCCTGTGTTCCTTGAATATATTTACGATCATGGAAAATCGTAACCACCTTATACTGGCCAGTCATTTTGCTCGATCCCAATCCGCATGTGACTGATTGACTATTGGAGTTGAGTGGAAGACAAGGAGGAAGACTAATATAGTCACGAGTGATTGGATTGCAGATGTGAAGAGCACTAGGTTTGGATTTTGATGAGCTCGACTTCCACAATAAAAGCAAACCATCAACTGAACCCATTAATTTGACTATACCATCAACGTTTCCAAAATTAGCACGATTGAATTCGGTGACTAGTTTGTAGTGGAGATTGTGATGTCCAACATTGGACCCATCTTCAAATTCAAAAAATTTGAACACGTTTGGCCCATACGGAAGGAAAAACCCACTAATGGTCAGCCCCGGGGTCGCCTTAGAAAGATGAGACTTGACAAACTCCCGAGTTTCAACTAAATGAAGCCACGACTTGTGAACACACTTGCAACTTATAATAGTTCGCACAGGGAGTCTTGAGAGGATATCAATCACGATTTCTGATGGTAAATATTTGAACAAATCTTGCTTCATCTCAAAACTTACACACTGTTCACAGGAAATAGGTAAGAGTCTTAACCGCTACGAGTATTAATCTGAGGAATTTAGTCTTATATTACATGCTTCCTTAAATACCAGAGGCATAAAATATCATCAAATATTTTAATTTTTGAACAAATCTTGTTTAATCTCAAAACTTTACACCCTGTTCACAGGAAATAGGTACGAGTAGTCTTAACTGTTACGAGTATTAATCTGAGTAATTTAGCCTTATATTGCTTGCTTTCTTATAAACTAGAGGCATAAACTATCACTAAATATTATAACTGACCTAAAACTCGTTCGACCCTAAAAAAAATCCACATCATTTTCATCAAACCAAATACACATCCGATTCTAGGTCCATACGCTCTAAATCAACAACAATCATACTATCCAAACATCTCTTCCAACAATTAAGACAAGAATCAATTACGATTTAAAAATATGCATAAATATATTCTTCAACTGTGTGAACAAATTTATCAATCCTAATACCGAGCCTATTGATCTATGACTAAACCCTGCCCTAAGCCCGAATTACGAATTTGGAAAAAGAAAATCTACGAATTCGGCAGAGAGAGTACCTGAGATGAGGGTGGCGCCGCGCCGGGGGTGGTAGCGTACTGGTGTATCTCTAGAGTGAAGATGAAAAGGTTAAAAAACTTAAAATGATCCAGGTACTGCTAACTTAATAGTCGAATACTTAATAACCTGATAGTAACAAACAGCCCAAAGTTAGCCTTTTACATAAATTAGTCTTCTCGATAATTAATAAAATGCCCATGTTAAATACAGTCTTATATTTTCTGAAAACATCCCACCCAAAAAAATGTTTGGAATTTTTTCCCGAAAAATGTAACGATTTTCGGAATTTTTTTTCGAACACTTTTTGGTGGAATTGTATTAATAAAAGATAGGACTGTATACAACCTTGGCCTTAATAAAAATATGTATAGAGAGAAATTTGTTCTTACATAAATTATTAAAGAGTATATTATTTTTAATGAAAAGTATTACTTGTTTTTACTGTAAACAAACTAAAACTCTTCAATACTAGCAACTAGTACTTTTCAGTGAAAATAATTAATACCCTTCAATGGTTCATGTATAAACAATTTTTACTCTATACTTTGTCAAAGTTTAATCACACTAAATTCACCACGATTTTACATCTATACTACCAATTTTTTATTTTTATTTTTTGGTACTAGCATATACAAATTATAAAAATTTGACACATAAATTACTTTTTTCCCGTTTGAACAAACTTTTAACCGTGCTGCTCACACTGGTGCCATTCAAGTGATTTTTTTTAAGGTTGTGTTTGAATAGAGGCCGATGAAATTTAAGGGATTTGAAAAATAATTAATTTAAAATTGTATGGATTTTAAAGAACATGGTTTTGTAAGTATTTGAAATCCATTATTTTTTAATTAGAATTAAAGCTAAGTATTTATTTAACAAATAAAATATAGAGTGATTTGTGCACACAAGCGGGCATCGGTTCGGGTTTTTCGGGTTCGGGACCCGAATTTCGGGTACCCGAAATTTCGGGTCCAATATTTAATTACCCGAACCCGAAATATTTCGGGTACCCGAAACTCGGGCCCCGAAATTTCGGGTTCCCGAATTCGGGTACCCAATACCCAATTTTTTTTTTAACTAATATTCATAACAAAAATCGAACAAAGCGTGGGACGGGTGGGCGCCTGGGCGGGTGGGACGGTGGGCGGAAGAGGTGGGGTGGGCGGACGGCCGTGCGGCATGCCTGTGCCGCTTCGGAGACGGGTGGGCGCCTGGTAGTGGTGCCGCCGTGCCGGAGTGGGGACTGGGGGTAGGGAGTCGTAGGGTTTGGTTGGTATGAAGGATTCAATTGAATTGATTTGGGGGCAGCAGAGTCTTGAGACCCGTGGCCGTAATACCCTTGCTTTTTTTTTTTTGAATTAATATTTAATAATTTTAATATAACATATTAATTAATATATTATATTAAAAACTTAAAAAAAATTCGGGTACCCGATCGGGTAAATCGGGTACACCTTAGAAACCCGATCCCGAACCCGATATTATTATTTCGGGTTCGGGTAACCCGAAACCCGAAAAAACCCGACCCGATCGGGAATTTTTTTTCGGGTTCGGTTCGGGTACCCGAAACCTGATGCCCGCCCCTACGCATAGCACAACATGATTTTGAGTCCAATAACAAATTAATTTTGACTTTTCAAAGCTTGTTTAGTAAATTAAAAGTCAAAAAATTAAAATTGATTTGAAATTAGATTCAAAATCCAAGTAAATGCTATATATGCACTTGAGTGCATAAAATCACTCAAAATGTTATTGTAACTTGTTAGATAAACAAAGGGGGAGATGGATTTTGGGGATATATTTTAATGCATAACTTGAGCATTTCGTACACTTCAGCATTTTGCAATATATATCTTTAAGATGACTAGCATAATTTTGGGACGCACGACACATTATAATTAAGCATGTGGTCATTAAATTAATATTGCAACTTACATTCAATATCCTACTATACTATAAAGACAAGTGTGTTTTGTCCTATGTGGCAAAGTCACAACACTCTATTTCAAAATCTTTTTTTCTCACAAATTCTTCTTTTTATTTGTAATTTGTAAAATTTGTAATGGTAACTCTCCATTATTATTCCTTCATCTATTCCCAATAATTGTCCATATATTTATTTTAGCTTCATTCTCTCCTCTAAATACGTTAATTTTGTCAACCTTTCTTCATTTCTTCCCAGTTTTTATAGTATAAATACTCCACAGAAATTTGAAGTGTGTCACAATCCAACTTATTCTTCTTCTTTCTTGTATTTTCGTTTGTTTAGGTTTATTGTTTATTAGTAGTTTGTCACGATTTTTTTGCTTCTCTACTTATTTAGATTTTTTCTCATCTAGCTATTCATTGATTCAAATGTTTTGTTGGTAATTGATTCAATATAATCATTTTATTTCCATTGAAGTTTAGGGATGCATGATTTCTTTGTTCACTAAATCGCGTTAATTTCACTCAGTAATAGAGAATTTGCAATTTTCAGCGATACACCGTTTTATTATTCATCTTAGTGTATTTAGATGTGGAAGGACATCGTCAACAATCACCTTTCAACATGCTCGGTGGACATTGGGTGAACATAACTTGCCTTTGTTTTTTGGAGGAAAAATATTCTTCTTCCATTGATTTTCATTTTTTAAACTTAATTAATTTTATCAGAATTTTTCATTTTGTTTTCCTAATTATTGTTTTGTTTCTAATTCTTAATTAGTTCCTTATGTAGATTTTTGTTCAATTTTTATGTAAAAACAAAGGTCACGAAGATGGAGGAGACTGTGGTGTTTGGACTGGATTTATTCAAAGGCAAAGTAAAGAGTAGTAATATTGTGATAATGAGATTGCACTCTATATCAATTTTTAGTCTATTGTTCGTTTTATTGATTTGTTCTATTTTAATGATGTAGTAGTGTACAATATCTTTATACTCCTAAAACTCATTTCTAAGAGTGTTTATGTTGCAATCCATCCTTTAAATTAATTAGTGTTTGTGCAATTGTTATAAAAATTTGAGAATATAATAATTATTAGTATACTTAGTTAAAAAAAAAAAAAATTAGCATGAAAGTGTATTACACATACACGCATACCTTAAAAAAAATAAAACTTAATATTCATATGTTGTCACCATCATACACTATATTACACATACATACCTTAAAAAACCAAACTAAACTCCTAGAGGCACTAATTTATAAATTAAAAGTGAATGCATAATCTATGTATATTCCATTTCATTCATTAAATTAGTAGTTTAATATTTTGTACATAATTATAATATATGAATAATTTGCCAAAAGATTTATTATAATAATTAAATATATCATCTTAATATCTATCTTATAAGTAATTTTTTAAGAAATATAAATAAAAAAAAGTCTGCACATGAAAATATTGTTGTTCATGTTAGATCTTTACCACTATCAATGAATATATGTACAATTTTGATGAATGAAATTTTATGACTAAAAGATACTCCATATATTGCATAGAACTCAAACATATATGATTAATATCTTTATTATAATGTGTAGAATATAAAATTTTATATGGAATCATGGTATAGTGATGCTCAATCAGTAATACAATAAGAAACTATTAATTAATACTCTATATGGACTTTATGAAATATTATTTTTTCAATATAATTTACTGGGGTTAAAATCCATTGATTCATATAATATGATTATCTGTCACTAATCATGTTTAATTTAATAAGATTAAGAAATATAATATTTTGTGAAGTAAGCAATATTTCTTATTATTTATAATTAATAACATAATTATAGTATTAATGTCGCTATATACTAAGCAGATGAATGTTTTATTTTGTTTCTTATAATTTTTTTTATGTCCTCTTGAAGAAGCCAAAAAACGATGTTGCTTAGCATGAAATTAAATATTTGAAATAATTGTAAATTGTTGTGATTAGACGTTACCTGGTACTAATGTCTAATTTGAATTACCTATATAAATGAAAGTAGTGCACTGACTTTGCGTGCTGCATAAATAATTTATATGAATAATAACTTTTATTAAGTCGTTTCATCTTTACTACAACAACCTTGATAGATTACAATATGTAACATCTAAATACAATTATTTCTCATTTGTAATATATTATTGATTGATGATATTAGTCATTAGTTATAGAATAATTAATTCTGTAAGACATTATCATTTATGTACGTAATGTTATCCAAATTATTAATATAATAACTATATGAATTTGGTCTAGGTTAGTTGTTAAAAAATAATTGTATTGTGTAGAAACGAGGTTGATCGATTATTGTTTCTCGAGATATAGGGGTCGTGAATTTTTAGGTATAATTAATCAAAATTTAAAAATGCAGGTCAAGATATGTTTTTAATGTACATTGAACACATAATTATATAATATTTAAAAGTTCAATTTCATCCTTCAAATAGGTTAGGAAATTGAGATTTTTATAGAAAGGATAAGTCAATGGTTTATATTAATGTCTCATAAATAAATAAATAAATAAATAAATAAATATATTTACTTATCTTATTCAAAGTTATCCATATCGACAATATTTTAAACATGTTTAATTGATTTGATATAGCTGATGTGTTTTTAGTTATTAAAAAAAATTGTTTAAATAAAATTTATGTTAAATTGTTTAAACATTGTTTAGATAAATATTTCGTTAACTTTGGTTTTATGTTCACTTTGAAATTTTGAATATCGTCCTATAACTTATACACATTTGTATTTTTTATCATGTTACCTGATACACCAAGTAACTATTCCCGTAAATCTCACATGGCACAATTTTTTTGTAATTTATAGGATGAAACTCAAAATGTCACGTCAGATTTACCAAAAAAGTTACCTGGTATAGCAGGTAATAGGATAATAAACACAAAATTTGTAAGTTCTAGGATAAAATTCAAAAGTTCAAAATTAACCGGGCAAAAACCAATGATAACCAAAGTTAAAGGATAAACAAGTGCATTTTCCCTAATTTTTATGTTCTAATTTTTTTTCTTAATATCTTATTAATACAGTGCATCCAGTATAATAAAGTTAAGTGTGATAGAGTTATGACATAAAACTCTTTGAAAAGGTATACTCAATCTTATGAGTATTTGGTAGTCTACAAACCAAATGTCATGTGAGATTTTACATCATGATTTTCAACTTATATTTATTATCATGGAAAACTAATATTTTATAATTTGTAAATTTTATTTGTGGTTAACTTATTTTTAATATGTGATTAGATTCTTGATATGATGCATATAAAATAAAAGATGAACCTTTTTCTAATGTTTGAAGCCTCATATGAGGCTACAAATACATATATTAAGTTTGGTTTTCAATATTCTTACTGTATGAGTTTTTTTCTAAAGTGACATTGTTGAATTTATTTAGAAAAAAATATTTTCTTTTACTAAACATTTGGAGTAATTGGTAGATAAACAACCATAGCATATATAATAATCTCATTTAGTAATTGTGTTTGACATTATTTACACCAAGGTGTATAAGATACTATTCTTATTGATTCTTAATATATAGGGAAGAGAAATCATTATTTTTAATATTTTTTATTTTGATGAAATTTAACTTATAATGATAATTATTTAATACTCCCACCGTTTTGGGATTACTTGCACACCTCTATTTTCGTCCTTCACAAATAGGATTGTATTTATACGTCGTGTTTATCATTTTATTATATAAAATATACTCCCTCCGTCCCAAACTTAAATTCCCGTTTACTATTTGCACGGTTATTAAGAAAAGAATTATTTATTAGTATTTAAAGTGATAAAGTGATGATAAAGTGATAAAGTAGATATTTTGGTTATTAGTGTATGGAGAATATAATATTAAAAAATATTGTTACTTTTTTGCCAAAAGTAGATGTAGCAAATGAGTATGGGACGGACCTTTTTGGCAAATGGGAACTTAAGTTTGGGACGGAGGGAGTACTACTTAAGACTTAATCTTTAACGTTGTCAATAATATATTTTATATAAAAATAATATAAACACAATGTATGAATACAACTCTATCTGTAACGGACGAAAAATTGAGGTGTGCAAGTAATCTCAAGATGGGAAGTGTATAATATTTCCACCCTATTTGCCGATATTTTTACTATATGAGTTTTTTTTTTCTAAATTGGCATTGATGAGAATATCTTTAGGAAAAAATATTATCTCTTAGTGAACAATAACATTAGTAAATAAAATATTTAGCTTATATAATATTTTTATTCAGGAATTGCGTTTGACGTTGTTTACACCAATATATAAGTTAATCTTATTTAAGCTTCTCCGTGTATAAGATGATAAATATCTGTATTTAGATATTTTTCAATCAAATGAAATTCAATTTTTAATGGTGCTTATTTGTTCCAATATTTTCCACCTCCGTAATAAGACGCTATATAAAAATAAAAATAAAACTCATGCAAGAATATAGGCATGGACTTTCATAATTTAAGTTGTTATTTGGTAATTACATTTTCTATTCACTACATGACAAAATAGTGATTTAGAAAAAAGTTGTAATGTGAGCATTTTTAAAGACGAACTCCAGTGCTTTCATTGTAGTGGTACATTTATATTTGTCAATATTTTAGTGGTGGAATGTCTTAACTATTAGAGATAGTTGTATATAATTCTTAGAAAAATCACACTTTTTTTGTCCTTTAACTTTGGTTTTCATGTTAACTTTGGAATTTTGAATTTCGTTTTATAACTTACAATTTTTTTTTTACCCTGTTACCTGCTACACAATGTAACTCTTATGATAAATATCACGTAACACCAATTTTTTGTGATTTATAGGTTGAAATTCAAAATGCGATATCAAATTTATTGAAAGAGTTGCCTGGTCTAGCAAGTAATAGGACAAAAAATAAAAAATTTGTAAGTTATAAAACGAAATTCAAAAGTTCTAATTTAATTGGACGAAAACCAAAGTCAGCCAAAGTTAAAAGATAAAAAGTGTATTTTCCCTAATTCTTATGTTCTAAGTTTTTCTTAATTAATTACTATATATTATTAATACATTGCATCAAATAAAATAAAGTTAGGTGCAATAGACTTATGACATGCTCTTTTAAAAAATATACTCAATCTTATGAGTATTTGGTGGTCTATATATGAAATGTCATTTGAAATATTATATAATGATTTCAACTTATATTTATTATCATGGAAAACAAATATTTTACAATTAAGAGTTTATAATTATATATTTCATTTGTGGTTGACTTATTTTTAAGATGTGATAAAATTATTGATATAATGCATTAAAATAAAGGGTTAATTGCAAATAAAATCACAATTTTTTTACAAATTGCAATCTAATTTAAACTTTTGAATCTTTGCAAACAAAATCTCAATTTAATATTTGGTTGCAATTTGAACCAACAATAAAAGAGATTATTGTTCAAAAAATGAAATTGCACCTGCTCGACAATGAATAAGTAATCATGTATAGATTGGTTCGAATGACAATGCATAATTAATCATTACATGCAAGCATATTTATTGGATGAATTCAAAATGTCATGCCAGATTTACTGAAAGAGTTACGTGGTATAGAAGGTAATAGGACAATAAACATAAATTTTGTAAGTTGTAGGACACAATTTGAAAGTTAAAAGTTAACAGGACGAAAACTCAAATTAACCAAAGTTAAAAGATTAAAAAAATGTACTTTACTTAATTATTATGTTCTAAGTTTTTTTAATTAATTATTTTTATTTAGTGTCTTATTAATACAATGGATCCAATATAATAGAGTTAAGTGCAATAGAGTCACGATATATAACTCTTTAAAAGATATGCTCAATCTTATGTGTATTTGGTGGTCTACAAACCAAATGTCATATGAAATTTTACATCATAATTTTTAACTTATATTTATTATCATTGAAAACTAATATTTTACAATTAAGAGTTTATAATTTATATATTTAATTTTTTGTTGACTTATTTTTAAGACGTGGCCAAAGTCTTGATATGATAAATATAAAATAAAATATTTAAACTTTTTTCTAATGTTTGAGGCCTCATATGAAGTCATAAATACATATGTTGAGTTAGATTCTCAATATTCTTACTATATGATTTATTTTTATTTTATTTGACATTGTTGAATGTATTTAGAAAAAATATTTTCACTTACTGAACATTAGTAGCAATTAGTAGATAAAAAAACTTTAACATATATAATAATCTCATTCAATAATTGTGTTTGATGCTATTTACACCAAATTAGAAAAAAATACATTTATTGAGGATTCTTTGTATATAATGAAGATATACCTTTGTATTTAAATATTTTTCATTCAGATGAATTTCAACTTATAATGAGGCTTATATATTATAATATTTTCTATCTCCATGTTTCAATAAGACTTTATAGAAAGACTCATGTAATAACAATTTATCATAGTTAAATTTTTTATTTTGTAATTAAACATTATATTCTTCTTTTGACAAAGTAATGGTTTAGAAAAAATGTAAAATATGAGTACTTGCTGTCATAGTAGTGGTAGCTTTTTGTTGCAAATATTTTAGTGTTGAATGCTCAAATTATTATAGATAGTCATATGAACTTTTTATGTTCTAAGATTTTTTAATCAAATATATATTTTTTCTTAATTATAATTTAGTGCATCCAGTATAATGAAAGTTGATTGGATAGATTTATGATAGATAACTCTTTTGAAAGATGTACTTAATTATTCCTATGAGAGTATGAGTACGTGGTGGTCTACAAGTCAAATGACATGTGGAATTTTAGCCCATGATTTTCAACCTATAGTTATTAACATTGAAAACTAATGTTTTACAACTAAGAGTTTAAAATGTACCTCTTTAATGAGTGGTTAACTTATTTTTAAGACGTGAGATTCTTGATACATATATTAAATTAGTTTCTTGATTTTCAAATACACAATGAAAGTTGTATATAGAGAAATTTTCCAAAAATTCTAATTAGTATTATTATTTTTTAAGCAAAGATAAATATTGAAGCTTTATTCGTATTTTATAATTTATATAATATTGAAGCAAATAATACACAATTACATGATTAAGTATTTAAATTTCAATTAAACTAAATATTTCTTTGTTTGTAAATATATTAAAACATCAAAAAAAAAATTTTCATATAATTTTTTTATTCTATAAATAATTTTATTTACAATCCCGCGAAATTCGCGGGTCTAACACTAGTTTGAACATATACACCACGCTTAATTCATCCAGCTAAGCAAAACAACAATTAAATAGCCAAAAACATAAATACAGACGGAGTTGAAGAAAGCTTGTAATAATAGATTAATTATACTTCAACATTTTGTAATATCATGTTTAGTATCACTACATACAAAAAAGAGCTGCTTTTGTATTTGGATATAGATTCCATGCTTCATTCAGCTAACCAAAACATAAACTAAATACATAATAACAGATTGCAAGGCCTTCTGGAATGTGGATGATCAGAATGAGCTGACTTTTCGAGGCCGAAGCTTTTGAGCGAAAGAAAGCTCGGGGTGAGAAGGATTGCATCGATACGACGATAGCGCACTTTCGACAAATCAACTCTCTTCGTTGTCTTAGTCTTTCCGGAATAGTAGACGAAGACTTCATTCCAGAGTATATGGTACTGTTTATAAAGGAAATCTTCCAAGTGGCTGCAAAACTACTCGAAAAGCCCGGAGGAAATGGTTAAGATTTCATAAATGAAATTGCAACCATCGGAAGGATCCATCCCGTCAATGTTGTTAAACTAGTTGGATATTGTGCAGAAAGATCCAAGCGATTTCATGCCAAATAGTTCCCTTGACAAGTACATCTACAGTCAAGAAAAAACAAATTGCTTGACTTGGGAGAGAAAATAAGAAATTGCGAATGGAGTGGCTCAAGGAATTGAATATTGTGACATCCAAATCTTGCATTTTGACATTAATTAAGCCTCACAATAAACTTGTTGATGCTAACTTCACTCCTACAATTTCTGATTTTGGTCTAGCAAAATTCTGCTCCAATGCTAAGAACGTGGTGTTGGGTTGGGTTTCCAAATATGTGGAGAAGCCCAATAGCCAACAAGTTAGAAAAGCCCAAGTAGGCCCATTACTTGGTGTTATCTTGCCCTAGAAGACATTGAGGGAAGATAGAAGAAAAGAGAGAGTCAAAAAGACGTTTCACGTTCTTGAGAGAGTTCAAGGAGCTGAAATCTTGCAGAAGCAATATCCGGAGTTCTTACCATTGCATCGAGCTGAAACTTTGTCAGCACGTTCGGGATTTGTTGTATTACATTCTGAACGGTGGAGATCGTATTTGGAGCACTGTATTGACGGGAATAGGCCGCGAACAGAAAGTCTGTTTTTGGGCGATTCACTTCTGCGCAGCTGAGGTAAAAGGGTCGTTTCTCACAAACCAACCGTTGGATCGAGCTGTAATTTGGACAGCACGTTCAGGACACATAAGGGTTGATTCTGAACGGTGCAGATCGCCTTCTGAGGTTCCGGGCATCGTGAACAGTGAACAGTGAACAGAAGTTGGTGTTGTTGGGTGAGCTCTTTCTAATCTCATTGTTGTTGTCAAGTATTGATTGTCTTGGCATAGTTGTGGTAGAATATCTGTTGTGACAGATTGTAACACTTGGACTTTTGCTCATAGTGAATTTTTGGGTGGACTTCGGTCCCGTGGTTTTTACTCCTCACATTGAGGAGGTTTTCCACGTTAAAATTGCTCGTGTTATTTGTGTGGTGATTGCTTTTCTTGTTGTGCATTATATTCGTAGTATTGTTTTCTACTAGATTCACACAAGAGAGGGATAATTGATCATTCCGCTGCGTAGACGAATAAGTTGTTTGTTGATTATGCGTGTGTTTATCCCAACAAAGTGGTATCAGAGTGGGTTTCTGCTCTATGCCTTGTGGTGAATATGGAAACGAATACTACTAGAATGGTGAATCTCAATGGTTCAAATTATCATGTGTGGAAAGGAAAGATGGAGGATCTTCTATATTGAAAGATTTCTACGCGTCTGTATGTGAGACCAACAAGCCTGATGGTAAAATAGATGGTGAATAGAACATAATGCATCGTCAAGTGTGTGGTTACATTAGGCAGCGGGTGGATGATAATGTGTTGAACCATGTTAGTGGAGAAACAAATGCACGGTCATTGTGGGAAAAGTTGGAGCAATTGTATGCTAGAAAAACTAGGAACAATAAGTTGTTTCTAATCAAGCAGTTGATGAATTTGAAATTCAAAGATGGCACTCCTATGACTGATCACTTGAATTCATTCCAGGGCATCATTAATCAATTGTCGGGAATGAATATCAAGTTTGAAGATGAAGTACAGGGCTTGTGGCTTCTTGGTACATTGCCAGATTCGTGGGAGACTTTCAGGACATCTTTGTCTAATTCAGCCCCCGATGGTACCATTACCATGGATTTAGGAAAGAGCAGCATTTTGAATGAGGAAATGAGAAGAAAATCGCAGGGCTCTTTTCAACAATCAGAGGTTTTGGTCACAGAGAGGAGGGGGACAAGTAAAAGTAGAGGCCCAAAAGGCAAGCAAAAGGGCAGGAGCAAATCCAACAGATATAGCAAAGTTGAGTGTTGGAACTGTCACACTCCAGGTCACAAAGCGAAGCATTGCAGAAAACCTAAGCAAGATGACAAGAAAGATAAAGGAAAAGAAAAGAAGATTGAAGAAGCGAAAGAGGATGACCGAGTGTCTGCTGCAACAAGTGATTTTCTTATCTTTCGTGACTATGAAGTTGTCAATCTTGCACATAGTGAGAGTAGTTGGGTGGTTGATAGTGGTGCATCCATACATGCCACATCTCGGAGAGATATGTTCACATCCTACACGTCAGGTGACTATGGAAATGTTAGGATGGGTGAAGACGGCTTAGTTAAAGCCATTGGCGTTGGAGATGTATGTTTGCAAACTAGTAATGGTGCTACACTAGTTTTGAGAAATGTGAAGCATGTGCCTGATCTTCGATTGAACTCGATATCCGTTGGGAGACTTGATGATGAAGGCTTCTGCAGTTTGTTCTTTGGTGGTCAGTGGAAGCTCACAAGAGGTTCTTTGGTTGTTGCTAGAGGGCAAAAGCATTCCTCATTGTACTTGTTGCAAGCAAAGCTACTTGATCGCTCTATAAATGCAGTGGAGAATGAGGGGATAATTGAGTTGTGGCATAGCAGACTCAGCCACATCAGTGAGAAGGGATTGAAGATTTTGGAGAAGGGAAATCTCATTCCAGACTTGAAGAATGCATCTTTGAAGAAGTGTTCTCACTGTTTGGCAGGAAAGCAAACCCGAGTTGCTTTCAAGAGCTCAACTCCTTCCAGAGCATCGGGTATACTTGATTTAATTTATTCTGATGTTTGTGGTCCTATGAAAACAAGAACTCTTGGTGGTGCTTTATATTTTGTGACTTTTATAGATGATCACTCAAGGAAGACTTGGATCTACACATTAAAGACGAAAGATCAAATGCTCGATGTGTTCAAGCAGTTTCATGCCCTAGTTGAGTGGCAAACTGGGAAGAAGCTGAAAAGCATTAGATCGGATAATGGAGGGAAGTACATCGGTCCTTTTGATGAGTATTGCAAGCAGCAGGGTATCCGACATCAAAAGACTCCTCCAAAGACTCCTCGGTTGAATGGGCTTGCAGAAAGGATGAATAGAACACTGGTCGAGAGAGTAGGATGTCTGCTATCAGAAGAAGGATTGTCGACATCATTCTGGGGTGAGGCTTTAAGTATTGTTGTGCATGTCTTAAATCTAACTCCATGTGTTCCTTTAGACTTTGATGTTCCAGAAAGAGTTTGTTCGGAAAAGGATGTTTCCTATAACCATTTGCGGGTCTTTGGATGTAAAGCATTTGTTTGTGCATATTCCCAAAGATGAAAGGTCTAAGCTGGACATGAAGACTCGACAGTGTGTATTTCTTGGTTATGGCCAAGATGAGTTTAGTTATAGATTTTATGACCCCGTGGAGAAGAAGTTTGTCAGAAGTCGAGTTGTTGTGTCTGTTGAGGATCAAACAATAAGAGATATCGAGAAGGTGGATAAATCAGTTTCTACACCCGGTGATGACTTGATTGACTTGGAAATAGTTCCTCATGGTCAAGGTCAAGTAGAAGCTGAAGAGGAGAATCAGGATCAGCCTGATTTCGGTAATGATGATGGTCCTTTACAAGAGAGAGAGAATACCGATCAGCCACCACCACCTGAAGTTCCAGAACCAGAGGTTCAAGAACCACCTAGAAGAACCAGTAGAGCTCATATACCTTCTAGGTTGTATCCTCCTGATCAGTATGTGCTCTTGACTGACGGGGGAGAACCTGAATGCTATGGAGAAGCAGTTCAAGGTGCACACAAGAATGCGTGGTTGGAAGCAATGCAAGATGAGATGAAGTCCTTGCATGAAAATGACACATTTGATCTGGTGAAACTACCAAAGGGGAAAATGCTTTGAAGAACAAGTAGGTGTACAGGATAATGCAAGATGAGCACACCTCAAAGCCACGATTCAAAGCTAGATTGGTCGTCAAAGGCTTCAGCCAGAAAGCGGGAGTTGATTTTGAAGAAATTTTCTCTCCGGTGGTCAAGATATCTTCCATCCGTTTTGTGCTTGGTTTGACAGCTAGCCTTGACTTGGAGGTTGAGCAGATGGATGTCAAAACCGCTTTTCTTCATGGTGAGTTAGATAAAGAAATGTACATGGTGCAACCTGAAGGGTTCAAGGTGAAGGGAAAAGAAGACCATGTGTGCAAATTGAAGAAAAGTCTCTACGGTTTGAAACAAGCACCCAGATTGTGGTATGAGAAATTTGAGTCAGTTATGGGGGAGCAAGGCTACCAGAAGACCATTTCTGATCATTGTGTGTTTGTTCAGAGGTTCTCGGATGATGATTTCATCATATTGTTGCTTTATGTTGATGATATACTGATTGTTGGCAAGAATGTTTCAAGAATTGACAGGTTGAAGAAACAGTTGAGCAAGTCCTTTGCCATGAAGGACTTGGGGCCAGCAAAGAAAATTCTTGGTATCAACATCTCCCGAGATAGAGCAAACAAGAAGTTGCACTTATCACAAGAGAAATACATTGAGAAAGTGCTTGAGAGATTCAATATGAGCAAAGCTAAAGTAGTCAGTTCTCCTCTTGCCACTCACTTTAAGCTTGGTGCTCATCATAGTCCTTCAGCCGATGAAGAGAAGGAAGCAATGAGGAGAGTTCCATATGCTTCAGCCGTGGGAAGTTTGATGTACGCAATGGTGTGTACGAGGCCAGACATAGCTCATGCAGTTGGTGTTGTTAGCCGTTATCTGTCTAATCCGGGAAAGGAGCATTGGAATGCTGTGAAGTGGATAATGAGATATCTACGAGGTACATCCAGTTTGAGACTCACTTTTGGAGGTGGGAAGCCCGAGTTAGTTGGCTACACCGACTCAGATATGGCATCTGATGTGGACACCAGAAAGTCGATTTCAGCCTACCTGGTAACATTCTCAGGTGGCGCAGTGTCATGGCAATCAAGATTGCAAAAGTGTGTTGCACTTTCCACAACAGAATCGGAGTACATCGCTGCAACGGAAGCATGCAAAGAGGTGTTATGGTTTAAGAGGTTCATGGAGGAGATTGGACTGAAGCAAGAAAGGTACGTAGTATTTTGTGATAGTCAAAGTGCTATCCATCTGAGTAAGAATGCTGCATTTCATTCAAGATCGAAGCATATTCATGTGAGGTATCATTGGATGAGAGATGCCATCAATGATAAGTTGCTTGAGCTTGAAAAGATTCACATTAATGACAATGGTGCTGACATGATGACGAAAGCATTGCCTAGAGAGAAGCTCGAGGTGTGTCGTATGATAGCCGGAATGACTAGTCTCTCCACATAATCGGAAAGGGGGAGATTTGTTGGGTTGGGTTTTCAAATATGTGGAGAAGCCCAATAGCCAACAAGTTAGAAAAGCCCAATTAGGCCCATTACTTGGTGTTATCTTGCCATAGAAGACATTGAGGGAAGATAGAAGAAAAGAGAGAGTCAAAAAGACGTTTCACGTTCTTGAGAGAGTTTAAGGAGCTGAAATCTTGCAGAAGCAATATCCGGATTTCTAACCGTTGGATCGAGCTGAAACTTTGTCAGCACGTTTGAGATTTGTTGTGTTACATTCTGAACGGTGAAGATCGTATTTGGAGCTCTGTATTGACAGGAATAGGCCGCGAACAGAAATTCTGTTTTTGGGCCATTCACTTCTGCGCAGCTGAGGTAAAAGAGTCATTTCTCACAAACCAACCGTTGGATCGAGCTGTAATTTGGACAGCACGTTCAGGACACATAAGGGTTGATTCTGGACGGTGGAGATCGGGTTCTGAGGTTCCGGGCATCGTGAACAGTGAACAGCAGTTGGTGTAGTTGGGTGAGCTCTTTCTAATCTCATTGTTGTTGTCAAGTATTGATTGTCTTGGAATAGTTGTGGTAGAATATCTGTTGTGACAGATTGTAACACTTGGACTTTTGCTCATAGTGAATTTTTGGGTGGACTTCGGTCCCGTGGTTTTTACTCCTCACATTGAGGAGGTTTTCCACGTTAAAATTGCTCGTGTTATTTGTGTGGTGATTGCTTTTCTTGTTGTGCATTATATTCGTAGTATTGTTTCCTACTAGATTCACACAAGAGAGGGATAATTGATCATTCCGCTGCATAGACGAATAAGTTGTTTGTTGATTATGCGTGTGTTTATCCCAACAAAGTGGTATCAGAGTGGGTTTCTGCTCTGTGCCTCGTGGTGAATATGGAAACGAATACTACTAGAATGGTGAATCTCAATGGTTCAAATTATCATGTGTGGAAAGGGAAGATGGAGGATCTTCTATATGTGAAAGATTTCTACGCGCCTGTATTTGAGACCAACAAGCCTGATGGTAAAACATATGGTGAATGAAACATAATGCATCTTCAAGTGTGTGGTTACATTAGGCAGTGGGTGGATGATAATGTGTTGAACCATGTTAGTGGAGAAACAAATGCACGGTCATTGTGGGAAAAGTTGGAGCAATTGTATGCTAGAAAAACTGGGAACAATAAGTTGTTTCTAATCAAGCAATTGATGAATTTGAAATTCAAAGATGGCACTCCTATAACTGATCACTTGAATTCATTCCAGGGCATCATTAATCAATTGTCGGGAATGAATATCAAGTTTGAAGATGAAGTACAGGGCTAGTGGCTTCTTGGTACATTGCCAGATTCGTGGGAGACTTTCAGGACATCTTTATCTAATTCAGCCCCCGATGGTACCATTACCATGGATTTAGAAAAGGGCAGCGTTTTGAATGAGGAAATGAGAAGAAAATCGCAGGGCTCTTTTCAACAATCAGAGGTTTTAATCACAGAGAGGAGGGGTAGAAGTAAAAGTAGAGGCCCAAAAGGCAAGCAAAAGGGCAGGAGCAAATCCAACAGATATAGCAAAGTTGAGTGTTGGAACTGTCACACTCCAGGTCATATAGCGAAGCATTGCAGAAAACCCAAGCAAGATGACAAGAAAGATAAAGGAAAAGAAAAGAAGAATGAAGAAGAGAAAGAGGATGACCGAGTGTCTGCTGCAACAAGTGATTTTCTTATCTTTCGTGACTATGAAGTTGTCAATCTTGCACATAGTGAGAGTAGTTGGGTGGTTGATAGTGGTGCATCCATACATGCCACATCTCGGAGAGATATGTTCACATCATACACGTCAGGTGACTATGGAAATATTAGGATGGGTGATGACGGCTTAGTTAAAGCCATTGGCGTTGAAGATGTATGTTTGCAAACTAGTAATGGTGCTACACTAGTTTTGAGAAATGTGAAGCAAACTAGAGGGCAAAAGCATTCCTCATTGTACTTGTTGCAAGCAAAGCTACTTGATCGCTCTATAAATGCAGTGGAGAATGAGGGGATAATTGAGTTGTGGCATAGCAGACTCAGCCACATCAGTGAGAAGGGATTGAAGATTTTGGAGAAGGGAAATCTCATTCCAGACTTGAAGAATGCATCTTTGAAGAAGTGTTCTCACTGTTTGGCAGGAAAGCAAACCCGAGTTGCTTTCAAGAGCTCAACTCCTTCCAGAGCATCAAGTATACTTGATTTAATTTATTCTGATGTTTGTGGTCCTATGAAAACAAGAACTCTTGGTGGTGCTTTATATTTTGTGACTTTTATAGATGATCACTCAAGGAAGACTTGGATCTACACATTAAAGACGAAAGATCAAATGCTCGATGTGTTCAAGCAGTTTCATGCCCTAGTTGAGAGGCAAACTGGGAAGAAGCTGAAATGCATTAGATCGGATAATGGAGGGGAGTACATCGGTCCTTTTGATGAGGATTGCAAGCAGCAGGGTATCCGACATCAAAAGACTCCTCCAAAGACTCCTCAGTTGAATGGGCTTGCAGAAAGGATGAATAGAACACTGGTCGAGAGAGTAGGATGTCTGCTATCAGAAGCAGGATTGTCGACATCATTCTGTGGGTGAGGCTTTAAGTACTGTTGTGCATGTCTTAAATCTAACTCCATGTGTTCCTTTAGACTTTGATGTTCCAGATAGAGTTTGGTCAGGAAAGGATGTTTCCTATAACCATTTCCTCCAAATGTTGGGAAAAATAGGAGTGCCCGGAATCTATTCGGGATGAAATTTAAATACGAATTTAAATTCAAATCTTACTAGCATGAATTAATCCTAATTAATTCAAATAATAATTCCAACAACAAATTTATCATCATGCATGTTGAATTAATTCACATAAAATCTAGGCGGAATAAACAAGAATTTATGTGACTTACGTACCTCTTGTAGAATTGGCCTTTGAATAAACGGGACAATCACGATCACGCTTTATCCACCCAAAAGCCTTCTCAAGTATTTCTCTTTCGCCTTACTTGATCACCGGTGGGAGATGCTTTCAATTAATTTAAATAACTAAGGAAAAATAAAACATCTATGCTCTTGATTTTTCCAACATATGGAATTATGTACTTAGGGATGAAATAATCACCCCCTATTTATAAGAGGTGATGGCCGAAATTTTCATATATTTTATGGGCCTGGAGAAAATCTTTTCTTAGTCTCTAAGAAATCTTGAATATATCTCATATATTCTTTTCTCCATAATAAAATATTCCACAAAAATCTCACCCTCCTATAAGCTTGTAATTTTCGAAAATTTCAAGAAGAAAAACCAAGATTTGGATCTTCTTGAATATATGAGATAATCTTGTATTCCAAGAATACTTATCTTCCATAATATCTTTCCAAGAGAATCAACAAAATCTTTTCTCTTCCTTATCACTAATTTTTGAAATTAATAGGCAAAAATCAGCAATATAGTTTCTTTTTATTTTAATCATCTTATCATTATTAGGCTACTTAATGGGCTACTTGAGGGGCCTTTAAGGAGAATTAAGATTGGACCTCCTAATGGACTTCTGAATTTCAATATTGAGCCCCAATATAATTCAATCCATTAATATTAATTATTACCACTAATAAATTAATATTGCACTATCCATCTTAATCCATATTACGATAATATGGGCTCCCGGTTATTATTTCCCGCGTTTAAGATTATCAAGTCCATTAATTAATTAAGCTTCTGAATAGCTTTAAATTAATTAATATATTTCACCTTGGAGTAAAGACAGCTCAACATTATTATCCGTACCGAAGAAACTGATTTTTCACTTGGAATATTTGGTACGATAAAACTTCTGAGCCCACCAAGAGGACTAATCAAACGAGTCGTACTCGCACGCGTTTCTCCGTATTAAATCTTAGCAACCGTCGTATGATTAATATTACTGCCCAAAGCACAAGGTTTGAAGTCACGATGATTCTCACCCAACATGAATCAAAGCAGTAACCATTAAGCACACACGGTCCTATTTAAGTGACGGAGATTAAGAAATCAACAACCACTGAGGTCTAATTCTTCACACTTCATAACAGAAGAATTTATCCTCGATGTAGGTCCTCTTCAACACATACTAAATGTGCTAGTGCAATCTCTTAGTCAAGACAGACCAATCTGAGACTTACACATCGACCTTTCACGGCGGATTGTTCAATTCCACTATCCACAAATAGACAGCATACGCTACTTCACAAGTTTCGACGAATAATGTGTTAATTACCTAACTTTCCTAGTCTCTTAGGCTTGGAACAGGCAAACCTCCAATGTCCTCTCTCACCGCAACTAAAACACTTCCCCTTCGATGCTAGCCTTTGCATTTTCCTTTCGCAACAGTTGGACTTGCTTGGATCTGACCTTTGGTCCTCTTCCTCTTCTTCCCTCCCTTGGGACCAAAAGAGGTAGACAGACCATGAGCCCACATAGCACTAGACTGGTGCTCCATTATCACCTCCACCGAAACTAAAGCTTGCAAGAGCTCGGGCAAACGACTTGTCCGTTCATTCATCTGACAGTTCAGATGAAACTGCTCAAAGCTTCTCGGTAGAGAATGGTATTTGAAATCAACCTGAATAGGGACATCAAAATCCGCACCAAGTACTTCCAACTTGTTAAGATATGCCATTATATCGAGAACGTGCTCCCTCACGGACGTTCCTTCCACCATCTCCAACTTGACCGAGTCATGTTTGGTGAACTGATTAGTCATGGGATTCCGATGTGAAAACATCTCTTCAAGGTGTTCCATGATTTCAACAGCGGATACAATGTCTTCATGAACGCGCCTCAAATCCTCAGACAGAGATGTCAAGATGATGCACTTCATGTGTTCATTGTCACGCTTCCAATCATAAACTGCCTTTTCCCATTGCTTGACTTATCATTAGGCTTGCCGGGTATATTAACGTAAATAACCCAATTGTGTTTTCGTGCAGTAAGGATAAATTTAAAAAAAACATTTCCAATCGATATAAATCACTCCAAAAAACTTATTAACTTTAAGTATACTAAACAGTGGATTAAAAGGTTGCGACATGATGAACTGAGAATAAAACATACATTCATATCAATATCTAGAAAAATACGAAATTATCACATAATTCGATCACATCAATTATATTGAAACCTTAAAACAATATAATCATGCATCAGCCAACATCTCGAAACAATTTAAATGCGCCACGAGGGGTGGTCTATACATTTAAATACATTCAAGCGGATTACAAACTCGAAAGTTACAAATCCTTAATTCAAAATTAATAGTTGGCTCCCACTTTGACCACATAAAAATTGACAGGGACTCCGAGGGGAGTAAGTTAATATCAATTTTCTATGCCTAAGTAATAACCATAATTAAATACAGGATTATTATTTCACTTTGAGCAAGCCACTCGTGGTGAGGGTCAATACCGCCACTAGTAATAATCCACAATCATCCTTTCGGAATTTATTCATGTGAAATCTGTTCTTTTGGCCGATCCGAGGGGGAAATGTATTCCAAAAGAACTTCACAAATAAATAAATTATGGAGGCCAAAATAATCCAATTTTAATATCCGGAATAAAATTGCGATTATAAAAACATACTTAGTAATTTTCGAAAGTAAGGTTTTTCTTGGACAATAAAATTCATGCAAACACATATTAACAAATAATAATAAGTGCATGAAATAAAACATCCATCAAAACAAAATTAAACACATTGGAGCACTCGAATCCAATTATCACGGTTTAATTTCTTCACGTCTTGATGCGAAATATCGTCCTTGTTGCTATCTGTCGTTCGTCTCGACATGCTCCCACTCGAACAACAACACTTCACCAAAAACAGCATCGTTTGGGTTCGGGACGACGTTTAAAATCACACGAAAAAAAAAAACAGAACCGAAAAAAAAATTCCACGGCCCGAGATACAGCGCGTGTCGGCCCACGGAGTGGGCCCGCACGCCTCTCGGCCAAGCAGCCGAGGCGCTGTGATAAGTCGTAATTATTGAGTAAATTGTGTGCTTTAATTCATTGTTTTATAACAATAATTTTATATTTTGCTCGTAATTATTCGACTTATGATATTATGGTTTCGAGGCATTGATTTTATATTTTTCTATGAATTTCAGGATATTTTGGAATATTTTGAGTGAGAGGAGAAAAATTACTGAGGCTGATACAGATGGATAATAGAGATGAGACTTGAACCATGTGAAGCGTCTCGAAACCGGGATCGCAACAAAAAAAGAATCAAGTTAATCGGAGTTCAGGAGTTCAAGATATGGACGAAACAAAATTGGCGCGCAGCAGCCCGTTACACTCGCGAGAAGACAGCCCATCTCATGGCCCAATTGAGCAGTTTTTCAGGCCCAAAGTTATCAGCTGAGTCGGCGTGTAGATTTTATCTTGAGCAATAAGTTAAAAGATTTGATATTATTTCCAAATTTACCACGATGGAATCATTATTTGGGGGAGATATTGACGTACACAAGGATACCTAGGAGCCAAGATATATACCAATATACGCACGCAACCACGGGGCGGAGTGAAGGAAGATTTACGAAGAGCAGCCACCTTATTGCCTTGGACGTGAGCAGCCTCCTTTTGGATGTAAAGTGCAAGACGGAGGATTTTCAATGAAAGAGCAGATTTCTACGGAGATGCTCACAACCACTTCTAGTTAGTTTTGTTTACTTCAATTCCGGGGATTTCTAAACTTGTGTTTTGATGATTGTTAATTGAACCCCGTATTATTCGTGAGACTTTTACCCCGGATTATTTATATCATCTATTTTCACTGTTTAATTGTTTGAGTAATTAATTTAGCTTGATCACCTAGGTTAATTATTTCGTGCATGTTTGCTAGTTCATATGTCGTAATCCGTAATTGTTGCGATTATATGACAATTGGTAGCAACTAGTAATTTTTGCTAGGGTGATATAAATCGGATTCTTTCGAACCGAGCTTGCGTGTTTGAGAATTTGTTTGACCTTTATCCTAGGGTTTAATGCTTCTACCAAATTAAGTTTAGATCGTATCTAGACTGTTTGGTTAGAAAGGTTCTTTGGAGAGCTTGTTTCAATAGAATAATATTAAGGGATAAAACCGGTGAACAGAGCTTGTTGTTTATCGAGGGTCATTAATCCGTGGGAAAAGTTGAGCGAATAATATGTTTGATTAGCATAGTCAAGACCAAGTGGTGAATGAACCGCGAATTGGAATTCGTTAATTAATTGAATTTCTATTGTGTTATTTATTTTCTTAGTTTATTTAATTTTAATTATTGCTTTAGTAGTGTTAGAAAAACCAATTCAAACCCCCCCTTATTTGTTTGTCCCATTAATCATCTCAAAAGACATAATTTTGATTTCTACGTTCCCCGTGGATCGACCCCTTGCTTGCCACTACTACGAGTTAGTAGAGTAATTGAGGGTTATTTATTTATTGTAATTTGGCGCGCCTCGACAGCGCGGTCCACGCTGCATGCCGAGCGCCGAAGTGCCGCACGCAAAGCGCCGAGGCGCGCGCGCGCGCTTGTGCGGCGCCGGCCACCCGTCGCGCGCGGGTCGTGCGCCATGCGCACCCCGTGCGCCGGGTTTCGACGTTCATTCTCGTTTTCTTCACCCCTTGCACGATTTTACGTCCATACACGTGCCACACTTGCATGCGTCGTCCGGGTACGCCGTCTTTAATTCTTCGTTCTTCGTCACGATCCGGTTACAATTTATTTTTCAAAAAAATAAATACTAGATCTAGACTAGTCTATTACAATGATCGAATCAAAATAAAAACAACTAATCTACTCGTGGATTTTCTCACGAGAAAAACGAATTCGAACGAGTCGAATTAAAAACAATTAATTCACACGCATGAAAAATCAACAACATTAAAACCATGACAATTGGATACCTGCAAAAAAGATCTAGCAATTCTACTATCCAATTTCAATTTAATGTTCAACAATTTAAATTTCAATTTAAAGATCAGAGCCCGAAACCGTGGCTCTGATACCAGTTGTTGGGAAAAATAGGAGTGCCCGGAATCTATTCGGGATGAAATTTAAATACGAATTTAAATTCAATTATTACTAGCATGAATTAATCCTAATTAATTCAAATAATAATTCCAACAACAAATTTATCATCATGCATGTTGAATTAATTCACATAAAATCTAGGCGGAATAAATAAGAATTTATGTGACTTACGTACCTCTTGTAGAATTGACATTTGAATAAACGAGACAATCACGATCACGCTTTATCAACCCAAAAGTCTTCTCAAGTATTTCCCTTTCGCCTTACTTGATCACCGGTGGGAGATGCTTTCAAATAATTTAAATAACTAAGGAAAAAGAAAATATCTATGCTCTTGATTTTTCCAACATATGAAATTATGTACTTAGGGATGAAATAATCACCCCCTATTTATAAGAGGTGATGGCCGAAATTTTCATATATTTTATGGGCCTGGAGAAAATCTTTTCTTAGTCTCTAAGAAATCTTGAATATATCTCATATATTCTTTTCTCCATAATAAAATATTCCACAAAAATCTCACCCTCCTATAAGCTTGTAATTTTCGAAAATTTCAAAAAGAAAAACCAAAATTTGGATCTTCTTGAATATATGAGATAATCTTGTATTCCAAGAATACTTATCTTCCATAATATATTTCCAAGAGAATCAACAAAATCTTTTCTCTTCCTTATCACTAATTTTCGAAATTAATAGGCAAAAATCAGCAATATATTTTCTTTTTATTTTAATCACCTTATCATTATTGGGCTACTTAATGGGCTACTTGAGGGGCCTTTAAGTAGAATTAAGATTGGACCTCCTAATGGACTTCTGAATTTCAATATTGAGCCTCAATATAATTCAATCCATTAATATTAATTATTACCACTAATAAATTAATATTGCACTATCCATCTTAATCCATATTATGATAATATGGGCTCCCGGTTATTATTTCCCGCGTTTAAGATTATCAAGTCCATTAATTAATTAAGCTTCTGAATAGCTTTAAATTAATTAATATATTTCACCTTGGAGTAAAGACAGCTCAACATTATTATCCGTACCGAAGAAACTGATTCTTCACTTATAAAATTTGGTACGATAAAACTTCTGAGCCCACCAAGGGGACTAATCACACGAGCCGTACTCGCACGCGTTTCTCCGTATTAAATCTTAGCAACCGTCGTATGATTAATATTACTGCCCAAAGCACAAGGTTTGAAGTCACGATGATTCTCACCCAACATGAATCAAAGCAGTAACCATTAAGCACACACGGTCCTATTTAAGTGACGGAGATTAAGAAATCAACAACCACTGAGGTCTAATTCTTCACACTTCAGAACAGAAGAATTTATCCTCGCTGTAGGTCCTCTTCAACACATACTAAATGTGCTAGTGCAATCTCTTAGTCAAGACAGACCAATCTGAGACTTACACATCGACCTTTCACGGCGGATTGTTCAATTCCACCTAGGTCGTGAAAATGTACGTTTAGTTACAAGGAAACTGTTAATGTTGTCTTCCGTGATCGGGTATCACCACATTAACTACAATGTAACTAGTACTATTATGAACTGTTTGCAATAAATATTCAACATTCAATCATATCTAAAGCATATGCGATAAAAGAATTATTCTCATAAAACGAATGTTTGATACACGAGTTATACAAAGTAAAAGCATACTTTCACGTATAACTCCAACACCAAAGACTCCTCAGTTGAATGGGCTTGCAGAAAGGATGAATAGAACACTGATCGAGAGAGTAAGATGTCTGCTATCAGAAGCAGGATTGTCGACATCATTCTGGGGTGAGGCTTTAAGTACTGTTGTGCATGTCTTAAATCTAACTCCATGTGTTCCTTTAGACTTTGATGTTCCAGATAGAGTTTGGTCGGGAAAGGATGTTTCCTATAACCATTTGCGGGTCTTTGGATGTAAAGCATTTGTGCATATTCCCAAAGATGAAAGGTCTAAGCTGGACATGAAGACTCGACAGTGTGTATTTCTTGGTTATGGCCAAGATGAGTTCAGTTATAGATTTTATGACCCCGTGGAGAAGAAGCTTGACAGAAGTCGAGATGTTGTGTCTGTTGAGGATCAAACAATAAGAGATATCGAGAAGGTGGATAAATCAGTTTCTACACCCGGTGATGACTTGATTGACTTGGAAATAGTTCCTCATGGTCAAGGTCAAGTAGAAGCTGAAGAGGAGAATCAGGATCAGCCTGATTTCGGTAATGATGATGGTCCTTTACAAGAGAGAGAGAATACCGATCAGCCACCACCACCTGAAGTTCCAGATGCAGAGGTTCAAGAACCACCTAGAAGAACCAGTAGAGCTCATATACCTTCTAGGTTGTATCCTCCTGATCAGTATGTGCTCTTGACTGACGGGGGAGAACCTGAATTCTATGGAGAAGCAGTTCAAGGTGCACACAAGAATGAGTGGTTGGAAGCAATGCAAGATGAGATGAAGTCCTTGCATGAAAATGACATATTTGATCTGGTGAAACTACCAAAGGGGAAAAATGCTTTGAAGAACAAGTGGGTGTACAGGATAAAGCAAGATGAGCACACCTCAAAGCCACGATTCAAAGCTAGATTGGTCATCAAAGGCTTCAGCCAGAAAGCGGGAGTTGATTTTGAAGAAATTTTCTCTCCGGTGGTCAAGATGTCTTCCATCCGTTTTGTGCTTGGTTTGGCAGCTAGCCTTGACTTGGAGGTTGAGCAGATGGATGTCAAAACCGCTTTTCTTCATGGTGAGTTAGATAAAGAAATGTACATGGTGCAACCTGAAGGGTTCAAGGTGAAGGGAAAAGAAGACCATGTGTGCAAATTGAAGAAAAGTCTCTACGGTTTGAAACAAGCACCCAGATTGTGGTATGAGAAATTTGAGTCAGTTATGGGGGAGCAAGGCTACCAGAAGACCATTTCTGATCATTGTGTGTTTGTTCAGAGGTTCTCGGATGATGATTTCATCATATTGTTGCTTTATGTTGATGATATACTGATTGTTGGCAAGAATGTTTCAAGAATTGACAGGTTGAAGAAACAGTTGAGCAAGTCCTTTGCCATGAAGGACTTGGGGCCAGCAAAGAAAATTCTTGGTATCAACATCTCCCGAGATAGAGCAAACAAGAAGTTGCACTTATCACAAGAGAAATACATTGAGAAAGTGCTTGAGAGATTCAATATGAGCAAAGCTAAAGTAGTCAGTTCTCCTCTTGCCACTCACTTTAAGCTTGGTGCTCATCATAGTCCTTCAACCGATGAAGAGAAGGAAGCAATGAGGAGAGTTCCATATGCTTCAGCCGTGGGAAGTTTGATGTACGCAATGGTGTGTACGAGGCCCGACATAGCTCATGCAGTTGGTGTTGTTAGCCGTTATCTGTCTAATCCGGGAAAGGAGCATTGGAATGCTGTGAAGTGGATAATGAGATATCTACGAGGTACATCCAGTTTGAGACTCACTTTTGGAGGTGGGAAGCCCGAGTTAGTTGGCTACACCGACTCAGATATGGCATCTGATGTGGACACCAGAAAGTCGATTTCTGCCTACCTGGTAACATTCTCAGGTGGCGCAGTCAAGATTGCAAAAGTGTGTTGCACTTTCCACAACAGAATCAGAGTACATCGCTGCAACGGAAGCATGCAAAGAGGTGTTATGGTTTAAGAGGTTCATGGAGGAGATTGGACTGAAGCAAGAAAGGTACGTAGTATTTTGTGATAGTCAAAGTGTTATCCATCTCAGTAAGAATGCTGCGTTTCATTCAAGATCGAAGCATATTCATGTGAGGTATCATTGGATGAGAGATGCCATCAATGATAAGTTGCTTGAGCTTGAAAAGATTCACATTAATGACAATGGTGCTGACATGATGATGAAAGCATTGCCTAGAGAGAAGCTCGAGGTGTGTCGTATGATAGCCGGAATGGCTAGTCTCTCCACATAATCGGAAAGGGGGAGATTTGTTGGGTTGGGTTTCCAAATATGTGGAGAAGCCCAATAGCCAACAAGTTAGAAAAGTCCAAGTAGGCCCATTACTTGGTGTTTTCTTGCCCTAGAAGACATTGGGGGAAGATAGAAGAAAAGAGAGAGTCAAAAAGACGTTTCACATTCTTGAGAGAGTTCAAGGAGCTGAGATCTTGCAGAAGCAATATCCGGAGTTCTAACCGTTGGATCGAGCTGAAACTTTGTCAGCACGTTCGGGATTTGTTGTTTTACATTCCTAACGGTGGAGATCGTATTTGGATCTCTGTATTGACGGAAATAGGTCACGAACAGAAAGTCTGTTTTTGGACGATTCACTTCTGCGCAGCTGAGGTAAAAGGGTTGCTTATCACAAACCAACCGTTGGATCGAGCTGTAATTTGGACAGCACGTTCAGGACACATAAGGGTTGATTCTGGACGGTGGAGATCGGGTTCTGAAGTTCCGGGAATCGTGAACTGTGAACAGAAGTTGGTATTGTTGGGTGAGCTTTTTCTAATCTCATTGTTGTTGTCAAGTATTGATTGTCTTGGCATAGTTGTGGTAGAATATCTGTTGTGACAGATTGTAACACTTGGACTTTTGCTCATAGTGAATTTTTGGGTGGACTTCGGTCCCGTGGTTTTTACTCCTCACATTGAGGAGGTTTTCCACGTTAAAATTGCCCGTGTTATTTGTGTGGTGATTGCTTTTCTTGTTGTGCATTATATTCGTAGTATTGTTTCCTAGATTCACACAAGAGAGAGATAATTGATCATTCCGCTGCGTAGACGAATAAGTTGTTTGTTGATTATTCGTGTGTTTATCCCAACACGTGGTGACTATGACTACGTATTCAACCGATTCTACATCCTTGCTCAGTCATGATGTAATGTTTAAGATTCATTTTCTGCACTTCCCTTCATTTTTCACCTCTGTTTTTTTTTTGAAAATAAGTCCTCTGTTTTGCAAGTATAGTCCACACATTAATGTTTGTCCATAGATCTTCTTGAACATATAAGTTCACCCAAAAAACTAGCCGAATTAAAGTAAAGCCATTGTATTTTAAAGCCCCATTCCATGATTTGTTCCTATGCCATGCCTTGAAATTGCTTCTCAATACCACAATCAATATCCAAATTTTCCCTCTAAAAAATGAGCAGGCAGCAACACCTTGTCCGACCACAACCCATTTAATACGTGTTTTATTAGATTAAATACTCAATCACTAATCACTATCTATATTCTTTTAATGGAAATACAATAAAAGTTTGTAATTTAGTTTGGTGAAACTCTCCTTTAAATTTACGCAATAACCTTGGATTGTTGGGTTTATATTTATTCTACCAAGAAAGAAACAGAGTTCTAATTTTGAAATTATTGGTCGGCATTGTAAAAATAATTATCACACAATTTGTATTTTACTGATGTTGATCGCACGAAGATTAAGGGAAACAAGAAAAAGATTACAGAGAGAAAAAAAAAAAAAACAATTTAGCTTGATGAAATATTTTGTTCTCTCTTTCTAATAAACGCTGGAGGATTTCTGTTTGTCTAATTATCTACCCTCAAACTTGATAGTGCTCGAAATGTAGGGATCAAAAATGACAAAATGGGTAAGATTGGGCAATGTGTGGAGATAATATAGAGCCACAAGCATAGTGAAGTCAACCAAGGCAAACTCATATTAGTGCTAGCTATTTGGTGCAGAACCTGAGCTTACCACATTCTCTGAAGAAGTTGACTTTATATGGCACCATGCTTAGTTGGGAGGAATGCACAAATCCTGCACAAACCCTAATCAAGATCAAATACACAAATTGAAAACAATCAACTACAAAAAGATGCAATCGTTGCCCCAATAAACCAAATCAAGAACTAAATATAGATTACAATCAACCATTTCGAGAAAACCCCATAACAGAATCAACCATATAGATGCAATTAATTGCTGTATTTTGTGAGGAGGAGTCGAGGGATGGAAAAGATGGAAGATATGCGATTCGCGTCTATGGAGAAGAAAGGAGATACGCGACAGACCCGTGAATTTTAAGATCTGGTCAAAATTAATTTTAAATTGGGTGCAAAATTCATGTGCATAGTATGCACTTGGATGCACCCTATAATCGCTCCTCGAAGATACTAGAAAATATTTTATTTAAAAAAATTTGTTATTATTAAACCGTGTTTGAGCAATAATTTATTAAAAAAAAAAAACCTTGAAATTTTAAAAAATTAATGTTTTTTTCTTATAAATTTTACATTTGTTGTAGTATGTGACGTGCTATATGAAATTCCGTTAATTCAAATGTAAAAATCGTGAAACCTATTAATAGATATAGGAATAAAATCTCATCATTTGAAAACTAATGAGCCTTGCCTTGATTGAAAAAAGTAACTCTCGTGAGACTAAAATAGTCAACATCCAGATAAGAGACCAATTTTATTGTTTACTCTATACCTTATTTATATTAAAGAAAAATAATTTTTTTTATCCTATAACTTTACCTCTTTTTTATTTTTGTCATGCTGACTTTCAAATTTTGGTTTTAGTCTTGTAATTTTACCTTTTTTTTATTTTCGTCCTGCTAACTTTCAAATTTTGATTTTAGTCCTGTAACTTTACCATTTTTTTATTTTAGTCCTATAAGGGCTAGTAGATTGTAGGACCAAAATAAAAAATATATATAAGTTACAGGATGCAAATCAAAATTTGAATGTCAGCAGGACGAAAATCAAAAGGAGGTAAAATTACAAGACTAAAATCAAAATTTGAAAGTCAGCAGGACGGAAATCAAAAGGAGGTAAAATTATTGGACAAAAAAAATTAATTTTCCCTTATACTATTAAATTTGAGAGTTATTGAAAATATATATATATATATATATATATATATATATATATATATATTATTTGAAATTAATTTTCCACGCATATATTTTTGGCTATATATATATATATATATATATATATATATATATATATATATATATATATATATATATATATATATAATGAAGGCGCGCGGGAGGGGTAGGAGTTGATTTGAGTTGGAGTGTAGGTGACAGAATGTGTACAGCACATAATTGAGAATTGAGAGAAGATTTGAGAAATCACCCTGTAATCATGGTGAGAGTGTATTCATGTATATATACACGTATGAGAAGTTACAAATAATATCCTATAATTAAGGAAAGGATATGGTCAAATAAGCTATGCCTAAAATACAAGATAGACACAAATCAAATCAATAAATCAATATATACGACTAATTCAAACTAATTCAAATGAACTAGTATTATCTCTATTACCCCCCGTCAAGCGCTGCGTGGGGTGAAGACACACGCAAAGCTTGGACCGTAGAAACTCAAACGCCGGACGAGGAAGACTCTTCGTGAAAATATCCGCAAGCTGAAGATGAGATGGAACGAACTCAGTGGAAATGCGCCCGGATGAGACCAATTCACGAACAAAGTGATAATCCAGATCAATGTGTTTAGCTCGTTTGTGTGCAACAGGATTCTGACTCAAGAAAATGGCACTCTTGTTATCGCACAACAGAACCGGCCGAGTAGGAGGAAGAGCCCGCAATTCCCTTAGAAGATTAATAACCCAAACAAGTTCAGCAGCTGCATTGGCCAGTGCCCGATACTCAGACTCACAACTGGAACGGGCAACAGTCGGTTGCTTTTTTGCACTCCAAGAAACAAGAATACCCCCAAGGAATATTGAGTACCCATAAGTTGAGCGACGAGTCTCAACACAACGAGCCCAATCCGCATCAGAGTATCCTAAGATAGAAGAGTCAGGACGCTTAGTGAATGAGAGACCAAAGTGGAGAGTACTCTTCACATAGCGAAGAATACGCTTGACAGCCAAAAAATGATCTTCAGTAGGCGACTGAAGAAACTGACTAACTGAGCTGACAGCATATGATAAATCTGGTCTAGTGATGGTCAAGTACTGCAAAGCACCAACCAGAGATCTGTATAAAGTGGGGTCCTTGAAAGCAGGACCTGTACTGACAAGAGATTCACCTGCCGCCAATGGGGTGGAAATAGGCTTCGCCTCAACTAAGTCTGCACGCTCAAGAATATCAAGTGCATACTTGGTCTGACCAACAAACAATCCAGTATCGGTGTGAGAGACCTCAAGACCAAGGAAATAGCTCAAGGAGCCCAGATCCTTGATGGCAAACTCAGTTCCAGTATCAGCTATGAATCGGCGAAGACCAGCAAGATCATTGCCTGTGACAATAATATCATCAACATATAAGAGAAGATATATAATGGTCTTACCCTGATGAAGATGAAATAGGGACGAATCAGAGCGACTCTGCGAAAAACCCAGACTGTAGAGAAACGAGCTGAAACGCTGGTACCAGGCAAGGGGAGCCTGGCGAAGACCATATAGTGCCTTCTTTAGTCGACAAACATGATCAGGGTACCTAGGATCAACAAAACCAGGGGGCTGGGCCATGAAGACAGGCTTGTGAAGAACCCCATTCAGGAAGGCGTTCTTAACATCAAGCTGATGAAGAGGCCAACCACGCTGAACAGATAAGGCCAGAACAATCCTAACTGTGGCGGCCTTCACAACAGGGCTGAATGTATGATGAAAATCCAAACCAGGAACCTGAGTAAACCCCTGAGCTACCAAACGAGCTTTGTGACGTTCGATTGACCCATCTGCCAGAAACTTAGTACGAAAGATCCACTTGGAGCCAACAATATTAGTGTCAGAAGGTCGAGGTACTAAGTCCCAAGTTGAGTTTGAGCGAAGAGCATCAATCTCTTCTTGCATGGCAGCGAGCCACTGAGGAAGCTTAACAGCAGACTTGAAACCACGGGGCTCAGAGGTGGCAGCAAGAGCTGAGAGAAGGGCAGAAGATGCTAAATCAACCGGATAGCGTGGCTTGAAAATACCAGCACGAGCTCGAGTGATCATATGATGAGGGGGCTGAGGAGCCTGGGGTGGGTCTGGAGCTAGAGGCTCAATGTCGGGAACAGGAAGCACGACAGGATCAGTAGGAGGCGGCTCCAAAGGAGGTTCATCGAGAACCAAGGACGGTGAGCGAGCATCGTTAGTAACCGAAAAACGATGTGGAGGACGAACAGGAGCCGAGACAGGAGCCAGAGAAGAGTCAGACGAGATATCGAGGAACGTCGAGATATCTAGATCAGTGACTTTCGTAACAGATGAAAGAATTCCGCCTCATCTAAAAGTCCGAACTTGTAGAGAGGTTTAGAATTAATCAATTTAATTATTTCCCTTGACACTCCCCCTCACTCATGGGCCGGACTTAATTTTCCCTCTTTGGGGAGGCCCAATGAGTGGACAATTTAATATGGGTGGAGTTGCTTTCAACGGGAATCGAACCCAGGATTTTCGTCCGGGCGTGAGCCTATTGGCTCTGATACCATGACAGAATGTGTACAGCACATAATTGAGAATTGAGAATTGAGAGAAGATTTGAGAAATCACCCTGTAATCATGGTGAGAGTGTATTCATGTATATATACACGTATGAGAAGTTACAAATAATATCCTATAATTAAGGAAAGAATATGGTCAAATAAGCTATGCCTAAAATACAAGATAGACACAAATCAAATCAATAAATCAATATATACGACTAATTCAAACTAATTCAAATCAACTAGTATTATCTCTATTAGTAGGCGATGGAGGGTGCAGGCGGTTATGATGAACTTCATCCCCTCCCGGTGGTTCGATTAACGGGGCTTTCGTTCTACTGCACACACGGTGACATCGTCTACTTCTTCCACGGCCTCCGCATCCTCGACATCTTCCTCACCACCGGCGACGCCTTCGTCCTTTTGGGAAGCCGCGAGCAGGCCGCACAAGCCCTTGAAAGAAATGGCCAATTCTTGGGGCCTCATCGCGTGGGGTAGTTTCGTGCCGCCGACGCGAATATTATGAGGCTGTAGCTCGCGGCACCCGTGATCCCCGCCCCTACACTCGGATCTTGAGGCTACGGGGCCTCCCCGGAAACCTGAAATTGCGGGGTTCAGGGATTTCAATGTGGGGCCGGACAAGATTGGGATTGTTCGCGGGCCCGATGGGAGGGGTACTGGAGAGGCGTTTGTGGAGTTTGGTTCGGAAGAGGAGGCTCGGAGGGCGTTAATGTCCAAGGACGGGATGATGATTCGATCCAGATATGTACATCTCTTTCCTTCAACGCTTCATCAAGCAGCTGCATCAGGACTATTCCGACATTAATTCAGGGTTAGTTAGTTTGTACGTATAGACTAGGGGATATTAGAATGTGATGGAGGATCATTTCTTTTTTTCTTTTTATTTAATCACTGGGATTGCTTTGCTTGAATGTGATATACTACTATATGAAATTTTTTATTTATGAAGAAAACTGTGTTGCGTTTATTTGCCTCTTTATACGTGCTAGCTTGGTTCTTGAAAATCTATAAAATTCAAATTTTATTTGAAGAATTTTATATCAAAGTGTCTAGTGGCCTGCATCAAGAATTTATATTCCAAGATTAATTGAGGGTTAGTTAGTTTATTAGTTATACCTTTGTGGGATGGATCATGGAGGATGTGGACTTTTTTTTACTTTTCTAATTTTAACCAGTATGCATGCATGATCGATATAGATTAATTTACTAGCTAGCTACTTGAACTTTTTCGATAATTAAACAAATTTGTGTGGTGTTTATTTGTATGTTTCTAATTCCACGTTAGAATACTGGGTGCATGCCATGGGATGGAGGATATGGACACGTTTTTTTTTTTCATCTTCTTTATAACCGTTAATGTGATACTAGCTATCTCAACTTTGTTTTTAAGTTTGCATGCCTTGACCAAGAAAAGCAAACTTTCTCGGGTCTAAACTTGATCCAATTCAAAATTTTATCAATTTCAATAAAATAATAAATATTAATTTTAAAAAAAATTCTTATATAATATAAATTAATATTTTTTTCAAATAATAAAAATAATTAGGTCAATTTAGTAAAATAAGAAGCTGTAGATTGCCTTCTTGTTAAACTTCAATTCTACTTGGATCACATCTCTACCTTTTCTTACTCATCCATTGGTTCTAACGTTGCATTTTCTAACTGCACTTCATTTTGTTGCGATATAATTGTCTCTATTTTGAATATCTAGTAATTCAATGCATATATTAGTTAAATGCACTCATGTTTATAAAATAATTTTTTTACTTAGCATAATGAAAAATTACTCCTTAAATTAATAAATTATTAATTCTATATAAATTAATACCTCTCTAAAATAACAAATTTTCTTTGTCCCAGCATTATTAATTTATAGAAGTTTTATTGTACATGATTTTATTAATTAAGATTATAAATTAATAAATTCTTAAAATTACAAAGATAACAAGATAATTTAATTAGTGAATTTCATCTCTAATTTTTTCTTACATTATTGTAGCATTTTCGAACTGTGAAAAAAAAATTATGAAGAGTTATTTACGTTGTTATTGTTTCCTTTGGCATATCAGTATCATCCTTAGCTTCATCCATATGTTAAGCAAATGCTAATGAAATTTACGGGGAAATATAAAAAATATTCTGTAACTTTCACTACAGAAAAACTTAAAATTGCCTACAGTAATTGTCAGTATTGCTACAAAATTTCCAACAAAAATTTTTGTAATGGAACTTGCCTACAAAATTGACTACAAAAGTTTCTAATTCTATAAGTATTTTCATTCTCCACCTACAAAAAAATTTGCCTACAGAATTTTTGTAGGCAACTTGTTTGTGGGTAGATTTTTGTAGGCAAATTGATTGTAGGTAATTATTTCCTAGAAATTTCATTTCGTAGACAAATTGCTTGTAGGTTGAAAAATGAAGGTGACTATATGATTAGAAAATTTTGTAGGCAATTCCACTATTAAAAATAAAATTGTAGTCAAAATTTTGTTTTTATTGTAGTGTTTGTCCAAGTGTTTATGATTAATTTATTATCAGAAACGGCCCTTTCTGAAGGATTTTTTCTTTTCTCTTTTAAAATGCACCAGAAAATTTTCATGTGCTCCAGGGGCAATGTTTGTGTGGGCCTCCGAGTTGATTTGGAACATATCACGACTACTGCTACTTAGAGCAAGTATATATTTCGGGCGATGTTTTAAAATTTTCGTCGAAAAAATATTTTCTGATAACAAAAGAACCATAATTTAAAAAAAGAAAAAAAAAAAGACCAAACAAGGATACGGACAACATTACAGGATAATTTATCATATTTTCCCAAATTTATGCATTAATTAATGAAAAATATGGGGTTTCATGCAATCAATTATAAGTAAGTTTTATTCAATTCAATCTTGTGATGAGAGTCATATCTTAATTGATAAATTATTAATTTATTGATTAACTGATACCTACCGAAAATTAATAAAATATGACGATCCCAACGGCATTAATTTATAGAGTTTCTATTATAATTATAAAAAAATATAATGCTTGTCTAAATACGGTAAAAGTTATTACACATTAAAAAAAAAAATCATTTCAGCTAGAGAGTGTATAATTTATAATCTTAAAATAAAAAAATGGAATAAGAAAAAATCAAGATTGGAAATTAAATGCTGAATATTGAGATGAGTTTAGTGGTGAAGGCTTGAGAGCTTAATTGGAGTGTCATTTTTTTATACCTGGTATTGGCCGACTAATTTGGGGACCCATAACCCACCGTTCATTAGCGGGGTTCCCATTTCAAGCAAGAGCTAAGCTCTGTATGAACTGACCAATTTCAGGAATTTATTGCACCTAATGGGTTTCGAACAGAGTTTGGAGTGTAATGCTTCATAGATTTCGAATTCAAAATACACAAGTTGTGGTCAATTCTTGAAATGTATCAATTAATGTATAGTAGAATTCTGGCTTGAAATGTTCCCGTGCTAGTGGACAATATTATGCATTTACACTTGAGTTTTTAGATTATCGTTGCAGTTGCAATATGCACAAAGCTCAACCATTAGAGCAGAGGAGAAAACATTTATTTTCTATCCATCATCATATATACATGCTAAAAATTGACTCATCTATGTAACATCGATTGGTTTTTCCAAATTCACCAAATCAGAATGTTATATACTAATATTTTCCATCTTTAAACTTCTGAATTAAGAAACACATGGCGTTTGAACGATTAATCTGTCCCGTTCGGTAGAAAACAAAAATTTAAAGTAAGTCAATTTATGTTAATTTATGAACAACCTTACTGTGAAACCTCTCTAAAAAAACAAAATGGATACAATGGTTTAACACTAGAAGGAATGAATGTTAACTTGTGTTAATTTATAATCAACCTTATTGTGAGACCTCTCTCAAAAAAAAATTGCCAAAATTTTATTCACAAAAAATGGAATACCCAACATTACATCATATCCAAGTTACAAAATCTCACAATTAACATAACTTGATAAAGTGTTAATCTTACCTTGGGATGGTGGGAGTATAAAAAAAAGTACTCCATCCGTCCCAGTTTTGTTTTCCCGTTTGACTGTGCACGGAGTTTAATGCGAGAGTTGAATTTTAGTATTTAAATAATAAAGTAGTATTGGGAATGATTAATGGTGAATAAAGTAGTATTTAAATTAATAAAGTAGTATTGAGAATGGTGAATAAAGTATTATTTAAATGAACAAAGTAGTTTTCATTTTAGGAATGGAAAAACAAAATTGGGACGGATCTTTTTGGCAAATGGGAAAACAAAACTGGGACGGAGGGAGTAAGTATTGTTGTGACCATTTCGGATCACGTGTTGGATCCGGCCGGAAGATAGCCGGAAAAGGCAAGAAGGTACCCAGAGGTCGGAACCGACCTGGCCGGCCTGAATCCGACCTCAGCGGGCTCCGACCACTAGTCTCCGGCCTCGAAAGCGAGGCCGGAAGCCTGCTTGGGATGTCCTTCCACGTTCATCACATCCACGTTGAAATCCTGCCGTGGCCGGACCGGCCCGGCCAGGATCAATAAAATCCAGCAGAGGCCGCCCGGACACGGCCAACTGACAGGAACAATCTCCGACCTCGCCGTCCGCCCGGAGGCCGATCTCCAATCACTCAAGGCCCCCGGCCGACTAGAAAGATCCGGAGCACGTGACGGAATCAAGCAAGATCCTCTCCCAAGGGAGAAAAAGACCGCCTCCGTACCCAGCAACAGAGAATATTCCATCCAAATGAGGAAATTCGCCAGAGAATCGTCCTTTTTGGACACGCGTCAACACCCTAGTGGCCGGCCACCTGCAAGCCCTGACACATCAGAGCCCGCGCGTCCTCAGAGGCAGGAGACATTTAATGCACCTGTCCCCTGAGTGGCCGGAAATGACCAACATACCCCTGTAGTGAGGAAACTATAAATACCCCAACACTTGTAATGTAAAAGAAGGTTCAATCTCTCTCAGTATAATCAAAACATATACACATTCAAGTCCAGGGATTAACAACCCCTGGCAATTCTTGGTGTTCTTAGTGTTCTTGTGCATTAAAGCCTTTCTTTATCCAAGCAATCATTTTAGCATTTAAGAACCCAATCATTTGGTGTTTTTACCAAAGCTTTAATAAATAGCCATTCAATCCCAGCAAAATATATTTGGTAAACAACATTTGGCGCTAGAAGGAGGGTATCTAACCCATCAAACACATATTTTCTTCACCTCCCTTTGAAGAACACTCACTGTTCTTCAAAGCTTCACATCCTCAAACCTTCAAATCTTCAAACCTCAAACTACTCCTCTCCTGAAAGCAATGGATCCCCAGAGATCATCCCATGCCCACGGGAAAGCCACATGAGTGGCCTCCCCAATTCGTTTTCCGGAGGAACCCCTCCCATCTGGGGGTCGAGGTTTCTTTACTCCTGACCAAGCCGGGTCGGGAAGACGCCGCCAGGCGGAAGAGGCGAGGGGGTGCCGGAGCACCACCTCTGCCTCCAAGAAGAAGGCCCAGGCTCGCGCTCTCAAGGGCAAGGCGAAAGCCAGAGAGCACCAAGGCGAAAGCCAATGTCGGGCGAATCCCGTCTCTGACCGTTCGCGAGGCTCCGCCCATCCGGTTTTTGACCGGTTGGGCACTACAGACCCGTCGTGGTATCCGAGCCGTGTACCCAGTTACGACACTGGGTACGGGAACACTGAGTCCGTCTCTAACTCGGGGAGCACGGCCTAAATGCGCCACAAGAGGGCAGCCGAGGTCAGCCTGACCCCGGCAAACTCCGCCAGGCGCAAGCTAAGCTTCGCCCAAAGCGGCCTGTTGGGACGCGGAGTCCCCCGTGCGGCCGTTTTCGACCGAATCGGCCCCCTAGCCGACGTGGGCGACCAGCTGGCCGAAACCCCCAGTCCAGAAATCGTCAAGTTGCAAAAGCAACTGGACGAAATGAAGGCGCTCCTCGAAGCGCAAGGCCAAACCAAGGCCCGGCCAGTCGCCAGCGAACCTCTGGCGGTCGATATTGAGCTCGCGCCGGTCCAGCTCAAGATCGTTCCCCCGCCAACTCCTCTCTACGAGGGGAAAACAGATCCTGAGACTCATCTCAGCAAGTTCCGGATCTATATGACCGGGCGTGGCGCGACAGACGCCACGAAGTGCAGGCTTTTCCCTCTCACCCTGGGCGACCTCGCCCACAGATGGTACGTGTCCCTCCCGGCACGGTCCATTGACTCGTTCGCCACTTTGAGCGCCCAATTCTCATCATACTTTGCGGCCAAAATCGCCCGGCCGGAAAGCTGGCATCGCCTGATGCGGATCCGCCAGGAGAAAGAGGAGTCCGACGAGGACTACGTGGCCAGGGTGGACGAGGTCATGCTGACCGGCGAGGCAGTTAGCGACCAGCTAGCTTTGCATGCAACCCTGGGAGGCTTTCACGGCCGGTCTCCTATGTTCAAACACCTCACCAAGGACTTCCCTAAAACCTACGCCGAATTCCGCGCCCGAGCCGGTGACTACCTGGCTCGGAGGAAACTTCTGGCACTAAGGCTGGGGGAGTCCGAGTCGGCCCAAAAGGAGGTGGAGGCCGTAGCCCAAACCTCCCCCAAGAGTGGCCCTAAGGCCAGGAGAGTGGCCAAACCGCCCGGTAACTTCAAGTCCTTCGAGGACGTTGAGGTTCACCTAACCCAGGCCATGAGGCAGTCCCCCGCGCATATCTTCAATGCGATTCAGCACAGGGACGTGCTTCCCAGGCCAAGGCCCTATTCTGGAGACCGGTCCCGGCTGGACCCTAAAAAGTTCTGCGCCTATCACGACTCTATTGGCCACAATACGAGCCAGTGTCGTGATCTCCTCAAGCAGCTTTGGAAGCTGTTTGACGAAGGGCGTCTGAACGACCTCCTACAGAGGCCAGCCGGCCGGCAGGACCAGCAGCAGCAGCAGCCCCAGCGCCACCCTCGGCGGAACGAGGAGGGCGGCCGGCCTCTCAGGCCGGTCGCAGCTTTGGAGGAGGACGATGACGAGGATGACCTCCTCCCGCCCATGAATCCCGGCGGTCGGGTCAACATGATCCAGGCCGGCGGAGGGAACCTAGGCGGCCTCACCCCCATCTCGACGCAGTCCAACCGGAAGCGGAAAGCAGAGGTCCGGGCAGCGACCAACGTCAACTTGGTCACACCCCCAGAGCCGAAGATTCACAAGGACTTGGGGATAACTTTCTCCAACCGGGACCGGACCGGGGTGCTATTCCCGAAGGGCGACGCGCTGGTAATTGCCGCCCAGATCCTGGGCAAAGAGGTTCAACACGTTTTAGTCGACAATGGGTGTTTTTGCAATATCATCTTCAAAACAGCCCTAGACCAGCTCGGAGACCTCGTCAACTTCATCAGGCCCATCGACCTTCAACTGAAGGGATTCGGGGACGCGACGGTCGCTGTGTACGGGAGGATAAAGCTCTCCGTGGAGCTCATCTGCTGCTACAACAAGGAGGTCAGAATAACTAGGCCGTTAGATTTCATAATTGTAGATCAGCCAAGCTCGTATAATGGCTTTCTGGGTAGGCCCTTTTTAGAAGTTTTTGAAGCTGTTGCTTCCTCCTATTACTACTGTATCAAATTTCCCACTCCCGAGGGGGTGGTCGGCACCATTAAGGGTGACCAGGCAATGGCTAGAAGGTGTTTGAACTATTCCAACTTGCATTTATTTTCAATTTGTAACAACCAAACACCGGACAGGCCACACCCAAACTCTGAAACGGCCATTCCGGCCGAAGAACCCATCACGGAGGTCGGATCCACATCGGCCGACCCCCAGCCTATGCAGATCGACGACCCCGAGCCAAGGATTGGCTTCGAACCATCCGAGCTCGATCTCGATCCCAGGTTTGATTCCTCCGACCGTCGGAGCTATGAACAAGCTACGGCTTTGGAGGATTTGGAACACATTCCGGTCGACCCCTCGAGGCCGGAATTAGAAGTACTGATCGGCTCTCGCATACCGACCGAAATGCGGGGGGAAGTGATCGAATTCCTCAGAGCCAATATTGGAGTCTTTGCTTGGTCTCACCAAGACATGGTCGGGATAGACCCAAAGCACGCATGCCATCGTCTAAAAATCGACCCCAGCAGAAGGCCGGTCCATCAGAAAAGAAGGAAGTTCGGCCCGGAAAAATACGAAGCTTTGGCTGAAGAGGTCAAGAAGCTGCTAGACAACAAACTGATCGAACAAGCCCGGGACGAGCCCCAATGGGTTGCAAACGCCGTTCTGGTCAAAAAGACAAACAATGCCTGGAGACTATGTATAGACTTCACCGACCTCAACGCGGCATGCCCTTAGGATCACTTTCCGATGCCACACATCGACCACCTGGTGGACAGCACGGCCGGTCACGAGATGATGTCCTTCATGGACGCTTTTGCCGGCTACCATCAAATCCCCATGGCCGTCGAAGACATCAAGCACACCTCATTCCACACAGAGAAGAACATATTCTCTTGGCTCCGGATGCCTTTCGGTCTAATCAACGCCGGCGCGACCTACCAGCGACTAGTCAACAAGATGTTTGCAGAGCAGATCGGAAAGACCATGGAAGTCTACATCGACGACATCGTGGTGAAAAGCTTGAAGAAAGAAGACCATCTCAGGGACCTTGAAGAGACTTTTAAGATCCTCAAGGCCTACAACATGAAGCTAAACCCAAAGAAATGCAACTTTGGAGTGGAGGCCGGCAAATTCTTGGGGCACATTGTCAGTCAACGCGGGATCGAGGCCAACCCGACCAAGATCAAGGCCGTCCTTGACATGCAAGAGCCAAGGACGATCAAACAAGTGCAGCGCCTGACCGGATGTCTCGCCTCTCTCAACAGATTCATAGCCCGGCTCGGAGATAAAAGTAAGCCTTTCTTCTCAACTATTAAAAACGGCAAGTTTTCTTGGAATAGGGAAAGCCAAGTAGCCTTTGCAAAACTAAAAGAGTACTTGGCAAACCCACAAATCTTAGTCAAGCCGGTCCCAGGAGAGAAGCTTTACTTATATCTCGCGGCCTCCGAGGTCGCACTCAGCGCGGTACTCGTACGGGCAGACGGTCAGAACCACCTCCCGATCTACTTCGTAAGCCAAGCTCTCCACGATGCCGAGCTCAGATACACCCCGCTCGAAAAGTTAGCTTACGCTCTGGTCATGAGTGTAAGGAAACTAAGGCCTTATTTCTTCGACCACCAAGTAGAGGTCCTCACCACTCTACCCCTGAGGCAAGTCCTACACCGGCCGGGCACCAGCGGCCGGTTATTGAAGTGGTCGTTGGAGATAGCTCAGTACGGGGTCTCATACGTCCCAAGGACGGCCATCAAGGGTCAGGCCCTGGCCGATTTTATAGTAGAATTAACTTTCCCACCTAAGTTCACAAGAATCAACCACCCCCCTTGGAAACTCTATGTAGACGGATCATCAACCAACAACTGTGCCGGGGCCGGCATTGTCCTGATCGGCCCGGAAGGCCAGAGTTTCACCCATGCAGTCCGCTTCAGTTTTCCGGCCATAAACAACGAGGCCGAATATGAGGCTCTGGTCGGAGGCCTTGAGCTCGCAATCGCGATCGGAGTTTGCCGGTTGCATGTTTTCATGGACTCCCTGCTCGTGGTCAACCAGATCAAAGGAGAGTACGAGGCCCGGGGGGAGCAAATGATGAAGTATCTCGACCTGGTCACAACCTTATGCGAGAAATTTCATCAAGTTTTCATTGAGCAAATCCCGAGGGAACACAACACCCAGGCCGACGCGCTTTCCAAGCTTGCAACAGCGGAGGGAGCAGCCGACCTCGCCAACATCCAACTCTCCACGCTCGGAACGCCCACAGTCATCCGAGCACAGGTGGCAACCGTTCTAAGCACGGATGAAAATTGGATGACGCCGATCGTGAAATATCTCAAGACCGGCGCGCTCCCTGAAGATAGGACTCGGGCCCGGCAACTGCAACTCCGGTCGTCAAGGTACACCCTCATTGACGATCTTTTATATAAGAGAAGCTTTACCCTCCCACTCCTAAAATGTATAACCCCGGAGCAAGGCCAGACCATTCTGGCCGAGATCCATGAGGGGGTTTGCGGAAATCATGCCGGAGGCCGGGCCCTAGCCCATAAAGTGATCAGACAAGGATATTTCTGGCCGACCTTGAACAAGGACGCTGTCAACTTCGCAAGGTCGTGCCACAAATGACAAGTCTTGGGACCCAACATCAAACTGTCCCCCGAACAGCTCTCCTCTATGTATAGCCCTTGGCCTTTTGCCCAGTGGGGCATCGACCTGATCGGACCGATGTCCACCGCGCCCGGGGGCCACAAATTCGTCGTCGTGGCCGTCGACTATTTCTCAAAGTGGGCCGAAGCCGAGCCACTCAACAAGATCAGCCAGACCCAAACCATCAAGTTCATTTGGAAAAACATCATCTGCCGTTTCGGCCTACCTCAAGTGATCATCTCCGACAATGGGAAACAGTTTGACGGGCTCCAGATGATCCAGTTTTGCGAAAAATGGAACATCAAGAAGGTTTTCTCCACCCCCTACCACCCGCAGACGAACGGCCAGGTAGAAGCCGTAAACAAAATCCTCAAGCACACCATCAAGGCTAAGCTTGAGGACAAGAAGGGGAAGTGGGCGGCCGAGCTACCAGACGTGCTTTGGTCATATCGAACGACCACAAGGAATTCAACCGGTGAAACACCTTTCGCTTTAGCCTTCGGGACCGAGGCCGTCATTCCTTCGGAGGTCTCCCTACCAAGCCACCGGACGGCCCAGACGATCACCGAAGACAATGACACCGCCCGGATGATCGATTTGGACATGTTGGAGGAGAGGAGACTCAATTCCGACCTCCGAAATGCGGCCTACAAGAAGAAATCCGAAAAAAATTTCAACTCTAAAGTGAAGGCCAGACAATTCCAGGTCGGGGACCTCGTCCTCAAAAAGGTTCAAGTACCAAAAGGGGTATTCGGCCCGAACTGGGAGGGTCCGTTCAGGATATCCAAATGGCTCTCTAAGGGAGCTTACGAACTGGAACTCATGGATGGAACTCCGGACCAATACCCCTGGAATGCAATTCACTTGAAGAAATACTACCAATGATTTTGTACTATGTTTATCAATCAATACAAAAGCTCTTTGCACAGCTGTATCTCATTTCAAACACCGAGCTCAGTTCAAAAGCGTATGCCGACCGTATCGAGGCCGGCATATCACACTTAAGCCCGGAAAAGCCACTTAAGGCCATCCAAAAACCGAGCCCAGTTCAAAAGCATACGCCGACCGTATCAAGGTCGGCATATCACACTTGAGCTCGGAAAGGCCATCCTAGCCACTTTAAAAGCCGAGCCTGGTTCAAAAGCATATGCCGACCGTATCGAGGTCGGCATATCACACTTGAGCTCGGCAAGGCAACCAAGGCAATACTAGAAACCGGGCTCAGTTCAAAACATATGCCGACCGTATCGAGGTCGTCATATCACACTCGAGCCCGGGTCAAAATCATTCATACTTATGAAAATTCACTTTGATAAAAGGTATAAGAAAGCAATAATAGAACAACAAAATTCAAGGAAAATCTGAATTATATTAAGTCAAAACCGGTCTGGAAGCCGGGAAGTACAACGGTTTAAAGCAAGATAAATCCGGTCAGAAGCCGGTTACATTTGAAAGCAGTAAAAAGGAGCTAAGGCATAAACTAAAAGTTCAAGGTTCGCCCTCGCCGGCCGCAGGGTCTGCCTGCCCCTCATTTCCGGCCACCAAAGCAACTTCGGCATCACCTCCACCCGGCACTTGAGAGTCAGCCGGAGGAACCTCCTCTCCCTCCTCTGCCTCCTCCTCTTCGTCACCGACCGGGGGATTCTGACCCGGCAGGAGCAGCCTGTGCCGATGGGGGAACCATGAGAGGTCCACCCCATGGACGGTCTCGAGGTCGAGGATGGGGAACCAGTAGCCCTCATCGACCGGATTCTTGGCGGCGTACTCCCGGAAGTATTCCTCCATGGCTTTGGTCTCAAGGCCGGCCTGGCGCGCAACCCGGATCATGCTGGCAGCGGCCATGTAGAAGCAGAACTCGGAGAAGAGTGTCGGGTTGGCGGTCGGATCCTCCGGATCGTATGCTGGCCGGCTAAGGGAGGCAGCCAATTCTTCAGCTTTCTTTTGGAGCTCCCTCTCCAACTCGGCCTGCCGGGCAAGGGCATGATCAGCATCCCCCCGGGCTCGATGAGCCTCCAGCCGTAGATCGGTACTGGTGTCCTCCATCTCTGCCACCCGGTTCCGGGCATCGGCCAGCGCCTTGTATGCCATCTCTGCCCGACCGAGAGCATCATCTTTCTCTTTCAAGACGGCCTCCATCTGGCCGACCGCATAGTCCCTCTCCTTTTTTAGCGCGGCGTTCTCGCTCTCTAGCCCAGCCTTCTCCTCCCGAGCTCGGGTCAAGTCGGCCTCTAGCCTCCGCACGGCGCTGAGGGCACTGTTGAACTCGCTCTCCACGAGATTGGCCATTATGGCCGCCTGGCTAACGAGTGCGATGCAGGCCCGACCGGCATATCGAGGTCGGCGCTCGGCGACATCGGCTAACTCCCGCGTCCAAGTTTGGGGCAAAGAGTTCACCGACCGGCTCATATACTCCGGCATCTCCACGATAGATCCCGGGGCCCGGGAAGAGAGGAAATCCAACACCATTGGAGGGAGGCCGGAGTTGTTGCGGGTCAATCTGGACAAAAAGAGAAATTAGGTCAGAATTAAATAAAATTCCTAAGGAAAAATCCAGAGACAACAGACTTACGCTTGGAAACGGGCGGGATCGCGACCGAAGTAGGGCCCGTCGTCTTCCCGGCCGGGAACGGGTGCCGCACGGGCCGCATTTTCCGCCCCGACCGCCCCAGGCGGGGTGTCGTCAGAAAGGACGATGGGGGCCGGACTCGACCCATGATGGCCGGTCTCCTCGTCCTCAGTGTCCTCCCGACCCCTCTTTCGGCCGGTGAGTTGGGGGGATGCAGGGGCCTCAGTAGCAGCGGTCGCGACGGCCGGTACCGACTGGAGGGGGAGGGGCTCTTCGATCACGACCCCGGTCGGGGCGCCGGTTCCTTTCTTCTTCTTCGCCCCCTTGGCCGTCTTCTTCACTGCGCAGGCTCCGATCATAGAAAACATCTCCGGGCAGCTCTCAATTAGTTCTGGCGGGCACTGCCTCACTATCGGGAAATCGGGCACTGCAATGACGAGACATGAAGTGTTAAAAAAAAAAAAAAAAAACTAAAGGCCGAGACCTGCCCGGATTCTTACCCGTCAATCTCAGGTGACGCGGGAACTGGAAGAAACGGCCGGAAATCCGAGACTGTCGGGTCCGGAGGACGGCTTGATTCCTTTCCGCGGCCGGCAAGGACAGAATCCGCTCTCTGACAACCGCAAAGTCGAAATTCAGCTCCCGGTCGGAAGGACAAGGATAACCTACAAAGGAAAGTAAGAAATTAGATCAGTACTTTTTATCCAAATATAAGCTAAAAATTCCTTACTGGGATTCTTAAGACGGATGTCGGTCGGAACGTCAATCTCCGTCCCATCCGGATACCCGGTCTTCCACGCCCCACCGACGAAAAACCACTTCCTCCGATCGTTCCGACCCTTGCTCGGCAGGCCGGTCACCAACTTCTGCCCCTTAGTTTGAATGTAGACCTCACCGGTCCCACTCTTTTCGCTCTGGATTCGATAGAGGTATGTCATTTCACCAGGGGTCGGCATCCGGTAGAGCCGATTCTTGCCAAACAAAGTCATGACGCTCACAAGGATCATCCATGTGTTCGGGAGCAGCTGGATGGGCGCTTGGTTCCAGTAGTTCAACAGGTACGAGACGGCCGGATAGAGCGGAAAACGAAGCCCAACCTCCATCATGTCTTGGGTCACCGCCACCATCCCGCGAGGAGGCTGGTCCGCCCGTTCATTCGGTTCGGGAGCGTAAAGTTGAACGTCGTAGGGGATTTCCCAGTCGGCCCGGGCATCATCAAGAAAGTGCTGGGTCATTTTACTCTGAATCTGGCCAATAGTCCACCTGCGAGACTCCTCCAGGTCGGCTATTCGAATAGTGGCTGGATCGCGTACGGTCGGTCGGCTCCCTCGGGTAGTGATCTGAGTACTCCTCGTAGTCGAAAGAGAGGGACTCGACCTCGTCTTTCCTCTCCACATATTCCGACCACAGACGAAAGACCCGTCTGACCTGCTCTCGCCGATCCTGGCTAACACTCCGGCCAGCCGCAACCGGCCTCTCGACCTCCTCAGTCTCCGATCCTGAGACCTCATTCGCCATCCCTAGTCTTTGTTTAATCTGCTCGGCCGCGAGATTCTGGAGCAACAAGTTGGTCCCCAGATCGTCTCCTTCACCGTGACCGTCTTCATACTCGTCCTCCTCGAGGAGATCGTCCAGGGGTTCCCTGCTCTCCATGGACCGGGCCGTCGCCTCTGTTTGCGGCCTCACGCCCGCAGCCGAAGCCCCTTCCCGGGCACCTTCGCCCAACAACGACCGGCTCGGAAACAAGCCATCCAGACCGCCATCGTCGCGAGCCCAAATTGAGCCCGCAAGACGGGAAGGAGAAGCTCCACTTCCTCCGCGCGAGCTCCCTCCTTCCTCAAACAAACGGCGATTGGCTCTGCCACCGCCGCCGCCACTTGAGGAAGCTCCGCCCCCTTGCCCAGGCGGAGGACCAGCCCACCGTCGAACCATGATGTAAAATAAAGTTCGGAGTTGCAAAAAAGTTTAAAAAAATTACCTTCGCAACACCAATCACCGCCGTGCAAAGTTCGTCGCCGCCGTGAGAAGCTTGCCGGAAATCGCCTAAGAACAGCTGCAAATCACTAAAGAGTGAAAACCCTTTGGAGTGAGGTAGCAACCCTATTTATAGGAAATGGGTGAGGGCCTATTTCGAAATAAAATCCTAGGTATAGGGACCTAGGTGCAAGAATTTGAAGTGACGGTTTCGGCGTCAGACGCCTCGTACATCGTGCGCATTAAATGCGCGAGATTCGAGGAAATCAAGTCATGTCACGCACGACAGCTTTCAATGCGCATAATCCGAGGCGTCGCCTGTCATGCGCACCTTTTTAGGCAAGATAAGTAAAACGCCCGCCATTACAATCATCGTGTAGCCTTTAGCCGGTCTCCGACCACCCCGGACAAATCAAGGCCGACACCAACACAAAACGACAAACGACCACCTCGCCCCACATTAACTTTGAGCGACGAGCTGGGGGGCAATTGTTGTGACCATTTCGGATCACGTGTTGGATCCGGCCGGAAGATAGCCGGAAAAGGCAAGAAGGTACCCAGAGGTCGGAACCGACCTGGCCGGCCTGAATCCGACCTCAGCGGACTCCGACCACTAGTCTCCGGCCTCGAAAGCGAGGCCGGAAGCCTGCTTGGGATGTCCTTCCACGTTCATCACATCCACGTTGAAATCCTGCCGTGGCCGGACCGGCCCGGCCAGGATCAATAAAATCCAGCAGAGGCCGCCCGAACACGGCCAACTGACAGGAACAATCTCCGACCTCGCCGTCCGCCCGGAGGCCGATCTCCAATCACTCAAGGCCCCCGGCCGACTAGAAAGATCCGGAGCACGTGACGGAATCAAGCAAGATCCTCTCCCAAGGGAGAAAAAGGCCGCCTCCGTACCCAGCAACAGAGAATATTTCATCCAAATGAGGAAATTCGCCAGAGAATCGTCCTTTTTGGACACGCGTCAACACCCTAGTGGCCGGCCACCTGCAAGCCCTGACACATCAGAGCCCGCGCGTCCTCAGAGGCAGGAGACATTTAATGCACCTGTCCCCTGAGTGGCCGGAAATGACCAACATACCCCTGTAGTGAGGACACTATAAATACCCCAACACTTGTAATGTAAAAGAAGGTTCAATCTCTCTCAGTATAATCAAAACATATACACATTCAAGTCCAGGGATTAACAACCCCTGGCAATTCTTGGTGTTCTTAGTGTTCTTGTGCATTAAAGCCTTTATTTATCCAAGCAATCATTTTAGCATTTAAGAACCCAATCATTTGGTGTTTTTACCAAAGCTTTAATAAATAGTCATTCAATCCCAGCAAAATATATTTGGTAAACAACAAGTATTAAGAAAGAAGGTTGTTTTTGATATGTCATACAACTTGAGTAGTTTTAATGTCCATTTGAGTGTATAGTGTGCACTTGAATTTTAAAAGAAATTCACAATTAGAAATCAATAACCCAAAGAGGAATTAATGATACCCCACCAATTAGAAAAAACACACAATTTGGCGTGTTTATGTGTATTTTAAAAAAAATTAAAATTAAAGTCAAAGTTGAACTTAGAATCCAAATACATAAAAATATTTGTGTAACACAATTCGGTGTGTTTATGTGTATTACATGTTATAGTGTAACACAAATAATTCAATTAAGTTTCCAATCTCCGTAACTAGTAATGGCATTTCTCCAAACTAATAACCATTTCCATAAACTATACCCAACGGTTAAATTTGGCAGTCAACAATCACTTTTCATACATTAGATTTCCTAGTAACATTTGCTTATATACATGAATCATAATTAATAATCATAGATCGTGTGCTAATTTTAAAATTTAGTTCAAAAGCCTGCATCCTGGCTACTCCTTTATAAAAGGAGTGAATTTGGAGAATCATTGCACCAAAAAAAAAAAAAAGACAATATAATACTTCAGTTCTCAACTATATAGCATCAATTAATTAGTATCAAATTATTAATTTTTCTGATATAAAATATTTTGTATCGGAAATAAACTTGATACTAAAATTTATTAGTACTTGATTTTATTTTTCGACACAAGTCAAATGAGCAAAATGTCGGATATAAAAAATTGATACTAAAACTTTATTTTTCGTAGTGGACCAAAATTGGATGCTTGATAAGTTATGAGATAAAAAACTATTTTTCTCAATTAAATATTGAGTAGTTAATTATAAAATTATTTTCTTATTTCAGTTTGTAAGTAATAGTAAAAACACTAAAAAATAAACTGCTTTTCTCAACTGGTTAAAATTTTAAACTCCTTTCTTTAGACGATATTACACTTTATTTATCGGACAAATAGAGATTTTCATTCGGGTTGATAATCCATTATGGGTCGGTGTTACATGAATCAATAGCCGGATGGAATAAAAGTATCAATCCCTCCTAATTCAACTATACAAACATGCCCAAGTGTTAAAATTTGTAATAGATTAACTACAACATTTTGCAAGGTTTAAGATCACTACATACTTATTCAACCTGGGTAGAGTTGTAGTTGAAAGTAGTCCTTAAAACTAACACAAAATATGAGCTTCTTCAGTATTTAAACATAGATACCATGATTCATTCAGCTAAAGCAAAACAAAACTAAATGCACAAAAAATTTAATAACAGATTGCAAGGCATTTAGAGTGCTAAACCAAACATAAACATATATAGAAAGACATACTAATACGTGGATATTCAGAATGAGCTTACATCGAGGCCAAAGCTTTCGAGTGAGACAGAACTTGGGGTGTGACGGATTGAATGGAAATAAAATTTCTCCGGCATTTCAAACATATCAACTTTGTGAGTGGTTTTAGTCTTGCTGGAGTAGTGGATGAAGTATTCATTCCATCGTAACAAGATGTCACCATCTTTGAATATTCTAATAGGGTAAGCTCCTGAATTGAATCCATGATACTTGAAAGAATTTCTCAGGACAAACTCTTTTGACCACGATTTCTCATCCCCATATTCTTTCATCAACCAAATGACAATTTCATTAGATGATGTATTATCACATAAACCTACGCAATCCCCCAAAGTAAAAAGGCTCAGCTCATCAAATTGTCCATTCAGAGGAAAAGGATCAGACAAGGTGCTAAATTCCTCTGTTTCAAGATCAAAACATGAAATCTTTTGGAAAAAGGAGTCTTTGCTTACGTCACACGCCACCCCAGTAAATATTCCCATTTGCAAATAGCCCCGTGCTTAGATATTTGTACACGAGCAACGGACAAGATGCATGCCGTCTCCATGATCCCGTCCCAAGAGTGTACACATAACACTTAGCTTCAGAAGTCCGCCACCCCTGTGTTTCATGAATATATTTACGATCATGGAATATCCTAACCACCTTATACTTGCCAGTCATTTTGCTCGATCCAAATCCATATGTGGCGGATAGACTATTGGAGTGAGGACAAGGAGGAAGACTGATATAGTCACGAGTGATTGGATTGCATATGTGAAGAACATTAGGTTTGGAGTTTGATGTGCTCATCTTGCACAATAAAAGCAAACCATCAATTGAACCCATTAAACTAATGGAACCATGCAAGCTTTCAAAATTAGCATAATTGAATTTGGTGACTAGTTTGTAGTGGAGATTATGATTTCCAACATTGAACCTATCTTCAAATTCAAAAATTTTGAACAAGTTTTGCCCGTTCGGAATGAGGATGGTAAGCCCCGGGGTTGATTTAGAAAGATGGGACTTCACAAAGTCCCGAGTTTCAAGTAAATTGAGACACGACTTGTGAACACACTTGCAACTTACAATGGTTCGCACGGGGAGTCTCGAGAGGATATCAATCACGATTTTTTATGGTAAATTTTTTAATAAATCTTGCTTCATCTCAAAACTTTACACCCTGTTCACAGGAAATAGGTTATATTATCTGTTTTCATATAGCACAAATTCTTATATGCACCCAAAATGTATCTGAATTTTGAATCTAGTTCAAATTAGTTTGATTTTTAAAAGTTGATTAAATAAATTGGGTTTTGAAAAGTCAAAATTGATTTGAAATTATATTCAAAGTCCAAATTCCCACTTAGTGTACACCGGAATCACTCTTCTTTTATACCATAGGCTTAAACTATCATCAAATAATTTTATTGACCTAAAATTCCTAAAAAATTCTACATCCTTTTATCTAACCAAATACACATTCGATTATAGGTCCATACGCTCTAAAACAACAGCAATCATACTATCCAAACTTCTCTTCCAACAATTAAGGTAAGAATCAATTTTAGATTTAAAAATATGGCATAAATACTTTCTTCAACAAATTTACCAATCCGTATACCTAAGCCAGAATTGCAAATTTGGAAAAAAAAAAACTAGGAATTTGGCAGAGTACCTGATGCTGAGGGTGGTGGCGTACTGTGAAAATATTTGGGTGGAAGTTATTTTTCTCATTCACAATGTTAGGTTACATATACACGTTCAAAAGAATTGAAGAAAAAGGAAATGAATCTCCTGTATCAATCAACCGTGAAATTAGCAAAACAGATCAGCAAAATCGATTCCTTTTCTATTTATGGGAAAGAGTTGGGATTAGGGCTCAAGATTTTTGTTTGACCGTGTTTTATTCGTTCAATTTTCCTTTTTTATTTTAATTTCTCCAAATATTTTAATGACAAGGAAGGATTTCAGTGATGTGGCGTCCACAAAGCAGCTACGCTGGAGGATCGAGTTTGTTTGGCCGAAATTAATATCAATTAGTCTAAATTTGCAACTTATTAAAAGAAGGGAAAATGCACTTTTTTGTCCTTTAAGTTTGGTCAATTTTGTTTTTTGTCCTCTAACTTTTGACTTTATTTTTTAGTCCGATAACTTTTAAAAAATTAACATTTTCGTCCTAAAACCGATAATTTTTTAGTCCTAAAATTAACATTTTAGTCCGATAACTTATGTTTTAGGACGAAAACGTTAATTTTTTGAAAGTTATCGGACTAAAAAATAAAGTCAAAAGTTAGAGGACGAAAAACAAAGTTGACCAAACTTAGAGGACAAAAAACTCTATTTTCCCTTAAAAGAAAGTGTCCTGAAATTGCAAGTCCGTAAAGAAAGTATCCTCTTTTTGCAAATTGCTACTCCCTCCGTCCCACCATTATTCGCACTTTTACTGTTTTCTCGTGTTTTAAGGAGCGGTGTTTTTTATTAATATTTAAAATGATAAAGTCATTTTTAAGTCATTTTATAATAGAAGAGAGATAAATCTATCAAACCCTACCTTAAAAGTTATTTTATCATTTAGAATACTAATAAACAACTTACTCGCTAAAACACAAAAATAAAGTTAGTGTGCAAATAATGATGGGACGGAAGGAGCATAAGATAGTGTCCTAAAAATATAATTTTATCATGCAAGATATGTACAAATCACAAAAATAAAGAAATAGATCGTTTCTTCATACTGATCTCTGCGAAGATGAAAAGGTTTAAAAAAAATTTAAAAAAAAAAATTTAAAAAAAAAAAATTAACCTACTTAACTTAATATATACTTATATAGTCGAATAATTAATAACCTGATAGTAATTTTCAACAGTCCAAAGTTGGCCATTATATAAAACTTAGCCATTTCGATAAAGTAATAAAATTATAATTTTTAAAACTTCTTTATAAATACACAAAAACCTCTATAAATTAATACTTTTTAAATTAATAAATTCTCTCCGGTCCGGACTTGAACCAATTCAAAATTTTACCAATTGAAATAAATAATAATTTTTAAAAAAAATATTATATAAGTTAGTCTCATCATTATCATAAATTAATAATCTCTTTAAATAATAAAAATAATTAGGCAAATTCATTAAAATAAGAAGCTATTGATTGCTTCTTGTTAAACTTCAATTCTACTTGGGTTGCATCTCTAACTTTTCTTATTCATCCAATGATTCTGGCGTGTATTTTTAACTACACTTTATTTTATTGCTATAATCAAAATCACTTATAATTGTCTCTATTTCTTGAATATCTAGTAATTCAATTAATTTAATATTTTCCATTTTTAAACTTCTCACTTCTCAGTTAAGGAACGCATGGCGTGTGATTATTGTGTCCCGTTGTTAGCTTAATGTCCATATATGATGATTATTATTCTTTTGGTCGGTAAGAAACAAAATTTTAGAGTAAGTCTGGTATGAATACAATGTTTTAATACTTTACAAGAAATAAATATTATTTCGTGTTAATTTATGATTTATGAACAACCTTGTCGTAAGACCTGTCACAAAAATTTGGCCAAAGTTTTATTCACAAAAAATGAAATATCCAACACTACATCATATTCAAGTTACAAAATCTCACAATTAACAGAATTTGACAAATTGTTAATCTAATTACCTTGGGATGGGATGGTGGGAGTATAAAAAATGAGGTAAGTATTAAGAAAGAAGGTTGTTTTTGATATGTCACACAACCTAAGTACTTCTAATGTCCATTTGAGTTGAGTGCATGGTGTATATTTGAATTTAAAAAAATAAATTCAATTAAAAATCAGTAATACCGTAAGAGGAATTAATTTTAGTATTGCTCCTCAATTATATGTCCATACATGAATCTCAAATTGCTATTCAGTTGTTAATTTTATTTTCAAAGACTTTTTTTTCTTAATATAAATTCGACTTTCTTTGTTCTTCTATTTTGATGACATTGTGTTTATTTTCTATGTATTGCAAATTGAAGCCTGAAGACTTTAAGGAGATTTTTAATCTTCTTAAGGTTATTTCCGGTGTTTTTTTTTATTTCATTTCGATTGATAATCTTATTTATTTATTTCACCCTCTCTAGAATCCTTTCATTTTTCTTATGAAATATTGTTTATTGCATTTTGAAGGTGAATATTTAATAGGAGATGAAGAATTAGGCAAACTTTGTGTTTTATTGTTTATTTTTTTATGAAAGCATACTCAATATTTTTTTCTCTATCTTTTCTTCATAATGATTTTTTAAAAATTATTATATCAAAGCAATTGTTTATTGCAAATTTTCAAATATGATGATTCAATTTCTATATATTATGGATTGAATAATTAAATTTTATCAAATTATACGTTCAGCTTTAAATGAAGAGTATATGTGCATATTATTTTTTCTTTTTATTGTATGAGTGTGTGTTTAAACAAATTCCATTGACAAAGTATAGAGTGGAACTAGTTTATACATGAATCAATGAAGAGTGTTAATTATTTTTATTGAAGAGTATTAGTTGTATTTATTGAAGAGTATTACTGATTTACACTAAAGAGTCTTAGTTCAATGAAAATGAACTAAGACTCTTAAGTATAAACCAGTAATACCTTTCAGTAAAAACAACTAATATTTTTCAGTGAAAACAACTAATATCCTTCAGTGATTTATATATAAACCAATTTCACTCAGTTCTATATTATATAGTGGTATAATTTTGAGTAATTCAATGATGTGTCTATAAAATATTTTTTTTTTAAAGTATTTTTGCAAATAACCCGCATAAAACACAGGGTAATACAATGATGTGTCAATAAAATATATATTTTAAAAGTATTTTTTCAAATAACCCGCGTAAAACGGGGTATTTATCTAGTTTTATGATAATAATCAGTATCAGAGAAATAGCTAATACTAAAAATATTTTTTTAGAAAAATAAAATTGATACTAAAAATTAATTAGTATCTGAATTTTTTTTAGACACAAGTCAAATGAGGAAAATGTCCGATAAAAAAAATTGATACTAATGCGTATAATTAGTATCAGAATTTTTATATTATGATACTAAAAACCTTATTTTTCGTAGTGGACCAAAATTGGACGCTTGACAAATTATTGGATAAAAAAACTATTTTTCTCAATTAAATATTGTGGGGTTAAGTTTATAAAATTGTTTTCTTATCTGAGTTTGTAAGTAATAGAACACTAAAACGATAAAAGACAATAAATTCTGGTGAGTCATAGGGAGTAATAAGTAGTGACAACAATTCGCAGGTTAAAAAATGAAGCTACTTTTCTCGACTGGTTAAAATTTTAAACTCTTTTCTTTAGACGGTATTATATTTTATTTATTGGATAAATAGAGGTTTTCTTGATTGGTAATCCATCGTGAGTCGGTTTCACATGAATCAATAATCGGACGGAATAAAAGTATCAATCTCTCTTAATCCAACGATACAAACATGCCCAAGTGTTAAAATTTGTAATAGATTAAGTAATTAACTACTTTAACATTTTGCAAGGGTTAAGATCACTACATACTTCTTCAAAATATGAGTTGCTTCAGTAATTAAACATAGATACCAGGTTTCTTTCAGCTAAGAAAAACATAAACTAAATGCACTAAAAACATAATAACGGATTGCAAGGCATTTAGAGTGCTAACCCAAACATAAACATATATAGAAAAGCGTACTATTATGTGGATAATCAAAATTTATGCATTAATTAATGAAAAAATATGGGGTTTCATGCAATCAAATATAAGAAGTTTTATTCAATTCAATCTTGTGATGAGTCGTATCTTAATTAATAAATTATTAATTTATTGATTAACTAATACCTCCAAAAATTAATAAAATATGACGATCCCAACGGTATTAATTTATAGAGTTTCCATTATAATTAATAAAAAAAAAACTGCTTGTCTAAATACTGTAAAAGGTTGCTACACATTAAAAAAAAAAATCATTTCAGGTAAGGAGTGTATAATATATAATCTTAAATAAAAAAATAATAATAGAATCAGAAAAATCAAGATTGGAAATTAATGTTGAAAAATCAAGATTGGAAATTAATAATATATTAAGATACGGACCTAGTGGTGGGAGCTTGAGAGTTTGGAGGGTAATGCTTCATATATCTTAGATTTGAAGTACACAAAATTTCATCAATTTTTAAAATATATCAATTTATATATAGCAAAGTTCTAATTTAAATGTGGCCCCAAGCTAATGGATGATCGCATGCTCTTTTGATTTAATCTTATCTTGGATTGTGGGAATAACAAAAAAAGTAAGTATTAAGAAATAAGGTTGTTTTTTATATGTCACACAACTGTGAGTAGTTCTAATGTTCATTTGAGTCCATGGTGTGCATTTAATTTATTTTTTTTTAAATCAATTAGAAAACAGTAATACCCTAAGCAGGAATTAATGATACTACAAAAAGTGATCAGTGATATCTCAAAAAATAATCACTTAATACACCAATTGAAAAAAAAATTCAGTTTGGTGTGTTTGTGTGTGTTTTGAAAAATCCATCATGGCCGGTGTCACAATCAATCGCGAATAAATAGAATAAAAGTATTAATCCCTTTTAATCCAACAACACAAACATGCCCAGGTGTTAAAATTTGTATAGATTAGATAGTGCGACATTTTGCAAGGATTAAGATCACTACATACTTCTTCAACTTGCATAGAGCTGCATTTGAACAACAATCCTTAAAACTAACACAAAATATGAGCAGCTTCAGTATTTAAGCATAGATACCAGGATTCATTCAGCTAAGCAAAACATAAACTAAACAGACTTAAAACATAATAACAGATTGCAAGACATCTAGAGTGCTAACCAAAACATAAACACATATAGAAAGGCATACTAATACGTGGATAATCAGAATGAGCTTACGTCGAGGCCGAAGCTTTCGAGTGAGACAAAACTTGGGGTGTGACTGATTGAATCTAAAAAACATTTCTCCGGCCTTTCAAACACATCAACTTTGTGAGAAGTTTTAGTCCTGCTGGAGTAGTAGATGAACATTCCATTCCATTTTAACAAGATGTCACCATCTTTGAATATTTTGATAGGATAAGCTCCTAAATTGAATCCATAATACTCGAAAGAATTTCTCAGGACGAACTCCTTTGACCACGATTTCTCATCCCCATATTCTTTCATCAACCAAATGAGAATTTCATGAGATGAATTATTATAACAGAAACCTACGCAATCCCATAAAGTAAAGAGGCTCATCATACCAACGATCTCAAATTGTCTATTCCAAGCAAAAGGACCAGACAAGGTCCTAAATTCCTCTGTTTCAAGATCAAAACATGAAATCTTTGGGAGGAAGGAGCCTTTGCTTAAGTCATGCGCCACCCAGTGAAGATTCCCATTTGCAAATAGCCCAGTGCTTTGACCACCATGCACGAGCAAGGGACGAGATGCAAGCCATCTCCATGATCCTGTCCCAAGAGTGTACACACAACACCTAGCTTCAGAAGTCCACCAGTCCCGTGTTGCTTTATGATCATGGAAAACCGTAACCACCTTATACTGGCCAGTCATTTTGCTCGATCCAAATCCGTATGTGGCAGATTCACTACAGGGGTTGAGAGGACAAGGAGGAAGACTAATATAGTCACGAGTGATTAGATTGCATATGTGAAGAGCATTAGGTTTGGAGTTTGATGCGCTCCGCTTGCACAATAAAAGCAAACCATCAACTGAACCCATTAATTTAACTGGACCATCAACGTTTCCAAAATTAGCATGATTGAATTTGGTGACTAGTTTGTAGTGGAGATCATGATGTTCAACATCGAACCCATCTTCAAATTCAAAATTTTTGAACAAGTTTGGCCCATTCGGAAGGAGAGACTCACAGATGATCAGCCCCGGGGTTGATTTAGAAAGATGAGACTTGACAAACTCCCGAGTTTCAACTAAATGGAGCCATGACTTGTGAACACACTTGCAGCTTATAATGGTTCGCACGGGGAGTCTTGAGAGGATATCTATCACTATTTCTGATGGTAACTTCTTGAACAAATCTTGCTCCATCTCAAAACTCTACACCTTGTTCACAGGAAATAGGTTAGAGGCATTTCAACTTTACCAATCAAATTTTATTTTATTTCTTGAGGAATTTAGCCTAATATTACATGCTTTCTTATATACTAGAGGCACAAACTATCATCAAATATTTTTTTGAACATATCTTGCTTCATCTCAAAACTTTACGCCGAGTTCACAGGTAATATGTAGGAGTCTTAACTGTTACGAGTATTAATCTGAGGAATTTAGCCTTATATTACTTGCTTTCTTATAAACTAGAGGCATAAACTATCATCAAATATTTTAGTAGACCTAAAATTCGTTCGACCCTAAAAAAATGTAAATCAATTTCATCAAACCAAATGGCAAATGCAGATCCGATTCTAGGTCCTTAAGCTCTAAAACAACAACAATCATACTATCCAAACTTCTCTTCCAACAATTAAGACAAGAATCAATTTAATATTTAAAAAAAAAAAAAAAAAAACTATATTATTCTTCAATGCTGTAAACAAATTTATCAATCCTTATACCCAGCCTATTGATCAAGGAAAAAACCCTAAGCTAGGCCCGAATTGCGAATTTTGAAAAGGAAAAACTAGGAATGGCAGAGTACCTGATACTGATGCTGGCGCCGCGGCGGGGATAGCAGCGTACTGCAGATCTCTCTCAAAAGTGAGGATGAAAAGGTTAAAAAAATTAAAATAAACCAGGTACAGTTGTAAACCTACCAACTTAAATAGTAGAATAATTAATAACTAGGCCAGGTAAAATACAATTCAATGTTTTGTGAATACACCCCCACTTTATTCAAAGCAATTTGACTTTATAATTTGAACAAGGTTATTGTTCGTTATCCTATTAGTTCATATACTTATGGTGTTTCTTTTCTTTCTACTATTTTTTGGAATTAAATTTAGATTTGATGCTAGCAAGAGTATAACCCTTGTGTATTGATTTTAACAATGTAATCTAATTGGTATTAGGTGGTGGACAACAGGATACAAATGCATTGTTAGATGTCAAACCATTTCCTCCTCTTATGCTACTCTGCATTTTCATTTTTAGTTGGTAAAATGTATTAGCAAAGCAATATTAAACGTCTTTATACAAAAGTTTTGGTTTAGTGAGACATGGAAAGTTCCATGTATCTTTTCCAATTTTTCAATAACGATTTTTTTGAACTGTTATTTTAAATTATTTACTTTGTTCATGTTAATTTTATAATTTTGTTTAATAGAAATTGTGCACAAAAGTTTAAAAGGTTTAAGATATGAGTATTGGAGAGAATTTTCGTATTGCTGTATATGATAATAACATTGGTAGCAATGGACAAAAGATGAAAATAGTCTTGAACACTTATTTGAAAACTTAAAATGCTCATTTCATTGTTATCACTTTTTACGCTGATGCATGAATTTCTTGTTTTGTTTATTTTTGTTTATTAAGATGTTGGGTTCTAAAACAATTCTTCTTCAACTATAATGGATCTCGAGCACCATTAGATTTATTTAATTTATTAATCAAGTCATGTTCAAGTTACATATACATATTGTTTCTTTAAGTACAAAATTGTGATAGAAATAGTTTGTAATATAATTTTTTTACGTTAAAGTTTAATGAAACAAAATTCAATCGCTTCTTGCATACTACTTGCGTACAACGTGCAACACACGTGCTAAGAAGCTAGTATTTAACAAAATCACAATAAAATATAGAGTGATATGTGCACCTGAGCACATAGCATAGTATGATTTTGAGTCCAATTTAAAATTAATTTTTTACTTTTCAAAATTTAGGGGACGCTTAATTAGCAACTCTTCAATGTTAATGGTAATTAACTTAAAAATTAGTGTCGTTATAAAAGTTCATAGAACAAAATCATCATCTCTCCTCCTAAATAGGGTAATTAATACTCTATTTTAATTACCCTATTTTCCTCTTATAATCATATCATCCTCAATTACTCCCTTATTCCTCCACCAACAACCACAAAAAAATATTGTTGTCTACCTCTATTCCAAAATTAGGTATTGCCACTAGCAATGCAACCACCATTGAAACAATTTTTCCCCCAACATATCATTTTTATTATGGGGGCATAGATGGAAAATAAATTTTCATTCTCATTATTATTGAAGTGTGTTTAACCAAGCGCCCCCTAAGTAAATTGAGCTTTGAAAAATCAAAATTAATTTGAAATTAGACTCAAAATTTAAGTGCATGTTATGCACACAAATCACTCAAAAAGTATTGTGATTTTGTTAGATAAACAAAGGGGAAGATGAATTTTGGAGATGTGTTTTAATGCATAACGAGCATTTCGTACACCACTTCAGCATTTTGCAATATATATATATTTAAGATAAGTAGATAACTAGCATAAATTTGGGACGTAAGACACATTATTAATATTGCAACTTGCATACAATCAAAAAAAACAAAAATTGCAACTTGCATTCAATATTTGAGCATATACACCACGCTTAATTCATTCAGCTAAGCAAAAACAAAAATTAAATACAGTAAAAAAACATAAATACAGACGGATTAGAAGAAAGCTTGTAATAATAGATTAATAATACTTCAACATTTTGCAATATCAGGTCTAAAATCACTACATACAAAAAAGAGCTGCTTCAGTATTTGGATATAGATTCCATGCTTCATTCACCCAAACAAAACATAAACTAAGGGGGCGCTTGGTTAAGAGCACTTCAATGATAATGGGAATGAGTTTAATATAGACTGGAGGCATAACTATCATTCCACCATCTTTCCGGAATAGTAGATGAAGACTCCATTCCATAGTATCAAGATGTCACCATCTTTGAACACTTTGATAGGATAAGCTCTTGTATTCATTCCACCATACCCAAAAGCATTGCGAATGACGAATTCCTTCGTCCACGAGTCCTCAACACCATATTCTTTCATCAACCAAATCACGATTTCATCACCCGATGTATTATCACATAAACCTAGGCAATCCCCCCACGCGAAGATGTTTTTCTGGATCCGCCACTGCCCGTGCTAGTGGACAGTATTATGCATTTACACTTGAGTTTTTAGATTATCGTTGCAGTTGCAATATGCACAAAGCTCAACCATTAGAGCAGAGCAGAAAACATTTATTTTCTATCCATCATCATATATATCCATGCTAAAAATTGACTCATCTATGTAACATCGATTGGTTTTTCCAAATTCACCAAATCAGAATGTTATATACTAATATTTTCCATCTTTAAACTTCTGAATTAAGGAACACATGGCGTTTGAACGATTAATCTGTCCTGTTCGGTAGAAAACAAAAATTTAAAGTAAGTCAATTTGTGTTAATTTATGAACAACCTTACTGTGAAACCTCTCTAAAAAACAAAATGGATACAATGGTTTAACACTAGAAGGAATGAATGTTTACTTGTGTTAATTTATGATCAACCTTATTGTGAGACCTCTCTCAAAAAAAAAAAAAATTGCCAAAATTTTATTCACAAAAAATGGAATACCCAACATTACATCATATCCAAGTTACAAAATCTCACAATTAACAGAACTTGATAAAGTGTTGATCTTACCTTGGGATGGTGGGAGTATAAAAAGAAGTACTTCATTCATCCCAGTTTTGTTTTCTCGTTTAACTGTGCACGGAGTTTAATGCGAGAGTTGAATTTTAGTATTTAAATGAATAAAGTAGTATTGGGAATGATGAATGGTGAATAAAGTAGTATTTAAATGAATAAAGTAGTATTGGGAATGGTGAATAAAGTATTATTTAAATGAATATAGTAGTTTCCATTTTAGGGATGGGAAAACAAAATTAGGACGGACATTTTTGACAAATGGGAAAACAAAACTGGGACGGAGAGAGTAAGTATTAAGAAAGAAGGTTGTTTTTTATATGTCATACAACTTGAGTAGTTTTAATGTCCATCTGAATGTATAGTGTGCACTTGAATTTTAAAAGAAATTCACAATTAGAAATCAATAACCCAAAGAGGAATTAATGATACCCCACCAATTAGAAAAAACACACAATTTGGCGTGTTTACGTGTATTTAAAAAAAAATTAAAATTAAAATATTTGTGTAACACAATTCGGTGTGTTTATGTGTATTACATGTTAGTGTAACACAAATAATTCAATCAAGTTTCCAATCTCCGTAACTAGTAATGGCATTTCTCCAAACTAATAACCATTTCCATAAACTATACCCAACGGTTAAATTTGGCAGTCAACAATCACTTTTCATACATTAGATTTCCTAGTAACATTTGCTTATATACATGCATCATAATTAATAATCATAGATCGTGTGCTAATTTTAAAATTTAAAATTTAGTTCAAAAGCCTGCATCCTGGCTACTCCTTTATAAAAGGAGTGAATTTGGAGAATCATTGCACCAAAAAAAAAACAATATAATACTTCAGTTCTCAACTATATAGCATCAATTAATTAGTATCAAATTATTAATTTTTCTGATATAAAATATTTTGTATCGGAAATAAACTTGATACTAAAATTTATTAGTACTTGATTTTATTTTTCGACACAAGTCAAATGAGCAAAATGTCGGATATAAAAAATTGATACTAAAACTTTATTTTTCGTAGTGGACCAAAATTGGATGCTTGATAAGTTATGGGATAAAAAACTATTTTTCTCAATTAAATATTGAGTGGTTAATTATAAAATTATTTTCTTATTTCAGTTTGTAAGTAATAGTAAAAACACTAAAAAATAAACTGCTTTTCTCAACTGGTTAAAATTTTAAACTCCTTTCTTTAGACGATATTACACTTTATTTATCGGACAAATAGAGATTTTCATTCGGGTTGATAATCCATTATGGGTCGGTGTTACATGAATCAATAGCCGGATGGAATAAAAGTATCAATCCCTCCTAATTCAACTATACAAACATGCCCAAGTGTTAAAATTTGTAATAGATTAACTACAACATTTTGCAAGGTTTAAGATCACTACATACTTATTCAACCTGGGTAGAGTTGCAGTTGAAAGTAGTCCTTAAAACTAACACAAAATATGAGCTTCTTCAGTATTTAAACATAGATACCATGATTCATTCAGCTAAAGCAAAACAAAACTAAATGCACAAAAAATTTAATAACAGATTGCAAGGCATTTAGAGTGCTAAACCAAACATAAACATATATAGAAAGACATACTAATACGTGGATATTCAGAATGAGCTTACATCGAGGCCAAAGCTTTCGAGTGAGACAGAACTTGGGGTGTGACGGATTGAATGGAAATAAAATTTCTCCGGCATTTCAAACATATCAACTTTGTGAGTAGTTTTAGTCTTGCTGGAGTAGTGGATGAACTTTTCATTCCACCGTAACAAGAAGTCACCATCTTTGAATATTTTGATAGGGTAAGCTCCTGAATTGATTCCATGATACTTGAGAGAATTTCTCAGGACGAACTCTTTTGACCACGATTTCTCATCCCCATATTCTTTCATCAACCAAATGACAATTTCATTAGATGAGGTATTATCACATAAACCTACGCAATCCCCCAAAGTAAAGAGGCTCAGCTCACCAACGCTCTCAACTTGTCCATTCCGACGAAAAGGACCAGACAAGGTGCTAAATTGGATTGCATATGTGAAGAGCATTCGGTTTGGACTTTGACGCGCTCAGCTTGCACAATAAAAGCAAACCATCAACTGAACCCATTAATTTAACTGAACCATCAAGCATAATTGAATTTGGTGACTAGTTTGTAGTGGAGATTATGATTTCCAACATTGAACTCATCTTCAAATTCAAAAAATTTGAACATGTTTTGCCCATTAGGAAGGAGGATGGTCAGCTCCGGGGTTGATTTAGAAAGGTGTGACTTGACAAAGTCCCGAGTTTCAAGTAAATGGAGCCACGACTTGTGAACACACTTGCAACTTATAATGGTTTGCACGGGGAGTCTTGAGAGGATATCAATCACGATTTCTGGTGGTAAATTTTTGAACAAATCTTATTTCATCTCAAAACTATAAACCCTGTTCACAAAATATAGGTATGATTCAAAATCCAAATTCACGTTACACTACAAAAAAAAACACTGTTTTGCGACGGAATTAGCGACGGAAAATCCGTCGCAAACAGTGTTTTGCGACGGGATCTGCGACGGACACGTATCCGTACCTAAAACAACCGTAGCAAATGTTTGCGACGGATTCAGCCATCCGTCGCAAATTAACGACGGACAAATCCGTCGCAAAATCGGCGGGTTAGATCTGGCCGGGTCACACAGAATTTGCGACGGACAGTAGTCCGTCGCAAACTTTTCGGGTCAGACCCGATCGGATCAACAACATTTGCGACGGCTAAATTCCGTCGCAAATGTTTTTATATATTTTTTATACTTTTTTGTGTTATAATTTGCGACGGGCTGTTTTCCGTCGCAAAATTAAATATTTGCGACGGAATATGACCGTCGCAAATTACCGAGCCTACACAAAAAAAAAAGTGGCTCGCGTGGTTCGAGCCCGGGCACCCGAGGCGGCCGGGGCGGGCGCGGACCACTGGGCCAACCGGCCCATTCCTTATTATATGCAGCCCACCTTCTATATTAGTCTTATTAGGCCTGGAACAATTAATCCATTTTTTGCGTCCAAGGGGAATCGAACACGGGACCTTTTGTGCAAGAGGAGAGGGTGCGCGCCACTAGGGCACAAGCTACTTTCGTTTATTTTTTTGCAATTAATTGTATATGTATTCAAATTAAGTCATTTTTTTTATAATTCACCAAATTAATTTCTTTTCGTATCTAAGTTGTTTATTAAAATATTTTGCCCAACTATTTTTTTTATTTTGTAAAATTATTTATTTCGACTCCCGCTTAAATTTATAATTCGTTCATTTGTACGCAATTAATTGTATATGTATCCAAATTGACTCATTTTTTTTTTCTACAATTCACCAAATTAATTCATTTTCGTTTCTAACTTGTTTTTATAAATATTGGGGCCATTTAATTTTTATTATTTCTGTAAAATTATTTATTTCGACTCCTTCTTAAATTTATAATTCGTTCATTTGTACGCAATTAATTGTATATGTATCCAAATTGACTCATTTTTTTTCTACAATTCACCAAATTAATTCATTTTCGTTTCTAACTTGTTTTTATAAATATTGGGGCCATTTAATTTTTATTATTTCTGTAAAATTATTTATTTCGACTCCCGCTTAAATTTATAATTCGTTCATTTGTACGCAATTAATTGTGTATGTATCCAAATTGACTCGTTTTTTTTTCATAATTCACCAAATTAATTCATTTTCGTTTCTAACTTGTTATATATACAATAATTTAGTAATTCTAATCGTCGTCTTCTTCCTCGTCATCCTCATCATCATCTTCATCCTCTTCCTCATCTTCATCCTCTTTATCTTCCTCTTCCTCTTCCTCTTCCTCTTCCTCTTCCTCTTCTTCTTCCTCCCCACCGCGCTCTTGTCCATCACCCTCATGATCACTTTCAATCATTATCATTTCTGGATTTGCAGCAAGTAAGTCGACAAAAATATTCACACCTGCTTGATCAACCTCTGTTTGAGCCTCTTGTATCTCTGTTTGAAATGGATCTGTTGGTTCTACACCGTCTTTGTTTGACGGATTAGAAACTTCAACCAATGATCTTGCCTTTACTTTGCAAACTGTCCTCAAGTTGGGCCTACTTGATCCGGGGTATTTGCAATAATATACCTGAGATGCTTGCGTTGCAAAAATATAAGGATCGTATGCCGCCGGAAACTTCTTTCCGGTGTTGATATCAACAATCTTGTAGTTTTTGTCGACTCTTGTTCCTTGGTTCCCTGGATCATACCATTCACACAAGAACAACACTATCGTCCTGCTCGGCCAACCCGGATATTCTATTTCAACTACTTCTTGCAGCACTCCATAGTAATCGATGGATTCTTCGTTGTAGTTTGCACCGATAACGCAAACACCACTGTTTGTAGTCGATTTCGTTGAAGCATACGCTTCAGTATGAAATTTGTATCCATTTGCGTAATATCCGTGGTATGATACCACACTACGTAGTGGTCTTTTGCTCAGAGCTTCAAGATGTGGGTTGTTATTAAGTAGGTCATTTTGTCCCTATAAATATTAAATTATCATGTATAAAAATAATAACATATTTGTTATAAGGTAAAAATCATATAATTATGTGGTACTCACGTAACGTTGGAACCAAAACATAAAATCATTGCGGATGGATTGAAAAACTGTTGCATCTGTGATGTCTGGTTCTACTTGACGCTTATACTCACAGAACATGCTTATATATCAGAAAAAAGAAATTAATTACTTTTCAGATATCAACAGTATACATATTGTAAAAAACTCAACTATAAAATTAAATTACTTACTCTATATACGGTTGGACTTCAGGACAATTCATCAAAACATATGAATGTATTGTTTCCTCTTCAATACTGCCCCTGAACGGTCGTTTGGTGCCCTTACCCATTGGTCGACCCGGATGCAAAAATACAGATAACATACCTTCAACATCACGAAGGGGATGGTCTACTCCACGACCATCGTAGTTGCGAGGCACATTTCTGATTCTGGTTTGAACTTGATCGCCGAAGTAGTAAGAACAAAATGCTCCAACCTCTTCAGTAAGGTATGCATTAACAATTGATGCTTCGATGTGGGCCGCATTTCCAATATTGAGCTTTAAATTGTGCAAATACCTAAAACATTCTTGTGTTAGAAAATTTATTCAGTATTGATCTTAAAAGTCAATTTAAAAAATGGTATAGAATTACCTCTCAAAAGGGTACATCCATCGATACTGTACGGGACCAGCAATTGAGGCTTCATACGCTAAGTGTACGGGTAAGTGCTCCATCGAGTCGAAGAAGCTGGGTGGAAAAATCCGCTCAAGTTTGCATAGAATAACAGGGATCTCCTCATCCAAACACCTCATGTCCTCAACTGTAATCGTTGATGCCGTTAAGTGTCTGAAAAAGAGACTTAATTCCGTGATGACACTCCATACATTCTTGGGAAGTGAGTACCGAAATGCAATAGGTAAGAGTCGTTGCATGAACACGTGACAATCATGACTCTTCATTCCAGACACCTTTCCGGTTTCCGTGTCAACTCTGTCTCCCAAATTCGACACATAATTGTCAGGGAAGCTCAACTCTTTCACCCACTTACACAAATTCTTCCTTTCTGCTTTACTAATTGTGTAAGAGGCCTGGGGATATGTTCTTGTCTGCTCATCCTTGTGTAGGGAAGCACGAGAACAGAAGAGCCTCAACTCATCTCTGGATTTTGAAGTGCCTTTGGTCTTCCCTTCAGTACCCACGACCGTATGAAACAAGTTGTCGAAAACATTCTTCTCTATATGCATCACATCCAAATTGTGTCGAATCAACAACTTGCTCCAATAAGGTAAGTCCCAAAAGATACTTCTCTTCTTCCAACCACCCTGGATACGTTTATTGTGCTCCATTGCACCCGCCTCAGTTGTCTTCATCAAATCAGTGACTGTAACCTCATACAACAACGAATCACCTGAAATAATTAATTTATATATGGTTAACTTATATATATGAGACACATAGACATCAGTAGTGATTCAGTACCCAGACACATACCTGATCGAATCCGTGGTCTTGGGCGGCCTACTGCATTTTTACCCTTTAGAAAGTCTGTTTTGTTCCTCCGAAAGGGATGATCAGGAGGAAGAAACTTGCGATGGTTGTCGAACCATGACACTTTTCTACTCAACGGAAGATAGAATGCATCAGAACCGTCCATGCAATACGGGCATGCTAGTTTTCCTGCTGTTGACCACCCAGACAACATAGAAAATGCTGGAAAGTCACTAATGGTCCACAAAAGTGCAGCTCGCATCGTGAAGTTCTGCTTCCTATGAACGTCGTAGGCCTCCACCCCCGTAGACCACAAAGATTTCAACTCTTTAATCAATGGCTGGAGATATACATCCAATTTATGCTTGGGGTTGTGTGGTCCAGGCACCAAGATACTAAGAAATATATATTGAGGCTTCATGCACAACCAAGGAGGTAGATTGTACGGGGTCAACAGCACAGGCCATAATGAATACTTTTTTCCGTGCATTCCAAATGGGGCAAAACCATCCGTGCACAAGCCTAACCTCACATTTCTCGTCTCCCTTGCAAAATCTGGGAACTCCCTATCAAGATGTTTCCATGCCTCCGAGTCTGCAGGATGCCGCATCTCTCCAGAATTCTCACCAGAACACTCCTCAGCATGCCATGTCATGTCTTTAGCCGTGGCACTGGACTGATACAACCTCTTTAGACGAGGAGTGATGGGAAGGTAATACATTGCCTTATAAGCCTTCAACTGCATTTTCTTCTTACTTTTTGTACGACCAGATGGTTTGTACCGTGGGTAACCACACATCTTGCAATGATCCTGATCCTCATCCTCATCCTCATCCCAAAACAACATGCAACCGTTTGTACAACAATCAATCTTCTCAAAGGGTAGACCCATATGTTTCAAGAGCCTCTTGCTCTGATAGAAATTATCAGGCGCCGTGTTGTCTTCAGGTAGAGCTCGTTTGAACAATTTAGCAAATTGATTGAACACTTTTTGACTGACCTTGCCTTCAGTTTTGATGTTCAACATTTGAGCATTGAATGACAATTGCGTCTCAGTCTCACAACCAGGAAACAACTTTTGATCAACGGTTTTAAGCATATCAAAAAACTTCTTTGACCGATGATTTGGTTCCTCCTCCATAGGTGTTTCATTGAATTGTGGTTGACCACCCAAAACAGATTCTGCAATCATCATCCGATATCTATCAGGTTCATCCTCTATTTGTGGTTCAAATTGAGTATACGGAACATAACTTGAACCACCAACATCAGAACTTCCACCACCGCTCCACCCAGTATACCAGTATTCTACGGTTTCGATGTCAACATTCCACCGTTGTTCACCGTGACTGGTCCAGTTGTAATAACGGGGAACAAAACCGGAAATCACAAGATGAGTTCTAACCTCATCAACACTCAAGAATCTCATATTTCTGCATCTTCTGTCTTTACACGGACACCTAATATTACCCATACAATCCATATTGCATGGATGTTGTAGTGCAAACTCAATAAACTCATCAATTTTATTGCAAAAGACAGAGTTAATGCCTCCTCCTATCATTCTAGGTATTGAGTTGTAAAAAATTGGGCAGAGTTTGCCTAAAAATAAGGATATACACAATTTTTCTTCACAAAAATCAATCCAACGCAACCATATATATCAATCATAGTAAACCAATCAAATAAACAAACATCACACAATTTATCTAATAGTGTACAGAAAAATTGAGCAGAGTTTCGACTAAAAATAGGTATAAAATATCACACAAACTAAAATTAACCTAAACCCATCAAATAAACATATATCATCAATCATACTAAAACCCATCAAATAAACATATATCATGCTCATTACCTAATAGTGTACTAAAAATTTGAAACAATAAAAATATGACAATTAAACGGTTAAAAATGTGAAAACGTACGGTGAAGTTGAAGGCAATGACAAATACGTACGCTGAGGTTGAAGGCAATGACAAATACACCAATTATACGTGAAGAACATATTAAAACCGTATCATTTCTTATTTTTTTTCGTGAGTGAAAGTGAAAGGGGAGGAAAAGGAAGTAGACTGGTGTAAAACTGCGTAAATTTGCGACGGCCTAAATTTCCGTCGCAAATTGCATAATTTGCGACGGCTATTCCGTCGCAGAGCTCTTTTGCGACGACACGGGTCAATTATTGGCCACCAACCCGCCTGACAAATTTCAACCGCTCACATTTGCGACGGCTTTAGTCCGTCGCAATTACAAAGTTTAAAATTGCGACGGCCTCTTCCGTCGCAAATCAGTCAAACGGGTCGCTTCCCGAACGGTCACCTTTAAACGGGTATGTTTTGCGACGGAATTGACCGTCGCAAACTCAAAATTGAAATTTGCGACGACCTTTCCGTCGCAAATGTAACCGGTTCAAGACGAAGTCGGTGGGCCCTAGATTTTGCGACGGCTTATCCGTCGCAAATTACTATCTTTTGCGACGGACTTCCTTAGTCGTCGCAAATTGATATTTTTTGCGACAGCTTACAAAAATCCGTCGCAAATTCAGGAATTTGCGACGGATATTCTTGCCGTCGCAAAATTCCCGTCGCTAATCTCCATCTTTTTTGTAGTGTTATGCATTAGGGTCGAGCAAATTTTAGGTCAATAAAATTATTTGATGATAGTTTATGCCTCTAATCTAAAGGAAGAATGATTCTTGTCAAAACAACAACAATCATACTAGCCAAACTTCTCCTCCAACAATTAAGGTAATTAATAATCAATTTTAGATTTAAAAATATGGCATAAATTTGGAAAAAGAAAAACTACGAATTTGGCAGAGTACGTAATAGTCGAATAATTAATAATCTGATAATAGCTTTCTACAGTCCAAAGTTGGCCCATTATATAAAAATTAGCAATTTTGATAAAGTAATAAAATTATAATTTTTAAAACTTCTTTATAAATATATGATTCTATTAATTAAGACCATAAATTAATAAATTCTTAAAATTATAAAGATAACAGGATAATTTAGTGAATTTCATCTCCAATTTTTTCTCACATTATTGTATCATTCGCGAACTGCAAAAATAAAAAATAAAATGAAATTATGAAGGGTTATTAACAACGTATCGTCGATCCTTAGCTTCATCCATATTTTAATCAAATGCAAAGGAAATTTACGGGAAAATATTTTAAAAAATATATCTCGTAACTTTGACCGAATTCATATTTAATTATCTATTTAATTTTTTTAATTTATGATTTTTTTATTATTAGAAACGGTTTTTACTAAAAGATTTTTTTTAAGAAGGCACCGCAAATTTTCATGCGCTCCGACGGTAGTGTTTGTGTAGCCCTCCAAATCTAAAAATAAGGTTCACTTCACATTCCATTTGAATTAAATAGACTAGAAACGGGATTTCTACCCTACTGATGTGGACCTTTTTTAATTCGAAGAGAGTGATTTTGAATATCATACAAGCACTACCACTTATGCATGTATAAATTTCGGGCAATGTTTTAAAATTTTCTCGAAAAAGACATTTTTTGATAATAAAATAATCATAATTAAAAAAAAAAAGATCAAACCAGGACTCAGTCAAAATTACAGGACAGTTTGTCATATTTTCCCAAAAATAAGCATTAATTAATGAAAAATATGGGATTTCATGCAATCAAATATAAGAAGTTTTATTCAATTCAATCTTGTGTGATGAGTCATATCTTAATTAATAAATTATTAATTTATTGATTAACTAATACCTTCTAAAATTAATAAAATATGACAATCCCACAGTATAAATTTATAGTGTTTCTATTATAATTATAAAAAAATATTGCTTGTCTAAATACTGTAAAAGGTTACTACATATTAAAAAAATTCATTTCAGCTAAGAAGTGTATAATATATAATCTCAAATAAAAAATAATGGAATAAGTGGCGGGGCTTGAGAGCTTGGAGTGTAATTAATGTTTTATAGATCTCAAATATAATGTTCGAAATCCACAAAGTGTGATCAATTTTTGAAATGTATCAATCTATATAGAGCAAAGTCCTAATTTATAATATGGCTCCATGCTAATGGACGATCATATCATGCATGCTCTTTTGTGACTTAAATAAAGTTATATAAATTATCAAATTTGTCCTTATATAAATACCAAATGAACTAGAATTTTCTCCCTCGCACTCTTTTCTACTGTAAAGGGAAATAATTGAATGAGTTAATTCTAAACCTCTTTACAAATTCGGACTTTTAAGTGAAGATAAATTCTTTTATGGTATTAGGGTCAATAGGCTTACGGTAGCCCACACGTCCTGGGATCAAACTCACTTACAGCAATTTGCGAACTACCATACAAATGAATTAATTTCACACCTTTCTACAAGTTTGGACTTTTAGATGTGGTTAAATTTTTTTATGGTATCAAAGTCAAAAAGCTCACGCCCGAACAAATATATAAAGAAAAATAAATAAATGAATTAATTAATTCTAAACCTAGATAAGTTCAAATCTTTAGATGAAGCGGAATTCTTTCATCTATGAAGAAAATTATTACAATTGTTCTCAACATATTTTATCGTTTTAACCAAACTATATCATGCATTTACAATGAAGATTTTAGATTTATAATTGCAGTTATAATATGCACAAAGCTCAACCATTAGAGCAGGGCAAAAAACATTTATTGTCTATCCTCATTTGCTAGAGACCTTTTTTTTTACATCATCCATCATCATATATATCCATGTTAAAACTAGTTGACTCGTCGATATAACATCGACGGGCTTTCTCAAATTCACCAAATTAGAATGTGATTTAATATTTTCCATCTTTAAACTTCTGAGTTAAGAAACACATGGCGTGTGAACGATTACTCTGTCCCATTGTTAGCTTATTGTCCATATATGAAGATTCTTATTTTTTTTGTTGTAAAAAGCAAAATTTTGGAGCAGATCTTGCATGAGATCATTTTACACAAGACGGAGCATAAATTGGATACAATACTTTAACAGTTTAAAAGTAATGAATGTCAATTTGTGACAATTTATGAACAACATACTTGAATTTTTTATTTTTTTTTTGGAGGACTTGCTAGCAAAATGGTGGAAAGTTTTATGATAATAATCAAATATCAGAGGAATAGCTAATACTAAAAACAATTAGTATCAGATTATTAATTTTTCTGATATTAAAAATATTTTGTATTGGATATTAAATTAATACTAAAATTAATTAGTATTTGATTTTTTTTCCCGACACAAGTCAACTGAAAAAAATGTCGGATATAAAAAATTAATACTAATGTGTATATTTAGTATTAGTATTTATTTTCTAATATAAATATTTTGACTAAAAACCTTATTTTTCGTAGTGGACCAAAATCTTACGCTTGATAAGTTACGGGATAAAAAAAAAAAACTATTTTTCTTAATTAAATATTGTGTGGTTAAGTTTATAAAATTATTTTCTTATCTGAGTTTGTAAGTAATAGTAAAAACCCTAAAAAATAAAAGACATCAAATTCTGGTGAATCATAGGGAGCAATAAGTAGTGACAACAATTCAATTATCACTCGCATGTTAAAAAATGAAATTGTTTTCCTCACCTGGTTAAAATTTTGAACTCCTTTCTTTAGACGATATTATACTTTATTTATCGGACACATAGAGTTTTTTATTTGGGTTGACAATCCATCATGGGCCGGTGTCATATGAATCAATAGTCGAATGGAATAAAAGTATCAACCCCTCCTAATCCAATGATACAAATATGCCCAAGTGTTAAAATTTGTATAGATTAAGTGATTAAATACTTCAACATTTTGCAAAGTTTAAGATCACTACATACTCCTTCAACTTGCATAGAGTTGCATTTGAACAACAGTCCTTAAAACTAACACAAAAATAGGTACCAGATTTCATTCAGCTAAGTAAAACATAAACTAATTGCACTAAAAATTGCAAGGCATTTAGAGTGCTAACCCAAACATAAACATGTATAGAAAGGCATACTAATACGTGGATAATCAGAATGATCTTACATCGAGGCCGAAGCTTTTGAGTGAGACAAAACTTGGGTTGTGACGGATTGAATTGAAACGACATTTCTCCCGCATTTCAAACATATCAACTTTGCGAATAGTTTTAGTCTTGGTGGAGTAGTAGATGAACATTCCATTCCATTTTAACAAGATTTCATCATCTTTGAATATTTTGATAGGGTAAGCTCCTATATTGAATCCATAATGCTCGAAAGAATTTCTCAGGACAAACTCCTTTGACCACGATTTCTCATCACCATATTCTTTCATCAACCAAATCACAATTTCATGAGATGAATTATTATAACAGAAACCTACGCAATCCCATAAAGTAAAGAGGCGCATCATACCGACTGTTAATCGATTTTGGATTCACAAGAAAACTTGTTTCCGGGAATCGGAATATGAAAGCAATAAGAACGAAATTGAAAATCAACAAGAACACCAGTTTACGTGGTTCGGAGATAAAGCTCCTACGTCCACGGGATCCAAGAGGATATCTTTTCACTAAGATGAGAAATGGAAGTTACAAGTTACAATCTCACAATCTCTCGTGTTTTCGCTCACAGATGAAGTTCTCTCGCTCAATGTTTCTCAGTTGAGAAACCCCCCTTTTATAATTACAGAGATTAGAAACGAACCCTAGATTCGATTCAGTTGTAACAAACTCAATGTAAGCAGTTATCCAGCTGGCTAACGACTTCAATAACCGCCATAGTTGATTCAGTTAGAACCGCCTTCGAATTAGCTCCAATTTGGTGTACTTCGCGAATAATCGAACTTCAGGATCAGATGACAAGACCTCCTCTGGCTCTAGTCACTTACACCAGATGACCCTGGTCCCAGACCTCCTCTGATAGACCTCCTCTGATGACTTATCTACCAGACTCGTCTGACCAGACCTCACCTGATGGACCTCCTCTGATAGCTCTCCTGCCAGACTTCTCTGGTCAGGCTTCTCTGGTCAACCTCATCTGGTCCAACTCTTCTGGTACCCCAAATTCACTAACTCCTACGACTTAACACTTTATCAACTTAGCCTCATATTGAATTAAGCTCAGCAGACTACATACTTCACATTTGACCCTTCACAATTCTCCACCTCAGATGAGAAGTATCAATCCTCTCCTCATCTCCTCCATGCTCCAGCTTGGGCCTAAGGAACATCTCATACACTCATCTTTACCAATTCAACACAGAATTTGAATTTCGTCCCTGGTAAAGACTTTGTACACATACCTGCAGCATTGTCCTCTGTAGATATCTTCTGGATGAGAACCACTCCTTTATCAATGATTTCCCTCACAAAATGCAACCTTACATCAATATGCTTTGACCTCTCATGGAATACTTGATGTTTCACCAGATGAACTGCACTCTGATTATCACAATGAATGACCACAGCCCTTTGACTTATGCCAAAATCCTTGATTATGCCTTTCAACCACAAAGCCTCCTTAACAGCCTCAGACACTGCAACAAACTCTGCTTCTGTAGTAGACAATGTAACTCCACTCTGCAGAACAGATCTCCAGCTTACAGCAGTATTGTAAAGTGTAAAGATATACCCTGTTAAAGATCTTCTGTTATCCAGATTAGCAGCAAAATCAGAATCTACAAATCCTTCCAGTGGACTCTTCTGGTCAGTCATCCTCTCATACATCAATCCCAGATCAGATGACCCTTTTAGGTATCTGAATATCCATTTCAAAGCTTCCCAATGTAATTTTCCAGGATTAGCCATGTATCTGCTCACCATACTCAATGAATAAGCTAAGTCTGGTCTGTTGCAGACCAGAGCATACATTAGGCTTCCAACCCCACTTGCATAAGGTACTTTCATCATAGTCTTCTTCTCTTCATCAGACTTTGGTTCCATTTCCTTAGATAATTTGAACTGTTGTCCCAGAGGAGTTGACACAGCTCTACTCTCATGCATGTTAAACCTCTTCAGGACCTTCTCAATGTAACTCTTCTGGGATAAGAATAGTCTTCCAGCTTTTCTGTCCCTAAGAATATCCATTCCAAGAATCCTTTTAGCATTTCCCAAGTCCTTCATATCAAATCTGGCACTGAGCTTCCTTTTGATACTCTGAATCTTCAGAAGACTCTTACTGGCAATAAGCATGTCATCAACATAAATCAGAAGATAGGCTATCACATCACTACCTTGCCTTTCCAGGTATACACAAGTATCATACTTGCTCCTTACAAACCCAATGGATAGCATAACTTCATTGAACTTCTTGTGCCATTGTCTTGGACTTTGCTTGAGGCCATACAATGATTTCTTGAGCAGGCACACCTTCCCTTCTCTCCCTGGTTCAACAAACCCTTCTGGCTGGTGCATGTACAGATCCTCAATAAGATCACCATGCAGAAAAGCTGTCTTAACATCAAGTTGTTGTAGCTCCAGATCCTCTTGGACAACTCTACTGAGAAGTAATCTGATTGAACAATGCTTAACAACAGGTGAGAAAACCTCATTGTAATCAATTCCTTCCCTCTGAGTAAATCCTCTGGCAACTAACCTGGCTTTAAACCTCACCTGATCTTTCACACCAGATTCAAGCTTTCTTTTAAACAACCATTTACAACTGATTAGCTTCTGCCTAGGTGGCTTATCAACAAGAATCCAAGTATGATTCTTCTTAAGAGACTCCATCTCTTCTGTCATGGCTGTAATCCATGACTCCCTATCATCACACTCAAGGGCTTCCTTGTAGCTTTTAGGTTCTTGATACTCTATGGCTTCTGCTGTAACAAGTGCATAGGAGACCAGATCCACACGGCCAAACCTTGCTGGAGGATGTATTTGTCTTCTGGATCTGTCTCTTGTCAGACTATAATTTCTCAAGTCTGCTTCTGGCACTTCTTCCTCCTCTTCTACAGGTGCACTATCCTCATCTGATGACTCATTCTCTCCTGTTTCCTGCTCTGGTTCAGAACCAGGTGCACTCTCATGATTGTCATGATCAGGCTCCACCTCAACTTGAGTCATTGGCTCAGAAATAACACCATCCATCTCTTCAGGTGATGGCTCCCTATCACCTCCACCTGACTTGTATCCCATCCGTGATTCATTAAACACAACATCTCTGCTGGTAATACACTTCTGGTTTCCAGGCTCCAGACACCACAACTTATACCCCTTAACACCCTTTGGATACCCAATGAAGACACACTTTAAAGCTCTAGGTTCAAGTTTGTCTTGCCTCACATGAACATAAGCTAGGCACCCAAAAACTTTCAACTTTGAGTAATCTGATATCTTTCCATACCAGACCTCATCTGGGGTTTTAAACTCAATAGCAGATGATGGCACTTTATTAATGAGATACACAGCTGTGTTAACAGCTTCCCCCCAAAAACTCTTAGGTAAATGAGCATCAGATAACATACACCTAACCCTTTCCAGAATAGTTCTATTCATCCTCTCTGCTAGACCATTCTGCTGGGGGTTTGAAGGAACAGTTTTATGCCTAGTAATACCCTTCTCCCTACAAAATTGTTGAAACTCCTCTGATAGGAATTCAAGCCCATTATCAGTCCTTAAGTGCTTGATAGTCCTGCCTCTCTTATTCTCAAGTTCAATCAACCATTCTTTGAACTTAGAGAAGGCATCACTCTTTTGTTTAAGAATGTAAACCCAAACCTTTCTGGAATAATCATCAATAAGGGTAAGGAAATACCTGCCTCCACCATGAGTGGACACCCTTGCTGGTCCCCATACATCAGAGTGTATGTAATCCATAACCTCCTTGGTGGTATGCTTCCCCTTCTGGTATGCTTGCTTCTTTGATTTCCCAAGAACACACCTCTCACAGAATTCCAGCTTACATATCCTCTTCCCAGGGATTGCTCCCTTCTTGGATAACTCAACCAGGCCCTTCTCACCAACATGTGCCAATCTCTTGTGCCACAAGTTAACATCAGAAGACTCCATGGTAACATCAGCTGATCCTGTTACAGTTCTTCCAATCAAAGTATACAAACCATTCTTGATAGTCCCCTTCATAACAATCCTTCCAGATTTGGTTATTGACAGAACTCTTTTTTCTGTCTTGAATTCAAAGCCCTTAGAATTCAATGTACCAAGAGAAACAAGATTTCTCTTCAACTCAGGAACAAACCTGACATCAGATAAGATCCTATCAACCCCATCAAACATCTTGATCTTGATAGAACCAGATCCTTGCACCCTACAGCTCTCATCATTACCTAAAAGAACAAGACCTCCATCAATCTTCTCAAGATCCAGAAACCAGTCTTCATGTGGACACATATGAAAAGTACACCCAGAGTCCAGGACCCACTCTTGACTTAGTCTCTCATGACTAACCATCAAGACCTCTGCACTATCATATCCTTCAACCTCCACAACAGCTGCATCTCCATCTTGATCACCTTGATTGTCTTTCTTCTTTCTCTCAGGGCAATTCTTTCTCAGATGACCTTCCTTATGGCAAGTGAAACACTTCCTCTTCTCAACAAAATCAGATTTCTTCCCACCCTTATTCCCTTTTCCACCATCCTTCTTCTTGTACTGAAACCCCTTTTTCTTCTTGGATTGAACATTCAATCCTTCAGCAGGCTTCTTCCCATCAGTTTGGATCTGTAGAAACTTGGTTTTCAGGGCAGTTTGAACATCATCAAATTTCACCTGATCTTGTCTACCAAATAACAAGGCATCCTTGAAATTTTCCAGAGACTTGGGTAGTGCATTCAACAACATCAATGACTTGTTTTCATCATCGATTGTAACATCCAAACTCTCCAGATCATCCACCAACCTGTTGAACTCGTCCAACTGATCACCAAGATTCTTATCTTCACTCATTTTGAAGACTTGAAACTTCTGTTTCATGTATAACTTGTTCGTAACAGACTTGGTCTGGTATAACTGCTCCAGCTTATTCCAGATCCCAAGAGCGGTTTCCTCCTTCGATACTTCCCTCAATGGCTTGTCCCCAAGACACAAGATAAGCGCACTGTGTGCCTTCCTCTTGTTCTCCTCCACCTTCGCCGAATTAGATCCAGAAGCCACCTGAGCCGGTGGCAACAAGGCTTCGTACAAACCATTGTGTACCAGGAGAGCCTTCATCTTGATCTTCCATAAGCTGAAATCGTTCTTCCCCGTGAACTTCTCAATGTCGAACTTGGTTGCAGCCATCATATCCTTCTTCCCACAGACGGCGCCACTTGTTAATCGATTTTGGATTCACAAGAAAACTTGTTTCCGGGAATCGGAATATGAAAGCAATAAGAACGAAATTGAAAATCAACAAGAACACCAGTTTACGTGGTTCGGAGATAAAGCTCCTACGTCCACGGAATCCAAGAGGATATCTTTTCACTAAGATGAGAAATGGAAGTTACAAGTTACAATCTCACAATCTCTCGTGCTTTCGCTCACAGATGAAGTTCTCTCGCTCAATGTTTCTCAGTTGAGAAACCCCCCTTTTATAATTACAGAGATTAGAAACGAACCCTAGATTCGATTCAGTTGTAACAAACTCAATGTAAGCAGTTATCCAGCTGGCTAACGACTTCAATAACCGCCATAGTTGATTCAGTTAGAACCGCCTTCGAATTAGCTCCAATTTGGTGTACTTCGCGAATAATCGAACTTCAGGATCAGATGACAAGACCTCCTCTGGCTCTGGTCACTTACACCAGATGACCCTGGTCCCAGACCTCCTCTGATAGACCTCCTCTGATGACTTATCTACCAGACTCGTCTGACCAGACCTCACCTGATGGACCTCCTCTGATAGCTCTCCTGCCAGACTTCTCTGGTCAGGCTTCTCTGGTCAACCTCATCTGGTCCAACTCTTCTGGTACCCCAAATTCACTAACTCCCACGGCTTAACACTTTATCAACTTAGCCTCATATTGAATTAAGCTCAGCAGACTACATACTTCACATTTGACCCTTCACACCGACGATCTCAAATTGTCTATTCCAAGCAAAAGGACCAGACAATCAAATATTGCTTGCTTTCTTACAAACTAGAGGCATAAACTATCATCAAATATTTAGTAGACCTAAAATTCGTTCGACCCTAAAAAAATCCATACGCTCTAAAACAACAACAATCATACTATCCAAACTTCTCTTCCGACAATTAAGAAAAGAATCAATTTAGGATTTAAAAATATGGCATAAATATATTATTCTTCAAATGTGTGAACAAATTTATCAATCCTTATACCGAGCCTATTGATCAAGGACTAAACACTAAGCTAAGCCCGAATTACGAATTTGGAAAAGAAAAACTACAAATTTGGCAGACTGAGGCTGGCGCCGTGGCGATCTGTCTCAAGAGTAAAGATGAAAATGTAAAAAATAAACCAGGTACAGTCACAGTAGTAAAACCTACTAACTTTAATACCCGAAAATTAATAAAGCCACGGTTACATGCGTTACCTCTTTTGTTAAATACACTATCTTCCACATTTTTTTTTTCTTTTTTTTTAAATTTGTCGAAAAATATTTCCAATATTTCTTTTCAATCTATGTTCAAAAAAAATTCAAAACAGTGAATTTCGAAAAAGAAAATGGAATACCAAATAGTGTATTTAATAGAGAGGCTAGGGCAAATAACCTGATAATAATAAAAAGTCCAAAGTTGGCCCATTACATAAATTAGTCATCTCGATAATTAATAAAAGTGTAATAGCAATAAATCCACCATACTATCGTGATTTTACATCTAAAACACTAAAAAAAAATCACTAACAGATACTCCCTCCGTCCACGAAAATTTTACCCGTTTACTGTTTGGCACAATTTTTAATAAAAATTAGTATTTTATTAAAAAAGTGGATAAAGTAAATAATGTAAGAGTATTGTGGTGGGTATTGTGAGATTCATTTACTTGTTTGTGAGTGTAGTTTATTTCCAAAAGAGGAATATGTAAAAATTTGGTGGACACATAAAAAAGGAAAGCGGGTAAAAAATTTGTGAACGGAGGGAGTACAAATTATTAAATTTTGACACATAAAACACTAAACTTAACTTTTTAATTAATTTTACCTTGTTAAACAAACTTTTAACACTATTGCATACAATTCAAGTGCATTTTTTTTTAAGTTGTAATTGGATAGAGTTAGTTGAAATCCAAGTTATTTGAAAATGAATAGATTTAAAGATCTATGAATTTTAAAGGACATTGTTTTGCTAAGTATTTGAAATTCATCTATTTTAATTTAGAATTAAAGCTAAGTATTTATCTAACAAAATCACAATAAAAAAATTATAGTGATTTGTGCACCCAAGTGCATAGCATAGCATGATTTAGAGTTCAATTACAAATTAACTCTCAAACCTCATTAAATAAATTGGACTTTTAGATGAGGCGGGATTTTTTCATGGTACCAAAGTCGAAAGGCTCCGGACAAAGATTCTGGGATCGATTATCGTTGAGAGTTACTCTAACCATATTAAATTGTAATTTCACACCCTTCTAGTCTTCTACAAATTCAAACCTTTAGATAAGATGCAATTCTTTTAAAAATAAAATAAAAGTCTTCCTCTAAAAAATTCATTTTGGAGCACTAAAAAAGTATAGAGTGAACTGGTTTATACATGAATCACTGAAGGGTATTAATTGTGATAAAAAAAGAATATTAGTTGTATTTACTGAAGAGTATTATTGATTTACACCTAAAGAGTCTTAGTTGTTCAGTGAAAATGAACTAAGACTCTTCAGTGTAAACCAGTAATACTCTTAAGTAAAAATAACTAATACTCTATAGTAAAAACAACTAACACCCTTAAGTGATTCATATATAAATCAATTTCACTCTATACATAACCTTAATTAATTACTTTTCTGTTTCTAATAATTTTCCCCAACAAGTCTTTATAAATCAAACTTTTTAAGAAATAACTCAATCAAGTTTATCTCCATAACTAGTAATGGCATTTGTCAAAATTAATAACAATTTTCATAAATTATACCCAACCGATAAATTTGGCAGTCAAGAATCACTTTTCATACATTAGATTTCCTAATAATCTTTGGCATAGATCGTGTATTAAAAATTACGATACAATAATTAAATAGTGCCACGGCTACATGCGCTAGCTCTTTTGTTAAATACACTAATCTTCCACTTTTTTCTTTGAAAATTTGTCGAAAAATATTTCAAATATTTCTTTTCAATCTATGTTAAAAAATTATTCAAAACAGTGAGTTTCGAAGAAAAAAAAATTGTGAATTCATTCTAATAGTGTATTTAACAGAGAGACTAGTGCAAATAACTTGATAGTAATAAAAATTCCAAAGTTGGCCCATTACATAAATTAGTCATCTCGATAATTAATAAAAGTCTAATCGCAATAAATACACCATACTATCGTGATTTTACATCTAAAACACTAAAAAAAAAAAAAATCACTAACAGATACAAATTATTAAATTTTGATACATAAACCACTAAACTTAACTTTTTAATTAATTTTACCTTGTTAAACAAACTTTTAACACTGTTGCGTACAATTCAAGTGAATATTATTTTTTTAAGTTGTAATTGAATAGAGTTAGTTTTTTTTTTTTTTTTTTGACGGGAATTGAATAGAGTTAGTTGAAATCAAAGTAATTTGAAAATGAATAGATTTAAAGATCTATGGATTTCAAAGGACACTGTTTTGTTAAGTATTTGAAATTCGTCCATTTTGAATTAGAATTAAGAACTAATGATTTTTTTAATTTTATTTTGGCACATGTAATGATTTCTTGAACACTGAATAATATATATGAATTACATCAAAATCAATTGTTGTGCATCATATCGATCAAAGTAGCAATTTATCCTCGATTTCTAATTTTATGACACTACTAGAGAAAACATACTTGAATGTTTTTGGGCAGGACTTGCTAGCAAAATGATGGAAAGTTTTATGACAAGACAATGTATAGAGTGAAACTAGTTTATACATAAATCCATGAAGGGTGTTAGTTGTTTTTACTGAAGAGTATTACTTGTTTTTACTGAAGAGTATTATTGATTTACACTAAAGAGTCTTAGTTGTTCGGTGAAAATAAACTAACACTCTTTAGTGTAAACCAGTAATACTCTTCAGTGAAAACAATTAATATTCTTCAGTGAAACAATTAATCCTCTTCAATGAAAACAACGAATATTCTTCAGTGAAAACAACTAATACCCTTCAGTGATTCATATATAAAACAATTTCACCCTATACATACTCTTATGATAATAATCAATATCAGAGAAATAGCTAATACTAAAAACAATTAGAGGGCGTTTGGCTGAGCTTATAAGCTCCTTAAAACATCTTATAAGCTGTTTAAGAGCTTATAAGTACCAACAATGTGTTTGGCAAAATAAGATGTTTAACAGCTTATAAGATCATAAAATAAGCTCCTAACATCTTATAAGCTGTAAAAAAATAAGTTGGGATTTTCCAACTTATTTTCCTAACCACCCCCACCCCAATCACCCACCCACCTCACCTTAGAACCACCCCACCCTCATCCACCCTCCCCCACTCCAGCCACCCTCATCCCTGCCCCCAACCCCCAACCCCCACCCCACCCCACCCCACCCACATCCACCCGCCCCCCGTGCCCCCCTCCCCACCCCACCCACATCCACCCGCCCCCCGTGCCCCCCCCCCCCCTCCCCACCCCACCCCACCCCACCCCACCCCCTACCTCAAAATAAAAAATAGAAAAAATTATTTTTTGTAAATTTAAAAAATACCCACCCCACCCTACCCCAACCCCAACCCCACTCCTATCTCAAGATAAAAAATAGAAAATTTTATTTTTTTTAAATTTAAAAAATATTTGTTATAATTTATCAAAGATCTTATAAGTTGTATTAGCCAAACACTTTAGCAACTTATAAGCTACTTAAAAATTACATCTTATAAGCTCTTAAAACAACTTATAAGATGTTAGAGCTTATAAGATGTTTCAATTAAGCTTAGCCAAACACCCTCTTAGTATCCATTATTAATTTTTCTGACAACAAAAATATTGTATATTAGAAATAAAATTAATACTAAAATAAATTAGTATTTGATTTTTTTTTTTTTTTTTTTTTTTTTTTGTCGAGACAAAAGTTGTAGGCCAATTTAGATAAGTGTCATATATTAAAAATTGATACTAATGCATATACTTAGTATCAAAATTATTTTCTAATTCAAAAATTCTAATACTAAAAAATTTATTTCTCATAGTGGACCAAAATTGAATGCTAGACAAATTGCCGGTTAGAAAACTATTTATAAATATTGTGAGGTTAAATTTATGAAAAGATTTTCTTATTTGAGTTTGTAAGGGAATAGTAAAACCACTAAAAAATTAAAGACTGCAAACTCTAACAGTGACAACATTTTAGTTATGACTAACAGGACTGCTTTTATAAACAGGTTGCCAATCTATCATGGGTCAGTGTCACGTGAATCAACCGCCGAATAAATGGATTAAAAGTATCAATCCCTCCTGATCCAAACATACAAACAATGCCCAAGTGTTAAAATTTGTAATAGATTAACTATTTCATAATTTTGCAAGGTTTAAGATCACTACATACTTCAACTTCCATAGAGTTGCATTTGAAAAGTGGTCCTTAAAACTAACACAAAATATGAGCTGCTTTAGTATTTAAACATAGATACCAGGTTTCATTCAGCTAAGCAAAACATATACTAAATGCACTAAAAACATAATAACAGATTGAAAGGCATTTAGAGTGCTAACCTAACCATAAACACATATAGGAAGGTGTTCTGATTTGTGGATAATCAGAATGAGCTTACATCTAGACTCAAGCTTTTGAGTGAGACAAAACTTGGGGTGTGAGGGATTGAATTGAAATAACATTCCTCCGGCATTTCAAACATATCAACTTCGTGAGAAGTTTTGGTCTTACTAGAGTAGTAGATGAACACTCCCTTCCATTTTACCATGATGTCACCATCTTTGAATACTTTGATAGGGTAAGCTACTGAACTGAATCCATGATACTCAACAGAATTTCTCAGGACGAACTCCTTTGACCACAATTTCTCATCCCCATATTCTTTCATCAACCAAATGACAAGTTCATTATTAGCTGATGTATTATAACATAAACCTACGCAATCCCCTGAAGTAAAGAGGCTCAGCATACCAAAGATGTCAAATTGTGCATTTCGAGGAAAAGGACCAGACAAGGTGCTAAATTCCTCCGTTTCAAGATCAAAACACGAAATCTTTGGGAGGAATGAGCCTTTGCTTACGTCACTTGCCACCCAGTGAAGATTCCCATTTGCAAATACCCCAGTGCTTTTACATTTGTACACAAGCACGGGACAAGATGCATGCCATCTCCATGATCCTGTCCCAAGAGTGTACACTTGACACTCAACTTCAGAAGTCCGCCACTCCTGTGTTTCTCGAATATATTTACTATCATGGAAAATCCTAACCACCTTATACTGGCCAGTCATTTTGCTCGAACCAAATCCGTATGTGGCTGATTGACTATTGGAGTTGAGAGGAAGACAAGGAGGAAGACTAATATAGTCACGAGTGATTGGATTGCAGATGTGAAGAGCACTAGGTTTGGATTTTGATGAGCTCGCCTTCCACAATAAAAGCAAACCATCAACTGAACCCATTAATTTGACTATACCATCAACGTTTCCAAAATTAGCATGATTGAATTCGGTGACTAGTTTGTAGTGGAGATTGTGATGTCCAACATTGGACCCATCTTCAAATTCAAAAAATTTGAACAAGTTTGGCCCATCCGGAAGGAGAAACCCATCAATGGTCAGCCCTGGGGTCGCCTTAGAAAGATGGGACTTGACAAACTCCCGAGTTTCAACTAAATGAAGCCACGACTTGTGAACACACTTGCAACTTATAATAGTTCGCACAGGGAGTCTTGAGAGGATATCAATCACGATTTCTGATGGTAAATATTTGAACAAATCTTGCTTCATCTCAAAACTTACACACTGTTCACAGGAAATAGGTAAGAGTCTTAACCGCTACGAGTATTAATCTGAGGAATTTAGTCTTATATTACATGCTCTCTTATATACTAGAGGCATAAAATATCATCAAATATTTTAATTTTTGAACAAATCTTGCTTCATCTCAAAACTCTACACCCTGTTCACAGGAAATAGGTAAGAGTCTAAACTGTTACGAGTATTAATCTGAGGAATTTAGCCTTATATTACTTGCTTTCTTATAGACTAGAGGCATAAACTATCATCAAATATTTTAATTGACCTAAAATTCGTTCTACCCTAAAAAATCCACATCATTTTCATCAAATCAAATACACAATCAGATTCTAGGTCCATACGCTCTAAAACAACAACAATCATACTATCCAAACTTCTCTTCCAACAATTAAGACAATAATAAATTTAAGATTTTAAAAAATATGGCATAAATATATTCTTCAACTGTGTAAACAAATCTATCAATCCTTATACCGAGCCTATTGATCAATGACTATACCCTAACCTAAGCCCGAATTACGAATTTGGGAACCGGCAGAGTACCTGAGATGAGGGTAGCGCCGCGGGGGGTGGTAGCGTACCGGTACTGGTGTCTCTCAACAGTGAAGAATAAAAGGTTAAAAAAATTAGAATAAATAAACCGGTACAGTAGTTAACATACTAATTTAATAGTCGAATATAACCTGATAGCAATAAAAAGCCCAAAGTTGTGGCCCATTACATAAATTTGTCATCTCAATAATTGATAAAAGTCATCTCAATAATTGGTTCATTAATGAATAATTAAAAAATATTAATGGTTTTCAATGAAAAGTATTAGTTGTTTTTATTGAAGAGTATTAGTCGTTTATATTGAAGAGTTTTAGTTTGTTTACAATAATTAAACAACTAATAATCTTAAATTAAAACAACTAATATTCTTTAGTGAAAACAACTAATACCATTCAATCATATGGCTGGGACGCTACGGTATACTGTACCGAAAATCGCATACCGTATGGCGTACAAAAAAGTTCGGTATGTTAATATGTCTTACCGGTCCACCGAAAATTTCGATATGCCTAAAAACTTATACCGTACCGTACCAAATAATCGGTATACAGTTTCATACTGAAATACCGACATATACTGATATTTTGGCATACCGAAATTAAAAAATGTAAAGGTATATCATTTCATAGCGATATATACCGATAATATTTCGATACGATATGCGCGGTATTTCGATTTTTTTTCCCACCTCTATTCAATAGTTTATGTTAAACCATTTTCACTATGTACTTTGTTAAAGTCTAATCACACTAAATCCACCACACTATTGACAATTCTACATCTACACAACCATTTTTTTTTTTTGACACTAACACATACAAATTGTAAAAATCTGACACATAAATCAATAAACTTATTTTTTTTTATGTTGAACAAACTTTTAGCCCTACTGCTCTCATTGGTGTAATTCAAATGAATTTTTTTAAGGTTGAGTTTAGATAGAGTCAGATGAAATTTAAGGGAAATTAATTAATTTAAAAATTTATGGATTTCAAAGAACATGATTTTGATAAGTATTTGAAACCCATCAATTTTGAATTAGGATAAAAGCTAAAGTATTCATCTAACAAATCACAATAAAATTTAGAGTGATTTGTGCACCCAAGCGCACGGACGAGATTTCGTATTCCACAATGGTGTAACATCTTCTGTTACACCATTTAGATTGACGTCATGTGTACACCCTACAAAAATTAGAAATATATGAATAACACTCTAACATAATTTTTAAATTTATTTAGAAAATTATATTATTTACTTTGGCAACAAATTGATTGTTTCATAATCTCATCCGAGATTGGAAAAAAATAATATTCAGGATTAGAAAAATAATGTGCTTGTTAAAATTTAAATTATATTTTATTAGAAAAAATATGATTGTTAATATATTTGGTTAGAAAAATTACAATTGTTAACATATTTTATAAAAAAAAAACCTAAACAAAAAGAGATTAAAAAGAAAAGTGGAAAATCATTTCATGCTATTTGAAAGTTATAGAATAATTTATGTAATTTTAATTTATTATCATGTTTTATATTCATGTATTGTAAGAGTTTACTGGTTAAATTTTATAATTTTTAATAAAAAAATTATATTAAATATAACATTTAAAATTTTACAAATTATATATTTTTTTTTTACCGTTATTAATTATATACAAATTTTATGTGTAATAAAATAGTTTGTTGGTAATATTTTAAAATAGTTAAATTTTCATATATTTCATATATTTTAAAATTGATAATTTTTTTCATAATTTTTTTTATTTTCACTTACCGGAATGAATATATAGGATAAAATTATTATGTTCATAATATATATGACTATATTTAATGAATTATAAACCTTATTAATGATTAATAATTTAATGTATATGTATGAATGATGAAAGTAATCGATTTTATAATAAATTTTACAAAATGTTTGAGGTGAAATTTGTAAGTTATTTGTTTCCTTTAAATTAGCATCATTACCTAATATATTAAATGGTTATGTTAGAGTGTTATTCACAAATTACTAATTTTTGTAGAATGTACACATGACTTCAATCTAAATGGTGTTATAGAAAATGTTACACCAATATGTAACAGGAGATCACGTCTGCCCAAGTGCATAGCATAGCATAATTTTGAGTCCAAATTCAAAATAATTTTGACTTTTCAAAACTCATTAAATAAATTGAATTTTGAAAAGTCAATATTAATTTTAAATTCTCAAAATTCAAGTGAATGTTAGGTTCAAAATCACCCAAAATTTTATTGTGATTTGTTAGATAACAAGTGGGGAGATGGATTTTGGGGATATGTTTTAATGCGTAACTTGAGCATTTCGTACACCACTTCAGCATTTTGCAATATATATCTTTGAGATAACTAGCATATATTTTGGGACGTACGACACATTCCTAAGCAGTGGTCATTAAATTAATATTGCAACTTACATTCATTATTTGAACATACACACCACGCTTAATTCATTCAGCTAAGCAAAACAAAAATTAAATAACTTAATAATACTTCAACATTTTGCAATATCAGTTTTAGAATCACTACATACAAAAAAGAGCTGCTTCAGTACTTGGATATAGATTCCATGCTTCATTCAGCAAACCAAAACATAATAACATAATATTTGGATGATCAGAATGAGCTTACATTTTCGAGGCCGAAGCTTTTGAGAGAGAGAAAGCTCGGGGTGTGAAGGATTGCCTCGATACAACGATAGGGCACTTTCAACAAATCAACTCTCTTCGTTGTCTTAGTCTTTCCGGAATAGTAGATGAAAACTTCATTCCATAGTATCAAGATGTCACCATCTTTGAACACTTTGATAGGATAGGCTATTGTATTCATTCCACCATACCCAAAAGCATTGCGAATGACGAATTCCTTCGTCCACGAGTCCTCAACACCATATTCTTTCATCAACCAAATCACGATTTCACCACCCGACGTATTATCACATAAACCTACGCAATCCCCCCACGCGAAGATGCTCATTGCGTAATTATAAGATTCTCCAAGAAGAAATGGAGAACGAACGGTGCTAAAACGCTCTGTTTTAAGATCAAAGCACGAAATCATTAGGCAACAATCTGAATCAGACACCAACCAGTGAAGATTTCCATTCGCAAACGCCCCGTTGCTTAGAAACGTGCAGATGGGGAGGGGATGGGACGCGAGCCTTCTCCATAATCCCGTCCCAAGAGTGTACACATGACACTCGACTTCAGAAGGCCAACTCCGTGTTTTTTGGTCTAGTAAAAGATCGTAGAAATCCTAACCACTTTATATTGTCCACGCATTATGCTAGACCCAAATCCCCACGTGCAGAACCGATGGCCACGCCCCACGAACTCCTGAGGGCACAGGAGATTGATTGGATTGCATATGAAAATAGAATATTCCGGATCGTCCAATTTGCACAGGAGAAGCAAACCATCAGCTGAACCCATAGGTGATCCGAGACCGGTAAGATTGAATTTGGTGAGAAGTGGGTAGTGAAAATCATGATGTTCGAGGTCGTGCTCATCTTTGAATTCGAAAAATTCGCACAATGTTGACGAATTGGCACGCTCCGCGACGATTAGTCCCGGGGCAGCTTTGGAAAGATGTGATTCGACGAACTCCTGATTCTGGATTAAATGGAGCCACGACTTGTGAACGCATTTGCAACTTATAACCGTTCGCTCTGGGAGTCTTGAGAGGATATCGATCACGATTTCTGATGGTAAATTTTTGAACAAATCTTTGTTCATTTTGGGATGGTTTGTACTGTTTCTGTAACTCGTCTCAAATCTTTACTCCCCTGTTTTCAAAGGAAATAGGCAGAGTGTTAAATGTCAAAGTGTTAATTTAATTTATATTACATGTTTTATCATAGACTTGAGGCATAACTATCATCGAATATTTTTAAGGCGCACTCTTATATATACATTCAACAGTTGATATTGTTTACACTGAAAAGTGTAGATTTATATACTGAAAAATGTGATTAGATTACACTGAAAATTTTCAGTGTAAACTTTTCAATGTAATCTAACCACACTTTTCAGTATAATCAAATCATATTTTTCAGTATAAAATATATCAACTGTTGAGTGAATGCACCATACACTGCACTGTTACACATTTTTTAATTGAACCAAAATTAGTCCTACTTTAGAAAAATTTACATCAAATTCATCAAACCATTCGATTTTTGGCCTAAACTCTAAAACAACAACAATTACAGAATACACAACGAAATGTAAGCTTTAGGTTCAGATATGAACAATAAGGCATAAATAATGAAATATTTACTGCATAAAACTCTAAAAGGGATCTAAGCCCCTAATGCGACTCAGGAAAAAGGAAACTACGGAATTTATAACATTTGAGAGCCAAACATATTAGGTATTGGTGGCGGATTACCTGAGTGATAGGGTGGCGCCGCCGGCGGGGTGGTGGCGTACAGCGTACTGATCTCAAGCGGGAAAATGAAAGGCTTTTTGTTTTCAAGAGGGAAAATGGACGAAAGGTTAAAACAAGAGTTCCTTTTTTAAATAGGATAAAGAAATCTTCCCTTAGATAAATACAATTCAGAATTATTATTTTTTCTGCAAAGGCATTTTAGTTATTCATTACTGCAATTTAAATGTCATTTTGCACCTTCCAATGCTAATTAATTGTGTTCCTTTCCAATTTACAACTTGTGAACACACTTGCAACTTATAATGGTTCGCACGGGGTCTCGAGAGGATATCAATCACGATTTCTGGTGGTAAATTTTTGAACAAATCTTGCTTCATCTCAAAACTTTACACCCTGTTCATGTAGCCTTATATTACCTGTTTTCTTATTTCACAAATTCTTGTATGCACCCATGTACTTGAATTTTGAATCTAATTTCAAATTAGTTTTGATTTTTAGTATTAATCTGAGGAATTTAGCCTAATATTACATGCTTCCTTATATACTAGAGGCATCATATATCATCAAATATTTTAAGGAAAAATTTCACATGAAGGTCTGAATTTAAGAAAATGTCTCATAATAAGGCCCAAAATAATAATAGTCTCAAATTAGGGCTCCATATTTCATTTTTTCTCAAATTAAGATATATTTTAAACTTTTGAGTCTCAATTCAAGAATTATTGACGGTAGATTTAACAGCGTCCAATATTCTCATCTCTTCCTTCCTGTACGCGGTTTTATTTTCCTCTACCGAAAATTTGAGCGGGAAATCACATGGTTATTCCCTCTCCTTCATATCAATCCTTTCGTCCGCACAGATATAGGTTGCAGCGATTTCTCTTTTCCTTTACGTCCAACAAAAAGATAGTATTCCATCAAAATATTATTCTACCTCAAGTATTGATGATCTAAAAGGTATAAATCTCAGTTTTTTTTTCTTTTATTGTATAACTTTATTTTAATTTGCAAAATCTTTCAGAATATAGTTTAAGTACAGGGAAGCACCCGAAGCGGCATATCATGCAACTGCCCTTCACGCCAACAATGATCGATGTATATATACAACCACCGCGCATAATCGAATTTGAGTTTTTTCTTTCATCATTTGTCCCTGCTTCATATAGTAAAATCCTATCAATTTACTCGTGAATTTCTCTCCTTGTAGATGTTAGCTGATGATTTCAATGAGATTGGCCTCATCGAGGAATATAGTAACTTGTCCAGTGAACCAATAAAATCACCGAGTCAATTGAGGACCATTGAAGACTCTCATTCTTATTCATCAGATGATGGAGAGGAAGCCGACTCAACGTGCGTCCAAAATACAAAACGACAAGTATGTTTTAAACTGGGCCAAAAGTTCTCTTCCATTGATGAGTTTTATGAAACTGTGAAAAGTTATGCTGCATATTTCAACTATGATTTATCAATTATGAGGAAAGATAGGAAGAGATGTAGAGCAAGATGTGCGAGTGGTTGTCCGTGGCTTATTTACTGTTCTAAAGTGGGTCACCTAGAAACTTACGAGGTGAAAACATACTATGAAGAACATAACTGCAAGAAAGGATCAGATGCAAAAGCTAAGTTTATAGATACCAAATAGTTAAGTACAAATGTGGTTGATGACTTGAAAAAGTTTCCAAATATGACAGGACCACAGTTGAGAACTCATATTGCAGGGAAGTTTAATATGAAACTTAGTAGAGCTAAAGCATATAGAGTTCGAAGTCTCGCCCTTAATTCTATGGATGGAAATCATGATGACCAGTTTGCAAGATTGTGGGACTATCGTGAGGAGTTATTGAGAACTAATCCAGGAACTACATTTGAAATATTGGCTCCAGGAGTACCTTCTCGATTTGATCGACTTTATATATGCATAGATGCATGTAAGAAGGGTTTTTTAGTCGGATGTCGACCCTTAATAGCAATAGATGGATGCTTCTTGAAGGGGTATTATCGAGGGCAACTTTTAGCAGCTGTAGCTCAAGATGGGAACAACAGCCTATTTCTTATTGCATTCGCTATAGTTTCTTCAGAAACTCGAGATACATGGTCTTGGTTTTTAAGTAACTTGTTGAGGGATATTGGACTTATGTCTCCACGTGGTGAAAGATGGACTTTTATTTCAGATCAAGGAAAGGTAATAACTTGTAATAATATACCACTTTTTTGTTTATCCATATGATATTTAAGTATTTGATTTAATATGTTAATTCTAATTGATTTTATGAATAGGGTCTTGTTTCAGCTTTGGATGACGTGTATCCGTCCAAGTATCATCGGCTATGTGTTTTACATTTGTTCCGTAATTTAAAAAAAAGATGGAGGGATAAACAAGTTGCAAATCAATTTTGGAAAGCAGTAAATGCCACCACTATTGTGGACTACAATGTTCACATGAATGAGATACAAAGAACCTGTGAAGAGGCTTGGAAACACTTAACTGATATTGGCATGGAAAGATGGAGTAAAGCTGGTTTTGAGGCTCATGTCAAGTCATCTGCAATTTCAAGCAACATTGTTGAATGTTTTAATGGTAAAATCTTAGAATATAGAGGTTGTGGGGTTACTTCTTTAATTGAGAACATACGGGCTCAAGCGATGACAAGAATGTATGAAAATGGAGAAAAGATGAGAAAATTAAATTGTGAATTATGTCCTAACATAATTGAAAAGCTAAATGTATCGATTGTGGATAGTAAAGTGTGGAATGCCGCTCCATGTGGTGATTGGCAGAGGGCTATCTTTGAGGTGTCACACAGACCTGAGAAGTTCATTGTGAATCTTGACAAACACACATGCACTTGTAGAAAATGGGATATATCGGGAATTCCTTGCAAGCATGCGGTAGCTGCCATTGAAGAAATAAATATGAAACATGAAGATTATGTAAGTGGCTATTTCACAAGGGAGACATTTTTGAAAACTTATGGTCATTGCATATTTCCTTTGACGGGTCCTCGCTTTTGGCCTAAAAGTGATCACGAACTCATTTTACCACCACTTTATAAAAGGCCTGCGGGAAGGCCAAAGAAGCGCAGAGCGAGAGATCCTGCTGAGCCTAGAGATTGTCATAAAGCTAAAAGGAAATACGGACCAACAAAATGTGGTGGACTTGGCCACAATAAAAGAAGCTGCAAAATTAAGAATGATGGATAGGTTATTCTCTTTTCAAATAGTAGTGTAAATTTATTATTATGTTTTAAAAATAATTTTCTAAAACAATTAATTATTTTCTTATTAGGGTGGGCTATCACGAGATGTGCCTCAATCAGAATCTACTACCTCATGCACTAGAGAAGATTTGGTTGAACCACAAAGGAGCGTGTCATAATTAGTTGACAGGAATATAGTTATCTATTTTTATTTTGATGAGAATTTTTAGTTTAGTAATGCATTATTGGCGCTGGCTTGGATAATTTTTTAGAAACAATTTTCTTTTTTAAACATGGTTGATTGTTTATTCGATTAGTTTTTAGACATTCTTGAATAAAAGTATAGAGTTGGCATTGCAACTTTAATTCCTGGATGGGTTGTGATAAGGTGTGACGCCAATAGAATGTTACTGATCAATTGTTTTCAAATATTAATCTGTTAATTTGTTTAAGAAGCTAGGATAGGAGGGTCTTTTCTTTTGGTGTTGCAATTGCTTTGATGTACTGATTTGTTTGGGGAATACTCATTCCTTGTTTTTATTTTTATAAAGTGATACTTTATTGATAAAAAAATATTGGTTTAAAGTTATCCAGTTATATATGATCTGCACATTTGACACAAAATGCAATTAGGATGCTATCTTTAAGTAGCTTATGGAAGTGTGGATCTATTTATTGTGATAGATGAGCTAAATAAATTATCCTACCTAATATCTTTGATGTCCATTTTTACATTTTCCACTCCTGTCTCTACATTTAAACCAACTCATGAATCATCATGTTCCAAGACCAAGTAAGAAATGTCTGGTATTAAGATAGTGTTGATGCAATGTTCTGGTATTTCTCATTTATATTGTTAACGGAGAAAGATTGTGATTCTCATTGTTTGCTAATAGGAGTATATAATATATACTAAAAGCATTCATGATGATGTTTGGATGGATAAACCATTCACGATGATGGTTGAATGACAGCAAGTTAAGAATAAGAAATAATGGATGACTACTTCAACCATCCTTAAAAAAGCCAATCATATTTTGTTGTGCACATTGAATACAAAGCAAACTAAAAATGTAATCTAATTTTACAATTTTATATGCAAAGGCAGTCCTAAAATCGTAGTACAATAGAAATTAAATGTTCTCTGCTTTAATTATGCTTCTTCTATTTCTCCACCTCATGAACCAATCTTGGAGCATTTATTTTCAATCTGTGAACCTGTTTAAATGCAGCAAGAGTCAGCATTGCAGATCCATTGACCATGGTAAGGATTATTTCATCATTTGTCTCACATAATTTGAAAGCCAAAATTCTCCAAATAACTTCTCTTCTTCAACAACCTTATGCTCTTGACAGATATTATACCAGGCACAATTTAAAAAAAAAAATCACCAAGTTCAATTGTGGTAACATGCGCTTACTGAAGCTGCCCAAGATAGCAATTCCAAGGTTTAGCAGATTTATAAGACAACTACATTTAATATCGATGTGTATAATATAGACCTTCATTTGACACATTTCGTCGAACACATTGAGGGCAGAAGAACAAAGTCTTGTTTATTTTCTTGTTTTGTCTAAACTGTATAACTCAATTCTTTGTTAAATAAACACCAACATAGCAAGAATTATTCCACTGGGGAGTCACACAAATGATCTCAAGAAAATAAAAAGATATTAATTGCTTACTTGAGGGATCATTTTGTTCTTTAAAATTAAGTTTGATTCCATCGGCAACCTGGAAGCATTTACATTCGTGCGTCATTTTAGTGGATGGAAAAGATAAAACTCATTGAGGAAGATGGCACTCCCTTCGTTTAATTCCCTCTTGCACGGAAGCCAGCAGTTTGCAACCACAACGATACCGCCCCTCTGCCCTGGTTGTGTCCATAAATCGCCACCGTCGACGAAGAACCACCGCCTCGCGCCGCCTGAAGCCGCCGCGCATCACCTCTGCCCACGATGCCCGAAGCCGCCGCATGTCTACCTCAGTCGGAAATCGCGCCACGCTTGTGACCTGGAGCCGCTCGCTTGGCTGAAGCCACCATGCAAAGAAATCAGAGCCACCGTCACCCAAGGCGCCAGCGTCGCCTCTCTTCTCAGAATCCCATCCCCTCTGAAGTCCGCGCACGCAACCTGCTCGACGAAATGCTTGGGGGAAATTGCCCGCAAATCCGCTCCAAGGTATGCTGCTCGTCCGAGGCTTGCGTGCTGTCAATTTCTGACTGGTTGATGGTCGTAAATGGAGTGCAAATTGACTCAAGAAGGCATACGTCTATTTGAGGGAGACTATTGTTCAATGAACTTTAAGGATGAGGAGAGAAGGATTGTTGAACTGAGATCGGACCATTTTGTTACCTAATATAAGGAAAAAACGATTTAAAAGTTTTTTGGATGCTGTTAAGTCAACTGTTAACTATTCTTAAATTGAGACTCAAAAGTTTTAAGTATATCTTAATTTGAGAAAAAATAAAATATGGAGCCTTGATTTGAGACTATTGTTAATGTGAGCCCTATTGTGAGACATTTTCTTAAATTCAAGCCTTGGTATGAAATTTTTCCAATATTTTAATTTGGGAAAATTGGTTTTTTTGTCCTGTAAGTTTGGTCAATTTTGTTTTTCGTCCTCTAACTTTTGACTTTATTTTTTAGTCCGATAACTTTTAAAAATTAACATTTTCGTCCTAAAACCGATAATTTTTTAGTCCTAAAATTAACATTTTAGTCCGATAACTTATTTTTTAGGACGAAAACGTTAATTTTTTGAAAGTTATCGGACTAAAAAATAAAGTCAAAAGTTAGAGGACGAAAAACAAAGTTGACCAAACTTACAGGACAAAAAAACCAATTTTCCCTTTTAATTTTTGAACAAATCTTGCTTCATCTCAAAACTTTACACCATGTTCACAGGAAATAGGTTATATTACCTGCTTTCATATAGCACAAATTTTTGTATGTACCCAAGATGCACTTGAATTTTGAATCTAGTTTCAAATTAGTTTTTATTTTTTAAAGTTAATTAAATAAATTGAGCTTTAAAAAGTAAAAATTGATTTGACATTATACTCAAAATCCAAATTCACACTATGCATTTGAGTGCACACAAAAATCACTCTTCTTTTAGACCAGAGGCATAAACTATAATCAAATAATTTTATTGACCTAAAATTCGTTCGACCCTAAAAAATTCTACATCCTTTTCATCTAACCAAATACACATTCGATTCTAGGTCCATACGCTCTAATATAACAGCAATCATACAATTCAAACTTCTCTTCCAACAATTAAGGTAAGAATCAATTTAAGATTTAAAAATATTGCATAAATACTTTCTTCAACAAATTTATCAATCCTTATACCTAAGCCAGAATTGCAAATTTGGAAAAAGAAAAACTACCAACTTTTATAGAGTACCTGATGCTGCTGAGGGTGGCGCCGGCCGTCACGAGGGTGGTGGCGTACTGTGAAAATATTTGGGTGGGAGTTATTTTTCTCATTCACAATGTTAGGTTACATATAAACGTACAAAAGGATGGAAGAAAAAGGAATGAATCTCCTGTATCAATCAACCGTGAAATTAGCAAAACAGATCAGCAAAAATAAATGCAAGATAAAGAAAATTAAATTTTTAGGATACTATCTTATAGCAATTTACTAAATGAAAGTCATTGAACTCACTAAACTCGACCCTGAAGATGCCTGGCTTCCTATTACTGAGTCCAAAAATGGCAATGCTTATTACGCTACTTATCATACTTGGGATTTAAACCAAAATCGTCCTGTAACTTTTTACCTTTATTGAAATTGTCCTGTATCTATTTGCTTTATTGATTTAGTCCTGTATTTTTTCAAAATTCGCCAATTTCATCCTAATTGGCCGGAAAAGGCATAAAAATGTGTCGTTTCGGTCACGTGATCGCATTTTCCAGCGAGAATGTATGATATGACATTATTTTACGATGTGGCACGCAGAGTGAGAAATTTTGCCAATTAAAATAATCATAATAATAAGTTAAATATTCAAACTCATTTATTTGAATAAAAATTAATATAAAATAAAACAGTTAAAATAAATTTAAAATCCTTAGAAATTAGATTATAAGTTAAAACCAAAGAAATGAAAAAATTAGCGTAAGGAAAGTGGAAAAAAATCATGTGTTTTTCAGTGGAAAGTAGAAATTAGCGTTACAGAGAATTAGGCAGAGGTTTTTTAGCGGTTTACTGCATAAATCGGAGTTTACGGGGAATGACTCTGTGTTTTGATTAAGGAAGGGGATTGATTCGGGGATTGGGTCGGTCAAATTGTTGAACGAGAGATCTACGGTGGCGTTTGTGGGTATTTTTGAAGCGAATTCCGGCGGGATTTGGCCGACGAGTCTATTGTAGGAAACATTTAGGTATGATAAATTAGAGTCGCCGAAGCCCGGCGGCAGTGATCCGTTGATCAAATTGGAAGACAGATCGAGGAATTCAATCGAATCGACCCATTTAGGAAGTGTGCCAGAGAAGTAATTATTCTTCAACGAAACTATGGTTAAATTCGGAAGGGCGGAGAAGCTATCCGGCAGGGTTCCGGCGAGGGCATTGTCGGAGAGGTTGAGAAGACGGAGGCTTCCGGCGAGGTATTCCGGGAGTTCGCCGGAGATCAAATTATTGGAGAAATCGAGTAACGCTAATTTACAACCCATTTTAGATAACAATTTACAGGAAATTTTTGGTAAATGTTTCCACTTTTCTAGCGCTAATTTTTTCATTTCTTTGGTTTTAACTTCTAATCTAATTTCTAAGGATTTTAAATTTTAAATTTATTTTAACTGTTTTATTTTATTAATTTTTATTCAAATAAATGAGTTGGAATTTTTAACTTATTATTATTATTATTATTTTAACTGGTAAATTTCCCACTCAGCGTGCCACGTCGTAAATTAATGTCACATCATACATTCTCGGTGGAAAACACGATCACGTGATCGAAACGACACAGTTTTATGCCTTTTCCGGTCAATTAGGACAAAATTAATGAATTTTGAAAACATACGGGACTAAATCAATAAAGCAAATAGATACAGGACCATTTCAATAAAGGTAAAAAGTTACAGGACAATTTTGGTTTAAATCCCTATCATACTTTGTGCTATGGGATTGGAATTCAAGCCCTTCTTCTCCCCGTTGCTTTCACCATTCTTTGGCATGTAAATAATTTTGAGAAATTAAAAAAACTAATTTCATTTTCCAATTCAGTAGAACTTCCGTCTCATTATTTTTTGAAATAATTTTGATCCCATGGAAAAAATTTCAACCAGAAATAGTGAAATTGGAATTGTGCAAAATCAATTCTTTTTCTATTTGTGGGAAGAGTTGGGATTAGGGCTCAAGATTTTTGTTTGACGGTGTCGGCGTGTTTTATTCGTCCAATTTTCTTTTCTTAAATTTTTAATTCTCCAAATATTTTAGTGACATGGAAGGATTTCAGTGATGTGGCGTCCACAAAGCAGCCACGCTGGAGGATCAAGTCCGTTTGGCCCGAAATTAGTATCAATATTTGGCCTAAAATGCAAGATATGTACAAACCACAAAAATTAAGAAATAGATCAAAGTCACAATATTCTTCATACTGATCCCTGCGAAGATTAAAAGGTTTAATTTAAAAAAAAAATTAACCTACTTCACTTAATAAATAGTCGAATAATTAATAACCTGATAGTAATTTTCAACAGGGCAAACTCTCATATGCACCAGGTGCACGGTGCACTCACTCAATAGTTGGTCTCAATTACACTGAAAAGTTGGTTCCAATTACACTGAAAAGTTTACACTAAAATTTAATTCCAGTGTAAACTTTTCAGTGTTATTGGAACCAATTTTTCAATGTAATTGAGACCAACTTTTCAGTGTAAACAGTATCAACTGTTGAATGAGTGCACCATACGCCAAGTGTACAAGAGACTTACTCTTTCAACAGTACAAAGTTGGCCCATTATATAAAAATTAGCAATTTCGATAAAGTAATAAAATTATAATTTTTAAAACTTTTTTATAAATTCACTAAAACCTCTATAAATTAATACTCTTTAAATTAATAAACTATATTCGGTCAAGACGTAAACCAATTCAAAATTTTACCAATTGGGATAAAATAATAAATAATAATTTTTAAAAAAATTATTATATAAGTTAGTGGTCCCATCAATATCATAAATTAATAATTACTTCAAAATAATAAAAATAATTAGGAAAATTTAGTAAAATAAGGAGCTATTGATTGCAAAAAAAGAGGTAAGTATTAAGAAAGAAGGTTGTTTTTTATATGTCACACAACCTACTTCTAGTATATCCATTTGAGTGCATGTGTGTACTTGAATTCTAAAAAAAAATCTCAATTAAAAACTAGTAATACCTTAAGGAGGAATTAATGATACCCAAAAAACAATCAGTGATACCCCAAAAAGTAGTCACTAATACACCAATTGAAATAAAAAAAACAAATAGTTCGGTGTTTTGAAAAAAACAAATTTGTATTTAAAATTAAGTTTAAAATCCAAATGCAGGCTAGAAATTGTGACAGAACATATGTTGCATTGTAACACAAAGATTTGTGTTACAATAAATAAAATAAAATAAAAGTTTTCCTCTAAAAATTAATTTGTGTTTCAATAAAATAAAAATATAATAAAAGTCTTCCTCTAAATATAATTTTAATTTACTTTTATATTTCTAATAATTTTCCATAACGACTCTTTATAAATCAAACTTTTTTTAAGAAATAATTCAATCAAGTTTCCAATCTCCTTAACTAGTAATGGCATATATCAAAATTGATAACAATTTCCATAAACTATACCCAACGGTTAAATTTGGCAGCCAAGAATCACTTTTCATACATTAGATTTTCTAATAACCTTTGCTTGTATACATGCATCATAATTAATTATCATAGATCGCCTACTAAAAATTACATCACAAATTAAATGATATAAAAATGAATGTATCATCGATCCCGCTAATTTTAAAATTTAAAATTTAGGTTAAAGGTCTCCGCTCTGGCTACCTCTCTATAAAAAGAGTGAAATTGGAGAATCATTTCAGCAAAAAGAATACAATATAATACTTCGATCTCAACTATATAGCAACATTTGTATACTTTGTTTAAGATATTAAAGAATGTCCAACTCATGGTGGATCGTAGGGCTGTTGATTTTGGGGGTGGTGTCGAAGAGCGCGAGCGGAATTAGCTGCGGAGACGCCATCACAAAGCTCATACCATGCGAGCCCTTCTTGCTCGGCTGGACCACCACCGTCTCAGTCCCATGCTGCTCTGGGGCAGCATCACTAAACCAGTTGGTCGGGTCGGATCGGAGTCAGCTTAAAGGGTTGTGCACGTGCTTGAAGCAGGCGGCCAAATCAATGGGAGTTAACGCTGCTAACGCTAAACGGATTCCCGACCTTTGCCACATTACTACCCCTGTACCCATTGATCCCAATGTCAACTGTGATAGGTATTCATTAACGAAATCATAGTATTCTTCTTTTAATTTATATTTCTTTTATGCTTCAATTTAATTTATACTAATTTCTTGTCTTGAATATTCTGTACAAATTAAGAACCAATAATTTTATTTTGGCGCAGACTCGGAAGCATGTAGGTTAGATCAAGAGCGCAACACTTGCAGCAAATGGATATATATATATAGAAAGTTAAATGTTCTCCAATGAATTTTTAGCATGAGAAACTTTGAGATAATACTCAACATGTAATGATTTCCTCATGAGCAATGAAAGATATATATGAATTACATCAAAATCAATTGTTCTACATCATATTGATCAAGGTAACAATTTATCCTCGATTTCTAATTTTATGTCACTACTAAAGAAAACATACTTGAATTTTATTTTTATTTTTTTTGGGGGGTGGAGGGGTGGGGGGGGGGGGGACTTGCTAGAAAGTTTTATGATAATAATCAATATCAGAGAAATAGATAATAATACTAAAAGCAATTAGTGTCAAATAATTAGTTTTTCTAGATATTAAAAATATATTTTGTATCGAAAATAAATTGATACTAAAATTAATTAGTATTTGAATTTTTTTTCCTCACACGTACAAATCAAATGAGAAAAATGTCGGATACAAAAAATTGATACTAATGCGTATATTTAGTATCCGAATTTTTAGATTATGATACTAAAACCCTTATTTTTCGTAGTGGACCAAAATTGGACGTTTGACATATTACAGGATAACAAAACTATTTTTCTCAATTAAATATATGTTTATAAAATTATTTTCTTATCTGAGTTTGTAAGTGATAGTAAAAACACTAAAAAAAATAAAAGACAAAAAATTCTGGTGAGTCATAGGGAGTAATAAGTACTGACAACAATTTAGTTATCACTCGCAGGTTAAAAGGTAAATTTTTTTATATGGGGTATTTTTGAAATGGAGTAATGAAAATAGGGTGGAAGGGTAGGGTTTTACGAAAATAAAGGGAATCGCGCCTGGCGGAGGCGATATAATCTTAAATCGCGCCTACCAGAGGCGAGTTCCGACGTGGCTTCGTCGTGGGCTAAACACGCCTCTACCAGAGGCGCGCCTGCCAGTCCCCATGTGCCGTGCCAGAACCCATGCGCCAGTCCCCTTGTTCTCGCGCCTACCAGAGGCGTGACCAGAACCCATGTGCGTGCCAGAACCTGTTCTCGCGCCTACCAGAGGCGTGAGCGTGACCTGAGCTTGGATTTTTCCTCCTGGCCTTTTGCATCTCCCCACCAGTATATATAGATCGATCGGCTCCTTTCACTCCTCTCCTCATTATCCTTCTCCTTCCTACCTCATTCATCTCCTCTTCGTACTCCTTCCTTTCCTCTCTTCTTCTTCTTCTTCAAATAAGAAAAATAAAATTTGCCCTCCAAACTACAAACTTGCAGTCTCACGTACTTGAGGAATTGATATTTTGCTATCTACCTGAGGAGTACAGACACTACAAATTAAGTGGTAAATATTTCAATTTTTTTTTATATTTTTAGAATTATTTTGCATGCAATTTTTTGAAATAGTGTATATATATAATGTCGATATATATATGTTAGAGAAATTACATGTTTTAGCATGTTACTTTTGATTTATTTTGATTTAAAATTGGTAGTAGTGTTGCTATTTCGATTTAAAATAACATTAATAAGGTCATAGTGTTGTTATTTTGATTTAAAATTGGTAGTAGTGTTGTTTCTTTTGGTTTATTTAGTGAATGTTTTGGTGATGCATAACTTTTATACATTTGAAGAATTGAAGAGTAAATTAGACATTTTATCAATCAAAGTTATTAAAGTAAAATTTGTGGAGGTTTATTTAACGTGATGTTAATAAGCATTATGTATACAATGTAAGTTTATTTTTTTATAAAATTCTAGTGTTTTTATTGTTTTAAAAAATCTATATTTAATATATATATAGTGTATTAAAAAACTCTAGATTACTTACTTGATAAAAATATTGATCATCATTTTAAATTTTAATATAACTAACAACTTACTTAATGAAAATATTGATCATCATTTTAAAATTTAATTTTGCAATCATAAGATAATTTTATTTAACTATAATAATAAAATAAAATGAAATAAATGAAATTAAATAAAATATTAAAAACGAAATAAAAAAATAAAAAAATAAAAAAAAACAAAAATAAATAAATAAAATAAACGAAATAAAATAAATTAAAAAAATGAATTAAACGAAATAAAATAAAATAAAACTAATTAAAATAAAAAAACGAAATTAAAATAAAATAAAATAAAATGAATTAAATAAAATAAAACGAATTAATTTTATATTCTCATTTGAGGCTAAAATTCCAATACTGCAAAAAAAAAAAACACTAAAAATGTATGGAAATTAGGGTGTTGGGTTTGATTTACTATACTAGACGTAAACATAATTGAGGCTAATAATTAATTTAGTGCCTATAGATAAATTTTTTATAAGTGTTTTGTGTTGTTGAAGATATGTCAACCTCTCGCGACATTGGAATCATTGTGCGCTCTTGCAGAGCTGTTATTGGAAAAAGAAGAGTTGATCGTATGCTTGATTTCTACGATCTATTACGTGAGTTGTCTGAGGTTACGGGATTAGATTTGCGAGTGTATTCTTTGAATGTGTCTTGCATAATAAAAAATGGGAATGCCTCGTCTAGTTGTCCTATTAGGAACAACAACGACCTACGATACTTCTTCCATCCACAAGCTGGGCTCAATTCCGTTGAGCTATTAGTGGAGGTTGAAATGAAGGTGCAGTACCCAACATCCCATGGCCAGTCGGGGAACCAGTACTATCCTTCTGAATGGCCAGGTCATGGTGGTGTCAATATGCACGGGGGTTCCAACGTTGAATATCAGGCCCTACAAGAGAGCCATAATGAGTGGGGTGCTTGGGAGGATGAGCCATACCAACATTTAGGGTCTAGTCATGCCGGTGGTTCAGATCCTAATATTGGACCTTCTGGTATCACTGAGATGGCCCCTGTTGGGACCTCCATAGTTGATATAGCTGGTGATATATATCCAGACTTTACTTGTAATTCTGAACCAAGCGATAATGGTTCTGAGGACGAGGGGTCGTCTGATGAGGATGGTACCACTGACAATCCTTGGATGCCAACTGTTGCTGTACCAAATTTCCTAATGCCAAGAGTGAGACCTCATCCAAATTTGGTTGGAGTGCCATTTTTTGATAGGTCATGTGATGATGTACCTGTCGATTCAGTAGGCGTTCGAAGTGGTGATCTAAGCTATGATGCGGATGATGGGGTTTTGAGGTTAGGGATGATTTTCAAAGACAAAGATGTTGTGATCAATGTCGTGAAGGATTATTCGGTCCGACATGCAAGGCGTGAGTATAGAGTCGAAGAGAGCAACTCGAAGACAATGAAGTTGGAGTGTAAGCAGAACTATGCCAGTGGAAATGATAATTGCTCGACATCGCAACGTTGTGAGTGGCATTTACGCGCATCGTACCGTAAAAGATACGATTATTGGGAAATCACTAGGTTGGGGCCGCCACATACCTGTTTGATGAATATTGACTCGCGCAATCATTCAAATCTCTGTAAAAACTTGCTTGCAGCTGACATGGAGAGTCTCATACAAGTTGATCCAGCATACGACGTCAAATATGTCGTGGAGCATGCAGATAAGAAATATAATTACATTATTTCATATCAAAAGGCATGGCAAGCGTTGAAACGTGCTAGGGAGAATGTGTTCGGAACTTGGGAGAGTTCATGTCAGTATTTGCCCAAGTACATGGGAGCCTTGCAGAAATACAATCCCGGGACCATTGTGGAGTGGAAACACAGGGATACGATTGAGTGGAATGTGCACACGTTGGGATATGTCTTCTGGGCATTCAAGCCATGCGTTGAAGCATTCATGCATTGTCGCAAAATACTTTGTGTAGATGGTACTCACCTTTACACTAAGTACAAACACAAATTGCTGATTGCTAACACCCTTGATGCTAATCAGAAAATCATTTCAGTAGCATATGCCATTCTTAAGGGTGCACGACGCCTCCCAATTACAGCTATAGTTAGTGCAACCTTCACACGATCCAAAAATGTATTTATGGAACGTGCTAAAGAAGCAGGGATTTTAGTGCAGAGACATCGGAAGTGGCCTGATCATGTTAGTGACAAATATGATTCAGCGCAGCGAGAGGGGATGAAACATCGAGTAGAGCTTTATAATCATTCGGTGGGATCAGCCAGAGTTACTGCCCGTATTAAGGGCTCAGTACAGTGTCGCACATATAGAGTTGCATTATCAAGACGAGAGTGCGATTGCGGACAATGGAAGTTGGATGGTATCCCATGCTCACATGCGTTGGAGGTGTGCAGAGCGTTCCAAATCGATCCAAGTGTATATGTGCCCGAATGCTACAGTACAACAGTGTATTCCTCAACTTACACCTCTAGGTATTTTGAGCCATTGCCGGATCCTCAGGAGTGGGATGAACCCTATTTTCAGCTGAGACATAATCCAGATCGCAGGATAAGGCGTCGTGGTCGGGATGTGACGTCCAGGATTCATAATGAAATGGATTGGGCCCAAACCCGCGCTAGACAACAGTACCAAGCACAAGATAGAGCTGGTCCTTCACATTGATGTTGTGAATCCCTAGGAGCTATCAAAATGCTATCAAAATATTGTCAAAATGTTATCAAAATGTTGAATAAAATTAGTTTGTAGGATTGAATCAAAATGTTGACAATAATGTTGAATAATTTCATATACATTATCCTTTATGTGTTTGAGCTTTATGTTTTATGTGTATGATTTGTGTTAATTCTAATACATCTGTGTGAATGTTTGAATTATAGATGAATTCTGATAGAGAGGCACTGTTATATGGACCGAAGAACAGATCTGTACTCACCATGCAACAAACCCATCGGTCGAGGCTAGATTATATTAATAGGAAAACAAGCGAGACAGTGCTAAGTACATACAATGGAGGTGATGGGCCATTCTGGACATTTAGACTAGAAGACCCAAATCCTTATAAGATCGCACTCCATTCTCGTGTGGTGGACAGACTCAAGACGATGGGTTTTTACGGTCCCCTTCGTTGTGGGACATTCAGACTCGATCGTCATCTTATCACTGCATTAGTGGAGAGATGGCGTCGAGAGACGCATACGTTCCATTTCCCCGTCGGAGAGGCGACCGTCACATTGCAAGATGTTGCCATTTTATGGGGTTTACCGATAGAAGGAGAGCCCATTATACGGCGAGATGAATATAATAACTTTGATCAGTGGAAAAGCTTGTGTGAAGAGTTGATGGGCATCACCATACAACAAGATGATATGAGGGGCAATAGTGCGATCAAATTGACTTCCCTAAACGAATTGGTGAGACATTCTGTTGATATTGATGACTATACACCACAGGAGGTCGTTGATCAATAAGCACGGGGGTGTGCACTTTTACTCCTGGGAACTACAATGATGCCCGACCATTCTCGAAATGATGTCCCATTAGTCTATCTGTATTTTCTGCGGGACGTGAATACAGTCGGGGAATACAGCTGGGGAAGTGCTGTGTTAGCGAGTTTATATCGCGAACTCTGTATGGCTTGCAACTATAAATGCAAGAGCATCGCTGGACCATTATGCTTGTTGCAGGTAATTCTTGGTTAATTTAAATTACTTTTAAATATTTCATTGATTAATTGTACATTGAAATAAATTTATCATTGAACAACAGATATGGGCATGGTCAAGGATAAAAACGATCCAACCATCGAACGCACATCCGATGCTCCAACAAGGGCAGATAAGTGTAGATGGTCGTAATTTGGGGCCTCCACCGTATGGAGCTAGGTATTTTTCTATAGACACATTTATCTATAATTCGTTTGGATATACATACTTATTTTTTTACCTACTATAGGTGGATACATTATCACAGTCATATTGACAGCACGAGGTTTTCAATTCGTGTATATCGCGACATATTTGAGCGTTTGTCTAATGGTCAAGTAAGTTATTATTATAATGATTCAAACTAATATAAATTATTTTTTGAGAATATTGATATTAATGTTTTGTGTGTGTCTTTACAGTTTATTTGGGATCCCTATGATGTGGACGCTGAGGAGATCAGGAATCTCGAACCTCGTTGTTGGACCTTAAATTGGAGGTCGCAATGTCCATTGATCAATATTTGGATAGTGGAGCTTCACTATCCGAATAGGGTGCTCAGACAATTTGGAATGGTCCAAAACATTCCAAGTCATGTAGAGGAAAGGGACCAGAGCTTGCATGAGTATAACCGCCAGGGGAGAACCGGCTTTGATTGGACGACCAAGCATGACAAATGGATTAGATATTGGAGAAGCAGGCAACCATTCATGCCTTACACGCCTATCAACGGGGGTGATCCGGTCACAGAAGACTATATGCAGTGGTACTATGACATTACACGACGATTGATTTCACCAGAGGAGTATACTGCAGCACCGGTCCGAGACTTCCAACCACCAAGAACATCTGCCAGTGATGTTTTGGTAAATTATATATCACAAATTTAATTATATATTAATTTTTGATGTTTGAAATATGAATAACATTCTATTATTTTTTTGTTACAGGTAAGCTGGTTTCGAAAATTTAAAATCAGTAAACGACGGGCTCACATTGATAATAGACCATCAATGGTGGAATTTTTAGAAACAGCTGAGAATTTCATCACTCAAGTGGAGCCTATTATTGAATCTCCTACTTATCTTGAACATCCACGAGCCTCAGTTGAAAACGTAGAAGTCGGGGAAACAAGTAGAGGACAAACAAGAAGGAGGTCTGTAGAGCGTGACGGCGATGAAGGTCCTTCAACGTCTGCGAGTCGAAGAAGACATTCCTCGGCAGTACCATCAGATTCCCCTTTTCCCCGACAAGGTACTCAATACCGAGTTCCTCAATCAGCGCCCCGCACACAACATACTGCTGGAAATGGTATGCAATTTACGGAATTACACTTGTAAATATGATATTCCTTTGGTTTATATTTATTTAATTATTAAATATTTTTATAACATGTTACAGATGCTTCTACATCGATGGGCCAACAGTATGGAGCGTCTCGAATTTTGGGCAACACACCAACTGCATACGGTGTGTAATTCAATATTATCAAAGTTACAATAATAAATTAAAAATATTCAAGAAATTATATTTACTTGTTTATGTATATTTCTATTAATTTGATAGATGCTCGGCAATCAAATGAGTGGCCACCTCAGTCTACGCCTCACACAAGTTATGAGTTGCCCTCATTTGGATTTGGAGCTTACGCACATCCTGCTGGAAATGGTATGAAAGTTACACATAACCCTTAATAATATTTTTTAAAGATTATGTTTATTTACTTATGATATGTTATTGTTAACTTGATAGTTGGTTGGGCAAGCGTTGAGGGGGTACCCCAGCCTGCTTCTACATCGACGTTGCAACAGGAGATACCTCAACCCAGTTTTCAGACACCTTATAATGAACCAGGTATATAATATCAACTTATAAATAATATATATTTTAATATATATATATTATTGATCTAAATTAACTAAATCTGTGACAGATCTTCTTACATCATGGCCTGGTTCATTTACTGACATATTAAATACGGGTATTAATATGAGTACCTATTATCAACATCGACCTCAATTCGCACAACGCCCAGTTTACAGTTCAACGCCTATACCATATGCGGACACATACGGAGAGGAGCCCGGACCAAGCCAACATGAACAACAACCTCGTCGTAATTATCGTGAAAGACGTCCGCCGCAATGTGGAACGGGTGGTCGATTGGGCCATCGCTAATTGTATTGGTACTATTATTATAAATGTCATTTTTTTTTTACATTTTACATTTATTACTTAAAAATATTATTTAGTGTTTGAAATAATTTTCAATTTTTATGAAATAGTTTATAATTTTTTTTTTAAAGATAGTATAAATATAAACCAATTTCAATACACAATTATATTTATCTCCACTAACAATTAGGGTTTTACATCTCAATAGCAATTTGAGTTTAATTATAATATATCATTGAATAATCATCACATAATCATTGAAAAATAATTACTAAAATCAACTCAAATACACACCTATTTTAACCCATTTAATCATGGAACAAATTATAACTAAGAAACGAAAAAAAAAAAAAAATTTAACATAAACACGCCTCTCCCAACGGCGTGATAAAATAAAAAAAAAATAAAGGCTTAAACTCGCCCCTCCCAGAGGCGATTTAAAAAAAAAATAAAAAAAAATATTAAAATCGCCCCTCCCAAAGGCGAGCTAAGAAAAAAAAATAAAAAATTAAAATCGCCCCTCCCAAAGGCGAGCTAAGAAAAAAAAAAAAAAAAGGGAAACTCGCCCCTCCCAGAGGCGATTCCCTCTATTTTCGTAAACAACTTCCAGACCACTCTATATTATCAATCATACGCACTATTCACCATATATACATAAATTTGCCAGGTTAAAATGAAACTGCTTTCCTCACCTGGTTAAAATTTTAAACACCTTTCTCTAGACTATATTATACTATATTTATTGGACAAATAGAGTTTTTCATTCGGGTTAATTGATAATCTATCATGAGTCGGTGTCACATGAATCAATAGTCGGATGAAATAAAAGTATCAATCTAATTATACAAACACGCCCAAGTGTTGCAATTTGTAATAGATTAAGTGATTAACTAGTTCAACATTTTGCAAGGGTTAAGATCACTACATACTTCTTCAAAATATGAGCTGCTTCAGTAATTAAACATAGATACCATGATTCATTCAGCTAAGCAAAACATAAACTATATGCACTAAAAAGATTCATTCAGCTAAGCAAAACATAAACTAAATGCACTAAAAAGATTCATTCAGCAAAGCATTTAGAGTGCTAACCCAAACATAAACATATATAGCTGAGTGGACAAGGAGGAAGACTGATATAGTGATGGAGAACAGATCGCGGATTGAAGATTTCTTTATTGATTTATTTCCTTTATGATTTATTTACTTTTGGGCTTTATTATTCTTAGAACTTTATGGGCTTTTCAATTGCATTGAAACCCTAGCACCCTAGTATTTATACTTGTTCTTCGATTATGATACGCACGTTTAATATTATTGATAAAACCCTGGGATTTCTCAACCCTTCTCTTGCATTATTACGTTCCCGCTGCGTCAGTTGGTACTCGGAGTCAGCTCCTGGTCCCCACGATGCCGCCTAAACCTAATAATCAGGAAATCACTTTATGGCGTGAGCAATACGCATCCGTGGCGGCTGCACTCACGGATATGCGAAATCAATTCGGGGCCCTCACCGACATGCGCCAGCAGGTGGCCGCCCTCACGGCTCAGATCTCGAACCTGACAACCGCCCCTCCCACGGTGGCAGCTGGCCTTGTTGGCGAAACTTCCACTGCTGCGCCGATGGATGATGATGAGATTACCATCACAGATGGTAATCGCTTTGCACCGCTCGCGCATGAAGTCCCCCACGTTGACCCACCGCCTCACGCACATACTACCACTCTGCCACAGCAACCACCTCTTGCCCAACCGCATACCAACAACCCTCCTCCTCCCCAGGCGCCTCTCGGTTACCCTCCAGCACCGCCCCTGGCGCATCGCCCAGCGCCGCATCAGGCGCCTCCGCCGCCGGACGGTCGTTGGGAGCACGGCTTCCGGCTTGATATCCCCGAGTTCGCCGGCGACGGTTCTCCGGATGATTTTCTGGACTGGTTTCATACGACCGAAGACCTGCTCGACTTCAAGGGGGTGCCCCCCGATCGCCGAGTCGCTCTTGTCGCGACGAAATTCCGTTCGCGTGCCGCTGCGTGGTGGCGATCCTTCCGCCAATCTCGCCGGCGTGAGGGACGTCCGGACCTCGTCCACTGGGAACTCCTTCGTGAGTTCATGACGCGTGAGTTCGTGCCGGCGAATTACGACTCAACGCTCTATCAAAAGTTTCAATTGCTTCGTCAGGGCACGCGATCGGTTGACGCTTATGTTTCTGAATTTTACCAACTGCTCGCTCGCGTGGATTGCCGTGAAACGCCCGCGCAGGTTGTCTCCAGATTTATCGGCGGACTTCGGCTCCCTTTTCAGGACACGCTGAACCTTCTTCGGCCCCCATCCCTAGCGGAAGCTCACCACCAGGCTCTCGTCCTGGAGGCGCAATCTTCGCGCCGTTTCTCCTCAGCGCCGGCTTTTAGCGGGCAACGTCCCCTTGCCCCACCGGTTCCAGGACCCCGTCCGCCACCACCCCAGCCCGCGACCCCACGTCCTTCGGCCCCACTTCCTCCATGCTTCTTACTTGTTGCTCACGATATCTCTGATCCTGTTTCTATTCCTCCTATTGCTCAGTCCATTTTGCAGGATTTTGGTGATGTGTTTCCTGCTGAGTTACCCGCAGAGCTCCCTCCACTTCGGGTCATCCAGCATCAGATTGACCTGGTTCCGGGCGCTTCGTTACCCAACCGGCCCCACTACCGCATGAGCCCCGCCGAACATGCTGAACTTCGGCGTCAGGTCGAACATTTGTTATCTCGGGGAATGGTTCGTGAGAGTTTGAGCCCTTGTGCTGTTCCGGCCCTTCTCACCCCGAAGAAGGATGGCTCTTGGCGTATGTGTGTTGATAGCAGAGCTATCAACAAGATTACGGTGCGCTACAGATTTCCTATTCCTCGCCTGGATGACCTCCTCGATCAGCTTAGTGGCTCTTCTGTCTTCTCTAAGCTGGATCTTCGTAGCGGATACCATCAGATTCGGATTCGTCCCGGTGATGAGTGGAAGACAGCATTCAAAACCCGTGAGGGTTTGTTTGAATGGTTGGTCATGCCCTTTGGTCTCTCCAACGCCCCCAGCACGTTTATGCGTGTCATGAACCAGGCTCTTCGCCCTCTCATTGGTACTTGCGTCGTTGTTTATTTTGACGACATCCTGATTTACAGTAAGACGACGTCTGCCCATACAGATCATTTGCGCGCCGTCCTCTCTATTCTTCGCACTGAGAAGTTCTATGGAGCCCCTCAGAAGTGTGTTTTCTTCTCCGATTCGGTTATCTTTTTGGGCTTTCGTATCTCCGCGGCTGGTGTTAGTGTTGATGATTCCAAGATTGAGGCAATACGTGATTGGCCAACTCCCACTTCCATCACGGCTGTTCGCAGCTTTCACGGGTTAGCCTCTTTTTATAGACGCTTTATTTCTCATTTCAGTTCTATTATGGCGCCTATTACAGATTGTATGAAAGGAACATCATTCGAGTGGTCTGACGCTGCCGCATCTGCTTTCGATCTCATCAAGCAGAGGCTTATTTCGGCCCCTATTTTGGTCCTCCCAGACTTTACTGTTCCTTTTGAGCTACATTGTGATGCCTCGAAGGTGGGCATTGGGGCAGTTCTTAGCCAGGATGGCCGTCCAGTCGCTTATTTTAGTGAGAAACTCACGGGTCCTCGTTCTCGCTATTGCGCTTATGACGCGGAGTTTTATGCCGTAGTTCGTGCGGTGCGCCACTGGCGTCACTACTTATTTCAGCGTGAGTTTGTCCTTTTCACGGATCATGATTCCCTGAAATATCTGGCTTCTCAGGATAGTGTCTCCACGCGCCATGCCACTTGGGCTGCCTTCCTTCAGCAGTTCAACTTTGTGATTCGCCACAAGTCAGGCTCCGCGAACAAGGTGACGGATGCTCTCAGTCGTCGGCATTCTCTCCTTGTTGATATGCGTGTCTCTGTCCCCTGGTTGGATGACATCGCCTCTCTATATGCTGATGATCCTTATTTTGCTCGTGTCCTCTCTCAGTTGTCAGCCAGGGAGAGTACGGCCTTTACTTTGATTGATGGTTTTCTCTTCATGGGCACCCGTCTCTGCATTCCTTCTTGTAGTCTTCGCCTACTGCTCATCACCGAGCTCCATAATGTGGGGCATGTTGGTCGGGACCGCACCTTGGCTCTTCTTCAACACCGCTACTTCTGGCCAACCTTACGCCGTGAGGTGTATCGTTTCGTTGCACGCTGCCATATTTGCCAGGTCTCCAAGGGTACGGCTACTAATGCGGGCCTCTACCGCCCTTTACCCATTCCAGATGCTCCTTGGTTGGGTGTTAGTATGGATTTCGTTCTCGGGCTCCCTCGTACCCAGCGTGGCTTTGACTCTATCTTTGTTGTCGTTGATCGCTTCAGCAAGATGGTGCACTTTATCCCGTGCAAGCGTACTTCGGATGCTGTACACGTGGCCCTCCTCTACTTCCGTGAGGTATATCGTCTCCATGGTTTACCTCTCTCTATTGTTTCTGACAGGGACACTCGTTTCTTGAGCCATTTTTGGCGAAGCTTATGGCGACACGCCAACACAGAGCTCCACTTCAGCAGTGCATATCACCCACAGACCGATGGCCAGACGGAGGTGGTGAACCGCTCGCTTGGCAACTTATTGCGCTGTTTGGTGGGGGACAACACCAAATCTTGGGATTCGAAGCTTCCTCAGGCCGAGTTTGCCCACAATTCCGCAGTGGGCCGCAGCACGGGCTTTTGCCCCTTCTTCATTGTTTATGGCCTAGTTCCTCGTGGCCCGTCCGACTTGCTCCCGCTCCCACATTCCGCACCTTCTGAGAGTCGTGCTACCACCTATTGGGACGAGTTATTTCGGGTCCATGCTGACACTCGTGCACGTTTGGAGTCCAGTAATGCTTCTTATAAACGACACGCTGATGGGAAACGTAGGCACGTCGAGTTCGAGGTTGGTGATTTGGTTTGGGCCGTCCTCACTAAGGATCGCTTTCCGGCCCACGAGTACAACAAATTGGCGTCTAGGAAGATTGGCCCGGTTGAGGTCCTCGAGAAGATCAACCCCAACGCCTACCGTCTTCGCTTGCCACCGGGTCTTCGCACGTCCGACGTCTTTAACGTCAAACACTTGGTCCCTTACTTTGCTGGAGAACAGATCCTTCCTGATTCGAGGGCGAATCGCTCCGACGAGGGAGGGAATGATGGAGAACAGATCGCGGATTGAAGATTTCTTTATTGATTTATTTCCTTTATGATTTATTTACTTTTGGGCTTTATTATTCTTAGAACTTTATGGGCTTTTCAATTGCATTGAAACCCTAGCACCCTAGTATTTATACTTGTTCTTCGATTATGATACGCACGTTTAATATTATTGATAAAACCCTGGGATTTCCCAACCCTTCTCTTGCATTATTACGTTCCCGCTGCATCATATAGTCACGAGATTGGATTGCATATGTGAATATCAACGTTTGATATACTCATCTTGCACAATAAAAGCAAACCATCAATTGAACCCATTAATTCGACTAAACCATCAACGTTTCCAAAATTAGCATGATTGAATTTGGTGACTAGTTTGTAGTGGAGATCATGATGTTCAACATCGAACCCATCTTCAAATTCAAAAAAGTTGAACAAGTTTGGCCCATTCGGAAGGAGAGTCTCACAGATGATCAGCCCCGGGATTGATTTAGAAAGATGGGACTTCCCGAGTTTCAAGTAAATGGAGCCACGACTTGTGAACACACTTGCAACTTATAATGGTTCGCACGGGGAGTCTTGAGAGGATATCAATTACGGTTTCCGATGGTAAATTTTTGAATAAGTTTTGCTCCATCTCAAAACTTTACACCCTGTTCACTATGAAGAATTTAGCCTTATATTACCTGCTTACTTGTAGCACAAATTTTTGTATACACCAAATGTGCACTCGAATTTTTGAATCTAATTTCAAATTAGTTTTGATTTTTCAAAGCTAATTAAATAAATTGATCTTTGAAAAGTCAAAATTGATTTGAAATTGAACTCAAAATACAAATCTACAATATACATTTGAATGCACCCAAGAATCACAGGAAGCATAAACTATCATCAAATATTTTAATTGACCTAAAACTTTGCTCGCCCTTAAAAAATTATACATCCTTTCATCTAACCAAATACACATCCGATTTTAGGTCCATACGCTCTAAAACAACAACAATCATACCATCCATACTTCTCTTCCAACAATTAAGGTAAGAATCAATTTTAGATTTAAAAATATGGCATAAATACTTTCTTCAACAAATTTACCAATCCTTATACCTAAGCGAGAATTGCAAATTTGGAAAAAGAAAAACTAGGAATTTGGCAGAGTACCTGATGCTGAGGGTGGTGGCGTACTGTGAAAGTTATTTTTCTCATTAACAATGTTAGGTTACATATACACGTACAAAAGGATCGAAGAAAAAGGGAACAAACCCCCCGTATCAATCTAGCGTGAAATTAGCAAAACAGTCCCTGATCTCTGCGAAGATGAAAAGGTTTAATTTTTTATTTAAAATTAACCTACTTAACTTAATATATAGTCGAATAATTAATAACCTGATAACAGTCCAAAGTTGGCCCATTATATTAAAATGGGTTAATTGCAAAACAGATCACGAACTTTATAGTAATTATCAATTACAACATAAACTTTTAAAGTTTGAAATTTGATGAATGAACTAATTTTATATTGCAATTTGATACATGGTGTAAATTTTCGGCGATATGTACGCTTACGTGATAACTTTAGCCGATACCAAAGACGCGTCACATGTCACGTCAAATGCTAAATTTGTAAAAAAAAAAAAAAATATATATATATATATATATATATATATATATATTCAAAAAGTTCTTTTATATGTATTGCTCAAGCACATTTAATAGTGAATCATAAATATTGGTGATGTCTAGTTTATATAGAAAAAATATCTTACATCATACAAACTTGTACATATACTAGAAAATAATTTTTTTTACAATCTTTCATTATTATTAAACCGTGTTTGAGCAATGTTTTATAAAAATATATTTTTAAATTAAAAAAAAAAACGGTTTTTTTTCCTTCTCGATTTGATATTTGATGTAGCGTGTGGCATATTTTTGGTGCCGACTTCAGCCTCCACGTAGTTTTAGTATCACCGAAAATTTACACTATGTATTGAATTGCAATAATAAATTAGTTCGTGTATCAAATTGCAAACTTTATAAGTTCATGTTGTGATTAATAAAATTATAAATTTCGTGAATATTATTGCAATTAACCCTATAAAAATTAGCAATTTCGATAAAGTAATAAAATTATAATTTTTAAAACTTCTTTATAAATATACTAAAACTTCTATAAATTAATACTCTTTAAATTAATAAATTCTCTCGATCCCGACTTGAATCAATTCAAAATTTTACCAATAGCGATTAAATAATAAATAATAATTTTAAAAAAAATTGTTATATAAATTAGTGGTCCCATCAATATCATAAATTAATACTACCTATGTCCATGAAAAATAGGCTTGTTCTTTTGTGCGTGGTTTAATGCGATATGTCGGAGGGTATTACGAGATTTTTCGAAGTCCGTTTTTTAATAAAATGATCATTTATGAAAATTATGTGAAACAAACTTTCCATTAACAATAATATTATTAAAAAATGAACATCAGAAAATTCCGTAATACCCTCTGATATATTGCATTAAACCACATGCAAATAAACAAGTCTATTTTTTATGGACGAAGGGAGTAATTTTTTCAAATAATAAAAATAATTAGGCCAATTTAGTAAAATAAGGAGCTATTGACTGCTTCTTTTTAAACTTCAATTCTACTTGGATCACAATTCTAACAATTCTTATTCATCCAATGGTTCTGGCGTTGTATTTTCTAAATGCACTTTATTTTGTTGCCATAATCAAAATCACTTATAATTGTCTATTTTTTTATATCTAGTAATTCAATGCATATATTAGTTAAATGCACTCACTTTTATAAAAATATTTTTTTATTTAGCATACTGGAAAATCACTCCTTAAATTAAATTATTAATTTATAATTCCTTAAAATTACAAAGATAACAGGATAATTTAGTGAATTTTATCTCTAAATTAGCATTCTCGAACTGTGAAATATATATATATATATGGCAAAGTATTGTATAGACTATTTTCATGGTAAGACTTATGCTGAACCACTATTCATTTATACTTGGGTTAGATTAGCAGGTTAATGGGTTAGATTAACGGGTTGTATAAATACAGTACAGATGATCGATACTCCTGCCCATATTATTAATACTCCTGACCATATTATCGATACTATTGGCAAAGATTAACCATTTAAGAGTAGAGACTATGCCCATCAACTGGATTACCTTGAATTCAGTGCCCCAAGATCATTGCACTGCCAGCATCTACATTTAATATTTAAAGGTCGTCATTAATGGTTTAATAAAAATTATATTTTATGAAGTAAATCATATTTGTACAATATAATTTGATTTTGTGAAATTGTAGTTGAAATCGTAGCTAATGAAATATAAGACTCCAAATCTAAGATTGTGATTGTGGCTAATTGTCCAAGTTTGTGTTCGTAGTTAATTGAGATACGCAGAGAGGGAGAAGAGAAATAAAATTTGTGCTCATAACCTGTTTGATGAAATGCTTGTTAGAACTAAAATGAAATATAAATATATAATTTGTGTTCATAACCTGTTCGATTAAATGATGGTTAGAAATTGATATTTGTTAACTTTTGCCTTTTTAGTTGCCAGAGCCGTAAATTGGAATTTATCCTCTGTCCTGTGTTTTTTATCATTATACTTCGTCATTTTCATTTTCTACACTGTCAGGACTATGTTAACATATATATGGTGACAGGAGTATCGATAATATGTGCAGAAGTGTCATTTGTAAGGCCAGGGGTATCATTTATATGGTGCTCGTCTTTAAAAAAGTAAAATAAAAAGAATGTGAATGTTGACCTGGGGAGTGTAAAAAAAACACTAAATGGTAACTATGTATACCACATATCTCAATTTAGTTATGAGTATCAATTATTCTTCCAGGTGTATCGATAATATGGCCAAAAGTATTATTTATTGGGTCAGGAGTATCATTTATATTGTACTCGTTTAAAAGGAAAAAAGAATGTGAATATTGACCTCGGAGTGTAAAAAATACACTGAATGATTTCTAGTTATAACACATATCTTCATTTAGTTAGGAGTATCAATCATTCTTCCAGGTGTATTGATAATATGTGCAGGAGTATCATCACTTTGGCCAAAAGTATCATTTATAATGTAGAAGGTCTAATAGATTAATAACACGATACCCTTGACCCAATATTAATAACATGATACCCTTTCAGCTGTATATCCTCAAACCGGTACTTTTGCTACGGCGCTAGTGTATCGGTTTGGACGTTTTGATCTCGGCCGGTACAAAAACTCCCAAACCGGTGTTGAGCTCTCATTTCCGGCATGGCGGTGCGGCTCTGCTTCTTTCCATTTTCCGGCGTCGTGATTTCTGGTGTCGGCTTCGGCTTCGAGCGACAAAGTTGATCTTCAGTTTCCGGCATATCTCCATTAATACCGGCGGTGAGGAGAAGATTTTCGGCGTCAAGCCTGAAGCTTAATTGCTCCATTACCTTTTTTATCTCTCTTCGTATAAGGAATGAAGATGAAGATGGGCTGAACGAATTGGGTCACGCTTGTGTAGATTTACTTGATTTGTATATTTAATGAGTTGGGCTATATATTCATGGGCTGGATCAAAATTAAATGGGTCAAATGAAAAAAAATGGATAGTAGTTCATAGTATGAACTAATTTCATACAATACCTACTCTCTCTCTCTCTCTATATATATATATATATATATATATATATATATATATATCCTTAGCATCATCCATATGTTAATCAAATGCAAATGAAATATATGGGAAAATATCTGTAACTTTATTCGAGTTCAATGCTTTTAACACTTTAAAATGAATGAATGTCAATTTGTGTTAATTTATGAACAGCCATATTGTGAGACCTCTCACAAAATATTTTGCCAAAATTTTATTCATAAAAAATGAAATACCCGACATTACATCACATCCAAGTTACAAAATCTCACAATTAATCGAATTCGACAAAATGTTAATCTTACCATGGGATGGTGGGAATATAAAAAAAATAAGTATTACGAAAAGAAGGTTGTTTTTATATGTCACACAATGTGAGTAGTTCTAATGTTCATTTGAGTGCATGGCGTGCACTTAATTTTTTTGAGAAAAAAAAAATTAATTAGAAATCAGTAATACTCTAAGCAGGAATTAATGATACCCCAAAAAGTTCATTGATATCTAAAAAATAATCACTTATACACCAATCTAAAAAAATATATAATTTGGTGTGTTTGTGTGTATTTTGAAAATCCATCGTGGCCGGCGTCACATGAATCAATCGCTGGATAAATAGAATAAGGGCACGTTTGCTTTAATGGATATGATTGATAAATAATTACCCTTTGTTCATAGGACAATTAGTCCAACTCCTTTCATGTGTTAATTATGCCTATGACATTTATCTCGGACTAATATCACATAAACCAAACACATGATTGAATAGGATTAACGTATCAATCCCTTCTAATCCCATTAATCCCTTTTAATCCAACAACACAAACATGCCCAAGTGTTAAAATTTGTAATAGATTAGATACTGCAACATTTTGCAAGGTTTAAGATCACTACATACTTCTTCAACTTGCATAGAGTTGCATTTGAACAACAATCCTTAAAACTAACACAAAATATGAGGTGCTTCAGTATTTAAGCATAGATACCAGGATTCATTCAGCTAAGCAAAACATAAACTAAATGGACTAAAAACATAATAACAGATTGCAAGACATCTAGAGTGCTAACCCAAACATAAACATATATAGAAAGGCCTACTAATACGTGGATAATCAGAATGAGCTTACATCGAGGCCGAAGCTTTCGAGTGAGACAAAACTTGGGGTGTGACGGATTGAATTGAAATAGCATTTCTCCGGCTTTTCAAACACATCAACTTTGTGAGAAGTTTTAGTCCTGCTGGAGTAGTAGATGAACATTCCATTCCATTTTAACAGGATGTCACCATCTTTGAACATTTTGATAGGGTAAGCTCCTAAATTGAATCCATAAAACTCGAAAGAATTTCTCAGGACGAACTCCTTTGACCACGATTTCTCATTCCCATATTCTTTCATCAACCAAATGAGAATTTCATGAGATGAATTATTATAACAGAAACCTACGCAATCCCATAAAGTAAAGAGGCTCATGATACCAACGATTTCAAATTGTCTATTCCAAGCAAAAGGACCAGACAAGGTGCTAAATTCCTCTGTTTCAAGATCAAAACATGAAATCTTTGGGACGAAGGAGCCTTTGCTTACATGCGCCACCCAGTGAAGATTCCCATTTGCAAATACCCCAGTGCTTTGACCACTGTGCACGAGCAAGGGACGAGATGCATGCCATCTCCATGATCCTGTCCCAAGAGTGTACACAAAACACCCAGCTTCAAAAGTCCGCCAGTCCCGTGTTTCTTGGAAAATCGTAACCACCTTATACTGGCCAGTCATTTTGCTCGATCCAAATCCGTATGTGGCAGATTCACTACAGGGGTTGAGAGGACAAGGAGGAAGACTGATATAGTCACGAGTGATTGGATTGCATATGTGAAGAGCATTAGATTTGGAGTTTGATGCGCTCAGCTTGCACAATAAAAGCAAACCATCAACTGAACCCATTAACTTAACTGCAACATCAACGTTTCCAAAATTAGCATGATCGAATTTGGTGACTAGTTTGTAGTGGAGATCATGATGTTCAACATCGAAAGGAAAGTCTCGCAGATGGTCAGCCCCGGAGTTGATTTAGAAAGATGAGACTTGACAAACTCCGGAGTTTCAACTAAATGGAGCCACGACTTGTGAACACACTTGCAGCTTATATTGGTTCGCACGGGGAGTCTTGAGAGGATATCAATCACGGTTTCTGATGGTAACTTATTGAACAAATCTTGCTTCATCTCAAAACTTACACCCTGTTCAAAGGAAATAGGCAGGAGTGTTAATAAGAGGCATTTCAACTTTACCAATCAATTTTTATTTTATTTTTTGAGGAATTTAGCCTAATATTACATGCTTTCTTATATACTAGAGGCATAAAATATCATCAAATATTTTGATTTTTGAACAAATCATCTCAAAACTTTACACCCTGTTTACAGGAAATAGGTACGAGTCTAAACTGTTACGAGTATTAATCTGAGGAATTTAGCCTTATATTACTTGCTTTCTTATACACTAGAGGCATAAACTATCATCAAATATTTTAATAGACCTAAAATTCTTTCGACCCTAAAAAAATGTAAATCATTTTCATCAAACCAAATGGCAAATGCAGATCCGATTCTAGGTCCTTAAGCTCTAAAACAACAACAATCATACTATCCAAACTTCTCTTCCAACAATTAAGACAAGAATCAATTTAAGATTTAAAAATATGGCATAAGTATATTATTATTCAACTGTGTAAACAAATTTATCAATCCTTATACCGAGCTATTGATCAAGGACAAAACCCTAAGCTAAGCCGGAATTACGAATTTGGAAAAAGAAAAACTAGGAATTTGGCAGAGTACCTGAGACTGAGACTGAGGCTGGCGCCGCGGCGGGGGTGGTAGCGTACTCATCTCTCTCAAAACTCAAAAGTAAAGATGAAAAGGTTAAAAAAAATTCAAATAAACCAGGTACAGTAGTAAACCTACCGACTTTAATAGTCGAATAATTAATAACCTGGCCCAGGTTAAATACATTTCCATATTTTGTGAATACACCACACTCAAAAAACTATTCCCGAAAATTGGCAAAATTTTCAATTTTTGGGTGGAGTGTATTAACAAAAGATAAGGGTGTGTATTACCTGGCCTAATAACCTGATAGTAATAATTTTCAAAAGTCCAAAGTTGGCCCATTACATAAATTAACCATCTCGATAAATAATAAAAGTCTAATCACATTAAATCCACCACACTATCCTATAAACTATTAATTTTTTTTCTTTAGTACATACAAACTATTAAATTTTATCAAATAAATCATTAAATTTAAGTTTTAATTAATTTATAAGACTGTATTTAGATAGAGTCAGTTGAAATTCAAGGGATTTAAAAATCTATGAATTTCAAAGAACATTGTTTTTCTAAATATTTAAATTAATTCATTTTGAATTAGGATTAAAATTAAGTATTTATTAACAAAATCACAATAAAATATTTAGAGTGATTTGTGCACCCGAGCACATAGCATGGTATGATTTTGAATCCAATTTCAAATTAATTTTTCACTTTTCAAAGTTCATTAAGTAAATTAGACTTTGAAAAGTCAAAATTAATTTAAAATTAGACTCAAAATTCAAGTATATTCTATGCACTTATTGTGATTTTGCTAGATAAACAAAGGATGCGAGACTGCTTTGGAAAGATGCGACTCGACGAACTCCTGAGTCTCTATTAAATGGAGCCACGACTTGTGAACACACTTGCAACTTATAAGCGTTCGCTCGGAGAGTCTCGAGAGGATATCGACGACGATTTCTGATGGTAAGTTTTTGAACAGCTCTTTGTTCGTTTTGGGATGGATTGGACTGTTTCTGTAACTCATCTCAAATCTTTACTCCCCTGTTTTCAATGGAAATAGGCAGAGTCCTATATGTTAGGGAAAATGTTTTTTTATCTTATAACTTGATCACTTTTTTATTTTCGGCCTGCTGACTTTCAATTTTTTATTTTAGTCCTGTAATTTTACCTCTTTTAGTTTTTCGTTCTGCTGACTTTCAAATTTTGATTTTCATCCTGTAACTTATATATTCTTTTGATTTTGGTCCTACAACCTACTAACCCTTATAGGACTAAAATAAAAAAGCGGAAAAGTTACAGGATTAAAATAAATAAAAAAAAGGTAAAGAAGTTATAGGACTAAAATCAAAATTTGAAAGTCAGCAGGTCAAAAATAAAAAAAAATATGTAAATTATAGAACTAAAATCAAAATTTGAAAGTTAGTAGAACGAAAATTAAAAAGGTAAAGTTACAGGACGAAAAAAAAAATATCAATTTCATGTTAAAGTGTTAATTTAACTTATATATTACATGCTTTATTATAGACTAGAGGCATAACTATCATCGACTACTTTTTAATCGAACTGAAATTCGTTATACTTTAGAAAAATCTACATCAAATACATCAAACCGAATGTCCATTCGATTTTAGGCCTAAAACTCTAAAACAACAACGATTTTTTTTTTGGGCGGGACTTGCTAGCGAAATGATGGGAAGTTTTATGATAGTAATTAATATGACCACGGTTATTAGCACTAGCCTCTTTGTTAAATACCCTACCCGGATGAATACACTATCAATTTTTCAAAAAAATTGAAACATTTTCGGCAAAAAATTCCGAAAATAAACATAAAATTTGAATTTTTTTTCCGAAATATTGTGAATTTAGTTATTTTCGGAAAAAAAGTTCGAAAAAATGAAAAAATTTCGAAAAAAAAGTTCGAAAAAAAATAGTGTATTCATCCGGTAGTGTTTTTAACAAAGGGACTAGTGCAAATAACCTGCGCCAATTAATATAAGAGAAATAGCTAATAATATTTTGGGCCGGACTTGCTAGCGAAATTGACGTGGACCTTTTTTAATTAGAAGGGAGTGTGACGTGAACCTAATTTATTGATTTGGAACATTACACAAGTACTACCACCAGAGTATGTATAAATTTCAGACTATTTTTTAAAGTTTTCGTCAAAAAAGACATTTTCTAAAATAAAATAACTGTAATTGAAAAAAAGGACCAAATCAGAATTTGAACAAAGTTGCAGGATACTTTGTCATGTTTTTCCAAATTTATGCATTAATTAATGAAACATAAGGGTTTCGTGCATCAAATATAAGTGATTTTTATTCAATTCAAACTTGTGATGAGTAATATCTTAATTAATAAATTATTAATTTATTGATTAACTATTACCTCCCAAAATTAATATTATAAGACGAGACAATATTAATTATTAGAGTTTCTGTCAAGATTGGAAATTAATGCTAAGTACTGTTCTCAAAGGGATCATAATTAGGAGCAGTTACAATATGCACAAAGTTCAACCATTAGAGCATAACAAAAAAAAAAAAGAAAAAAATTCTATCCTCATTTGCTATTTGATTTTTTTTTTTTTCATCAGTCATCATCATATATTCTTAGCAACTCCTATGTTTTAAACAAGGTGTTGTCTAATTAGATCATAAATTACAAATGTCTGAAAAAGCTTTATTGATATTTCGCGCAGCAATTCACATCGATGTAATAAAAAGGAAGGATCTACGACAATGACGGAATGCCTTGAATAATAAGCCCGTTTTCCTAGGAGAGTCTCCCGAAATGTTCCCTCTTTGCCTTTAATTATGTCCGAAAATGACTTGTATCTGTATGCTTTATTTTTACCGTCCCTAGATAGTTACCCGTGAATTTCATTATCAAGAAGTGTATCCACCGTCTCTTGTACTAATTTATCTTGACATATTACTATTCTCCCGGCGTAGATCTACTTGTTAATAGATTGGTTAGAGTATTGTTCGATAGATAATCTTCTATAGAGTTCATTAATATGCGAGCTCATTAATTTACTCCTATCTATCTGAATGATGGGTCTTAACTCAGAAGAACTGGTAATAGACATAAAACCTTCCTTTCTGATCTATATTTGTTCGAAGAAAATGTGAGTCTAACCAAAAAATCACCATGCTAAAACTAGTTGACTCATCAATATAAATTCGACTGGCTTTCTCAAATTCACCGAATCAGAATGTGATTAAATATTTTCCATCTTTAAACTTCTGAGTTAAGGAACGCATGGCGTGTGATCGATTACTCTGTCCCTTTATTAGCTTAATGTCCATATATGAATATTCTTACTTTTTTATCGGTAAAAAATAAAATTTTAAAGTAGGTTTTGCATTAGACTATTTCATACAAAGTTTTAACACTTTAGAAGAAATGAATGTCAATTTGTGTTAATTTACAAACAATCATATCGTGAGATCTCTCATAAAAAAAATTCCAAAATTTTATTCACGAGAAATGGAATACCCAACATTACATCATATCCAAGTTACAAAATCTCACAATAAAGACAAAGTGTTAATCTTACCTGGTAGGAGTATACAAAAAAGTAAGTTTTAAGAAAGAAGGTTGTTTTTCATATTCCACACTAGTTCTAATGTCCGTTCGAGTGCATGGTGAGCACTTGAATTTAAAAATAAAAAAATAAAAAAAATCTCAATTAGAAATCAGTAATATCTCAAGGAAGAATTAATGATACCCCAATAAGTAGTTAGTGATATCTTAAGAAGTAATTAGTGATACTCCAAAAAGTAATCACTAATTCACCAATTGAAAAACACATACAGTTCGGTGTATTTAAAAAAATCATAAATGAAGTCAAAATTGAGCTTAAAATTCAAGTTCGTGCTAGAATTTGTGACACAACATACATTACATATTACTGTGTAACACAAATATTTGTGTTTCAATAAAATAAAATAAAAGTCTTCCTCTAAAAATAAATTTGTGTTTCAATAAAATAAAATAAAAGTCTTCCTCTAAAAATAATTTTGGAGCATTAATTAATTACTTTTCGGTTTCTAATAATTTTCCATAACGACTTTTTATAAATCAAACCTTTTAAGATAAAAAAATTCAATCAAGTTTCCAATCTCCATAACTAGTAATCGCATATATCAAAATTAATAAAAATTTCCATAAACTATACCCAACGGTTAAATTTGACAGTCAAGAATCACTTTTCATACATTAGATTTCCTAATAAACTTCGCTTATATACATGTATCATAATTAATTATCATAGATCATGTACTAAAAATTACATTACAGATTAAATGAAATGAAAATGAATGTATCATCGATCCCGCTAACTTTAAAATTTAAAATTTAGTTCAAAGGTCTGCGTCCTATCTACCCCTCTATAGAAGAAGTGAATTTGAAGAATCATTGGACCAAAAAGAATACACTATAATACTTCGTTCTCAACTATATAGCAACATTTCTTATATATTTTTTATGCTTTAATTTAATTTATACTAGTTTCTTGTCCTGAACAATCTGTAGAAATTAAGAACTAATGATTTTTTTAAATTTTATTTTGGCACAGACTCAGAAGCATGCAGGTTAGAGCAAGAGCACACACTTGCAGCAAATGGATATATAACTAATATAAGTTAACTGTTCTTCAATGAATTTTTAGTATGAGAAACTTGTAGATAATACTCAACATGTAATGATTTCTTGAACACTGAAATATATGGATTAGGATCACCTACTGGGCATTAAACCCAACACGGTATGCTGTGCTTTCGGGACGGCGTCGTTCTCTATTTTTTTGTTATAGAAAATCGTCTTCTACTTTTTTTCATAGTTTTCGTTTGAGCAAACACCATGTTTTAATTCTTCTTCATTTTTAATGCTTCTTTTACTTATTCATTATTTTTTAAGATTTATATAATTTGTTCATTATTTATATTTGAGTAGTTCTAATGTGTACCCAAGTGTATACTATATATTTAGAATTTAAAAACTCAACTGTCAAAAGTATGAAAAACACACACTTCGATATGAACTGTATTTTTTGAATCAGCATAATCAACAATACTTCAATTAGTAATCAACAATACCCTAAATAATAATCAACAATACTTCTAGGAATAATCGACAATACCCTAATAATAATCAACAATACTCCTAGCAATAATCGACAATACCCTAAATAATAATAAAAAAAATACTCCAAGCAATAATCGACAATACCCTAAGTAATAATCAACAATACTCCAACATTTTCTTAATTATATAATTTTAATTGAAAAAATCAAAATTGAATTTTAAAATGAACTTAAAATCCATGTGCACATAATATGCATTTGGGAGCATGTTAAAATTTGTGTTTATATTTCTCTATCATTTCTTTATAAGCATTGTTAATGTTGTTGACAGTGAAGTATTCACTATTTACTTTAAAACAACATGAATTTGTCCTTTCTTCACATTAACTAATATTTTATGATCAAATGTTGTTTTAGATGTTTTGACATGCAGATTGAAGATCCAGAAGGATCTACAAGAATCTGGAATACTCAATGTTACAGTGAAGATTGCAACATTGGTTGCAACATAAAGCGGTTACGGGTTCCAGAAGGTTCTACAAAGACCTACAAGGACCTACACGATCCAGGCTTTTTCAGAGGACTTAGAAAGATTTAGATCAGGCGATTGCAGTCAAAATAATCAAAATAAAGATAAGATCATGGACGGTTGAATAAAAGATCATAGAGGAAGTTATATGGGAAGTCATTTGAGGATGAAGATTTTCATCTATAAATAGAGGTCGAAATTTTCAATGCCAGAGTGTGGAATAATCGAGTACACCTACTCTAGTGTCAATCCTGAGTTCAATGGTGATAGGACAATTATTTCAACTTTTATGTTATGCCTAGAAGTTTGGTACATCTCGTATAACTTGCGATCAATAATATATCTTTAGATAGAGAGATCATCGATATAGTGAGAGATCAACTTTGACGGTGTATAGTTTATACACTTAGCCAATTTAAATTTGATAGGTGATATCGAGTCTTGTTTCCGTTGTGAACGATTTTACTCTTCACACAACTTTTGTATCACCACCTTTGTTATAATGGACGTTTCATCGTAAGGCTAGCACACGCTATTTTATATAGTTTGTGTTAAAAAGTTATTCCATCTTGCAATCATGTGTTTTAGTCTTCCGCTGTTCTAGTTTATACTCTGTTTTCCAGATTGTTGTAGTGATTATTTTAACATTCAATACAACATCTACACTTAACACACACGACACACCCCTAATTGATATCAGAACAATCTGATATCATACATTGGGACTTACAAGCATGACTTTTATTATTTGTTTATGCTTTTATTTTTTTCACATAAAATTCACATAATTCTCTCATGACATTATTATTTATACATAATATCATAAAATAATAATAATAATAAATTAAAAATATTGGATAGGTTGAAATTGTTCAATCACTACATGAAAATAAAATTTGTACATGTAAATTTGTCATCCCAATAAAAATAATTTCATTTTTAAATAATAGAAATTGCCTACATTGTTTTATCTATAATTTTTTTTAAACATTTAGGTGTTTTTATTCTACATACTACCTATAAAAATTACCTATGAATTTCATTTTTCGTAAACAATTTGCTTGAAGGTATTTAAAGAAGGAAAATACCTATATTATTAGAAAATTGTGTAGACACGTTGTAGACAATCCTTACTATTTAAAGATATAATAAATTTCGTGAAAAACATAATGAAATATTTTGGAGATCATTTTTAATTTTATTATAGTGAATGAAGATTAACAATAAAGATATAGGAAACAAAATTACACATAGAAAATATAAAAGAAAGGCATCTTATAAAAAATTGTATTGAATATATATCCATTAAAATATTAATTGGTCAATTTATTTATTTTGTTTTATAATTTGTTATTAGACACAAAATTGAAAATAATATTATAAATTAATGAACTAACAATGGGAATATTCAAATTACCTCATGCAGTCATGCAAACTTAAAAGTCGAAAGTTATGAAGGAATAGAAGTTAGAGAAGAAAAATAAATAAATGGAACAAAAAATAAATTATCTAGGGGCGCACAAGCAAAATTATTAAAGATAAAAAAAGAAAAGACAATAATTATTAATAAAATGATGGGAACGACGCCGTTTAAGAAGCACATCATACAATGTTGGGTTAATTCCACAGCAGAGGATCCCGAAAGATATATATGAATTACATCAAAATCAATTCTTGTACATCATATCGATCAAAGTAACAATTTATCCTCGATTTCTAATTTTATGACACTACTAGAGAAAACATGCTTGAATTTTTTTGGGCAGGACTTGCTAGCAAAATGATGGAAAGTTTTATGATAATAATCAATATCAGAGAAATAGCTAATACTAAAAACAATTAGTATCAATTATCAAATTTTCTGACACTAAATATAGTGTATATCATAAATAAAATTGATACTAAAATTAATTAGTATCTGAATTTTTTTTTTTTCGAGACAAAAGTTGTAGGCCAAATTAGATAAGTGTCAGATATTAAAAATTAATACTAATGCGTATATTTAGTATCAAAATTATTTTCTAATACAAAAATTCTAATTCTAAAAAATTTATTTCTCGTAGTGGACCAAAATTGAACGCTAGACAATTAAAAAACTATTTATAAATATTGTGAGGTTAAATTTATGAAAAGATTTTCTTATTTGAGTTTGTAAGAAATAGTAAAAATGAAACTGCTTTTCTAAACAGGTTACAATTTTCAAATCCTTCCTTCGGACAATATTATACTTTATTTATTGGACAAGTAGAGTTTTTCAATCGGATTGACAATCTATCATGGGCCGGTGTCACATGAATCAATCACCGAATAAATGGATTAAAAGTATCAATCCCTCCTAATCCAACGATACAAACAATGCCCGAGTGTTAAAATTTGTAATAGATTAACTATTTTATAATTTTGCAAGGTTTAAGATCACTACATACTTCTTCAACTTCCATAGAGTTGCATTTGAAAAGTGGTTCTTAAAACTAACACAAAATATGAGCTGCTTTAGTATTTAAACATAGATACCAGGTTTCATTCAGCTAAGCAAAACATATACTAAATGCACTAAATACATAATAACAGATTGCAAGGCATTTAGAGTGCTGATGTGTGGATAATCAGAATGAGCTTACATCGAGACTGAAGCTTTCGAGTGAGACAAAACTTGGGGTGTGAGGGATTGAATTGAAATAACATTCCTCCGGCATTTCAAACATATCAACTTCGTGAGAAGTTTTAGTCTTACTGGAGTAGTAGATGAACATTCCCTTCCATTTTACCATGATGTCACCATCTTTAAATACTTTGATAGGGTAAGCTACTGAACTGAATCCATGATACTCAACAGAATTTCTCAGGACGAACTCCTTTGACCACGATTTCTCATCACCATACTCTTTCATCAACCAAATGACAATTTCATTAGCTGATGTATTATAACATAAACCTACATAATCCCCTGAAGTAAAGAGGCTCATCCTACCAAAGCTGTGAAACTGTCCATCCTGAGGAAAAGGACCAGACAAGGTGCTAAATTCCTCTGTTTCAAGATCAAAACATGAAATCATTTGGAGGAATGAGCCTTTGCTTACATCAGATGCCACCCAGTGAAGATTACCATTTGCAAATACCCCAGTGCTTTGACATCTGTACACAAGCAAGGGACAAGATGCATGCCATCTCCATGATCCTGTCCCAAGAGTGTACACTTGACACTCAGCTTCAGATTGCCGCCACTCTTGTGTTTCTTGAATATATTTACGATCATGGAAAATCCTAACCACCTTATACTGGCCAGTCATTTTGCTCGATCCAAATCCGTAGACAGATCGCTTACAGGAGTAGAGAGGACAAGGAGGAAGACTAATATAGTCACGAGTGATTGGATTGCAGATGTGAAGAGCATTAGGTTTGGATTTTGATGACCTCGCCTTCCACAATAAAAGCAAACCATCAACTGAACCCATTAATTTAACTAAACCATCAACGTTTCCAAAATGAGCATGATTGAATTCAGTGACTAGTTTGTAGTGGAGATTGTGATGTCCAACATTGGACCCATCTTCAAATTCAAAAAATTTGAACATGTTTGGCCCATCCGGAAGGAGAAACCCATAAATGGTCAGCCCCGGGGTCGCCTTAGAAAGATGAGACTTGATAAACTCCTGAGTTTCAACTAAATGGAGCCACGACTTGTGAACACACTTGCAATTTATAATAGTTCGCACGGGGAGTCTTGAGAGGATATCAATCACGATTTCTGGTGGTAAATATTTGAACAAATCTTGCTTCATCTCAAAACGTACACACTGTTCACAGGAATAGGTAAGAGTCTTAACCGTTGCGAGTATTAATCTGAGGAATTTAGTCTTAAATTACATGCTTCCTTATATACTAGAGGCATCATATATCATCAAATATTTTAATTTTGTAACAAATCTTGCTTCATCTCAAACTTTACACCCTGTTCACAGGAAATAGGAACGAGTCTAAACTGTTACGAGTATTAATCTGAGGAATTTAGCCTTATATAACTTGCTTTCTTATACACTAGAGGCATAAACTCTCATCAAATATTTTAATAGACCTAAAATCCGTTCGACCCTAAAAAAAATGTAAATCATTTTCATCAAACCAAATGGCAAATGCAGATCCGATTCTAGGTCCTTAAGCTCTAAAACAACAACAATCATACTATCCAAACTTATCTTCCAACAATTAAGACAAGAATCAATTTAAGATTTAAAAATATGGCATAAATATATTCTTCAACTGTGTAAACAAATTTAACAATCCTTATACCGAGCCTATTGATCAAGGACTAAACCCTAACCTAAGCCCGAATTATGAATTTGGAAAAAGTAAATCTACGAATTCGGCAGAGTACCTGAGATGAGGGTGGCGCCGCGGCGGGGGTGGTAGCGTACTGGTGTCTCTCAAGAGTGAAGATGAAAAGGTTAAAAATATTCAAATAAACCAGGTACAGTTGTAAACATACTAACTTAAGAGTCGAATACTCAATAACCTGATAGTAATAAAAAGCCCAAAGTTGGCCCATTACATAAATTAGTCATCTCGATAATTAATAAAGAGTATGTATAGAGTGAAATTGGTTCATACATGAATTCTTAAAGGGTAATAGTTGTTTTCACTAAAGAGTATTAGTTGTTTTTACTGAAGGTATTAATTATTTTCAATTAAGAGTCTTAGTTTGTTTACAATGAACAACTTAAACTCTTCAGTATAAATAAGTAATACTCTTCCGTGAAAACAGTTAATACTCTTTAGTGAAAACTAATATTCTTCAATGATTCATATATAAACCATTTTCACTCTATATATTGTCATTAATAAAAGAATATGCATAGGGTGAAATTAGTTAATACATGAACCAATGAAGGGTATTAGTTGTTTTGAATAAGGTATTAGTTGTTTTCACTGAACAACTAAGACTCTTCAGTGTAAATCAGTAATATTATTCAATAAAAATAACTAATACTCTTTAGTGAAAATAATTAATATCCTTCATTGATTTATGTATAAACCAGATTCACTCTATACTTTGTCTTAATAAAAATACGTATAGAGTGAAATTGGTTCATTCATGAGTTATCAAAGAGTATTAGTTGTTTTTCGTGAAGAATATTACTTGTTTTTACTATAAACAAACTAAAACTCTTTAGTAAGGGCAACTAGTACTCTTCAGTGAAAGAAAAAAAAATTAATACCCTTCAATTGTCCATATATAAACCATTTTCACTCTATGCTTTGTCAAAGTCTAATCACAATAAATTAACCACACTATCGGCGATTTTACATCTACACCACCAATTTTTTCTTTCTTTTGGCACTAACGCATACAAATTGTAAAAAATTGATACATAAAATCACTAAAACTTAATATCTAACTAATTTTTCCCTATTGAACAGACTTTTAACTATGTCTCCCCTCTTACTCCACCAACAACCATTTGTTGTCTACTTCTATTCCAAAATTGGGGCATGACACTAACAATGGTGTCACCATTGGAACACGTCTTCCCCTAACATATCATTTTTATTATAAGGGCATTGATGGAAATAAATTTTCATTCTCATTACCATTGAAAAATTGCTAACTAAGCGCCCCCTAAATACAGACGGAGTTAAAGGTTTTTCTTTTTCTTTTTTCAAGCGGAAAAATGGAAGGTTGTTTTTTTTCAAGCGGGAAAATGGATGAAAGGTTAAAACAAGAGTTGCTTGTTTAAACAGGTTGAAAATTCCCTTAGATAAATACAAATTAGATTTTCTTTTTCAGCAAAGGAGAGTAAAATATTACTCTCTCCTATTAATACTTCGCCCTAATTAAAATATATGTCAGTTATTCACATCATTGCAATTTAAATGTTACTTTGCACTTTCTATACTAATCAATTATATTCCTTTCTAATATATCCTTAAACTAATTGAAAATAATTTAGATAATAGTAATACTTTTCAAAATTTTATTTAGAATTCCAAAGCAAATAATTAAGGGTATAGTAATAATTACTCACTTTAAATTGATGCACACATATTGAAAAAATATTTAGTTTATTATTTTATTTTTAATAAATATTTGCCCTTTTTACAAAAGAACTTATTATTTGAATATTTTAATTATTTTAGGGAGTAAATTTGGAAAAAAATGTGCATTAAATTTACATTAAAAAGTGCAAAATGTCATATAATTTAAAAAAAAAATAAAAGATCAAAACATAATTTAATTTGAATAGGAGATAGTAATTTTCTTAAAATGTGTGTATTGATGTGAAATGACATATATTTTGAATAGGAGTGAGTACTAAAATACATAGGAGAATTAATTTTTTGGCTTTTTTTTAATGTTCAAATTTTCTTATTAGGCCTTACAAAAAAAAAATCTTGATAGGGAATTGGAAACGTAATAAAACACGAAGCACAGTATTCTTTTGTTAATAAGTCATACTACATTTATAAATCCTTGACAGGGTCTTGTACACACTGAGGAGGCGTTTGGTTAGCAATTATTCAATAGTAATGGGAATGAAAATTATTTTTCATCTATACCCCTATAATGTTGAGAGAAGATTTACTACCACTACAAGAAAAATAACTTTTAGTGACCATAATCTTGTCATGTCATGTCACTATTGTTTTTCTAGTTAAATTTTTTTTTATGATAGAAAGCAAGTTTTAATGACATGATCCTGTCATTAAAGATTGTCACATGTCATTAAAAAATTTAGCTAGAGAAGTTATAATGACAAGATTAATGTCACTTAATGTCAATTTTTTTGTAGTGTACGAAACAAATACGAAATTAATACTCGTACGTAACCCGATCCTTTGTATTTATCATTTGCCGGTGATGCGATCTAATCACGAGGATTAATGGTTGTTTAATCTGTTTTAGGAATTACCAAACAAATACAACTAATACCCTTCAATAGAAAAAATTAATACTCCTTAACAAAAAGATTACTCTTTAACATAAAAAATAATATTTTTCAATGATACATATATAAACTATTTTCACATCTATACTTTGTCTTTTCTAGATGATGTGATTAATTAATATTAAACCTGTTTTGGCAATGTTTCATGATTTTTGCACGTGAGCCGCTATAGCAATCGAAAACTTGTTAAATTGTCCAAAAAAAAAAAAAAATATAGGAAAATCATGCATTAATCTAGCCGACAATTTGGCAACGAATCACATTCAAAATTGAAGAGACAAAGGTAAAATCATTATTGGAGAAAATACTTCAAGAGTCAATTCAGAAGTCCTTTAAAATCCTATGAGTTTGGATGAGATTGTTGGTATTTATAAAAACAACTAAAAAGTCCTTCAAAATCCATCTAACACAACAATCCTTTAAAATACTTATATTATTTAATACCAATGGATTTGTTTTAAATAGTAAAAGTCTCGAATGAATACCAATGGATTTTAATGAACTTTTTAAAAAATCTTAAAAATCCAGATTAAATACTAGTTGATTGTTTTTAAGTGACATTAAATTATGATTACCAGTGGACTTTTTTTTTAAGCGGGCTTTTTTAAGAAAAAAAAGTCTTTTAATATCCTAATCCAATACACCCCCCTAAATAAACACAATAACTGACTTAGGGGATGCTTGATTAACCATAGTTCAATAATAATGATTTAAAAAAAAATTAATGTAATTAAAATGGTTATGAGATCAAAAAGATTGCACCCCCTCCAAAATAATATAATCACTACCTCATTTTGATTATCATTTTCTTCTCCTAGAATTATTCTCTTCAATCACTCCCTTATTATCCAATCAACAACCATTTGTTATCCAATTTTATTGCAAAAATGGGGCATAACACTATCAATGCAACCATAATTTAGACAATCTTTCTCAAGCATATTATTTTAAGAGTTGGTCTTGTATGAGACCGTCTCATGGCATGAGACAATGAGAATTGATGTAACTAGGGCATTGACTCATTAATACTTTTGTAGAAGTAGGTGTTAATTTGTGTTGTCTCATACAACTTTTTGCCTTATTTTTATTAGGGGGTAATTATGAAAAATAAATTTTCATTTCCATTGAAATATTTGAACCAAGTGTCCCTTTGATTTTTACTGTGATTGTAAGACTGGTCTTTCATTTAATATGACTAGTTAAGTATAACGTCGTTGCATGTTGTATTTAAGTAGTTAGAAAATTTACGATGAACCTCTTTTATGCATTATAAAATACTCTAGTTTAAATTTTTGTTATTGTGTGTACTATATTTATTTTGAGAATTTTTTTTGTAAACATTTTCCCTTTGTATTAAAAGTAACCGTAAAACACCAACCATTGTCAGATAGTATATACTTAAACAATGAAGGTGACTATACTATGAAACGGAGTTGGAACAAATACTTTTTCTTTATATTAGAAATTACAATAAAATACCACATTGAAAGATAGTATTCATCTAATAAGTTAAGGTAATTATACGATGAAATAAAGCTGACACGAATGTGGTTATCAAAAGCTCGAAAGAGACATTATTGTCGCCCTTTAGATTGATTTCAAACGAATGCAGCCATCTTCTTCAAAGACTCGAAAGAATAGGGGGAAGTGGGTTTGGGTATTTTTGCACAACTAGAAAGAGGATAGATGCGCCATTATCTTTCTGTATCGTATGCATATTACAAATGGTTTAAGTTAACATACAGTGCATTCTTCTTTGCCATCAAGATTCGAATAAGATGAAAACAGAGGGAGATGAAAATTAGCTTTAAAAAAAGTTAAATTTGGAATTGGCGAATTAGCTCTTTAAAAAGACATTCCAATTGACAAATTCTCTAAATCGTTTAAAAGGAATACAAAGGAAAAATGCAAGTATTTTTTAATAAGAATTTGTCTACTGCGAAACTTGTTCATTAGTATATAATTGATACCATTTTATGAACTTATTGATATCATATATAACACTTTATACTGTAATTTTAATTTATAATTTCCTAATAATGACAACTTGCATAGAGTAGAGAGCACTGCCACTCTACATTTGAAAAGTAGACATTAAAATTAAAATGATAACTTATATAAAATATGAGCTGCTAATCTTTGATACATATGCTACATTCATACTTGCTCCGTCTCCAAAATTTGGTCCTATTACATTTTGCAAATTAGTTAAGAAATTTGAAAAAATATGTAAAAAGTAAGAATATTGTGTCACATCATTATTTTAAAAATGTTGTGTGTGTATGTTGAAAAATATGGATAAAGTTTATTATTTCTATTTTAGGCAACATAACTATCTTTTTGGGACGGCATAATAAGACAACCAAGATCATTTTCAAGGAAGGGGGAGTGTATGCTAAACACACAAAAAAGACAATTTCAAATTGTAAGGTATGTGGATGATCAAAATGAGCTTACATTCTAGAGGCCGAAGCTTTTGAGTGAAAGAAAGCTCGGGGTGTGAAGATTGATTAAATATTGGGAAAAATACATTTTTTTTGTCTTTTAATTTTAATTGATTTTGATTTTCATTCTGTTAACTTTGGAATTTTGAATTTCATTCTATAACTTACAAACATTGTGTTTTTCATCATGTTAACTTTGGAATTTTAGACTTAGTCCTATAACTCACAAAAAAATGTGTTTTTCGTCCTATAACTTACAAAAAATTATGTTTTTTGTCCGGTAAATCTGACGTGGCACCAATTTTTTGTAAGTTATAGGATGAAATTCAAAATTCCAAAGTTAACAAGACAAAAAATAATTTTTGTAAGTTATAAGATGAAATTCAAAATTTTAAGCTAACAGGACGAAAACCAAAATCAACCAAAGTTAAAGGACAAAAAAGTGTATTTTCCCTAAATATTGTGATGTTAAATTTATGAAAAGATTTTCTTATTTGAGTTTGTAACTAATAGTAAAACCACTAAAAAAATGAAAGATAGCAAATTCTAAGTGTCACCGGGAGTAATAAGTAGTGGCAACAAATTAATTATGACTCGCAGGTTAAAAAGTGAAGCTGCTTTTCTTTTCTTTTTTCCAGCTGGTTACGATTTTAAAATCCTTCCTGAAGACGATATATACTTTATTTTATAGAATAAGTAGAGTTTTTCAATGGGGTTGACCGGTGTCACATGAATCAAATTGCCGAATAACACAAACATGCCCAAGTGTTAAGATCATTACACACTTCTTCGACTTGCATAGAGTTGCATTTGGACAGTAGTCCTTAAAACTAACACAAAATATGAGCTGCTTCAGTATTTAAACATAGATACCAGGTTTCACTCAGCTAAGAAAAACATAAACTAAATGCACTAAAAACATAATAACAGATTGAAAGGCATTTAGAGTGCTAACCCAAACATAAACATATATAGAAAAGCGTACTATTACGTGGGTAATTAGAATGAGCTTACATCGAGGCTGAAGCTTTTGAGTGAGACAAAACTTGGGGTGGGACGGATTGAATTGAAACAACATTTCTCCGGCATTTCAAACTCATCAACTCTGTGAGTAGTTTTAGTCTTGATGGAGTAGTAGATGAACATTCCATTCCAGTTTAACAAGATGTCACCATCTCTGAATATTTTGATAGGGTAAGCTTTTGAATTGAGTCCATGATACTCGAGAAAATTTCTCAGGACGAACTCCTTTGACCAAGATTTCTCATCCCCATATTCTTTCATCAACCAAATGACAATTTCCTTAGCTGATGTAGTATGACATAAACCTACGCAATCCCCCAAAGTAAAGAGGCTCAGCGGACCAACGCTGTGAAATTGTCCATTCAGAGGAAAAGGACCGGACAAGGTGCTAAATTCCTCTGTTTCAAGATCAAAACATGAAATAGTTTGGAGGAAAGAGCCTTTGCTTACGTAACACGCCACCCAGTAAAGATTCCCATTTGCAAATAGCCCCCGTGCCATCTCCATGATCCCGTCCCAAGAGTGTACACATAACACTTGGCTTCAGAATTCCGCCACTCCTGTGTTCCATGAATATATATACGATCATGGAAAATCCTAACCACCTTACACTTGCCAGTCATTTTGCTCGATCCAAATCCATATGTGGCAGATTGACTATTGGAGTGAGGACAAGGGGGAAGAGTGATATAGTCACGAGTGACTGGATTGCATATGTGAAGAGCATTAGGTTTGGAGTGTAATGCGCTAAGCTTGCACAATAAAAGCAAACCATCAACTGAACCCATTAATTTAATGGAACCATGAAAGCTTCCAAAATTAGCACAATTGAATTTGGTGACTAGTTTGTAGTGGAGATTATGATTTCCAACATTGAACCTATCTTCAAATTCAAAAATTTTGAACAAGTTTTGCCCATTTAGAAGGAGGATGGTCAGGCCCGGGGTTGATTTAGAAAGATGGGACTTCACAAACTCCCGAGTTTCAAGTAAATGGAGCCACGGCTTGTGAACACACTTGCAACTTATAATGGTTCGCATGGGGAGTCTCGAGAGGATATCAATCACGATTTCTGGTGGTAAATTTTCGAACAAATCCTGCTTCATCTCAAAACTTTACTTCTGTTCACAGGAAATAAGTTATAATACCTGCTTTCTTAGCACAGATTCTTGTATGCATAGATGCACTTGAATTTTGAATCTAATTTTAACTAATTAAATAAATTAAGCTTTGAAAAGTCAAAATTGATTTGAAATTAGACTCAAAATTCAAATCAACGCTATACATTTGAGTACACTTGAGTACACACACGAATCCATCTTTCTCAAGACTAGAGGCATAACCTATCATCAAATATATTAATTGACCTAAAATTTTGTTCGACCCTAAAATACCAAATACACATCCGATTCTAGGTCCATACGCTCTAACACAACAGCAATCATACTATCCAAACTTCTCTTCCAACAATTAAGGTAAGAATCAATTTTTAGATTTAAAAATTTGGCATAAATATTTTCTTCAACAAATTTATTAATCCCGAATTGCAAATTTGGAAAAAGGAGAATTAGGAATTTGGCAGAATACCTGAGGCTGAGGGTGGCGCCGTCACGAGGGTGGTGGGTGGCTACTGATCTCTGCGAAGATGAAAAGGTTAAATTTTTTATTTAAAATTAACCTACTTAACTTAATATATAGTCGAATAATTAATAACCTGATAATATAAAAATTAGGAATTTCGATAAAGTAAACTAATTATAATTTTTAAATTTTCTTTAGAAATATATGATTCTATTAATTAAGATTATAAATTAATAAATTCTTTAAAATACAAAGATAACAGGATAATTTAGTGAATTTCATCTCTACTTTTTTTCTCACATTATTGTAGCATTCTCGAACTGCAGCAAAAAAGAAAAAAAAAATTATGATACCACTGCAAGAAAACATAAAGTTGTCTACGGAAATTGCCAATATCACTACAAGAAACATGAGTTTTTCCGACGGATTTATACCAACAGACAAAAATCCTTCAGAAATAAAAACTTTACCGACCAACTTTTAGTCGGAAAAAAGCACTGCAGAAAAATGCCTCCAACATCAATTTAGAATTCCGACCATTGTAAAATCCGTCGGATAAAATCATAAGGTATTGGCGGGCAAAAGTATTGGTTCCCGCCAAACTTATTTACGAAATAAATGCTAAAAATATAATCTATATTCTTTTACCGACCAATAATCCATCGGTACTAACATAAAAAAACACTTTATTTTTCAATTTACTGCCAACCAATAATTCGTCGTTAATAACATTTTAATTTGACACAATACTACTGTCGACCAATAGTTTGTAGGTAAAAACATCCAAAAAATCACATTGAACTTACACCGACGAAGTATTCGTCGATAATAATTAACTTCTAATTTGCCATAAAACAATATTTACTGCACAAGCCCAACCACCGCATTGACATTAATTTTGAATGATTATAACTACTGTGAATTGGTCGGTAAAACAATAATTTCCGACCAAAAATTGGTCGGTAATATTTTTGGTCTCATTTTAAAACTTACCGCTCGAATTTTTCCTTTCCGCCCAAATTTTTTCGTACACCACGCTCTAGCTAATTTGAAATAAAATTAACTTCAGATTTTATATCTCCACCTTATCCTCAAAAACATTTCCCACGTATTATTAGAATACATCTTCATCTTTCCTAAAAAAAAAATATATATCTTCACTAATAAGCATATTCTCTTACAATAAAGGTATCATCTTGCTTGATTTATTGAAATTGTAGTGTCTAACTTATTGTTTTCTTTGCAGCTATTATATTATTCATGAAGTTGTACACATATTTTTTTACAGTGGAAACCTATGAGATGTGCTCATGTGCAAGCATTCGTCGGGCTTTTGATAGTTGGTATTCATTATGTTTAGTGTTTCTTGATTTTTATTTGATGTTTTTTTGTTTTTCTAAATAATTATGTGTTGTTACATATAACAGGTTACAGGCTAGTGGATTGGACATAAAATGGTGGGCATAAGCTCGAGCTTCCTCTCAAGGCTTCGACAACTCATTTGTAGTGAATGACGATTTTCCCCTCGTTAAACTCGATTTGGAACCCGTATGCTTTTTTTCCAACTCTATTTCTACTATGTGTTTTTATTTGATTTCAATGTAGTAGATTAATATTTTTTTGGGTTTTTTTATAATAATTGGTAAGGGTAATTGTTTATGGACTGTGATTTTTGGACAACAGAATGTTGGCTTTATTTTGTTGATCTATGGAAGGCATGAATGTAGTTTAATTAGTGGTTGTGTTTGAAGAAGGAGGGTAAACCACTATTTATATAAATTGTTTGTATGTGTGGATTCTTCGTATTTCGTGATATTGGGAGTCCTTTGGTTTGAATGGGAGAGGTTGGGGATGGAGATTAATTGACAAACTGATGAATACATAGATTAAGAATATTAGAAACTTGAGTTATTTGAGTTTTGCTTTTAAGATGTTTATGCTCAACAATGAGATAAGAACAATAGTTTTTCCTTAATATCATGAAGCTTTCTACTGATGGTGATTCTAATGGATTTTAATTTTTCACTTTTGCACAAAAGATGCTGGCCACTTTAGCTACTGCTCATAGGAAATGCAATTTTTTTTAATTTGTTAATATATAATTGCGACAGCAAACTCATCGGTAAAAATGGTATCAGATAAATCACAGTGAATTATGCCGAGATATAGTTCGTCGGTATAAATTTTGAGTGGAAGACAACATTACCCTTGATTAGTAACGACAAAACCTTTGGTTGGTGTAAATTTTGTTGTATTTTAAAATTAAATCGAAAATATACCCTTTTCCGACTAACATCCGGTCGGTAATAAATTAATATTACCGACAACCACTTTTCCAGTCGGCAAAAACAGTACCGAGGAGGCTTGTTACGACAGATTATAATGACGGATTTTTAGTCGGTAAAGACCCTTTTCCGACTAACTCTTATTTATTCCGACCAATTATTTTGTCGGTGTAACACTTTTTTCTTGTACTGTATGGCTACGATTGTCAACAAAAAAATTTGTAATGGGAAATACCTACGAATTGCTTACACAAATTTCTAGTTGTATATGCATCTTTCTTCCTCACCTACAAAAAATTTACCTATGGAAATTATGTAGGCAAATTATGTTTTAGGTAAAATTTTGTAGGCAAATGACTTGTAGGTAATTATACCTAGAGATTTTATTCCGTGGGTAAGTTATTTCTAGGTTGAGAAATGTAGAAGCTTTCATAATTAGAAAATTTCGTAGGCAATTCTTACTTACGAACTATTTTGTTGAAAAAATTTTGTTGACAATTTTTTATTTTTTTGTAGTGTACAGTTGTTATTGTTTCCTTTTGCATCTTAGTGTTATAAGTATCATTCTTAGCTTCATCCATATGTTAATCAAATGCAAATGAAATTTATGAAAAAATATAAAAAAAATATTTTATAACTTTGTCCGAATTCATATATAGTCATTTATTTTCTTAATATTTCAATTATAATTAATTTATTATTAGAAACAGCCCTTTCCAATGTATTTTTATATAAAAAGGCACCATAATTTTTCATGTGCTCCAAGTGCAGTGCTTGTGTGGCCCTCTAACGGGGACGAGACTTTGGCCTTTATGAAAAAGTGGGATCGTAAACATGATTAACTTATTTTTTTTTTGTTATTGGGCTTTCATTTATTGCTTTATGTTTTAATTGGACCTGTTATTATTATTTCCTGCAGTATTTATACTTTCTGGTTTGTTCTTTTTACATAACTTTTGATATATTGATGAATGAACTTCTTCTGTAGAGTATGCACTATAGTATACATAGTATCAAGGTGTCTATTTCTTCACAGTTTATCCAAAATCGTCGCCCTCCAAGTATAAAAATAAGGTCAATTTTGCAATCAATTTGGATTAAATAGACTAGAAACAGGATCCCCCATTGATGTGGACCTTAATTAATAAAAATGGATTGTGCATGAACTTAATTTATTGATTTGGAACATATCACGAGTACTACCACCAGAGCATGTATAAATTTCGGGCGATATTTTAAATTTTCGTCGAAAATGATATTTTCTGATAACAAAATAACCATAATTGTAAAAAAAAAAAAAAAAAAAAAGGACCAAGCAATCGGACAAAATTACAGGACAATTTATCATATTTTCCCAAATTTTTGCATTAATTAATGAAAAATATGGGTTTCATGCAATCAAATATAAGTAAGTTTTATTCAATTCAATATCGCGATGAATCATATCTTAATTAATAAATTATTAATTTATTGATTAACTAATATCTCCCAAAATTATTAAAATGATCCCAAATGTATTAATTTATAGAGTTTCTATTATAATTATAATATATACTGCTTGTCTAAATACTGTAAAAGATTACTACAAATTAAAAGAAATTTGTTTCAGCTAAGGAGTGTATAATTTATAATCTTAACAGAATAAGATAAAGGGAAAATACATTTTTTTGCCCTTTAACTTTGATTGATTTTAATTTCCGTCATGTTAACTTTGGAATTTTAAATTTCCTCCTATAACTTACAATAATTGTGTTTTTTGTCCTGTTAAATTTGGAATTTTGAATTTCGTCCTATAACTTAAAAAATTGTGTTTTTTCGTCCGATAACTTACAAATAATTACTCCCTCCGTCTCAATTTTGTTTACCCATTTCACTATGTAACCCCTTCAAACACCTCTAAATTACACCCAATTCCACTAATAATTACGTAGAAAAACATCTTTATTTGGTTTCATGCACTTCAATTGAATAATACGCAATCATAAAAAAACCATCTTATCCATATAAATGCTACAAATTAAGTCTCACAAAAAAGTCAACAAAAGTCAAATGGGTAAACAAAATTGGGACGGAGGTAGTATATTTTTTATCCGGTGAATCTGACGTGGCACCAATTTAATGTAAGTTATAGGACGAAATTCAAAATTGTAAAGTTAACCGAATAAAAACATAATTTTTGTAAGTTATATGATGAAATTCAAAATTCTAGAGTTAACAGGACGAAAACCAAAATCAATCAAACTTAAAGGACAAAAAAGTGTATTTTCCCTAAGAAAAATCAAAATTGAGAATTAATGCTAAATACTGAGATGGGCCTAGTGGTGAGGGCTTAAGAGATTAGATGAGTATAGTGAAAGAATGTCATCACAAAGAATATTATTTATATACTTTGTTTAAAGAATGTCAACTCATTGTAGATCATAGGGCTGTTGATTTTGGGAGTGGCGACGAAGAGTGCAAGCAGAATTAGCTGCGGAGATGCCTTCACAAAGCTCATACCATGCGAGCCCTTCTTGCTTGGCTGGACCACCACCGTTTCAGTCCCGTGCTGCTCTGGGGCGGCATCATTAATTAAACCAACTGATCGGATCGGATCTGAGTCAGCTTAAAGGGTTGTGCACATGCTTGATGCAGGGGGCCAAATCAATGGGAGTTAACGCTGCTAACGCTAAACGGATTCCTGACCTTTGTCACATCACTACCCCTGTGCCCATTGATCCTAATGAAATTATAGTATTCTTCTTTTAATTTATATATTTTTTATACTTTAAGAGAGAGTTAACTGTTCTTCAATGACATTTTAGCATGAGAAACTTTGAGATAGTACTCAACATGTAATGATTTTCCTGAGCAATGAAAGATATATATGAATTACATCAAAATCAATTGTTCTGCATCATATTGGTCAAGTTAACAATTTATCCTTGATTTCTAATTTTACTATGTCACTACTAGAGAAAACATACTTGAATTTTGTTGACAATTAAGTAGAAAAAAATAGCTAATACTAAAAGAAATTAGTATCAATTATTAATTTTCCTTATACTAAACATATTTTGTATCTTGATACTAAAATTAATTAGTATCTAATTTTTTTTCCGACACAAAAGTTATAGGCCAGATGGTTGTTCGAGCTTTTCCGGATAGTATGGCGTAGGTTACTTCAGCGCCGTAGCGCCTGGTGCTCGAACATTGGCTCGAGGCATTTTCTCTATCCTTTTTGCAGGATATTAAAATTTGATACTAATGCGTATATTTAGTACTCCCTCCTTCTCCAAACACTTTTCACAATTACTTTATTTTCGTGTTTTATTAGTATTTGAAATGATAAAATAATTTTAAAGGTATGATATGATAGATCTACCTCTTCTCTATTATAAATAATTTTAAAATTATTTTTATCATTTCAAATACTAATAAAAAACTCACTCGCGAAAACAAGAGAGGAATAGTAACTGTGCAAAGTGTTTTGGGACGGAGGTAGTATCAGAATTATTTTTTTGATACAAAACTTCTGATACTTAAAGACTTATTTTTCATAGTGTACCAAAATTGAACACTAAACAAGTTGCAGGATAAATAAAACTATTTCTCTCAATTAAATATTGGATGGTTAAGTTTATGAAAATATTTTCTTATTTGAGTTCGTAAGTAACAGTAAAACCTCTAAAAAAATGAAAGACTGCAAATTCTAGTGAGTCACAACAAGTAATAAGTAGTGGCAACAATTTAGTTATGACTTGTAGGTTAAAAAATGAAACTGCTTTTGTCAACTAGTTACAATTTTAAAATTCCATCCTTTAACGATTTTATACTTTATTTATCGGACAAGTAAAGTTTTTTCAATCGGGTTGACAATCCATCATGGGCCGGTATAACATGAATCAATTGTTGGATAAGTAGAATAAAAGTATTAATCCCTTTTAATCCAACAACACAAACATGCCCAAGTGTTAAAATTTGTAATAGATAAACTACTACAACATTTTGCAAGGTTTAAGATCACTACATACTTCTTCAACTTGCATAGAGTTGCATTTGAACAACAATCCTTAAAACTAACACAAAATATGAGCTGCTTCAGTATTTAAGCATAGATACCAGGATTCATTCAGCTAAGCAAAACATAAACTAAACGGACTAAAAACATAATAACAGATTGCAAGACATCTAGAGTGCTAACCCAAACATAAACATATATAGAAAGGCGTACTACTACGTGGATAATCAGAATGAGCTTACATCGAGACCGAAGCTTTCGAGTGAGACAAAACTTGGGGTGTGACGGATTGAATTGAAATAGCATTTCTCCGGCTTTTCAAACACATCAACTTTGTGAGAAGTTTTAGTCCTGCTGGAGTAGTAGATGAACATTCCATTCCATTTTAACAGGATGTCACCATCTTTGAACATTTTGATAGGGTAAGCTCCTAAATTGAATCCATAAAACTCGAAAGAATTTCTCAGGACGAACTCCTTTGACCACGATTTCTCATCCCCATATTTTTTCATCAACCAAATGAGAATTTCATGAGATGAATTATTATAACAGAAACCTACGCAATCCCATAAAGTAAAGAGGCTCATCATACCAACGATCTCAAATTGTCTATTCCAAGCAAAAGGACCAGACAAGGTGCTAAATTCCTCTGTTTCAAGATCAAAACATGAAATCTTGTGGAGGAATGAGCCTTTGCTTATGTCAGATGCCACCCAGTGAAGATTCCCATTTGCAAATACCCCAGTGCTTTGACCACTGTGCACGAGCAAGGGACGAGATGCATGGCATCTCCATGATCCTGTCCCAAGAGTGTACACATAACACACAGCTTCAGAAGTCCGCCAGTCTCGTGTTGCTTTACGATCATGGAAAACCGTAACCACCTTATACTGGCCAGTCATTTTGCTCGATCCAAATCCGTATGTGGCAGATTGACTACAGGGGTTGAGAGGACAAGGAGGAAGACTGATATAGTCACGAGTGATTGGATTGCATATGTGAAGAGCATTAGGTTTGGAGTTTGATGCGCTCAGCTTGCACAATAAAAGCAAACCATCAACTGAACCCATTAACTTAACTGGACCATCAACGTTTCCAAAATTAGCATGATTGAATTTGGTGACTAGTTTGTAGTGGAGATCATGATGTTCAACATCGAACCCATCTTCAAATTCAAAAAATTTGAACAAGTTTGGCCCATTCGGAAGGAGAGTCTCGCAGATGGTCAGCCCCGGAGTTGATTTAGAAAGATGAGACTTGACAAACTCCGGAGTTTCAACTAAATGGAGCCACGACTTGTGAACACACTTGCAGCTTATAATGGTTCGCACGGGGAGTCTCGAGAAGATATCAATCACGGTTTCTGATGGTAACTTATTGAACAAATCTTGCTTCATCTCAAAACTTACACCCTGTTCGAAGGAAATAGGCAGGAGTCTTAACAGTTACACGAGTGTTAATAAGAGGCATTTCAACTTTACCAATCAATTTTTATTTAATTTTTTGAGGGATTTAGCCTAATAATGCTTTCTTATGTATTAGAGGCATAAAATATCATAAAATATTTAGATTTTTGAACAAATCATCTCAAAACTTTAAACCCTGTTTACAGGAAATAGGTAGGAGTCTAAACTGTTACGAGTATTACAGGAACGAATTTAGCCTAATAATGCTTTCTTATACACTAGAGGCATAAACTATCATCAAATGTTTTAATAGACCTAAAATTCGTTCGACCCTAAAAAAATGTAAATCATTTTCATCAAACCAAATGGCAAATGCAGATCCGATTCTAGGTCCTTAAGCTCTAAATCAACAACAATCATACTATCCAAACTTCTCTTCCAACGATTAAGACAAGAGTCAATTTAAGATTTAAAAATATGGCATAAGTATATTATTCTTCAACAGTGTAAACAAATTTATCAATCCTTATACCGAGCCTATAGATCAAGGACAAACCCCTAACCTAAGACCGAATTACGAATTTGGAAAAGAAAAACTAGGAATTTGGCAGAGTACCTGAGACTGAGGCTGGCGCCGCGGCGGGGGTGGTAGCGTACTCATCTCTCTCAAAACTCAAAAGTAAAGATGAAAAGGTTAAAAAAATTCAAATAAACCAGGTACAGTAGTAAACCTACCGACTTTAATTGTCGAATAATTAATAACCTGGTCCAGGTTAAATGCACCCTCATATTTTGTGAATATACCTCACTCAAAAAAAAATATATTCGGAATTTTTTTTTAAATATATATGTTTAGTGTTTTTATTTTTCATTTGTAATTTTTTTTTCTGAAAATTGACAAAACTTTCGGTTTTTGAAATATTTTTTCAGTGGAGTGTAACAACGAAAGGTAGGGTCTATATAACCTTGACCTAATAACCTGATAGTAATAATTTCCAAAGTCCAAAGTTTGGCCAATTACATAAATTAGCCATCTCGATAAATAATCAAATCTAATCACATTGCATACAAACTATAAAAAAATTAATTAGTATATACAAATTAACAAATTTTGACAAATAAATTATTAAATTTTAATTTTAATTAATTTTTAAAATTGTGTTTGGATAGAGTCAGTTGAAATTCAAGGAATTTAAAAATCTATAATTTCAAAGAACGTGATTTTGCTAAATATTTAAAATTAATTTATTTTGAATTAGGGTTAAAACTAAGTATTTATTTAACAAAATCACAATATAATTTAGAGTGATTAGGATTAAAACTAAGTATTTATTTAACAAAATCACAATAAAATTTAGAGTGATATGTGCACCCGAGCACATAGCATAGTATGATTTTGAGTCCAATTTCAAATTTATTTTTTATTTTTCAAAGTTTATTAAAGTGGCGCTTGATTAGCAACTCTTCAATGATAATGTAAATAAGCATAAAAAAGTGTAATTATAAGAGTTTATACTTTATAGAACAAAATCATCATCTCTCTTCCTAAATAGAGTAATCAATACTCCATTTTGATTACCCTATTTTCCTCCTATAATCATCCTCCTCAATCACTCCCTTATTCCTCCACCAACAACCACCAACAAACATTTATTGTCTACCTCTATTTCAAAATTAGACATGTCACTAGCAATGCAATCACCATTGGAACAATCATTTCCCCAACCTATTATTTTTATTATGGGGCATAGATGGAAAACAAATTTTCATTCTCACTATCATGGAAAACAAAATTGATTTAAAATTATACTCAAAATTTAAGTGCATGCTACGCACTTGAGTGCACAAATCACTCGAAAATTTATTGTGATTTTGTTAGATAAACAAAAGGGAAGATGAATTTTGGAGATGTGTTTTAATGCATAACGAGCATTACGTACACCACTTCAGCATTTTGCAATATATATATTTAAGATAACTAGCATAACACTTTATTAATATTGCAACTTGCATTCAATATTTGAACACATACACCACTCTTAATTCATTCAGCTAAGCAAAACAAAAATTATATACAGACGGAGTTGAAGAAAGCTTGTAATAATAGATTAATAATAATTCAACATTTTGCAATTTCAGGTTTAATATCACTACATACCAAAAAGAGCTGCTTCAAGGCGTTCTTGAATGTGGATGATCAGAATGAGCTTACATTTTCGAGGCCGAAGCTTTTGAGCGAGAGAAAGCTCGGGGTGTTGAAGGATTGCATCGACACGAGGATAAGGCAATTTTGACAAATCAACTCTCTTAGTTGTTTTAGTCTTTCTTGAATAATAGATGAAGACTTCATTCCATAGTATCAAAATGTCACCATCTTTGAATACTTTGATAGGATAAGCTATCGTATTTATTCCACCGTAACCCAAAGCATTGCGAATGACAAATTCCTTGGTCCACGATTCCTCAACACCATATTCTTTCATCAACCAAATCACGATTTCTTCACCCGACGTATTATCACATAAACCTACGCAATCCCCCCATGCGAAGATATTCATCGCGTAGTTATAAGATTCTCCAAGAAGAGGAGGAGAAGGAACGGTGCTAAAACGCTCCGTTTCAAGATCAAAACACGAAATCATTAGGCAACAATCAAAATCGTGCACCAACCAGTGAAGATTTCCATTCGCAAACACCCCGTTGCTTAGAAACACGCAGTTGGGCAGGGGATACGACGCGAGCCTTCTCCATAATCCCGTCCCAAGAGTGTACACATGACACTCGACTTCAGAAGGCCAATTCAGTGTTTTTTGGTCTTGTAAAAGATCGTAGAAAATCCTAACGACCTTATACTGACCACGCGTTCTGCTCGACCCGAATCCCCACGTGCACAAGCGATCGCCACGCCCCACAAACTCCTGAGGGCAGAGGAGATTGATATAGTCGCGAGTGATTGGATTGCATATGAAAATGGAATCTTCCGGATCGTCCAATTTGCACAGGAGAAGCAAGCCATCAGCTGAACCCATAATTGATCCAAGACCAGTAAGATTGAATTTGGTGAGGTGTTTGTAGTGAAGATCATGATGTTCGACGTCGTGCTCATCTTCGAATTCGAAAAATTCGTACAATGTTGACGAATTGGGAAACTCCGCTACGATTAGCCCTGGGGCTGCTTTGGAAAGATGCGACTCCACGAACTCCCGAGTCTCGATTAAATGGTGCCACGACTTGTGAACGCACTTGCAACTTATAACCGTTCGCTCGGGGAGTCTTGAGAGGATATCGATCACGATTTCTGTTGGTAAGTTTTTGAACAACTCTTTGTTCGTTTTGGAATGGTTTGGACTGTTTCTGTGACTCATCTCAAATCTTTATTCCCCTGTTTTCAAAGGAAATAGGCAGAGTGTTAAATGTTAAAGTGTTAATTTAACTCGATAAAGTTTAGGGTGAAACTTGTTCATATATGAATTATTGAAGGGTATTAGTTGTTTTCACTAAAAAGAGTATTAATTGTTTTCACCGGAAAATATTACTTATTTACACCGAAAAGTCTTTGTTTCAGTGAAAACAAACCTAGACTCTTTGGTGAAAACAACTATTACTATTCAGAGAGAACAACTAATATCCTTCAATGATTCATTTAATTTAAATATTACATGTTTTATTATAGTCGGGGCATAACTATCATCGAATATTTGTTAATTGAACTAATTAACACTTTGGTAGGGGTAGGTGTTAATTTGTATGATCTCATGACATGAGACGGTCTCATGCAAGTTTTTGTCGTTTAAAATTAGTTCTACTTTAGCAAAATCTACATCAAATCGAATGTCCATTCGATTTTAGGCCTAAACACTAAAACGACAACGATTACAAAATACACAACGAAATGTAAGCTTTAGGTTTAGATATGAATAATAAGGCATAAATAATGAAATATTTTACTACTCTAGAAGGGATTACATTTTCTAAGCCTCAAATGCGACTCTGGAAAAAGGAAACTATCACATTTTAGAGTCAAACATATTAGGTATTGGTGGCGGAGTACCTGAGTTATAGGGTGGCGCCGCCGGCGGGGTGGTGGCGTGCTGATCTCAAGCGGGAAAATGAAAGGTTGCTTTTTTCAAGCGGGAAAATGAATGAAAGGTTAAAACAAGAGTTGCTTGTTTAAATAGGTTGAAAAATCTTCCCTTAGAAGTTAGATAAATACAAATTAGAATTTTTCTTTTTCTTTTTTTTTTCAAGCAAAGGAGTGTAGGATATTATTCCTTCCTATTAATACTCCTCCCAATTCGATATATATGTCAGGAGTAGGTCTTGTATGAGACCGTCTCATGACATGATACAAGACCTACTCCTGACATGAGACAAGGGGAATGAGTGTAACTAGAGCATTGGGTCATTAACACTTTGATAGGGATAAGTGTTAATTTGTGTGGTCTCATGCCATGAGACGGTCTCATACAAGTTTTTGCCATATGTCAGTTATTCACATTATTACAATTTAAATGTCATTTTTGTACATTGAAACAAATTAATTTTGTTCCTTTCCAATATACTTTTAAACTAATTAAAAATAACTTAGATAATAATACTCTTCATTGTTTTATTTAGAATTTCAAAGCTAATAAGTAAGGGTATAGTTGTAAATCAATACTCTCTCTTATTTAAAATATATGTTACTTTAAATTCATGAACACATAAAAAAATATTTAATTTATTATTTTATCTTTAATAAATGTTTGGCTTTTTCACAAAAGAACTTATTATTTGCAGATTTTAATTATTTTAGGGGGATAAGTTTAAAGAAGTGCATTAAATTTACATTAAAAAGTGTAAAACGTAATATAATTTGAAAAGAAAAAGAAAGGATAAAAAGTCATTTAATTTAAATAGAAGGGGGTAATTTTCTTGATATGTGTGACTAAAATGAGATATAGGAGGGAGCACTAAATACATAGGAGTATAATTTTTTTGGTTTTTTTTTCTTTTATGTTCAAATTTTCTTGTTAGGCCTTAAAAAAAACTTGATGGGAAATTGGATACGTAATAAAACACGAAGCATACTACATATATAAATCCAATATTAAATTTTGACAGGGTCTTATACACACAAAATTTATTGTAAAATTTAAATGTATTTTTAAATGAGTAGATTTTATATGAAAACGCTTCATAATAATCTTAACATGAAATAGTTTTAGAGTATCATTAATCTTATCAGAAGTATCATTAAACCTGTCAGGGATATCATTAATCTGGGTTCAAAAAAAATTTAAAACAATTTTCTTAAACTCAGACTAATGATACCCCTAATGAGATTAATGATACTCCCGATGAGATTAATAAAACTTTAAAATTGTTTCATGATAAGCTTATCATGAACAATTTTCATATAATACTTTGTCGTTTATAAATATTATTAGTTGTATAACTTGTATTAACTAAAAACTGTAGTTTTTTTTTTTTCATTTATATTTTTTGATGAAAATAAATGCATTTTTCAAAATGCACTTATTGTTACATGCATTTGGTGCACAAAAGACCTGCCCTTTAAATTCTAATAAGCTAATAAATTAAATTCTCTACAAACACTCGATTTTCATATAGTATATATATATATATATATATATATATATATATATATATATAAGTTTTTTATGACTCCTCTTTTGTACTTGATCAATCTTATAAAACCTTGTCAAAAATCTAATAAACACAATAAATGACTTGCTTGACTAACAACACTTCAATACTTGACTAACAACATTTCAAATAGTAATGAAAAAATTAAAAATTAGTGTAACTATAAAAATTATGAGAATAAAACCATTACATCCTCTCCAAAATAATGTAATCACTATTTCATTTTTATTTTTCTTAAATTTATTCTCTTCCATCACTCCTTTATTACTCAACCAACAACCATTTGTTATTAAATTTTATTCCAAATATGGGGCATAATACTAACAATGCAATTACAATTTAAACAAATTTTTCCAAACGTATTATTTTTATTATAGAAGTAAAGATGAAAAATAAATTTTCATTACCATTGAAAAATCTGAACCAAGTGTCCCCCTAAATTTTACATTGATGGTAAGAATGGCCTTTAAACACCCTCATCTCTCGCGCATTGCAGAATCCAAAGAGCAATTTGCAGTGTGAAGACTGTATTAACATTTTATTCATCTTATCAACACAAAAAGAAGGGGGGAGGGGGTTTGGGCATTTTTGCACTACTAATTTGCTAGAAAGAGGATAGATGCACCATTATCTTTCTGTATCGTATGAAAACAAGAGTGGAGATGAAAACTTGTTCATAGTATGAAACTGATACCATTACATGAATTTATTGATATCATAACACTTTATATATAATGCAATTTCAATTTATAATTTCCCAGTAATGATTATAACAACTTGCCTAGTAGAGAGCACTGCGTGCCACGCCACATTTGAAAAGAGGACATTAAAATTAAAATGGCAACTTATATAAAATATGAGCTGCCAAACTTTGATAATATATGCTACATTCACCCAAGAAATGTATACGCTAAACACACTAAAAAGACATTTACTAATTGCAAGATACTGCGATATGTGAATGATCAGAATGAGCTTACATTCTCGAGGCCGAAGTTTTTTAGCGAAAGAAAGCTTGGGGTGTGAAGCATTGCATGGATAAAATTTACATTGGACGTGCTAAACAAATCAACTTTGTGAGTAGTTTTAGTCTTGCCGGAGTAGTAGATGAAGAATGCTCCATTCCATAGGATCAAAATGTCACCATCTTCGAATACTTTGATAGGGTAAGCGTTAGTTTCAAAGAAGAGATCACCAACCAATTTAGGGATGACAAATTCATTCGTCCACGATTTCTCAACTCCATATTCTTTCATCAACCAAATCACAATTTCATCTATCGGTGTAGTATCACATAAACCTAGGCAATCTCCCCACACGAAGAGGTTCACCATATATAAACTCGAAGAATTCCAACGAGGAGGAGTAGACAACGTGCTAAAACACTCTGTTTCAAGATCAAAGCACGAAATCCTAATGCAACGGTCTAAATCACACACCAACCAGTAAAGATTTCCATTCGCAAATGCCCCAATGCTTAAAGTTCTATAACGAAGCGATGGACAAGATGATTGTTTTCTCCATGATCCTGTCCCAAGAGTGTATACATAACACTCAGCTTCAGAAACTCTAACCACCTTATACTTGCCTGTCATTTTGCTCGATCCAAATCCATATGTGATCCCTCGAGGACAAACGTCGCGAAACTCTGGAGGACAATGAAGATTGATATAGTCACGAGTGATTGGATTGCATATGCAAAGAGCATCAAGATTGTTTTCAAGTTCACATGTCTTGACAAGGAAAAACAAACCGTCAGCTGAGCCCAATATCTCTCCAAAATTAGCATGTTCGAATCTGGTGACTAGTTTGTAGTGGAGATCATGATGTTCAACATTGAACCCATCTTCGAATTCAATAATGCTGTATAAGTGTGAACCAATCGCATGGACATCTTCCTCACAGATGATCAGGCCCGGGGCAGATTTGGAAAGATGGGACTTGGCAAACTCCCGAGACTCGAGTAAATGGAGCCACGTCTTTTGAACACACTTGCAACTTATAACGGCTCGCAGGGGGAGTCTTGAGAGGATATCAATCACAATATCTGATGGTAAACTTTTGAACAAGTCTTGCTTCATTCTGGATGATTACACTGTTTCCTTAGCTTATCTCAAATCTTTACTCCCCTGTTCAAAGGAAATAGGTAGGAGTGTTAATCTGAGAAATTTAAACCTTATATTATTGCATGATTGACATAAACTAGATCACAAGAGGCATAAAATATAATTGAATTGACCTAATACACATCCCACTTTAGGCCTAAACTCTAAAACAATAACAACATTTACGAAAAGGAAAGTACAGAGTATTTAACCTAAGAGTGTTAAATAAGAAATTTAACCTTATATTTGTTGATGACCTTTGATCAATGTTGATAATTAGTGGCTGTTTATGCTAAGAAAGATCATCAAACAAGGATGTAAATTATAGATTATACTCAAGAATGAAATTTGCAAGAGTTTGGTCCCTTTTTTATTATGGAAAAATCCTCCTCCTTCATGCAAATGGAGAGGTATTTATAGGCATACAAAGAGGTTAGGTGTCACCATCTTGATGGCTTAGCCATTGGATTTTTGCCAAGTGTTAAGATACTTGTACAACATTCTAAACTATTGCCCAATGAATGGGTGTCAAGTGTTAAGACACATAGACCATATCTAAAGTTGGTGACTCTTGGAGTTCCCAATGTTGTACTTGGTCTTTGGAACCACTCAGCTGCTCTCCTTGGTGACCAGCTACTCGTCTGTATGTCTTCGTTGGGTGTTGGAAACCTTTATAACCCAAGTTGCTCGTCTGCTCGCCTCTTGTTGAGACTTTGGGTCTTCTTGTTCTTGTTGTTCGCTACCTTGTAATGGTCTTTATGACCGGTTGCTCGCCGCCTTCATATGGGCATTTGTCCCTGTTGCTCGCCTCCTCCGTCCTAATCAACCGTCCCTCCTGCTCGCCTCCTAGGGCCTTATTCCCTGTTGTTCGTCCTTCTTTCAGCCGCTTATCTTTAATGTTTTGTTAATCTAATAAGATCAATAATTTTATTCCTAATCTTGTTGGCCGGTTGTTCGCCTATCAACAATGCCCCCTAGTTTGGCATATAAGGATAGATTTTATCCTTTTTGTCAAACTACTGGATAGGCTGTGTTATCCAATAGGAGGCGAGCAACGGGGAAGGTGAGTTCCTTCTTTATAGGGAGCGAGCAGCAGGTTTTCAAATATTTAGGCGGGAACTCCGGGAGGCGGCCAGTGAGGAGCGACCCTTGGACTTGTGTCGTTTCGCTTCCCAAGGCACGGAATACGAAGCGACGCGGTCTGCTCACGAGTGTGTCCCTATAATTGCATCTAGGGGCCTCAATTTTTCACTTTACTCCATTTTGCCCCCGAATCCATATCTATAAGTAGCTCTCTTCTTTCATTTTCTTTCTTTTTCGATTTCTCACAAGCAAACCGCCATTGAAGAGTTCTTGAGCTTTTTTTTTCGTTGTTTTCTTCGATTCTACAGCCAATTTCATTCAAATCAAAGGTGAATCCTTTGATTTTTCTTGTTTACTCTTGTTATTTCTTGCATTTTTCTTTCAATTTCGCAATTTTCGTTCTTCTTTTTGCTATTCCGCCATTGCCGCCGCTGCATCGCCACCGCGCCGCCGTCGCATCGCCGTCGTGCTGCCGTCTTGATCTTTCGCTTCTTCTTCAAATCTCCTTACTTGATTTGTACGAAGGATTTTCAAAAATTTCTAAAGATGACGTCACCTTCTTCGAGTAATACGCCATCTGTTGAGTTTGTTGGGAGAAATCCGGGAAAGAGACCCATGGAAGACGAACCGTCAGTCCCTGTTCCTCGCCGCTCACTCCGGCGAGCAGCTGGGCGAAACCCTAGGACTCTGCTCGTTGACGAAGAGACGGGCTCTGAGGCAAGCTCCGTTGCTCGCTCCATTGACTCTTTCTATGCTGTGGAAAGTTCGGGCGAGCAGGACGTCCAAGGCCCCGTTGCTCGCTCCTCGGCTCGAGAAGGAACTTCCTCGGATTTGGGTGAAGATTCCGCTGAGGTCGCTGCTGAAATAGAAGAGATGAGTCTTCCTGAAGAAACGGGAGCGAGCAGCGAGCACCAGGTAAGGAGCGAGCAGCGAGCAACTGGATCAGGGGGCGAGCAAGTGGGAGTTACATGGGAATTTCTCCGAGAGATAAACTTTCCCGTTTCAAGGCCAATGCCCGAGTCTCTTATTCCTAAAGCTGTAGTCCGAAGACAAGATTGGATTGACTACGCCAATAAGTATCATAAGACTTTCCCCACTCCCGCTCGACCTATTATGGAAACTCGTCCATCGCCATACACAGCGAGTAAGGTAGCCAGCGCGGTTCTAGAGGAGGATTTAGTTCGGATACGGTCTCGCTATCGTATTCCGTACGATATCCATTTGTATGCCCCTCAACCAGGAGAGAGAGCTGACGACCCACCTCCAGGTTGCACTGCTATCAACCTTGACATACTCAACTCAGGGTTTCCTCTCCCTCTACATCCAGTGATTGGGCGATTCCTGAAGGACATAAACCTGGCAATCACCCAGATTACTCCAAACGGTTGGAGTAGTTTATTGGCCTTTATTACCCTTTTCGGGTTGGAGGGATACCGGAATAAGATCAGCACGGCGGAGATACACTACGCACTAACCATCTCTTCAGCCGTTAATGAAGACGGGCTTGGTTGGTATTACATCAAAGCCCGTAGTGGTGTTAAGTTAATTGAAGGGGTGCCTAATAAGGTCAAAGGTTGGCATAGGCAATTTCTCTATATTGGTGGCGATTGGCGGGCGTCCTCCGATTTTTCGGGAGGACCGGGACGTATAGACTCCCTTACACATTTCGGCGAAATTCGGCGTATGTCTTAATTCTTAGTTAATCAAATTCTTAGGTGAACTAATTTTAATCTTTTTCCTTGTTTTGCAGGTCCGCGTATCTTGAGGTGGGGGCATCCGGATTTGAGTGAAGAGTTTTTATACGTCCTTGCGCTGATCTCTCTGCGGGACGCTAAAGTTCGGAGTGTTGATCATCTCTCTCAAGCACACTGCCGCAAACACGCTCAGCTCACCACTAGTGCTCATCACTTGGAAGCACAAGCGGAGATTCCTGAGGGTAACTTCACACGATCCTTGATTTTCTTTGTTGTTTGATTTATACCTGTTGCTCGCCCCCACCCCTGTTGCTCGCCTGATCCCGGATGCTCGCCGGTATTGTGTATGTTATTTTAATTCTTTGTGTTTTCGTTTTGTTTTAGCTCAAAGGGTAACGGTCGCTGTTCCCCCTATTCCCGAGAGTTACCACCTGCTTGTGCGCTGGGTTAAGTAAATGGCAGCCAATCAACCTTCAAGGAAGAAAAAGTTTGATCCTTGCACTTCCTTGATTAGACTTAGGGCTGAAGCAGACGAGGAAGAGGAAGAAGCTCCTCAGGCTCCTCCCCCCATTTCTCAGGCTCCTGCCCCCGTTCCCCGCCCACCTGCTCGCTCCTCGCCGCCTCCCCAAGACACGAGGGGCAAGAAAAGACTTGCCAAGGAAACTGCCCCTCGCAAGGGAGATGACCGTGCTAAGCGAACAAAAGGGCAAGGTTCTTCCCAAGTGGGTAAAACTGCTCGCTCCTCGGCTCTGGAGGAGGTGACTGAACAACAGGTTATCGGTGCTATGATTGCTGGTCAAGGCAGGAGCTCATCCCCTGACAACTCGTACTTGGGCTACGACCCCGTAAAAATGAGGGAGTGAGTATCTTCCTATTCAGTTTGATTGTTCATTCCTTTGACTTTGTTTTCTGACGGCTTTTTCCTTCAAACAGGTACCGGAAAAACGACTATCCTGGTCGCTCAAAAGTACTCCACCAGTTTAGCTGTGTGAAGTCCCCTCCGGCACCCCATGAGATTAAGGACTCCCACGTCCGCAGAGCCATGGAGTATGTTCCCCGCTCGTGGACCAAGACCGGCGAGGAAATCATTCAGAGCCAAAGCCTTAGTGATAATGCTCGTTTATTGAGCTATAACGCGAGTCATCAATCAATCTCAGCTCAGCGGGTCTTGGATCAAGCCATCGAGTTAGAGCGAACAAATCGCGGTCTGGGGCGACGGATTGAGCAAGTTGAAGCAGATCGTGATGCTCAACTTGTTCAATTGAAGAAGAAGGATGAGGAGCTGAAGAAGAAAGATGAAGAGTTGGCTAAGATGAAAGCTGACTTTGAGAGAGCCAAGCTCACATGGACGCGGGAGGTAAAGGCTGCTGAGGACCGGGAGATGATAGCGTCTAATGCTTCAGAGAAGCTTAGACTGGATTTGGGTGTCGCCACTGATCGTCTACAGGTCCTAGAGACAGAACGGGTGGGTCTGGTGGAAAGAGTGGAGTGTCTGAAGGTCCACGTCGACCAGCTGGAAAAGAAGAATAAGTGTGCCATTTCTTACACCACTTATGTGCAAGACGTAACTGATAATACTAATCTTGGTTATATCTGCGCATATGCTGATAGTGTGAGGAATGTGAAGTATGCCTTGGATAACGGTCTGGACGTGATGACCTCGACTATTAAAGACTTCACGGACTATGTTACTGACAACCCACCGGCTCCTGGCTTTGAAATCCCGGTGGCTGATTTAGGAGAGATGGGGGTTAACTTGGGTGTCTTCAAAGACGATGTCCACATAATAGCCCCTAATGAGAGAGTGGAGGCGGATAGGGACATGACTATCTTTGAAGCTTTGGGTCCTCTTCTCCCTAATCCACTTGGCGAAACAAGCTCCTCTACAGCAGTAGGCGAACAGCAGGCCTCTGGGGTCGATGTGCAAGATGTTCAAAATCCTCCTCCTCAAGATCCTTCGGCACCACCTGCTCCGCCAGCTTCCGAAACTTAGAGCTTATCCTATTTTTTGTCTTTTTTAGTTAATGTAGTAGGATAACGATTGTACGTTCGTCTTCTGTACTTTTTGTGCTAATGAATGAAGATTGCACTTTTACTTTATTGTTCGCCTCTTATTTGCCCTTTACTTGCTTTTTGCTTAAATATTTCTTTCTTAAGTTGAAAGTAAAATACTTTTCTGTATACATGTTGTTCATGTACGGGTCTATTCGGTTCTTAAAGAACTTAAACCTCTTATCGTCTTTTTATGCCTTGTTGCTCGCCCCTCGCTGTGTTTGTGCTTAAGTGCATTCAGCCTTGGGACGAGCAACTTTGTGTTGATATATGCCATGCTGCTCGCCTCCACCATACTTGTGCTTTATGCATTTAGTATCTTGGGCGAGCAACTCTCTGTGAGGGGGCGATCAGGTGGGGCTTCTGAGTCTCATGGACCCTTCTGCTCGCCTCATTCTGGACTTGTATTTTTTATGCTTGTTTGTCTCCGGCGAGCAGTTTTTCTGCTTGGCGAACAGTTGGGTTTTAACACCCTTTGCTTTCTTATGTACATAATTCACTGAACCATCATTCACCCACTTACAAATTTTGCCCAAAAAAGTGTAAAAATTTTATCGATTTTACACCTCATCGATCTTACACCTTACAAAAATATAAACGAAAAGATAGCCTATAACAAACTTTACATCGGTTTCCTAATTATTGATAATATTTCTTCAACAAAGCCGCGTTCCAGGTGTATTGGGCCGAGTTGCCTTCCATGTCTTCAAGATTATACGTGCCGTTGTGCCACTTTTGAGTTATCTTGAATGGGCCCTCCCAAGTCGGTCCAAATACACCTGGAGGTGTTGCTAGGATTTTTCGGAGCACCAGATCCCCGACTTCAAATTCCCTTATTTTTACTTGCGAGTTGTAGTATCTTGCAATCCTTCTTTTGTATATCTCGTTTTTTATTTCTGCTGAGATTCTTTTTTCGTTGATCAGATCCATCTCTGCAGCTAGTGCCTTGTTGTTTTCCTGTTCATTGAACTCAGCTATCCTTTCAGTTGGTATTTTGAGCTCTATAGGTATAACTGCTTCTGTACCAAATGCCATAGCAAACGGTGTTTCACCAGTGCTTGTTCTATGTGATACTCTATATGCCCAAAGTACCTCGGGCAGCTCTTCCGACCACTTGCCTTTCTTATCCACCAGACGGATTTTGAGGATATGCTTGATTATCTTGTTGACTGCCTTGACTTGACCGTTAGACTGAGGATGATATGGTGTTGAAAAATACTTCTTGATACCCCACTTTTTGCAGAAATCTCTTATCTTTTTTCCTTCGAACTGCTTTCCATTGTCTGTTAATATTGCTTGTGGAACTCCGAACCGGCACACTATACTCTTCCAGATAAAATTGATCATTTTCTCTTGTGTTATCGTTACTAATGCTTCAGCTTCGGCCCATTTCGTGTAATAGTCCACGGCTACTACTGCAAATCTAACATTCCCTTTTCCCGTTGGGAAAGGTCCTATGATGTCTATTCCCCACTTTGCAAACGGCCATGGACTATTTATCGAAATCAGTTCCGTTGGGGGCTTATGTATGTTGGGAGCGAATAGCTGGCATCGGTGACAAGTCTTCGCAACTTTGATTGCGTCTTGCAATAAAGTTGGCCAGTAGTATCCCTGCCTTACTGTTTTGTATGCCAATGCCCGCCCCCCTGCGTGATTTCCGCATACTCCTTCGTATATTTCCTTCAAAACTTCCTGGCCCTGCCCCCTTGCTAGGCATTTTAATAGGGGCAGTGAAAATCCTCTCTTGTAAAGTTGGTTATCCATGATTGTGAACCTTGCTGCTCGCTTGGTTACCTTTGCTGCTTCTTGGGAATCTTCAGGTACTGTGTTATCTTTGAGGTATCTATATATTGGGGTCCTCCAGTCATCCTCTGTCAATTCTTCTTCAATCTGATTGATCTTATAGTCACCGGTGGACGGGTTAGAAATTCTTGTGATGGTGACTTCTGAAAGCTTTGCTGGTCTCGTGCTAGTAGCTAATCGGGCAAGTGCATCTGCTTGCGCATTGTTGTCTCTTGGCACTTGTTCGATATAAATCTGCTCGAAAAGCGAAGCCAGGTGAGCAACGATCTTTTGATATAAGGCCATGTTCTCATCCTTGGCTTCGTATTCCCCACGGACTTGGTTGACTATCAGCTGGGAATCTCCATAAATTTGAACTCTTCGAACTCCCACAGCCAGAGCCAGTCGTAACCCGGCTATCAATGCTTCGTACTCAGCCTCGTTGTTTGTTGCCATGAACTCGAACCTTACTGCTGAGGTGAATACTTGTTCGTCTGGGCTGATCAACACTATCCCGGCCCCTGCTGCTGTGTTATTTGATGATCCGTCTACATACATGTGCCATGGATGATTATGACCTCTCGTCGGATCTTGAGGGAATGTTAATTCGACAATAAAGTCGGCTAACGCTTGTCCCTTGATCGCTGTTCGAGGTGCATAAGTTATTCCAAATTGGCTTACTTCGAGCGACCACTTGAGAAGGCGACCAGCGGTGTCAGGCCTTTGTAAGATTTGCCTTAATGGAAAAGTTGTTAAGACCTCCACCTGGTGATCGAAGAAGTACGGTCTTAGCTTTCTCACACTCATCACCAGTGCGTAAGCTAACTTTTCCATGGGCGAATACTTAATCTCTGCTTCATGCAAGGCCTGACTTACGTAGTAGATTGGCAAGTGAAATTTCTCTTCTGCTCGAACTAGGACCGAGCTGATGGCCACCTCTGATGCGGCTAGATACAGGTACAGTTTTTCTCCAGAGACGGGTTTCGATAGAATCTTGGTATCACTCAGATATTCTTTCAACTGCTCGAATGCTTGTTGGCAATTACTCGTCCACTGGAACTGTTCTTTTTTGATGGCGTCAAAGAAAGGTCGGCACTTGTCTCCAGATCTGGAAATGAATCTGTTCAGGGCCGCCAGACATCCAGTTAGTCGTTGAACTTCCCTAACGGACCTTGGCGGTTGCATATCCATGATTGCTTTGACTTTTGATGGATTCGCCTCAATACCTCGTTGACTGACCAGGTGCCCAAGAAATTTTCCCGAGTGTACCCCGAAGCTACTTTTCTTTGGGTTTAGTTTCATGTTATATGCTCGAAGTATCTCAAATGTTTGTGCGAGGTGTTCTAAATGATCTTCTTTTCTTGGGCTTTTTACTATGTCGTCCACGTATACCTCCATTGTTTTACCGATGTGCTCATCGAACATCTTGTTAACGAGTCTTTGGTACGTGGCTCCTGCATTGATCAACCCAAATGGCATTCTTTTCCAACATAACAAGTTTTTATTGGTGTAAAATGTTGTGTGCTCCTGGTCGTCTGGGTGCATTGGTATTTGATGGTACCCGGCAAATGCGTCCATGAAGGTAAGGAGCTCGTGTCCCGCAGTGTTGTCCACCAGCTGGTCGATGTGAGGTAGTGGGAAGTTATCCTTAGGACAAGCGGCGTTTAGATCAGTGAAGTCGATACATAACCTCCATGTACCATTTGATTTCTTCACTAACACTGGGTTTGCCACCCATCTAGGGCATAAGGCTTCTTTGATAAGATCATTATCGAGTAACTTCTTCACTTCTATGTCTAATGCTTCATATTTGTCGGGCCCAAATTTTCTTCTTTTTTGCCTCACCGGTTTCTTAGTTGGACAAATATTTAGCTTATGGCAGGCATGCTCAGGGCTGATGCCTACCATATCGGCATGTGACCATGCGAATACATCGAGATTGGACGTGAGGAACTCATCCATTCTGGATCTGTATGACTCAGTGAGCTCAGACCCAATGAACAATTCCAAGTCTTCTCGGTTCTGGTCGACTCTTATTGCCTCCAACTCCTCTACCGGGGTTGCTCTCCTTTTCTGGTCTTTCCATCGAGGATCGACAATGGGCCCTTCAAGGTTGATCTCATCCTTGATCATTGGTTCTGCCCCCAGCCTTGGTTCCAAATCTTCAACTTGATTTAGTTCGGGTACGACCTCTCTTCCCTGTTGCTCGCCAATGCCCTCCTGCTCGTCCATGCCCTACTGATCGTCCACCTCTATGATTTCAGTGTCGACGGACTCCATGATTTCATCTAGGATGGAGGGTTCACCTTCGTCCCTGCTGCTCGGCTGCTCGTCCATCACGGATATTCTGTTGTCAGTGGGTTGAAGTTGCAGGAGGCATTCTCGGGCTTTCCTTTGATCACCTTTAACCGTACCTGACCCTTTTGGAGTTGGAAATTTAAGACAATAGTAGTACGTTGAAACAGCCGCTTTGAATTTATTTATGAAAGGTCGACCGAGAAACCCATTGTAGGCAGACTGCTGATTCACAACTAAGAATTCTACCATTCTAGTCAGTCTTCTTTCGGGATTCTCGGTCGATACAAGTTCGACCGACAACGTAACTAGTCCTAAAGGAACGGTTACAGCATCTCCGAATCCTACTATCTTATGATCACATTCCTTTATATACCCCTCACAATCATCTATTTGATCAAGTGTGCTTTTGAATAAAATGTTTGTGTAGGAGCCTGTGTCCACAAGCAAACGGTGAACTCGGGCCCCCATGATATTAGTACAGATGATTAGTGAGTCATTGTGTGGGGTGAGTATCCCATCTAAATCCTTCTCAGAAAACACTAACCCGCATGTCTTTTTAGTAGCTTGGTTTACCCCAACTTCTCTGACTTGAGCTATTGCCCTCAACTCTGCTTTCCTTTTTCTTTTAGACATCGGTGGCCTACCATCAGAACAGCCCCCTACCGGTCCGGACGGGTCGAGCATTAAGATTTCTCGGACGGGTTCGGCTGGAGCTGTCATCGTTTTCTTCCTTTTTTGATCCCTCCTGCTCGGCTGTTCGTCGCTCTCATCATCTTCCGAGCTGGAGAATATAGCCACCCTTGGTTTCTTTCCCGACTGTCGCTTCACAAATTCTGACAACTTTCCTTCTTCGTAAAATCTCCATAACTGTTTCAAGAGATCTCGGCATTCGCTCGTGAAGTGACCTATGGTCTGATGGTATGCACAGTATTTGTTGGGGTTCATCTTTCCTCATTCTTGTCGTATCTTACGGGGTTCAGACAACATATCTTTATCCTTCACGTTGTTGTATACAGCTTCAATTGATGTGGATAGGACATGGTTCAACTTCTCCTTCAGTTCGGACCCTTCACTGAAAGCTTTCATGTTCTTAGGGGCCTTGTATTCCCCTCCTGACTTCTTTCCCGATTTCTTGGTATCAGCTTTGTCTCCCAGCTCTCTCTGTAGAGTTTCTTGCATCGAAATGTATACTCCAGCCTTGTGCCTGAATTCGGAATAAGTTTTAGGGAAAGCTAGGTGCATTTCCTTCCACAGATCTGTCCCCTTCTTAAGCCCTGCCATAACTGCCACTATCTTAGTGTCTTCACTTACTGGTTCTCCTTCCAGTAGGACTTTATCGAATCTCTCAAGGAAGGCTCTATCTGACTCCTCGTCTCCTTGCCTTAGGTCTGCTAACCTATGTCTTTGCGTAAGGTAAGATCCGACCGTGGAGAAGTGCGAGAGAAATTCCTTGCTGAGTTGCATGAACGAACTGATGGAGCCTGGAGTTAGTGCGGAGAACCATCTGTGGGGACCGTCACCAAGAGTCAACGGAAAATTCCGACATTGAGTTGCGTCAGATGCCTTTACCGATATCATGTAATCGGTATACTTGGACAGGTGTACTTTCGGGTCTGAATTTCCTTCGTACAAATTAATGGCCGGGAATTGCACTTTCTTTTGTACCGGCGCATTGAGGATAGCCGGGGACAGGGGTGATGATGGCAATATCATCGATCCGACGCCTTTTTTATCCTCCAACTGTTTTTGCATCTCTTCCACCGCTTTCTTCAAAGCCTGCCACTCATCCGGAGACGTTTTTCCACTAGAAGGTTGTTCGTCATGATTGGGTTCAATGACCTCTTCATGACGCAGTCCCTTGCTAACGGGACGTTTCTCTTGAGTGGCGTGCCTAGCGATGTTACTGGCTCCATTGGGACCTAATCGCCCAAAGACTGATCTTCTCAGCCTTTCATGTACTGCGCGGCGAGCAGCAAGGTGCGTTTGTTTTTGTGCTCGCTCCTCGCCTCTCAGTTGATCCTCCCTATGCGCCTCGTGATAGCTTGTCCTTCTTGTGTGATAATGACTTATACTCCTTGTGTCCCTGTTGCTCGACTCCTCACCCGTCGCTAGAGTGGACTCTCCCCGACTTCCTAGTCGCTCACTTATTGGTCTTTTGCCCTTAGTTCCTCTTACTTGTTCACTATCGACTTCTTCTATTCTCGTATCTTCTCTTTGTTTTGTTCTTTGCTCCGTTGCCCGGTTGCTCGCCTCCGGGGCTTTGGATGGTCTGTGCCCTGTTGCCCGGTTGCTCGCCTCCCGGGCCTTCGATGGTCCCGCAACCTCCTGTCGCTGTTGCAAGGATTGCAAAACGACTATTGTTTTGGCCAACTCCTCCGGGTTTTGAGCCAATGCTTCTACTTCCGGGGGAAGAGTGTCAATGGTAACTTGAACATTTTGCAGGGACATTGCTTGTACCGTCCTTGCATGTCCTCCGGTTGATGATACTCTCGTTCATGACTTGTTTGATGGGTGATTGCTCGATTCTTGTGGTTCTTGTGATCGCACCATTTTCCAAATTTTAATGTTTCTTTGAAGACGATCTTGTGCTTGTGGATGTTTTGACCAATCAACAACTAGCCTTGTGTATGAGAATTTGGTCGTTTACAAACCCTTATTCTCACATACATGCATTCAAGTTTGTAGGTCTTGTGTATTACCACCCAAAACACTTAAACTTACTTACAAATCTCAGTTTCCGGCGACTTGTTGCCGGAATATTGCAACTTCCGATGAGTTCTTGTAGAAACTCCTTCAAATCTTCAACCGATGGAGGTTCGTCCCCTTCCTCTAGCGCCAATTGTTGATGACCTTTGATCAATGTTGATAATTAGTGGCTGTTTATGCTAAGAAAGATCATCAAACAAGGATGTAAATTATAGATTATACTCAAGAATGAAATTTGCAAGAGTTTGGTCCCTTTTTTATTATGGAAAAATCCTCCTCCTTCATGCAAATGAAGGGGTATTTATAGGCATACAAAGAGGCTAGGTGTCACCATCTTGATGGCTTAGCCATTGGATTTTTGCCAAGTGTTAAGATACTTGTACAACATCTAAACTATTGCCCAATGAATGGGTGCCAAGTGTTAAGACACATGGACCATATCTAAAGTTGGTGACTCTTGGAGTTCCCAATGTTGTACTTGGTCTTTGGAACCACTCAGCTGCTCTCCTTGGTGACCAGCTACTCGTCTGTATGTCTTCGTTGGGTGTTGGAAACCTTTATAACCCAAGTTGCTCGCCTGCTCGCCTCTTGTTGAGACTTTGGGTCTTCTTGTTCTTGTTGTTCGCTACCTTGTAATGGTCTTTATGACCGGTTGCTCGCCGCCTTCATATGGGCATTTGTCCCTGTTGCTCGCCTCCTCCGTCCTAATCAACCGTCCCTCCTGCTCGCCTCCTAGGGCCTTATTCCCTGTTGTTCGTCCTTCTTTCAGCCGCTTATCTTTAATGTTTTGTTAATCTAATAAGATCAATAATTTTATTCCTAATCTTGTTGGCCGGTTGTTCGCCTATCAACAATATTGTTACAAGCTTTGTTATAAGACTGAGGCATAAAATATCAATAAATATTTTTTAATTGACCTAAACCTCGTTTTACAGTAGAAAATCAATATCAAGTCCATCAAACTGAAATTACAGAATATGCTAATCATTTTATCCAAACGTTTCTTCCCATAATTCTAGCAACCATGGCATAATTATTTACTACATAATACAAATTTGACTACAACTGTGTTAACAAATTACCAAACCTCCGGTTGTAAGCCTAAACCCTAACCCAAGCCCCATAAGTGAGTCTGGAAAAGTAAACTACGGAATCAACCATATTTGAGTTAAACAAATTAGACGATGGAGTACCTGGGGGAGATGGTGGCGCCGCCGCCGGGTGGTGGCGTCCGATCTCAATTTTCAAGAGGGGAAGATGAAAGGGTAAAAAACTAAAAAGTGAGAAATGGTTAGAGTGAAAAAAAGATACTGTGTTGTCAAAAAATTGAAAATAAGATGCTGCTTACTAGAAAAAGGTAAAAATATCCTCCTTTCTTTTATTTCAGCCGAGTGTTTCTAAATACACATAAAAAATTTAGGGGGCGCTTGGTTAGCAAATGCAAATTTATTTTGTTCTCATGAATCATGTTAATTATGTTGTAAATTCGGAAGATTTGATATTCCAAATCTAGGAGATTTGGTGTGGACATTACTTAAGGAACAAGAATCATATTGGGCTTTACCCATTAGACTAGGGTTTTTACTATTATATATATTCCTTTGTATTCATAAATTATGTACTCTCATACACAAGAATACTAGTGCAACTCTTGGCTTGGATCGCCCCCAGACGTAGTCGTTCCCAACGAACTGGGTCAACAAATCGTGTCTCTTTATTTACGCACTTATTTACAACACGTTATCAGCACGAGTCTCTGCCCGAGATAAAACGGTACGCCTCAGAATTATTCTCCTTTAAATCACATGAATTAATTCACGTACTTGAATTATTCAATCCATGTTTTGCATGATTTATATGCTCGTATATTATTACCTTGTTTGATTCTTATATTCGATATTAATTGAATCATATGCGTTATTGTGTTGAATTTATTATTTTATTTCTTGGATCGAGATCGAAAAACGAACGCCGGTTGACGCCATGAGATGCACAGCCGTCGCGCAGCCTTGCGCCGCCGCGATGCATGGCGGCTTCCCCGTCGGGATATTCGCCGGCGTGCCCATCCTCGCCGCCTCCGTGCACCGCGTTGAGGCGGCGCTCCTTCTCCCGCGGCCGAAATCGCGTCGGAGAGGGAGAACAGGAAAACGGCCTCGATCGCGCCTGTAGGACGCGATCGGAGGCTGGGTGTCGCGCTCCTGTAACGCGATCACCCACGCCAGTCGCATCCCTGAGGCGCGATTGGCCCCGATTTTCTCTATTTTTTCGTTTTTCTTTATTTTTCGGTTCTCTCCCCTCGCCGTGTGCACCATGCACGTCTTACGTGCACTTTTAGTCACATGTTGCGAATATCCGTTGTGAATTTTGTGAAAACCTGATCTTGCTTCGGTTTCGTGTCACAAAATTTATATTATATAATCCAGAAAATATTTCGTTAAATTGCGTTAATATATACGAAATAATTATTCTCATGATTATTTCCTCAGTCTATTAAACCGTATATTTTCTGTAAATTATTTTCATGAGATTATCGTCATTACTTGTTATTGCATGTTTATGTGATATTATCCTACATGCTTTAATCTTATGCACATAGTTTATTTATAGTCCGGTTATTATGCTCGGGTAGGCGGCGCCCGGTATTTGTCGGACCGTGAATTTATGCCTTGGGTAGACGGCGCCCAGTACGTGCATCTATGTGCCTTAGAATAACTAGATAAATCCTTGTCTCCCCGTTGTCTATGATTTTGGTCAATCATCTTACCTATGTCACTTTAATTGTAGTGAATTATGTCTGATATTACCAAAAGAGAATTTGCTGAGCTTACTGTTGATGGTAGTAACTACCTGACATGGGCGCTAGATATCGAAATACATCTAGCCTCGAACAATCTTAGCGGCACGATTGTCGATGATCCAAAATCAACTGACGCCCAGAAGGCGAAAGCTTTTATTTTTCTTAGGCATCATCTCAATCAGGACCTGAAAAATGAGTATCTCACTGAAAGAGATCCCGGAACGTTGTGGAAGTCCCTGAAGGACCGTTTCCAACAACAATATGATATACTCCTCCCTCAAGCTCAATACGATTGGTTGAACCTCTGTTTCCAAGACTTTAAGTCTGTAACGGAGTATAACTCAGCCCTACATCGTATTGTGTCTCAGTTAAAGTTATGTCAGAAAACTGTAATTGAGGACGACTTAATCCAGAAGACTTTGTCGACTTTCCACGCAAGCAACCTTGTACTCCAGCAGCAGTATAGGGCTAAGAACTACACTGTACACTCTGAGCTAATTTCTGCACTTCTGGTAGCGGAAAAGCACAACCAGTTCCTTATGCAGAATCATAATGCGAGGCCGGTTGGCTCGACAGCGGTGCCCGAAGCACATACTGTAGCTCAAAGTGGTACAAGAGGTCGCAAGCGTGGAAGGGGGAGAGGGAGTAAATGAACTCGTAGCCAAGACCGAGGTCGTAATAAATCCTGTGGTTCAGGTGCCTTGAATGACAATCAAGCTCAGGTTCGTGGGAAGGCTGCACCTAACACGAACTCCGCTACCCGGAAATCTGAGAATCAAGATAAGGGTGAACAGTCCTGCTACAGATGTGGATGCAAGGGCCATTGGTCTCGCACGTGTCGCACTCCCAAATATTTGGTCGAGGCTATCAAAAGCAGCAGAAGGACGATAAGGGGAAGGCTCCTAGAGTTGAAACTCACCATGCCAGTCTGCCCGAAGCAGACTCTGACCTAGACAACGCAGATCACAAAGGCATTGAGCTTAAGGATTTTGGAGATGACGAGTAGATTTACGTATTTAGTTATTCTTAGTATTTTATTTTCTGAATAAAACAAATTTTCATTATGTTTTGGATCCTTTCTTTCGGATATTTTATTTATGAATGAATTTATTAGCTTTGATATGTTTACCTTAATAGATGTCCATGTATTTATTTTGGATATTGTTGTTCTCATTTATGGCTTGTAAACAAATCAGCTATTAGGTTTGGACTATTTCTTCTTGCATGATGGACGCCCACAGTGATTTATGTCTGGTAGATAGCGCCACCACACATACGATCCAAAAGGATAGGAAGTATTTTCATAACTTGATTAATCGTAAGGGGAGTATAAATACAATTGCGAATGACAGTACATTGATAGTGGGCTCTGGAAGAGCTTCCATTGTCCTCCCCATGGGTACCGAATTAATAATTGAAAATGTTTTATTGTTTCCGCAATCTAAGTGTACCCTACTCAGTTTTAGAGACATTAGAATTAACGAGTATCATATTGAAACTAAAACTGAAAACGATAACGAATACCTTTTGATGAATTGTACTCGAGGTAGCCATAAGCAAGTTATAGAAAAACTTCCATCCTTCTCCTCCGGTTTGTACTATACCTACATTCGGCCGTCTAGTTCCCATCTAGCGATGAGTATGAAATTCCATGACCCAAATTCCTTTAAATTATGGCATCAACGATTAGGTCATCCGGGACAAACAATGATATGTAGGATTCTATCTAATTCAACTGGTCATAATATTACGAATAATAGAATCCCTCCCGTCGATGAGTATTTCTGTGATGCATGTTCTAAGGGTAAGTTGATAGTGCGTCCGTCGCGCACCAAGGTTGGACTAGAGTCTCCGGTTTTCCTTGAGCGAATTCAAGGAGACATTTGCGGACCGATTCACCCAGTATCAGGACCATTTCGTTATTTCATGGTCCTTATTGATGCCTCCACTAGGTGGACATTTGCATGTTTGTTGTCCACCCGCAATCAAGCTTTTGCGAAGCTCATTGCGAAGAATATCGAGCTTAGAGCTCAATTCCCGGATTATCCAATTAAATCGATTCGCATGGATAATGCAACTGAGTTTAGCTCGAAGGCCTTTACAGATTACTGTATGGCCCTGGGAATTAAAGTGGAGCATTCGGACTCCTATGTCCATACCCAAAATGGTCTTGCTGAGGCGCTAATAAAACGTATCAAATTTATCGCGAGACCATTGCTTATGAACTCTAAACTACCCACCTCATGCTGGGGGCATGCAGTCCTTCATGCATCACACTTAATCCAAATCCGTCCAACTGCATATAATGATCATTCCCCTCTACAGTTAGTGCGTGGGAAAGAACCTAGCATTTCCCATCTGCGTATTTTCGGATGTGCGGTATACGTACCAATTACGATACCCAAGCGAACCTCTATGGGCCCACAAAGGAAACTCGGTATTTACGTCGGATACGACTCTCCATCCATCGTGAAATACCTTGAGCCTTTGTCCGGGGACCAATTAATGGCCCGGTTCGCTGATTGCACGTTCGATGAAGATTACTTCTCGGTATTAGGGGGAGATCCGAATTCAAAATTGAATGAATGTCGGGAACTTACGTGGAACGTAAGTAATCTTCAATATCTAGATCCGCGCACTAATCAATCTGAACTAGAAGTTCAGAAGATCATTAACCTGCAGAACTTAGCAAATAACCTGCCAGACGCGTTCACTGACCATAGAGGTGTGACTAGATCGAATATACTTGCAGTAAATGCTCCCCAAAGGGTTGAGGTCCCAAGCAAAACGAGTACTCATGCCCCCACATGCCAAAAGCGTAAGGGACCCTCAAGAGATAGTAACACACCTAAACGAAAGGCTAGCAAATCTGGTCAGTCGAATGGAAAATCTCTAGAAGAGATCCGTCTAGATAATCCCAAGTCTCTAGGAGACGAGAGCCCTAGTGATGAAGCACGTGCACAAAACATTCCATGCACTAGGACCGTGGAACGACCAGACCCAGATATAATGGAAAATGATGAAAGTCTAGTTGACGTAAACGTCGAAGTCTCTGTGAACTTCACAAATACGGGAGAAACATACAATAGAAATATTACTGTCGTCGACGACACATTTGCAGCGTCAATAGCTCTTTCCATTATAAATGATCTAGATCCTGAACCCAAAACAATCACAGAGTGCCGGAAGCGCCCCGATTGGGTTAAATGGAAAGAGGCAATTGATGCGGAGCTCGCCTCGCTTAACAAAAGATAAGTATTTGGCTCTATCGTTCGTACACCCGCGCGCGCTATCCCCGTAGGATATAAATGGGTATTTGTACGAAAACAAAATGAGAACAATACTGTGGAGAGGTAAAAAGCGAGGCTGGTAGCGCAAGGGTTTTCGCAGAGACCCGAGATTGATTTCGATCAAACCTATTCTCCCGTCATGGACTCAATAACGTTCCGCTACTTGATATCTTTGGCAGTTAAGTTGAATCTCCAAATGAGATTAATGGACGTAGTAACCGCGTACTTATACGGATCACTAGATGCCGACATTTATATGAAAATCCCAGATGGATTTAACATCCCCCAGTTAAGGGATGGTGAAAATCGCAGTATGTATAGCATACAACTGCGTAAGTCGTTGTATGGCCTGAAGCAATCGGGCCTTATGTGGTACAACCGACTTAGTGAATTCCTTCAGAAGAAGGGATACACGTTCGATAAAGCTTTCCCGTGCGTATTCACGAAGAAATCGCAAGACGGTTTTTGCATCATATCCGTATATGTTGATGACCTGAACATAATCGGAACATGCAAATAGATTGAAGAAGCAAGTTCAATCTTGAGAGCTGAATTCGAAATGAAGTCCTTGAGTAAAACCAAGTACTGCCTCGGCTTGCAGATCGAGCACCTCCCAGAAGGAGTCCTTGTTCATCAGTCGATCTACGTGAAGAAGGTATTGGAGAGATTTCACATGGATAAATCTCATCCACTTAGCACCCCGATGGTAGTCCGATCCCTCGAAGTGGATAAGGACCCATTTAGGCCAAGAGAAGATTCAGAAGAAATTCTGGGACCAGAAGTTCCTTATCTTAGCGCTGTTGGAGCTCTGCTCTATCTTGCAAATTGCACCCGGCCGGACATTGCATTTGTTGTCAAGTTGCTTGCGAGATATAGCGCTTCTCCTACGAGGAGACATTGGAATGGTGTTAAGCACGTTCTACGATACCTCCAAGGATCCCAAGATCTTGGACTGTTTTATCGTAAGAACCAAGACAAAATCTTAGTAGGTTATGCGGATGCTGGCTATTTGTCTGATCCCCACAACGTTGTATCCCAGACTGGTTATATTTTTCTCTGTGGTGGAACCGCAATCTCATGGAGATCGGTTAAACAATCCATGGTTACCACGTCTTCAAACCACTCAGAGATCATAGCTTTATTTGAAGCCGCACGAGAATGTGTTTGGTTAAGGTCATTGGTAAAATACATTGGTGACTCGTGTGGTATCGCCAAAGGCGATACACCTCCCACCGTTATATTTGAAGATAACGCTGCTTGCATCGCACAAATGAGTAATGTGTACGTCAAGGGAAACCTGACGAAATATATTTCACCTAAGTTTTTCTATCCATACGAACTCCAGAAGAGTGGCGTGATTACCATTCAAAAGGTGCAATCTAGTAACAATCCAGCAGATCTGTTTACTAAGTCCTTACCTACGTCTACTTTTGAAAAGTACGTTCGTGGTATTGGGATGCAAAGACTTAAAGTAATGTTGTCTTCAGGGGGAGCGGTAACCTCGAAATAAATCTGGATGATTTAGATCTAGAAGATCGATGACATTCCTACCTACTTATTATTTGGCCGATCCCTAGCACGTGGAGTTTTTATGACAAGACATTTATGTCGTAATGTCCAAGGGGGAGTGTTGTAAATCCGGAAGATTTGATATTCCAAATTTAGGAGATTTGGTGTAGACATTACTTAAGGAACAAGAATCATATTGAGCTTTATCCATTAGACTAGGGTTTTTACTATTATATATATATATATATATATCCCTTTGTATTCATAAATTATGTACTCTCATACACAAGAATACTAGTGCAACTCTTGGCTTGGATTGCCCCCAGACGTAGTCGTTCCCGACGAACTGGATCAACAAATCGTGTCTCTTTATTTACACACTTATTTACAACAAATTATACTAATTTTTAATCTCATTTCTATTACCAAGCGTCCCTTAGTTTTATAATTTTGTAATGTTTGGATTTTCTTGTGATTGGGGTGTCTTATATGAAAATGTTCCAAGTTGTACTTATTTCTAAAATTTAGACCATCAATGATATTTATGGGACTGATATTCTCACTATAAATAAATAATTTGCAACTTATAGTAAAAGAAATAGATTATACATATATATAGATACACACACGCGCGAAGAGATCATAGTAAATTTACAACAATAAATGCAAGATTTATAATTATAGGTCATATCTCTAAGTTGATTTAGTCATTCGACTATTCATTCGGATATTCCCTATTACCTCCCTTCAAGTGAAGAGTTGGATTTTGACGAACACGAAGTTTGGTCCGTAAAAATTCAAACAGTGGGCATAGTAAGCTCTTCGTGAATATATCAGCTAATTGGAGATTAGAAGGAACAAATTGTGCCTCTAATCATCCATCAGTAACCAACTCACGGACAAAATGATAGTCCAGATCAATGTATTTGCCCGCTTATGAGCGATGGAATTATGACTTAAAAACAAAGAGCTCTTATTGTCACAAAGGAGTAGTGGACGCGGAGGGGTAGTGCTCGTAGCTCTTTTAATAAATTGGTCAACCAAACCATTTTTTGTGTTGTATTAACTAGTGCACGATATTCGAGCTCACAATTGGACCTGGCAACAGTGGGTTGTTTCTTTGCACTCCAAGAAACTAGATTTACTCCAAAAAAATGGAATACCCGTAAATGGATCGGTGATTACCAATTTCGTTAAGCACAAAATCGAACTACTCGCAAGTGTACGAGATCGTTGTTATAGTAAGGCAATTGATCAAGTAATAAAAATATCGAACCCTAGAGAAACAAGTGGTTAGCTAAGTCGATTCACGTTTTCATGCAAGGAAAATGGAAAGTACAAGCTCGGGTTGATTACACTAAGGCAAACAAGAAGATAAAACGAGCAAGAAATAAAAAATCTATCTAACTCCGTAGAACGAAGTGCAAGGGGAGATGTTTCGGATGACGTCGATTATGCAATTATTGAAGCTAGCTTAACTTATGCCCTTCTTATGTTTCATATCATGGTTAGACTAGATCAAATTAATCTCATCTAATCAACAAACTCTCGTTTCGAAGGTTCGATGCCCAATTCGGAGTGTTCTAGACTATCTAGCATCTCGCGATGTCTTAGAAATCTAACGATAGCACTTGATAACTCATTTCGCTCGATTAAACACACATTTGAACTAGCTCAACTCTCGTATGTTGTCAATCCAAATATAATGCATAATCTACTAGAAACAAATCATAAAAGCTCAAGTAATCCACAATCAAGGAATCTAATTATTCAAATCATCAAAATCAAGGCATAAATCAAGCCAAAACTACAATAATCACATTATCTAAATCATCCAAAGCAGAGAAGACTTAGCTCATGGTTCTAGAAGAGATATTCATGGCTAAGGAAGCTAAACAATCAATTAAACTCATAGAAATAAAAATAAACTGCAATTGAAATGGAAATAGTAATGGAAACTGTTGATAGGCGAGCAAGACTAACAGTTAAGCGACCAGGATTAGCACAAAACACCCAAGGGTTAAGACGAAATTAACCCACGATCAACCTAACAAGATGTTTGGCGAACAAAACCTGCATGTTGTACAAAGACAAAATGGGCGAACAGAAGCAGATCAAAAGATATAGAAATACGAACCAAGCCCGAGCAAGTACATCCACTACTCTGCCGACCAGATTCAACCTCAACCCCAAAGCCACTTTTAAACAAGACTAAAGACCAACAAGAATCAAGTTAAAGACTCCTCAAGGACAAGTCCAACAGGACGAGCAGCTCTTAACTGCGAGCAAGTCCAACAGATAAGGATAGAATATAGTTTAGATAAAGTCAACTGGGTCAAAGCCCAGGTGTCGTGCATGCAGGCCTGGTAGGCCAAAGGTCATGACACCTCCTGCTAGGCAAATGTCTATAAATATTTAGATTTTTTCAGTTAATAAAAGAAGCACAAATTATTATACACGTCCAAATTTCGTCTACGAACCCAAATCAGCTCATTTATCTTACGATCGTATTTATCACGTAAGCTTATAAACGTTCTTAATCAACTTTAAACCAAAGATTTCGTATTCACTAATTACGTTAGTGATCAATCACACGTAATTGTTTGATGATCGATTAACCACCAAAAACAGTCATTAATCTTCGAAATTAGAACTGATCATCAACAGAAACAGAAATTGAAATGGAAAAATATCACCTCTCATGATGAAATGGAAATTAATCTCTGCAACATTCTTCAATTCTTGCTTGAAATATAAACAATCACTAATTGAAAGCTAAATCTACTCTAATCTATGGAGGAATTGAAAGAAAATGGAAAAGAAAAAATTGAAAGAAATCTACTCTAGGAACTCTCTTCTGTTGGGAAGAGTCGTATGATGATTCTCTATGATCTTTTTCTTTAAATCTGATGCTTGGAGGTATTTATAGAGTGAGAATGAGGGGTATTGGGATGAAATTGCAATTAAATCCCTAAAAAATAGTGTATTTTCGGATTTCACCCTAGGTGGCGAGTCAACTCGGTCAAACTCAGTCAAAATAAGTGAAAATAGGCATGAACTTGGTCAACTCAGCGCTGACTCGCCCATAACTCGGTCTGACTCGGTGTGAACTCAGTGCTGGTCACCCACGTTCTAAAACTTCACACTCGGCCATTTCAATTTCCACTCGGCCGAGTAGAATTCCATTTTGGGCGATTAATTCTTCTAGAAACTTTCACTCGACCTTTCCTCCCTCACTCGGCCGAGTCGATTCTCCTTGGTCGAGTGCCCTTGTTTTCGTCTTCTTCGTGCTTTCCTCTGCAACTTCCGGCTTCCATGGCTGTGGTCGAGCTTCGATTCCAGTTTCCGGTGCTTGGAGCTTTTCCGGCGACACAACAGCGAGCGGTGGCCGCGGCTCCTATTTCTGGGCGAGAGCCATGGTGGCGTGGCGAGTTGTGAGTGGTGGGCGTGATTTCCGGCTACGAACAGAAGCTCGAAGCTTCAAATTTCCAGCGTCAAATTGCACTTGCGTGAGCTCTCTTTCTTGGAAATGGTCGAAAATGGCTGCTGCTTCTTTCATTTAATCAATTTCTCTCTATTCAAATGTGGGAGATGAAGACGTGGGTTTCCAAATGTGAAAGCAAACTTTGACCTTTTCTTTTTAAAATAGGTGGGGACCGCATGACTTTCTCTTTCCCTTACTGCCATTTTTCCACACTTCACGTGAGATGCCTCCATTCAAATTCCAATTGAAATATTGAAATGGGTCTTCTTCTCTGGGCCTCATACAAGAATTTCCATGGGCTGTAATTTATATATTTGGGCCGCCAAAATTGTTGAACATGTTGGGCCCAAGCCTTTTTTCTCGTCCACTTATAATTCCTCCTCGTATTTCACTCGGTTCACTCATGATTTTTAACTCTTTTCTCGATCGACCTCAAATAACACGTGTTTGCTCCATATATTCATCATTTTTGTGCAAAATAAATTACAAAATATCTTTCTCGACAATTAAGCACAATGAGGTAATTTTAGTATGAAAAATGCATGAAATCCTATCCAATTAAGCTATTTAGGTACACGAATATCAAGCAAAAATCACACTAATCAATCGACGAATTTCCACACAATGGGCCTAGTTGGCATCAGAGTACCCGAGTATGGTGTACTCTGAAGAGTGAGTAAAGACAGGCCATAATGAATCGTTCCTTTGACATGACGAAGGATCCGCTTAAAAGCCAAAAAAATGCTCAGCGGTGGGTTGCTGAAGAAATTGGCTGACATGATTAACAACGTAAGACAAATTTGGACGGGTGATGGTAAGATATTGGAGAGCGCCTACCAAAGATCTGAATAGAGTAGGATCCTCGAACGAATCACTAGAGCTGATTAACGATTCACCTGAGACCAACAGAGTGGAAACAGGTTTTGAGTCAAGGAGTTCAACTCGTGTGAGAATATCATGTGCATATTTAGCTTGTCTTAAGAACAAGCTAGAATTAGTGTGACTAATTTCAAGACCAATGAGGTAACTAAGTTGGCCGAGATCTTTGATAGCAAATTCTTTGGTGACCCGATCAATGAATCTCTGGAGAATTGTGTTGTTACTACCTGTAACAATGATAACAACAATGTACAATAAGAGATAAATAGTACAATTAGGATGATGAAGGAAATACAAAGAAGTGTCAGCACGACTATGTGTGAAACCCAATGAAATAAGAAAAGAACTAAAACGTTCAAACCCGGCACGAGGGGTTTGACGAAGACCATAAAGGGCTTTCTTGAGCTTGCAAACATGATTTGGAAATCGCGGATCAATGAAACCTAGGGGTTGTGACATAAAAGCTGGTTTTTACAAGCAGACCGTTCAAGAAGACATTCTTAACATCAAGTTGATGAAGAGACTAGTGATATTGAACTGATAGAGAAAGTATCACTCGAACGATAGCAGCTCGGACAACTGGACTAAATGTGTGAGTGAAATCAAACCTTGGTATTTGAGTGAAATCTTAGATAAAGCTAATAATTAAGAATTCTAAAGTCTTATTTATAATTTCAAAGCTAATAATTAAGGGTATAGTTAGAGCTGTCAAAGTGGGTTGGGCCCGTTGGGTCGGCCCGCCCCGCCATACTTAAAATGAAGATTGGGTTAAGGATTTCTTAGCTAGTCTAGAAACGAGTCTACATGGGCTGGCCAGTTTGGGCCAAAGGCTTTGGCGGGTTGGGGCTAGCCGCCGCCTTAAAAAATGTTTATTCCTTAAAAATAAAATTTTACATTTTTTACACATTGTCAACTATTATAGTATCATTTTTATGTCTATTTTGTAAAATTTATGTTCATAAGTGATTAATTTAAATTGTAGGAATATGTTTTTATGAATTATTATTGTTAATATATTGTAAACTTCAATTTCTAGAAAATTATTTTTCTTATTAAAGAATAATTAACTTTATTTGTAAAATAAAATTTGTTTTAATACTTTTATAGTGATAGTTATCAAGATAAATTGTTTGATTACATTTTATTTCGATGAATTTTATGTATTAGATCTTTTAAATTATATTTTCTAAATTTAAAATATATATATATATATATATATATATTTATATATATATATATATATATATATATATATTAAAAAATTAAAAGTAGGTCGGCCCGCCAAAACCTGCGGCCAGCCAATAAGTGGGTTGGGTTGAAATTTTGCAGCCTGCCAAATTTCTGGTCCGCCCTGCATCGCCCTGCCAAAAGACGGGTTTTTGCGGGTTTTAGCTCGCCCCGCTCCATTGGTCCGTTTTGACAGCTCTAAGCATAGTTGTAAGGAAATAATTTTTTTAATATGTGTGTATTGATCTAAAATGATAGTATATATTTTAAATAGGAGGAAGTATTAAAAACATAGGAGTGTTAAAATTTTGGTCTTTTTCTTTAATGTTCAAATTTTCTTGTTAGGTCTTTCAAATCTTGTTAGAAAATCGGATACGTAATAAAACACGAAGCATAGTATTCCTTTTTTAATAAGACATACTACATTTACAAATCCAATATTTAATTTTGACCAAGTCCTGTGTACACTAAGTTCATCATCAAATTTAAATATATTTTTAAATAATATCAGTTTTTATTAAGTAAAAAGTGCATTTTTTTTTCATTTACACTTTTTAGTGAATTCAACTGTATTTTTTAGTAAAAATAAGTTCAATAATGCACTTATTGTTACGTGCACTTGATACACACAAGGCCTACCCTTTAAATTTTAATAAGCTTTACATAGATTTTTTCTTTCATTCTAAATTTTCATATTGTAAATTAAATTCTCTACAAACACTCAATCGCAAATTCTAGCATACACTCAAGTGAATTTGGATTTTAAGCTCAATTCTGACTTCAATTGTGGTTTTTTCAAAACACACAACAAACTGTGTAATTTTGTTGCAAGTGGGTTATTACTGATTACTTCTTAGAGTAATACTAAATACTTTTTGGAGTATTACTGATTTCTGTTTGGAGTATTTTTTTTTTAAATTCAACTGTATAGCATGCACTCAAGTACATACTAAAACTACTCTATTATATATATATATATATATATAAACGTTTTTCTCTGGGTACTCTTTTGTACTTGATCAATCTTATAAAATCTTGTCAAAAATCTAAATAAACACCCTAAATGACTTAGGGGGCGTTTAATTAATAACACTTCAAGAATAATGAAAATGAGATTAAAAATTAGTGTAATTATCATGATTATGAGAACAAAGTTATTACATCCCCTGTTAAATAATGTAATCACTATCTCATTTTGATTACTATTTTCTCCTCCTAAAATCATTTTCCTCGATCATTTCCTTATTCCCCAACAACCATTTGTTATCCAATTTTATTTCAAATATGGGGTATAACATCACTAACAATACAACCACAATTTTGATAAACTTTCTCCAAACATATTACTTTTATTACGGTGGTACATATAAAAATAAAATTTCATTATCATTATTATTATTATTAAAAAATTGAACCATATTTGCAGTGTGAAAACGGTAAACACTAGTATTAACATTTTATTCATCTTATCAACACAAAAGAAGGGGGAAGTGGGGTTTGGGCAATTTTGCACAACTAATTTGCTAGAAAGAGTAGATGCACCATTATCTTTCTGTATCGTATGCATATTACTAACGGTTCAAGTTAATATATTGCCATCAAGATTCGAATAAGATAAAAACAGAGGGAGATGAAAATTAGCTTTAAAAAAAAAAAACTAAATTTGAAATTGGCGAATTTGTTCTTTAAAAAGACATTCCAATTGACAAATTCTCTAATCCTTTAAAAGGAATACAAACGAAAAATACATCCAAGTATTCTTTATAAGAAGAGTATGTCCACGTAAAAACTGGTTCATAGTATGAAACTAATACCATTACATAAATTTAACATTTTATACGCAAAGTAATTTCAATTTATAATTTCCCAGTAATAACTTGCATAGAGTATAGAGCACTGCCACGCCACATTTTAAATGAGGACATTAAACTTAAAATGACAACTTATATAAAATATGAGCTGCTAAACTGTGATATGTTGATGATCAGAATGAGCTTACATTCTCGAGGCCGAAGCTTTTGAGGGAAAGAAAGCTTGGGGTGTAAAGCATTGCATGGATTGCTTCTACATAGGGCGTCGTAAACAAATCAACTTTCTGAGTAGTTTTACCCTTGGCCGAGTAGTAGACTAAGAATACTCCATTCCATAGGATCAAAATGTCACCATCTTTGAATACTTTGATAGGGCAAGCGTAAGCATCAAAGAAGAGATGACCACCCAATTTAGGGATGACAAATTCCTTTGTCCACGATTTCTCAACTCCATATTCTTTCATCAACCAAATCACAATTTCATCTCTCGATGTAGTATCACATAAACCTAGGCAATCTCCCCACATGAAGATGTTCAACCTAAAAGAATCCAAAAGATTCCAACAAATTGGAGTAGACAAGGTGCTAAAATGTTCTGTTTCAAGATCAAAGCATGAAATCCTTACACCGCGGTCCAAATCGCTCACCAACCAGTGAAGATTTCCATTCCCAAATGCCACGGTGCTAGAACATCTGTTTTCGAGCAAGGCACAAGATGGGTGTTTTCTCCATGATCCCGTCCCAAGAGTGTATACATAACACGTAGCTTCAGAAGACTTCTGACACTTCCGATTAAATATAGTATAATCACAAAAAAACCTAACCACCTTATACTGGCCAGTCATTTTGCTCGATCCAAATCCGTATGTGACCCCTCGAAGATAAGAGCCGTGAAACTCTGGAGGACAATGAAGATTGATGTAGTCACGAGTGATTGGATTGCATATGTAAAGAGCATCAGGTTTGTTTTCTTTAAGTTGACAGGTCTTGACCAGGAAAAGCAAACCATCAGCTGAACCCAATATCTTTCCAAAATTAGCATGTTCGAATTTGGCGACTAGTTTGTAGTGGAGATCATGATGTTTAACATCGAACCCATCTTCGAATTCAAAAATATTGTATAAGTGTGAACCAAACGAAAGGTAATTTTCCTCACCGATGATCAGCCCCGAGGTAGATTTGGAAAGGTGGGACTTGGCAAACTCCCGAGACTCGAGTAAATGGAGCCACGTCTTTTGAACACACTTGCAACTTATGATGGCTCGCACGGGGAGTCTTGAGAGGATATCATTGACAATATCTGATGGTAAACTTTTGAACAAGTCTTTCTTCATTCTGGATGATTAGACTGTTTCCGTAGCTTATCTCAAATCTTTACTCCCCTGTTCAAAGGAAATAGGTAGGAGAAATTTAAACCTAATATCATTGCATGATTGATTATAAACTAGATCACAAGAGGCATAAAATATAATCGAATTTACCTAAAATTAGTTCTATGTAGAGAAGTCTACATCAAGTTCATCATAACGAATACACATCCCACTTTAGGCCTAAACTCTAGAACAATAACACTTACAAAAAAGGAAAGTACAGAGTATTTAACCTAAGACTAAGAGTGTTAATGATTAGGAGTGTTAAATAAGAAATTTAACCTTATATTGTTAAAAGCTACTTTGATTATTATAAGACTTAGAGGCATAAATATCAATAAATATTTTTTAATTGACCTAAAACTCGTTTTAGAGTAGAAAATCTATATCAAGTCCATCAAACTGAAATTATCAAATTACAGAGTATGATAATCATTTTATCCAAACGTTTCTTCCCATAATTCTAGCAAAGCTTCAGATTCAGATATAAATAATATGGCATAAATATTTACTGCATAATGCAAATTTGTCTACAATTGTGTTAACAAATTACAAAACCACCGGTTGTAATCCTAAACCCTAACCAAGGCCCATAAGTGAGTCTGGAACGTAAACTACGGAATCAACCATATTCGAGCTAAACAAATTAGACGACGGAGTACCTGGGGAGACGTTGGCGCCGCCGCCGGGTGGTGGCGTCCGATCTCAATTCTCAGGAGGGGAAGATGAAAGGGTAAAAAACTAAAAAGTGAGAAATGGTTAGAGTGAAAGTAAGACACCGTTTTGTCAAAAAAAGAAAATAAGATACTGCTTTCTGGAAAAAAGGTAGAAATATCTTCCTTTCTTTTATTTCAGCCGTGTTTCTAAATACACATCGGAAATTTGGTTTTATAATTTTGTAAAGTTCGGATTTTCTTGTTTGTAATTTGGATATGTAATTAATCAACTAGGATTGGGGTGTCTTGTATGAAAATGTTTACTTATTTCTAAAATTTAGACCATCAATGATATTCATCTGATTGATATTCTCATTATAAATAAGTAATTAGTCTAATTACACTAAAATCATCAAATTATGGATAATTTTGCATCTAAATCACCAAATTATATTTTTTGACGCTAATGAATACTACAAACAATCAAATTTTGGCACATAAACTATCATTCAATAAAAAAAATTCTAAAAAAAATTATTGTTCACGTACTTTAGAAAATGATAATTTTTTTTAAAAAAATCTTCATAAGTTCATTCCAATTGCAACGATAAATACACAAAACTCATCATGATCACTTCCGGCGTTTACCGCTTCGTGTCTTCGCTCCGTCATACACACCCTTATGCATCCGTGCCTTAACATTATTCTCCATCTCATGCATTATCTGTTTGCGTCGTTTGCCATCAATTGAAATTGTTTTTATACAAATACCCCTCATATATTGAAATCAGAGAAATCTTTTGCTGGAAATTAAGTTCAGTGGTTTATGTGCCAAAATTTAATACTCCCTCCGCCCCCTCTTAAACTTCATAGGTTGGGTGACACAGATTTTAAGAAAAATTGTTTTATTGACTTTTTCAACCAATGAATGAAAAGTATTTTGAATTAAAGTAGGTATTGTGAGTATGTTTTATTTCCATATTTGGGGTGTGAAATTTATTGTGGGACGTCTCAAATAGGAAAGTGTGAAGTTTTAGAGGGGACGGAGGGAGTAGTTTGTATGTATTAATGCCGAGAAATATAGTTTGGTGGTTTAGGTGCAAAATTCCTCATAATTTGGTGGGTTTAGTGCAATTAAGCCTAAGTAATTTGCAACTTAGTGTACAAGAAATAAATCCTATATATACGGAGAGGATCACGGTAAATATACAACAATAAATACAAGATTTACAAATATATGGTCATATCTCTAAGTTGATTCAGTCATCCGAATATTTATTCGAATATTCCCCACTACCCCCCTTCAAGCAAAGTGTTGGATTCTGACAAACACGAAGCTTGGTCAGAAGAAATTCAAACAGTGGGCACGGTAAGCTCTTGGTGAAAATATTAGCTAATTGGATATTAGAAGGAACAAATTGTGTCTCTAATAGTCCACTAGTAACCAGTTCACGGACAAAATAATAGTCCAAAATCAATGTGTTTGGCCCGCTTGTAAGCGATGAGATTTTACTTAAGAACAAAGAGCTCTTACTGTCACAAAGGAGTAGTGGACGCAAAAGGGGTAGTGCTTGTAGCTCTTTTAATAAATTGGTCAACCAAACCATTTCTTATGTTGTATTAACTAGTGCACGATATTCGAACTCACAACTAGAGTGGGCAACAGTGGGTTGTTTTCAGCGTGTTACTACTGATGTCATGTAAGACAAGTGAATTGATTACCATGTGAATTTGGTGACTGATATTCTCACTATAAATAAGTAATTTACAACTTATTGTATAAGAAATAGACTATATATACACGGAGAAGATCACAGTAAATTTACAACAATAAATACAAGATTTACAAATATATGGCCATATCTCTAAGTTGATTCAGTCATCCCATATTGATTCGATATTCCCTATTATATTTGAAATATCTTATAAGTTATAACATCTTATAAGTTGTTTTAAGAGTTTATTAGATTAACTTTTAATAGCTTATAAATTGTTAAAGTGTTTAACTAATACAGTTTATAAAATCTTTGAAAATTTAAAATAAATATTCTTTTCAAGCCGAAAATTTAAGATAGATATTCTTTTCAAGCCGAAAAATGAGTGAAGGTTATTTTTTTCAAGCGGGAAAATGAATGAAAGGTTAAAACAAGGAGTTGCTTGTTTAAATAGGTTAAAAAAATCCTTCCCCATAGATGAATACAAATTAGAATTCCTTTCTTCTTTTTTTCAGCAAAGGAGTGTACAGTATTACTAAACAACATATTAAATTTTTGGTTCTTTTCTTTAATGATCAAATTTTCTTGTTAGGAAATTGGATACGCAATAAAACTATTCATTTTTTTAACAAGTCACTACATTTATAAATTCAATAATTTATTTTAACAAATTCTTGTATACGCTAGGTTCACCATAATATTTAAGTGTATTTTTAAACATTATCAGTTGAATTGACTAAACATTGTAGAATTTCTTTTTTCCATTTACACTTTATAGCAAAAATAACTGTATTTTTCAGTGAAAACAAGTTCAACAATGCACATGTTACGTGCACTTAGTACACAAGAGACCTACCCTTTAAATTTTAAATTCTCTACAAAGCCATTTAATGTAAGGTGTACCTGATCAATCTTATAAACATTGTTAAAAATCAAAACAAACATTAAATGAACTTTGAAACAGAATTAGCTTCCAAGAACACCAAACAGTTCCTCTTTTGCTATTTAAGACAAACATCAACATACTCCTACAAAATCTGGTTCGTCTATATAAAATCGACTGACTTTCTTAATTTCATAAAATCAAGATGTTAATTAAGTTATTTGAGCATTTTGTAATAGAGGCGTTTTGCAATATCAGCTTTAAGATTAATAGATACCTCTTCGACTTGCAAAAAAGTGGCCATTAAAATTAAAATGACAAACATACATAAAATGTGAGCTGCTAAACATTGATACATATCATGCTACATTCAGCCAAGCAAAATATAAGCTAAAACCATAATTACAGATTGCAAGGCATTGTGATATGTGGATAATCAGAATGAGCTTACATTCTCGACGCCGAAGCTTTTGAGCGAAAGAAAGCTTGGGGTATGAAGCATTGCACGGATGTCGTCTTCATAGGGCTGTATAAACATATCAACTTTCTGAGTAGTTTTAGTCTTGCTGGAGTAGTAGATGAGGAATACACCTTTCCATAGGATCAAAATGTCACCATCTTTAAATACTTTGATAGGGTAAGCTTCTTTATGGAGATTACCACCCAATTTAGGGACATCGCTAATGAAAAATTCCTTTGTCCACGATTTCTCCCCTTCATGTTCTTTCATCAACCAAATCACAATTTCATCTCTCGATGTAGTATCACATAAACCTAGGCAATCTCCCCACACGAAGAGGTTCAACCTAAAAGAATCCAAACGATTCCAATGAACTGGGGTAGACAAGGTGCTAAAATGTTCTGTTTCAAGATCAAAGCATGAAATCCTTACGCACCGGTCTAAATCGCATACCAACCAGTAAAGATTTCCATTCGCAAATGCCCCAATGCTTAGCTCTTTGTAATCCAGCGAGGCACAAGATGAGTGTCTTCTCCATGATCCTGTCCCAAGAGTGTATACATAACACTTAGCTTCAGAACATTTCTCACACTTCCATGTAGGTTGAGTAATAATATTATGATCATAGAAAATTCTAACCACCTTATACTGGCCGGTCATCTTGCTCGATCCAAATCCGTATGTGACCCCACGACGATAAGAGTAGCGAAACTCTGGAGGACAATGAAGAGTGATATATTCACGAGTGATTGGATTGCATATGTAAAGAGCATCAGGGTTGGGGTTAACTCCACTCAGCCTACCGAGGAAAATCAAGCCATCGGCTGAACCCATTAACGGTCCAAAATAAGCACGTTCGAATTTGGTGGCTAGTTTGTAGTGGAGATCATGATGTTCAACATTGAACCCATCTTCGAATTCAAAAATACTGTAAAAGTGTGAAAAATACGCAAGGAGATTTTCCTCACAGATGATCAGCCCCGGGGCAGATTTGGAAAGATGGGACTTGGCAAACTCCCGAGACTCGAGTAAATGGAGCCACGTCTTTTGAACACACTTGCAACTTATAACGGCTCGCAGGGGGAGTCTTGAGAGGATATCAATCACAATATCTGATGGTAAACTTTTGAACAAGTCTTGCTTCATTCTGGATGATAGGTATGAGTGTTGGCTAGGAAATTTCTAAAATTAGAAATATCTAGGAGTACAAAAGTGGGTGAGTTGTTGAGGATTGCAAAAGTAAGCCAAATATTGCTGGGAGGTAAAAGTTCAAAACTTTTATTAGTCGTGGATACAAAGTGCAATAATAACATATATATGTTCAATTTTATCATAAGTTCAACAATTTTTGTGCCCCAGAGTAAATAGGGAAAATGACACTCCCTAAGGGTAATATTTACTTAAAGTGTGTACCCAAGGGTAATTTCCCAAAATTCTACATCAAGTTAATCAAACCGAATTTCCATCCGATTTTAGGCCTAAACTCTAAAAAAAGACTATTACCAAAATGAAATTACAGAATATGCAAATCATTATATCCAGACTTTCCTTCCCACAATTCTAGCAGCCAAACAGTAAGCTTCAGATTGAGATATAAGTAATATGACATAAATTTTGGAAATATTTACTTCATAAATCTCTAGAATCGACGAGAACAACACTTTTTCTACAACTGTGTAAACAAATTTACCAGATCTTGGGTTGTAGGTCTAAACCCTAACCCAAGCCCGAAATGCGAATCTGGGAAAAGGAAACAACAGAATCTACCATATTTGAGCAAAATAAATTAGATGGCGGAGTACCTGAGGCTAAGGATGGCGCCGCCGCGGGGTGGTGGCGTCCTGATTCAATTCTCAAGTGGGGGGAAGATATAAGGGTAAAAAGTGAGAAAGGGTTAAAGTGAAAATACAAGAGACTATTTAATTCTAAAAGATCTTCCTTTAGACAACTACACATTATAATTCTTTTAGCCAAGGCAAAAATAAAAAATTCCCTCCATCGTTGCTCATTTATTTGGATATAAATTTTATGAAAAATATCAATTAAGTTATAAAATAAAAATATAAGTATAAATAAAATAATTATTTATTAATGTAAGTAATTGTGAACACACTTTGGATGGAAAGATAAAAATAATAAAAGTGGTCACATTTTAATGAACGAAGAGAGAGCATACAATAAAATTTATTTTTCTTTTTTGAAATAAAAAATCATAATGCTTAAATTTTCGTGTTTGTAATTTGGATATATAATGAATCAAATATGATTGGAGTCTTGTATGAAATTGTTCCACTTTAATACTTGAATTTTACGTAATTTTAGATGTGACTGAGTTGATATTATGTAAATTTATGTGATTTTTTTAACATGAATTGGTAAATGAGGTCCATCTAAAATATGTATGAAATTATAAGGCTATGTTTTTTTTTAATTTTAAGTGGTTTTTAAAAATCGATTTTTGAAGACTAGTGGTTTTTGTAATCCATGGGTTTTTAAAATCTGTGTTCTTTTTTAGTTTGAGTAGTTTAGGTTTTAACTTTATTATGTAAAAGTAAAAGAATGTTGTATAGGTTATTTACATGATTGTAGGATTAGGATTTTAAAAACCTAATTTTAAAACCCAAACTAAAATGGGTTTTAGATTTCAAAATCCAAATTCTAGTTTTTAAAACCCATAAAGAACATAGCCTAAGAGTGACTTGTATAGATTTTTTTATGGTTAGAATAAGCATTGGAAGACTCTGAGAAGAGTATTGAGGTACTTAAAGTACAATCAGACTTTGGGTATCCAATACACCAGGTATCCAGCTGTATTGGAAGGGTATAGTGATATCAACCGGGTCTCGGACACAAAAGAATCATTCTCTACTAGTGGATATGTATTTGATGTAGGAGGAGCTGTTGTGTCTTGGAGATCGACAAAACAAACATGTATAGTCCGATCCACAACGAAATTTGAGTTCATAACTTTAGATAAAGTTGGCGAAGAAGCGCATTGACTTCGTTACTTCCTCGAAAATATTCTGTGTTGAGACAAACCAATTACTACTGTAATGGTGCATTGTATTGTCAAGCTGCAATTGATAGGATTTTGAATGATATGTATAACAGAAAGTCTAAACATACCCGTCGAAGACATAACTCTGTTAGACAAGTGATCTCAAGTGGTGTGATGTCCATACACTATGTAAGGTCTAAGGATAATCTAGTGGATCAACGTTGACAAAGAGTATAAATCGAGATCAAATGTCCAAACTGTCAGAAGGAATAGGTCTGAAAACCACAAAATAAACTGAAGAGGTGGTAATCCAACTAAATTGACTGGAGATCCCAAGATCTTGGTTCAACGAGAAAACTAAGTTGTGGAAATTAGATGAATCACTTGATAACCCGACTATTCCTTAGAGGACAGTATATCAAGTGAAAAACTCATATGTGGTATACGTTAAGTCTTAAAGACTTTTAATGAATCCTAAGTCTGTGTGGGAGACGGAGTATAAAGGGATACTCAAGAGGAGTTCACCTATGTAAGTGTGAAGTGAGAGGTTGCTTCAAATATCGTTGGATATTAAACACTTATGAATCCAAATGGTGTTCATGGCCGAAACGGACAAAAACGTGAGAAACAAGAAAGAGCGTAGAGATTTTATTGTGTCGACATTGCTATCTCGGTACACACTAAAGTGGAATAGTTCAAGGCATTTTGTCCACTAGACCACCGGTATATCCGAAAATGTTTGACTATGAAAGATTTAGAGCTCCAATTATCTGTTTAGATGCAATAACATCTCGTTTTTTAATTGGATTGTGAGTCTCATGTTTATATGTTCAATTTTCACTCATGTGGAGAATTGTTGGAAAAAATAGTATTTCGTGGTTGATACTTAATTAAAATATTAATTAAATATTTGAGTGATTTAATTGGTATTGTTTGACCAATTAAATATAAGTGTGTGAAACTAATTGATTCTAGTGTGTTCCACACATTGAGTAAATGGAATTAATGTATTCACACTCATTGTTCGATTTACGGTGAGGGAGAGTGAATTAATTGGTTACATCACTTTTTCTATAAGATTTTTGAAAGAGTGAATTTATTAAGTAATTAATTACTCATCCAATATAGGAAAATTAGGAAAATAACATACATATTAGTATGGAAAAATGGGAAACTAATATTCATATTAGTATGCGTTAAATGAGGCATATCAAACTATTGTGGGTGCAAATGCCGGAAGGTACAACGGAAAAATGCATCCGAGTAATCTTTACGAGAATATTTTAGAGTGCCACCAAGCTATTACATACTTTCATTTTCACAGTCATGTTTTTTCCCATTCAAAAACAAAAAACTTTATCATATAAATAGATATAAAAAAAAAATCCATATATAATCTAAAATGTAAGCAATGAAACAAAACAATCATGCGAGAAAATTAATGCAAGTGTTATCAACACGCTTTACTTTTCATAAGCAATTTTATGCATCTTCACCGAATTTTATCGCGTATGATATTAAAATTTATTGTGATTTCGAAGGATATAATCGTTGCAGGTAAAACGACATACAATTGAATCACTCAATCATTTTGAAGATGAGAATCTACCAAGTATAATGATTTTCTTTTATTATCATTCCATACAACTAATTTCCGAAAATACAAAACAATTCCTCTTTTCTCATCTGTTATTTGACACAAACATCATCATATTTCTGCTAAAACTGGTTCATCTATATAAAATCAATTGACTTTATTAATTTCATAAAATCAAAATGTTAATTACGTTATGTTACTTGAGAATTTTGTAATAATCTACATTCCATATTTTAAAAGAAATTGTAGTAGATTAATAAACTACCTCTCAGAACTTTGCAATATCAACTTTAAGACCAATAGATACCTCTTCTGACTTCCATAAAGACAAACATTGGTACATTTAAATTAAAATGACAAACATACATAAAATATGAGCTGCTAAACATTGATACATATAACATATGCTACATTCAGCCCAGCAAAATATAAGCTAAACACACTAAAATCATAATTAGAAATTGCTAATCAGAATGAGCTTACATTCTCGAGGCCGAAGCTTTTGAGTGAAAGAAAGCTTGGGGTGTGAAGCATTGCATGGATGTCATCTTCATCGGGCCGTATAAACATATCAACTTTCTGAGTAGTTTTAGTCTTGCTGGAGTAGTAGATGAGGTATACACTTTCCCATAGGATCAAAATGTCACCATCTTTGAATACTTTGATAGGGTAAGCTTCTTCAGGGATATAATCACCCAAATTAGGGAAATCGCTAATGACAAATTCCTTGTCCACGATCTCTCTCCTTCATGTTCTTTCATCAACCAAATCACAATTTCATCTATCGATGTAGTATCACATAAACCTAGGCAATCTCCCCACACGAAGAGGTTCAAACTAAAAGAATCCAAATGATTCCAATGAAGAGGAGTAGACAAGGTGCTAAAATGTTCTGTTTCAAGATCAAAGCATGAAATCCTTAAACAGCGGTCTAAATCGCTCACCAACCAGTAAAAATTTCCATTCGCAAATGCCCCAATACTTAGCTTTCTATAATCGAGCGAGGCACGAGATGAGTGTTCTCTCCATGAACCTGTCCCGGGAGTGTATACATAACACTTAGCTTCAGAACACATCTCATACCTCAATGTAGGTTGAGTAATAATATTATAATCATAGAAAATTCTAACCACCTTATACTGGCTGGTCTTTTTGCTCGATCCAAATCCGTATGTGACCCCTCGACGATAAGAGTCGCGAAACTCTGGAGGACAATGAAGATTGACATATTCACGAGTGATTGGATTGCATATGTAAAGAGCATCAGTGTTGGGGTTAACTCCACTTAGCCTACTCAGCCTACTGAGGAAAAGCAAGCCATCAGCTGAACCCATTATCTTTCCAAAATTAGCATGTTCAAATTTGGTGACTAGTTTGTAGTGGAGATCATGATGTTCAACATTGAACCCATCTTCGAATTCAAAAATACGGTAAAAGTGTGAACCAAGCGCAAGGACATTTTCCTCATAGATGATCAGCCCTGGGGCATACTTGGAAAGATGGGACTTGACAAACTCCCGAGACTCGAGTAAATGGAGCCACGCCTTTTGAACACACTTGCAACTTATAACGGCTCGCACGGGGAGTCTTGAGAGGATATCAATCACAATATCTGATGGTAAACTTTTGAACAAGTCTTTCTTCATTTTGGATGATTAGACTGTTTTCGTAGCTTATTTCAAATCTTTACTCCCCTGTTCAAAGGAAATAGGTAGGAGAAATTTAAACCTAATATCATTGCATGATTGATTATAAACTAGAACACAAGAGGCATAAAATATAATTGAATTGACCTAAAATTAGTTCTATGTAGAGAAGTCTACATCAAGTTCATCATACCGAATACACATCCCACTTTAGACCTAACTCTAGAACAATAACACTTACAAAAAAGGAAAGTACAGAGTATTTAACCTAAGAGTGTTAATGATTAGGAGTATTAAATAAGAAATCTAACCTTATATTGTTACAAGCTACGTTGATTGTTATAAGACTTAGAGGCATAAATATCAATAAAAAAATTTAATTGACCTAAAACTCGTTTTAGAGTAGAAAATCTATATCAAGTCCATCAAACTGAAATTACAGAGTATGCTAATCATTTTATCCAAACGTTTCTTCCCATAATTCTAGCAACTAAACGGTAAGCTTCCGATTCAGATATAAATAATATGGCATAAATATTTACTGCATAATGCAAATTTGTATACAATTGTGTTAACAAATTACCAAACCACCGGTTGTAATCCTAAACCCTAAGTGAGTCTGGAAAAGTAAACTACGGAATCAACCATATTTGAGCTAAACAAATTAGACACCGGAGTACCTGGGGAGACGTTGGCGCCGCCGCCGCGTGGTGGCGTCCGATCTCAATTCTCAAGAGGGGAAGATGAAAGGGTAAAAAACTAAAAAGTGAGAAATGGTTAGAGTGAAAATAAGATACCGTGTTGTAAAAAAAAAAAAAAAAAAAAAGATACTGCTTTCTTGTAAAAGGTAAAAATATCTTCCTTTCTTTTATTTTATTTTATCTCAGCCGGGTGTTTCTAAATTCACATCGGAAATTTGGTTTTAGAAATTTGTAATGTTCGGATTTTCTTGTTTGTAATTTGAATATGTTCGGATTGGGGTGTCTTGTATGAAAATGTTCCAAGTTGTACTTATTTCTAAAATTTAGACCATCAATGATATTCATTTGATTGATATTCCCATTATAAATAAGTAATTAATCTAATTACACTAAAACCATCAAATTATGGGTGACTTTGCATCTAAATCACCGAATTATATTTTTTTGACTCTAATGAATACAAACTATCAAATTTTGGCACATAAACCACTAAACTTATTTTCGATAAAAAATATAAAAAAAAAATCGTCCACGTGCTTTTGAAAATGATAATTTTCTCAAAATTCTTCATAATTTCATTCCAATTGCAACAAGAAATACACAAAACTCGTCATGATCACTTCCGGCGTCTACCGCTTTACGTCTTCGCTCCGTCGTACACACCCTTATGCGTAAGTCCCTTAACATTATTCTCCATCTCATGCATTATCTGTTTGTGATGTATGCCATCAATTGAAATTGTTTTTACACAAATACCCCTCATATGTTGAAATCAGAGAATTTTTTGGCTGAAAATTAAGTTAAGTGGTTTATGTGTCAAAATTTGATAGTTTATATACATTAATACCGGTGGTTTAGGTACAAAATCGCTGATAGTTTGGTGGGTTTAGTGCAATTAAGCCTAAGTAATTTGCAACTATACAAGAAATATATCCTACATGTACGAAGAGAATCACGGTAAATCTACAACAACAAATACAAGATTTACAAATATATGTTTATATCTCTAAGTTGATTCAGTCATTCAATTATTTATTTGGATATTCCCTTTTATATTTGAAACATTTTATAAGCTATAACATCTTATAAGTTGTTTGAAGAGTTTATAAAATGTAATTTTTAAGTAACTTATAAATTGTTAAAGTGTTTGAATAATTCAGTTTATAAGATCTTTGAAAATTTTGAATAAATATTCTTTTCAAGCCAAAAAAATGAATGAAAGGTTATTTTTTTCAAGCGGAAAAATGAATGAAAGGTTAAAACAAGGAGTTGCTTGTTTAAATAGGTTTAAAAAATCTTACCTTAGATAAATACAAATTAGAATTTCTTTCTTTTCTTTTTCAGCAAAGGAGTGTACAGTATCAGTAAACAACATATTAAACTTTTGGTTCTTTTCTTTAATGTTCAAATTTTCTTGTTAGGAAATTGGATACGCAATAAGACACAAAGCATAGAATTCATTTTTTTAACAAGTCACTACATTTATAAATCCAATAATTTATTTTAGCAAATTCTTGTATACGCTAGGTTCACCATAAAATTTAAGTGTATTTTTAAACATTATCAATGGTATTAACTAAACAATGTAGGATTTTTTTTTTCCATTTACACTTTTAGTGAAATAACTGTACTTCTCAGTGACAACAAGTTCAACAATGCATTTATTGCATGCACTTAATACGCAACAAGAGACCTACCCTTTAAATTTTAATAAGCTTTTGTATAGATTGTTTTTCTTTCTAAATTTTCATAATTGTAAATTAAATTCTCTGCAAAGCCATTTAATGTTTATATATAAACATTAAATGACTTTGTTAGGTGTACGGTGTACCTGATCAATCTTATAAACACTATTAAAAATCTAAAAAAACATTAAATGAACTTTGAAACAGAATTAGCTTGCAAGAACACCAAACAGTTCCTATTTTTTGCTATTTAAGACAAACATCAACATGCTCCAACGAAATCTGGTTCATCAATATAAAATCGACTGACTTTCTTAATTTCAATAGATACCTCTTCGACTTGCAAAAAAGTGGCCATTATAATTAAAATGACAAACATAAATAAAATGTGAGCTGCAAAACATTGATACATATCATGCCACTTTCAGCCAAGCAAGATATAAGCTAAAACCATAATTACATAATGCAAGACATTGTGATATGTGGATTGTTGGGTATTTATAATATAAGTTGGACTAATTCCGAAAAAGAAGAAACGAAGAGTTGTACTTATTCGAAGAGTTGTATTAATCCAATTATTTGTAGGATTATATGAATGAAGAGTTGTATCTATACTAAAGGATGTATCCTTTCACTATTAACTGCTATTGTATATTCCTATAAATAGTTCCCAACTTCGGGTAAATGAAACATTCAGTTTTTAACTTCCTTCTTCTCTCTTAAAAAGTCAGTTTCTCAAAAACATATCCCATAGAAAATTTTCAGGAATTGCTGCCTGCAAATTTTGTTGGTTTTGTTGTATCCTGAGAGTGTTTTTGCCATAACCTTGCAGCAACTTATAAGGGGCAAATATCACTTAAAAGAAAGTGATTCTTTTCATGCCTCAAAACCTTTTCTCAATCCACAATTTTAATCCCCTGTTTCAACATGGATAATCAGAATGAGCTTACATTCTCGAGGCCGAAGCTTTTGAGTGAAACAAAGCTTGGGGTGTGAAGCATTGCACGGAGGACGTTTTCATAGGGCCGTATAAACATATCAACTTTCTGAGTAGTTTTAGTCTTGCCGGAGTAGTAGATGAGGAATACGGTTCTCCATAGGATCAAAATGTCACCATCTTTGAATACTTTGATGGGGTAAGCTTCTTCGTCGAGATTAACAGCCAATTTAGGGACATTGCTAATGACAAATTCCTTTGTCCACGATTTCTCCCCTTCATGTTCTTTCATCAACCAAATCACAATTTCATCTCTCGATGTAGTCTCACATAAACCTAGGCAATCTTCCCACACGAAGAGGTTCAACCTAAAGGAATCCTTTGAATTCCAATGAAGAGGAGTAGACAAGGTGCTAAAATGTTCTGTTTCAAGATCAAAGCATGAAATCCTTACACAGCGGTCCAAATCGCTCACCAACCAGTAAAGATTTCCATTCGCAAATGCCCCATTGTTTAGCCCTCTGTAATCGAGCGAGCCACGAGATGAGTGTTTTCTCCATGATCCTGTCCCAAGAGTGTATACATAACACTTAGCTTCAGAACACTTCTGACACTTCTATGGAGGTTGAGTTATAATATTATAATCATTGAAAATTCTAACCACCTTATACTGGCCGGTCATTTTACTCGATCCAAATCCATATGTGACCCCTCGACGATAAGAGTAGCGAAACTCTGGAGGACAATGAAGATTGATATATTCACGAGTGATTGGATTGCATATGTGAAGAGCATCAAGGTTGAGGTTAACATTACTCAGCCTACCGAAGAAAAGCAAGCCATCAGCTGAACCCATCATCTTTCCAAAATAAGCACATTCGAATTTGGTGACTAGTTTGTAGACCCATCTTCGAATTCAAAAATACCGTATAAGTGTGAATTAAACGCAAGGACATCTTCCTCACAGATGATCAGCCCCGGGGCAGATTTGGAAAGATGGGACTTGACAAACTCCCGAGACTCGAGTAAATGGAGCCACGTCTTTTGAACACACTTGCAACTTATAACGGCTCGCACGGGGAGTCTTGAGAGGATATCAATCACAATATCTGATGGTAAACTTTGGAACAAGTCTTGCTTCATTCTGGATGATTAGACAGATCATCCCAAATCTTTACTCCCCTGTTCAAAGGAAATAGGCATGAGTGATGGCTAGGAAATTCCTAAAGTTAAAAATATCTAGGAGTACAAAACTGGTTGAGTTGTTGAGGAGTACAAAAGTAAGCCAAATATTGTTGGGAGGTAAAAGTTCAAAACTTTTAATTACTCCGGGGTACAAAGTGCAATAATAACATATATATGTTCAATTTTATCCTAACATAAGTTCAACAATTTTTGTGCCCCAGAGTAAATAGGGAAAATGACACTCCCTAAGGGTAATATATACTTAAAGTGTGTACCCAAGAGTAATTTCCCAAAATTCTACATCAAGTTAAGCAAACTTGAATTTCCATCCGATTTTTGGCCTAAACTCTAAAACAACGACAATTACCAAAATGAAATTACAGAATATGCAAATCATATTATCCAGACTTTCCTTCCCACAATTCTAGCAGGCTAGCAGCCAAACAATAAGCTTCAGATTGAGATATAAGTAATATGACATAAATTTTGGAAATATTTACTTCATAAATCTCTAGAATCGACAAGAACAACACTTTTTCTATAACTGTGTAAACAAATTTACCAGATCTTGGGTTGTAGGTCTAAACCCTAACCCAAGCCCGAAATGCGAATCTGGAAAAAGGAAACAACAGAATCTACCATATTTGACCAAAATAAATTAGATGGCGGAGTACCTGAGGCTGAGGATGGCGCCGCCGCGGGGTGGTGGCGTCCTGATCTCAATTCTCAAGTGTGGGGAAGATGCAAGGGTAAAAAGTGAGAAAGGGTTAAAGTGAAAATACAAGAGACTAATTAATTTTAAAATATCTTTCTTTAGGCCATGTTCTTTTTTTATTTTAAAAACTGGATTTAGATTTTGTAATAAAAATTCATTTTAGTTTGAGTTTTAAAATTAAGTTTTTTAAATTCTAACCTATAAAACATTCCTTTACTTTTATATCATAAAGTTAAAAAATATTCTGCTCAAAACCCAAAAAGAACATGGATTTTAAAAACCCCATGGATTACAAAATCCATTAGTTTTCAAAAATCGATTTTAAAAACCACTTAAAATCCAAAAAGAACATGGTCTTAGGGTATGTTTGTTTTGAGATTTAGGTGTACGGGGGAAGTCATGACTTTGAAATCTTAGGATGTGGAAATCTAGATGGAAAATATAAGTATGTGTTTGTTTTGGGATTTTAGTAGGTTTTGGGATTTTAGTACGGTGAGATATTACTTTATGTCAAATCAATGTTTAATAGTGATAGATATTGTATTATGTAAGAGAAAAGTAGGAGAAATCTTGAGTGGATGATAAAAAAAGTGATGATGTGATTGTATTTATTTATATAAAAAGTAGTAATATGTTTATAGGTATTGATTGGGTTTGAGATTTGAAAACGTGGTTTTAAATCTCAAACTCGTATAGAGCGTGGATCGCAAAGTTCAAAGCTTACCCGGGTGAATCCCAAAACAAACGTACGCTTAGACAACTACACATTATAATTCTTTTACCCAAGGCAAAAATAAAAAATTCCCTCAATCGGTGCTTATTTATTTGGATATAAATTTTATGAAAAAAATCAATTAAGTTGATAAAATAAAAATATAAGTATAAATAAAATAATTATTTACTAGTATAAGTAACTGTGAACACACTTTGGATGGAAAGATAAAAATAATAAAAGTGGTCACATTTTAGTGAACGGGGAGAGTATACACTAAAATTTGTTTTTCTTCTTTGAAATAAAAAATCATAATGCTTAAATTTTCTTGTATGTAATTTGGATATATAATGAATCAAATATGATTGGAGTCTTGTATGAAACTGTTCCACTTTAATACTTGAATTTTACGTATTTTTAGATGTGACTGAGTTGATATCATGTAAATTTATGTGTTTTTTTTTTAACATGAATTGGTAAATGAGGCCCATCTAAAATATGTATGAAACTATAAGGCTATGTTCTTTTTTAATTTTAAGTGTTTTTTAAAACTAGTGGTTTTTGTAATCTATGGGTTTTTAAAATCTGTGTTCTTTTTGGGTTTTGAGTAGGGTAGGTTTTAACTTTATTATGTAAAAGTATGTTGTATAGGTTATTTACAGGGTTGTAGGATTAAGATTTTAAAAACTTAATTTTTAAACCCAAACTAAAATGGGTTTTAGATTTCAAAATCCAAATTTTAGTTTTTAAAACCCAAAAAGAACATAGTCTAAGAGTGACTTGTATAGGTTTTTTTATGGTTAGAATAAGCATTGGAAGACTCTGAGAAGAATACTGAGGTACTTAAAGTACAATCTAGACTTTGGGTATCCAATACACCAGGTATCCAGCTGTACTGGAAGGCCCCGTTTGGTAGCCGTGATGAGAAAAGGGGTCAAGACGGGCCTTAAGAAAAGGTTTACGAGTCAAGTGGAGATATGTTTTATTTATTGTGTTTGATAGAAATGTAGTGAATTTAATTTTGTTGTTTGGTAGGAAAATATAATTTACAAAATAAACATGTAAATACTTTTTTGCCCTTGCCTCAAAATCAATAGAAAATGCAAAACCACCGTTATTGCCTACTCTGCAAATCCACTATTCATGCCTCCTCCATTGTAGATCCACTGGAAACCTCCCTCTGGCAAATTCAAGGCCCAAATTTTGAAACTTTTATTTGCATAAATTAGAACAAAAGGTGCAGACTTAAGAACTTCCAAAAAAAAGAACCATAGATTGTCGAATACAAATTCAACCCCATCAAATAAGAATCAAAATTAAATTGTCACTTCTCAAAAATTCGTTGTAATATTGAGGAAAGAACTTGAATCAAAAGGAACTACAATTAATTAAGAGATCTAATTAAAAAAAAAAAAACCTTGTTGACGGAGATAGAGGTGATATGTGTGTAGTGAGGCGTCGATGCCGCACTAGCAAACAATAAGCGTAGAGAGGGCAACGACAATGCAGAGGAAGCGCTAGGAGGTGCGATTTCGATTATTGAACCGAATTAGCAATGCATCGGAAGGGAAGCAACCGCGGTAGGAAGCTGCGGCGAGAGGGGGAACGACAGCGGTAGAAAGTTGCGGCAAGAGGAGGAGCAAATACGGTATGGAGCAGCGGTGGAGAGACGGCGGCCAGAGGGGAAGAAGAAGTCGAATGGACGCTGCAAGTGTTAGGGCAAAATATAATTTTTACACCTTTTCACATGTACTGTTCATTTGTGAAAATGTATCGCGTGTGGGAGGTGGGATGGGGTTGCTGAAGAGGAACGATAATTTTTAAGAAATGATTCAAAGGGCCGATCTTTTCTCGGGCTCCCAATTAATGGTTATTGAACTACCAAACATCATGAAAGCCCAAAAATGTTTTCTTTCTTGGGCTTTTCAGGGCTATCAAACAGGGCCGGAGGGTATAGTGATATCAATTGGATATCGGACACAAAAGAATCATTCTCTACTAATGGATATGTATTTACTGTAGGAGGAGTTGATGTGTCTTGGAGATCGACAAAACAAACATGTATAGCCCGATCCACAACGAAATTTGAGTTCATAACTTTAGATAAAGTTGGCGAAGAAGCGGAGTAACTTCTTAACTTCCTCGAAAATATTCTTTGTTGGGACAAACCAATTACTACTGTAATGGTGCATTGTATTGTCAAGCTACAATTGGTAGGATTTTAAATGACATGTACAACAGAAAGTCTAAACATACCCGTCGAAGGCGTATCTCTGTTAGACAATTGATCTCGAATGGTGTGATGTCCATAGACTATGTAAGGTCTAAGGAGAATCTAGTGGATCAATGTTGACAAAGAATACAAATCGAGATCAAATGTCCAAACTGTCAGAAGGAATGAGTCTGAAATCCACAAAATAAACTGAAGAGGTGGTAATCCAACTAAGTTGACTGGAGATCCCAAGATCTTGGTTCAACGAGAAAAGTAAGTTGTGGAAATTAGATGAATCACTTGATAATCCGACTATTCCTTATAGGATAATATATCAAGTGCAAAACTCATATGTGGTATACGTTAAGTCTCAAAGACTTTTAATGAATCTTAAGTCTGTGCGGGAGACGCAGTATAAAGGGATACTCAAGAGGAGTTCACCTATGTAAGTGTGAAGTGAGAGGTTGCTTCAAATATCGTTGGATACTAAACACTTATGAATCCAAAGGGTGTTCATGACCGAAACGGACAAAAATGTGAGAAACAAAAAATAGCGTAGAGATTTTATTGTGTCGACATTGCTATATCGGTACACAGCCAAAGAGAAAAAAGATCTCTTCAAAAAAATATTCAAACACGAAACTGGCTGGAGGAACGAATCCTTTCTTCGTCACAAGTGTGCACTAAGGTGGAATAGTTCAAGACATTTTGTCCACTAGACCACCGGTATATCCGAAAATGTTTGACTATGAGAGATTCAGAGCTCCAACTATCTGTTTAGATCCAATAACATCTCATTTTTTAATTGGATTGTGAGTCTACATGTTTATATGTTCAATTTTCACTCATGTGGAGAATTGTTGAAAAAAATAGTGTTTGGTGGTAGATACTTAATTAAAATATTAATTAAATATTTGAGTGATTTAATTGGTATTTCTTGGAAGAAGATGTCGTTTGGACTAATCAACGCAGAAGCCACATATCAGAGACTCGTCAACAAAATATTCGATGAACACATTGGCAGAACGATGGAAGTGTATGTGGACAACATAGTTGTAAAAAGTTCGACAAAGGAAGATCATTTGGAACACTTGACACAAGCATTCGAAATACTTCGAGCATACACCATGAAACTAAACCCGAAGAAAAACAGCTTTGGAGTTCACTCGGGAAAGTTCCTTGGGCACCTGGTCAGTCAACGAGGCATTGAGGCGAATCCATCGAAGGTCAAAGCAATCATGGACATGTAGCCACCAAGATCGATCAGGGAGTTTCAACGACTAACCGGATGCTTAGCAGCGTTGAATAGATTCATTTCAAGATCCGGAGACAAGTGTCGACCTTTCTTCGACGCCATCAAGAAAGGACAGTTCCAATGGACAAGTAACTGTCAGCAGGCATTTGAGCAACTGAAGGAGTATCTCAGTGACACTAAGATCCTGTCAAAGCCTGTCTCGGGGGAGAAATTGTACCTATATCTAGCTGCGTCAGAAGTGGCAATTAGCTCGGTCCTAGTTCGGGCGGAAGGAAAGTTCCATTTGCCAATCTACTACGTAAGTCAGACTCTACATGAAGCAGAAATCAAATATTCGCCCATGGAAAAGTTGGCCTACGCACTGGTGATGAGCGTGAGAAAGCTAAGACCTTACTTCTTTGATCACCAAGTGGAGGTTCTAACAACATTCCCACTAAGACAAATTCTGCAAAGACCTGACACTGCTGGTCGCCTCCTCAAATGGTCACTAGAGATAAGTCAGTTCGGAATATCTTATGCACCTCGAACAGCGATCAAGGGACAAGCATTAGCCGACTTCATAGTCGAATTAACCTTCCCTCAAGATCCGACGAGAGGTCATAACCATCCATGGCACATGTACGTGGACGGGTCATCAAATAACACAGCAGCGGGAGCCGGGATAGTGCTGATCAGCTCGGATAAGCAAGTGTTCACTTCAGCGGTCAGGTTTGAATTCATGGCAATAAACAACAAAGCTGAATACGAAACGCTGATAGCCGGACTACGACTGGCTCTGGCTGTGGGGGTTCGAAGAGTCCAAATTTATGAGATGCCCAGCTGATAGTCAATCAAGTTCGTGGGGAGTACGAAGCAAAAGGTGAAAACATGGCCTTATATCAGAAGATTGTTATGGAAAGATGGGACTTGACAAACTCCCAAGGCTCGAGTAAATGGAGCCACGTCTTTTGAACAGACTTGCAACTTATAACGGCTCGCACGGGGAGTCTTGAGAGGATATCAATCACAATATCTGATGGTAAACTTTTGAACAAGTCTTGCTTCATTCTGGATGATTAAACTTTTGAACAAGTCTCCCCTGTTCAAAGGAAATAGGTACGACTGTTGGCTAGGAAATTCCTAAAATTAGAAAAATCTACATCAAGTTAATCAAACCGAATTTCCATCCTATCCGATTTTTGGCCTAAACTATAAAACAACGACAATTACCAAAATGAAATTACTGAATATGCTAATCATTTTATCCAGACTTTCCTTTCCACAATTCTAGCAACCAAACAGTAAAGCTTCAGATTGAGATATAAGTAATATGGCATAAATTTAGGAAATATTTACTTCATAAACCTCTAGAATAGAAGAGAATAACACTTTCTACAACTGTGTAAACAAATTTACCAGATCTTGTGTTGTAGGTCTAAACCCTAGCCCAAGCCCGAAATGCGAATCTGGGAAAAGGAAACAACAGAGTCTGCCATATTTGAGCAAAACAAATTAGATGGCGGAGTACCTGAGGCTCAGGGCGGCGCCGCTGCGGGGTGGTGGCGTCCTGATCTGAATTTCTCAAGAGGGGGAGATGAAAAGGTAAAAGCTAAAAAGTGAGAAATGGTAATTGTATAAACTGCTTTATTAAAATAAAATTTGCTTTATTAAATAGGTTTAAGGGGTAGTTAATACTTAATATATGATACAATTCTAAAGCCTTAAATACAAAATAGGATAAAAAAATCCCATAGAACTTATTAATACATTTTGTGGTCCATACCTTCTATTCAAAACTCCAAATTCATATAAAAGAGCCTGTTATGAAAGTATGCTTTTGCTGCATGTTGCTGTTCCAAGAAAATACTTTCTTTTGTCAAATTTCATTTCTAATTTTAGAAAACAAAGTACTCCCCATAATTTTGAAAATATTCCCCAAGTATTAGCCCAGAAATTTCACTCATAGTACCTTTCTCACATCCCCGAGGTAAATTTGTTTACCATAATTATTTGTTCTTTTCGAATCTTTGTTAGTTTTGAACAAAAAACATAATTATTTTTAAACACCTGCATAATATATTTTGAACATTAAATATTTTTAATAGTAAAATCATCTATTTAATCATACAATTCAAATATGTTCAAAAGCACCTCCTTCATTATTAATTTTAAAATTACATAAATAAAAAACAAAAGTATTACATTTGTAAATATTATACAGCCAAAATTTATGAAGAAAAAAAATTGAACACGCGCACAAAAAATTATGAACACTCTCCTTAATATTATGAACAGATGCCAAAAAAAAAAAATTGAACGGATGCCGAGCTTTTTAATGCTTGAGTTTCCAAAAGCCTTCTAATTCTCGAATTTCTAGAAATCTTCATACTTGAATGTCTGAAATCACAAAAAAATTATAAAAATTATATTTGCAGATTAGAACCAAAATTCATAATAAATCTTCAAACAAAAATTACAACATATATGCAGTACTATGTGTAACTGCAAATCTCGAATTTATTAAATATAATAAACACGAAAAAGGATTACAATTTAATTTATTCGGATTAAACCGAGAAATTTGTGCGGGTTGACTAACTCTGAATTTGGTCCTCTGATTCTTCTCTTCAATGTTGACCTTGACTTGGATGTTCTTCGGGAGAAATCCTCGTCTTGATCTTCGTTTGAGATTGATCTTTGAATTTATAACGTTAATCCAAGGACGAAAACGCCTTATTTTGGATTAAACGTTATTTTCGGGAATTTGGGGGATGAACGCCTTCGAAGGCGGGTTGAACGCCTTTGAATTTGATGAAGAATGTCCTTTGAATCTTCGAGGAGAAACGCCGGATCGGAGGGGTGCTGGACCTTGATCTCGGATCGGAGGCCGTTTCTGATCGCTTCCCACGAAGAACGCTTTGACTTTGACGAAGAACGCTTTGAATCTTCAAAAGCTCTCGGACTTCTGAATTCCTTGTGCTTCTGCTTGTCTGGATGTGTGTAAAATGAATGAATGAAGGACCCTATTTATAGGGTGAGGAGATGAAAACTTTCCTCCTTCATGGTGCCACGTGGCGCTTTTTGATTGACCGATGCCGATTTGATGGGCTTTTATAGGCCAATTTCCAGATTTAGTTGATTCTCATTAATTTTTTTCCTTCTTCATGCAAGATACGATTTGATTTTTTCTTGGGCACTAAGTCAACCATATTAATTACTGCAGACTCGTATTTTTGGCAAGTTTGTACATGTATATTAAATACCAATTAATTTAATTATTTAATTTGAGAATTAATTTATTTAAATCCCCAAAATAAAATAATAAATTATTTTGATATTAATATTTATTTGTACACGTGTCATTATTTAATTGGGTGCAAAATTAATTTGCTTACAAATGTCCCCTCGTGCTTCGTTCACGGTCATTTGTGACTTGGAGTGAATGAAGCACGAACATCTTTTACGCCCTCATTTGCTCTTGGACTTTTGAATCATGACTGAACTTAGAAGATGTCTAAGCTGCCTACGTACCTCTTTGGTATAAGAGGATCAAGTCAGAACGTAGTTCAAGGAAAAAATTGATTTGATTTGGGGTGCCAAAAAATTGTCAAGGAGCATTTTATTTGACTTTGGAGAACTTCAGAAAGTCTCTTCGAGGACTATGTCTCCTTGCTTGACTAATTGCATGACCCTTTCTTTGAAGATAAAACAATCTTCAATTGAGTGGCCCACTAAGCGGTGGTACTTGCAATATTTTGGATCGTCAATGTGTCCAGCTTCTTCCGGCCGTTTCATCTTAGGCAACTCAATGAGCTTCGCATCCATCAAGTCATCGAATATCCCCGAGACGTCAGAGTCTAAGAAAGGATATTGCTTTTGTCGTAGCTCTCTCAGACTCAGCCCGCCTTGCCCTCTATCCCGAGGAAGGTCCGTTATGTATTCCTTACTTAAAGGCTTGTCATATATCATATCGCGATACTTTTAACTTGGTGGTTCTTCAACTCCACTTGCAGCCATGCTTAGCTCCATGTCATGAGCTCTTGTAGCCAGATCTTCGAAGGTCTTTGGTTGAATTCCTTGAAGAATGTATCGGAGACCCCACTGCATGCCTTGGATGCACATCTCAATTGCAGAAGCCTCAGAAAGTCGGTCCTTGCAATTCAGGCTCAGATTCCTCCATCGATTGATATAATCAATCACAGGCTCATTCATCCTTTGGTGAGTGTTGGTTAGCTCGATCATGCTAACTGTCCTCCTTGTGCTATAGAAGCGGTTTAGGAACTCATGCTCCATTTGATCCCAACTGTCGATGGAGTTGGTCTCCAAGTCGATGTACCAGTCGAATGCATTTCCCTTTAAGGATCGGACGAATTGCTTGACCAGATGATCTCTGTAGGTTCCGGCGTTGTTGCAAGTTTCGACAAAGTGAGCTACGTGTTGCTTTGGGTTCCCTTTGCCGTCAAACTGTTGAAACTTAGGAGGTTGGTAGCCGGTTGGCATTCTCAAGCTATCAATCCTCTTCGTGTAAGGCTTGGTGTAGCTAAAGGTTGATTTGGAGGTGTCGTCAATCTTTCCTTTCACCGTCTCCAGAATGAGTTCCTTGAGCTGGTCGACTTGGATCCCTCCACCTGATGAGATCTGCAGCTCTTTGGCAGTTGCCTCGGTTTCGCTGACTTGGCGTTTAGTTGAGGTCTCCTCGTCACCGTGCTCCTCAACTTGCTTCCCTTTGACGTGGCTTGCATCGTCGCCATCCATCTTGTTCATCAGATTGACTATCTGGATATCCTGAATTTTTACATGCTCTGTAAGCTCCGCAATGGCCTTGATCAGGTTGTCAAGCTTTTCATCAATGGTTGAGGCATCCGCCATCATGGCTGGCGCTACGCTTGAGTCTGAAGATGAGCCCGATGATGAGCGTGGGGTAGAGCATGTAGAGTTGACTTCCTCATCTTCGCCGATGTTGGGAGGCTTGTTCATAACTATCCCGGATGAGGGGCTTCCTTCTGAAGAGGCATGTGTCGATGACTTCTTCGACATGCTTCTTGTGATGAAGTTGGCGTTAGGAGCTGTTGAGGGTTTGGTCCTTAGCAAAATAAGCTTGCGTGGAGGAGTCATTCCAACAATCCTAAGTTTGCTTGAGGAGAGAAGAGATGAGAGGTAGAGTAGGTCCCACTGGGCGTGCCAAATTTGTAATCTGAATTTGGTCCTCTGATTCTTCTCTTCAATGTTGACCTTGACTTGGATGTTCTTCGGGAGAAATCCTCGCCTTGATCTTCGTTTGAGATTGATCTTTGAATTTATAACGTTAATCCAAGGACGAAAACGCCTTATTTTGGATTAAACGTTATTTTCGGGAATTTGGGGGATGAACGCCTTCGAAGGCGGGTTGAACGCCTTTGAATTTGATGAAGAATGTCCTTTGAATCTTCGAGGAGAAACGCCGGATCGGAGGGGTGCTGGACCTTGATCTCGGATCGGAGGCCGTTTCTGATCGCTTCCCACGAAGAACGCTTTGACTTTGACGAAGAACGCTTTGAATCTTCAAAAGCTCTCGGACTTCTGAATTCCTTGTGCTTCTGCTTGTCTGGATGTGTGTAAAATGAATGAATGAAGGACCCTATTTATAGGGTGAGGAGATGAAAACTTTCCTCCTTCATGGTGCCACGTGGCGCTTTTTGATTGACCGATGCCGATTTGATGGGCTTTTATAGGCCAATTTCCAGATTTAGTTGATTCTCATTAATTTCTTTCCTTCTTCATGCAAGATACGATTTGATTTTTTCTTGGGCACTAAGTCAACCGTATTAATTACTGCAGACTCGTATTTTTGGCAAGTTTGTACATGTATATTAAATGCCAATTAATTTAATTATTTAATTTGAGAATTAATTTATTTAAATCCCCAAAATAAAATAATAAATTATTTTGATATTAATATTTATTTGTACACGTGTCATTATTTAATTGGGTGCAAAATTAATTTGCTTACACTATGTATACCACATGTGCAAAAGACAACAATTCTAACTCCAAAATTCATGAGCAGTTTCAATTTTCTGATTATCAATATCCACAACAACACATTCATAAGCACATGACCCATGACTCATCACTCACGGTTATTTTAATTTTAAATCGAACTTGAATTATGAATGTTGATCCAGCAGTTTCAAATTCAAAAATTGACAAAAAAAAATAGAGAGAAGACTTCCAGATTAAGAGAAAAAACTCACACACAACCTCCACGCAAGATGAGGTAGAGGACCAGAGGAGGTAGATGACCAGATGATTGAACAAGATGAGTCTTGGACAAGAGGAGTCTTGCACAAGAGGAGTCTTGGATAAGATGAGGCCGAGACAAGATGTGCTCCGGACAAGATGAGGTAGAGGACCAGAGGAGGTAGAGGACCAGATGAGGTAGAAGATCTGATAAGGTAGAGGACCAGATGAGGTAGAAGACCAGATAAGATAGACAAGAAGAGGTGTACCAGACTACTCTACCAGATGAGCTCTACCAGACTACTCTACTAAGAAGATCTTGTGATCCAAAGATAAGAAGAATCAAGAAAGGGAAGTCAACTGATATCAAGGAAAATTGGTTGTAGATCAAAGAAGAATCAATCAAAGAAGGAGTCAACCAATCAATCATATAATCAATCAAAGATGATTGATTATATTCCTTAATTTATAGATGTTTGAATTTCTAGCTTCTAACGGCTAGTTATTTGACACCTATAAATAGGAGTGCATGGTGATAAGTTCAATACAAGAAAGACGGACAAAAGAGCACAAAAGTTAGAGAAACACACGAACACACCATACACTCGCCTTGTTTATACAAGTATTATATCTACTCTTTTAGGAGTTCTAGTTGGAATATTACTCAATATATTCACTACATTGAAAGGTTGTTGTAAGTTGTACGAAGGAGCTGGTACTTTCCAATTCCAGTAGTAAGTAAGTAAGTTGGTTGGTGAGTGAGACCCCTTTGGTGAAAGGGAGAGTGGACGTATAATCATTATATCCGAACCACTATAAAATTCTTGTGTCTCTTTTATTTACTGTTTTTATTTATAATTTCTGCATAATTTATTTTAGCACTTTAAAAGAGGCTTTTCTTAAAATTAAAAATTAAACGCTTTCCGCTAATAATATTTTTGGGACCAACAAGCATACCTACAGAAAGAGGGCTCGTTTAATGGCTACCAATTGTTCCGATCACTGGTACGGGTCGTAGTGGTCGCCTATGACACCGACCCGATTGGAATCGTAACCCAGAACTTGAACAGCGATTTGAACTAGGGTTTTACGAAGAGAGACGACACAACAATTCTCCCACCTATCACCACTTTGAATTAATTGCCCGCCCATTATTTCGGAGTGAAAGGGTAGAATCGCCATCGGAAACATACTATAGAAGTCATCTTCGAATAGTATGAGGGGGAGGGGCGAATTGATTTTGTAAGTATGAACAGGGAAATGGATATATTATGCGTTTGAGTTTTACCGGGTCAAGCCCATAAAAAACGGATCTGTATTATATTTGTAATAGCTACCAAGTGAAAAATGAGGTTGAATAAATATCTGTATTATGGCTTTTTAATGCCTACCAAGTGGAGTCTAAGAGTATAATCGTTGCCGATACACTGCACGGGTTAAAACGACATACAATTGAATCACTAATTTTTTTTTAAGATGAGAATCTACCAAGTACAATGAATTTCTATTTTTATCATTCCATACAACTAATTTCCAAAAATGCAAAACAATTCCTCTTTCCTCATCTGTTATTAGAGACAAACATCATCATACTTCGGATATAACTGGTTCACCTATATAAAATCGATTGACTTTCTTAATTTCATAAGATCAAAATGTTAATTACGTTATGTTACTTGAGCATTTTGTAATGATTTACATTCCAAATGGTTATATTTGTAATAGATTCATTAACTACCTCAGCATTTTGCAATATCAGCTTTAAGATCAAGAGTTGCCTCTTCAACTTGCATAAATTAGGGAGCACTGCCACGCCACATTTGAAAAGAGGTCATTAGAATTAAAATGACAACTTACATATTCAGCCAAGAAAAGTATAAGCTAGACACGCTAAAAAGATAATTAGTGATTGCTAAGCGTTCTGAGCGCTACGCCAAAAATTTACCACTAGCAAATGGCAAGGTGGATAATCAGAATGAGCTTACATTCTCGAGGCCAAAGCTTTTGAGTGAAAGAAAGCTTGGAGTGTGAAGCATTGCATTGATTACATCTTCATTGGGCCGTATAAACATATCAACTTTCTGAGTAGTTTTATTCTTGCCGGAGTAGTAGATGAGGAATACACTTCTCCATAGGATCAAAATGTCACCATCTTTGAATACTTTGATAGGGTAAGCTCCACGGATAAAATCACCCAATTTAGGGAGATTGCTAATGACAAATTCCTTTGTCCAAAATTTATCTCCTTCATATCCTTTCATCAACCAAATCACAGTTTTATCTTACGATGTAATATCACATAAACCTAGGCAATCTCCCCACACAAAGAGGTTCACCCTCAAAATATACATACAATTCCAACAAACAGGAGTAGTCAAGGTGCTAAAATGTTCTGTTTCAAGATCAAAGCATGAAATCCTTATGCAGCGGTCTAAATCATCACACACCAACCAGTAAAGATTTCCATTCGCAAATGCCCCAATGCTTAGAGTTCTATAACTGAGCGAGGGACAAGATGATTTTTTTCTCCATGATCCTGTCCCAAGAGTGTATACATAACACTCAGCTTCAGAAATTCTAACCACCTTATACTTGCCCATCATTTTGCTCGATCCAAATCCGTATGTGATCCCTCGAGGACAAACGTCGCGAAACTCAGGAGGACAATGAAGATTGATATATTCACGAGTGATTGGATTGCATATGTAAAGAGCATCAGGGTTGGGGTTAACTTTACTCACCCAACCGAGGAAAAGCAAGCCATCAACTGAACCCATTATATTTCCAAATTTAGCATGTTCAAATTTGGTGACTAGTTTGTAGTGGAGATCATGATGTTCAACATCGAACCCATCTTCGAATTCAAATATATTGTACAAGTTTGACCCATATCGAGGACCACTCTCACAGATGGCCAGACCAGGGGATGATTTAGAAAGATGGGACTTGACAAACTCCCGAGTCTCAACTATATGGAGCCATGACTTTTGAACACACTTGCAACTTATAACGGTTCGCACAGGGAGTGTTGAAAGGATATCAATCACAATTTCTGATGGTAAGATTTTGAAGTAATTTTGGTTCATTTTGGGATGATTTAGAGGGTTCCCCTGACTCATTTCAAAACTTTACGCCCCTGTTCAAAGGAAGTAGGTATGGGTCTTGGCTACGAAATTCCTAAAATTAGAAAAATCTACATCAAGTTAATCAAACCGAATTTCCATGTCTAAATTCTAAAACTACAAGAATTACCAAAATGAAATTACAGAATATGCTAATCATTTTATCCAGATTTTTCTTCCCACAATTCTAGCAGCCAAACAGTAAGCTTCAGATTGAGATATATATAATTAGGCATAAATTTAGGAAATATTTACTTCATAAACCTCTAGAATCGAAGAGAACAATACTTTCAACAACTGTGTAAACAAATTTACCATATCTTGGGATGTAGGTCTAAACCCTAACCCAAGCCCAAAATGGGAATCTGGAAAAATGAAACGAATTAGATGGCGGAGTACCTGAGGCTGAGAGTTGCGCCGCCGCGGGGTGGTGGCGTCCTGATCTCAACTCTCAAGAGGGGAGGGGGGAGATGAAAGGGTAAAAAGTGAAAATTGGTTAAAGTGAATTATATAAGAGGCTGCATTATAAAATATCTTCCTTTTTAGCCGGATGGTAAAAGAATATTCTCTCCAGCTATGCTCTATTATTTGGGAATAAATTTAAATAAAATCGACTAAGGTGATAAAATAAAAATAAAGATGTAAATAAAGTAATTATTTGTTTTTGTAAATTATTCTAAACACACTTTTAATGACAGAAAGAATAAAAAAGTAAACCTTGTTTTTCTTTTTTCAAATAAATTTGAAACGCATGATACATATGATATTACCTGTGAACCTTTTTTTTTTTTTCTTTTTCCTTTCATGTTTTCCCATCGTCTTTAATCGAACAATATAGGGGTAATTGTATTATTGGTCCCAAGAGAATTGACTCAAAATACATTTGGTACATATGTGCAGATTTGGTCTTTTTTTTTTTTTTTTTCAGTTTTGGTCCATCAGTTAGTTTTTGGATGAAAACTTTTTTAAACCATTATTAAAATCCTCTTCTCTGCAATCAATTAACATCTCTGAAAATCTCATATTCAAATTCTCTTCTCTTCTCTGCAAACCAATTAACACCTTTGTAAATCTCTTCTTTAAATTCTCTGTTGAGTTTTTCCCTTTTTGAGAGGCATGGGGAGGAGAGATGTGCGCCGAGAAGTGGCCCTGAATTTTCGCCGATTGAGAGAATATCGGCAATCAATAATACAGTATTTAAATTTGTATTGTAATTATGAATTTTAGGAATTGAGTTTTTTTTAGGCCTTTAATTGACGGAAAGTGCAATCCACGCGTGAATTATGTTAAAACTTTGAAAGAAAATCATATGAGACTAAAAATACTTTAAAAATGACCATTTTGCAATTGATCCATCCTCTTGGGACCAAAAGTGCAATTTTTCCTGACAATATATAACCTAAAAAAGAAGAAATAGAACAAGAAAAATTAAGAAAGAAAATTAATACTTTAATATATGTTTACATTTATACCAAACTTTTTAATTTTGTAGTTAAGAGGATTAATCTCAAAATAAAAAAGTTGGGAGGTTCGGAAGCAAAATTAATTAAATTGAGGGATGTTTTTTTTTTAAACTCTAAAACTAATCTGCAAGAACACGTAAAGAATTCTTATGTCCTCATTTGCTATTTGAGCAAACTCTTCTACATCAGTCATTATAATTATGCTAAAAGTGTTTGGTTCATCAATATAAAATCGATTGACTTTTTCAATTTCACAAAATTAGAATGTAATTTTATATTTTACACCTAAAACTTTGGAGTGAAAGAAACGTATTTTGTGAATGATTACTCTATCACAACTCGTGCTACTGGCTTAGTGCACATATATCAAAATCCATATCATAATTAGATAAATAGTTTTTTCCCCCCCCTTTTACCATAAGTGCAATATGGATTTTGGAGATATGTTTTTAATACTTGAACATTTCGTAATCACTCTTTTGTACCTAAGCTATCTTGAGATAATGCCACGGACGCCCTGTAATTTTCGATTTGTCCTCACTTTTAATTTTTTTGATCTGTATTATATCAATCTTAGTTCTTTCGGTATCAATTTTGATTCTTCTTAACATAAAATTGAAACTGAACACTGGTTTGTCAACAGAGAATGAAAATTTTCAGAGTTGTTGTAATCAAATTGAGAATTTGAAAATAGCAATAGAACAAACGAGACATCGAATTTTTTATACGACACAACTTTTTACTCGCTAGAAAATAAAATTTCCATACAAAAAAAAAAAAAAAATGAATTTTCTCGCAAAAAGGACTAATATCAAAAGAGTAAAAACATACATGAAATTGAGGACACATAATGTTACAAACAATATGTGATATTACCACAAGCAACCTAATAAACCCAGTCAAAAATCAAAATAAGCATTAATGATTTTAGTTTTAAAACACCCTTTGTGAAAACACTAGCATAGACAAAAAGTTGAAAGAGGCCATTACAATTAAAATAGCAGTTTACATAAAACAGGAGCTGCTAAATTATAGATAGCAAGGCATTTCGCTAAGCCAAACATAATTGCAAATGGCAAACGTTCTGATACGTTGATAATCAGAATGAGCTTTCATTCTCGAGGACGAAGCTTTTGAGTGAAAGATAAAAGCACGAAATCCTTAGGAAGAAATGGCCTATGCCTAAGTCTTCTACATGACCTTGTCCCAAGAGTGTATACACAACACTCGGCTTAAGACGACTTCTGTGTACTAAAAAGTATTGGAAAATGATTTATGTAAGAATCAATTTCATTTTATACATACTTTTAATTTTTTTTAGAAGAAAGAGATTATCTAGATTAACTACTTTGAAGAGTATTAATTGTTTTTATTGAAGGGTATTAGTTGTTTTTACTGAAAAGTATTAGTTGAAGGTATGAAGAGTATTATCTGAATTATTTTCGGTCATAGTCATACTTGCAACTACATTTGAATAGCTTGAATTGTTATCGTGTGTTGAATCATGTCTCGAATTTGAAAGCTTAGACTCCAGTTACGTTAGATTTGGCTATAATAGGACTAATTGACAGTGTTTTGGAAGGTACAGTCATAACTTGAAATAATTCAACTAATATGATGTCGACCATTAAACTTTCACCGACTTCATTAGACCCTGGACTTATGTTCAAGTTTAAGAAGAGACATATCACATTAGTTAAGTCTCGTATAAAATATCAATTAATAAGAGTCAATAACAACCACTCGCAAATGTTCGCATATTCTTGAGGAATTCAGTTTTCAGCCACATCCAGTTGTATATGGATATTTTGAGAGTCACCAATCTCAATAATTTGGCGACTGACGATAAACATTCATCGGAAATTTAAAAAAAAAAAGTGATTTTTAGAGAGGTGTTGAATTCAATTCTATAGTCATTTTGTTATGTTTTTTTTTTTTTACATTTTATTTAATGTGGATTCGTTGCTATTACCAATTTTTTTACTGCATAAATCATAAAAAAATTATATGGTGAAAGACAAATAATATTAGATTCTCCTACAAATGAAATATTTATGACACTTTATCTTCACAAAAGTTTCCCGACATCTGCATTAGTTTTTATTTTAAAATATAAATCTTCAAATAAATGAATAATAATATTATATATTTGAAATGAAAAATACTTTAATAGGAATCTAATGAATACTCTCAAACGTAAACTAACAAACCTCAATATAAATTAAGGATTTATAAATAAATTATACAACTATGGTCGTGCATCGCACAGGTTCCGGTACTAGTGTATGTAATGAAACAAATAGAATTGAGAGAATCTATACAATGAATCAAGAGAACATATTACTTCCTACGTTCCGGAACACATTGCGGTACTTTTTTGGGCATACAGATTAAGAAAAAAGGTATAATAAGTATATTTTTATGTATATTATATGAGTGTTGTGAGAGTAAAGTTAAATTGAATGTTTACTATTATATACTTAATACGTATTAGGTTGAAAAAATACCGAAATTTATAAACTAACACCAAACAACTACAAAATTAATTATTTAAAACACTTTGAAAGGCAGAGCATTGGTTAAGCCGACTAGGTTAGTGGGCCCAAGAATCTCAAACAGACTCTCCTGGGAGTAGAGACTGAATGTTGATGTCAGGATTTGTCGAGTCCGATTTATTATCTCAGGCAGTGTCGCATGGGAGTGGAGACTGCAAGTTGATGTCCGTTTTTTGTCGGGTCCTGCTCAACCATGTCGGTTTATTGTGGAGCCCACTTCCAGTCGCGTGTGACGAGCGAGACTGCTTATCAGTCAGCACCTTTAAGTTGTTTGCATTTATTTTGCAAATATTTTTTTATAACCACTATATTTGTATAACCTGGTTTCTAAAATGCAATATTAAAAAAATTAGCCAATCAATTTTCATTTTCATGTTCATGTTTTTTCCCATTCAAAAATCATAAACTTTATCATAGCCTTAAAAATCTATAAAAGACCATACCTAGAGATACCAAAAAAAAGACCATATATAATCTAAAATAGAAGTGATTGAAACATAAAAATTATGGGAGAAAATTAATACAAGTGTTATCAACTATTTTGTGCATCTACACTGAATTTTATCGCGAATAATATTAAAATTATTGTAAGGGTGCAATCGTTGTAGATACACTGCACGCGTTGAAACAACATACAATTGAATCACTAATTTTTGTTTTAAGATGAGAATCTACCAAGTATAATAATTTTCTATTTTTATCATTCCATACAACTAATTTCCAAAAATACAAAACAATTCCTCTTTCCTCATCTGTTATTTGAGACAAACATCATCATACTTCTGCTAAAACTGGTTCACCTATATAAAATCGAGTGACTTTCTTAATTTCATAAAATCAAAATGTTAATTATGTTAAGTTACTTGAGCATTTTGTAAATTTTTAATAGATTCATTAACTACCTCAGCATTTTGCATAAATTAGAGAGCACTGCCACGCCACATTTGAAATGAGGTCATTAAAATTAAAATGACAACTTACACAAAATATAAGCTGCTAAACTTTGATACACAAGCTACATTCAGCCAAGAAAAGTATAAGTTAAGACACACTAAAAAGATACTTAGTGATTGCAAAACGTTGTGAGCGCTACGCCAAACATTTACCACTAGTAAATGGCAAGGTGAATAATCAGAATGAGCTTACCTTCTCGAGGCCAAAAAATTTGAGTGAAAGAAAGCTTGGAGTGTGAAGCATTGCATTGATTACATCTTCATTGGGCCGTATAAACATATCAACTTTTTGAGTAGTTTTAGTCTTGCCGGAGTAGTATATGAGGAATACACTTCTCCATAGGATCAAAATGTCACCATCTTTGAATACTTTGATAGGGTAAGCTCCAAAGAAGATAAAATCACCCAATTTAGGGACATTGCTAATGATAAATTCCTTTGTCCACAAGTTCTCTCCTTCATATCCTTTCATCAACCAAATCACTATTTTATCTCTCGATGTGGTATCACATAAACCTAGGCAATCTCCCCACACAAAGAGGTTCACCTTCAAAAAATATAAATAAATACGTTTCCAACGAACAGGAGTAGATAAGGTGCTAAAATGTTCTGTTTCAAGATCAAAGCATGAAATCCTTATGCAGCGGTCTAAATCACACACCAACCAGTAAAGATTTCCATTTGCAAATGCCCCAATGCTTAAAGTTCTATAACGAAGCGACGGACAAGATGATTGCTTTCTCCATGATCCTGTCCCAAGAGTGTATACATAACACTCAGCTTCAGAAACTCTAACCACCTTATACTTGCCAGTCATTTTGCTCGATCCAAATCCGTATGTGATCCCTCGAGGACAAACGTCGCGAAACTCTGGAGGACAATGAAGATTGATATAGTCACGAGTGATTGGATTGCATATGTAAAGAGCATCAGGGTTGGGGTTAACTCTACTCACCCAACCGAGGAAAAGCAAGCCATCAACTGAACCCATTATCTTTCCAAAATTAGCATGATTGAATTTGGTGACTAGTTTGTAGTGGAGATCATGATGTTCAACATTGAACCCATCTTCGAATTCAAAAATAGTGTACAAGTTTGACCCATATCGAGGGCCACTCTCACAAATGGTCAAACCAGGAGATGATTTAGAAAGATGGGACTTGACAAACTCCCGAGTCTCAACTAAATGGAGCCATGACTTTTGAACACACTTGCAACTTATAACGGTTTGCACAGGTAGTCTTGAAAGGATATCAATCACAATTTCTGATGGTAAGATTTTGAAGTAATCTTGGTTCATTTTGGGATGATTTAGAGGGTTTCCCTGCCTCATCTCAAATCTTTACACCCCTGTTCAGAGGAAGTAGGTATGAGTGTTGGCTACGAAATTCCTAAAATTAGAAAAATCTACCTCAAGTTAATCAAACTGAATTTCTACCCGATTTTAGTCCTAAACTATAAAACAACGACAATTACCAAAATGAAATTACAGAACATGCTAATCATTTTATCCAGATTTTTCATCCCACAATTCTAGCAGCCAATCAGTAAGCTTCAGATTGAGATATAAATAATTAGGCATAAATTTACTTCATAAACCTCTAGAATTGAAGAGAACGTAAACAAATTTACCATATCTTGGGATGTAGGTCTAAACCCTAACCCAAGCCCAAAATGCGAATCTGGAAAAATGAAACAAATTAGATGGCGAAGTACCTGAGGCTGAGAGTTGCGCCGCCGCGGTGTGTTAAAAAGTGAATTATGGTTAAAGTGAATTATATAAGAGACTGCATTTTAAAATATCTTCCTTTAGAAATAAAATCTGTCAATCGGTGCTAAATTTAAAAAAAAATCGACTAACATTGATAAAATAGAAATAAAGGTATAAATAAAATAATTATTCATTACGAAAATTACTCTGAACACGTTCTTGATGGACAGATAAAAAAATAAAAGTGAACCCTGTTATTTTCTCGGATAAATTTTTGAAATGCATGATACACATTAGTGAACCCTATTTTTTCACCAAGGTAGATTATTGACTTTGCAATCCACACTCCATATTAGTTTGAGATTTAAATTCAGGTTTTTAAATTTCAAATTCAATCCATACCTATATATGTCTATTACTATTTTTCACATAATTAAATATATAATCACATAATCACTTTTTATTATACATTCAATCTCTCTCCTACTTTTCTCGTATACAATATAATAAAATAATACAACATTAAAACTAATAAATATTGATTTGACAAAAAACAAAATCTTACCCTACTAAAATCAAACACACACTTATATTATTCATCAAAATTTTCACATCCTAAGATTTCAAAGTCCATTACTTTTCCCGCACACCTAAAACCCAAAACAAACATACCCTAAATTTCGTTAAAACACAATATATATAGACAAAGTATAGAGTGAAATTGGTTTATACATGAATCACTGAAGTGTATTAGTTGTTTTCATTAAAGAGTATTAGTTGTATATACTGAAGAGTATTACTGATTTACACTAAAAAGTCTTTTGGTATTTCAGTGAAAATGAACTTAGACTCTTCAGTATAAATTAGTAATACTCTTCAGTAAAAACAAGTAATACTCTTCAGTGAAAACAACTAATACCCTTTAATGATTCATATATAAACCAATTTTACTTTATACATACTCATATATATATAACCTAAAAAGGAAGAAATAGAACAAGAAAAATTAAGAAAGAAAATTAATACAGGTGTTTTTAATATATGTTTACATTTATACTGAACTTTTTAATTTTGTAGTTAAGAGGATTGATCTCAAAATAAAAAGGCTAGGAGGTTCGGAAGCAAAATTGATTAAATTGAGGGATGTTTTTTTTTTTTTTTTGGTTAACTCTAAACTAATCTGCAAGAACACGTAAAGAATTCTTATGTCCTCATTTGCTATTTGAACAAACTCTTCTACATCAGTCATTATACTCATGCTAAAATTGTTTGGTTCATCAATATAAAATCGATTGACTTTTTCAATTCCACAAAATTAGAATGTAATTTTATATTTTACACCTAACACTTTGGAGTGAAAGAAAGCGTATTTTGTGAATGATTACTCTATATCCCAACTCGTGTTGCTGGCTTAGTGCACATATATCAAAATCCATATCATAACAAGTTTGCTAGAGATGCCTCGTTAGATAAATAGTCCTTTTTTCCCCTTTTACCAAAGGGCAAAATATGGATTTTGGAGATATGTTTTTAATACTTGAACAATTCGTAATCACTATTTTGTAATTTTACTTCTTTCAATATTAATTTTGATTCTTTTCGCCAGAAAATTCGACTTCCCACCGATCAATATGGGGAATCTTATACCCCCACTAAATTGAACACTGATTTGTTATCAGAGAATGAAATTTCCAGAGTTGTGGCAATCAGATTGAGAATTTGAAAGTAGCAATAGAACAACAGGACAAAGAATTTGAATATGACAACTTTTTACTCACTAGAAATAAAATTTCCATTCAAAAATTTGAATTTTCTAGCAAAAAGGACAAATATTAAGAGAATAAAAACATACATTAAATTGAGGACACATCAAATTGAGAATTTGAAAGCAGCAATAGAACGGGACAAAGAATTTTGTATACGACGCAACTTTTTACTCTCTAGAAAAAAAAAATCATACAAAAATTTGAATTTTCTAGCAAAAAGGACAAATATTAAAAGAGTAAAAACATACATGAAATTGAGGACACCTAATGTTACAAACAATAAGTGGTATTACCTCAAGCAATCTTATAAACCCTGTCAAAAATCTAAATAAGCATTAATGATTTTAGTTTTCAAACACCCTCATCTCTGCACATTTCAGAATACAAAGAGCAGTTTACAGTGTGAAGACTGAAACACTAGCATGGACAAAAAGTTGAAAGAGGTCATTACAATTAAAATAGCAGTTTACATAAAATATGAGCTGCTAAATAGAGATACATATCATGCAACATTCAGCCAAGCAAAAAACATGACCTAAACACACAAAACAAAATTATATAGCAAGGTGTTTCGAGCGCTAAGCCAAACATAATTGCAAATGGTAAGGTGTAAGGATACATTGATAATCAGAATGAGCTTACATTCTCGAGGCTGAAGCTTTTGAGTGAAAGAAAGCTTGGGGTGTGAATCATAGCATTGAAATCGCCGTTGTTCCGTTTAAACATATCAACTCTATGTGTAGTTTTAGTCTCGTTGGAATAGTAGATGAAGATTCCATTCCATAGTATCAAGATGTCACCATCTTCGAATACTTTGACAGGGTAAGCTCTCGACTTGATTCCATCGTACTCAAGACCATTGCTCAAAACAAACTCCTTTGTCCACGATTTCTCAACTCCATATTCTTTCATCAACCAAATGACAATCCTATTAGCAAATGAATTATCACATAGACCTAGGCAATCCCCCCACGCAAAGAGGCTCAGCGCAAAAGGGTTCTTATTTTTTCCATTCCGAGGAAAAGGAGGAGCCGACAAGGTGCTAAAAGATTCCGTTTCAAGATCAAAGCATGAAATCCTTAGGAAGAAATGGCCTGTGCCTAAGTTGCCCACCAACCAGTGAAGAATTCCATTTGCAAATACTCCCACAATGCTTAGAGCTTTGTAATCGACCCAGGCACAAGATGAAACTCTTCTCCACGACCCTGTCCCAAGAGTGTATACACAACACTCGGCAAACAACTTCTGTGTTTCATGATTTCGTATACGATCTAGAAAAATCCTAACCACCTTATGCTGGCGAGTCGTTTTGCTCGATCCAAATCCGTATGTTACCGCTAGAAGATTAGAGTTAAGAAGCTCTCGAGAACAATGACGATTGAAATAGTCACGAGTGATAGGTCGACGATTAGAGTTGCGAGACTCTTGAGAACAGTGAAGGTTGATATATTCACTAGTGATTGGATTGCATATGTAAAGAGCATCACGATTGGGGTAAGTGCTACTCAGCTCGCCCATTAAAAGCAACCCATCAGTTGAACCCAATATCGTTCCACAAGAAGTAAGATTGAATTTGGCGACTAGTTTGTAGTGGAGATCATGATGTTCAACATCAAACCCATCTTCAAATTCAAAAAGTTTGTACAATTTTGACCTGTGTGGAGACAGAAGGCCACTGTTGCAGATGATCAGCCCAGGGGCAGATTTGGCAAAATGTCGCTCGACAAACTCCTGAGACTCGACTATATGGAGCAACGACTTCTGAACACACTTGCAACTTACAACGCTTCGCACGGGGAGTCTTAAGAGGATATCAATTACAATCTCTGATGGTAAGTTTTTGAAGAAATCCTGCTTCATTTTGGGATGATTTAGACGGTTTCCCTGGCTCATTTCAAATCTTTATGCGACTGTTCAAAGGAATTATGTAGGAGTGTTAAATCTGAGATATATAACCTTATAGTATTACGTAATTTACTAGGACTAGAGGCATTAAGTATCACCAAATGGTTTTTTTAATGAGTATGTATAGAGTGAAATTGGTTCATATATAAATCATTGATGGGTATTAGTTGTTTTTATTAAAAAGTATTGGTTGTTTTTACTGAAGAGTATTAGTTGTTTTCACTAGAGAGTCTTAGTTTATTTTCTCTGTACAACTAGTACTTTTCAGTGAAAACAAGTAATACTCTTTAGTTAAAACAACTAATACCCTTATGAACCATTTTCATTCTATACTTTGCCTTTTTTAATTGCCCTGAAATAGTTCTGCTGTAGAAAAATCTACATAAGTCAATCCAAACGACGACAATTACGAAAATGAAAACACAGAATATCCAAACTTTACTTTCCACAATTCTAGCAACCAGAACGAAATGTAAGTTTAAGATTCAGATATTAAAATACTAGATAAATCTCTAGAGGAGTAAACGAATTTATAAAACCATATATCGAACCGATTGTAGGCCTAAACCCTAACCCAAGCCCTAAATGTGACGGCAAAAATGAAACTACGGAATCTATCATACTTTGGCGAAACAGAGAGATGACAGAGTACCTGAGGCTCAGGTCGGCGCCGCCGAGGGGTTGTGGCGTCCTGGTCTGAATTTCTCAAGAGTGGGAGATGAAAGGGTAAAAGCTAAAAAGTGAGAAATGGTAAGGTAAATGGTAATTGTATAAACTGCTTTATTAAATAGGTTTAATTATCTTCCTTAAGACAGAGCACACATTATAATTCTTTTATTTCAGCCAAAGAGTGTACCAAATACACATTGGAAATTTATAATGGTATCAATCAATGAATAAATGATATTAATAAATGTACGTAATGAAACAAATAGAATTGAGAGAGTCTGTACAATGAATCAAGAGAAAATATTACTCCCTCCATCCCGAAACACATTGTGTTACTTTTTTTGACACACGGAATAAGGAAAATTTATAATAAGTACACTTTTATGTAATATTATATGAACACTTTGAAAGGCAGAGCATTGGTTAAGCCGAGCAGGCTAGTGGCCTCAGGAATCTCAGACAGTTTCTCTTGGGAGTGGAGACTGCATGTTGATGTAAGTTTTTGTTGAATCCGGTTTATTATCTCAGGCAGTCTCGCCTGGGAATGGAGAGTGCAAGTTGATGCCAGTTTTTTGTCGAGTCCTACTCAACCACGTCGGTTTATTGTGAAGTCCACTTCCAGTTGCGTGTGGCGAGCGAAACTGTTTATCAGTCGCGCCTTGAAGTGGTGTTTGCACTTATTTTGCAAATGTTTTTTTATAACAACTACATTTGTATAACCTGATTTTAAAACGCAATATTTAAAAAAAAAAAAATAGCTAATCAATTTTCATGTTCATGTTTTTTCCCATTCAAAAATCATAAACTTTATCATAGCCTTAAAAATCTATAAAAAACCATTCATAGATATATAAAAGGAAGACCATATATAATCTAAAATGGAAGTAATGAAACATAAAAATCATGGGAGAAAATTAATACAAGTGTTATCAACATAATTTACTTTTATTTAACTTTTTGTGCATCTGCACCGAATTTTATCGCGAATAATGTTAAAAGTTTATTGTAACGGCACTGCACACAAATAACATAAGGGTACAATTGTTGCAGACACACTGCACGCGTTGAAACGACATACAATTGAATCACTAAATTTTTTGGTAAAAATTGTATGAGACCGTCTCATGACATGAGATAACCCAAATTAATATCAATTCCTACCAAAGTGTTAATGAGTTAATGCCTTAATTACACAAATTTTTTTGAAAATGAAAATCTACCAAGTAGAACGAATTTCTATTTTTGTCATTCCATACAACTAATTTTCTAAAATTACAAAACAATTCCTCTTTCCTCATATGTTATTTGAGACAAACATCCTCATACTTTTGCTAAAACTGGTTCACCTATATAAATCGAATGACTTTCTTAATTTCAAAAAATCAAAATGTTAATTACGTTATGTTACTTGAGCATATTGTAATGATTTACATTCCAAATGGTTATATTTGTAATAGATTCATTAACTACCTCAGCATTTTGCAATATCAGCTTTAAGATCAAGAGTTGCCTCTTCAACTTGCATAAATTAGAGAGCACTGCCACGCCACATTTGAAAAGAGGTCATTAGAATTAAAATGACAACTTACATATTCAGCCAAGAAAAGTATAAGCTAGACACACTAAAAAGATAATTAGTGATTGCAAAGCGTTCTGAGCGCTACGCCAAACATTTACCACTTGTAAATGGCAAGGTGGATAATCAGAATGAGCTTACATTCTCGAGGCCAAAGCTTTTGAGTGAAACAAAGCTTGGAGTGTGAAGCATTGCATGGACTGCATTTTCATGGGGCCGTATAAACATATCAACTTTCTGAGTAGTTTTAGTCTTACCGGAGTAGTAGATGAGGAATACACTTTTCCATAGGATCAAAATGTCACCATCTTTGAATACTTTGATAGGGTAAGCTCCATCGCAGATAAAATCACCCAATTTAGGGACATCGCTAATGACAAATTCCTTTGTCCACGATTTCTCTCCTTCATATCCTTTCATCAACCAAATCACAATTGTATCTTTCGCTGTAGTATCACATAAACCTAGGCAATCTCCCCATACAAAGAGGTTCAGCCTATAAAAATACATAAGGTTCCAACGAACAGGAGTAGACAAGGTGCTAAAATGTTCTGATTCAAGATCAAAGCATGAAATCCTTATGCAGCGGTCTAAATCACACCCCAACCAGTAAAGATTTCCATTTGCAAATGTCCCATTGCTTAGATTTCTATAACCGAGCGAGGGACATGATGAGTGTTTTCTCCATAATCCTGTCCCAAGAGTGTATACATAACACTCAGCTTCAGAAATTCTAACAACCTTATACTGGCCAGTCATTTTGCTCGATCCAAATCCGTATGAGATCCCTCGACGACAAATGATGTGAAACTTTGGAGGACAATGAAGATTGATATAGTCACGAGTGATTGGGTTGCATATGTAAAGAGCATCAGGGTTGGGGTTAACTCCACTCACCCAACCGAGGAAAAGCAAGCCATCAGCTGAACCCAATATCTTTCCAAAATTAGCATGTTCAAATTTGGTGACTAGTTTGTAGTGGAGATCATGATGTTCAACATCGAACCCATCTTCGAATTCAAATATATTGTACAAGTTTGACCCAAATCGAGTGCCACGCTCACAAATGGTCAGACCCGGGGATGATTTAGAAAGATGGGACTTGACAAACTCCCGAGTCTCAACTAAATGGAGCCATGACTTTTGAACACACTTGCAACTTATAACGTTTCGCACAGGGAGTCTTGAAAGGATTTCAATGACAATTTCTGATGGTAAGATTTTGAAGTAATCTTGGTTCATTTTGGGATGATTTAGAGGGTTTCCCTGCCTCATCCCAAATCTTTACACCCCTGTTCAAAGGAAGTAGGTATGAGTGTTGGCTACGAAATTCTTAAAATTAGAAAAATCAAACCGAATTTCCATCCTATCCGATTTTTGGCCTAAACTCTAAAACAACGACAATTACCAAAATAAAATTACAGAATATGCTAATCATTTTATCCACACTTTCTTTCCCACAATTCTAGCAACAAAACAGTTAACTTCAGATTGAGATATACGTAAAATGGCATAAATTTAGGAAATATTAACTTCATAAATCTCTAGAATCGAAGAGAACAACACTGTCTACAACTGTGTAAACAAATTCACCAAATCTTGGGTTGTAGGTCTAAACCCTAACCCAAGCCCGAAATGCGAATCTGGAAAAGGGAAACAACAGAATCTACCATATTTGAGCAAAATAAATTAGATAGCGGAGTACCTGAGGCTGAGGGTGGCGCCGCCGCGGGGTGGTGGCGTCCTGATCTCAATTCTCAAGAGGGGAGGGGGTAGTAGATGAAAGGGTAAAAAGGTAGAAATGGTTAAAGTGAATATACAAGAGACTACTGCATTCTAAAATATCTTTGTTTTGACACCCTACACATTATACTACTCACTCCGTCCATGAAAAATACTCCTGCTTTTTTGCACGTTGTTTAATGCAAAATGTCAGAGGGTATTACGGGATTTTCTGAAATTCGTTTTTTAATAATATTATCGTTAATGAAAAGTTCGTTTCGCATACTTTCCATAAACGATCATTTTATTAAAAAAGGGACTTCGGAAAACCGCGTAATACCCTCCGACATATCGCATTAAACCACGTGCAAAGAAACAAGCCTATTTTTCGTGGACAGAGATAGTAATTCCTTTTGCCAAGGAAAGCAAAAAAACAAAAGGAAAAAATTTGTCAATCTAGTGCTCATTTGTTTGGATATAAATTTCAACAAAAAAACAATTAAATTGATAAACAAAAATATAAGTATAAATAAAGTAATTATTTATCAGGATAAATGACTGTGAACACACTTTTGATTAAAAGATAAAAGGGTTAATTGCAAAATAATTCACATACTTTACAATCATTAACAATTACAACATACACTTTTAAAGTTGGTAATTTGATACACAAACTAATTTACTGTTGCAATTCAATACATGATGCAAAATTTTAACAATACTTATACTTGCATGGCAGCCAGAGCCGCCTCTAAAGACACGTCACACGCTATATGAGATGTCCTCTTTATTAAATATTGTCATATAATTTATTATTTAAAATAATTTAATTTTGTGTGAATCAATTATACCCTGAAATTGGTTTACAACTAATATGTAATACTCCCTCTGTTCCACTTAAATTTGCACACTATCTTTATTTTCGTGTTTTCGCGAGCAAGTTGTTTATTAATATTTGAAATAATAAAGTGACTTTTAATATAGGTATGATAGATCTATATCTCCTCTATTATAAAGTGACTTTAAAATTATTTTATTATTATAAATACTAATAAAAAACTCGCTCGTTTAAACACGTGAAAACAGTAAACGTGCAAATTAAAGTGGGACGGGGGGAGTAGTAAATAGGAGCATCAATTATTTATCCCTTTGACCAAAATCCTGCATTAGTAATTACTACAAAAATGAACTTAAAAGGACTCATATACCCATTGCTAAATTAATCTAAAAAAAAACCCAATAAATAACCACAATGGTTGCCACGAAATCAGCAACCCATGAGAATTACCAAATTTGAATTATACGATAAAACTAACGATATAATTATTAAAATTCAATAACACATAATTTTTATAGAAAAAATTAGAAATATCAAGATGTACTTGAACAATACACATGTACACGTACATGATTTACATAAAAAAAATACATATGTGCAAGTACATGATGTTATTTAATGCATCATGTGCATAATTCAATACTGAATGTGTTGCACATGTGCATAAATAGTAACTGAAACACTTCACATGTTCAACTTCGACAAAAGTATACATAAAAATTGTCATTTTCAAAGTTAAAATGTAAAGTCTTTCGTAAAACTATATGCCACATTTACAACATTTAACAGTGAAAAATTAAAGTAACTTTGTTAAATAAAAGTTGCACATAATAAATAATTCAACACACATAAACAATGTGAAACCACCAACAACAACCAACATGGTTTCTCCCCTAAATCTGACACTGAGAACAATCTTGTCATTCATAACACATACTAAACAAACAAAAACTCATCATATACAGTAATTCTACTTATGAATACACAATTATCCACACATAAAATATGTGGAAAAATGAATACCTAAAAAAATAAATAAGAACAAATTAAAAATAGCTCTTCTCCATGGTAATCTAGTTGCTCATGTAAATCTTTCTTTTCAATCAAAGGTTGTTCTTACGTCAGTCTTCTATACAAATATGAAGATATGGGTGATTTGGTTCGGTCCTCCACTTGGTAAGTCTTATGTATTAATTCCTACACAAAGAGAATATAAAAAAACATTGACGATAAGTTAGAATAAAGAGATAAAATATAATCACAAGTCAACATACACGATCAAATAATTAACCGATAAAAAAATAAGGAAAAAAACATAACATAATATTGATAAATGTTACCATATTAAAAAAAAAAGCCTACTAAAAGGGTAAAATGATAAAATCACCATACAAATTGAGTAAATTAATAATTCAAAATTTTAGTAGTATCAAACAATAATAATGTCCCACACAATGCACTAAAAATTAATTCTCCCTAAATAACTAATATTTTTAATGAAACAACTAATAATTTTCATATAATACTCTTTAATAAAACAATTTATATCATTTGTAGCGTTTGATATGTCTTCGTTGGCAGCTCCGACTGCAAGATAAGCATAAGTGTTGTCGAAATTTATATTATGTCTTGAATTATAACAGTAAATTAGTTCGTGTATTAAATTGGAAACTTTAAAAGTTCGTATTGTAATTGATAAAGACTATAAAGTTCGTGAATTATTCTCTAATTAACCCAAGATAAAAATAATGAAAGTAATCACATTTTAGTGAACGGAGGGATTATACAATAAATTTTGTTTTTCTTTTTTGAAATGAAAAATCATAATGCTTAAATTTTCTTGTTTGTAATTAGGATATATAATGAATCAAGTATGATTGGAGTCTTGTATGAAACTATCCCACTTTAATACTTGAATTGTAGGGTATTTTTAGATGTGGTTGAATCTGTCACGTCCCAATTTTTTTATAATAATAAATTTTATGAAAATACGTGAGTAATAAATTTTATAAATTTTATGAAAATACGTGGTTGAATCTGTCACGTCCCAATTTTTTTATAATAATCAAATGCGTGAACTAAATATATACTTAAAAAAATAAAGTGTTATTTAACATGAATTGGGAAAAAGAAAATTTCATCAGAAAAATAATTTTCATTTCTCAAGGAAAAGGGGTATAAGTAATACTCACTTACAGAGAACAAAGATTTGTGTTACATTTTTTAAATCAATTTCATATCCTTTTACTAATTGCTCAAAGTAAACTAATTTCATTTGGGATCAAACATCTAGCACTCCACGGGGATTAGTCTCCTAGTCCTGGAAATCAAATAACCAGCACCTTTTTTCCTTTGGGTATCCAAGTTGTACTCTTCACTTCTTCAACCATTCTTGAGACCACTATTTGTTGTTTGAAAATTACACCATTTCTTATTTTCCAGATCATCAACTAGACACACCCCCAAAGACAAATAATAAACATTTTACCTTTTTCCCCTTAGAACAAACCACTAAAAAATAGCAGATTTGTAACATGAATTGGTAGATGAGGTCCATCTAAAATATGTATGAAACTATATAAGAGTGACTTGTGTTGATTTTTTTATTGTTAGAATGAGCATTGGAAGGCTCTGAGAAGAATATTGGGTACTTAAAATACACTCTAGACTTTGTGCTCCAGTTAGAGGTGTGCAGAAAACATAAAAAAATCATGGGAGAAAATTAATACAAATGTTATCAACACATTTTACTCTTATTAAACTATTTTGTGCATCTACACTGAATTTTATCGCGACTATTTTGTGCATCTACACTGAATTTTATCGCGAATAATCCAATAATAAAATTTTATTGTAAGGACCCGTTTGGTAGGGGTTATTAGTGAGTGTTAGATACACTAACACTTCTAATATGATGTTTGGTAAATTGTACGTATAAACATTTGGGCCCTTTAAAAAGTGAAGGCCCGGTTTCCACTGTACTATGTTCTAGTGTTTATACATCACATGTCAATAGGTAGTATTCATAAAACTTCGAGGAATGATAATTTTTTTTCCCACTTTAATCCCTATGACATCGTTAATTTTAAAGAAAATTTTCGATCAAATTCAGAATACAAGGTAGTTTCATAACCACCAATAAAAACCATAAAAATGTGAAGACTCGATGCATTCCATGGAGTGAAGATCATGAAGTTCTATGGAGTGGGGAACAATCATAGAGAAATTGCACTGAAATCTAGAGGAGGAAATTTAGGTTGGATTATTTTGACAAATGAATTGAAAAATTTCCCACACTGGGTGTTCTGATTCATTTGTTAACCAAAATGGTTTCATACTTAAATTTCTTATTCACAATATATGGATTCAAATTCAGTTTTTGGTTTTTGATCTTTTGTTGCCAAAAATTGATTAGCCTTTTAGCTTTTCCCCCTTTTCTCGGGATCTTCTTCAATCGAATTAGACTGGGTTTTGAGGATTCATTTGATGTTAAAAAAATGAATGGAGAGAGAAGTTTCTCCTTCACTCTACTTTCCTTCGATTATTCACAGTGGGTTTTTTCAAATCTTCAATAACTGCCTCACACAATCTACATGGACATTTGTTTCAATTTGACTGTTTCAACATATAATTTATGCAGAAATCACAAGGATTACTAATTATTTCTTGGTATTTTTCATATTATTGTTGAATTTGATGATCTTTCTGGGCGTTGATTTTGCCTCTTTCCATATAAAAGTGTCTCATCTCAATTTTACGATTACATTTGGAAGGATGATTTTTTTTTAAAAAAATTGAAAATAGTTATTAACGATGGTAAAAATGTAAATGGTGTTTAGAGTGTTGAGGGTAAAAACGACTTTCTCAAGTTTATCAACAAATTTAAAAAGACTAGCAAATGAATTATAGGATGTACCACTTTGTATACCAAACAACATATATATACATAAAACTTGTCTAATAAATCAAAGTTTAAACTATCATATCTTAACATATACATGCTACCAAACGAGTCCTAAGAGTATAATCGTTGCAGATACGCTGCACGCGTTAAAACGACATACAATTGAATCACTAAATTTTTTTGAAGATGAGAATATACCAAGTATAATGATTTTCTATTTTTATCTTTCCATACAACAAATTTCCAAAATACAAAACAATTCCTCTTTCCTCATCTGTTATTTGAGACAAAACATCATCGTACTTCTGCTAAAACTACTTCACCTATATAAAATCGATTGACTTTCTTAATTTCATAAAATCAAAATGTTAATTATGTTAAGTTACTTGAGCATTTTGTAAATTTTTAATAGATTCATTAACTGCCTCAGCATTTTGCTTAAATTAGAGAGCACTGCCACGCCACATTTGAAATGAGGTCATTAAAATTAAAATGACAACTTACACAAAATATGAGCTGCTAAACTTTGATACACAAGCTACATTCAGCCAAGAAAAGTATAAGTTAAGACACACTAAAAAGATCATTCGTGATTGCAAAGCGTTCTGAGCGCTACGCCAAACATTTACCACTAGTAAATGGCAAGGTGGATAATCAGAATGAGCTTACATTCCCGAGGCCAAAGAATTTGAGTGAAAGAAAGCTTGGAGTGTAAAGCATTGAATGGGTTAAATTTTCATAGCGCCGTATAAACCTATCAACTTTCTGCCGGAGTAGTAGATGAGGAATACACTTTTTCATAGGATCAAAATGTCACCATCTTTGAATACTTTGATAGGGTAAGCTTCATCATGTATAGACTACAATTTTTTATTTTCTTTATGTATAGTAAGTACAATTATTTAATTTACGAAAAAAATTATATATTGCACCCAACATATTTGTAGTGCACGTAATCTAATAATCTATAATTATATAATAACAAAAACTTATTCCTTTTTTGGAAACTTTTTCTAAAGCCCAATGCTTTCTTTCTAAATCTGAAAAGAACTATTATAACCTTTAATGAATCTGTTACAAAACTGCATCTATCTAATTTCGAAACGTTACAGAGAGGATATAAAAACCTGTTAATTCCCCATCCAATCACATTCCCCCTTTTAAGTCAAAAAATTAACGCACTAAGCATCTCCCTTACAGAAAAACACTTACAAAAAACCTGTTCATTTTTGCATAAATATAAACAAATTAATTCTCAATAGTTCTATTGTTTGCATTCAGGAGGTTAATATCAACTAAACATATTCCCTCTAATTAATTCCCAAGAATTCTACGGAGATTAATATCAACTAATCATATTCCCTCCAATTATTACAACACTCATTCATATACCCCCATTATCATTATAAAAGCAAGAGTGATTTCTCTTACAGCCCCCCTATTTCTTATTCACAACTGTTCTCATAAGCTACATTTTGGAATCTCATGGCACCCCTGTGGAGTTTGATCAAGGATTTAGATTCTACAAAGACTTCTTGGGCACTAAAGGTTCGAGTTGTACGGTCATACGATGCAAGGTTCCAAAATCAGAATGGAGTCCCCAACTTTGAGTGTGTTCTCCACGACCAAGAGGTACGTAATTCTTCTTGAGGTCAACTGTCATTTCCTGTAACATAATAACTTTGCCACTTAGGAAAACTGTAAACAACACCCAAATGCAAATTTCATAACCTCCAAAAAAAAAGAACAAGTATGCATATAGTGCCAAAAAAAACAAAAGCTATAGTCAGATTTTACCACTTAGGAAAACTATAAACAACACCTGTCTTAAGTACCCAAATGAAAATTCTGTAACCTCCAAAAAAGAACAAGTATGATTACCATGTAATTATATTATGCATATACTGCCAAAAAAACAAAAGCTATAATAAGATTTTATTGTCCATGTAAGTTTCCAGATTTCTCATTATACTGCGCATGTAGTGCCAAAAAATAAAAGCTCTGATCAGATTCCAAATTACTCATTATATTATAGAATTTTTAATGAAGATTTACAAATTTATGTTTTAAGCAATATCAGTGATTTTCTTTGTCTCACAAATAATTGAAGTTGAATAAACATGTTCAACCCAAACCAACCCACTGTTGCTAACTTTTTTCCCACTTCTTAAACAGGGATTACGAATTCACGCAACAATTCCTAGAAGGCACGTTGACACGTTCAAGCCCTTGCTAAAGGAAGGACAACTTATTGCCATAAAAAACTTTGTTGTTTGTCCCAACAAAATGTCTTTTAAAACCACAAACAACAAATATAGTATTCATTTCATAAAAAAGACACATGCTTTTGAATTTTTTGACCATTCTTTCCCTACATTAATGTTTGAGTTCCAGCGGTTTTCTGATTTTAGTGTGCCATCCAGTTTAGACGAAACACGTCTTTTTGGTAAATTATTGTATTTTATTAATTAAATATTCATCATTATCTTCGGAAATCCTATCGTATTCTCGAGTGTTGGCCAAATTATTAATTTTAGTGTTTTCCCAGATTTTATAGGGAAGCTTAAGAACCCGGGAACGACTAAGTATGTTCCATGCGGTAGTCGGGACACTAAAATCCGAAACATCACCATAGAGGACATTGAGTAATTTTTTTTCCTTTTGTTTTGTATCTACCCCATTTCTGAAAAGTTTAATAATCCTTACCTTTTTGTATTTAAAAAACAAAGGAAAAATCAATTGTCGTGCACTCTGTGGGAAGACTATGCCGATGTATTCAGCAATCTACTTGAAAAGAAAGGCTCGGGGCCTCATATCTTGATTTTACAATTGTTTCGAGGAAAGCTCTATGGAGGTATTTCTTACAATTTTTTGTCTTTCATTGAACAACCTTTAGTCCAACCTAACCTCCGTCTTACAAGTTTCTTTATTCCCCAAAACTAGGCAATGTGCATCTTTGCAGTGCATACAATGTGTCAAAAATGTTGTTAAATGAAGATATTCCTGAGATTAATGATTTCCGAAATCAGTAAGTAGTATTCTCTACCCTTTGCCCAACCCAGTGATTGTTTTCCAATCTAACAGTTTTTACTTTATTTATTTTTTGTTTTGATTGGCTTTTTTCCCAAGGTTGGTTGACATTGATGACCAGAATGATTATAATGAGAAGGACATGTCAAACCCTTCTCCATCCTCTATAAATCCTAGCAATGAGGGGAGTTCAAATGTGAAGCAACTCATAAGAACAATTGAACAGTTAATTGAAGACAAGGAGGTTTATTTAACATATCTTTTTGTATGCCAATTTGTTTTCTGTTTCCAATCAATATAAAGGGTTGTTCAATAAAAAATTGTAGGTTGGTTATTTCTGGGTTTACGGGGAGACAATAGATGTTGAAAGTACTGGATCTTGGTCATACGTACCCTGTAAAAGGTGTCTTAGAAAAATCAGCCCCCACGGAGATGGTTTTTACTGTGACAGGTGCAATCAAACTGTTCCCGCAGGCAACCTAAGGTTCTTGCTATAAATTTATCTTTTTATTAACATATTTTCACTTCTTTTTTCCCAATTGATTAAGGTTTGAGCTCTTTTTGTAGGTACAAAATAAGAGTTCGTGTGGTGGATGATTCAGGAACAACACTTTTTCTTCTTTGGGATCGTGAATGTGTCCAACTAATAGGTAAAACTGCAACAGATTTGACAAATGCTATAGACAAGGGAGGGGAAACAACAGCTGATGCTTTCCCTAGAGAAATTGAAACGTTGATTGAGCAGAAAGTTTACTTCAAAGTGCACGTGAAGGGGGAGCAACTTAGCAATTATAATGGCGCGTACAGTGTGGTCAAAGTTTCAACTGCTGATAATTTTATAACGATGGAGCACGGAGATTGATCTTTCTACAAATTTTCTTTCTGCTTTTCCAGTCAATAAGAGGACCTATGTTGAGAGTGAACATTTCAATCATGTTTAGTTTGGAGAACTTTTTTTTTTTTTTTTTTTCTGCTGACGGTTTCAAGTCTATATCTATTGACTAATTTTCCTTATGAAGAGTATGTTTTCCCCTGATTTAGGATTTTCATCAACAGTTTTCGTATGGTTTTTCTGCTGAAGGTTTCAAGTCTATATCTTTTGACTAATTTTCCTTATGAAGAGTAAGTTTTCCCCTAATTTTGGATTTTCATCAACAGTTTTCATATGGTTATCAAATTTAAACAAACTCACGTCGTAAATATAATTAGCTAATTTTTGAACAGCGGAAGCACAGTAAATTATCTCACAATGTTCTGACCCTTATGGACGTACTAATCTGCACAAATTTGGCAAAAAAATAAAAAAAGTGAAAGGACATGAAATACCTGGAGTATATCCTGCATTTGCCCAATTTACAGTTGGCTTAACTTCAGGATTTAATGCTCTCAACTAACTGCACGCATAAGATATGTGAAATCAGTCATTAGATCTCTGTGTATGGACCACAACTTTCTGGATTTATTTATTTAGGGTGGAGCATTGATATAGGTTGTTTTTTTCAAAGTGTTTTGAACTATATATCTAATAATTTAAAAAATGTCAATGTATTGATCTATATCTAGCTAGAATGAGACTAGAGTCGAATGACTGTTTTTCTAATCCTTCAATTGTTGCCTCCTTGACTGATAAAATTATTAAATGCATGGATATCAAACTTTTTCCACCCTAGACTGTATTACATATCAGTGACCGTGTTAGTGTTTGAGTGACCAAAATTCTTTTACCCAGGAGAAAGTGTGGTAAATCAATTTTCTGGAGTTAGGGAAAGTGTTGTACGCATCTAGGAAATCTTGGTTCTGAAATTTTGTAGCTCTATTTTTCTGTTGAAAACAATTAAAATTCAGTGTCTGCAGACACAATTCCTTCTTTCTGTGAGTTATAATTAGAGAAATGCCATATTTCTAATTTAGATTTTTAAAATCTAATTTTGTTGCAAAGCTCCAGTTTATGTGGCATTCACCTAAACTAAAAGAAATTGTTGGGCAACCAACATTACCAAGAACAGTGGTTTGGATCCTAATAGTACCTTAGCAAGCTCCACAGCTATTAACACTTAGCATGAAATTTCTAGATCTTCTATTGAGTACAAAAAAACCTACAACATGATTTAAAATTAAAGTTCCTCAACTATTAACACTAATCATCTAACATTAATAAATTTAAATCAACAGATTTTAGTACATAAACCCCATTTGTAAACTCGATTTGTAGAAAAATAAAATTACATAATTATTAACACTAATCAGTAAAACTGATATACAAATATCAGCCTTCATTAACAGGCTTTTAATACAAAAAATAGTTTTAAGAAAGAAAAAAATACAGGCAAAAAGACCTAAGTAGCATGACCCCTAATATCCTCTAAAATTTAAAGCACGATTTAAACTGTAATTATGATTAAATTTGTAACTGAAACAGAATTTAACCCAACTCTCTGTTTTAACATAAGTTTCGTACCCAATAAACAGATTGTCTAAAAAGGAGGAAGACAAACAGTTTTTTCTGTACATGGAGAAGATCCAAGAAAAAAAACGGTGGGAGAAAACTCAACCATGAGATATGACTTGAGGAGAAGAAGCATAACAATTCAGAGTGATTGATAGATATCAACATGTGGAACAGCCAATCATCTAAAAAGCGTCGAAAAAGTCAGAATAATGATGAAGGTATGCAAAATTGTTATATGATTAAACAATTTTTTTAATCCCTTTTGTCCACAGTTTATTGATCATATAATTGTTTATAAAAATATACAAATTCATTAGTTTAGAAGATAATGTAAAAAAAAGATAGACTCTTTGCAAATCATGAGATAAAGATGAATACCCTCTTTCATTTTCCTAGGATTAAAAATTTTAGAGGCCCAAGAGTAAAACACAATATGAATAAATAAAGGGGAAATTTTTAGGGTGCAGGCCCGAATGCTTTTTGCCTTAGTGGAGATGCATAAATGATTATTTTTTCTTTCTTTTACCATAAGTTGGTCAACCGAGTTAATTTGATGCAAACTTGAATAGGTAATAAAAATTCAAGACAAAGTACAATCCTTTCATTACAGTATATAACTTGATGCCAATAGCTTGAGACTTACCATTAGTCATACTTGAGGAGTAGTGATGATCTGGACATTTGAATAGGCACTAAAACATATGACCTTCAGTGTAGATAAATTTGTTAGATGAAAAAGTTAGAAGTCATTTGTATCAGAATATTACATAAACATATAAATATAGGGCTTAACAATGAAATGCGAGTAGTAGGTACTCTGAGTTCTTTGATCAATTCTTTGTTTTCCCGAAATTAGGGCCACCGATGCATTTATACATATTGTTAAACATTTGAGATATAGTGGATTAGTTGAAATATATATAAAGATGCAATTGTATAACTCTCCTTTTATACAATTAGAGAATTTATGGGTTTTAATATCACCATTATACATTTGGTACAATATGATATGCAAAAAATGGAATGCATGTGTTGACTCCAAATACATATGAGAATTGGAGATTAATATTGGAGCACTTACACAATTATCCACTTTTCGCCATCATCCTATTAATAAGGGTAAAAATAAAATTACATTTCAAACAAGTTCAAAAATTTATTATACTATAGAACAATTCGGTGTACTATTGATATGTCCAAAATGGACTGATATGTAACTATCTTTTAGACTAATATATTTGTACAAGGGTAATTTTTTTATTAATTTTTTGGTATGTTGTCTCTAAATTAGGAGGAAGTCTAAATTCCTCTCAATTTTAATTGTTAAAAAGTAAAGATAAACTGTTTTTTATTTTCTATCCATTTAGGTAAGCTCAATTTTAGTATGGGATAGTAGTTTCTGCTTCACTCCACTCCACTCCACTGCTATTCAAGACAAACTAAGTAATAAAATTGAAGTACCTATGATAACTGAGACTATATACTCCTTTATTTAATTTAATTTTCAATGCTTCCGAAAAAGAAAGAAGATATAGTTAGATGTACTATTTCGTAATAAAAGTCAAATGTCAATCAATAGAGGCCATGAATTTCACACTGATTTATGCAGAAAATTAGAGGTGCAAATACTGAAGGACCCACACCCGGACAAAACATCGTTCCAATTACTGTGTCTATAAGTTAACAAAAAGTGGTTAAATAGTTTTTTGTAATTAGTCCTGTATAGTTTTTGTTATTATGTGCATAAACAATGCCAAAACAGAAATCAACCTATAGAAATATAATTTTCTTCCTAACAATCCTTACATCCGTTAGCATCTAGAAACCTTAGAAAAGTTCTCCAATTAAAATTGAAATAAAATTATTTTTAATAATTTTCACAAATGTTTTGTGATTCTAAAGTCATCAATAAACCAAACTAAAAATTGAATGAGACCAGTAAGTAATCTCAAACATGAACCTTACCTGCTACTTGCATCTAACCAATAATTTGCATGTATAGTCCAACAATAGCTTTACATTCTACAAATTATTATAATTTGTAAGGCTTTGAATAGGATTTTAAAAAACATTCCTTCCAGAAACTATGTGGTTTATCTCTCTCACTACATGTAGCTTACATATCTCTTTCAATTCTAATTATAGACTTACTAATTTTTTTCCCCTTTGAAGTAGATAAACTCACTAATCAAAATCCAAAATCAATTTTAATTTACTTAAACGTAAACTACCAAATGCAATAAAATAATCTCTTTTGACATACCAATAGTTATACATGGCTCCACTTTTTGCAGGATTTTTTTTTAATTCCCATTTTGCAAGAATACCATTGTCCTTTAAATGCCTTTATGAATACACCCACAGAATCTTTCTCAACCTCCAAGAACCTTATTATTGCTTTCCACTTTGTCACACACTATCTATAAGAGGAAATAAAAGTTGGAAGTTCACTAACATGTGTATGTCAAAATGCAATAGCCTATCTAGGAATCAGAGTTTTTTAAGCAACCAATATAAAGTTTTTTCCAATCATAATATATCTATATGACACAATACTATTAATCGAGGATTCCCCAAAAAATTTAAATAAGGGGAAATTCAACCTCCTTACCTTGCATACCTATACCCGAGGCCAATGGATCCACACCCAAAGGTTGTGTGAAGGAGGCGTTGGTTCTGGTCCGGATCGCGCCGAGCAATGATCGGTCCCAATGGCGAGCGGAGGATCTGGTCACCGGACAGATCCACGCACGGACGGCGCTGAGCGACCAGATTCACAGCGGCGTCGATCGGTGTGAAGACGGAGGGGATGGTTCTGGTCTGGATCGCGGCGACCCATGCTCGGCTACATGAGCGATCGATAGATCTGGGCTATAAGTGGATCCGCGCACGAGCAGCGCTTAGCGAGCGGACAGATGGCGGCGCTGAGCGAGTGGACGGATGGATGTGCGCGGTCGAAAGGGGGCAGTAGAGGTGTCATGGTGTGGTGATGCCCAGGAAAGTTGTTGAGATCGGGAATGTGCGACAGGGTGGAGGGATGATATTTTTCCTCTTTTTTTTTCTTTTCCTTTTTATGGTTTAAAAAAAAAAAATTGATTCTTTTAAAAAAGTTATTACATATATTTTAAAATTTGTACATATAAGATGGAACTCAACCAAAATAAAATGTGGAATATAACATTATATATGTCCTAAAATGATATCGATTAATTTATATTTTATTGTTATTTAAAAAAATATTCTTTTAAAAAAGTTATTACTTAAAATGCTCAATTTTTCAATTATGATTTATCTTATACATAAAATGCCTAACTTTTTTAATTTTTTTTGTAACTATAGGTACGAGTACGCCGGTGATAAATTATTTGATTGATGAAGATGCATTTTTTACAGATGTAAATGCAAGTGACGAAATTGACGTGAATGGTAAACAAATGCAACAATCCCTAGAATCGATATTGAAAAACTTAGTCTATAAATAACTAATTCATTTTTTAATGTTTCAGCGGAAGAGCAACAAATCAATGTACCCATTACTTCTAATGGTAAGAGCAACAAAGCAATTACATTTATTTGAGCATTTTCTGATTAAAAAACATTGCATATCTGTAATGGCTGCAGAATATATGGATTTTGGAGACCCAACATACACGTGTACATTTTGTGGAGCTTTCTTTTGGTATGAAGAGAGGTTACAGAGCTATAGAGCCAAAAACCCAAAATATTCTTTGTGCTGCACACAAGGCAAGATTCAACTCCCCCCAATGAAGACACCCCCCAAGATATTGGAAGATTTGATTATTGGTACAACAAAAAAAAGTAAACACTTCCAAGAAAACATCAGATCATACAATAGTATGTTCTGTTTTACTTCTTTGGGGGGAACCATTGACTCAAGCATCAACAAAGGAAGAGCTCCGCCAGTTTTCAAGCTTCATGGGCAAAATTACCACTTGGTAGGGGGACTACTACCAAAAAAAGAGGGAGATCCAAAATTTGCTCAACTATACATTTACGATACAGAAAATGAAATCCAGAACCGAATCAAATCTGTCAGGTAATATATTCAGGTCTCAAGAATAAATAACAAAAAACAAAAGAAAAAAGAATTAACAAAGTCTTCTTGCAGGAAACAACAGCACATAAATACTTTGCATGCAGAAATTGTGGCAGATTTGAAGACATTACTGGATGAAAATAACGTGTTGGTCCAAATGTTCAGAAATGCAAAAGAAGAAATGCAGCAACAACAAACTCCAGATGTCAGAATAAAACTGATTGGTAGAAGAGGGAAAGATGCAAGAACATATAATCTGCCTTCTACATCAGAAGTGGCAGCATTAATTATAGATGACATGGATGCAAACTTGGGGGACAGGGACATATTAGTAGAGACGCATACAGGGGAATTGCAACGTGTAAACCAACTAAACCCTGCCTACCTCGGTTTACAATATCCGCTTTTGTTCCCTTATGGTGAGGATGGTTATAGAGAAGATATTCCATTCTCACAACCCACAACATCAGGGTCCAGGGGGAGAAGCAGAGTAAGCATCAGAGAATTCTTCGCATATTGGTTGCATGAAAGAGACAATGAGCCATCAACTATCTTGCGTACGAGAAGGTTGTTCCAGCAATTTGTTGTGGATGCATACACAATGGTAGAATTAGCTAGACTGACATATATCGAAATGCATCAAAAGCCATTGCGGTGTGAATTGTACAATGGCCTCAATGATGCCCTTTTGCGTGGGGACACAGACCCCACAACACAAGGAAAGAGAATTATATTGCCTCCTTCTTTCACAGGAGGAGCCAGATACATGATTCAAAACTATCAAGATGCAATGGCAATTTGCAGATGGGCACGATATCCTGAACTTTTCATAATGTTTACATGCAATCCAAAATGGCCAGAGATTGTTCGGTTTGTTAAAGCCAGAGGGCTTAAACCTGAAGATCGTCCAGACATCATTTGTAGAGTTTTCAAAATGAAATTGGACGCGTTAATGAAGGACATTCGCCAAAAAGAGATTTTCGGAACAGTCAAAGCAGGTAAATACTGAAACCCCATTACTTAATAATTTTTTATAACATATGATTTTCATGACAATCCATTTTCAATTTGCAGTAATATACACTGTGGAGTTCCAAAAGCGTGGTCTGCCGCACGCTCACATCCTGTTGTTCCTTGATAAAAAGGACAAAGCCACAACCGTAGCCGACATAGATGACATCATTTCAGCCGAAATCCCAGACAAAGAAACCGACCCCAATTACTACAATGCAGTGCGGGATTTCATGATGCACGGACCTTGTGGGACAGCAAATAAAAACTCCTCTTGCATGTCTGATGGCCAATGCACTAAACATTTTCCTAAAAAGTTCATTGATGCAACAACTGTTGACGATGAGGGGTTTCCAGAATACAGACGGAGAGATAATGGAAGAACAGTTGTCAGGAAAGATACCGAGCTTGACAACAGATATGTTGTTCCACATAATCGATATCTCCTGCTAAAGTATGGAGCCCACATAAATGTTGAATGATGCAACCAATCCAGATCTATCAAGTATTTGTTCAAATACGTCAACAAGGGAGATGATCGAGTAACAGCCTCTTTTTACCAGAGTGCGAATGAAGAATCGCATGGAAGAAATGTGGATGAGATCCAAATGTTCTACGACTGCAGGTACATCTCATCTTGTGAAGCTGCATGGAGACTACTTGGTTTCGAAATCCAGTATAAGAACCCGCCTGTTGAGCGTTTGAGTTTTCACCTCCCAGATGAGCAGAATGTTATTTTTTCAGATACTGGTCCATTGGATGAAGTCCTAAATCGTCCATCTGTCAACCATAACATGTTTTTGGCTTGGTTCGAGGCAAACAAGAAGTATCCAGATCTTGCAAAAGACCTAACCTATGCTGAATTCCCCACCAAATTTGTATGGAAACAAGCAGAAAGAGAGTGGGTTCCAAGACGAAAAGGATTCTCGCTTGGAAGGATAATTTATGTACCGCCGGGAAGTGGGGAGAAGTACTACTTAAGATGTCTGCTCAACGTAGTCAAAGGACCAAAGAGTTACGATGACCTAAAAAAAGGTTAACACCATCCAATATGCCACGTTCCGTGATGCTTGCTACGCACTAGGGTTGTTGGAAGATGATAAGGAATACATTGATGGAATCACCGAGGCCAGCCAATGGGCAACAGCACAGTCACTGAGGACTTTGTTTTCAACGCTAATGAACTCCAACTGCTTAAGCCAACCAGAAAAGGTTTGGGAAACATGCTGGACATATTTGTCTGATGATATTTTATACAACCATCGACGTATATTGCAACATCAAGGTAAAAAAATTAAATCTTTCTTAAAAATATTTTCAATAAAAATCATATTTCATATTGCTTGGGTTTTTTTTAATAAACTTGACACATGTTTAGGATTGGTATTGAGCGACAGTGAAATAAAGAATCTGGCTCTGTTGGAGATAGAAAAGATCTTGCGAGGGTGGGGCAAAAGTTTGAAAGATTTCGAACCAATGCCGCTCCCAGAAGAAGTGTATTCAGTCAACTCAAATAATAAGTTGGTCAATGACGAGCTACGATACGACCGTACAGCTTTGGCTATAGAACACATGCATCTCCTAGACAAATTGACAGACGAGCAGCGATCTGTGTACGATAGAATAATATATGCAGCAGAGTCAAACATCGGAGGTATTTTCTTCGTATACGGATACGGAGGAACCGGAAAAACCTTTGTGTGGAAAACACTGTCTGGAGCTCTGAGATCAAAGGGAGAAATTGTGCTCAATGTCGCTTCAAGTGGAATCGCATCTTTACTTTTGCCTGGAGGAAGAACAACTCATTCACGTTTTGCCATTCCAATTAATCCGAATGAGGACTCAACATGCAACGTCAAACAAGGAAGCCAGCTTGCAGAACTTATTGTTCGATCCAAGCTTATAATTTGGGATGAGGCACCGATGATGCACAAACACTGTTTCGAAGCTTTGGACAGAACTATGCGAGACATCTTGAGATTCACCAATCCAAACAGCAATAACATCCCCTTTGGAGGAAAAACGATTGTGTTTGGAGGAGACTTTCGCCAGATATTGCCAGTAATTCCAATGGGAACCAGGTCAAATATAGTGCACGCTACCATTAATTCATCCTATCTTTGGAGAAATTGCACTGTGCTGCGATTAACCAGGAACATGAGGCTGCAGAACCAACTTAATGAGAGAGAGGTAGCAAAAATAAAAGAATTTTCAGAGTGGATTGCTGCAATTGGAGATGGAACGATCGGCGAACCGAATGATGGATGCGCAGAAATTGAAATTCCTGATGACATTTTACTCCCAAGCTCAAAAGACCCCATATCCACGATTGTAGAAAACACATACCCGTCAATCCAAAGCAACAACTTTGATCGGAAAATGTTGCAGGATCGAGCTATTTTGGCCCCTACCCTTGATGTTGTCGCCTCTATTAACGACCACATGATTTCGCTAAACTCTACAGAAGCGACAACATACCTCAGTTCTGACAGTGCTTGCAAATCAGACTCCAATGTTGATTTATTAGCAGATGTTCATTCACCAGAAATGTTAAATGGTATCAGATGTTCAGGCGTACCAAATCACGAGTTAACTCTGAAAGTCGGGACGCCTGTCATGCTATTGCGGAACATAGATCACTCGGTGGGACTATGCAACGTCACTAGATTGGTAGTGACAAAGCTTGGTTGTCACGTTATTGAGGCTGAAATCCTAACCGGGAGCACCGCAGGACAAAGAGTATTGATTCCAAGAATGACAATAACTCCGTCGGATATCAGACTCCCTTTCAAGTTCCAGAGAAGGCAATTTCCATTGATGGTTTCTTATGCTATGACTATCAACAAAAGTCAGGGACAATCCCTCAAGAATGTCGGCCTACTCTTAAAGAGACCTGTCTTTAGTCATGGTCAGTTATATGTTGCTGTGTCTAGGGTAACAAATCGAGAGGGATTGAAAATTTTGATTTGTGACGAGGAGGGTAAAAACAAAAAAACTACTACCAATGTAGTTTACAAGGAAGTTTTCCATAATTTGTGAAAATAAAATCTTCAATTGCTTAACAATATTTTTTTTTTTTAATTCAACTTCTAAAATACAAACTCTATTTAGAAATATATTATTTAATTGAGTTTCTTAGGTATAACCACTACATAATCAAAATCAAAAGAAAAAGAAACATATTTATACAACAATCATGTTCACAGATAAACATATAATTTAAAAAAAAAAAACCAGACCGTGCAACGCACGGGTAAAAATCTAGTTTGACTTTTAATATTAAAGTTGGCTTCATAACAGTATACAATTTGTACTATATCTCATTTATTAGGTTGAAACTTTTTTAATGACAAAAGTCTTGCGTGAGATCGCCTCATAGTTTGAAATCGTACAAATTAACGTTCACCCATGTTAAAGTATTAATGCATTATGTCTAATTTATATTTCATCCAATTTTTCAAACAACACAAATTAACATCCACGTATTAATACTATTTTGTAATTTTAGTTCTTTCAATATTAATTTTGATTCTTTTCGCCAGAAAATTTGACTTCCCACCAATCAATATGGGGAATCTTATACCCCCGCTAAATTGAACACTAATTTGTCATCAGAGAATGAAATTTCCAGAGTTGTGGCAATCAGATTTTGAGAATTTGAAAGTAGCAATAGAACAACAGGACAAAGAATTGAATATGACAACTTTTTACTCACTAGAGATAAAATTTCCATTCAAAAATTTGAATTTTCTAGCAAAAAGGACAAATATTAAGAGAATAAAAACATACATTAAATTGAGGACACATCAAATTGAGAATTTGAAAGCAACAATTGAACGGGACAAAGAATTTTGTATACGACGCAACTTTTTACTCTCTTGAAAAAAAAAATCATACAAAAATTTGAATTTTCTAGCAAAAAGGACAAATATTAAAAGAGTAAAAACATACATGAAATTGAGGACACCTAATGTTACAAACAATAAGTGGTATTACCTCGAGCAATCTTATAAACCTGTCAAAAATCTAAATAAGCATTAATGATTTTAGTTTTCAAACACCCTCATCTCTGCACATTTCAGAATACAAAGTGCACTTTACAGTGTGAAAGACTGAAACACTAGCATTGACAAAAAGTTGAGAGAGGTCATTACTATTAAAATAGCAGTTTACATAAAATATGAGCTGCTAAATAGAGATACATATCATGCTACATTCAGCCAAGCAAAACATGACCTAAATACACAAAACAAAATTATATAGCAAGGTGTTCCGAGCGCTAAGCCAAACATATATATAATTGCAAATGGCATGGTGTAAGGATACATTGAAGACCATTGCTCAAACATATCAACTCTATGTGTAGTTTTAGTCCGGTTGGAATAGTAGATGAAGATTCCATTCCATAGTATCAAGATGTCACCATCTTTGAATACTTTGATAGGGTAAGCTCTCGAATTGATTCTGTCATACTCAAGACCATTGCTCAAAACAAACTCCTTTGTCCACGATTTCTCAACTCCATATTCTTTCATCAACCAAATCACAATCCTATTAGCAAATGAATTATCACATAGACCTAGGCAATCCCCCCACGCAAAGAGGCTCAGCGCAAAAGAGTTCTTATTTTTTCCGTTCCGAGGAAAAGGAGGAGCCGACAAGGTGACGGAGTACCTGAGGCTTAGGGCGGTGCCGCCGCGGTTCTGATCTGAGGGGCGCTTGGTTAGCAATTCTTCAATGGTAATGGGAATGAAAATTTATTTCCATCTATGCCCTTATAATAAAAATGATATGTTAGGGGAAGAAGTGTTCCAATGGTGACACCATTGCTAGTGTCATGCCCCAATTTTGGAATAGAAGTAGACAACAAATGGTTGTTGGTGGAGGAAGAGGGGAGTGATTGAGGAGGATGATTGTAGGAAGATAATAGGGTAATCAAAATGGAGTAGTGATTACCTTATTTAGAAGGAGAGGTAGTCATTTTGTTATCATGAACCATGTTAATTACACTAATTTTCAATCTTATTCCCATTACCATTGAAGAGTTGTTGCTTTATTAAATAGATTTAAATACAAAGTATAGAGTGAAACTAGTTTATACATGAATCACTGAAAGGGTATTAGTTATTTTCACTGAAAAGTTTTAGTTGTATTTACTGAAATATATTACTGATTTATACTAAAGAGTATTAGTTGTTCAGTGAAAATGAACTAAAACTCTTTAGTGTAAATTAGTGATACTCTTCATTAACAACAATTAATACTCCCTCCGTCCCACCATTATTTGCACATTTTCCTTTTTCGTCTGTCCCAAGATTATTTGCACACTCTAAAAAAGGAAACATTGATTTGCGTGCACACTCACAATAATATACACATATTTACCCATATGCCACTACTTTACTAAAAAGGTAACTTTTTCTTGTGTGCCGTCCCAACTATGCAAATAATGCTGGGACGGAGGGAGTATTTTTCAGTGAAAACAACTAATACCCTCCAGTAATTCATATATAAACCAATTTCAATATATATACACTCTAGATTTAAATATCTTCCTCAAGACAATTGCCCATTATAATTCTTAATTAACAAAGGAGTATACTAAATACACATTGGAAATTTTGTTTTTTTTAAATTTCGTAATGCTCAGATTTTATTGTTTGAAATTTTGACATGTATAATGCACAAAATCTCCTATAGTATATTCATAGTATAAATTTATATAATTACATATGTTTATTGATATCATTAAATTTAGAAATTAAAATTACGTTATAAAATATTAATGATATCAATAATACATATATGATGTTAATGGATAACTAGCAGCACTACCCTTTCTCAATTTTTTTAACTAGTGATCTCAATATCGATAAAAATCATCTTTCCGCCATTAATATGATTATGTCTCGAAAATGGTATACAAAAATCTCTCTTCTTATTAATAATTCTTATAAAATGGATTTTATTGACATGATAGATAGTGGAGCCGACCAAAATGTTATCCGGGAAGGCATTATTTCCACCAATTTTTTTTAAAAAACTACTCAATCTCTTTCACATGCTGGAGGAGGATATTTAAAGATTGAATACAAACTCAAAAATGCTTCTGTTTGTATTGATAATTGTTGTATTCCAAATGATTTCTGATTGTTAAAAATTTAACTAGCCAAATGATTGTTGGTCTTTCTTTTATTCAAAAAATTTACCCTATACAGGTTAGTGAAGAAGGAATTTCTGGTGTTTATAAGGAAACACCTATTTCCTTCCGATTCATTACTAAACCTATTAATAGTATTCTTAATATCATAGAGGATCAAATCAATTACGAAAATTGTCAAATCAATTTTCTCAAAGATGAGATTCATTCCTTCACTGTTGAAGATAGAATAAAGAACTCCAATCTTCAGGATAAAATCCAGCTCTTATATAATAAACTCTTCATTGATATTTGCAATGATTTTCCAAATGCTTTCTGGAACAGAAAGAAACATATTGTTTCTCTTCCTTTTGAAGAAAATTTTAATGATACTGATATTCCTGCTAAGTCAAGGCCTTGTCAGATGAAATCTGGTTATTTAGAACTTTGCAAAAAAGAAATTGAATCTTTATTACAAAAGAAACTTATTACTCCTTCTAAATCCCCCTGGTCTTGTACTGTTTTCTATGTTAATAAGCATTCTGAGCAGGAACGTGGTGCTCCGATGTTAGTCATTAATTATAAACCTCTTAATAAAGCTTTAAAATGGATTAGACATCCTATTCCCAATAAAAAGGATCTCTTAGACAGGTTAGTTAATGCACTTGTCTTTTCCAAATTTGATTTAAAATCAGAATTTTGGCAAATACAGATTAATCCTTCTGACAGGTATAAAACTGCCTTCAATGTTCCTTCTGGACATTATGAGTGGACTGTCATGCCTTTCGGTCTGAAGAATGCTCCCTCTGAATTCCAACAAATTATGAATGACATTTTTAATCCCTATAGTGATTTTATTATTGTTTATATTGATGATATCCTTGTTTTTTCTAAGGATATTGATATACATTTCAAACATCTTGATATCTTTAAAGAGATTGTCATTAAGAATGGTTCGGTAATTTCAAAACCAAAAATGGTTTTATTTCAGACAAAAATCAAAATTTTTGGGTCATTTCATTGAAAAAGGGAGAATTATCCCTATTCAAAGAAGCATTGAATTTGGAAATAAATTTTCAAATATCATTACTGATAAAACTAAGTTACAGAGATTTCTTGGAAGTCTTAATTATGTCTCCTCTTATATTAAAAATCTTGCGGAAGACTCTGCCATTTTATATGATAGGCTTAAAAAGAATTCTCCTCCTTGAAATGCTAATCATACTAAGGCTGTTATAAAAATTAAAGAAAAGGTTAAAAATATTCCTTGTCTTACTATTGCAAATCCCTTATGGAAAATGTCTGTTGAAACAGATGCCTCTGAGTTAGGCTATGGTGGTATTTTAAAACAAATAAACCCCAATAATAGACATGAATATATTGTCAGATTTTACTCTGGAAAATGGAGTAATTCTCAAAAGAATTATTCTACCGTTGCTAAAGAAATTTTAGCTATTGTTAAAAGTATTCTTAAATTCCAAGATGATTTATACAATAAAAAATTTACTATAAAAACTGATTGTAAAACGGCTACTTTTATGTTTACTAAAGATGTTGAACATAATGTGTCCAAGCAAATGTTTGCCAGATGGCAATCACATCTTGCTTACTTTGATTTTGATATTGTCCATTTGAAAGGAAATGATAATCATATTCCTGATTTTCTAACCCGAGAATTTATTTCTTAAATGACAGAAATGAGTCAGTCTGGCAGAAGTACATATTCCTCTTATAGAGGAAGGGGAGGAAGACCTCCTATCATTCAAATGGGACAAAGATCCCTTTATCACCAGAATATTTCTGGTGAAAGCTCTTCAAAAGACCAAAAGGAATTCCAAGAATTTCTTAAACAACGTGGTAAAGCCACATCAACAGAGAAGGGTTCTCTTGATCCCGAGGAAGTATCATATGCTTCAATAGTACAAACAGAGACTAAGTTCTTTGATTCTCCTAATAAGGAATTGATTCTTCTTATAGAAGATGATGATGAAAAGCTCAGAGAATCCCCATGGACTCTCATGGAGAAATATGTCCCAAATAATGGTTGGGCTGTTCAGACTTATAAGTCTAGAGGTTTCTATGAAAACATTCTTATTGAATTAGGAAGTGTTGATATTCAACATTATTCGATCAAGAATAATATTAATTATTCAAAATTTATTATTAAAAAGATTATCTCCATCCAAGAATGGGGAATTTTGTCTTTTGCTGAAAGAAATGTGACTAATAAAGTTAGTCAAAGTACTTTCCAGTATAATTACTGGGATTATGTGGAAAGTTTTTATAAAACTCTTTTCCACCAAAATGCTAAGCATACCCATATTTGGTTGTTTAAAATTTGTGAAAATATTGGAAGAAATCAAATTCCTAACTGGTTCACCTCTTGGTGGAATACTTTTGGGGCTTCGGTAGATATTCTACCCGACAATTTGAAAGGCCTCCTTGAAGATTACTCCATTGTCTCTTCCTCATTTAAAACACATAATACAAGTGGTAAAACCATTTTCATATTTTTTGTTGACTCGGGTATTCCATGGGTTTGGAATTGGAGATCAAAATTTGGTTATACTGAATTCGGTTTATCCTGCTTGTGGAGAAGGAGTACCACAAGATTTTGGGGCAACTTAAATGTTGTCATTCCTAGCTCCAAGGAGCCCACCATACAGGAGAATATTGATAGAATTCAATCTAAGATTGAGGAATTTAAAAAAGACATTCCCTCTGATACTCTTCCTTCACTCTCTGATTATACAAAAAAGTATCAGGGAATTATCCCTAAGGGAAGGATTATTGATCTTTATATGGATCACCTCAAGAAAGATCTTTTTAAAGATATTGATTTTTCAGATTTAAAATCTGATTCCTCTATGGCTTCTGGGTCTGATCTGCAAGACTCCCAAGACCCCAATGAAGATTATCAAGATTTCTCTCTCCAGGAAAGTTTCGATCTTCTGAAGAATTCCCTTAAAGAGAAATTCAAAGAAAGAAAACAGTGATGGAGGAAAGAATTCTTGAAGACTGGAGGAGGTTCAGAGTAGGACTGCATCATGAAATCTGGCAAATTCCTATTCATATTAATTTTGATCAGAATAAAAAATATAATTAAAGATAAAAATTACCTTAAAAGACTCAAAAAGGAAATCAGAGTTCTTGAAATTTTTATCCCTTTCCTTGAAGGTTCTTACTATGGACAACCATATAATTTCCAACAATTGGAAAGATTCAAGAAGACTTTAAGTCTTCTACAAAAGCAAGCTTCTCTAATGGCAATCTAACCAAGGAAAAAAGACAAATCAAATTTCGTCATTGCATAGGTCACCAACAGACCAAGCTCTGTTCATGAATAGTATTTACTATTCACTTTTGACTTTTTACTATTCACTTTTTTGTTTTGGAATCCGAGGTTTCATGTTCGGCTCTTCTTTTTCTATAAATAAGTCTTTTTTTCTTTGGGAAGGGCACGCTTGAGTGGAGACTCGCTCTCTCTTTCTCTCGCTATAACCCTCTGTTGCCTTTAAGCTGTAACCTTGTAAATTTCCTGTATAAACACTTTGCTCTGGTGGTTGTTTAAGGTATATTGTTTTATTTAAATTCTGAATTTAAATTTTTATTATCGCCGCCTTAATGGTCGGCTAAATTACTTGTATTGAATCATGGCCTAACATAGCTATACTCTACTTTCATATGCATTTGGGAACTTATTTCTATTGAATCTGTATGTTGTTATATCAAAGGTAGTGTTGGTTTAACCAGTAGGTATGAGCTTCCTTAAAATTTATAAGTTGCCCGTGTGGGCTTGCCCTTGTTGTCATTTTGCCAAGATTAGGCGCAGGCGTTTCTGGGTGTAAATTTTTTTTTTCAGGTGAACTTATAAAGTAAGAGAATTTCTCAGTCAGATCCTATTGTTTGTAAAAGAGCCACCGGATACTATTGATATAATAAGATGCACGATCCGGTATAAATATGGTATAATTAGTTTGTATATTTGAAGTAAGAAGAAAGAAAAAAAGAGTTGCACATTAATTAGCCTTCCACAAGATAGAAACAGAAAATACAAAGAGTCAGCACTAGACTATGAGACTAGTCTAGGTAGCATATGTTTGGCACATACATGACAAATACAATTATTGAAAGGCATAAAAGCAACACTTATTATATGAAGTGTTTAGGCCATTTCAACTGCAGGAATCAGGGGTGATCCCGAGGTGGGGCTTGCTCGGTTGAGAAATGAGCTCGCCGGGCTGCCTTTAAATAGGCAAAAAAAAAAATTTAAAGATAGACATCAATCCGTCGCTAATATTGCCGCCTTTAGGAGTAAAACGACGTCGTTTTTGATAATTTACGACGTACAAGCCGTCGTAAATGTTAAATTTAACGACGGTTGTGTCCATCGTTAATAAGTCTCCGGTAATAAATACGCGTCAGTTCTCAAAGAGTCGCGGCTCAACGGGCAGGAATTTACGACGGGAAGTCCGTTGTAAAACATGAAGTTGAATTTTACGACGGGTAGTTCGTCGTAAACTTGTCGGCCACCACCGCTTTGCACCGAATCCGAAAGGTCGCGGCCAAACGGGTGGGAATTGACGACGGATTGACCGTCGTTAATTCCTTTTAATATCTACGACGGACACTTCCATCGTTAAATTCAATAATTAATGACGGGTTTTTAAATCCCATCGTTAATATAATATCTGGACAAGTTTTGGTTAGGATTTGTCGTAATTCCGTCACAAATGTGTATATTAGCGACGGATTATGTATCCGTCGTTAAATTTCCGTTGTTAAACTCCGCATTTTTTGTAGTGATTAACTTAAAATATAATCAACTTTTAGGTATTATTAAAATATAAAATATTTTTAAGGTATTATTAGATCTTTTTAAAGATATATACATGAGTATATATGTCACAATTTTACAATTCGTTAGAGTGTAACTATCGAATTTTTGTGAAGATAAATATTGTATCTAGAAAAATCAATTTCATGTGAGAACTATTTATATCTTTAAAAATGATATCGTTTTTTGGTGTGCCTAACCTACCATTAAATTTCATTATCTAAAAAAAAATATGTCTAAAAAGTTTGGAAAAAGTTAAACTATACTATTCTATGCGAACGGTTATATTCCATTTCCATTTCTATTTATCGAAGTACTATTAAGCATGGTTTCAGATTAAAAAAAGGACATCCCATGGCATCAGCTTCACTAATTAATCATCACACAATTAATTAAACCTTAGCATATAAATGTCTGATTTAATAAACATAACAATTACAAGAAAAATTAAATCTAGCTAGATCATTGTTGTCTGAATATAACATGAACTCAATATATAAAAATAAAATAAAAAACAATAATAATAATAATTATTATTATTATTATTATTGTACGTTCTCTTCCTCGCGCTCCAATTTGAGAAGTCATCACTTGAATCTCGTCTTGATTCATCAACCCAACCTTTTATAAACACCAACCAAATAATTTCAAGCTCATCCAACCTTTTATAAACACCAACCAAATAATTTCAAGCTCATCCAACCTTTTATAAACACCAACCATATACTCCTCACTTTTCAAAATAAGTGTCATTTAGAGGTTAAATTTTATTTCCAAAATAAGTATCATTATAGCTATTTTTCAACTTTTATTTTCTAGTTTGCCCCTAATATTAATTTAAAATATAATAGATCTTTTAGAAATTATTTAAGATATTATTAGAACTATTTAAAGATATACACATGAGTATATATGTCACAATTTTATAATTCTTAATTTTACACTAAATCTCTACGATGACACTTATTTTAAAACAGATCGAAGCATTTCGTAAATGATATATTAAAATTTTAGACAAGAAATTGAACTTTTATTTTCTAATTTGCCCCAAATATTAATTTAAAATATTATAGATCTTTAAGAATTATTAAAATATAACATATTTTAAATATATTATTAGATTTATTTAAAGATATAAACATGAGTACATATGTCACAGTTTTATAATTCTTAAGCAGATCAAAGCATTTCGTAAATGATATATTCAAATTTTAGACAAGAAATTGTACTCAAAATTTTCTAATTTGCCCCAAATATTAATTTAAAATATAATAGATCTTTTAGAAATTATTAAAATATAACATATTTTAAAGATATTATTCGATTTATTTAAAGATATACACACATGAGTATATATGTCACAATTTTATAATCTTAATTTTACACTAAATCTCTACGATGACACTTATTTTAAAACAGATGAAGCATTTCGTAAATGATATATTCAAAATGTAGACAAGAAATTGAACTTCTATTTTCTAATTTGCCCCAAATATTAATTAAAAGTATAATAGATATTTTAGGAATTATTAAAATATAACATATTTTTAAGATATTATTAGATCTATTTAAAGATATACACATGAGTATATATGTCACAGTTTTATAATTCTTAATTTTACACTAAATCTCTAAGATGACACTTATTTTAAAACAAATGAAGCATTTCGTAAGGGATATATTCAAATTTTGGACAAGAAATTGTACTTAAAATTTTAATTACCTCAGTCATAGTCCCCCCCGTTAGGAAGTCGTTTACCCTTACACATGAAACTTACGGTTCTAGGTTCTATGTTTCTGTGCTCGCAAAAGCCTTTAACCAAGTCCTGGATTTTCACGCCCTTCGTAACTTTGAAATAGTTTGACACTCCATCCTGCAATTTGGAAACACACAAATTTGAGGTTTTACAAGAAAAAATAAATATTCCTTACGTCCCATAAGGGCATCTCCAAGGATATTCTTCATTTTAGAGTACTCTATTCTCTAAAATAAAGGATAGAGTACTCTATTTCATAAATCATCTCCAACCATGCATCCTCTATATAATTAAAATATCTATTTTATTTATATTTTTATTCAAATTAAAGAATTTAAATATCAATATGTTTATATAATTATAAAATTAATGCATTCAAATCAATTAATTAATACCGATATTTTTTTCAAAATATTTTTTTTATTTGAAATTAAATTTCGATTCATACAAAGTACAAAATGAAATTGCGATTTATTATAAATATCACAACATACAACTTAAAAAGCAATAACATAATAAATTAGAAAATTTAATACTCCAAGTTGGATAATTCTTCCCACAAATGGTCGATAAGAGCATCTCGAAGTGCATAATGAGCCGATTTATCTTTAATTTGACGATGACGTGCAAGAAATTGTTGAAATCGATTGTGTTCATTGTGTGCAAGTTCAACCAAACAAAAAATCGAAAAATATGATAATTCAAACAAACAAAAATAAAATATAAAATATAAATAAAAAACACTAACACTTTAATTAATTAAATGAAATAACATAATTTTCATAATTGAAAAAAAAAAGGAAATGACATTTTTGTAAATAAACACACCCTCTAAACCCACACTCTATCTTCATCCTAATACTCTAAATTTGAAGAACCTCTCTCCACCCTCTATCTCTATCTCTAAAAATAGAGCATGGTTGGAGAGCCACCATTCTCCATTTTGTGCCCAATTCTCCAAAATGGAGAATGGTTGGAGATGGTCTAAGGATAGATTTACATTTCTTAATACAATATTATGGTTAGGACATTAATTTATTTGCTTTGTTTGACTGCTTATTTTTCAAAATAATTACTAATAATAAATAAGACTATTTTATGAGACAAATGAAAAATGAAAAGTAATTTTCAAGTTAAAAATATTTTTCTCGTAATTTTCACCAATTTCGCAAATTGTCCAAAAATAATTCAAAAATTCATTTTAAGTCCCGTAATTAACTTTGTACATTGTTACTAGGCAAATTTATGTAATTAGCGTGATTTCGAAATTGAATTGTCAAAATGGGGAGAAAAGAAAAATGTTTACGGATATATGGTTGATCTAGGCCACAGGCGGCGGAATGGGCGGAAGGCTGTGGACGGCTACTGTCAGAGGCGGAGCGGCGGACGTAAACCCTGCAGAAATGCACGATCTAATCCTCTATAAGGAATTCAAGAGATGCACGATCTCCCTCAATGGAGGAAATAAGAAATTTCACGGAGCTCGCATCAACCCTATATTCATAAAGCTTTTTCTTTTCTCCCCATTTTGACTATTCAATTTGAAATTCATAATATTTACATAAATTTGCAAAACGGGGTAATTCTTTTAAAAAAATTATGTAAAATGAGTCATTTACAAAGTTACATGATTAAATTGAATATATAAAACTACTTTAAGGATGAATTAAAATAAAATAAATAAAATTAAGAGACTAGAAAATATTTTTAATTAAAAGAAAGACGAGATAATTACAAGAACTTATTAAATTAAAACCTGAGTTATGAATGCAAGCCTAATTGTCTCATCTTCCTCGTTAGAACTCCACCCGCTTTGCATCCTCATTCTTCAGTGTGTGTATACTAAGAAAATGAAAAAAATTCTCTCTCTCCCTCTAATGAAAAGAAGCAAGAACCAAGGAAAGGAAATAAAGGCTACTTTTTATTCTGTCTCAACTTTTCTTTTATATTTGAAAATACCATATTATTTAAAGAATAAAGAAATATGTAAATATGAGGTTGAATAAAATTGGTAGGGACAAACATCGGATTCACAAGAGAGGATTATGGAGTTAATAAGGATGAACAAGTATCTCAATTGATATGAAACCTCTTGGGAAAAACCCAAAAACAAATCCGTGCAGGCTCGGTCCAAAGCGTATAATATGATATCAATGGGAGATCGAGGTTCATATCCGCCGGGGTCCAACAAACTGATATCAAAACCATGGTCCCAAAAAATCGATGGTGTTGAACATAAAAGGATGTGATTTCAGTGAAAAGACAGGGTTCTTTCCACAATTAGTAAAGTCGTCACAGTGGTCTTCGTTTGAGGGGAGAATTATTAGGGACAAACAATATCTCATATCTCAAAAATCAATTTATAATTTTAAATACTAATAAACAACTCACTCGTTAAAATACGAGAAAAAATATAGTTCGCAAGTAATCCCGGACGGAGGGAGTAATTACTTTATGATTAATTGACTTTTGAGAAAAAAATACTCCCTCCGTTCATGAAAAATAGGTTTGTTGTTTTTTGCACGGCTATTAAGAAAGTTGATATAATATGTAAAAATTAAGAATATTGTGTCACATCAAGTACAAAATAAATTATTTTAAAAATGTTACGTGTGTATGTTGAAAAGTGTAGATAAAGTTTATTATTTTCAATTTAGGCAACAAAACTATTTTTCATGGACGGCCCAATAAAACAACCAAGCCTATATTTTATGGACTGGGTAGAGTATTTTTAATAAGGCTCCACTTGGTAGCCTTTATAAGGCCATATTATCACATTTTATACCATCTCAAATTTGTTTGGTAAACAATACTAATTTATTATGGATTCGGATGTATTATTTTGACCCGGTAAAATAAGAACTCATAATATGGGTTAGACACTATTTTCTTCCACAAAATTTGTAAGGTCTTCCCACCCTTACAATTTTATTATGGATGGAAAAAAAATTGTACCCATTTTACCCTCTCTTTCCCCTCTACCCCTTCTTCTCTATAAGGCCAAATTAGTATTTTTATATTTTTACCATTTTATATATATCGTACTATTTTTATTAGGCTAATTTTTTTAATTATTGTGTTTTAGAAATTCGGTTATTAAATTATTGTGATTTTGTGAAGTATTTGCAAAATAAGTGCAAACACCATGAGACACCGAGACTTGTAAGAAGTCTCTACTTCCAGTCGAGACTACTTGAACATTTGACAAACCCCGACATCTTTACTAGTCTCCACTGTAAGTAGAGACACCTTTACTAGTCTCCACTGCAAGGAGAGACATCTTTGAAATTCTAGCGACATGACCGTTAGTAACATGATTGTGAAATAATGATGTAATTTACTACGATTAGTTTTTAGTAATATGATTGGTTTTAATAGATTATTTGATTATTTGATTATTTTAAAATTGCATGCACAAAATAAACTACCAACTAAAATTAATAGATTATTTGATTATTTTATACAATCACTATTTATGACCTCCCATGCTACACTGTGGTGGATGTCTACTTCTAATACTTCGACGAGGCATATTAATTTGATTTTCATTTTGACCTTGATCTTCTTGTACTCGTCCGCTTGGCCCACTGTATTCACCAGCGCCCAAAAAAGGAATAGGCGTTGTATGGAAATTTGGACGCGGAAATATTGTTTGAACATATCTTTCATAGAGATTCACATCAGGTGGCGCATTCACCAATTCAGTAAACGTAGCAGATTGAAATGCTCCAAAAATATCTGTCACATATTTAATGAATTTGAATCAATAATAAATAAATAACGATTAATTTTATAAGTTAGTAAATTACATATCATTTATAGGATAAGGTGTGTATGTATTATCCCCAAACTGAGATGCATAATTATTTTCCTGTGGCGGTATTAAAGTAGAAGAAGGTCCATACTGATGTACATGAGGCGTTTGTGTGGAAGCTCCAATCCCATCATCTCAGACAACATTTGCAGTATATCGTTGAAATCAATATTACGATCAACGCGTCTTGCTCCAACAAGACATCCGCAAGATCGCACATGAATTCCAATATTATGAAAGCTTGTCATATCTACGTATAATAATATAGTCAGATAAAATTCAAACTAGATTTTTACCACTACTTTAAAAATAATTAAGCACCAAATACAGTTTCTAATTTTTTTAGATATAATTTAGTTTTTATATTAAAAATATAATAAAAATAACATTGAGATCAAATAAGTCTCTCATCTTATACGTGAGGAATAAATATGCCATTGAATTTATTTTTGGTACATTGAAACCCCTTTTCTTTAAAAAGTGAGACTAAATAAACCCCACATCTCTAAATAAACCCTAAAAATATTGATCTTAAAAATGAAACATTATATGTGTTACAAAGCATAACTTATTAAAAAAAAAAAGTAACCATATTTTTATATTACATTTCATTCCCCATTAACTAGTTATCTTCATCAATGTTTTCCGGATGAGAAAAGATAAGAAAGTCTAGCATGAAATGAACATTTTTCCCTACTATTTTAGAATAAAACTCTGTTTAGATTTGTATACATCAAGTGTATCGTGTAATTTAATTGTATTTTTAAAAAAATATTATCATTAGTATTGAAAAATTATTCTTATTTGTACTGAAGAATTATTCTTATTAAATGCACTTTTAGTATAAATAAGGACAGCTTTTCAGTGATAATCGTAATAATTTTTCAAAAATGCATTTGAGTTATACGGTGTTCCTAATAAACAAGAGAGTAGCACATAAAACTCGGGCAATTTTTCTAAAAATAGGTCTAAATTGTATCTCATCCCATTATTTTTAATTGACATCCTTGAACTCTACACTTAAATTAAGAATTTTCTATTTTCCTAATATACCCTTAATTAAGTGAGTTTTTCTTTGACCGTACTCTACATGTGTTCTCATTAACATAAGACTATGTATTATGAAAATAGAGCACAAAACATCAATTAAAAAGAATAAATTGAAAGTTCCAAAATAGACACTTATAATGACCGAACTTTATATACACTAAAAAGTATCCTCAAATCTCAATTAAATAAGAGATCTTTCAAAAATATACATGAATAAATTTAGAAGAAATGTGACAAAATAGCTAAAAGAATAATCTATTTAAAATATATAATAATGAATTAATAAACTTGTTTTTCTCCACTCAGTTAATACTTGCAACTACAGTATTAAAATTTATATTATTCAATCAACCAACAATATACAATGATATTCATAATATGTACTAGTATGCATCATTATATTATATTAATAATATATTAATAGTAAAAACTTATGCACACCAACATGTTACTCTATTGACAAATTCATCAAAATCATTTACATTTAAATTAAAAGAGGTTAAAACCTTTTAATAGTTTTCTGATACTTCTCCGGTGGAACTGCACATCCACAACAAACAACCAGCTTTTGTATATGTATGTATTTGATACTGCAAATTGGAAAAAAGAGAAGTGTTATAAATTTCGCTATATATTTCTCAACCTTATACATATTAAGTATATAATTTTTGCAAAATAGGAAAAACTACAAACCTTTTAGTGGTGTTCAAATATTCCTCCTGTAGCAATTGTGTTCGAAAAATTCTAAGCAAACTGTGTTCGAAGGTTAAAACCTTTTTTATTGAGAATTTTTTCTTTTTTTTATGCAGCAAACTCTTCTTTTTCTTTTTTGGCCAGAGAAGAACGAAATTGGTTTTGGAAGGAGTTGTTTTCTTAGCAAACATTCATATGAGGGATGTATATATAAAGTTTAAGGGCTTGTATGCAGACAAAATAAACGAGGCTTTGACTTGCATGTTGACAAAAGAAAAGTGAATACGGTCAAACTTGTAAAGTGAGCATTGGGAATCAGCAAATTGCTTGAAAATCCGCATGCTCTGGTCAAATCGGTTGGTAATCCGCATGCTCATGATCTAGTCAAATCGATTTTTGTCTGGGAATCTGCACTAGTCTCATTTTTAAGTAGAGACTACAATATGTTGTCACATATTTACACTGTTCATGCCAGCCGTGTCGGTAAATTGTGTAACATACTTCTAGTCTCGACTAAAAGTAGAGACTTCTTACAAGTCTCGGTTTCTCATGGTGTTTGCACTTATTTTGCAAATAAATCTCAAAACCACAGTAATTTAATAACCAAATTTCTAAATCACAATAATTAAAAAAATTAGCCATTTTTATTATGTCCAATCAATTAAATGGGAGGATTTTCATAGATTAATACAATCTTTAATAATATGATGTATCAAGCAATGTAATATTAAATTTATATTTCCCCTCTTAAATTATGAATACCAATCAAGTGAAACCTAAGTGTGAAAGTAATATCAAGACCGAGAAGATGGTTTCCAATGATGATAACGTGTTTGTTTCTGAAATATCAAGATTGAAAGCAGATTCTCTGTGGGAGAGCTTTTAATTTGGGCTTTGTCCGAAGCTTAAAATGGCATGAAGAAGAGATGCTCTTCGTGAGTCATGACCATGAATTTGCATGAAGAAAGTAATAACTTAATTAATTCACCTACCTAATTTTTAAGGTCTGATTTTTTCAGAAAATTGTATCCCGTGATGTACGTCAAGATCAACTCGATTTTTGAGGTCTGATTTTTTTTTTAATTTGTTGTTTTCTTTTTATTTTTAAAAATAGAGGTGACTTTTATTGAGCAAGACTTGAGACTGTTTAACCGCGTGCGTATAACTGATATTACTTTTCAATATAAATATTATCTCTTTTAAATTAAATTGAATAATTAAAAATATTATAGATGTATGTTGATGAATGTAAATAAAGTTTGTTATTCCATTTTAAAAAATCAGATTTTTTTTTTGTGGATGGACAAATAAAACAACCAATACCATTTTTTGTGGACGAAGGAAGTATAGTTAACGAATCACATTATAAGGAATTAATACAAAGTGAATTTATTCTACATCTTTTTATAAGTTCATACTTTTAGATGAAATACTGTTCTTTTTTACGGTATCACAGTATCAAAGCATTTAACACACACTCATATCCTGTATTTGATTCCCGTATAAAACAAATTCACTTATATTAAATTTTCTAATAGTTAGACTTTCTTTTAGGAGGTTAGAGTTGAAAATCCAACCAATGAGTGAGGAAGCCTATTAGAAAATTAATATAAATGGACTATTTTTACATCTTTCTACAAAAAAAAAAAAAATTAAATTTTGAAATTGCTAGACTTCTTTTTAGAAGGTTAGAGTTCAAAATTCAACCCAGGACAAATACAGAATAATGAAATCCGTGAAAATGTTTCAAAATTTTGTTTAAATATTTTAATTTGAACTTTCAGGATTGCTTTTCAAATGAAAGGACTGATCACTGACTTATAAATTTTGCAGCTTTGTCATAAATAGGGAGGAATGCGGTGATTTCAGGCTTTACGAAAATACTACTCCACTCTCTTTATTGTTGTAAAATAATGAGCGTAAACAGGAACAACGATTTGTTTATCCAGTTCGACATGAATGATTACATTTGGGGTGAATCAAGCCATGAATTTTTCACTATATTTCTATGTGTTTACAATACTGAGTACAGTGATGTATTTATAAATTATAATAGAGAAACTTTAATTGAAACCATAAAGTCTGTTTAGGTTATTAGGTATATAACTAATATCTACGTCAAATCTTTCGGATTTGGTATATTAAATTTATCGAATTTACAACACTTACAAGCTCTTTTGTCTTTGGTGTAGTTCATGCATGGTTCGTTGATGCATGAATGTCTTGGGCCTTCGTATTTAAATTTGGGCTTTCAGCTTACTTTGGTCCTTTTTGCTGTCGGGGCCATTTTGTATTTTTAAGCTTGCTCATTTTGTTAGCTCTCTCTCTCTTTTTTTTTTTTTTCAAAGGAGAGAGTGAAACGGTATTAGTTATTTTTGAAAAGAATATTAGATTTTTCACTGAAAGATATTAGTTTTAGAGGATATTAATTGTATTCATTTGTTTTGTTGTCTGAAAAATAAAAATAGCTGCAACCTAATTGGCGTGTACGCCAAATTTGTTCATAAAATTCTTCCTTTTAATATGTATCGAATAGAAAAGCAAAAAGTTTGGGCTTCAAATTCATGCCTTTGGAGATATCATAGATACAGTTGAAAAACTCAAGGAAAAGAACTTCCTCAGTTTATAAAAACCGATTGAGTGGATATGGGTCATGACTCAATGTACTTTAAATAATTTTTGGGGCAGGGTCATCTTTATTTTAATATGCTTTAAATACTTTATTTAAATGATAAGTTGGTATGGAAAGGATATTTAATTTGATAAAATTGTATTTACTCTCCTAGTATATTACCCGTGCGATGCACGGACGATATACATATATATAATATAATTATTTAATTTAAATAGATGATATGTATGTGAGGGAGGTTTGACTCTTAACGTGTGACATAGACTATATATGAGATAAGTCTTCATTTTCGTATTTGCATTATAATCACTTTTATAATATAAAATATGAGATTTCTCTCATGTACACTGTCTCATATAAGTTTTTGACTACATAATTTTGTATCTCCTAAATTTTTTCAAATGTAAGAAATAGAAAATTTGTAATATTTTTTTAACGATGACATTATTTGTGCAAATTTAAAAAATATTCAATAAAGATTATGTAATTTAACGATGATCTCATTTTGTGCAAATTTGACACTTAGGATGTTTTTTTATTTTTACATCTAAGATTAAAATAAACTTTATATATGGTCTTACATGTCTCAATTAAAATTTTATTGAGATAATTATGATACATTGTCAACATGAAATAAATCTCATTAACTATATAATTATGAGTTTAAGGGAATCGATCACAGCTATGGTTTAAATTTTTTTTAATTAATTGCACTTTTAATTATGTGAATATATTAAATACCACATTTATCAAAATTAGAAAAAAACTTTTGGTATGACTTATAAATAGTTTCTATTTTAGACCATTTTGTTATTATATAATTATTATAATTTTTTTTCTTGAGGATATATATATATATATATATATATTAGTGTTGATAATGCATCAAACATGGAAATACTTGAGCCTATGAAAATTCATAGGTTTCACTTTTATTCCTTCCACCCCACAATTATTTACACAATTGTTTCACTCGTACGTCTTATAAGTGGTATTTGCAAATTAATAAAATTGTTTATAAACTCAATCCTGACAATATTTATATATTTATACAAAAAATATTATTATTTTAAGGATCCAAGTATACACCCAACTTAACTAATATAAAGAGTTTTAATTTTTGAAACAAAAGTTTTAAGCAAAGGAAAATGTATATTGACTTTATTGAAATGAATGCATAATGAGTATGTGTAGAGTGGAATTGGTTCATAAGAATTATTGAAGGGTATTAATTATTTTCACTAAAGAGTATTAGGTGTCTTCACTAAAGAGTATTAGTTTATTTTCAGTAAACAACGAATACATTTCAGTAAAAATAGCTAATACCCTTCAGTGAAAACAATTGATATTCTTTAGTGAAAAAATAACTAATATCCTTCATTGATTCATGTATGAATCATTTTCACACTATACTTTGTCATGCACAATATGTAACAACCATGTATCCCGTAGTTGTCGAGAATAATTGGTTTAAAATATAATTGTAATTATTATTTTACATGTAAATATAATTATATTAGTGTTGAGTTTTGATTGAAAGATTTTGGATAATGAGAAAGTTATTTGGTTTAGAAATTTATTCTGTAGTTAAAAAATTGTAACTGCTTTTTAAATGCTAATAATATAATTATTTTCAGTGATAAATTTTTCTATATACAATTTTAGAAATAGTCAGTTATTTAACTTAAGAAGAGGTTTCTATAAATAAAAGATTTTGTTATTATATATAGTTAGATGTATGTAATGTATCACACTATAAATAAATTTCGCTCGGGACCTACCCAATGTAATGAATCAAATAGAATTGAGGGAGTCTATACAATGAATCAAGAGAAGGTATTATGCGAATCATGTTTACGGTGTAACTTTTTGAAATAATATTAGTAAATTACACAGGAGGTATAGTAAATTGCATCAAAGATATCAACTTCGAAATATTAGTTGTTTTTACTACTAGTGGTCGTAAATCCCGTGCTTCACACGGCCATAATTTGTTACATTGTTTAAAGGGTTAATTGCAAAAAAATCACGAATTTTATGGTATTTATCAATTTCAACATGAACTTTTAAAGTTTGCAATTCAATGCACAAACTAATTTATTATTTCAATTTGATACATTGTGTGAATTTCAATCGATATGTACGCTTACATGGCAGCCAGAGCAAACACAAAAGACGTGCCACATATCACGTCAAATGTCAAATCTAATTTTTTTTTTTAATATTCAAAAAGTTCCTTTATAAAATATTTCTCTAACACATTTAATAATAAATAATAAATATTGGTGTTTTTTAGTTTATGTAGAAAAAATGTTGCACATCATACGAATTTGTACAGATATTAGAAAACAATATTTTTTTTTTACTTTCTTTCACTATGTTAAACTGTGCTTGAGAAATATTTTATAAAAAATATTTTGAAATTTAAAAAAAAAATCTTATTTGACATTTAATGTAGCGTATGACGTGTTTTTTGTGGCGGCTTCGACTGCCACGTAGTGTTAGTATTACAAAAAATTTACACCATGTATCAAATTGCAATAATAATTAGTTTGTGCATCGAATTGCAAACTTTAAAAGTTAATGTTGTAATTGATAAAGACTATAATGTTCGTGATTTTTTTTGCAATTAACCCTTGTTTAAACTATAATAATGAACACATTTTCATTATAAAAGTAAAAATATATACAAAAAAAAAATTAAAAATAATATAACTAAAAAAAAATTGGACTCAAAATAACGTTACTTCTAATTAAATTTCATATATTTTATTTATAATATCCAATACCTTAAAACAATTTTATGATAAGTTTATAATTAATCTTTTTCATATAAAACTGACTTTTGGGATATGATATGAATTAGACCTATCACACTAACATTTCAACGTAGGTGTATTTAAATTTGTATTATCTAGTTCCAAGAGGCAATCTCACACAATTTTAAGCTATACTTAAAATACTTTAAACAATAATATACAATATAATTTTTTTTAAATAATACATTTCCTTTGAAAAAGAAAAATAAATAAATTTCAAGATCAAACACATAATATGAATGTATGACTTATTGAATATTTGTAAAAAATAATTTATTAGTTAAATGAATGAGATGAATCCCTACAAATAATTAAAAAAACGGTAATCAAATCAAACCAATTATAACAATTATTTTAAAAGAATTACTATCATTACAATGTGTGGTTTTTTTTTTGGGCCAGACTGAAAATAACATAAAATATTTATAACATGATAATTAATCATTTTCCTGAATACAGCCGATATTAGATAACGACCATGATCATTCTTTAAAAAAACAGTTCAACATCTATCCTGACACCTAACCTCAACATATGGGTAAAATCTATAATAATTTTTTATGTGTTTTCCCAAAATACAGTTGGTACAGGCTATAAGATAAAAAAAAAATTATATAAGAAAGAAAATTCATTTATAACACACTAAATTATTAGTGTTTCAATTTATATTTTGTAAAAAAAAAAACACAGAAGAGAAAATAATGTATAATCCATTTTTACACTTTTACACAAAAAAAAAAAAAAAAAAATGAACCCGATATTTTTCGCGGATAAATTTTGAAACACACAATATACCTTACAAGTGAACCCTTTTTTTAATTTTTTTTTCCTTCGTGTTTTCCCCATCATCTTATCAAATCGTTAAATTTCTTTAAAACAAAATATATAACCTAAAAAGGAAGAAATAGAACAAGAAAAATTAAGAAAGAAAATTAATACAGGTGTTTTTAATATATGTTTACTTTTATACTAAACTTTTTAATTTTGTAGTTAAGAGGTCGGAACCAAAATTGATTAACTTGAGGGATGTTGTATGAGACCGTGGAAATGAGTGTAACCAGAGCATAAACTCATTAACACCCTGGTCCTATTTTCTATTTGAAACAAACTCTTCTACATCAGTCATTATACTCATGCTAAAAGTGTTTGGTTCATCAATATAAAATCGATTTGTCCTTTTCAATCTCACAAAATTAGAATGTAATTTTAATTTAGGGGAGAAGCCAAGAGGCACATTATTTTGAGAGAAAATGTTACACACTAATTTTTATTTTTTGGGTTTTTATTTAGTACGTTTCATCTTTTGTAGTTACCTTTTTTTGCCCTTCTTTCATCATTAAATACACTTTAAAAATCAGTCAGACTGATTTGATAACAGTGTACTTTTTTTTTTAAATTAATGTCATCTATCTCTCTCTTTCTATATTTAATTTCAAATTTGAAATTCTCTGTAGCCCCACTTTCTCTCGGTAACTCCAATTCAAATCTCCGGCTAAATTGACACCACTGTCTCAATCAAAAATCTGTCGCCCATGCGTAAATCCGAGTTGTGCTATATGCACATTGACAAGATGGGTGGCAAAGCTGCCAAAGGCGTCAATTTCCTCTTCTTCTTTTTTTTTTGAATTTTATTTTCTTTTAATACTCCCTCTTTCCCAAATAATTTTTACAGTTATTTTTTTCCTCGTCTTTTAGCGAACAAGTTGTTTATTAGTATTTGAAATAATAAAGTGATTTTAAAAAATAGGTATGATAGATTTATCTCTTCTCTATTATAAAACACTTTACAAATTATTTTATCATTTCAAATACTAATAAAAAATTTGATCGCTAAAACACGAGACAAACAGTAACTGTGAAGAGTCCAATCAGTGTGCTACTTTAATTTTTTTTTTTAAATTAGACTTTAATTATTTAATCAATTAATCTTACTAATTATTTGAAAAGTCATATTTATTTTTTATACAATATTTGAAAAGTGATATTTAAGTGATCAAATTAATTAGTGCGTTCAAATATCTGCTAAATTGCATCAAATATTTAGAAAGTCATATTTATTTTTTACATTAACTTTAACTGTACTCTAATTATTTATTTACACTAATTATTTTATAAAAAATATTAGTAAAAAATGTTTAGGGTGATGATGAGTAAAATATTAGTAAAATAATTACCTACAAGTGATTTGTCTACAAAAATTTCTAATTGTATAGGCATCTTCCTTCCCACCTACAAAATAATTTTCCTACGGAAATTTCTAGGCAAATTGTGTTGAATGTAAAATTTTGTTTGGTTTAGAGTTACAATTTAAAGATCATATAGATCTATACAATTATCTACACAATGATCATGCACAACGACGTAAAGATAAACGCGAGGCTGACAAAAAGGCAACAAATGATGCAAAAAAAATCCTTTTTTTTTTAAATTTTTATGAAAAATATGTAATATTGTGTGTATTTTTTTTCCTGTAATGATTGAATTTTTTTTCTTGTAATGAGTGTATTTTTATTAGAATTGTGTATATTTGCTCTTCCTCACAATTAATACTTTTGAATTAAGTAGCTAATATTTTTTTAATATTAAAAATAGTTTTTTTTAAATAATAGTTACTCTAAACAATTAATACTTTTGAATGAAACAACTAATATTTTTTGTAAAACAATTAAAGTAAATAAATAAAGATAAATAACATCATCACATCACCATGCACCCTAAACATTATACTAATATTTTATAAAATAATTAAAATAAATAAATAATTAAAGTAAATAAAATAACTAAATAATTAATAATTTTAATAATCATTACATAATCATTACCTAATCATCATCATCATCAAATGTATTATGCACATTGATGGGACAAATCATTACATAATCATCATCATCATTGATGTATTATGCACATTGATGGGACATCATCATCATCAAATGTCACATCAATGTGCATATAGCATTTTTGGTAAATCCTTATGCTTCCAATGACTTCTCTGGTGTAAAACTGGGGTTCTGACCATAAGGGCGGCCGCATCTCTGAGTGCAGCCTCTGACGACTCGAAGCGGGCGGCAAAATTTCTGTCTTTTTCCTCTATTTTGGTGCTTGAACTATAATGAAAGTGCTTACACTATACTTTTATCGCCTGCACTATACTGGGAGCACTTGCACTATACTATTATCGCCTGCACTTTATTAGGAGTACTTGCACTATACTATTATTGCCTGTATTATATAGGAGTGCTTGCACTATGCTATTATTGCATGCACGATTCCTAAGAATCTTCTTCAAGATCCCCAAATTCAGTCAATGGTTTTCTAACCTGAACAGGAAATGGAGCCTCCACAAATACACAATCCGCCGGAAAATTGAAGTTGTCGTTGCATCGGCCGATCTATTGAGGAAGAGTGGGATCTGACTCCACTCGCCGACCTAGAAGATCTGACTCTGGTCGGACCCAAGTAGAGCGTCAATCTGAATGCGGCGGCGGTGAAACGATTCTGCATGAAGTAGGAGAGAGCGGGTTGGGTCGACAATTCCACCTCTTGAATGGTATCCGACGAACTCCAACCAATCTGTCTTTCTTCGTCTTCTCCGGCGGCCAACCTATGCTTTTCTTCGTCTTCACCGACGGCGACCTCCAGACGTCCTCCATTGATGTTTTCTTCAATTTTCGGCGACCTACGACAAATAAAAGGCGTAAATCCCACAAATATATTCTTTTCCAGGTTATCGTGGTAGCGGTGGCACTACAACGGATAGAAATCTGGGCTTTCGGCCTCATAGGCCGTTGTTGCCGTCTTTTCACTTTGCGGGGTATAGTGAAGATTGGTGAGAGAAAAGGGTTAGCATGGTGGCGGTGGAAATGGCCGGTGGTTGGAGAGAGAGAGTTGAAAAAAAAAATGGTAAATTAATAAAGGTATTTTTGTCCGTTTACTTTATTTTAATGCAGTGTGTGGAAACTATTTTTTGCATGACTATTATTGTGTTGTTTAGTGACTAGTGGGTTGTAATTGTTCCTTTTAATTTTACACCTAAAATTAACTTTGCAATGAAAGAAAGCGTTTTTTTGTGAATGATTACTCTATCCCAATCTCGTGTTGCTGGCTTATTGCACATATATCAAAATCCATATCATAACAAGTTTGCCATCAATGCTTCGTTAGATAAATAGTTTTTTTTTTTTTTTTTTTTTCCTATTACCATAAGGGGAATATGGATTTTGGAGATACGTTTTTAATAATTGAACGTTACGTAATCACTCATTAGTATCTAAGCAATCTTGAGATAATGCCACTGATTGTTCAACAGAGAATGAAATTCTCAGAGCTGTGGTAATATAATTGAGAATTTGAAAATAGCAATAGAACTACGGGACAAAGAATTTTGTATATGACACAACTTTTTACTCACATGAAAATAAAATTTCCATACAAAAAAATTGAATTTTTTAGCAAAAAGGACAAATATTAAAAGAGTAAAAACATACATGAAATTGAGGACACATAATGTTACAAACAATATGTGATATTAAGCAATATTATAAACCCTGTCAAAAACCAAAATAAGCATTAATCATTTTAGATTTCAAACACCCTTGCAAAAAGCAGTTTATAGTGTGAAAACTAAAACACTTACATTGGCAAAAAGTTGAGAGAGGTCATTACAATTAAAATAGCAATTTACTAAACATGACCTAAACACACTAAACACACAAGGCATTCAAAAGGCAAGGCATAAGGATAAGTTGATAATCAGAATGAGCTTACATTCTCAAGGCTGAAGCTTTTGAGTGAAAGAAAGCTTGGGGTGTGAATCATAGCATTGAAATCGCTATTGGTCCGTTTAAACATATAAATTCTATGTGTAGTTTTAGTCTCGTTGGAGTAGTAGATGAAGATTCCGTTCCATAGTATCAAGATGTCACCATCTTCGAATACTTTGATAGGGTAAGCTGTCGACTTGATTCCATCGTACTCAAGACCATTGCTCAAAACAAACTCCTTTGTCCACGATTTCTCAACTCCATATTCTTTCATCAACCAAATGACAATCCTATTAGCAAATGAATTATCACATAGACCTAGGCAATCCCCCCACGCAAAGAGGCTAAGCGCAAAAGGGTTCTTATTTTTTCCATTCTGAGGAAAAGGAGGAGCCGACAAGGTGCTAAAAGATTCTGTTTCAAGATCAAAGCATGAAATCCTTAGGAAGAAATGACCTGTGCCTAAGTTGCCCACCAACCAGTGAAGAATTCCATTTGCAAATACTCCCACAATGCTTAGAGCTTTGTAATCGACCCAGGCACAAGATGAAACTCTTCTCCACGACCCTGTCCCAAGAGTGTATACACAACACTCGGCAAACAACTTCTGTGTTTCATGATTTCGTATACGACCTAGAAAAATCCTAACCACCTTATGCTGGCGAGTCGTTTTGCTCGATCCAAATCCGTATGTTACCACTAGAAGATTAGAGTTAAGAAGCTCTAGAGAACAATGACGATTGAAATGGTCACGAGTGATAGGTCGGCGATTAGAGTTGCGAGACTCTTGAGAGCAATGAAGGTTGATATATTCACTAGTGATTGGATTGCATATGTAAAGAGCATCACGATTGGGGTAAGTGCTACTCAGCTCGCCTATTAAAAGCAACCCATCAGCTGAACCCAATATCGTTCCACAAGAAGTAAGATTGAATTTGGCGACTAGTTTGTAGTGGAGATCACGATGTTCAACATCGAACCCATCTTCAAATTCAAAAAGTTTGTACAATTTTGACCTGTGTGGAGACAGAAGGCCACCATTGCAAATGATCAGCCCAGGGGCAGATTTGGCAAAATGTTGCTCGACAAACTCCTGAGACTCGACTATATGGAGCAACGACTTCTGAACACACTTGCAACTTACAACGCTTCGCACAGGGAGTCTTAAGAGGATATCAATTACAATTTCTGATGGTAAGTTTTTGAAGAAATCTTGCTTCATTTTGGGATGGTTTAGACGGTTCATTTCAAATATTTGCCACTGTTCAAATGATTATGTAGGAGTGTTAAATCTGAGACATATAACCTTATAGTATTACATAATTTATTATGGAAATTTGGAAAAATGTCACACTCGGGTTTTCGTTTTAAAAAATGTCACCCAAATTTTTTTTCTTTTATAAAAATGCCACAAAAAAAGTCGCACAAGGGTCGCGCAGGGGGTTGCACGCGCGGGTATTTTTTAAAAAGAAAATGTTTGGTGGCATTTTTGAAAACGAAAACTTGAGTATGGCATTATTCCATATTTCCCAATTTATGAGGACTTGAGGCATAAAGTATCACCAAATTATTATTTTTATTGCCCCAAAATAGTTCTACTGTAGAAAAATCTACATAAAAGTTAATCCAAACGACGACAATTACAAAAATGAAAATACGGAATATCAAAACTTTTCTTTCCACAATTCTAGCCACCAGAACGAAATGTAAGCTTCAGATTCATATACTGAATTACTACATAAATCTCTAGAAGTGAAAGAATTTACAAAACCATATATCGAGCCGATTGTAGGCCTAAACCCTAACCCAAGCCCTAAATGCGACGGGAAAAATGAAACTACGGAATCTATCATACTTTGGCCAAACAAATAGATGACGGAGTACCTGAGGCTCAGGGCGGCGCCGCTGCGGGATGGTGGCGTTCTGATCTGAATTTCTCAAGAGGGGGAGATGGAACGGTAAAAGCTAAAAAGTGAGAAATGGTTAAGGTAAATGGTAATTGTAGAAACTGCTTTATTAAATAGGTTTAAATATCTTCCTTAGCAAAGGAGTGTACTAAATAGACATTGGAAATTTGGTTTTTTCAATTTCGTAATGCTCAGATTTTATTGTTTGGAATTTTGACATGTATAATGCACAAAATCCCCTATTAAAAAAAATAATTTTAAATTTATACAATTACCGATATTGCTGACACGAAAATGATCACATGTCCACTAGTGAACACATGTTAATATACCTACCGTGAATATATTAATAACACACAAGCAAAAGATTCACTATTATTTTAATTCATTGTTTATATCTAATTGTGTGTCATTAATACATTCGCGGTGGGTATATTAATATGTGTCCACCGGTGGACATGCGGTCAATTCCTATTACCGATATCATTCGACTTATAAATTAAAATTACAGTGAAAAAATCAATAGTAACAGTAAATGCATGTAATATTATTAATAAATGTTTGTAATATTTTATACTATTAACAAATTTCACATGAGTCCTACATTATGTAACAGATCAAATAGAATTGAGAAAGTTAAGGCAATGAATTAAGAAAAGGTATTATGTGAATCATATTTACGATAAAACTTTGTTTAAAGGTTATTAGTAAATTACACTAAATGGTGTGTTTTTTTGGGGTTTCAAGAGATTTTTACAAACCAATTTTTCAAAATCCGTGATTTTTAAAATTTGTGTTCTTTTTTGATTTTGAGTAGAATAAGTTTTAATTTTATGATGTAAGAGTTGTATTATTATATTATTTATTTAGTGTGATTGTAATGATTAAATGAATGTTATTATTTAAAAAAATATTAGAGTGTGCGTGTAAATTGATATTCGATTGAGTAAAAGTAATTGATAGACTTTATAAGTTGTTATAGAGGTACAGTATTAAGTTTTTAAAATTCAAATTTTAAAATCCAAACTAGAATGAATTTTAAATCTCAAAATCCAAAATCAGATTTTTAAAACAAAAAAAGAACATTACCTAAAAGTATCAATGAATAGCATTAAATTTATTAGCTCCGAAAGGTATTGGTTATTTTCACTACATGTGTCAGTTAAAGTTATATTAATTATTTTCAATAAAAATATTAATAATTCAACATAAAATATTAATAAATTATTATTTACAATGATAATTATAGTAAACACCATTTACCTAATATATATATATATATATATATATATATATATTTTTTTTTTTTTTTTTTTTCTTTTTTGAAACGGCATTTACCTAATATTGTTGCCATGAATTAAATAGAATTCAATGAGTCCTTTATCTAACGGTCCATTTTACTTATATTTGAATTACGCTTACCTATAAATGATGATCGGCTGCGGCTCTATATAAATTCAAGTAGAGGTGTGCAACAATCAGTTTGGTTACCAAATCGAACCGTATCAACCAAACTGAAAACCAAAACGCTTTTATTTTTACAAACAAAAAATCGAACCATATTTTTGAAAAATCGTTTGATCCCAAACCGAAATATTTTGGTTCGATTCGGTCCCAAACCGTACAAACCGAATTTTTTTTACACTTTTCTTTTTTAAAATTAACTTAATTTTTTTTAGCATCAACACACATGTTTCATTCAATTATTTGTAACATGTCAACATCTAAATACTAATATAAGCAAAGATGCATCAATAAACCTATTACATAATCCAATAAAAACATCATCATAGTAGTTTTCAAAAGCTAAGCAACAATTTGAAAAAAAATATACAACATAAAACACTATTCTTCAAGTATTTTATGCAAAATACAAATCAACTCAAATCTTTTATACGTGAATCTAAATTATCTAATAATAATATTATTATATTATATTAGAATATAAGCTATTAAATATTAATTTAGTGAATATTAATATAAATATAATATATTACTATTATTATTACTAAAAATATTTCGGTTCGGTTCGGTTTATATGGTTTTTAATTCGTAAAAACCGTAAACTGAACCGAAATAAAAAAAAATTCAAAATTGAAAATCGAACCAAAATTTATATTTCGATTTGGTTCGATCATTTTTTTCAGTTCAAACCGTATTTGCACACCCCTAAATTCAAGGTCAAACGGGATCTTATATAGAGAACTTCCCTCGTGAGATTAGTCCTTGTTTTCCTTCTAAAAGGATAAAGATGCATTCATTAATTGAGGTTAAAGGTAATCAAATTTCTTAATCTCATTTTAATGCATGTTCTAATAAAAAAATTATTTATTAGTATTGATACCTATAAAATTAAAGGTGTCCTGGTCCTTTCTACTTCATCCAAAGGAGTTTAATTTATTGTTTAGTAAAAAAGAAATAGCGATGTAAAGTAAACAAGGAAGGATTGGAATTTGGAAATGATTAGTTTTAAAAAGTAAATTTACTTTTTCTTAATTTTGAACAATCTAAAATGTAATGAAGGGAGTATATAAAATAAAATATCAAAGTTAGAAATTTGTATGAAACAATCTCACAATAAGACAATTTAAAACTAATATTCCCTTTGTCTCTTATTATCTGTCTCATTTTATCTATTCACACAAATCAATTTTTTCATTTATTAGGATATCAAGAGACACTTACACCCTTATTTAATTAATATTCTTATTTATTACAAATTGATAATTAACTTTACAATTTATTAGGGGCATTGTTGTAAAATGTATGTAAAAAAATGGATTGATATTAGTGGAGTGACAATTAAAAAGGGACATTATTTCGGATAAAATTGGGCAATTAAAAAGGAACGGAGGGAGTACAAATTACTCCATTTGTTTCAAAATAAGTGCAGTTCTAGAGACATTCTATCAAATTAAAAATTATAAAATTTGACATATATACCCCAAATAATCTCTAAAAGATTTATAATATTTTGATAATCTTTAACAAATTTGTTATATTTTAATATAATTTATAAAAAATCTCTTGTATTTTGAATTCGAATTCGGGGTAAATTAGGAAAATAAAAGGTGAAAAAAATAGCTAAAACGACACTTATTTTGAAAATATTAATGCAGTGTGTCCAATTTATTTTCGATAAAGTATTACTTAGATCTTCCAAAATATTAATGCAGTGTGTCCAATTTATTATCGACAAAGTATTGAATGAAACTGGTTTATATATAAATCATTGAAGGTTATTAATTGTTTCACTAAATAGTATTAGTTTTTTTCACTGAAGAGTATTATTTATTTACACTAAAGAGTTTTAGTTGTTGAGTAAAAACAAACTAAAACTCTAAAAAAAAAACAACTAATACCCTTTAATAAAACAACTAATACTACCACCGTCCCGGAGGAACTTGCACACCTCCTGGGGCACACTTTTTAAGAAAAAAATATTTTTTGAATAAAGTAGGAACATATGGATAAATAATGAGAATACCATAAAATACCCACTTTCAACTTGTAATAATTATTTTGTCCACTTTGCATGAAATCAATTTATTCTACCCACTTTCACCTTTTTTATATATTTGAGATACAAATACCCCTCAAATTGGGTAGAATAAATTTTTACAAGTTGAGGTGGTCCCCTACTAGACACACACTTTACCCTTACTTTCACAACACTTCTATTAATATGTTCATTTTCTCATTAATTTTAGTACTAATAGTGTAAAAATCCTGTGTAATTATTAATTAGTAAAAATATATAAATAATTATTAATTTTTAAATTTATCAACAATGAATAAAATTATTATAATCACCAAATTTAAATTAATAATTAATTATTCAATGAGTAAAATGAAGGTAAGATGTAAATTAATTTGTTTGGTAATGGTGGGCCAATATGGGTAAAATAAATTATTTTGCAGAAGGGTATTAAAGTATTTTTGTGTCAAAGTGGGTATAAAATTTTTTTTATATTTGAAGTGGGCAAAATAAATTTTAAGTTTATGAAAATGGACATTTTAAATTTTCTCTCGGATAAACATGTATATATTTTTGTGAGTATGCACGCAAATCAATATTTTCTTTTAAAGGGTGTGCAAATTCTTTTGAAATGGACTAAAAAAAGAAAAGTGAACAAATTCCTCCAATACTACACAAGAGCAACTCAAAACCAAATCTATCACATGATGAGAGAGAGAATCCAGAGGGATAGGCTTATCCAACTCGAACCCAAGTGGCACCCCTTCAATGGGATCCTATATCTCTTCAAACAAACACCACATTCCACGTGGCAAACCAACATCCAATCAACATGATCAAAACCAGCCACAGGCGATCAAATTCCCAAATAAGAATCAAACTAGTTTTTCCCGTTGAGCCCCAAAACAATGGCTTCTCTTGCGACTTTTGCCGCGGCACAACCCACCGCCGTTAAGGGCCTCGCCGGAAGCTCCATTGCCGGAACCAAGCTCCACGTTAAGCCATCTCGTGTCAGCTTCAAGCCCACTAACTACAGGTATAAATTTTCACTTTCTGCTGATGTGTTTATGGTGGAATCGAATGAGGCCTTAGTTTGCAAATTGATAATGTAATTTTAAGTAGGGTTGGTTTTTGTAACTTGATTGTGTTGATAGTTGACTGAAATTTATGAATTTTGAATCATTAATCAGTGATTATATACTTGGTGGGACTGGATTGATTTGATAAAATTTTGGCACTCAAATATTAATTTTAGGGGATTTTGGTTAAAAATTCTTCAATGGGAATGATAATCGGACCGAACATGTGGTAATTGTGGTACTTAATGAGATTAAAGAATTGTCAATTCACCTACATCATACTTGTATATGGTAATTAGACTTAAATATAGGTAGTCATCAACCAACAATCGATTTTTATCCCCATTTATTCTGAAAATAGAGCAAATTACAAATAACGTAACCACCATTCTCATTGCAATTCACTACTAGATGAAGAATTTGAACCAAACGGGCCCTTAGATTGGAATAGGTGGTTATGTGATTAGTTTAACATTGGGGATTTTCTTGGGAGTTATGTGATTAGTTTAACTCTTGTATAATATCGCGGAATATGTTGATAGCGATATAATGAATTGTGTGTAGGAGTGGTGCTGTGGTTGCGAAGTATGGTGACAAGAGTGTGTATTTTGATTTGGAGGACATTGGTAACACCACCGGGCAATGGGACTTGTACGGATCGGACGCCCCTTCACCATACAACTCAATGCAGGTAAATTATAATACATATCCTTCGTCTGCAGTTTTATCTTTCCTTTTATGCCTCTAGAAAGCTGCATAGTGTTTGTGTGGACACTTGCTTACGATAGAATTAAGAAGCGTCATTGTAAAAGATTTGGTATTAACTATATCACTGAATTAAAGACACTTATGGCACATCTTTGGCAACGAGCCTTAATAGTTTGGTTTTACCTTTGGATGTTATGATTTCCGTTCAAAGTTTTCAGCTTTTTATGTTTTTAAATTTCAAGAGATCGATATATTTTGCATGAATTGAGTTCTTAAATGTGGGGGCAGTTAAGATTTTGAAATAGAAGTCTAATATATCATCTGTTACTATCTTTGAAATTTGGAATGATGCTTTGAAGTTATTCAAAAATGTTGGTCTTTTGCAGAGCAAGTTCTTCGAAACGTTTGCTGCTCCATTCACCAAGAGGGGTCTATTGCTCAAGTTTCTGATAATTGGAGGTGGGGCCACACTTGCTTACGTGAGCTCCCAAGCAACTGGAGACGTTTTGCCGATTGTCAAGGGACCTCAACTACCACCCAAGATGGGGCCACGTGGCAAAATCTAAATTTCTTGGAATCTAAAATATTTCGATGTATGATTTCAACAGCTTTGTAAGTAAATCTGAAGCCTACTTGTGACACTGTGAATCATTATCAAATGTTGAATTAGATTTTCGTCTTGATCGCTCTTTGTGAACTAAGTGATGCATGGCTTTGACATCTATTTATCAATAACCAAGCATGATTGAAGGAATGCATTCCAAACATTTTTGGCTATGAAACTCATCTTTGAACGGTTTTAGAACAATATAATGTGTATGTTACTCCCTTCAATCGCTTAACTAATATTGCCTGCTTCATAATAATACAACACGTGGAGTACAATGAGCTAGTACTCCGTTAACACAGTCATTAATATGACTATTTGGACATCTAAAAGTACTAAAAATGAAAATGAATAAAAAAATAAAAGAAACCAATCAATCTACCGGTGCTTCATATTTGCAAGAAACAGAATAGCAACTTGATAAAAATCTGTTATGATTTTTACCTTTCTGTATATACATCAACTGCTGAGCTTCGTACTCTTTGGTGAGTTCTTCTATTATGGAATTGCTCTAGTGGCGTGCTGTCGGGCTTCTAGAACCTCCCAAAATCTCTAGCTTCTCTATGTAGGATAATTTCTTGTTTATGTTTTCCGTTTTACTGAGGATCTTAGGGTCAGCTTCTTCGCTAGAGTCTCTCCTTCCGTCGTTATCTCCCTGTTCTAAATTCCATCCCATGAAATCGAGCAATGTCTTTGAGGAGGGCGTGGTGGACTCTTCATTTTCTTCCTTAAAATTCGAAAATCTCTCTGATCCCGAGCGTTCTCTTACCGAAAACTTCTTCTGTACTGGACATGATGGATTTCTAGCAAGAGCATCAGCATTCATAACATCTTCTATTCTTGACAATACTGTGAAGGCCAATGTTTCAAGAATTCTTGAATAGCTTTCAAGAATTGCATGACCGATATCCTGCAGCATCGAAAAAGATTAGTTTTGTACATTTTTTCTTGAAATCTTGATAAACAAACTAGAGGGGTCTTACTTTGTTGTATTCGATTTTGCTGATGTCTAGATCAGATTGGGGAAGTCCCGGGAAACGATGCTTTAGAATGAGCAGAACTGTTTCCGCTCGATCTTCTAACAGCTCTCTCTTCTCCGCACTCACGCCTGAACCCCAAGAAGACTTGCTATCTTTAGCAGTCATTTTTCTTTTCCAGATCACCACAGATGCCTCAATCTTGTTTTTGAAGTCAACTATCTTATGTTCTGATGATAAGTCCAGTGTAGATAGCAGATAGTCTGGATCGAAGAAGTCTTCCGTGATAATCTTGTATGTCGAGTCTCCAAGACTTGCTCTCCCATTCTGCATAAAGAAACAAAATTGATGAATTATGAATATACCAAACAGTCCTCAAAAACAATGGGACAGTTTTCTGGTTTTCCGATTTTCCTCGTACCTTAGGCAGAGCATCGATGTAGCTTTCTGGGATTTCCATTTCTGTTAGAATCTGAGCATTTATAGCCATGGCTGCTTTCAACACTTGGTTTACCGAATCCTTCTGATATTGCAGCCATTTTCTGGTGGCCTCGGAGAGACCATTCGGAGGAACCTTAGGAATAGGGATCCACCATTTATCGTCGCTTCTTTGGGTTTGTCCTCCTTTCTGTTGATCATCATCCTTCGATACGTAGTAGAATTCATGTGGGCCCTTGAAGTTATCGAGGCAGTCCTGCTCATGAATAACACGTCGAAAATGAATCTCTCTTGTGAGGTCTTATAAGTTTTAAATAAAGAATTGAAGATCAAGGGAAAAGGTGCTCTCACAAGAAGCATTGCGTCAAGCTTGCGCAGCGCGGGAATGTTCATGTGGAGATCGTTTCTCTGCCTCGTTCCCATAACCTTGTAACAAACGAAACACCGTATTAGAATGATCGATAAGAGGGAGGGACGGGGAGAGAGGGACGTACCTCCATTATGCTTCCGTCTTTTGCCTTTTGTTTTATGGGGACGAATTCGACGACGTGATCAGTCACAGACAATAGCCAATCTATCTCTCTTTTCCACCTTTCTTTGGTATCTGGGGCCATTGGTTCTAGTCTCTTTTGTTCTCCATATGCAGAAGCTGCAGAGACAGATTATCAATTCAAGAAAAAGATTAGATTTTTTTACTTTAAAATTGAAGATTACCTGCTAAATTCGTAATTGCATTCGACAACGCCAAAGCCGACGAAACGCCTTTCCCCCTACCCGACATGTCCTCGCCTAACAGCAACTTTGCAAACTTTTCCTTCATCAAATCCATTTCTACCAAAATGATGATCAAGAAACAGGTTCAATAATTCTTTCATTCTATTTACAATGAAATTAAGAGATTGATGATGTGTTTTGACTTGCCTGTTGGTTTGGACTTTTTGGCGGGAGGAGGCGGGTCGGGTTCAATACCGTTCTTGGACTTGACATTATCCGTACGACTAAGGGTGGAGGCGAGCTTCGGTTGAGGGGAAGGCTGTGGGGACGGTTGTGGGGACGGTTGAACTATATCATCAATGGACGAAACGGAAGCATTGCTGTGGTGATCGGGCGAAAGGGCCCCGTTGCTATCGTGGTTCGAACGCCTCATTAGCTTTCCCCCACCCTCGAACATCCCCTTGAACCGGCCTAGCCGGGATCTTCCGCCTTCCTCATCCTCCTCCATGGCTCGAACCATTATGATTCAAACCCGAAAAATGAAGAATTTGTCGGAAAGACGACAAGATATGTGATTATTGATCTTGTCTTTTGAAGATGGAGAAAGAAAGAGGATCTGTGTTTTGTGAAATTGGAGAATTTGGGAATGGTGTTGAGAGTTGTTGAATGTGTATCAAGGATGTTCCATGGTTATGTTGGAAGAAGGTGGGGTGCATGTAAGAGAGAATGGGGCATGAATAATGAGCTTTGACAAACAGAAGGGAATAAGAATAATGATCTTTCTTCCCCCTTCTGTTATTTTTCTATATTAATTAAAATTAATTCTCTTTCCTCTTTGATCTTCTGCCTTACTTTTTTTGTCTTTACTTTGGCCATTAGGCATTAACTACCAACCCCCAAGACATCCCAATAATTAGTTGCATTTTGAATGGCTGTTAATTCTTTGATTTTGATTATCCAAGAAAATGTAAACGATAAAAAAATATTAATTGGATAAAATGATACAATTGAAAATTTTAAGTATAAGAATGTAAATTAAGATTAACCTAAAACACATAACAATTAAATTTATCAGAATCTGGAAAAAAAATCATATAAATCCAGAACCTTAAAAAAATCTATTAATTTAGGGTCAAAAAAATAGTCAAAACTATCAATATGAAATTTATAAAAATTAAAATTATATTTGGTATCTTTTATTTATTAATTACCTTTTTTCATAACTATATAGTTTTTCATTCACGTTAAATTAAAATATTACTTATCTTTTGAAAATTGTGATTTATAAAAACATTATTGGCTAATTAAAAAGTGTAAGATGGCAAACAAAGTCCTAAAAATACCTGAGTTTTTAATTGATAGTTTATATATTTTCAATCTCCAACTGATAACATTCTATTTTTAAATCATGAATAGATAGGGGGGAAAATATTCAAGCTAGGAGTTGATAAATCTCCTAAAATAGAATATAGTACTAAAATAAGATAATGAACTCAAAGTGACGTGATTTGATTTTTTCAACTCACTGTTATTTATATACACGGTTGTTATCATGCATATTAAATACTACTATTTTATTTTTGACAAAAAAATATTGTCTTCATGTGAACTTGATTACTTCAATTATCATTGTTATGCATATTCACTATCAAACATTTTTACATGATAATGATATACTTGAAAAAAAGATTTTACGTGATCTCGGATTCGCAATAGACTTACTTTTTACTTTTAAATAGTAATAGTATATGAATATGTCTTATGTGAAAGTTGTTCATGGTATAAAATTGATATCATTACTTGTATTTACTGATATCATTATATGCATTCACTGATATTATATTATTTTATACTATAATTTCAGTTTATAAGTCTAACAGAATTAATAAATGTATGTAATGATGTTAGTGAATATAAAACTTATTCCTAGGGGATTTTATGATAGTATATACTCCCTCAATTCCACAACTACTTTCACATTTATCTTATTTGAACGTCTTACAACTACTTTCATGCTCCTAAAAAGGAAATGACCCCTTTCACAAAAGTCGATAAAGTAATAAAGTATTACTCCCTCCATTTGTGAAAAATAGTTTTTTTTTTTTGCACGATTAATTTTGCGATATGTTGAAGGTTATTATGGGGTAATGTGAGATCCATTTATAAATAAAGTGTTGTTTATGGAAAATATTACTTTATTTATAAATGAACCTTAAAATACCCATTATACCCCCAATATACTGCAAAAGTAAACTTCACAAACAAACAAGACGATTTTTCAGAGACGGGAAAATATTACTTTATTCAACTTTACACTTATATACTCATCTTTTTCTTAAAAAACGTGTCATTTTTTTATTACGAAAATAGTTTTGGAACGAAAGAAGTATGTACATAACAAGAAAGGAATAGTTTACGTGAACTTGATTGATCGAAAATATACTCTTAAAATAATGAATGGATCTCGTGTGGGACCGTCTTATATTATAAAATGTTAGGATGAAATATCAATTGAACATAATACATTAATACTTTAATTGAGGCGAATGTTAATTTGTCTTGTTTTACAATTTTTATTCTAAAATAAAAGCCTTACATCGGCTATCGTACAAAACCCATCCCAATCATCAGTCACCCCCAAACAATTGGAATAGCCAAATGCTAGCCACAATCGCACGCCGAGCCGAGCCGCACATCAGGCGTTCATCACTACCACATACTACCTTCTCTATAATAACCAATCGATTCCTCCACAACAATTTCTCAACCACCACTAAAACACCGCCGCCACCCTCCGCCGCGACAATGGACGCCATCGGGGTTCTGATGATGTGCCCGATGAACAATTACTTAGAGCAAGAACTCGACAAGCGTTACAACCTCTTCCGGTACTGGACTCAGCCTCGGCAGCGCGAGTTCCTCACTCAGCAGGCTGACTCAATCCGCGCCGTCGTCGGAAACGCCTTCGCCGGCGCTGACGCCGACCTGATCGACGCGCTGCCGAAATTGGAAATAGTTTCGAGTTTTAGCGTGGGATTGGATAAGGTTGATCTGATCAAATGCAAGGAGAAGGGAATTAGGGTTTCCAACACTCCCGATGTGTTGACCGATGACGTGGCAGATTTGGCAATCGGATTGATGCTGGCGGTTTTGAGGAGGATTTGTGAGTGTGATAAGTATGTGAGGAAAGGTGCGTGGAAATCTGGTGACTTCAAGTTGACTACTAGGGTATGCCTTTTAATTTCCCTTTCCCTTTATCTTTTGATGCATTTATTTTCGGTTGTTAAATTTTGGTTTAAGGTTGATTTCAATTAGCTCAAACGAATTAGTAGTTCAGAACAGAGTTCTTGAAGATTGATAAAAATCATGTTTTGACAAGGTTCTGTTCTTAGTTATTCTTTCAAATTTTTTTTCTTACTGCTGTGAAGTTTGTTTATCTTGGTTAGCAGGTTTACTCATTGCTACTGATGGTAACTAATCTTGATAATTTAATTTCATAATTTCAGTACCCCTGAAGATTACTAGCTATTAAATTCACAATTTCACTTCAACAATCCTTTCTTTTGGGTGATGCATGGTGATTAATCTTTACTTTTATGCTGTCTTACCCACCGTGCATTTAATTTCTGTTTTGCACGTTTTGGTAATAGAAAACTAGCCTTTTGTGTCATCCATCTCACTCAAGAAGATAAAGAAACAGGGCAAGAACCTTTGAACTCGGGTTCTTTAATTGTTGAAACTTCGGTTATGTGCCTTTTATGCTTGCCCATTTTTTCTATCTGTCTAACTATCTTCATCGAACTTACTTTCTACCCCCCACTTTATAGTAGTATTGGTCATATATTCTGAACCTAATCTATTTGTACTGTGACTCAATAAGTGTGGCATTGTGAGTAAGTTTCTGTGATGGTGTTCTTGCCTTCGTTGTTTTACTTCATAACTACTGACTGAGTCATGCAGTATTGCTTCTTGCATCTAGGACTCTCTCTGCTACATATGCTGTTGAATGCAACAATATCAATCGTAACCGTAGAACCAAATTATTTGTGATTTCTTTGGATGTTTCCCCTCAATCATATGTTAGGTTCAATAGCGATTAAGTTGTCTATTTTGCTGTGCAGTTCAGTGGCAAAAGAGTTGGTATCATAGGACTGGGCAGAATCGGGTTTGCAATTGCTAAGCGAGCAGAAGCGTTTGATTGTCCCATCAGTTACCACTCAAGATCCCAGAAACCAAACATAAGCTACAAGTACTATGGAAGTGTGGTCAAATTGGCTTCAAACTGCGACATCCTAGTTGTGGCTTGCGCATTAACTCCTGAAACGACACACATTGTGAATCGGGAAGTGATTAATGCACTTGGCCCCAATGGAGTTCTCATCAACATAGGAAGAGGGCCCCACGTTGATGAGCCCGAACTGGTCTCAGCTCTGGTGGAGGGCCGTTTGGGTGGAGCTGGGCTTGACGTCTTTCAAAAGGAACCACATGTGCCTGAGCAGCTCTTTGAGCTGGAGAATGTTGTCCTGTTGCCTCACGTTGGGAGCGGCACAGAAGAGACGCGTAGAGCCATGGCCGACCTTGTTCTGGGGAATTTGGAAGCTCACTTTGCTAACAAGCCTCTGTTAACTCCTGTGGTTTGATTTGATGATATGAACACTGTTTCACTTTTGCTCAGTGAATCCTAATTGTTCATTGCCTTGACCTCGGTATTTTGTTCCATTCGAATAAAATTTATACTCCATACTTTAATAAAATGGTATAATTGATATTTGAAAGTATAAGTAAATTAGGAAAAGGGAGACTCGTGTGGGATTGCATCATATATGAGGGATTTTTATTTTGGTATTTGAATGTGTGTTCTTTTAAAACATGATTGCATTGAGATTTCATAAGTTTATAGGTCTAATAATATAGTCGCTGATATTCGTTTCTTGTATGGTACTATCTCATATAAATTTTTTAAGTGCGTGGCTAATATGCTCGAAATTTCAGAGGAAGCATGGCTATTCTGCTCGAAAATTCAGTGAATACTATTTCGTTGATGCAACTTCTATTTAGAGCAGTCCACATCAATTTCATCAAGCTGGATACCCATCCGATTTTAGGCCTAAACTCAAACAACGACAATGGAAATGATAGAGAAGAGGGAGAAAGATGTAAGCCAAACTACCCGAATGGGCTTGTGGCTTGAACCAACTCGGCTTGTTTTAGTAAATAAGTTAGATTTAGGCCTATTTAGAAATTTATTTACATAAATAGGTCACACTTGAGCTTGTTCCCAAGCTTTTTAAGTCTAACAGGTAGATTTATTTAATTTTTATATGTATAAATAAAGTAGTAAAGTAATTAATATATATAATTATATAACATAGTAGTAAAATATATTTGTTAGATAGATCTTTCAAAAACTTTCATGTTTGCTCTGTTTAATAAAAAAAGTCAGATCAAATCTAAAAAAAGAAAGTCAATGATAGATATTAGGCAAAATTTGATCCCTAAAATTATATACTTTCATATGTAAATTATGGTTTTGTGCTCTGTGGTTTGATTTATGAGACGACTTTGCACTATACTTAACCCACAAATTTTAGAATACGTAAAGTATGAAACTGATTCATATATAAATTATTTTGTAATAATTTTTAATATAAAAGCCATACTTTTTATTATAATCAACTAATATCCTTTAGTTAAACAATTAATACCTTTCAGAACTAATATTCTTTAACTAATATCTTTCAGTGAAAATAATTAATATTATTTAGTGAAAACAACTATCATCATTCAAATTTTTTTTCTTTGAACAGTAAAATAGAAATTTATTATAAAACTTGGAGTACAATAGGTGCTATAACCCTTACAATAAATTCAAAGTTCAAAGAAAGAGAAAATTCGACTCCTCAAAATCTCCTAATCAATTTTGACACCATAATCCAGGATCCATGTTTCAATCTAAGAACGAATAGTACTTATCGAAATTATTTTTAACCGCTAACCACGAACATACCTTTTCTTTGATTTCTGAAAACTATCATCCTTCAAATGTTTCATGTATGAATAATTTTCACTTTATATTTTGTCTAAGTTTTATCAGAGTAGGTCTTCTATGAAATTTATTTATAATATAAAATTGATACCATAATGTTATAATGTGGTTTTAGTTTATAAGTTTAATAGTACTGATGAATACGTGTAATAGAGTGAAAACTTGCTCATAAGAGAGATTTGATTTTATTAAGCCACAACTTTCATTCCTCCTGACTTATCGAGAATGAATATGTAATTGATCCCCTTCTCTTCCTTAACATTGTGAAGTATTTTTCTTAAATGCATACCGCTACATTGAATTCTTCATTAGTTCATTAATTAATCGAGACATATAAATCACCTGTACTTCGTCATTTCGACAATCTGGCACAAATGCCACAGCTCCAATTGGATAAGCCAAATGCTAACGACAATCGCACGCCGAGCCGACCCGAGCCGCAGCTTTAGCCGTTCATCACTGCCACGTGTAAACTTCTCTTAAATAACCAATTGATTTCCCCTCACCACAATTTCTCACTAAATCACCGACGACGCTATCCTCCGCCGTCGCCGCAGCCGCGAAAATGGAGGACATAGGAGTTCTGTTTATGACCCCGGTCGACAGTTACTTAGAGCAAGAACTTGACAAGCGTTTCAAACTCTTCCGGTACTGGACACAGCGCGAGTCTCTGACTCAGCAAGCTGAGTCAATCCGCGCCGTCGTCGGAGACACCTCCGCCGGCGCTGACGCCGAGATGATCGCCGCGCTGCCGAAATTGGAAATCGTTTCGACTTTTAGCGTGGGATTGGATAAGATTGACTTGATCAAATGCAAGGAGAAGGGAATTAGGGTTACCAACACTCCCGATGTGTTGACCGATGACGTGGCGGATCTGGCAATCGCATTGATGCTGGCGGTTTTGAGGAGAATTTGTGAGTGCGATAAGTATGTGAGGAAAGGGGCCTGGAAATCTGGCGACTTCAAGTTGACTGCTAGGGTATGCCTTTTAACTTCTTTTCTCTCTTTTTCTTTCATATTTTGGTTTTGATGCTGTTAATTATGTGTCAATACTTCAGTGATTATTCCACACTTTTATGCTGTTATCATTTTCAGAGTTTTCTCCTTGTATTATCTTTTTTCAGGATCCTTGGATTCTCCTAATGTGCATTTTGATTTCTGTTTTGTGTGTTTCAGTAATAGAAAATGTCATCCATCTCAAGAGGATAATTAATTGGAGAAACCTTTGAACTCGAGCTCTTTAATTGTTTAAACTTTAGTCATGTACCTTTTATTCTTTCCCATTATAATTTCTATGTGTCTTTATAAATGTAGCTAGATAGAATGTATCCATCAATGAAAGTCTCATCAAACTTGCTTTCTGCCCCCACTTAATTGTGCTAATGGTCATATACTATGACTTAATAATGATTGTTACTGAATTTCTGTGTAGGTGCTCTTGTTTTACTTCTTCACTATCGACTGAGTCATGCCGGCCTCTTGCATTTAAGATACCTCTCTCTCTCTCGTCTGCGCTACATATACTGTTTCGATTACTTGTATTTGTGTTGTGGGGAACCCTTTCAAGTCGTCTATATTTGTGTGCAGTTCAGTGGCAAAAGAGTTGGTATCCTAGGATTGGGCAGAATCAGGTTAGCAATTGCTAAGCGAGCAGAAGCGTTTGATTGCCCCATCTGTTACCACTCAAGATCCCAGAAACCAAACATAAGCTACAAGTTCTATGGAAGTGTGGTCGAATTGGCTTCAAACTGCGACATCCTAGTTGTGGCCTGCGCATTAACTCCTGAAACGACACACATTGTGAATCGGGAAGTGATTGATGCACTGGGTCCCAACGGAGTTCTCATCAACATAGGAAGAGGGCCCCATGTTGATGAGCCCGAATTAGTATCAGCTCTCGTGGAGGGCCGTCTGGGTGGCGCTGGACTTGACGTCTTTCAAAAGGAACCGCATGTGCCTGAGCAACTCCCCGGGCTGGAGAATGTTGTCTTGTTGCCTCATGTTGGGAGCGCCACGAAAGAAACGCATAAAGCCATGGCTGACCTTGTTCTGGGGAATTTGGAAGCTTACTTTGCTAACAAGCCTTTGTTAACTCCTGTGGTTTGATTTGATGATATGAACATTGTTGTTCTCATGCCCAGTGAATCCTAATTGTTCATTGCCTTGAGCTCGGTATTTTGTTTCATTCAAGTAAAATTAATGCTCCATAGTTGAATAAAACGGTATAATTGATATTTGAAAGTGAAAGTAAATTAGGAAGAGAGGACTCGTGTGGGATTGCATCATATATGAGATGGATTTTTATTTTGGTATTTGAATGTGTTATTTTAAAATATGATTGCATTAAGGTTTCATAAATTTATAGGTCTAATAATCGATGAAATTCGTTTCAATTTAGATTAAAGTGCGTTCAAACTCACCAATTTTCTATAGTTCATTCATCACTACTTAATACATCCACCTCATATTTTACATATTAATTATTTTTACATAGTGTACCCACTTTAAATTCACAACAAATTGAAAGAGGAAGCCTAGCTAATATGCTGGAAAATTCAATGAATACTATTTCATCATTTCATGTCGATGCAATTACTATTTTAGGGCATTCGGATTTTAGGCCTAAACAGTTTATTCTATCACTACTTAATACAATTAATTATGCACATGGTCCAAGTACAACACCATGAAGCTCTGGCGAACAATACTCAACAAGGTAGCAAAGACAATATCAGCCTAAACTCAAACGACAATGGAAATAAGAGAGCAGAGGGAGAGAGACGTAGGCCAGACTACCCTATAGTAGTTTATGGTCTGATCCAAGTCATTTTGTTTTAGTAAATAAGTTAAGACTTAGGTCTTTTTAAAAATGTATTTACCTAAATAGGTCACATTTGAGCTTCTTTCTAAACTTTTTAAGCCTAACAGGTAGATTTATTTAATTTTTATATGTATAAATAAATAAAATAATTAATATATATATAATTATATAACATAGTAGCAAAATATAGTTGTTAGATATAGGTTTTAAAAGACTTCCAAATCTGATTTGTCACTAAAAAAAGTCATATCAAACCTAAAAAATAAAGTTTATGATTGTGATGTGATTAATGACACGATTTTGCACAATACTCAACCCATAAATATTAGAGTATGTATAGTGTGAAATTGGTTCATGCATCAACCACTTTGTAATATTTTTTAGTATAAAAGTTAATACTTCTAGTGTAATCAATTAATATCCTTCAGTGTAAACAACTAATATACTTATGTAAAAACAATTAATATTTTTTTGAGAAAACAATTACTACCCTTCAAATATTTTCATGTATGAACCATATCCACTCTATATTTTACCAAAATTTTATTAGAGTATGTCTTCCGTGAAATTTATTTACAATATAAAACTAATATTATTATATATATTCACTAATATTGATATCATACTATTTAATAATGTGATTTTAATTTATAAATTTAATGATATTGAAATTTGGTCACAGAAGATTTTACGATCTTATTAAGCCACAACTTTCATTCCTCCTGATTTATTGAGAATGAATCTATGTAATTGATACCCTTGTCTTATCATTATATATCGACAAAGTATAGAGTGAAACTAGTTTATACATAAATCCGTGAAGGGTATTAGTTGTTTTCACTGAATAGTATTAGTTGTTTTTACTGAAGAGTATTACTGATTTACACTAAAGAGTCTTAGTTGTTCGGTGAAAATGAACTAAAACTCTTCATTGTAAACCAGTAATACTCTTCAGTAAAAACAACTAATACTCTTCAGTGAAAACAACTAATATCCTTCAATGATTTATATATAAACCAATTTCACTCTATACATACTCTTATATATCTTCTTTAACATATGAAGTATTTATTTTAAATACATATGTAGATATCATATCCCGAACATACTCCCGCAACATATGAATTCATCATTAATTGATTAACCCAGACTTAGATCATCTGTACTTCGTCATTTCGACAAACCACCAGCCCCAACCAATTAGAATAGCCGCGACAATCGCACGCCGAGCCGAGCCGAGCCGAGTCGCAGCTTCAGCCGTTCATCACTGCCACGTGTAACATTCTCTTTAGATAACCAATAGATTCCCCTCTTCCACAGCCACCACAATTTCTCACTAAAACACCGACGACGCTATCCTCACCGTCGTCGCCGCCGCCGCGAAATGGAGTCTATAGGAGTTCTGTTTATGACCCCGATCGACAGTTACTTAGAGCAAGAACTCGACAAGCGTTTCAAACTCTTCCGGTACTGGTCACAGCGCGAGCTTCTGACTCAGCAGGCTGAGTCAATCCGCGCCGTCGTCGGAGACGCCTCCGCCGGCGCTGACGCCGAGCTGATCGCCGCGCTGCCGAAATTGGAAATCGTTTCGACTTTTAGCGTGGGATTGGATAAGATTGACTTGATCAAATGCAAGGAGAAGGGAATCAGGGTTACCAACACTCCCGATGTGTTGACCGATGACGTGGCGGATCTGGCAATCGCATTGATGCTGGCGGTTTTGAGGAGGATTTGTGAGTGCGATAAGTATGTGAGGAAAGGGGCCTGGAAATCTGGCGACTTCAAGTTGACTACTAGGGTATGCCTTTTAACTTCTTTCTCTCTTTTTTCTTTCATATTTTGGTTTTGATGCATCTATTTTTGTCTGTTAATTATGTGTTACTACTTCAGTGACTATTCCACACTTTTATGCTGTTATCACTTTCAGAGTTTTCTCCTTGTATTATCTTTTTTCAGGATCCTTAGATTCTCCTAATGTGCATTTTGATTTCTGTTTTGTGTTATTCAGTAATGGAAAACTAGCCTTTTGTGTCATCCATCTCAAGAGGATAATTAATTGGAGAAACATTTGAACTCGAGCTCTTTAATTGTTTAAACTTTAGTCATGTACCTTTTATTCTTGCCCATTGATTAGGGTCGTAAATGAGTCGTGTCGAGTCGAGTGGACTAGTGTTCATATTTGTTTGAAAAGTTACCGAGCTTTGATATTCATGTTTGAGCCTGTTTGATAATTAATCAAGTAGAGCTCGAACCAGCTTTAATTGAGCCCAATACGAGTCGAGCTCAAGTATTTTGACATTTTTACATGTGTTTTATCTTTTTTTTTAGCTATCGAGCTCGAGTTCTAGCCGACCTTGCTTTAAACTATTTCGAACATAAATTTATGTTCAAGTTTGTTTGAATTCTATTTTGAACCAAGCTCAAACGAATTTTTACCAAATGATTTCTAATTAAGTATCAAATAGTTTGGTTTAATTTTCTGCCCTACCATTAATTTCTATCTGTCTTTATATGTAGCTAGATAGAATGTATCAGTCAATGAAACTCTACTTATCTCTGTAATGGAGTGATGACTGCAAATTCCTAGAGTAAAGTCTCATCGAACTTGCTTTCTACCTCCACTTAATAATGGTAATGGTCATATATTCTGAATCTAACTTGTTGTTACTATGACTTAATAATGACTGTTAGTGAATTTATGTGTAGGTGCTCTTGTTTTACTTCTTCACTATCGACTGAGTCATGCCGTATTGCCTCTTGCATTTAAGATATCTCTCTCTTTGTCTTACATATACTGTTGCGATTACTTGCATTTGTGTTGTGGGGAACCCTTTCAAGTCGTCTATATTTGTGTGCAGTTCAGTGGCAAAAGAGTTGGTATCATAGGATTGGGCAGAATCGGGTTATCAGTTGCTAAGCGAGCAGAAGCGTTTGATTGCCCCATCAGTTACTACTCAAGATCCGAGAAACCAAACACAAGCTACAAGTACTATGGAAGTGTGGTCGAATTGGCTTCAAACTGCGACATCCTAGTCGTGGCGTGCGCATTAACTCCTGAAACCACACACATTGTGAATCGGGAAGTTATTGATGCACTGGGCCCCAACGGAGTGCTCATCAACATAGGAAGAGGGCCACACGTTGATGAGCCCGAATTGGTCTCAGCTCTCGTGGAGGGCCGTCTGGGTGGAGCTGGACTCGACGTCTTTCAAAAGGAACCGCATGTGCCTGAGCAACTCCTCGGGCTGGAGAATGTTGTCTTGTTGCCTCATGTTGGTAGTGGCACGAAAGAGACGCGTAAAGCCATGGCTGACCTTGTTCTGGGGAATTTGGAAGCTCATTTTGCCAAAAAACCTCTGTTAAGTCCTGTGGTTTGATCCATTGCCTTGAGCTCGTTATTTTTTCTCATTCGAATAAAATTATAAAATTTAAGGGCTCCGGTTTTATCAAGGCTCTAACGCCTTATCAGATGTATTTTATTTAATTATCCACTCATTTAATTTTTTACTTTTATTATTAGATGAACTAGTGTTTCTGAACTAGTGTTTCTCCCGTACGATGCACGGATTGAATATTATAATTTTTAAACGTGAGATTGTATAATGAATTAATTATAAAAAAAATGTTTGTATTAAATTTATTTTATTCATAAAGTAATTAATATGTAAAAATTATATTGTATATATGTATTACAATTATTTAATTAATCATACAATTTTTAATTATGTACTAAGTTCACAACAAATACTAAAATTCATAAAAATGATTTTAATATTTATCAAAACTTATATATTCTAAATAAAAAGTTATTTAAATTCGATCAATCATATAGTTAAAGCCAATAAAAACATCTATACTAATATAATAACAAAATCTTTTATTTATAGAAACTTTTTCAAAGACTGAAAACTGATTATTTCTAAAACTGGAGTTTGATCATTAAACCTTTTCTTGACAAAAAAATTAATTACTAATATTGCATTATTATTATCATCTAAGAAAACGGTTACATTCTTTAATTACTAAACCATACAACTTCCCATTACCTAAAAAAAAAAAAATGTAGTTACATTTATATATATATATATATATATATATATATATATATACTAATCTAATAATAAAATATTTTAGAATTAGAAATTAAGAACACCAATGATCCAAAAGTCCTTTCTAATATTGATAAATAATAAAATTTAATACTTTAACCTAACTATAATTAAACGTGTAGTTAAAAAAGGTCTCCAATGTTTTAGAAATAATAATTAAGTCATATAAAAATTTCTTTCTAATTTTGATAAATATAATATTAAATATTTTTATCTACTTTAAATTACATGAGAAATTAAAAAAAGGTCTATTCATTGTTAAAAAAAATTAAAAGACTCTAAGTAATAATATGTATCAAATATTTAATCCACTAAAATAGATTAAATACAAAAAATAATATCATTAGATTAAGCCCTTTTTATTTATTAAACTATTTTTTTACCTTTAACTATTGTAACTTACTCCTATCTATACTAATTTAATAATAAAATGGTCTAAAAATAGAAATTAATTATAAGTCATACCATAAGTTTTTTTTAATTCTAAGTTTGAGAAATATAATATATAATATTTTGACATAATTAAAAATAATGTGCAATAAATTAAAAATATGTTTCTTCATTGTACAAATTTTAACATGCACTTGGATTTTAAGTTCAATGTTGACTTCAATTTTATTTTTTTCAAACACACATAAACACACCGAACTGTGTATTTTTTTCAGTTAGAGTATTACTGATTACTTCTTGGAGTGTTATCGACTACTTCTTGGGGTATTTTTTTTTTAATCCAAGTGCATACCATGCACTCAAGTGTGCACTAGCACTGTTGATAGGCGAACATAAGTCAGTCAATGGCGAACAAGGATTAAAGCTACATCAAGGATTATGAAGAGCCAACCTCAAATCAAGGGTGATCAACAAAGAAAATCAAGTTGGAGTGCATCTACCAATTTTAGAGGTGTATAAAGTGACGAACAACTCCTCGACGAACAACTAATGGACGAACAGGTATTTAGACCCGAGACCAAGAATGAGCCAACTGTGAAGTCATCAATGACGAACAACTTGGTCAAACTATGATATAACAAACAGCCAAAGAAGTGTACAAGTGAACAAAGGACAAAGATTCCAAAGCCAAGCTGAACAAAGCCATAAGGCGAACAACTTCCAAAGTACACTCTCAAGAGGCGAACAACCTTCAGTTGAAGGGTCATCAAGATCAGTCAAGCCGACCTAGGCGAACAACAATGAGTCCGAGATAAGGCCCAAAAGAAGACTTTGTAACTAAGATTCAGCTTAGATAAGGTCAAACTAAGGTCAAAGGACATATGTCAGGCATGCAAGTTAGGGAGACCAAGAGTCAGTAGCACCTCATGCTTGCTAGCCTCTATAAATAGTTGTTCTCCAGCTTATTTATATATTTTTCGAATTTCAGACAAAAATACACACAAACACACCCAAACTCACACATACACGAAATAAGTCCAATTTCGACTATCGAATTTACAAATTCGATAAATTCATACCCCGATTTACCATTTACGGTGGTAATCAATCACACGTTATTAATTGGTGACGTAAAAACGGATTAAAACAGCCACTAATCCTTACGATTAGATTCGTTCACCAACAATTTGGCGCTAGAAGGAGGGTACGAACCTTCGGTTTAGTGTGATTACACGAGAACTTCAAGTTGAAAACTTGAAGATTCATAAGAAATCTCAAGAAATATTTGAAGATACAAACAAAAGTGTTCTTGGTGTTCTTCAATTTATAAATTAAGAAGTAATTTAAATTGAAATGCCTCAATCTAAAGAGACCCAAGGATCACGTTTGTCAAAAAGACCATCTCAGACCCGGGCCACGTCGGCCGACCACCAAGACCGTGACCCGAGACATGTGAACAGGTCGCAACATACAGCCATAACACATAACCTCCCCCCTGAGATGGAGGCTTTGGCGAACAACCCCAACGAGTTGGCTAAAACCATAGCTGCTCTCCAGGCCCTCCAGAGGCAACAAGAGCAGATTAGGCCAACACAAGCAAGGCCAAGGGACAAGTCCCTAGAGGTTGTTAGACCCAGGACTACTAGGGGCGAACAGCGAGAGGTTGATAGTGCCCAAGTCAGACGGAACAAGGGAAAGGCCAAGGTGGTCGACCAACGAGAAGTACAGGCTGAGTCTGATCGCGGACGAACAACTATGTCTAGCCATGGAACAACACGTTCCAGTGCCCAAGACAGGCTTAGCCAACCCCAACGGGAAGCTGCTCGCCGGGGAGCAGAAGATGGGCGAGCAACTTTTGAACAGCCTCGCCCATCAGTCCATGAAAGACTCTCCCAGTCAGCCTTTAGGCGCCTAGGGCCAAATGCGGCGAACAACATTAGGAGGCAAGCCCAGGAAGTGCCCACTCCAAGCGAGGGACTGCGACGAGCAGAAAGGTTAATGCCTTTGCTCGCCGAAAAGCCTCCAAGTCTGGAGGCACCTCTTGATGAATTATCAAGCCTAAGGAGGGCTGTGGAGAACATGCAGGGGCAACTAGACCAACAGAGGGGGATGGGAACGACCAGCATGCCATCCTCACCTTTGGCAGCTCACATTTTGAAGGCCCCGATACAGAAAAAGATTCAATTTCCGGCTAGCATTCAATATGAAGGCATCGCCGACCCCCGGGTCCACTTAACGAAGTATACGGACTACATGGTCTCCGTGGGGGCCAGCGATGCCACCCAATGCCGGAATTTTCCTTTAACATTGGGCGATCGGGTTCACAAGTGGTTTTCATCAATGCCGCCGGCATCAATCCACTCGTTCGTCCAACTAAGTCGAGAATTTCTTTCTCACTTTTCAACGGCGGAGTCGTATCTTTCCCAAAAACACCGGCTGTCAGATTTGAGGCAAAATGATGATGAAACTGACCGGGCGTTTATGGAAAGATTCGATAAAGTTTTGCTAGAAGGAGAACCGGTGAGCGAAGATACAAAGATCGTCGCTGTGATGGCCGAGTTGAAAAAAGGGTCGAAGTTATGGAAGGAGGTACGTCTGAAGTGCCCAAAGACTTATGCCGAGTTCAGAAACCAAGCTGGCATTTTCGTCTCCATGCACGAGGCCCTACAAACAAGTTTAGGGGAGAACAAGGCTGATCCTAAGGAGAATAACAAAAAGCCCGTCGGGACAAGCTACAGGGTCCCGAAAAACATGAAAGCATTCACTGAAGGATCGGATTTGAAGGAAAAATTGAACCAAGTATTGACAGTATCAGTTGATACTGTGTATGAGAGCGTAAAGGAGAAAGAGTTGCTTTCCCCACCACGTAAAATCCGCCAGGATACTGGCAAACTCAACCCAAACAAGTATTGTGCCTACCATCAAAGTGTGGGGCATTTTACAAGTGAGTGTAGAGATTTGCTTAAGCAACTCTGGCGATTTTATGAGGAGGGAAAGCTCTCCGATTTCGTTAAAAGGCAACCTGGGAAAAGAGCTCGGGAGAACAACTCAGAAGACGAAGAGGATGGTCAACCTCAGAGAAACAACAAACCCGGGCGACCAGTTCCCAGTATGCCAGCTCAACCTTTAGAAGATTTGTTCATGATGGAACCCGCAGGTCCCGCGGGAGGGTGTTTTGATGGACAACCACCCGACTCTAATCGGAAGAGGAAAGCGGAGCTACGAGCGATTGGCCAAGTACAAGAAATGGGAGTTAAGCCGTCTATCATGCAAACGGCAGAATTAACTTTCACCGAAAAAGACCTTGAAGGCGTCTTAACTCCGCACAATGATTCACTCGTAATCTGCGCCAAGATTATGGGGACCAGAGTCCACAGACTGTTGGTGGACACCGGAGCCTACACCAACATCTTATTCAAGAAGACCCTCGATAATCTGGGAGATTATTCGGGTTATGTTCGGAATATAACACATAGAATCATAGGCTTCGGGAATGCTGTGACAACACCGTTGGGAATTGTAACATTAGCAGTACAATTTGTAACGGCTAATGAACCCGAAAGAAATATAACAAGAATGGTAGATTTCTTGGTTGTAGACCAGGAGTCGACCTATAACGGGTTTCTTGGCCGACCTTTTCTCAATGAATTTAAAGCTGCATGTTCCACTTACCACTATTATTTGAAATTTCCAACAGCTAGTGGAGCAGACACAATTAAAGGAGACCAACGGAGAGCACGAGAATGCATTCAACAGCTACGAGCAAAATTTGTACAAATATCCATGATGGAAGCAACAAGTTATCCCGTCAACGAACCATCAATACTGAACAATATGATGGACATGGACGACCACATGGATACGGACGAACAACACTTGGACGAGCAAGTGTTGGACGAGCAACTCGTTACCACCCGCGAGGAACCTCCATCTGACGAGCAACAAAGGGGTGATGACGAACAACCCTCAGTGGGGGACTTGGAGGGCCAAGTACAAACGAACAACAATGGGACGGAGCCAACTGATGATCTAGAACCCCGCCTGGGGGCTGAGCCCATGGACATCAAAAATGATTTCAACCCTGAGGAACCCATACTTGATCCCCGTTGGAAGGGACAAAAACGACGAGCGACTCCAGTCGAAGAGCTGGAGGCGTTCAAAGTTAATCCCGACAACGAAGATCTTGAATTATTCATAGGATCTGAGCTCCCAGAGCCTTACAGATCCCGAATGAAAGAGTTCCTCACCAAGAATCTAGATGTCTTTGCTTGGTCTCACCCAGATATGGTGGGGATAGACCCGAAACATGCTTGCCACAAGCTGAACATAAATCAAGCAAGAAAGCCCGTCCATCAAAAACGAAGGAAGTACGGCCCAGACAAATACCAAGCGTTGAATGAAGAAGTTAAAAAGCTGTTAGACAACGATCTGATCCGTCAAGCACTTTGTCCACAATGGGTAGCAAACCCTGTGCTGGTGAGGAAATCAAACGGAACCTGGAGGCTATGCATAGACTTTACAGATCTGAATGCAGCATGCCCGAAGGACAACTTTCCACTCCCGCACATCGATCAATTGGTGGACAGCACTGCGGGTCACGAAATGCTAACATTCATGGATGCTTTTACAGGATATCATCAAATCCCAATGCATCCTGATGATCAAGAAAGCACAGCTTTTTACACTAACAAAAACTTGCTGTGCTGGAAGAGAATGCCCTTCGGCCTCATCAATGCCGGAGCAACATATCAAAGGCTGGTGAACAAGATGTTTGACCAACAAATCGGAGACACGGTAGAAGTCTATGTAGACGATATCGTAGTCAAAAGTCCCAAGAAGGAAGACCATCTTCAACATCTGACTCAAGTGTTCGAAATTCTTCAACACTATAACATGAAGTTGAATCCAAAGAAGAGCAGCTTTGGAGTTCACTCGGGGAAATTCTTGGGCCATCTTGTTAGCCAGCGAGGGATTGAGGCCAACCCCTCAAAGGTTAAAGCCATCATGGATATGCAACCACCACGTTCGGTGAAAGAAGTGCAAAGACTCACCGGGTGCTTAGCAGCATTGAACCGGTTCATATCCAGGTCAGGGGACAAGTGCCGTCCATTCTTCGAGGCCGTCAAAAAAGGAAAGTTTGCATGGACTAACAACTGCCAAGCGGCCTTCGATCAACTTAAAGAATACCTGGGAGATGTCAAAATCCTATCAAAACCAATCCCAGGAGAAAAGCTCTTTCTATACTTAGCCGCATCAAAAGTTGCCATCAGCTCCGTTTTGGTGCGCGAAGACGGCAAATTTCACCAACCTATATATTACGTCAGCCAGGCTTTACACGAAGCAGAGATCAAATATGCTCCAACCGAAAAGCTGGCGTATGCTTTGGTTATGAGCGTGAGAAAGTTACGACCATACTTCTTTGACCATCAAGTCGAAGTTCTAACAACTTTCCCGCTCAGGCAGATTCTTCATCGCCCCGATACTGCAGGTCGTCTCTTAAGATGGTCACTGGAGATTAGCCAATTCGGGGTGACCTATGCTCCTCGAACAGCGATCAAAGGGCAAGCATTAGCCGACTTTATAGTCGAACTAACTTTCCCACCAGATCCGACGAGAGGACTTGATCATCCTTGGCATCTCTATGTGGACGGATCATCAACCAATATAGCCTCGGGGCAGGAGTAGTTTTAATCAGCCCAGATAGACAAGTATTCACCTCGGCAATCAGATTTGGTTTCATGGCAACCAACAACGAAGCTGAGTATGAAGCTCTTATTGTTGGTCTCCACCTATCTCTCGCAGTTGGTGTCAGACGCTTGCAAATATTGGCGATTCACAATTAATCGTGAACCAAGTCCGAGGTGAATACGAGGCAAAGGATGATCACATGATCGAGTATCAACGGATTGTTGCTCACCTAATGTCCATGTTGCAGCAAGTTTTCATACAGCAAATTCCAAGGACGAGCAACACCCAAGCAGATGCGCTTGCTCGACTTGCTACAAGTGAAGGCCCCGTAGAGTTGGCAGATATTATAGTTACGAAGATGAAAGATCCATCAACAGTAAGCTATAATGTCAACCAACTCGACGATCAAACCAGTGAAGAAGACTGGAGAACAAGTATAGTCAAATACTTGAAAAGTGGGGAAAAACCAAACAATCCTTTTGAAGCTGCCAAGCTAGTAAAGCAGGCCGCCAGATATACTCTGGTGGGCGAGCAACTCTTCAAAAGGGGAATATCAGTCCCACTTCTCAAGTGTTTGCCGAGGGGGCAAGGGCAAGCAATACTCGAAGAAATTCACGCCGGAGTATGTGGAAATCACACTGGGGGGCAAGCCTTGGCGTACAAAACCATCAGGCAAGGGTATTATTGGCCGACATTACGTCAGGATGCGATCAAGAAAGCAAAAACTTGCCATCAGTGTCAGATTTTTGCCCCGAATATTCATACCCCGGCCCAGGAGCTCGTGTCAGTATACAGCCCATGGCCTTTTGCAAAATGGGGGATGGACATCATTGGTCCTTTCCCGGCTGGAGTAGGAAATGTTCGATTTGCCGTTGTGGCAGTCGATTATTACACTAAATGGGCAGAAGCAGAGGCCATGGTGAACATCACGCAGCAGAAGATGATCAACTTTATTTGGAAGAACATTGTCTGTCGTTTCGGAGTTCCACAGGCAATTGTGACAGACAATGGTCCACAGTTTGATGGACAAGAGTTGAGAGAATTCTGTGCGAAGTGGGGGATCAAAAAACATTACTCCACACCTTATCATCCCCAGTCAAACGGACAAGTTGAAGCTGTGAACAAGATAATCAAGCATACATTAAAAATAAGACTGGCGGAGAGCAAAAGTGGTTGGTCTATCGAACTCCCGGAAGTCTTGTGGGCATACAGAGTTTCTCCCAGGTCTAGCACCGGAGAAACACCCTTTGCTATGGCTTTCGGAACAGAAGCAGTAATACCTATTGAGTTAAGGACCAGTACGATTAGGACGACCAACTTTGATGAACAAGCAAATAATTCTGCTCTAAGTGCTGAAATGGATTTACTCGAAGAAAAAAGACTCAATGCTGAGTTAAAAAATGCAACATACAAGCAAAGAGCGGAACGTTATTATAATTCCCGTGTAAAAGTCCGAGAATTCAGAGTTGGAGATTTGGTTCTAAGAAAACTGCTCGCCCAATCTTCAGGAGTACTGGGACCAGCTTGGGAGGGCCCATATCGTATAACGGAAAAATTCGTAAATGGCGTATACGATCTCGAAGATATGGAAGGCAAGCCGGCCTCATACTCCTGGAATGCCGTACATCTCAAGAAGTACTATCAATAAATGGGCGAACAATTATCTTGGGGGCAAGTATGGCGAATGAAGTAAATCAAGCAAATGGAATGGATCAAGGATCAAAAACTTGCATAATTTTTTGAAAAATTGGTTAAGTATAGATTAAAAAGTTGCTCGCCACATTTGTATAGTCTGGTGCTGCGTCTTTTAATTTTGAATAGAGTTGCTCGGCAAAAATCTATAAGCGAGCAAGTTTTTAGTTTATGTTCAAAGTTGTTCGTCATATTGTATATGTAAGTGATGAACAGTCTTATAACACTTGTAATTTGTTCAAAATGTAAATACAGTAGTTGTTCGTCAGCAAAGGAAAAAGTCCAAAAGCTCGAGGTACAAGTCCATTCAAAGGTTGTTCGTTTTACAAATGAACAGAACCTAAGGACCAAAGCCACTTAAAGGTTGTTCGTTTTTTAAAATGAACAGAACCTAAGGCTGAACCCTGATTCCACTAAAGGCAAAGTTCAATTCGAACAAAAGCCCAACACTATATGTTATAATTGTAAAGGCATTGACAGAAATGTAAAGGCAATTAACATATATAAGAAAATGAGCGAACAAAAGAAAGACATCCATTAATCAAAGGCATTGAGCCTCAAAAATAGTACAATGATTCAAGAAGTCAAGTACTACAAAAGGAGCGAACAACTATTACAAAGAAGAAGAAAAGAAAAAAGCTAAGTCCTAAGAGCTATTGTTGCTCGGCAGGGGGAGGATCTTGAGCCTGCTCGGCGGGAGGTTCGACAATCATATCTCGAGCCAAGTCTTCGGCAGCCTTATCCTCAGTCTCTTTAGTACTCTGCTCGACAGCGGCGGCCACCTCTTCCTCTTGTTCGCCTTCATCAACTGGAGGAGGAGGATGAGTGATGGATATACTGGGGTCAAGTTTGTCAAGCTTAACCCCTAGTACGGCCAGATCCGCCAACTGAATTTCGATGTTGTTCGGCGGTGGATAATGCTCCATGAATTCATTCAGATCCTTGCTCATTTCTTCAACCAAATCCTTGAAGTCATAGGCATCGGCCGTGCGGATGCTGTCCGCATAGGCGCAGATATATCCAAGGTTGGAAATGGGAGCAGTTCGAGCCTGAACTTCCTCTTCAAGTTGCTCGCGTGTGAAGAGGTTGGCTGCCGCCTCCCGAAGACGAGCAACTTCTGCTTTCAGTTCGGCGTTTTCTTGTTCAGCTGCGGACAACTTTTTCTCCCCCTCGCCGAGCAAGGCCTCCTTATCCTTAAGCAGCGCCTCATTGCCCTTCAGCTCTTTGGACAGGCTTTGAATTTCTTCAAGGCGTTTATGCTCAGCATCAATGTAAACATTGATCTGGTTGTTGAGACGAGCAATCTTAGCTTCATATTGGCCGACCAGGCCATCCTTCTCTTCAGTAAGTTGCCGAGCAGTGATGGCATAGTGACGAGCAGATTCTTCTTGCTCGACAACTTGGGCAATTGCCCTTTGGGCAGTGACGAGGCCGTTGGCGACGAGCATCATTGAGAGGTGAAGATTGTCCGCCAACCCCTGTTGAAAAACGGCCTTATCAAGAGGACGCGTCCAAGCTCGGGCGACCAACTCCGTCGCCCTGCGAACATGCTCGCCAGGAATCTCCCTTATGTTAACGGGAGTCTTCGAGCAAGCGTACTGGTGTACAACACTTGCTCGACCGGGATGATCGTCAGCACGATATCTGCGAACAAGAAAGAAAAAGACACTTAGAAAAATAAAAAAAATGACGGTGATGATAAATCTTGCTCGACAAAGGCAAGGGTAAACTTACTCTTTAAATTTCCGATCATCCCAACCCAGATGGGTGAGGTCTTCAGGGCCGCGACCAGAGGTGGAATCCTTGCTCGCTTTGCCTGATTTTTCTACAGGCTCAGTAGAGCGGCGAACAGCATCCCTCTCAGGACGAGAATGGTTGTGGCCCACTTTCTCCTTCCCCTTGCCACCAATGGGGATGTCTTGGGCCAGCGGAGTCCCATCCGCTTTCTTTAAGCATTTCCCCGCACGTGGGGGAGAAATTGGAGAAGATGGCTGAGCAGGAGCAGGAGGAGCAGCTGGTCGCGGGACTTTGGTCCCCTCAGCCTTATTCGTCATCCCCAGGATCTTAGTAGGCGGATCACCTCTCCTCTTCCGCCCCTTCGGAGGCGCCATCTCAAAAACCCTCTGTTCTAAGAGAGCAAAACTTGGAGGGATGGCAACAGTGACTTGCTCGGCTAAAAAAAAAAAAATATTTAGACGAGCAATATTGGGGATGTCAAATGGCGAGCAAAGTTCTCATTAAGGAGTTCGAAATTTCCATACCTGGGGGCACCTCAGCTTGAGCTTCCAGGTGATGGGGGTATGTGAGCAGGCGAGCAGCTCTCAGGCACTTTCTATCGCGCAAGTACTCGATAGTCCTCTCTGCTTTGTTGCGAAGGCCGACCAAGCAAGAGGTGAATAGAAACTCAGAGCCGACCTCTTCTTCCTCCGAGTTCCACTTGGGCAAACGAGGGCCTGCGAACAAACAAGAAGAGTTAAATTAGAACAGTACAGCTCGTGGACGAACAAGAAATTAATCTTACGTTTAAATTTCCCGTAAGAGGCTGGGGAATTTATTCGTCCATCACCACCATATGGGCCAGAAGATGCTCGCCAATCACCCCCAATGAAAAAGAAGTGCGGCTTCCAATCGCGGATTTTGTTCGGCACTCCCTCTACCATCTTCAGTCCTGTCCTGGCCTTGAGATAAAAATATCCCTCCTCTCCAGGGGGACATCTCGTGATCGTCATGAGGTAGTTGATCTCATCTGCAGTTATGCGATCAACGTATCCTTCTAGAGCGAACAGACACATCGTCCCCAATAAGTTCATCCATCCGATTGGGGTGATTTGGGTGATGGCAAGGTTGGTCGCCTCCAGGAAGCGAGCAACAATGGGTGGAAGGGGCAATTTCAATCCAGCAATCAGAGTATGAATGTTGATCGCTGTGCATCCAGGAGGTGGACGATCGGCTCTCTCTTTTCTCTTGGGAGCCCACATATGAATATCAAAGGGAATCTTGTAGGTCTCCCGGATCGAATCCAATTCATACTCGCGAACAACGCTGTTAATCTTGCTCGCCTGGTACTCAGTCTTCACCAGATCCAATACTTCTCTCTGTGGGCGAGCAAAATTGTTCGCATACTCCTCAGCATATGCTCGCCATTCGAAAGGCCGAGCAACTCCGACTGGGATCTCGTTTTCCAATATTTTTGGAGATGGAAAGTCGATCCCTTCTAAAAATTCGCGAGTCAACTCGTCGAATTGGGGATCCTCCGATTCAGCGCTGGACGAGGAGCCCTCGTCAGAGTCCCTGTTCGCAGCAACCACCACTTCCCTCCCAGATGAGCAAGCACCAGAATCCTCCAAAGAACGTACAATCGAGTCCACGTGAGGATCCGATGCCGAGGAAATAACGAAGGGAGGTTGATCGACAGGGGCCGCGGTTGGGAAGAGTGGGTCGAGTGTTTCTTCGGATTTGTTACTCGAATGCGAAGACATGGAAGGAGAAGGGAGAAGAAGAACCAGACGGCGGCGTTTCGTCGGGGAAGACGGCGGAGCAAAGCCACACACGGCGGCGATGGAGATTTTTGAAGAAAAAACAAAAGAGATGAAATGAAGAAAAAGAAAAGTAACTACCTTGTCTTAAAATTTGAAGTCAGATGCTGAAGGACGGACGCCGGAAAACTTGAAATCGCCGGAGAAGGAAGAATCGCCGGAGTACTGTAGCAAGAGATGAAAAAGTAGGAAAAATTTGTTTCCCCCTTCTATTTATACCCCAAATAAAAACGGGGTCCCAGACGTAATTTCCCAAAAGCCCCGGGGCCAAATTGAGAGAAAACGGGGTAATTTCCAAACAAGTTCAAAAATTTAGGGACCTATATGTAATTATAGGGGCGCGTGGCCTCGGGATTGCTCGCGCGTGGGCGGCGCACAGCCATGCCGCCCACGTCATCTTCGTACAACTCCCAAACCTTGGGAAGACGAAACGACAGACCATATGTTGCTCGCCCAAGCCAATGATGTTCGCCCCAACCCTCATCATTTTGATATCCTAACTATAGTTGCTCGCCACAAAGTTGCTCGTCTGGGGCAACATATAGCCAGGATAGGGGGCAATTGTTGATAGGCGAACATAAGTCAGTCAATGGCGAACAAGGATTAAAGCTACATCAAGGATTATGAAGAGTCAACCTCAAATCAAGGGTGATCAACAAAGAAAATCAAGTTGGAGTGCATCTACCAATTTTAGAGGTGTATAAAGTGACGAACAACTCCCCGACGAACAACTAATGGGCGAACAGGTATTTAGACCCGAGACCAAGAATGAGCCAACTGTGAAGTCATCAATGACGAACAACGTGGTCAAACTATGATATAACAAACAGCCAAAGAATTGTACAAGTGAACAAAGGACAAAGATTCCAAAGCCAAGCTGAACAAAGGTCAAAGCCATAAGGCGAACAACTTCCAAAGTACACTCTCAAGAGGCGAACAACCTTCAGTTGAAGGGTCATCAAGATCAGTCAAGCCGACCTAGGCGAACAACAATGAGTCCGAGATAAGGCCCAAAAGAAGACTTTGTAACTAAGATTCAGCTTAGATAAGGTCAAACTAAGGTCAAAGGACATATGTCAGGCATGCAAGTTAGGGAGACCAAGAGTCAGTAGCACCTCATGCTTGCTAGCCTCTATAAATAGTTGTTCTCCAGCTTATTTATATATTTTTCGAATTTCAGACAAAAATACACACAAACACACCCAAACTCACACATACACGAAATAAGTCCAATTTCGACTATCGAATTTACAAATTCGATAAATTCATACCCCGATTTACCATTTACGGTGGTAATCAATCACACGTTATTGATTGGTGACGTAAAAACGGATTAAAACAGCCACTAATCCTTACGATTAGATTCGTTCACCAACAAGCACTACTCATTTTTTATATATCCTTTTTTTTACAGTAATTATTGTAATTTATTATATTCTAATATTGATTTTAGCAATAGAAAATTCTTAACAAAACTTTGTGTTTATGAGGAAATTTTGTGTATAATGAGATCCATATAGGAGACGGTGTTCCACTAAAATTTTTTGGTCATTGTCTCCTTTAAAAAAATAGTTGGCTTGAACTCCATCAACTTATGAGTCATATAGTAAATAAAATTTGTATCATGTATAAGACTATCTCATATGTATCATAATAAAAATCTTGAAGCATTTATTTTGATAGCAATAAAAAATCTATAATTGAACTTTTCTTTTATGAGAGACTCTTATGTGAGTCGGTTTGTCTCATATACATGAGATGATGATCCACTTAAATATATGTGTCCTACTCTCCTTTAAACCATAATTGGGTTGAATCCTCATAAACTCATTCTCATATAGTCAATGAGATTCATTTCATGTATAAGAATGTACCATAATAAAATCCTAATTTGAGACACGAAAATTAATCAGAAAAAAATAATAATGCAAATATTGAAATTCTAAATACAACACATATTTTTCATTGTAATTTTTTTGTAAAAAGACTCTAACTAATAATATGCATTAAAGATTTAATCCACTAAAATAGATTAAATACATCCAATTAATAGATATTGTTTGGTTTTTTTATACATGCAATTTTTTTTTTTTTTGGCTTAACTATTGTAACTAATTATATTTCATATTATTTTAGCAATAGAAAATTCCTAACAAAATATTTAGCTTATGTGGGACTTTTGTGTGAGATGATCTCATATATGAGACAACATTCCACTTAAAATTTTCCATTACCTCCTTTAAAATGTAATTGGTTTGAGCTCCATAAACTTATGAGTCATATAATATAGTAGATGAGATTATTTCATGTATGAGATCATATCATATATGTCCACTGTCATAATAGAAGTCTTGGAGTGTATATTTTAATAGCAATATAAAATCTATAATTGAACATATTTTATTTATGAGGGGCTTTTATGTAAGAGATTTTTTTTCATACACATGAGATGATGCTCCACTTAAATATTTGTGTTATACTCTCACTTAAATCATAATTGGGTTAGATCCTCATAAACTCATATTCATATAGTAAAAGAGATTTGTTTCATGTATGAGAATGTATCATAATTATTGTAATAAAAACTTATTTTGAGACATGAAAAGTGTCCGAAAAAACATGCAAATATTGGAACACTAATATTTCAGCTGGTAGGACTTCTTATTTAAGGTGGAATAATAGCAGGGGATACAAATTTAGTAGTAATTAGGTATATAACATTGCTTGATAGTTAGTATAATTATTTTTTTCTTCTTTTCAATCCATAATAAATCCGTAGAGGTGGGAAGTCAAGTCAATATTATTATTGATTTTAACAAATAAAGACTCATTTTGTACCGATACAATGTAACAAATTCGAACACATATTAAATAGTACCCTGTCAAACAACTTATAAAAAAAAGGTCATAATATGAACTAATATGAGCTAAACACAACACATATGTGTATGGAGCAATGTTTTTAAGTGTATTTAAAATATAATATAGAGATTTGTTCAAAAAAAAAATACGGAGATGTTTTAAAGTATCGCAAAAATATATTATTACTACTAAATATTTATAAAATACATTGAAACTTTTAATTTTGTTGTATTCCCTCCGTCCCAATTTTGTTTACCCAAAAGCCCAAAAAAAAAGGTTTTTTTTTTTTGTTTACCCATTTCCTAAAATGACAAAAAACAATACCACTTTTTCATACTCAACCCTTAAAAAGCTACTTTATACTCAAAAGTATTAATAAACAATTTCTAAAAAGCTACTTTATACTCAAAAGTATTAATAAACAATTTCTAAAAAGCTACTTTATACTCAAAAGTATTATTAATAAACAACTATTTTCTTAAAAATTGTGTCATTTAGAAATGGGTAATCTAAATTGGGACTAAGTTATTTAAAATATATGTAAGACCATATATAAAGTGCAGGGTCATCTTAGATGTACAAAAAAAAGCATCCAATGTGTCAAATTTACACAAACTGACTTCATACAAATAATATTATCATTAATTTTTTTTACAAATTTTCTATGTTATATAAGTTTAAAAAAGTTAGGAGGTACAAAAGTAAGTAGACAAAAACTAACATGAGAAGGTGTACATGAGAAGAATCTCATTTGTCATGTTTTTTTTTTTTTCGAAAGTTGTAAAAATTATTGACATGCAAATCATATATAAGAATCTCATTTGTCATGTTTTAAAAGCGAGTATAACGTAAATGAGAAAATAAGACTCATCTCATATATGAGATTGTCTCGCACGTCAAGAGCCAAAAATCCATCAAATATATATAATCTATTTAAATTTTTAAAAAATATAAAACACATTATACATATACTAATAGTGCATCGCACGGGTAACATACTAGTTTTAAAATAATAACAAATATTTTAAACATGATTTTTCTTTTTATATGTGCAATATATATGTTAAATTAAAATTGTTCAAAAGACAATTGATTTGATATATAAAGTATTGAAAATAGATTTAAAATAAAAAAACTTAAAAGAATTTTAAGATTATTGATGTAAAGTAAAATTAAATGAAATAGTAAAATCAATCCACTCTCTTTGATGGAGAGTGAGTCTCACTATTGCACCACAAAACAAGTTGACTTCACTTGCTCCAATAATAATAATTTTTTCTCTCTCCTCACTCCTATTTATATATATATATATATATATATATATATAAAAAAAGATTTATGGAGTAGCCAATGGTGATTAGCAAAAAATAAGAATTTAAATCTTCGTCTAGCTGCGTGAGCAAGCATATCTCCAAATGGCAGTAATGAGTTTATTACCGAACTGTGATGGAGTAGATTTTATGTGAATATTGTTTATCATACACTAGCAGAGTGTGTACGTTAAGAATAAAGAAAGGGGAATAATTTAAACAACTCTCAAATTCACAAGTTCACAACCCAATGGCAATACATGAACGTCTTTTGGAAGGGAATAGAGTAGCATAGGGAAGTAAAAAAAGTAATAACATAAAAAAGCCTAAAATTTGTGTAAATTTCAATTAATCAATTGGGTACAAAGTATAGAGTGGAAATGGTTCATATATGAATTATTAAAGGGTATTAGTTGTTTTCACTAAATAGTATTAATTCTTTTCATTTAATAGTACTAGTAACAAAGCATGACCGCATCTGATCCTAGCAATTCTAAATTAAATTCATTGAGATATGCTCTCATTCTAAGGTATTGAAGCAGCTAATTCGCATTACCTTAAGCTAGCTGTATTGTATTAGTGCCCCATATTTCTAAAGCCACAGTAGTAAATGAAACTCTCTCAAAGTAAAAGTGCCCCATATTTCTTAGTGTGTTGTGGCTTACCTGTTACGTATTCATTCCTGCAGCAACCCAAACTGAGTTTGTAACTGTATAACCATTGGTATTTATTGTGGTACCAAACAAAAAATTTCCAGAAACACAACACAACAAGGAGGTAGCTCCCATTATATATAATAAATGTGCATCGATCTCAACAAATCACAAATTAATATTTAGAGTACAAACACAAATTGTAAGCAAACAGACTCCAGCTGATAATACAACTATGATGATATGAAAATTAATTAATAGTCGCCCCCGTGCAGCTGAGATTGTGACCAAATTAACACCCCCTTACTAAAAACGTGGCACATCCTACTTATAAATAATGCACACCTTCTTCCTTCTTTTGGCCACACCAGGAGAGAATGAGTTCAGTTGCAAATAGTATGCCGAAGGAGGTAGCTCCCACTATATATAATAAATGTGTATATCAACTAACCACAAATTAAATTAATATTTAGAGTACAAACACAAATTGTAAGCATCCAAACTTCAGCTGATATAACTAGCTACCAAATACACGAGCGATGATATGAAAACATGGCACATTTTCTTCCTTCTTTTGGGCATGCCGAAGGAGGGCACTCAAAGTCAGAAACAGATATATAGATTGGTGTTATATAAGGAATTAAATTAAAGCTTCCGAACAAGATTGCTGAAAGAAACGATGTAATAATATCAGAGCCAGCTGTTTGTGCAGTTGTTGATAACAAAGTGATGTAAAAAATGTATATGGAATTTCATGATCTGCGAGTTAAAAAAGAGCATAATTGTTCTGGTGTCCATAATGGTGGTTTTCGTTAACATTGGCTTTCAGATCACCATAGCAAACAAATTGGAATTAAGTAATTTACGTATCCAAAATTAATCCAGTAATATTTTTGCCTCAATAATTTAATACGTAAGCTCACATACATAACATTAATTAATTTATTAAATATTAAAGTCAGATGGGTGACTAACCTGCAAAGTTTTATTCAATCTTTGGCTGCCTTGTTGCATCCCCGCATCAATAATTTCTGCAAGTCCAGAAAGGCCAAGGAATCATTAAGAAACCTTTAGGGTATGTTTGTTTTGGGACTCACACGGATGGACTTTGGACTTTGCAATCCACGCCCCATACGAGTTCGGGATTTAAAATCGGGTTTTCAAATCTCAAACTCAATCCCTACCTATAAACCTATTACTATTTTTCATATAATTAAATACAATCACATCATCACTTTTTTATCATCCACTCAACCTCTCTCCTACTTTTCTCTTACACAATATAATAAAATAATACAACATCAATTACTAATAAACATTGATTTGACATAAAGCAAAATCTCACCCTACTAAAATCCCAAAACAAACACATACTCATATTATTCATCAAGATTTTCACATCCTAAGATTTCAAAGTCATGACTTCCCCCGCACACTTAAATCCCAAAACAAACATACCCTTAAATGAGTGAAATTGAATTAATAACAGAAATAGTAATTACACTTACCCACGATCACGTTGGATTTTAATTCTATCGAGTATATACGTCAGGGATATGGGAAATCTTGGACCACTCAGAATCATGATCACCACTTTCTCGTGCTTTATTGCATCTCTCTGCTAGTGGGCATTCAGGAATACGCAAGTAAGTTAAGTTGGTGAGGTGTTGCATCGCTTCCACAGAGGGCAGACGCTTCAACCTTTTGCAATCCCAGAGACGCAGTTGTTCAAGAGATGATAGGTTCCCAATCCATTCTGGCAATTCTTCTATCCCAAAATTAGATAGACTTAAGTGGGTAAGAGCAGAGAGACATTGCAGCTGATGCGGAATAGACTCCCAATCTTCCATCCCGGACAACACCAAGTAACGAAGTGAGTGGGGTACTAATAGCAATATTATTCCATCAATAGCCTTGCTGAAGGATGCAAAGTCCCATGAATCTTTGTTACCACTGATCCCTAATGTTTGCAAGCTGCATAGAGAACCAACTTCCCCAGGAGAAGAAGTGATGTTGAATTTGGGAACAGAGAAAATTGTCAAGAATGTGAGACGGGACATTTTAGGCAGACAATCAATTATCATTTCCATATTCATTACCCTCCCCTCTAACCGCAAGACTTCGAGCGAAGGCGCACATGACTCCACCATTTCACGTGGCAAGTTGATCCGTGCTACTTCCGCAAGCGACAAATCACGGAGCAATGTTAAGCCGTGTCCACTTGAATATGGTATTGACTCCAGATTTGGGCACTCCTTTATCCACAGCCTTTCAAGACAACTGAGTGTTTGCAGACCCTCTGGTAATTCTCTCAACTCCGGACAATTCCTTATCTCCAACTCCTCCAAATTTTTATTGTTGTTAAATAACCTATCTGGGAGACATACCAACTCCCGTACTCCCTTAATCTCGAGTTTTACAAGAGATGTTAATTGGATCCCACATATGTTTGCTAATGGTAAGCAACTATCCATCTCTTCAATTTCCACTTCTCTAAGGCATGGAAATTGCCTTGGAGCACTCCTCAATTGTTTGCACCTCTCTATTGTCAAGTATTTAAGCCGAGGAAAACCCGCAACACTTGCAATTTCTACTTCTGCCCACTCACATAGATTTGGCATATCCCTCAGCTCGAGTCTTTCAAGCGCCGCAAACACATTCATGGTGCTATTGCCGTAGAATGAAGAACCTATGGACTTTACATTCTGCAAATGATACAAATATAGGGATTTCAGACTAGGCAATTGCCCCAATGTTGGGATTTCTTCACATTCCAAGCAATTTCCAAGTCTTATTTCTATCAAGTTATTAAGCCCTATCCATTGACATTCATAGCATGTCGCCATCTTTAAAGTCCATGATGGAAACCTTGCTCCTTTAAACCCATCAATCTTTAACATCTTCACATTGGGGTGAGGTTGAAGGCCATTCAACACATCCTCATCATTTATTTGATCACCTTCTCTGTCTTCATCCCACCTCAACACTAATTTGACTATTCCCGACTTTTCAAATAAGCATGCTTTCTTAGACTCCTCCTCGCCCTGAACATTTTCAAGATTACAAATTCTCAGTTTACCTCTGAGATTTTTCAAGGTTTCCAGCTCTACAATCCGATGGCCCTCCTCATTACGCACTTTAAAGTAAGGCAGTGTTTGGAGTGAAGTTAGCATTCCCATCTGAGGAGGCAATTCTGTAGCAGACGCCACATGAAGATGCCTTAAGTTAAACAAGTACTTTATTGTACTTGGCAACTTCTTTAAATATATAAAATTGAACCCACATGCGCTAAATGTCTGCAATTGATAGAGTTCACCAATTGAATCTGGTAGATATCTAATACTTGTTCCTGAAATGTCGAGATATCTCAAGTGCAATAGCTCCCTGATTGAAGCTGGCAATTCTTTGACATCCCTACTCGACAGTTTTAATGCATGCAGGCTCTTAAAGTCTGAGAACATGATATCAGAAATTTCACCTCGGTAGAATAACGTACGCAACAATTTTGCTTGCTCTTTTGGAATATGCCTAGATCGGTCTCCATTAGGTTCGGACCCAATGTACCGAGTTCCATCTAAAATATTATCCTTCACCTTAGGAAATCCTAAAACAGAACCTGCTAAATCATGCACTAGATCATGCATGCTGCAACTCTCTACATTCCCGTATTTATCTCTATCAACAACTTGCAATAAAGAGTTTTGCAGAAGAAGGTTGAAATTTTTGTTGCCAACATTCTCCATATCACTTGTTTGAAGAAATCCTTCCGCCATCCAGAGTTCAATCAATTGCTCCCTTTTAATCTGCGCACCTTTTGGAAAAATCGAACAATATGCGAAACAGTTCTTGAGTGATGGTGAAGGCAAATGATCAAAGCTCAATTTCAATATCTTCGAGATATTATTTTGATCATCTTCTCCGACATTTGACAACCATTTTTCTTTGATTGAGAGCCACTCATCATGTGATTTATCCCGAAGCACTCCCCCTACCACGTTAGCAGCTAAAGGCAAACCTCGACATCTTTTTGCAATACTTCTTCCAATGCCTTCAATCCCCTGCGGTATCTCTCCTCCTTTGAAAGCCCTGCCTTTGATTATGCCCCAACATTCTTCATCTGATAAGCCATTCAAGTGATGAACATCAAGTGTTTTTACAATCGAACCAACCTCTGAATTCCTCGTGGTGACAATGATTCCATTTCCCTTGGTAGAAGAAATTCCCGACCAAGAATTTATGAAATCATCCCACTTCTGCCGGTCTTGATTCCAAACGTCATCAAGAACAAGTAGATATGTTTTGGCACCCAAAGCTTTTTGAAGCTTCTTCAGAACTTCTTCGCTGGTCCCAGCTTCAGTAGATGTGCTTTCCTCTCCCAAATTTGAAAGGATCTTTTTAAAAAGGTTCACCGCTTCAAAATCATGTGAAACATGGACCCAAATGCATTGCCCGAAGTGAGTTTTAATTTTTTGATGATTAAACACATTTCGAGCCAAAGTAGTCTTCCCCAATCCACCCATTCCAACAATCGGATGGATGGATACTGCTTCTTCAGTAGGACTTGTCAGCATCTCGACTATTTTGGACACATCATCGTCTCTTCCGATAAAAATTGGATCGACGGTGAAGGAGTTGGTTTCAGAGACAGCAACAGGGGCAGCAGGGGCATCGGCAAGCCTCCTTTCGAGGCCAAGCTCCACAGCGTTTTTTCGAATAGACTCGAAATTAGCGTTGATCTCTTTGATTCTAAGAGCCATTTGTCGCCGATTTAGGCATTTATTTAAAGATGGGAAGCATGAAGTTACCTTTTTGTTGTTTGGATCGATGGCCTTCCTTTTGTTGGAGAGAAGTTGGTAGTTGAGTTCATCCAAGACATTGTCAGCATCAAAGGCCACAGCTTCGAGCTCTTTTAGCCATATTTTGACAGCTCCATCGGCGATGAGCTTTTCCTGGGCGTCATCGAGGAAACTCTGGATCATGCCCAAACTACCCTTCAGCTTATCCGCATTTTTTTGGAGACCTCGGATGAGTGAAATCTCTTCCTTTGAAACATTTATCAGATTTTGAAGAAGGAATTCAATGGTGGCGCCGGAAATTGCTTCTCCGTTCATTTGTGTGTGTGAGAGAGAGAGGGTTGAGAGATTGAAAACTCAAATTGTAATGCTTCGTTGCGAATTGCCTTATTTCTTTTTAATTAGTGTTACACGTTCTTATTAATTTTATTTATGAAAAAAGAAAAATCTCATTCGAACATGTTTATAAAATATATTTATTTTAAATATTTAGAATAAACTTTGAGAAATTAAAATTATTGATGCGAGAGAGTGCGTAGTTAATGACTGTTGAGCAAAATCGTGTAAATGGACTCTTATTCTTTTGTTGTCACCTAGTAATATCCGAACAAATAATCAGCAATATTTTAATGGTAAAAAAATATATATAGTGTGTATTTTGATAAAAATAAAAGTTGAGTTTAAAATTAAAATGCATGTTATACACTCCGGTACATACCAGAATTTTTTGTTAAATCCTGTCGGATTTGGGGGCGAGGGCTTCGCTTGCTACAATAATTTTTTGTTAAATTAAATTCGAATATAATTAAAATTAATATTTAGTATAAAAATATTACATAAACACTTGAATTAATCGATTGTATCTGTTATTTAATGTAAGGATGTATTTCAAGGATCTCTTCATCGTCCTAACTTCCATCTTATACAAACTGTAACCAGATATTGAGGCAATATCAGCTATTACAAAAGGAAAGAATATGAGAGGTAAGATCGAAAGAAAAAAATTAATACTAATACTTCAAGTAATCATTAATATTCTAAATAATAATTAATAATACTTTAATTATAACAAATACACATATCGATGTGTTAGCAACCGAGTGCATTGAGAGTAAATAATATGCTAGTAAATGGGAGAATTTAATTTGACAAATTAGAATAATTGACGCCAGCTGGTCAGAGTGTGTTGTTCTTTTCCAGGCACCCCATGTTACATCTTTTTGGTTTTGCTTTTGCTTAATTATATTTTCTGAAACTTATCTTTATACTGTCGGCAGTACATAATCCGTCGTTCCACATATAAGTTCAAAAATAAGAAGTTTAAAAAAAATTAAGGCAATTTATCAAATATACATTTATTTATATTTTATTATATGTAAATATGATATATATAAATTTAAAAATTTGTAATGTACATAATTTATGTTTACTAATTCATAACATAAAAAGAATACTCCCTCCGTCCTAATTATATCTTCATATTTATGTGGTCACACGTATTAAAAAAAAAAAATTTATTAAGTATTCAACCATTGAAAATGGGTGTTTTTATTTTTTAGTGTACAAAGTGGTCAAATATAAATATTTATATTGAATTTTTGTTTCATTTTTTAGGGATTTGAAGGTAAAGTTGAGACGGAGGGAGTATTTAATAATTTAATATAATTAAGTACAATATCAATTCAAATATATTAGTCTCAATACATATGGTATAATAGTGAATTCAATTTAAAACGAGTGTTACATCGTCAATTTAAATTATAATTACATAATAAAATTTAATTGAAATAAAATATTTAATAATTAATAAGTAGGATTCGCGAGGAAAATTGTATCCGCGCACATTCAACAAATTCACCATATGAAAAATCAAATTCACAAATTTAAGAATTAAACTCCTTTTAGAGAGAGTGAATACGAATTTGACATTGTATTATACTCCATCCGTCCCAGTTTTGTTTTCTCATTTGTCAAAAAGGTCTGTCTCAATTTTGTTTTTACATCCCTAAAATGGAAATTACTTTATTCATTTAAATAATATTTTATTCACCATTCACCATTATCAATACTATTTTATTCATTTAAATACTACTTTATTCACTATTCATCATTCTCAATACTATCTTATTCATTTAAATACTAAAAATCAACTCTCGCATTAAACTATGCGCACAATCAAATAGAAAAATAAAATTGGGATATTTTTAGAATAACCCTTACATCATAACCTCTAAACGGACATGGATCCCCTGCTGGGCCTTGTGCCCAGTACAACGTGCTGGGGTACTTAAACGACGCCGTCCTATACCAATTGCAAGTTTGACTGCGTAATATAATATCTTTCCATATAAATTGCTTTTGTTCTACTTTTGTTGAGCATATAAAACAATTTGCATATAAAAAATACATTGTGGAAAGAAGATGTCTAATGATTAAAAAATTTATTGGCGATTCGTAAACAATTCCATATTAATAGGGGTGTGCAACGGTCGGTTCGGTCACCGAACCGAACCGTATTAGTCAAACCGAACACCAAATCGAAAATAAACCAAAAACCGAACCATATTTTAAAAAATCGTTCGGTCCCAAACCGAAATATTTCGGTTCGGTTCGGTCCCAAACCGTACAAACCGAAATTTTTTACACTTTTTTTTTAAATCAGTTTAATTTTTTTTTAGCATCAATACACATGTTTTATTTAATTATTTGCAACATGTCAATATTTAAATACTAATTTAAGCAAAGATTAATCAATAACCCTACTGCATAATTCAATAAAGACATCAACATAATAGTTTTTAAAAGCTAAACAACAATTTGAAAAATATAATCAACACAAAACACCACTCCTCAAGTATTTTATGCAAAACACAAATCAACTCAAGTCTTTTATGCTTGAATCTAAACTATCTAATATTAATATTATTATATTATATTAGAATATAAGCTATTAAATATTTATTTAGTGAATATTAATATACATATAATATATTATTATTATTATTAAAAATATGTCGGTTCGGTTCGGTCTATATGGTTTTTAAATCGTAAAAACCGTAAACCGAACCGAGATAAAAAAAATTCAAATTACGAAACCGTAAACTGAACCATAAACCGAAAATCGAACCAAAATTTATATTTCGATTTGGTTTGGTCGGTTTATTCGGTTTAGACCGTATTTTGCACACCCCTACATATTAAGGGCTAAGTTATGTTGATGACCTTGATCCAAATTGATAATTAGTGGCTGTTTTATTCTTATAAGATCATCAAACAAGAGAATAATCAAAGATTAAAGCTAGATTTTTGTAAGTGGGAGTTGAGAGAGAAATTTGCAATAGTTTGGCCTATTTTTGAATTAAGTGTCCCTTTTCTTATTATCCCATGAAGGGTATTTATAGAGGTACAAGCAAGTAGGGGGTGTCACCTCCATAATCATCTTAATTTTTATTGTGACAAGTGTTAAGACACTTGTCATCTCCTAAGCTATTACATCTTTACACAATAACAAGTGTTAAGACACTTGTTTGTTCCTAGTGTAATGCCTAATTATTGGGATTTCTGATGATCTTCCGAGGTGTCCTCTTGCTCGCCTGCTCGCCTCTAGTTGGGTCTTTGTGTCTTCTTAGTCTGGTTGTTCGCCACCTCTTTCTGCTTCTCATGACCAGCTGCTCGCCTCCTAGCCTCTATGACCAGCTGCTCGCCTCCTAGCCTCTATGACCAGCTGCTCGCCTACTTGCTCTTGGTCTTCAGGCCCAGCTGCTCGCCACCTAGGGTGCGAAGTCCCTGCTGGTTGTCCTCTTTAATTATTTTATTTTCATTCTTGATTTCTTAGTCTTATTATTTTAATATTTTTTATCTCTAATCTTGCATCCCTGTTGTTCGCCTATCAACAAGTTACTCTCATTAAAAATAATGTAGTCATATTGAAAATTTTGTGGACAGTTCTTTATTTTGTTATATAGTAAATTTATTTATATATTTAAATTAAAATTTAAACTATACTATCATAAATTTAATTCAGCAAAATTGAAGAAAGAAGATCAAATTTTATGCCGACTAATCACATTACGATGTGAATTTTAAAAGAAAAGTAACCAACTATGAAATCTTAAACTCCCAAACATTTTGTATATGGAACGGCGCCGTTTAGGATCCCCAGCACCATTTGCTGGGTATTATGCCCAGCAGAGGATCCCTACCAACATATATTACTCATTTCCTTATTTGGCAAACCTCTCCTCTCTCTTTCTTTTATGGGCACCGCTAAATAGACCCCCAAAATTTCTATTTGTATCCTAATTTTTTTTAGACTAATATACCCTTGTATTAATATGTCTAAACTACTCTTTATATGTAAAATTTAAATATTAAATTATACTAAAATATCATACTGAAAAAATTAGAGGAAATTACGCAATCAATTAATTTGATTAAATGATTGGTCAAATCCATGTTCTTGAAAGAAAAAAGCTTCCAATAATCATAACTTTTCATGCTTAAAACACAGTTGATATCCAAAAAAATAATGACTTAACAATCCCAGAAGAGAAAATTTTGGAGTTTTCAATCGAATCTCCAGCGACTCTCCTCTCGACTGGGATGGCAACACCCGTTGCGAGAAAGCTCGTAATTAATTTTAACTCAAAATTTCGAACCAATCATATCAGAGAGATTCACTCAATGAAATATCTTCCCCTGTATTTCATCCCTACTTTGAATTATCCAGCACGAAATCGGAAAAATTTATCACATTTAATGTTGCACTATTCTACATGTCATGACCGCCGGAATTTCTTCAGAATTTCTTGAAAACAATTACCAAGAATTTACCCCAAAATGTATACTGAAACAATCTTTCTTATGTAGCATGCCATTGATGTGCAAGGTGATCTCTTGGAGCAGCATGTTTTTATGTGAAATCATAATGCTCGTAAATTGTGTGCGGGAGAGATAATTAATTAACTGTTCCTTAGTTCTTAAAGAAAAAGGGTACAATTGTCTTAAACATGGGGTATATAAAGTATATTTAATAATAATTATATTTTAAATGGGGTACAAATAGTAAATGGGGTATGTATAGTAATTTAGGGGGTTTGTTTAGCCGCAACCTTTTTTTATCTCTCTTCAATTTTTTACCTTTTTTTTATCATATTTCAACACACACTACATATTTAATACTTTTTTTTTTATTGTGTCATTAGATTTTTGCCCCTGCATCGTTCTAATGTTTTTTTTTAAGAATGAATACATATAGCGCAAATGTTTTTAATTTTTTTAATTTATTAAAAGAATAAATGAAATGAATTTCATTGCCTCTTATAACGGCATTTTGAAGTGGAAGAAAGATAAAACTTCATCATAAGACCTAATCAACAATGGTAATGTTTTCATGGTCCAACCAAAAATATATGCTAACAGACCTTTTGCAATTAATAAAATGAGTTTGATAGAAATATATTTAATTAAATAGTAGAACTACTTGTACATGAATATCAAGCGCAAGAGCTAGCAATTCCTTCAAAATAATAGACAAACTTCTCCATTCCCCCCTTGTGCATTTCCAAACACAACTTTTTTTATCATGCAAAAAATATCCATCTGTCCACTTTTGGAGTAAATGTTGATCAAAGAAGACCCCATATAAATATCTTATAGAATGCCAATATTAACTACTTCTACGTGCACTTGCTTTCAAAAGTCTAAATCTGATGATAGTGAACAATCCTTTAAAACAGTGGCTAAAAGTAAATTCATTTGCCTCACACCAAATAACAAATCAACACTTTCCATTCTCTGTCCTTAAGCCACAAAATTAAACTAGATATCAAAACAGTCCACAACACCACATCTTTCATGGGTTGCTCTAATACATGGCAAGAAACTTCTAATGACTCTTATTTTGCATATAAATTAATCAGAGATACCCATAAATGAGTTTGAGCCTTTGCCCCAATTTCAATTTTAGAACCATGAAACTCTTCTACTCCACTAAAATGAATTTTAGATCTGACAATCTCTCAGCATTTCAGAATATCATTTAAGCGTATTTTTTCCACTTACACACATTATTGGATCAGTTAAAGTAAGATGTGAACACTAGTTATCTGAATGTTTAAAGATGTTAAGTTGCAGCGTGAAAAAAAACACATCCCATCTAGAGGCATCCCCTATATTGAAGATTTTGACCATTGGAGACGATCACATAAAAATAAAGGTATTGAAAGATAAAAAAAAAATAAAAAATTTACAATTCAAAAAAAAATAATTAAGTTAGGGCATTTTCCAATTACATCTTAAATGAGGCATCTTCCTTGAAGCTTGGCATCTTACATAGTATTTTATACAAAGGAAAACTGCATCTAAAATAAATTTTAACATGGATTAGAAGAATCTGAACAAATTTTGCCGCAAGGATTTATTTATTACACATCAAGCATTTGAAATAATAAATTAATTTAAAAACAAAATTGAAGTTGGGACGAAGAATCATACCGTTTTTATGCGATAATAGTGCACCAATCTTCATCAAAGGTTCGTTTCATTACTGGGACTCAAACACATCCTGGAGAGGCAATAATTTAGCATTCTTCAATTAAGAAATATGGAGAGTTTAAAGAAAATTTGAAAAATTGACAAGTGTGGAGGGAGTGAGGGGTTACCGGTGGGTATTTGGAAGGTTTTTTTTAAGAAATTGTTTTCGGGGGAGTTACAAATAGGTTCTCCCCCTTAGTCTTTATTAACATTTAGTTCCTTGCCTTTTACAAAATACAAATAGGTTCTTTTTTTATGGTCCCCACCTACTTATCCATCAACCCAACCTCCCCCCCCCCCCCCCCTCCTTTAAATCCTGTTCGAATTCCAGCGCCCTCCCCCGCCACCACCCCCCCCCCCCCCCCAACCCCCATTTTCTTTTATTTGAATTTTTTTTATTAATTATTCATTTTAATATATTCTGAACTTTTTTTTTTTTTTTTTGCATAAAAATTTTGAACAACTATTTTACTAATTTAAATATATATGTTATATTTTTTATTAATTGTGCATTTTTGCACAATTATTTTACACAAAAATATACTTAAATATATATATATATATATATATATATATATATATATATATATATATTAATTGTGCATTTTTCTTAATTTTTATCATTTATTTTGCACAAAAAATTTACACAGAAATACTTTGAACATATATTTTGCATAAAAATATTTATTTTTGTTAATTGTACCACATCTCATGTTTCATTCTATCAATTACATATTTTAAATTCAAAAATTAGATATTTGAATTTAAAATTGACAAATTCATGACAAAAAAATACACAATTTGCTTAAATGCAAAAAAAAAGTGCAAAAAAAATTTGAACACTGTCTTCATCTTCAATAGTTAATCTCCTTTAAATCCCTATATCTTCATCTTCGTTCTTCTCCTAAAAAATCTCCCTATCATCCAACAAAAAAGACAACAACAAAATCCATCAATAAATCACAATAATCAAAACAAAAATCACCTCACAATACAATCCAGCCACACAACTGATCGCACAATCCCAGCCAAAAATAGAGCATAAAAAATTCAAGTCAATTGAAAAATTAATTATACAGAAGGCATTCTCCTAAAATTAAAGCTCCCACAACCCACTTGCACAAAAAAAATATACAAACTTACTGGTTCAATAATTTTTGTGGTGGTCGGAGCTTGGATCGTGTCGGCAGTGGTGGTGGCTGACCCCTGCTCAGAAAAATTACGTCCTCTTTCAGATCGTGTTGCACTTGCAGATCGGCGGTCGTTCTCGCTCAGATCCGATCGTCACCGCCAACATCGCTGTGTGAGTGGGGGAGAGAGGGAGGCGGCGCCGCTGCGTGAGTGGGGAGGGAGGGCGGCGCCGCTGCGTGCTTACCCTCTGTGCTCGATCCAGATCTCGAGCGAGCTCCGGGATCTCAGAGCTGCGGCCATTCTCGCTTGGCGGAGAGGGAGGGCGGCTCTGCGTGAGAAAAGGGAGGGCGGCGCTGCATGAGAGATGGGAGGGCGGCGCCGCTGCGTGAGAGAGGGAGGGCGGCGCCCCCTTTGGGAGAGATCGAGGGCGGCGCGCTGCGTGGGGGTTGGTAGGCACCTAGGCGGCGGCGCTGCGTGAGAGAGAGGGCGGCACCGCTGTGCAAGGGATGGGAGGGCAGTGCCGGTTAGGTGTGAGTGGGAGAGAGAGGGATAGGAGAGAGAAAGTTATTTGAAAATGAAATAGGAGAGAGAGGGGAGGTCAATAAAAGAGGGGTGGGGGAGGGTTTGGACGGTGGAATGGGTTGAGTGGGTGTGGTCCCACTTTTAAAACCTAGATGCATTTTATTAAAAGTGGAGAACCAATTTGTGTTTTGAGTGTTATGTGAGAACTTATTTGTAATAAACTCATTGTTTTCTTCTAAGATTACACATGTTTGCATATAAAGAACTGACAAGTGGCAAAACAGGGAGTTCCTATTTTTATAATATAAGATTAGTTGTTTATTAAAAATAAATCAAAACTCTTAAGTGATGACAACTAATACTCTTTAATAAATTTAATATTTTTTAGTAAAAATAAATAATATATTTTAATGATTCATATATAAACCAATTTCACTCTATACACTCTTAATATGACTCTTAATATGGATGATAGGAGGAATGGACTACTATATTTATAAGCTAGTTTCACTTTTTTTTTTCTTTCAATGTGAGAGAAGTTCACATCTGTAATTTATCATATTCTTAGCGTGTCTCCTTGTTAGATACCATGTGGAAATTAATTTTGGTGCACTTGGTGTAGTCCCACAACTTAAACGCACTCAATATGTGAAGGACTAGCAATGCTTAGAATGAGTAAACTGCTCTTACTTCTCTCAATTTTTCAACGTGGAACTACTCACATATATAATTTATCATATTCTCAACAGGTTCCCAAGAGACCTACTCAATTATAAATGAGTATGTTGTGAATTTGATTACTTTCACACTTGTCTTATTTGAATGTCCCACAATTACTTTCACACCCCAAAAAAGGAAATAATTTTCTCTCAAAAAAGTCAATAAAACATAAAATTACCATTATGTTATTCAACTCCACACTCACATTCTCCTTTTCTTTTTCCATAAAAAATTGTGCAACTTTTATATGTAAAAGTATAGATGAGACGAATGGAATACATATACATTGATGATAATTTATATACTACCTTCGTCCCGGTATTATTTGCATAGTTGTGATGACACACATTTTAAGAAAAAATTATTTTTTGAGTAAAATAGTGACATATGGGTAAATATGTGTATATTATTGTGAGTGTGCACTCAAATCAATGTTTTTTTTAGTGTGCAAATAATTTTGGAACGGACGAATAAGGAAAGTTAATTTGCAAATAATAATGAGATGGAGGGAGTATATAAAAATGATAATATATAACCATTACATTGATATTTGGGAGAAGGGAGCATATCTTTTCATCCCAAGAATTTGATTATTCACCGCACGGTTCAGTTTACCACCCAAATTTTCAGTTCACCCCCACAAAAATGTTTAAAATTGAATAATGTTCTAATCGTTTTTTTCGAATAAATGAGAAATGTTCTAAAAAAAAGTTTCGAACAAAAATTTGGGGGTAAAGCCCTAAATTTTGTACGGAAAACATCCGTACTAGGAAGAATCGAATTCACAACCACCAAAATCCATACAAGTTTTTGGTCCGGGGATTGGTGGCTTGGTGCATTAATTTGATCGGAATGGAGTGGGCCGTGGGGATGAATTGGTAATGGGAGTTAGACTTATGAGCTTTTATTATTTTGGGCTTATTTCAACTTACTGATTTGTTGAACAATTAATAAGATCTGTTTTCCGGTTGATTTCAATATTTATTTTCAAATATTCATGTTATAATGAAAATAAATTAGAAATTAAAGTGAGACCTACTCAAATTATAATATTTCGATTTTTTGAAAAAAAAAATACTATCCTCTAATAAATTCGAAATTGATTCTTTTAATACAATGTAATAACATTAAAATAATTATATATCTGGAATTTAATTTTATCATATAATTAGTTGTCCTGTTTTGATATAAGAATGCTTAATGCTCAATATAATACTTGAGATTTGCTACGTTGGTTAAGTTGCTTGACTTTATTAGTGTGTTATTTTTAGTTTAGTTGCATTTTTATCAAATTAATTAGCATTAAGTTTATGGTAATTAAATTACTCTCATTTGGGTATGATTTTTTTTTAAAACGGCTCATTTGGTTATGATATTCATTTACAAGTTCAGGTATATGTAAAAAAAAAAAAAAAAAAAAACACTATCAATTGACAATCTAATTTTATTTAACAATTTAAGAACAAATGAATTTGGTAAATTAACCAATTCGCATTCACCCACTATTATTAAATATGGATTCTCATATCTAAATATTGTATTCCAGAATAGCATCATCGGTCTTAAATTTTTAACAAAGAGAAAAGCCCACCTCCCCAGGTGATTCAGTCATTTATACAGAAAATCTAGTTGGATTAAATTAATTAGTCTCAGCCTTTATTTCCGGTGAGCGATTGATGCAGCAGGGGCGTTCCTCCCGGCGTTCGAACAGGTCGTTAAGGTATGGTAATAAAGGTTTTCTTGCAGCAATTTTTTTTATTGAAATGGACTTATTTTTACAAATTTTTTTGCTGTATCTATGGTTTTTTCTCTGGGTTTCTATGGGATTTAGGAATTGACCTATGTAAAATTTCATGGATATTCATGTGTTTTTGGCATAAAATTTAAGAAACGTGTAATGAATAAATTGTGTATTTGTAATAAGTAAAATGTGTAGGGTAAAAAATGCGGTGGAGATTTTAAAGGTGTAATAAGATTCCAAATTAATGTAATTATGGTAGTTTATAGTAATAAAATTATTACCTCATCTCTTAAATAAGATAATTATTACGATCCATTTGCTAGGGATTATTAGTGAGTGTTAGATACACTAACACTCCTAATATGATGTTTGCTAAGTTTTATGTATTAACACTTCGGCCCTGTAAAAAGTGATGGCCTGTTTTTCATTAAACTAGATTCATATGATAGTGGATTTGTTCTCCCTATGTGGTATTCATAAAACAATCATTTTTTAAAAGTATTTTTCCAAATTTCACCCTCGTATATCCATATACATATTTATTTCTCACCTTTGAAATTAAACTCTCGAATTAACACTGAGTTCGAGGTAGGAAGAACTCATGGTAAATCCTCATGGAAATTTTGAAAGAATAGTAGTTCATTCTTGGGAAATTGCCTTTCAACTACACCATTCTTGCTCAACTTGCTTAGAGGTGTGCACAAAAAAAATAGTTACTCCCCACCACATTTAGGTCTCTATTCACTAGGTTCTATAGGTACCCCATCCCCCCCCCCCCCCCCTTCCTTCTATCAACCGATCCCACCCCCCTTATTCTTCTCTTATTTCGTCTTCTTCATAGTACATGTCCCATCCAAGAATGTCATCTCCTTTAATTCAAATTTCAAATTGTAATGTATATTTCCATCTCTTTATCCACTCCTCTGCTCATTCACCATGATCATTATCATATTTTCGTTGCTGGGATTTGCTATTCAAACATTGATTTACTGCTCGATCATCCGCGAATCTTGAGTATCATTTATCAACACACGCTCGCCCGATTTCTTCTTGATCATCAGCGATCATCTGGTAATAGCCCCATTTCTAGGGTTCGTAAACTGTGTTTATTTTTGTTATCTAATTAAATTTCGTTTTTTTAGAGAATGGTGGAGAAGATTCTTATTACTGTTAAATTCAAAGGCGAGTGCAAGCTCATTGCTTTTGATGAATCGACCGCATACTCCGAGATTCTGTCAATGATTTCGAGTAAGTGGCCAGACATTGTTGTTGGTTGTTTCAATTGCGTTTGCACAGTGGGTAGTTTTAGCAATTTGTGTCTTGATTGCGACGATGACATTATTAATTTGATTAGGCTCTGTTCTATAGTATCATGTCGGATTGTACAAGCTGAGCTTCGATCTAGGGGGGGCACTGTTGGGGGTGGTAATGTCGGTTGTAGTTCTTCTGGTAGTCCAAATATTCAGGGGGAAAATCTAATGCATTCATCATCTAGTAAAAGCTCAGGGCACAATCGTTGTAGGTCATCATGTGATAGTCCTCATTCATCTGCAAATCCTAGTAATAGCTCTTGTTCACGGCTAAGAGATGGTAAACAACAGGAGTTTGCGGGTAAGGCTGATATCCCGGTGTACGATATGTCCCCGGAGATTACGAAAGATCCATTGTTATCCGATGAGTGGTCAAATATTATGAAAGGTGGGGTTGGTGCACAATTTAAAGGCGGGGCAGAGCAGTTTAGGATTGGTTTAGTCAAGTATTCTACCAAAACTGGATTTAGGTTCAAATATCATAGGAATGATAAGAGGTACATCCATGTATTGTGCACTGAGGCAATAAACATGAAATGTGATTGGTTCATAAAAGCCAAACTTGATATACTCACCAACTTCTTCGTTGTTGATAAAGCAAATTTTGCCCATAAGTGTGTTGGTAATCTAGTAGGAAAGGATACGAAGAGGCTTGATTCTAGCATTGTTGGTACTCTTTTAATGTCCGATGTTAAGGAAAATCCAAATTTCAGTGGGAAGAGTGCACTAAAAAAAATCAAGAAGGACTATGGCATTGATATTCCATACTGGAAAGCATACCGTGCGTCCGAGCGTGCTAAGTCCAATATATTTGGCAGCTTTGATGATTCATACAACGATCTCCGTTGGTACTGTGATGCAATTAACCGAACCAATCCGGGCAGTGTAATTGAGCTCTGTTCAAATCCAATCAGTCATCATTTTGAAAGGCTTTTCATTGCATTCAAAGCCTGCATTGACGGTTTTCGTAGCTGCCGCTCAATGCTCTTTATAGATGGGACCTTCATGAAGGGTCGGGCCAAGGGTACCTTACTATCCGCTACTGCAAAGGACGGTGACAATGGTAAACAAAACAGTCAACGTAATACTGTGTACCTTTTGTTATTTTATATATATCCTTTTTTTAGACATTGAACTTTCGTTGTACACTCTAATATGTTAATGTTAATGTCATTTATCATAATGAAGTTCATATATTTACTGACTTTTCCCCCTATGGCAGGTCTATTTCCTGTTGCCTTTGCGCTTGTTTCCGCTGAGAACAATGAAAACTGGATATGGTTTCTAGAGCATCTTCGCGACTCTATACATCACCCAAGGGATATTTTCTACATATCCGACCGGCACGTGGGTATAGTGAATGCATTTCCTCATGTGTTTGATCAGCCTGTTCATTTTTTCTGCCTCTATCATCTGCTAACTAATTTGAAGGGCTATTTTTCAAATGGATGGACCAACGAAAACCGGAAGAAATTGGGAGAACAGTTTAGGGAGTGCGCATATGCTCCAAATGAAATTACATTTGAAAAGAAGCTTGCTATTTTCAAAAAAACGGGTGGGGTCCTTGCTGAAGAATTCCTAGAGGGACTCCCCGTTGCAAAATGGGTTGTAGCTTTTTTCCCACACATCACTAGGTATGGGGAAATGACCTCCAATGCGGCCGAGTCATTCAACAACTGGATTCAAGCCGATAGGTCTTTGCCGGTGACACACATGATTGAATCAATACGTTCCAAAATCAGCGGATGGTTTGTTGAACGTAGAGTAGAGAGCAGCTCATGGTCTGGAGCATTTGTTGAAAGCAAGGAGGACACGTGGAATCGTCATATTGAAACTGGACTCTCATGGAATGTGGTGTTGTGCCCAAGCGGTGTCTTCCAAGTTCATTCCACACCTTCGGTTGCAGTCAACCTAACGAAGAGATCATGCTCCTGCTATCAATGGCAGATGAGGGGCTTCCCCTGTGTCCACGCGGCTGCTGTTATTCACCTCAACTGCCAAAACATCTTCACGCACGTTGAAGATTGCTTTTACACTACAACATACCGAGCCGCCTATTCCCATGACCTCATGCCTATACCGGAGACCGAGAAGTTTGAATTTAAGCCTGACGGTGATTACACCATACTTCCACCACTACTGAAGAAACGTCCTGGACGCCCAAAAAGATCCAGGAATCGCTCTTTTGGAGAGCATGGGAAGAAGAAAAAGACTCTATGCAAGAGGTGTGGCAAATATGCAAGGCATGACTATCTTACATGTGGACTTGCAGCTGACATGGATGTTATGCAGCATTCAGGTATTTTTTGTGTATATGTATTTTTGTTGAGTAAGCTAAATAGCATTTGAGGACTATCTTTTACATGTGGACTTGCACATTAGATATTCACTATTATGTCACACTTAATCCATAAATATCCTAACTGTTCAAATGCAATCTGGAATGTCATGCTTCTTCCTTCAGTTTATGTACCGGTTCCACCAGATTTTTTGGAAGACAATCCTGTCGTGCAGAATGAAAGCCGAGAACATCAAGGCCAAGATCAGTTTGAAACAGCCGAAGACATCGTCGATGATCCATTTATATTTGGTGATCCCCGTTGATATCTTTTTTATGGCTATATTTTTGTTATTGCCAAGTCCTAGCACTTTTGAAAAAGTGTATAGCTTTTTGATGCACTTCTTGCCCAAAACAAGAGTAGTTAAACCTTTTTTGAAGCCCCCCCCCCTTAGTTAGTCATTCTTTATTTTCTGCTGTCATATTACAAAGTTTGTCAGTCATGTGAAACTAGTTATCTCATCCAAACTAAGTTTCATTGGGGTGATTTTCTTTGTCTTTTCGATGTTGTACTAATGGGGATTATTAACAACAAAGTTTGATCATTTATTACATCCTTTTTGTCCTATGGTTCTATGGTTCTATGTTTCTATGTTTCTTTCGATCTTTTGAACTAATGTGGATTTATTACCTCCTTTATTGGTCCTATGGTTTTTCAATTGTTGTTTGACTTGAAGCGAACTACACTAGCTTTCTACTAGTAGTTACCCCGCAAGAGTACGGGTTCACTGTAGTAGTGGCAAGTATAGGGACCAAGTATTATCGAACCCAAGGGATGGTGTATATGCGAATAGATCCCTGAAGATCTACGCGTTGTAGTTAATATGAGTGTATTGTTTTTGGATTTTTGAAAGACTAAAATTATCCTAGGAATGCAAAAATCAAAATTAAACTAAGAATCGAAGGGTTGTTTTCAAATGGGAGATGGTGATGCTTAGGATTGGAATCCCTACGTATACTAACGGAGCAGGTACATAATCAGAATAACTGTGACACACAAGAATTAACCTAAGTAAAAGAATGCAAGGTGAAAGCTCAAGATTCTAAACCCTAATACTTTACCCTAACACTCGACTTCACTAATCTACTAACAAGTTAATAGACAGCGCTTAATTAATGAGACCCTAATTTAACTAAGGTGATGCGGTCGTCCTCCTTCGCTAAACAGGTAGATGAATTAACCTTTTCTAAACCTTCTCGTTAATACTACTAGTTGTTATTGAGTGATGCGGTCGTCCTCTCTCTAACACTTTCGTACGAAATTCAAAGGTAAAGTTAAGATTAATTATAAGAATTCATTAATTAAGAAAATTAAAACTAACGTCACGAGTTACCCTAATTACGTACCCACATCCTACTTCTACGAGTTCATCCTACCCTAAGCATGCAAGGGTTTTAGCCGGACATGGTTATAACAAAAATAAAAGCAATAGAAGAAACAACGAACATAAACATCATGAATTGAACGAAGAAAATAAGAAACATGAACTAGGGTTTAAAAGAAAATAATTCTAAGAACTGAAATTTGAATTGATAAAAACAAAGTTTAGAACGTTTAGAGTAATCAAGCTAAGGAAAAGAAACTGAGAAACGAAATTAAACTAAGAATTCGTACGAAAAACCTCAACAACGTAAAAGTAAAGCTTGCTCGTTCTTCTCCTCTTCCTCTCTCTAAAAACTAAGTCTAAAAGTGATTTCTAAAAGTCGGGATCCTTCAAAATGTGTTTGGAAGAGGTATATATAGGCACCGGGTCGAAACGGGAGTTAATGGGCCGAAAATACGCATCCGGAGGCAAAAATCCAAGGTTGCTCGAGCAAAACGCTCGAGCGGTCCCGCTCGAGCAGTGTAGCTCGAATGACACAATCGCTCGAGCGGTTCCGCTCGAGCCGGTCGAGCGCTGAAATCACACTGTATGTTTTGGGCGCTCGAGCAATTCGCTCGAGCGGTGGCGCTCGAGCTGCTCGAGCGCAAGAAAAGTTCTGTACGTTTAGGCGCTCGAGCAATGCGCTCGAGCGGTGGCGCTCGACCTAGTCACTCGAGTGACTTACAACTCCTCCCAACTGATACTTTTCCTCGTCCGCACTAATACTAATCGTATTTCTTCAATATCTTCTCATCCGGGCATCCGTTTGAGTCGATTCAAAGTCCTACGAACTCCGTTTTTCGTCCTTTATTCACCTATGAGCATCAAAGAGACAAATTCATCAACGTGTAGAAATGATACTCATTTGACTCCAAACACTAATCGAAAACACTCAAAACATGAGCAAATCGGGAACCAAAACATAACAATTTCACGCCTAATCAACCCCCCCAAACTTACCATGTTGCTTGTCCTCAAGCAACGAAATAATAAGTCAAGTGAAATTGTTAGGAAGGAGTCAACGAATCAATTCATGCAAGCAAATGAACTCGAGCTTCAAAGATCAATCACAAGGATACTCACTCACTTTCCTTCATCATACTCATGCAACAATAACAAGAAAAACCAAGATCAAGCATGGATGTGCACTCAACGATGTGTTTCGCTCCCTCACAAGTGTATATCAATGATCAAGGGACTCACTCAACAATCAATCACACATATCGGCAGCCATAGGCTTGTAAGTGCTCTTAACTTCGACCGTACTCTAGAAATCAATGCCGAATCACAAAGGACTTTTATCAAGGTTGTAATGTAGGCTCTTTGGACAGGTGGGATAACAATATAAGGTAAGTGACTCAAGTGAATGGAGAATAGAAAATCAAACTGTGGCACTTCGAGATTAGGAACAGACTACTTCAAACATATTCAATCAACACTTTTTCAATTCCACTTCTCTCAACACTTCAAATTTTTTTTTTTCTCTTTTCACTTTTTTTTTTTCAATCACTTCACTTTTTTTTTTTCGCACAAACGCATGAGCTCATTTTTTTCTTTTGCTCATTCTCCATTTTTTTTCTTTTTCCCACAACTCAAACTTCATTACACCTTCTTCTCATATTCACTCAACAAACAACATTTTCCTTTTTCAACTCAATTTACTCCCTTCACATTCACACTTTCCTATTCTCCACTCAAATTGGGACAAAAAGGCTTAGGGATTGGAATAGTGTTCATATGTGCTAGCAAATAAAATAGGCTTTCGGCTCAAAGGGGCTAACAAGGGATCAATGTTATTGGTAAGGAAAATTTTGGCTAAGTGACTCAATTAAATCAAAGATGGCCTAAGATCCTATTCGGCATATCAAACTAGACACAATCAAGAAGCAAGAGCACACACAAGTTCTAGCATCCTCTAAGGTGATGATTCACTCACAAACGAAGAGATTAATTCATGCATCAAAATCTCATAAGGCTCAAATCTCACAGCTTTCACATCCATGCTAGTCCTAGTGCATTCTCACTCTCATCACACAAGTACTCAAAAGAAAAATTCACAAGCATACAAGTTCTTTCTCAAATCAGCTCAAACTCAAACACTCACACAAAAGAATTTCTAACTCAACCTTACAACTCACCCTACTCATCAAATCATACTCAAAGATAGCAATCAACAAGCATAAGATGATTGATAGGCATAAAATATGCAATCGCGAGTCAACTCAAAATCACCCCAAGGAGTATCTCAACAATCTAATAATCAATCAAACTCAACTCAAAGATAAGGGCGTGCATGCATGTGCAATGTAACAAGAAACATAAAAATCTCCACCCCCTAAACTTCGACCTTGCTAGAGGTCTACGTTTGGGGTTGTGGGTTACCTCAACCAAATAATCCCGTTTCTCTCACTAGCTTTGCACACTTCCTTGTCTCAAGTTGGTTCCTTCAATCTGAATAACTCCATGATACCTTTACTCCTTTAGAGATAAGCCTACAAGCAACTTACTCAAATATGAGGTTAAACATACGACTCAAAATAACTCCCTAATAATATAAAAAGACACTAAAAATAAATGAAAGCAAATAAAAATGGGTTGCCTCCCATTCAGCGCTATTTTTAAGGTCCTCATGCCGGACCAAGCTCAAAGGAGCTTATGGGACATCATACTCAAATTTACCTCCCTCACTCTCATAAGAGTGGTGTTTGAATTTCTTTCATTGTTGTCCCTCCGTCATGAGCTCTTTTGCTCTCTTCTCATCCCCAAGTGTTATGGGTCTCAACTCCTTCTTGCCTCTATCTGGAGGAGTCTTACTAAACAATTTCTTGAATTTTGACTTCTTCTTCTTAACTCCTCCTTTCCCTTCTAACGAGACCACGTCCACTTTCTTCACCTCTTCATCCTTCAACTTCTTCACTTTATCCCTATCAAAAGAATCAAGATCATAATGCTTATTGGTTAAATAATCAAGTGAAGGACTAACAAAATCATGAATATGAGAGGAATTAGGGATAGGAGGTGTGTCTTCAACACGAGGATCAATTGCATCCATGCAATACAAGCTCTCATCCTCCTTCGGGTGCTTCATGGCTTCATATAGGGAGATCTTCACTTCTTGATCATCAACCTTCAGCGTATTCTTCCCATTTGCCACATCTAGCACCATCCCCGCCGTAGCTAAGAACGGTCTTCCCAAGATCAGGGGCACGTGCTCATCTTCCTCCATCTCTAGCACTACAAAGTCAGCTGGAAAAATGTGATTTCCAACTCTCACTAGAATGTCTTCAACAACACCTTGAGGTCTAGTAATAGACCGGTCGGCAAGTTGGAGCGTCATCATCGTGGGTTGAAGTTCTCCACCTTCCAACTTCTTGAAAAGCGATAACGGCATCAAATTTATGCTCGCTCCGAGGTCGCACAACGCTCCCTTCTTGATCCCGTTCCCAATATCACATAGGATCGTGAAGCTCCCGGGGTCCTTCAGCTTCGGTGGAAGCGCCTTGTGCACTAATGCACTCACCTCGTGGTTCAGCTGCACCAACTTCGGCTCATCCACTCACCGTCTTTTTACAATCAAGTCCTTCAGGAACTTGGCATAATTTGGCATCTGTTCCAAAGCATCATAAAAAGGAATATTAATATGCAATTGTTTAAAAACATCAAGGAACTTAGCGAATTTCTCATCAAGCTTCTTTTTCATGAAGCGTAGTGGATATGGGACAGGTATCACAGATTTGGGTACCCCCCATTCATCTCTTTCTGTTTCTTTCACTTTCTCCCTTGCTTCCTTTGCCTTCTTCCACTTAGGAACTCTCTCACCCTTCTCAATGCCTTCCTCTTCAAGCTCTTTGCTCGCTTGAGTGCTTTCACCCTCAACTCCTTTCTCAACTTCATCCCCTTTAGGCTCAATCTCTTCTTGGGGCGTCTCAGAATCAGCAGGCATCTGAGGACCTTCGTAGTTGGTTCCACTTCTAAGCTGGATCGCCTTGCAATGCTCTTTCGGGTTCCCCTCCGACATTCTATTCACTGATTTTGCAATCTGGCTCATCTGGAACTCTAAAGAAGTGAACCTTCGATTGTTCTCTTGTTGAGTTCTGGTCCACTCAACATTCATCTTCTGGAGCTCTTGATCACGTTGATCACCCTTCTTGTGCAACTCCTTCACATCGTACTCCAAGGATGACAACCTCTTACTTCCTTCCTCCACTTTCTGTAGGATGGCTCTCAACATCTCCTCGGTTGATGCACCGCCTTCTCCACCCGGGGGCTTCGATCCTGGATCAACACCTGCAGGAACAGTAACACCAGCTTTTGGGTTAGCATAAGAAAAATTCTCATTTTTCCTCCATGTGTTTTGAGGAGGTTGCTGGCCTCCTTGAACTCCTTGTGTGTTCCTCCATTGATTTTGAGGTGGCTGGGGGCCTGGAAGTACAAATGGTTGGCCATAAGAATGCCTTCCATACTGATTACCACCTTGGTAGCCATTCTGATTGTAATATGGACCTCCCATGTAATTGACTACCTCTTGCTGCCCACTTGGTTGGTCTACTCTCTCATTCTCTACTGCATGCTCTCCAACCAAACTCTTCCCCAACTCGAGGTTGTTGATCTTCTCCATCATGGCCATCAGCAGCCTTCTCGTTCCTTCACCCTCTTCAACCTGATGCACTCTCTGAAAATCTGCATCTCCACTCCAAGCACCGGCATTCGTGACAATGTTGTCCACGATTTCTCTACACCTCTCTATGCCTTGGTTCAAGAATGCTCCGCCCGCACAAGCGTCTAAATGGTCTTGCCCCGCCTTGTTGGCACCACTATAGAAGAACGCCATAATATCACCCTCATTGTACCCGTGCTGCGGGCACTCAATCAGCATGTTTGAGTATCTCTCCCACGCTTGGCGTAAGTCCTCTCCTTGCTTCTGGCGGAAAGAAGATATCTCAATTCTTGCTTTTATTGTCCTTGATGGAGGGTAGAATCGCTCGAGGAACAGACGCTCGAGCTCGGCCCAAGTGGTAATACCTCCCCGCGGGAGCGTATTATCGTACCACTCCTTGGCTATTCCCGTCAATGAGAATGGGAACAGCCTAAGCCTCTTGGCATCTTCAGACATGCCATTGTAATTAAATGTTGAGGCTATCATGAGAAAACTCCTCAGATGTGTATGAGGATTCTCCTTCCCGATCACCCCCTTGAACTGATTCTCGGTAAGCAGCTTTAAAATCCCCGAGGATATCGAGAAGTTGTTTGCCTCAACAGGAGGCAAAGCCACTCCATCATAGTACCGTTGTGGCTGCGCTGCAAACCTCCCTCGAATAGCCATATTGTGATCTACGTTCTGAGGAACGTGGTGAGGATTAGCAGCAGGTACTGGTACTTGTTGGGGCGGTGGTGGGTAAACAGTGTTGGAGTTATACGTGAAAGTATGCTTTTACTTTGTATAACTCGTGTATCAAACACTCGTTTTATGAGAATAATTCTTTTATCACATTTGCTTTAGATATGATTGAATGTTGAATATTTATTGCAAACCGTTCAATATATAGTACGTGTTACATTGTAGTTAATGTGGTGATACCCGATCACGGAAGACAACATTAACGGTCTCCTTGTAACTAAACGTACATTTTCACGGCCTAGGTGGAATTGAACAATCCGCCGTGAAAGGTCGATGTGCAAGGCTCAGATTGGTCTGTCTTGACTAAGAGATTGCACTAGCACATTTAGTATGTGTTGAAGAGGTCCTACAGCGAGGAGAAATTCTTCTGTTCTGAAAGGTGAAGAATTAGACCTCAGTGGTTGTTGATTTCTTAATCTCCGTCACTTAAATAGGACCGTGTGTGCTTAGTAGTTACTGCTTTGATTCATGTTGGGTGAGAATCATTGTGACTTCGAACTTTGTGTCTTGGGCAGTAATATTAATCATACGACGGTTGTTAAGATTTAATACGGAGAAACGCGTGCGAGTACGGCTCGTGTGATTAGTCCCCTTGGTGGGCTCAGAAGTTTTATTGTACCAAATCTTGCAAGTGAAGAATTAGTTTCTTCGGTACGAATAATAATGTTGAGCTGTCTTTACTCCAAGGTGAAATATATTAATTAATTTAGAGCTATTCAGAAGCTCAATTAATTAATGGACTTGATAATCTTAAACGCGGGAAATAATAACCGGGAGCCCATATTATCGTAATATGGATTAAGATGGATAGTGCAATATTAATTTATTAGTGGTAATAATTAATATTAATGGGCTGAATTATATTGGGGCTCAATATTGAAATTCAGAAGTCCATTAGGAGGTCCAATCTTAATTCTCCTTAAGGCCCCTCAAGTAGCCCATTAAGTAGCCCAATAATGATAAGGTGATTAAAATAAAAAGAAAATATTAATGCTGATTTTTCTATGTAAAAATCGAAAATTGCATATCTTGGAGAGAAAAGATTTTGTTGATTTTCTTGGAAAGATATTATGGAAGATATGTATTTTAAAATACAAGAATATCTCATATATTCAAGAAGATCCAAATCTTTGGATCTCTTCATGAGAATTTTCGAAAATTACAAGGCATAATAAGAGGGTGAGATTTTTGTGGGATATTTTATTGTGGAGAAAAGAATATATGAGATATATTCAAGATTTCTTAGAGGCTAAGAATAGATTTTCTCCAAGCCCAATAAACCATGAAAATTTCGGCCACCCCTTGTTATAAATAGGAGATGATTTTTTCATCTCCAAGTACATAATTCCATGTGTTGGAAAAATCAAGAAGCATAGATATTTTTCTTTTTCCTTAGTTATTAAATTGCTTGAAAGCGTCTCCCACCGGCGATCAAGTGAGGTGAAAAGGGAAATACTTGAGAAGGCTTTGGGTTGATAGAACGTGATTACGAGTGTCCCGTATATCCAAAGGCCATTACTACGAGAGGTACGTTAATCACATATTTACTTGTTTAATTCCGCCTAGTTAAATATGTGAAATTAATTTTGCATGCATGATGATAATTAGTTGTTGGAATTATTATTTGAATTAATTAGGATTAATTCATGATAGTAATAATCGTATTTAAATTCGTATTTAAAATTCATCCCGAATAGATTCCGGGCACCCCTATATTTTTTCCCAACAAACAGGTGGTTGATTATAGACTGGGGGTGGAGGATACGGGTATGGTGGGTAAGGATAAGGTGGGTATGGGTAATGTTGGTATACTGGATTGTTGAAAGGGTTATTTGGGTTTTGTGGGTAAGCAGGGTTTTGGTTCTGGCTTTGGGGTTGTGTTTGTGCAGAGTTGATTGTGTCTTGTGGGTTCGGGTGTGGGCTCTCAGTTCCCCCTATGGGTATCTGCTGATTACTGTTGTTTGCATTGGCACCCTCTGTCCGTTCCACAAGAGCAGTATACTCTGCAGCTATTTTGTCTAACTCCCCAAGTTCATCAGAAATCCTGTCTTTGTTTCCCGCGGCAGTAGTCATTCTTCTCAAGAAAGCTCGGTTCCTTCTGGCTATCGTCTCAGGGTCTGACAGGATTCTTTCTTCGCCCGTATCTCCTTGCGAGCGCGTTCTCATATACCTGAAACACTAACAGAGGAATCACAACGCAACTGCTGGACGAGTAAAAATAAAACAGAAAGTAGAGTACTCACTACTAACTACTAAGCTATCTACAAGTCCTATTCAAAAAGCATACAACGCCATCCCCGGCAACAGCGCCATTGACTTGAAGCGAACTACACTAGCTTTCTACTAGTAGTTACCCCGCAAGAGTACGGGTTCACTGTAGTAGTGGCAAGTATAGGGACCAAGTATTATCGAACCCAAGGGATGGTGTATATGCGAATAGATCCCTGAAGATCTACGCGTTGTAGTTAATATGAGTGTATTGTTTTTGGATTTTTGAAAGACTAATTAAAAGACTAAAATTATCCTAGGAATGCAAAAATCAAAATTAAACTAAGAATCGAAGGGTTGTTTTCAAATGGGAGATGGTGATGCTTAGGATTGGAATCCCTACGTATACTAACGGAGCAGGTACATAATCAGAATAACTGTGACATACAAGAATTAACCTAAGTAAAAGAATGCAAGGTGAAAGCTCAAGATTCTAAACCCTAATACTTTACCCTAACACTCGACTTCACTAATCTACTAACAAGTTAATAGATAGCGCTTAATTAATGAGACCCTAATTTAACTAAGGTGATGCGGTCGTCCTCCTTCGCTAAACAGGTAGATGAATTAACCTTTTCTAAACCTTCCCGTTAAGACTACTAGTTGTTATTGAGTGATGCGGTCGTCCTCTCTCTAACACTTTCGTACGAAATTCAAAGGTAAAGTTAAGATTAATTATAAGAATTCGTTAATTAAGAAAATTAAAACTAACGTCACGAGTTACCCTAATTACGTACCCACATCCTACTTCTACGAGTTCATCCTACCCTAAGCATGCAAGGGTTTTAGCCGGACATGGTTATAACAAAAATAAAAGCAATAGAAGAAACAACGAACATAAACATCATGAATTGAACGAAGAAAATAAGAAACATGAACTAGGGTTTAAAAGAAAATAATTCTAAGAACTGAAATTTGAATTGATAAAAACAAAGTTTAGAACGTTTAGAGTAATCAAGCTAAGGAAAAGAAACTGAGAAACGAAATTAAACTAAGAATTCGTACGAAAAACCTCAACAACGTAAAAGTAAAGCTTGCTCGTTCTTCTCCTCTTCCTCTCTCTAAAAACTAAGTCTAAAAGTCGGGATCCTTCAAAACGTGTTTGGAAGAGGTATATATAGGCACCGGGTCGAAACGGGAGTTAATGGGCCGAAAATACGCATCCGGAGGCAAAAATCCAAGGTTGCTCGAGCAAAACGCTCGAGCGGTCCCGCTCGAGCAGTGTAGCTCAAATGACACAATCGCTCGAGCGGTTCCGCTCGAGCCGGTCGAGCGCTGAAATCACACTGTATGTTTTGGGCGCTCGAGCAATTCGCTCGAGCGGTGGCGCTCGAGCTGCTCGAGCGCAAGAAAAGTTCTGTACGTTTAGGCGCTCGAGCAATGCGCTCGAGCGGTGGCGCTCGACCTAGTCACTCGAGTGACTTACAACTCCTCCCAACTGATACTTTTCCTCGTCCGCACTAATACTAATCGTATTTCTTCAATATCTTCTCCTCCGGGCATCCGTTTGAGTCGATTCAAAGTCCTACGAACTCCGTTTTTCGTCCTTTATTCACCTATAAGCATCAAAGAGACAAATTCATCAACGTGTAGAAATGATACTCATTTGACTCCAAACACTAATCGAAAACACTCAAAACATGAGCAAATCGGGCACCAAAACATAACAATTTCACGCCTAATCATTGTTCAATGTATTTTACTCGCAGTGATGCAACAAAATAAATACCTTGATTTATAATCTAAACGTGAAAACAATAGCAGATGATAAGTAATTGAGTCTCTAAATTTGTTTTTTGAACTTATTTTTCACAAGATCTAAATTTTCACGAATATAATTGTAATTTAGCAAAAAGTAGCTTGAACTTCTGTACAACACACTTTTGAACTTGTGCCCTTCCCATCAATTACACTCATAAGCAAGTTCGATCTTGTGAAAAATAAGTTCAAAAAATAAATTTAGAGACCCAAATGTGGTGGGGGAGTAACTATTTTTTGACTTCAAGTATGTTATATAGAAGTTCAAACTTCTTTTGGGTAAGTGCAATACCTTGATTTATAATCTAAACTTGATTTATAAATATAATCTAAACGTGAAAACAAAAAATAGTTACTCCCCCAATAAGCAAGTGGACTCTAATTTGGTCTTTTTAGCACCTACAGTTAAGGATTGAACTTTAAAGAAAAAATAATTGCACTTACCCAAAAGAAGTTTGAACTTCTATATAACATACTTGAAGTCAAAAAATAGTTACTCCCCCACCACATTTGGGTCTCTAAATTTGTTTTTTGAACTTATTTTTCACAAGATCGAACTTGCTTATGAGTGTAATTGATGGGAATGGCACAAGTTCAAAAGTGTGTTGTACAGAAGTTCAAGCTACTTTTTGCTAAATTACAATTATATTCGTGAAAATTTCGATCTTGTGAAAAATAAGTTCGAAAAATAAATTTAGAGACCCAATTATATTTAGAGACCCAATTACTTATCATCTGCTATTGTTTTCACGTTTACATTATAAATCAAGGTATTTATTTTGTTGCATCACTGCGAGTAAAATACATTGAACAACAATTGAAAAACCATAGGACCAATAAAGGAGGTAATAAATCCACATTAGTTCAAAAGATCGAAAGAAACACAGAAACATAGAACCATAGAACCATAGGACCAAAAGGATGTAATAAATGATCAAACTTTGTTGTTAATAATCCCCATTAGTACAACATCGAAAAGACAAAGAAAATCACCCCAATGAAACTTAGTTTGGATGAGATAGCTAGTTTCACATGACTGACAAACTTTGTAATATGACAGCAGAAAATAAAGAATGACTAACTAAGGGGGAGGGATTCAAAAAAGGTTTAACTACTCTTGTTATGGGCAACTAGTGCATCAAAAAGCTATACACTTTTTCAAAAGTGCTAGGACTTGGCAATAACAAAAATATAGCCATAAAAAAGTGCTAGAACTTTAACGAATATAATTGTAATTTAGCAAAAAGTAGCTTGAACTTCTGTACAACACACTTTTGAACTAGTGCCCATTCCCATCAATTACACTCATAAGCAAGTGGACTCTAATTTGGTCTTTTTAGCACCTATAGTTAAGGATTGAACTTTAAAGAAAAAATAATTGCACTTACCCAAAAGAAGTTTGAACTTCTGTATAACATACTTGAAGTCCTAAAAAAGATGGTTTGAACTTATCCCCGAAAGTCATGGATTTTGAATTCCTTATATATTATCCGAACATCTCACACAGTAGAACACAATCTACTCTTTTCCCCAAAATATCTGAATATAAACCCTAGAACCGCAAAATTATGGAAAAAAATCCACAAAATTCATGCGCTTCTAGCAGTGGTGGTAATGCTTCATTCGGCTCATCTCAAAGCACGACTAAAATATGTAGACGACATCAACTCAAAGCCATTGTTTTTACATCATACACTGAAGAAAACCCAGGGAGGAAATTTTTGCGATGTCCGAGGAGAGAGGTATCAAAAATCAATTTTTTATACAAATATGTTTGAACTGATGTATTTTCTATTATGACATTGTATGATTTTTTGAATAACAGTCTGAAAATTGTGATTTCTTCGAGTGGATGGAGGATGAAATCCCAGCTATATACAAGCACTCTGCGGTTAGGGTTGCTAAGAAGAAGAATATTATTGAAGCTCAACTAAAGGAAAGTGTTTTGAACCACAAATTAACAGAGGAGCGGCTGACTATTATGCAAAGTAGGGTTGAACTACTTGAGGAACAAAATCAAGATTTGAAGGCGATGAACAGGGATTTATTACGGATGTTGGATCGTTCTTCAGGGCCCGCAAATCAATCTTTATATTTTGCGGCTTTTAATATGTTCATTTTCTTCATTTCCCTGGCTTTGATTTTGTGGATATTTAATTTTTCAATGCATAAGAATTATAACATGTTACCCCATTAGTGTTAGTCGTAGAGGGGAAAGTGTGGTTAATCGTACTCAACTCAATACTAATGCTTATTATGTTCTTTGATTAATTAGTCGTGCATCGTACACTTACAGTTATATTTCATTTTATTTTTATAACTCTCTTCTAAATGAAAAAATACATATAAGTTCAAGACATAAGTTTCGGTTTATGTCCCCCTCAGTTATCTTGGGTAAATTCAATCTTTTTCCATTTTTAATAATATGAGAATGTAAGTTGATAAGTTCAATATATTTTATGTGTAATTTAACAAAAATGTATTACCTAAGCCACCGTAAGTTCATTTTTTAATTCATAAGTACAAAAACATTAGTAATTCTAATTTACATTCTTCTACGACACAAGGTTTCATAAGTTTAATTTTTAATTAATAAGTTCAAAACAAGATTTGCTATGTGCTGGGCCTACTGTTGTATTTTCAAGTATAATAAATAATTTAATAATCTGAAGTCCCAATATATATAATATAGTATTTTAAATTTGTAGATGCAGTTAAAATATAATGGTCCTATTCCTATGTTTAACATCCCACGATCATAAGTACCCCAAAACTGAAACGACGCATCAACTTCTCCCAACTTTCTTAACTGTCAACTCAAATTTCTATTCACACTAAAGCATTTGCAGTAAGTAATCAAAATAAAAAGACAAACTTCCCTAGTACTCTTTCTAAGATTAAACCACCATGGCTCTTCCTGTTCAACTCCCATCAGAGATCATCCAAGAGATACTGGTGAGGATGCCTCTCAAGCCACTTGTTATGTGTAAGATCATATCGAAGGAGTGGTTTAATATAATCTCACACCCAACTTTCAAGAAAAATCACAGAGCCCAGATGAGGATTCTGAACAAAGTCCATGTACTGCTTCAACCAGAGCATTCTTTCATCCCATTACAGTACATGCTCCCAGTACACGGTGCCCCACTGAATAGGTTTGTTCATCAAGGCTCTAGACGAATCGAATACATTAGTTCTTGCAACGGTCTTGTTTTGTGCTGCAACACGGATGATGAGTTCTATCTTCTCAATCCATCCACCCAAATGCGGACATTTGTGCCGCCAGAACCCATCATTTTCCCTCAGCAAGTAAATGGTGCAAGTGTTGTTTTTGGGTTGGGATACAACGACCGTAATAATGATTATCTTGTTCTCAGGATTTCGATGTTCCATTCGTTGGTTGAGCGAACAGAGGTAAAGATCTATTCCAGGAATGAGTCTCAGTGGAGGGACCTTGGTCCGCATCCCCACTCTCGAATCGTAACTTCTCCAAGTGTATATGCCAATGGTTGTATCCATTGGATGCTTTATACGGGGAACATATTAGTGTTCAATTTGGATGAAAATAAATATTATCTCATTCCTTTGCCAGAGTCCATCAGCCGCAGCGAAAGGTATTATCATTTGTCAGCCCTAAACAACGAAAAATTGGCATTAAACTTGTGGCTTTATTCTCCAAATGAACCTATTGATATTTGTATTTTGCAAAATTACAATTGTCCTAACTCCTGGATGAGGTATCATGTCTCTCTAGATGTCCCAATTTCTCTACGTCGTCCCATTAATTTCCAGCCTATCTACCTCGTGGAACCGAAGAGGGATAAGCTTGTGTTTAGGCTAAACCCTATGGGTGTATATGGCTACTGGGATTTTCGACTAGAGAGATTTTTCTTTACTGATGATCGACCAATAACATATGTTTCAGCATTTGTCTTCACATATGTTGAAACTTTCGATTAACAATGGATGTTGTGTGTTTTTGGGATGCGAACATTTGATGGGCCTATATATCTTTGAAGAACATTCCCTTAGGTGCACATGTATGTTGTAGAATATTTTGTATTAGGGATGCTAAACCTGGTTTGTTGCCATATATTTTTTGTATCTATTATATTGGTGAATATCTGGACTTTTGGATTATTCAGGTTGGCTGAATCATTAATGGGGAATATCTAGTTTGTTTGATAAGTTCAAGAATTGGAATGTCTTGGAATATTTGTTTGTTTGTTCGAAGGATGTACGATTAATGGGAAGATCTAGTCCTTTTTATGTAAATAATATGTTCTTGAACTTTTATATTTGGTGTATCATGTGCCCACTTTATCTATTTTCACTGATCAATAATACATAATCACATATTTTTTTGGAACAATAAAAAATAATTAACGTGTCATAAGAAACTTTTGAACTTAACATATGTTTGTTATTAACTTGCCGCCAATCCTGGCAGCCCTACAGGACAAATTTTGGACTTCAATTTTTATTAAATATCCCTTTTTTCAGAGATATTGTACTTTAATACATTCCATACATCAAGTTCTTTGCACTTTACCATTGACCCAAAACACATTTTATATTACATCCAGTATATAAACCTACTGTATTTTTCTTGAACTTTTGAATATAATAATTGAACTTATCAATCAATTTTTTGGAACATCCTCTTTTTTCAGAGTTATTGGACTAAATACATCCCCTATAACAAGTACTAGAATTTTACCAGTGACCAAAACACATATATATTCGCATCAAGTATAAAACCTTTTGTCTTTCTTGAACTTTCGAATATAAGAAATGAACTTATCAAGCATTTTTTTAATCTTCATTTTTTTCTGAGTTATTGGACTTAATACATCCCCTATAACAAGTTGTTAGTCTTTACCATTGATCAAAACACATTTATATTTTTACATCAAGTATAAAACATTCTGTCTTTCTTGAACTTTCGAATATAAGAATTGAACTTATCAAGTATTTCTTATATACCCTTTTTTCAGAGATCTTGGATTTTTTTTCATACCGTATAACATCTTGTACTTCACAATATCAAAAACACATTAACATTACATCAAGTATAAAACATACTGTTTTCTTAAACTTTTGAATACAAGAATTTAACTCAACAAGTATAGATATATAAATTGCTCTCCCCTGACATTGAACTTAATACATTCCATATACATTTTTACAATATAAATAAATTTCATAACTCATCATGAACTGATAAATTAAAGCATGTCTTCATCAAAATAGGTACATAAAATACATCAAGTAGAGATGCTAAAAATATTCAAACGTTGGACTTGCACAGAAACATAACAACAGGTGCCTCAGACCCAGTTCATCATTGAACTAAAAAAAAACCCAAAAAAGTTCATGGATGAACTTAATAAACCCAAAAAAATTAAGCCACATACATCATATGACAGCTCAAACAACACAAACAAGTACCACTATGTCATCAAACACACAACTCCGTCACAGCAGTGTTGTCTAGAAAACACTTCACCATTTTTTAGCGATATTCTGCGGACGCTTCATGTGAAAAGTAAAAGAGGTCGCTTTGCTTATTCAGTAAAATGTTCTCTATGGTGTAGCACATAACAACACCACAATCAACTGAAGTTGCCACCTGCTCAGGACACATGCCTATACTAGGGGTACTCCTCCCTATCCTCAACAATGGATGATCGCGATTCGTTACAGAAAAATATTCTTTCAGTCTTCTCTCCACATATTCAACCTGGGAAAAAAAACACACATTCATTTGTTTAAAAGATGATTGTAGGTTTTTAAAATAAAATTGTAAACACAAAAAACGACCCTTATTGTTGTAAGCACCCCTTACCACATCTAACGATCTAACAAAGTGCACGTCACGCCCATTTCTCCTTGGACGAAGTGAGTTATAAAAAACCCATTTACAAGTTTCCAAGTCAAACTTCAACATTGTCCAGTGGTCCCCCGAAGACCTTGAATTTTTACCCATACCTCGAGAATTTAGGGGGAACACCAGGATATCCTTTACACCAACATTCTTAAGCGGCCCATTCATAAGTGTTTCAACTAAGACATGTGTATAACTCAACTGGTTCTTAATCAAATCCTGACAATTTAAGCAATTTTTAGTCAATAATAGGCATGTAACTAAATTACGGAAGCACCACTGAAAAAATATAACACAGTTTTTTGCATTTTTATCACCTTTTTTGGAACTTATGGCTCTTGAATGCTTATACCTTTTTTTCCCGAATGATGCAAAAACCAATAAATTCATTGACAGAGTAATCTAATTCGGCAATCGACAGAGTTAGCTAATTCGGAAAGTTCAAAATAATAGCAGATGATATTTTTCTTTTACCTTATTTTTTGTTTAATAATTGTTCTACAAATGAAATAATTCTTGAACTTATTAAAAAATTCTTGAACTTATTGTTTAACAAATGAGCAGGGGAGAAAAAACTTGCACTTAATCCATAATTGAACTTTAATGAAAAACACATACCCAACTTTGTGCTGTGAACACAACCACTTTCTTATCTACCCTTCGGCTGGAGTATACACTCATCACCATTTCCACCCACGAATCAACCACCTGTTTTTAAAATAGTCAGTTGTTCAGAAAAACAATTGCATTTGGGTAAAATCTACACATCTAAAACAATAAGCTGATTAGTTACCGGTGAAGAAATCCTATCGTGATGCAGAACAGCAAGCAGATCGGCCATTGTAATTTGCGAGAATGCATTCTTCCCAGTCCAACAGATTGCACTTAAACATTTTTTCCAAACAACGAAAAATGAGACTTTTTTTTACAAAGCATTTTGCTGTTTTTAAAGTTAACATATGAACAATAATGCAATAAGAATTGACAGTTTAAGACAGCCATTAAATTGATCATGGATAGTACCTATTTTTGAATACTTACTCTTTGCCGTTTTCTTCCCAAATGTCGGTTATCACATCCTTTATGTGTTGTGGTGTTTTCTTTACTGCACCTTTAGATAAATCCCATCTGTACACAGGAACCTTCGTTGTCTAATCTCCATTGCTTTGAAATCAGCCACTGCTGAATCCGGACTTAACTCAATTGGCTTTCTTTCATCTGCCTCTGTCCTCTTCTTTACTCTCTTCACCATCGTGCTTGGATCGGGATAACGTCTAGTTCTTTTTGTTTTTGCACAGGGAGTATTCTCGCACCCACTTAAACCTTTTTCTGCAACAGCAGTACCCTCACAGGGAGTATTCAAGCACCCACTTAAAACTTTTTCTGCTACATCAGTTACTTCAGAGCATCTAGATTGTCCACCAACGTATGGAACAATTGCGTACAAGAATTCATCTGACTCGCGCCTCTCATCATGTTCTGACCTCTTGTTATTTCCACAAATTTTTTGCTCAATGAGCTCTACCTGCCTTAAAGTGTCGGGATGCTCACAAAACTGTGTGCTTGTCAACTCATACTCATCGCAATCAATGCGATCCCCTCCCTCTGTCACATCAAATAACCCATTCTGCTCCACGCATCCTTTACCCAAATCTTGCCCCAGAATACCATCTAATGCGCCCCCTCCTTTCTCGTGAGCATTTTCATCCTTTCAAGCAGGTCACGCTCACGCGATGCACTCAATGTTTTTAACTTAACTATTTCTTCATCATTTTTTGAAATCTCAACAATCATCTTACCTTCAATATCCTTCACGCTTCTTTTCAAAAAATCTATCTCCTTATTACTTACCATTATTATGCTCCTGAGTTCATCCAATTGCAGTAGCAGATTCATGTTCTCCTTCAACAACACCGAACGTTCCCCACAGAGATGTTCTATGACACCTTCCCCGTCTCCAAAAACCAGACCTTCATCAACACCAATCTGACGTGGTCGCATTTCTGCTGTCAATTTCAAATCAAAAGAAGGAGGGGATACTGGGTTCACGAATCCTCTAAAATCTGATGCCCGATCGGGTGCTTCAACATTTTCATTGCACATCTCTCCACCAGCTGCTGCAATAGCATCCCCTATAGTTGCACACCCTCCACATTCAATTGATTGTATCAATGCATCTTGATCTATCTGCTCAATTATCATTCCAAGATCGACTGTTACCCCAAAGTATTCTTCGTTGTTCTCATGATCATCGTTGTCTCCATGTGTAGATGGGCCGGTTGTTTCCTCATTAATGCCATAGCACATACCACCTCCAGATTCCATATCACACCCATCTTCAGAAATTTCATCCAAACTTTTAAACATTTCCATCTCTTGAGAATTGGGGGTCAACTCCAACAAATGCACCTACAATACCCCAATTAAGAACATTAGAAAGAACATTAGAAATATGGTCAACAGGCTACAAAATTGAGCAAAAAATAAACTTACATATCTTTTTTTGGGATTAACCAAGTTAATTTTGCACAGCCTGTTTTTTAAACTTTTCAAGTCCCACTTCAAGAACCTTGGAAAGGCATTTTCATTCTCTTCATCAATCAGAGAAACATGCTCACATAACCAATACTGAAACAAAAGACAGCTATTAATATCTGTACTAAATTGTTAACAAAAAAAAAATGAAAAGAATGAAGTTAGCATGAGTTGAATAACATAATTTACCGGTAAAATCATAGCACAGCCTCCAGCCAACAAATTTGTACTCCCCCTTACGTGGTTAACAAAAAAGGAGGATATGTATCCACTCCAATTGTATTCGTTCACCCTTGCCAAATTTTCCAAATACACCGACAAATGAAATGATACTGAACCATTCAATCCTGGGGCCAGGAGGGCTGCCATTAGATAGCAGTGAGTTAGACGAACGACATCTTGGATACTAGTTTCATCGTCCTTTTCAATCACATTCAACAACTTCCTATAAATAAAGTGCTTGTACAGAAAGAATTGGCCCTTTCCTTTCTGCATGTCAGGCCCAAAGCAACGGTCAATCCAGGGTGGTATTGCATACGAACACGGTGTCTGTACTGGAATACAAACATTACCCCCACCTACCCCAAATATTAGTTGGACATCCAGCTCTGAGATTTTAAACTCATGCCCTCATATAACAAAGCTTTCTGTGTAAACATTGAAAGTACGCATTATGTCTTGTATATCCTTTTCAGACTTATGGCATCTACTCTTAAAACCCTGATAATTAGTTTTCAAAAAAGCATCAATTAGTAACCAGAAGGGACCCTTTCTCATCTCCTTCAGATGCTTCTCTCTGAAGTTAACCTTTTTCAGTTCTTTCATTGCACTTTTCAAGTTACTTCTATAATAGGTGGTGTTCGACTTCACTTTAACATTTCCTAGAACATCAAACAGTATACAATAAATATTAATGCTCCACATATAGTGGTGAGAACCAATTGTTCTTTGGAAATTAAAAGTTCAGCATGCTTACTAAATGGATTTGTTGGCTTTATTTGTGATTTATTGGTCTTCCCTTCAATTAGCAGATAAAATAAGTGTATATCAGTATGCAACTATATGGAGTTTGGTGTAAAACAAAATCAAAATAATTCGATGTACATACCACTGTTGGACCATTTCGTTCTTCTAGACTTGTTGTCTTCACTTGTATCAATTTCAGGATCCCCCACATTTTGATAGTAGGTATCTGATTAATACCAGAACAAATTTAGAGGCAAAATTTCAGTGAACATAGAGTTTTTTAAGTAAGAACGCTGCAATTATCATGAATCAACCCAATTTGTTTCATATGTTCAAAGATGACACACCATTTGACCTGCTGTACTTAGCCTTTTTCCTTAAGCCTCCACGTTTGCGCCCGCCACTCACAATTGTATCTGAGTCTGTTGTTATCACAATAGAAACAAGCCATGTGTTGACCCCAAATTGTCATTTTAAAAGAATAAAGGTTAAAAATTAAGTTTTTTTTTAGGAATACCTTGCTCGGTGGATGCCATCACGTCCCCAATTTTCCTCTTACCTGTTATGTTTCAATAAAAGCGCAAAAAACGACTTACACAAGCTATTCAGTGTTTTCAAGGCATGTGTTTTATGAAAAAAATCGATAACAAACAAATCCCCCCTTAATGTTAACATTCAAACATAAATTACTTGAAACAAATCTGTACAATACACCCCCCCAAACATTGTACCAAGATATACACCTATACTAATATCTTAAGGGTACATTCTGATTTCAGAATCGACCAACGAAATCCACATGCAAACTCACAACACAATACCTATGCGGTTAAAATTATGAAAATATTGTAGAGGATATACCTTGAGTCACTTTATCTCCAGAAGATTCTACTATTCTAGCCCTTTTACGACATACACCTTTCCCCTTTAGTAGCGTTTTCATCCTTCTCGTCTGTCTTTCAACGCCCAACTCACTACGAAGCTTTCTTGGCATTTTTATAGCCAATGTATAGTAAAATCTGTGTTAAAATCACGATCAAAGCAAACAAAAAATCATATGCTCTTAGATACAGTACCCCTTGCTTGAAAAAAATGGGTTATAATCCCGAATAAAGCCGAGAACAATACCTTGCTTGAAAAAGATACAGTCGGAAGCCAGGTGAAGAGACAACAACTTTTCCAAATTTGAAAATGAATTTCGAAACCGGTAAATGAACTAAAAAGCAGCCTCCTCCATGATTGCGGTTTCCGAGTAAGCGAAAAAGGTTGATTTGATAGTAGACAGGAGGGGGGTGGAACGCGGGAGGGGGGGGTGGGAAGGCGGGAGGGGGATGGGGATGGGGTTGAGGGAAATATAGGGGCAATCTTGAAAATAAGAACCAACTTTTGTTGTTGAGTGTAATTAATGGAAGGGGCACAAGTTTTAAGCAATTGGACCTTATAGAATGTACCCTTAAGTAAGTTACCCTTCATTCTTCAAGACACGAATTAATGGCTTTTCTTATCGGTTCATTCTCGTTGTTATGACTCTTCTTATGAGAAAAGTAATGGCTGCTGATAGATATGGAGCATTAATCTCTTTTTAGAGTTCTTCTGGTTTATAATCTATGCTTATATAATTTTCCATCAAACAATGAAAATTTGAGTATTCACTACTCACGTTTTTAAGATCCATTTCTTGTGATCTCTCACTCCATAACTGCCATGTTTTACATTATCCAAACGTGAGTGATTTAACTACGAAAAGTTTTTTCTCTAAAAAACTGCTAATATTTACATCTTTATAAGTACTCAATTGGAGCAGTTTATTTTTCACAGTGAATTGGAAGTAGAAGTTGAAGATTGTTATTGCTCTGCAATAGTGGTGATTTTTTTAAATTCTGCTGAGTTAGAAATATATTTCTGCAATCTCAATATCTCCATTATTATATTATACTTCTTCTATACAAATGTGATGTTTTCCTACTCCCTCTCCCTATGCTCTGCAATGTAAGTAGCCGCGGCGCTGATTTCTTTTAGGAATTTGGAACCATATGTCAAGAAGATTTTTTTTTTCTTTTACTGAAAATGAAGAATAATACTTAATGGTGGTAAAAATGTAAATTGTCCAGTAGTATTGAGGGTAAAAGCGACTTTTTAAAAAGAATCAATATGTTTATTAAATCTAGCAAATGAACTATAGAATATAGCACTTTGTCTACCAAACAATATATATATACATAAAACTTGTCTAATGAATCAAAGTTTAAATTATTTTATCGTATCATATACATGCTACCAAACGAGTCGTTACTTTATTGATTACTTATATTTCCTCACTTCTGTATTCCAAACCAATAACAATTCGTTATTCACTTCTATTTTAAAATTGAGAAGCAAGGCAATTAAGGACTAGGTGGCTTAGCCCACTTGGCCACTGGGTTCCTCATTTTAGTGAGTGACCCAGGTTCGATTCCATTTAGGAACGAATTAAGGGAGTTATAAGGTATGTTGGAGAATTCGATTTCCTTTGAGAACGAATTAAGGAGTTGTGGCTAGGAGAATTCTTGGAGTGCTTGGGGGTTTAGTGAATTAACTTCTAACTATTAACATTTACCGATAAAAAAAATACAATTAAGGGACAATTCTTCTCCTCCAACATATCACTTGACATGGATCATCTCCATTTCGTTGTGTAAATTCCGGAGAGCGATAGACACAATACATGAATTTCACTTATTATATATTGATCTCATTCATTTATATTCACTTGTTATTTTATTCATGTGTTTATCTCTCCCCAAAATTTAAAAGAAAAAAAAAACACAAACAAAATTGGGGCATAGATGAAAATATTCATTGCAAATAATTTGAACCAGCGCTCCTAAAAAGTGAAGTAATACAATTTTTTCTGTAGTACTCTCTCCGTCCCAGTTTTGTTTTCCCGTTTGACTGTGCGCGGAGTTTAATGCGAGGGTTAAATTTTAATATTTAAATGAATAAATTAGTATTGAGATTGATGAATGGTGAATAAAATAATATTGAGAATGGTGAATGGTGAATACAATATTATTTAAATGAATAAAGTAGTTTCCATTTTAAGGATGAAAAAATAAAATTGGGACGGACTTGTTTGACAAATGAGAAAACAAAATTGGGACGAGACTAAAATAGTATAATCTCAATTTAAAAAGAAAAAAGAAATTGGATTACACGTGGATAGCACCTATCTGTTAATACAGTCAGCCTCCAGCGGAGTTGCTAAAAACCTCGCTCGAACCAAAACCGCCGCTGTTTGTGTACTTTGTTTACACTTTCGAGTTTCGACTTCTCTTCTCATTCATTTTTGGGGGATTTTGATCTGTTAACACGGTTGATTCTTCGTCTTCAACATCAAATCCTGACCCAGGATTAATATTCTAGGTTTGTATTTGTTGCAAAGATGAGGGCTAAAGTAGTGGTGTTCCCAATCAAAGGAAGAAATTGGTGTTTTAGCCGATCGATTGATCCTTCTGCGTCTGCCGCTCTATCATCCAACACTCCGTCGACATTCAAAGAACTTTGGAACAGAATCTCTTCTTCATCTTCTGGAAACAGCCAAGGCTCGTCCGAATCGCCACTTGAACTTACCGTCGATTTCGCTTCAAACAAGGTATTTTCGTGCACTTGTTGATGAGTAATGCTTATGGTGTTGTGTTTATATTGATTTGCATCAAATGGTGTCAATTATATGATTAATTTGTTGATGTTCGACGGGAAAGAGGTAATTAGACGTGCCTTCGCATTGTATGAAAATGTACCCCCTCTCTTGCTTCCCTTTGAGTAATATAACTTGCATTTGTTTTTTTGTATTGGTAATGAGTAAATATGTGAAGAGATACGTTAAATGATCATTGTCGTTCGAATTAATGAGGAACATTTCTTGTTTTTGGCTATGCTCTTGATTAAAAACACAGTTTTTGTTGCTTACCGATGACTAGTGTGTGAAGGATTGGTCTTCATTATATTCGAAAGGATTTTGTTTGTCTCTTTTGTTAGTGAGTATTAGTTGTTTTGATTTTGAAGTTTGGGTACAAAATCCCAGGCTAGTTCTTGGCATTTAGTATGTTTTTATACCTGTTACTTGGAGCTGTTGTTTTTGGCTATAGCAGTATTGTGTTGTTCTTCGTGTTTCTGTTACTTGGAGTGTTGTGTTAGGTGATTGTCCTATTCTGTTCTGTAAACTTTGTAAACTTACTGCTGTGAGGCAATGCTCATGCCTCAAAAGACCTTTCTTTAATAAAGTTTTCTATTTATTGATAAAAAAAAGTATTATGAGACCCGTTTGTACATGAAAATTCCATACCCTTTGTTAATAAATGTGTGAAAGACAGGTCGTATGGCTTGTGGATGGCTAATATGAGTCAGTGCATACAAATATATGTCTTAATACATTCAGTTCCTTCATGTTAATATTGAGTAATTTGAGAAAGATTAGGTTTGTTACGTCTTACGTGTATATATAGCTTTTGAATGACTAACTCGAAATTGATCTATTCTCTATAGATGTAAATAATGGATGAATAATTTATGCTTACGCTTTACTTGAAAATCTACACTTTCTCTTGTTTATAGCTTGTGAATGAATCCCTGATGACCTGTGCTCTCACATCATATTATTGACTAATAGATTGCTAGGTTTCGTGTATATTAATGTAATTGCTAGCGTTGATCATTTTGTAGATGAATAAAGCTTGGAGTAATCTGGAGAAGGCGCCCCAAGGGTCGATTAAGAACAAGATTCATGGGTATATTTACATAAGCATGGCATTATTGTTTGTCATTTATTTGAGATTTAATTTGTCATTGTATAATTCTCTGTACAATTATGAAAAAGAATGCCTTCTTAATGCTTTTGAACATTAACTAATAATTCTTACGTGTAGGTTGGGACTGAAGCTGTTGTCACGTGTTAAGCCGTCAGAAATATTCTTCAAATCTATCCCAAAGGAGATTGATAGATTGGATATTTTATATCCATCAAGGTAATCTGATCTCATACCATGCATGATTTTGAACCTTTTGGGTTTATATTTCCCTTATTTTATATAATCTGATGCTGGATTAAAAAGATGCATATTATCAGCTGTATATCTCGCAAGAAACTGTTAAGTAAGACATTCTTTGAAACATTCCTTCATTAGAATGACAATAATTTCTAACTTGATGTCATAACTCATAAGTTAATATTATGAGAATAAGAGATGAAACGGATAAGTATATTACTTATGTTTATGGTTATTGAAATTATTAGAGATGAAATGCATATGTATATTACTTATGTTTATGGTTATTGAAACTATGTTTCCATACATGTTCTCCATTCATGACTGAACATGAGGAAATTCCATGCTCTTCCACTCTCTCAAATCCAATATTAAAATAATGCAGGAAGGAATTAAAAATCACAATAAATTTACTCACCATCTTTCTACACTATAATGCATGGTAATACATTAATTGAGCTAAAGTTAATAAGGAAATAATGCTATCTAGCAATTCTTAGAATTCAGCTTTCGAGTAACCAGAAATTTTTTGGGCAAACAGGATTAACATACTGGAATATCATAATGATATGTGGTTATTACATTTCTATTTTTTTGATGATTCATCTCGTGTAAATTTTGCTTCAACATGTTGCAGTTTGAATCCACGACTTGTTCGTCGAAGACTCCGACATATAGCATTCAGGTAACTTTATGTTATCGTCTATTGATGGTTTTGCATTCTTGATTGTTGGTCATCATTTTCACTTTCAGAATTGCCTTATACTTAATGTGTCTTTGTTGTTCAAAGTCAAGAGTATTACAAATATGCGACATGTAACGACCTATTAGTGTCCTACATTGAAGATGATGATGGATTTGAAATATATATAATCAATTCCTTAGGTAATTGTTTGGATTTCAAATGCATCACTTTCATTTTGAACTAATTTATAGGGATTTAGGTCAAATACCTTAATGTTGCTCTCTGTGAATGTGAACTCCCATCAGCATTTATCATGTTCAGTTGTGATTTCCTGTATAATTTTCAGGGGATCAGAAATTCACAAGAAATACTTCTATGGGTCAGCCATCTTGTTGCCTCTGACATCGTTTTTCATGGTATGTATTCGCACCTAACAACAGATATCGAGTTTTTCTTCTGCTCTATTTCCCATAGTCAGTTTATATTTCCCTAAACTTCCATCATTTTTTTTTTCTACGTGAACTCTGGAAAACGTATACAGGTTCTTCCTTTGCCCAACATTCCATTCTTTTGGGTCTTGTTCCGTACATACTCTCACTGGAGAGCTTCACAGGTCAGCGAAAACATTTATGAAGATTATTATTCGAATAGATCACTAATAAACTAACAATGTCTCAAAATTATTCTCTCGAGACAACATTGCTAGAGTTTGTAAAAACTAATAAATAATGGGTCATCTTTTGCCTTTCAGGGAAGTGAAAAGCTTCTTCAATTAGTGAGTGATGCTTCCTGTCAACCACAACCATTCGATCAAACAGCCAAAGACGAAGAGAGTTCCAAACTTATTTCTGATAAAAATGGTGAAAATTCCACTTCTCCATGGGTAAGAAATTTCAACTGTGCTGAACAAGTTAGAATAATAAACGATGAAAACCAAATAAATTTTTGTTCATTCTTGATTTTTCATATTTAACACTCATTTTGTAGCCTCCAGTACCTCATACAAGTCTGTTGCCTTATTTTGCAATTAGGTTCTCCAACCATCAGAGGAACTGAATAAGCTTCTGCAACTAAAGAATGGGGACGATGCTCTGAGTGAGACTGCAATATTGAAGATTTGCCAGGAACTCTATTTGAACCCTGTGGATGTGAAGAAATACAGAGATTTGATGTAGTGTCACTAGTTTAGTTAGTTCTTTCTGTTGCTTTCGAGTTCACTAATTAGATTCATTCTTGCAGAAATTTTGGCTAGTTACTGTCTTTTCTGGCTAGAATCAACAGAACCTGTATATGTTTTCAGAGCAAGCAATAAAAAATGCTTGATTAATTCTAGCATCATTACACTTGTTATTCATTTTACCTGGTGGAATTTAAAGTGGAACACCAAAATGATTATTTGTGAATGATAGGTACAAAATGTGCATGAAGAAACGTCTAATGATTTAAAGATCCGAGTTCCTGGTTTATTGAATTGACTTTATTGTTTTTTTCATCGGTATAGTTGTAACTCGAACCTATAACATACACATCATCACTCATACTACTGTGATTGTAATATATAAATCAGGTATGATAAATTTCATGTCTATATATCTAAGAAATACCTACAAAGATGTGTACAGAATACATTTTAACATCATGTACCATCAAACATAACTGTAAAGTATAAGTTAATGTTTATATCTATCATACAGCCTTCAATGATTGAAAATATTTTTTTCTTAATAGATTTTAGCTGGCTTAATTAAAACTTCTAAAAATTTTAGAAGAAAGGAAGATACATATTTCCACGTTAAAAGCAAAAGGAAGAAACAAAGGAAAAGACATATATATACCCATCTTGGCAACAAGCCACTGTTAACCCCTGTGGTTTGATTTGATGATATGGACACAGTTTCCCGTGTGAATCCCAATTTTTCATCGGTATTTGTTTCGTTCAAATAATATTATTACAGTTTTTTGTTTGTCATTGGGATGTTAATTTCTGTCTACTTAAGTTTAGTGCTCTAATAAGCGGTTACTTAGGCGAAATATCACTGAATAATAAAAAAGATAAAAAAAATGTTTTCTAAACATTGTCCCAAAAAGGGTTATTTCTACACTACACAACAGGGCAGAGCACAGCACAGTACAACACAGTTATGGAGTGGTGTACCACCTATTTTAATATATTGTACTGCCTTTAGTGTAGGGTAGAAAATTTCTAAATAAGACACGCGTTTCGTTTGTGGTAATTTATAACAAAATTATTACGTCTTACACACAAAAAAGACTAAAGAGGTCTTCAGCTTTGTATGTTATGAGAATAAAAGCTGATTAATAAAAAAAATTATCAATCTTTCTTCTAAATTAGAGTGTTAAAACTACTTGTGTAATCGCACCTTCCTCCAACATATGTTGGGGCATAGGAGATAAATACAAATTAATTCTCATTTTTATTGAAAATTTTGAAAAAAAAAATAATAATATTCCCTCTATTCCATACCCTTTACAATTTTTTAGAAAAAAAGAGTATGTGAGTGTGAGTGTGAGGTTTAGTAAAATAATATTTTATTGACTTTTGTGCGAGAAAATTATTTCTATTTTAGGGGTGTGAAGAATGTTGTGGGATGAACGAAAAAAAAAAGTGAAATATTATATAGGACAGAGGGAATAATTAAAAATAAAATTCTGAGAAATATAAAAATTGAATATTCGCGGTTAAAAAAAGTATTTCGGTACTTTTAATCATTTAATAATTTGGGGATTAGATATTGCGTGGGATCATCTTACGGTAAAACGGGACATAAATTTCGTTAATATTTTGGAATAAATGTCTATTAATTTGTGGATGATAGTTGAAGATGGAGCAGATCCGAGAATGAAAGATATTCAACAAAAGGTGCCTACGAATAGCTAATGAAACAAAAGTTCACCAATCGGGACACGGAGAAGGAAGAATTCAAGGTGGCGTAGAACAAATGGGTACCTAACAAAGTTCGAGTTCATGTTTGGCGGGTCATCTGGGGAAGTTTCCCACGACGACAAAGCTTCAAAGTAAAACCAGTCTTCCTAACAATGCGGATTTGAATTGTGCATTTTGCAAAAGAGAACAAGAGATGATAAAACATATCCTATTTGAGCGTGAATTCTCGAATTGTATTTGGATAGAGTGTGTGAAAAGGATGAGATTGGAAATAATTTTATCCTCAAATCCGTTGAGTAGTTTATTATTGTTTAGTAAATTTTTGTACGGAAAAAAGGGTAAACTATTAGTTGTATGCGTTCAAAGAATAGATATTTTGAGAAACAAGAAATGAAATTATTTTTCGTGGGGAGCATTTCAAGTTTCATAAGTTGATGGAGGACATCAAAGTACTTATTTGGAGTTGGGTTGGGGAGAAAAAACCGAGTAGGAAAATAGGCTTCTCAAGGTGGACACTTTGTCCAAAAATCATAACTAGTATTGGAATAGAAAATTTATAACTGTATTCACTTTGAGTATCATTTGTACCTAGATATGAATGAATTTTAATTTTTCAAAATAAAAATTATATTTGTTTGGAGGACAATAAAATGCAATATTCCTTTATTAATTGATGTAATTATATTGTACAATAAATACGCCTAAAATTTGGAGTATATATATAATCAAGATTGTTTTCAGAGTCAAATATTTGTTGCAAGAACCCGCGAAAGCCAACAGCATTCTCCGAACCGTAATCAACAATGGAAGCTCCAATCGGCGTTCTCCAGCTCCGCCCGCTGTCGACCTATCTCCAACAGGAGCTTTCCAAACGATACACTCTTTTCAAGTACTGGCAAGTGCCGCCGCATCTCCGCCGCGAGTTCCTCGGAGAACACGCTGATTCAATCAATGCAGTGGTGGTGAACGGCGTCCAAGGCGCCGATGCCGATTTAATCGACGCGCTGCCGCGTCTGAAGATCGTCGCTAGCCACAGCTCGGGGCTCGATAAAATCGATTTAGACAAGTGCAGGGAGAAGGGCATAAAGGTAACTTACACTCCCGACGCTTTGACGAATGAGGTCGCGGATATGGCGGTTTTGCTGACGTTGGCGACTTTGCGGCGGATTCCGGTGGCGGATCGGTACGTGAGGAGTGGTGAGTGGAAGAATGGCGACTTCAAGTTAACGACGAAGGTGAAATTTCTTATTTAGATACTTTCAATGTGCTGTTTGGGAAATTTAAATTTGGGGATTTCCTTTTTTTCTCGTCTATATATTTGGAATATCTTGTTTCAAAATATGGAAACCTCTGATTGGATGCTGCTGAATTTTGACTGATCATTACTCATATGAGATAGTATCGTGCTCAATCAATGGATTTTTTTTTTCTCCTTTTAGGATTAGGACTATGGTTTGTTCAATATTTTGACTGTGAAATGAGTTAATGAGCTCAGCTGCATTTTGTTATTAAAATCATAATCCTTTGTTGAAGAAGTAAACCATTATCTTCCTCAAATCTTTTTGATAAGTTGTAACCACACCAGTGTTAAAAGTTGATCTTATTGGAAAGCAGATATGAGAATTGAACTATAGATTCAAGTGAATTAATTCAATGGAATGTATCGGTGTTCTAGATGAGCCAGTTAATGTTGGGATGATTCTAGTTGGTCTAAACAGCATTTCACAAAAAAATTCTACTTAGGCTGTTAGGCATATAATCTTGTTTGGAAAGTAGGCATTGTGATTCTTGATTTTACATCACCATATCCTGTTATGTTTTACACCACTCTTCAGTTCAGTGGCAAATCAGTTGGCATCATCGGATTGGGAAGGATCGGGTCAGCCATAGCTAGGAGAGTCGAAGCTTTTGGCTGTTCAATCGGTTACTACTCTCGTTCACAAAAACCTAGTTCAAAATACAGATACTATTCTTCTGTCATTGACTTGGCCACAAACTCTGAAATCCTCATTGTGGCATGTGCATTAACGCCCGAAACTCACCACATTGTCAACCGGGAAGTCATCGATGCTTTAGGCAGAAATGGGGTCATTGTCAACATAGCAAGAGGGTCCCACATCGATCAACCTGAGTTGATCTCAGCTCTTGTGGAAGGCCGGCTGGGTGGAGCTGGGCTCGACGTGCTGGAACACGAGCCTGAAGTACCAGACTCCTTTGCTGGGCTCGATAATGTTGTCTTCTCACCACATGCCGGAACTGGTACATTTGAAACTCGTAAGACGATGGCGGACCTCGTTGTTGGAAACTTGGAGGCGCATTTTGCAAACAAACCGTTGCTTACTCCAGTTATTTGAAGGTGTGTTTATCAGCTGCAGTTTTATTTAATAAAGCTTCTACCTAAATCTGTCTCCATTGTTTTGATGATATATTGCATTTATCATCAATGAGAAATGTCACACTTGTATACTATTTTTGTAACTTTTCTTGCGCCTTTGCTTTGAAAAAGGGTATTCTTGGTCAAAATCAGCAACAAAGAATACCTTTTTCAACCACTCACCCTATGGTGATCATGATTCATGATGGAGGAGGGCCACACCCCCTTGAATTTTAACACAAAATGAAATTATGATATAAAAACTTTCGCCACAAAATTCTAAGTCCGTCATTATGAGTGATATTTTTTAGCTTATTTTATCCTCGTTATAGGTTTATTTTTTGTAATAATTAAATGTAGTCTTGAGTTGTTAGAGGCTTACCAAACTTTATATTTTAAGATATCTGCTGACAATGCAATTAGTTGTCCCCCTTGATATTTTAAGCAGCTATTATAGCAATATTCTACTCTTTGCCAAAATACAGTTCATTATTTTGTAGAGGGCCTTGGTTTCTTTATTTAAAAAAATCTTAGCCAGCTAAGATGCTGGAAGGCACCTTCTTGAAACAATGGTCCTTAATAGAGATTCTCATCTTAGGTAGGATTGCAAGAGATGAAGATTGCAGTTTTTGAGGAGCTTACACACAGCATTGAAATTTTCTTCTTGTCTTGATAAAACTTACATCATATCGAATCTTGATGATCGATATATCAGCAACTTTTATTGCCAAAATATAAACTACATTGTAATAGTTGTTAGTAAATTGCAAGAGAACTATGCTGATAATAAAATTTTCATTAACTTTTAAGATTTTCCAGATTGTTTGATTACTCACAAACAAGTCATCAGTACATCATATTTGACATTTGTACATCCTAAACTTGTACATTAGGAGCATTTCTTCATTAACATTAGAAAGAAAAAGAAAGGGGGTGAAAATCAATACCCATTTTTTCCTCATTTCTACAGTCCTAAAAGTGGCACATCCCCATGGAGAACAAAAGTACACCTATGAGATATGTTCAGATCACCTTCTCGCTCTTCAATCTTCTCTCACTAGATATTCCTATTGATCAAGAAGAAGCTCCCTTGAAGATGAGAAAGTTGAGAGTCTCCAGTGTAAAATATATGAAACTCCCTTTACTGTGTGTGAAAAAACACCCAAAGTTGGATCCCACCACACACTGCCATCCATTCCCATACTTCCTGTCAAATTCCTGCCCATACATAAACCTCAACTTTAACTACTAAATATCCATCTCATAATTAAATCTTGAAACTAACATCAAGACAGAGAGAGGTAGAGAGAGAAAGAAGAGAGAGATCTCACTTTCTTGATGTGGGCAGCAATGGATTTACAGTCAAGAACATCATATACATCCAAAGCTTGAGAAGCAGAAGCCATTGCTTGAATCTGCATCTTTAATGGCATGTCTGTATCCTCTATCAAAGCTTTCCCTTCCAACATCTTTGATTTCTGGGGTTGCTCTTTTGCTCTCTTTAATTGCAAAAAAAAGTGATTTTTTAGATGATTAATATAGGGAGGGAGAGAGAGTAGAGAGAGAGAGGGGAAGATGAGTGCTTGCCATGATATGCCTTGTAAGCATGTATATATGTGTAAGATATGGGTGTTTACCATGTGTAGAGGTGTCATTTGACATGGATTCAGTCTTTGGGATGGACACAGTCTAATTTCTTTAATTTTTGTGTCCTTTCTCTCCTCACTTTAAGGACTATTTATCTTTATTTTCTATTCTTGGACTCCTTTTCTGCGTCATGCTAAAGAGGATAACGATGTTACTGAAAAGTTAAAATAGAAAATTTTAAAAGGATAACGATGTTAAAGATAAAGCTGGTGAGGCCTATAATTTTTCTTTCCTTTTTTTATTTATTTATTTAATGGAATATCAGTTAATAGCGAATCTCGTGTGATTGTTTAATCAGCCGAGTAAGGCAAGAGTGTGTGTATCACTTGTAGACTAGAGACGCAGAGGATTCTTTATTTTATCTAATAAATTGCTAATTTGAGCAGCAACAAGTACTTAAAATCACTTGTATTCATTAATTAAAAAAAAGCTCAGGTTAAATACAATTCTATCTTTTGTTAATACACTCCACACAAAAATATTCGAAAAAAATTTCAAAAAAAATTTGCATAAAAATAATACGCTAATCATATGCATTTCGAATTTATATTCCAAAAATTGTTACGTTTTTCATAAAAAATTCAAACATTTTTTGGATGGAATGTATTAATAAACCTAAGACGTTATAAAATTTGGGTCTTAAAAAAATTATTTAGATTAGAACACTATAGTAAATATAAAATCACTTGTACTTAACAAGTGTACTATGATAAAATAAATTTTAGATACTACGTATCAAGGTGATAATATAGTAGTAATACGGAATATTCATACTACTTTAAGAAAACACTTTTAAAAACTAAAAGAAAATTTATTTGTGGGAGTCAATTTTCGACGATTCTTCGTCTGTTGGTATCAAATTCACTTTCATCAATAATTGGATAGCAACGATTGCTGAATGTTCACACTCATTATTGTATTCTATCTTGGGACCGGATGGAGACATTAGTTGATCACTAGTTATATTTTTTAATTTTTTTTTCATTTTATAAATAAGAAAAATTCAGTTAAAATTTTAATTTATAAGAATTTCTTCTCTTGATCTATAACTCTGTAGAGTATTCAATATATAAAATTTTACCTCAAAAAATTCTACATTCCGTTGGCACCTTGTATTTTCTTACAACACGTCAATTTTTTTATGGCAGAAACTAAAGTAGAAATCCAAATTAATCTAGATAGCACTATATAAATAATAAATGTATGAATTTTTTGGATTTTATATCTGATGCGTACATTTGATTGTACAACTTAAGTGCATTTTAAAATGTATTAATTGGTTTCATTTAACCATTGTAATTGTTTACATTGAATAGTCGCAGTTGTTCAACTAATACCGTTCATTAAAAAGAGTTATAAATATCCAATGAAAACAATTAATATTATTATTAAAAAAATATAAATTGCACGATAAATTTAGTGAACAAGAGATTTACACCGAAAATAAACATTACGGATGTAGGGATTAGAAGAATTGAATTTTCCATATCCCCAACCTTTTTTTTAACACACAAATTTTAGCATGTATCCAAATGCATAAGCTCAATTATAAATCCAATTTTGATTTTTTCAATTAGAAATATATAATTAAAAAAAAGGGTATTATTGATTACTTTTTAAGATATTGTTGATTACCTTTTGAGATTTTGTTGATTATTGCTCTTTTGTTGATTACTGAGTTATTGTTTATTATTGTTTGAGATATTGTTGATTCAAAACATACAGTACATGCCGAACTGTGTGTTTTTCACACTTTTTGCAATTTATTCAAATGCATAGTATGCACTTGGATGCACATTAATATTTTTTTTAATTATGTTTAAGAGTATGTATAGACTGAAATTGGTTCATGCATGAATCTATGAAGAATATTAGTTATCTTTACTGAAGAGTATTAATTGTTTAATGAAAATAGGATTTTTCAGTGAAAACAACTAATATTATTTAGTAAAAACAACTAATATCATTTAATGAAGACTACTAATACCATTCAATGGTTCATATATGAACTATTTTCACACTATAGTTTGTCATGTTTTTATTTACTTTTATAAATATATTCAATAGAGTACTACTATTTTTGCCCTTTTTATTTTTATTATTATGAAATCATATTTGCATTCTATGTAGTATACTAATTAGGGGACGAAAATAACATATTATATCGGTAATTAAAGATTTGTGCTAAGGTTCTTGTTGTTTAGCTTTTTAATTATTAATCATCATCCGAATTGAAATTAATATTTTCATTATTGAAATATGTTTTCTCTAAATTTTTTTTAAAAGAATTTTAGTTATTATTATTATCATAATAATTCATACTCACGACTGCCTTTTATTATATAAAAAAAAAAAGTGCTTAGTTTATATGTTAACCCTTAAAATAAGGAACCGATCGTGTGTTATATGATAAGAACCGCAAATTCATAAAAGAACAAGTCAAGATGATAATGATAAGCTTTAAACTAATAGGGACGAATAAAATACATTATATATTATATATTATTTTACAATATATTTATGTTGCATCGACCTCATATATTCTCTCTGATTTTGCCCCATCTTCTCATCTGAATCTGAAACGTAGTCGTTGCCACTAAGAAATCTACGCACTGCATAGGATTTAACACATCCAATAATCCTTTCAAAGTTTTTAGCCTCAAGCAATCCGCCATTTTCATTACATTCTTTAATCCAGCCACCAGTCCTCTAAGTGCCGCCCCCACTAAGTTGTTGACCCGATTTAGAGCCGCCGAGTCACTGTTCCTTTGTGCTATGCTCTCGAGCCGCATCAACTCCACTATATTCCGATCTGCTATTCTCACATGCTGCCTCTCCACCTTCTCCTCCTCCTCCTCCGACTTGATATTCAATCTCAGGGCCTCGATTTTTCGGGTCTGCTCCTCAGTCATCCCTGCTAGGCTCGTCTTTTTCAAGGACTCCACAAGCCGAAAAAACATGGACGGTTTCCAGCCGGTGACCCACTGATAGGCGTTTTCTAGTGGAGTCAACCAAAGAGGGTTGAAAAAGGCCAACACATCTTCGTCTGCCCATTTGACTTTGTAGAATTCTTTGTGATGAGCTGTGAGTATGTTAATTGTTGTCACATAGGTTTCTTTTTCAGAATTTTACTCTCGGGCAACCTTGAGAAGAAGTTGGAGATAATCCTCCAGTTGCCCCATCCATTTTCCATAAAATTCTGAGAATTTTTGTTGTTCAACTAATTGACTTTTTATCATGATATATCTAAGCTAATGAAGTCTTTAGACTATAGAGAGGGGTGGATATACATACATATATATCCCCCTCTATATATAGAGTGAGGGAGGGGCTTGTAGTGATTTATGTTTAGAGAAACAGATGTAGAATGAAGGTAAAACCACGCATATATGAAGTGACACATCAAGGAATGATTTGGGAATTTGGATTGAGGCAACCCCTGATTATACCAAGGGGTGAAGTCATGCACTGCAATATATTCACGGGAATACGGGAATACGCACATCGTAGCCCATTAAGATTCATGGGCTAGTGTCAGCAGAACTTATGGCCCATTAATCTTTATGTTCTTCATTCTATTGGGAGTATGGGCCGTAGTATAGTTATTGGATTTCAGTGTTGTGATAAGTAATAATTCACCAATTTTAGAATACGTCTGTAAAGTACATCCTAAATAATAAAATTATACTCCATCCATCCCCACTTAACTTTCAGAGGTGGAGTGACAAAAATATTAAAAAAAAATATTAATTGATTTTTTTAACTAATAAATGAGGAATATTTTGAATTATAATATGCACTATAAGAGGGTTTTATTTATATATTTGAGGTGTAAACGTTATTGTGAAACGTCCAAAAAAAGTATGAAAGTTAATAGGGGGCAGATGGAGTACAGCTATTGATTATACTTTGTACACTACTAAACTGATTTTTCAATTGATGAGTTTTTTTTTTTTTTTTTTGAAACGGGAGTTTATTTGCGATATTAAACACTAAATGTTTCTCAAATAAAATGTATATTTAAAGAGCAAATGTTGCTATGGAAAACAAGTTACTACAACAAACTAGGGACTTTCTACTTATGGAACAAAAAAAATCCATGATGAAAGACTAGTGTAGTTGCACTCGAATAATAACGAAATTGTGCTCAAGACTTGCTTGCTTTTCGTTTTGAGTTTTGCTTTTTTATTTTTATTTTTACTTTTCTATCTCTTTACCTTCATAAAGATAGAGTGTTTATATTTTGACTGTCCTCGATGTATTTCTTACTTAATATAGAGATAACACTTTGACATCATTTAACAAGGGGAAAAAACACCAACACCTCTTAAATAAAAACCTTATAATAAATGTACTTAACTTTTATTTACTTTGATTAATTCAATTTAATTATAGTCGTGTTTTTTTGTTTTTCAATATTATATATGTGTATTTTTTTATCAAATGTATATTTAGATTATAGTTAATATGTATTTTTTTATTTAACATATATAAATTTAATTGCACATCACATAGATTAAAATATTGTATCGGCACCATGCAAAATAACTTATATTTAGAAAGACATATTGATTATAATTTAGAAATACATTTGAAAATAGAAATAAGTTTAACACTATGTATATAATTCTATTTTTCGAGGTCCATTTTTTAATAAAAAGATCGTCTACGGAAAGTATGCGAAACGAATTTTTCATTAACGATCATTTCGAAAATGAACCTTCGAAAATTCCGTAATACCTTCCGACATGTCGCATTAAACTACGTGAAAAAAAAGGACTATTTTTCAGGGACGGGGGAGTACAATTTTTGCCCTTTTTAAATTTATTATTATGAAATCATATTTGCATTCTATGTAGTATACTAATTAGAAGACAAAATTAACATATTATGTCGATAATTAAAGATTGTGCTAAGATTCTTGGTGTTTAGCTTTTTAATTATTAATCATCATCCATCCATGAATTGAAATTAATATTTTCATTATTGAAATATGTTTCCTCTATTTTTTTTTTTAAGGCGTAATTAGAATTCTAGTTATTATTATCATAATTCGTACGCACGACTGCCTTTTATTAGAAGTGCTTAGTTTATATGTAACCCTTAAAATTAGGAACCGATCGGGTGTGATATGATAAGAACCGCAAATTCATAAAAGAACTAGTCAAGATGATACAGATAAGCTCTAAATTAATAGAAAAACACGAATAAAATATATTATATATTATTTTACAATATATTTATGTTGTATCGACCTCATTTATTCTCTCTAATCTTGTCACATCTTCTTTTCTGAATTTGAAACATAGTCGCTGCCACTGAGCCGATGACCCACTAAAAGCGTTTTCTAGAGAAATCAACGAAAGAGGGGTAAAAAGGGCCAACACATCTTCATTTGACTTTGTTACATAGGTTTCTTTTTCAAAAAAAAATTCTAGGGCAACCGAAGTTGGAGATAATCTACCTGTCCTAACCATTTTTTTTAGAATTTTGAGAAATTTTCAGATTCAACTAATTGACTTCTTATCATGATATATCTAGGCTAATGAATTTATAGACTATAGAGAGAGGTGGATATACATCATATATATAGAGATATATCTAGGCTAATGAATTTATAGACAATAGAGAGAGGTGGATATACATACATAGAGAGGGAATATCTAGTAGTAGAGGTTGTTGATGCGGTATGAAGGAATGATTTGGGAATTTGGACGGAGGCAACCCTGATTACATGAAGGTGTGAAGACATGCACTGCAATACATTTACAGAAAGATATCCGAGTTGTAAGTTGTGAGTGGTATGTAAGTATGCACATCGTGGCCCATTAAGATTTATGGGCTAGTGTAAGCAGAACTTATGGCCCATTAAGCTTTATGGGCTAATATCAGCAGAAATTATGGCCCGTTAGCTTTATGTTCTTCATTCCATTGGGAGTATGGGCTAAGTCATAATTCACCAATTTTAGAATACGTTTTTAAAGAACATCCTGCCAAGTGTTGGTAGCTCAAAGTGGTTGAGACCACCACCTAAAACTCCAATGGTTGATTATGTTAGAAAACTATTGTAATTAATTACCTTTAAAAAAACATCCTAAATACTAACAAAATTATACTCCATCTGTACCTTCTTAACTTCTTAATTTTCAGAGATGGAGTGCCACAAAAAGTATGAAAGTTATTAGGGGACGAATGAAGTGTACATATACTCCCTCCGTCCACAAAATATAGACCTGGTTGTCTTATTGGGTCATCCACGAAAAATAGTCTTGTTGCCTAAAATGGAAAGAATAAATTTTATCTACTTTTTTAACATACACACATAACATTTTTAAAATAATTTATTTTGTACTTGATATTCTTACTTTTTACATATTATATCAATTTTCTTAATAACCGTGCAAAAAGTAATAGGACCGTATTTCGTGGACGGGGGGTATTAATTATTAAATTTGTACTATTTACTGATTTTTCGATTGCTAAGTTTATTTGCGATATTAAATTTAAAGAGCAAATGTTGCTATGGAAAAAAAAGAAATTACTACAACAGACTAGGGACTTTCTACTTATGGAAAAAAAAATCTATGATGAAAGACTAGTGTAATTGCACTCGTATAATAACGAAATTGTGTTCAAGGCTTGCTTGCTTTTCGTTTTGAGTTTTGCTTTTTATTTTCTTTTTTACATTTCTATATCTTTACCTTCATAAAGATAGAGTGTTTATATTTTAACTGCCCTAACAAGGAAAAAAAAAAACACCAACACCTCTTAAATAAAAACCTTATAATAGCTATAGGTAAACCTTGTGCACTGGCTTGGAATTCGCGTAAACCAACTTCAATAATTGGAATCCACCCACTAAAAATGCTAAATTATTGGAAAAGAAAGAAAATGCAGCACTATTTACCAAAATTTAAAGCATCGAACATGGAATTTCTTGAGATTTAAGATTATTCGACTTCAACGTAAATAATGTACTTAACTTTTATTTACTTTGATTAATTCAAGGCTGTGATCAATTAAAAAAAAAGTCATTAAATATGACTTGTTTTTAAGAAAATAATACTCCATCCGTCCCGCTATTATGTTTCCGTTGTGCCATTTTGGTCCGTTCCACTATTATGTTTTCATACCTTATTTGGAAATCAACTAATAATATTATATTCTTCTACTTTATTCACATCCACTCATTTAACCACATCACACTTTATTATCTTCTCTATCCATCGCTTCATTTGTACTATATCTATATTTTAATATTCATTTTAAATGTTGTGCCCAAAAGTGATGGGAACATAATACCGGGATGGTGGGAGTATCACTTGTTGCTGTATTAATCACATATATATATATATATATATATATATATATATATATATATATCAGATCTTTCTTATTGCGAATATCTGCATTTCTTATGAAAAAATAAATACTTCATCAGTGAAGATAAAAATAATTAGTATATTTAAAAATTATCTTGATTTTATTAAATAATGGGCGAGTGTCTTCTACATTGTGTTCCTTGGGTTGCTAAAAATATAATTTTGTTAACAATCATAAAGAGAGTTTAAATTGATTACTTATATTGGAACCTACTTAATGGAATGTGTTTGGACTTTGGATTGAGGACTCCAAATTTGCATGAAATGGACAAATTATTTTAAATTAGAAAAAATAGTTCGGGAAAATAAACCACACTTTTAGATTCAAAATCGAAAAACTAAGTACTTGATTAGATTTCCAAAAGTCGAAGCTACTACGAGGCCATCAGTCATTAGGAAATATTCCATATGGTTATAACTTATAATTGATATATTGCTACATCATTGTTCTTAAAAAAAATAAAAAATTATATCCTAAAATAAGCTTGAATTTAGGGTGTTGAATAAACGATGGAAGAGAATCAAACAATAACGATGAATTTGAAAGTAAGCCGTGATTCCACGTAAATTGGATTCTTTTTCATTTTAATTTCTCCAGTATTGGATGCTATTTTTCTTTTATCTGTTTTTTCCGTAAAGATACTATTTTTCTAAATTCTCTCTCTCTTTTTTTTTTTTTTTGAGTATGTATAGAGTGAAATTGGTTTATATATGAATCACTGAAGGGTATTAGTTGTTTTCACTTAAGAGTATTAGTTGTTTTACTGAAGAGTATTACTGATTTATACTGAAAATTTTAGTTCATTTTCATTGAACAATTAAAGCTCTTTAGTGTAACTCAGTAATACTCTTCAGTAAATACAACTAATATTTTTCAATAAAAACAACTAATATCCTTCAATGATTCATGTATAAACTAGTTTCATTCTATACTTTGTCTTTTTTTTAGTATCGATTTTTATTTAGCTAATAAATATATACATCTTGGGCAAATAAACACATGATTTCAACATTCTCAACAGCACATAAATATTATTTTCACGTTTCTCATTATAGTCTATAGAACAGTGTCTCGGTTTGACAAATATTGACTCAATTATTCTTATTTAATATCCTATGCGAATTCAAGAATCAATTTAGGTATTTTTGTCAAAAACTCGACTGTTACCGACAGTATTGTTCAACATATAAAGTATCCATGTTTAAAAAATATTCAATTATTTTTCATTTTTTATAATTACTAAACTATAATATTTAAATTAAAAAAATCAAAGAAATCTAACATGTACTATCTCCATTTCAATTCTATTTACATATTTGTGTTGGACATATATTAAGAAAAAAATTACTTTATAAACTATGCAATCAATAAAGGTGCTTATTTATGCTTTTTAGTAATAAAATAGTAAGCTATATTTAATTTTAAAGGTATGAAAATAAAGTTGAAACGAATTAAAATAAAAAGTGGGAAGACAATTGTAGAAAGGGTTAATTGCAAATAAAATCACAATTTTTTCGCAAATTGTAATCTAATTTAAACTTTTGAATCTTTGCAAATAAAAGTCCAACTTAACATTTAGTTGCATTTCGGACCAACGAATAAATTTTTTATTGTTCGAATATGATATTTCACTTACTTGACAATAAATAATTAGTTGTATTAATATATTTAGATTGGTTCAAATGACAACACATAATTAATCATCATTTTCGGGCAAATTGAAATATGTCATTTTGTTATAATTACTAAAAAAAATTAAGTTGAAATTTTATTTGCAACGATTCAAAAGTTTAAATTAGATTGCAATTTGCGAAAATGTCGGTGATTTTATTTGCACTTACTCAAATTTTAATTAGAAAGATACTGGCAAATAGCCAAAATTCCAATAATTAATTTAATTAATTAAGTCCCGTAAAAAATAATTAATTAATTAAGACAAATGATATGGAAGATGTTGGTAAGTAGTCAAAATTCCAACATTTAATTAAACTATGATTAGTTAGAACTAATAATATGAAAAAGAGGGGTCCACCAATCCACCACTTTTGATAGTGACGAGTGGCTGCCGACACTCTCACTTACAAAGGTTTACGCAGAGGCTAGCCTCGGAGCCAGGCTCGGTTCCAGCTTCGCACAGGTGTCAATTGTGGCTCCCTCTTCTTCTACACAGCTTCTCCCAGCTTGTTGCTTTCTTTCATCACCACACAATCCAATCCAGCCCACTTCTCTCCTCCTATTTTGAAGCATTATTCACTTTTTTTTTTATAATATTTCCCATGCACTATTGTACACACTCTCACCCCTTTGCTGATTTCCTCTTTTTTGGACGTTTCTTGAGCTCAATTCTTGATTCTTCTATTTTATTACATGGGTTTCTGGTTTCTTGATCAAATTTCATTTTTCACCTCTCTTTCTCTCTCTTGAAGGGCTCTCTGCTCAGGTTCTTGATTTTCTGTTCTTTAATCCGGTGAATTGGGAGTTTGCTTTTTGTTTACTTTAGTCAATTTCAGTGCCAATTTGCTTTTCATGTGAGTTATCTGCAATAAAGACTGGATTTTTATGCTTTTCCTGTGAGTTATCTGCAATAAAGATTCGATTTTTATGCAAACAAAACTAGAATTACTGCAATTTCATCAGCTTTTTCAGAAACCCCATCTGTTTTCTTGAATAAAAAACGATGCAGCACACAAAATCCGAGTCCGATATCACCAGTTTAGCCCCATCTTCCCCATCAAGATCCCCCAAACGCCCCGTTTACTATGTGCAGAGCCCTTCAAGGGATTCCCACGATGGGGACAAATCTTCATCCATGCATGCAACCCCCAATTTCAATAGCCCCATGGAATCCCCTTCCCACCCTTCTTTCGGCCGCCACTCCCGGAATTCCTCCGCCAGCCGATTCTCCGGCATATTCCGGTCGTCTTCCGGCCGGAAAGGCGGCCGGAGAAGGAATGAGAAGGGGTGGCCTCAGTGTGATGTGATTGTGGAAGAGGGGAATTATGATGAATTTGATGATGAGAAGGCGTATACTAGAAGGTGCCAAGCTTTGATGGCGCTTTTGGGGTTTGTTGTTCTGTTTACTCTGTTTTGCTTGATCATTTGGGGTGCTGGGAGGCCTTTCAAGCCTGAAGTTTCTGTTAGGGTAAACTTTTATTCCTTTCTGATGTTTGATTTGTTTTTGTTGGCAATTTTTTAATTTAATTTGAGATATGTTTTGACCTAGATAGGAATGAGTCAAAGTTGAGTTGAAATTGAATTATATAATTGCCTCAATTTTACCATGTGTTGTTTTATTAGATTGGTTTTGGATTAAATTTGTGAAAATTGTCGAATTGGGAGATATGGGAAGGATTTGGAGCATAGTTCAATTGTTTGTGCTTTGATGTTTAAGTTTAAGTGTTGTGGTTTTACTTTTACAACATGTTATAACTGCTATAGTTGTGTTGAAGGTTATAAATGGAAATGTCAAGCTTTTCATTCTTTAATCTTGTAGCTTTTGTGATGATTTTATTTTTATGGAAAGAATTCAATGAATAATCTAATGATCGGTTTATATAAGTGTCGATGAATGTCCGTATTGATGATTGCGTAAATCATTAAGATGGAATGTAGTGCTTTTAATTGTTGATGTAGTAAATATTGAATCTTTTATTTGATGTGAGCTCTTAAGTTAACAAATTCATTTGTCGTTTATCTAACTAACTAATCCAATGTGCGGCGCAGAGCTTGACGGTCAACAACATGTACCTAGGTTCGGGTGCAGACTTCACTGGTGTTCCAACGAAGATGTTGAATTTGAACGGAACATTGAGGTTTAGTGTATACAATCCTGCTACATTCTACGGCGTTCATGTTAGTGCGACACCTGTCAATCTCATCTATTCCGATGTCGTTGTTGCAACGGGGCAGGTAATCTATGACTTCCTTTTTGTCGTTTAAATATTGCTGGCGAGATAGTGTGTATGAGTGTTCGTATTCCACTATTATAACCATGTGGTTTACTAACACCAAATACAATTGGTATGAGATAGCATGTTCGATTTCTTTGTTCCATTTTTCATGTTTTATCATAAATTCCGCTCGTTGGATTTTGAACACATGCAAGCACGTGTGGTATATATGAGTGTCGTTGGTAGTTTTTTAATAGTGCGCGCGTGATTCATTTGACACCGGAATTAATGGAAGGCGATTGGTATTTAAACAACGGACTTTCTATATTTAGAAGAAAATTGAAACTTTTAGATATTACTTGTAGAGTTGGTTCTATGTAAAATAATTTTATCGTACAACTGATTTGTAACTATCAATTTCCAATGCTGACATATTAATAATGAAATAAGTAAATACTATTTAAAAATACACACAAAATGCAAATCCCTTGCATAGTGAAATCGGGTTTACATAAAGACATTGCCTTGTATGTTCTTAATTTTTTTTTTTTTGTTTACAAGAAATTGTGATTAAGTATACTCTTTTGCTCATTCAATTGCAGCTGAAAAAATACTATCAACATCGGAAAAGTCGCAAGAACGTGGTGGTACACGTAGAAGGAACGAGAGTTCCATTGTACGGTGCTGGATCGAATCTAGTAATCAACAATAATAATGCTTTCGAAGTTCCATTGACATTGGAGTTTGAACTCATGTCACGAGGAGACGTGGTCGGGAAGCTGGTGAAGACGAGGCATCGGAAAAGAGTATCGTGTCCGTTGGTTATCGGATCAACGATCAACAAGCCCATCAAATTCAAGAAGAATTCTTGCACTTACACCTGAGAAAAAAGAGAATATGCCTAGGAAATGTCAAAGTTCCCATTTTGAAGAAAGACAACTAAAGAGAGTTGTAAAAAATGTGAAAAGATGTATAAGTAGTAATTATCTCCTGTCAACAAATTCAGTGAGTTCATGTTGAAGAATCCTTGCACAGTTTTTTCTATTTGTGTTTTGGTAAAAGTTTTTGCAATGTATTTGCTATTTTTGTGTCAAGTGGATTTATTTGTTGTTGTGTTCATACTATTCCAATTGATGTTTCATGTGCGCATTTATTATTTTTAATATGACGATTTTATTATCATAAATATATAATAGCAAAATAATTTCCGAAAATAGTTTTGGAGGGAGAGTTTAAGAGCCGTTGATCATATTTTCATCATTCGATCATGACCATCCAATTTGTTAATTAGTCTTCACATGTATTTAGCCCTTGATCTGCTTAATTTTAGGAGCAGTTATATTTTTTTGTACCTATATATATTCTATTATTCTCATTCACTTTGATGCATTGTGTAGCTTAGAAAAATTCAGTGAAGTTTTTTGGCTTCTTTGTACTCTTCAGAATTTTGTATTATTTATAAATTTCTTGTGTGTTTCTTATATACATTAACGTATCATAAACATGTATTTTTTTCCTATAAATTAGATGTTCCTCTTTGTAAGTATGTAAACTTAGTTTTGTTATTTTATGCAGATTTAGAGAAATTCTACATTGATTTGACGATATTAAGAGGTGATTTGATCGAAGAAGCTTCTTCCATGATATCAAGACGATCATCAAAAAATTCTTTCCAATTATTTGCAGATTTGAAGATATTCGTCGTTGATTTGAAGTGATGAAGCAATTATTTAATCGAAGAATAATCGTTTTTGATATGAAGACATTCATAAAAAAAATCATTTTGACGTATCTTCTATTTTTTAAATATTGATTAATATATATCTTTGTATACCAAGAGAAATTTGAGAATTATTTTATAGAATTATCTATGTAATGTATTGTATCAATTTGAGTTAATTTTTTTTGTGATAATAGTAAAATATTATGCATCTTATTTTTATTTGTGTTTGTCTCCCGAGATTATATGGGGTTTTTTTTTATTGAAAGTCATTCTATAAATTCACAAGATTACCTGAGCAAGTTTGTAGATCATATTCATGTTTAAACGTGTTCACCAATTCCGTAAAAAAAAAAAATATTTTCAGCAATTTTCCAAGATTTTAGGAACTATTTTTGAAATGTATATTCAGTGTTATGTTTTGAATTGTCTCCCATAATTGTAGGATATAATTTTATTAAAATATTTTTAAAATATATATATTCAATAAATGTTTCTCATATTGAATGAATATATGTAATTTCAAAGCATTATACCCTATTTTAAACGGTATAGTTATAAAACTTGGTCAACTTTAGTAAATTAATTTAAGAATATATGGAATGATTGTTTAACAATTCTTCTTGGGTTCATGAGTTATTTCGTAAAAATTAATTCAATTCAAACATGTTTATCATTAAGGATGTAAATTATTATCATTAAGTGTTTCTAGCACTAGATTAGCGCATGAATTGACGCAACTTGCCTCTTTTATTGATTTCTTTAAATTTGAAATTAATGTAGTTCCTTTAATTCTGCAATACAAAAATATTGATTGATTTTGTCAATGTTTGAGTAATTTATGCTGGTATACTTAAAAAAAAGTCATTCTAAGTCTCTTACTACAAAATAATTCTATTTTATTTGATTAATGATTTTTTTTAAAAATATTATTATTCTCTTAATTAATTAAATTTTAATTTAAAAAAATATTGTGATTAGAGCTTTAAAAGTTAGGTGAATTAGAAAATAAAAAAGTACATTTATAATAGACCAAGATAATTTCTTAGAAAAAAAAGAATAGTTGAGGTTACTTGATTGGCCATTACTTTGGTTGAATTAGTTGATTTAACTAAAGAATAAAGAATGAACATACAACATATATATTGAAATATTTTCTCTTAATGGAAAAATTGCACTTTTGATCCCAAAAGAATGGGTGCAAAACACTTTTGATACCTATATGCAAAAGTGGTCTTTTTTTTTTTTTTTTTTTTTTGCAGTTTTAGTCTCATCCCTTAAATTTTAGGACCAGAACTAAAAAAATATGGGGCTAAAAGTATCTAAAAAGGGACCATTTTAAAATGTACACATTCTCTTGGGACAAAAGATGCAACTAACCCTTCTCTTAATTAAAATAACGGAAGAAATCTAAATTAAACAATTACTTGACCAAAATTCCATCAAACAAATTTCATAGTTATCAAATTAACTATAGTTTTATGCTTATCAGAACATTTCATTCTCTAATGTTTCATATAAAATATTGTAATCAATATTTTCAATTTTAATGTTATTTTTCATATTTCCAATATTTTTCATTCACCATAATTTAGTTTATTTAATGATACATTTACTATTTTAGCAAATCAAATTATGTCGATGTAGTATTATAAACTTTCAAAAAATTTCTTTTATTAACTTTAATCTAAAAACCCCTTATTTTCATCCTTTTCATTAAGATGTGTCCCATTTGAATTGGATTTACTTAAACTATCTTTTTAAATATCCATATTTAGTATACAAAATGTAATTGTTTAATATATATAGTATCATTGTTTAAAAATACTTAACTTTATTTGTTTTTCTTCTCAAAATCATTGAACAACGATATGTTGTATATTAAATAGTATTACTCTGTATTGTAAAAAATTATAATTCATAAACTAAATAGTGATACTATATAAGGAAAGTTTACATGAAATTATATTCATATAACTTTTTTTGTTTTCTCTCATGGAATAGGGGATATTCATATACTTAAGAGTTTATAAATTGAATATTCATGGTATGATGATTTCAATCAAATTTAAGTGTTATAAGGTGTAAAAAAATGATAAAAATATTTTTTAAAAAGTATAATGATATTGATGTCAGAGCAATAATTATTTTCATTGTTTTTGTACCAAGGTTAAGTACTTTATATTGATATTTTTAATTAAGTTTCTTTTGTTGATTCTCTTATTTATATTGCTAAATTTTAATGGTGATATAATATTTTGTTATTATATCTATGATCACAATTTTATGTGGATGTTAAGGTTTATAAACTATACAATGTCGGGTTATTAAATTTTTAGTTTGTAAATAATTATTATTATCAGAGGTACTTAAATACTTTTGTTATATTTGTCTTAAATTATTTTATACTATTTTATATTGTTTATGTGTTTGATATCATTGTTCATATAAAATTGCTTTTCTTAAAGTTTAAAAATAACATTGACTGCAAATAAACAAGTTTTTTTCTTTGTTTTTTTTATTAAAAATAAAAAAAGATTAACAATTCTAAATCAAATCAAGTATGAAATTTTTTCTTATTAAACACTGTTATAGGGCATTACTTCGGTCCTCGGATTACTCGATCCATGGACAGTATAACCAATTATAAAATATTATATAGCACAGCTATTTACACTCACTATTTTACTAAAGTCGCCCACCTTATTTATAATTGTACTAAATATGGCCATTTCAAAATTATAATTTTACCCATCGCATAATACTTACGCACAATCCCTAAAGAAATGGTCACCCATTAATTTTATTCAATTTCAATACAACCACTAAATACACCAACTCTCCCACCTCTTAAATTCATGGTGTTCATGATTATAATAAAAAACCACACCCTTTGATTGAGCTGCAATTCAATATAATTTTTTTATTTTCGACCTGTAACAGATGATATTGCTGACTAAATTAGTGTCTTTTGTCATGTTGGATGTCATATCGAATGAAATGTCTTAAAATATTTCATGTCATAAAATATAAAAGAAAAAAAATGAAAATTTGTGAATCATTTTTAAAATTTGTAAATTTAATTAAAATAAAAAATTCAAACCCACCTGAATGAATCTTCTTGCCCAGGCCGAAATGTGAAAGATCTTCTTCCCAAGTTCACTTTTTGAAATATGCCCTGATTTGAAGAATGATGTATAACCCTATATTGAAATACTCTTCAAACATCTAACTCTACAAAGCAGCGATGCAAAAAATGGACTAGGCGCCGTCTAAGCGCTAGGCGGCCTCCTCCTGACCCGATTTCTGCAAAATCGGTAAATCTAGGCATTTTCGGACCTAGGCGTACCTAGGTGGCTCTAGGCGGCCCTAGACGGGTTCTAAGAAGCCCTATTATGTAAAAGATAAAAAAATTACCAAAAAAATAGAAATTTCTAGGCGTCGCTTAGGCTGCCAGAAAATACCCGATTATCGATTTCCGACTTTTTCAACTTTGCTACAAAGAGAAAGTGCAATCTACAACTCTATTTTTATTATATCAAATTTGTTGTACGGAGTAGACATTAATGACTACTGTGGCAAAACGAAGCAGGAGAAGATGATTATGGAAGTGGTACTAGATGGAGAGATGACAAAGCACAAAAATTCCCGTCTTAATGGATTTGGTACCAAACCCACCTTGCATAACTCAATTTTGGGAATTCGCTGAATTCCGTTTTGTGATTTTTTTATTTTTGGTATTTTTAGACTTCAGGTTATGTAGAACTCGAATTATAGTGAAGATGTGGGGGAGGGTGGGAGTGAGGCGGCGATAACAAGAAGATGGGTGGGTTGTAGGGGACACTAGCGGGAGCTTGAAAGATGAAGATAAAATGTCTTTATAATTTTATTCATTTTTTTTAATTCATTTTTAAAAATATTAAGAATAAAAGATGTATAATATGATGTGGAAACTGAAGAAAAAATAATTAAATGTGCATATGCCAACATGATAAGAATTCACGTGCGAGACACGTTATTAGTTGTAGGTCGAAGGCGAAAACGTGTTTGGAATTGCAACTCGATCAATGGTGGAGATTTTTTTTAATAATTCAAAAACTCGTGATTAAATTGATATTCGACCTAAACTTTGTGAATTAATATAGAATTAGCACTTGATTTTATTATTATGTAACTATATTAAAAAATGAAAACATTTTTTTATTGAAAATTAAATATTGAAAATTAAATATTGAAAATATTAATTCTTTTACTCGCATTATTTATAGTCATTTGCCAAATATACCCACTTTAAAATTGTGTAATTTTCTTATTGAAACTGCAAATTTAATATGTTTTTCATCTTTTCTAAAACATATAAGTGTTGGGAAAATTTATTTTGAGGAAGAATTGAGTTTTACTATATTGAAATATTTAAGAACTGAAGATTTAAGTAAAAATTTTGTGTGAGACCGTCGCGCAATAAGATAATTCACAAACCAGTACAAATTAATTTCATTTGTCATTTAATTTCAGTACAACCACCGAACATACCTAATCCCAAATCTGTAATCCAGCAAAATATGATTAACGTATTTGTACAAAAGTATCTATTGCGTATTAAGATTTAATATTTGTTGTGAAATAAACCAAAATCAAAGAGCTTTCTGTGGAGTGTAAAAATGTTGAATTTAAACGTTGTTTGACGAGATATATATTTCTTTGGGTTCATATTATTTTTAATTTCTTACCATATGTAATTTTAAATTTAATATGTTTTTCTTCCTTTTGTTTTAATAGCATATACTTGTGTTGATAAAAAAACTTTTTTGATAAATAATTGAGTTTTATTATATGAAGTATGTCATAATTGAAAAGCTTACTGAAATGAAAATATTATCATAATGGATTTAATCAATTGGGGATGGAAGTATTAGTTCAAGAACTGATTATGATTTTGATATAATAATCTTCGATGATACCCTGTCAAGTGATGGTAATGATATTGCAACCATTGTAGATTATATTTATCCACATTTCAAATCTCGGATGTTTGATCATGAATTTTTGCAAGACAGAGATATTCTTGCACTGACTATTGATGTCTTTAGATGTATAAATAAATACATGGTTCGGTTTAATCAAAAAGTGTCCAGTAAGTAATTACTATTTGTAGGACTGGTTTAAATTTTGATGTTCTTGCTGATGTGCATACATCTGATTCTCTTAATACATTAAATATTTTTTATGTGCCAAATCATGAACTTAATCTTAAAGTTGGAGCATCAGTCATACTGTTGAGAAATATAGATCATTCAAATGGATTGTGTAATAGAACCATGTAAGTGCATAATTTTTGTGTGTGTATATATATATATATATATTTATACATATTTTTGTAGTTTTTTGTATAGTAATTTATTTTTAAATTAAAATTTAATAATTTTTTTAAATATAGAGTGATTGAGAGGAAAGTTCTTGCTGGTAGTAGTGTTGGTGAACTAACACTAATACCTAGATTGTCACTGACTCCTTCTGATCCAAGACTAGCATTCATTTTTAATAGTTTTCAATTATTATTTCTTAAGGTCAATCATTTTCTATGTTGGAGTCTTTCTCAAGAATCCTTTATATAGTCATGATCATCTTTATGTTACAGTCTCAAGGATTACCAATCAAATTTGGTTGAAGATAATGTTGTGTCATAATGATTTTCATGTATATAATACTTCAAAAAATGTAGTATGTCAAGAAGTTTTTAGAAATATTTTGTATTTTACAAACTCATAATTTTGTTTTTTTTTCTTTTGTTATATATTTTGATTTTTTTTAAAAGAGCAAATATTGGAATTTAATTTTTAGGTAATCATTTTTTATTCATTTATCATCTAACTTAGTTTGTACATGGTTGTTAATAAATTTCTGCTAATTTATTTTATAATTGTTTAGGTTTTATAAATATATATATATATATATATATATATATATATTAATGTGTTGTTTATAGTTATATAATATTTATATATGAGTATGTATAGAGTGAAATTGGTTTATACATGAATCATTGAAAGATATTAGTTGTTTTTATTAAAAAGTATTAGTTGTTTAAAAACAACTAATACTCTTTAGTGAAAACAACTAAACCCTTCAATGAAAACAACTAATACTCTTTGTGAAAACAACTAATACTCTTTAGTGAAATGCTATAGCCTAAATGGTGTGTGTGTGTGTGTGTGTGTTTGTGTGTGTGTGTGTGTGACTTAAAAAATTATTTAATAAAAATTAGACATATATATATATATATATATATATATATATAATCATATATACATATATTGTTTAAATAACATTTTGTCATTAATGTATTTATGTTAACAACTATTTTATAAAAGATATGTAACTGTGATGTAATATTTAAATTATAAAAGAGACATATACTAATATATTACGTTTTTATCCAATTATTATCCCCGTTTAAGAATAAAATGTGAGGAATGTTAAATGTTTAAATAAGATGATATATTATTGCAAAATTATTGAGTGAATATATGAGAAAACAAATTAGAGAAATATATTGATATAATTGTAGAAAGAGTATAATGTATATACATAATTCATTTGGAGAAATCTTTCCAAAGAATTTTTATAATGTTATAAATAATGTATTTTTGAATATATATTTAACTAAAAAGGAATGGAGAGAATACTATATTGTGTTTAAAAAATTACAATTGTACAAATTTGTATTATATTTACACTTTATATGTGAGAAATTATTTGAATTAAAATATGTTGAAAATAAAAAAATTAATTTAGTATTTTTTTTACTAATGTATATGTCATAATAAAAAAAATATTATCATAATACAATTACGTTTAATAAAAAAAAGTTCATATACAAATTTTCTTCAAATAACAAGTGAAACAAATAAATAACAGATATGAGACAAAGTATAGAGTGAAAATGGTTTTTCCATGGATCATTGAAGTATATTAGTTTTTTTCTTTAAAGAGTATTAGTCGTTTTCATTGAAGAGCCTTAATTTATTTTTAATAAACAACTAATAGTCTTCAATGAAAACAACTAATTCCCTTCAGTGAAAATAATTAATAATCCTTAGTGAAAACAACTAATATCATTCAACATGAACCAATTTCACTCTATACATACTCTAGATATTAGGGTTAAAATATAGAACACATATAAATCATTATATTAAAATGTTAGTGATTAACACGACTGTCGTGCAAATCACGGATGGGCTTGATAATACATGGATGAGGAGCACCACAATGGGTGGGGAGTCCTACATGAATTTCTACTCCTCAGGATAGACGTGATTGGGAGAATGATGATGCGGTAGTGAAGGATTTTTGGATGAGCAACAGTCCTCATCAGGAAGCACTGTTGAAGGGAGGAAAAGATTAATACTCCTTAATGAAAATAACTAATACTCTTTAATGGTTCATGTATGAATCATTTTTACTTTATACTTTGTCTTTTATTAAATAGTGCATACTTTTTATGCAATTTATTTTGTTTTTCTCATTTAGAATCAATCATCTTAGTTGTGTATATAATTAATTAAATTTAATACTTAATTTGTGAGTATGCTCTATTATATACCAACGGCATACTATGCACTTGAACTTTATACCCAAGCTTAAATCCAATAAAGATGTTAAAAGTAATAATTACTTTATTAAAAAAAAAAGTAAATTGTCCAAACATTTTTAGATTATTTTAAAAAATTAAAAGAACGTGTTTTGATGTTAAAATAATTTATTTCACACACACATATATACATATAACAAACTGTTATAATGTGAATGAATTTCTATATTTTTTCTTATAGCATAAGATAGGTTTAAAACAATGAAAATGTTTTATCAGTATAATTTTATATAGTTAATTATTATATATAGTAAAACATTGAAAATAATTTATGATAGTGAATTATTGTCAAATAAATTAATATCAGTGGTAACAATTGGGCCGTTACGTAATTAACATTTTGGTTGGACAAATTATTTAAATTCTTATTTGATAAAATGTACTATGATTTTTTTTTGCCGTATTATAATACTCTCTCCATCCCAAAACTAACTTCATATTTTGGTTTGTCATGATTGTTGGTGAACGAATCTAATCGGGAGGATTAGTGGCTGTTTTAATCCGTTTTTACGTCACCAATCAATAACGTGTGATTGATTACCACCGTAAATGGTAAAACGAGTCTTGGGTTAACGAATTCGGGTAAAATGAAGATCGAAATTTAAATTATTTCGTATATGTGTAAGTTTGGGTGTATTTGTGTGTATTTTTTGTCTGAAATTTGAAAATTACCTGAATAAGCTGGAGAACAACTATTTATAGAGACTAGCAAGCATGAGGTGTCTAAGACTCTTGGTCTCCCTAGCCTGCATGCTTGACATGTGTCCCTTTGATCTTATCTAAGCTGAACCTTAGTTACAAAGTCTTCTTTGGTCCTTATCTCGGACTCACTGTTGTTCGCCTAGGTCGGCTTGATGGATCTTGTTGGTTCTCCAACCGAAAGTTGTTCGCCTCTTGAGGTTGTACTTGGGAAGTTGTTCGCCTTATGCCTTTGTCCAGCTTGGCTTTGGGATCTTTGTCCTTTGTTCACTTGTACATTCTTCCTTGGCTATCTATTGTATCATAGTTTGATAAAGTTGTTCGTCATTGATGACTTCACAGTTGGCTCATTCTTGGTCCCGGGCCTTAATACCTGTTCGCCTATTAGTTGTTCGTCGGGAGTGTTGTTCGTCACTTTATACACCCCTCAGATTGATTAATGCACCCAAATCGTGATTTTCTTTGTTGATCTTCCTTGATTTGGTTCATAATCCTCGTTGTAGCTTTAATCCTTGTTCGTCATTTACTGACAATTGTTCGCCCATCAACAATTGCCCCCTATCCTAACTATACGTTACACCAAACGAGCAACTTTGTGGCGAACAACTATAGTTAGGATATCAAAATAATGAGGATTGGGACGAACATCATTGGTCTGGGCGAGCAACATATGGTCTGCCGTTTCGTCTTCCCAAGGTCTGGGAAGATTACGAAGATGACGCCAGCGCAATGATTGCGCGCCGTTCACGCGCGAGCAACTCCGAGGCCACGCGCCCCTATAATTGCTTATAGGCCCTTCAACTTTTGAACTTGTTTGGAAATTACCCCGTTTTCTCTCAATTTGACCTCTGAGTTTTCGGGAAATTACGCCTGGGACCCCGTTTTTGCTTGGGGTATAAATAGTGGGAAAACTGAAAATTTTCCCACTTTTCTCCCTCTTGCTACAGTGCTCCAGCGATTTCCATCTTCCTCCGGCGATTTCAAGTTTTTTCGGCGTCCGTCCTTCAGTATTTGGCTTCAAATCTTCATTCCCAGGTAGTTACCTTCTTCTTTTTATCTTTTTCTCTACTTTTTCTCTCGAAAATTCAATCGCCGCCGTGTGGATCCGAGCGCCACCGTCTTCTCCGGGAAAGCGCCGCCGTCTGCAACAATATCCGTCATATCCGTCACTACCCAGATTTTCCCTCTCCCTCCTATGTCTTCGCATTCGAGTAATAAAACTGAGGAGACCCTAGATCCCCTTTTTCCCATTGTTGCTCGCGATCTAGAGCCAGTTGAGGTTTCTTCAGCGTCGAACGCTCACGTGGATTCTGTTGTTCGTTCTGTGGAGGACACCAGTGCGGGCCCATCTGGAAGAGGGCTAATAGTTGTGGCGAACAACAATCTGGACGAAAACTCTTCTTCTGCCGAAACTGAAGTTCCAGAATCCAACGAACTTACTCGTGAGTTTTTGGAGGGTATCAATTTTCCATCCCCAAGGATGCGGGAAAGTGAGATCCCGGCTGGGGTTGCTCGCCTATTCGAATGGCGAGCATATGCTGAAAGGTATGCGAACAGCTTTCCTCGTCCACAAAGACAAATAATGGACAAGGTGAAGACTGATTACCAGGCGAGCAAGATCAAGAGTGTTGTTCGCGAAGATGAACTGGATACTATCCAGAAGGACTATAAGATCCCATATGATATTCATATGTGGGCACCTCAGAGGAAGGAAAGAGCTGATCGCCCATCTCCTGGGTGCACGGCGATCAACATCCACACCTTGATTGCTGGGCTGAAGTTACCTCTTCCACCTGTTGTTGGTCGATTCTTAGAGGCGACCAACTTGGCTATCACTCAAATTACCCCAATTGGGTGGATGAACCTTTTAGGCTCTATGTGCCTGTTCGCTTTGGAGGGGTACGTTGATCGGATCACTGCGGAAGAGATCAACTACCTGATGACAATCACAAGTTGCCCCCGAGGAGAAGATGGCTATCACTACCTCAAGGCCAGGACTGGGTTGAAAATGGTGGAAGAGGTGCCGAACAAGATTCGTGATTGGAAACAGCACTTCTTCTAGATTGGGGGTGATTGGCGAGCATCTTCTGGTCCACACGGCGGCCCTGGACGAATAAATTCTCCAGCAGCCTATGGAAAACTGAAACGTAAGTTCAATTCTTGCTCGCCTTTGGACAGTTGTTCTAATTTAACTTTTTTTGTTTGTTCGCAGGCCCTCGTCTACCCAAGTGGAATTCGGAAGAAGAGTTGAGCTCCGAGTTTCTGTTTACATCGTGCCTGGTCGGCCTCCGTAACCGAGCAGATAGAACTATTGACTATCTTTGCCGATCAAGGTGTCAAAAAGCTGCTCGCCTCTTGACCTATCCTCACCACCTGGAGGCTCAAGCTGAGGTGCCCCCAGGTATGAAAATTTCTAACTTCCGGTTCAAATGTTTTGTTCGTCAATGTTTTGTTTAACTTGCTCGCCTAATATATTATTCTTTTTTTTTTTTTTTTTTTTAGCCGAGCAAGTAACAGTTGCCGTCCCTCCAAGCTACGCTCTTCTCGAGCAAAGGGTCCTTGAAATGGGGCCACCAAGAGGGAAGAAAAGAAGAGGTGACCCTCCCCAAGCTGTGCTCGCCATGTCGAACAAGCCTGAGGGGGCCAAAGTTCCAAGACCGGCTGCCCCCCCCAGTTCAAATTCGGTCTCCTCCCGTCTCCCCACCTCGTGGTGGTAAGCGCCTTAAGAAGGCAGATGGGACCCCACTGGCCGGAGATGTCCCCGGCAAGGGGAAAGAAAAGGTGGGCGAAAGTTATGCTCGCCACGAAGAGGATATTATAAGGCGTTCTTCTGGGGAGCCCACGGAAAAGTCGGGAAAAGCGAGCAAAGATGTAGGCTCACTCCGTGGCCCAGAAGATCTTACATTCCTAGGATGGGATGATCGGAAGTTTGCCGAGTAAGTATCTATCCTCTCTTGCCGAACAACTTTCATCCATTTTTTTTATTTTTCTAAGTATCAATTGCTTTTTTGTTTGCAGATACCGTGCCGATGATTATCCCGACCGAGCAAGTGTTGTACATCAGTACGCTTGCTCGAAGACTCCCGTAAACATAAGGGAGATTCCTGGCGAACATGTTCGCAAGGCGACGGAGTTGGTCGCCCGGGCCTGGACGCGTCCTCTGGACAAGGCCATCCTTCAGCAGGGGCAAATGGACAATCTCCATCTCTCGATGATGCTCGTCGCCAACGGCCTTGTAACTGCTCAGAGGGCAATCACCCAAGTTGCCGAGCAAGAAAAGTCTGCTCGCCAATATGCGAATACTGCTCGGCAGCTTACTGAAGAAAAGGATGGCCTGGTGAGCCAATACGAGGCCAAGATTGCTCGCCTTAACAACCAGATCAATGTTTACATTGATGCTGAGCACAAGCGCCTTGAAGAGATTCAGGCCATGTCCAAAGAGCTGAAGAATAAAGAGGCCCTGCTTGGGGACAAGGAGATTTTGCTCGGTGAGGGAGAGAAGAGATTGACTTCGGCCGAACAAAGAATTGCTGAGCTTGAGGCGGAGAATGCTCGTCTCCGGGAAGCAGAAGCCAACCTCTTCACCCGTGAGCAACTTGAAGAGGAGGTTCAAACTCGTACCGGCCCCATCTCCAACCTTGGATATATTTGTGCCTACGCGGACAGCATCCGTACGGCTGATGCCTATGATTACAAGGAGATGGTGGAGGAGATGGCTAAGGATTTGAATGAGTTCCTCGAGAACTATCCTCCGCCGAACAACGTTAAAATCCAATTGGCGGATTTGGCTGTGCTAGGGGTTAAACTGGATAAACTCGACCCCAGCATCACCATCACTCATCCTCCACCAATTGTTGATGATGGCGAGCAAGGAGATGAACCGGCTGCCGCGGACGAGCAAATTGCTAAAGAAGCGGAGGATAAGACGGCTGAAGACCTTGCTCGGGACATGATTGTCGACCCCTCTGCCGAGCAACCTCAAGATCCTCCCCCCACCGAACAGCAGTAGTTTTAGGACTTAACTTTTTTCTTTTCTTCTTTTGTAGTAGTTGCTCGCTCCTTTTTTGTAGTACTTGTAATGGCTGCTTCCAGCTTGTACTATTTTTGAGGCTTAATGCCTTTCTTTAATGGAAAATGTCTTTCTCATGTTCGCTCATTTTCTTATATATGTCAATTGCCTTTACATTTCTGTCAATGCTTTTACAATTATAACATATAGTATTGGGCTTTTGTTCGAATTGAACTTTGCCTTTAGTGGAATCAGGGTTTAGCCTTAGGTTCTGTTCATTTTAAAAAACAAACAACCTTTAAGTGGCTTTGGTCCTTAGGTTCTGTTCATTTGTAAAACGAACAACCTTTGAATGGACTTGTACCTCGAGCTTTTGGACTTTTCCTCTTTTGACGAACAACTATTATATTTACATTGCAAAATAATTACAAGTGTTATAAGACTGTCCATCACTATCATATACAATCTGACGAACAACTTTAAACACAAACTAAAACTTGCTCGCTTATAATATTTTGCCGAGCAACTCTATCTATAAAACCAAAAGCACTAGCACCAGACTATACAACGTGCCGAGCAACTTTTGAATCTATATTTGAGAAAATTTTAAAAAATTAGGCAAGTTTTTAGCTGCCTTCTTAGCCTTCCTTCAACTCATACGCATCCCTTGCCCCCCAAGACATTTGTTCGCCCAACTTTATTGATAGTACTTCTTTAGATGCACGGCATTCCAGGAGTATTGGGCCAGCTTGCCTTCCATGTCTTCAATATCGTACACGCCATTGACGTATTTTTCTGTTATACGATACGGGCCCTCCCAAGTTGGTCCCAATACGCCTGGAGGTTGGGCGAGCAACTTTCTTAGAACCAAATCTCCAACTCTGAATTCCCTAACTTTTACATGGGAATTATAGTAACGTTCTGCTCGCTGCTTGTATGTGGCATTTTTTAGCTCGGCATTCAATCTTTTTTCTTCGAGCAAATCCAATTCAGCATTTAGAGCAGAGTTGTTCGCCTGTTCATCAAAGTTGGTCGTCCTGAATGTAGTGGCCTTTAACTCAATTGGTATTACAGCCTCTGTTCCGAAAGCCATTGCAAAGGGTGTTTCTCCGGTGCTCGACCTGGGAGAAACTCTGTATGCCCATAAGACTTCCGGAAGTTCTGTAGACCAACTGCTTTTACTCTCCGCCAGTCGTACTTTTAATGTATGCTTTATGATTTTATTTACGGCTTCAACTTGTCCATTCGACTGGGGATGATAAGGTGTGGAGTAATGTTTCTTGATCCCCCACTTCGTACAGAATTCTCTCAACTCTTGTCCATCAAACTGTGGACCATTGTCTGTCACAATTGCCTGTGGAACTCCGAAACGACAGACAATGTTCTTCCAAATAAAGTTGATCATCTTCTGCTGTGTTATATTCACCATGGCCTCTGCTTCCGCCCATTTTGTGTAATAATCGACTGCCACGACGGCGAATCGAACATTTCCAACTCCAGCCGGGAAAGGACCAATGATGTCCATCCCCCATCTTGCAAAAGGCCATGGGCTGTATACTGACACAAGTTCCTGAGCCGGGGTATGGATGCCTGGGGCAAAAATCTGACATTGATGGCAAGTTTTGGCTTTTTTGATTGCATCTTGACGTAAGGTCGGCCAATAATAGCCTTGTCTGATTGTCTTGTATGCCAAAGCTTGCCCCCCAGTATGATTTCCACATACTCCAGCATGTATCTCTTCAAGTACTGCTTGCCCTTGCCCCCTAGGCAAACACTTGAGAAGTGGGATTGATATTCCCCTTTTGTAGAGTTGCTCGCCCACCAGAGTATATCTGGCGGCTCGCTTTATTAGCTTGGCAGCTTCAAAAGGGTTGTTTGGTTTTTCCCCATTTTTCAAGTATTTGACTATACTTGTTCTCCAGTCTTCTTCTTCACTGGTTTGATCGTCGAGTTGATTGACATTATAACTTACTGTTGATGGATCTTTCATCTTTGTAACTATAATATCTGCCAACTCTATGGGGCCTTCACTCGTTGCTAGTCGGGCAAGCGCGTCTGCTTGAGTGTTGCTCGTCCTTGGAATTTGCTGTATGAAGACTTGATGCAACATGGACATCAGGTGAGCAACAATCCGTTGATACTCGATCATGTGATCATCTTTTGCTTCGTATTCACCTCGGACTTGGTTCACGATCAATTGTGAATCGCCAAATATTTGCAAGCGTCTGACACCAACTGCGAGGGATAGGTGGAGACCAGCGATAAGAGCTTCATACTCAGCTTCGTTGTTGGTTGCCATGAAACCAAATCTGATTGCCGAGGTGAATACTTGTCTGTTTGGACTTATTAATACTACTCCTGCCCCCGAGGCTATGTTGGTTGATGATCCGTCCACATAGAGATGCCAAGGGTGATCAAGTCCTCTCGTCGGATCTGGTGGGAAAGTTAGTTCGACTATAAAGTCGGCTAATGCTTGCCCTTTGATCGCCGTTCGAGGAGCATAGGTCACCCCGAATTGGCTAATCTCCAGTGACCATCTTAAAAGACGACCTGCAGTGTCGGGGCGATGGAGAATTTGCCTGAGCGGGAAAGTTGTTAGAACTTCGACTTGATGGTCAAAGAAGTATGGTCGTAACTTTCTCACGCTCATAACCAAAGCATACGCCAGCTTTTCGGTTGGGGCATATTTGATCTCTGCTTCGTGTAAAGCTTGGCTGACGTAATAGATTGGTTGATGGAACTTGCCGTCCTCCCGCACCAAAACAGAACTGATGGCAACTTATGATGCGGCTAAGTATAGAAAGAGCTTTTCTCCTGGGATTGGTTTTGATAGGATTTTGACATCTCCCAGGTAGTCTTTAAGTTGATCGAAAGCCGCTTGGCAGTTGTTAGTCCATGCAAACTTCCCTTTTTTGACGGCCTCGAAGAATGGACGGCACTTGTCCCCCGACCTGGATATGAACCGGTTCAATGCTGCTAGGCACCCGGTGAGTCTTTGCACTTCTTTCACCGAACGTGGTGGTTGCATATCCATGATGGCTTTAACTTTTGATGGGTTGGCCTCAATTCCCCGCTGGCTAACAAGATGACCCAAGAATTTTCCTGAGTGAACTCCAAAGCTGCTTTTCTTTGGATTCAACTTCATGTTATAGTGTCGTAGAATTTCGAACACTTGAGTCAGATGTTGAAGATGGTCTTCCTTCTTGGGACTTTTGACTACGATATCGTCTACATAGACTTCAACCGTATCTCCTATTTGTTGATCAAACATCTTGTTCACCAGCCTTTGATATGTTGCTCCAGCATTTATGAGGCCGAACGGCATTCTCTTCCAACACAGCAAGTTCTTGTTAGTATAAAAAGCTGTGCTTTCTTGATCTTCAGGATGCATTGGGATTTAATGATACCCTGCAAAAGCATCCATGAATGTTAACATTTCGTGACCCGCAGTGCTGTCCACCAATTGATCGATGTGCGGGAGAGGAAAGTTGTCCTTCGGGCATGCTGCATTCAGATCTGTAAAGTCTATGCATAGCCTCCAGGTCCCGTTTGGTTTCCTCACGAGTACTGGGTTTGCTACCCATTGTGGACAGAGTGCTTGTCGAATGAGATCATTGTCTAGCAACTTTTTAACTTCTTCATTCAAGGCTTGGTATTTGTCCGGGCCGTACTTCCTTCGTTTTTGATGGACGGGCTTTTTTGCTTGATTTATGTTCAGCTTATGGCAAGCATGTTTCGGGTCTATCCCCACCATATCCGCATGAGACCAAGCGAAAACATCTAGATTCTTGGTGAGGAACTCTTTCATTCGGGATCTGTAAGGCTCTGGGAGCTCAGATCCTATGAATAATTCAAGATCCTCATTGTTGGGATTAACTTAGAACGCCTCCAGCTCTTCGACTGGAGTTGCTCGTCGTTTTTGTCCCTTCCAACGGGGATCAAGTATGGGTTCCTCAGGGTTGGAATCATTTTCGATGTCCATCGGCTCTGCCCCCAGGCGGGGTTCAAGATCATCAGTTGGCTCCGTCCCATTGTTGTTCGTTTGTACTTGGCCCTCCAAGTCTTCTACTGAAGGTTGTTCGTCATCACCCCCTTGTTGTTCGTCAGATGGATACTCCTCCCGGGTGGTAACGAGTTGTTCGTCCAACACTTGCTCGTTCAAGTGCTGTTCGTCCGCATCCATGTGGTCGTCTATGTCCATCATATTGTTTAGTATTGATGGTTCGTCGATGGGATAACTTGCTGCTTCCATCATGGATATTTGTACAAATTTTGCTCGTAGCTGTTGAACGCATTCTCGTGCTCTCCGTTGGTCTCCCTTAATTGTGCCTGTTCCACTGGCTGTTGAAAATTTCAAACAATAGTGGTAAGTGGAACACGCAGCTTTAAATTCATTAAGAAAAGGTCGGCCAAGAAACCCGTTATAGGTCGACTCCTGGTCTACAACCAAGAAATCTACCATTCTTGTTATATTTCTTTCGGGTTCATTGGCCGTTACAAGTTGTACAGCTAATGTTACAATTCCCAACGGTGTTGTCACAGCATTTCCGAAGCCTATAATTCTATGTGTTGTATTCCGAACATAACCCGAATAATCTCCCAGATTATCGAGGGTCTTCTTGAATAAGATGTTCGTGTAGGCTCCGGTGTCCACCAACAGTCTGTGGACTCTGGTCCCCATAATCTTGGCACAGATTACGAGCGAATCATTGTGTGGAATTAAGACGCCTTCAAGGTCTTTTTCGGTGAAAGTTAATTCTGCCGTTTGCATGATAGACGGCTTAACTCCCATCTCTTGTACTTGGCCAATCGCTCGTAGCTCCGCTTTCCTCTTCCGGTTTGAGTCGGGTGGTTGCCCATCAAAACACCCTCCCGCGGGACCTGCGGGTTCCATCATGAACAGGTCTTCTAAAGGTTGAGCCGGCATACTGGGAACTGGTCGTCCGGGTTTGTTGTTTCTCTGAGGTTGACCATCCTCTTCATCTTCTGAGTTGTTCTCCCTAGCTCTTTTCCCAGGTTGCCTCTTAACGAAATCGGAGAGCTTTCCCTCCTCATAAAATCGCCAGAGTTGCTTAAGCAAATCTCTACACTCACTCGTAAAATGCCCCACGCTTTGATGGTAGGCACAATACTTGTTCGGGTTGAGTTTGCCAGTATCCTGACGGATTTTACGTGGTGGGGAAAGCAACTCTTTCTCCTTTACGCTCTCGTACACAGTATCAACTGATACTGTCAATACTTGGTTCAATTTTTCTTTCAAATCCGATCCTTTGGTGAATGCTTTCATATTTTTTGGGACCCTGTAGCTTGTCCCGACGGGCTTTTTGTTATTCTCCTTAGGATCAGCTTTGTTCTCCCCTAAATTTGTTTGTAGGGCCTCGTGCATGGAAACGAAAATGCCAGCTTGGTTTCTGAACTCGGCATAAGTCTTTGGGCACTTCAGACGTACCTCATTCCATAACTTCGACCCTTTTTTCAATCCGGCCATCACAGCGACGATCTTTGTATCTTCGCTCACCGGTTCTCCTTCTAGCAAAACTTTATCGAATCTTTCCATAAACGCCCGATCAATTTCATCATCATTTTGCCTTAAATCTGATAGCCGGTATTTTTGGGAAAGATACGACCCCGCCGTTGAAAAGTGAGAGAGAAATTCTCGACTTAGCTGGACGAACGAGTGGATTGATGCCGGCGGCATTGATGAAAACCACTTGTGAACCCGATCGCCTAATGTTAACGGAAAATTCCGGCATTGGGTGGCGTCGCTGGCCCCCACGGAGACCATGTAGTCCGTATACTTCGTTAAGTGGACCCGGGGGTCAGTGATGCCCTCATATTGAATGCTAGCTGGAAATTGAATCTTTTTCTGGATCGGGGCCTTCAAAATGTGAGCTGCCAAAGGTGAGGATGGCATGCTGGTCGTTCCCATCCCCCTCTGTTGGTCTAGTTGCCCTTGCATGTTCTCCACAGCCCTCCTTAGGCTTGATAAATCATCAAGAGGTGCCCCCTGACTTGGAGGCTGTTCGGCGAGCAAAGGCATTAACCTTTCTGCTCGTCGCAGTCCCTCGCTTGGAGTGGGCACTTCCTGGGCTTGCCTCCTAATGTTGTTCGCCGCATTTGGCCCTAGGCGCCTGAAGGCTGACTGGGTGAGTCTTTCATGGACTGATGGGCGAGGCTGTTCAAAAGTTGCTCGCCCGTCTTCTGCTCCCCGGCGAGCAGCTTCCCGTTGGGGTTGGCTAAGCCTGTCTTGGGCACTGGAACGTGTTGTCCCATGGCTAGACATAGTTGTTCGTCCGCGACCAGACTCAGCCTGTACTTCTTGTTGGTCGTCCACCTTGGCCTTTCCCTTGTTCCGTCTGACTTGGGCACTATCAACCTCTCGCTGTTCGCCCCTATTGGTCCTGGGTCTAACAACTTCTAGGGACTTGTCCCTTGGCCTTGCCTGTGTTGGCCTAACTTGCTCTTGTTGCCTCTGGAGGGCCTGGAGAGCAGCAATGGTTTTGGCTAACTCGTTGGGGTTGTTCGCCAAAGCCTCCATCTCAGGGGGGAGGTTATGTGTTATGGCTGTATGTTGTGACCTGTTCGCATGTCTCGGGTCACGGTCCTGGTGGTCGGCCGACGTGGCTCGGGTCTGAGATGCTCTTTTTGACAAACGTGATCCTTGGGTCTCTTTAGATTGAGGCATTTCAATTTAAATTACTTCTTAATTTATAAATTGAAGAACACCAAGAACACCAAGAACACTTTTGTTTGTATCTTCAAATATTTCTTGAGATTTCCTTTGAATCTTCAAGTTTTCAACTTGAAGTTCTTGAGTAATCACACTAAACCGGAGGTTCGAACCCTCCTTCTAGCGCCAAATTATTGGTGAACGAATCTAATCGGGAGGATTAGTGGCTGTTTTAATCCGTTTTTACGTCACCAATCAATAACGTGTGATTGATTACCACCGTAAATGGTAAAACGAGTCTTGGGTTAACGAATTCGGGTAAAATGAAGATCGAAATTTAAATTATTTCGTATATGTGTAAGTTTGGGTGTATTTGTGTGTATTTTTTGTCTGAAATTTGAAAATTACCTGAATAAGCTGGAGAACAACTATTTATAGAGACTAGCAAGCATGAGGTGTCTAAGACTCTTGGTCTCCCTAGCCTGCATGCTTGACATGTGTCCCTTTGATCTTATCTAAGCTGAACCTTAGTTACAAAGTCTTCTTTGGTCCTTATCTCGGACTCACTGTTGTTCGCCTAGGTCGGCTTGATGGATCTTGTTGGTTCTCCAACCGAAAGTTGTTCGCCTCTTGAGGTTGTACTTGGGAAGTTGTTCGCCTTATGCCTTTGTCCAGCTTGGCTTTGGGATCTTTGTCCTTTGTTCACTTGTACATTCTTCCTTGGCTATCTATTGTATCATAGTTTGATAAAGTTGTTCGTCATTGATGACTTCACAGTTGGCTCATTCTTGGTCCCGGGCCTTAATACCTGTTCGCCTATTAGTTGTTCGTCGGGAGTGTTGTTCGTCACTTTATACACCCCTCAGATTGATTAATGCACCCAAATCGTGATTTTCTTTGTTGATCTTCCTTGATTTGGTTCATAATCCTCGTTGTAGCTTTAATCCTTGTTCGTCATTTACTGACAATTGTTCGCCCATCAACAATGATTATTAAGAAAAATCTACTTTTATGTAATGTTACACCAATATGAGTGAATGCTTTTGCTTTTTAGTATACAATGTAGTTAAATATAAATATTTATGTTGGGTTTTGTTGTGTTCTTTAGGGTTTGAAGATATAGTTGAGACAAATCAAAATAGAAAGTGTGAAGATAAAGTTGGGAGGTATAAAGTATAAATTAATAACCACTGAAACTAGAATGTTAACATAATAATATTCAGGTTATACTCTAATATATTCTATATATTCTTAAAATTGACATGTAAAAATTGATTAACTGAACAATAATTGATTATTTGTTTGTTATATTATATGTAAATACAGTATATTCTTTTAAATTTTTAAATATTTTACACATTTCGATATTATTAATTATTTGGTTTTCAATAAATTAATTTTTTTTTTTTTTTTGTAGTTGTTAAGTACATTGTTTTTAAAAAACTTAAAATTTACTGATTAATATAAATGCATTAACATTTGAATAAATAACATTGTTTTGTGTAGAAGTTTAAATATTTATCAATTGATGTAGTGTGCAATTAAAAATAAATGAATTATTTTTTTTTATTGATAAGTATATTGTCAGAAATATTGATTCGTGTATCTTCAGTTCATAATTTCATATATTTTAAATTTTAAATGTTTATATATTTAAGCCATCTTAATATTTATTTTATATCTATATATTAGAATAGAAATGTTCACATTCACACTAATAGGTACTCCTTCCTATTCATTTTAGATTGTCCGTACTACCATTAAAGGAAGATTTTTTTTTACCAAAATAGTAAAAAAGTACGCGTGTAATTTTAACTTTATACCTTAAATAGTGAAAGGACCCTTTTACCCTTACTTTATATCTACGGAAAAAAAATTTTATACCCACAAATACTAATAAACAACTCTTTTATTAAAACCCGTACCACTTTGAAAGTGTAAAAAATATGAATCGGATGGAGTAAAAATTAATATATATATATATATATATATTATTTTTATACCATGAATATAGTTCTGGTGTGTCTATAACCTTTTGTGCAGCAGTGTGAATTTCACCATTTTATTATTGAAAAATATAAAATGAAATATGTTAGTAATTAATAAAATATATAAACTATTTTATAATATTTATAGATAATGTGTACATCGATGGTTAAATAAAGACTATATTTATTCTAAGATAAAAAATAAAAAATAATTGGTAGATTTCCTTACAAACAATAATAATTTATATGTTTAAAATTTAAAATACATTATTATTATTAGTGTTAATGGTAAACAATTCCGTCCGTGCGAAGCACGGGTGAGGAGAATACTAGTTATGTACTAAAAGTGGTTGAATAAAGATTATTCACCATTTATTCATAATGTCAACCTCTTCTCTGATTTGAATATTTTATTCAAATAAGAAAACTTTATATTTATTAAATTTCAAATTCATATAACTAAAAATTAATAATATAAAAACAATAAAAATGTATAGTTCCTAAAAAGAAGGTTTATTATCATGATTTTAAAATCTATAACTTCAAATTTATAGTAAGGTCCCATTTTTCTTATCAACATCCAACATTCTTTTTGTTTTTCTAATAATCTAAATACACGGCCGTCTTCCAAAAAGTAATGGGAGATGATGGCTGGCTTTCACATAACTTTTAATTGATCATTTGACCACCTTCAAGACCCAAATATTACAAATTCTGAAATAGTTTATTGTGAAGAAACTTGACTTTTTAAGAAAACATTCAAATTATTATTAGAAATGATTTTTATAAGTCAAAGAGGCAAATAATTTCCCATAGATACCTTAAAAAATTTGAGGAATGAAAGTTATATAAAATAATTTTTGGGAGACCTAAAAATAAAACAAAAATTATATACTCTATTAACTTACAGAGAAAATGATGTCATTTCTCCCCAAATATTTGAAAATGACAAAATATTGATCGACAATTTTCGTGTCTCAAATATTTTTAATATAAAAAATATTTATAAAATCAAGGACAAATTGTAAAAAAAAAAAAAAAGACTTATGTAAATAATTAATTGCACTTCAAGAACCAATTATTTTACTTTTGCAGAACAACTTTAAATTGTCGCATAAAGAGAATTTTGAATAAATTCTAAGACAAAAACAGGACGATTATACCTCATATTCTGCTTGGAAATTTGTTCGTAATTTTTTTACAACGATTTAAAATTTTGATACCTATTTTGAAGGTTGATCTCAAAGTACAATAATTAGTAACAAAAATAATTCCTTTTTATTTTATTTTTGGCAATTTTATTAAAAATCAAATCACTAAACCATATAAGTCATTTTCTTTCAACTCCAAAACCTCTTCAACCCCACCGACAAACGACCCCTAAATATTCATACTATGTTTCACACTTTAGACTAGTGTGCCAGCGCGTGATTTGCGGCTCTATTTTCCATTCTTAAACCCTTTTAAACTTTCGCACGTTGCCGCATTTACTTCACTCAAAGCAATTCTCATTCAAGAATCAAACCATCCAACATCAGATCTCAAACAAAGTTTCAATCTTTGCTCCCCAAATCTTCAAGAATCTTGAATTTCCACCTCTAATCACCATGTTTAAACCCAAACCCACTTCCAAATCTCTCATTTCCCCCTTAATCCTCCTCCTTCTCCTCTCCCCATTCACCTTCAAATCAGTATCATCATCAGAAGAAAACGAAGATGCAGACGATCTGGGAGACTTCGAAGAACTCATAGCGATAGACGACGCGCAAGAAACCGCAGGAAATTCACCGCACACAACCCATCACGAAAGCAGCAAGTTCGAAAAGCAATCCGAGGTTTTGAGTAAAGCGCAAAGGGTAGTTATCGAGCTTGATAGTGATAATACGAAGGGAATAATCGATGGAAATGAGTATGTTTTGGTGTTGGGTTATGCCCCGTGGTGTGGCAGAAGCTCCGAATTGATGCCCAGATTTGCTGAAGCTGCAAATGCTTTGAAGGGTTTGGGGATTGGGGTTTTGCTTGCTAAGATTGATGCCGAAAGGTATCCGAAAGTGGGTTCTGATCTTGGGATTAAAGGGTTTCCTACTCTGTTGTTGTTTGTCAATGGCAGTTCTCAGCCTTATACTGGTGGATTTTCTTCGTAAGTACTCATTTCTTAGCTTTTTAGTTAGGTATAAATGTTTGATGTGGGTTGTGAAGATTGTTAGAGTTGAATTTGAGATTTGGAACTATTGCATTGCTTAGAAATTTACAAATTCTTGGACCAATGTGGTGCTATACTATTGTTGTTTGGAATATAAGAATCATGATCCCAATCAAGAATCTTGGTTGAAAAGAAGATGATCTTGGACCAATTTATATCAATTCATTGAATATACTTGTGTGGAGTATAAGAATCGCGATACCAACCAAGATTCTTGACTGGAAAGAAGACGATCCTGTTCTCGATTTGTATCTATTCTCTATGTAAGAATGCATTTGTCAAATTTTTTGTTGTGGGTGTTGTTCGATCAATGGTTAGATATAGAATACTAGAATGTGGTTGGATATGCATTGATTGTACATTTTGTCATAAGCACTTGGAAATTTGTTTTATTTGAGCTGATATGGAGTTCTATTGTTCGAATTTGGTGAAAAGGGAAGAAATTGTGATATGGGCGAGAAAGAAAACGGGGGCACCTGTAATTAGAATAAACTCGGTGGCTGAGGCAAGTGAATTCGTCAAGCAGCATGCTATTTATGCGGTTGGGCTCTTTGATAAGTTTGAGGTATGTGGCTGTTAAGAACCTTAATTATTGCAATTTAGTGTAGAACGAAGTAATGGAAGGTTTTTATCATTAGCTATGGTCGAACTTGGAGAAATTCTTAACTGCTTTTGTAAGTGATATCATTAGGCCTAAAAAGACATCATTTCCAAAAAATAATGTTACTTAGACTTTTGTTCAATTGTGAGTTATGATGTTCAACAGAATTACCAGTTAAACTTGTTTATCATTCATTCTGACTATCTTAGACTGATAAGTGATAAGTTGAAGAAGGGTTACAGAATGTGATTTAATTGATCTTGCTGGTCTGAACGTACTAAATCATAGATACTTTATTCAGGGGCCCGATTATGAAGAATTTGTTAAAGCTGCTGCAGCTGAGAATGAAATTCAATTTGTGGAAACGAGCAGCACAGAGGTAGCAAATGTATTATACCCTGTTGTCAAGCTCACTAAACCTTCCCTTGGCCTTGTGAAAAGCGAACCAGAGCATTACACATCATTAAGTAAGCTGCAATCGATGCTTAAATTGCATATGTATAGTTCTTTAAGTTTTCATTCGGTTTATTTACATCACTAAATTTTCAGCTCTATGGTGGTTCTTCTATCATTTTATCGTTATCCTCACATGTCATTTATGCTGACGAGGTAATTTTTGGATGCACAGATGAAAACTTCGTTTTGGACAAAATCTTGCATTTTGTGGAGAATAACAAGATCCCCTTAGTTACTGTAATGACTGAGCTCAACTCTGCTAAAGTATATTCCAGTGCGACTAAACTTCAGGTTGCTCTTCCATCAAGTTACAGTTGTTATTCTTGCATTTGTCTTAAGACAAAGTATAGAGTGAAAATGGTCCATACATGAACCAATAAAAGGTATTAGTTGTTTTCACTAAAGAGTATTAGCTGTTACCTGAAAACAAACTAAGACTCTTCAGTGAAAACAACTAATGCTTTTCAGTGTAAAAAATTAATACTCTTTAGTGAAAATTAATACCCTTCAACGATTCATTAATGAACAAATTTCACTCTATACATACTCTTATCTTTATTCATATTTGATTTCCTGTTTATAGAAAATCGTAGCAGTATTTTTTCACTCTTTTTCTAAAGAGCATCAGAAAAACAAAGACTAAGTTAACTTGGAACGTCGAGCCAATATTTGTTAGCATTCTAATTATTGTCATTATAGCACAGAAACTACACTTTTAGGATGATACTCATGAAAAGTTCGAACTTTTCATAAAGAATGCATTATTAAATCTCGCTTTGATATCTATTAGGTGTATGTCTTTGCTGAAGCTGATGACTTACCGAAGATTGTAGAGCCTTTACGGGAAACTGCAAAGAAGTTCAGGTCACAGGTCGATTAATCTCTCCAAGCGGCTATCCCAGTCTCTCTTTTTGCCATCATGTTTATCTTATTATCTTTATTTTATATTGCAGGTAATGTTTACCGCTGCAGATATCAGAGAGGACAATCTCGCGAAGCCCTTCCTGACTTTATTCGGTCTAGAAGATTCCGAGGATGCTGTTGTAAGAAATTAGCAATTCATGCATACTTGAGTACAGTTTCTGGTTAAAATTTCTTAGCATTTTAACTTGTTGGTTTTTGTCTATAGGTTATTGCGTTTGACTTCAATAGCAACGCCAAGTATCTATTGGAATCGGATCTCACATCAAGAAACATCGAGGTAACTACTTTTTATCTGTCTGGCCTTGTTTTATCTGGTTCAGAAATTATATATGTTGGCATTGCAGGATTTTTGTTCGGCCCTCGTTCAAGGGACTTTGACCCCATACTACAAATCACAACCAATTCCCGAGAATGTGAGTTTCTCATGATCTTTCAATCTATTTTCACATTTAATTGGTTCAGATAATCTTTATATCTTGGCAACACCTTTAAAATTTTATTAATTGCAGAAAAATGCCAGCATTTTGACAGTTGTGGGGAAGACATTTGATGACTTGGTTCTAAACAGTCCTGCAAACATAGTTTTGGAGGTTTGTTCATCTTTACGCTTCAAATCGTTTTAGGTATTGTCGATCTTCTGGCGATTTCTTATTTAGACGAGTCTTGAATTGACCATCACTGTCCTTTTAGGTCCACACACCGTGGTGCATCACCTGTGAAACGATGAGCAAGCACGTAGAGAAATTGACGAAGCATTTCAAGGGGTTGGATAACCTCGTTTTTGCTAGGATAGATGCTTCAACGAATGAACATCCGAAATTGCAGGTTGAGGACTACCCAGCATTGCTATTCTACCCTGCAAACGACAAATCAAATCCGGTAAAAATCTGATATCATCGCAACTTTTATTCCTCGACTTCGCTTCACTCTTATCTCTGATTTTCGTAATTTCACATACGCAGATTCTGCTCCCTACAAAATCCAACTTGAAGGAGTTAGCAGCACTAATCAACAAAAACTTGAAAACTAAGGATTCTGTGGCCAAAGATGAACTTTAATCACTGGTTTACGTACTAATGTACTTACCCTCGAAAACCATACGACGAGCAAAAGCAGTATAATGGACACGTAGATGCAGCTCCTGCTGTCATAATTTGTGAAGTCTACTGCAAGAAACAACATAATACATGTAAAATTTAGTGTTTATTTGTAGTGAAAATCGTTCCGTTTGGTGAACGTATTTATTATACCTTGTAACACAGGCCTGTGAGTTTGGAGATCCTCATCATACAAACGTGTGCAGAAGTTTGACAAATTTTTCGAAGATATGCTTCAATATACACTATTTACAGCTATGGGCTTATTGGATTGGCAAAACAAATTGTTAATAGTTCTGTGATGTTAGTTTTGCCTGATAACATTCTTGTCTTGCATAAATAGTTTGAAGAAAATCAGACTTGATTCCAAGTATAAAAGTGTCAAACTATTGGAGCTCGATTCGTGGCGACTTAGTTAAAGATTGTTCAAGCTTCAAATAAGTTTAACTATAAATTTCAAAGCTTGACAGCATTTCAAAGTTTTAAAAAATGTACATTTGGCTCGACTGGATTCACAAATAGGCCTAAATGACATTTCGGCACACTAGTTGAACATTGCAATTGGTGCAATTTTCATCCACAAATTTTCAACCAAACACTTAGGGTATGTTTGTTTTGGGACTCACACGGATGGACTTTGGACTTTCGTTTTTTTTATTTATATACTCCCTCCGTCCCGGTATAAGTTTCTTGTTTCTTTTTGTTGTTTTGTTTAAAAAAGTGTATTGTTTATTAATATATGGTGGGTCATATGTTGACTTTTGTATAAAGTAATGGGGAGTTGTGAAAAAATAAAGAGTAGTTGTTTAAGAAAGTATTTGTTTATTAATATATGGAGAGTTGTTTTTTGCTTTTTATGGAAGAGGAAACTTATAGTGGAACTAGGGATGGCAAAACGGCCCGCCCCGAGGCCACCCCACCCTGCCCCACTCCGGTTGCTAAAAATGGGGTAGGTCCGCCCCGCCCCGCACGTGGGGCAGATCGGGTATGGGTATGTATCATGTATGTTGCCCCGCTCCGCTCCGCCCCGCCCCACAATCTATTTTATATATATTAAGTATTATATGTATATATAGTAAATATTTAAAAAGACCTCTCATAAATATATCAATAAACGTGCATATTAATTATTGACTCAATTGATTCAGTTCTATCATTCAAATTAACATAATCACATCCATAAATTAATTTTTTTAATTAATATATATTAAACCTAGTTTACAATTAATTATGTCATTCACATATATTTTTTGTTAATTCTAGACTCCTAATTATCTTGAATTTGTTGATTAGACTTATTGTCATTTTTTACATGAGATTATGATAAATTTGTGGTTTGATGGTTATGTTTATTGTATAATTTAATTTTATAATATACATGTGCTTATATTTTAAAATATGTATAGTTTTCTTGGGATAAGAATGGGGCGGGGCAGACCTGCCCCGTGCAGGGCGGGTATGGGGCACAAAATGCCGCCCCGCAACGGGGCGCGGGGCGGGGCGGGTCGATTGGGGATAGGCGCGGGGCGGGTCTGGGTACTTAGGTACCCGCCCTGCCCCGCCCCATTGCCATCCCTAAGTGGAACATCCAAAAAAGGAAAGTAGGAAACTTATAGTGGGACGGAAGGAGTATAAACTAATAACTTTTTTTTATATAAATAAATACTCTAGAAGAGAGGAGTGGGAATACATTGTGTCATCATCATCATCATTGAATTGGGATGGAATCACATGTTGTTTCCCTTAAATTTTTGGTACTTCCCTTAAACCTTCATGAATACAACACATCAAGACCTTCAACAATGGCTTTCTTAGACTACTAAAAAAGTAAAACAAGGCAGAACATTGCTAGACAAAACAAAAGTCTGTACATGAAGAAATCTTGGACCAGCAACTATGGCTGGTATTCACAGATGTTGTAAAACCACATGTTATCTTTGACACCCTCGGTTCCGATGATGTTTGCTATGCCGACCCAACCTGTCGAGCGCCATTATAACAAGTTCTTATCTTCGATCAGCTAATAAAATCCGAAAAATGAAATGTAATTACATACCTAGTGAGATTGCGCTCACGAAAATCGTGAAGGCCAAAATAAAGATGATCAACGATGCTCTCCCTAGTAAGCTAACAATCTTTCGGACCACATGTTGTCCAACAAATGCCGCGAATGTAGCTACTGCAACGAAATAAAGAGCTGCAACAGAACAAGACCGACGTTTTTAAGGACTAGAACTTGTACGAAGTTGGTTCAGGATATTTTTATGGTGAACTTGGTAATACTGCTTATTATGCAAAGTAATAATGTTTAGCATACAAGGTATCAAGATTTAGTGACTTTTAGAAAAATAACACAGAAAATCAAGCTTGTTTAAATGTGATACTTTGTATGCTAAGCAGTATTAGCATGTGTACTAAATGTGGATAGAGATAACATACCGTAAACGGGAGGAAAACGCCTCAAGAGGTAATATTGTATAACGGACATGGATGCCGAAAACGCCATGACCAAAGTTGCCGTTGCACTTGACACCTATATTTCAAGAACTCAATACAAACATTAAACTCTACAAAAATGGCAATCACTCTAGGTAGTTATGTTTCTTGGATTCTACTATAATTATAGTTTCCATGCATGGTGTAATTCGATTGCATATAAGCTCATAGACTAGATCATGTTATCAAAATGTGTTAAAGTGTTTTTTTTTTCCCAAAAGCATGTGTATTTATTCAGAAAAACGCACCTGGGGTGGAATTCCGAGCTCGAGAAACAATGGACCTAAAATGAACCCTCCCCCGAGGCCAAGCAAGCCGCCTACTACACCAGCCAAGATTCCACACAGACAACATAGGATCAACTGATGAACGGTCCAATTTATTCCGATTTCTCCTCTTGATTTGATCACTGTCCAACCCTTGTACAAACAGATTGCCTGATATCCCGAGGCTCCAACCGTAACAGGTATCTAACAACAAAGAAAACAACGATGAGGAGCTGTCGAAAATTCAGACAATCCTTGAAACTATCTACTCTAATGAGTTGCTTGTTTTGTCAAATGTTACCTGCAATGCTGTTACTATCCAATACGGCACTGAGCAAGTGGATGTTATGTCCTGAAGCAAGAACGCAGTGTTCTAAGTCGAACAAAAATCGAAAAACTGAATATTTAGGAGAGAATTAACACGGCAGTTTGAAGATAAACCTTTACGATATGAAGTACGAGGATGCTGAGCCAAACGGCAAAAAGCATGCCGAGTTTCTTCCAGTTGACATTGTCGACAATTGATACCTGCAGAAGTGTGAAATCGAGTTACGAAAGTTCTAAGTTTAGAAAGCTACGAAATGTTTTCATTTCGTTACCTTTGAATCACTCTTCTCATTGAGATTCAATCTGGCTTCATTAGCTGGAGCTTGGGGTAGAAGTTTGTATGGAGGTTCTTCACTTCCATTACCTAATGTTCAAATCAATTATTTATTCCTCAAAAAAAAAAAGAAAAGAAAAGAAAAAACCACGAGAAGTCCACTCACTGTCGAAGACGAAGCGTTTAGCAGCTTCCTGTATATGGGAGGAAGAGAGCAACAAGATCAGAACTTCTTCGTGTTCAAAAAATGAAATACGTGATTGAAAAATTCGACGAACCTTCTTTATTATGGTTTCTTTTTTCCATGTTTCGACGCCCTTGAAGAATGCCTTGGTTGAAGTACCTATAAACGTCGACAGAATAAGCAACCGTTGTCGAGAAGAGAAGTGGTGAATGTAGGGGAGAATTAGTTACCTATGAAAAGAATTATGAGCAATACTGTGACCATCCATTCTGCGAAAATCACGTTGAAGATAACTCCGATGCTGATTCCAAGCACGAGCATTGGTTGAAAAAGTAGTGCTAGATCATAGTCGATGATGGGAAGCTCAAGGAAAGGATGACGGAGCTTTATGTTGTAGTATACAGTTGCAAGCGCAGCCCCCGTGATCATACCTGAATGTAGAAACACGAGTGCATTTTCAAAGGGTATCAGTTGTTTTCACAGAAAAGTATTAGTTGTGTACAGTTAGTTGCACGGTACACCTAGTGTACAAGAGTGTTACTCTACTCGATTTCATTCTTAGGTTGAATTTTAACATACATTATGACTAGCTGATAAACAAGATTTTGGCCTCCAAAACATAGAATCAATGTAATGAATGTTAACATCAAGAATGTTACCAAAACCAAAACACGGTGATTGATCGAAAAGCAGCTCGATAGATCATGATAACCAAGTGTAACATAGATATGTCACTACACCTATCAAATTCCCACCTACAAAAACATGAAAAATTGTCGATATCTAGTAATGAATCAAAACGGGGGTCTTACATTTTGATATAGCGGTTGATGATTTGGGGTCGAACCCTACGATCAAAGTGAGCATCGGGACGAAAATGCCCCCTCCACCAACACCACCAACACTCCCAAGAGCAGCACCAAAGAATCCAATTACTGAACCCACAACAATTCTCCACCCAAATTCCATATCCTACAAATTCCAACATACATATAACCACCACATTGCATTTAAAACTTGCTAAAATTAACAAACAAATTCAAGATTCAGATACTCACAGGCCAAACATGGCTTAAAATCATGTCCCTACTATGGTCCAAGAAAGTGATAATTCTGGTGAAGTAACTTGATTCAGGGGCCCCATTTTTTCTTTCAACAACTTGCTCTAAATCTTCTTGTGCTGAAACAATCCCACAAGCTAAAACAAGTAAAACTGTCAAAATCACAACTTTTCCCCTCAAAATCTTCCTACATTCTTCCCCAATCTTAGCCATGAAATCCCTCAGAAAACCCCTAATTCTTGCTTTTATCCCTGCAGAACACCAACAATCACTCTTAAATGCAAAACCCACATACCAAATCAACTAAAACAAGCAACCAAAGATCAAGAAATTCAAACAAGGCACAGTGCTGCAAAATGGTTTCGGTTGACCTAATGCAACAAATTTTCTTGAAAAATAGGTCAAAAAAAAAAAACTCACAAGCAAGATAATTTTCCACAAAAGAAAATCTTACCAACAACAATAATTCACAGAAAGGCCAAAGCTTTTCATGCAAATAGAAGCCCCACGTTTTTCTTCAACCCTCATTCACCATATGAGAGAGAGAGAACACAATTTCTGCTCTTCGTACTACTCTTTCTCTGTTTCTTCAAGAAAACACGGATGTTACTTTCACAAAGAGAATCTTTCCAAATCTTGCTAATTGAAATTACTTCTCATCAGAACATAGATGCCACTTTTCAATTCTTGCATATTTTCAGATTAGATAAAGTAAAAATATGGAAAAATGAAAGTAATCTAACCTCTTTCTTCTTGGACTAACTAAGGGACAGGAGCATTTATTAGCAATTAATGCACAGCCAAACTAGAAGAAAAACTTTGAGTTAAAATAGCAATAATGTCATGTTTTATAGCTATCAAGGTCATTAGACATTAAGTACTTGTGGCAGTACATGTAGTCGTGGAATGTAACACTGTTTGGAATTGGAAAAAAAATGATTATTTCAAATTTATAATAATTGGAGAAAAGAAATTAGATCAATTTGTTTTTCTACTTAATTTGTTTTTCTAAAAGGAAGAGTCAAGAGGTATAATGAATGAGATCGAGAGGCCAACTATCTGTGAAAAAATCCACAAGATGGCATGATCTCAGTAGGGACATATGATCCGAATAATGAATCATTAAATTCTTGGTGGGCCCACAAAACTTTGCCAAGACAGAGATTTTACTGGTCCGTAACTCCGTGTTATCCCACCTCGGAGTGAGTTTAATGTGTAACTACCAGTGTATAGGGATTGTAGATATATTTTAAAGAAAGAGCAGGTCCCTGCGAATCGCATCAACTACTCCCACCTCCATGTTTTATTTCATAGGTGACTTTGCACAATATTTAAGAAAAATTGGAGTGTTTAAATATAAAATAAAATAATAAAAGGTATTTTATTGACTTTTGTGAGTGTAAATTATTTCCTTTTTAAGAGCGTGAAAAAAGAGTTATGGACGTCACAAAAAGAAAAATGTAAAAAAAGATCAAGGACGGAGGTAGTACTATTTTTTTTAAAAAGAAATTGTATAGTAAAAGTGTGTATACATAACAGTAACAATAATAATATGTATACATAATTGTAATATTTGAAGAAAATAGAGTTTAAGTGAACTCAAGTTCACACAAATTTTTGTCTTAAAGAAAGATCAAGAAACAGATACATATTTAATAAATAGTATTACTATGAAAATAATCCAATTTCATTTTTTCACACAAACATAAATGAACTCTCTTCATACACTTTTCTTTTCCGAGCGTCCCGTACAAATTTGCACATAAAAAATGACAAACTTTCTATAAATTCTACCCTTACAATATCCACAATATTACGCAAAATGCTACTGCCTCGTCCACAAAATAGACTTGCTGTCTTTTTTTTTTTTTTTTTTACAGTTATTAAGAAAACAGATATAATATAGAAAATATAAGAGTATTGTATAAAATCAAGTATACAAAATAAATTGTTTTAAAAATATTATGTGTGTATGTTGAAGAACGTAGATAAAACTAATTATTTTCATTTTAGAAAACAAGACTATTTTTTGTGGACACACAAATAAGGTAATTAAGACCATTTTTATGGACAGAGAGGGAGTATTATTTTTGAGTCTACAGATACATACAATCCAACTATTTACTTTTATACATAAAGGTTTACATAATTACTAATCATTATTAATTTTTCCTAATGTTGTCTACCCAAGAGTTGGTGCAAGTTTACATGGGACGGATGGTATCATTTATTTTACTTGAAATTTTTTATTTTACTTATAATGATTCGGCTATGCTAGCTCTTACTTATTGAACACCAAAAGAATTACTAATGTTAAATCTCAATATATATTAAATAGGGGTATTTTTAAATAATTTCACACTTACAATATAAAAATTGATTATAATTTGAGACAAATAAAAAAATATGACTATTTTTATAGTACGAAAAAATTATATATATATATATATATATATTTTTTTTTTTTTTTTTTTTTTTTTAATTGTTTTTACAACAAATATAACGAAGGTTTTAGCACAAAGACTTTGTTGAAGGCAACATTTTAAATTGCTTCGATTTGAAGCTCTTTTTGAAGAGTATATTTTACAGCTAGCATAGTATTGGCTAGGAGTAACTTGTAAAATTGGTCATATTTCTTCTATGGTGTATTGACGATTTTAGTCTCGTACGTACGAATTAATTTTCTCAATTATGTGCAAATTTAGTTTTATATTAGCTTGGTTGCATGATTTTTGCATGTAAGCTGCTGAAATTCTATATAGCTAGCAACCGAAATAAAGATTTGGTGTTGCTTATGTGGCATAATGAAATTTCAATATATTAATTTCAATTAAAAAAATCATAAATTGATTATCATTTAAAAGAAAAAAAAACTGTCAATGTTGTATTTGGTTTGAAATGGTTGATCATACCCCAATTGTGTGTTTTTTATAATGAGAATAAATTTATTTTAAACCAGTTTCATCGTGCAATTTAAAACCGTACTCCCTCCGTTCTTTGTTAATCTTCACATTTTTTCTTTTTTTTAGATGTCCCACAATAGCTTCCACACCTCAAATGGAAATAAAACACTCTCACACAACTCAATTTATTTCCAAATATTTTTTCATTCGTTGGTCTAAAATATTAATAAAACCATTTTTTTCTTTAAAATATGTGTCACTTCACATATGAAAATTAATAGAGGATGGAGGGGGTATTAATTATATTTATTATACAGTATTTTTAGCAAGGTAATACCGTTCTATAAAACATTTAATATTTTAAAAAAATAAAAAATATATACATATAAAAAAAACAAGTTTCACATAAATTGGTTAACACTGTATTTTGTCTTGTAACCATAAAATAAAATGTATTCAAAGACTCAAAGTAGGCATGTCGAGTATTTTACTTTTAGCTGATTTCATTTCATTACCTAATTTGTTCAAACCCACAAGTATTAATTTTCTTCTATTAAAGTTTGACACTTCATAGAATCTTATATTTAAGTGTGAGTGAGATACAATACAAATGACTAAATCCCCCGCTAAGTTACAAGGAAATGGTTCAACCAGTTATAGGACCATTATTCATTTAGACAACCAATTTAAGTATTAATTTAAGCATGTTTTAATATTTTAAGTTTAAAACATGTTGTTGCTTGTAATGGAATAATATCCCAACTGTACTGAAAATAAAAAATTACAGTATATAATAATAAGCGTCCAAATCAGCTGACTTTTTAAATGTGGAATCAAAAAAGGGTAGCCAACTTTTATGTCACAATAATAATAATCAATTCATGGCTGCGAAAGGCAAACCCAAAAATAAAATATAAATTAAGAGGACTACCTTAAAGAATGTTCGCGTTGGTAGAATGCATTGTGAAATTTACCTTTTGTGGTGATGATAAAATTTTATGTTTATCATATAATTATTTATTAGTTTCTTATTAAAATGTGTTAGTTTATAGTATTTATTTATTATTTTACTATAAAATATTAGTTGCAAAATAAATGTACAGTAAGTATAGTTGATTTACGTAAGATTAACTCTTGCGTGATGGTTAATCATTGCAAAAAAAATGAAAATTTTGTAGTACATATTCTCGAACGCCTCTTTTGTTTTGGATATTATTTTTGTTATACTCTTGTGCACTGCCAAGTAATGTAACATAGGATTTTTTTTTTTTTTTTTTTTTTTTGAGTGTCTCCAAAGTTCAGCATTTGATATATCACACTTAGAATTAATTAAAATAAAAGTTAGAATAGGTCCTATGTGAATTTGGGTTTACATGAACTATTTTTATCATATATATATATATATATATATATATATATATATATATATATATATATAAATATAAATATAAAAAGTAGCATGGTTACCATTATTCTTAACAATTAGGGTTTAAAATTTTTTTGTTATAAACAATGATTAATATATATGCACAATAATGATATAATTTAAAGATATTTGTGTTCATTTAAATTTAGATTCGCTGAAATTTTTGTCATGTTATAGTTGTCGAAAGTTTAAAGTTTAAAGGACGTGTGTACTATATTTTAAAATATTAGTGGCAGGTAATGGCTTGTTAATTACGTTAATTGCTTGATTAATAATCGCATTGTATTTTTTTACCTTTTATTGCTGGTTTTACACTCATAATCTCCCTATGAGACTAATCTACCATCTAAGTCTTATTCACATTTAAAATGTGAATGAGATGGAGCTCAATAAACCACGACCATGATTTGTCAAATGTACAAACCTTTCATAATTAAAGTTTGGGCACGTCTTTTGTAAAACTTACTTTTGAGATGGAGTATAATATAAAATTGATACTATCACATACATTTATTTATATTGTTACATTTTATACTATGATTTTAATTTATAAGTTTAATGGTATCATACATATATAATGATATCAATAAACACTACAAGAAAATAAAAAATTGCCTACAAAATCAGAATTTTCTACAAAAAAAATTCAACAAAAAAGTTCGCTGTAAAAATTGCCTACGAAATTTTCTAATTATGAAAGTTTCTACATTTCTCAACCTAGAAACAACTTGTATACGAAATAAAATCCCTAGGTATAATTACCTACAAGTCATTTGCCTACAAAATTTTACCTACAATACAATTTGTCTACCGAATTTTCGTAGGCAAATTTTTTTGTAGGTGGAGAAGGAAGATGTCTATACAATTAGAAATTTTTGTAGGCAATTTGTAGGTAATCCCCACTACGAATTTTTTTGTTGGAAATTTCGTAGCCATATTTCTGTAGACATTGTAGTGAAATATATGAAATAATACTACCTCCGTTCCGGATCTCTCAACTCTTTTTTCACACTCTTAAAAAAAAAATTACACTCATAAAAGTCAATAAATCACCTTTTATTATTTTATTATTTAATTTTACATTCACACACTCCATTTTTCTTAAATATTGTGCAAAGTCACCTGTGAAATAAAACCCGGGACGGAGGGAGTATAAATTTTTGAAAAAAATTCGTCTTATCTAAAAGTTCTAACTTGTAAAGAGATTTGAAATTAATTTATTTAATTATTTTTTTTACAATTTTATATTATAAATTTTGTTTATCGAAGATTTTGTGATTAGAGTTTTTGTCCTCTGAGATTAGTTGCATTTGTATACGCCATTCTTCAGGATCAGGACCCAGCAATATTTAAATCCCTAGATTGCCCCTGCTCTTTTGACCTAATACAATCCTTGCCACCTGAAAATTGCAAATCAATCCACGATGGCATGATCCATCCACGTGAGTGTACCGCGGGCCCACCATAATAAGATGCACGTTTTGTCGGTGGCATATCATCAGGCCGTGTGGATGCCAATATTTAAATTAGCAAAAAAATTGTGTTTAATGTTGTCATGATGATTCGGTTCACATATTTAACTTCAAATTAACATTCATTATTTCTAAAAGTGTATATTCATATTTACTCCTTAAACTTTATTGTATATGTATGCTCCCTGCGTTCCATAAGACATTGCAAACTTTTTATTTTAATTCGTATTTCTTTAGAATGGAGTGTGTATATATTTTAACATGTACCGATATGATATAAAGATAGACTTTTTAAAGACTTTCCATTGTTGAAGAATAACACAAGATTAAAAATGTTTTTTCTTTTTTATCTAATTAATTCATGAGATTGATGTGACTTAATACATGGAGAGAATAAGATTCTCTCATAAATGGAAACCGGAGGGAGGGGACTGCAGGGTCGAGTGACATCATATGTGCTATTTTTTGTGTTCACTCTATAATTTATGAGACCGGAGGGAGGGGACTGCGGGGTCGAGTGACATCATATGTGCTATTTTTTGTGTTTCACTCTATACTCTATAATTTAATGTTAAAAAATATCCCACGAAACATCATTATTTTAGGTCTATATATAAAAAGTTTAGGAGGCATAATACATATTGAAACATAAAAAACTGGCATAGAGAAGCTAAACTGTTGTGGAATACTACCTCCTCTCAATTTCCGGTCTTTCAGAGTATATATATATATTATAAATTAAAAAATTATTTAATAAAAAAAATTAATTATTTAATTATAAAAATTATAATTGTCAATATTAGCTATACAATGATTAAAATTATGATGAACTAAAGCATAAACAACAAAATTAAGAGGCTCGTATATAACATGAATACTGAAGCAATTTCATATGTCATGAGCAAATGACTGAGACTTTTATTAAAAAACACATTGAAAAATTAATTTGGTCAGTTTTTATCAATAAATTATATACTTCGAAAATACTAATATTAAATGAAATAAAAAAAATATTCTAAGTTTAATTTTTGGCTCTGTTACTACCTGTGGCTGTGACAAATTTACTGAGCTGGGAGAAGAATGCGGTTGCAGCTAACTTAATACACTAACCAACTTTTTAACCATTATATTTTTAATGCAAATCGCTTTATTTATTACATTTAACAGAGATCGAGGACATTTTTATATATGTAGTATATTTTTATCTTTTTATTTTGCAAATTAAAATTGGACGATAGGTTTGAATCCGAGACACCAATATTGACTTTTATGTTGGTCTAATCATGTCATGTGCATGTAATGATAATTAATTATGTTGTTTCTTATAGAACTAGATAATATATACATCACATGATTAGATCATCGTTCCATCTCATAAACAATGTAGTTAGTGAATAGCAGTTAATGATTTTATATACTCCCTCCGTCCACGAGTAAGTTTCCCACTTCTTTTTGTTGAATGGTTTAAGAAAGTGTATTTGTTTATTAATATATGGTGGGCCACATGTTGACTTTTGGGATAAAGTAATGAATAGTGCTGAAAAGTAAATTGAATGAGTGGCATTTTTGGTAATATTGTGTGAGTTTGAAGGTTAAAGTTTATATATAGTAGAGTGTTGTTTTTTCCATTTATGGAATGGGAAACTTACTTGTGGACGGCCCGAAAAGGAAAGTGGGAAATTTACTCATGGACGGAGGGAGTATATTTTAGTGTAATTCCACAAAATTGTCCAAATATTTATAGGATAATTGTTTTTTTATCCAACTTTTAAAAAAATGATGTTTTTTGCTCAATAAAATTAATAAAACAGTTGGCAGAAAGTTAGCATCCAGATTCACACGGTGCCGACCTTATTTGGATAAAAAAAAAAAAATTGGACAAAAACAATTGTCATATAAATTTGGACAAGTATATTTTTTTTCTTTTTTTAATTAGATTTACAATAAAGTTTTTCTTTCTTATATAGTCATAATTAGTTTGTAGAATTGTACAACAAAAATAGAGCTTGTATCTTTATAAAAAGTGTTAGTGAACGAATCTAATCGTAAGGATTAGTGGCTGTTTTAATCCGTTTTTACGTCACAAATCAATTATGTGTGATTGATTATCACCGTAAATGGTAAATCGGGGTTTGGGTTATCGAATTCGGGTAATATGAAGATCGAAATCGAAATTATTTTGTGTATGTGTAAGTTTGGGTGTGTTTGTGTGTATCTTTTTTGTCTGAAAATTCGAAAATTACATAAATTAGCTGGAGAACAACTATTTATAGAGACTAGCAAGCATGAGGTGTCCAAGACTCTTGGTCTCCCTAGCCTGTATGCTTGACATGTGTCCCTTTGATCTTATCTAAGCTGAATCTTAGTTACAAAGTCTTCTTTGGTCTTATCTCGGACTCATTGTTGTTCGCCTAGGTCGGCTTGATTGATCTTGTTGATTCTTCAACTGAAAGTTGTTCGCCTCTTGAGGTTGTACTTTGGAAGTTGCTCGCCTTATGGCTTTGTTCGGCTTGGCTTTGGGATCTTTGTCCATTGTTCACTTGTACACACCTCCTTGGCTGTTTGTTGTATCATAGTTTGACCAAGTTGTTCGTCATTGATGACTTCACAGTTGGCTCATTTTTGGTCTCGGGTCTTAATACCTGTTCGCCCATTAGTTGTTCGTCGGGGGAGTTGTTCGTCACTTCATACACCTCCCAGATTGGTTTATGCACCCAAATCGTGATTTTCTGTTTAGACTTCAATAATTGTCCGCTCCATAATTAGATGATGTTCGCCTATCAACAAAAAGATCTTTCATTGTTTATATTTTTCATACGTGCTACGTACTCGTAGTGTTGTGGATTTGCAGTCAATTATGTTTATTTACAGCTTAACAATAAATAGAAATAAATAATAAAAATCTGACTCATGCAATTATACAAAAAAAACGAGCGATAACAGAACCCTCGTGATATATGTGTGTGGACACCATCCCTAGAAAAAAAAAAGGAATTGAAATAAATGCAAGTATTTATTTCACACACCATAAAACTTTATTCTATTAATTGAGATCTGATGTATATCAAAGGTTCTAGGTACATGTCCAGGCAATGTAATTAAAAGTATTGCATTGACCACATGCTGAAATTGCAAGAAATATGGCTTATCTAACATGCATCATATTCATATATATATCCAATTTCCCACCAGTTATATTGAATTTGAAGTACTTTTTTTTTTATTGAAGTTGGTGCTTTGATTTAAACCATACTCAACTAATTTCCCATTTTTAGAGGTTACAACTTAAATATAAAAAAATCTCAATTATAATTATCCTCACTCCGTTCATAGAGATATGACTATTTAAAATTTATATATATTAATAAAATATTATTTATTAGTGTTTGGAATTTTGAATGGTGTATAAGTTCTTGATAGACCCTTTTTATTAAATACAAAAAACAATAATAGCAAAATATATATAAATATTGAATAAGGGTGTTTCAAATAATTTACATTTTACACATTATTAATTTGACAAACTCTCATATGCACCAAGTGCACGGTGCATTCACTCAACAGTTGATCATGTTTATACTGAAAGGTTTGTTTTAATTACATTGAAAAGTGTGGTTGGATTACACTGAAAAGTTTACCACTAAAAACTTTTTTTTCCAATGTAATTCAACCACACTTTCCAGTGTAAATAGGGTCAACTGTTGAGTGAGTGCATCATACACCAAGTGTATAAGAGAGTTGCTCTATTAACTTAAGTATGATTGTATTATGAGATAAATCCAAAAAAAATCATGACTATTTTTTGTGGGAAAGATAAAGTAATTAACTTATTTTATAGAGTAAAATTTTAGACCAAATGGCTATTTTACTCTTATTCTTTTATTTGTTAATTATGTCATTAATCTATTCATACGAAAAGTTATTTAATTTCTTATATTTGATTACTTTGTGAAATTATTAACCAAAAAATAACACATATCTTAATTTAATTTTTTTAGTTTTATATTAATATATAAACGCTATAAACTACGTTAATGTTGTCTGTTAATCGATTTTGGATTCACAAGAAAACTTGTTTCCGGGAATCGGAATATGAAAGCAATAAGAACGAAATTGAAAAACAACAAGAACACCAGTTTACGTGGTTCGGAGATAAAGCTCCTACGTCCACGGGATCCGAGAGGATAGAGTATTCCACTAAGAAAAGAATTGGAAGTTACAAGTTACAATCACTCAATCTCACGTGTTTGCGCTCACAAAATGATGAAGTTGCTTCTCTCAGCTGAGAAGCCCTCTTTTATAGATACAGAGATTGAAAACGAACCCTAGATTCGATTCAGTTGTAACAAACTCAAAGTAAAGGTAGTTATCCAGCTGGCTAACGACTTCAATAACCGCCATAGTTGATTCAGTTAGAACCGCCTTCGAATTAGCTTCAATTTGGTGTATTTCGCGAATAACGGACTTCAGGATCAGATGACAAGACCTCCTCTGGCTCTGGCCACTTTCACCAGATGACCTCTGGTCCCAGACCTCCTCTGATAGACCTCCTCTGATGACTCTTCTGCCTAACTGCTCTGGTCAGGGTTCTCTGGTCAACCTCATCTGATTCATCTCCTCTGGTACCCCAAATTTACTAATCTCTCACGGCTAACACTTTACCAACATATCCTCTTATTGAATTAAGCTCAGCAGATTACATACTTCACATTTGACCCTTCACAATTCTCCACCTCAGATGAGAAGTATCAATCCTCTCCTCCTCTCCTCCATACTCCAGCTTGGGCCTAAGGAACATCCCATACACTCATCTTTACCAATTCAACACAGAATTTGAATTTCGTACCTGGTAAAGACTTTGTACACATATCTGCAGCATTGTGCTCTGTAGATATCTTCTGGATGAGAACCACTCCTTTGTCAATAATTTCCCTTACAAAATGTAACCTTACATCAATATGCTTTGACCTCTCATGGAATACTTGATGTTTAACAAGATGAACTGCACTCTGATTATCACAATGAATGACCACAACCCTTTGACTTATGCCAAAATCCTTGATTATGCCTTTCAACCACAAAGCCTCCTTAACAGCCTCAGACACTGCAACAAACTCTGTTTCTGTAGTAGACAATGTAACTCCACTCTGCAGAACAGATCTCCAGCTTACTGCAGTATTGAAAAGTGTAAAGATATACCCTGTTAAAGATCTTCTGGTATCCAGATTAGCAGCAAAATCAGAATCTACAAAACCTTCCAATGGACTCTTCTGGTCAACCATCCTCTCAAACATCAAACCCAGATCAGATGACCCCTTAAGGTATCTGAATATCCATTTCAAATCTTCCCAATGTAATCTTCCAGGATTAGCCATGTATCTGCTCACCATACTCAATGAATAAGCTAAGTCTGGTCTGCTGCAGACCAGAGCATACATCAGGCTTCCAACCCCACTTGCATAAGGTACTTTCATCATAGTCTTCTTTTCTTCATCAGACTTTGATTCCATTTCCTTAGATAATTTGAACTGTTGTCCCAGAGGAGTTGCCACAGCTCTACTCTCATGCATGTTAAACCTCTTCATGACCTTCTCAATGTAACTCTTCTGGGATAAGAATAGTCTTCCAGCTTTTCTGTCTCTCAGAATATCCATTCCAAGAATCCTTTTAGCATTTCCCAAGTCCTTCATATCAAATCTAGCACTCAACTTCCTTTCGATACTCTGAATCTTCAGAAGACTCTTACTGGCAATAAGCATGTCATCCACATAAATCAGAAGATAGACTATCACCTCACTACCTTGCCTTTCCAGGTATACACAAGTATCATACTTGCTTCTTACAAATCCAATGGATAGCATAACTTCATTAAACTTCTTGTGCCATTGTCTTGGACTTTGCTTGAGGTCATTCAATGATTTCTTGAGCAGGCACACCTTCTCTTCTGCCCTTGGTTCAACAAACCCTTCTGGCTGATGCATGTACAAGTTTTCAATAAGATCCCCATGCAGAAAAGCTGTCTTAACATCAAGTTGTTGTAGCTCCAGATCTTCTTGGACCACTCTGCTCAGAAGTAATCTGATTGAACAATGCTTAACAACAGGTGAGAAAACCTCATTATAATCAATTCCTTCTCTCTGAGTAAATCCTCTGGCAACTAGCCTGGCTTTAAACCTCACTTGATCCTTCACACCAGATTCAAGCTTCCTTTTAAACAGCCATTTACAACTGATTAGCTTCTGCCTAGGTGGCTTATCAACAAGAATCCAAGTATGATTCTTCTTAAGAGACTCCATCTCTTCTGTCATGGCTGTAACCCATGACTCCCTATCATCACACTCAAGGGCTTCCTTGTAGCTTTTAGGTTCTTGGTACTCTATGGCTTATGCTGTAACAAGTGCATAGGAGACCAGATCCACACGGCCAAACCTTGCTGGAGGATGTATTTGTCTTCTGGATCTGTCTCTTGTCAGACTATAATTTCTCAAGTCTGCTTCTGGCACTTCTTCCTCCTCTTCTGCAGGTGCACTATCCTCATCTGATGACCCATTCTCTCCTGCTTCCTGCTCTGGTTCAGAACCAGATGCACTCCCATGATTGTCATGATCAGGCTCCACCTCAACTTGAGTAATTGGCTCAGAAATAACACCATCCATCTCTTCAGCTGATGGCTCTCTGTCACCTCCACCTGATTTGTATCCCATCTGTGATTCATTAAACACAACATCTCTACTGGTAATACACTTCTGGTTCCCAGGCTCTAGACACCACAGCCTATACCCCTTAACACCCTTTGGATACCCAATGAAGACACACTTTAAAGCTCTAGGTTCAAGTTTGTCTTGCCTCACATGAACATAAGCTAGGCACCAAAAAACTTTCAACTTTGAGTAATCTGATATCTTTCCATACCAGACCTCATCTGGGGTTTTAAACTCAATAGCAGATGATGGCACTTTATTAATGAGAAACACAGCTGTGTTAATAGCTTCACCCCAAAAACTCTTAGGTAAATGAGCATCAGATAACATACACCTAACCCTTTCCAGAATAGTTCTATTCATCCTCTCTGCTAGACCATTCTGCTGGGGGTTTGAAGGAACAGTTTTATGCCTAGTAATACCCTTCTCCCTACAAAATTGTTGAAACTCCTCTGATAGGAATTCAAGTCCATTATCAGTCCTTAAGTGCTTGATAGTCCTGCCTCTCTTATTCTCAAGTTCAATCAACCATTCTTTGAACTTAGAGAAGGCATCACTCTTCTGTTTAAGAATGTAAACCCAAACTTTTCTTGAATAATCGTCAATAAGGGTAAGGAAATACCTGTCTCCACCATGAGTGGATACCCTAGCTGGTCCCCATGCATCAGAATGTATGTAATCCATAACCTCCTTGGTGGTATGCTTCCCTTTCTGGTATGCTTGCTTCTTTAATTTCCCAAGAACACACCTCTCACAGAATTTCAGCTTACATATCCTCTTCCCAGGGATTGCTCCCTTCTTGGATAACTCCACCAGGCCCTTCTCACCAACATGTGCCAATCTCTTGTGCCACAAGTTAACATCAGAAGACTCCATGGTAACATCAGTTGACCCTGTTACAGTTCTTCCAATCAAAGTATACAAACCATTCTTGATAGTCCCCTTCATAACAATCCTTCCAGATTTGGTTATTGACAGAATTCCCTTTTCTGTCTTGAATTCAAAGCCCTTAGAATTCAATGTACCAAGAGAAACAAGATTTCTCTTCAACTCAGGAACAAACCTGACATCAGATAAGATCCTATCAACCCCATCAAACATCTTGATCTTGATAGAACCAGATCCTTGCACCCTACAGCTCTCATCATTACCCAAAAGAACAAGACCTCCATCAATCTTCTCAAGATTCAGGAACCAGTCTTCATGTGGACACATATGAAAAGTACACCCAGAGTCCAGGACCCACTCTTGACTTAGTCTCTCATGACTAACCATCAAGACCTCTGCACTATCATATCCTTCAACCTCCACAACAGCTGCATCTCCATCTTGATCACCTTGATTGTCTTTCTTCTTTCTCTCAGGGCAATTCTTTCTCAGATGACCTTCCTTATGGCAAGAGAAACACTTCCTCTTCTCAACAAAATCAGATTTCTTCCCACCCTTATTCCCTTTTCCAACATCCTTCTTCTTGGACTGAAACCCCTTCTTCTTCTTGGATTGAACATTCAATCCTTCAGCAGGCTTCTTCCCATCAGTTTGGATCTGTAGAAACTTGGTTTTCAGGGCAGTTTGAACATCATCAAAATTCACCTGATCTTGTCTACCAAATAACAAAGCATCCTTGAAATTTTCCAGAGACTTGGGTAGTGCATTCAACAACATCAATGACTTGTCTTCATCATCGATTGTAACATCCAAACTCTCCAGATCATCCACCAATCTGTTGAACTCGTCCAACTGATCACCAAGATTCTTATCTTCACTCATTTTGAAGACTTGAAGCTTCTGTTTCATGTATAACTTGTTCGTAACAGACTTGGTCTGGTATAACTGCTCCAGCTTATTCCAGATCCCAAGAGCGGTTTCCTCCTTCGATACTTCCCTCAATGGCTTGTCCCCAAGACACAAGATAAGCGCAGTGTGTGCCTTCCTCTTGTTCTCCTCCACCTTCGCCGGATTAGATCCAGAAGCCACCTGAGCCGGTGGCAACAAGGCTTCGTACAACCCATTGTGTACCAGGAGGGCCTTCATCTTGATCTTCCATAGGCTGAAATCGTTCTTCCCCGTGAACTTCTCAATGTCGAACTTAGTTGCAGCCATGATTGCTTCCCACGGACGGCGCCACTTGTTAATCGATTTTGGATTCACAAGAGAACTTGTTTCCGGGAATCGGAATATGAAAGCAATAAGAACGAAATTGAAAAACAACAAGAACACCAGTTTACGTGGTTCGGAGATAAAGCTCCTACGTCCACGGGATCCGAGAGGATAGAGTATTCCACTAAGAAAAGAATTGGAAGTTACAAGTTACAATCACTCAATCTCACGTGTTTGCGCTCACTAAATGATGAAGTTGCTTCTCTCAGCTGAGAAGCCCTCTTTTATAGATACAGAGATTGAAAACGAACCCTAGATTCGATTCAGTTGTAACAAACTCAAAGTAAAGGTAGTTATCCAGCTGGCTAACGACTTCAATAACCGTCATAGTTGATTCAGTTAGAACCGCCTTCGAATTAGCTTCAATTTGGTGTATTTCGCGAATAACGGACTTCAGGATCAGATGACAAGACCTCCTCTGGCTCTTGCCACTTTCACCAGATGACCTCTGGTCCCAGACCTCCTCTGATAGTCCTCCTCTGATGACTCTTCTGCCTAACTGCTCTGGTCAGGGTTCTCTGGTCAACCTCATCTGATCCATCTCCTCTGGTATCCCAAATTTACTAATCTCTCACGGCTAACACTTTACCAACATATCCTCTTATTGAATTAAGCCCAGCAGATTACATACTTCACATTTGACCCTTCACATTGTCGTACGTGTTGCTAGCATCTTTTCAATTTTAAGTTATATTATTTCTGTAATGCTCAGAGTTTGGTGCATGTGGTTTACTTGACAAATTTATGTATGTGGTTATAAAATGATATAATTAGATGAAAACTAACTAATAATTAATTAGTTAGATCATAAAAATTAATATTAGCGAAATGAAAATTATAGGTGTCTAAGCAATCCGTAAAATGATTTATTTATTGCAATTTTGATATAAACTTACATTAAATTAAACTAAACGCAGGGCTAAATATAGAATAAGATGAGAGTGACTCTACTCCAAATATAGTGTTACGACACACGAAGTTTCGTCGAAGTTTCCCTAAACCTCTGTTTCTTTTGGCCTAAGTGAAATTTTGGAAATGGTATGATTTTGATGTCAAATAAAACAAATTATAGGTAGCGATTGTAAAAGAAGTATTACTAAAAACATGTGAAATGAGGGGGGTCCAAAATGCAAGTGATGTGGCCGGGTCGGGTCAACTCGTCACTTCATCGGGTCTAGCCGGGTAACCCGACTAAAAGTTAATTTGGGCCCTCAACCCTTTTGACCAAGTTTTTCCTCCAATAATAATAATTAAAAAAAAAAATCCAACACTGTCTTCTGCAAATCGATCGAAAGAGAAAACTTCCATCTTCTTCAATCAAATCCCTTCTTCAAGTGTTCTTTAAAAAGAAAAAGGAATGAAAGTCTGCTCTCACCAATACAACATCTCTATTCATCTCCTTCTATTTTAATCGATTTGTTTTGAGGTCGATAATAGAGGTAGAAAGAGATATCACTCTCTGCTCAAATGAGAAAAGGGGGAAAACAAGAAGTTGCTCTTCTTTAAACGAGAAAATCAATAAGTCTTACTACGGTGCTTCTCGAACGTGAAAATCCAGAATTGCAGGTAGGTTTTTCAGAATTTGAACAGTCTTTTTGTTCATTGCGTTCAATATTTTGTTTATTTAATTATACTTCTTATGATTGAATATGTGTTCTATATTATTTTGTGTATGTATATTAAAGTACTAACTGTTAAGCTGAATTGAGGTGAATTTGAGTGACTGGTCTTTGGAAATGCAATATATTGCTGCCTTTTATTAAAAAAAAAAAAAAATTGGATCTTTTGTTTTGGGATGAGTTTATTAATATTAGATTTATTTATTCCATGATCTGTGTTGTATGTAGCCTTGTTGTGAATTTTTTATGTCTTAACTTTTCTATTGTTGTAGTAAGGTTATTATATAAATTTGGGTTGATTACCCCAAGTTTGATGAAGTTTTATGTTAATTATTGTTTGGGCATATTAAACTTAATAGTCATATAAATTTCTTAATTGCATTTCACATCAATTTCATCTCAAGGTAGGGTTCGTGAGGCACTAACTGTTTTGATGCAAAGGAAGTGTGATTTCCTCAACATTTTAAGTGGACCATGCAATTTGTTCGATCTGTAACATGGTTGCAGAGGAACTATATTTATCTTTTGCTTCTAAACTATAATTACTTGTAATTTGTAGATCATTATTCTTCTCATTTCAATTTACAACCTTTGAGTTGGACATATGTACAATTTGCTCTTCATAGATTACATTGTTACTGAAATATGTAAAATTGTTATTATGATCATGTAAATCAAATACTATGTTCCAATGTTTATAAATGGAGTGGATAACTTATACTCCCTCCGTCTCAACATTATTTGCACACTAACTTTATTTTCGTGTTTTAGCGAGCGAGTTGTTTATTAGTATTTGAAATGATAAAGTAACTTTTAAGGTAGGGTTTGATAGATTCATCTCTCCTCTATTATAAAATGACTTAAAAATTACTTTATCATTTTAAATACTAATAAAAAACTCGCTCACTAAAACACGAGAAAACAGTAAAAGTGCGAATAATGCTGGTAGGGAGGAAGTATTTAGTTGTTATGTTGTTCAAATGTCTAGTTTTCATTGAAATACAACTGAGTTGTTCAACAATAGGGTTGTTCAACAATCGGGTTAAAAAAAATCTATTAAGGTTGTTCATATAAAAGTTCAATCGATAAGTAATTACTTTTTTTTTAATGATAAAACATTAATTTTGACTTTTAAGGCTGAAAAATCATTAGGAAAACTTATTTTCATTGATATACAATTGAGTTATTTAAAATTGAGTTGTTTAATAACCGAATTTTTTTTTTTATTATTACGGTTGTTCGTATAAAAGTTCAATCAATAAGTAATTTTTTTTTTTAGTGACAAAACATTTATTTTGACTTTTAAGGCTGAAAAATCATAAGAAAAACTTATTTTCATTGATATTCAATTGAATTGTTTAAAACCGAGTTGTTCAACAATCAAGTTAATTTTTCTAATTAAGATTGTTCATATAAAAGTTCAATCAATAAGTAATTACTCTTTTTTTAATGACAAAAAATCAATTTTGACTTTTAAAGCTGAAAAATCATAAGGACAACTTATTTTCTAGCGATATATGATCGAGTAGTTCAATATTTGGTTATTGAACACAACTAGGTTATTCAAGTGTTCGGTGTAGTAATGTGATTAAGTTTGGTCATGCAAATGTTCAAATCAATAAGTAATTATTTATTTCAAGTATAAATATTGATTTTGAGATTCTGGCTTTAAAAAATTAAAGAAAAATTATTTTCTAGCGATATATGACCGAGATGTTTAATATTTGGTCGTTGAATACAAATAGATTATTCAAGTGTCCAGTGTATTAATGCGATTAAATTTGTTCATGCAAATGTTCAAATTAATAAGTAATTATTTATTTCAAGTGAAAACATTGATGTTGAGTTTTTAGCCTTAAAAAAGTAAAGAAAACTCATTTTCTAGCGATATACGACTCAATTGTTCAATGTTTGGTTTTAGAATACAAATAGGTTGTTCAAGTGTCCGGTGTAATAATGTGATTGTGTTTGTTCACGGAAATGTTCAAATCAATAAGTAATTACTTATTTCAAGTTAAAACATTGATTTTGAGTTTCTAATCTTAAAAAAATAAAGAAAACTTATTTTCTAGTGATATACGGTCGAGTTGTTCAATATTTGATTATTGAATACAATTGGGTTGTTCAAGTGTCAAGTGTAGTAATGCGATTAAGTTTGTTCACACAAATGTTCAAATCAATGATTAATTACTTTTTTTAAGGAACAAATAATCAATTTTGACTTTTAAGTCTTTAAAATTGAATGATTACCTTATTTTGAATGAAAGCGACCAAGTTGTTTAAAATCAGAATGTTTAAATAACTGAGTTGTTTAAATTGTTTACTCTGGTTTATGAGATTATGATTGATCAAACAAAAGTTAAAATCAATGGCTAATTGCTTGGTTTTAAGTGACATGACATCAATTTTAATTTTTAAGCATTCAAAATAGTATGAATAACATTTTTTTAATGATAAACAACAAAGTTGTTTAAAATCGGGTTGTTTAGAAATTTAGTGTTGTTTAAACAACAATGCTTGTCACACACAATTCAAATTGGATATAACTTAATAAATTTTTAAGCACCAAAATTTATAATTTAAATTTTAGGTCATCAAAATAGTAAGGACAACTTATTTATAGTGATAAAATACAAGGATGTTTAAAATCAAATTTTATTTAAATAAATGAGTTGTTTAAAACTTTAATGATGTTTAAACAACAATCTTTATCGCACAAACTCCAAATGGATCATAATTTTTAAGCGACTAAATCAAAATTTGAGTTTTAATTGCTCAAGATAGTAAAAATAATTTATTTTTAATGATAAACAATAGAGTTGTTCAAAATCGAATCTTTAAACAATTGAATTGTTTTAAACTCTAGTACTTATACAACAATATTTATTTTATAAAATTTTGAGTGGGGAATAAACAAATTATTTTTAAGTGAAAATACTTAAATTTTGACCATTTAAGTTTCAAGATAGTAAGAATAACTTACTTTTAGTAATAAGCAACGAGGTTATTTCAAATTGGTTTGCTTAAAAAACTAAGTTATTCAACTTTATTGTTATTTAAACAATATTTATGGCACACAATTCAAATTGAGTATAAATTAATTATATTTAAATGACAAACTTAATTTTTGACTTTTAAGTCTTCAAAATAGTAAAACTAACTTATTTTTTATAAATAAAAAAAAAATCATTTAAACAACTGAGTTGTTTAAAACTTCAGTGTTGTTTAAACAACCATATTTATAAAAAAAATTAAATGAAATATAAAGTAATTATTTTTATGTAACTATACTTATTTTTTACTTTTAAGTTTTCAAACTAGTAAAAAAAAATAGTGATAAATAATGAGGTTGTTTATAACGGGTTGTTTAACAACCAGAGGTTTATCATAAAAAAAAGCAAATGGAGTATAAAATAATTATTTATAAGGGATAAAACTTAAATTTTAACTTTTAAGCCTTAAAAATGGTAAAAATAACTTTATTTTAGTGATAAACAACAAAATTGTTTAAAATCGATTGATTAAACAACTGAACAACTAAACAACTCATAAATAGGATAATATTGTACTTTAATAAATATAAAAGATTTTTTTTTTAATCATTTACATAAAAGAAGGCCATTTTTTAATATTTTGTATTTGTAAGGCCATTTTTTATAAAGAGGGGTTTGACTAAGCCATTTATGTACAAACCCCTTTGATATATTATGCTTAAGTTTAAGAGTAGATTTTATATGAAAATTCTTCGTAATAAGCTTAATATGAAATAGTTTTAGAGTATCTCATCAGGAGTATCATTAAATCTGTCAGGAGTATCACTAATCTGAGTTAATGGTATTATATTATCTCATGAGATTAATGATACTTTAAATTATTTTATGATAAGCTTATTATAATTTTTTTTTTCATATAATACTTTGCCTAAATTTAATAGTTCATGAACCATGACCACCTCGAGCTTGATATACAAGAAAGACTCCAAACTAATTTTATTTTGAAAAATATTAGTTGATGCGTTTTGATTCTGTCAACAATAACAAGTCAATAGAGGCCTTAGATTCTTTCTCGATTTTCCGATTTTTCATTTCTTATTATTGTAAAGAGTAATAATCTCTCATAAGATCCTGCATTTGGCGCGTAGGTCGCCTCGTTGATTTCCGTATAATCTCCGATTTCTTCAAATTTCTTTCTATTTTAAGTTGTTTTGAGGTCCTCTCGTGTGAAGCATGGATTTCTCCAACTCCGGCAGCCGCAGCTCCGGCGGAAGCGACGGCGTTCAGGTGGTAATGTTCGCATTAATTGAAACCTAGGATATACATAATTACAAGTAATTTTAAATGACGGTATTAGAATTTTTTTTAATATGCTTAATCCGTAAGCATCCGACCCTAATTTCCTCATCTATCCGAGCTTTCTTGGATTTTGTTTAATTAACTCGGTGTTTTTTGGAATAGATCTTTACCTTCAAGGATTCATGGCATGTTTTGCGTTGACTTGATAATTTCAATTTGCATTTCAGAAATGCACGTATGGATTTTAAAAGATGGATTTTATGCTCTCTAGCTGCAAGTTATTAGTCAATTTAGTCCTGGATCGGCTATAAGGGGTAGTAACTTGAGGACTATGGGTAGTTCTGGACTTTGTCGAATTGTAGATGTTGCATTTTATGATGCCTCTTTTTGTCAGTGTTAATTGAACAATAATTAGGGTAAAATTAGTAATTTTAGTCTCTCAATTGTGTCAATCTCTTTTATTGTCTCAATCATGGGAAAGAAGATTTTTATCTTATGGATATTGCTTTTCGAGTGGATTAATGAGTCGTCTTTGGTATATGCTTTTATGGGTATTTTAAGACATTATCATGATCTTATTGTATAATTTCGTCATATACGCACATGCTGAAGGCACCAAACACTTATATACAAGCCCTTATATGGATGTGTGCTTATCCTATAGTGGATTGCAGGAGGATAATCACTTGACTACCGCTAATGTGGACCTTGAAACAACTTGTTGGGGTTGTGGTCTTCGTGTTCTTGTTTCTCCTTTTGCATCTATTTTCAAATGCGGCTGGTGTGGAGCCATAACAAAGCAAAATGTGGTGAAAAGTGATGACACATATATTGGATTAAGACGCTGGCGAGACCGGTGTTTTGTTAGCATGGTCATTCTGTTTATGCTATTCTTTATAAGTAAGCATGGACATATCTTGATTAATGTTATTCAACTCTCCTGCTTATCATACCCAAAGTGTGTCCAAGTGTGATTACATAGAGTTATGCTTAATAAGTCTTGTTTTGGCAATGCTCAAGTGATACTTAATAACCTTTTTGGCAGCTGAAAGTTAGACTTGCTGACTAATTTCTTATCAATGGGGATTTTGGCATCTAAAGCATTTAGTTTTAACCATTTCACATGGGACTGAGTTCTGTTAGCTAAATTTTCTTTCCATGTTCTTGTCTAGATAATAATGATTAAATTGATGATGGCTTGCCAGTAGTTTGTATCGCTGAATCTGTTATTTCAGCCCTTACTGCATTGGCCCTTCTATTAATGTTGACGTCTTAAATACTTGCATAATCTGCTACATGAATCCTGAGCCCTCCATGAAAAGCCCAGGATGTGGAATTATCAAAAATTAAATACTTGAAATCATTTCCAATAGTTTGTTGCGTAATGTGATAATTTATTGCAGTTATATTCGGTTCTTAACATTAGCTAAGAAAATTCCAAACTATACATTATCAGTTATCACATAGAAAAACGCGACGAGTCATGCCTAAAGGTTATGTGTTCTTTGATGGAATTGATTTCTTCATGGTTGTTAATATATACTACTATTTAATCTAAGCTGAGCAGATACTTTTCTTTTCTTGATTTCAGTACAGCATATTTTGAATTTGGTGATATTGGTGATACAGGTGCTGGCGTTTGGGCTGTTAATCCCATCATCTTCTCGATTGGTTACTTCTGTGGTGTTCTTCACTTCATAATAACAGGAATATTGTCTATATGTACTTTGTCTACATTTTGCCTGTCGGCATTTCAACCTGCTGGTCTCCCACCGATAATAGTCTGGGGTAGCTATCCAGCAGTGGGGAAAGGTGGACTGGATAATCATACCTTCTGCCATTATTGTTCAAAGCCGAAATCGCCTAGGGCACACCACTGCCGCTCATGTGGAATGTGCATATTAGACATGGATCATCACTGCCCTTTTGTAAGTCTTGAATATTTTTAAGTTCATGGTAAAAAGATTTTATGTCTAAATGCAATCTTTCTTCTGCACAATAAAATCTTGGTCTCATGTGACAACAATATAATGCTTTTAGTAATCGGTTTCACATTTTAACCAGCACGAATGCACAAACTTCAGGTGCATCAAATGTTTTTAGGTGGCTCTTAAGAGCAGAATTTAACTTTAAAGTGTATATATGGACTGAAGAGATTGAAAATTGCAAAACAATTACTTACCTTTGTGGGATCACATATATCTGTTATAATATGTTAAGTGGTTCATATGTATAATAACCAATTTCCTTGATGTTTGCAGATTGGGAACTGTGTAGGTGCTGCAAATCATCGGTGTTTTATTCTTTTTCTCATATCTACAGTAACCAGCACACTTTATGTCGCTAGTATGACTCTTTATTCTGCAGTATATATCTGGCCACCTCTTGAGCATTCAACTCTCAGCCAATTGAGTGTGTTTGCTGACACTGAGTTGATTTTCGGAGTCTTAAAAGATAAAATTCTTGCTTTATTGAGATCTGCAATTTTCCTACCTGTGAGAGGACTCGTTCTTGTTTACCTATTTATTGCTAGTGTTTCAGTGAGCATTGGTTTAAGTGTGCTCTTGTGGCAGCAGCTCGGTTTCATATATGCAGGAAAGACTTATTTGAGTCATCTAAGTGCAGTTGACAGTGAAGAAACAACGGGAAGGGATTGTCAAAATATTGTCAGATTTTTTGGTTGTCCATATAATGCAGCCATATATTTGCCAAGCTATTGGAAATCAAGGAAAACTCACAATAAGTAAATATTCAGGTTGGCTATTTTATTTGACATCAATTTTCGTGAGTTTTCAGCCCCATGTAGTATATTTTTCTATCTAATTACTACCCTTTTTAATAACTAGGACCAGCTATATATGATAACGCATGAACGTGTGTATGAATTTTCAGCAAAATTTACTGAAAATAATAATTAGTGCTCAGTTTATGCCATTTTGGCATGGAGAATTAAAGATGGTTCATCACCAAATAATGAAGATAAACTCTATTGCTTTTAATTCACCCATTATTATTATTTCGCCAAATGTAGTTTCACAAAGTAATAGTGAGAATGTGTCTAAATATGACCTATAAGTTGAGAGAAGTAAACAATGACGAAGCAGCAAAATGTGTGTGAGCAAGTAGGCGATGATCCTTTTAATTAAGTTGGTGTCTAGGCCATTTCTTACTTACCCTGCCCATAGGCATTTACATGTGAAACATCAGAAAATCTTCTGAATGATCAACTGATACTTAGCTGGTCTCGGGTCAACCAAAATTAAAATCTTGTTGGATACCTTACGAAAGTAGTGATAATGCCCCTGCCAAACTAAGATGCATAGTTTTTTTTAGAACTTCCCTTTCTTGGCTGAATATATAGGTCTTTTTTTATTCCCTAATATCTGCTTGCTGGTATTTTTTTAGGTATGGAGGAATATGAAGTCGGTCGTCTATCATAGATTTATTTCTTACTTAGTCTTATTATTCCTCACCCAATGTTAGCTAGATCTATACAAGCCCTATTTGAAAAGGTCGAACAGTTGAGAAAGAATTTTTCGCCAGGGAGAATAGAGTTGCTTGGAAGTGGCTAGAAATGTTACAAAGTCACATTGCTCTACCAAACTATCTCTTTCATGTTGCTTCAAGTGCCTACTTCATTCATTCCCTTGCAAGGTCCAGGACTGTTGTGAGCATTTGATGAATCGAGACACAATTCTGACTGCTGATAACTTAAATAGGTGCAGAGAGATTTTCATGTTAGTATAGACACAAATGTTTCATGTTCACCGGAAATGGAAAATTAGTTTTGAAGCCGGGTATGGCATATGTGTGTTATGCTGAGCCATGTTGCGACACTGCATATCTTTTATGCTGAGTGGGAAAGAGCATCATAGAAAATCGATTTTGGGGGATATTTTTTCCTTTGTATCACACTGTATTCCTTGTTTAATTTGTATACATATGTGTATACTTTGAAATCTCATACATATATGTGTATGTATGTGCTTCTTGTGTTAATTTTACATGCAGGTGCTGGAGATGCAGATGTAATGATGCGAATTGTCAATGTTCTATGATCACGTTTATTTCTTTATTTTTTTATCAGGAAAAAGGTTTATTTGATTTTCATTATTGACGAGAACAAGTTTATCAGTCTATTTTTTTCTTGCTTCCCCCATGTATTGTTTTCTCAAAATTGTGAAGAAGGGAAGAAGCTTTTGTATTTTTGAGTTCGAAACAGAAATTTCTAAGGGTGGTTGGTTGAAAATCTTCAATAAAATATAATGAAATTAAGCAAATAGGCAGAGAGATTGTTTAATAGTAGTAATATGATATTTATTGAAGAATCAATTTTATAAAAAAAAAAAGTTGTTAAACTTAATAGGGGATGCTTCATTTAACAAATGCTAATCTTATCAGGGGCGTAGAGCATTTTGATTTTATGACTATAATAGTGAATATACATAACAGTAATGAATATTAATGATAGTGTATATGTATAATAATGATATTTAATAAAAGCGAGTTCACGTGTACCCGAGTTTATGCAAATTTTTGTTTTTGCAAATCATATCGCCTTAAAATCATATAACGATTTTTTTTTTGCATATAATGTAGTCCCTCCGTCCAATGTGCACCCACCGACAGTAGGAAATATTTTATGTTAGACGGGTAGAAAATATTTTATTTCTATGAAAATAAATATTTTTTATTTTTTCCCGATGATTCCCCCCTCACATGGTATCTTACAAACACATTCTCTCCTACTCCTAGCACCACCATTTTCTTTCAAAATACTATCTTTTCAGAGTGATGTTTTAGGTTTTATTTAAAATTGAGTTGTTCAACAACCGATTTTTTTTTTATTATTACGGTTGTTCGTATAAAAGTTCAATCAATAAGTAATTACTTATTTTTTTTTAGTGACAAAACATCAATTTTGACTTTTAAGGCTGAAAAATCATAAGAAAAATTTATTTTCATTGATATTCAATTGAATTGTTTAAAATCGAGTTGTTCAACAACAGAGTTGTTCAACAATTAGATTTTTTTTTAATTAAGATTGTTCATATAAAAGTTCAATCAATAAGTAATTACTTTTTTTTAATGACAAAAAATCAATTTTAACTTTTAAAGCTGAAAAATCAATAGGAAAACTTATTTTCTAGCGATATACGATCGAGTCGTTCAATATTTGGTTATTGAACACAACTAGGTTGTTCAAGTGTTCGGTGTAGTAATGTGATTAAGTTTGGTCATGCAAATGTTCAAATCAATAAGTAATTACTTATTTCAAGTGACAACATTGATTTTGAGTTTCTAGCTTAAAAAAAAAATTATTTTCTAGCGATATACGATCGAGTTGTTTAATATTTGGTTGTTGAATACAAATAGGTCATTCAAGTGTCGGTGTATTAATGCGATTAAATTTGCTCATGCACATATTCAAATTAATAAGTAATTACTTATTTCAAGTGAAAACATTGATGTTGAGTTTTTTGCCTTAAAAAAGTAAAGAAAACTCATTTTCTAGCGATATACGACCGAATTGTTCAATGTTTGGTTATTGAATACAAATAGGTTGTTCAAGTGTCCGGTGTAATAATACGATTGAGTTTGTTCACGCAAATGTTCAAATCAATAAGTATTTAGGAGGCGCTTGGTTAGCAACTCCTCAATGGTAATGGGAATGCAAATTATTTTCCATCTATGCCCCCATAATAAAAATGATATGTTGGGGGAAGACTTATTACAATTGTGACTCTATTGCTAGTGTCATGCCCCAATTTTGGAATAGTAGTGGACAACATACTCCTATAAAAAAAAAGTAGTGGACAACATATGGTTGTTGGTAGAGGAATGGGGGAGTGATTGAAGAAGATGATTGTAGAAAGAGAATATGGTAATCAAAATGGAGTAGTGATTACCTTATTTAAGAGAGGAGGTGGTGATTTTGTTCTTATTAACCATTATAATTACACTAATTTTCAATCTTATTCTCATTACCATTGAAGAGTTGTTAACCAAGCGCCCCCTTACTTATTTCAAGTTAAAACATTGATTTTGAGTTTCTAACCTTAAAAAAAAATTAAAGAAAACTTATTTTCTAGCGATATACGGTCGAGTTGTTCAATATTTGATTAATGAACACAATTGGGTTGTTCAAGTGTCAAGTGTAGTAATGTGATTAAGTTTGTTCACACAAATATTCAAATCAATGATTAATTACTTTTTTAAAGGAACAAATAATTAATTTTGACTTTTAAGTCTTTAAAATGGAATGATTACCTTATTTTGAATGAAAGCGACCAAGTTGTTTAAAATCATTCTGTTTAAATAACTGAGTTGTTTAAATTGTTTACTATGGTTTATGAGAATTATGATTGATCAAACAAAAGTTAAAATCAATGGCTAATTGCTTGGTTTTAAGTGACATGACATCAATTTTGACTATTAAGCTTTCAAAATAGTATGAATAACATTTTTTTTAATGATAAACAACAAAGTTGTTTAAAATCGGGTTGTTTAGAAATTTAGTGTTGTTTAAACAACAATGTTTTTCACACACAATTCAAATTGAATATAACTTAATAAATTTTTAAGCACCAAAATTTATATAATTTAAATTTTAGGTCATCAAAATAGTAAAGACAACTTATTTATAGTAATAAAATATAAGGATGTTTAAGATCGAATTTTATTTAAATAATCGAGTTGTTTAAAACTTTAGTGATGTTTAAACAACAATCTTTATCGCACAAACTTCAAATGAATCATAATTTTTAAGCGGCTAAATCAAAATTTGAGTTTTAATTGCTCAAGATAGTAAAAATAATTTATTTTTAATGATAAACAATAAAGTTGTTCAAAATCGAATTTTTAAACAACTGAGTTGTTTAAAACTCTAGTGCTATATTTATTTTATAAAATTTTGAATGGAGAATAAACTAATTATTTTTAAGTGGAAAAACTTAAATTTTGACCATTTAAGTTTTCAAAATAGTAAGAATAACTTATTTTTAGTAATAAGCAACAAGGTTATTTAAAATTGGGTTGCTTAAAAAACTAAATTATTCAACTTTAGTGTTATTTAAACAATATTTATGACACACAATTCAAATTGAGTATACATTAATTATATTTAAATGACAAACTTTATTTTTGACTTTTAAGTCTTCAAAATAGTAAAACTAACTTATTTTTGTTAAATAATAATTTATTTATTTTTAAAACAGTTCATTTAAACAACTGAGTTGTTTAAATCTTCAGTGTTGTTTAAACAACCATGTTTATCACAAAATTTTTAAATGAAATATAAAGTAATTATTTTTATGTGACTATACTTAAATTTTGACTTAAGTTTTCAAACTAGTAAGAATTTTTCTTTTTTAGTGATAAACAATGAGATTGTTTATAACGGGTTGTTTAACAACCAGATGTTTATCATAAAAAAAAAATTCAAATGGAGTATAAAATAATTATTTATAAGGGATAAAACTTAAATTTTAACTTTTAAGCCTTAAAAATAGTAAAAATAACTTTATTTTAGTGATAAACAACAAAGTTGTTTAAAATCGATTGTTTAAACAATCGAACAACTAAACAACTAAACAATTTATAAATAGGGTAATATTGTACTTTAATAAATACTCCCTCCGTTCCGGGAATTTGTTCACACTAGAGTTTGACACATTTTTTAAGAAAAATGGGAGTATGTGAGTGTGAAATTAAATAAAATAATGATAATTTTATGCTTTATTGACTTTTGTGAGAGAGAGTTATTTTTTTTTTTTTTTGGTGTGAACAAATTCCCGGGACATCCATATAAGGCAAGTGTGAACAAATTCACGGGACGGAGGGAGTATGAAATTTTTTTTAATCATTTACATAAAAGTAGGCAATTTTTGAATATTTTGTATAAGTAAGGCCACACTAAAAAAATATTGATTTGCGTGAAAACTCACTATAGTATACACATATTTTATTCATATGTCACTGTTTGACTAAAAAAAACACAATTTTCTTATGTGTCCTCTTTGGGATGCAAAAAAATGTTGGTACGGATGTAGTAAAATTTTTGTGCATCGTACAATTCAAGTTTATTTTTAAATAATTATTTTTGTTTTCATTGATCTATTGTTTTCTCTAAAAAGTTGAAGTCAATTATGATTTAACAACCACAACTTTTCAGTAAAAATAAAGATGATTGTTTAATGAAAATAGGAGGAACTACAATTGAATTGTACGGTGCACGTGATACATTTAAAATTAGGCGATTAAATTAGAGCTCAACCCAAGCTTATTCTAGTTCACGGACCAAATTTGTCCAACCTTAACTTTTTCTTTTGAAAAATATTTAATTATCTTAATTGGATGATGAAATTACAAAATAAATTACTATATACTATAAAATTATAAGAATGTAAGGAAAAATCTGATAATTTTTTTAATAAGTGTAAAAAATTTGCATTAATATCTACATTTTCTTTAAGGAACAATATACCATGTATTTTTAAATGGTCAGGTATATTCTTAACTCGGACCAATTTTAAGGAACAAATAGAAAATATAATAAATGGGGGAGAGATGAGTTAACCAAAGATATGATTTGGTAATTGGTTCATGAATTTTGAATTCGAAATGAGAAACGTCCCACCCCTATTAATTAGTATATGCCTTACCTTACATTGAATGCAATATCCATGTGTTTAATATTAACCTACGGTTAAATAGAGTTATTTTGATCGATTATGATACTTGTGAATTGATCAAACATGACTTCTGATTTGATTGATATTAATAAAAATTGATATAATTGAATTATTATATTGTGCCGCAAGTGATCACACCGTAAATATGATAATGACACATAGCAGATAAAATTCATCAATTAAAATTATAGTGGTCCATTATTTATGTGTTATTATCACATTCACGATAAATATATTAATTTGTATTCACTGTGGACATATAATATTTTCGTATATTTTGGATGGCAGAAATAAAACATATATTGGATTTTCTAATCATTCTTAATCCACTTTTTTATGTGGTCTCGGCAAACTCTGCAAGTATGATGTAAAAAATCAATTTCTTTTTTCTTTTTCTTCAAAAGCTAATTCTCGAAACTTTTGAAAAAGAAAATTTGATTTTAAAAGTTAAATAGAATTTGAACATACACCCTAACTTTTAAAACATACTAATATTTGAATTTGATTAAAATAAATGGGTTGAAACAATATTGGTGAGACAGAGTAAATTGTGATACGAATTTAAATTGATAAGTGTGTTTTTCTTCTATCCATTTGCTATATTTTTAGTTACTTCACTATCCATTTGCTATATTTCACTATCCATTTGATAGTGAAAGTGTCTTTATTTTTTTAATTTGGATTATTATAGTCCCTCTGTTCAAATTAATTATGTCCACTTTCCTATCACAAATGTAATAAATATTGATTAGTTTATTTATAAAATAGATAAATGATAAGGGTTAGGGATATTAAACGGGCCGAGGGTTAGCGGGAAGGTTTGTTTAGCCCTGAACCTTACAGTGTTAGGTCCAAGCATATAGTAGTCCGTTTAAAATTTGGGGTTTTTTTTGTCCAAACCACTTAGCCCGAAACTTTTATTTTAAAATTAGTTTTCTTACCCCACTTATTCACTTAGTTAGGTAGGCACTTACGCTGTTGTTATGCAGAGTGTTTTTTTTTTCAACATCCCTACTTCATTATCATCTTTTCAATTAGAGTTCATCGACCGCTGACCACCGCTCTCAAATCGTCATTGCCGGATATCACCCATCGCTCTCAAATTGTCATTAACCTTATAAATTTATTTCAAGAAATAGTGAATTTTTGAACAATGTTAAAGTGTAATTTTCATTAATTTTTTAACAATATTTGAATATTAAGTTTAAATAGTGTTATAAGCCTATATTTTATATTAATTTTTTTTTTCATGGAGCCCATTAGTGGCTCTTTTAACTCCGCTAGGGTTAGAATTAGGTTGTGTTAGTGAATCGATAAGGCCCGAGATTATTTAAATTCGCAGTCCTCTAAGGCTAACCCTATTGGGTTAGGATTAGTCCGTTTGATATTCCTAAGATATTAAGATGAGTGATTTTTTTTTAATAAAATTAATATATAATTTAAATAAATAAATGATGATCAGAGGGTAAGGACACGGAATGTGAATTGTATTTCCAAAAAAGGAAACTAAAAGAAGGAAAGTGGACGAAATGAATATGGACCGAGGGAGTATACATACAACCTCACAACTTAACAATACAAACCTCAAATTTTTTGAAATAAAATGAAACAACAAAATATAATGGTAAAGAACTCTTAAAAAAAGAATATATTTGTATATTTTCCAAATAAATTACTAAACCACTATTCTATCCTCCTTACTTCTACATTGAACACCGAAACAAATAAATAACAAAGGCCAAGATCAAATCATCAGAGTGCAAAATTATCATCAGCATATTGAAAATATATGACAACAATTTACAAATAACTAACACACACTGATAATTAGAAAAATTTACACAGGCTTTCCTTGTTCCCCATCCTCCTAGCCAATGATAATAAAAAAAAAATTGCTGACTACATCAATGATGTGTCGTCTGTTGAGTGTTTCTTAGACATTCGCTACTCGAGCCAGACGGGCGAAGACCAAACTCACTAGTCGGGCCACTGAACTCGCTCGTGGTAACTTCGACGCTTTCAAATGCCATCTTTCTAAATTTAATAAGGTCTTCTCTGTACTGCATGGTGTCGTACGCGACATCATAGTCTGAGCTCCCATGAGAATCATTTTTTGTGTTGTGGCCGGGTTGAATGCCCTCGGTCAAGTCACTGAGAGATAGCTTTCCTTCCAAAGCAAGGAGTATCTGGATCGGAGAAGTCGAAGAGATTCAAAAGTTTTTGAGTTGTGAGAAGTAAACTAAATGTGATAAAAACTTTATGAATCTGGTTCGCATATACGAGATCCATGAACTCCAGTGATCCTACTAACAAATCCAAAATGGATCCTATATACAAGTTTTTGTTAGTCTTATTTTTATAAATGGGTCAAATATGGGATGAAGTTCATGTGAACCAAATTCACACAAGTGTAGCTCTTTAAATGTTGAAAAGAGTTGTGGAACATATACCTGACTCATCTTTGGCCTACGTCGAGCCAGATGCCGCACACAGACAGAAGCACAAGCAACCATCCGAGCCATCTCGTTAAAATCATAATCTTTGAGCAACCTTGGATCAGCCACACTATCAAAGTTGTTCTTTTCTAAAGCTTGTGAAAGCAAAGGCCTTGCCTGTATAAATTAAGAAACTATCATTGTCATCATATGAAAGACTATTAGAAGAAAGCATATACTAGAGTCCATGTCAATCAGTGGGACAAAAACTTGAACTTGTACGAGAACCTGGTTCACAGATCTGAGATATGTGAACTCCATTGATCCTCCCCAACAAACTCTAAATGGATCTTATATGCAAGTTTTTATTAGACCCATTTGAAAATGGGCGAAAAATGAGAGCTTGCACCAGCAGTTGATGTTCCGTGTTCACTTATTAGGGATTGTAGTCTCCGACTTGCAAGTTAACACATCCGACTACATTAAGGATCGAGAGCATATAACATTATACACTTCTAGGGTTGCACTTGAATACACACATAATTAAAAATCTGTAAAAAACATATTCATTGCACTCTTTTAAACCAAAAGAAAGAAAAACACTTTAGGCATCGGATTTTAAGGAAATCCAAAATCCAATTAAAGCACAGCACATATGAATCAGCTTCGGTAGAACCTCATGTACCCTCTAACAAAATCACTAGCCTTAACTATCAGGCCTAATGTCTCTCACACAAGTAGATAACTCTTGGTGGTTTCGTTTTACAAGAAAACTGTAATACATCAGTGCCCTAACCAAGCATAGCAGCTACCCAGATAACAAGTTAAAACAATAGTGTCAAACATTACACCCTCAGCCCAAACAGAAAAGGAAGAAGGAAGAGAAGATGCACATTTTTTCTCATAATCTTTCTTCAATAAAATACAACGGTAAGATCAAAGAGATGGACTCACCCAATCAACAATATTATCATCAAGGTAGTTTTGTGATTTGTCTATTGGTTTACGGCCTGTGATTAACTCCAAAAGCACAACGCCAAACGAAAAGACATCTGATTTTTCTGTCAGTTTTCCAGTAAGAGCATATTCAGGTGCTAAATAACTGCAAATATGACGAGACTTAGATCAACAAAGCATTGCCTAAAATGAAATAAAATCTATTAAAGTAGAGATAATAGCTTAGTTCATATATCCGTTCAAATTCTGTTCAAAGTTTAGCAGCATAAGCAACACAACCACGGGGAAAATAGAAAGAGAATCTCCAGTAGCTTACCCAAAAGTTCCCATTACACGAGTAGAGACATGAGTATCAGTCTCTGAGTAGAACCTAGCCAGCCCGAAATCTGCTACCTGGTTTAAAATATCCAATGGTGAATAAAGATTTCATTTACCACTAAAAGCTAATTCGTCCTAAAATGAGCATAATATCTGTAGATAAGTACAACGTAGTAAACATTAGCCAACTTAGCTGGTATAAAATTAAACACTACAGCAACAAGTTTATGCATTTGTTTATTCTTTTAGAGAACAGGGGATTACATTTGAAATAAGCAGAAATATATTTCAAGTGACAAAAATATATTCCTTGTGATTTCATTGTAAAAGAAACAAGTTAACACATATCCAGGATACAAAGCTATAGTTTCATATATATATATATCATTGTTTATTTCTTTAATATGTCAAAAGTAATTTTTTATTTTTTATTTTTGGTAAAAAAGTAAAAAGAAATGGCTAACACATCTGCTGGCTTTTCAGAATTAGTTGCAACTTACTTCTTGATACAATTACGGGAAATATTACAATATTTAATGGACAAATATTGTCCAAGAAACAAAAAAAAAAATCATTTTTTAGTTGGTTAGTATAATCACCTTTCTTTGGTTAATTCTGCAATTTTAGGATTTACAATGGCAAGCGATTGGAAATCATCTATGCATCCATATAGTACTAATTGGTTTCTGCCCTCGGTTCTCTAAAACACACTTGACAATTTCAACCTTTATATTCACATGGTTAGTCTTCAACAGTGAATATTATTTATTCTCCATTTTGAACCTTATGAATCTGAAACTACTATGATCCATACTTAAGAACTAAAAATTTATATTTAATTGTTTTTTTAATCTTTTTTCTTTTGACAAATTCCAACATATTGTTTGGTCTTCTGCTCTTTAATGCAGCTACGAAATCACGGAGAACATTTACTTTTCAACATATGTTTGTGAAGGTTCAGAGACAGAAATACAACCTCCCTCTTGCTCATTGTTGGTTTCTTTTATGATTTTACTACCCACCAGAAAGCATCAATAGATATAAATTACTGATTCATCTTCTACTACAACTTGTAAAAGAGACAGGAATATGCATGTAAAATTATGTTGTTTCCCGGAAAAAAACAGGATAGCAATTTGCAACAAACCAGTATAAACAGAGTATACAAGGACACTAGTAAATTTGAAACGAAACATAAATACACACCTTTGCCTCAAAGTTTTCATCAAGGAGAATATTAGCAGACTTGATATCACGGTGTATAATCTTAGGATGACCTGAATATGTTATCGAATACCAATATAATTAAAATATTTAAAGAAAATCATAAACATAAAGTTCATAACTAAGAGCAGGGAAAGACATACAGTCTTCATGCAAATATGCCAATCCTTTTGCAGAGCCTAGGGCAACTTTTATCCTAGTAACCCAGTTCATCGGAGGTTCCCCCTTTCCTGCATTTTGTCTCTCTGATAAGACAGAAGTCTGAAAAAGAGATGGAACTAGGAGGCACAATATATAAAAACTACGAATTGCATCATGACTTTTGGTAACCAAAACAAACATTGCATATGAAATTTGAATGCAATCCGGAAAGAAAAAAGAAATACAAATTACACAGGACCATTAAGTCATCCTAGTCAATCCCCACCGAAATCTGGCTTACCATGTAAGTGGAACTCCAAGGTCTGATTCGGAACATATTCATACACTAACAATCTTTGAATTCCTGAAATGCAGTGCCCATGTAGTGATACTAGGTGCTTGTGATTGACACGGCTAATTGTCTCAACCTCTGCCTGAAATTCGCGCTCCCCTTGACCACTCCCTAGCTTCAATTGCTTAATTGCAACCACTTTTCCATCATTAAGCACTCCCTTATGAACATATCCAAAGCCACCTTGACCAAGAAGGTTGGTGCTAGAAAAATTTTCAGTTGCAAAAGCAAGTTCTTCATATGTGAATGTAGTTTGTGTACAATTCAAACTACTTTTATCAGGGGCGACTTGTGGAAAAGGCTCCACCGAATTCATGCTGTTACCAAGAAAAGGCGGTGGAGCAGGCTGCTGAATGTGTTGTTGACCATGAAACCGATCATCTATAAAAGCATAAGACTTAATATTAATCACCTGAAGGTACAGAATAAAGTAAATAAGACACAAAACAGAGTGGTGATACTGCTCACAAGAAACAAGGATATCATAAAATAAATAAGTACTTCTATCATTCTTTACGTCAATGATGAAATTAGGCATATCCTAAACTCTTAATAGTAATATTATATCAAACCTAAGCAACAAAAATAATCAGAGAAGCGCATATGTATTTGCCTTGTCTTTATGGCATGAATATTCATCAAGAATATAAAAAAATTGCAACACCAAGTTTCCCTATCAGCACACCATTGTGGTCTCCTATGCAAAAAAAAAGTCACCATTATAAATTTCATGTAACACAAATTTCTCACCAAAGCCAGGTTCAAATGAGGAATTCAAACAAAAAGATAATTCAGTGGCATCATAAATTTCTAGCTAGAGAGCCTAATCGTTAAGCATTATCTAGCAAAGCCTGTAATTGAATGCTTTCAATATTTCTCACATACTGGAGTATATGATTCATCATGCCGTAGGAATATATACTCTTAACAAAAGTATATCACAATTCAGTTGTCTCTAAAGTCCTAATCTTATTTATAATGCTCTTAAGATAAAGAAATTAAATTCCAATTGTATATTATTTGAAAAATCCCATGACAAATAGGTTTGACAAGTGGACAACCAGAGATTTGTCTGCATTGAGCCAACTAATCAGCATACACCATAATAAAATCCTATAACTTTGTACATTTACTTACTCAATATTAAAATAAAATTACTCAACCTAATTCTAGAATAAACATTTTAAAAAAAAATGCTTACTATCTAAAGTTAATCAACCTTTAGACACCTGCGGCAGTGAAGCAGCATAAGCAAATCCATCCTTCCCCAGACGCTTCCTCTTCCTCCTGTACCAAATGACAAAAATACCCACGCAAACCAGCACGATCGCCCCGCCTATCCCTATCCCCACCCCCAGCGCCACCAATGTCGTTCTATTGTTGCTTGGACCCGGCGGAGGTCTCTCCACCGCCATTGGAGGACTTACCACCGCCGGGGGAGTCGCATTCTCCGGCAGAGACGGGGGAAGCAGAAGAACCGCCGGTGACGGCGGAGAAGGCGGCAGTATCGGACCGGGAGCAACCCCCGGCGGCGGGAAAGACATTGCCGGCGTTCAATTTTGCGAGATTTCAACAAGTATTTATAACAGTGCGATTCCTTTTCCCTTTTGGACGATTTTGTTTTGTTTTCGCCCAGGGTTTCTCTTTAGAGAGAGAGAGCGGGTCACTTTACTACTTGGGAGTGTAAAGAGCACTTTAACAAATACCGAGCATGGAAAAAGGTGGGGTCAAACGGCGTCGTGTGGACTCGTTTCGCGGCTCTCAGCTGAGTAGACAGAGTGACAGGTCGAAGGAGAAGGGGATGACGTCGTTTTATGGCCCACCATTTTAGCTCATGCCTATTTGATTTGAAGGATTTTTATTCGAAAGCTTCCTTTTGTATTCCGACGTAATTAAGGTGGAAATCACAACATAAGATAATACATGGTTAGGACATTCAATTAGTCTTTTATTTTCCAATTTTGCTATTGTGCCTAATCATTTACAAAAATATCATTTTTTATTTTTTATTTTCATAATATTACTTTCTAGGGTTGTTTGCGAAATTTAGAGATTATCAAATTCGACCGAAACTCGGTCCTAAAATAATTGTTGACTTTCTGATTAAAACCTTTATTTTTTTGTTATTTTACACTGTTTCTGATATAGTAACACATACTTGTCATTATAGTAATACAAACATGTGAGCGAGATTTTATGTCTACTTTTGCGCGATTTTAAAAAAAAAAATTCATTTGACCCGACATGATCCGTGATTTTTTTTTTCCCTTTCTTTTAAATAGGTACGTATTTCATGTACAATGTTGCACAATATATCACCTCAAAAATAAAATATACTCATTTTGTTTTAAAATAAATGTTGTTTTAATTATTTTTTCACATTTTTTCTTAATTTACCCTGAATCTTAATTTTAAATATAAGATATCTTCAGAGATTATTAAAATATAGAATATATTTTTGGGGTTATTAAAATATACTAGATCGTTTTGAGATATAGGCACATATATGTCAAAATATTATGTTTCATAATTTTTTAAAATTAGTTTGGGTTCATACCATAAACACCTCTATTATTTTTCCACGTCCAACAATCAACAACTATACTGATATTATTATCTAATCTAATGATAATAATAATAAATTTATCATCAATGTTGATAGGTATTTGTTGGGTCAGATAAACGGATTAGTGTGAATATAAATGTAAGTCTATTAACAATCATCAAACATAAATAAATAAATCGACATGAATAATGGGGTAAGGTTGAATTCTTGTCTTAAATTTTATTTTTGTGTATATTGTATGATGAAAAATGGGGGAACCCCTGAAATGGGGTGAGGCCCTCTATAAATAGAGTACATAGAGGACAAACTTATTGATAAAAAATATACAAGTCATCTCAATCTTTTATTTCAGGGGTTTTACTACGACTATTGATCTAATAATTTGTATTTATTTTAGTCTTATCTTGTACTAATGATAGTACTTTGATATTCTCTCTAATATTGAATATTGATTTTGTCAGCTCCGCATACCTTCAAGGATGTAGATCGACTCGGACAATTGGGCTCAGTCGCTGACGTGGCGAGTTCCAATCATATTAAAAAATAATTTGTACTACAACCATCAATAACAATAGTAATTATAGTAATGGACGGTGGGCTATAAGTCCTCCGGATTAATCGGCCAATGAATCGAATACCGAGTACCAAAAAAAAAGTAATATATTAATAATAATATTAATGATAATATTATTATCATTAAATTATAATTATAATCATAATAATATAAGACAAAAACTTGTGTGAGACCGTCTCATAATATGAGACCTATCAAATTAAAAAAAGTGATAGGATTATCATAAAATGTGATAATATTTTTAAAGAAAAGTGATAAGTCACTTTTAACAAAAATATTATCACTTTTTGTTTAAACTTTATCACTTTTTAAAAGTGACAACTTTTTAATTAATAAGTGACACAATTTAAATTAAAAGTGGATCAAATATTATTGATCTCATACTATGAGACGGTCTCATACAAGAATTACTCATAATATAATACTTTAGAAAATATTCACCACAATATTTTCCATATTTTCATTTTATTCATTAATTTATTACATTCAACCATAATTTTGTTTAGTCGTACAATCATTCCCTTAATGCTAAGCATAAGTGGTACTCCTCTGTGAGCGATTTTATTTTATTAGTATTTTGAAATGATAAAATATTTTTTAATGAGATATAATAGAGAATAGATAGATCTATCATATCTCTTTTTTAAACTCACTTTATCATTTCAAGCACGAGAAAAAATAATTGTGAAGAGTGTTTGAGGACAGTGTGAGTATTAATCTTTTGTATATATACACTATGTAAAGTAATTTTCTTAAGACAAATTTTATAATATGGATCGTATACCAATTAGAATAGGGAAAAAAAGTTTGCTAGTTTAGATATATACACTATATCACACTTATATACAAGAGTATTATTATATGCATGTCTTGTAAATCATAAGGTTGTATGGATACCACATTGACAAAGTGCACTGCTTTGATAAACAATCACACACTGGTAACACTAGTATTATGAGTTATTTTCTGTAAAAAAAAAAAAAGAATATTATGAGTTATTTCTACTTTTAGGATGTTTTATTATAGGTATAATTAATTGTATCATACAATACAATACGTTATTGCACACAGTGTGTAACATCATAAAAATATGTTGAGCATTGCTCAAGAAGATAGCATAGACAATATCTATATGTGAGAAAAATACACTGTTGGGGTATATTTTCAAATCCTAGAATATTGGGAAAACATTTTTTTTTTTCCAAAAAATGCATCATACAATTTTTAGTGTTAAGGGAATATTTGTAAGTTTTAAAAAGAGTTTTGACTGCGGAAATAAAATTCAAAAAATAAAAGTACAACTCGAATAACTGGTTACAAGTGTTAGAGTACATACGCATGCATATCAACACATGCAATTCATGCAATGCTCACATACACTATACTGTCCACATTCAATGCATAGAGAAAGATAGGAAAGCAACCGCCTAATTTGTTAGTCTGTTAGCAATTAATTAGTTAGCTACTTAGTCAAGCAAATTCAGTTAGGAAGTTACAACTACTTAGACTCTAGAATCTTCTCTCATGTAACACCTACTATAAATACTTTGTAATCTTCACAAAATCATTTTAGGAATGAAAATATGATTTCTCAACATGGTATCAAGAGTCAATTTTACATGCTTTCCTCTTCTTTCTCCTTCATGATTCTTCTGTAACCGTCTTCCCTGAATTTTCCGTAACCGTTTCCAAATCTATCTCTTTCCTGGTCATTCATGGCTCCTCTTCCTCTTCCTTCCAAGCTTCCCCAATTCATCACCTTGACAATTCGTTTGGATCGTTCGAACTATGCCTATTGGAGATCTCAAGTGTTGGCGACCGTGAGAGCTCACGGCTTTGAGTCCGTTCTCTTGACTACCTCATCCACCATACCTGATTCCACGATGATCGATGGAACTACTGGTGACGCCATTGAAAATCCGGATTTCCAAGTCTGGCAACGAAAGGATCAATTCCTCATGAGCTGGATGTTTAGCTCAATATCCGAGAGTATGCTTGGTCACGTTAGTCGATGCTCTCACTCATTCGAAATCTGGAAAATTCTGGAGGATCTCTATAGATCACAATCCAAGGCACAAATTATGAACTTAAAGTTCAAATTACAAACTCTTAAGAAAGGAGATCTCTCGATTGATGAGTACATCCTTCAACTCCGCTCAATCGGCGACGCAATTACAGCTGCTGGTCATCCAATTTCGGATGATGATCTGGTTATGTATCTCTTAAGTGGCCTAGGTCCTGAATTTGATGCAGTGGTGGTAAACCTGACCACTAGACAAGACTCGCTCTCTTTAGCTGAAGTGCAATCAATTCTTCAAACATTTGAGATGCGTTTGCTTCATAATTCCGCAACACACAAACTCAGTCCTTCTCCTGGCTCCTCTACTATCTCTCCTTCTGCAAATGTTGTTTCCAAGGATTCTGGATCTGGTTACAAAGGAAATAACAATTTCAACAGGTTCAAGGGCAAGCAGAAATACTTTGGTAAATCTAAGGTCATCTGTCAGCTTTGTGGTAAGCCAAACCATGTCGCAGCCAAGTGCTACAAGAGGTTTGATAATCAGTTTCCAGGCCTTGAGAACAATCAGTCTGGTGTTTCAGTATCTGCTGGTGCTGCTTCGAATTTCCAGCCTCAATCTCATCTGTCTCAAATCTGTTCAAATCGTCCTCATGCAAACTATACTGGTTCTCATGACATTCCATCTACTTCTCAGTCCAACACAGGTAATGAGTGGATCATAGACAGTGGTGCCACTCATCATGTTACCTCCTCTCTCAATAACCTGCAGATTCAAGCACCTTACTCAGGTAACAGTGGCATGATTGTTGGTAATGGTAATTCAGTTCCTATACTTAATGTTGGTTCATTCACATTTCCTGGTTTAGATCAGTCTAAAGCTATGCATATGAATCGAGTACTTCATGTTCCGGATATCACAAAAAATCTCTTGAGCATTTCTCAATTTTTAAGGGATAATGTTGCATTCATTGAATTCCATTCAACTCATTGTCTTGTGAAGGATCTGAATACCAAACAGGTACTCCTGAAAGGAACACTTAACCAGGGGCTCTACCAGCTGGACATAGGACAATTGAAGCCTTCCATCAAACCTGGTGCTGCTTCGAAGGCTTGTAATGTCAGTTTTGTTTCTTCTTTGAATAATCAGAATAAAGCCTGTTTAGTTCAGAATAAAGCTTGTTTAGTTCAGAGTAGTGCTAGTCTGCCTCTTTGGCACAACAGACTTGGTCATCCTCATGATGCTTCTTTAGCCTCTGTCTGCAAACTTTTGAATGTTAAGTGTAATAATCAAAGCTTATTTTGTGACGCTTGTAAGTGTGGCAAGATGCATCAAATGCATTTCAAATCAGTTTCTACTCGTACTTCAGTTCAACCCTTCGATGTTTTGCATATGGATGTTTGGGGTCCTGCTCAATCAGTCTCTTTAGATGGTTATAAGTATTACTTATCTGTTGTTGATGAGTTTACAAGATTATGTTGGATTTTTCCTTTGCATCTCAAATCTGAGGTATCATCTAAAGTGTGTCACCTTCTGGCCTTCATTGAAAGACACTTTGGCAAGAAAGTAAAATCTGTTCACTGTGATATGGGAGGGGAGTTTACTACTTTGAGACCTTATTTCACTAGTGTGGGCATTCGAATAAAGCACGCTTGTCCGTATACTCATCAACAAAATGGACTGATAGAAAGAAAGCACCAACATATTACGGATATGGGCTTAACTCTTTTGTCTCAAGCCTCTTTACCAATGAAGTTCTGGTGGGAAGCCTTCTCCACTGCCGTGTTCCTAATCAACATACTTCCTTCCTCAGTGTTGAATAACAAATGCCCGTATTACCTTCTTTACAAAAGAAATCCTGATTACTCTTTCCTCCGGGTGTTTGGGTGTTCCTGCTTCCCTTTCCTTCGCCCATACAATAACTCTAAACTCCAATTCCGGTCATCAAAATGTTTGTTCTTGGGATATAGTGATTGTCACCATGGGTATAAATGTCTCCATCCATCTGGGAGAGTATATATCTCAAGAACCGTGGAATTCAACGAGGTCGAATTTCCCTATTCCACTCTTTTCTCTCCACCTATCATCAATGATTCTTCTCCCCTTTGCAAGTCTCATCTTCCATTTATTCCATTATCAGTAACAACTCCCATTTCTGCCTCTTCTCTACCTTCGCCAAATATATCACAAACCGGTGCCTCTCCTCTATCTTCACCCAATATATCACAAACCGCCTCTCATTCAAACTCCAACTCTTCTTCCACCTTATATCTTCTTCCAAATCCAACTCCCTCACAATTACCTTCGGTTCCCAGCAACTCTCCACATAATCCATCACCTCCTCAACTTCCAAGTATTCACCCCATGCAAACAAGATCCAAGTCAGGTATCTTCAAACCAAAGGCCTTTGTTTCCTCCTCGCCTCCTCCTATAGATGAACCTCTCACCGCTTCTGAGGCCCTTCTTCATCCAGGCTGGAAAGCCGCTATGGTTGATGAATACACAGCCCTGATTAACAAGGGAACATGGGACTTAGTTCCTTGCTCTTCCGACTTGAATGTTATCACTGCTAAATGGATCTTTCGGGTTAAATATAAGTTGGACGGCAGTGTTGATAGACTAAAGGCTCGGTTAGTTGCACGCGGGTTTCAGTAAACTGCTGGGGTCGACTACTTCGATACGTACAGCCCGGTTTTGAAGCCCACTACCTTGCGAATTGTCTTCTCACTTGCTGTTACCAGGGGTTGGAGTATACAACAGATAGACATCAACAATGCCTTTTTAAATGGGGATCTAAAGGTGGACGTATACATTCATCAACCACAAGGGTTTGAGGACTCTTCGAAGCCTACTTATGTCTGCAAACTCAGGAAGTCACTCTACGGTTTGAAACAAGCTCCGAAGGCTTGGTATGACAAGCTTAAGGGATTCTTGGTGCACTATGGGTTCACTCATTCTGTCTCCGACCATTGCTTATTTCACATGAACATCAGTGGCAAACTTTTGATACTTCTGGTATACGTAGATGATATCCTGGTAACCGGCGATGACTCTTTCTTGGTTCAAGATCTCATTTCCCAGCTGAACAAAACATTCTCCCTCAAAAATCTTGGTCAAGTGAACTATTTTCTTGGTCTTGAAGCTGTTGTTTCCTCATCATGCATCACTCTTACACAGTCCAAGTATGTCCATGATCTCATCATCAAAACAGGCCTTTTGAACAGCAAGCCTACGCCATCCCCACTCTGCCCTTCCTTCAAACTTTCTACCGATGACAGTCCTCCTCTTGATACACCTACTCTATATCGAAGTACTGTCGGTGCACTCCAATATCTCACTCTTACTCAACCCGATATTTCGTTCAGTGTAAACAAACTAAGCCAATTCTTACAATGTCCTACCCAAAACCATTGGCAAGCATGTAAAAGGGTTCTTCGCTACCTAAAGGGAACACCATTCCATGGCTTATCTTTTTTTTTCGTTTCAAATTTTTCTTTGCAGGGTTTTGCCGATGCCGACTTTGCTTCTTCACTGGACGATCGCCGGAGTACTTCTGGCTTTTGCATCTTTCTTGGCGATAATCTCGTTTCCTGGTGTTCAAAGAAACAGTCCGTCGTTGCTAGGAGTAGCACGGAAGCCGAATACCGTTCGCTTGCTCTAGCCTCCACGGAGATGATGTGGGTTCAAACCCTTTTTCGTGAACTAAACCTTCCGCTGCCTTCTCAATCTGTCCTTTGGTGCGACAACTCCGGGGCGATTGCTCTTGCCTTCAGTCCTTCGTTCCACTCTCGGATGAAGCATGTGGAGATCGACGTTCATTTTCTTCGTGAAAAGGTCCAAAATAAGCTTTTGGACGTTCGATATGTTCCTTCCGAAGAACAAGTCGCGGATATTCTCACCAAAGCTTTATCCCCTTCCCGATTTCAGGGGCTCCGGAATCGGCTTCACCTTCTTCCTCCCTCACGTTTGGTTTCCAATGGTGCATGTTAGAGTACATACGCATGCATATCAACACATGCAATGCTCACATACACTATACTGTCCACATTCAATGCATAGAGAAAGATAGGAAAGCAACCGCCTAATTTGTTAGTCTGTTAGCAATTAATTAGTTAGCTACTTAGTCAAGCAAATTCAGTTAGGAAGTTACAACTACTTAGACTCTAGAATCTTCTCTCATGTAACACCTACTATAAATACTTTGTAATCTTCACAAAATCATTTTAGGAATGAAAATATGATTTCTCAACAACAAGTAGAGGAAAAAGAAAAAAAAAAAAACTGCAGCAGTGACGAGTCGAGGAAGCCCTCTTCCCGCAAGACAAAATTTCCCCGGTAGTGCTCTTCGGTCTCGAAAATTCGTCCCCAAAGGTAAAACGTCACAACGTCTCCAAGAGTGTAGCACCACAGGTCTTGGAGCTCCGGCGAACAAAACGAGCTCTTAAGACTCTATATGCAGAGAGACAGAGAGAGAGGAGAAGATTTCTGAATGCTTGGCCAGGCAAATGAATGAGGACGCTATTTATAGGCGAACCTCCACTCAATGCAGAAGGAAAAACCGCGTGGGCATTAAATGCGGACGCGTTTTCGTTGGTGGCAAGAGTTGACCCAGAACGCGTTTCCGTAAATCACGCTGGTAACGTCCCACTAATTTAGCACACGTGATTTATGTGCTCTTATGAAGTATGTCGATCCGGTTGACCTCTCTAACCGGGTGGGTTTCTGATCCGAATCGACCCAAACTCTGTGGACCTTTGTTCTCCAAAAAATTAGATACCCACTGGGCCCAAAGTCCAAAATCGCCCAAACTCTGTGGACCCGATATCCTAATTTTTGTTCTCCAAAAATAGATACCCACTGGCCCAAAGTCCACCCAAAGTCCAATTGCCAAGACCAAGACCAAGGGCGCGGGCGCGGGCGCGGGCGCGGGCGCGGGCGCGGCTCGGCTCGGCGCGCGCGCGCGCGTGTGGCAACTTTGATTAACTAGCAATCAACTACAATTTATTATACTTCATTATTCCCATACTAATATCATGTATATTAGTATTCCAAAAATCCAATGTGGGATGAATTAAATGACTCATTTAATTCCCAAATTAGGTGTTGAACCTTTCGACTTTCCGATTCAATTTCTCACTCACCGAAAATCGGTTTTGCGAGTATGAATACACAATTCTCATCTACTCCAAGAGTAGAACGCACTTGTAACAATTAATTTCCGAGAAATTAATTTTAACACCAAGAATTAATTGGTCAACTATTAAAGTCTCAAATAAACTTTAATACCAATTAATGATAAAATAATACCACCAACCAATTTTCTCTAACAATATTTTCGAATCCCATCGAAAATTGGAATAGTAGGTTTTATATGAAAATGCTTCATAATAAGCTTAACATGAAATAGTTTTAGAGTATCATTAATTTCATCAGGAGTATCATAAAACCTGTCAGGGGTATCATTAGTCTTAGTTCAAGAAAATTTAAAACAATTTTCTTGAACTCAAGCCAATGATACCCCTGATGAGATTAATGATACTTCTAATGAAATTAATGATACTTTAAAATTGTTTCATGATAAACTTATCATGAACTATTTTCATATAATATTTTGCCAAATTGAAAAATACTTTTTCCAAAAGTTATATCTTACTGTTTCTAAGTGTTATAAAACATCCGCTTAATATGGCATAAAATGTATGCAGCACTTAAAAATTATTTGTTCATCGGATACTAACACAAGTCTCCCGTGTTATCCATGTATTTTTTTTTTTGCAAAACATATATTGGAATTGGTTCATATATAAATCACTTTAAAATGTATGAATTGTTTCATTAAAAGGTACTAATTTCAGAGGGTATAATATGTGTTAAACTAAAAAGTATGTTAAAAGGTATAAAGATCGAATATGCATTGTTTCACTAAATAGTATTAATTGTTCAAACTTAATAATATAAGTTGTTCTATTAAAAAAATATTATAAAGTAATTTATGTATGAATAAGTGTCACATTATACCTACTTCTATTTTTTATGTTTTAAAATATAATATTAATTGCATTTAATATAATATATCTGATGATGATGTCGTAGTTAACGACCAGCGACATTATAAAGTGGTGAAAATCACATATTTTAGTGCTTTTTGTCATTTAACATAAACCTACAAATAATTAGAAGACGAAAATAATGGAAAAACGCATATGACTGACGAAGCAATGACTGCGAAATGGAGGATTCAAATACATGAAAAATAGTTCATACGAGATATGAGAACAATGGTAAAATGTACGTTTCTGAATTAATTTGGCAATGATAAACATTAAATAACAATTTATTTTATTCTTATATATGGAATAATAAAAAAATTGTTTAAAACTCAATATATGTGTTTGACACATGTATAAAACACAATGTCATGTCACATGCTTTCATAAAATATAAATAAACAAATTAAAAAAATTATATATATATATATATATATATATATATATATATATATATGAGGTGGACGCAGAAATTTAATTCAGCCAAGACACAAATAAATTTGAAGAATGAATAAAAAAAAGAAAAATAAAAAATAACTTATAACTAATTAAAACTTTAAATTACGATTGACCACAACAATTTGCAATGTTTTAAAATCTATGAATAATAGTTTCATTGGATACACAATTGAATATTTTATTTTCAATATACACAACTAAATTATCATTCATCCACTCATCACCCATTAGATTATGAAGCCGATTCTTCACAATATTCACGGTAGAGAATTGCAAATGGCAAAACCAAGGTCAATCTTATAAGCTTGTAAACCAATGAGTATGCTCAATTTCTTTTAGTTTTGCCCATTTTTTTAGCTACCTCACCAAGCCCTTTTACTTTCGAAGTATCAATATTTGAAAGTATATCCAAAATAAAATTCTCAAGTTGATCCGGCAATATCAATATCTCGGTGTTACACCCGATATTCGACAATATCAATATCTCGGTGTTACACCCGATATTCGCTACCCGACCTATCGGGTATCAGACACAGACCCACTACTGTAGCGGGCTCGGATGAGGGCCTCCCTCCGTCCGGGCCTACGGACGGGCGGGGACCCTGAGGCTGCCCGACGAAAGCCTCTGGGATCTGCCGGGAAAGATACTTATAATCCACATGCCCGGATATCGGGCGGCCAGCGACGAGCCCCTGTGCAGGTACTCTACCCGCCTGCCCGCAAGTGGCCAACCGGGGCATTTTCATCCGGACTCGCTTCCCGGTACCCGAGTACCCGTCTACCCGACCCCAGGCCGCGCCAGCTGTGAGAGGACGTCGAGTGCCATCAATTCAGAGGATGTGACAGGGTCAGAGAGGGCCGTTGGGGCCAAGTCCAATCACCTCAGGGGTGACAGTGCCACGTGGCGTCTCCTCATTGGCTCGTAGGGGAGGCTGTAGCCACTTATTACCTTTCAGCTAGGAGTATGAGGGACCCACGAGTCCACCTACCAAGCATGGGGAACCCCCACCTTGTACATTATAAATAGGGCTTTAAATGTCCATTTGTAACACACATCACATTTATTGCAAATACATACTTGAGAGCTCATTTACTCTCACATTTATTACTCCTTGTCATCATTAATATCAAATCCTACCCGCTAGGAACCCGGCAGTGAGACCCGTCATAAATCGCTGTCAACATTTTGGCGCTAGAAGGAGGGTGACTAATATCGAAGTACACTCGATTTCATTTATCTAGTCACCCCGAACGAAATCCCATCCACTATCATTCAAAAAATGACCACTTCGAAGGCCACACGAACCCAGCAGCAAGTCGAGGACATCGGCGAAACCGCCACTCCGGCTCCGGCCACGGCGGAGACCCTTCAGGGTCCTTTCGAGTTCTTGTCGGCCATAAGAACTCCGGAGGACCTCCAGGCCGCAAGGGCCATGATCGAGCGCCGTCAGGCCGAGATCGACGCCGCTCCTATCCGCACTCACCGACCTGGAAAGGAGCCAGCCCGGAGCAGGGCCACCTGCCAGCCCCGGCAGGAGCAAGAGGCGGCCAGGAGGGCCGCCAGCAACCCCCGGCCTCAGAATCTAAAGAGGCGCCTCGACGAGGAGGCCGACTCGCAGCGGGTTTCTCGCCGACCTGCGGGATCGGTCTTCTCCCGGTTGGGAACCCAGGCTCGGGGAACTGTCCGACCTTGTGAGTCCAACGCCAGCTCCAGGCCCCGGGAGCGAGAACAGGCACGATCTCCCAGGCGTCACAACGACGCGGCCCCGAGGCCGTCGGTCCGTGACCGCTTGGGGGACAACCCTCGTCCCCGTTCTCCCCCCGCGGCCGACAACGCCATGGCCGCCATCCTAAAGAAGGTCTCGGACCTTGAGGCCAAGCTCGAGAGGCGGGACGGGCAACATCATGTCCCCTACATGCCCAACTCGCCCCTCGCAGACATCTTGGTGCGGGCCCCGGCCCAACCAAAAATCAACGTGGCCGCCGTGGGCCAATATGACGGGGAGACAGACCCCGTCACCCATCTCAGCAAATACTCCACCTACATGATCTCCATGGGGGCAACAGATGCCACCCAGTACAGGATGTTCCCGTTAACCTTGGGGGACAGGGCTCACCGATGGTACTCCTCGCTTCCCGCGGGGAAGGTGGTTTCATTCCACCAGCTAGGGGAATTGTTCTTGGAGCACTTCTCCTCGATGGCGCCACGAATGGCTGGCGCCAACCGCATGGCCAACTTGGCCCAAGGGAAAGACGAGACGGACAGGGCGTACATCGACCGGGTAGATCGCATCATTATGGAGGGCGAGCCCGTCGGGGACGAGGTCAAGCTCGTCGGGATCATAGGCGGACTCCGCCTAAGAACCAAACTATGGAAGTCGATGAACAAGGACTACCCCAAGTCCTACGCGGAGTTCCGGCAGTGAGCCGGAAAAATCATCTACAATGCGGACATCCTGGCACAGCGGCTGGGCGAGAGCACCCCTGCCGAGAAGGAGAAACCACGCGCCTCGGCAGGCACCACATCAAGCCGGAGGAACTTTTCCTACCGGGCTCCCCAGCCTTTCAAGCCCTTCGATTCCGTCGAAGTGAAGCTGGCCGAAAAATTGTCGGCCACCCCGGAGTACGTCTATGTGCAGATCCGGGATAAAAATATAATGCCCAAGGCGCGGCCGTGGGTCCACAAGCCGGGGATACAGCTCAACCCCAACAAGTACTGCCACTACCATCAAACCGTCGGGCACAACACGAGTGAGTGCCGCGACCTCCTGAAGCAACTCTGGCGACTCTTCGAGGAGGGGAGGCTGGAGGAGTTCGTGAAGAGGCCGGCGGCTAGGCCGGAGGCTCAGGCCGCTGCCCACCCCGTGGAGCCAAACCGGGAGGCAGCCCTCATATGCCCACCAATGCCGGAACATCAGGCCCGACGGGCGGTCAACATGCTCTCCCCGGTGGGAGGCTTCGCACCTACCACCTCGCTCTCCAACCGCAGACAGAAGAGCGAGCTGCGAGCGATGGACAATGTCCATCAAATCGCCCTGCCGATCAACACGACAGCAAAGGAATCGAACCTCCTCGCCTTCAAGGAGGAGGATCGCACCGGGGTCATCTACCCGAACCACGACGCCCTAGTCGTGTCCGTCAACATCATGGGCGTCACCGTCCATCGCATGCTCGTCGACAACGGGGCCTACTGCAACATCCTCTTCAAAGCCGCATTCGACCAGCTGGACAGCTCCTTTGAGAAGTATGTGGAGCCATGCGACCAGGTTATCAAAGGCTTCGGCGACGCCACGGTGAAACCCTACGGGATAGTTAGGCTAGCCGTAGAATTAGTTTCTAGTATAGACGCTGAGGTTAAGGCTTCGAAACAGCTCGATTTTATCATTGTCGACCAGCCGTCAACCTATAACGGGTTTCTCGGCAGGCCATTCGAGCACGAGTTCGAAGCCGCCGCCTCAACATTCTATTATTGTATCAAGTTCCCAACCCCCTCCGGGAAGGTTGGGACTCTTAAGGGAAATCAGAAAATGGCACGCGGATGTTTGGCGTATATCGATGTTATTTCAAATTTTGCAAATCTAGATTATGTCTGCACAATCGGGGAGGGAGACATGGAAATAGACGAAGAAATCCCACCCGCTGCCCACCCAATGGAAGAAGATTCGCAAACTTTTGAGAACATCCAAGTCGACCTGGAGCCAAGGCTCGGGTACGAACCCATGGAGATTGACAAAACCCTAATAGGGCAGATCGACGATCCACGCTACGGCGAGCGGGGAGCCAGCCCGATCGAGGAATTAATTTCGGTCACAATGATAAATCGGCCAGAAGTAAGTGTTCAACTCGGTTCGTCAATGTCCGGCGAGATGCGGGCAAAAATGACCGCATTTTTGGAACAGAACTTAGACGTATTTGCCTGGTCCCACGAAGACATGGTCGGGATCGATCCAGCCGTATGTTCACACCAACTACACATCGATCCATCCCGCAAACCAATCTCACATAAAAGAAGGAAATTCGGCCCAGACAAATACGCGGTCATTGCCACCGAAGTCAAAAAGCTGCTCGACAACAAACTCATCGGAATGGTCGACCCCGACGACAAGCCTCAATGGGTATCCAACGCTGTACTCGTCAAAAAGAGCAACAACACCTGGCGGCTATGCATCGACTTCACAGACCTGAACAAGGCTTGCCCAAAGGATCACTTCCCGATGCCGCACATCGACCACCTGGTGGACAGCACGGCCGGGCACGAGATGCTTACTTTCATGGACACATTTGCCGGCTACCACCAGATCCCGATGGCCGCAGACGACCAGAAGCACACCACCTTCCTTACCGAGAAAAACATGTACTTCTGGAAGCGGATGCCATTCGGGCTCATGAACGCAGGGGCAACCTACCAAAGGCTGGTCAACCATATGTTTCACGATCAGATCGGGGCAACCATGGAGGTATATATCGACGACATCGTCGTTAAAAGCGAGAAGAAAGAAGATCACCTCACACACCTAGCTGAAACGTTCAAGATCTTAAGAAAGTACCGGATGAGACTCAACCCGAAAAAATGCAGTTTCGGCGTCGAGTCGGGCAAGTTCTTAGGGCACATGGTTAGCCGGTGAGGAATCGAGGCAAACCCGACCAAGGTACAGGCGATCCTCGACATGAGCCCTCCCCGCACGGTGAAGGAGGTGCAGAAGGTGACGGGCAGCCTGGCCGCTCTCAGCCGTTTCATCTCCCGCATGGGGGACCGATGCAAGCCTTTATTCGACAGCATGCGGAAGGGGAAACTAAACTGGACTCCCCAGAGTCAGCTCGCTTTCGATAACTTGAAAGCATACCTGTCAAACGCCCAGGTGCTGGCCAAACCCATCCCCGGCGAGAAGCTTTTCTTATACTTGGCGGCGTCGGACTCAGCTCTCAGCGCCGTGCTAGTGCGGGCTGAGGGGCAGGCACATCTGCCAATCTACTATGTCAGCCAGATACTTCACGACGCCGAGCTACGGTACCCACCCCTGGAAAAGTTAGCATACGCCCTAGTAATGAGCGTACGCAAGTTACGCCCATACTTTTTTGATCACCAAGTAGAAGTACTGACAACAATGCCACTTCGCCAAGTACTACATCGGCCAGACACGGCGGGCAGGTGCCTCAAGTGGGCTGTTGAGATCGGGCAATTCGGAGTCACATATGCTCCCCGAACATCCATCAAAGGCCAAGCCATGGCCGACTTCATAGTCGAGCTCACTTACCCGGAGGCGATGTCCAAGATCGAGCAGCCACCTTGGAAAATGTACGTTGACGGATCCTCCACAACTACGCGGGCAGGCGCGGGAATTGTCCTTCTCAGCCCGTCCGGCCAGTCGTTCACGACAGCCATAAGATTCGGTTTCCACGCGACCAACAATGAGGCCGAATACGAAGCATTAATTAACGGCCTGGAAATGGCCATGGCCATGGGAGTGAAGAGACTCCAGGTCTACAGCGACTCACAGCTCGTTACATGTCAAATCTCAGGAGAATACGAGGCGCGCAGCGATAGGATGTTGGCCTACCAGGGATTAGCCAAGAACCTGCTCGAAAAATTCGATCAAGTTCGCATAGAGGTGGTACCCCGACTCGACAATACTCAAGCAGACGCACTTGCCCGCCTCGCAACATCCGAAGGGGCAGCCGACATATCCCAGATCACAGTTACTTACCTGACCGCCCCTACGAGTTCGAACCAGCGGGTGAGTAGCCTGGGGCAGGCGGAAGACAGCTGGATGACCCCCATCCTGAAATACCTCCGTGACGGCCAACTCCTAGTCGACCGGGTAGCGGCAAGACAGTTGCAGCTCTGGGCGGCCCGGTACACGATCATCGGGGACCAGTTGTACAAACGAGGCTTCGCCCTGCCCCTCCTAAAATGCGTAACGCAGGAGCAGGGAAGGAAGATCTTGGTAGAGGTCCACGAAGGACGCTGCGGGAACCACGCCGGCGGCCAGTTGCTCGCCCAGAAGGTTATCCGACAGGGATACTTCTGGCCCACCCTGAAGAGGGACGCAATCAACTACGCACGGGCATGCCACAAGTGTCAAGTCTATTCACCGGCAATCCACCAAGCTCCAACCGAGCTCACCTCGATCCTGAGCCCATGGCCGTTCGCAAAGTGGGGGATCGATCTCATTGGCCCTTTACCTACAGCCCCGGGCAGCGTCAAGTACGCAATTGTCGCCGTGGATTACTTCACCAAATGGGCGGAGGCGAAATCACTGAAAACGATCGATCAGGAACAGGTTATCAGGTTCATTTGGCGCAACATAATCTGTCGATTCGGCCTCCCACAGATAATCATTTCGGACAACGGGAAACAATTCGACGGACTAGAGATGGAAAGATTCTACCAAAAGCACAAGATCAAGAGGTTATTCTCGTCACCCTACCACCCCCAGTCGAACGGACAGGTCGAGGCGGTAAACAAGATAATCAAACACACGTTGAAGACAAGGTTGGAGGAGAGCAAGGGAACATGGGCGAGTAAGCTACCCGAAGTGTTATGGTCATATAGAACGACATGTCGTACCGCAACCGGGGAGACCCCTTTTGCTCTAGCCTTCGGAACAGAGGCAGTCATCCCGGCTGAAGTCGTCATCCCGAGCCTCCGCACCTCACAACCCGTGGGGACCGAGAACGACCAGGCCATGCTAAACGAGTTGGACCTGCTGGAGGAGAGAAGGCTGTCCGCAGAACAAAGAAACATAGCTTACAAACGCCGGGCCGAAAAATACTTCAACTCGAAGATCAAGATCAGGGAGTTCGAAACCGGGGACCTGGTGCTCCGACGGACGGTCGGGCAGCCCAAGGGGGCATTTGGTCCGAATTGGGAGGGACCCCTAAAGGTCTCCAGCCGCCTCGCCAATGGAGCCTACGAGCTGGAAAGCCTTGAGGGCAACCCGGCCCAATACCCTTGGAACGCCTCCCTACTAAAAAAATACTACCAGTAGGAGCTCATTGTAATCGCTACTCGAAGCGCAAACTTGTAAAGATCAATAAGCGGTTGTTAAATCAATCCCATCTTCATGAAGTCGCTGCCCGACATTCGGCTATAGCACTTCATTAATTAATCTGTTGGTTAATTCTTTAAGCGGTTGTTAAATCAATCCCATCTTCGTGAAGTCGCTGCCCGACATTCGGCTATAGTACTTCATTAATTAATCTGTTGGTTAATTCTTTAAGCGGTTGTTAAATCAATCCCATCTTCGTGAAGTCGCTGCCCGACATTCGGCTATAGCACTTCATTAATTAATCCGTTGGTTAATTCTTTTGGGCGATTGTTAAAAGTCACTACCCGACATTCGGCCAGAACACTACCGTTTATTATTTATTATCTGATTACGTTATTTACCCGGCCGATAAAACTAAAAGTTCAAGGAGACAAAGCGAAATGAAGAGCAAAAGTAATTTCATTAAGGAGGTCCGGGAAAGAGAAAATACAAAACGGCCAGCGGCCAACAAACTTAACAAAATAACAAAGGAAAAGAAAAATCACGGGTGCGCCTCATCCACCACTCCCGGGTCCTCATTCGCCTCCTCGTCGGCTAGCGGGTAAAGGAAGGTCGCCGGGTCGCCAAGAAACGACAGATCCAGCCCGCGATCGACCAAGTCCTTCAGTGTGATATCATAGTCCGAGGAGGGAGGATTGGACTCGACATAACTTCTCAGATCGTCCAGAGGCCCGGAGTAGTCGGCCTGGGGATTCTGACGGAGTAGGGAGCGAATCGAGTCGGCGTAAGCATTAATGTACACCATGGACCCAGCCGACTCGTTCTCAGCGGCCAATCGGGCACGCTCGAACTCCAGGCGCGTTTCCGCCTCCGCCGCGAGAGCCTCCTTGGCTTGGCGGACTTCTTCAGCCGTCCTCGCCTCGGCCTCGGCGCGCGCCCTCCTCTCCTCCTCGAGGACCCCCTCTAGTTCAGCCCGACTCGCTCGTCCGGCCTCTAACTCCTCCCGGAGCTTTTTGTTCTCCCCTTCCAGGCGGGTAGCTTCGTCCCTCTTCGTCTGGAAGGCTGCCTTGTAGGAGGAGGCAGTCCGCATCTCGCGCTCGAACTCGAGCATGATGCCCTCCATGGCAATAGTGTTGCGGGAGGAGCGGATGGCCGCCGCCCTCATCCGGTCGGCCAGCGAGACGGTCCGCGTGGCCTTCTGGCAGTTGAGTGTCCAGGACCGGGGCAGGTTCAGGACGGCGCGACGGAGGTCCTCGGGCCAGGACTCGGGCACGGCCTCCGTATACGGAGGATCCTGCGAGCGCAGGAATTGAAGGACCTCGGGCGGGGGCAGAGGATCAGGCCTGCAAAACCACGGGGAGAAAAGTTGTGTTAAAAAATCTACATTGCAAAATCGACCAGGAAACTTGGAAAAGGAAAACGAAATGCTTACGTGAGGTGATTGCCCCACCCCAGGAAGGAGAAGTCGCTGCGATCGCGAGCAGGGGAGGCTGGGCTGCCTATAGTCGCCTCGACGGTGCCGGCCACAAGCCCGCCCGTCGCCGGGTTCAGGTTGACCGTCACCATGGCCGGGTCGACGGATGTCTGGCCTTCAACCCGGGCCTGCTTCGATGGACGCTGCCCGTCCGCCGGGGAAGAGGATGTCGGGGGCACCGGGATCGCGGGAGGACCGCGGATCGTCACCCCAGTGGCGCGGACAGCTCCCCGCTTCACCAGCTTTGCCAGGGCGTTCCTCTTGGGAGCCATGTCGACGGTCTCCTCGGATGATTCTACGTTGACGATCGGGATGGCTGCCTGGCCGGCCTCGGGTGCGGCCCTCGGGGAGGTTTCCGGGGAAGATGATGGCGTGGAGGATTCGGCCGGGAAGCGTTGCGCTGCAAGAAAAGTAACGAGATTAGAAATCGAGAAGCGAGAACGAGGATGAGGAGAGTCGGGCAGGAAAGAGTCTTACCACCGAAATCCAAGTGGCGCGGGAAGGTCTGAAGTCCGGAGAGCCTTCTGTTCTCGTCGTCGTTGAGAAGGTCGATGTCGCGATTGTCCACGCTCTCGGATCTCACCAAGGCAAGCGCCTGCCTGAAGTCTTCAGTCAGGTCGGCCTGATTTGGGACCGCGCAACCTGCACAATGAAAGAAGAATTAGATCAGTACTAAGAGATGAAGAAAAATTCAGTATTTACCTCGACGGTCGCGCTCCCGATATTCCCGTGGAACCGGGATGGTGTGCCCGTCTATACCAACGCTCTCCCAGGCGCCGCCGACCCACCACCACCTTTCTTGCCAGTGCGTCACCTTCGACGAGATGCTGAAGACAATGGCATCTCCACCCCGGGGCTTCACGGAGTAATACCCAAGGTTCATCCGCCCGATCGAGGCCACGGTGTAGTACAGATAGTTGAGCTCGGACGGAGTGGGCATACGATGCAGCCCGCGCCGACCGAGAGCAACCATTGCCCCCAGGATGTAGCTCCACCCATTCGGGGTGATCTGGGTGATCGACAGATTCCAGGCTGCGAGTAGCTTGGAGATGGCCGGGTGAAGCGGGAAACGGAGCCCGGCATGAAGGGTGTCCGAATTTATGGCGATTAGGCCTTCCGGAGGTTGGTCGGCCCGTTCATTCTCCCGGGGAGCGTAGAAGAAGACGTCGGAGGGCGCCTGGAATGTCCAGTACAACTCCTTCACGTCGGCGTCCGGGGGAAGGCAGCTGGGGCGGCGAGAGGCCCCAAAGTCAGTGTCCCGGGCCTCGAGATATGCGCGGGGAGGGCGCTTTTGCACGAACCGGCTCATATATTTCTAGTAGTCGAACCCGATTAGCCGGCTGTCCGCGTAGTTTATTTGGTCGGGCACAGCTTCCCGCTCGAACAAAAAATCTTCGGCTCGGGGTGGGTAGGCGGAGACCGGGGAAACGCTTAGGGCTTCCCCCTCTCGTTGGGGGCTCATCCCCTCCAAATCTTCCGCGAAGGCATCCACATCCGTGGAATTGCCCTCGCCCTCTCTGGCGGCGGCGCGGGACGTTCCTTCCCCGGCCGGTTGAAAAGGCCTCTCGGCATCGGCGGCGGCACGGCGGTGGAAGTGATAAACATCGGCAGCGCCAATGCTCTCGACGGAGTCACTCATGACGAAAAGAGAATAAGAAGAAGAAGTGTCGATGAAAAAAGTAAGAAATTACCTTGGGACTCGAGAAAGATCGCCGAAATCTGGGAAATTCGCCGGAAAATTTGAATCTCCTTAAGGGGGGCACGAGTTTGCAAGAGAGTGAAAATGAGAAAATGGGCTGGAAGCCCCTATTTATAGAAGAAGTAGGAGGGACTAAACTGCAAAAAAAGGGGTAAAAAATGGAATAAAACAAAGTTCAGGGGGGCGCGTGGAGGCCACGCGCGCAGCGGTTGGGGAGCAGGTTCGGCGGACGTGACCCCTGGACTTCTGCGCATCAGTCACGCCATCCCGTGACGTCAGCAGGCGCGGTAGACGAGGCGTCGTCTCGGAAACCGAAACGTCACACCCAAAATTCAAATTCAAATTCGGAATGGTCTGCGGAACGACCAGCCCGCCACCCGACAACTCCGGCCCCCCGATGTCGGGCTGGTGGGGCAATTGTTACACCCGATATTCGCTACCCGACCTATCGGGTATCAGACACAGACCCACTACTGTAGCGGGCTCGGATGAGGGCCTCCCTCCGTCCGGGCCTACGGACGGGCGGGGACCCTGAGGCTGCCCGACGAAAGCCTCTGGGATCTGCCGGGAAAGATACTTATAATCCACATGCCCGGATATCGGGCGGCCAGCGACGAGCCCCTGTGCAGGTACTCTACCCGCCTGCCCGCAAATGGCCAACCGGGGCATTTTCATCCGGACTCGCTTCCCGGTACCCGAGTACCCGTCTACCCGACCCCAGGCCGCGCCAGCTGTGAGAGGACGTCGAGTGCCATCAATCCAGAGGATGTGACAGGGTCAAAGAGGGCCGTTGGGGCCAAGTCCAATCACCTCAGGGGTGACAGTGCCACGTGGCGTCTCCTCATTGGCTCGTAGAGGAGGCTGTAGCCACTTATTACCTTTCAGCTAGGAGTAGGAGGGACCCACGAGTCCACCTACCAAGCATGGGGAACCCCCACCTTGTACATTATAAATAGGGCTTTAAATGCCCATTTGTAACACACATCACATTTATTGCAAATACATACTTGAGAGCTCATTTACTCTCACATTTATTACTCCTTGTCATCATTAATATCAAATCCTACCCGCTAGGAACCCGGCAGCGAGACCCGTCATAAATCGCTGTCAACACTCGGCACCTTGAAAATCATTAGGATAAAATTCTAATAAACAAACTAGCTTCTCTAAGTGAAAGCTTCAAAAGAATTGAACAGATTCAAACAAGCAACACAAAGAAGCAATTTTGTATTTACCTCATTGAATCGACAATTTAGCTCTTGTAACTGCTTATCAATGACAGCGTGGAAGACCTCTGCATAATATCGATGAGACTTGAGAGTTTGTCATCTCTTTAGCACTTAGTCTTTTTCTTTTTCCACCAACAAAAATATCATCATCCCTGTCACTCCAATGTCATGTTTTGCACACAAATTAGATGCATCATCTACCAAAGAACCCCCACCCATCATCTTTCATCGCTTGAAGTCTTTCTTAGACACATCTACAAGATTTATAACATTCACTATATCTTGATCTTTTCTTTGCAATGCATTGCATAAATCATATGTTATTCCCAATATTGATTTTATCAAGTGCAAAATCAAAAACAAAATTAAAAGATAACATTTCCTTTTTTAGACGTGATGTTTCACCCCTTTGGAGTGATACTGTTCCATCTTTTATAATCGCATCAAGCATTTCAATGATAGAACTAAACTCATAGTACCACAATGTGAGCTCCAACGCGTATCACAAGGGCGAATGAGAGTGCTTTCTTGATTTAGTCCTCGTCTACTAACAATCTCTTCATTTTCCAAGGCTTCGACGCTTATTATTCTCATAACATATATTTTCTCTTACAAGAGCCTCAAATAACATTAACCACATGAGAAATCATAATATAGAGCTCACAAATACGAATGCGGTTTTTCGCCACGCCTACAAGAGCAAATTGAAGTTGATGCGCATAACAATGGACATAATATGCCATTTTATTTTCTTTCAAGATATATAAGAGCCTTAAATCCATTAAACTATCCTCGCATATGACTTGCTCCATCATAACCTTGTCCCCACATCATGAATATATTTAATCCATGTGAATTTAAGAAATCTTCAAGTGTTGTTTTAAGTGATGGAGCATTTGTGCACACAAAATGCTTAAATCTATTCTTTCAACCACACAATCTTTTTTATCCACAAATATTAGGACCGCTGTCATTTGCTCTTTTGTAGACACATCACGAGAATCATCAAGAAGGAAAAAAAAAAAAAAAAACATCACCAAGCTCATCAATTATAGCTTTAGTCGTTGCGGATGCACAACAATTAACAATATCTTTCTGAATATGAGGAGAGATTCTTTTTGACACTCTGAAGGACGACTCTTCTAACATCCTCATTATTGTCTGCAAAGAATTTTAGAAGTTCCAAAAAACTGTCTTGATTATCCAACTCCTTAGATTCACCGTGACCACGAAAAACAAGTCCTTGTTTCAAAAGTCATATAATCCAATTTATTAAAGCATTTAATCGAATACGATAATCATTTTTTTCTTGTATCACTCATTTTAACAAAAGTTGTTTCAATGTGCTGCTTCTGATTGAGATAAATTACAAATAATATCATGTGATAATTTAGTGCATGTTATTGGGGACATTAGATTGAGAAAAATAAAATATTAAAATAATAAAAATGTCAATATAGTAAGTGTCTTGTATATCATGATGATATCATACAATTTAAGTGTATATTTTAATAATATTAATTTTTTTATTTGTACCTTTCAATAAAAATAACCTATACTGGATACTTAAAAAAAAAAAATTATTTGAACACTTGATTCTTTAAAGACTTTGTCGTCTATATAATGAATTTGAGAGATGATAGGAATTGCATTTATTTTCCTTTGGCAGCAAATTCCAGTTGCTTGAATGCATTGAAGGGGTAGATTCATAAATCGGTACTCCCTCCTCATTTCACATAAAATGTTCTCAGTTTTTCACGTGATTTAATATAATATGTTGGAGTATATTACGAAGTATTGTAAAATCTGTTTTTATCAAAATGATCGTATATTTCATAAACAATTATTCTATTAAATAACATATCTCACAATATCCCGCAAGAGACCGTATTATCATTCGACATTAGGGGTGGCAAATCGTATAATCGTGCCGTTTATCGTGTCGACACGATAACGACACAACACGGGTAAACACGAACACGACACGATAAAGAAACGTGTCGACACGACACAAACACGAAAATTTTCGTGTCGACACGACATGATAAGAACACGATAATGAAAATATATTAAAACTTGAGATTTAAAATAAAAGATAATTAAAATATTAGATTTTAAAATATATTAATAATATTATCATATTTTAATTTTATATTAATTTGTTATTAGTGGGTCACTATCACATATGTGTTAGTAATATATATCGGATCACTAACAGATTAACAGGTTGCTAACGGGTTAATGCGTCATCAGTTAATTTTATCGTGTTTAATGGGTTGACACGACACGAAATTTGCATGTCCTTATCAGGTCAATACGATAAGGACACGAACACGATAAGCCCAAACACTAACCAACAATTTCCGTATCATTTTCGTGTTGTGTTATCATGTCGTGTCCGAAATTGTCACCCCTATTCGACGTATAACATTAAATCATGTTAAAAAAGAAGACTATTTTTTGTGGACAAACTTAGGGGACGCTTGGTTAACAACTCTTCAATGGTAATGAGAATGAGATTGAAAATTAGTGTAATTATGATGGTTCATGAGAACAAAATCACCACCCCCTCTCCTAAATAAGGTAATCACTACTCCATTTTGATTACTTTATGTTCTTTCTACAATCATCCTTCTCAATCACTCTCTCTCTCATTCCTCCACCAACAACCATTTGTTGTCTACTTCTATTTCAAAATTGGGGCATGACACTAGCAATGAAATCATAATTGTAACAAGTATTCCTCCAACACATCATTTTTATTACCATTGAGAAATTGTCAACCAAGTGCCTCCTTAGTATTTCAGAAGGGACCCATCCACTAAAGTCGGCTACATATTTTATTCTCCAGTGGGGCCCGCTCTTCACAATCACCATTTGTTCAGCACAAGGGAATACTTGGAAAATTACTGATTTGGACATAGTCAGCATCAAAATGCATTTGTCTTCCGAGTAATACAACAGCGTCAGTTTCGTAACAAATCCTAATCAGCAAGTAAAATGCTGATTAATTACTGATTAATGCTAATAAAATAAATAAATGAAACTATGTAACCTACCTGGAGAATTGGGACTTGTTAAACCATTTTCCGTTGGAAATATTTCTAGAGCGAGAAAAACATAGATTCTAGAGAGAGAAAAGAATAGATACAAAAACTTATTCCATTTTTTTGATACTCCGCAAACCCACACTCTGAAAACCTAAATTGGGACTCGATTTGATTGTATAATGGTCTTGCGGAGTTCGAATCCAATTGTTTGTTCAGCTCGATCTCTCATAGATTTGTTGAGTGATACACATATATTTTTGTAGTGATCGCGTGAAGAATGCTGTATTTGGAGAATCTGATTGCGAATTCGAATCAAAATTTTATATATAGTGAGTAATTTTCCTTGCACTTCATTCGTTTTTGTGGTGAATGAGTTTTGGATGAGCGATTGAGGTGGTGTGAAAAGGTAAAGTAGTAACTACTGGAGGTCCGGAACAATGAGCAGCAGCGAGAGGAAAAACGCGAGTGTTCGGGACCTAGTGGAGGAAGCTAAGAAACGGATTGTGTTGGTGGTCGTATGTGTTGTTGGATTGTCTTACCTCATGTCATGTAAGTGTTTGCTTGTTCGTCCCTTCGTACTCTTTTCTTTTTCTGCTAATCTGGTGCTGAATCATGGTTCACTCGTTTCTGTTTATGTTTGAAATTGGGAAATGGAAATGCGTGGAATTGGTATGAGTCTGCGAAGGGTAAACTGTAGGAGCAACTTCTTTCTAGAGGATTTCTGATTGGGATTTTTTAATTTAAAAAAAAAAAAAATCTGGATAGGCTTTGCTAGCTCTTTTCTCCCTTTCCTGCTCACCCAGATTTGGAATGAAAATAAGCAAATTCATGGTAGATGCAATTAATATACACTTAGAGATGAACCAGATTTTGAAATTTAGGACTCCTGGAGCTATATTGCAAGGATAGGAGAGTGTTGGAATTGCAAAATTTTAGCAAGTCTATAAGAGAACATTTTGCAGATCAATAAGATTTTGGTGATAATTGTATGTTTATACATACACTTATGTTAACTCTTCATTCACATTGCCTCCTCAACTTTGCTAGTAATAGTTACATTTTTTTTAATCATCCACAGTATTATTTGTGATGCAGTGATGTTTCACGTTCAATTATTTATGATTCAGAGTATACCAATTATATGCTCTCTTTTTTATTTATTTTTCTCAAAATGCATGCCTGTGCGAAACTTGTTTGGCTTGAGGTTATATTCAGTCTCAGGTCTTCCTGTTTTTTCTACACTGCTTAAATTAAAGTCTATCACAAACTGGAAATCCCAAAATTTTCATCCACTACATCTTGCATCCATCATTTAACACTATCTACTATATTTAACTGCATTAGTTTGTTTGTATAGAATAGATGAGGAGTTAACTTTGCCTGATCTACTCATAGGATACTGATATTTTGTGACTTTACTGTAAGAAACAGTTTCCTATTTTCCTTGTCGTTTAAATGATTACATTATATATGACTTTCTTTAAAACTCAAGGTATTTAGATATATACGAGGATAGAGTAAAATGATGGAGGAAATGCAGCAGTGGATGAAACTTTTTACTCCCTCCGTCCCGGTCTAAGTGTCCCATTTCTTTTGGTTGAATGGTTTAAGAAAGTGTATTTGTTTATTAATATATGGTGGAAAAATAATGAATAGTGTTGAAAAGTAATGAACAGTGTTCAATAAAGTAATGAATAGTGTTGAAAAGTAGATTGAATGAGTGACATTTTTGGTAATATTGTGTGAATTTGAAGGTTAAAGTTTATATGTAGTAGAGTGTTGCTTTTTCCATTTATGGAATGAGACACTTAGTGTGGGACAACCAAAAAAGGAAAGTGGGACATTTAGAGTGGGACGGAGGGAGTATATTTTAGTCTTAATTCTGGCAACAAAGGGAGAAGGACATCTTTGAGTTTCAGCCCCTAATTTGCATTGATTGTGTGAATTGTTAAATGTGTGCTGTCATGTAACTCATGTCATTAGTTATGTATGTCATTTCTATTTACTGGCTGAAATACTAATTGACTTGGAAGGCATGTGTTAGTTCTATTTTGCATTCTGGCCACAGATTCAGATATAGTCCTGGTAGTTATCAATGAAAGTCTGCACCACTTGAGGCATCTGGATAAACATAGATACAACTTACCAGACCAACAATATTTACCCTACTTTAGCTCTCATTATTTTGTTTATATCAGACCCTGAGACTCAATTTCTAATTATCATGTGTGTCAACATTTTTGTTTTTTATCCACCCCGTTTTAGCATTTAATATTTGTTCTCTTTCAGTAACAAGTCAGTCAGTTCTAGTCAACCTGCCTGGTGCACTATTATTGATAATCATTCTTCGCTATTGGTCTCTGGATTTTGATATGCGACGGAAAGCTGCAACTTACAAAAGCAAACAAACATCAGCAAACCAGTCTTCCAACAAAATTCCTTTTGATGGCAACAAAGTTCGGATTCAACAGTCTGATTGGAAGCTTAAGGTGAACTCCCCTGTTGTTGAGGATGCAGTTGATCAATTCACTAGACATATCGTCTCTGAGTGGGTCACAGGTCTGTGGTACTCACGCATAACGCCTGATACTCAAGGCCCAGAAGAGCTTGTACTGATTATGAATGGTGTACTCGGAGAAATTTCAAGCCGCATGAGAAATATAAATCTGATAGATCTTTTAACAAGGTTGTCTCTTCCGACAACTTTTCTGATAAATTTCTATTGATGTAGGCTCTGATTTGCATTCTGAAGGTGTAGTTGCTTGGCTTTGCAGGGATATCATCAATATTGTATGTCATAGGCTGGAACTATTTCGTGCAAGTAAGACAAAGATTGAGAATCATCAATCAAGATTTTTGACCGTGGCAGAGCGAGACATACAATTAAAGTCTCTTCTGGCTGCTGAGAACAAATTGCATCCCATTTTATTTTCTGCTAAAGCTGAGCATAAGGTTGTCTCTCTTTTTTGGTATACCTCATTTCAGTCAAGCAACTATTAACTTAAAGTTGCATGGTTTTCCCTGATTGAAAAATCTTCTTTTAATCAATTCTGGAGTTTGACAGGTTCTCCAGCATGTTATGGATGGACTTATCGTTCTCACATTTAAGCCAGAGGATCTGCAGTGCTCTTTATTTCACTATATTGTCAGGGAACTCCTTGCTTGTGTTGTAATAAGACCGGTGCTAAATCTTGCTAACCCAAGGTAAGTATTATTTGTCATGATCCGTTAACACACACACACTCGTTCTGTTCTTTATGCCCTGCCAAATTTGGTGTCAGGTTTATTAATGAAAGAATAGAGTCTTTAGTTTTATCTACTAGAAAAGTTGATAAAGAAAACAAGGCAACAGATACAGCATCAGAGTCTAGAACAAATGCACCTACAAGGATTTTATCTGACCATACCACACAGTTAACAGATCCTTCCTTTAAGGGTGTAGAACTCGTACAATTGAAGAAGGATCAGAATGAGCCCAAGAATCATACATCAGGTGACACGAATGGAACATTTTTATCTAAGGATCCATTGCTTTCCATGGATACACGGTCCACACGTTCTTGGGGTTCTTTGCCAGACACTCCTGGTGAGGAGGGAAGAGATCTCCTACGACACATTTCTGGAGGAGAATGGGGTGATAAGCTAGATGAGTTCTCTCGCAGAAAAACTGAAGCCTTGGCTCCAGAACATTTTGATAATATGTGGACGAAAGGAAGAGACTATAAAAGGAAGGAAGATACAAATCCCGCACAGCAGAAGGTGTCTAATTCAGTAGAGCAATCAAGAGTTATCTGTGAGAAGGAACGAAATACTACAGCTATGCGGAAAGATTTGTCCAATTCTGGATGTTATAAAAGCCTAGGGGAAGATTATACTGCATCAAAAGAGGAAGATCTTATAAGTGTGTCTTCTGATGAGGATGAGTCCTGGAGCAGTAGCTATACTGAGGATGAAGATACAAGCAGTGTCATGGGTCTTGACTCTCCTGGTGTTAAAGTTTGGGATGGTAAAAATAAAAGAAATTTCAGCCACATTCATCATCCACTTGAAACTGTTGATGGACGTAAGAGCAGCAAGACCAGCAAGGATCAGCGTCATTCTAAAAAATTGCACAGAAACAAGTCTGCAAAGAAAAGATCTCGATCTAGTGTTCATAATGGACAGGTCTGGCAAGAGGTTGAAAGAACAAGTTTTTTGTTAGGAGAAGGGCAGGATGTATTAAATAACTCCAAAATGACTGGCAAGCCTGGAGACTCGAGTGATGACTCTGAGGCAGAGCTGTTAGGTAGAATTTATAGCGGAGCCACAACCTCATCATCTATGTCCTTTGCTTCTTTACCTGGAACTCAAAGTCTGGCTGCTAATTCTGCGAAAAATTCTGTAATTGGTGATCCATTTTTTAAATTAAGATGTGAGGTACTCCAATCCCACCTTTATGTTCTGCTAATTCAACTTTGATGGATTGCATGTTTTATACTTCAAGATGTAATGAATAGTAACTATTTTTTTTTTTGCAGGTATTGGGTGCTAATATTGTGAAGAGTGGTTCTAAGACATTCGCTGTATATTGTATATCTGTTACTGATATAAATAGTCACAGTTGGTCTATCAAAAGAAGGTGCCTAGATTTCTATGTAGTTTTAAATTTGTATCATATGCTCCTGCTAAGATGCTTCTTTATATGGGTTTTAGTGGTTGTGAAACATTGGATAAGAAAAACAAAAACAAATTCAGGAAAGACAATAACAGTATTAACTGGAGATGTTAAGTCCTGAACAGTGGGAATACCATGTCATGGAGAGGTGAAATTCTCTTGAAGCTAATCTTATTTTCATGCTGACAGATATCAACATTTTGAGGAGTTACATAGGCGTCTTAAAGAGTTCCCTGAATACAATCTTCATCTGCCGCCAAAGCATTTCCTGTCAACTGGTCTAGATCTATACGTCATTCAAGAGCGGTGTAAATTGCTTGACCAGTATTTAAAGGTCATACTTTACTTCCACTTGATATTGATGTTCTTCTCAATGTCTTACAGTCGGTCATTTGACATATTATATACATGTATCTCCACCATGCATATAGTATAAAATATAGTACCAAAAGTAGAATTATCTAGCATGTGACTAGAAAGGCGTGTAACTGACCTTTCACCATCCTTTTGAAGCTTTAAAAATCAGAAACACATCTTTTGTGAATCATGATGTTAGATCTCTTGATTTATTCTTTTGTTGGGGTGGTTGAAGGCTTCAAAACTTTAATAGGAGTAATTGGTATGAAACTTTGGTCAATTTGGAAAAATGAGTACATCCTTGTCATTTGGTGGTTCTAGGACTAGAGAGGCTTTCAATTCTTGGGTACAATATTTTAGGTGCTACTTATTTTTTAGAATGAGCTTTTAAGCCGTTGACACCTTATAAGATCTACTCTTTTAAGTTTAAAGCATATACTACATTTTAATACCTGAAAATTTGTGATATATATAGCATTTTGTAACAAAAATAGAACTTTACCAAACACTTTGAGTTCATCTGTTTAATCTTTCCTCTTCTATGATTACATTAGCTGCTTTATGTTACTGCTCTCCCCAGCACTGATGTCGGTTGCTGAAAATGTCATAATTACTCCTATGAGTTTTTCTAACCCTTGGCCTTAATTAGTATCACTTGGATTATGGAGTGGTTGAACTATAAGTAGACACATTAATATTTGGAAGGGTTTTTATAAGCTGATCAGGTTATCCTCCGTCTCCCATGAATGGGTTTAATTATTTTATTACATCATTGCTCGGTCCCTGGACCACAATGATTCGGGACTGTGCAAGAATGTCCATATATGCTTTCCTGTTTTAATATGTGAATAGAATTGTCCTTTTGTAAGTTTGACCTTAAACTTTGACTTTCCTCTTCTCTACAGAAACTTCTGCAGCTTCCAACTGTCTCTTGCTCCATCGAAGTTTGGGATTTTCTTAGCGTCGATTCTCAGGTTTGAAATGTTTCCCTTACGTTTTTAGTATGTTGGAAGACTTATATTACTAAATAAACTTTTCCCACTTTGCTTGACTTCTAATTCTTCACATCCTAAACTGCAGATGTATATATTTTCAGATTCATTATCCATAATCGAAACTCTTTCAGGTGAATCTTTGAACAGCAGGTTTTCTTTCCATCTTGACGTACAATTTTCACAGTTTCAAACTGGTTTTGCATTTCAGTTGGCCTAAATGAAACAGTTCGTTCAAAGAGCAAGGAATACAGAGATAATGTAGGGCCAGTATATAATCAGCTATCATCCAAAACAGAGAATTTTAAGTACGCAGACCAAAATTCTGCTTCACAAATCAAGGGTGACCATGTGTCTGATGCGTCAGGATTGAAAGCAAAAGGTCAAGCTGTTTCTTCAGCAAAACAGCCTGAAAAAGAATCCAAAAATGCTTTTGAGAACTCAAATAGTGACTCAGTAAACACAGAGCAAAAGAACATGCCGTCCAGGAACTCTGAAAGGACTGTAAATAGAGACCAAGAATCAGATTCTGTTGCCACTGATGATGCCTCTGATCCACCCCTTCCGAGTGAGGTCATTGACGTTTGTTCTTTGATTGCCCTACTCTTTTGCTGGACCCAACTCCTATCGCAGTATCTTCTCATTGCTTTTATGTTGTGCATAATGTTTTTTTGAGCATAAACCTTATCTATGCATGCTCTTGACATTATTATGGTTTCTCTCACAGTGGGTGCCGCCAAACCTTAGTGTTCCCATATTGAATTTGGTTGATGTAATTTTACAGCTTAAAGATGGTGGGTGGATCAGGTATTGTTTGAGTAAAAAATGTACAAAGTTGAGTTAGGGTTTGCCTTTAAAGTTTTCCATCAAACTGCCTTTTTTTGACTTGTGGTCATTTGGAGTTGTTTACAGGAGAAAAGCTTTTTGGGTAGCCAAACAAGTTTTACAATTGGGAATGGGTGATGCATTTGATGATTGGTTGATCGAGAAAATTCAGCTTCTTCGAAGAGGATCAATTGTTGCTTCTGGAATCAAACGGTTGGAGCAGGTAATTTCATAACTCATACTCAACTAAATTCTTTTGCATTCAATTAAGTTTGCTACTTTACTGGTTACACATTTGACTTACCTATTGACTGAATATTCCCTATTGGATCTGCATATGTTTTCTGTGACCAATCCTTCCAATGTCAAATGGACACTAATTACATCATTTAATGACTGATATACCTAGATACTATGGCCTGATGGAATATTCATAACAAAGCACCCACGGAGGCAGCAACCTCCACCTAATATCCAACCCGACAATCTTCCTGATGGCCAACAAGCCACTCCCAAAAAGGAAGATGCCCCAACTCTGGAGGAGATGCAACAAAGGGAAGCTGAGCGGCGGGCAAAACTAGTATATGAACTTATGATTGGTAATATTGAACATAATCTCAGTTATAGTAGTTCAAAGTTGGATTGTAATTACTCTTGGACCTGTAAAAATGGTGATGACTTCATGCATTTCCTGCAGATAAGGCACCAGCTGCTGTTGTAGGCCTTGTTGGACGTAAGGAATATGAGCAATGTGCTAAGGATCTCTACTATTTCATTCAGGTTATCTCCATTCTTTTAAGCCGTCTTTTAATTTCCCTACGCAAAGTGATAACTGTGATTAAACCGCTTATCATTATTGACTTTTTTGGTCCTTTGCATTTTATGGTTACTCTTTGGAATCACAACTGATAAGATTACTGTTGGTGTGCGTGTACAGTCATCTGTTTTCCTGAAGCAGCTAGCTTTTGATATTCTTGAACTGCTGCTTCTGTCTTCATTTCCGGAGCTTGATTCAGTTTTTAGAGAGTTTGATCAAGACAAACAGAAGTTCGGCGAACTCGAGTTGAGTTAGGGTAAATTGAAAATATAAACTAAAAGGTACAGAAAGAAAAGAAAAACAGGGATTCCTTGCTTGAAGAAGGAATTGGAGTTGCCAATTTAGCATGTATAGTTACCATCTTCAAGTATATAGCCGTTCCATTGAAAAGATACCAATTTTGAAGCCATTTTGTGTGTTGAAAATGTGCATCAGTTTCTTTAAAACAAATTATGTCTTTCACTCTCGGTGCTAGTGAATCGTAGGACACTTGTCTGAAGGGAGTGGCATGTTGCTTTTCTCCATGGCTCGAAACTTTTGTTCGCTATAAACCGGGCCATACCCTGAGCTTATACACAATTATTCGTTTATTCAACACCTGGTGTGGGTGTAATCTGAATTCCGCTCACAAACTCGATATTTCCATGTTAGCTGATTGGTTGGCCTATCAAAAGTTTGCATTTTTTGACGCCAAAATCGACTGTATTGTGTTTTCAGCACATATTGAGAACACATGCGACTATGTTTCATGAGAATTTTAAAATTTTGTTCTAGGATGGGGCAAAAGAGGCCCCCTTCATTGCTAGCTTCTCCCTCTCATTTTCTAAATATATTCGTGCCATTAATGGAATTCTATAATTAAAATTTCTGGAATTGGGTGAAAGTTTAAGCTATGTTATTTCATTCACCAAATTCTCTCGCATACATCTTTTGCACATGTTTTAAATCTGTACACTTGTTACATTCTAATTGTATTAATTTACACATTTCAGTTCGCTTCATTTTTTCAGTCAAATTTTATCTAGACTCCATTTCATTTTACTATCCGACTTCCCCGTTTTTGTACTTTGCATGTGAATATTTAGTATTGATCGTATTCACTTTAGGAATTTATATATTTTTATCTTATATCTATCATGAATATTTATATTTTTATATCATGCTTTGTTTCATATTTACTGAACATGCAATAATAGTCTAAAAAAGTACAATATTTTTAAGAAGCAACTTAATAAATTAATCTACATAAAATATTGCGTTTTGTTAATGAACTTAGAGCAAAAAATATGTAACCCACAGAACTACGAATAATTATGAAATAGGCATCCACCACACAGAAAATTGGCTACTTTATCTATAATATTCCTCAAGCTGGGCAATGTGTCCCCTTAGACGCAATTTACGCAAGGCAAACAAGGAATTGGGGTCCAGAATTATATATTTGGACACTAAAAACGAAGCACAACAGTTAAACTACGACAAAAGGCACACATATCTCGTAAGCAAGGATACTTAAATAGATCGATTAATCGATTAAGTTCAGTGAAAAATGCCTGAATTCTAGAGGCAGTCCCTCTCAAATGGAAAAATGAATAATCACCTAAAATACAGAGAAGCAAAATTAAAATCATAAGCCAAAACCACGACTGCAAACAAATATAAAGCTAGCCACCATACACCTCAATCATTTTTGCAAGAAATCTAACTAGATGGCGACACTGAGGCAGGTATATACACCAGAAGAAATAGCTTCAAACCTAGCAAAAATGTAATGGTGTAACTGGATACAGATCACATAGAATAAAACTTTGGCCAATCCCAAGTCTTTTACTCCAAGAAAGGCTTGAGATCATACTAACTATAGATGAGTTATTCAGAGAGCCACCTGAATGAATGGTTGCAACCATGACCAAAGGAAAGAGAAACTCTCACCTAATGTACACTTCTGGGAGGTTTTTAGTTTTAAGCAAGGAAGAATAGATGAGGATACAAACTTTAAAAACTACACTAAAATACTTAACTTGGTAATATCCTACAAAATACAAGAAATTCAACAAAAGTTGAAAAATTCAAGCATTCCACAGTGAGCCACTATGTTCAACTATAGAGTGCAGTAGAAGCTTAATTCCTAACCAGATGAATTAATCCTGAGAATGCTGAGCTACCCCATTCAAACTAATGGTTGAATATATATTATAGAGTGCCTAACTCATACCAAAAGTTAGCACTAGTGTGTCTATGCTTTATAAGCAACAAGTCAATACAACTAAACATTACCAAGAGATTGAACAATAAAATCAACTATTTAAAGCAAAACAGAAAGAGAAACACATACGAGTACCAACAACGGTCTTCAAGAAATCTGTGTTTAAATAAAAACAAAGTGCACCAACAAAATCAGAATCAAAATTAGGTATGAAATTGCCCGTCAAAAAGCATTCCAGATTCACTTGCTCACTAATTCTTAAATATAACAAGGAAAAATACATTCACGAGCACTCAATAGTTCTCTTAGGCAGAAGCAGCAGCTATCTTCTTCCTGGGTGCAGCTTCAGTGCCTACAAGCATCGCACAAATTCCACATCAATAACATTATATAAAGCCAAATATCATGGGCAGTTAAAAGTGGAAATTATATTTCAAAAGCAAGCTAGCAACCTTCTCTAAAGTTGGTCTTGAATCTGCGGGGAACGTTGCGGAGATACCTCATACGTCCACTTCCAGTTGTCTTTCGGCGGATAGCCTTAACACTCCAGTTGTCTAAAATAAAGGTTTAACACAACAAATTACTTAATTCATTCTTTTATTCAGTAGAAGCATCCATATAACCATGAATAAACGAAATAAAAATTACAATACAGCTCTAGATAGCATAATTTGAAGATTAATCAGGGCAAGATCAATCAAAATCACAGAAATAAAGGAACATATGTGACACAGGCAGATGAGTACACGAAGAATAATGGATCAAACTCAATTAACCTAATCCGTCTACAAATATACCCTAACTACTCTAATAAAGTAATTCAAATCCAATCACGAAGTGAAATTCAAATTTTGGCATAAATTAAATAAAAAAACATCTAATACATACACGTCCTCTTGCGAGCAGCAGGGTAAGCACAGGCTGAGCAGCGGCTCTTCTGCAGGTGGAAACTGCGGCGGCCACACCTCACACACAGTGTGTGTGTCTTGTTTCTCCTCTTACCGAAACTCCCTGTTCCCTTACCCTGCAAATTACACACGCATTAACACATTCATTCAAACTTCAACTAAAAGGCATACATTGGATCAGATTAAACATACATATACATAGTCTATGAAATAGATGTATCGAGCTTACCATCGGTGCGGATTAACAAACCCTAGTCTGAGCTTTGAGGTTGGAGATATGAGAGCGGCGTTGGGAATATGATTCTGAAGAGAAAGGAGGGTTTTTATTAGGGTTCAGTTTTGAGGCATATTGGGCCCAGAATGGGCCTCATGAAGCTCATATTGGGCCTCATGAATTCATTTGTTTCCTAATGGATTAACGATTTGACTTGTAAATTCAGAAATCCAAATTAGAAAAAAAAAATAGATCTTCTTTTCTTTTTATTTTTTTTACAAAAGAGATAAAGAGAAGATAAAAATAATTTGTTGATGAAAATATATGTATTTTTTATTTTTTTAATAAAGATTGCATTTTAAAAAATAAAATGATTTGTACTTTTTTTTGGTATGACAATTGAGGTATCCTTTCAATTGTTACCTCCTTCGCTCTAAATATTTTGCACATTTTTTTTTCGTCAATTCCTAAACTCTTTATATATTACATAAATAAAGATATTTATGTAATTTTATCTTCACAATATTTAAATATATATATAAAGACAAAAATTTATATGAGACCGTCTCATGGTATGAGACAATACAAATTAACACACACTTATCAAATTGTTAATAAGTCAATATCCTAGTTATACTCATTCTCATTGTCTCATACAAAACCAACTCGTGCATAAAATATCATAACTTTTTATATTTGCTATACAATTTCACTACTTTAGTGACAAAATTTTTCACACAAAGTATATCACTCAACATGCGAGGAGGACTTGAGACGGAGGGGGGTATGTAGTAAAAAACAAAAATGTGGTTTAATATTTAAAAAATGCAATTGTAAGATTAGGTACAACTTATCTTTTTTTTCAAATAGAGTGTAATTGAACATTAATGTATTTGGATATATATATATATATATAAAGGAATTTTAAATTCGCTACATATTGATTTATTATTGAATTTGAGATAAGAAGGCGTGATTAAATTTAAAATTCATTAACATTTTGATTCGAAATATATGTGAGAGGGAAAAAAAACCACCGTTTTTAAGAAACATAGTAGAAATACTAAGGCAAAGTCTCATATGCACCAAGTGCACGGTGCACTCACTCAACAGTTGATATTGTATACATTAAAAAGTTAGTCATAATTACATTGAAAAGTTAGTCTCAATTACACTGAAAAATTTACATTTAAAATTGATTTTCAGTGTAAACTTTTCAGTGTGATTTAGGCTAACTTTTCAGTGTATACAATATCAACTGTTGAGTGAGTGAATCATACACCAAATGCACAAGAGACTTACTCAAATACTAATAAGTGTAGTTTAAAGAAAAAAAATTTGTGATAAGATTACAATGTTTTAGTAAAACTTTAAGACAAAGGTAAAGATAAATTAATACTATAAAAATAATAATTTTTAAGTAAAGAATGATATTTCTAAGATAATATAAATAAAAATACTTATATTTTGAAAAGATAAATATTAGCAGTACTATTGTTTAAAGGAGAACATTAAATTAACCTTGCAATGGTTCTTCTTTTAGCGCGGGAAAATTGAAGCTAACCTTAAACCTTCGATTTTCGCCTATTAAAGCGATCAGCTGCGGTGAGCAAATGGAGAAGAACGGTGAAATGGAGTTTCCGGCGTTCCCCTACGAGCCCTACCCTATTCAGCTTGATTTCATGAAGTTTCTTTACCAATCACTCGACAGAGGCGGCATTTCTATGCTCGAAAGCCCTACTGGTACAAGTCTAATCATAATTTATCTCGACTATGCTCGCATCTATTTGCAAATTTAATTACTGTTAGACGTTGGATGTGATTTCTCTCTTAATTGGGTTGTAACAGGGACTGGGAAAACCCTAAGCATGATATGCAGCGCACTGCAATGGCTAGTCGATAGAAAGAAATTGGAGAGTGTGGGGAATGATGGGAAGGGAAAGTTGGGCGAGGGTAATGGGGATGATGATGAGCCGGATTGGTTAAGAAATTTCGTACCAAATAAAGAACCTGATTATGTTGAGAGGAAAACTGTAGTACAGAAGAAAAAAGATGGGTTTGGTTTGAAGAAAAAGGGGGAAACTGTTAGAGATTTGTTTAATCCTAGTGAGAGAGAGGGTGAAAAGGGTAAGGTAAATAGCAAGGAGGTGAGGAGTGTGAAGGGGAACAGTGGGGTGGATGAGGAAGGTGATGAGGTTTTTTTGTTGGAGGAATATGATAGTGAATCAGAAGGTGGGAAATCGAAAAGAAAGAATGTTGGAGGAGATGATATGTTGTCGAGTGAAGAAGAAGATGAGATGGTTGATGAGGAAGAGGAGTCGAGATTGAAGGTTTATTTTTGTAGCCGGACGCACTCACAGCTTTCGCAGTTTATGAAAGAGCTGAGGAAGACTAGATTTGCTAGTGAGTTGAAGGTTGTTTGCTTGGGTTCTAGGAAGAATTTCTGCATCAATGAAGGTATGATAATGCACTATTTCACATTAATGTTGCAGCTTGCAATGCAGTAGGGAATGTTAAATTTCAGAATGCCGAATCTTCTCTTGTAGAGGTGCTGAAGCTGGGGAGTTCCAATCGTATAAATGAGAGGTGCTTGGAGCTCCAAAAGAATAAGAAAAATGAAGCTTCTAAAATGAAGGTATTTAGAAGCTTTATCCCAAATGCTATAATTTGGAATTGATGTGTATTAGGAGATTTTCTTTTCCGCCTTTGGTTTCCCTATGATTACACAATAAAATTGTGCATCAAGGCATCATTTTTATGTGTTAACAGGTGCCATCATCAATGATTAATTCATAATCAAGCAACTTAATCTTTTACTTTTTGTAATGGTCTAATGCGTAAACTCAAATAGTCCAATTAATATATCACATTAGATGTCATTTGTGATCTGAACATGTGTCGTTCATTGATGCGTATATGCCTTGTTATTACTTTGGGAGCATTGTTGAACCTTGCCTGACTTATTGGTTTCGGAATTGGGAAACCATTAATTGTCGTAAGAACTATCTGAAATCAGATTGTATCTTTAACATATAGGGAAAAAAATATATTCTTTCCATGAATATAATATACTGTTATATTGAAGCCTTCGTGCTTATCTGCAGAAGGTGGGTTCTGGAAAAAGGATTCATTGCAACAAATCTAAATGCGGATGTCCAATGCTAAGAAGAAAGAAGATACGGGAATTCACAGATGAGGTTAATCAACTGGAAGCTTTAGATATTGAAGATCTTGTTCGTATTGGACACAATGTAGGAGGTTGTCCATATTATGGTTCAAGAAGAATGATGCCTGCAGCTGATCTTGTGGTTCTTCCATATCAGTCTCTTCTTTCGAAATCTTCGCGTGAATCCCTAGGTTTAAATTTAAAAGACAGTGTTATCATCATAGATGAAGCTCATAACCTAGCTGACACTCTGATCAATATGTATGATGCCAAAATTGCATTACCCCAGGTAAGTAGTAGTTTCGCGTTTTCCAATCATTGACTATCAGAGTTAACTCATGCATATTATAAGATTCTTTCAGTTCCCAGTTATTTACTCTTTGAACCATTAGTTGTTTATAATTTGTTTTCCTCTCCTTTTCAGTTGAAAAAATTGCAGACTCACTTTGATGGATATTTCCAACGATTTCGTAATCTTCTAGGACCAGGAAACCGGAGATATATTCAGACTTTGATGATCCTCATCCGGGCCTTCTTACGAACACTGTCTGATGATTGGAAAGTTATGAACCACAGTGCTCCACCATGCGATGCTGATGAGAATAAAAGTGCCTCTGATTCTACAATGTCAATTAATGAATTTTTATTTGCTCTAAATATTGATAACATAAACCTGGTCAAATTGTTGCAGTACATGAAAGAAAGCAACATAATTCACAAGGTAAACGTTTTTCTTAAGCCTTATTTATCACTTATTCTGCAGCCAGTTATAATATGAGAATTGAAATTTGTATGTTTTTGTGTTTCTTAGGTTAGTGGGTATGGAGATAAAGTGGCCATCTCTCAAAACATTGGCGATGATGGAGACAATGAAGTATTTAACGAGGAGGAAAGTGCAATATCTGGTTTCAGGGCATTAACTGATATTCTTTCCTCTTTGATTAATAAGGACAGCGACGGAAAAGTTATAGTCTCAAGACCAGCTAAAACATGTGAAGGTCTAGAAGGAGGATACATAAAGTATGTTATGTTGACTGGAGAGAAAATCTTTTCTGAGGTTTGGCCCGTCGCTAAAACTTTAATGTCGTAGTTTTTCTTGGAAATTTTCACTTTTAACTATACTAGAAATTTCTTACTAATAGGTACTAGATCAAGCTCATGCTGTCATTTTGGCTGGAGGGACTTTACAACCTATAGAGGAAACAAAAGAAAGACTTTTCCGATCACTGCATTTAGATCAGTTACCCTTCTTTTCATGTGGTCACATAATCCCTTCTGAAAATATTTTGCCAGTTGCTGTTAGGCATGGGCCTTCTGGTCATCCCTTTGATTTTAGCTACAAAGGCAGAAGCTCATCAACCATGGTAAGTTTAACCACTGGTCGATTTAATCCTATATCTCACCTTCTTCAGCTATGCTGATGATTAACTGCTACATCTTGGACATAATCACAGATTGAGGAGCTAGGCCTTCTGCTTTCTAATTTAGTGTCGGTTGTTCCAGAGGGCGTAGTCGTATTTTTCTCATCATTTGATTATGAAAGCCAGGTCTATGATGCATGGAAGGCATCAGGAATCCTTTCAAGGATATCAAAAAAGAAACATATTTTTAGAGAGCCCAGAAAGAATACGGATATTGAAGCTGTCCTGAGGGACTATAAAAAGACAATTGATGAAGTTTCCAGTGATCCCAAATCTTGCACTGGTGCAATTCTCTTTGCTATAGTTGGGGGAAAGATATCTGAAGGTATCAATTTTAGTGATGGGGCGGGTCGATGCATAATAATGGTTGGATTACCCTATCCTAGCCCGTCAGACGTCGAGTTGATAGAGAGAGTGAAGCATATCGAAGGTCTTGAGAAGACTGTCAATGGTGAATGTCACAATGGGGATGCTGAAAGTGGGTTTAACATCCTTAAAAGATGTAAAGGCAGAGGAAAAGAGTACTATGAAAATCTTTGCATGAAAGCTGTAAATCAATCTATTGGTAAGTTTTATTACAGAAACTGAATGTCATACATTTCTCGACTCATTCAATTTCTGGATACCGGCATAGTCTATATATTTCACATTGGCTTTGAAATAATTCCAAAATTTCTTGATTCATTTTGTGATTTGCAGGCAGAGCAATTCGGCATGTAAATGATTATGCAGCGATATTGTTGGTTGATTCACGTTATGCTTCTGATTCGAGGAAAACAAGCTTTTCTCACCCAACGGAGAAGCTCCCACAATGGATAAATAGTCGTTTGGTTACTACAACCACTAACTATGGAGAAGTTCACAGATTGCTACATCAGTTTTTCAAATTCCACAAGAATAAGGTGGTAGTGTGCAAAGAATGATCATAAGTTCATAACAGCAAAAACTGATTGAATTTTATCAGATTTTATTTATTTTTATTTTTTTGGATAAACGCTGTATATAACTTAATAGTTGCCTTTGTTCTGATTTTTCAGAGCATCAAAATCCAAACTTCATTATTTGCCATGCCTCTTGCACAAAAATGGGAAAACCATACCCGTGTATTAACATTAATTATTTTTGGATTTTGGGGTTGAATATCTAGATTTTGTATTTGAATTTTAGTATAATATATATATCCACATATATAAACATATATTTGTATTTTCATGCACTCTTATATGTACCAAACACAATGTGCAAATTTACACTGAAAAACACCATGCACAAGATAGTTACTCTTATATTTTATTAAGGTGTAATGTTTACAGGATTATTTGTAAACATGTTTATTAACGATTGTTCAAAAATAAAATTTTAAATACTTCATAAAGAACAAGGTAGATACCAACCAAATTAGTTCTCACTTCTCTCTTAATATCAATATGATGGTATCAATAGAAGAATTTTCTCTTAAAATTCTAAAAACATCAAGTAATTCGGACAAACCTTTGTAATCTAAATCATAAACACATACTATTAAGCAATAAATTAAGATGCTTGGAAGAAGCTGAGCTAAAATTGTTATATACAACAAACTGCATCAACAAACCCAAACACACAGAAACCATCCCAGTAAGAAATGCCATTTCTTAAAGGAGACCATCACATTGTAAGGATATTACAAAGATTAGGTGCTTTATAATCAGCTCCATGATGGTTAACAAATCAATAACATTGCAAAACCAATACAAGGGATCGGTTGATGCTCTAACACATCGGGCCAAAAAGGCTGCAACAGACCCTCGAAGACTTGTACAAATGTGACGATCATGAGACCGTTCATCCCCCCCAATTTCAGCCGATGGAGCTGAAAAGAAAATGCTCACAACTTCATCCATAAAGCTGCATCAATGACAATTGTCAATATGCAATACTACTGTATGTTGTAGTTAATAGCCTGAAGAGACGAGGACGTTCTGTTCCTTCAGCAGTTTTTGAAAATGAGCTAACCGATTTTGTAACTCTAGGATACCAGCAGCTTTCTTGGATAGAATCGAGTTCAATTTGGAGACATAATCATCTAACTGATTGCCTGGTTTATCTGCCTCGACCAGCAGGTTCATCTCCTGTTAGTAACCGAGATATAAATCAACCAACATGTTAAGATTTTAAGAAATCAACTGAATTGATCCATAAAACAGACAACAGGGAATTGAGAGGAAGTGATTACAACAAACCTCACGAACAATGTCCATTGTCTCCTCCACTTGCTTCCTGTGAGCGTTGACAAGGTCTTCCTCTTCCTAAAAAAGTTCAACTGAAACAAATCAATATTGACAAGTAAAAGGGTCCGGAAGTTTAAACCTGGTATAATCATTTTCTATATTTAACCTTCAATAAAGCATTCAAATCATCATCTGAATTTGAATGTTTCATTTCTGCTCTAGGAGGCTCCATCAACTTTGACTGACTATTGACTTTCTTCAGTTTATCATCCATATTTACAAAGCTGTATGGTTCAACTTTCATGTTCTTCTTCCATGACGGTTTCTCTATCTCATAAAAATCTTCATCAAATTCTTCCCTACCAGTTTTTTCAGGCCATGAATCGCCTATATCATCTTCAAAATTCGATGCTGCAGGCAGGACTGAAGACGACAAGGGTTGTGCCATTGACTCCTTCAGGTTTAAGGTAGAAGACAAAACATCCTTTTTGGAGTTGTTTCCTTTTGAAAGGCTCTTTACTCTAGAATTGCAACAAACGGCAAGGGTAAGGCCTAATAGGACACAAGATATGTCAACTGGAAAGAAACCAATCAAAGACATGACTCACCTGTCAGCATATCTTAATGTGTTCAAGCTATGCTCACAAGACCCTGCATTTGGGGAAATGCATGATACCATTACTGTGCGAGAATTTCCAACAAATGAATCCCTCAATACTTCAGTTAGTTTACTGCCTCTAAATGGAATGTGTCCTTGATCATTGTCAAGTGCTCGAATACACTCCTTTAGTGCAAGCAAACTTTTATTGATCTCAGCTCCTTCCATTCTGTGTATTAAGAACATTAGATGTGGGCTTAGAGGGCATACAGATTATGCTTTCTGTATAATATGAGAGAAGCTACTAAGTATTATACCTGGTTTGTTTATCATTATCAGTGGTATCTGCCCCACGTTCACTTCCAGCAAGGTCTATGAAGGAGAGCTTTCCAACAACCCGGGCAGGTTTAGACTCAGAGCCATCAGCCGACCTCTTAATGGAAAGCTGAAGAATGGCATGGGAACGAGATGATTCCTCATTTGCCCCTGTGGTGCCTGTACTTCTCGTTGCATTTCCTCTCTCAATGATTTCCTTAATCATCTCCACATCTGTTACTCGGTACTCTTGCAAGCCCACAATACAAACTTGTTGTTTGCCATCCTCTCTCATGCAAAGCTTTCTGCAGGAGCAGAAGTTAGAAATATAAATAAACATTGAAATCAAAATCATGTATCCAAAAGTAAACAGCTTACTTCCTATCGTTGAGCAGGTCAAAAAGCTTTCCTCCATATATCTCAAAGAAACTGACATACAACTGAAACCCTTGGTTCCTATAAGTGTGCTGCATAAGTCTCAAAATATCCCTAACTGCTTTCAGAGGCAGTGGTTTCATGGTATAAGTTTTGCCACTTCCTGAGATGTTTCAGATTAGAGAAATGTTAGAGAAGAGGAGAGGGGCAAGAACGGAAATGTGAAATATCTAGGTATGAAGTCCCAGAACTGATACACTCATCTATAAGATGATGTCTTGTTCTACATTATAGCATATGATAATTGAAATAGATCCTCTACACAGTGATATTAAAACCTAAATAGCAAGATTATAGAACATAATTCTGTTTTGGCTATTAGTGCAACCCATTACCTGTTTGTCCATAAGCAAAGCAAGTTGCTTTTGTACGTTGGAAAATTATGGGAACAATAGGCTCTACAGTCTCACGATACACCTACAAAAACCAATTTGAACCAAAATTAAGAGGAAAAAAAACCAAGAATTCGACAAGACTGTTAATTGACCTCAATATCAGGTTCAGTACTAGGAAATACCTCATCATTTGAAACTTCTTCGTCCAGCACTGCATCAAAAACAAATTCATGTTTCTCCACATATTCTGTCAGGTCAACCTGGTACAGTCCAAGAAAATTGAGATTACAATCAGCTGAGACAACTAAAAATAAGAACAGGAATGACTACTAAATTTTTTATACGAGAATAATATTATAATAGAGTGAATTTATTATGTAAAACATACAGTACCCAACTGGTCATAAAAGTCAATTTTTTAGAGATAGCTTGAAAAGAGTACAATTATAAGAAAATTTTAGAACTATCAGCGAGTGTTTGGCTTATGGTAATACTCCAAGCAATCATAAAGCTTCGCAAAAACAAAAAGTACGGCAACAAACAAATGGGAAATAGTACAATTGTTACAAGAGCTCTTACAGTGCAGAAATAACAGCAGAAATCTAAACATTATTAACCTTAAGTTTTGTCTCGTGGACCACGAGAGAATTTGAATAGGTTTCTATGATATCCTCCTCATTCTTCGCTAGTTCCTTTTTGTTAAGAGGTCTTTTTCGTACCTGCAGTAGATTAATTACTAAATCAAATTAAACTATGAATAGCAACAGCATATCAATCATCATTCGATTTATCTAATTTAAGCGGGAAATGGATTGGGGAGAAACTAGAAAGTACTTTTACTTGCTGCACATGAGTACATGAGTTTTCCAAAAAATAAAATGGCATCACTAAAACTGTTTCAATCAGACTAGACAAGTAATGATATGAATCAATTAAAATTGTCAAGTGTAAACTGCCAACCACCAAGAAGAAGAGTTAGGAACAGACCAACACAGGCAAAGTAGAATATTCGTACCACTACTTTGATCTTGGCGACATTGCTGGCTCTCACATTATCAGCAGCTAAGCTTTTCAAGACATTGCTTTCAGGCAAGGCACGAGCCCTGCCAGCTTGCTTATTGTTACCAAAGTATGGGTCTGCGTCGTCAAAACTTCTTCCCCGTGAAAAACGATTCATTGAAGGACCATCATAAAGACCAGGTGCTGACATCTATTCTCAGCGTTGACACCAAAAAATGAGAAGGAAAGAATTGAGAGTAAAATATACAAAATCATATGCATAAATGCTATCTGTGTAGAAAGGAAGAGAAGTACAAGCTAAACTAGTACTCCCTCCGTCCACAGGAATTAGGCTGTGTTTCTATATTCGTCCGTCCACACTCCACAATAAATAGGCTACTTTCTTAAAATGACAATATTTTAAACCATTCAACTTATGATCACCTTTACTTTTTTCACATCATATCTCCTCTTTAAAACTGTGCAAAAAGAAACTAGCCCAATTCTTGTGGACGCAGGGAGTATATAATAATGTCTCTTTCAGTTCAGATTACTAGATTAATTAATGGAAGATATGTGATTCATTGATCAGGGTATGGAAAAGAACCCTAGCTGCCCTTGGTCATCAAAAAAAAAACCCCAGAAGATATGCTGATTGGAGGGAATGATAACACTAAACCTATTTAACAAAATATGGATCAAAAAATCATAAAATGAAATTACTAGCTTTTCAAGTGGGTGATTGCTAATACAAAACTAAGACTTCTATACTCACTTCACCACGTTACAATTGGCAAGAAGGGTAACACACACAATTTGGTGTCTTTTATACATACTCTACTATAAAATGCAATGCACAAAAAGGATCACAACTACACCAACAATCAAAGCTCAACCCACATTCCCACAATGATGCCAACAAACTATTCTGCAGTTTTGAGTAAAGAACATACCTCAGGAAGTAGCTCGGTATCAAATGAATGGATATCCAAAAGCCCGGGGCTAAACTCATTGGGAGAAACTTGTTCCTCCTTCCGTGAATTCCCCAACGGCGATAATGGCTCAGCAAACAAGTCACCGCCTCCACTATTACTTCTCTGCACCTGCATACTCCTATACATTCTCGAACCCTGACCCCCACCGTTATAGTACCCAAAATCCTAATTAAATTTAAAAAAAAAAAAAAAGTTAAAATTTTGAAATCCAAGGTTTTAGACTGCATAATCAGATCTTGATGGCTTCAATTAAAAAAATTATAAACATTCACCTGAGCTTGAGGAGCGGCATTGTTTGAAGCCTGTAGGTGCTGCAGACCAGCTGACTGCAGCCATCGGCCGTTCGGCGACGTTTCTAGAAAATTGTCGGAGTACTGTCGCTGGTGGTGCGCCGGCGGCGCGCCGGATCGTTGCCGTCCCACCGTGTTCATTTCTTCTCCGATCAAAAAATAAACAATAAAATCCGAACAAAATCACCTTATTCCCCGCAGATTAAACCTTCAATCCTCAATCGATTTTCTCTGGGCAAAAGATGGAGAATGTATAATGTATCTTTCTCTGTGTTGAGATAGAAAAATGCTTATTATTGAAGATGAAATGTTATGGGGAAGACTTGGTAGGAAAGGAGCTTTGAAATTCAACGGCTGTGATTTGTCCTCGCTTCAACTCTGAGTGAAAAACGAAAGGTTGAGTTCAGTTATGAGGTAAAAGGAGAAGATTAACGGTGGTAAAGGGGGAGGGTTTTCAAATTTTTAACTATTCACAGAGGTATTTAATTATTTGATTAGAAACAAAAAAGGGCCCTCTGTAGTTTGAATTTTGAAGGTGGTGGGATTGGCACGTATGATGATTTTGTAAGCGTGTGATGGATATGATTGGCTGGAACCTAGTGGGCCCCGCGCCTAAATTTGAATTGGAGAAGGATGTTGTTCGGCTTTCGATGTCGTTTCACATGTTGAGTTCCGTCGTTTAGTGCCTCTTATATCCCTTTTTTTTTTTTATAATCAATCATATCCACTTTAGTCATGCTGGTCTTTATGAATAAAATATAAATAAATGTAATAATTAAAAAAAATCACAATCCAAAATCCAAAATATGTTAATATACATTCATCATTTTAAAATTGACTGATTTAATTGGCCATCGTGTGAAAACATGTATAGCATCTAATTAGTTAGCTATTAAGCAAGCCCTCCTTTTCATTTTCAACTATTGAAAGGAGCGTTTTTAGTATAAGCTCATGGCTAATATTTAAATTAAAGAAACATGGACCATAGAAGTCTCTCATTAAAATTTGACTTAGATGTATATTAATTTATTTATTGATAATAAAAAAATATTACAGGGTCTATTTATAGTAATATGTTGAGTTAAGCATGAGTCCATACATAATAAAACAAAGGATCACCCAAAAAGTAGAAAATTAGTGAAAATTGACCCGAAACCAAAGTACCAAACACTGCATTTTATGGGTTAAATAATCTAGTTTCACGCAAACATGCCCCAAATTTATTTTGTGACACAAGCACACTCTATATTTTTCATTTTCTTTGTGTATTTAACATGTGGTGCATTATATAAATGAAAGCATTTGACATATTTGGAAATGTAGAAATTAACGGAAGAAATTAAAGTAAGAGCATGGTCTTGAATTGAATTGTGGTGAGGAATAAATTAGTAAGAAATGTGTCATTTTTCCTAAGTCTTATGTAATTTAGGAATTCCGGTTTGTAAGTGTGGTTTTGGAGTCTTGTTGTCTTTTTTGTATAGGCTGTAATTTGTTGGAATTTACTTGTGGAGCCATTTTACTCGAATTCTTTTTTAATGAATTTTTGTGGATAAAAAATAGGGTTAATTGCAAAAAAAATCACAAACTTTATAGTCTTTATCAATTACAACATGAACTTTTAAAGTTTGCAATTTGATGCACGGACTAATTTATTTTTGCAATTTGATACATGATGTAAATTTTTGAGGTTACTCTATACATGGTGTGAATTTTTGGCGATACTAACACTATGTTGCAGCCAAAGCCGTGACAAAAAACACGTCACACGCCACATCAAATGTCAAATCTAGAAGGAAAACCCTTTTTCTTTTTTAATTTCAAGATTTTTTTATAAAATATTTCTCAAACACATATTAATAATGGTTAAAGATAGTAAAAATAATTTTTTTTAAATTCGTATATTATGAAATATTTTCTACATAAACTAAAATACACCAATATTTATGATTTATTATTAAATGTGTTAAGAGCAATATTTTATAAATGAACTTTTTTAAATATTAAAAATAATAAAATTTTGTAGATTTGACATTTGACGTGACATGTGGCGCATCTTTGATGTTGACTCCGACTGCCATGTAAGCGTACATATCGATGGAAATTCACACCGTGTATATAATTGCAATGATAAATTAGTTCGTGCATCGAATTGCAAACTTTAAAAGTTCATGTTGTAATTGATAAATACTATAAAGTTCGTGATTTTTTTTGCAATTAACCCTAAAAAATATAAACAAGAACATTTAGTTATACTATACAATTAGTTTTTCCAAATAACTATACAATATTTGTACGGAAACACAATTCAATATTCAACTTGTTTTATCTAACGATTATTTTTGCTATTTATACATCTCAAAGCCATCTCATATGCCGTAAAAACAACGCCGTTAACGAAAAACGCTCTTGCAACGGTCGTTCCTAAACCTCTCCACAATACACGGTGCCCCTCTTCAGCAACACTTCTTTTAAAACAATCGACAACCCCATAATACGAATTAGAACTCGATTGCGCTTGAATCCTAGTTTTTATTACATCTAAAGGATAACAAGAAAGCCAACTAGTAACGCCCGATAAACCTCCAGCTAGCAGCATTGTTGTCAAGTTCTCTTGTCTACTTTTTCTACACCCTGGATGTAGTAATTCTTTCACATACTCATATGTCCAGAAATAGACGCCGTGTGATGGGGCGTCACGAAGAATCGTAACCCATAATCCTCGATATATTCCTCGCAAACCTTGTGCTTTGAAAATGCTTCTTGCAACGTCTATTGGACCCTTGTGTCTAACGTTGTTGTTTACTTGTAGTTGCAAATTAATTTTTACTAGTTCGATCGGGCTTATAAGGAAGCTTTGTATGGTGCCAGCTCCGATTCCTCCTAGAGTGACGGATGTGTAGGATGGTGGCTCGTCCTTTGCTAGATTTGTGTTGAATGCTCGTGATAGTGTTGCGGTGGATTGGAAAACAATAGCATTCTAAGTAGAAAAATAACGAAGTATAATTATATGAAGATAAATGTGTTATAATAAATACAAATATTATGAGGGCGGATCCAGAATTTGTACAAAGGGGGAGGGGAGATGAGAGTACAATAATACATGTATTTTAAGTCTAACTATTATATATTAACATTTATATATATATTTCTATAATATATGCACACGCTCATAAATCTAAACAAAAAGGATAAATACAGTATAATCTTATACATATACGTATCACTTAAAAAAATTGGGGAACAAATGCCTCCACTTATCCCCCTTGTACAAGGGCGAATTTATGTGTTGAATGCACTAGGCTCAAGCCCAGTGTAATTACCTTCAAATTCTATATGTTATGTGTAATATTTATGAATTAATACAACATTATATTCTTAATAATGAAATCAGTCTATCCTAAAAAAATGTATTGTATCATAGTCCACTCCATTAATAATTCCTGGATCCACCACTTTCCTTGTATATGCCCTTGATGACGAATCCAATATAGAAAGATAATGGTTTGAGTTTTTAGATCTTTATTCTTGCAACAAATACGTCATAGGAATGGGTATATATAAACTCATTCTTGAGCGCACAAGTTGCATTTGATATAATTGTTTTTTTTTTTTTTTTACAATTAACAACACCTTATCACTTATCAAATAATACATATACACTGATAAAATAATACTCTAAGGGCATGTTTGATTTGATGGATATGATTGATAAATAATTATTCTTTGTTCATGGGACAATTAGTCCAACCCCTTTCATATGTTAATTATGCCTATGACATTAATCTCGGGCCGGTATCACATAAACCAAACACATGATTCATGAATTAGATTAAAATATCAATCCTTTCTAATCCTGCAAATCAAACATACCCTAAGATTTTATATGCATTATACGTTGAATCGTGTGAAAAATAATGAGTATTGATTTATAAACATAGATGTATTAGTTGATATATGATAATGTATTATAAATTAAAAGTAATTATACTGTGCAACTGGTGGTGCTAAGAATTACTCATATAAATTTGGTCAAAATGCGAGTTCAAATTCGATCAAAGTGAGAGTTTTGAGAATTGAATCTCACCATTAATCAACATGCATGGTGCAGATTTTCTGAGTAATGCTTAATTAACTCATATTTGTATTTCACAACGGAATTATAAATTAAGTTAATGAATTCTAATAAAAGATAATAATTTTCGATTTCATCTCATTTGGATATTCTCAAAACATATAATCCATTGGTTAATAGAACAATTTAGCTTTCATGTTGCTTGTTCATATTAATTTTGTTTCTTTTAACCCTTGACTTCGATCTAGCTACTTTCAAATAGCACAAACAAAAATAAGTTGGGTGATCATATAAATTAATATATGTGCCATTAATTAATTTCCAACGAAATTAACTAAGTTTGAGAAAAATAAGATTACCTGGAAAGAGATGGAAGCCAAGGGAGCAACCATCCCCCGGTAGAGGCTGCACGGCCCCTCTTTCGCCACCACGCGGCGGAGGATTTCAAACGCCGTTCCTTTGGATGAATGCTGCATTTGTATTCTCAACGTATCGAGGGGATGTCCGGCCAAAACACCGGCCGTGCCGCCCACTCCTCCGGCAACAAATTCCCTTCCCCAACTGCTTGCAAGAAACTCCGGCCACAAATCCATTTTGGCCTCATTAAAAATATAATATTACCACGTTAGTTTCAGATTTTTAGATGAAATAATACTATTTTATTACCTCCTTCTGAAATGGTAATAGCATAATCCTAACCCTAATGAGAATGTACCAGCTTTTAGGTATAGTACAGGATTTTTTTTTCTTATTCTTATTATTTTTTGTATTTTTAGGTTTAATTTGTGTGAAGCTAAGACACATTGTTTGTGTTGTTTGGTTGCAGAAGGTGTGAATTGCGAGAGTATCGGAACTAACTTTTCTTTCTTAAAAAAGAGCCCATATGCGTAGTAATTTTATATAGAGTATGTCATATAATATATTTATTGGCAATTAGACAAATAAGTAAAAAAAATATGTCCTTTTGTTTTGTTTTCGATTTATGTCATTATATGACATGCCATTGTATTCTCGTTAACCCCATGGATAAAATTCCTTCAAGAAAGATGAAATCAAGCGTGGATCACTAGGTTTGGTTATGAATGCAGAATGCTTCCACGTCTGTAATACGGTGGGTGGTTAGAACATTAGAAGAAAATGGGAGGAATATTCATTCTCACAACAATCATCTTGTCTCCTTAAAATGTTAAGTGACATGTTTTCAGAGTACAAAATAATAAAATTTGAACTTCGGTCTTCAACTTAAATAAAACAATAATATTAATGTAATTACATTTTGCATTCAATCAAATATATATTTTCACCGTGTGAATCAAGCAATGTTACCGACATAGATGCAACAGACGGATGCATTGTCTATCTACCCCCTATAATGCGTTTGATGAATGGAAGGGGTGGAAGGGAAATGATAATTAGCATTTTTAAAATTTTAATTAAAATAACAACTAGCATTACGATGAAAAAAATTATAAATTTCAAACATTCATTAATGATAAAAAAATTAATGACGGTTCATTTTATCAAATTAGTGAAAATATATTATTTATCACTTACATCTATTTTTTTTTTTTTATATTTATCATTTTATATAATTTTAATTTAAAATTTTGATTTTTACGGTAGAGTCTTGGATTGAGACAAAAAAAATAAAATTAAACCTTAAATTGAAAATAAAGTAAATATTGAAAACTTGAGTGGAGAGCGGAGACTTTTGTAAAATAAGGAGTACTTTATATGGATACTCAAACTAAATTATTTTCTTTAGGGTTGGTGTACAAATTTTACGGTGTGTGTACTCATCCAGTGGCGACAGCCTACAAAAGTTGGTGCATTTTTAACCTGAGCATGTTTTTATTTTGTATCGGCCCAATTAACGAATTATCCATTATATAATTATTATTTTCTTATTATCCAAAACTGGAGTAGTATTATTTTATTTTTTCGGAAAATCTTGTTATCGTCTTCGTCAAAAGCATTCTCACTATCACAGTTTCAGTGATAGCTCACTCAGCACGCGAATGGCGCTCTCAACCGCCAAATTATCCGAACTGCCGCCGCACCTCCTCTCAACTTTCTCTTTCCCACGCCGGAAACCGCCGCATTTCCACCGCCTCCTCTTCAAACCCTTCTATTCTTCTCTACGCTCCACCAGATTACCCAAAACGCCCTCCGAAAAACCAAATGCACCGGAAACGCCCTCCACCTGGATAAAAAAGTGGCCGTCCCGTCCTCCTCCTCCGGCGGCGCCGCCTCGTTCTAAATCGGTTTCAAAAAAACCCGAACCGAAGCCTGAATCAACTAGAGCAGGTACGACGGCAATTGATAGAATTGTGCTTCGGTTGCGGAATTTAGGTTTAGGCTCCGATGATGAAGAGGAAGAGGATGAAGGAGAAGAGTTAGGCCTAGATGATGCCGATTTTAACTTGAATGATTCGGTAAAAGATGAGTTTGGGGATGAAAAATTGGGGGATTTGTTGAAGAGAGACTGGGTTAGACCGGACACAATTTTAGCCGAAGATGAGGATTCTGATGATGATGAGTTGTTGCCATGGGAGAGGGCTGGGAGTGAGGATGGGGAGACGAATGGGGATTATGTTGGAGGGAAAAAACGCCCAATGCGGGCCCCTTCGCTAGCAGAATTGACGATACCGGATGAAGAACTGAGGAGGTTGCGGACAATGGGGATGACTTTGAGGGAGAGGGTGAATGTTCCTAAAGCCGGAACCACGGCCGCTGTTCTGGAAAAGATCCATCAGAAATGGAGGAAATGTGAATTGGTGCGGTTGAAGTTTCATGAGGAATTGGCGCATGATATGAAGACTGCTCATGCGATAGTTGAGGTTGGTGAGTTCTTGTGTTGGTATAATTTTATGTTTCAGTTTCAAATGGCTTTTACTTTTGAACACTAGTGCTATTGCCATTTGTTAGAATTCATATTTATTTGTACAAAATCTTGCTCACTTTAATAAAGAAATGCAAAAAAAAGAAGAGTCTAGAGACTACAGGAATAAGATGTAAGGTTAGTTCAACTAGCAATGCTCTCAATTGAACAGATAAAAAGGTTCTATGAATTGAAATATTAATTTATCCATGTGACCATCCAGTGGAGCAATTAATTATGCTATAATTATTGATAATTATCATAGTTATCACCTTCGTCCTATTCTAGTATCGATGGAGCATCTTGTTCCGTTAATTAAAAAGAAAGAAGTTGGCTTTAATTTAGTTGGAAAAATTCTCGGGCTGTTTAAACTCATAACAGACGATATAGTGTCAAGATTATTGAGATAGTAAAGCAATTTCATAAAATTTGAAAATAACTTTCTTTTTAGATTATTCTGAACCATAACCTATCCCGACATCCATCCAAATTACAAAAATTTAAGTTTTAGGTACTTGGTGAATTAATGAATGTTGAATGCAGTGAAAATGTTTGTTTAAATTATTTTTTATAGTTTATGACTCGTACAATATAATAGATATATATTTGCATATAACTGCATAAAATGTAAATGATCCAAATGGGATTACAAACTGGCCCCTGATACTGAAATGTTACATTTCAAATTTCAACGACAAATTCAGAATAGTGACCAAAACAAAAATGACAACCTTGAATACGTTAAAAAACAATAATTTAATAGTATTACATCATAATGTTTCTGTTTGTATTTCGAAAGCATTAAAGCTTCGTTACTAATATTTTAGATACATTTATAAGTTACTCAAAATAAGGAAAAAATTGCCTTATTTAAAACTTCAGGGTGCCAAGTTCCCCCATGCCAAGCCTGTGTTGCCTATGTCCCTGTTTACTTCTCACTTTAAGAAATTAGGAATACTTTTATCCAGCTGCTAATTCATTTAAATCTATTGATGTTTTACTTGAGTAAGTAAGAAGTATTGAGGTAATAAATGTTGAATGCCTTCTATTTATCAGCGCCGGACAGGAGGCCTAGTCATATGGAGGTCGGGAAGTGTTATGGTGGTGTATAGAGGAGCTAACTATGAAGGCCCTACCTTACAACCACGAAGAATGAACAGCGAAGATGATGCTCTTTTTGTCCCTAATGTTTCCTCCCCTGACAATTCAGTTGCAAAAAGTAGTGAACATATGCAGTTTCTTCAGATGGCCAATCCATCTAGACGTGAAAAAATCATGACAGAAGAGGAAGCTGAATACAATAGTCTATTAGATGGTTTAGGTCCAAGGTTTGAAGAATGGTGGGGTACTGGAGTGCTTCCTGTTGATGCTGATTTGCTTCCTCAGACAATACCTGGATACAAGACACCATTTAGGCTTCTGCCTACTGGAATGCGTTCCCGACTAACCAATGCGGAAATGACTACTTTTCGGAAGCTTGCCAAGTCACTTCCTTCCCATTTTGCTCTCGGTAATTTATCCCTTCCATGTTTTTTAAATTAAAATAATGTCTGGTTTAATGTTTTACTGATTATCTTCCAGGAAGAAATAGAAATCATCAAGGTTTAGCAAAAGCCATAGTTAAACTATGGGAAAAAAGTTTGATTGTGAAAATTGCTGTGAAGCGTGGAATCCAGAATACTAATAACAAAATAATGGCTGAGGAACTGAAGGTAAGAAAATTTTTGTGCAAATGTGTAATTTATTTCATGATATTAATCTTTTTCTGCTGTTATATACATTCCTGTGCATATTGAGCAAGTGGGCTGAAAAAACTCTAGAGAAATGTTTATATTTTTTTCCCGAGGGAATATCATAGTAGATGAACTAACTGGGCTGTTAATGTTTTTTTTTTTGACCGGCTGTTAATGTTTAATAGTACATATTTTTTAATTTTAAATTTGTTGCATATTCTGTTTGTGTCAAAACGCTTTTTGCATTCTCACGAGTAAAAGGTTTTTAGCATACTGATTTCTAGCCTCGAATTAATTTGGTACATACACCAACAAAGGGAAAGTGGATGTGTTTATGTTTGAATTACCCTTCCTATATTTCCATTATGTGCTGAAACATTTGCAAAAGAGGGGTGAAGAAGGTATTATGGTTTGCATTAATCCTTGACGAGAAAGTCGCTCAGGGTGTTTTCAGTATCCTCCAAATTCTGCATCTTAATCATGAATTTTTATGGTTCAGGATTTTCCTGTGACATCGCGTTCATATTCTTAATAATACATCAGGTGCACACTGTCATTTATTTTCCTCGATCCTGGTCTGTTGTAGAACTTGACAGGGGGAGTCTTACTTCTAAGGAACAAGTATTACATAGTTATGTACCGCGGAAAGGATTTTCTGCCCCCTACTGTAGCTAGTGCTTTAGCTGAAAGACAGGAAATAACAAAACAAATACAAGATGTTGAAGAGAAAGTCAGGGTAGGACTAACAGCACTGCCGGTGGCTGAAGAGAAGGAAATGGGAGGACATGGAGCAGAGCCCATGGCTGAAGAGAAAGAGGTGGGAGGACTTGAACCACTGCCTGTGGCTGAAGAGAAGGAAATGGGAGGGCCTGAGGAAGCAGCCGTGCCTGTGGCTGAAGAAAAGGAGGCATTGGCAGGTTCATTGGCAGAGTTTTATGAAGCCCAGGCTCGATGGGGAGTAGAAATAACTGCTGAAGATCGTGAAAAGATGATAGAAGAGGCATCCAGAGCCAAACGTGAAAAAGTGATCAGGCGACTTGAACATAAAGCAGCAATTGTAAGTACTTCTTGTTTGGTGTATGATTAACTGGAATGTCATTTTGAATAATATCAATATGATCTTTGTTGCTGCTAGGCTGTTCATTTAAGTTTCATATGTGATCTTTCTGCATCATGTTTAGTGCTTCTAGAGTTTGAAAGTTCAGCTGGTGCTTATTGAGTTTGCTGCATTATGTTCGATGTGCTGTAGGCTCAGGCAAAGAAGCTCAAAGCAGAGAAATTGCTATCTAAAATAGTGGCTTCCTGGATGCCTGTTGATCCTTCGGATGACCACGAGACCATAACAGAGGAGGAAAGAATTATGTATCGTAAGGTTGGATTACGTATGAAAGCATATTTACCACTTGGTGAGTTTTCTTCATCTTAGAGTCCATTGATCAAATGGAAACTGCTTTATATGAAACACATATTCTAAAACACTGGAAAAGACTCATGCTTTGTTGTGTCTCCCAGGCATTCGTGGTGTTTTTGATGGTGTTATTGAAAACATGCATCTGCATTGGAAACATAGAGAACTAGTAAAGTTAATATCGAAGGAAAAAGAACTTGCTTTTGTTGAAGAATCAGCAAGACTTTTGGAATATGAAAGTGATGGAATACTAGTATCAATTGACCGGGTTCCAAAAGGTCATGCCTTGATTTACTATCGTGGCAAAAATTATCATCGACCTATCTCTATTAGACCAAGAAACCTTCTGACAAAGGCAAAAGCATTGAAGCGTAGGGTGGCCTTGCAGCGATATGAAGTGAGCCATTCTTTATGTTTCAGTTCAAATGTGAACTTTAATTATTGATCTTGCTGAACTGTTAAAGTGTTTGATTTTATTAGTTGCTGCTAAATTTGTATACTAATTTACGTCGCTTACATTGTTGTATAGGCTCTCAGTCAGCACATATCTGAACTGGAGAATACGATTAAGCAATTGAAGCAGGAAATCGTAAGTTATACATCTCTTATTGGTTAATTACAATGGATAAAATGTCACTTCGCGTATATTTAAGAGACTGGTCTGGGAATATTTTTTCTTATTTTAATCATAAGTGAGTTTCTGAAATCTACCTGTTCTGAAGGACTTACCTCCTGATTCTCTTGGATGATTTCACATTATAAATTCCTAGAGAAATTGTGTTTTTGCAAATTATAGTGTTCTATGAGATAGCTCACCAACTGGTTGAATTATCTGCCATAGTTTTATACTGTGTTCCTTTCCTTTAGATGTGCATTAACTGTGGGATATGTACACTCTTTTCATTTCAATTCATTCATTTTTCCTTCTCTAGAGATGAAAGCATGTTTGCGTGTCATATTTTTTAGAAATTCTATTTTCGTTCTCCCGCAATGCAGTTTAAAATATGTCCCAAGAATGTATTCCACCAGACCATTCAAATACAATTTTCATCTTGCCATATTTTTCGATTCCAGTGTCGAAATACATTCTCCAGGATTACTTCTATATTTTCCGAGGCTTTACATATCTCATTATTCCATTAGGGCGAAACCGGAAATAGGGAGAACAGCAAGATTTCAAACTCAGAGGACCATTTCCCAGAATTGAGTGAAGTAAGTCGAATATGCTTTCATATATTTACTTTTCAGTCTTTGAATTATATATTTGATCTTGTACACTCAAAGGGCTAGCTCCTACCGAGAATGAACCATTACTGACAATGATGCTCGTTCGACCACCCATAGTCCAAGAATCTCCATTGATGACCGCTTTTCCATGTGCAGGATGAAGATGAAGATGAAGCTTCGGGGATGGATTCTGAAGACGAGGATGACTGGGATATGGAGGATGATGAAGATTCTGATGCTGATTGAAATCACTGATAACTCACGGTTGGAATTTTTATCTGGAAGAGGAGCTATCTGTGCAAATGCAGCGACCCATCGGAGATGTATGAGTTGTAGGAAGACGAGAAAGGTCTAATAAAAAATATGCCTTGTAAATGCAGAGATTTGGATTTCTGCTTTGTGGAGGTGGTGTTGTACAGCGATCATCTGCGAGTGATTGGAAGTTAAAGGAGTGACTCTGTATAATTACTTCAGAATGAGAAAGCCATAAAATGCTTAAATTATGTTTTGTATATTTTTGCACAACTGCTTGTAAGTTGTAAGTAATATACACGTCTGTACAATTATTGCATTTCATTTGACTTGTCAAGATAATGCAAGGACTAGCCTATGTTTGTTTTGAGACTTAGTGTGAGGGGAAAGTCAGGATTTTGAAAAACTGTGGATTTTAAAAATTCTAGTGAATAAGTAAAAGTATGTTTGTTTTGAAATTTTAGTAGGGTAAGGTTTATTTTATGTGAAATTAATATTTAATAATAACTGATGTATTATTGTATAGTGTTAGGTAAGATAAAACTAGAAAAGTGGTCAAGTAATCGTATTAAATGTGGTGAAAAATATGTGTATATTTATTCCAACATAAGGTGGATTGCAAAGTTCAAAATATAGTTAGTTCCAAAAGGATGGTTTTACAGTTTATACCTTTATAAAAGGCTATATGCCAAAGAATGGTTTTACGGTTTATACCATTATAAAGGATATATCCCAGAATCAAAGCTAGTTCTCGGCTTGTGGACTAATGAAAATGCAATCAAATAAATAATAAAATCCTCCTATGATAATTAATGAAATAATTTTGAAATTGCAATCAAGCAGTTGCGTTTCTATTTTGGAGTAACTAATCAATTAATAAGAAGAAAAATTCAAAGTGAATCAGTAAGTAAGATAAATACGGATTCAACGTCAATAAAATGAGGCAAAACTAGAATCCAGGCTATTGCCTGGATTTTGAAATCTATATTTCCATTTGCAATCCAATCAAACGTGCAGTTCATCAATACAAACTCCCCAATATAATGAGGCCAAGGAAAGATATATATGGCCACTTCCATCTCAAAAGTAAATGCTAGTGTACACATAGAAACGGCTATATAGTTCACCAATCCTAAGGCGCTAATCGCTATGCAAGTCAAAGAACGAAGATAACAAAAAGGGATCACGTCAGTCTCTGTCCGCTACGGAAAATTATAAAAAATGGGCACCAGAAGTGATTGAGGCAGCATTCACAACAATTGGAGACGGAAAATCACAAACAACACACCTGCAGCATGTGCTTCATTGACGAAGCACTTGCTGCAACTGTAGAACTTGGTTTCTTTGATCGGGGGGTAGCATATTGATCTGTTCTGGAGTGAGACTCATAACTTGCTGCAGCAGCGCCTTTTCCAACTCAGGAGTCAACTGCACAGTTTTAAACATTAGATGTATCAACCTCAAGGAGGAAATCATGCCTTTATTTCACTGCTATCAGGATAAGAAAATATATGAAGGAATGATTACCGATTGTGGTCTCTGAGGCTGAATGCTGGGGCCCGTCTGCCCAGGAAATTGTGGTGGGGGTGGTCCTGAACCTGGACCTATTGTATTATCAGGAAGACCAGGCATCCAATTGGATCCTCTATCCGGTTGCTTGGAACTTCCAATTTGATTGAAATCCATTCCCATGTGAGGTGGTTTTCCTGCCTGGAGCAACAAGGATCATGCAGTCACAAATAAGTGCTCAAAGTTGATCCCAACATCAAAATCGGCTATGATATCCTATTCTAAGCATCTGCAGGCAAAGATGTTGGCTACATATTGTCCGAGAGAACAATAGGACCTTACAGCTAAAATTAAATTAGAATTAGAAAATACATGGTCCACACCATCTTATGGCCCTTGGGTGAGAATATACACAGGAGAGATAATCCGTATCATACAGGTCAAAGATATAAGGGGCAATAAATACAAGCACATAAGCACAGTTAGTAAGGATCCAAGCCTACCAATTGGCCGAGGAGAGTATTAGGTTCATGGGATGGATCCGCATAAAATAACAACAAAAATAGCCAGGTCATAAATATAACGAGAAAACACACTCGCAATCGTGTATATGACATTGATTTAATTGCACCATATAAGTGCAAACCTGGTATGGGGGCAAATGCTGATTTTGAGGTGGCATCTGTCCCTGCATATACGAAGGTCCCGGACCAGCAGGAGAATTTGTACCTGACTGAAATTACATTTTTTAATATCTAAAGAAAATCAAGATTGGCTGCACTATGAAAGAAAAATGATAAAAGCACCAATAGTAAGCTCACATGATACATATGTTGTGAATGATGCATCTGTGGTCCAGTAGGATGCTGAAAGCCCACATTTGGTCTCATCTGAGGTTGACCCTGGTGAGGGAAGCCAGACATTGGTGGTCTTGGTTGCAGCGGCAAAGGTGGTTGTAGTGGCGGTTGAAGGGGCATATACTGACCGCCAGTATTCGGCAATGATGGTTGTGATTGTGATTGTGAGGAGTGTGAAGATATAGGGGGATGGTGAAGTGAGGGTGGGCGTGAGGACGTATGCTGTGGCAACTGAGCCATATTAGGAACTTGTGAGGACTGTGGTATAGGCATCGGTGTTGATTGAGGACCAATATGTGCCTTAGGCCGCTGTAGTTGTGGTTGCAAGGGATGTGATTGCATATGATCAGGTTGAGGCTTCGTAGGAGGAAGAGGTTGCGCCTGAATGTTTGACACCATTTGGTTTGGCTGCTGCTTCCTTATCTGGTTCTGACCAACCGGACCTGAAATTGGTGCTGGTGCCTGAATATTAGGCTGTTGATTTGGCACAACTGGTGGTTGTGGATTCTGAGGTGCTGTAGATGAAATGGCCAGTGACTAAACAAAGGTCAAGCAATCAGAATATTTTTTTAGGAATAAATAAGCAAGAAAGGTATGAATGGGTTAAGAAAGCATACAGCTTGTGGGGACTGCACCATCCCAAGCATAATTTGTGCCTAATGACAAAGTACAACGAAAAATACATCAGATTCTAAATTAATTCCTCCCTGCAAATGGTAAACATTCAGGTGAAAGTTGAAATATGATGTTTACATCCATGAAAAAGTACCATGAAACTGACAGCAAGATACTACAAAACCAGGTGAAAGTTGGAACAAGATGATTACAGCCACAAAAGGACTTTTAACCTTCTACTTGAAATGAAGAAACTGCATCAGTCCAGTGTGATGAACTTTATATCTCAGATTCCGTGCTTGGGTGTGTAGGAATTTACCATTTACTTATTGTAATAAATTCAAAATGTGATGTTGTGTTTACCATCTATCTGTAAACTTAAATGATATATCTTTACTTATCTATGATATTAACATTCTACTTATACTTTCTTATATCAGAATGCTAAAGTCCATTATCGACTAAATACCAACCTAAGCAACTTTAACTACTTGTAAAGAGAGCTATTGAATTATTACAGTTATTGGGTAGACAATTTGTGCATGTAGAGAAATGTAAAAACTTTGAGCAGAACCAAAAAAATAAAAGACCAAGTAAATTATTTAGCTCCTTTATCTCAAGAACGTGAGAACGAGTCACGATCAATTGTACAGTGTTTTCCTTTTCAACCATTCTCTTGGTAATAAGTAGTAACATGGCCTACTTCCTTCCAAAGGACCTCATAGTGCAACATTGCACATGCTCCCGCATATAAAACTTATGAGTATGTAAATTAAGACTATGTAACCTATTTTTTTCCTTTACACACTCTGTCACTGATTATGAAAAGTAATCGCTTGGCGTAACAATTCAACAACAAATTAAGAATAATAAACTTCTTCGAGTGAGTTTGTCTACTTCTTATGATACCTTCAAAGAATTCAATCCATCATAAATTTAAAATTAATCTAACTACCTATTTATCCCTAAAATTAAAAAATAATCGTCGTTGCAGAAAAGTAAAATCTAAAAAAACAAAAAACCGGGAAAGGAAACCCTAAATCATACATACCTGAAAAAGAGCTCTGGTCAAAGCTGGATTTTGAATTAAAATTTCCTTTGCTTGATGCTTGTTCTGCTCTATCAATGCCTGCACGAACGCAAATTCAATATTTTCAACCTTCACATTTCGAATACCGTTTCGCACATAAATTTAAGGAATTAACGACAGTTTTGTGCCCGTGTACATATACGAGCATGAGTATTGTATAACATAACAAATCTGGACCTTCATCTGAGACATGATGTCGTAGAGCTGGTTTTTGGACATTCCGGCGAGGCTGGACGGCAACCCGTCACCGGATACTTGCTTTCCGGCCATTATTTCTCCAAAAAGCCGCACCAATAATACTTTCAGAGCGCGAGAGCTATGGAGTGCGTATTAGTGAATGCCCAATTGGAGATTTCCCCTAGGTCTTGTTTGGTTGAACAATTTTATGACTAAAGTTCACGCGAAGAAAATCTAATTATATGGGCATTATTGGGCCTAATATAGGCATTATTGGGCCCCATATGGGCTTTTGTAACCCATTAAAGTGGTGAGTGCGACTATATACCTCCATATTTATATAATACACCCACCCACTTAATTTACTCACTTAAATTTATATAATTATTAAATACACCGCTCACAATATACCTAAATTATTTTTCTCTAATATTATTTAAAATATTCATTCACCCACAAACTCTCATATTCTACACGACTTCACGACATCATCTTTTTTTAATCCATTTTTTTTAATTATAATAAATCCAGTTTTTTTTTTTTTTTAAATTCTAATAAATTCATTTATATTATTCAGATAAATGCATTTTATAATTTGAATTTTCTTTTTTCCTTTTTGTTTTATGTTAGTGGATTTCAAACCCACTACATAAGAAATCCCTTTTTTTTAGAGGACACATGAAATTATTGTTGATTACATTTTTTACATGAGTTGTAGATTTTAAATGGCAATAATAAATGTATTTAAGGTTTTTTTTTTTATATGCTCCCCCAATTGCATAACTTGCACACTTTTTTTAATTGGATATTTTAAAATAATTAGCACACTTCAAAAATTAAAATCCTTATAAACTTCACCCTCACAATATATTCACAAATTTACACAAAATATTGATACCTTTGGAGCCTACATATACATACAATTTAATCATTTTGTTTACTCAATACTAGGGATGTAATCAAACCAAGCCGTTCGCAAGCTATTCGGGTCTCGGCTCAAAAAAATATTCGTTCGAGTTCATTTGTTAAATTTCACGAGCCGAGCTCGAGTCCAATTTCGAGCTCGATTATTTTATTGAGCAGAGCTCGAGCCTGGTGGTATTCGGCTCGAAAGCTCGCGAGTAGGCTCATTTTCAGAGCTCGTGAATAGGCTCGTTTATAAGCTCACGAATAGGCTCGTTTACAGAGCTCGTGAACAGGCTTGCTGTTGATGGGCGAACAATTATCAGTAAATGACGAACAAGGATTAGAGCTACATCGAGGATTATGAAGAACCAAATCAAGGAAGATCAACAAAGAAAATCACGATTTGGGTGCATTAACCAATCTGGGAGGTATATAAAGTGACGAACAACTCCCCCGACGAACAACTAATAGACGAACAGGTTTTAAGACCCGAGACCAAAGATGAGCCAATCGTGAAGTCACCAATGGCGAGCAACTTGGTCAAAATGTGATACAACAATCAGCCAAAGAGGTGTGCACATGAACAAAGGACTAAGATCCCAAAGCCAAGCTGAACGAAGCCATAAGGCGAACAACTTCCAAAGTACAACCTCAAGAGGCGAACAACTTTCAGTTGAAGGGTCATCAAGATCAGTCAAGCCGACCTAGGCGAACAACTATGAGTCCGAAATAAGGCCCAAAAGAAGACTTTGCAACTAAGATTCAGCTTAGATAAGGTCAAACTAAGGTCAAAGGACATATGTCAGGCATGCAAGCTAGGGAGACCAAGAGTCAGTAGCACCTCATGCTTGCTAGCCTCTATAAATAGTTGTTCTCCAGCTTATTTATATAATTTCGATTTTCAGACTAAAATACACACACAAATACACCCAAACTTACACATACACGAAATAATTTCGATTTCGATCTTTATATTACCCGAATTCGATAACCCAAACCTCGTTTTACCATTTATGGTGGTAATCAATCACACGCTATTGATTGGTGACGCGAAAACGAATTAAAACAGCCACTAATCCTCACGATTAGATTCGTTCACCAACAATTTGGCGCTAGAAGGAGGGTGTTCGAACCTTCGGTTTAGTGTGATTATTCAAGAACTTCAAGTTGAAAACTTGAAGATTCATAGGAAATTTCAAGAAATATTTGAAGATACAAACAAAAGTGTTCTTGGTGTTCTTCAATTTATAAATTAAGAAATAATTTAAATTGAAATGCCTCAATCTAAAGAAACCCAAGGATCACGTTTGTCGAAAAGAGCATCTCAGACCCGAGCCACATCGGCCGACCACCAGGACCGTGACCCGAGACATGCGAACAGGTCACAGCATACAGTCATAACACATAACCTCCCCCCTGAGATGGAGGCTTTGGAGAACAACCCCAACGAGTTGGCCAAAACCATAGCTGCTCTCCAGGCCCTCCAGAGGCAACAAGAGCAGGTCAGGCCAACACAAGCAAGGCCAAGGGACAAGTCCCTAGAGGTTGTTAGGCCCAGGACTACTAGGGGCGAACAGCGAGAAGTTGATAGTGCCCAAGTCAGACGGAATAAGGGAAAGGCCAAGGTGGTCGACCAAAGAGAAGTACAATCTGAGTCTGGTCGCGGACGAACAACTATGTCTAGCCATGGAACAACGCGTTCCAGTGCCCAGGACAGGCTTAGCCAACCCCAGCAACGGGAAGCTGCTCGCCGGGGAGCAGAAGACGGGCGAGCAACTTTTGAACAGCCTCGCCCATCAGTCCATGAAAGACTCTCCCAGTCAGCCTTCAGGCGCCTAGGGCCAAATGCGGCGAACAACCTTAGGAGGCAAGCCCAGGAAGTGCCCACTCCAAGCGAGGGACTGCGACGAGCAGAAAGGCCAATGCCTTTGCTCGCCGAACAGCCTCCAAGTCAGGGGACACCTCTTGATGAATTATCAAGCCTAAGGAGGGCTGTGGAGAGCATGCAGGGGCAACTAGACCAACAAAGGGGGATGGGAACGACCAGCATGCCATCCTCGCCTTTGGCAGCTCACATTTTGAAGGCCCCGATACAGAAAAATATTTAATTTCCGGCTAGCATTCAATATGAAGGCATCGCCGACCCCCGGGTCCACTTAACGAAGTATACGGACTACATGGTCTCCGTGGGGGCCAGCGATGCCACCCAATGCCGAAATTTTCCTTTAACATTGGGCGATCGGGTTCACAAGTGGTTTACATCAATGCCGCCGGCATCAATCCACTCGTTCGTCCAACTAAGTCGAGAATTTCTTTCTCACTTTTCAACGGCGGGGTCGTATCTTTCCCAAAAACACCGGCTGTCAGATTTGAGGCAAAATGATGATGAAACTGACCGGGCGTTTATGGAAAGATTCGATAAAGTTTTGCTAGAAGGAGAACCGGTAAGCGAAGATACAAAGATTATCGCTGTGATGGCCGGGTTGAAAAAAGGGTCGAAGTTATGGAAGGAGGTACGTCTGAAGTGCCCAAAGACTTATGCCGAGTTTAGAAACCAGGCTGGCATTTTCGTTTCCATGCACGAGGCCCTACAAACAAATTTGGGGGAGAACAAAACTGATCCCAAGGAGAATAATAAAAAGCCCGTCGGGACAAGCTACAGAGTCCCAAAGAATATGAAAGCATTCACCGAAGGATCGGATTTGAAGGAAAAATTGAACCAAGTATTGACAGTATCAGTTGATACTGTGTATGAGAGCGTAAAGGAGAAAGAGTTGCTCTCCCCACCACGTAAAATCCGCCAGGATACTGGCAAACTCAACCCAAACAAGTATTGTGCCTACCATCAAAGTGTGGGGCACTTTACAAGTGAGTGTAGAGATTTGCTTAAGCAACTCTGGCGATTTTATGAGGAAGGAAAGCTCTCCGATTTCGTTAAAAGGCAACCTGGGAAAAGAGCACGGGAGAACAACTCAGAAGACGAAGAGGATGGTCAACCTCAGAGAAACAACAGACCCGGGCGACCAGTTCCCAGTATTCCGGCTCAACCTTTAGAAGATCTGTTCATGATGGAACCCGCAGGTCCCGCGGGAGGGTGTTTTGATGGACAACCACCCGACTCTAATCGGAAGAGGAAAGCGGAGCTACGAGCAATTGACCAAGTACAAGAAATGGGAGTTAAGTCGTCCATCATGCAAACGACGGAATTGACCTTCACCGAAAAGGACCTTGAAGGCGTCTTAACTCCGCATAATGATTCGCTCGTAATCTGCGCAAAGATTATGGGGACCAGAGTCCACAGACTGTTGGTGGACACCGGAGCCTACACCAACATCTTATTCAAGAAGACCCTCGATAATCTGGGAGATTATTCGGGTTATGTTCGGAATACAACACATAGAATCATAGGCTTCGGGAATGCTGTGACAACACCGTTGGGAATTGTAACATTAGCAGTACAACTTGTAACGGCTAATGAACCCGAAAGAAATATAACAAGAATGGTAGATTTCTTGGTTGTAGACCAGGAGTCGACCTATAACGGGTTTCTTAGCCGACTTTTTCTCAATGAATTTAAAGCTGCATGTTCCACTTACCACTATTGTTTGAAATTTCCAACAGCCAGTGGAGCAGGCACAATTAAAGGAGACCAACGGAGAGCACGAGAATGCATTCAACAGCTACGAGCAAAATTTGTACAAATATCCATGATGGAAGCAACAAGTTATCCCGTCGACGAACCATCAATACTAAACAATATGATGGACATAGACGACCACATGGATACGGACGAACAACACTTGAACGAGCAAGTGTTGGACGAACAACTCGTTACCACCCGCGAGGAACCTCCATCTGACGAACAACAAAGGGGTGATGACGAACAACCTTCAGTGGGGGACTTGGAGGGCCAAGTACAAATGAACAACAATGGGACGGAGCCAACTGATGATCTAGAACCCCGCCTGGGTGCAGAGCCCATGAACATCGAAAATGATTTCAACCCTGAGGAACCCATACTTGATCCCCGTTGGAAGGGACAAAAACGACGAGCAACTCCAGTCGAAGAGCTGGATGCGTTCAAAGTTAATCCTGACAACGAAGATCTTGAATTATTCATAGGATCTGAGCTCCCAGAGCCTTACAGGTCCCGAATGAAAGAGTTCCTCACCAAGAATCTAGATGTCTTTGTCTGGTCTCACGCAGATATGGTGGGGATAGACCCGAAACATGCTTGCCACAAGCTGAACATAAATCAAGCAAGAAAGCCCGTCCATCAAAAGCGGAGGAAGTACGGCCCAGACAAATACCAAGCTTTGAATGAAGAAGTTAAGAAGTTGCTAGACAACGATCTCATTCGACAAGCACTCTGTCCACAATGGGTAGCAAACCCAGTACTCGTGAAGAAACCAAATGGGACCTGGAGGCTATGCATAGATTTTACAGATCTGAATGCAGCATGCCCGAAGGACAATTTTCCTCTCCCACATATCGATCAATTGGTGGACAGCACTGCAGGTCACGAGATGTTGACATTTATGGATGCTTTCGCCGGGTATCATCAAATTCCTATGCATCCAGATGATCAAGAGAACACAGTGTTTTATACAAACAAAAACTTGCTGTGTTGGAAAAGAATGTCGTTTGGCCTCATAAATGCCGGAGCAACATATCAAAGACTGGTGAACAAGATGTTTGATCAACAAATTGGAGACACGGTTGAAGTCTATGTAGACGATATCGTAGTTAAAAGTCCCAAGAAGGAAGACCATCTTCAACATCTGACTCAAGTGTTCGAAATTCTTCGACACTATAACATGAAGTTGAATCCAAAGAAAAGCAGCTTTGGAGTTCACTCAGGGAAATTCTTGGGTCATCTTGTTAGCCAGCGGGGAATTGAGGCCAACCCTTCAAAGGTTAAAGCCATCATGGATATGCAACCACCACGTTCGGTGAAAGAAGTACAAAGACTCACCGGATGCCTAGCAGCATTGAACCGGTTCATATCCAGATCGGGGGACAAGTGCCGTCCATTCTTTGAGGCCGTCAAAAAAGGAAAGTTTGCATGGACTAACAACTGACAAGCGGCCTTCGATCAACTCAAAGATTACCTGGGAGATATTAAAATCCTATCAAAACCAATCCCAGGAGAGAAGTTATTCCTATACTTGGCCGCATCAGAAGTTGCCATCAGCTCTGTTTTGGTGCGCGAAGACGGCAAATTCCACCAACCTATATACTACGTCAGCCAGGCTTTACATGAAGCAGAGATCAAATACTCCCCAACGGAGAAGCTAGCATATGCCCTGGTTATGAGTGTGCGAAAGTTAAGACCATACTTTTTCGATCATCAAGTCGAAGTACTAACAACTTTCCTGCTCAGACAAATCCTCCATCGCCCTGACACTGCTGGACGTCTTCTAAAATGGTCACTGGAGATTAGCCAATTCGGGGTGACCTATGCTCCTCGAACAGCGATCAAAGGGCAAGCATTAGCCGACTTTATAGTCGAGCTAACTTTCCCACCAGATCCGACGAGAGGACTAGATCACCCCTGGCATCTCTATGTCGACGGATCCTCGACAAATGTAGCTTCAGGTGCAGGAGTGGTATTAATCAGCCCAGACCGACAAGTATTCACTTTGGCGATCAGATTTGGTTTCATGGCAACCAACAACGAAGCTGAGTATGAAGCTCTCATTGCTGGTCTTCACCTATCTCTCGCAGTTGGTGTCAGACGCTTGCAAATATTCGGCGATTCACAATTGATCGTGAACCAAGTCCGAGGTGAATACGAAGCAAAAGATGATCACATGGTCGAGTATCAACGGATTGTTGCTCACCTGATGTCCATGTTGCAGCAAGTTTTCATACAGCAAATTCCAAGGACGAGCAACACTCAAGCAGACGCGCTTGCCCGATTAGCAACAAGTGAAGGCCCCGTAGAGTTGGCAGATATTATAGTCACAAAGATGAAAGATCCATCAACAGTAAGCTATAATGTCAACCAACTCGACGATCAAACCAGTGAAGAAGAAGACTGGAGAACAAGTATAGTCAAATACTTGAAAAGTGGGGAAAAACCAAACAATCCTTTTGAAGCTGCCAAGCTAGCAAAGCGAGCCGCCAGATATACTCTGGTGGGCGAACAACTCTTCAAAAGGGGAATATCAATCCCACTTCTCAAGTGTTTGCCTAGGGGGCAAGGACAAGCGGTACTCGAAGAAATACATGTTGGAGTATGTGGAAACCATACTGGGGGGCAAGCTTTGGCATACAAGACAATCAGACAAGACTATTATTGACCGACTTTACGTCAGGACGCAATAAAAAAAGCCAAGACTTGCCATCAATGTCAGATTTTTGCCCCAGGCATCCACACCCCGGCTCAGGAACTTGTATCTGTATACAGCCCATGGCCATTTGCAAGATGGGGGATGGACATCATTGGTCCTTTCCCGGCTGGAGTCGAAAATGTTCGATTTGCCGTGGTGGCAGTCGATTATTATACTAAATGGGCGGAAGCAGAGGCCATGGTGAACATCACACAGCAGAAGATGATCAACTTTATTTGGAAGAACATTGTCTGTCGTTTTGGAGTTCCACAAGCAATTGTGACAGACAATGGTCCACAGTTTGATGGACAAGAGTTGAGAGAATTCTGTACGAAGTGGGGGATCAAGAAGCATTACTCCACACCTTATCACCCCCAGTCGAACGGACAAGTTGAAGCTGTGAATAAAATCATAAAGCATACATTAAAAGTGCGACTGGCGGAGAGTAAAAGTAGTTGGTCTATTGAACTCCCGAAAGTTTTGTGGGCATACAGAGTTTCTCCCAGGTCAAGCACCGGAGAAACACCCTTTGCAATAGCTTTCGGGACAGAGGTTGTAATACCAATTGAGTTAAAGGCCACTACATTCAGGACGACCAACTTTGATGAACAGGCGAACAACTCTGCTTTGGCTGCAGAAATGGATTTGCTCGAAGAAAAAAGATTAAATGCGGAGCTAAAAAATGCCACCTATAAGCAGCGAGCAGAACGCTACTATAATTCCCATGTTAAACTTAGGGAATTCAGAGTTGGAGATTTGGTTCTAAGAAAGTTGCTCGCCCAACCTCCAGGTGTATTGGGACCAACTTGGGAGGGCCCGTATCGTATAACGGAAAAATTCGTTAACGGTGTATACGATATCGAAGATATGGAAGGCAAGCCGGCCCAATACTCCTGGAATGCTATACATCTGAAGAAGTACTATCAATAAGTTTGAAGTTGGGCGAACAAATGTCTTGGGGGGCAAGGGATGCGTATGAGCTGAAGGAAGGCTAAAAACTGAGCTGAAGGAAGGCTAAAAACTTGCCTAATTTTTTAAATTTTCCTAAGTATAGATTCAAAAGTTGCTCGGCACATTGTATAGTCTGGTGCTAGTTCTTTTGATTTTATAGATAGAGTTGCTCGGCAAGAAATATTATAAGCGAGCAAGTTTTAGTTTGTGTTTAAAGCTGTTCGTCAGATTGTATATAATAGTGATGGACAGTCTTACAACACTTGTAATTATTTCGCAATGTAAATATAATAGTTGTTCGTCAAAAAGGAAAAGTCCAAAAGCTCGAGGTACAAGTCCATTCAAAGGTTGTTCGTTTTACAAATGAACAGAACCTAAGGACCAAAGCCACTTAAAGGTTGTTCGTTTTTTAAAACGAACAGAACCTAAGGCTGAACCCTGATTCCACTAAAGGCAAAGTTCAATTCGAACAAAAGCCCAACACTATATGTTATAATTGTAAAGGCATTGACGGAAATGTAAAGGCAATTAACATATATAAGAAAATGAGCGAACAAAAGAAAGGAATCCATTAAAGAAAGGCTTTAAGCCCAAAAAATAGTACAAGCTGGAAGCAGCCATTACAAGTACTACAAAAAAGAGACGAACAACTATTACAAAAAGTAGTCTGGAAAAGACAAAAAGCTAAGTCCTAGAAACTATTGTTGCTCGGCGGGGGGAAGATCTTGAGCTTGCTCGACAGGAGGTTCGACGATCATTTCACGGGCCAAATCTTCAGCAGCCTTATCCTCAGCCTCTTTTGCGTTCTGCTCGTCAGCCACGGCCACCTCTTCCTCCTGCTCGCCTTCATCAGTTGGGGGCGGAGGATGAGTAATGGAAATACTAGGGTCAAGTTTGTCAAGTTTAACCCCTAGTACTGCCAGATCCGCCAGCTGAATCTCGATATTGTTTGGCGGAGGATAATGCTCCAAGAATTCATTCAGATCTCTGCTCATTTCTTCAACTAAATCCTTGAAGTCATAAGCATCCGCCGTGCGAATGCTGTCCGGCGTAGGCGCAGATATAACCCAAGTTTGAGATAGGCCCGCTCCGAGCTTGAAATTCTTGCTCGGCTTCTTCCCTAGAGAGCATCTCGGATATTTGCTTCTTCAGCCGAGCAACTTCTTCTTCCGCTTTTTCCCTTTTCTTCCTCTCTTCATCCAGCGCAGCTTTGGAGGAAAGTAGCTCGGCCTTTGTATCCTTAAGCTCGCCAGAAATAAGCTGATAGTCCTCGATACGCTTCTTCTCCAGGTCATCGGCCAGCTTTAATTGATCCTTTAAACGAGCAATTTGGCCATTGAAATTATTCACCACTTTCTCCTTCTCCTCGGTAAGCTGGCGAATGGAAGCGGCGTGATGACTAGCAGTCTCCTCTAGCTCGACAACTTGAGCCATCCCCCTTTGAGCAGAAACAAGGGAGTTGGCGGCTTGAACCATTGATAGGTGAAAATTATCAATGGGGCCCTGGGCGAGGACAGCTTTGTTCAGCGGCCGCGACCATGCGCGAGCAACAATTTCAGTTGCTCGACGAACATGTTCATCCGGAATGTCACGGATGTTCGCCGGGGACTTAGAGCAGGCAAAATGGTGAACCAAGTCTGCTCGCCCTGGGTGATCACTGGGCCGGTACCTGCGAACAAAAAAGAGAGTCAACACTTGAAAAATTTGACAAAGAAAAAACTTGTTCGGCAAGAGAGTAAGGACTTACTCAGAGAATTTTCTTTCGTCCCGGCCTAGGTATGTAATGTCCTCTGGGCCTCGAGGAGAGCCAGTGTCTTTGCTCGCTTTGCCAGATCTCTCCGTGGGTTCTACCGACGAACGGCGTACAACATCCCTCTCAGAGCGAGCATGGCTCGAACCCACCTTCTCTTTCCCTTTGACGGGAACATCATGGGACACTGGAGTCCCATCTGCCTTCTTTAAACGTTTCCCCCCACGAGGAGGGGAAATGGGAGGAGAATGAACTTGAGTAGGGGGAGCAACCTGTCTTGGAACTCTGGCCCCCTCAGGCTTGTTCGTCATGGCGAGCACCTTTTGAGGGGGGTCACCCCTCCTTTTCTTCCCTCTTGGCGGCGCCATTTCGAGAACCCTTTGCTCAAGGAGGACGTAGCAAGGGGGAACGACAACTGTTACTTGCTCGGCTAAAAAAAAAAAGTTAGAATTAGACGAGCAAGTTAAACAAGTCAATGACGAACAAGACTTGAACCAGAAGTTAGAAATTTTCATACCTGGGGGCACCTCAGCTTGAGCCTCCAGGTGGTGAGGGTAGGTCAAAAGGCGAGCAGCTCTTTGACACCTTGCTCGGCAAAGATAGTCGATAGTCCTATCTGCCCTATTGCGGAGGCCAACCAAGCAACTCCTCCTCTTCCGAATCCCACTTGGGTAGACGAGGGCCTGCGAACAGACAAGAAAAGTTAAATTAGAACAACTTAGCCCAAAGGCGAGCAAGAATAGACTTACGTTTCAGTTTTCCATAGGCTGCTGGAGAATTTATTCGTCCAGGGCCGCCGTGTGGACCAGAAGATGCTCGCTAATCACCCCCAATCTAGAAGAAGTGTTTCTTCCAGTCACAAATCTTGTTCGGCACCTCTTCCACCATTTTCAACCCAGTTCTGGCCTTGAGATAATGATAGCCTTCTTCTCCTAAGGGGCAGTTTGTAATTGTCATCAAGTAGTTGATTTCTTCCGCAGTGATCCGATCAACGTACCCCTCCAAGGCGAACAGGCACATGGAGCCTAAAAGATTCATCCACCCAATTGGAGTAATTTGGGTGATAGCCAAGTTGGTCGCCTCCAGGAATCGACCAACAACGGGTGGAAGAGGCAACTTTAGTCCGGCAATTAAGGTGTGAATGTTGATCGCCGTGCACCCTGGAGGTGGGCGATCAGCTCTTTCCTTTCTCCGAGGAGCCCACATATGAATATCATATGGGATCTTGTAGTCCTTCCGGATAGAGTCCAGTTCATCTTCGCGAACAACACTTTTAATCTTGCTCGCCTGGTATCCGGTTTTCACCTTGTCCATTATTTGTCTCTGTGGACGAGGAAAGTTGTTCGCGTATTCCTCAGCATATGCTCGCCATTCGAATGGCCGAGCAACTCCCGTTGGAATCTCATTTTCCAACATCTTTGGGGATGGGAAGTCAATACCCTCCAAGAACTCGCGGGTGAGTTCGTTAAGATCTGGATCTGCAGATTCAGCAGAAGACGAAGAGCTTACGTCCAAATTGTTGTTCGCCGCAACTGTTAGTTCTCTCCCAGATGGGCCCGCGCCGGTGTTTTCCACAGAGCGAACAACTGAATCCACGTGAGCGTTCGATGCTGAAGAAACTCCAACGGGTTGTGGATCGTAAGCGACAGTTGGGAAAATGGGATCTAAGGTCTCCTCAGTTTTGTTGCTCGAATGCGAAGACATAGGAGGGAGAGGAAAAATATGGGTGGTGGCGGATAGTGTTGCAGACGGCGGCGCTTTCCCGGAGAAGACGGTGGTGCTCGGATCCACACGGCGGCGATTGAATTTTCGAGAGAAAAAGTAGAGAAAAAGATGGAAAAAAAAGAGTAACTACCTGGGAATTGAAATTTGAGGTCAAATGCTGAAGGACGGACGCCGGAAAGCTTGAAATCGCCGGAGGGAGGTGGAAATCGCCGGAGCACTGTAGCAAGAGGGGGAAAAGTGGGAAAAATTTCAGTTTTCCCACTATTTATACCCCAATCAAAAACGGGGTCCCAGACGTAATTTCCCGAAAACTCAGGGGCCAAATTGAGAGAAAACGGGGTAATTTCCAAACAAGTTCAAAAATTGAAGGGCCTATATGTAAATATAAGGGCGCGTGGCCTCGGGATTGCTCGCGCGTGGGCGGCGCACAGCCATGCCGCCCACGTCATCTTCGTACAACTCCCAGACCTTGGGAAGACGAAACGACGGACCATATGTTGCTCGCCCAGACCAATGATGTTCGTCCCAGCCCTCATTATTTTGATATCCTAACTATAGTTGCTCGCCACAAAGTTGCTCGTCTGGAGCAACGTATAGCCAGGATAGGGGGCAATTGTTGATGGGCGAACAATTATCAGTAAATGACGAACAAGGATTAGAGCTACATCGAGGATTATGAAGAACCAAATCAAGGAAGATCAACAAAGAAAATCATGATTTGGGTGCATTAACCAATCTGGGAGGTATATAAAGTGACGAACAACTCCCCCGACGAACAACTAATATGCGAACAGGTTTTAAGACCCGAGACTAAAGATGAGCCAATCGTGAAGTCACCAATGACGAGCAACTTGGTCAAAATATGATACAACAATCAGCCAAAGAGGTGTGCACATGAACAAAGGACTAAGATCCCAAAGCCAAGCTGAACGAAGCCATAAGGCGAACAACTTCCAAAGTACAACCTCAAGAGGCGAACAACTTTCAGTTGAAGGGTCATCAAGATCAGTCAAGCCGACCTAGGCGAACAACTATGAGTCCGAAATAAGGCCCAAAAGAAGACTTTGCAACTAAGATTCAGCTTAGATAAGGTCAAACTAAGGTCAAAGGACACATGTCAGGCATGCAAGATAGGGAGACCAAGAGTCAGTAGCACCTCATGCTTGCTAGCCTCTATAAATAGTTGTTCTCCAGCTTATTTATATAATTTCGATTTTCAGACTAAAATACACACACAAATACACCCAAACTTACACATACACGAAATAATTTCGATTTCGATCTTCATATTACCCGAATTCGATAACCCAAACCTCGTTTTACCATTTACGGTGGTAATCAATCACACGCTATTGATTGGTGATGCGAAAACGAATTAAAACAGCCACTAATCCTCACGATTAGATTCGTTCACCAACACTTGCGAATAGACTCATTTATAAGCTCGCGAACAGGATCGTTTAATTACTTTTTTATTTTTATATAAATACTAGTATTTTTCCCGTGCGATGCACGATATACATATTAATTAATTTTATCATGAGAAAATTGTGATAAGAATTAAAGTTAAAATTAATTTGTTCATCTGCACGTTACATCATTATTTATTTAATTTTTTTTATTAATATATAAGTTTGTAAATAATATTATTGCGGTGTTTTGAACCACATCAAAATAGTGAGAATCCTAATAGACATGCTTTAAAAAAAGTTATTTACAAAGTGATTTGTAAAGATATATATATATATATAGTCTCATAATTAATAAATAAAATTATAAAAAAATATTAAAACTCATATTTTTTATTTGATTTTTACTTTTTACATATTTAATATGTTATATATGTCACATTAAAAGTTTAGAAACACAATTTCTTTCTTACATTGTACATTATACTTGAAATGAAAATTTTATTGGATTTTTAAAATGTAAGTGAAAAACATAATATAAAAAATAAATTAATAAATTGATATCAAGTCACTATCTTTGTTAGAAAGTTAATTCCATATACTCACCATGAGGGTGTGACTACACTTGCTCAAGTTGATATTTTTTTAACAAAATTATAGTTTTTATATGTACAAATAGATGTAAATAATACAATGTTACGATAAAATGATAAAACAAATTTAGTGGAAATATATTAACTTACTTTTAGTTATTACTATTGTTGATAGGCGAGCAGGAACAACATTTGGGCGACCAGGATTAGCGCAAATCACTCAAGAATTAAAGTGGAGTTAACACAAGATTCACCCAAGATATCCGGCGAGCAAAACCTACATGCGATCAAGACACAAAGGCGAACAAAATCAGATCAAAAGCACATGACGAGCTCAAACGGCATCCTGCCGATCAGATCTAACCACAGCGCCGAAATAATAATTAAACAAGATGAAAGACCATCAGAATCAGACTAAAGACTCATCAAGGACAAGTCCAAAGTGATGAACAGCTCCTGACTGCGAGCAAGTCCAGTAGATAAGGATAAAATTTAGTTAAGATAAGGACAAATTAGTCAGAGGACAGGTGTCGAGCATGCAGGCTTGGTCGGCCAAAGGTCGTGCCACCTCCTACTGGGCAAAAGTCTATAAATACTTAGATTTTTTCAGCAAATAAAACAAGCACAAATTATTATACACGTCCAAACTTCGATTATGAATCTAAAGCAGCTCGATTAACTTACAATCGAACTTAAACACGTAAGCTCTCATACGATTCTAATCTACCTAAATCCGAAAATCCGTATTCACTAATTACGTTAGTGATCAATCACACGTAATTGTTTGATGATCAATTAACTACCTAAAACAGCCACTAATCATCAAGATTAGAAAGGGTCGTCAACAAATTGGCGCTAGAAGGAGGGTCGAACCTCCGAATCATTGAATACGAGAAGATTACCCCAGAATTGAAGAACAAGTTTGAGTTTTTGAAGAAAAAACTCAAGAACACTAAGAACAACACCTGATATCTTTTGTGAACATGCCTCAATCACGAGAGACACAACGTTCTCAACATATAACCCGAGATTCACACTCCCGAATGTCCCAAGCTGGTGGGCGAGCAGGGGCGAGCAGAAACAACCAAGAAAATCAAACTAATATTGCTCGCCAGTTAATACCACCAGAGTTGGACGCCATTGCCCGCAACCCCGACGAATTGGCGAGCATAATTGCCATGCTCCAGGCTTTACAAAGACAACAAGCCCAACCTGGCCCATCATATGTGCGAGCAAGGTGTAGCCCTACAAAGACTCGCGAACATGAAAAGGCTAAGGGGGATCATGTGAATGAGGCTGATAGCGCCCAAGCTCGTAAGGCCAAAGGCAAAGAAAAATTGAACGTTGAGGCTGCCAGTCAGGGGGGTTCAACTCAGAATCCGGCCATGATAGGAAGTCAGGGCACACGCCAAATTGCTCTTGAAAGATTGGGACGTCGTGGCCGAGGAGTCATGGAAGTCCAGCCCACTGCAGGAGCAGCTCGCCCAGCCGTAGCACCTGCTCGCCAATCAGTCCATGACAGGCTGACCAGGTCAGCTTTTGGTCGCCTTGGCCCAAATGCAGAGCCCAATCCTAGGAGGCCAATCCAGGGGGTTCCCGCTCCCAATGAGGGACTGGAGCGAACAGACGGCTGTGCACCTCTGCTCACCGAACATCCTCAGAGTCAGGGGGGATCCTTAGAGGAGCTCGCCTCCATGAGAAAGGCCATCGAAAGCATGCAGGGCCAGCTAGATCAACAAAGAGGATACGGAAACACGACTCTTCCGGTCTCACCCTTATCTGTGGTGATTCTGAAGGCTCCAATTCAACAAAAGATCCAGTTTCCAGCAAGTATCCAATATGAGGGCACGGCGGATCCCCGAGTGCATCTGATGAAGTATACCAATTATATGGTATAAATGGGGGCAAGTGATGCAACGCAATGTCGAAACTTTCCTTTAACTCTTGGGGATCGTGTCCATAAGTGGTTTTCGGCCTTGCCACCAGCTTCAATTCATTCGTTTGCCCAGCTGGGCAAAGAGTTCTTATCCCATTTCTCTGCGGCCGGGTCTTATCTATCCCAAAGACATCGGTTATCCGACTTGAAATAAACTGATGACGAGTCGGACCGATCGTATTTGGAAAGATTCGACAAGGTCTTGTTAGAGGGAGAATCTGTCAGTGAAGATACTAAGATTGTGGCCGTCCTAGCTGGACTCAAGAAAGGCACTGAACTTTGGAAAGATGTGCACTTAAGATGCCCGAAGACATACGCCGAGTTTCGGGATCGGGCAGGTGTTTTTGTCTCCATGCATGAAGCCCTGCAGAAGGATATGGGAGACAAGGGAGAGCAGGGTGCGAAGAAGCCTGGAACTGGTTATCGAGCTCCAAAAAACATGAAGGCATTTACCGAAGGAACGGAGCTAAATGACAAACTGAACCACATTCTTACCGTATCAATCGATACAGTTTATAATAGTGTCCGAGACAAAGAATTGCTAACACCTCCCCGTAAGATACGTCAGGAAACGAGCAAGTTGAACCAGAATAAATATTGTGCCTACCACCAGAGTGTAGGACACTTTACAAGCGAATGTCGTGACTTGCTAAAGCAGTTGTGGCGTTTTTACGAAGAGGGAAAGCTATCAGGGTTCGTGAAAAGACAGCCCGGCAAAAGAACCAGAGACGAAGATTCTGATGAAGAAGACCAGGACCAGGCACCTCATCGGAATCGAGCTGGACGACCAGCTCAGGCGCCTGCCGGGGGACCAGTTCCAGACATCCAGATGATGGAACCTGCAGGACCCATAGGTGGTTTTCTGATGGACGACCACCAATTTCTAATCGGAAAAGAAAGGCAGAATTACGAGCGATCGGACATGTACAAGAAATAGGGGTCATTCCACCTACCATGCAAACACTAGAATTAACTTTTACTGGCAGAGATTTGGAAGGAATACTGACCCCACACAACGATTCGCTTGTGATATGTGCCAAGATTATGGAAACAAGGGTGCATAGATTGCTGGTGGATACTGGAGCCTACACTAATGTCCTTTTCAAAAAGACGCTTGATCAAATGGGAGATTATGCAGGCTACATCAGAGACACAAATCACCGTATCCTGGGATTCGGAAATGCTGTGACAATCCCGTTGGGAATAGTAACTTTCGCTATGCAACTTGTGACGGTCAAAGAGCCTGAGAAGAATATCGCAAGAATGGTGGATTTCTTGGTCGTCGATCAAGAGTCATCATACAACGGATTCCTGAGTCGACCTTTCTTAAACGAATTCAGGGCCGCGTGTTCAACTTACCATTATTGCATAAAATTCCCAACAGCAAGTGGAGTTGGCACGGTGAAAGGAGACCAGAGAAAAGCTCGAGAATGTCTTCTGCAAATTCAGTCAAGACAGGGACAAGTATCAATGATGGAAGCGTCAACTAGTCAACTCGAAAATGAACCCTCAATCTTGGAAGACATCCTTGGAGCTCAAAACGATAAGATGAACATTGACGACCAACCTTCGCCCACGGGCGACCAGGCACAGCAGGGCGACGAGCAAAACCTGCCAAAAGCAATGTTACCCCCCGTGGCCGACTGTTTGTGCCCAGATGATAACCAGGGGAGTCCAACTTTGGTGGCCGAGTCTCACCCAAAGCCCGCGGACGATTTTGACCCCCGATTGGGTGTTGAACCCATGGACATCGAGGATGAGCTAAGTCCGGAAGGACCAATAGTTGACCCTCGATGGAAAGGGCAAAAACGATGGGCAACTCCCGTTGAAGAATTGGAGGCCATCAAGATTGATCCTGAGCGTGACAGTCTTGAACTTTACATTGGGTCTGAACTCCCTGAGCCTTACAGAACGTGCATGACGGACTTTCTGAAGGCTAACTTGGACGTCTTTGCAGGGTCCCATGCTGATATGGTGGGAATCAGCCCGAAGGATGCCTGTCACAGGTTGAATATCAACCCAGTCCGAAAACCTGTCCACCAAAAACGGCGAAAATATAGACCAGACAAGTATCAAGCTTTAAACGAAGAAGTCAAAAAGTTGCTGGACAACGATCTAATTAAACAAGCGTTATGTCCACAATGGGTAGCAAATCCTGTCCTAGTACGGAAGCCGAACGGAACCTGAAGGCTATGCATAGATTTTACAGATCTTAATGCAGCATGCCCGAAGGATAACTTTCCGCTCCCGCACATCGATTAGCTGGTGGACAGTACTGCCGGTCACGAAATGTTCACATTCATGGATGCTTTCGCAGGATACCACCAGATTCCAATGCACCCAGACGACCAAGAAAATACGGCCTTTTATACAAATAAAAATCTGTTATGCTGGAAGAGGATGCCGTTTGGTCTAATCAATGCTGGAGCAACCTACCAGAGGCTGGTCAACAAGATGTTTGACGAACTTATAGGAGAAACCGTGGAAGTGTACGTCGACGACATAGTCGTCAAGAGTACACAGAAGGAAGATCACCTCCATCATCTTTCCCAAGTATTCGACATACTCCGAAAATACAACATGAAGCTAAATCCGAAGAAAAGTAGTTTTGGAGTACATTCTGGGAAGTTCTTGGGCCATCTGGTCAGCAAACGCGGAATCGAAGCTAATCCAGCAAAAGTAAAGGCGATCGTCGATATGAAACCACCACGCTCTGTTAAAGAAGTGCAAAGGTTGACCGGTTGCCTTGCAGCTTTAAACAGGTTCATATCACGATCAGGAGACAAGTGCCGTCCATTTTTTGAGGCCATCAAAAAGGGCAACTTTGCCTGGACAGAAAACTGCCAGAAAGCCTTTGATCAATTGAAAGAATATCTGGGAGATGTAAAAATTTTGTCAAAACCGATTCCCGGTGAGAAGTTATATTTGTACCTGGCAGCATCTGACACGGCTATAAGTTCGGTGCTAGTTTGGGCGGATGGCAAGTTTCACCTGCCAATCTACTATGTCAGCCAGGCCCTGCATGATGCTGAGGTGAAGTACTCACCAACTGAAAAGCTGGCATATGCTCTTGTCATGAGTGTCAGGAAATTAAGACCATACTTTTTCGATCATCAAGTCGAAGTCTTGACAACTTTCCCACTCAGACAAATATTACATCGACCCGACACCGCCGGCCGTCTTTTGAAATGGTCCATAGAGATCAGCCAGTTTGGCGTGACTTATGCACCTCGAACCGCGATTAAGGGACAAGCGTTAGCCGACTTTATAGTTGAACTAACCTTCCCTCAAAATCCAACGAGAGGGCTGGATCACCCATGACATCTTTACGTGGATGGTTCGTCAACGAATCTAGCCTCGGGGCCAGGAATAGTGCTCATCAGTCCCGATCGGCAAGTATTCACTTCAGCAGTCAGATTTGAATTTATGGCCACCAACAATGAAGCTGAGTACGAGGCCCTCATTGCAGGTCTTCACTTGTCACTAGCAGTTGGAGTAAGACTAGAGCTGTCAAATGGGCCGGGCCGGGCCGGCCCAGGCCCACTGGGCTTTTAGTTTTTACTGGGCCGGCCCAGTCCGGTTGTTACCGGGCCGCCAATTTCCAAGCCCGTCATGGCCCATCTCGGGCCGCCGGGCCACCGGGCCAAACCGGCCCAACCTTTTTATTTTTTTTAAATATTATTATTATATTTGATTTATATATTTACCTTATTAATTTATAATTTAGCATACAAATTATACTCATATAGTTATAAATATTATTTAGTTTGTCAACAACAATTCAACAATTATAATAAAACTCAAATTCATAAATAAAATTTAAGAATAATAATTCAACAAATCCTAATAGAATGGAAAGTGTTATTTTTTATTTCAACAATAATTCAATAATAAAAATTCAACAATTTAATAGGAAAGTGTTATTTTTTATTTTGATAAGATAAGGATATTATAGGAATAAAATGGGGTATGTTTAGTAATGGATGTTAATTTTTAAATTTTATTGAGATTTGTTTAATAAGTGGGGCGAGTTTATAGGATTTTGGGGTTTGAGTAGTGATACTCTTAAATAAAATCTTATCCCTCAATTCATATTTGCCTTAATTGTACAAGTGTGTTATGTGTACCACCAATTTGTGGTTGTTCATAAGAATTCGTTCATTTCCCTGGATGAAAATTCAACCAATAAATTATAATGTATTTTATTTTAAAAAATGGGATATGATCATAAATAATATGATACATATATATAGGGATGAGGAAATTAAGACCATAGTGAGTATAGGGATGGATGTGACCTGTGGCAACTATTACCAACCTTGGCCAAATCACTAATCTCGCCTACTGCTCCTTTTTTTTTCTTATCTCTAGGTTTTCAATTTTATTCAAAAAAAAAAAAACCAAACCGGGCCGGCCCAGAAAACCGGGCTAAGCCCGGCCCAAGTGCCCGCCGGGCCTACTGGGCCGGGCCAAAAAAGCCCGGTTCTTTTCGGGCCTATATTTTTAGGGCCCAGCCCGTCCTTAAAACCGGGCTTTTCGGGCCGGCCCATCGGGCCGGGCTCGTTTTGACAGCTCTAAGTAAGACAACTCCAAATTTTCGGAGACTCCCAACTCATTGTAAGCCAAGTACGAGGTGAATATGAGGCCAGAGACGAGCAAATGATCGAGTATCAACGAATAGTTGCTCATTTGGTATCCCTGTTAGACCAAGTGTTTATCCAACAGATACCACGAATGAGCAAACACACAAGCTGACGCCCTAGCAAGATTAGCAACAAGCGATGGACCAGCAGACTTGACGGACATTGTCATTACCAGAAAAGCCCAACCATCAACAATGGACTACGAGGTAAACCAAATAGTCGAACACGACAACGATGAAGATTGGAGAACTCCTATAGCCAAATACTTGAAAAACGGGGAGTTACCAAGCAACTCATTTGAAGCTGAAAGAATTAAAAAACAAGCAACCAGATATACTCTGGTAGACGAACAGCTTTACAAAAGGGGCTTCTCACTCCCGCTACTCAAGTGTTTGTCTAGGGGGCAAGGAAGGACAGTCCTGGAGGATATACATTCTGGAGTTTGTGGAAATCACACTGGGGGCAAGCTTTGGCCTACAAAACTGTAAGGCAAGGTTATTATTGGCCAACCTTACGGAAAGATGCAATCCAATTAGCCAAAGTTTGCCGCCAGTGTCAGGTTTTCGCTCCAAATATTCATGCCCCGGCCCAGGAGCTTGTATCGGTTTACAACCCATGGCCATTTGCAAGATGGGGAATTGACATTATTGGTCCTTTTCCGGCAGGAGTGGGAAATGTTTGATTTGCCGTCATAGCAGTCGACTATTATACAAAGTGGGCAGAAGCAAAGGCCATGGTAAAGATTACACAGCAAAACATGATCAACTTCATATGGCGGAACATTATCTGTCGCTTTGGAATTCCACGAACAATCATGACAGATAATGGCCCGCAGTTTGACGGAAAAGAATTAAGAGATTTCTGTACAAAATGGGGGATCAGGAAACACTATTCGACTCCCTATCATCCCCAGTCAAACGGGCAGATTGAAGCTGTAAATAAGATCATCAAGCATACCTTGAAAATACGTCTGGCAGAAAGTAAAAGTAGCTGGTCAGAAAAACTCCCGGAAGTCCTGTGGGCATATAGGGTTTCTCCCAGGTCAAGCACCGGAGAAACACCTTTTGCAATGGCTTTCGGGACAGAGGCGGTGATACCAATTGAATTAAAGACTAACACAGTCAGGACGACTAGCTTTGATGAACAAGCAAATCATTCAGCTTTAGCCACAGAAGCAGATTTGCTCGAAGAAAGAAGATTACATGCTGAGCTAAAGAATGCCACGTACAAGCAAAGAGCAGAGCGTTACTATAATTCCCAAGTCAAGATAAGAAAATTCGAAATTGGTGACCTCGTTCTAAGAAAAAAGCTTGCCCCACCTCCAGGCATATTTGGCCCGACTTGGGAGGGCCCGTACAGGGTAACAGACAGGTTACCCAATGGAGCATATGACATAGAGGACTTAGATGGCAACTCGGCCCAATATTCCTGGAATGCAGCTAATCTAAGGAAATACTTTCAGTAGGCGACCAGTTCTGCTTCATGAGAGAGTGAAGTTAAGATGGGCGAGCTACTAAGTCCACTGGGCGAACTGGAATGGCAAAGATACAAGATGGGTCCAAAAACTTGCCTAAATTTTTTGAAAATTTTCACCAAGTATAAGTGGTCGAACAGAGTTGAATTGGGTCAAGTCTGATCGCGGGCTAGGAGGCCAGTATCTTTTATGGTTTTATTTCTTTTTAAGAAGTCTAAAGGATGCCTTGACAAATTGTATAGTAGTCGAGCAACTTTGACTCCTGGTGTAAATAATGTTTTTTTTTTGTTGGAGGCTTAACCCTGTCTTGGTCGAGCAGATCCAACCTAGCTAGTACAGGATTATGTTTTTGGTCGCTTTTAGCACTTGTAATTTTTTAAGATCTTTTTAATGTCAAGTTGTTCGTTTAAGCAAAAATGTAAGTTCAAGGCGCAAGTTGATTATATAACCAAGCCCATTAAAGGTTGTTCGTTTTTAAATGAACATAGCCTAAGGCCAAAAGCCCATTAAATCCTAAGGCCAAAAAAGTTCTCAGGGAACAAGGCTCAATTACATTAAGATTGTTGAAGCACAGATAAAGATGCAAAGAACAATTAATGTAAGATAAAAGACGAGCAATTAAGCAAAATATATTCATTGAAGATAAGGCTTAATCGCCCAAAAATTACAAAAAAACGAGCAACTACAACAACAAAAAGAAAAGAAAAATACAAGTCCCTAGCTAATCCTGTCCGCTAAGATCCTTGCCCGGCAGGAGGAGAAATGTTGTCATCTTTGGGATCTTCCAGAGGAGAACCTTCGAGGGCAGGGTCGACTGGGACCACTTGGGTTAGCTCGGCGAATAAACCCTCGGTGTCAGCCTGCTCTTTGAGAGCTCTTTCAGTTTGATCAGCCGACAGGAATTGCTCGCCCTCGGCAGCATGGCCCTCCTCATCTTCCTCGTCCTCAGGAGGACTTGTGATAATTATCTTCGGACCAATGAAGTCGAGTTTGACCCCATATTCAGGCAAGTCGCCAATCTGGAGAGTTGTGCCAGGAGCAGGAGGGTTAGATTCAACGAAGTTGCACAGCTCCTTGCCGATCTCCTCAACGACTGCGGCAGCCTTGAATTCATGAGCAATACGGATGCTCTCCGCATAACCAGTTACGTAACCAAGAATCAAACTCACCTCCATCTTAGGAATAAGTTCCTCTTGGGTAATGGAGTTGGCGAGCTGGATTTCAAGGTCCGCAATTTTGGATGTCGCCTCAGTCGCGAATTTCTCAGCGACCTCCTTCTGCTGCTGAGCGCGGGCAAGTTCTGCCCGCATTTGCTCAACTTCGGCCATTTTGACCTTCAGCTCTTCGGAGACTTTGACATGCAGGTCCAGGGCACGTTGCTCGCTAACTTGATGAGCTTTGGCTTTATTCTCAAGGTCGGCAATAATCTTCTTCGCCTCAGCCTTAGCGTCGTCGCGCTCCTTAGCAATACGGCTGACGGTGGCCGCATGCTGACGTGAGTCCTTCTCAAGGTCTTCAACCTGGTCGACCAAGCGCTGCACGGCCGCCAGGGTGTTGCCTGCCTCAACAAGACAGAGACGACCATTGTCACGAGGCGTCTGTGTCTTGACGGTCTCGTTTAGCTCCTTGGTCCAGCTACGAGCAACGACCTCGGAGGTGCGGCAGACAAAAGAGTCTGGGATCTCATGAAGGTTGGTCGGCACCTTCGAGCAGGCAAAACGATGCACCAAGTTAGATCGCCCTGGGTACTTCTCGGGCGAGTAGCTGAAAAGAAATTTTTCAGTTAGTAAAAAATAAGATGAGAAAAAATGACTAAGTATCCTGGGCGAGCAGGGTTGTACCTGTCAAGAAGACCCTTATCCCAGTCGAGGTAGGTGGGGTCGGATGAAGGGCCAGAACCTTCATGGGTAGTGACGACCAAAGCTTGCTCGCCGGGGCGCTCCACGGAAGGAGTTTGCTCGCTGTCGCCTTCGGATGGTCGGACAGCCACGGTTACTTTTTCTTGAGCACTCTTTGCTCGTTTGGCTACCTTTTCAGCCTCAGAGACGGGAGTGCCATCTCCGCGAAGAAGCCTCTTCGTCCTCGGAACCAGTGTCTTGGGCGGGCTCCCCACTGGGGCAGGAGGCTGTGCCGAGCTCGACCCCCCGGCTTGCCTAGGGTCGCCTTTTCCACCCTTGGCCGCAAGGGTGATGATCTTCGAGAGGGGATCCGGCTTCTTGCGTCCTTTTTTGGTCGGCATCTCCCAAACACGGTTATCGAGTTCTAGGAAGGAAGGGTGAAGAGCAACTGAGGCGAGCTGATCTGTAAAGGACATGAAAAACAAATTAATACTAAGTGTAAGGCCGACCAGATCTGTTCGCCCAACATGAAGATACTTACCCTCTGGGATACGAGTTAGAGCCTCGAGATGGTGAGGGTAGGTCGTGAGATGAGCAACTCGCAGTGTATCCTCGGAGAAGAGATGGCCAATACTTCGATCCTCTCGGCGACGAAGGGCGATCAAACACACAACAAACAGGAATTGATCGCTTATACTATTCTTCACAGTTCGCCACCCCAAGTTCTTGGGACCTGAAACAAAGGAAAAAGAGAATTAAAATTAGTCCAACCACTTCAAAGATATAGAAGAGGTAAGACTCACGCTTTAATTCCCTAAACTCCGCCGGGGTCTCGATTCGTTCAGAACCCCCTGAAGAGCGAGCAGAAGCACGCCAGTCGCCTCCGATCCAGAACCAGTCATGCTTCCAATATCGCACTTTCCCAGGGATGTCCTCGACTAGTTTTTGGCCTGGTCGCGCCTTCAGATAGTACCAGCCCGCCTCTTCCCCAGTGCAGCCGGTCATCGTCATCAGGTAGCCAACTTCCTCGGCGGACAGCCTGTTGGGATATCCCTCCAGGGCGAACATTACCATCAGGGCCATCAGATTTATCCACCCAACGGGAGTAAGTTGGGTGATAACCAAGTTCACGTCATGTAGGAATTGGCCGACCAAAGGGTGCAACAGCAAAGAAACTCCAGCATTTAGGGTGGCGAGGTTGATCGCCGTCAATCCGCGTGGTGGGCGATCAGCTCTGTCGTCCGCCAAAGGAGCATACATCGGGATGTCAAAGAGAATCTTGTAATCCCTCCGAATCTCGGTCAAGTTCTCCTCGGTGATGGCGGACACGATACAGCTTGCTGCGAACTCGGTCGCCTTTAGCTTCTGTACTCCGCGAGCAGGAATGGCGAAGCGGTTGGAGTACTCCTTTTCGTACTCATTCCAGTTCACACGGCGAGCAACCGCGACTGGAACCCGATGCTCGATCAGTCTGGGCGCAGGGAAGTTGATGTCTTTGAGATAGGCCCAGGTTAGTTCGCCAAGGTTCACCGGCTGAAGTACCTCGACCTCTTCGTCCTCGTCTTCGTGGAGGTCCAAGCTCGTCTCTTCTAAGAGCTGGCGAGCAGGATTTGCTCGCTCCTCTCTTTCCCCGGAGGGATGAGCTCCAGAATTGACCGAGCGTGCAACTGAAGCCGCCTCAGGATCGGATTCCAAATTGACTATAGGAGGATTCTCTTCGACGGGCCGTTTTTCAGGATTCCGGGGAGGAAAAGAACCGGTCTCAGAGTGCGACGCCATCCAATAAGTTAAGGGGAAGAAGTTAGGGTTTTGCAGATTCCGGCAAGGGAAGAACACGGCGGCTCAGAATTTTCCACGGCGGAGTAGGAATTCTCGGTGAGTCTAGAACGCACACGACGCAAGAAAAGAAGAAAGAGAAGAAAAAAACAGAGAAGAAGCTACCTTGACGTTTTGAAGATCGCCGGAAGCTGGAAACGATCGCCGTAAATTTGAAAGAAGGAAGAAAGAGGAATTCACGCTTAAGAAACAGTGTGAAAATGAAAAAAATGAAAAAAAATTTCCTTATATACTTCTGGAAAAACGGGGTACCGGGCGAACAAAGTTGAAAGTGGAAGGACCAAATTGCAAATTCTGGGCGCATGCAGCACCTGTCCGACAAAACGGGCAGGTGCGTTACCCCGGGATCGTGTGCGCGTGGGCGGCAGCAATCATTTCGCCCACGTCACACCTCGATACCGTGCCCAGACCTTGGGATTCCAACCGTCCCCGACCCGAGTCTGCTCGACCAATGTTGTCCGCCCGTGAAAAGCTGCTCGTCCCTAGGACATTCTTGCTGGCACTAGTGACACTTAAAAGTTGCCAACCCAAAAAGTGCTCATTCACCATCTTCACAATTTATTGATCGGCAAGGGGGCAATTGTTGATAGGCGAGCAGGAACAACATTTGGGCGACCAGGATTAGCGCAAATCACTCAAGAATTAAAGTGGAGTTAACACAAGATTCACCCAAGATATCCGGCGAGCAAAACCTACATGCGATCAAGACACATAGGCGAACAAAATCAGATCAAAAGCCACATGACGAGCTCAAACAACATCCTGCCGATCAGATCTAACCACAGCGCCGAAATAACAATTAAACAAGATGAAAGACCATCAGAATCAGACTAAAGACTCCTCAAGGACAAGTCCAAAGTGACGAACAGCTCCTGACTGCGAGCAAGTCCAGTAGATAAGGATAAAATTTAGTTAAGATAAGGACAAATTAGTCAGAGGACAGGTGTCGAGCATGCAGGCTTGGTCGGCCAAAGGTCGTGCCACCTCCTGCTGGGCAAAAGTCTATAAATACTTAGATTTTTTCAGCAAATAAAACAAGCACAAATTATTATACACGTCCAAACTTCGATTATGAATCTAAAGCAGCTCGATTAACTTACAATCGAACTTAAACACGTAAGCTCTCATACGATTCTAATCCACCTAAATCCGAAAATCCGTATTCACTAATTACGTTAGTGATCAATCACACGTAATTGTTTGATGATCAGTTAACTACCTAAAACAGCTACTAATCATCAAGATTAGAAAGGGTCGTCAACAACTATATTGTTTGAAAAATAACACTTGAATTTAACTTCACAATTTTTTTAATGTCAAATAAATTGGATTGTGGTTTCTATCATTTACTCGAAGCCAAAAAAAAAAAGTCAAATCTTTTAAATTAAAATAAATAAATTAAATAAAACATTTTGATGACAGTTGGAAAATAATTAATAAAAACTGGAACAAAATGCATTATTAACTATAAATTCCAATAATATTTGTATTGATATCTTTAACATTTATATAGAAAAGAATAATATCTTAAAAAATCTTGAAATTTCTAATATCTAGTTTATGCACTTGTAAAATAGTTAAACGAATTTTATGGAGGGTTTTGCAAAATATTTGAATGAATTTTATTGGGTTGAAGACCCAAAACCTAATTACTCTTTATGTGGCTGATGGTCCAATTAGTTTTGCAGCAGTCTTTGTTAAAAAAAAAAAAAATCAGCCGCACGCCTAGCAGTACTCTGTCTCACGCAAAAATAGGTAGAGTACTTAGCAGGAAAAGCTAGATAAATTGGCGGGAAATATAAAATTACCATTTTGTCCTGACTATTGTGTTTTTATATATATAAATATAGATTTAAAAAATATATCCATAAGCATGTAACATAGAGGGATCAAACTATGCACCTCTTCTAGAAAAAATACTAGACTCTACCATTAATTATTTCTGTTTAGCTTTCGAATTAGTTGTTAGTCTTTGCTTGGATGATTTTTTTTTTATTATCATGAACTATTATGTTTTTAGTTAGATATAGTTTAATTTTAATTAGCTTTTCGAGCCGAGCTCATTTACTTAGTTAACGAATATTTCACGAGTCGAGTTCGAGCTATTTGCGAGCTTAAAAATTTACAAACGAACCGAGTTCGAGCCTGAAAAAATTCAAACGAGTCAAACTCGAGCTTGATAGTATTCGACTCGGCTCGTTTACCCCTCAAACCCAATTTATTACTCCACTTTTTTATTTTGTGTGTCGTGGATTGAATGCAAGTTGTTTTCGGATAGAGGAATTGCAATTTTAGGATTGTCTATTTAAAAATACAAAACATTCATTCTATAGGTGCTTTTTGTGAACTTAATCTACTACTCCCTGACTTGAAGCGAACTACACTAGCTTTCTACTAGTAGCTACCCCGCAAGAGTACGGGTTCACTGTAGTATGGGCAAGTATAGGGACCAAGTATTATCGAACCCAAGGGATGGTGTATATGCGAATAGATCCCTGAAGATCTACGCGTCGTAGTTAATATGAGTGTGTGTTTTTGGGTTTTTTGGAAAGATTAATTAAACTAAACTCAATTATCCTACGAATGCAAAAGGAAAATTAAACTAAGTATCTAAGGTGTATATGCAAGTATGAGATGGTGATGCTCAGGATAGGAATCCCTACGTATACTAACGGAGCAGGTTGATTAGGCGTGAAATTGTCATGATTCGTAGCTAGAAACGCCCTAGTTTTGGTCGAGTTTATAGAGTATTTAGAGTCAATTGAGCATTATTTCTATACATTGATAAATTTGTCTCTTTGATGCTCATAGGTGAAGAGAGGACGAAAAACGGAGTTCGTAGGACTTTGAATCGACTCAAACGGATGCCCGGATGAGAAGATATTGAAGAAATACGATTGGTATTAGTGCGGACGAGGAAAAGTATCATTTCGGAGGATTGGAGATCACTCGAGCGCATTACTCGAGCGCCACCGCTCGAGCGCCTTACTCGAGCGCGCAAACATACAGAACCATTCTTGCGCTCGAGCAGCTCGAGCGCCACCGCTCGAGCGCCCAAAACATACAGAGAGAATTCGACGCTCGAGCAGCTCGAGCGCCACCGCTCGAGCGATTGTGTCATTCGAGCTACACTGCTCGAGCGGGACCGCTCGAGCGTTTTGCTCGAGCGCCCCTATACTTTTGCTTCCGGATTCGTATTTTCGGCCCATTAACTCCCGTTTCGACCCGTGCCTATATATATCTCGTCCAAACACGTTTTGAGGGATCCCCAACTTTTACACATCACGTTTCATAGAGTTTTTAGAGCAAGGAGGAAGAGAAGAGACGAGCAAGCTTTACTTTTACGTTGTTAAGGTTTTTCATACGAATTCTAGTTTCTTTTCAATTCTTAGTTTCTTTTCATTAGTTCGTTACTTTGAACACGTTTAAATTTCGTTTTTATCAATTCAAATTTCAGTTCTTCGTATTTATTTTCTTTTTAAACCCTAGTTCATGTTTCGTATTTTCTTCGTTCAATTCGTTATGTTTATGTTCGTTGTTTCTTCGTTTGCTTTTATGTTTGTTACAACCATGTCCGGCTAAAACCCTTGCATGCTTAGGTTAGGATGAACTCGTAGAAGTAGGATGTGGGTACATAATTAGGGTAGTTTGTGACGTTAGTTTTAATTCTCTTAATTAATGAATTCTTATAATTAATCTTAACTCTACCTTTGAATTTCGTACGAAAGTGTTAGAGAGAGGACGACCGCATCACTCAATAACAATTAGTAGTCTTAACGAGAGGGTTTAGGAAGGGTTAATTCATCTACCGGTTTAGCGAAGGAGGACGACCGCATCACCTTAGTTAAATTAGGGTCTCATTAATTAAGCACAGTTCATTAACTTGTTAGTGGATTAGTGAAGTCGATTGCTAGGATAAAGTATTAGGGTGAGAAATCTTGAGCTTTCATTCTACGATCTTTTACTTAGGTTAATTCTTGTTTGTCACGACTACTTTGATTATGTACCTGCTCCGTTAGTATACGTAGGGATTCCTATCCTAAGCATCACCATCTTTTATTTGAATCCAACCCTTAGTTAATTCGTTTGCTTTAGTAATTTAGTTTACTTAGTTCATTTTAGTCTTTTAATTAATCTTTCAAAAAACCAAAAAAACCATACACTCATATTAACTACGACGCGTAGATCTTCAGGGATCTATTCGCATATACACTGTCCCTTGGGTACGATATACTTGGTCGTTATACTTGCCAATACTATAGTGAACCCGTCCGCTTGCGGGTAAGCGACTAGTAGAAGTTAGTAACATCGCTTCAAGTCAATGGCGCCGTTGCCGGGGATGGCGTTGTATGTTTGAATAGGACTTGTCGATAGCTTAGTAGTTAGTAGTGGGTGATTTAATTTCTGTTTTTATTTTTATTTTTCTATCCATTCGGCAGTTGCGTTTTGATCCTTCTGCTAGTGTGTCAGGTTTATGAGAACACGCTCACAAGGGAATACGAGCGAAGAGAGATTACCTGCAGATCCTGAGACAATAGCTAGAAGGAACCGAGCCTTCTTGAGAAGGATGAACGCTGCCGACTTAGGGAAGGAACCAATGGATATAAGTAATGAGTTGGACGATGCTGCCAACGATTTCAATCAGGCAGTAGACCGAGTCGAAGGCACTGGAGTTAGTGGTAGCCAGAATCAAATTCCATTGGGGGATAGCCAGAGCCTAAACCCGGGTACACAAAACGTAGTGAACCCAGCTCAGAACCTTGTCCATAATCCTCATAACCAAAACCCTGCTTACCCACAAAACCCAAATAACCCTTTCCACAACCCGGTATACCAACATTACCCATACCCACCTTATCCTTACCCACCATATCCATATCATCCACCCCCAGTCTACAACCAACCACCTGTTTACCCACCACCACCCCAACAAGTACCAGTACCTGCTGCTAATCCTCAACACGTTCCTCAGAACGCAGATCAGATGGCTATTCGAGGGAGGTTTGCAGCGCAGCCACAGCGGTACTATGATGGAGTGGCTTTACCTCCTGTTGAGGCAAACAACTTCTCTATTTCCCCAGGAATTTTAAAGCTGCTGACCGAGAATCAGTTCAAAGGAGTGATCGGGAAGGAGAACCCTCATACACACTTGAGGAGCTTTCTCATGATAGCCTCAACATTCAATTACAATGGCATGTCTGAAGATGCCAAGAGGCTTAGGCTGTTCACATTCTCACTGACGGGAATAGCTAAGGAGTGGTACGATAATACGCTCCCGCGGGGAGGTATTACCACTTGGGCTGAGCTCGAGCGTCTGTTCCTCGAGCGATTCTACCCTCCATCTAGGACGATCAAGGCTAGAATTGAGATCTCGTCCTTTCGCCAGAAGTCTGGAGAGGATTTACGCCAAGCGTGGGAGAGATACTCAAACATGCTGATTGAGTGCCCGCAGCACGGGTACAATGAGGGAGACATTATGGCATTCTTCTATAGTGGTGCCAGCAAGGATGGTCAAGCCCATTTAGATGCATGTGCGGGCGGAGCATTCCTCAATCAAGGCATAGAGAGGTGTAGGGAGATCGTGGACAACATTGTCACGAATGCCGGTGCATGGAACGAGGATCCAGAATTTCAGAGGGTATGCAAGTTGGAGGAGAATGAGGGTACGAGGAAGCTGTTGATGGCTATGATGGAGAAGATCAGCAACCTTGAGATGGGGCAGAACTTGGTTGGAGGAAATGGAGCAGCAAGCGAGAAAGTGGAACTCCCCACGAGTCAGCAAGAAGAGGCCAACTATATGGGAAGGCCTAATTACCCACAAGGGGGGTATCCACAAGGTGGAAACCAGTATGGAAGACCTTCTTATGGTCAACCATTTGTACCTCCAGGCCCACAGCCGCCTCAAAATCAATGGAGGAACACACAAGGGTATCAAGGAGGCCAGCAGCCTCCTCAAAACACATGGAGGAAGAATGATAACTTTTCTTATGCTAACCCAAAAGCTGGTGTTACTGTTCCTGCAGGTGTTGATCCGGGGTCTAAACCTCTTGGTGGAGAAGGTGGTGCATCAACCGAGGAGATGCTGAGAGCGATCCTTCAGAAGGTGGAGGAAGGGAGCAAGCGGTTGTCATCCTTGGAGTACGATGTGAAGGAGTTGCACAAGAAGGGTGATCAACGTGATCAAGAGCTCCAGAAGATGAACGTTGAGTGGACGAGAACTCAACAAGAGAACAATCGAAGGTTCACTTCTTTAGAGTTCCAGATGAGCCAGATTGCAAAATCAGTGAATAGAATGCCGGAGGGGAACCCGAAAGAGCAGTGCAAGGCGATCCAGCTAAGAAGTGGAACCAACTACGAAGGTCCTCAGATGCCTGCTGATTCTGAGACGCCCCAAGAAGAGATTGAGCCTAAAGGAGATGAAGTTGAGAAGGGGATTGAAAGTGAGAAGGGTGAGAGAGTTCCTAAGTGGAAAAAGGCAAAGGAAGCAAGGGAGAAAGTGAAAGAAACAGAAAGAGATGAGTGGGGGGTACCCAAATCTGTGATACCCGTCCCGTATCCACAGCGCTTCATGAAAAAGAAGCTTGATGAGAAATTCGCAAAATTTCTTGATGTTTTTAAACAACTTCACATTAACATTCCTTTTTATGATGCTTTGGAACAGATGCCGCACTATGCGAAGTTTTTGAAGGACTTGATCGCGAAAAGGCGGCGAGTGGATGAGCCGAATTTGGTGCAGCTGAACCACGAGGTGAGTGCATTAGTGCACAAGGCGCTTCCACCAAAGCTGAAGGATCCCGGTAGTTTCACGATCCTATGTGATATCGGAAACGGGATCAAGAAGGGAGCGTTGTGCGACCTCGGGGCGAGCATCAATCTCATGCCGTTGTCGCTTTTCAAGAAGTTGGAAGGTGTTGAACTTCAACCCACAATGATGACGTTTCAACTTGCCGATCGGTCTATTACTCGACCTCAAGGTGTTGTTGAAGACGTTCTAGTGAGAGTTGGAGATCACATCTTTCCAGCCGACTTTGTAGTGCTAGAGATGGAGGAAGATGAGCACGTACCCCTGATCTTGGGAAGACCGTTCTTAGCTACGGCGGGGATGGTGCTAGACGTGGCAAATGGGAAGATTACGTTGAAGGTCGATGATCAAGAAGTGAAGATCTCCCTATATGAAGCCATGAAGCACCCGAGGGAGGATGAGAGCTTGTATTGCATGGATGCAATTGATCCTAGTGTTGAAGACACACCTCATATCCCTAACTCTTCTCATATTCATGAATTTTATAATTCTTCACTTGATTATTTAACCCATGAGCGTTATGATCTTGATTATTTTGATAGGGATAAAGTGAAGAAGTTGAAGGATGAAGAGGTGAAGAAAGTGGACGTGGTCCAGTTAGAAGGGAAAGGAGGAGTTAAGAAGAAAAAGTCCAAACTCAAGAATTTGTTTAGTAAGACTCCTCCAGATAGAGGGAAGAAGGAGTTGAGACCCATAACACTTGGGGATGAGAAGAGAGCAAAGGGGCTCATGATGGAGGGGCATCAAGGAAAGAAGTTCAAACACCACTCTTATGAGAGTAAGGGAGGTAAATTTGAGTATGATGTCCCATAAGCTCCTTTGAGCTTGGTCCGGCATGAGGACCTTAAAAATAGCGCTGAATGGGAGGCAACCCATTTTTATTTGCTTTCATTTATTTTTAGTGTTTTTTTTTTATATTATTAGGGAGTATTTTGAGTCGTATGTTTAACCTCGTACTTGAGAGTTTTATTTTGTAGGCTTGTCTCTAAAGGAGTAAAGGTATCATGGAGTTATTTAGATTGAAGGAACCAACTTGAGACAAGGAAGTGTGCAAAGCTATTGAGAGAAATTGGATTATTTGGTTGAGGTAACCCACAACCCCAAACTTAGACCTCTAGCAAGGTCGAAGTTTGGGGGGGTGGAGTTTTTTTATGTTTCTTGTTACATTGCACATGCATGCACCCCTTATCTTTGAGTTGAGTTAGTTATTTTGTGCCTTGAGATGCTCCTTGGGCCTTTATTAATTTGTTTTGTTACTCAATATTTTATGCCTATCAATCACCTTATGCTTGTTGATTGCTATCTTTGAGTATGATTTGATGAGTAGGGTGAATTGTGAGGCTGAGTTAGGAGTTTTCTTGTGTGAGTGTTTGAGTTTGAGCTGATTAGGGAGAGAACCCGTATGCTTATGAGTTTTCTTTTGAGTACTTGTGTGATGAGAGTGAGAATGCACTAGGACTAGCATGGATGTGAAAGCTGTGAGATTTGAGCCTTACGAGATTTAAATGCATGATTTAATCTCTTCGTTTGAGAGTGGATCGTCACCTTAGAGGATGCTAGAACTTGCATGTGCTCTTGCTTCTAGATTGTGTCTAGTTTGATATGCCGAATGTGATCTTAGGCCATCTTTGATTTAATTGAGTCACTTAGCCAAAATTTTCCTTACCAATGACATTGAATCCCTTGTTAGCCCCTTTGAGCCTAAAGCCTATTTTATTTGCTAGCACATATGAACACTATTCCAATTCCTAAGCCTTTTTGTCCCAACTTGAGTGGAGAATAGGAAAGTGTGAATATGAAGGGTCGAAGTGAGTTGAAAAAGGAAAAGGTTGTTTGTTGAGTGAATATGAGAAAAAGGTGTGATGAAGTTTTGAGATGTGGGAAAAAGAACAAAAAAATTTGAGAATGAGCAAAAGAAGAAAAAAATGAGCTCATGTGTTGTGCGAAAAAGAAAAAAAATAATGAAGTGATTGAAAAAGTGAAAAAGAGAGAAAGAAAAAAATTGAAGTGTTGAGAGAATTGAAAGCGAAAGTGTAGTGATTGAATATGTTTGAAGTAGATCGTTTTTAATCTCGAAGTACCGAAGTTTTGAATTTCTATTCTCCATTCACTTGAGTCACTTTACCATATTGTTATCCCACCTGTCCAAAGAACCTACATTACAACCTTTTGAAAGTCCTGTTTGATTCGGCATTGATTTCTAGAGTATGGTCGAAGTTGAGAGCATTTACAAGCCTATGGCTGCCAATTTGTGTGATTGATTGATTGAGTGAGTCCCTTTATCATTGTTATACACTTGTGAGGGAGTTAAACACATCGTTGAGTGCACATCCATGCTTGATCTTGGTGCTTCTTATTATTGTTGCATGAGTACGATAAAAGGAATTGAGTGAGTATACGGGTGATTGACTTTTGAAGCTTGAATTCATTAGCTTGCATGATTGATTTTTCCTACTCATTCCTAACAATTTCACTTGACTTATTATTTCGTTGCTTGAGGACAAGCAACATGGTAAGTTTGGGGGGGTTGATTAGGCGTGAAATTGTCATGATTCGTAGCTAGAAACGCCCTAGTTTTGGTCGAGTTTATAGAGTATTTAGAGTCAATTGAGCATTATTTCTATACATTGATAAATTTGTCTCTTTGATGCTCATAGGTGAAGAGAGGACGAAAAACGGAGTTCGTAGGACTTTGAATCGACTCAAACGGATGCCCGAATGAGAAGATATTGAAGAAATACGATTGGTATTAGTGCGGACGAGGAAAAGTATCATTTCGGAGGATTGGAGATCACTCGAGCGCATTACTCGAGCGCCACCGCTCGAGCGCCTTACTCGAGCGCGCAAACATACAGAACCATTCTTGCGCTCGAGCAGCTCGAGCGCCACCGCTCGAGCGAATCACTCGAGCGCCCAAAACATACAGAGAGAATTCGACGCTCGAGCAGCTCGAGCGCCACCGCTCGAGCGATTGTGTCATTCGAGCTACACTGCTCGAGCGGGACCGCTCGAGCGTTTTGCTCGAGCGCCCCTATACTTTTGCTTCCGGATTCGTATTTTCGGCCCATTAACTCCCGTTTCGACCCGTGCCTATATATATCTCGTCCAAACACGTTTTGAGGGATCCCCAACTTTTACACATCACGTTTCATAGAGTTTTTAGAGCAAGGAGGAAGAGAAGAGACGAGCAAGCTTTACTTTTACGTTGTTAAGGTTTTTCATACGAATTCTAGTTTCTTTTCAATTCTTAGTTTCTTTTCATTAGTTCGTTACTTTGAACACGTTTAAATTTCGTTTTTATCAATTCAAATTTCAGTTCTTCGTATTTATTTTCTTTTTAAACCCTAGTTCATGTTTCGTATTTTCTTCGTTCAATTCATTATGTTTATGTTCGTTGTTTCTTCGTTTGCTTTTATGTTTGTTACAACCATGTCCGGCTAAAACCCTTGCATGCTTAGGTTAGGATGAACTCGTAGAAGTAGGATGTGGGTACATAATTAGGGTAGTTTGTGACGTTAGTTTTAATTCTCTTAATTAATGAATTCTTATAATTAATCTTAACTCTACCTTTGAATTTCGTACGAAAGTGTTAGAGAGAGGACGACCGCATCACTCAATAACAATTAGTAGTCTTAACGAGAGGGTTTAGGAAGGGTTAATTCATCTACCGGTTTAGCGAAGGAGGACGACCGCATCACCTTAGTTAAATTAGGGTCTCATTAATTAAGCACAGTTCATTAACTTGTTAGTGGATTAGTGAAGTCGATTGCTAGGATAAAGTATTAGGGTGAGAAATCTTGAGCTTTCATTCTACGATCTTTTACTTAGGTTAATTCTTGTTTGTCACGACTACTTTGATTATGTACCTGCTCCGTTAGTATACGTAGGGATTCCTATCCTAAGCATCACCATCTTTTATTTGAATCCAACCCTTAGTTAATTCGTTTGCTTTAGTAATTTAGTTTACTTAGTTCATTTTAGTCTTTTAATTAATCTTTCAAAAAACCAAAAAAACCATACACTCATATTAACTACGACGCGTAGATCTTCAGGGATCTATTCGCATATACACTGTCCCTTGGGTACGATATACTTGGTCGTTATACTTGCCAATACTATAGTGAACCCGTCCGCTTGCGGGTAAGCGACTAGTAGAAGTTAGTAACATCGCTTCAAGTCACAGGTACATAATCAAAATAACTGTGACACACAAGAATTAACCTAAGTCTAAGAATGCAAGGTGAAAGCTCAAGATTCTAAACCCTAATACTTTACCCTAAAACTCGACTTCACGAATCTACTAACAAGTTACTAGATTGTGCTTAATTAATGAGACCCTAATTTAACTAAGGTGATGCGGTCGTCCTCCTTCGCTAAACCGGTAGATGAATTAACCTTTCCTAAACCTTCTCGTTAAGACTACTAATTGTTATTGAGTGATGCGGTCGTCCTCTCTCTAACACTTTCGTACTAAATTCAAAGGTAAAGTTCAGATTAATTATAAGAATTCATTAATCAAGAGAATTAAAACTAATGTCACAAATTACCCTAATTACGTACCCACATCCTACTTCTACGAGTTCATCCTACCCTAAGCATGCAAGGGTTTTAGCCGGACATGGTTTTAACAAAAATAAAAGCAATAGAAGAAACAACGAACATAAACATAATGAATTGAACTAAGAAAATAAGAAACATGAACTAGGGTTTTAAAAGAAAATAATTCTAAGAACTGAAATTTAATTACTTAAAACGAAGTTTCAAAGTGTTTAAAGAAATCAAACTAACGTAAAGAACTAATAAACGAAAATAAACTAAGAATTCGTATGAAAAACCTCAACAAAATGTAAATAAAGCTTGCACGTCTCCTTCCTCTCCAAAAACTAAGTCTAAAATTATTTCTAACGTTCGGGTATCCTTCAAAACGTGTTTGGAAGAGGTATATATAGGCACGGGTCGAAACGGGAGTTAATGGGCCGAAAATACGCATCCGGAGGCAAAAATCCATGGGCGCTCGAGCAAAACGCTCGAGCGGTCCCGCTCGAGCAGTGTAGCTCGAATGACACAATCGCTCGAGCGGTTCCGCTCGAGCCGGTCGAGCGCTGAAATCTTTCTGCATGTTTTGGGCGCTCGAGCAATTCGCTCGAGCGGTGGCGCTCGAGCTGCTCGAGCGCAAGAATAGTTCTGTACGTTTAGGCGCTCGAGCAATGCGCTCGAGCGCGTGCGCTCGACCTAGTCACTCGAGTGACTTCTAACTCCTCCCAAGTGATACTTTTCCTCGTCCGCACTAATACTAATCGTATTTCTTCAATATCTTCTCATCCGGGCATCCGTTTGAGTCGATTCAAAGTCCTACGAACTCCATTTTTCGTCCTCTATTCACCTATGAGCATCAAAGAGACAAATTCATCAATGTATAGAAATAATGCTCAGTTGACTCTAAATACTCTATAAACTCGACCAAGATTGGGGTATTTCGGGCACCAAAACATAACAATTTCACGCCTAATCACTCCCTCCGTCCCGGAACTTATTTCACGTTTTCCATTTTTTGGTGTCCCAACTCTTATTTTCACACTCAAAAAATGGAAAGTAAAAAAGTTATTTATTTTCTAAAATACCCTTCATTAATTAAAAACAGATGTCCATTAGTAACTAAATTAACAGGCCCTAATTACATTACCCCCTAATCAAATACCCAAACCAACCCATTACCCCATATACCCCATATTCTCGATCCTTCGACTCCTCAAGAGTCTCTCTGTCTCTCCACAAACCCTCTCACCAACCCATTACCCTATATTCTGGATCCTTCGAATCTTGTCCATCTCTCTACGAAACCCTAATTTTGTGTCGTTTCTCATCTCATTCCTTGATTTCTATGGAAATCTCCAAGAGACCCTAGTCTCTTCTCCGTTGATTTCTCAAAATGTTCTCCGATTGTAAGCCATATGATATTGTGTCTGATTCATATGACGATACAATTGTAGAAGAAAGCCAAATCGACGGTCTTGTGGGCGATTCCAACGAGGACCCCGTCGGAACTGAAAGAGGAGTCGGCGAACTAGGGTTTGGCTCTAGATTCATCGACGAATCTGAAGATGGCGGTGGATACGTCTCCGATTCCGAAGAGAAAATGGACGATTTTAGGGTGGAAATGCCACTAGTCCCTGATTCCGAATGTGGCGAATCGATGCCCTCTAACCTGGGGTTGGGGTCGGCATCCGCTTCCGGCGTGGAGGAGGAGATACCCCCCAATCTTGGGTTGGGGCCCGCATCTACCGGTGTTGAAGGTCAAGACATAATACTGAGGATGATATGCATATATTGTCCTCAATATAGGTACTTTACTTTACCCTTGTGGTTCGATTTGTTTCGATTTGTTTCATTTAGTTGTTGTTGTGGCTCGATCTCTTGATTTTATTTGTTGCTGAGTCTCGAACTGTTGAGTGTAGTTATTGATGTGATTCGAAATGTTGAGTTTAGTTTAGTCTGTGGTTCGATCTGTTGATTTTAGTTGTTGCATGTTGTTGTGGTTTGATCCTTTGAGGTTTTTATGTGAAAAATTAAATAAGAGTGGGTCTTTGAGCTGTATATGTGGAAAAATCAGAGTTATTTTGGGTCTTTTGAGCTGTATATGTGAAAATTTGCATTTATTTTGGCCCCTTTGAGCTTTTTATGTGAAAATCAGAGTTATTTTGGCCCCTTTGAGTTGTATATTTGAAAACTTGCATTCTTTTGGCCTCTTTGAGCTTTTTATGTGAAAACTTGCATTACCTTTTGGCCCCTTTGAGCTGTATATTTGTACACTTGCATTCTTTTGGCCCCTTTGAGCTTTTTATGTGAAAATCAGAGTTATTTTGGCCCATTTGAGATGTATATTTGAAAACTTGCATTCTTTTGGCATCTTTGAGCTTTTTATGCGAAAACTTGCATTACCTTTTGGCCCCTTTGAGCTGTATATTTGTACACTTGCATTCTTTTGGCCTCTTTGAGCTTTTTATGTGAAAACTTGCAGGGTTTTGGCCATTTCAGCTGTATATACCTTGAGACTTGAATATCAGTGGCCTATTTGAGCTTTTTATGTGAAAACTTGCATTCTTTTGACCCATTTGAGCTTTTTATGTGAAAACTTGCATTTCCAAAATACCCTTTGAGCTGTACATTTGAAAACTTGCATTTCTTTTGGCCCCTTTGAGGTTTTTATGTGAAAACTTGCATTTCTTTTGGCCCATTTGAGCTGTATATTTGAAAACTTGCATTTCTTTGAGTTGAATATATGGTAACTTGAATTCTTTTGGCCCTTTCAGCTGTATATACCTTGAGACTTGAATATCAATGGCCTATTTGAGATGTTTGTGTGGAAAAACAGAGTTATTTTGGGTCCTTTGAGCTGTATATGTGAAAACTTGCATTCTTTTGTCCCCTTTGAGCTTTATGTGTGGTCATAGGATGAAATTCTCCCCTATTTTGGTTAAATAAGTCCCAGTGAAGGTTGTTTTATTGTGTTTCCTGAGGGTACTTAGAGTTGACAGTGTACTTGTTAGTTGGTTGATTGTTTGTCACCACTAGGTTGTTCCTAGTTTGGAGACTAGTGCATGTACAATAGTCACCATTAGGTTTTTCACCCTTAATTGGAGACTAATACATGTCCCGTAGTCACCACTAGGTTCTTTCTAGTTTGGAGCCATGTACCCTATGATGGAAATACCTTCTGAGGGTACATATACAAAAAGAAACGTAAATACATTAATGTTTACAGCCTAAACCACTCCTTACATGCAAAAAAGAAACATATGTGGTCCTAAGTTTATGCTGTAAACATTACAAAAGTGAATACCTAAGCTAGCTGCCTTCAATATCCCAACCACATCAGTAGGTTGCTAATATCATAAATTATCCCACCCTCTTGCACAGTTTCAGTGATAAACTGAATACTTTCTCTCACAAGTTCTTCATCAACTTGTAGTGTAAGTGACAGCCTATGTTCCCTTATAAGCATGTCCTTCTGCATATGCTGCAACTTGTACTTGTTGTGACCCTTGTGCTTCATGATCTCAATTAAACAACATTGTAGACTTAGGAAGACTTTGTTCAATGTGACTGTTGTTAATGAATTAAAAGACAACAACACATTGGACACTAATTCATCCACATTGTAAGAAGATGTGTCAACTTGTAGTGATTGTATTGCCCTAAACCAACCCAAATCTAAAATATTTGTATCTGGGGAATTGGGTGGTTGGCATATAAGTACAATGTTGAACCCATCTGAGCTTGCAGCTGCTCTGAAGTCTGGATCATTGTTGTCTATATGTGGCCTTGCATTATCTTGTTGTATGAAGATGGTTTTACTTGCATTTGGAGGCCACTTTGCCTTAATAGCTGATATTACCTGTAAAATGAATGAACTAGCATGATTAATGTAACCAATAGGTGGCTTAGCCCCTATTTTGGAGACTTAACATTGCTGCCTACTGGATGATGAATAAATTTCTGACAGTATAAACATTGCCTTATTCACCAAACAATCTTTGATTACTGCTTTTGTAATTGAATCAATGGGTTTGGTCTCCAAAGTACCTCTTACCCTATTTTTTGAGTTTCTTTGGGCTGGAACTTTATGTGTAAATGGTCAAAGCCCAACTTTCCCATCAAATACCAACTGCTCATGTTCATATTGTGGTCTAGATACTGCTCCTATAAACATTACCTTTGGAATGAACCTCTTGCTTTGACATGATCTATATGGATCATCTTCTCTAGGCAGTTTATACATTCTTGCACATTCTTTAGTCATAAAAAACCATTTTTCATCAATGTGCACTACATTATGCATAGATGAAAACTTGATTTCATCTGAATTTAGCCCATCTATGACCAATGCTTTTAAGCTCCAATTCACCATTTGGAATTTGTTGTAATATGATAGTTTGGGCTTTATAGCATTTGTATGTGGTAGGATCATCTCTTCTTTCACCCATCTCCCAAGTTGATTTTTGCTAACATCTAACTCCTTAGCTAGTCTTCTTATGGATGTTCTTTTTTCCCATGCAACTGCCTTCATTCTCACTGTATCCAAGAATACATGTTTTTTGTGTGGTATTTTCATAGTGTTAGTGAGTGAGATATGCATACCTTCACGTAGATTTGAAATATTTTAATATGGAGTATATATTATTTTATTTTGTGAAAAATGAAAAAAGAATATCTGCAAATGTAAAACCGTTTTTATAGTTTTCCAAAAAGTAGGTTTCCGGTAAACTTCGTGAATTAACTTTTTTAAATATCAATGTCATACATAATAATTATCACTGTTTAAAAAATACTTGTATATTTTATAATAGTGAGTGAGTGTAAATATACGCAATAGTAAAATAATTTTTTTTGTCTTTGTCTAAACAGCCCACCGCAGCCCAATAATGATTTTATTCCTGGGCCGAACAAGCCCATTATGGTTCAGATCCAGGCCATTAACGACTGCAATTTGGACTCCTCTCTCCCCCTCTCTCTTTCTCTCTCTCCGCGGAGTGGATATTTGGTGGACATCAGGAGTAGGAGGTGAAATACAGTGCACACCGAAGTTTCACGCGCCGCCGCGTATGGCGTATTCGTACTTCTCCCTCTGTCTATCCGGTTCTACTCCGAAAGCGGAGCTGTTCCTAGCCCCCTCCTCAGCTGCGACCTCATCTACATCATTTACAACCTCTTCCGCAAACACCCTTTCTCTGTTGCCGCCAGTGAACTCGAAATGCGGCCGCCGGAGATCGTGGATTGTGCGTATGGCTCCCGACGAAGAGAAGATGACTCGCCGTTCCCCTCTTGATTTTCCCATCGTGAGTTTTTCCGTTCTCCCCCTTCCCCGCTTCTAATTTATTTTCCAAATTTTGCTACGAATTATGCATAGGGAACAAGTAGATTTGTAGTTAATTTTTAGATTACCTTGCCTTTGCCTAATCCTGTTTTGTTTATATTTTTAATTGTGCTTTTTTGAGCTCTGAGGTCGATGGAAGATACTTGAGAAACTGAACCTAAAAGTTTTAGGCATGCTTAATGTGGATTAATGGATTTTAAACTGCTATTGTTGTCCCTTATAACTTCTGGATAACTTGTTATATGTAGGTGTGCACACTAGCTGGCTATGTCGAGATGAAATTTGATGAAATATCAATTTTCATTTTGGATATTGTGGTTCATGAATTTGATGATGTTGAAATTAGTTTGAATTGCAAAGTATTAAGTCTGTTTTTACATTCTAAGAACACGGGATTCCGCTTTTGTTGCTGCTTTGAATCATGGAAAGCATGATTCTCTAGAATCATACAGAAAGACAGAGTTACCTTTTCAAAAGTTTAAGTGGTCTTGCTCGACTTGGCTGGTCTATATTTTGCATTTATTTTGCTGCTTTGCAGGTCTTGTAATGGCCTGAAAACGTAATAGGGTTAGTACCTGAATTGTTATTTTAGGTTGCCATCTGTTGCATCTCCTGAAAAATCATATACTTTCAGAAGCCTTGGCAGGCAAAATCTTTGACTAATAGCAGAAACAGTTGGTAGATTTCTTCCTGACTTGTATCATTTTCATGAAAGTCTTTGTGACCCTTGGTTCTCTGTTTTGGGAACAGTTATGTGAATTTGAGTCCAAAGAGTTTCGTAGAATGTCGTGGTAGTTTACTCGACTTATTGACATGATTTGAAAAGTGAACTGAGATGGGTGAGTCCCTGTTATGGTGGCTTTAGCTATAATATCCTTTATAAGATAATGAAAAACAGTCACCGGCTTTGCCAGACCAATATGATTCACATACTTGAGCTCGTAAGAACATCCATAAGTACACTTAATTGCTATAATCCATTTGAAGTTACAAGTTATTCAAAGTGGCGCGATGGATAGTGAATTGTTGTTTTGACCTTTACAAGTGGTGAAATTCCATTAGGTTCTTGGAATCGTGGGGAGTATTGGATTTTGGTAGCATTGGGTTAATGATTCATTGTTGTTGGTTTGTGGTTATATAAACATTGTCATCCACACGCGGCTCTTTTTTGTTATGATCTAAAGAGGAAACATGCTGGTCGCCCATAATCTTTTGGCAGTGTGATTTCTATCTGCATGTTCTTATGGGTGAAAAACTTTGTAATTGTTTCAGGAATGGGATAGGCCGAAGCCTGGAAGGAGACCCGACATCTTTCCCCAGTTCAGCCCTATGAAAACTCCATTACCACCTCCGATGCCAGCTGATCCTCCCGAAGAGGATGAAGAAGAGGAAGAAGAAAAGAAAGAGGAAGAGGAGGAAGATCCTGAGAAGGAGGATCCAGACAAGCCCAATCAGTAGCATAGCTCAGTTTTGCTTTCGATCTTGGATGGATTCACTTGATGATGCAACTGGTTAGGCAACATTGCCTCGATATTGTGTCGAATGATCGCAAGCTATATAGCAAGTACTTAGCACAATTTGTAGGCATTATACTTCTATGAGATTTAATGAATAATGAATGTGGTTCTATACTCTTGCTGCCGTCTATAATTTGTACTTCAATCGTTTATCTTGCGATTTTGACTTCTATTTGTCGAAATTATCGTTTGCAATTCGTCATCTTATATCAAATTATTCAAATTCCTTTAGTATAGGCACCTTATTACTGAATGTTACATTTCAAATGTAGTCATATTGCAGCTATAAGTACATCATTAGTCATAAGACTCATAACTAACATTCGATACTATTGTCGCTTTGAAACTAGGCGAATAATTTTAAGAAGATTCTTTGAAGTTGTGGAGACTCATTTGGGGTGTGTATTTAGTGCGTTCAAGAGCATAGGGAGTAACTGTGGATTTGGATTTATTATTACATTGGGTTTAGCATCCACTGTAATATTCATGCGCACCCACAGCATCTAAAAACAACATTATGATATGAACATCCTCCTGAGGACGTGTATTTGTTTTGGAATTTAAGTAGAATATAATTTAATTTTATGTAAAAGTGAATGATTTATGTACTCCCCTCATTCAATAATAATAGGTAATTTAATTCATGGTAAACTTCCTATTTTACCCTTATTCCATTAAACATTAAAAATAAATAAGAGGCAATTTAGAAAAAAATAGTTAATACTCATTAAAAAGCAAAATATACCTATATAATGGGACATTTCAAAATGACAATCTTGTCTATTATTGTTGGACGAAGCATCATATTATTGTGAAGAGTGATTATAATATAGGTAATTTGAAGGGAGAGTGTGAAAACTCAATATTAAATTAAAATCTCAAAGTAGTACTCCCTCCGTCCCCTAATAATATTAACACTTGTGTGGGCACAAGTTTTAAGAAAACTGCTTTATTGACTTTTTGAATCAATGAATGAATATTTTGAATTAAAGTAGATAGTGTGAGAGTGTTTTATTTCTTTTTTTGGGGTGTGAATATTATTGTGGAACATCCCAAATAGGAAAGTGTGAATATTAAGAGGGGACGGAGGGAGTAGTATTTAGATTTGAAATTCCAAATCCGGTTTCACATCCCAAATCAAACATCACGAAAGAAAGGGAAAAAAAACTATGTAGTTGGTGTCTAGGTGAATTTTTAGGCCGCAAGTGGTCTAGATCCAACCACAATTTGTAATCAAGCATCAAATCGCATACCAATTGTTTAGATTCCATCTAGATAGGTGCGCTTATTGTATAACATTGACTAATTCATCTGTAATAGATATCTTACTGACCCCAAATTTTGAGCATCTTACTTTCACGGTTCACAATAGATCATCCAGAAGCAACAGATAATAGCTCAAAAACTAAATCATGGACTAAAATACATTCACACGATGAAACCATTTAATTAAAACGCTGGATATGCAATCTTATATATCCATAAGCTTTCACAGTATTAACAACCCATCATTAAGAAAAGGTAACTGTGTTAAATTCCATGCATGAGAATAGGACACAACATAATAATAAAAAATACAATAGTGCAAACAATTAGCCTTTTGCCAATTTTGCAGGACTTATTTTTTGCCGCTCTTTTTCAGACCGGAACCTCCAAAGGACCCCTTCTGCTGGGCCTTTGCCTTAAGCTCCTTAAGTGCCTGCAAGAACATTAAAATCATATTTAAACATATAGGATAGAATGAAGATAGATCAGCTACTGTGTTGGGGGTTGGGTGAAACCTTCAAACAAAAAGTAGTTTTACCTTCTCTTCATCTTTCTTCTTTTGAATGTTAGCTTTGTCGAACTGCAAGGTTGCAATATTTGTTAAGAAATCTATACAGTAACCATAGATGTGCTCCAAAAAAGATAAAAAGGAAACCATAAATAGAATCAAAAAAGTATTTTACACCTAGACACCATAGTTCACCACACTATAGTTCTTCCTAATTTCATTCTTCTTAATATTCCAGCTGATCTTGGATTTCCAATTATTGAAATTTAGCATAATAATTATTTTTGTCTGTCTAGTTTTCAAGGGAAAGAATATGATGAGCAGCTTATGTGAATGCCTACATGGGGAGAATTCTGAGAAGCAAAGAGAGAATAAAGCGAGCAGAGAGAAAAAGAGGATCAATTCTGATTTGTGCAACATCTAACCTTCTTATTACCATCACATCCCTTTCTTAGACCTTCAACTACATAAAAATAAGAATGCTAACTTGCAAGAAATTTGCCAATTCATTCTACTTCCCATGATTTCAAACTCCTAAAATTAACTCTGCCCCAATTATGCAAACATTGATAGGAAGATTGATCTCAAGTTCTAAACAATATGCAAAGAAAATAAGTTCAATTTATCAACTCAGACAGCTAAAGGGAGAAGACAAGATCAGCCTACAACGAAGCTATAATTCAAATCTTTGATAGACCGCAGACACCCCCCCCCCCCCCCCCTCCAAACACACACACACACACAGGCACGCCGCACGCATACATACTGCAATTCCTCACAAAAGAATATAGAAGCGAACAGCAAAGCGATGTTGATTATCAAATCATAACAAAGAAATTCACCACACTACTAAAATGAAATATTACTCCCCAATTTCTGAATTTAACAAACTAATTGCCGTAAATTGATACCTCATCATACTCTTTCTTTTCAGCCTTGGGTGCCTTCAAAGGCTTTGCTTTTCCTCCTGATTCAAGATCAAAAAGCAAACGACAACTCAGAAATCAACAAATCTCAGCTTTTCTAGGGCAAAAATAAATATACTAAAACAAATATTATGATATCAATTGATCTACACAAATTTCTCCTATACTTCACGATGAGCATCTGTAATTCATGACGAGCGATTACCTTGCTTGGACATGATTAAATCTAGGGCTAGGGTTCCGCTTGATGGCAAAATTAATGTTATCAAAGGGAACAACGAGATGCCCTAACCCAGCTGCAGAGTAATTTGATGAGATTCTTGTGCAAAGCAGAGACTCGGGGTTATATATATAGGCAATGACAGCTGAATTTACGAATTTGTCCACCGCCAATATACGGAGGTTTTCCGCATTCTCATTTCTAAAAACGAATTTCCCTTCTCCCTAAAAAAAGAAAAAGAAAAAAGCAACGAGTTTTCCCATTATAAAGAATAATAATTAAAGAATTTTTTACACAACTTAGAGTTATTTTATAGACTTATAGTTGAGTCACGCGATGATGAAATATGATAAAAAAAAAGAAAAATTGATCAATCATAGGTGTGGAGTTGCATGCACTTGCTTCAAATTCCATTTCATCCTTTATAGGCTGAACACTGGAATTAAGCTCAATTGAGCTTTGTTAATGGGCTGCCATCTTGCTAACTTCCTTCTAGTGGGCCTCCAGTTTAATTAAGGGTACGGGTATTTTCACCCCCAAATTTTTGTTCGAATTTTTTTTAGAACATTTGTCATTTGTTCGAAAAAAACGATTAGAACATTATTCAATTTTAGATATTTTATGGGGGTGAATAATGTTTTAATCATTTTTTTCGAACAAATGACAAATGTTCTAAAAAAATTCTCGAACAAAAATTTGGAGGGTGAAGTACTAAATTCTGGGGGTGAAAATATTTGTACCATTTAATTAAATGAGCTGCAAAATTCTTTGGCCCAAGTAATTTTCCCTTTTTGTATTTTTTTTTTCATATTTGCCCTCAATCTTTCAATCACCTTCTCCAATATTTGAAAAGTAATTTGCTTCTAAAAATCTATTTTCCTATAAAATAAATAAACACAACACCTTTCTCAACAATTAAATACAATTAGCCACTTTTATGGTATATAATGCATGAAATTTTATAAAATTAGATAAAATCAAGTATAAAAATTTCTAGCAATTTTCACACTAATCAGAATTGGTAGGGAGTCTCATCGTATGACCTCAATTTTGAGTCTAATTTAAGGTTCAGTCTGTTCGGAATTATTAAATGATCTATTATTCATTCTAATGCTAATCCAACCAACATGATAACACAAGTTCTTTTCTTCCCAAAAAAATGTGGTTAACACAATATTAATGAACCATGTAAATAGGTATTCTTTATTTCTCATTTTTATATTCCTACATAAAAAATAACATCCATTTTCCTTGTTACACAATAAACTTCACATTTTCCATTTTTATTCGTCCCACATTATTCTTCACCCCTAAAACAAAAATAAAACTCAACTATACACTCTTACAATACCATTTTATATTTAAATAACACCCTAAAAAAACCAATCTTCAACAATTTTTCTTAATTTGTGTGCCGCCTATATGTGAAGACTATTTTAGGACAGAGATAATATAATTTAGTATACCCTGAGATGAAAAATATTAAAAAATATTCAACTCCGCACCTTTTTTTAAATGTGTCGTTTCTTATTTTAAAAATAATTTTGAGACAAAATAATACTTGTTTGCTATATTGTAAGAAGGTTCCTCACATACTTGTTTGTTACATCCATTTGTGAAAAAAAATAACAATATTTTTTAATATTATATTTTCTATACACTTCTAACCAAAATAATTTATTTTATCACTTTATTACTTTAAATATTAATAAAAAAATTTAATTCCTGCAAACAACAAAGTAACAAATAAATATAAAGGCGGAGGGAGTATTTTATTTAGCGACATAATAAAAATAATTTTAATTGGAGGGTGCAGAATCGGCCCATTTATGCTGATTAGGCTGACACTATCACTTCACTTTAGGTACAAAAGCTAATCGAATTGCATCTCTCAACACGTAAAACATCAATCTCAACTCTCGACGGTGAAAAATATTTCACATGGAAAATGAGTATTAGCTCTGTTTTACATTGGTCTTTATACATAAAAATAGGGGTGAAAATAGTTTGAACTGAGTTAGGTTTTTCGGTGAATGATTTAGGTAGGCTATTTAATTTTTAGGCTCAAATCTGATCTGTTACATGCCATAAGTTTTTTTCAAAGGTTTGATCTTCCCATTTTAATAAATACATCTGACTCAAAAACCTTTTAAGTGTCTTTTTAATCATGTTTAATGTATATAATCCCTCAATTATATTATCATTAAATTATAAGGTTAACACTTTAATTTTAAATTGAAAAATAAGAACAATTTACCAAAGGATTATCAATAATAGTATAATAACAAATCTATAAAATAATATTGTAATTTGTATTTAATAATATTCTAAATAATTATATATTTAATTTATATTTATTTTATTATACACTAGGTAATATATATTATGCATTGTATGTTATACATATACTATATATTTATTGATTTAGTTAAATATTCCGACTTGTTGGCTTAAAAGGCTTAAAAAAAGGCTCAACTCCGACTTATTTAAATAAATAGTCTTTAAAAAAGTCTGAGTTTAGCTCACTTATTAAACGAGTCGAGTTGGACTTTTAGTAGACTGAGCCGTAATCCTCTGTCAGTTAGTCTGGCCTATTTTCACTTTTATTTTTCTAGGATTTCATTTGAATATAAAATTGTATTGTGATAATATTATAATTGAATGTTATTTTCATTAGAGAAATACACACAACACTACAATCCCTAAGCCTTAAATGCACCATACAACATCAAAAATCCCATGGAGCAGTTTGATACATTTATGTGTCAAGATGTATTTTAAATGGTAAGACCCATATTCTCTCTCTCTCCCAAATCTTAGATTAATTCCACCCCCCACCCCCCAAATTCAAAAACAAACCCACCCACCCACCCCCTCACCCTTCTCTCTCACGACTCTCTCTATATCTCTCACTATCAGAAATCCTAACCCACCCCACCACGAGACCACGCTCGCCGCTGCATCACCAAGGCCGCATCTCCTGTTCGACGACGGCGCTCGTGAGGGCGAGAAGGCGGTGCCAGATTCTCCCAAAACCTCCAACCACCGTCCATGGCCGCCAGATTCTCCATCGCCACCACCGCCAGAACCACCTTCCATTTCAAGCACACAAAATTTCTCTACCCAAAGCCTAATTCACTCGCCACACCAGCTTTACCGATTTCCCCTTCTCTCCTCAATTTCGAAACGACAAAACCTAATTTGACGATTTGCCTTGTGGTGAAAGATGAGAATCTGAGCGGGGGACCGAAATTGGATTTTGAAGATTTTTCAGAGAAGGAAGCGGAGAAGAGGCGCAAGGAAGAAATATGAGAGATCTACTTACCTCGTGGCGGCGCTGTGTTGGGAGGATCTTGGGAGAGAGAGGCACCGCTGGCGAGGGGTACACGACGGCGGCGCTGGGTGGGGACGCAACGGTGGCGCTGGCGAGGGGGCGTGACGGTTCCGATTTGAGTTCGATCTGGTGGCGGCTCCGATCTAGGTTCTGATCTGGCGGCGGTTCCAATTTGGGACGGGGGATGGGCCTCTGTTTTTCGTTGAAAGGTAATTAATCTTGTGAAATTGAGTTGGGAAGTTTTCTGATGAAATTGCTCAAATTAATGTTCTGAAGTGAATTTGTTGATTATAGCTTTACCCTCAATTTTAAATTTTGAATTTATAATTGAAGATAAATGTGTTTGATTTATTGTTTGCCACTAAAACTGCAAAAAAATTCAGAGTATTAGGAATGCAGTGTATCTCTGGTTCTTTGTTGGTGGTGTGTAATTGAGGGTAAGGAGTTTTGAAGATTGATTGTGAAGTTTTGTTGATGGATTTTTCTCTTCAATTGCTCTAAATTTTTTTGTTGTTGATTTCAGGTATCAAGATATGAAAGGAATTGGAAGTTTCTGGGAGAAAACGCGAAAACGCCTTCTGTTCACAATTTACTAGCATTTGTTCATAATTTTAAAGTGTTTGTTCATAATTTTTGTGAGTCTGTTCACATTTTTTTTCGTAGTCTGTTCATAAATTTTGGGCTGTCTGTGCCTAATTTTGTATATGTAATATTTTTGGAAATTTTTAAAGTGTAATTCTCAGATTAATAATAAAGAATTGTTCTTGAATTTGAATCTGAACTTGCTAGAATTCTCAAATATTTATATTTATATTCAAAAATTATTTTATACTTGTGTTCATAAAATTTATGTTTATGTTCAAAATTAATAAATACCGGAAAATAACAAATATTACTGGTCAAATTTTTGCCTCGGGAATTGTGAAAAAAACGCCAGTCAGTCAATATCGTGTCAGATTTTGTAAGAATCTGAATTTGAACATGGGCCCATCAAATTGTATGAATGTGTAGTTTTGGTTAATGATGAGGACCACCAAATTGTAGCAAATTGTGCCATGGGATTTTTGTTGTTGCATAGTGCATTTAAGCTTATAGGATTGTAGTAAATAATAAATGCCCCTTTTCATTATAGGGTTATGAAAGAGTATTGAATAAGGACAAAAAAAAAAGTGAGAATTTATTTTGAGAAGGAGGGAGTAGTTTTTTTGTTTTTTTATTCCAACTCCAATCATTTCCCCTATCAATTTATATACAACACAACACAAATTCTACGATAAACAAGTTTGATAGTATGCAATTGATATCATTAGATGTATTTACTGATACTATTACATGCACTCGTTGATACCATAAGACTTATAAACTGACATCACGTAAATTGTCATAATACCAGTGAATGCGTCTAATGATATCAATTTCATACTATAAGCAAATTTCCAGGAAAACTACTCACGCAACATAAAGTTTCACAACTACCCTCCACACACCAAACAACGATTAGATTGCATGTAACACCTTAACAGTAATGTTTTTGGCCTGATTAATAGCTCGTTGAATCATTTTCTCAATTACTCTCGCACTCAAAATTAATTAATTGATAAATGATGGACGAGATAATGAGTGCAATGTGCTAACTCGATAAAACATATATTTTCTCAACTATATTCGAATGTTTCTTTTAGTAGTTATTTTAATTTAATTTGGTTATAAAATTAATTTAATAGTAATGTTTTTGGCTGAATATTTAGCTCGAAGAATTATTTTCTCACTTACTATCGCACTAAAATTAATTGATAGCTTGCAATGAATAAACTCATAAGCCATATAGTTTCCGAATTACATATAAATGCGTTTTGATTATTCATCCTTAAAGTCACTAAAAATAGTTTTCAAAGACTTATGTATAATTTCAAAACAATTATTAATGGCCTAGTAGGAAGCCATTGATTTTCTTAAAATATATGTATTGATCCTAAGAGGGAGGTATAATTGATAACTTTGTTTTAACTTAGTTGTGCTTCTAAGGAGACAACATCATGCTTTTGCCATGGTGTAGTTGTTAGCTCAGCTGAGAGTCATTCCCATTCTCAAATTCAACTACCAAAGTTATACATTCACTGTTTGCACACAATTATGCTTATGAGATTGAATGGATTTGGCGAAGAATTTGAGCTTTCTGGTTCTTCTATTGTGCCTTTTGATCACTCTCGAGAACCAGAATTCTGAAACCAATATAAAGAGTTTGTTTCATAACGCCGATTGCTCCTCTGCCTACTCATGTTCACTTCTCGGGGCTCCATCGGTTGAGAGAAAGCTCCAACAAAATATTTATGGTGATAATTTTATGAATGAATCGCTTAAATATGATTACTACAGAGAATCATGCCCGTTAGCCGAACAAATTATTCGATCTACTGTTCAAAATTTATTTAATGCGCAACGAGATGTAGCTCCTGCTCTGTTGAGGCTTTTCTTTCATGACTGTTTTATTGAGGTAACATTTGATAGATTTTAGGTGATGAATATTGATCTATTTTTTTCTTTTGTATTTCACCACGTGGTTGTTTTTTTTATTTTGTTTCAATCAATTTTTGCATGAGTATTTGATTCAGTGATGCAAAAATTTCTATAGGCTGCGCATAGACACTAGGAGGTCATTAGCTGACACGATTTTAGTATAATTCGCCTAGGCAGATTAGACGTTCATTATTTTATTTTTTTTCCGCCTTAAAACAACGTTGTTTAGAGAATTTCACTTAATTTGATGTAATTTATTATGTATTTTTGTTTGTCATTTAATTTTTTATCTATTTGTAGTTTATATATGGATTGATTATTATCTATTAAATTATTAATTTATATTTTTATAAATACTAAAAAAAATTAAGCCATATGTAAAAGATTATCAAATGATTTTAACCATATTAGTGAGATATATAGAGCAAAAAATTTAAAAAATTCCTGCCAACCAGGCGTCTTAGGCACTAGGTGTTCCAAATCCGCCCGACTTCTACACCCTTGATTTGATTTAATTTGCAATTGGTTGTATTTTATAGTTTATTTCATTAATTAATTTTTCAATTGAAAATGACGAATCAATGATGTTACTGGATGGAGTAGTGGTTTCATGGAAGAAATCCTCTAGATTTTAGGGATTCCATAAAACAGTTTATTATTATGCAAATCCAACTGGAAGTTTTTGAAATTAATTATGTTGTTTTAGGGATGCGATGCCTCAATTTTGTTGGATTCTGCTCCTGGAATTGATAGCGAGAAAGATTCTCCCCCTAATCAATCGCTAAAGGGGTTTGATGCAATTGACACTATCAAATCACAACTCGAAGTATCGTGCTCTGGAATTGTTTCTTGTGCCGATACTCTTGCTTTGGCAGCACGAGAAGCTGTCCTACTGGTCTCTCTCTGTCTCTATCTCTCTATGTGTGTGCGCGCGCAAAACATTCTGATGATCGTATGAATTTCAGGTTGGTGGCCCATTCTATCCTCTATTAACTGGTAGGAAGGACAGCACAAATTCTTATAAGCTTAATGCAACAAATGAGCTTCCTACTCCTGATGATGACCATTCTAAAGCAATTAATAAATTTGCATCAAGAGGATTTGATGAAAGTGAAACAGTCAGTTTACTAGGTACGTACAATGCTTACTTCACTTATTGTTCTTTTAGCTAGGATAACTTTTTTGTTACTTTGTAGCATCATGACAATCAAGGTAAATTAGCAATTTTGAAACTACAGAATTACATTCAAGACCAAAATATATAGAGAGAATCCTTGCTTCCAATTCTATATTAAAGGTTTCATTTATTGGTTTTGATTGTTAGCATTGACAACACATTTGTTGTAATTCTCAGAGTTAGTGGGGTTAGGATCCCCTACTCTGATTGATATTTCATCTTTTCAATGCGGGAATTTTTTTTTTTGTCCTATAATTTTACCTCTTTTTTAATTTAGTCTTGCTAACTTTTAAATTTTGATTTTAGTCCTGTAACTTTATTTCTTTTTTTTTATTTCCGTCCTGTAACTTACATATTTTTTTTATTTTGGTCCTACAACCTACTAAGCCTTATAGGACTAATATAAAAAAACATTAAAGTTAAAGGACTAAAATAAAAAAAGCTGTAAAGTTATGGGACTAAAATAAAAAATTGAATATCAGCAGATCAAAAATAAAAAAAGTATGTAAGTTATAGAACTAAAATCGAAATTTGAAAGTTAGTAGGACAAAAATAAAAAAGAGCTAAAGTTACAGGACGAAAAAAATCAATTTCCCAAGTCATCTGATACACGAGATGAATATAAATAGTATTTTCTGGTGTCTCATTTTCTTCAATTTAGGTGCCCATAGCACAGGAACAATTCATTGCACATTCATGTTGAACCGGCTCCATAATATCACAGGACGAAATGGACCGGACCCGTCGATAGATCCTGAATTTCTTGAAGTCCTAAGATCAAAATGCAACAACGACGACCAAAGCCCATCATCACCGTCATTACCATCATCCGACGATCCAGGAATGAGAATGGACTACGAGGGACCCGGGAATGGTTTTGGTACGGTGTACTATCGTAGTCTCTTGGAAAGAAAGGGACTGTTGTTCGTCGATCAGCAGATGACAGCTGGCACAACAACAAATACTTGGGTCGAAGCATTTGCCTCTGATGTTAACCTCTTTCACGACCACTTTGGTCTTTCAATGATCAAGCTTTCCAACCTCAAGCCTCTGACTGGACCGACGGGTCAGGTTCGTCTCAATTGTAGAAAGGTGAACTGACAAATGAATTAATTTCACACTTCTCTACAAGTTTGGGTTTTTATATGAGATGAAATTCTTTCATGGAATTTGGGCCAAAAGGTTCACGCCCAGACAAAGATCGATCCTGGGTTCGATTTTTGCTGAAAGCAACTCCACCCATTGTACACCTCTCTATAAGTTCGAACTTTTAGATGAGATGAAATTCTTTCGTCAAAACCGAATCAACTTGGCGTTTTTAATTGAAATGTGCGAACGAGAAGATGATAAGAAGTGTAAATAGCTTGTCAATTTCGTAATGTACGGCAGATAAAATTTATCTTACATGATTGGGTGTTTCATATCTTATGATGTTTATGATCTTAAATCATTTTAAATATTTATGTTCGATTCTTGCTCTATTTATTCATTAATAAACGCAAGGGGTACTATAATCGTGGAATCATCCTTTAAGTTCAAATCATATTATATATGTTATGTAAATAGTTGAGTTTAGGATGAGAGATCTAACATGTTTTTCCCTATATTTCTTTAAAGGAGTAATTATTTGTTGATACAATTTTTTAAGTGTTCTTAGTTTAAAATACTACCAATTTTTCTTATTACCTTTTGCTTCAATTTGAGTGAGGGTTTTACTTCTTTGACCTTTTAGTATGTTTTATTTGGTAACGGTTTTGTAACTGATCCATAATTATTAGGGGGTATTTTTAGTGAATGAATCTTCGTATTAATTATTTTCATGTGGAGTTAATGTAGGAAAGTTAGTGTAATAGTTATATGGTATTTTTGGGGTGAATAATGTCACTTTTTATACCATTCTTAATGGATAGTTGTTGAATTAATCCAAGGTTGGATGCATTTTTTATTTGTGTACATTAGTTGTTTTCTAGTGTGTAATAGTTTTTATGTGATTGCACATTTTATATACTATTCTGAGGTTTATGAATATTAAATCTTTGGACATGTGCATTTTCTTTTTTAACGTGGACAGTTTTATGTGCAGTATCTTCTTATAAAAAATTGCACATTACAATGTTACATATAAATAAAAAGATACGTATATTCACATATGCATTACTCCTACTTTCTACAGTTGTCCAAGTGTGTTTTTTTTTTTTTTCCAAAATGTACTCTATTCCAATTACGAAGTTTGCACTTGGGTAATTATGATTTGCCAAATTAAACAATGTTGTACATGTGCAATGTTGCAGTCATTAAAAACGTACATTCTAGTTATTTTAATTATTGATGATAATGTGGAATGTTCATTCTACGTGCGCATCATTCATAATTCCAATTCATTACTCGTAGTTGTACATGTGCAGTGCTTCACATATTAAAAATGTACATCCACATTTGCAACGTTTGACACATTAAAATGTTATGAAAAATAAAAATTCCAATTTTTATAACACACTATTTTAATGTAGAATTCCGATTGGTTTTGTTCATTAACACAATTTTTTTATATTACCAATTCAAATGTGCATCAATCACCACATATACTTGAATAGGGTAAAAATTAGACATAGTAATAATGGACATGTTCATTCTTATGCGTGAGATAAAGTTTTGTAATTATATGAATTTGAAACTACAGTTACCCCTTTCTAAATTGTGACTGCGTCTTTCACTCCTTTTCTGTATGGAAGGTATTGACTTCCTTTTTGGTGAATTTTTTTTAAGGCCTACTTTGGTCAAATTGATAGTCATTTTGTAGGTAATGCTAATACAAATATTTTGTGAGAGTTTTTAGATAGTATTACTTATGGATTGTATTTTATAGTAACTCCCCCATTTTTAAATACTGATAACAAATAGGAAGACGTGATAATATTCCATAAAAACGAAATATATGTTGAATAAGGAACCAAACAACCATTAGGATTAATCCATGAACTTGCATACTAATAATCACTAACTATCAAGAATCTCTTACACTCTCAAAAGAGTTTTCTTAAAATCAAGATTTACATCTTGACCATCCATATACACAGAATAAATTCACCAATTCCGCAATTAATGAGTTTGGGGTACATGTGTACACTCCATTTCCAATTAAATTTCACATGTAATTACACTTTTCTATAAAAATGTTAAAAATTGGGTTTAAAAGAATTTTATTTGAAAATAAAATGATGTTGTGAGGAAGTGTTATTTTCATTTTAAAAATGTGAAGATTATTGTGGAATGAACGAAAAAAAAATGTAGAATTTATGGTAGAACCGTGAAAATATGAGTTATAATAGTGCCGCCCTTAATTATGTTATTTAACTAACCTTTACCTTATTTCAAGAAACACCGAAACTTGTTTGAATCTAAGAAGCTTATTTCTTAAGTCGATTTTTTTTTTTTTTGCAAAAAGTAAGTCCAAAGGAGTCCATATTTTTCTAACTATTAAGTGGAAATTTGTCAAATCTATTAATTGTAGCTATGTTTAAAATGCCTCATATGTATACAAGCAAATGTTGAATGCCTCTGGGTCTTAAATGCAGAGTTGTTCAGCGTCTCGCTGTATTTATAGTGTTTTTATTTTTATTTTTGGTTATTTCAGGCCCTGTCTGTTTAGGGAATGAGTAGGTCTTGTATGAGACCGTCTCATGGCATGAGACAATGAGAATGAGTGTAACTTGGGCATTGGCTCATTAACACTTTGGTAGGGGTAGGTGTTGATTTGTGTGGTCTCATGCCATGAGACGGTCTCATACAAGTTTTTGCCTTAGGGAATATATGTACTATTTTTTTTTTTTTGATCGGTAAATGTTAGTTGTTAGTAGTTAGATTAGTTCACCAAGTCTCCATACACTCCCAGAAATCTCCAAGCCTACCTTATAACTCCCATAATTCGTTCCCAAAGGGAATCGAACCCGGGCCACTCACTAGTATGTTAGGGAATATATATACTATTAATTGTTAATATGTATTCTATATAAACTAGAATAGCCCCCTCTCTCTTACCATAATAATATTACTCTCACTCCTATATGTAAATGGTGGCTAACTCAATATTAGTGAATCATATAAATTATGTATGTGTATTAATGTTTATAGTTTTTTTTTCATTTGTTATAACAATCACCGTATATAGGCAAAATATTATATGAAAATAGTTCATAATAAATTTATTATGAAATAGTTTTAAAGTATCATTAACCTCATAAGAAGTATCATTAATCTGAGTCAGTGGTATTATATTATAATTGTTGTAATATTTCTGATGAGATTAATGATACGCCTGATCAAATATTCAATATTTTAAAATAATTTTATGATAAGCTTATCATAAACTATTTTCATATAAAATGTAACAATAGAAAGACGTAAGTCGGTGCTTACACTTTTTCAATCGACTAAACTAGACTTACCTTAACATTCTTCTTCCGATGCCACAAACCATGAGACTTAATTGTTAGAAACATCATAGCCATTGTTGTTTATAGTTAATTATATTAATTGTGAAATGCACTGCATGAATATTGCCCTTGCATTCGATTGTTGCCTTTGGTTTTTGTTTTTATATAAATTGTTCATTTATTATTATTGGGACGACTCTTACCAACACAGTCTGAAATATATATATATATACTAGTGTTAGACCCGCGAATTTCGCGAGATTGTAAATAAAATTATTTATAGAATAAAAGAATTATATGAATTTTTTTTTTTTTTGATGTTTTAATATATTTACAAACAAAGAAATATTTAGTTTAATTGAAATTTAAATACTTAATCATGTAATTGTGTATTATTTGCTTCAATATTATATAAATTATAAAATACGAATAAAGCTTCAATATTTATCTTTGCTTAAAAAATAATAATACTAATTAGAATTTTTGGAAAATTTCTCTATATACAACTTTCATTGTGTATTTGAAAATCAAGAAACTAATTTAATATATGTATCAAGAATCTCACGTCTTAAAAATAAGTTAACCACTCATTAAAGAGGTACATTTTAAACTCTTAGTTGTAAAACATTAGTTTTCAATGTTAATAACTATAGGTTGAAAATCATGGGCTAAAATTCCACATGTCATTTGATTTGTAGACCACCACGTACTCATACTCTCATAGGAATAATTAAGTACACCTTTCAAAAGAGTTATCTATCATAAATCTATCCAATCAACTTTCATTATACTGGATGCACTAAATTATAATTAAGAAAAAAATATATATTTGATTAAAAAATCTTAGAACATAAAAAGTTCATATGACTATCTATAATAATTTGAGCATTCAACACTAAAATATTTGCAACAAAAAGCTACCACTACTATGACAGCAAGTACTCATATTTTACATTTTTCCTAAACCATTACTTTGTCAAAAGAAGAATATAATGTTTAATTACAAAATAAAAAATTTAACTATGATAAATTGTTATTACATGGGTCTTTCTATAAAGTCTTATTGAAACATGGAGATAGAAAATATTATAATATATAAGCCTCATTATAAGTTGAAATTCATCTGAATGAAAAATATTTAAATACAAAGGTATATCTTCATTATATACAAAGAATCCTCAATAAATGTATTTTTTTCTAATTTGGTGTAAATAGCGTCAAACACAATTATTGAATGAGATTATTATATATGCTAAAGTTTTTTTTTCTACTAATTGCTACTAATGTTCAGTAAGTGAAAATATTTTTTCTAAATACATTCAACAATGTCAAATAAAATAAAAATAAATCATATAGTAAGAATATTGAGAATCTAACTCAACATATGTATTTATGACTTCATATGAGGCCTCAAACATTAGAAAAAAGTTTAAATATTTTATTTTATATTTATCATATCAAGACTTTGGCCACGTCTTAAAAATAAGTCAACAAAAAATTAAATATATAAATTATAAACTCTTAATTGTAAAATATTAGTTTTCAATGATAATAAATATAGGTTAAAAATTATGATGTAAAATTTCATATGACATTTGGTTTGTAGACCACCAAATACACATAAGATTGAGCATATCTTTTAAAGAGTTATATATCGTGACTCTATTGCACTTAACTCTATTATATTGGATCCATTGTATTAATAAGACACTAAATAAAAATAATTAATTTAAAAAACTTAGAACATAAGAATTAAGTAAAGTACATTTTTTTAATCTTTTAACTTTGGTTAATTTGAGTTTTCGTCCTGTTAACTTTTAACTTTCAAATTTTGTCCTACAACTTACAAAATTTATGTTTATTGTCCTATTACCTTCTATACCACGCAACTTTTTCAGTAAATCTGGCATGACATTTTGAATTCATCCAATAAATATGCTTGCATGTAATGATTAATTATGCATTGTCATTCGAACCAATCTATACATGATTACTTATTCATTGTCGAGCAGGTGCAATTTCATTTTTTGAACAATAATCTATTTTATTGTTGGTTCAAATTGCAACCAAACATTAAATTGAGATTTTGTTTGCAAAGATTCAAAAGTTTAAATTAGATTGCAATTTGTAAAAAAGTTGTGATTTTATTTGCAATTAACCCTTTATTTTAATGCATTATATCAATAATTTTATCACATCTTAAAAATAAGTCAACCACAAATGAAATATATAATTATAAACTCTTAATTGTAAAATATTTGTTTTCCATGATAATAAATATAAGTTGAAATCATTATATAATATTTCAAATGACATTTCATATATAGACCACCAAATACTCATAAGATTGAGTATATTTTTTAAAAGAGCATGTCATAAGTCTATTGCACCTAACTTTATTTTATTTGATGCATTGTATTAATAATATATAGTAATTAATTAAGAAAAACTTAGAACATAAGAATTAGGGAAAATACACATTTTATCTTTTAACTTTGGCTGACTTTGGTTTTCGTCCAATTAAATTAGAACTTTTGAATTTCGTTTTATAACTTACAAATTTTTTATTTTTTGTCCTATTACTTGCTAGACCAGGCAACTCTTTCAATAAATTTGATATCGCATTTTGAATTTCAACCTATAAATCACAAAAAATTGGTGTTACGTTGTTGATGTTGTTGGTAGTGAAGTATTCACTATTTACTTTGAAACAACATGAATTTGCCCTTTCTTCTCATTAACCAATACTGTTGACAGGCATTTTCGTATGGATGAATATATGTGGCTATTTGGATTATGCCCCCCAAACAATAAATGTAAAACGAACACGAACGATGGGGGAAGAACTTTCGTTCTTCCCTCGAATGAGAGCTCTTTGCATATATGAGAAATGAGAGAAAAGTGAAATCCTTTACAATGAGGGGGTGACCCCCTATTTATAGAGGTTCACCCCCAAAGGCCCAAAAGTGGCCCTAAATTCGTCTCAACCCTTTATTTCAGGGATTTATTACAATTATTAATATAAAGATCAACAGTAGACCTATAATACATTAAATACTCTTTTCTGATGTAGACTCTCGATCTTGTCGGGTCAGTGTATCTTTAGGAATCTGACCTTCTGTCAGGCGAGGATATTTCCTGCTGTAACAATTGCCCCCAAGATTGGGCTCTGATTGCGACCAGAGTTCGATCTTGATCTGTGCTTCAAATAGGTTTTGCCCCCGAGCCTGAAAACAGGATAGCTCGGATGCCCCGGAGGAATCTTCGACGACAGAGTCCTTGATGGGCGAATCTTTCAAGTCATCTTCGTATTGTCAAACTTTTGAAACTGGATAGGTTAGGTGGGGTACGATCTTCAGTCGTGCCCCCGAGTCGAGAACCGTGACGTTCAATTAATAAAGAGTTCTTGTCGCTGGCCGACATTGATTTTAGTAATAGGACGGTAAGGACCGCGATAATAAATTAATGAAGTGCTTAGGCCGCTTGCGGGTAGCGACTTCACGGACAACAGATTGACTTAATAATCAATTAAAAGATAAATTAACAGATTAAGGAGTGAAGTGCTTTAGCCGATTGACGGGCAGCGACTTCACGATGATGGGATTGAATTAACAACCGCTTAAAAGATTAATCAACAGATTAATGAGTGAAGTGCTTTAGCCGATTGACGGGCAGCGACTTCACGAAGATGGGATTGAGTTAACAACCGCTTAAAAGATTAACCAACAGGTTAATGAGTGAAGTGCTTTAGCCGATTGACGGGCAGCGACTTCACGATGATGGGATTGAATTAACAACCGCTTAAAAGATTAACCAACAGGTTAATGAGTGAAGTGCTTTAGCCGATTGACGGGCAGCGACTTCACGATGATGGGATTGAGTTAACAACCGCTTAAAAGATTAATCAAAACGTCTAGGACGCGATATATTACGGCCACAAGTGGGCGAAAGCGACGCGGGTCAGTCGATGCCGGTGAAGGCGGACTGGTCGATGCCGTTAACATGGATAAACCAAAGCAGAGAATAGATTAGTTAACGCTGGTGAAGACGAACTAAACAACACCTCGCCCATTAAGGCGGAAAGTCAACGCTTAAAATGCGGACTGGATCCACGCCGAGAGGCGGATTAGTTGACGCCGGTGAAGGCGAACTTATCAAGGCCGAGTGACGGATCGTCTTGAGAGGCAGATTAGTTGACGCCGGTGAAGGCGAACTAATCAATATGTCAACGCATAAAAGGCGGACTAATCAACGCCGAGAAGGTGGATTAACTCGAGAAAGAGATTAGTTGACGCCGGTGAAGGCGAACTAATCAATACGTCTACGCCTGAAAGACGGACTAATCAACGTCGAGGAGACGGATTGCTTCGCCACTCTAGGCGGATTAACTCGAGTAGATTAGTTGACGCCTGTGAAGGCGAACTAATCAATACGTCTACGCCTGAAAGGCGGACTAATCAACGTCGAGGAGACGGATTACTTCGCCACTCCAGGCGGATTGTCGACGCCTAAAAGGCGGATTAACTCGAGTAGATTAGTTGACGCCTGTGAAGGTGAACTAATCAATACGTCTACGCCTGAAAGGCGGACTAATCAACGTCGAGGAGACGGATTACTTCGCCATTCCAGGCAGTTTGTCGACGCCTAAAAGGCGGATTAACTCGAGTAGATTAGTTGACGCCTGTGAAGGCGAACTAATCAATACGTCTACGCCTGAAAGGCGGACTAATCAACGTCGAGGAGACGGATTACTTCGCCACTCCAGGCGGATTACCTCGCCACTCCAGGCGGACCGTCAACGCCTAACAGACGGACTAATCAACGCCTAAAAGACGGATTACTTCGCCACTCCAGGCGGATTACCTCGCCACTCCAGGCGGACCGTCAACGCCTAAAAGGCGGATTACTTCACCACTCCAGGCGGATTACCTCGCCACTCCAGGCGTACCGTCAATGCCTAACAGGCGGACTAATCAACGCCTAAAAGGTGGATTACTTCGCCACTCCAGGCGGATTACCTCGCCACTCCAGGCGGACCGTCAACGCCTAACGGGCGGACTAATCAACGCCTAAAAGGCGGATTACTTCGCCACTCCAGGCGGATTACCTCGCCACTCCAGGCGGACCGTCAACGCCTAACAGGCGGACTAATCAATGCCTAAAAGGTGGATTACTTCGCCACTCCAGGTGGATTGTCGACGCCTAACATGCGGACTAATCAACGCCTAAAAGGCGGATTACTTCGCCACTCCAGGCGGACTGTCGATGCCTAAAAGACGGATACACTCGAGTGGATTAGTTGACGCCTGTGAAGGCGAACTAATCAATACGTCAACGCCTGAAACGGCGGACTAATCGACATCGAGAAGACGGATTACTTCGCCAATTTAGGCGGAATGTCGACGCCTAAAAGGCGGATAAACTCGAGTAGACTAGTTGACGCCTGTGAAGGCGAACTAATCAATACGTCTACGCCTGAAAGACGTACTAATCAACGTCGAGGAGACGGATTGCTTCGCCACTCTAGGCGGATTAACTCGAGTAGATTAGTTGACGCCTGTGAAGGCGAACTAATCAATACGTCTACGCCTGAAGGGCGGACTAATCAACGTCGAGGAGACGGATTACTTCGCCACTCTAGGCGGATTGTCGACGCCTAAAAGGCGGATTAACTCGAGTAGATTAGTTGACGCCTGTGAAGGCGAACTAATCAATACGTCTACGCCTGAAAGGCGGACTAATCAACGTCGAGGAGACGGATTACTTCGCCACTCCAGGCGGTTTGTCGACGCCTAAAAGGCGGATTAACTCGAGTAGATTAGTTGACGCCTGTGAAGGCGAACTAATCAATACGTCTACGCCTGAAAGACGGACTAATCAACGTCGAGGAGACGGATTACTTCGCCACTCCAGGCGGATTACCTCGCCACTCCAGGCGGACCGTCAACGCCTAACAGACGGACTAATCAACGCCTAAAAGACGGATTACTTCGCCACTCCAGGCGGATTACCTCGCCACTCCAGGCGGACCGTCAACGCCTAACAGGCGGACTAATCAACTCCTAAAAGGCGGATTACTTCACCACTCCAGGCGGATTACCTCACCACTCCAGGCGGACCGTCAACGCCTAACAGGCGGACTAATCAACGCCTAAAATGTGGATTACTTCGCCACTCCAGGCGGATTGTCGACGCCTAACATGCGGACTAATCAACGCCTAAAAGACGGATTACTTCGCCACTCCAGGTGGACTGTAGACGCCTAAAAGGCGGATACACTCGAGTGGATTAGTTGACGCCTGTGAAGGCGAACTAATCAATACGTCAACGCCTGAAATGGCGGACTAATCGACGTCGAGAAGACGGATTACTTCGTCAATTTAGGCAGAATGTCGACGCCTAAAAGGTGGATAAACTCGAGTAGATTAGTTGACGCCTGTGAAGGCGAACTAATCAATACGTCTACGCCTGATAGACGGACTAATCAACGTTGAGGAGACGGATTACTTCGCCACTCCAGGCGGATTACCTCGCCACTCCAGGCGGACCGTCAACGCCTAACAGGCGGACTAATCAACGCCTAAAAGGCGGATTACTTCGCCACTCCAGGCGGATTACCTTGCCACTCCAGGCGGACCGTCAACGCCTAACAGGCGGACTAATCAACGCCTAAAAGGCGGATTACTTCGCCACTCCAGGCGGATTACCTCGCCACTCCAGGCGGACCGTCAACGCCTAACAGGCGGACTAATCAACGCCTAAAAGGTGGATTACTTCGCCACTCCAGGCGGATTGTCGACGCCTAACATGCGGACTAATCAACGCCTAAAAGGCGGATTACTTCGCCACTCCAGGCGGACTGTCGATGCCTAAAAGGCGGATACACTCGAGTGGATTAGTTGACGCCTGTGAAGGCGAACTAATCAATACGTCAACGCCTGAAACGGCGGACTAATCGACGTCGAGAAGACGGATTACTTCGCCAATTTAGGCGGAATGTCGACGCCTAAAAGGCGGATAAACTCGAGTACATTAGTTGACGCCTGTGAAGGTGAACTAATCAATACGTCTACGCCTGAAAGACGGACTAATCAACGTCGAGGAGACGGATTGCTTCACCACTCTAGGCGGATTAACTCGAGTAGATTAGTTGACGCCTGTGAAGGCGAACTAATCAATACGTCTACACCTGAAAGGCGGACTAATCAACGTCGAGGAGACGGATTACTTCGCCACTCCAGGCGGATTGTCGACGCCTAAAAGGCGGATTAACTCGAGTAGATTAGTTGACGCCTATGAAGGCGAACTAATCAATACGTCTACGCCTGAAAGGCGGACTAATCAACGTCGAGGAGACGGATTACTTCGCCACTCCAGGCGGTTTGTCGACGCCTAAAAGGCGGATTAACTCGAGTAGATTAGTTGACGCCTGTGAAGGCGAACTAATCAATACGTCTACGCCTGAAAGGCGGACTAATCAACGTCGAGGAGACGGATTACTTCGCCACTCCAGGCGGATTACCTCGCCACTCTAGACGGACCGTCAACGCCTAACAGGCGGACTAATCAACGCCTAAAAGGCGGATTACTTCGCTACTCCAGGCGGATTACCTCGCCACTCCAGGCGGACCGTCAACACATAACAGGCGGACTAATCAACGCCTAAAAGGCGGATTACTTCGCCACTCCAGGCGGATTACCTCGCCACTCCAGGCGGACCGTCAACGCCTAACAGGCGGACTAATCAATGCCTAAAAGACGGATTACTTCACCACTCCAGGTGGATTGTCGACGCCTAACATGCGGACTAATCAATGCCTAAAAGGCGGATTACTTCGCCACTCCAGGCGGACTGTCGACGCCTAAAAGGCGGATACACTCGAGTGGATTAGTTGACGCCTGTGAAGGCGAACTAATCAATACGTCAACGCCTGAAACGGCGGACTAATCGACGTCGAGAAGACGGATTACTTCGCCAATTTAGGCGGAATGTCGACGCCTAAAAGACGAATAAACTCAAGTAGATTAGTTGACGCCTGTGAAGGCGAACTAATCAATACGTCTACGCCTGAAAGACGGACTAATCAACGTTGAGGAGACGGATTACTTCGCCACTCCAGGCGGATTACCTCGCCACTCCAGGCGGACCGTCAACGCTTAACAGGCGGACTAATAAACGCCTAAAAGGCGGATTACTTCGCCACTCCAGGCGGATTACCTCGCCACTCCAGGCGGACCGTTAACGCCTAACAGGCGGACTAATCAACGCCTAAAAGGCGGATTACTTTGCCACTCCAGGCGAATTACCTCGCCACTCCAGGCGGACCGTCAACGCCTAACAGGCGGACTAATCAACGCCTAAAAGGAGAAATTACTTCGCCACTCCAGGCGGATTGTCGACGCCTAACATGCGGACTAATCAACGCCTAAAAGGCGGATTACTTCGCCACTCCAGGCGGACTGTCGACGCCTAAAAGGCGGATACATTCGAGTGGATTAGTTGACGCCTGTGAAGGCGAACTAATCAATACGTCGACGCCTGAAACGGCGGACTAATCGACGTCGAGAAGACGGATTACTTCGCCAATTTAGGCGGAATGTCGACGCCTAAAAGGCGGATAAACTCGAGTAGATTAGTTGACGCCTGTGAAGGCGAACTAATCAATACGTCTACGCCTGAAAGACGGACTAATCAACGTCGAGGAGACGGATTACTTCGCCACTCCAGGCGGATTACCTCGCCACTCCAGGTGGACCGTCAACGCCTAACAGGCGGACTAATCGACGTCGAGAAGACGGATTACTTCGCCAATTTAGGCGGAATATCGACGCCTAAAAGGCGGATAAACTCGAGTGGATTAGTTGACGCCTGTGAAGGCGAACTAATCAATACGTCAATGCCTGAAACGGCGGACTAATCGACGTCGGGAAGACGGATTACTTCGCCAATTTAGGCGGAATGTCGACGCCTAAAAGACGGATAAACTCGAGTGGATTAGTTGACGCCTGTGAAGGCGAACTAATCAATACGTCAACGCCTGAAACGGCGGACTAATCGACGTCGAGAAGACGGATTACTTCGCCAATCTAGGCGGAATGTCGACGCCTAAAAGGCGGATAAATGTTTATAGTCGAAAGGTGTGACCATGTTTTAAATATTGAGTTATTTATTCGGTGAGCAACCTCAGTAATTTTTTCGAAATTATATTCGAAGTTTCAAATAACTGACTCTATTTAATTAATACTCAGTGTTAAACAATTTATTTTTGATATCGCAAAATAAGCTTAGGATATGTATATCCATGCCCCCGCTTTTAATATATATAAAAACTTACGAGTTAAGATATATATTAAAAGGAAGTGTCAAATGAAAATTGTATTTCAAAAAATTTCCCCGGCTCTGAATTTTCGAAATATGAATATATGCCCCCGCTTTTAATTTATATGAAAATTTGTGAGTTATGATATATATTAAAAGGAAATTATTGAAATAAACCTGATTCGAGTGGGCAAAGGACTGCCCGTAGATTTTTCGTTGATGACGAGGCTCCGGATGCTCGTCCCGGAAGTTGTTACTTTTTTTTTTTTTTTAGCAGCTGTACTATCTCTACTAGGCCCACTAAATCCACACTACCGTGGCCTATATACAACTTGAGGTAAAATAAAAATAGCCCAATCAATTAATAATATAGGCCCAATATCTATGAACCAATATTTACCTTGGCCCAAAACATGAAATAAATTAGGCCCCAAGATCTAAAAGTTGCTCGGCCCAACAGATAGATAACAGCCTTGGCCCAAGTTCTAAATTGGGATTCCACTATACCTGCGATGACTCGGTCAGGCTGCGACTTGCGAAGATTTTTCGCGGAGGCGGTCGGGGAAGGGGGTTGAGCCCGCTCGAAACGGCGATGCGGGGAGACCTGGCCACGGCTGGCGGCGGTTAAGCTGGTAGGCCGCGGCCGCTCCTCGGTGGCGGATAGGCTGGGCCGCGGGGAGGCAGCGAGGCGGCGGATCTGGAAGAAGTCGACGCGGGTGGAATCGAGGCGGCGTGGGCTGGCGAGCCCGGAGGCCGGCGGGAAGGACCGGCCGCTCCCCGTGGCAGGGAGGCTGTCCGCTGGCCACGATGTGCGACGGGGAGGCGAGCCGCTGTGATTGAGGCGATGTGCAACGGGGAGGCTATGTGCGATTGAGGCCGCTCCTCGGCGGCGGGGAGTCAGCCAGGCGGGCCGCGGTGAGGTTGCAGGCCGCGGGGAGGCCGCGATGGGCAACGACGGTGCGGTGAGGACTAGGCCGCGTGGCGTCGGCACGGGAAGGCGACGGGGTCGCAGGGTCCTGCGGCTGCGTGGGGGCGACGCGGGGAGGAGCCCGCGCTGGGCGGTCATGCGGTCAGCGTGTGGTTGTGCGTGCGGGCAGCCTGGTCGGGGTGGTCTAGCAGGCGGCCACGGATGGTAGGCCGTTGGGCGGCGCGAGTAGGATGACCGGACAGCGCGAGGAAGCCGCAAAGGCGGTGATTGCGGGCGATGGCGACGGCGTCGACGTGCGAGTAGCGGGTATTGCTACCCGGAGGCTGAAGGCGACTTCGGTGGCGCACTTATCGAGGTTTGCAGGGACTTTTGACTTTTCAACGAACGTTGGAAAGCGTGCCAAAGGCATACTGATAAAGCTGTGGAAAAGCTTGCACCCCAACCAAGGCAAACTAAGGGGTTCGAAGCAGAAAAACGGTTTTTACTTGGAAAAAATATAGAGATTTCGCCTGAAAGAAGCGGAACAATGGCGGCGACGGTGCAGTGGTTGGGCCCGGGCCGCGGCTGTGCCGGCACGACACCCTGTTGCGACAGAACGGAGAGGGACGGCGGCGAGATCGGCATCGGAGCTCCGCCGCGACTGGACACGGGAGCTCCGAATACATTTCTTCTTCTTTTTGTTAGCTCAGTGAGCTTTCTTCCTTTGTAGGTAGAATGAGATTAGTTGATGGATTCTTGGCTTGAAGCCTTCTGGTAACATTGTAATGAAACTGAGATTCTTGAAATTTTTCTTTTTCTTCTTGCTTGCTGCGTGCCTTCCTCCTATACCCAGAAAATGGGTTTGCTGAACTTATTGGTTGAACTAGATTTTTTGCTTGATTTTTTGTTTGTATGAATCGAAAAGGCTCGTGGGGTGAGGAATTTGATTTTTGATTTTTGAGGGAAGATCTTCGTGTTCCTCTCTCGAGATGAACACGAATCGACCCTCCTTCTAGCGCCAAATTGTTGACAGGCATTTTCGTATGGATGAATATATGTGGCTATTTGGATTATGCCCCCAAAACAATAAATATAAAACGAACACGAACGATGGGGGAAGAACTTTCGTTCTTCCCTCGAATGAGAGCTCTTTGCATATATGAGAAATGAGAGAAAAGTGAAATCCTTTACAATGAGGGGGTGACCCCCTATTTATAGAGGTTCACCCCCAAAGGCCCAAAAGTGGCCCTAAATTCGTCTCAACCCTTTATTTCAGGGATTTATTACAATTATTAATATAAAGATCAACAGTAGACCTATAATACATTAAATACTCTTTTCTGATGTAGACTCTCGATCTTGTCGGGTCAGTGTATCTTTAGGAATCTGACCTTCTGTCAGGCGAGGATATTTCCTGCTGTAACAAATACTTTATGATCAAATGTTGTCCTAGATGTTTTAACATGCAGGTTGAAGATCTAGAAGGATCTACAAGGTTCTGGAATTATCGATGTTGCAGTGAATGTTGCTTAACATTGGTAGCAACATGAGCAGTTACGGGTTCTAGAAGGATCTACAAGGATCTACAAGGGACTACACGTTCCAGACTTATCCAGGACGTTTTAGAACTATCTAGATCAGGCGGTTACATCAAGAAGCATGAGGAATAAAGGATGAGACGTGGGACAACATGAAAGATCATGAAGGCGGTTACAAAGAGAAGTTATTTTGGATTGAAGACTTCTTCCTATAAATAGAGGCCGAATCTTTCAGTACCAAGTGTGGAGTAAATGAGTACACCTACTCTAGTGTTGATCCTGAGTTTAAAGGTGATAGGGCAGTTATTCCAACGTTTATGTTATGCCTTGAAATAGAGTTTTTCACGCATAGCTTATGATCGAACTTATATCCATAGATAGTGAGATCATCGATATAGAGTGAGATCAATTTTGACGGTGTATTATGTTATACACTTAGCCAATTTAGATTTGATAGGTGATATCGAGTCTTGTTTCCGTTGTGAACGATTTTACTCTTCACACAATTTTTGTATCACTAATCTTTTTATAGTGAACCTTTCGCCATGAGGCTAGCACAAGCTATTTATGATAGTTTGTGTTAAAAAGTATTCCCATTCGCAATTGTGTGTTTAAGTCTTCCGCTGTACACGTTTTATATTCTGATTTACCAGATTGTTGTAGTGTTTGCTTTAACATCCGTTACAACATCCGCACTTTATAACACACGCACACTTTCAATTGGTATCAGAGCAATCTGATATCATACTACCTGCACTTTCAATATGCGGTTCCAGCAACAGAATGCTGGAAACATACCTAGCAACATTCCAGCTCCCACAACCTATTCTCTGAATATCTCACCCGAGTTTATTCAAACTCAACTTAAGCACTTGCAGGACTCAATTGATGAACTTCAATTCCTGAAGAACTACTGGGAGAACCTCCTTTCTGCCACAACAGGGGGAGTACCAGTTGCTGTTGCTGCTGCTGCCAGGGGAGTTGAAATTCATGAGGTAAATGCTGATGAGCCTGTTGCTGAGGAAGGTGGTGCAACTGGACCTGATGAGACTGAAGGAAATACAGATGCTGCTGCAGATGTTGTTGCAAACTTTGCAACATTTGATATCCAGGAGGAAGCTGAACTGTATGGTGATCTGCCTGACATCTCTGCTAAAGTTTGAAGTTATCTTAGAGACTGGAGGAAGCACAATTTATGGGGGAGCTTAGTGTAAGATGCTTGAAGCTGCAACTGTATATTTTATACAGTGATATCAAGTTCCTTTTTTGTGATTGCCTCTAAGTACCCTTGGTTGATTTATGTTTTTATTTATTGTTGCTATAATAGGATGTTTTTAATTTTTGAAAGATAATATTATATTAGTTGTTAGGTTATTATATTAGAATTGTTAGGATTGATTTCAGTTAATTTTTGAAGTTGTAATTTGAATGGGTAAACATTATGTAACTCATTCTGTTGATTTTGATGAGCATATATGATGATGTTCATTCTGTTTTGGTGAAATTAACTTAGTGTTATTTCATCTTGTTTTTGGTGGTTCAACTTACAGTTGATCATCTTGTTTTTTGGTTGTTTTGCTACACAAGGGTGAAAAGATAAGTGTACAATACGATGTTGATCTCTATTGTACATACATCACTGACTTATATATTGAACAAATATATACATCAGGTGTGTTGTAGCAGAAAGGTCAAATTGGGGGAGATTGTTGATGTTGTTGGTAGTGAAGTATTCACTATTTACTTTGAAACAACATGAATTTGCCCTTTCTTCTCATTAACCAATACTTTATGATCAAATGTTGTCCTAGATGTTTTAACATGCAGGTTGAAGATCTAGAAGGATCTACAAGGTTCTGGAATTATCGATGTTGCAGTGAATGTTGCTTAACATTGGTAGCAACATGAGCAGTTACGGGTTCTAGAAGGATCTACAAGGATCTACAAGGGACTACACGTTCCAGACTTATCCAGGACGTTTTAGAACTATCTAGATCAGGCGGTTGCATCAAGAAGCATGAGGAATAAAGGATGAGACGTGGGACAACATGAAAGATCATGAAGGCGGTTACAAAGAGAAGTTATTTTGGATTGAAGACTTCTGCCTATAAATAGAGGCCGAATCTTTCAGTACCAAGTGTGGAGTAAACGAGTACACCTACTCTAGTGTTGATCCTGAGTTTAAAGGTGATAGGGCAGTTATTCCAACGTTTATGTTATGCCTTGAAATAGAGTTTTTCACGCATAGCTTGTGATCGAACTTATATCCATAGATAGTGAGATCATCGATATAGAGTGAGATCAATTTTGACGGTGTATTATGTTATACACTTAGCCAATTTAGATTTGATAGGTGATATCGAGTCTTGTTTCCGTTGTGAACGATTTTACTCTTCACACAATTTTTGTATCACTAATCTTTTTATAGTGAACCTTTCGCCATGAGGCTAGCACAAGCTATTTATGATAGTTTGTGTTAAAAAGTATTCCCATTCGCAATTGTGTGTTTAAGTCTTCCGCTGTACACGTTTTATATTCTGATTTACCAGATTGTTGTAGTGTTTGCTTTAACATCCGTTACAACATCCGCACTTTATAACACACGCACACTTTCAATTGGTATCAGAGCAATCTGATATCATACCACTTGGACTTTCATACGTGATATTTATCATAAGAGTTACATTGTGTAGCAGGTAACAGGGTAAAAAAAAAATTGTAAGTTATAAAACGAAATTCAAAATTCCAAAGTTAACATGAAAACCAAAGTTAAAGGACAAAAAAAGTGTGATTTTTCTAAGAATTATATACAACTATCTCTAATAGTTAAGATATTTCACCACTAAAATATTGACAAATATAAATGTACCACTACAATGAAAGCACTGGAGTTCGTCTTTAAAAATGCTCACATTACAACTTTTTTCTAAATCACTATTTTGTCATGTAGTGAATAGAAAATGTAATTACCAAATAACAACTTAAATTATGAAAGTCCATGCCTATATTCTTGCATGAGTTTTATTTTTATTTTTATATAGCGTCTTATTACGGAGGTGGAAAATATTGGAACAAATAAGCACCATTAAAAATTGAATTTCATTTGATTGAAAAATATCTAAATACAGATATTTATCATCTTATACACGGAGAAGCTTAAATAAGATTAACTTATATATTGGTGTAAACAACGTCAAACACAATTCCTGAATAAAAATATTATATAAGCTAAATGTTTTATTTACTAATTGTTATTGTTCACTAAGAGATAATGTTTTTTCCTAAAGATATTCTCATCAATGCCAATTTAGAAAAAAAAAACTCATATAGTAAAAATATCGACAAATAGGGTGGAAATATTATACACTTCCCATCTTGAGATTACTTGCACACCTCAATTTTTCGTCCGTTACAGATAGAGTTGTATTCATACATTGTGTTTATATTATTTTTATATAAAATATATTATTGACAACGTTAAAGATTAAGTCTTAAGTAGTACTCCCTCCGTCCCAAACTTAAGTTTCCATTTGCCAAAAAGGTCTGTCTCATACTCATTTGCTACATCTACTTTTGGCAAAAAAGTAACAATATTTTTTAATATTATATTCTCCATACACTAATAACCAAAATATCTACTTTATCACTTTATCACTTTATTATCACTTTATCACTTTAAATACTAATAAATAATTCTTTTCTTAATAACCGTGCAAACAGTAAACGGGAATTTAAGTTTGGGACGGAGGGAGTATATTTTATATAATAAAATGATAAACACGACGTATAAATACAATCCTATTTGTGAAGGACGAAAATGGAGGTGTGCAAGTAATCCCAAAACGGTGGGAGTATTAAATAATTATCATTATAAGTTAAATTTCATCAAAATAAAAAATATTAAAAATAATGATTTCTCTTCCCTATATATTAAGAATAAATAAGAATAGTATCTTATACACCTTGGTGTAAATAATGTCAAACACAATTACTAAATGAGATTATTATATATGCTATGGTTGTTTATCTACCAATTACTCCAAATGTTTAGTAAAAGAAAATATTTTTTTCTAAATAAATTCAACAATGTCACTTTAGAAAAAACTCATACAGTAAGAATATTGAAAGCCAAACTTAATATATGTATTTGTAGCCTCATATGAGGCTTCAAACATTAGAAAAAGGTTCATCTTTTATTTTATATGCATCATATCAAGAATCTAATCATATATTAAAAATAAGTTAACCACAAATAAAATTTACAAATTATAAAATATTAGTTTTCCATGATAATAAATATAAGTTGAAAATCATGATGTAAAATCTCACATGACATTTGGTTTGTAGACTACCAAATACTCATAAGATTGAGTATACCTTTTCAAAGAGTTTTATGTCATAACTCTATCACACTTAACTTTATTATACTGGATGCACTGTATTAATAAGATATTAAGAAAAAAAATTAGAACATAAAAATTAGGGAAAATGCACTTGTTTATCCTTTAACTTTGGTTATCATTGGTTTTTGCCCGGTTAATTTTGAACTTTTGAATTTTATCCTAGAACTTACAAATTTTGTGTTTATTATCCTATTACCTGCTATACCAGGTAACTTTTTTGGTAAATCTGACGTGACATTTTGAGTTTCATCCTATAAATTACAAAAAAATTGTGCCATGTGAGATTTACGGGAATAGTTACTTGGTGTATCAGGTAACATGATAAAAAATACAAATGTGTATAAGTTATAGGACGATATTCAAAATTTCAAAGTGAACATAAAACCAAAGTTAACGAAATATTTATCTAAACAATGTTTAAACAATTTAACATAAATTTTATTTAAACAATTTTTTTTAATAACTAAAAACACATCAGCTATATCAAATCAATTAAACATGTTTAAAATATTGTCGATATGGATAACTTTGAATAAGATAAGTAGATTTATTTATTTATTTATTTATGAGACATTAATATAAACCATTGACTTATCCTTTCTATAAAAATCTCAATTTCCTAACCTATTTGAAGGATGAAATTGAACTTTTAAATATTATATAATTATGTGTTCAATGTACATTAAAAATATATCTTGACCTGCATTTTCAAATTTTGATTAATTATACCTAAAAATTCACGACCCCTATATCTCGAGAAACAATAATCGATCAACCTCGTTTCTACACAATACAATTATTTTTTAACAACTAACCTAGACCAAATTCATATAGTTATTATATTAATAATTTGGATAACATTACGTACATAAATGATAATGTCTTACAGAATTAATTATTCTATAACTAATGACTAATATCATCAATCAATAATATATTACAAATGAGAAATAATTGTATTTAGATGTTACATATTGTAATCTATCAAGGTTGTTGTAGTAAAGATGAAACGACTTAATAAAAGTTATTATTCATATAAATTATTTATGCAGCACGCAAAGTCAGTGCACTACTTTCATTTATATAGGTAATTCAAATTAGACATTAGTACCAGGTAACGTCTAATCACAACAATTTATAATTATTTCAAATATCTAATTTCATGCTAAGCAACGTCGTTTTTTGGCTTCTTCAAGTGGACATAAAAAAAATTATAAGAAACAAAATAAAACATTCATCTGCTTAGTATATAGCGATATTAATACTATAATTATGTTATTAATTATAAATAATAAGAAATATTGCTTACTTCACAAAATATTATATTTCTTAATCTTATTAAATTAAACATGATTAGTGACAGATAATCATATTATATGAATAAATGGATTTTAACCCCAGTAAATTATATTGAAAAAATAATATTTCATAAAGTCCATATAGAGTATTAATTAATAGTTTACTTATTGTATTACTGATTGAGCATCACTATACCATGATTCCATATAAAATTTTATATTCTACACATTATAATAAAGATATTAATCATATATGTTTGAGTTCTATACAATATATGGAGTATCTTTTAGTCATAAAATTTCATTCATCAACATTATACATATATTCATTGATAGTGGTAAAGATCTAACATGAACAACAATATTTTCATGTGCAGACTTTTTTTTATTTATATTTCTTAAAAAATTACTTATAAGATAGAAATTAAGATGATATATTTAATTATTATAATAAACCTTTTGGCAAATTATTCATATATTATAATTATGTACAAAATATTAAACTACTAATTTAATGAATGAAATGGAATATACATAGATTATGCATTCACTTTTAATTTATAAATTAGTGCCTCTAGGAGTTTAGTTTGGTTTTTTAAGGTATGTATGTGTAATATAGTGTATGATGGTGACAACATATGAATATTACGTTTTATTTTTTTTAAGGTATGCATGTATGTGTAATACACTTTCATGCTAATTTTTTTTTTAACTAAGTATACTAATAATTATTATATTCTCAAATTTTTATAACAATTGCACAAACACTAATTAATTTAAAGGATGGATTGCAACATAAACACTCTTAGAAATGAGTTTTAGGAGTATAAAGATATTATACACTACTACATCATTAAAATAGAACAAATCAATAAAACGAACTATAGACTAAAAATTGATATAGAGTGCAATCTCATTATCACAATATTACTACTCTTTACTTTGCCTTTGAATAAATCCATTCCAAACACCACAGTCTCCTCCATCTTCGTGGCATTTGTTTTTACATAAAAATTGAACAAAAATCTACATAAGGAACTAATTAAGAATTAGAAACAAAACAATAATTAGGAAAACAAAATGAAAAATTCAGATAAAATTAATTAAGTTTAAAAAATGAAAATCAATGGAAGAAGAATATTTTTCCTCCAAAAAGCAAAGGCAAGTTATGTTCACCCAATTTCCACCGAGCATGTTGAAAGGTGATTGTTGACGATGTCCTTCCACATCTAAATACACTAAGATGAATAATAAAACGGTGTATCGCTGAAAATTGCAAATTCTCTATTACCGAATGAAATTAACGCAATTTAGTGAACAAAGAAATCATGCATCCCTAAACTTCAATGGAAATAAAATGATTATATTGAATCAATTACCAACAAAACATTTGAATCAATGAATAGCTAGATGAGAAAAAATCTAAATAAGTAGAGAAGCAAAAAAACCGTGACAAACTACTAATAAACAATAAACCTAAACAAACGAAAATACAAGAAAGAAGAAGAATAAGTTGGATTGTGACACACTTCATATTTCTGTGGAGTATTTATACTATAAAAACTGGGAAGAAATGAAGAAAGGTTGACAAAATTAACGTATTTAGAGGAGAGAATGAAGCTAAAATAAATATATGGGCAATTATTGAGAATAGATGAAGGAATAATAATTGAGAGTTACCATTACAAATTTTACAAATTACAAATAAAAAGAAGAATTTGTGAGAAAAAAAGATTTTGAAATAGAGTGTTGTGACTTTGCCACATAGGACAAAACACACTTGTCTTTATAGTATAGTAGGATATATATATATATATACACACAACAACGTAGGTTTTAAAACATAAAAACCTAACATTCTTAATTCCAAAAAAAAAATAATAATAATAACAATTAATAGTACAGCGCAAATCACCACACTAGTGCAGGAAATTGCCTCCAACCCTTCACCACATCCTTGCGCCACATCCCTGATGTGAACAATGTAGTGCTCGATTGAACGCTGACTGTTCTCGGTGCTGCATCAATTTTTTTTCTATTTTTTTATATTGTTAAATGCATAATTTTATCTAATGAAATAAAATCTAAATAATATATTATCATATTTCAAATTATATTTATTTTTTGAATGTATAAAAAGTATCAAAAATAAATCTAAATAATATACTACAATATTTCAAATCATATTTAAATTTTAGACAAAATACATTAAAATGCATAAAATTACATAAACATAATAATTAAACATCCTAATAATTAGAGACATAGATGCACACACGACACTTCGTAATGCATTGATTGATCATATGTGGGAAGAATATTCTAATTTCGAAATCTAGACGACGGTTATTGTTGTTATGAATTTGCTTGTTTCGTGTATGTTTTTTTTATTATGTGTTAATTTTTTTTTTATTATATAAGATTGTACCATTGTTTTGTGAAACTTAATTTAATATGTATGATTGTATCAAATTATTTTATTTAATATTTTTCTATCATTTTTAGTGCATGTATATATATATATATATATATAATTGAATTATATAATTTTTTCAAATTAAATAATATTTAATATTAGTTAATAATTGATATAAAATAAAATAAAAAAATATGTAAATATTATGTTTAAAATTATACAAATTTAACTTTAAAATAAAATAAAAAATACATGTAGCGCAGAATGTAGCCCAAACTGTTGGAGATGAATTTAATGTAGTAACGCGAAACTTAGCGACAGCGTAGAGATAAGGGCGGGAGTCTTGGAGATGCTCTAAGTCAAGTTAGTGTGTGCATATATATATATATATAATGGATAGAAATGTGTTTCAACACTTGAATCAATAACTAATCAATTTTCGAGCTCTGAATTTAGAAACTAATGTTTTATTTTATTTTATTTTATTGGCTGAGAAGGAAATTAATGCCATATAGTTGTCCTGATAGAAAAGAATGAATTTTTAAATGATTGAGTAAGTCTTGTGTGAGACCGTCTCATAGTATGAGACCAATAATATTTGATCCACTTTTAATTTAAAACGTGTCACTTATTAATTAAAAAGTTGTCACTTTTAAAAAGTGATAAAGTTTAGACAAAAAGTGATAATATATTTGTTAAAAGTGACTTATCACTTTTCTTTAAAAATACTATCACATTTAATTATAACCCTATCACTTTTTTTAATTTGATCGGTCTCATATTATGAGACGGTCTCATACAAGTTTTTGCCTAAATGATTTGATCGTGAGGTTAACTGATTTAATTAGGAGAGAGACAAAGTAATGAAAAAGTGTTCACCTGGGAGAGTCTACTAATCAAACAAAAGCCAGAAAGCATTTACAAATCGGCATTGCGTGCTAAATGAGTAGGAAATGACAGTTGAGTTCTTGTATTTTATTTTAAAACAAAAATTGGTTTTCGTAGGTGGACAATTTTGTTTTTTGGCCCCCTCCAATGAGTACTATGCAGGGTCGGATTTAATTAAGGGGATGGGGCAATCGCCCCTTTGGATTTAGTTTTGAGTACCATTGCATGTATATGCATTTTCCAATTAAAATTTGTACTTAATTTGATTTCGTCTTCTTTTAATTGAAAATATATACAATATTAGTATATAAAATTTCACTCCACTTGATGAAAAATCCTAGAACCATCCCCGCTCATTTACCCTTTTTTGGCCTAACATATATAAACAGTACGAAATATATCAACATATGGCCTAACATATAAACCTATCATTTAGCTCCCTTAAGAAATGTGAAAACACTCGTATTTGGCATGCATCTTATAATTTAAATTTTATTATTAATATATAATATTTTATGTTTTTCTTTTCTTCTTTTTGCAATATACCCTTTTTTGGCAAATGTGAAACACTCATGTTTGGCATGTCCTTGGATTAATTTGTAAGTTCAACCGGATAGATTTCACCGTTCATTCATATAAATGTTACTTCCTCCCTCTATCCATCAAATTTATTATCATTCTTTAAAAAAAATAACATTCATAAATAAATAAATGAGCCCACAATACCTTCACGATCCTCTTATTCTATCTATTTTTCAATAAAATATTAAAAGAGTACTTGATACACACCTTTAAAACTAAGTAATAGTAAAAGAGTGTTTGGTTGAAATCTTTGATTCCAATAGCTTTAATTCCTAAAGTTGAAAAATTCCTCCTTCCGCAGGTTTTCCTAAAGTATAACTTTCATTCTTGAGGAATCTATAGTTGGGTTTTTAATTCTAATGAATTTTGGCAAACCAAGTAAAATCAATAGTTATGATAGTATTCTTATTTTTAAATAAACAATATAATTTTAAGAAGCATATTTATTGTATTCCTTACTATTATTATTATTATTATTATTATTATCATTATTATTCTTTTTTTCATTTTTCATAACAAATCAAGTGACCCTAATTTTCATTAATTTTTGTACTCAACATTAAAAATGAATAAAATTCATGGACGAGAAAAAATGATCTTGCAATCTCCAATTTTAACTATATAATCTCATTAGGAGACAATTTTATTCACGATATTACTTATTTCAATATCTTTTGTACTTTTGCCACAAAACCTAACTTTAAAATGGTTTTTTATTTACATTATGAGTGGAGAGTTTGGGGATGTCCCAGTTTTGACAGTTGCTTTCTCTCTTTAGGTCAGACCAATGTTGTTACATACACTAGAGTAGTATAATCTTAAAAGTTAGCATAAGTTAATTCTATGAGAATAAATAAAGTCTATTATGCAGATTAGTTTTGTCCATTTCCATTTATCTGAACATTAATTAAAATTTATTGATGTTGATAGAGCATCTTAATACTTTGACTTTCTAATTCAGTTGGCCGTTTAATTTTTTTCAAGCCGAAAAATATTAAATAATAATCTATCCATTTCTTTTAAGTGTCTCATTTAATGTAAAATGGTTTTTTTTAAATATAATTTTCATTACATCAATAATGATGTAAATTTATCTAATTTTTTCCAACAAAATAACCTTAATAAGTACTTTCATAGAACTTTTCATACTTTTTTAATTCCCCTTCACATTAAAAAAAGTGTAAAAGCGAGGATGTATTAAAAAAAGTGTGAAGAGTTCTATGAGACGGAAATAATACTAGTATTTATTGTTCTATATTAATTTAGAGTGATTCTTGTGTATAATATGCACTTGAATTTTAAAATTAATGAGCTTAGTCAAAATTGATTTAAAATTAAACTCAAAATCAAAATGCACACTATGTACTGGGGTGCATACACGAATTTGTGAGTCTTTTAATATTCTAATTAATGTGAAAATTTATTTGTGTGAATTAGAAAAAATGAAACAAATAAAAAGATGCAGCAGGAGTAGCATATGTCACGGATTCATATGCAAACTTATTTTTAAATATATAATATAATACTCATTGTTTAATATTTAAATTTAAAGCAGACTTATCCATCCTAATTTACTCCACCTTAAAATCATGGTTAAGAATAAAAGTCGTCTTTGTTTATGAATATCTCTGCATTACTACCTCCTGAAGCTTACCACCCACTAGAAAATCCTCCTCTCTTAACTTTTAGGGACTAAATTGATGCCCCATATTATGTTTTCACAAAAAATGATTATACATCATAATACATTACATATATACAATAATGCAATTAATTTTTTCACCATAAAATAATATAATTATATTATATAATAAATATACTCAAACATAATGTCACATGTTAAACACAGTTAAGTCAATATAAAAATGACATATTAAATTCAATTTGAGATTAGAAAAATTTATAGAATTTAAATGTTGATGCACTGTGTTTTCCAGACCATAAAAATTCATCAATTAAATGTAAAAAATTTAAATTATTACGTTTAAAAAAAATTCAATTAATCATTTAATCGATAAAAAAATCAAAATTATTTAACATACTTAATTATATTAAAATATTTATTTTAATAAATTAGGATTTTCTAAATTGAAAACCCTCAAATATAGTGAAATAATAAAAAATAAGTTAATTAAACATTAAAGTTTTACATAATTAAAATTTTAAATTTAATTAATCAATTCAATAATAATACATAGAATAAACATATATATTTGAGTTACGTGTTTGGATATATCCACATAAATAATTAATGTAAATATAAAAATTTAATTATATATTTATAGACTCAAGTTATTACAATACATATTCCAAATTTGTATAAATACATATATAGTTTGACTTAATTAGTAACATCATGTGGTCGGTTTGAATTCATATACATGCATTTTATTTATATATTATTAGACTCTTTATTAAAATAAGACCACATACATATAAGTAGAATCAACTCCCTGTTAATATGGTAGAAGATTTGCATATTCTAAAGTATAATCGTGAACACAATACATGTATTAAACAACATCACTAAATAACATGTTTGTATTAAAAAATCTAAAGCATAAGATGAAAATATTAATTGGGAATATGATCACACCCTAATTAAACCCCACCCGCTTTTGCCTTCAAAACATCGAGCCTGTGAAGTAAATTTATAGTTTCTCATGAACAAAAGTAAATAATTACGTTTAATTTTTCAACTAAGAAAAATGTATATATAGAATATGATCATTGCCCCGAAAAGGAAATAGGATTTTTTTTAGATTAGATCATAAATTGAAATTGCTTCCCAAAAAAATAATCATAAATTGAAATTTCCCACAAGGAATTAAATCATTAATTAGTTTCTATAGGGAAGATGTATATATATAGTACTCTGTTCTCTCTTTACTTTAGACTCTACTCATGAGTCACGAGAATAGAAAAAAATTGCTATCAGAAGACCAAAAGTACACTTCAAAAACTTGACCTTCCTACTCCCTGGGTTGACCACATTTTTTTGACCTTCCTGTTGCTGCTTGCTGGTTATATGTACATGTGAACTGGATTCGGATCCGGTGTTGTACAGAAGCGTCCTGTGAAGCACAAATACATAGTTAATCCAACTGGTCTGGCCATATATTTAATTTATGGGGTCTGACCAATTGGTCTAGCTATGTATTTGTGCTGCACAAGACGGTCTTGTACATCACATGATCCAAGTCCATGTGAACTAGACTTGAATTCCTTATTATCCCAATTTATTTAAAGGGTTGAATTTTTGAGAAAATAAAATCCAACACGTACAATATCATTGTATGTAACCGTGTATGTTATTTATTTGACTAGATTTCATATGAATTAAACTTGTTTATAGTATGAAATTGATATATATATATATATATATATATATATATATATATATATATATATATATATATATATACTCTAACAAGCAAAATGATAAAATGAGAAAGTCTCATATAAAAATTTCATCAAAAATTCATTGAGTGATTCTTACTGTGTACATTAAGGTATATGATATGCATTTCAATTTTGAAAATAAATTGCAAAAAACACTCAGTTTGGTGTACATTGTGTATTTTGAATCAGTGATACCCCAAAAGTAATAATCGATAGTATTACGAACAATAACTAACAATACCCCAAGTGGTAATCAATAATACCTTAGTAATAATTGACAATACTTTAAGTAGCAATTAACAATACCTTTTCTTTTTTCTTATTATATATTTCTAATTGAAAAATAGAAAATTAAAATTGAATATAAAGTTGAAGTGATACAGAAATTTGCGAAATTCATTATGTTTATATGGAAATAAAAATGATAATGGCTTGCTTATCAAGAAAACAAATCCCAAATTGTACATCTAGGAAAAATAATATGTTAGGTAAGTATATTCTTGGAGATGAAGACAAAGGCAAAGCAATAATAAGCATGCCTTTTGTGCGTTCCTTTTCCTCTCCTATTAAGTTTGATGTCATCGATATTTTCGAGGCCGTACGCCCAATGTTTTCTTGTTAATTAATGGGATTTCAATGCAAAACCACTTAACCCCCCCCCCTCTCTCTCTCATCACCACCTCTCTCTCTCTAGAATCTCCTCACCAATGCACGTCCTTCACCTCGACACAAACACAGAAAACAGCTGCTGAAAATCTGTGTGTTCGATTGCAACAAATGGCAACAAATTAACTTGCTTTTTGTGCAATAAAATCGTCATTTAGAACCCAGTTTCTAGACCAAGTTTTATTGTCCATCTTCTCTCTCCCTCTTTACCACGGTTAAATCCATGGTATGTGTAATAGTAAATTTGGGACTCTGTTTTTTTTTTTTTTTTTTAATTCTCGAGAATTTTTTATGATGATTTTTGTTTTGTAGCGTTTGGTGGCTATGATGGTGGAGTCAGCGGTGAAAACGACGGCGTTTATGGTGGCTGAACCGGCGGCAACTTTAACGACGTTGTTGTACTGCAGTGATCTTCTTCCTAGGAATCTTGATTTGAGCCGGTTTGTTCAGCACGAATTGCTCGTGCCCGAAAACTTTTTGTTTCATTTTCTCGCTCGTTTCTTGAGATGTTTTTGGTAGAGATGGAAACGAAAACTCATCTTCTAATTGTGATTGTTATGGTTTATTATGAAGAAAACGGTATGACCTCTCTTTTCAATTTGAGTTTTCCGGTTTTTTTATTTTTATTTAAAATAGTTTTATCACCATAATTGATAGTTTTATTACATTCGATTTCAATATCGAAAAATTTATTTAGTGATATCATTGCACCTATAAACTAATATCATATTATAAAATGTTATTTCATACTATGAACAAATTTTAAACTATTGTAACTCTTAAATTAAATTTTTTTTAATATATAAAATATCAAACACACTCTTATGAAAATTATTCATAATACTATAATCACATTCATTCAATGATATAGTTTTATACCATGAACACATATAACTGAAAAGTAAGTCAATATCAAATATTTATTAAAATAACACACAAAATACCAATCAATCACATGATAAATACAGTTTACACAAGACTTTGTGTTTCAGTTTTTGTTTTATATTAATTATATAATTTTGTTTCACCAAATGAATGGGTTAAAAGTATTTATTAATTTGAGGTCGGTTCAATGGAATATATTATACTATCATATGGTCTCACTCAATTAGACCACCTCATACTTTAATTTAAAATAATAATAATAACAACATGTTTATTAAATGATTTGATGTGGTTTAATTTTGTATACTTGTGTCAAAGAAGGGCTTTCCATCAGCATTATTAATGCTTTTATTTTACTACTTATTTAAGCGCGCATGCTTATTACATAACTCCCTTTGCTTATAAATCCTTAAAGTCAACTCTCAAAATTAAAAGAGAACTTTAATTTACTGATAGTTAGGCAAGCTCCTCTTCAGATAACTAGGATTTGTATAGCGAATGTGACATTGCATGTTAATATATCCCCTTTTTCCTCTCTATATTTTATATATTTTTTAAATTTAGTTCTATTCCTATTTTTATACCACAAAATCTTAGCTTTCTTTTCATATAAATAGGAAAATATTTTCATGCATATATATCATGATGGTGGGTTCATGCTATAAAATTAATTCATTGGAGTATGTTATATTATGTTTTTTCTTTTATCAGCAAAAGAAATTCATTCATTAATGCTATATGTTATTACGTTATGACTTATAATGGGTTCATGCTATATGTTCTTTTAATAATCAACTCAAAATAGGCCAAGGTTATATACAGTTCTATTTTTTGTTAATACACTCCACCAAAGAGAGTTCATAATTTATTTTTTTGAAATTTTTTGAAAAAAAACTCCAAAATGCAAAAAAAAAAAATTTGAATTTTTGGAAATTTTTTACAAAACTTGTTACATTTTTTAAAAAATAATTCCAAACAATTTCTTGAGTGGGTTGTATTCACAAAATATGAGACTGTATTTAACCTGGGCACTCAAAATATTCCTCTAAAATAAAAAATCAACCCAAAATATATTTAATACTAAGCATATACTTTAAAACAAAATTAAGAGAAGTATAAAGTGTACAACTAGAGTCCCTTATTGATTAACCTGTTTTGCAAAAACCCATAAATACGAACCGTATATTTAAAAGCCCAAACAAATGTAATATAAACAATTAAACACCCAATAACCACTTCACTAATACAGAATCTGTTATAATTTGTTATTTCCACCAAAACGAAGCAGGTCGAAAATAAAACCATGTATCTATACTAACTAATCCAATAATAAAAAGTTCTAAATATGAAAACTTTTTCAAACCAAAAAATCCAGTTAATAAATTAGTAAATTCTAACCCTTTTCAATTATAATAATTGTAATGAATATCATCACCTTTCAATTCAAGATCAACCGTTCAACTTCAATATGGTAAAATTGTTACGTCCTAAATGTACAATTTATTTCGAGCGACCGAAAAAGAGTATAATAAGGTTATATTAGACTCTTTCCTAGTCGCTTGGAACAAAGGCGACTGGAAAGCTGATCGTTGGGCCAGGATAAAGTTCATAATCATCGAAATAGAAGTTCATAATTATTGTTGGGCCAAGATAAAGTTGTTACTCTTTAGTTGGGCCAGGAAGAGCAACTTAAGACCACGGTTATTTGCACTAGCCTCTGTGTTAAATACACTACCTGGATATATGCACTAATTATTTTTCCGAAAATAAACATAAAATTCAAAAAAAAAAAAAATTAAAAATATTGTGCATTTCATTATGTTCGGAAAAAAAGTTCGAAAAAATGAAAAAAATTTGAAAAAAAAATTCCGAACAAAAAATAGTGTATTCATCCGGTTAGTGTCTTTAACATAGAGGCTAGTGCAAATAACCTGGGCCGCAACTTAATTCCCAAGCCCAATATAATGGCTCTTAACCTCTTGTTCGGATGTGTTTTTCTTCGCCTCAGCATTGGTCTGGGCTTATCAAGTAAGCCCAATGAGATGATGGCTCTGTTGTTGCATTCAGCATACATTTTAAGAGAATTCATTGGCATATGTAAATCTAATATATGTTCTCAAAAAAAAAAAAAAAAAAAAAAAAAACTCTATTATGTGTGTGTATAACTGTATATATACATACGTGTGTGCGCGTGTATATATATATATATATATATATATATATATATGTATGTATATAGAAAGAGAGAGACTAGTTCATATATGAATCATTGAAGGGTATTAGTTGTTTTCATTGAAGAATATTATTTGTTTACAATGAAGAGTCTTAGTTATTCAGTGAAAATAAATCAAGACTCTTAAGTGAAAGCAACTAATACTCTTTAGTGAAAATAACTAATACTCTTTAATGATTCATGTATGAACCAATTTCACTCTATACATATTCTCACACACACGTATATATATATGTGTATTATAATTGAGTTAGGATAACTTGGAAGAGTTACACTTGGATGAAAGGTCGGGTCATTCAACTGGTGTGTAAATGTAACTGATTTTCGTGTATTATTATTCAAAGAACGAGAGTTACTGTGCAAATGGTATAAACAAGCATTTATCAAATTAAAACAAATAATGATCATTTTTATGAAACTATCATATGTTAAACGTATGGTTTTTTTTTTTTTTTAACTTATTAAATATCTATTAATTCATTTTGATTTTTTCTAATTTATTATAAATCTCACTATTTTATTTAAAGTAATCTCAAAGAGTATATCTCATTTTGACTAACAAAATCATTTACTCTGGTTTTATTCGTGATTATCATCGTCTCATTTCACTTTTCCGTCCTGCAAAATTGTCAACTTGTTCTTATCTATTATATAAAAAAAATCTTAAAATGCTCAAAATAGGAAGGATAGACATGATCACTAGCTCGAACCTCAAGGTTTAGATTCAAGCCCCACCATTATTTTGTTTGATTACATTCTCTTAAAAAAAATAAAGATGGACAAACTTTATGTGGGATAAATAAATATTTGATGAATTAGGAGATGCATGTATCAAAAAATACAAGCTAATTTTTTTCTTCAAATTAATTGATGAATCCACTCAGTAAAGAATAACTCTTAATAAATCATTGTTTTTTTTTTTCATAAGTAATTCGTAATAATACACTGCTTTAATCGAATGGAGATGATCCAATTCAGAAATCCAGTTTAATATTAAAAAAAAAATCAAATTAATTGTTAAAATTCTACTCACAAGATTGAGAATATTTCATAACAAACCATTGAAATTTTTCAAAAGCAGGTCGTAATAGTACACTACTTGAGTCAAAGATGAAGATATTGATTATTCCACGCCTTATATAGTCCAATAGATGTGACGAGCAAATCATGTTTATCATCTTCCACAAATGTTAATAATATATATAAATGCATTTTTTGTTTTAAATAAGACGAAATAGATTGTAGTAAACGTGAATTTAAGTCAACTATAGCTGCAGTGGACTCGTGTCTTGAATTATGTGATCTTTCCCCTTAATTTCACACCACAAAATTGATGTTTATGAAATAAATAATGCTCTAGCTATTTTTTTGATTAATTTTTTTTTTTTGAAGAAGGATTAAAGTTAAATATATTGAAATTTAAAACTTCTTGCGATTTAATACTGTAGTAGTTATGCATCTTTAAAATATTATTCTACCCCCTCCGTTACAAAAGATCCGTTACAAAAGATATTGTGGAGTTTATTATTCATTTCATACAAATATCTCTAAATTACATTTAATTCTACCAATAATTACACACAAAAATATCTTTCTTTTATTATTATTCACTTAAATAAAGTTAACTATACACCCTCATAAAAAAATATTTTATCTGTTTAAAATTTAAATACTACAACTCAACTCCCATTTTAAAATACAAAAATAGTCAATCTCTTAGGCTATGTTCTTTTTGGGTTTTAAATGGTTTTTAAAAATCGATTATTGAAAATCAATGTTTTTGTAATTCATGGTGTTTTTTAAATTTATGTTCTTTTTGGGTTTTGAATAGTGTAGATTTTAACTTTATTATGTAAAAAATAAAGGAGTATTGTATAGGTTATTTATAGGGTTGTAGGATTAGGATTTCAAAAAACCTAATTTTAAAACTCAAACTAAAATGAGTTTTAGATTTCAAAATCCAAATCCAAGTTTTTAAAACCTAAAATGAACGTAGCTTTAATGTGTCTTTTGAAAACATGGAAGTACTAATTTTCCTTATAATTTTTATCTATTAAAAAATTATTCTAATTACACTTTTAAAGGAAAAGTAGGAATATGTAAACTGCAGCTGATCTTACCTACCTCAGTACATGCCTCCACTAGAAAAATATTGGAACCAATACCATCCCCTTTTTAGTTCAGTATACAAAATATTTAAAATTTTAACATTAAATAATTCAAATAAAAAATTGTAATTGTTTGAAATATCAAATACAGTATTATTTAATTTTATCTATTACTTAAAAATAACATATTAAATCTATATACACATAAATGTAAATACAATAATATGTATAAATTTATTAAAATACATATTTATATATAAATCACGACCGTTTCCAACTACATATGATTTTGAGACGGGTTCACGTAGCGAGTTTTTCAAAAATTGATCCTCCTAAACCAATTACAGAATCTCTATGTTGCACAAGTACGGGTGCAGGAGTGGGTGGAGATACGATACGAGTTCGGGGATACAAATTTTAAAAAAAATTAGGGTGTAATTCGTCAAGGATGCATCTGTTTATTTTAAAATTTATTATATATAATACCTAAAAAAATAAATATATTATAAAATTTCGTAAATCGAATATATATATATATATAATTCATATTTTCTCTTACCCTAAACTTAAAAATATTCAATAATTTAATATAATTAAGTAATTAAAAATTAATTTAAGTTTTATTAGCCTAATACATACGTCGTAACAGTGATTTCAATATAAAACGAGTGTTACATTATCAATTAGTAACATTCGCCACGTGGAGAATTCGATTCGCAAATTTAAGAATTACACCTCTTTTAGGGTGCGAATGCAAATTCCATACTGCATTGTGATATTTTTAGAATAATTCGTGTATTATAACATAGTCTCCTCATTGTCATTCATAAAATTAAAGGTGCTCATATATTAAAATTTTACTAAATCGAGGGATGCACGTGTAAGAAAAGAGTTATGAGCTCACCTAACTAAACACTAACCAAAAAGCAGTCACCAAAAGTAAAAGGGAAGATTCTGAATAAATCGTGCACTTTGGCTAGATAGTGATAGAGAGTAGAGACCTAGAGTTGACTTGAATGGGCTTTGAATCTTTTTTATGAATATAGCCCATCACTTCTTCAAAAAAAAAAAAAAAAAAAAAAGCCCATCACGAATTATTTATTTTGGATTCAATTCAACATCAGACTGTTTTAATTAAGAGTAATGACCCAACTTGCCTAATTAATCCTTTTGGGTTAACTTAGGCCCATCCCATCAAATCCTTTTAGAAATATTATTCAATGGCGTTTCTATTTATATAGTTTCTAATTACAATCGTTTTGCATATAGTTCTTTTTTCCATCGTCAAAACCTACAATTTTTTTTATAGTTATTATACAAGTTTTCTGTAAATTATCCATTTACTATGATATATTCACAAATTCAAACATTTTCCCTGTTAAATACTAGTTGTAGCAGTGAAATGAGTGAATGTTGGGTTTTATTTTTTATTTTTGAGTCAATGCTGGGAGTCTTGGCGGTGGAATTAAAATGTAAAATTCGGAGGAAATTATGATGAAAACTCTAATTTTGCGGAAAATTATACTATAACTAGTGTTGCTATTCGATCAAGTCGAAACACGTATTTGATGTTCGAACTTGACTTAAGTCTTTGTTGAGCGAAACCCGAGCTTGTTTGATTGTTAATGAGTTGAAAATAGAATTTTAATCAACTCACAAAAGAGTTTAATAAGTCTAACAACACGAGCTAAAACCTGTCGATTCCTCATATCATGCATAAATGACAAAAAAAAAAAAAAAAAAAATTATTCACCTAGTGAACCCAATGAGTCGAACTCCGCAACTCGTTAATAAATCAAGTACGTAGGTTACGAACTCGAACTAACTCGTTTATCATATTAAAGAAGTTGGGTCTAGCTCTTAGCTACTCGTTTCAAATAGCATCCAGCGATTCTGTTATACACTATCCAAAATTAAATGTCATACCGGAAATGGACATTTCCTGTAGATATATATTAATTTGTTAAGGTTTGTTGTTAAATTTTTGTAGAAAGTCCAAAATGTCGTACAAAATTTCAAATTTCTCATTGATGCGTAAAATTTGTAATATATTGCATGATAACGAGAGAGATTAATTATACTAATTTATAGTAATTAAAGCCACGTCCCCTATGACAAAATTGTCAATAAATAAATATGATAAATTTTCGGTTTGACTCTGAAATGTTCAATCAGGACGAATAAGGTTGAATATTAATACGGTGAGCTTATGTGTAAATATATGAATTTTCTTACGTACTAAATAGTAAACACTGTGAATAAAGGACCCATCTTCGACTATTGGTACATTTAATAAGTGAAAATTTTAGTGAAAATGTCGCGTAGTTATACAATATATTGTTATTGATTTGATTTGATTAATTAGGAGAATTTTGTGTATATATATATATAGTGTAGTGTTAGTTGATTTGAGCAAATGGATTAAAAACTACCCTTTCATCCCACAAAAATATACTTACTTTCTATTTTGATCCATCTTCAAACAATAGATTAGTAATTATATACTGTATTATATTTTTTTTTCTTTCAAATTAATATGTGTAGATATTAGAAATTGTTGTGGAAAATGATTGTATAAGGATAAAATGAAAAAATAAAACAAAAACCAAAAAAAAAAAAGTTTTAATATAATACATTTTATAATCAGCATGAAAAAATCTGTAAATCTACTTTTATGGAGCGAAAGGAGTACTCCTAATTTATCTACCCACACTATTTGAATTTTTTTTTTATAACCAAGTGATTAATATTGTGTTAGGGACCGACTACAAATACATGCAAAGGGACGTGTAATGGAGAAATTTTGATTGAAATAAATTATGGAAACTTTATTATTTGGAACTTTTTGTTTGTAAGCATTACCAAGAAACTCATAAAAAAGAAGTTTCGATTGGACTGACTCGACAAATCAGGACAAACAAGGTGACGATGGTCGAGGAATAAATCTTAGTTTAAACTTTAAAATAGCTTAGTGATGGATAATATTAAATGAAATGATATTTCTACTTTATAAAATAGGTTATAGTGTTTAAAAATAAACCCGTATTTAGCTTTATATATGAGCACTTATTCCACCCAGAATCCCAGGTTCGGCTGCACTCAATTTCCGGATCTTCTTAACATTTGGAAGCTAATGAGCAACATGTGATGTCTGATCTCATCATGCAACATTCAGCACATAATTCGAGGAAATATAATTTCTTAATTGGATGAGGTATTATAATTAAATTAAATTAACGATCAATAACGACTTTAATTACTTTTACGGCTCACCTCGTTATTTGTATCAACCTTTTACTTTAGTTAATTAAAGAATGGATGTATTGTGCACCATTTACATACCCTCTGTCCACCAAAATTGTATTTCATTATTCGGACACAAGTGTAAACAAAGATAAAATGTGAATAAAATAATTATTCGTAAGTGTAAAGTTAAAATGATAGTTGACAAATAAGAAAATGATATTCTTTTAGTGAACATACAAATAAAAAAAATGAGCACACTTTTGGTGGATGTAAGGTGTATATATTAATAGTATGAATTTTTTTAATTAAAAAAATGTATTCCCCATTCCAAATATATTTGCACACCTGCCTTATTCATTCACCTCGAAATTATTTGCACTTTAAAAATGAAATATTGATTTATGTGTACATTCACAAAATATGTTTAAATTTATCCATATACAATTGTTTAACATAAGCAGAAAATCCTGAAATGAAGAGAGTAGTTATATTCACTTGCATTAACTAATACTATTCAAAATTTGGATTGCACAATACCATACATCTATTGCACTGAGACTTTGTCTTAATAAAATACATGCATTCGTAAAAAATCAAAATGATAAAAGAGTAACACTCGTGCTAATTGTATGATATAATTGCACATAATTACAGGCGCAATACGTCATGTGTACAATTTTTTTTTATTTATTTATCAAAAACAAATTATTTAAGAATAAAATTCACACTCCATAAAACTCCATAGAATTTTATGAGCTGTGAATAGTAGCACCTTATTGTTTGATATATGTCGTTGAACTTTGAATAGTAGAAAGTACTACATCATGTGTTACCCTTCGGCCACCTGCTTATATTCTTACTTTATTTTTACTTATTTTATTAAAATGCACATTAAATTTGCTCATATACATTTTATGGAAAAAAACCATTTATTGCATTTTTTTCACAGAAAATATTACATGTCCATTGGTGAACACAAACTTATATTTTCACCACGAATGTGATAAGAACACATAAACAATCATTTAAAATAATAATGACTCATCTGCTTATATATTATTATTATATTTGTGGTGAAAATATAAGTTTGTGTCCATCAAGGAACATGTGATCATTTCCGATTTTATATGTTAGGGTAAGTCTGTTGTGCACTATATAGATGCACCGTACAACTCAAACGCATTTAGCAAAGAGTAAATTTTAAGTTATAATATGCGTAACTACTCATGAGTAATAATAGATAAATTTTTTAAAAAATGTAATTGAGTTGCATAGTGTACCTGGCCGGTGCATACAAGACCAAATATATAGGTTATTCGAACTGTGTAATTTTTCTTAAAATCTTTCTATTTTATTTTGGGTTAATGACAAATAAAATTACAATATTTTCGCAAATTGCAATTTAATCTAAACTTTTGGATCGTTGCAAATAAAACCTTAATTTGTAATTTGCTAGCAAATTCCAACTAAAAGACCGATTTCAATCTGCCCAAACGTAATGATTAATTATGCGTTGTCATCCGAACCAACCTAAACATATTAATACGATTATTTATTCATTGTCAGGTAGGTGAAACATCATTTTCGAACCGTAAAAAAATTGATTGTTGGTTCAAATTGCAATCAAATATTAAATTGAAGTTTTGTTTGCAAAGATTCAAAAGTTTAGATTAAATTAGATTGTAATTTACGAAAATGTTGTGATTTTATTTGGAAAAACCTTTTATTTTAGACAAACTTACATAAAAATATAATATTTTAGAGATTTTACAAAAAAAAGGGATGTGTTTAATAAAATCCATTTTGGTTAAGGGAAAAATAATTAATGAACAACAATATTTGATTAGTACGCACTACAACAGAAAGAAATCTATTTTAGTGGAGTAATTTTAATTGGAGAAGGCAAAATCGACCCATTTATATTATGCTATGAATATGATTAGGCTGACACCATCACTTTAGGTACAAAAACTTACTGAATGCATCTCTCGACACGTAAACATCAGTCTCCACTGTGAAACACATTTCACATGGAAAATGAGTACTTTTTCTCAGTCCAACTCCAATTATTGTGCTTACCTCTTTATCGATTTTTATTCAACGCTAAGTTTCACTAACTCTCCTCCAAATCACAATACAACGAATGTTCCTTTTAGTAGTCATTTTAATTTAATCTTGACTATAAACCCTTCACATGTAATGTTTTTGGCTAAATTGATAAATGATGGGCCAGATATATAAGTAAAAGTAAAACGTGTATATTTAGATTTTTTTTTTTTTTGAAAAGAGTGTATATTTAGAATTAATACTATAATAATTTGATTCTTCAGAAATAAGAAAAATTCGTACCTCACCACATTGGGAGGTACGCATATCTTTCCTTACCTTTTCATACCAATCCATTTTCATTCTTTTTTTTTTTCCCAAGCAAACCTCAATAAATGAGGTGCAGATCATTCATTAAATTTTAATTTAAATAAAATTCAACTTTTTTTTTTAAATTTCAAATGGTTACATTTTTTTTTATATAAAATTTAGTCATTAAAAGTACCTTAAATATAGTTTTCAAAGTCCTATTTAGAATTCCAGAATAATTAATTAAGGGGTGTTATTGACTTTCTTAATATGTGTATATTAATATATATATAATAATATAGAATTTGAATTGAAGAGAGTACAATTGAGAACTTTTTGTTTTAATTTATAGTGCTTATAAGGAGACAACAACATGCTTTTGGCATTGTATAGTTGTTAGCTCGGGTGAGAGTCATTCTCATTCTCAAATCAACCACTTAAGTTATACGAGGAGGTGTTTGCACTTTGCACAGAATTACTTGCTGTGTGTTTGAAGAAAACAAGAAAAAGATAATAAATAATGTAAAAGCATAATCAACTAGAAACTTATTCCACATATAATATTTACATAGTTAATATAAGTAGAAGCATTCAAGTAGAAAACACTAAGATTATATTTTTTTAACACATTAGATGCTCTGTTACACAATTATTTAACATTTCATGTTGTGCTATTTAAATAAATTAAATGACATATATAATACAACTAATTACGTTTATCATTCCACAATTCCTCTTAATTTTAATACCTATGTGTTGGGTGGCGAACAATTAAGTAATTAATAAACAGGAGATTATTAGACTTAGTAACAGGATAACAAATCAAAGGAGCTAGCAGTTTCGTAGGGCGAACAGCTTTGTAGAAAAGCACTAATGCGGCAAGCAGAATTGTGGCGAGCAGCTTTGCAAAGAACAGCTGTGCCAGTGGCTCAGGCCAAAGCCAATTTGGGCGAACAGGTTCGTAGTAAAGCGAGCAACATTGTAAAACAAGAATCAAGATCATAGAATTTTGGTTAAGTAATATTCAAGAAATAATTTGGCAAGAGTTTTGCTATGTATTGAATTGTTCTCCTCCTTTTTCATGTACAAGAAGGGAGTATTTATAGACATACAAAGTGACCATGTGTCACCATCTTGGTGGCTTAGCCATTGGATCTTTGCCAAGTGTTAGGACACTTGTACAACATCTACACTATTACTCATTGGATGGGTGCCAAGTGTTGGGACACTTGGACCATATCTAAGCTAGTGACTCTTGGAATTCCCCATGTTGTACTTGGTCTTTGGCACTTCTGAGATGCTCTCGATGGTGACCGGCTGCTCGCTTGTACGTCTTCGTTAGATGTCATGGTCCTTTGCGTTCTGAGCTGTTCGCTCCTCGCTAGGGATTGTTTTACAATGTTGCTCGCTTTACTACGAACCTGTTCGCCCAAATTGGCTTTGGCCTGAGCCACTGGCACAGCTGTTCTTTGTAAAGCTGCTCGCCACAATTCTGCTTGCCGCATTAGTGCTTTTCTACAAAGCTGTTCGCCCTACGAAACTGCTAGCTCCTTTGATTTGTTATCCTGTTACTAAGTCTAATAATCTCCTGTTTATTAATTACTTAATTGTTCGCCACCCAACAATTGCCCCCTAGCTTGGTCTCATGTTGGGCATGGATTGATCAATTGGGACCAAGCTATAATTTCTTTGAAAATTGGGGCGAGCAAGAATGGAACGTGGATGTTTACATGGGCGAGCATCTGAGCAGTTGGGCGAACAGTCGAGCATGAGAGCTTATGTGCGCGACCAGTAGCGAACGTCTTTTCGTGTCGCGACGGTTGGATTCCCGAGGCACGGAGTGCGAGGCGTCGCGTCAGTCATGCGCGTCTCCCAATTTGCCCATTGGGGCCTATAATATTTTGCAAATATTGCATTTTCGCCCCAGTCTCACCCTTATAAATAGGCGTCAGTTTCTCATTCATTTTTCTTTCTTTCTTCTTTCGATTCTCACGCTTCCGCCATTGACAAACGCTTCGAAGCTTTCTTTCTTCGTGATTCTTGTACTTGAATCTCCTCTCGTGTCATTTTGTTCTTCGTTTTCAAAGGTAATTTATCTCGTTTTTTCTTTACATTCCGATTCCGTACAATTTTTCTTTTTCTTCCGTATTTCCTTTAATCATCACTGTTACTCCGGCCGTGAGCCGCCATTGCGCCGCCGTCTCGTAGTGACGTTGCCGCTGTAATTTTGATTTCGGACCCATTGTACTTAAAATCCTTCTAAAATTGGTTAAACTTCCGCCTCGTTATTTTGAATGGAGTTTACCCCCTCAAATTCGCCTCAATCCGGACCCAGGCGAAACCCGGAAAAGAGACCCGTAGATTTGGATTCTCCGCGCAGATCTGTTCGCCAAGCATTGGCGAGAAACCCGCGCACGCTGTTGGTGGACGAAGACACGGACTCCGATGCGAATTCGGTTGTTCGCTCGATAGAGACGTACGCTGTTGATCGCTCAGGCGAGCAGGAAAAGATGCAACCTCTCGCTCGTGAACCCGAAACTTCTTCCAACTTGGGGGAAGACTCCGCAGAAGTGGCCGCGGAGATAGAGGGTTCTGTTGATCAAGAAGGCGACCAACGAGTTGGCGAGCAGCAATGCCCCACTCTCACTTGGGAGTTTTTAAGGGAGATCAACTTCCCCATTGCTCAAACTACACCAGAATCCCGGATCCCAGAAGGAGTTGTTCGTGACACCGAGTGGGCGGACTACTCTGCTCGCTACTCGAAGGCTTTCGTCCCCACATCGAGGGTGATTATGAAAAAACAATGCGGGGACTTTGCAGCGAGCAGCCTTGATAGCGTGCTCTTCGAGGAAGACTTGGCGAGCATCCGTGCTACCTACAAGATCCCGTATGACATTTTTATGTACATACCGAAAGAAGGAGAAACTGCTGATCGCCCTCCTCCTGGTTGCACGGCGATCAATTTGGATGTGCTCAACACGGGTTTCCCACTCCCCGTTCATCCACTCATCGGACGATTCCTGTCCGACATGAATTTGGCGATCACCCAGATTACTCCAAACGGTTGGAGTAGTCTCCTAGCCTTCATGTCTCTCTTTGGTCTTGAAGGCTACAAAAACAAAATAACAACCGCAGAGATTCTCTATGCCTTGACAATTTCTGCTCAACAAGAGGATGGAGCTGGTTGGTACTATGTTAAAGCTAAAACTGGGTTGAAGCTCATCGAAGGAGTCCCCAATAAAATCAAGGGTTGGCACCGCCAATTTTTCTTCATTGGTGGTGACTGGCGAGCATCGGAGGGATTCGCTGGCGGGCAGGCGCGCATCATGTCGCCCGAGCGCTTTGGACATGCTAAACGTAGGCCTCCCTTTATCTTATTAGTTCATAAATAGGACTAATTTTAATCCTTTTTGTTGTTTTGCAGGTTTGAGAAATTTGAAGTGGGGGAACCCTAATCTGAGCGACGAGTTTCTCTTCACCTTAGCCATCATCTCTCTTCGCGACGTTGCTAGTCGCGACATACACCATCTCTCGAAGGCTCATTGTCGCAAACTTGCTGGCTTGATCACGAGTCCTCACCATCTTGAAGCCCAAGCCGCCGTCCCAGAAGGTAACTTTATATTCTTGCTCGCCATACACTCTTGCTCGTCCATCATTCTTGCTCGCCTAACGTCTTTTTCTTGTCAGATCAACAAGTCACTGTTGCTATCCCGGCCGTGCCCGAATCGTACTACTTGCTCGCCGGACGAGTTAAGCAAATGGCGGACGCTTCAAGGAGGAAGATGGATCCTCCCCTTGCCATCATGCGCCTCCGGGCAGGGGAGAATCCCACTGGTCGCCCAGCTCCCGGAGCTGGTCGCCGCAAGCCTGCGGCCAAAATCACTTCCTCTCCGCGAGATGTGAGGAAGGAGAAGGAGAGGGAACGAGAGAGGGAAAAAAGGAAAGTGCCGCGGGACGATGATGCTCGCGGCACTCGCGGTGATGATCGCGCCTCCAAGCGATCAAAGACTATGGTAGAGGCGAGCAGTGCTGCTCCCCGGTCTCCAACCTCTAAGTCCACCTCTTTAGAAGTGGTGGACGAACGGCAAGTGGTCGCCGGCCTGGTGGCGGCCAAGAAAGGGGACAATCCCAAAGATACCTCTTATCTAGGTTGGGACCCCGTCAAAATCAAGGAGTAAGTCAATTGTCTTCGCCTTGTTTGTTGTTCGCCGCTTGGCGCAATGTTGCTTGACCACTGACTTCTGTGCTTTCTGTTTTAGGTATAACCCAGCGCTTTATCCTGGCCGCGGGACTACTCTTCACTATCTCTCAGTAGTGAAGAATGCACCTCCTTCATTCTCCGACATACCTGACGCCCCCGTTCGCCGAGCAGCCGAGATGGTTCCAAGGGCTTGGACAAAATCGGCGAACACCCTTGTCACTGGCCAATCTGCTAGTGATAATGTTCGTCTGATGGCCTACAATACTAGCCATCAATTGGTCCAATCCCAAATGCTGCTCGACCAAGTCATGGAGCTCGAGCGAACAAACCGCGATTTGGGCCGTCGCGTGGAGAGGATAGACGAAGAAAAAGCCTCTGCCATCAAAGAATGCAAGGCCGAGCATGCTAAGATGCTGGCTTTGATGGAGAGGAAGATGGAGGCCTCGTTAGCTGGCGAGAAGGACGCCTTGGAGAAGGCTGAGAAGATGCTGTTGGAGGTGAAGTCCTCAGATTTGAGAGCTGAGAGAGCTGAGAAGGAGCGAGCAGACTTATCTGCTCGGTTGCTCGCTGCCGAGGAGCATGTCAAGAGGCTGGAGGAAGAGCGCCAGAACCTGATCGAATACGAAGTCCATGAGCAGGAAGTGATGGACAAGACCAACTTTGGGTACATCTGTGCCTTTGCGGAATGTTTACGGTCTGTCCACTTCGCCCACGATCACAATCAAGATATTCGTGATGCGGTGAAGGCGGACTTCATTGAATACGTGAAAAATTATCCTCCTCCTCCTGGCTCGACTTTGTTCGTCTCCGATTTGGCCGACCTCGGCTTTCCCCTGGAAGTCTTCGGCGAGGAAGTCGACATTGCTGCTCCTACTTATGGCGGCCAGCCTGACCCTGCTCCAGCGACGACCAACGCGGCAGCCGCTGATGAGGTATTTGAGGGGTTGCATTCGCTTCCCCTGACCCCTATAGACGGGGCTGGTACAAGTGCCCAGGGCGAGCAGCCGAGCGCGCCGGCGACCAGAACTGAAGATGCTCCTACTCCACCTCTTTCTTGAAGACTTTAGTCTTTTCTTACAATAGGATATGCAACATTTCTGTATTTCTCATTCCTATTGTAAAACTTTTTGATCTAATGATATAAAGATTTTTTGTTCGTCTGCAAGCTTATGCCTCTTCATTTGTCTTTACTTAACTGTTCGCCTCTTTGTTTGTCTTACTTAGTTGCTCGCCTATTGTTTTTTGCTCATGACAGTTTTTTTTAAGTGTTCCTTTTTTCTTAAGGTAAACACTTAAATTTTAAATTGGTCATTTGGTTCTTATAGAACTTGACCTTTAGTTGTTTGGGCCATTTTGGTCGCTCGTGGACTTGGCCTTGCATTAATGTGGGCTATTGGTCCGTTATGGACTTAGCCTTATTTTTGCTTTTAATAAGCTTTTCTGTTCGTCTTATAACAGACTTGAATTTTGCTAATTTTTGGGCGAGCAACTAAGTAATCTGGACTCAAGGCTCAAAAACTAAAACTCAACAAGACAAAAAATTTAAGCAATTCTGCTCGTCTAATGAGATAAATGCAAACCTGCTCGTTTATAGCAAAAATTTCAAAAATTTACAAAGGATCTATTTACAAACTTTCTAAGACTTACAGGACTTCATTGGTAGTACTTCTTGAGTAAAGTTGTATTCCAGGAGTATTGGGACGACTTGCCTTCCATGTCTTCAAGGTCGTATGTGCCGTTGTGCCACTTATTCGTCACCTTGTATGGGCCCTCCCAAGTCGGGTCGAATACTCCTGGTGGTATCAAAACTTTTCGAAGTACCAAGTCCCTAATTTCGAATTCTCTTGCCTTTACTTGAGAATTGTAGTACTTTGCTGCTCTTCTTTTGTAGATCGCATTTTTCAATTCTGCTGTTATTCTTTTTTCTTCAAGCAAATCCAACTCTGCTGCCATTGCGGAGTTGTTTGTTTCTTCGTCGAACGCAGCTGTTCGTTTTGTCGGGACTTTTAACTCAATCGGAATTACTGCTTCTGTCCCGAATGCCATTGTGAACGGTGTTTCGCCTGTGCTTGTTCTGTGGGATACTCGGTATGCCCACAACACCTCTGGTAGCTCTTCTGACCATTTTCCTTGCTTGTCAACCAAACGAATCTTCAGTATATGCTTGATTATTTTATTCACTGCTTCCACTTGACCGTTCGACTGGGGGTGGTATGGTGTCGAGAAATGTTTCTTTATTCCCCATTTTTCGCAAAAATCTCTGATCTCTTTTCCCTCAAACTGCCTTCCGTTGTCTGTCACTATCGCCTGAGGGACCCCGAAACGACAAACAATGTTTTTCCATATAAAGTTGATCATTTTCTCCTGTGTGATCCGCCCGAGTGCTTCTGCTTCTGCCCACTTCGTGTAGTAATCAACAGCCACCACCACGAATCGAACGTTTCCTTGTCCTGGGGGAAAAGGCCCGATAAGGTCAATTCCCCATTTCGCGAACGGCTATGGACTATTGACTGAAATCAATTCATGTGGGGGTTTGTGAATGTTTGGGGCAAACAATTGACATCTATGACAAGTTCGGGCAATCTTGATTGCATCTTGGAGGAGAGTTGGCCAGTAATATCCTTGCCTTATTGTTTTATGTGCCAAGGCCCGTCCTCCGGCATGATTTCCGCATACACCCTCATGGATCTCTTTCAGTACTGCCTGTCCTTGCCCCCTAGCCAAACATTTCAGAAGTGGGAGAGAAATTCCTCTCTTGTACAACTGTCCGTCCATCATGGTGTATCTTGCCGCTCTTTTAACCAACTTGTTAGCTTCAAACGGGTTGTCTGGTTTTTTATCGTTTTGCAAATATTCAATGATCGGCATCCTCCAGTCGTCTTCTTCGAAATCTTCGTTGATCTGATAGATCTTGTAATCTTCGGTTGATGGTTTGGACATTTTTGTTAGCGTCACTTCCGACAATTCTGCTGGTCCGGTGCTGGTTGCTAGCCTGGCTAATGCATCTGCTTGAGAATTATTGTCTCTTGGTATTTGTTCAATGTATATTTGTTCGAACAAAGAGGCCAAGTGAGCAACAATCTTTTGATACAAGGCCATGTCTTCATCTCTTGCTTCATATTCTCCTCGGACCTGGTTGACAATCAATTGTGAATCTCCAAAGATTTGCAACCTTCGTACTCCAACTGCTAATGCTAGGCGTAATCCAACGATCACAGCCTCGTACTCTGCTTCGTTGTTTGTCGCCATGAACTCGAATCGAACAGCTGAAGTAAAAACCTGCCTATCTGGGCTTATCAATACTATACCTGCTCCCGATGCTGTACTAGTTGACGACCCATCAACATACATGTGCCAGGGATGGCTATGTCCTCTCGTTGGATCTCGGGGGAAAGTCAGTTCGACTATAAAGTCTGTTAAGGCTTGCCCCTTGATCGCTGTTCGAGGAGCATATGAAATCCCGAACTGACTGATTTCCAAGGACCACTTCAGGAGCCGACCAGCCGCGTCGGGCCTGTGCAGTATTTGCTTGAGCGGGAACGTTGTTAACACTTCCACCTGGTGGTCGAAAAAATATGGACGAAGTTTCCTGACACTCATTACCAGCGCATATGCTAGCTTTTCTGTTGGTGAATATCTGAGTTCTGCTTCGTGCAAGGCATGACTTACATAGTAAATGGGTAGGTGGAACTTTCCTTCCGCCCGAACGAGTACTGAACTGATTGCTACCTCCGAAGCTGCCAAGTACAAGTATAACTTTTCCCCTGGGATTGGCTTGGCAAGAATTTTTGTATCACTGAGGTACTCTTTCAACTGCTCGAACGCTTGTTGACAGGCGTCTGTCCATTGAAATTTTCCCTTCTTGATTGCTTCGAAGAATGGTCTGCACTTATCTCCAGATCTTGAAACGAACCTGTTCAGAGCTGCTAGGCATCCGGTTAGCCGTTGGACTTCTTTAACTGATCTGGGTGGTTGCATCTCCATGATCGCTTTCACTTTTACCGGATTTGCTTCAATTCCACGCTGACTAACTAGATGTCCCAAGAATTTCCCAGAATGGACTCCGAAACTGCTTTTCTTGGGATTCGGCTTCATATTGTAGGTCCGAAGTATCTCAAATGTTTGAGCCAGGTGCTGCAAGTGATCTTCCTTTTTTGAGCTCTTGACAACAATGTCATCCACATATACTTCCATCGTCTTCCCGATGTGATCATCAAACATCTTGTTAACCAGCCTCTGATATGTAGCTCCAGCGTTGATTAGCCCGAATGACATTCTCTTCCAGCATAGCAAGTTTTTGTTGGTGTAGAACGCTGTGTGCTCTTGATCATCGGGATGCATCGCAATTTGGTGATATCTTGCGAATGCATCCATGAACGTTAGCAGCTCATGTCCGACGGTGCTATCAACTAGCTGGTCAATGTGAGGCAATGGGAAGTTGTCTTTCGGGCAGGCGGCGTTAAGATCTGTGAAATCGATGCAGAGTCTCCATGCTCCAGTTGCTTTCCTGACCAAAACTGGATTTGCCACCCATTGCGGGCATAACGCTTGTTTGATTAAATCGTTATCCAGTAGCTTTTTGACTTCCACGTCGAGCGCCTCGTATTTGTCGGGTCCAAATTTTCTCCTCTTCTGATGGACTGGCTTCTTCCCCGGGTCGATGTTAAGTCTGTGACAGGCATGTTCGGGGCTGATGCCCACCATGTCTGCATGCGACCATGCGAACACGTCGAGGTTTGCTTTAAGAAACTCAATCATGTTGGTCCTGTACGGCTCTGGTAGCTTGGACCCTATGAAGAGTTCTAAGCCCTCTTGGTTCGGGTCGACTTTTACAGTTTCCAACTCTTCGACCGGGGTAGCCCTTCGTTTTTGGCCTTTCCATCTGGGGTCAATAATGGGCCCTTCTGTCTTTGGCTCATCTTCGATCTCCATCGGTTCTGCCCCCAGTCGTGGCTCTATGTCCTCTGCATCAACGTTCATTGCCCTTGTTTGTTCTTCCTCGTTGCTAGTAGTAGCAGCTTCTGTTCCTCCTGTTTGGGCAAGCTGTTCGTCTTCGCGTTCCTGCTCGTCCTCGTCCGAATGTGTGCCTTCGCACATCTGTTCGCCAATGCGCAGCTGTTCGTCTGCGCATAGTTGCTCGTCGCTGCGTGGCTGCTCGTCGACTTCCATTATTTCAGTATCAACGGAATTCATGGCCTCGCTATCATCTCCGTCCTTGTCTGAGTACCTGTCCGCCATGTTGACTTGGTGATCTTGCAACTGTATTTGCAATAGACATGCACGAGCTTTCCTTTGGTCTCCTTTGACTGTACCTGCACCCTTCTTTGTTGGAAATTTTAAACAATAATAGTACGTTGAAACAGCTGCTTTAAATTCATGCAAGAAAGGACGGCCGAGGAACCCGTTATAGGTGGACTGTTGGTCTACAACCAGGAAGTCTACCATTCTATTCATTTTCCTCTCCGGGTCCTCGATTGATACAAGCTCAACTGCCAACGTAACTATTCCTAGCGGGGTAGTTACAGCATTTCCAAAACCTACAATCTTGTGATTACAATCTTTGATGTACTCAGCACAATCTCCTAGCTGGTCCACCGTGCTCTTGAACAGGATATTCGTGTAGGAACCAGTGTCGACAAGTAGACGATGCACCTTTGTCCCCATAATATTGGCGCAAATGACCAATGAGTCGTTGTGGGGAGTAAGTATCCCGTCTAAGTCTTTCTCTGAGAAAGTCAGGTCCCCTGTTCGTTTGGTCGATGGATTTACACCTACTTCCATCACCTGATCTACTGCTCTCAGCTCTGCTTTCCTCTTTCTTTTCGACATAGGTGGCCTCCCATCAGAACAACCACCTACTGGCCCAGTGGGTTCCAGCATTAGGATTTCCGGGATATGCCTTGCTGGGGCTGCTGGGACCTTCCTTCCCCTCTTACCAACTTTGCTTGGTTGGTCATCACTATCTTTGTCATCCGAACTGGATTGTACTGGCGCCCTTGGTCTTTTACCTGGTTCCCTCTTCACAAATTCGGACAACTTTCCTTCCTCATAGAACTTCCACAATTGCTTCAATAGATCTCGGCACTCGCTCGTGAAGTGGCCGATGTTCTGATGATAAGCACAGTATTTGTTCGGGTTCAGCTTTCCTCTCTCTTGCCTTATCTTCCGCGGCTCTGACAACATTTCCCTGTCCTTAACGTTGTTGTACACATCATCCACAGACATAGTAAGGACTTGACTCAACTTTTCTTTCAACTCAGCTCCATCATTGAATGACTTCATGTTCTTCGGAGCTTTGTAATCACTTCCTCCCGACTTCTTGTTAAACTTTTTCGGATCAGTTTTGTCTCCCATCTCTCGGTGTAGGGCCTCCTGCATTGAAACGTGAATTCCCGCTTTGTGTCTGAACTCTGTGTATGTTTTCGGGCAAGTCAGATGCATTTCCTTCCACAAATCAGTTCCTTTCTTTAAACCAGCCATCACTGCCACAATCTTCGTGTCTTCACTCACCATCTCGCCCTCCAGTAACACTTTATCAAATCTTTCCAGAAATTGCTTGTCAGACTCCTCGTCTCCCTGCCTAATATCTGCTAGACGGTGTCTGTGGGTCAAGTAAGACCCGGCAGTTGAGAAGTGGGACAGAAACTCTTTGCTTAGTTGGGTAAAAGAATTGATGGAGCCAGGCGCCAATGATGAAATCCATCTGTGCGGGCCATCTCCTAGGGTGAGTGGAAAATTTCGGCATTGTGTGGCGTCGGTTGCCCCCATCGAAATCATAAAATCCGAATACTTTGTCGCATGAATGCGGGGGTCCGACGTTCCCTCATATAAATTGATGGCTGGGAACTGTATCTTCTTTTGGATCGGTGCACTGAGGATAGACGGAGATAATGGTGAAGATGGGAGAACGGTTGATCCGACACCTCTCTGGGATTCCAACTGTTTCTGCAATTCTTCGATTGCCTTTCTCATTTCCTGCAATTCATCTGGGGGAGTTCTCCCGATGGAAGGCTGTTCATCGTGATTGGGTTCAGTGACCTCTTCACGATGCAGTCCCTTGCCAACGGGACGTTTCTCCTGAGTTGTCTTCCTAGCAGCGTTGCTAGCTCCATTCGGCCCTAGTCGGCCAAAAGCTGACCTCCGGATTCGGTCATGCACTGATGGACGAGCAGGATGGTGTGATCTCTCCTCATGCCTTCGTGATGGTTCCCTCCTATTTACATTCCTTGTTCCTAATCTCTCCAAAGCACTTGTTCGGGAAGTACTTTTGCTTGACTCATCTGCTCGACTTGGTGATGATTCTCCTCTGCTTCCTAGACGTTCGCTCAATGGAGCTTTTCCTTTATTTCTACGAACTTCCTCGCTGTCGGCCTCGTCCCGACGTGCATCTTCTCTCATTTTACTCCTTTGTTCGCCAGTACGCTCCTGCTCGCCTGTTCGTCTGGTCGTCACAGGTGCTCTTGACGGTCCTGCTATATGTCGATTTTGCAAGGATTGAAGAACAGCAATGGTTTTTGCTAGCTCTTCGGGATTTTGAGCAAGAGCTTCAACTTCTGGTGGAATCGTGTCAATAGTGACTTGTATATTCCTCTGCGAAGTTGCTCTCACTGTCCGTGCATGTCCTTCGGTGGAAGAAACCCTAGTTCTTGGTCTACGACTTGGAGATATACTTGAATGTCGTTCTTCTTGCGATCTAACCATCTTGGCTATCGAAACGTGGGTAAATAAGCAAATGGATGAAGTAATCTTGTTCTTACAGACACCTTTTCCAAGGATTACTAGCCTTGTGTGTGATTGTAAAGGTTTGAAAACCCTAGTTCATGCACACATGCATTAAAATCCTTAAAGTGTTGTAAATCTTTGTCCTAAGAACGTGCACTTTTGTTTTCCGGCAGCCTCTTCCCGGATTCCGGCGAGATTATACAGATTCCGGTGGTAGTCTTCAAACTTTCTTCGAATTTTTCTACAACCGGAGGTTCGACACCACCCTTCTTCTAGCGCCAATTGTTGATGACCTTTTCTAACTAAGAAGATTAGTGGCTGTTTTTCATCTAATGAAGATCACCAAACAAGAATCAAGATCATAGAATTTTGGTTAAGTAATATTCAAGAAATAATTTGGCAAGAGTTTTGCTATGTATTGAATTGTTCTCCTCCTTTTTCATGTACAAGAAGGGAGTATTTATAGACATACAAAGTGGCCATGTGTCACCATCTTGGTGGCTTAGCCATTGGATCTTTGCCAAGTGTTAGGACACTTGTACAACATCTACACTATTACTCATTGGATGGGTGCCAAGTGTTGGGACACTTGGACCATATCTAAGCTAGTGACTCTTGGAATTCCCCATGTTGTACTTGGTCTTTGGCACTTCTGAGATGCTCTCGATGGTGACCGGCTGCTCGCTTGTACGTCTTCGTTAGATGTCATGGTCCTTTGCGTTCTGAGCTGTTCGCTCCTCGCTAGGGATTGTTTTACAATGTTGCTCGCTTTACTACGAACCTGTTCGCCCAAATTGGCTTTGGCCTGAGCCACTGGCACAGCTGTTCTTTGCAAAGCTGCTCGCCACAATTCTGCTTGCCGCATTAGTGCTTTTCTACAAAGCTGTTCGACCTACGAAACTGCTAGCTCCTTTGATTTGTTATCCTGTTACTAAGTCTAATAATCTCCTGTTTATTAATTACTTAATTGTTCGCCACCCAACACTATGTATTACATGTATTATTTATTTAGATAGTATAACTGAAAATATTACATTGATGTTTAACTAGAAATCTCAATGTTTTTTCCAAGGTATAAGCAAACACCGCAATAATCACATCCTTTAAAAAAGAAGAAGAGAGGTTTTTGAATAGCTAAAAGACTTTATCGCCTCTTGCAAAATTAAATTAAAGATAAACACTTATATGATACGGTTATCAAAGTAGCACAAATCAATATTTATTATTTTCAAAGTGTTAACGCACCATGTCCAATTTATACTCAATTTCACTGTGAGACGGTTTATAAAATAACACCCATCATTTTCAACACAAGATTTCCAATGAACAAGTTTCATAAGTATGAAATTTATACCATTACATGTATTTACTGATACTGTTACACTTATAAATTGAAATCACATTATAAAATGTTATGATATCAGTTAATACATACAATGATATCATATATTTATCAGTTTTATATTATGAACAAGTTTCACAAATTTTACTCCAGTTTAAAAAAAGTGTTAATGCGTAATGTCAACTTATACTCTGTCTGACCGTGAGACGATCCCGTGCATGCAAGACTTGCTCGATGTCCCAACAAAATTCGCAAGTTGTGAGTGTCACAAATTATAAAAATAAAATGAAATCAATAGAGTTTTTGGGATTATAAATTTTCCGAAAAACCACATTTTATCTGAATATGTAAATATTATGAGAATGAAGTTAATTATGAAATATTTTCATTCTTAGAATTTGCTAATAATAGTGATATTATGCATATGTTCCATTTAAAATCATTATAAAATTACATGTTTAAAGTAAGCATATAGATAATATATAGACTATATAAACATTGTGTGACGTAAAACAATTGACAATATAATACAAGATATTATACATAATACAATACAAAATATAGTCCATAATATAATAAAAGATGACGAATATTACATGATACAATACAATTAACACCAAAATGATGACCTATGAGGTTCAAATATAGAGGATGAAATGTCATTTTTGTCCAAATAATATTGATACCAACTCATCACATTTGAGTAATCCTAGATAAAGGGTATTAGTTGATGATATATTAGTTATTTTTGCTAAAGTGTACTAGTTTTGGAGGGTATTAGTTGTTTCCACTGAAGGATACGAATAACATTAATTATTTAACTAAAGGATATCAATTGGTTACACTAAAGAGTACTAAACTATTAATTGATTACACTAAAAATATTGCAAAGTGATTAATGTATGAACCAATTTCACTATATACATACTCACTTTAATGCTAGACCAACTTAGAAAAACAATAAACATATAAACACATAAAAAATAAATATAAAAAAATTGCGATATTTTTACATATCTGCGATATTTTGCGATATTTCCCGATTTCCATTCATTTTTATACTACAAGTGAACCGATATCGATATCGATAATTTGCAATATATCGCGATACGTTGTAAAAAATACATTGCATCTCAATCTCAAAATTTGTTATATATCCGCGATATATCGCGATATTTTCATCCTTGCCTGAAACTGAAGTCATTAAATACCGTCGTCGACCGTGAACCACAAAAAATCAATTGTCCCTCAAACAAAACAAAATGGAAGGCGAAACCATCAACAACGCCGCCATGAAAACCACCTTCTTAATAATCAACATCCTCATACTCGCCGTCGGCAACTGCGGCGGCCCGTTAATCATGCGCCTCTACTTCCTCCGCGGCGGCAGCCGCGTATGGTTCTCCGCCTGCCTCGAAACCGCCGGCTGGCCCATCATCCTCCTCCCCCTCCTCTTCTCCTACACGCGCCGCCGCGCCACCTCCACCTCCGCCCCCCTCATCCTGATGAAGCCCCGCGTGTTCCTCGCCGCCGCGGTCATCGGCACCCTCACCGGCCTCGACGACTACCTCTACGCCTACGGCGTCGCCAAGCTCCCCGTCTCCACCTCCGCCCTCATCATCGCCACCCAGCTCGCCTTCACAGCCGTCTTCGCCTTCCTCATGGTCAAACAGCGGTTCTCCCCCTACTCGATAAACGCCGTCGTTTTGCTTACCCTGGGAGCTCTCGTGCTGGGGCTCCACACGAACGGGGACCGGCCGAAAGGGGAGACGAATAAGGAGTATTTTATGGGGTTTTTTATGACGCTTGTGGCGGCGGTTTTGTACGGGTTTATTCTGCCGTTAGTGGAGCTGATGTACAAGAAGGCGAAGCAGGGGATTACCTACACTTTGGTGCTCGAAATTCAGTTGGTTATGTGCTTTTTCGCTACGGCCTTTTGCACCGTCGGCATGCTTGTAAACAAGGATTTCCAGGTGAATTTTCTTTTTCTTTTCTTTTCTGTCTCGTTTCTTACGACATTTTTTATTTTATTTAGTGTTGTGTTTAGTTAATTAGCTGGAATAAAAAAAAAAAAACACATACACTTTTGTAAATTTAGGTGCATGTGTGTGCACACTCTTTTCTACTAAATATTAATGTTCAACATACCATAGTATCATTATTTAATATATATATATATATAATATTTTTTAAATAATAATACCGCGTATGCTTAAACGATGACACTTAAATCCGTAGACCGAGTGCAAATTAGTTTGTATATATGATTGTATTGTTAAAAGGTAGTGAAATTGCGCTCAAAAAAAAAAAAAAAAAAAGTAGTGAAATTATTTTTAATTTTCTTCTCTAATTTTAACTAATATGAATATATATATATATATATATATATATATATATATGTGTGTGTAAGTATTGTCATTAATTTACTAGTTATTTTTCATTATTGGTACTAGCTGTTTGTTTTCTTCTCTGTGTCTTGACAGTATATATTTATATTTTATTTTTATTTGACTGGTTATATTTTGCTTTGATCATTTAAGTCAAATGTGTCGATTCGTCCGTCATCTATAAAATTAGTGTAACAATATATATGACCCCATCAATTTTTTTTTTAAGAGTTTGTACGAGGCAATTTTATATATACAATACAATTTTTTTTTTTTTTTTGCATGTTTTAATACTATTTTTAAAAGTTAAATATAGCAGTATGATGCAAAATTTGCTAAAAATAATTGTTATTGTATCAAAATAAATGAAAAATTAAGTAAGCAAGTAATAAAAACAAAAGCTACCGATTAAAAATAAGTACTTTATTCGTCTATCAATATTCAATTTTTTAATTCATTTGTCCACCAATTTATGTTCATTTCTTATTTGTCAACAATTTTTGCACTCACAGACAATTAATTACATTCATTTATTTTATTCTTAATAAAAAATTTGCGTGAGAAAACACAAATTAATGCACAATTTATACTACATCCCACCGTGCCATGACATGAGATATGGTCTCACACAAGAACTATTATTTACCTACATTTTCTTTAAATTAGTGTCCAAACAAATGAGCACAATTTTCGTAAGCAGAGTGAGTACTATTATAAAATAGTTAATTATTAATGACAAATTATAAAGTGAAACTTATTCACACATAAATCAGTTTAACAGATATAATTTGTTTAATTAAAGAATATTGATTGTTTTCATTAAATTGTATTAATTTCGACGGAGAAACAAATTAGTTTTCACTAAGTAAGAATATGAGTTGAAAATTACAAAGAATATGAATGATTTTTCTAAAAAATATATATAGTTATTCTATTAAAATGTATCACAAACTATATATATATTTTTTTTATCATAAACTAGTTTCACACCGTGCATACTCATTATTGATATGTTGGATAGTATTATATATATATAATCAGCGTCATCTAATTCCAATTTCCAAGAAATATTTCACCAGGATCATGTGTGGTCGATGGCACGATATATTTTATGAGTAACACTCCCACATCGAATTTAATTTAATTTTAAGGGGTCATAAAGAGCCATAAAAGTACAGAATGAACGGTGTTTGTTTTGGCATATACTATTTTAATATATATATTTATATATATTTTATATTTATATATATATTTATATATATATTATATTATATTTATAGTGGACGCAATAATTGCATTGGCGGCACATATAATGTTTAATTTTATACTATTAACTTTATACTTAATTAAAGTAATATTTACAAATTTGAATAAACTAACGCATCATTGAATATATAAAGTACTACTAACCCAAATTAAAGATACTCCCGATTAAATTATCAATACTCCTGATAAAATTATCGATACTTTAATATAATTTTATAATAAATTTATCATAAACTATTTTTATATAATACTTCTCTTCGAATATAGGGTTCATTAATTTTGAACTTTGTAACGTTGTATATATTTATATATGGTGCATGTCCCAGTACGTATAAATGAGATGACTATATAGTTGTCATATTATATATAGTTAAATTAGAAAACTTGTTTCAACGTGCGTTAACTTATTTAACGAATAATAAATTCTATTATATTTAAGACGGAATATATTAATTCTTTTGATTTTCTAAAAACCTCACAATTAATTTGTAAATTAAGAGTAAAGTCTTCTATGCACTAAATATTAAATAACTAGGTATATAGATTTAACTTTAAATTAAAAAAAAAAAAAAAACCTTTCAAGCTCAAATAATTAATTTGACACGGTTGATTAAAGTTTCGCATTTACTTGACGACCGTAATTTTTTTTTCATGTCACATTTTTATAGACTATCAATTACATATATCAAATGATATTATACAATATGCATGAGTTATCAAAGTGTATACGTACGACGTAAGATTACACTGATACAATTGGATACATTAATTGTACCATTACTGCATTGCCTTCCATATAGTTATTATAAATATATACACTACAACACTCTTTTTCTTGTTCTCGTTATGGATTTGCATTTTGTTGTTTCTGTATTAAAATAAAACTTCATTTAGTATACCATATATAAAGTAATTTTTGCAGCCCATAAATAACTTTTTGCACGAGTAGAAATTAATGAATAATTATAATAAAATTTACTTACATAAATGAAAATAGAACAACATGGTCTACGTTCGGCCCACCAAACCCAGGTAAAAGTTTGGAGTAGGGAAAAACGTTCGGTTTGAATCTACACTGAATTAGTAGGCTGCGATTTGATGTATTGCTATGATTTTGGAACAAATTGAGATTTTTTTTTTTTTTTATTACTAACCACGGCATTTACTTTATTATTAATTTTTATTATTATTCACATTGAAAAATTATGAACCAATCATCTCCTATATTCAATTTTTTAAGTCATATTTAGTGTACTATTTCAAATGACATATTAATATATTATGCTACATGGCAAAAATATAGAGTGGAAATTATTCATACATGAACTATTGAAGGAGGCTAGTTTTTATGAAAAAATATTAGTTGTTTTCACTGAAGGATATTAGTTGTTTTAACTAAAAAATATTAGTTGTTTACTGAAAACAAACTAAAACTCTTCAGTAAAAACAACTAATACACTTTCAATGATTCATGTATGAACCAATTTCACTCTATATATACTCTACATATACATATCTTAAGGACTAAATACAATTAAATCTAAATAGATGTCATGTGCTCTTCCAAGTAGCTGCTGCATTCTATATTTAATTATATATATATAATTATTCATATTTTATAGAATCAACTCATTTTTATTAACTATTAAGTAGGTTACATTTTGTGCATCTAGTATTATGCCATTCAAGTGAACTTTTGAACAATAAAATTATTTTCATTTTAGTTGTAGATGATTTTATGTAAAAATGAATTTGGGTTGCATTGTGCATTTTCTTACATGAACATTTTTTTTTTCTACATTATTATTATCTTATTTATATATGTATTATTTTTTTGTGATAGAACCCTTCATCATTATTAAGTGCACGTTATTTGAATGTTTACTTTCGGATGGATCACGTTATTAAATTTAAATAGAATACGTAATTGCAGTTTTGAGTGGACGGTTGTGAAATAGTAGTAGTACACGTCTCGCAAGAATTGATATTACTCATAATTACTACACTAATTAGTGGATCTCCATGTTTAATTAAGTCAGGATTTTCCCACTCAAATCTCATACATACACACCTACTTTAACTTTATGGTATCATAAAATATTTTCTGACTTATGTAAAAGAGATGAATTGAAAGATTTGGAAACTAAAGTGGACCACGTTTATTAATAGTACCTCCAACTATGTTCCACACTATCTTCTGCAATTCTACTTTTGGGAATCTTATTGATGCGCCACATTCTTCGTGCTAAATTGGGTGTCTGACAAATGTCCGAATATCCCAACTTAATTCGTTTCCTTAAAGAACCTTTCAAAAAAAAAAAAAAAAAAAATCGTTTCCTTAAGAAATATTTTAGTGAGTTTTAAATTATAAAGAGAAAAGGGTTTGAATATTTTAGGAGAAAATATTATGAGCAATTTTGTGCATTATATATACATCACAAATCAATAGTATTAATTTTTACAAGTAATAGTAGCATTTAATTGTTACAATATTAATATATAAATTGTTTTGCATGCAATAATATTAATGATGTATGGTACATTTAAACTCGTTTTCATTACAATTTTGATCTTGAAAATGATATTTTATTTATTGAATTTTTAAAATAAAAAATAGGATAAAATAAAAGATGTTCCTTTCCTCCCGAATTCAATTGCTATTTTACAGTTTATCTTTCTAAATTAAGTTGAGTATATTAATAAATGCGATTTATACAAAGTAATAAGATAAGATGTAAGTGTACTAATGTTGTTAAATTGTCATGTATAGAAATATCTATTGAGGATAAAAAAAAAACATATATGTAATTAACAAAGTATGAGAGAGACATGCATAGTGTAACATTTAACAATTAATTGGACGTGCTGTCTATTGACATTTGCAGGCAATTCCAAAAGAAGCAAAAGCGTATGAACTTGGGGAGACAAAATACTACGTGGTAGCTGTTTTTAGTGCTATAATTTGGCAGGGCTTTTTCTTGGGAGCAATTGGCGTCATATATTACTCATCCTCACTTTTATCAGCCACTATAATCACGGTATTACTTCCGGTAACGGAAGTGTTAGCCGTTATTTTCTACCAAGAAAAGTTTCAAGCGGAAAAGGGAATCTCTCTCTTTCTCTCTCTTTGGGGCTTTATTTCTTACATGTTAGGTGAGATCAAACAGAACAAGAAGATGAAGAAGGAGGGCAACAACGTTAATAATGATCGGAACGTAGAGTCACAGTTGGCGGTACAAACATCTACCGTTTGAATATTCTCATGTGGGATTTATTTGCTTTGGTGTTTTATCTTGTATGTTATAGTTGTTTGTATTGTATGGTCACATTTACTTAATTGTATCACTAGTAAAAATAATAATATATATATCAAATTGCGATACTGCGGAGATTGGAACTAGCTAGTATGGTTCTTCGGGATGATGCAGATCAATGTGTTGTTGGGCGTTCGTGTGTTTTTCGGGGATTTGGATCCAAGAATTTGGATTAAAAGGGGGGTTGTCAAATTAGATGCTAAAATAGTATTTTCATTTAATGTTGTTAGTCATAATGTAAAAGCCGTAGCACATAAATTTGCTAGGGTTTCGTATTCGAGCTCCTATCATGGGTGGAGCCTCCGTGGTTTGTGGATGGCCTACTCGATTCTCCTTGTCCTTACCGTTCTTATTTTAATTTTATTACTCAAGCTTTTGATAAAAAAAAAAAGTCAATGTTACACTTGTTTGTTTGTGTCTAATGTCTATTATAGATATATAGGTGAACACTACAAAAAAAACACTGTTTTGCGACGGAATTAGCGACGGAAAATCCGTCGCAAACAGTGTTTTGCGACGGGATCTGCGACGGACACGTATCCGTACATAAAACAGCCGTAGCAAATTTTTGCGACGGATTCGGCCATCCGTCGCAAATTAACGACGGAAAAATCCGTCGCAAAATCGGCGGGTCAGATCCGGCCGGGTCACACAGAATTTGCGACGGACAGTAGTCCGTCGCAAACTTTTCGGGTCAGACCCGATCGGGTCAACAACATTTGCGACGGCTAAATTCCGTCGCAAATGTTTTTATATATTTTTTATAATTTTTTGTGTTATAATTTGCGACGGGCTGTTTTCCGTCGCAAAATTCAATATTTGCGACGGAATATGGCCGTCGCAAATTACCGAGCCTATACAAAAAAAAAGTGGCTCGCGTGGTTCGAGCCCGGGCACCCGAGGCGGCCGGGGCGGGCGCGGACCACTGGGCCAACCGGCCCATTCCTTATTATATGCAGCCCACCTTCTATATTAGTCTTATTAGGCCTGGAACAATTAATCCATTTTTTGCGTCCAAGGGGAATCGAACACGGGACCTTTTGTGCAAGAGGAGAGGGCGCGCGCCACTAGGGCACAAGCTACTTTCGTTTATTCTTTTGCAATTAATTGTATATGTATTCAAATTAAGTCATTTTTTTTATAATTCACCAAATTAATTTTTTTTCGTATCTAAGTTGTTTATTAAAATATTTTGCCCAACAATTTTTTTTATTTTGTAAAATTATTTATTTCGACTCCCGTTTAAATTTATAATTCGTTCATTTGTACGCAATTAATTGTATATGTATCCAAATTGACTCATTTTTTTTTTCTACAATTCACCAAATTAATTCATTTTCGTTTCTAACTTGTTTTTATAAATATTGGGGCCATTTAATTTTTATTATTTCTGTAAAACTATTTATTTCGACTCCCGCTTAAATTTATAATTCGTTCATTTGTACGCAATTAATTGTATATGTATCCAAATTGACTCATTTTTTTTTCTACAATTCACCAAATTAATTCATTTTCGTTTCTAACTTGTTTTTATAAATATTGGGGTCATTTAATTTTTATTATTTCTGTAAAACTATTTATTTCGACTCCCGTTTAAATTTATAATTCGTTCATTTGTACGCAATTAATTGTGTATGTATCTAAATTGACTCATTTTTTTTTCTACAATTCACCAAATTAATTCATTTTCGTTTCTAACTTGTTTTTATAAATATTGGGGCCATTTAATTTTTATTATTTCTGTAAAACTATTTATTTCGACTCCCGCTTAAATTTATAATTCGTTCATTTGTACGCAATTAATTGTATATGTATCCAAATTGACTCATTTTTTTTTCTACAATTCACCAAATTAATTCATTTTCGTTTCTAACTTGTTTTTATAAATATTGGGGCCATTTAATTTTTATTATTTCTGTAAATTTATTTATTTCGACTCCCGCTTAAATTTATAATTCGTTCATTTGTACGCAATTAATTGTGTATGTATCTAAATTGACTCATTTTTTTTTTCTACAATTCACCAAATTAATTCATTTTCGTTTCTCACTTGTTTTTATAAATATTGGGGCCATTTAATTTTTATTATTTCTGTAAATTTATTTATTTCGACTCCCGCTTAAATTTATAATTCGTTCATTTGTACGCAATTAATTGTGTATGTATCTAAATTGACTCATTTTTTTTCTACAATTCACCAAATTAATTCATTTTCGTTTCTAACTTGTTTTTATAAATATTGGGGCCATTTAATTTTTATTATTTCTGTAAATTTATTTATTTCGACTCCCGCTTAAATTTATAATTCGTTCATTTGTACGCAATTAATTGTGTATGTATCTAAATTGACTCATTTTTTTTTTCTACAATTCACCAAATTAATTCATTTTCGTTTCTAACTTGTTTTTATAAATATTGGGGCCATTTAATTTTTATTATTTCTGTAAATTTATTTATTTCGACTCCCGCTTAAATTTATAATTCGTTCATTTGTACGCAATTAATTGTGTATGTATCTAAATTGACTCATTTTTTTTCTACAATTCACCAAATTAATTCATTTTCGTTTCTAACTTGTTTTTATAAATATTGGGGCCATTTAATTTTTATTATTTCTGTAAATTTATTTATTTCGACTCCCGCTTAAATTTATAATTCGTTCATTTGTACGCAATTAATTGTGTATGTATCCAAATTGACTCGTTTTTTTTTTTTCATAATTCACCAAATTAATTCATTTTCGTTTTTCACTTGTTATATATACAATAATTTAGTAATTCTAATCGTCGTCTTCTTCCTCGTCATCCTCATCATCATCTTCATCCTCTTCCTCATCTTCATCCTCTTTCTCTTCCTCTTCCTCTTCCTCTTCCTCTTCCTCTTCTTCTTCCTCCCCACCACGCTCTTGTCCATCACCCTCATGATCACTTTCAATCATTATCATTTCTGGATTTGCAGCAAGTAAGTCGACAAAAATATTCACACCTGCTTGATCAACCTCTGTTTGAGCCTCTTGTATCTCTGTTTGAAATGGATCTGTTGCACTACAAAAAAAACACTGTTTTGCGACGGAATTAGCGACGGAAAATCCGTCGCAAACAGTGTTTTGCGACGAGATCTGCTACGGACACGTATCCGTACCTAAAACAGCCGTAGCAAATTTTTGCGACGGATTCAGCCATCCGTCGCAAATTAACGACGGAGAAATCCGTCGCAAAATCGGCGGGTCAGATCCGGCCGGGTCAAGAATTTGCGACGGACAGTAGTCCGTCGCAAACTTTTCGGGTCAGACCCGATCGGGTCAACAACATTTGCGACGGCTAAATTCCGTCGCAATTGTTTTTATATATTTTTTATACTTTTTTGTGTTATAATTTGCGACGGGCTGTTTTCCGTCGCAAAATTCAATATTTGCGACGGAATATGGCCGTCGCAAATTACCGAGCCTATACAAAAAAAAAGTGGCTCGCGTGGTTCGAGCCCGGGCACCCGAGGCGGCCGGGGCGGGCGCGGACCACTGGGCCACTCGGCCCATTGCTTAATATATGCGGCCCACCTTCTATATTAGTCTTATTAGGCCTTGAACAATTAATCCATTTTTTCGTCCAAGGGGAATCGAACACGGGACCTCTTGTGCAAGAGGAGGGGGCGCGCGCCACTAGGGCACAAGCTACTTTCGTTTATTTTTATGCAATTAATTGTATATGTATTCAAATTAAGTCATTTTTTTTATAATTCACCAAATTAATTTCTTTTCGTATCTAAGTTGTTTATTAAAATATTTTGCCCAACTCTTTTTTTTATTTTGTAAAATTATTTATTTCGACTCCCGCTTAAATTTATAATTCGTTCATTTGTACGCAATTAATTGTATATGTATCCAATTGACTCATTTTTTTTCTACAATTCACCAAATTAATTCATTTTCGTTTCTAACTTGTTTTTATAAATATTGGGGCCATTTAATTTTTATTATTTCTGTAAAACTATTTATTTCGACTCCCGCTTAAATTTATAATTCGTTCATTTGTACGCAATTAATTGTATATGTATCCAAATTGACTCATTTTTTTTTCTACAATTCACCAAATTAATTCATTTTCGTTTCTAACTTGTTTTTATAAATATTGGGGCCATTTAATTTTTATTATTTCTGTAAAACTATTTATTTCGACTCCCGCTTAAATTTATAATTCGTTCATTTGTACGCAATTAATTGTATATGTATCCAAATTGACTCATTTTTTTTCTACAATTCACCAAATTAATTCATTTTCGTTTCTAACTTGTTTTTATAAATATTGGGGCCATTTAATTTTTATTATTTCTGTAAAACTATTTATTTCGACTCCCGCTTAAATTTATAATTCGTTCATTTGTACGCAATTAATTGTATATGTATCCAAATTGACTCATTTTTTTTTCTACAATTCACCAAATTAATTCATTTTCGTTTCTAACTTGTTTTTATAAATATTGGGGCCATTTAATTTTTATTATTTCTGTAAAACTATTTATTTCGACTCCCGCTTAAATTTATAATTCGTTCATTTGCTTAAATTTTTTTTTCATAATTCACCAAATTAATTCATTTTCGTTTTTCACTTGTTTTTATAAATGTTGTGTCCATTAAATAAAAGTAAATTCAAACTAATAAATTCACAAAATTATAAATTAAAGTAACAATTCAAAAATTAAATTAAAGTAACAATTCAAACTAAAAAAAATTGTACTTCATAGTTATTAAAAATCAAAATTTTTTAACAATCGGAATTAAATCCGTCTTCCTCTTCATCCTCGCCCAGGTTAACAATCGGCGACATCGATGGCTGGGTCGGCGGGATCGGCGGCATCGATGGTTGGGTCGGCGGGATCGGCGGCATCGGTGGCGCAGGCATTTGCGCTCGTGGCATTGAATCAGAGGCGAATATCTGCCACCACGCCTGCATGGCGGCTGTATACTCCTGCACCTCGACCCGATACTGCTCCATCTCGGCTGTATACCGGTCGTGCGCCTCTCGCTGCTGCCTCTCATACTCTTCCTTCTCTCGCTGCTGCCTCTGCATGTTCTTCATCTGCTCCACCACCGTGGCAAGCTGCCTCTCGACCTCACTGGGATGAGAGTCGATGGAAGACTGAGAGGAGGATGAGCCTGAGCCACGAGGTCGGAAAAAGTTCTTTCCGAAGCTGCCCAATCCAGCGAACCGCCCCTTTTTAGCCTTGACGTTCTTGAAGTACAATTCATTTTGAACGTCAACAGAAGGCTGTGTGGGGGGCATCGACCCCGACCCCGACCCCTCTGCCGTTTCCTCAGGCTGAGGCTGAGAGGCAAGATCCTCGAGCATCTTTCTCTGCAAATTAATTATACAAAAAATTAAATAAATTGAACACAAAATATAAAAAATACTTTTAATATTAAAAATTTAAATAATACTATTAATATTGAAATAATACTTACGTGGATCTCGGTGGTACGACCGTAGGTAGACTTCCCAGTCTCCTCGACGAATGGGTGGGCGAGCTGCAATCTCTCAAAATGAGAGGGCTCGCGTCCTTGCTCCGCAGCCTAATTAGAAAAAAAGATAGTAAAAATTAACAACACTCATAAAAATTAGGAAAAAAATAATAAATTCAAAAACTACAAAATTGAAGACGAAACTTACAAATCTCAACCCGTGCTCATAAATGGACCGAGAACCGGCCCGATGTCTTGCCATCCCTTCTCCATCAGGGTCACTACGCCGATTCGCCTTGTTTTTCGCCGACTTCTCTTGGAATTCAGGGGAATCCCAGTAGCAGAGGAATTGGTCCCAAATCGACCGTCTTTCACTGTCAAGCCCCAAGTCGGTGGCCTCTCCCTTCTTGTACCACTTCTCCCTCATTCTGTAAAGGAGGTCTCTGTACCTTTCCTTTCCATATTTATCGAAATTCTTCCACATCTGGTCATCGTGCTCCGGTGCCCAGACACATTCTTTCTGCAATTACAATTTAAATGTAAATATATGTTTATATATTTGATATTAATAAACGGTGAATTAATAAATTAAATTAATACCTTAAACTCCTCGAAGTATGTCTTTTTTCTTGCATCGGACACTAACCTCCAACTGTAAGCGGTGGGCTCGAATCCACCGCGAAGGATGGAGTCGGAAACCTGATTAGCAGCCTCATGACCTGGAATCCAACTGTAAAATTAAAATTTCAAAGTTAGTAAAATAATTAGGTTTTAATTAATAAAAAAATTGAGTATAAAATATTATCCCTTACATATGACCACATGGCTTAACAGGCATCCGTCCTTCAACAACCGGATGCTGGCGGGAGGAGGATGAGCCCTCAGCAGTCTGCTGTGAGGAGGAGGAGGAGCCCGCACCAGGCTGTGAAGAGGTCTCTGATAGAGACCTCGGCCTGAAAATAGGTGGAACCACGGGTCTTAGTGAGGGCCGTCGTCTCCTCCCTCCTCGTCCTCCTCGACTCGCCTCCTCATCCCTCGGAGGCTGCTGACTGTCGTTGCCACTGCCTTGTCCGCTCATCTATAACAAATTTCACGAATTATTCATTCAACTAAATTAAAATCAATCAACTAATAATATTATTTTATAAATTATATATTAAACTAAAATCAAACAACTAATATTATTTAAAATCAAACAACTAATATTATTTAAAATCAATTAACAACCTACTCAACTAAATTCATTCAACTAAATTAAAATCAATCATCAACTAATATTATTTTGTAAAATTATTAAACTTAAATCAAGAAACTAAAATTATTTTGTAATATTATTTAAACATGCTTAACAATTAAAAATTAACAAATTACTAAAACAATTCAACTAAAATCAAACAACTCAGCTAAAATCAATTCTAAACTTAACAAATTCAACTATTTCTAAACATACTTTAAAATTAAATTAAAATTCGATCAACTAATTAAATTATAATTCAACTAAAATTAATTCATTTCTAATATAATTCAAACAATTCAACTAATTCAATTCTAAACTTAACAAAAATTAAACATACTTTAAATTAAAATTCGATCAACTAATTAAATTATAATTCAACTAATTCAACTAAAATCAATTTATATTTAATATAATTCAAACAATTCAACTAATTCAATTCTAAACTTAAAAAAAAATTAAACATGCTTTAAAATTAAATTAAAATTCGATCTACTAATTAAATTAGATCAACTAATTCAACTAAAATCAATTCATTTCTAATATAATTCAAACAATTCAACTAATTCAATTCTAAACTTAACAAAAAATAAACATGCTTTAAAATTAAATTAAAATTCGATCTACTAATTAAATTAGATCAACTAATTCAACTAAAATCAATTCATTTCTAATATAATTCAAACAATTCAACTAATTCAATTCTAAACTTAATTAACAAAAATTTAAAAATGATTTAAATTAAAATTCGATAAACTAATTCAACTAAAATCAATTCATTACTAATATAATTCAAACAATTCAACTAAAATCAATTCTCAACTAAAATCAATTCTCTAAACATGCTTTAAAATTAAATTTTAAACGGTAAAAATGAAGAAAACTTACGGTTTATTTGTAGAAAATGTCGAAACGAAAACTCGGTGGGGACGGACGCCTTCCTTTTCCCGACTTCTCCTTCCTTTTCCTTTCGTTTTCCTCCTTTTCTTCTTTTTTCTCGCAGGATCCGTCTGCTTCGCGAGGAGAGTATTTATAATTGTAAAAAAATTTGCGACGGACGCCTATCCGTCGCAAATTTCGTCTGTCAAAGACAAAACGACGTCGTTTTTACTGATTTGCGACGACTTTTCCGTCGCAAATCAGTCAACGCACCATTTCCCGAGAAGACGCGTAAAAACGGTTCGTATTTGCGACGGAAATTCCGTCGCAAATCAGTCAATGGACCGTTTTCCGAAAGGTCGCGAATATAAATGTAAGATTTGCGACGGCTTTGGTCCGTCGCAAATACAAAGTTAAAAATTGCGACGGCAAAGTCCGTCGCAAATCAGTCAAACGGGTCGCTTCATGAACGGTCACCTTTAAACAGGTATATTTTGCGACGGAACGGACCGTCGCAAATTCAAAGTTGAAATTTGCGACGACCTTTCCGTCGCAAATGTAGCCGGTTCAAGACGAAGGCAGTGGGCCCTAGTGTTTGCGACGGCCATTCCGTCGCAAATTTCTAAAATTTGCGACGGACATTCTTAGTCGTCGCAAATTGGAATTTTTTTCGACGGCTTAGAAAAATCCGTCGCAAATTCCCTGAATTTGCGATGGATATTTGGCCGTCGCAAACTTTCCGTCGCTAATCTCCGTCTTTTTTGTAGTGTTGGTTCTACACCGTCTTTGTTTGACGGATTAGAAACTTCAACCAATGATCTTGCCTTTACTTTGCAAACTGTCCTCAAGTTGGGCCTACTTGATCCGGGGTATTTGCAATAATATACCTGAGATGTTTGCGTTGCAAAAATATAAGGATCGTATGCCGCCGGAAACTTCTTTCCGGTGTTGATATCAACAATCTTATAGTTTTTGTCGACTCTTGTTCCTTGGTTCCCTGGATCATACCATTCACACAAGAACAACACTATCGTCCTGCTCGGCCAACCCGGATATTCTATTTCAACTACTTCTTGCAGCACTCCATAGTAATCGATGGGTTCTTCGTTGTAGTTTGCACCGATAACGCAAACACCACTGTTTGTAGTCGATTTCGTTGAAGCATACACTTCAGTATGAAATTTGTATTCATTTGCGTAATATCCGTGGTATGATACCACACTACGTAGTGGTCTTTTGCTCAGAGCTTCAAGATGTGGGTTGTTATTAAGTAGGCCATTTTGTCCCTGTAAATATTAAATTATCATGTATAAAAATAATAACATATTTGTTATAAGGTAAAAATCATATAATTATGTGGTACTCACGTAACGTTGGAACCAAAACATAAAATCATTGCGGATGGATTGAAAAACTATTGCATCTGTGATGTCTGGTTCTACTTGACGCTTATACTCACAGAACATGCTTATATATCAGAAAAAAGAAATTAATTACTTTTCAGATATCAACAGTATACATATTGTAAAAAACTCAACTATAAAATTAAATTACTTACTCTATATACGGTTGGACTTCAGGACAATTCATCAAAACATATGAATGTATTGTTTCCTCTTCAATACTGCCCCTGAACGGTCGTTTGGTGCCCTTACCCATTGGTCGACCCGGATGCAAAAATACAGATAACATACCTTCAACATCACGAAGGGGATGGTCTACTCCACGACCATCGTAGTTGCGAGGCATATTTCTGATTCTGGTTTGAACTTGATCGCCGAAGTAGTAAGAACAAAATGCTCCAACCTCTTCAGTAAGGTATGCATTAACAATTGATGCTTCGATGTGGGCCGCATTTCCAATATTGAGCTTTAAATTGTGCAAATACCTAAAACATTCTTGTGTTAGAAAACTTATTCAGTATTGATCTTAAAAGTCGATTTAAAAAATGGTATAGAATTACCTCTCAAAAGGGTACATCCATCGATACTGTACGGGACCAGCAATTGAGGCTTCATACGCTAAGTGTACGGGTAAGTGCTCCATCGAGTCGAAGAAGCTGGGTGGAAAAATCCGCTCAAGTTTGCATAGAATAACAGGGATCTCCTCATCCAAACGCCGCATGTCCTCAACTGTAATCGTTGATGCCGTTAAGTGTCTGAAAAAGAGACTTAATTCCGTGATGACACTCCATACATTCTTGGAAAGTGAGTACCGAAATGCAATAGGTAAGAGTCGTTGCATGAACACGTGACAATCATGACTCTTCATTCCAGACACCTTTCCGGTTTCCGTGTCAACTCTGTCTCCCAAATTCGACACATAATTGTCAGGGAAGCTCAACTTTTTCACCCACTTACACAAATTCTTCCTTTCTGCTTTACTAATTGTGTAAGAGGCCTGGGGATATGTTCTTGTCTGCTCATCCTTGTGTAGGGAAGCACGAGAACAGAAGAGCCTCAACTCATCTCTGGATTTTGAAGTGTCTTTGGTCTTCCCTTCAGTACCCACGACCGTATGAAACAAGTTGTCGAAAACATTCTTCTCTATATGCATCACATCCAAATTGTGTCGAATCAACAACTTGCTCCAATAAGGTAAGTCCCAAAAGATACTTCTCTTCTTCCAACCACCCTGGATACGTTTATTGTGCTCCATTGCACCCGCCTCAGTTGTCTTCATCAAATCAGTGACTGTAACCTCATACAACAACGAATCGCCTGAAATAATTAATTTATATATGGTTAACTTATATATATGAGACACATAGACATCAGTAGTGATTCAGTACCCAAACACATACCTGATCGAATCCGTGGTCTTGGGCGGCCTATTGCATTTTTACCCTTTAGAAAGTCTGTTTTGTTCCTCCGAAAGGGATGATCAGGAGGAAGAAACTTGCGATGGTTGTCGAACCATGACACTTTTCTACTCAACGAAAGATAGAATGCATCAAAACCGTCCATGCAATACGGGCATGCTAGTTTTCCTGTTGTTGACCACCCAGACAACATAGAAAATGCTGGAAAGTCACTAATGGTCCACAAAAGTGCAGCTCGCATCGTGAAGTTCTGCTTCCTATGAACGTCGTAGGCCTCCACCCCCGTAGACCACAAAGATTTCAACTCTTTAATCAATGGCTGGAGATATACATCCAATTTATGCTTGGGGTTGTGTGGTCCAGGCACCAAGATACTAAGAAATATATGTTGAGGCTTCATGCACAACCAAGGAGGTAGATTGTACGGGGTCAACAACACATGCCATAATGAATACTTTTTTCCGTGCATTCCAAATGGGGCAAAACCATCCGTGCACAAGCCTAACCTCACATTTCTCGTCTCCCTTGCAAAATCTGGGAACTCCCTATCAAGATGTTTCCATGCCTCCGAGTCTGCAGGATGCCGCATCTCTCCAGAATTCTCACCAGAACACTCCTCAGCATGCCATGTCATGTCTTTAGCCGTGGCACTGGACTGATACAACCTCTCTAGACGAGGAGTGATGGGAAGGTAATACATTGCCTTATAAGCCTTCAACTGCACTTTCTTCTTACTTTTTGTACGACCAGATGGTTTGTACCGTGGGTGACCACACATCTTGCAATGATCCTGATCCTCATCCTCATCCCAAAACAACATGCAACCGTTTGTACAACAATCAATCTTCTCAAAGGGTAGACCCATATGTTTCAAGAGCCTCTTGCTCTGATAGAAATTATCAGGCGCCGTGTTGTCTTTAGGTAGAGCTCGTTTGAACAATTTAGCAAATTGATTGAACACTTTTTGACTGACCTTGCCTTCAGTTTTGATGTTCAACATTTGAGCATTGAATGACAATTGCGTCTCAGTCTCACAACCAGGAAACAACTTTTGATCAACGGTTTTAAGCATATCAAAAAACTTCTTTGACCGATGATTTGGTTCCTCCTCCACAGGTGTTTCATTGAATTGTGGTTGACCACCCAAAACAGATTCTGCAATCATCATCCGATATCTATCAGGTTCATCCTCTATTTGTGGTTCAAATTGAGTATACGGAACATAACTTGAACCACCAACATCAGAACTTCCACCACCGCTCCACCCAGTATACCAGTATTCTACGGTTTCGATGTCAACATTCCACCGTTGTTCACCGTGACTGGTCCAGTTGTAATAACGGGGAACAAAACCGGAAATCACAAGATGAGTTCTAACCTCATCAACACTCAAGAATCTCATATTTCTGCATCTTCTGTCTTTACACGGACACCTAATATTACCCATACAATCCATATTGCATGGATGTTGTAGTGCAAACTCAATAAACTCATCAATTTTATTGCAAAAGACAGAGTTAATGCCTCCTCCTATCATTCTAGGTATTGAGTACATCCAACCACGATCTGGAAATTGCATCTGTTACAAATTAAAAGTAAATATCACATGAGTTGTAAAAAATTGGGCAGAGTTTGCCTAAAAATAAGGATATACACAATTTTTCTTCACAAAAATCAATCCAACGCAACCATATATATCAATCATAGTAAACCAAAAAAATAAACAAACATCACACAATTTATCTAATAGTGTACAGAAAAATTGAGCAGAGTTTCGACCAAAAATAGGTATAAAATATCACACAAACTAAAATTAACCTAAACCCATCAAATAAACATATATCATCAATCATACTAAAACCCATCAAATAAACATATATCATGCTCATTACCTAATAGTGTACTAAAAAATTGAAACAATAAAAATATGACAATTAAACGGTTAAAAATGTGAAAACGTACGGTGAAGTTGAAGGCAATGACAAATACGTACGCTGAGGTTGAAGGCAATGACAAATACACCAATTATACGTGAAGAACATATTAAAACCGTATCATTTCTTATTTTTTTTCGTGAGTGAAAGTGAAAGGGAAGGAAAAGGAAGGGGACTGGTATAAAACTGCGTAAATTTGCGACGGCCTAAATTTCCGTCGCAAATTGCATTATTTGCGACGGCTATTCCGTCGCAGAGCTCTTTTGCGACGACACGGGCCAATTATTGGCCACCAACCCGCCTGACAAATTTCAACCACTCACATTTGCGACGGCTTTAGTCCGTCGCAATTACAAAGTTTAAATTGCGACGGCCTCTTCCGTCGCAAATCAGTCAAACGGGTCGCTTCCCGAACGGTCACCTTTAAACGGGTATGTTTTGCGACGGAATTGACCGTCGCAAACTCAAAATTGAAATTTGCGACGATCTTTCTGTCGCAAATGTAGCCGGTTCAAGACGAAGTCAGTGGGCCCTAGATTTTGCGACGGCTTATCCGTCGCAAATTACTATATTTTGCGACGGACTTCCTAAGCCGTCGCAAATTGTCATTTTTTGCGACGGCTTACAAAAATCCGTCGCAAATTCAGGAATTTGCGACGGATATTCTTGCCGTCGCAAAATTCCCGTCGCTAATCTCCATCTTTTTTGTAGTGGAATGATATAAGTAAAAGGGCACTCTCGCTCACTCAACAGTTGAGGTTATTTATATTGAAAAATGTAGGCTGATTATATTGAAAAGTGTAGTTAGATTATACTTAAAAGTTTACATTGAAAATCGATTTTTAGTGTAATTTAACCACATTTTTCAGTATAATCAAGTTATATTTTTTAGTGTAAACAATACAACTGTTGATTGAGTACACCATACACCATGCACAAGAGATTTACTCTAAGTAAAATTGGCCAACCTAGCTACTCAATTGACACTTATATGGTTTATATATATATAGCTAGCCTACTAATTAAAGTTTGGCCCCGACCGGTCTATTTAACCAAATACATACTCTTACATGCACCTAGTGCACGGTGTACTTACTCAAGAGTTAAAGTTGTTTACACTGAAAAGTTTTGTTAGATTACACTGAAAAATTAATTTTAGCTGTAACTTTTTCAATGTAATCTAACCATACTTTTTAGTGTAATCAAATCATATTCTTCAATTTAAACAATTCCAACTATTGAGAGAGTACCATACAACAAGTGCACAAGAGAGTTGCACTCAATCAAATTAGCATGGGTAAAGCTCTTTTCAAAATTTATTTAATTAAATAGGCTATACTTAAAATTTGGGCCGATATATTTTAACTCCAATAATTTTATATTATATATTCATATATATATGAATAAAATAAATCATATTCATATTTACCTATTCATAATCGTATGAGTTTAAACTTACATAGGTCTTTAGAAGGTTTGTCGAGTCGATATGTTTAATAAAAAGGGCCAAACCTAGTTTATACAAAAGAATACTCCTATATCGTAATTAAAAGGTTAGACTTAGATTAATTTTTAGAAATAATCATAGATTTATCAATGCAAAATTTTGATCTCTTTTCAGTCGAGAGAATAGTTAAAGCTAGTGGGGAACATAACCCTTTTTATGTACAAATAAAAGTATAGTTAGAACTAGTGGGGAACATTACCCCTTAAAATACTTTTTTCTCTCTTAGCACATATCACATATTTGATAAAATATAATGCCATATCTTCTTTCTTGTCCAATGATTATAAGTGTGACGGCTTCATTTTATCTTTATTACTTTTCTTCTCTCCACTTTCCATTCCCACCCGATTCGTGACGACAGATCCATGTTCCCAATTCTCGTAACTTCTTAAATTTTATCACCTTGCATGCTTATTTAATTTTAGCTAAAACTCTGCTTAAAAAATAAGGCATATATATTTCTTATTTTTTTTATAGCAAAAACTCCCCTGGATACGAGTTCGTGAGATCAATATTTTCCTCTAGAGTATTACTGTTATGCACTATTGTACATATAAAGTGTTATTGTTATGTATATGAGCTATCACTATTTAAAAATTAAATATTTTTTAGTGATATTTTGTATACATAATAAAAAAATTCACGCAAATCAAATTAGACATACTCTTTAATTTTTTAGTCGTCATGATTTCATATAGTTCAAAAGCGTGAACTACATGTTAATCATATATCTCTCACACAATACAGATCCATAACCCTCCTTTAATCAAACCTAAAATAAAATATTAATTTTTCTCTCATCCATATACATAATCCAACGCTTAATTTAACTTTATCTTTTTTATATTCACAACCACAACCCAATTCAACCTAAACTAATAATAATTATTTTATTATTTATTAATTACATATATTTTATAATCAGTTTTTATTATATTTAAAATGTATAAAAATACTTAAATTAATTTAATATTCTAAATTTATAATTATATTAAAAAAATTAAATCATATTTGAAATAAGATACAATAACAAAATTACAAATACAATAGTTGAAATATGAGATTATGTTTCAAAATATATCAATATTGGTGTCTATTTATAAAGAATTGAAAAATACGAATTTTGATATTTTTTTTTAATTTTTTAAAATAATTTATTATCCACAATATTTACAATATACATTTTATCTACATAAAATTTAACTACCCGATACAATCGCGCCATGCGTGTTCTTAGATGATTGGACAACCTACTTTTTTTATTTGGTTGAGATTGCGCCCGTTCTCTCACAGGTTGGGTTTCCCTTTTTAATTTTCCTTTTTTTTTGTTTTGTTATTATTTTGTCTTTTCTGGGTTGCAGGTCGTTAAAACCCACCGATGTGGGGGTAGTATCAATCTATTAATTCTACAGGAAAAATATTGATATTTTATTAACAATAATACTGTAATCTCCTATCATTATAGTTTATTTGTTTAATGACAAGAAACATTCTTTAGAGACATGATCCTATTATTAAAAATAGTTTCTTTTTTATTAAAGACTTTTAGTTAATGAAACTAAAATTATAGGATTAGGTCACGGAATGTCAATTTTCTAGTAGTGTCTTGATGTAATTAATTAACTAAAAAGGAACCTTTATATTTTTTTCTAACTAATTTCATTATCTTTTGAATTTAACTTCTTCAAACCGTGATGATATATATGACTCTTCATAAAAATATATTGATTAAAATGTCTACACCCATTTTTGTTGTTATAGTGTATGTTATTATTTGATATTGATGACCTAAAGATTATTGTCCTAAAATTAAAGTTCATATTTTTCTCTGTAATTCAAAAGTATTTCTAGGTCATTACACGCTATTTAAAAATTTATATTTGTAGGTCCCCAAAAATGGATGATGCAGCACCTTTAAATCCGAAATAGCCAATCAACATGAGCATCATTTTAATATCACCAATAAATAAGTAATCTGCACTGATAGTATATCATTATAGGTACTGGTATGTATCATTATAGCATTTGCATTTCACAACCGCACATGCATGCAATAATTGGGGGAGCAATATTAAACAAGTGGGGGTATTTTGAATAATTTAAGCCCTAAATAGTGTGCAGGACTTTAAATACAAATTGCAAATTCATAATAAAAAGTATATCAAAAGCTATAATGTTTGAAATGGCGTAAAAATAAAGAACGTAATGAATCGACATATTAATGAGTAAAATGATACTCTAGTTAATCAAACTCAAATGAATGGGTTTTATTATTATTATTTTCACTTATGTTTAGATATCCATATATCTACAATATGAATAATATTTGCCAAATTGTCTGGTCATCCGGATCAATTCTTGCTCTGTACTACAAAAAAGAAAAAATATTTTAACCAAAAATTCGAATTATAGAGAAATATAATTAAATTAATTACATTAATTACCCCAATAATTGCTATACATAGGCCTTATTACTTAGTTCACCCATAGGCAAACAGCCGACATGCAATAGAGTATATGGGGGCCCAATTGAACATTCAAGTGGTGAAGGCATTCACTTGACGACACATGTGATATATTCACACATATATGTCATATACTCATGAATTATTAAGAATAATTAATAATTAATGATAAACCTTGAGTGAAGGAGAATTTAATTTTGAGGTGGTATCTTGTGCGACAGACAGTTAATAATTAAGATAATTTAACGGCAATTTGATATTTGAAAGTAGTTTGCTTTTATAAGCAGCCAGCAAAAAGTTCACCTCAAAAAAAAAAAAAAAAAAGGCCTATATATATAAAGTGGAAGCATCCTTCAAATTATGTACATTACAACTCATAGCTTAAAGTGGTCAATTAACACATGTCAAATTAAATAAACAACCTCTATTAAATAAATATAAATATATATATATATGTATATATATATATGAATAACTAAGTGACAGAAAGGTGGAGAGTTATAGTGGAATTATGCTTAAAAGATTCAAATTCTAGAATTTATAAAAGAAATTGATTTTTTTTTTACAACTCTAAGAAGAAAACAAAAGAACAATTATACTGAAGATTGAACGGCCAAAGAGTAGAATAGTTTGATCCTGTTCAGTAATCTTAATTACTAATTTCAATCAGACTCTTCTTAATTTTTCATTGTATGTGTATTAAAAAAGAGGCTTAATTGCGGCTAGTTAGGATGCCACGCCAAGTGAGCTCGAATTGAAAACGCTTTTAAAGTGAAATTTTATTTATTAAAATTTAAAAATTGAGATTAAATTGTAATTTGGGTAAAATGTGGTGATTTTAATTTTTGGGCTGGGATTTAATTGACATTCGACTCAAGTCAATGGCCCAATTTAAGGGCCCAATCCATCAACTATTTTACATATGTATTACATACTACATATTATTACTAACTATTACTACTATAATAGTAGTGTATATATATACCCTCCATTTCTTTTTATCGTTTTATTTTATTCATTATTAATCTTTTTATTAATTTAAATATTAAAAAACTTTTATATTCTTATTGAATTTATACAGATCACAATAAATATTATTTATTAGAGGTATTATATTGAAAAAAAGTAGCTAAATTTGTATAGGTATTGATATAGTGACAAATATATATTTTTGATGAAATTGGACAATTAAATAGAAACAAAGGAAGTATATTTAATTGTTCAATTGAATTTTTTAGATTTTTTTATATATAATATACTTCCTAATTTGTTTCTATTTAATTGTTCAATTTTCTTTTGTGGGTGGGGTGCAGGGCCACTCCTGCAATTTGAAAGTATTTAAAAGTAGCTTTGAGTTTTGCTTTTTGATAGGGTAGTTTTGTTATCATTAATAATTAATGATAAGCGTTGAGTGAAAGATATTTTATTATTTTGAGGTGGTAGCTTGTACTGCAATTTGATATTTCAAAGCAGCTTTTAATTTTGCTTTTTGAAAGGGTAGTTTTTTGGGAGCTCAAAATATTCAAAATTAATCAAATAATCAAAACGAAAACGAAAAAGGATAAAATGGGTGAAAAAAACACAAAATTAAACTCAACTGACATTTCGTCTCATACAAGAATTTATTTTTAAACTAATGATGAAAAATAAAATTTAAAGGGAAACTATTCCCACCCTAATTTTCTCTATATGTACCTAACTTGGCCAAATCTACTTGAAAAATGATAAATAACCCTCAAATGACTTTATTATTCTACAGCATGCCTTTATGCTTTTTAAATGTTATATCTTTCTTGTCAAGCTTATCTTTTGTCTAAGTTTCAATCTTGAAAATTTGTTTAAATTTATTTAGTCCCTGATACCAATTTCTAACTTCGAACATTAATATATAGGTACATGCTTATAATGAAATAAGTGTATTTTTTAAATATAAATTCATTTGAGATGCATTTTTTTGATAGATTTAATTTGACCAAATTAAAACGTAATTTATTTAAAAAAAAAAAAGAAACGAAGATGTGGTAATGCAAAATTGTGAATAACCCGGCCCCCACATATACTTAGATTAAATTTAAAGCCCATGCATGGCCATATATATATGTTGTACATTTCCATTTGCTGCCCCTGTTTTTATTTGTGCTTGATATATGGGCCTACTATCTTCGACAATTCTTGTACATCTCAAGCCCCCTTCTACAAAAAAAAAAAAAAAAAAAAAAAAAAAAAAAAAGATGGAAAAGAAAAAATCTCTACAATTTCATCAATCTTGAATAGGCGCAAAATATATATTGAATTTCCACAAACCCTCTTTATGTTTCATACATTCATTGATATCATTACATATATTTACTAATATTATAGTATTTTATAGTGTAAAATAATATGATATCAATAAATACATATACTAGTATCAATAATTGCATGTAATAGTATCAATTTCATGCTATGAACAACTTCCACATGAGTCTCACTCTAAATTTTCTGACCAAAATATATAAGAAAAGTGAGATAATTCAAATGGTAAGAGCATTACTATCTAACCTATATTTATTAAATTCATTTTAAACATAATTCCTCTTCATATAAGCATTAATAAATATACGAATAATTCTAGTGTGCATTTGAGTGCATAATACACACTTAGGTTTTGAATATATATATATATATATATATATATATATATATATATATATATATATCAAGCAGAAATCAGTAATACCCCAATTGCAAAATAATATAAAATATCATTTCGGCGTGTTAGTGTTTGTTTTGAATTTTTTTTTTTTAAATTGAAATCAAATTTGAGCTTAAAATCCAAGTGCATGCGATGCATTTGAGTCCATGTTAGAATTTATGTTAATTTGATGTTTTTTCTTATAAAATATGGCAAATTGTAGGGTGCATCCAAGTGCATAGCATGCATTTAGATCTTAAGCTCAATTTTGATTTCAATTTTGTTTTTTTCAAAATACACACAAACACACCGAATTGTGTATTTTTATTTTTTTTTTGCAATTGGGGTATTACTGATGTTTTCTTGAGGTATTACTGATGTTTTCTTGAGGTATTACTGATTACTTTTTGGGGTATTGCTGATTTCTGCTTAAGGTATTTTTCAAAATTCAAGTGCATATCATGCACTCAAATGCACATTATAGACCTACTCATAAAATACTTATCAGATTGATAAGTCCTTTGTGCAAATTTGCATCGTGCCAATCATGAAATAGGTAAATTATTGGATTTGAATATATTGAATTTGAGGTTGATTTACACGTATCTTAAATTTCAGTATACACTACTCCCTCCGTCCCAAATTTATTTTCTCATCTACTGTTTACACGAATTTAAAAAAAAGAGTTGTTTATAGTATTTAAAGTGATAAAGTGATAAAATAAATATTTTTTGTTATTAGTGTATAAAGAATATAATATTAAAAAGTATTGTTACTTTTTTTTACCAAATGTAGATGTAGCAAACGAGTATGTGACAAACCTTTTTGGCAATGTAGCAAACTAGTTTGAGACGGAGAGAGTATATAGTTTCCAATTCCTTTTCCAATATTTAAATGATTTCTTCAATTTTAATAAATATGGATTTGGTTGAATATGGCGTAATACCCAAACCTAATCACATATAAAAAGACGATAAAAAAGAAGAAGAGGAAAAGTCCTTTTTACCACTATTGTGTTTCACTCTATAATAGCCAAGAAAAACTTTTTTGCCAACTTCATTTTGGGCAAAAGTATCTGATATTTTATGATACGTCTAATGGCTAGTGTTTTGGTGCATTCCGATTTCGGAATGTAGCGTACCGCCATGTAATTTTAATAGGCTTCTAACTAATCTCATACTACGATTAAAATAATCACGAATTGATTTATACTAGAGAAGATAATCATTAAACCACGATTAAAAATCACGAATTGAATAGTATACTTTTGCATGCAAATTACTTGAATTTTGTTTCGTTGGGGCGGTTGGGCTTATTTCATATGTACATATCTTGTCAAGTCGAATCATATGCTACGGTGTAAATGATGTAAATGGTGTTTCACAATATTATACTAGATAGTATATTATTATTTGAAACTGAATCTGAAAGAATTTCTTTTATCCAAAATTGCAAACTAGTAAATGAATGGAGAACACGGATCGAGAAGTCTATCCATAAAAAAAAAAAAAAAAATCGAACACATAAAAAAATTTATAAGTTTAACTGCTCTACTAGATATTTACACTTTTAATAATCAACAATAACTGCGGATTGCGGAATTTAGGCGATGCGCTACCAAATCTTGTCAAAAAAGAGGAGAACATGGCAGATTATCATTTTTAATTAATATAATTTTGGACCCGATAATATCTAATTTGACCTGCCATATATATTTTACAATATCGCAATGTTGGCACGATTCAATTTTTGTTTTATTCATTTGTTTATTAATTTGCGGGAAAAAAACATTGGCAAACTCTAGTTGCGACTTCTAAGTCTTCAACGTAACCCCACCCCCCCTCTTTTGGGGTTTTGTCTTTGTTTTGGAGAACCTTTTGCTTTTTTAATTTGTTTGAATGTTGCATCTTTAGGTAAGGGGGGCATAACATGGGAGAAAAAATTGCATATTCCAGAGATTTCAAAGGCCCACTATTCATGAAGCATGTGGAAGAAATTCAACGCATGTCCCATACCACTTATTTTATATCACCAGCCTATCAAGGGAAAAAAAAGTGGTATCCGCTGAATACGACACGCGTCAATTATTCAGTCTCAAATTATTATAAAATAAATTTAATGAATTTATTCTTCCAATCATCATTTGATATAAAGACAAAATTCACCATAACAAAAATATAATATGCAAGATATACTTAAATATGAGTAAATGCAGCTGAAAAAAGTATTCTTTTCGTTCTATAATTATTCTACTAGGTAAGGGGTCGTTTGATTTAAATGATCAGATTGATTAAATGGGATTGGATTAAATAGAATTATTAATTTGAGGAGGAATGTGTGTTTGGATTGTGAGGTCAAAATAGTAATTTAAGTAATGTGAGATTGTGCAGTCCCAACATCCCTAAGAGATTTTTTAGTCACTCATTTGATGGATTATGTAGGTTTATGGACCCGGGACCTTTAGTCCCGTACCCTAAACCTGTAATCCAAACACAATATTACATGAGATCGAATGAGACTAAAACTTTAGTCCCACCTAATCCAGCGAACCAAACGACCCCTAAGTATATTGTAATAAAATTTCAGGTTTATTCTACTAGCTAAGTACTCACTTCATCCCCGTTTTATTTCACGTTTAATTTTACACGGAGGTTAATGCGAGAGTTGAGTTGTAGTATTTAAATGAACAAAATAATTTTTGTGAGGTAAAGTTTAAAAAGGTGAATGTATTTTATTTTTATTTTGAAAAATAGAAAAATAAAATTGGGTCTGATCTTTTTGACAAATGAAAAAATAAAATTAAAACAGAGGAAGTATATTGTAATATAATAAAGTTACGTTATTGACCTTTGTGAGAATTTTTTTCTTAAAGTGTGAAAAATAATTATGGAATGTCCTAATAAAATAAATGTGGAAATAATTACGGGATAAAGACAATACTTCTATTTATATGTTGTATTATTAGTTACTTTCATGATGTTTAGTACCAAACCAATGCATTTCAATAAAATAATTAGTACTTTCAATACATTCAAAATTAATGTAAATAAATTTCCCATTAAAAATGAATCACAATATACTTTGCCATGAAAATATTTATATTATCTTCTTAATGTACTCGAACAAGAGAAGACCCATCCAAAAAATTAGGAAAAGTCAAAGCTTATAGTTGAGATAACCGACAGTATGTAAGTTATAACTAGCTAGCACATCATGATTCCTGAACACGTTCTGAAGGACCTACCCATGTTATATGTGTGTGTGATTTTTTTTATTTTTTATTTTTTACCGAAAAAATATTAATCCAATTTCCACAACATATATTTTTTAAAAAAATCCCTTTTTTTTGACAAAAAGAAAAAACTTCAACACTCACACAAACAGGAAACAATACTCAAAATATTAATATGTATATTAGGAAACAATATTTAATACACCTTTAATAAGTAAAAGAAATGGACAGGGGTCGAATTAATTATTTTGCTCTAATTCATATCCAATTACATTAATTGATTGACAGATATATAGACAATGGTACCATTAATTGTGTCGCCTTCAAAAATTGCTACAACAATTGACTGAAAGTATAATAAATTGAGAAAAGTATGGCCAACTCCAAGTATGTACATTTTCGCATGGTCGGGGCTTCTTAGAATCACAAGTTTAAAGCCATTGTATGATAACAACTGATTCCAATACACAAAAAACCAAAGTGGAATTTCTTTTCTTCTTTAGAAAAAGGTAGCAAATTTTGGGGGATGTTTTTCCACAGGTTTGAACCATAAAGTAGAAGAAATATGAACTTTGGATAACCAACTTGGTGGGGAGGTCTGTCGATGAAAAGGTCGCAAGTTGAAGCTGATTTTCTTCCCTACCTTGCAGGCCCGTCGTATTTTAATGTGTTGTACCATATGTTTTAATACGTTGCCGTTTGGTTTGAGGGACTGCCTGGGATTGTCTTTATATATAATCCCAGGTAATCTCGTGTCTGGTTTGAGGGATTGTATAGGATCATGGCCCTGGATGGACTAGAACGATTATCTAGTGTACAATTCGATCCAGAAAATTTGGTACTAAACCAAATTTTCTAGTTCTAGTCTATCCGTTTTTCGATAATCGTTATAATCAAATTCTACCTAATCCAATCATATACCGTAAACCAAACGGCCCTTAAAATATTTTATAAGATAGGTTAGAATAAACCTATTTAACATTTCTACGTTTTATAAGATAGCTTAGAATAAACCAATTTAAAATTTCTAAGTTTTATAAGATATGTTAGAATAAACCAATTTAACCTTTCTACGTTACGTTGGGGTTCACTTTATTTTTCTTGTGCGATATGCTAAAAGTATTGATTTTCAGTGAGAACAATTATGTCACTATAATTGTTTTTATCCAAAAAAATATTTAATGACAAAAAATAATCATTAATAAACTTAAGAAACTGTAATACAACAATGTAGTAACCTAAAGTCCATTTTTTTTAGTGTATTATTATAGTATGTATGGAATTTGAGAATTCTATTATTGTTAATTAAAAACCATAATATAATTGGCGAAATCTAAAGAATATTTAGCTAAGCACAAAATATACAGTAAATTAGTTTCGCACGGACACTTGTTTGCATTTTATGTAATTTCTACAGAAAAATTACACTACGTATTAGTTTTATAAGGATAAGGTGCTAATTAAAATAATTTTATAAGAAAAGGAAAATATTCGACAATGATTGATGGAAAAAGGGATGAACATTTTCCCTTCTAGTATATATAATAACCACTACAATGATTAATACAAATGACAAAGACTTCTAACAGACTCAATAAGAAGAAACTTCGTTTATTCAATACTCCATTTCCATATATCTGTCCCAATTTTATTTTTATGCTGCACTCTTCACCACCCTCAAATATTTTTTAGTTACAGTACCCCATTTCACTAATAATTATATAAAAAAAAACATCTCAGTTTTGTCTAAAACACTAGATTGAATAAAATGTTATCACGTAAAAATCATTTTATCAATTTAAATACTACAAATCAAGCCTCACATTAAAGTCAAATGAAAAAATAAAATTGAGACGAAGGGAATATTATGTACAAAATAAATGTTCTATAATAAATTGAATTATATGCGGGTCAAATACAAAATCGTCTCAAAATAAAATTTGTAAAACAGTAACACAAGTCGACCACACCGCAATATCTATATATAGAGAAAAAATATAAGATAATCACCAACTCCAATGTTCGCCATTTTCATACATCTTTTATCGCCTAATTCTCTCCACAGTCACAGAGCTGAAACCACACAGTGATAGCAACCCACAAACAAACAAATTAAAGCGATCAAAATCCTTTATAAAAAGAAGTTGCAAACACGCAATTAATTATCCCTCAACACTAATTAATCATGGAGGACAGAACCCTCAAAATGATCTTCCTATGGCTAAACTGCACCCTCTTAGCCGTCGGCATCTGCGGCGGCCCGTTAATCATGCGCCTCTACTTCCTCCGCGGCGGGAAGCGCATCTGGTTCTCCGCCTGGCTCGAAACCGCCGGCTGGCCCATCCTCCTCCTCCCCGTCCTCGTCTCCACCATCCAACGCCGCGCGGCGGACCCCAGCTCGAAGCTCCTCCTCATAACCCCGCGAATCTTCGCTGGGGCGGCCGGTATAGGCCTCTTAACCGGCCTGGACAACTACATGTACGCCTACGGGGTCGCGAAGCTACCGGTGTCCACGTCATCGCTTCTCATCGCGTCCCAGCTGGTGTTCATGGCCGGGTTCGCGTACGTGCTGGTGAAGCAGAAGCTGACGGCGTACTCTCTGAACGCCGTCGTTCTGCTGACCACGGGGGCGGTGATTCTAGGGCTTAATACGGATAGTGACCGGCCGAAAGGCGAGTCTAATAAAATGTACTGGCTCGGGTTCATACTGACGATGCTGGCGGCCGTTATGTACGGACTGATTCTGCCGTTGGTGGAGCTGGTGTACCAGCGCGCGAAGCAGGAGATGACGTACACGCTCGTGATGGAGTTCCAGACGGTTATGGGTTTTTTCGCAACGGCTTTTTGCACTGTGGGGATGATTGTCAACAAGGATTTCCAGGTTTGCACTTTCTGTTGTGGCTAATTTTTAATTTGTTTTAGTGCGAATATTATTTTTATTTTATCGACTTTAGTGAGTGGTGCACATGCTTGTATCATTGAGGACTGACATTTGTAAAAAGATAGATGTTGTGTGGGAGCGTTTGGATCTCGCACTTACAGTTAAAACCGAAAAAAGAACAGTTTTGATTTTTCCGACATGATATCACGGTTACTTTTTTTTTTTTTTTATTTAAGGGTGGGGCTATTTTCACACTCCTAAGTCCTGATTAATCTACACGCTACAATTAATTACTTAATTAGCAAAACATACTAAATAGAAACAAAAAAATATAATTTATATCTTTTATTTAAAAATCAGTTTTTCTCTAATTTCTTTTATTTTGAAAGTTATTATGCAGTTTATATTGTTTATCATTATAACTAATTATTACTCCCTCTGTCTCACACTTCACATCTTAATATGTACCGCTTTTTTTTTTTAAATGTGAATTTGATATTGAATAAAATAATAATACTATAGTACTTTATTGCCTTTTATGAGAATTTCTTTTTCTTTTTAATATAAACTCACAAAATTGCCCTTAATTTTATAAGGCAAATGTTTTTTGCCCAATTTTTTTAAAAAGATGTTTTTTGTCCCAAAAAAATTGACAAATGGTTGGCACCCAGGTTGGAATTGTGCCAACTGTTTGCCAACCTTTTTTGGGGCACTAATTTTTTTTTTAAGTTGGATAAAAAACAATTGTTCTATAAATTTAAGGACAATTTTGTTTTCTCCCTTTATTTTAGAGGTATGAAAGGGATAGTAGGATGGAGGAAAAAAAAACGTGAAAGGTTTTTACGGGATGGAGGAGTACTATATGTTTTTAATTCTTTTTATTTTTAATCGAAAGTATATAATTTAAAATTGGGACTTGAATTAGCAAGTGGTGCATGCACCCATCATCTGACTACTGACACGAGTTAAAATATAGGTGCTGTGTGGGAGCGCTTGGATCTCACACCAATAGTGATAAAGTTAAAAACCAAAAAGGAAATATTAAGTTTTCCAACATAATATCAGAATCAGTATTTCTTTAATTAAGGGTGGGGCTTCGTCTCTGCACACACTTTAATTATAGACCAAAAATATCCTTTAAATGTTGTATATCTTCGTAATTGTTTTATTCTTTAATATCTGTTTTTTTTCCATTGTTTTTTTATTTTGAAAATTGTTTAAAATAAACACAGGTTTCGATAATATTTCCATGTCCAAAAATTGGAAAATAGACAAACTAAAAAATGCAAGATATATACAAACTTATATAAAAATAAGTACTTGAGAACAAATTTACATCTAACTTAAAAATTCATGGAGAATCCATTTTTCATTGGATCATAGAGGATAAAATTTTGATTGAGTGTGAGTTTATTTGCACAAATGTTAAATTAAAATAATTTTCCATAAAAAAATTTATATTTTATATAGAACTGCACTTTTAGGAATATATTTGACCAAATTGAACGTGCACAGTCTATAAAATTGGGGGTGTGAAAATGACAGGCTTTAAAGCCACTGTAGCTAATTTTAATTAAATAATATATGTTGTATCTATTATGAGTCAAAACCGGCGACTAAAGGAATTGTCATTTTTCAATCATTGCTCGTAGTAGTATATATAAATAAACCTTAAAACTTCATGAGTGATCATATATTCCCGTGAACGATATTTAGGATATACTTGATGCTCTGAGTGTAGCTAACTACGTACCGACATGGAATTTATAGATGAGTTTTCTATTTAATATATAATATGTATTATTCTCATACAAATTATTTATATTTTAAATCATATTTAATTCGTTATATAATATTATTGGATTCCTCAGCTGTCATTTATCCTTGTATGGCAACAAAGTCTCTATCTAGCAAAAGATTCGTGTGGTTGAAACGTCATGAAAGAAAAAGAGTGGTCATACTCAATTGTTTGATGGTCAAAATTATATGACCAATAAGTCCAATTAATTGTTTGGTAGGTCAAATATGACCATCAAGTCCACACCTTTAACTCAATCTCAACATACATAATTTCTTTTTGTCTTCTTCATTAAATTATATTGTCATATTGTTTATAAATTCCAATATTCATCTTAATTAAATCAATACAATTGCTTATGGGCGTTCATTTTGTTATTATAAGCCAATAGTACTTAGATTTAAATATTTGAATACACAATACACATAAGAATGCTATAATTAAAAAAAAACACATAAATTATGTGATTATAGTTTTTCTGCTGAAAATATTTTAATGACATAAATTGATATTTTTAGGGACGTTTACAAAATGGTACAATACCAAACCATTATTTACAAGATTACAACGTTAAAAAAATATGTTCTTATGTTTAGCTTTTTTTGTGCATTTGTTCAATTAATTTGTATCAATTTGTAAAAAGTTGGTTGATATTGTATTATCCTGCACTTATTCCGTTCTTTTTAACGTTTTGTAGGCAATTCCAAAAGAAGCAAGAGGATACGAACTCGGGGCAGCAAAATACTATTTAGTGGTGATAATGAGTGCCTTAGTATGGCAAAGTTTTTTCTTGGGAGTTGTGGGTGTAATACACTACTCTTCATCTCTCTTCTCAGGAGTCATCATCAGTGTTTTACTTCCTGTTACTGAAGTACTGGCCGTTGTTTTTTACCACGAAAAGTTCCAAGCAGAAAAGGGAATTTCTCTTTTCCTCTCTCTTTGGGGCTTTGTTTCTTACTTTTGGGGTGAAATTTTGGAAGGCAAAAAGCAGAGGAAGAGAGAGAACAAAGACAACAATTTTAACGGTCAGACAACAAATCTTGAGTTGCCCGTTCAAACTGTTGCTCCTTGATTTAAATATGGGGTATAATAATTAATAAATATATATATAGTTAATTTGTACCTAGCTTGTATTTTTATTTTGCTTGTTTAGTTTTAATGTTGTGCGTTGGTAGTCCAAATTCTGTTTTAGATCGATAGGGACTTTCCTGAAGTCTGAGTAGAGAGAAATAATATTTGAAGTATAAATAGAGTAATCTTTTCTGATTAAACTCTAATATAGTATACAAGTTAAACTGTAAACAGATTAATATGTATACAATGCTTGCAAGCTTTGTGCAAGATTTTCTAATTTAGTGTATGGGTTACTACTTCAATATGAATTTATGATTAATATAACTTACCCGTGTAATGCACTGTCGTCATACATATAATGTGGGTCATATCTTTTTTAAATTTAAATAAATTATATATATTTATGAGATATTTGATGTGTACATGAGACAATCTCATATATGAAACGAATTTTTATATTCGAATTTAAGCTATACTCATTTTTAAAATATAATAATGATATTTGTCTTGTATATGAGAATGTTTACATTTTGTGTATCTCCTAATTTTTTAAAAACTTGTGTAGTAATATTTTTTTATAATGATGCAAATTCATATTATAAAGAGAAAAAAGAAATTATGAAGTTAGAACAACATTTTGTATTATTTTGTACTATCATATCATTACTTACAAATTATTTCATTGTCAATAAATTTTTTAAATAACACATTCCTTTTTTACTTTCGGAAAAATAACTAAATTCATATTAATCTGCTAGTCATGTGTATTTAGACAAAAAAAACAACATTCATTTATTTTAAATTGCCCTACTTTTATAAGTCCAAAAATATATTGCCTTCAAAACACAACCACCTCAAAGTTACGAGCCTAAAAAAATATTTTCACCCTGATCCAACAATACTACTTGACAAGCATAACAAACTGACTCAAAATATTGAACTACTCAACTTTCAAACAAACCCAAAATGCTCGAAAGCAAGAAAAATGACATTATCTAGTGTCATAAGAAAATGTAAAATTGTCTATGAAATTTTCAACAAAAAAGTTTGTTGTTAGGACTGTCTACAAAATTTTCTAATTATATATGTATCTTCATATTCCTTACCTACAAAGAATTTGCCTACATAATTTTCGTGGGCATATTGTTTGTAGATAAATTTTTGTAGGTGAATTGATTCCGTAGATAATTTTTTAGTAGGTTGAGAATGAAGATGCCTGCATAATTAGAAAAATTTGTAGGCAATCATAGGCAATCTCGATATGATATTTATTGAAAATTTTTATGGACATTTCAAAATTTGCAGACAATTCTTTATTTTTCTGTATTGCCTGTTGAACCAGTTAACTCAGTGATCCTACTTAATTTGTAAAAAAAAAAAAAAAAGGATTTTTTGCAATTTTCTACCCCGTCCATCCTATTTCTACCAACAATATTTTTTTCTTACCTACTCAACCATTATTTTAAACTTTTACATATTATTGACTTCACACTTATAAATAATCATCCTTACAAATAAAGGAGTACATTTTTTGGGAACGGAGGTAGTAATACTCTACAATTTTAGATGTATGTTTATTAATTTTTATTGTAATTGTTTATAAAAATTTATATTATTAAAGAAAAAGATATACATCTTATGTTGAACTCGATTCAATTGAAAGTGCTAAGATTGGAGTCAAAGTCCAGATTTTTAAAACTTAGGTTATATACACGTGATGATTATTTTTTAAAAAATTAAATATAAATGTTTTTTTAAGTAAAAAATATTTACAAAAATTAACACGAACAAGACATATCGAGAAAATCCTCCAAAACCGATGGACACTCGACTCAATAATGATGACTAGAAAAAGTCGTTCATATCATATGTTGTGATTATTTAATTAGCTACAAAATAAAATAAAATAGAAATAGGAGATGACATAGCATTTTATATATAGTAGTACCAAATACGTTGTAATTAATTTATAGATTAATATAATTATTCAAAGATAAGGGTATGAAGTTCAATTACAATGGAGGACGTGAACAAGCAAAACTACACTCGCAAAGATATTGATATGAAAGAGGACGCGGTGGAGAAATTGGTTTACACACTGAAGATTTAAGATTTCTCCCGTATTTCTGAAAACACGTTGTCTGACATTCTTCTATGCTTTTCTCACCACATGCATTTTGAAAAGTATCCTTACAAGTACCTCGTTTTAACACAACTGCATTTACTGTTATAAAAAAAACAAAAAATTGTTAGAATCTCTATAATAACATCCAATTGGAGAACATGAACTTAGAGAGTTTTTTTTTTTTTTTTTTCAATTGAAATAAGCCAATATTCTAATAAGTTATATAGCAACAAGAACTTTGATCAAGTTTCATACATATGGCCTTAAATTAGTACTCGATTTCGTTGTCACGCATTTCATTGAATTTGTATGCGTGGTTTTAATTACTTTATCAGGGGAATTAGTTATATGTATTTTCATGTGATATTGTTTTATCATTAAATTTAGAGAGGAAGAAAACAAAACAAGTGCAACCTTACTTGGTGTGAGAGAGAGGAAGAGAATCATCAGTACAAATGCTTCCACGATCTTTGCCATCTTCCGCTTAGCCAATACAAAATTGCGCAATCCCTTATTTATAAGAAATATCAGTCAAATAAGTAATGTGATCCTATAAATTAATTACATAGAGGAATTCTCTATCAATTCTAATTTAAAAAGTTTTATTTTAGTAAGAGTTTTAATTTTATTCTTGTCAAATAAGTAATGTGATCCTATAAATTAATTACATAGAGAAAATCTCTATAATTAGCCAATTCGATCTAATATAAAAAAATCCTACCTTTCTTATTATAATTTTGGTGGGAAAGTTTTTGGTACGTTGATCATCCTCTCAACTGTCATCTTGACCGTTCAATTTATTAATTGGGTTTATTATTTCATTTTCTTGTGACTGCATGCAAATCAGAATTTAATTTTGTTTGATTAATTATTTTATTTTTATTGATTGATTGTTTTTATTAACACTTTTTTTTTTAAATATGGTACTATTCTATTTATATTATGATACATTAAAAACATAATGACATAGATAACTGAATTGCATTGCTTTATAATGTTTTATTAATAAGAATATAAATTAAGTGATAAGGGAATAGAAAAATTAATGATACATAAAAAAAAAAAGGCAAAATATTATATGAAAATAATTCATGATAAATTTATCATGAAATTATATTAAAGTATCGAATTTTGACCAGGAGGATCATTAATCTGGATCAGTAATTATTGTAAATTTTCTTGAACCAAGATTAATAATACTTCTTGTAAAATTATTAATACTTCTAATCAAATATTCGATATTTTAAAATAGTTTCATAGATCATCCTCCTAGACTGAATCTATACTCTTGAAAAAAATTGTTAGAATTTGAGATATTAATAAGTGTTTAAAAATGATTTTATTATTTTCCTCAAGTTTTAAAGTGAAATGATATTATTTTCCTCAAATTATAATTTTGTTTGATTAATTATATAGCTACACATCTATAATTATAATTAATCAAACAAATATTAAATCCTGATTGCCGGTAATCTAGAGTGATTATATCAATCATTCTATACATTTGCAATATCATAATTATTGAATGTAAATTACAACTGTTGTAAATTGAGGGCGTAAAATAGAGACGCAAGATTTGTTCACATAGTTGGTCGATAACGACTGCGTTTGGAGGCGTACCAAGTCAGGAGTTTCACTAATATGTGTGTATATATGCGGAGGCAATTGCACTTTTGGTCCCACAGGACACGGTCCTCTTGCAAAATGGTCCCAACTATTGCATATGTAATCCCAAACAAAAAAAAATCAAGCAAGAATGGTCCTTTAAATCTCTGAAGTTGCAACATTAGTCCCACATAGTTTAACGTCGTTTGAAAACTAACGGAATTGATGATGTGGGCGTTACGTCAAGCAATTAATTGCAAAATTGGTCCCAGAGGAATAAAGTAATTGCAAAAGTGGTCCCATATTGTATATATAAATATTATTTTCGTAAAATATTATAATAAAATAAAAAACAGTATTAATAAATGTTTAATAAAATTTTATTAACATTTATAAAACTAAAATTTTATTTTGTTTAGTTATAATTTATATTATTGTCTTGATTAATTTATTTAAATATCTATATAATTAATTACTAATATATATTTTTTTATTTCTCAACGTTTCCTTACATGAGATTTTTTTAATAGTACATCAATATATAAATATATCTAAAAAATGTAGATATATTTATGTCATTCATAATTGATTTATCTTATCTTATACATACTTATATATAGAGGAAGCAATCTTTGCCTATGTGGCATCTTTGATTTTCCTCTATTCTATACTCTCTTTATCCTCCTTTATCCAAGTTTTTTAATTTGATCCTGACTGTTAATTTTTTTATCTTTTGATCTCAACCCTTCGCTTTTATAACTTTTTTTCTATAAAATTTTCCTCTCTTCCAAATGTTCTAATCATTGTTTGTCATCGTTCATCCACCAATTGGTATGTTTTCTCTCGATTTTGCCATTTGTTGTACTTTTTTTTCTTATATTCATTCCATTTGTATGTTCTAATTGATTATTTGTTTATTTATTTTGTTAATTTAGCCAACCTTTGTTGTTTTGATTATTTGTTTTTTTTCTTATCCAGTGTAGGAGTGGTTTGTGACCAGGGTTATCCGTCACTCCGCCCACCTAACCAATGCCGGCGTTGCCCCGCCGGCTGACGCCCCTGAACCATTGAAGAGGAAAAGAGCCAAAACCAGTGCGTCGCCATCTCCGGAGGCCGTGGGTGGGTCGAAGACCATCATCATTAAGCACTGTAAGCAATGCACCACTTTCAAGAAGAGGGCATTTCAGGTGAAGGACGAGGTGCAGAAAAGCATGGCTGGAGTGAAGGTTGTGGTCAACCCCGAGAAGCCGAGAAGGGGATGTTTTGAAATTCGGGAGGAAGTAGAATGAGGGGAGGTTTTCGTGAGTTTCCTGGGTATGAAAAAGACCTTTCCGCCATTGAAGGAGCTCGATATGGAGGGCTTCATTTATGAAATTATCCAGAAGATTTGGTGATGATAATGATGAATATAGATTGGTCTTAATCTAGAAAGTTGAAATATTTATTTAAGTGCTCGAAAATAATTCCAATCATGTTAATAGCATCTATATCGAAACTTCTATGTCAATTCCTAATGAAGATTAATTATTGATGTTTATCTTCTACCAGTGTTTTTCTTTCCTTGCGCATTCATTTTTTTTAACTAAAGTAGTATAATTGAGAATTTTTTGGCAAATGTTTTGGAATTTCTAGGTTCACAGTAGCTTATTTAATTGTTTCATTGTTTTGTTTTTTATTTTGATATATTCACGTTTGATGTAGTACAATGGGAAATAGGATTGTGTTGAATTGTTAATTATGAAGGCTTATTCGGCATATGAAGCAACATATGTTTTCCGTTTTCTAATAGTGCATTTACTTTATTTTAATAGGAAATAAATCATGTTGACTTGATTAGCAAAGACTCATTTATGGATAATATATAAATTAGCTTTATACTTTATTTATATACTAATAATTATTCATTCCCGTTTGATTAATCGAGTGAAAATTTTAAGACTTCATATATGTGTAGACTTTTAAACATTCATAGGATTCTAATAAATTCTCTTAAATTTATATAATTGTATAACTTCCTGGAATTTCGTAATTTGTCCTATAATGACCTAACGTATATTGAGTAGTCAACTTTATAATTGATTGCAATTTAAACATAATAATTAAGATTATTATATTTCCAAACTCCTTGCATACATATTTCGTTTAAATTCGGTCACTACAAATTACGACATAAGTGTATTACTAACTTCGCTCAATCTTTGCCCCATACAATTTAATGTAATAAATTGTGTTTAAGTCTCATGATGATGATTTAATTTGATTTATTATTATAAGTTTCATGATTACCATTTATGCATGAAGTGTGGTAGAAGATTTATTAAAATGTGTATTAAGAGAGATGTAAATACGTAAGAATTTCATTACTCAGATTAGTCAACACGAGTAATCACTTTTTATACAAAATACAATCATATATTTGGTTTTAAATCCAATAATTTGTTTATAGTAGTTAGCCTAACAATTATAATCTGCAAATGAATTATAGTAGTTAGCCAATAATTATAATCTGCAAATGAACTAAATTCCTAAATTCCTGGAAGTAGAAAAAAAATTAAATCTTTAATTGTGATAAAAATTACTATTATTGTATTAGTTTAGGTTTGCTGAATTTTCCATATGAGGTTATTCGGTAATTAAAATTTTATGCCGAAAATTAGTGCATGATGTTTGGATAAAATATTTTTGCTGCATTTTTGCCAATTTACCTATAATATGTGGTGGTAATATTATTTTTCCGATAATTATGTAACCATTTTATGATTATTGGTTATTAATTGGTCAAATTTTGTTTTTAGACTCAGTTGTTATATGTATGGAGAATTTAATTTTAACTTATGTTACTGATTTAATTAAGATGCGGAATTTCCATTCATTGAATTTTTAAAGTCAATTTCAATTGTGGGCTTTTAATGTTGTTTATATGTGGGTGGAAAATTATTAACTCCTTTTAATTAGTGTATTGTTCTACTTACCTTATAATCTTATGTGTATAATTAACTCCTTCAATTAGGGTATTTTTTTAGAAACTCAATGTTTAAGTAATTGTCACATGTGTTTTATATCATGAGGCGTAATAGTAGATCCTTAGGTTACATCCTAATCCCTAAATCGGTCATTAATTGGTCAATTAACTGATAATCTTATGTGTAATCTCCATTCATTTATTAGTAATTTATATTTACAAAATTATAAAATTGTTGATATATATATATATATATATATTTTAAATTTAATGGTTAGTATTTGTCACATGTGCTTTATATATGGGAGGTTGGCTGAAATTAGCCTATTCAAATACAGATTTCATGGTTTTTTTGTGGTCAATTCTTATATTAATGAGGAACTAATATCTAATTCTGTTAGGTTGCTAATTTTGGAGTTGTTGTCTTCAGTGCATTGTGCAATGAATTATCATTTTGGGATTATTCTTATTCGCTAAACTAACTATTACAAATAAAAAAATCCAATTCTTAAGTGATACATTAAAAGATCAATAATGTATGGTATCATTATTAACTCCTTCGATAACGTTATTTTTTAAAACAATTGATAAATTTATGAAGAAATATTAAAATTTTATAAATTAAAAATTTCGTGTATAAATTATATAGCAAAATACGTGCCTAAATTCGTGTTCTTTTATTTACGCAGCCAATTATAATTTGAATGAATGTATTTTCTATTATTGTGGATTGTGATTGCGTTGAAATTTTAGAATTTAATCCCTTAAATTAATTTTTATTTTAAAATTTGTGCACGTTTTAATTTTTGTCCACATTAAAAATATTATACATGCTAGGGTTTAATCCTATAAGTTTAAAAGGACTAAAAAAAAGTTAGAGGACCAATATCAAATATATTAACTGTGGAATTATGCTATATTGACTTTTATGAGTATGAATTATTTCATTTTTAAGGGTCTTAAAAAAGAGTTGGGACATCTCAAAAAGAAAAATGTGAAGAAAGAGTTGGGATGGAGGGAGTAATTGGTTCTTGCGTATATGAGTTAGTTTTGTGATAAATTATAAGGTATAACGTATTGTATGCATATCAATTCGTATTTAAGACAATATTGATGATAGATTAGAAACATAGCTAACCCCACTGTGGTATTACATGTTGTAATCATAAAATATTACTATTGAGAGTATGTTTTATAATTAAATTGTTTCATATATGAACCACTTTATAATTATTTTTAGATACACTTTACTTTACCCAATTAATGCTCTTTAAATAATCAATTAATGCTCTTCGTTACCATTAACTAAATTGGTTGTAAGGGAAAATTTGTTATTTTAAGGCTTGCAAAATTTAGACATGTCTTTACCAACTTGCAAAATTATGACAATATCTTTACAACCTTGCAAAACTAGGATACTGTCTTTTAATTTAGGCTAATTTAGACCAATTTTTTTTATAAAATTTGGTAAAATGGGCGTATCATAATCGGGATTCATTTGACCCACATTTTATAAAATTTGCCCTTAATTTGCCAACATAAAAGATAGTGTCCTTATTTTTCAAGATTGTAGATAATGTTCTAATTTTATTAGCCCATAAACATAATTTCATATATTTGTAATCCTAAAATGATAGAGTCCTAATTTTACAAACACTCATAAGATAATGTACTAAAAAAAATATTTTCTTGCGTATATGAGTTAATTTAGCGATGAATTGTAAGGTATGACTTATTGTATACATATCAATTCGTAGTTCAGACAATATTGGTGATAAATTAGAAACATAGTTAACCTCAATGTGGTATTACATACTTTAATCATAAAATATTACTCTTGAGAGTATCTTTTAGAATTAAATTATTTCATATATGTACCACTTTATAATTATTTTTTTAGACACACATTACTTTAACCAATTAATATTCTTTAAATAAACAATTAATATTCTTCATTACCATTAATTAAATTGTTTATAAGGGAAAAATTGTTATTTTAAAACACTATCTTGTAAGTGTTTGTAGAATAGAACACTATCTTTACAGATTTGTAAAATTAAGAGTATATCTTTAAGAACTTAAAAAATTAGGACAATATCTTTACAAACTTGGAAAACTAGAATACTATTTTTTTTAATTTTATCCAATGTAGGTAAAATTTTATAAAAATAAGGTCAATTGAGCATATCATAATCTTGGCTTTATTTGACCTATATTATATTAAATTTGGCCTAAATTCTCTCAATATAAAAGATAGTGTCTTTATTTTGAAAGATTGTAAGAATAATGGTCTAATTTCATAAGCCCATAAAGACAGTTTCCTAAATTTGTAAACCCCGAAATGATAGTGTCCTAATTTTACAAACGCTCATAAGATATTGTAGTAAAAAATAATTTTTTTGCATATATGAGTTAATTTTATGATAAATTATAAGGTACAACCTATTGTATACATATCAATTCGTAGTTAAAATAATATTGATGATAGATTAGAAACATAGTTAACGTCATTGTGGTATTACATGTTGTAATCATAAAATATTACTATTCAGAGTATGTCTTATAATTAAATTGTTTCATATATGTATCACTTTATAATTATTTTTAGACACACATTACTTTAACCAATTATGTTCTTTAAATAAACAATTAATACTCTTTGTTATTATTTATTAAATTGGTTATAAGGAAAATATTGTTATTTAAGGATACTATGTTATGAGTGTTCTAGAATTAGAACACTGTAGTTATGGGCTTATAAAATTGAGACAATATATTTACAAACTTGCAAAATTAGGACAGTATCTTTACAAACTTGTAAAACTAGAACACTATATTTTAATGTTAGCAAATTTAGGCCAATTTTTAAAAAATACGGCCAACTGGGCATATTATAATCGGGATTTATTTGACCCACATTTTATAAAATTTGGCCTAAATTTATCCACCATAAAAGAAAATGTCCTTATTCTGCAAGATTGTAAAAACAGTGTTCAAATTTTATAAGCCCATAAAGACAATTTCCTAAATTTGTAACCCCAAAAAGATCATGTCCTAAAAATTAATTTTTTTTCCATATATGAGTTAATTTAGCGATGAATTATAAGGTATGATTTATTGTATACATATCAATTCGTAGTTCAGACAATATTGTTGATAGATTAGAAATATAGTTAACCCATTATGATATTACATATTTTAATCATATAATATTACAGTTGAGATTATATTTTAGAATTAAATTGTTTCATATATGAACCATTTTATAATTATTTTTAGATATAATTTACTTTAACCAATTAATGTTCTTTAAATAAACAATTAATACACTTTGTTAGCATTAACTAAATTAGTTATAAGGGAATTTTTGTTATTTTATGACACTATCTTATGAGTGTTTATAAGATTTGGACGCTATATTTACGGCCAAATGGGAGTATCACAATCGGACTTTATTTGATCCACATTTTATAAAATTTGGCCTAAGTTCCCAACATAAGAGATAGTGTCTTTATTCTGCAAGATTGTAATGATAGTGTCCTAATTTCAAAAGCCCATAAAGATAATTTCCTAAATTTGTAAGCCCAAAAAGATAGAATCCTAATTTTGCAAACACTCATAAGATAATCTCCTAATTTTTTTTTTTTTTGTATATATGCATTAATTTAGTGATAAATTATAAGATATGACTTAATTTTATACATATCAATTCATAGTTCAAACAATATTGTTGATAGATTAGAAACATATTTAACCCATTGTGGTGTTACATATTTTAATCATAAAATATTACTACGAGTATGTTTTAGAATTAAATTACTTCATATATGAACTACTTTATAAGTATTTATAGATACACTTTACTTTAACTAATTAAAAGAGATTGTTGAAGCAAATGTTCAAATTAGACATTGTAATTGAATTGATGAAGTTGTTTCTGTGTAGAATTGGAGCTCAGGATGGAGGGGAGGTGGTCCAATTTCAATTTTATCTTTCGTAGGTTTTCCAAATATAGAGAAAACTTCGATTAATTGAATGTAAAAATTTTGATCTTTAATTTCTTGATGGAGACAAAGTATATACACAAACCACATTCTCGTCGGATGTAACTATGCCCGTGAAATTTACGAGAAAGTAGTTTCATATTGTTGTGTTTTGCAATGACTATTAACAAGAGCCAGAGTCAATCCCGGTCGACTGTTGGACTATACTTGCCAAAGCCAGTTTTCACTCACGGACAACTGTACGTTGCAGAATCGAGAGTTAAGAACAAGGATTGTTTGAAAATCTCGTGTCTTGACTCCGCGGGAAGCCTTCAAAGTATACAACTAATGTTATTTAATTATATGGAGGTTTTTAGAAATTTATGATGAATATGTTGGATTTAATTGTTTGATTTGAATGAATATATATATATACTTTTACGGAGAAATTGTGCATTTGACGTGACTGATTAATTAAAAACGAAATAACTACATTCCAATAAACATATTTCTATCGTATTGTTGAACAAAAAAAATCTAACAATATTTTCTTCAAACCCGCGAAACTCGCAGGTCTAGAACTAGTTATAATATATTTCTAAACCTCTCTAAGGCGATGTGTCAACACCACCTTATTCTAAGGATGAGGTGGCATGTCTCAAATCATTCCATTTCGAAATAGTGCGCTCTCATTAAAAGTTGTTTTAAGTTTTGATATCAACCATTATTTTATATCATTACATCTAAACCATTGATTTGTAACTAGGCTTAATATAATTATTCATTATTTTCATTCTTCCATAAGCCGTCTCTCTCACATTCGATCTCCCTCACACCACCACACTCTTCTTCGATATTTTTTAGAGCGCCGCTTCCGCCCCATCTCCAATTAGCGCGGACCAGCAACTTATACCAGATTATAATTTTCTCACGCTGCCATGTCCACGCCGCCTCATTCCCAAAATCTTCCAAAAGTTAGGATTTTATTTTAATTCACGAATTTTTGCGATATTATCTTCGGTATAAATTTTTTATGTGTATTAAGTTGTTCTATCGCGTAGCCCAGCGCCGTCTCGCTGCTCTATTACAGCCGGCCCGCTTAGCCCAGCGTCGTCGTTCCTCCGCCTAACCCAGCGCCTTCTTTCCTCTGGCCAAGGTAAACTCCCGGTCCCTTTGCACATATGTGTTTCCCTATTCACAGAATCAATTGGGTACAAACACTACACATACAGAGCAAATGTTTTTCCCCTTTGGAGCAAAGACCTAATGAGGCAATTTAATATAAGTGAAGTTACTTTTAGCAGAAATCGAACATAGGATTTGTTGGGTGGAATCTTTTGGCTCTATACTATAAAAACCTCATCTAAAAGTTTGAAATTTTTAAAGAGGTGTGAAATTAATTAATTAATTTATATAATTATCTAATAGTATAAAGATATATAAAAGAGTAAAAATATCATATTACACATATACTTGTTGGTATTTAATAATTTTCCTAATTCGTGCGAAATATCCATAAATAAAAAATAAGATGAGACATAAGAGAGTATTAGAACATAAAAGGTATAACCGAATGGAACCATATGGACAAATAGAATGACAAATGAATCATCATTCTTATAATTGGCATTGATAAGGAACAAATGTAAGTATTGTGTGAATTAAAGTTAAGTTATTAATATTGATTGTTGAAATAATAATTTAGTAATTGTATTTTTAATTCATTTTTTAATAATAATATTTTTAGTGATTTTTATAGTTATTATATAATTTTCAATATTATTTATGGTTTTTTTATTATTTAATAATAAAAAAATTATTAAATATTTTTGGGACTATTTGTGCATTAATATGGGACCATTTGTGTCAAAATTTTGAGTATTTCCTGTGGGACTATAACTGCTCAAAAAAATTAACGGAATGCTAACGAAGTCTAACGGTGGGACCATTCTTGCGTGATTTTTTTTGTTTGGGACTATATATGCAATAGTTGGGACTATTTTGCAAGAGGACCGTGTCCAGTGGGACCAAAAGTGTAATTGCCTCTATATATGAGTATATACAATTTTGAGTACAATGATCTATTTATAATCCTCTGCCATCGATGGACACTCAACTCAATAATAATGACTTGAAAAAGTCATTCATCTCATATGTTGTGATTATTTAATTAGCTACAAAATAAAATAAAATTGAAATAAGAGAAGACATAGCATTTTATAGTGTACCAAATACGTGGTAATTAATTTATAGATTAACATAATTATTCAAAGATAAGGGCTGAATGAAGTTTAATTACAATGGAGGACGTGAACAAGCAAAACTACACTCGCAAAGATATTGATCTGGAAGAGGACGCGGTACAGAAAGTTGTTTACACACCGAAGATTTAAGATTTCTTCTGTATTTTTGAAAACACGCTTTCTGGCATTCTTCTGTTCTTTCCCCATTACATTCATTTTGAAAAGTATCCTTACAACTACCTCCTATTAACACAACTGCATTTACTGTTATTAAAAACAAAAAACAAAAAATTGTTAGAATCTCTAAAATAACATCCAACTGGAGAAAATGAACTTAGAGGTTTTTTTTTTTTTTTTTTTTCAAATGTTATTTAAATAAAGCCAATATTCTAATAAGTTATATAGCAACATGAACTTCGATCAATTTTTATACATATGACCTTAAATTAGTACTCGATCGATTTCGTTTGTCACGCATTTCATTGAATTTATATGCGTGGTTTTAATTACCAGACCAGGGGAATTAGTTATATGTATTTTCATGTGATATTGTTTTATCATTAAATTTAAATTCTCCATGTGAGAGAAAGGAAGAGAACAAAACAAGTGCAATCTTACATGATGTGAGAGAGAAGAAGAGAATCATCAGTAAAAATGCTTGCACGATCTTTGCCATCTTCCGCCTAGCTAATAGAAAATTGCAATCCCTTAATATAAGAAATATCAGTCAAATAACTGAAATAAATAATGTGATAAATTAATTATATAGAGGAAATTTCCATAATTAGCCAATTCTAATTTAAAAAGTTTTATTTTGTTAAGAGTTTTAATTTTATTCCTTTTTAGTCAAGAAAATATACTGTTTACCAATTTTACTTTTATTTCTCTCTTTTAATTATGATTGGATTTTTTTCTTTTTTTTTTTCCGCATATTTTTTCTTCTTCTTTACCTTATGCAATTATTTTTTTATCTCTCTCTCTCTCTCTCTCTCTCTCTCTCTCTCTCTCTCTCTCTCTCTCTCTCTCTCTCTCTCTCTCTCTCTCTCTCTCTCTCTCTCTCTCTCTCTCTCTCTCTCTCTCTCTCTCTCTCTCTCTCTCTCTCCCTCTCTCTCTCTCTCTCTCTTCATTTTCCCGATCTCTCCCTCTTCTTTTTCAATTTCTAGCATGTATATATGTTGTTGTCAATCATTCATTCTCACTCTCCAACATTAAGTGTCTTCATCTCTCTTCATTTTAAAAATAATAGTTATAGGATTTAGAACACATGGTAGTACGGGTTTAATAATAGAAGGACGTTAAACATGGTGGTACGGGATTAAGAATAATGAATACGCGCCGTCCAAATCGCTGTATAAGACAACACACTAAAATTATATGGTTGTTAATATGATGTCACAAACTTAAAATATGGTCGTACATGTATAATAAAATGTGGTACGAGATGAATTCAAGGTGATACATGCTTAATAAAGTGTGGTACATTTATTGTACAAGGTAGATTAATAGTGGTGCTCGATTAAATAAATTGTGGTAATAACGTAATAAAACGTGGTACTGTGTGAATCAATGCGTGGTATATTAATGATGGTACGAGATAAAATAATGTGTAGTACAAAGATGAATTAATAGTGGTAAATACTAAATATGTTGTGGTACGGTGCACATAGATTGTGATACAAACTTAATAAAATGTGAATTAATTGTGGTATATAAAAATAAGAGATGCATTAATTGTTGTACATATTTAAATGAATTGTGGTACGAGTTTAATAAAATGTGATACGATAATGATGCAGTGGTACGAGCTTAAACAAAGTGTAATTTTAGATACATATTTTGAGAAAAAAAATCAATGAAAAGATCCTTTTAATTACACATGTAATTTTAATTTGGGTCAAATATTATATTTATCAAAATTTTAAAAATGGTATAATTTAGTTTTTTTTTAGAACATTTCATTATTATTAGAGACTTTTTTAATTGCACATTTAATTTTAATCAGTTAATATTAAAAATTATATTTATCAAAATTAGAAAGAATTATTGTCATAGTTGATTAGAAGCAGATGTATGATTAACTTGTACAGTGGCGGCATGAGAAATGGCGAAAAGGCCGACAGCTCGTGCCCCAAAATTAAATCATTATAACCTTATTGTTAAAAGATAAAAAAAACACACACACACACACAAAATTAGCACACTATAAAATAAAATAAGAGTCACAAACAAACAAAGTTAACACACAAAAAACTCTGTCACTCGTTAAAGAATAAACTTATCGAAAAGACCGTTGATATGAATCTATTGCATGCTAAAGATAAGATAAGATAAGTGTGGTAACAAGATACCACCAATGTTAATGTATATATATGGTGTTTTGTGTTTCTTTCTGTGTTGATCATGATTTTGATTGTACTGGAATCTTGCGACAAGCCACGAATAAGGGGAAAAAAAAGGAATTTTAAATTATACGGAGTAATTTAAAATACTTTTTTCGTTCCACGAATTTATTTTCACTTGCATTTTTAGTCTGTCTTCAAATTTATATACATACCCTTTTTTTAAAAATATTTTTTTTATTATCACACTTATAAATAATCATTTGATACATAAATGGATTTTACAATACTTTTATTTTATTTTTTTTATCTTTTTTTTTCTTAAAACTATTGAACATTCCAATGGAAATAATAGTCATATTTCCTAAGGTGAAAATATTAAATTTTATCTACATTCTTCAATATACACACATAATATTTTTAAAATAATTTATTTTGAATTTAATTTGACATAATATTATTATTTTTTACATATTATATTCACTTCTTTAATAACTGTGAAAAAAACAACAAACTTGTTTTTTTTTGGACGGAGGGTGTATATGAAAATATGAAGTAGTTTGAAAAATTAAGGGGTGTGCAGAGTAATTTATTTAGCCGAAATCTTTATTTATTACACTTTTAACAAGGAAAATCTTAATCTATAATATATAAAGCGTCCTACTTCTCTTAGTTTGGTTTTGGGCGGGAGATTGTAACAACCGTTTGATCTGTTTTTATGTTGCCATCTTCGCCGTTCACTATATTGCATATTTTTCGGTGCTTATTAACTGGTGGTTTATTGTTGACTTTGGCCTTTTTTTTATGTTGAATGGCGTTTTTCCGGTAATTAGCTTTTGTTTAGGACTGATTTGTGGAATTAATTCGTGCATTTAATTTTTTGTGTGTGCATATATATGCTCGGATTGCTCTATGTTTCCTCCCTTCCAATGTCATATTTTACAGAGTACGCCGTTGATTTTGCGTCATCTCTTGGCGTCGGATGCAGGCGTTTAATTTGGGTATGCACATTAGCCTAAATTGCCTGTATTTTTTCCGGTCCCCGGGATGTTGCATAAACACGATATCCGAGCCGTCTGAATCTGGGTTGTTTTGGTGGTTGCCGTGTTTCGATTAGTTCGATTTCAATTTCAATATCTATTCAATCTATGATTTTGATTTTCTTTAGTTATGTATTGATGTGTAATCAAATAAAAATTGGTACTGTATTGGAGTTGGTTGTTTTGGGATTTAGAATTTATTATTGTGGTGGTCGTCCGTATGAAATGTATTGTTGCGGTGGACTTTGAAATTGTTTCACTGGCTTAGTGGACTTAATATAAAGAAGAGGTGGTTCGTGTCGGTGAGGAAATGACGGAAATACAAGAGAAGCACCACAGACACAATCTTGAGCTTATTATTAGCCAAATCACAAGATTGGGGATGCAATTAAATTGTTTAGCTGTTAAAAAGACTTCGAATATTTTGCAGGCCCCAAATGTATTTAAATTAGAGCGACGAATTGCTGCTAGAGTCACTAAATTACAAAGACAAAGTTGTCAGAAAAGAAAAAAATTGTTGAAAAATCCTAAAAATTGAGTGCTTCTCTCTCGCTATCACACCCACGCACACGTGTGTTTCTGTGTGTATACATACACAATATATATATATATATATATGCGTGTAATTAGTTTTAATTATTGTGGGACACTAAAGTATGTCTCTGAATTACAGTGAAAACAGATCTTCAAGAGGCAGCAAACCATGGATATGAAGTAATAATTAATTAACAATTTTTCTAATTTTTCATTTATAATATCTCATCTTTTATTTCATGATATACATGTATGTATATGCAGCTACTGTTTATCAGGTTGATATTTGTCTGATAATTCAATCACTTGTGGCTAACTTTGGAGGTAGCACTGGTGGGTACATATAATTAAATATGTGACATTTAATGTTTAATAAATTAATTTAAATTTTGGATAAAATTAAATTATGGGGGGTGGTAATGTGGTTCAGGGAAGGGAAGCATTTGGCAGAAGTATTTTTTGATAGTTTGAAAAGTGGTTGTGTATTAAAGTTTTTAATTTTTTTTCTTTATTTGTATGTTTGTCCATTGTGCACCGATCTTTTTAATTATGTGATTGACCAATTCTATTCCTATACCATTTGTATACAGATGATTGATATTTATTTCTTGACAAAGTATAGAGTAAAACTGGTTTATACATGAATCGCGGAAGGGTATTAGTTGTTTTTACTGAAGATTATTAGTTGTATTTAATGAAGAGTATTATTGATTTACACTGAAGAGTCTTAGTTGTTCAGCGAAAATGAACTAATACTTTTCAGTAAAAATAACTAATAATCTTCAATGAAAACAACCAATACCCTTCAGTGATTCATATATAAACCAATTTCACTCTATACATACTCATATTTCTTATGTTAATACTACTATGATTTAGTAATCTAAATTGTTATATAAATGATGGTGGGTTTATATATCTTTTGTGCAGAATAATGTACTAATACATTTTTAGTATACCAATTATTGTTTTAATTCAGATAATACCTTTTTTAAAATTAAATAATACATTTAATTTTTTAATATCTTATTATTGAAACAACTAATATCTCATTGCAAAATATCTAATATTTGGTCGATTAATATTTTATGTGAACCAAAATAATACATTGTATAGTTGTTAATTCAATTGTGTTAGTTGATCAAATCTAATTAATCCCGGTGGCTAAAAATGAGACGAATTGATTAATTTGTTAGTATATATTCCAAGAATATTTTATAATTTTTTAAAATTTTATCAATTTGTGAATTGTGTAGTAGGGATTTGTTTATGATCGTGTATTTACAAAATTGGGAGAGTTCTTGATTAGTTTATATTTTTAGTATTATAAATAGATCAATTTATTAATATATATTTCAAGAAGATTTTGTAATTTGTTTAAATTTTTTGTAATTTTATCAATTTGTGAATTGTGTAGTAGGGATTTGTTTATGATCGTGTATTTACAAAATTGGGAGAGTTCTTGATTAGTTTATATTTTTAGTATTATAAATAGATCAATTTATTAATATATATTCCAAGAAGATTTTGTAATATTGATTTTAAACTATTGATAATTACTAACATTATGCCTAATTCGGGTGATGTTATTTATGGTAATTAATATGGCTAAATATTTTCTATAGATTTGTGGCTATTCCCGGACAAAGTATAGAGTGAAATTGGTTTATACATAAATTATCGAAATGTATTAGTTGTTTTCATTGAAGAGTATTAGTTATATTTACTGAAGAGTATTACTGATTTACACTAAAGAGTCTTAGTTGTTCGGTGAAAATGAACTAAGACTCTTCAGTGTAAACCAGTAATACTCTTCAGTAAAAATAACTAATACTCTTCAGTGAAAACAACTAATACTCTTCAGTGATTCATATATAAACTAATTTCACTCTATACATCCGTCTGTTACTTGGTCGAGGATGAGGCAGAATTTAAATGACTGATTCAAAGTGTGCTTAATTGCATGCTTATAGGATTGTTCATAAAAGATTCTTTTTAAATAAAGTGTTGATTGTAAATTTATACATAGAAGATGTCTCTGTTAAAGTAAAATGTGGAAAATAATATTATATGGATGATCTTTTAATTATTAATTAATTTTTTAATTTTTTTTTTTAATTTAAACATATAAATGTGAAATTATGGATCAAAATTCCTTTCCCAACCTTAATAAATTATTTGTATGGGGGTATTTAAATAATCGGCATAATATTCAAAGGTTCACGTTCTTTGATAATTTAATCGTGTGATTTATTAATTAACTGGTGGATTTTAGAGATAATGGATGTTGGCCGTTTGAGTCACTTGAATACCGTGTGTGTGGGTGTTGACCAAATCAATATATCATATAGATGCAAAGGATTTAGTAAATTGTTTAAATTTAATCAACTAATCCCTGTAAATGTCGAAATTATGTGAATCGTGGTAACTTGTGTTGCAATAGTGTTGTGACCAATTATTTATGTGTAATAATCAATTATATTGTGTGCATGTGGATCGCGTAATTTTTACGAGATTGTGCTTATATTTTAATTTTATAATTTGAATTTGGATTTTCTTATGGAATCTTTTGAGATTTTAAATATTCGGAAAAATTGTAATCAGTCCAAATCTCATCAGTTTCATACGAAATTCATAAAAAACCTCAACTTGAAGGTCAATTATCCAGAAGAGTTTTAAAATTAAGAGTAAGAACCAACTCATCCATTAATTATTACTCAAGCTCGGTACAAGTATTCATAATTTCGTAAATTTGTAGAATCGGACATGCTGGCTATATAAGTCTTATATATATGACAGAAGTGCTAAAAATTAATTTGTGTGTCTTAGACTTTTTTCTTTTTAATCCGCGGATGGTATATGATGCCTTAATATATTATTAATTAGTGTTATCTATTCCTATTTTGGTATTGAATTCTTATTAGTGTTTAAGAAATTATTATTTCATCAAGTATAAAACTTAGATCATCTCAAGTTTATTAATATAATATACAAATTATCTATTTTACCCAAAAAAAAAAATTAGTGTTTTCGTAAAAAACAATTCCCAAATAAATCATTTGATTAGAATTAAAAGTTATAATAATTAAATATATTTATTTAGTAAATATTTATCATTTATCAGAATTTGAAGCACAAAATTAGTAATAATCATTTTTGTTAATATAATATTTATATGTATTCTCTCATTCGGGTAATTTTGATTAATTGTGTAAGGTAAATTTTTTTTTTTTAGGATTATGTGTGAGAAGATAAGGTCCGTAGCTTTTCGGACTGACAGAATAAAAACTGCAATTTTTTGGGCTAACAATTTGAATAACATAATTTTTAAACATCATGTTATACTCCCTTTATTTCACAATAAACTTCACACTTTCCTTTTTCGTTCATTTCACAATATTTTTCACACTTCTAAAATAAAAATAACACTCTCTCACAATATCATTTTATATTCATATAAAACCCTTATAAAACTACTTTTCAACATTCTTTCTTAAAAAAATGTGTCCAACTACATATGAAGATTAATATGGGACGGAGGGAGTAACTTTTACAATTTGGTCGAATCCAGTGGCAAATTTTACATTTTTTCCCCTTGAGTAAGTCTCTTGTGCATCAAATGAATCATGTAATCCAAGTGTATTTTAAAATAATTAAGGAGGTGTGTATTGGTTTAGGATTTTAAAGGACTATTTTAACTAAAAAAAATCATGCAGATTTAAAAGACTTTGCAGGATTTTTATGAATTTTAAGATTTTGCAAGATTCTGTAAAACTTTATAAATCAGGATTTTAATGAATTATGTATGACTTTGTGGACTTTGCAGGATTTCATGGATTTGTGACATACAAAAAGTTCAAGATTTTTTTTCATACATTTGAATTTTTTTAGGATAAAAAATTTCATAAATTTGAAATGTTATAGTCCACAATATATATATTTTATGATATATACATGTATATATATATGTGTGTGTGTGTGTGATGCTATATTAAACTTTTAATTCTCAATAAAAATTATGGGGGATAAATTGTGTGTAAAATTTTATTTCAACTACTCAAACCACTAAGTCACAAATTATCAATTGTAAAATTTTTTAATCCTTTTTCTTAATTGAGGAAAATGAACCGATTATTGGATATGATTTTGGTGGATTTGGATTCAATTCGTTAAAAATGAATAGAAACAGAAGAACAATAATGCAAAAAATAAGTGAACAAATTAGGGATGACAATGGGGCGGGTGGGGGCGACCTGACCCGCATGGGTCACGGGGCGGGGCACACGACCTATTTTAAATATAATATTTGTTATTTTAAAAATAATACATAATAAATTCCAAATATATTTTATAAAAAATATCTATAAATTTGAATTATATACTATTTATATATTAACAAATGTGAAAAAGTATATTCAAACTTAATTAATATATAAAGTGGGGCACGGGTTTTGAGTGATACCTAGACCCTCCCCATTTTCCCAAAAGGCATGAGGCGGGGCGACCCAAATGGTTCCGGCTAGTGCGGGTCAGGTCAAGTTGGGTTAGTATTGATATTCTCGAATGAATATCAATGGATTTGAATGGACTCTTTCAAAAATCCTGAAAATCCAGATTGAATAACAATTGATTGTTTTTTAAGTAACATAAAATCTTGATTGAATACCAGCTGAACTTTTTATAATTTTTTTTGTAAATTCCTGTGAAATCCTAAACTAATACATCCTCCTTAGAGTCATTTACATTGAAGGTTCTATCATAATTGTTCAGTGTAAACAATCATAAATGTTCAATGAAAATAACCCTAATTGTTTACAAGTACATTTCCACCTGATATATACAAGTCTCTGGTTTTTTTTCCCTTTTTTTTAATCTCGCCAGAAAACGTTTTCTCTTTATTCTTTTTATTTTACTTTTTTTTTCTTTGAAAATCACTATATTAGTTGTTTTTTTTCCAATTTTAAGCTATTATTTTTCAACTAATACAAAAATTGTTTACTATTTTTTTTCCTTCTAATCAAATGATATTATCACGATGAATTAATTGATTATGATATTTTTCAGTGTACGCAACTGTTCAGTGAGTGCACCATACACCAAGTTCACAAAAAAGTTGCTCATTAAATATAGGTACGAATAAATCTATTTAATATTTCGCTTTGTTTTAAGCATTATCGTTCCCCTGTTTCTGATTCTAGGCTTTTTTTCACAAACACAAATAAATTAATGGATATCATCATTTACACTATTTTGGATTTTTTTTTTTTGTACCAATTGGAAAATTTCAGATTTTCAATATAAATTAAATAATCAACAACTTCTTTGATTTGGATACATAAACTTTCATTTAAAAAAGGAATGTGGTTGATAAGTGAAGATAATTGATACATCTAAATTTAGTATATACCTTTGATATTTTTATTTTTGTTGTCGATGAAAAAGTTGGATCGGTGTTTTATTTTTTGTCCGTTTCGGCGATTGGTTTCACCTTTGGTGATGTTGCTCCAGATGTCTTTTCAATTGTGCGTGAACCGTTGGAATCTTCCAAATTAGTACACAGGTTTCTGATATTCGAAAGGATGAAGAATTAATTTTGAGGTATAAAACATACAGATTGAGGAATGATAGTTTATAATAGGATTGTATTCTCTGTCTATCACTTATCTTTTGTAGTAGACATAATTTTTTCCCCTCGCTGCTTTTTTCCCCTCTCAGGTATTGAAGGTTTTGTTGTTTGTGTTTTGGTATATTTTAGTTATTCAGAGAGTATAAATGCTAAATGGAGAGTAAATTGAGTTTTTGGGAAAGATAATCGTGTATACAATGATGAGAACAAGTATTCTTGGAACTTGGGATGCATATTTTATTAGATGATGGGGTTTAGTGGAACATTCTAGAAAGCTCGGTTTCATTTATGAATTAATCTTTTTTTAAATGTCCTTCTCTTATAATTCAGTATTGATCTTCTGTTTTGTATCATAGCTCCTTCAATGATAGTAAAAAATTAAATTTAATTTGTGTTTAATAATCACTTAGTTATTATGTATTTAATTATCGAATACCTTCGTTTCAAAATAGTTATCGTTCTAATAGTTTTATGTAAAAAGTAAAAATTATAATTTTTGGCGTTTATTTTTTTTAGCCTTATTCTCCAAGAGATTTATTGATATTTCATTGATCTATAAAACATCAATTATATTTTAATAATCTCTAAAAACTCTCTTATAATTTAATTAAATTTAAATTCGGGGTTAATTGGAAAATAAAATTTAATTTGCAAAATACTGCCTATTTTATAATGGATAGAGTATTATTTTATTATGATGATATTCGACTTTTAGATTGGTTAACAATAGTTGAATTTTGTTTACTTTTTCAACCGAAATTATTAGATATGGTTGTTAATTTGGCCGTTTTTTTTCTAGAGTATAGGTTTAAAAAAATATATGTATCTTTTTTACTCTTACAATCCATTACTTTCTTTTACAGATCCAGGACCAATGTTGTTTGTTTCGTGTAGGGCTTCATTTCTATGTTGTGATTTTTTTTTTAATATCTATATGACCTTCCATAAAAAAAAATTGTTAAACAAAATGTAATTTTGTTCTAACTGGTTTTGTATTTTAATTATTCGGTATATATTACAGATAGTTTGACAGAAAATAGTTTGTGCTAAAATTGAATAAACAGTTTTACAAGCACAGAGTATACTCGAAGCGTACAATCTATTCCAGATTTGGATTTCCATTTGTTAAAGAGATCAATCTTAATTTTATTTGTTTATTTTTCTTAATAGAAAAAATTTATGTTCTTTTTTATAAATTTACCTTTAAAAGAACTATTTTGTTCGTTTAAATACTACAATTCAACTTTTGTATTATACTCCATGTAAAATTCAACGGGAAAATAACACTCGAATGGATAGAGTAGTAGATTTTAATGTCTAAAATATAGAACATGTAATATAAAAATCATTGTATTAAATTTTAGTGGTTAAAATGACTGCCGTGCAACGCACGGGCGGGTTTCGTACTAGTATACTATAAAGACAAAGTTTTGGAAGCTTATGTGGCAAACTCTTAAGCCTCTATTTTAAAAATACTCTCCTCTCATTTACCCAATTCATTGACTTTTAAAATTATTCTCAGTCATTGAATCTTAATATCTAATCTAATATTGGCCGTTGATTTTTTCACATCTCCTCTATATATATCATGTATCTCACACAACCAAAAATCAATTACAATAATCTCTTCAAAGAAATAATCCAATTTTTCTTCTTTTTATTTTTTTTTCAATTTTGCTATGAAGTTCTATATTAAATCTCTTTTCGTCTAAATCTTCATATTTTTCTTTTCTTGCAGAATGTTCATCCCAATATATTCAATCTTCATATTTCTTTTTTGCAGGATCTTCATCTTAAGGTATTTATTTTTTGTTTTATATTTTTTTTTATAGTTTTGATGTATGAATTTAATCTTCATATTTTGTCTAATCTCTTCTACCAATGATCCTTTTCTTAAACTCACTTTTTTTTGTGATTTGGACATCTCTATGTGTCTAAAGGTATTTACTCTATTTACTAATTATATTATTTTTTTATTAATTATTGTTTAATTTTATTTTATTCGTATAAAAATTATTATTGTTTGACTTTTTTTATTTTATTTTTAGGATTGAACATCAACAATGAAGATGAAGTGTATGATCAATTTTTCATATGAAGATGAAGTGAAATATCAATTTTATTGTGAAGATGAAGAATGATTGATTATATGTTAAAAATTAGATTTTTTTAATTTTTTAACATTGTAATGTATTAATTACAATTCAATGTATTATTTACAATTCTATAAATAATATTCTTTATGAGAATTTATAATTTTTTTTATTTAATTCTAAGATGATGAAGAATCGTTTAAATTTGGATGATGGAATATATATTCGTGTAATTAATATTTGACTTATTCATGTAATTAATATTTATTTAATTCTATCGGAATATATATTCGTGTAATTACAATTCAATATATTATTTAAAATTCTATAAATAATATTCTTTATGAGAAGTTATAATTTTTATTTCTATTTAATAAAGATGATGAAGAATCGTTCAAACTTGGATGATGGAATATATATTCGTGTAATTAATATTTATTTAATTCTATCGGAATATATATTCGTGTAATTAATATTTGACTTATACGCAAAGAAATTAACTTAACATATTTTCTCATAGGAGTATTATTTTAAAAGATTGGATTTAAAATAATTATATTAGGAACAATATATAAATTTGTACTAATTATAAACTTTACTTATTTAATCAATTTTAAATTTCAATTTGAATATATTAGGAAAAGTTGACTAATTTTGAATGATACTTTAGTAAGATAATTTATTTGGTAATTTTATATTATCCCACATTCCTAAATTCTAAATTTTTGGTTAGTGGGTATCTTTATTTTTTCAACAATCTAAATTTTTTCAACAATCTAATTTTTTTATTTATTTAAATTATATTTTTATGTGATTAATTAATTTGGAACAAATTAATTGAAATGTTACTAAGGAAGGTATTAATACCAATTTCTTTCGAAAATAATAATTTGGAACATATTACTAACAATTTACTACTCTTTCATTAATTATTTAAAAAAATTAAAAATACTTTATTTTGGAATTTATTAATACCAATAGCTTTAACTTATATTTTGTATAAATAAAAATAATATAGATTTTTTATTTTTTATTAATTACTTAACTTGGAACGTAGTGATAACAATTTACTTTGAAAATAATGCATTGGAACATATTAATAACGTCTCTACTTAATCATTTAAAAGTAGTTTTAGTTATAGTAAGTAAGTAATACAATTTCGAGTAGAACTTTAATTGGAAACTAATAGTTAGGAGACATCTCTAATGTCATTTAATATTATTAACGTACCAGGATTTTTCAATAATTCTAAATAATAATACTTGATTATTTTTCAAAAGTTAATATTTTAATTTTGATTTTATAATACAATATTTAAGTATTTAGGAATGATTTTATAGTATATGGGCTTAACATATCTATTGAATATTCGTATAATTGACTTATACGCAAAGATATTAACTTAACATATTTTTTCATATTATTTAAAAAAAAATTAGATTTGAAATAATTATATTATGAACAATATATGGATTTATACTAATTATAAACTTTACTTATTTAATCAATTTTAAATTTCAATTTGAATATATTAGAAAAAGTTGACTAATTTTAAATGATAATTTAGTAAGATAATTTATTTGGTAATTTTATATTATCCCACATTCCTAAATCCTAATTTTTTGGTTAGTGGTCATCTTTAAAAAAAATGTAGATAATGTATTCTTCAAACTAATATTTTTCAACTAATGTATTCGGTAATGTATATGTATATGTATAATGTATATTTCATATAATACCTAAATATTTTGTTAGTGGGTGTTTAAAAAAAAACTAATGTATTCGGTAATAATTTGTTTTCATATAATCTTTCAACATAATTTTTTCATATTTTTTGTTGAAAGATTAGATTTGAAATAATTATATTAGGAATAATATATAAATTTATACTAATTATTAACTTTACTTATTTAATTAACTTTAAATTTCAATTTAAATATATTAGGAAAAGTTAACTAATTTTAAATGATAATTTAGTCAGATAATCTATTTGGTAATTTTATATTGTCCCACATTTCTAAATTTTAATTTTTTTTTACCAATTATTTAATTATTATCTACATACTTAATAAGTTGACGGTTAGTGAATATTTTTCAACTTTACTTATTTTATTGGTTTTAAATTTCAATTTAAATAAATTGGGAAAAGTTGACTAATTTTAAATGATAATTTATTCGCTGATTTTATATTATTCCAAATTTCTAAATCCTAAATTTTTGGTTAGTGGGTACTTTAAAAAAAAATGTATATGTAATTGTATTTATGAACGATTTAGTTTTTATATGATACTTAAAAAAAATATTGCATTTGAATCCTATAATTTTATGTTCTATTAATCTAGAACATGTTAGTTTAATTTTTGAAAATTTTGTAATATACAAATTGGTAGTCTACGGCTCTACGGAATATGTGATGTATATCATCAATTTAAACTATATTTGGTACATATTCTATACTAAATTCCTATAACTTAATCTACACGAATCAATCTAAGATAATAGTATTTATTTTGGATTCACATACAACTTAATTAGAATATGTAATACATAACGCTAGTTAATTGTTATAATATTTCTATATCAAGATCAAGTATAATATTAATATATTTACAGAAATTCACATACATCAAAAGATTAATCCCCACAAATCTTTCAATTCTTTCTCCCCTCAATTTAGTGATTTATTTTTTATCTCATTAATTATGAACAATATTGGCAAAAAATATATTTTAATTTGTAGTTTTAATTCTATAAGGATATATATTGAAAAGATGACGTAGTTTTTTTAGGAATCGGAAATATGATAGTGTCTTATTCATGATTAAAAATTGTGCTCTAGCCTTATTTAATTTTTTATTTACTTTCCAAAAAAATAAATAGTGTCTTATTCATAAATTATGATTTTTTTTAACAAATTATAATGTGCCGGTTTGATATGAACATAGTCATTACAAATTTATTATTCTATTTTTCAATATGTTTTAATCTTTTAAATTTTTATAAAGAAAAATAAAGTTGTTCAATCTATTGATCAGTGAAACGACCTATAAAAAGTGTTAATATGTTACTTAGTTAAACACAAATCTTATATTAATTAATATATTAAAAAGATTTATTATTTATTTATTATAGAGTATGTATAGAGTGAAATTGGTTTATACGTGAACCAATTTGTAATATTTTTTAGTGTAATCAACTAAATAAAATTTAGTTAAACAACTAATAATCTACTATCCTTCAACTAATATCTTTAAGTGAAAACAACTAATATCCTCTAAAACTAATACTGCTATTTAGCGAAAACAACTAATACTCTTTAAATAATTCATGAATGAACCATTTCCATTCTATAGTTTGTCTTTATCAAATCTATAAATTTATATATTATATTGTTTTAAAGGACAGTGAAATGTCAAAAAATAAAATAAAATGAAAGAGTGATTTTTTTTTTCATGTTATAGGGATACACTAGAATAAATATGCAAATTCCGTCATTTTTATCTTAGGAAAAGTTGTTTTCAAAAGAAATTATTTTGTATATTTAGAAAGAAATAACAAAATGTATGTGTATGTGAATGGGTGCAAATCTACCTATTTGGGGCATGCTACTTTATTTTAGTATTATCTAATATAAAAGAAGAAAAAAAAATATTTTATGTAATTATAGGTCTAAATAGCATATGTATTAAGGTACCTTCTCTATTTTTCTCTACAGTTTTTTCATTTTTAGTTTATTGAAATTGAAATAAATTTTGGTTGAGATTTAAACAAAAAAGAAAGATTAAAATAAACTTCAATCAATTCATAAGTAGAAGGAATATAATATTATAATAATAGTAATGAGTGAAACATGAATATGTTATAGTATTATAATTAAATATGCGATTAACTTCTATATTCGTATTGATTGGATTTCAATATTTTTTTTGTGTTCATGCTCGAGTTAGTATACATAGTTATTATTATTATTATTTTTTGTAATAATTTTTAGTGATGTATTTTTTTGATGTGGGAGGATGATTTAGCATATATGTATTGACTTTTTATTTTTCAGAAACTTAATCATCTGATTCAATTGTTCGTAATTCACTCTCTGGTATGACAAATTGTAAGAATTGCTTGAAAACTAGCTAAAATTACCAGAGAAAAAATAGTTATACTAATTTTATTATTTAACTGTAATATCAATTCAAAATTATTCTGATGGTATTATAAATATATCTCCTCTTACATACACACCAAATACATATTTTGCATCCCAAGGTTTGTAAGCTTAAATTAATTATTTAGTATAGTAACTTAAGTAATATTGTTAATATATATATTTATTTTTTATACTAATTTTTAAAAAAAGATTTATTTTCAGTTAGAGGAAAGACTCCAATTATTGATGTTCAGCATAATACTCGAATGCCTGATAATCAAATCGCTATGAGTGTTATATCATCTTTAGCACAACAATTACATTTTGAATATGAGAAAAATATTCAATCTTTGTTGAAAAAATAAAATGGATAATGCTCTTTTGGCCATGGTATTATATTTTTCTCTTCAATGTTGCACTTTTTTTAAAAAAAAAAATTATGAATATAATAATCTATTTTTTCAAATATAAATATTATTAACTAATTAGTCATGATTTTTTAGGAAAAAAGAGGAGAAATATTGTTGTTGAGGAAATGTTAAAAGGAAGGAACACCAATGGTGAATGTGGTAGAAAATTTACAATTTTGTTATAACAATATCTTTTTTTATTAGAATTTTGAAAAATTATTATTTTTTATTATATTTATAGGGTATGTTGATTTTAGAGATGATACATTTATTTGTGTCTATTGCAATGCGTATATGTGGTATGAGGAGAGAAGTAATAAAAAGTTGAATGAGACTCCACCAAAATTTCTACCCTATTGTTCAAATAGAAAAGTACAACTTCCAATGTTGAAACTCCCTCCTTCTACATTGACCAATCTTCTATTGAGGGAAAGATGAAATGAGCAAACATTTCATTTAAAAAATTAGAGCTTACAACATGATGTTTAGCTTTACATATGTGGGTGGAAAGGTTGACAATTCAATTAATAATGGAAGAACTCCTTATGTGTATAGATTGCATGGTTCTAATTACCATCAAATTGGAAGTCTTTTTTTTAATGCCTGGGAATAAGCCTAAATTTTTTAAACTACACATATACGACACTGAAAATGAAGATCAAATTATAGTTGATGTTCTCGGGTTAGTTCATTAAAAGTCTTATAGTTATCAAATTAGATTTATTTTGCTAACTGAATTTTCCATTATACAATATATATCTTATCATATATTTTATATTATTTTAGTTGCACAAAATCATATAATATAATAGTTTTTTAAATATTTTTTAATCACTCCAATTATTTTATTTGAACAAGAGACGATCGAAAGATAAACATAAAATTTTGAATGATAGTATTGTTGGTGAATTTAAGAAGATGATGGATACTTTCAATCAATTGGCAATGCAATTTTGCAGTACAAGGAAAAGTATTATGTTTGGAGCTGAGTCATCTTTGAGATTGAATTTGCTAGAAATAAGGAGTTCGATGTATGTTTTGGATAAAAAAAAATATCAGTGAGAAAAAAGAAAGAACAATATATTTTTCTATGGGAAGATTATACAGTGTTCCACAGGGGGTTGGTAAAGAGTATTATTTGTATCTCTTACTGCCTATAGCAAGGGATCAACATCATATGAGATGATACTGTCTATTATACATTTAAGGACACTTGCTATTCGATGGGATTACTGGATAATGTTCGTGAGTACATTGATGGAACAGTAGAAGCAAATTATTGTGCAAGTGCTTATTACGAAAGGAATTTATTCTCTATTCTTCTCATATCATCTCAATAAACTCTCCAGAAACCGTATACGAAAAGACATGGGAGTGTCTGTAGGATGATATACACTATATAAGAAGATGAACATTGAATATTCCAGGTATAAAATTACTTTAAAATATTAATTGAATTGGAATATTAAAATATTTTACTATTATATTGTTTACTTTATTTATTTATTTACAGCTCGACAATGAAGAGTTGAAAAACTTGGCTTTAATTGAAATTGAGAAGCTACTGCAGATGAATGGATCAACTTTGAGTAGATTTGCATCAACGCAAGTACCATATTTTAAGTTTGAGAGTGATGCAGTAAATAAACTCATTCATCAAGAATTACATTATGATCGGACTGAACAATGAGAAGAATACGACAAATCAAGTTCACCTCTAATGCAAGAACAAAAATTTGTGGTGAACGAAATACTTGAAATTGTTTGGTTGCAAGAAGGAAGAGTCTTTTTTTATACGGATATGGTGGAGCTGGAAAGACATTCATTTGGAGAACGATCTCCGTAACAGTACATTCGGAAGTCCATATTGTTCTTAAAGTTGCATCAAGTGGAATAATATCTCTACTCATGCCCGCCGGACGTAGTGCTCATTCAAGATTTGCTAAACCACTTAATATTGATTAGACCTCCACGAGTAACATAAAGTCGGGACACATTTGTCCGAACTATTATTGAAGAAAAAACTTATTATATAGGATGAGCCACCAATAATTAACAGATTTAGCTTTGGATAGAAGTTTGAGGGATATTGTTAGATCTCCAGTTGGAACCATGAGCGATATGCCTTTTGGTGGTAAAATCGTTGTCCTTGGAGGAGATTTCAAACAAATACTTCTTGTTATACTAAAAGGAAGCCGAGATGATATTGTCAACTCAACTATCAATGTTTCATATTTGTGGGATCATTGCAAGGTATTTTCTACATCTTTTATTAAATAATAATATATTTTAAAGAAATAATTATTGAAAAACTAAATACATTGCATTTGTTTTCAATTTTAAAGTTTTAAGATTGACGAAGAACATGAGATTACAAAGTTATGATCCCAATATGTTCTCAAATGATAATGATATTTTTAACTTCTCGAGGTGGATTTTTGAAGTTGGTGATGGAAAAATTGAAAATATGCAAGATGGTTTCGCTGAGATTGAGATTCCGAAAGATAATTTGATTTATGATGTCGGTGATCTAATTGCATCTATAATAGAAAATATTTATTCATCATTTATTGATAATTTAAGGACACATAAATACTTTGAGGATAGATCAATACTTGCACCTACATCGAGATATGGAGTGTATAAATGATAAGATTCTATTTATGATTTCAGGTGATACTAAAGTATACTTGAGCTCAAATAGTGTTTGTGCCTACAATTGAATTTTTTTTAAAAATTCTCTTACCTGTTCAGGAATGTCAAATCACGGCCTGATCTTGAAAGAAGGAGTGTCTATAGTGTTACTAAGAAATATTGATCACAAATTCGATTTGTGCAATGGAACAAGATTGATCATCACCAAACTTGGCAACCACATTCTCGAGGTTGAAATAATATCCGAAAGGAATATTAGAAATAAAGTCTTCACCCTAAGAATGACATTGAAAAATTCTGATCATATAATGTCGTGAATTTTACGAGGCGACAATTTTCAATTCTACTGTTTTTTGTCATGACAATAAATAAAAGTCAAGGGCAATCGATTTCTACTGTTGGACTGCATCTTCCTAAGTTTGTTTCCACTCATGGTCAATTTTATGTTGCAGTATTCAGAGCTAGATCGAGTAGAGGATTGAAAATTTTGTCACTTGAATTTAAAGATTCTCCCAAATACGCAACAAATGTTGTTTATAGGGAGATTTTTCACAATTTGTAAGCATTGTGTTATAAATATTTGATTAATAATAAATGTCATTAGAATAGAATTATTTATTATTAACTAACATTTTTAAAAATACCAAAAAAATATTGAATAAATAAAATAATAATAGTAACAATATTTATAAAACTTAAAAAAATTGATTAATAACTTTACCATAAATTTTATGTACAGCTCCACAAAAATCGCGGGTTTAGCACTAGTAAGAATATATTTAAGGAATAGTGTTTTTTAGTTATTTGGTACACACTAATAAAAATGGCAAATTAAAAAATCTTGTAGGTATAATTTTTTACCAAATTAAGAAGTATTTAATACAAGCAATTAATAAGGATAAAGGGCTTATGTTAGTGAAATTTATTGAAAAGTTTTATTTCAAGTAATAGGGGTAAGGGGCTACAACGATAAGGATAAGCTCTATAAGGAAAAAAAATATTATTAGTTAATTTATACAAAAAATTGTATAATTATAAAATTCCCGCGAGTAGTTATTACCAAACTAAATAGTATTTAATTCAAATAATAAGAATTAGGGGGCTATAATTTTACAAGAAAGAAAAAAGAAAATGATCGATTATGTATGGAGTAGATAAATATATATATTCTCTTTCTCCCATTTATATAGGCTGATAATAATTAATACTTTTACGTACTGATTTTCAAACTTGGTAAAAAAAACTCAATTTTCATTTGTGTAGTTTGAGTAATGTGAAAATGGAAAAGTGAAGTGGCATTTGAAGGTATTGTTTGGAGCAGGAAAAGTTTGTGGCAGAAGTTAATAAGACACTGTGGAATTGGCTTTTAGTAAGGGGTTCTTTTTGTATGTTTTCCGTTTAAAGATTAGCTATTAATTATCATAGAAAAACTTCAGAAGGTTGTTAAGTGCATAACTTTGTAACATGTTCTTCTCCGTGCATTTCTTGTGCCTAGAATTATCCTGAAAAAAAAAAAATACAAGTTATTATTCGGGTAGAAAATTGCATAATTTTGTTGCGTATTTAATGTCTGTTAATTTAATATCATTCTTTTACTGTTCATTTTTGGCTAACTATGCACACTTGATATGAAAAAAGGTCGTGTTTTCGTTATATTTATAAAAAAAAAATTAATAATTGAGAATTTTTAATGCAAAATGTGAACCTGATTTTTTATAAGATCAAACGATGGAAGAAATTAAGAATGAGAGGAGCCAATTTAATTGAAAAATAAAATAATTCAGTATTATATAGGTCCAAAGTTGTTGTCCATTTTAGAGAAAATGTTGGCCCAAACAATTAAATATTGTCAACCCATCGCGGAAAGACATTAAATAGGAAGTGAGGAGTTGCAAGTTGACGAAAATTTTGAAGAATCCAACACGCTGGGCCCAACATTTACATAGCAAAGTTGCCATTCCATGATGTGTAAATTATTAATTGGGAAATATATATACTCATTCCATTCAAATATAGATAAAATAAGAATATTTTAATTTATTTTGAAATTCATTTATGAGTTATATGTAAATATAAAATTAATATTATATAAAATAATTAAGTGATGATTGAAAAAAAAAAGGAAAAAAGATTATTGTAGAAAAATAGTTTGAATAAATATTAATACACACATGGTAAACTCAACTAATGAAAAAATGACATTAGAAAAAAAAAACCTTCATAATTTTGGCTTTGACACCGCATTAAAAAAGTTTTAAAACTTCAAACTTCATACTTTCTCCGTCAATGAAAATTGATCTTGTTTTTTTCACGTATTTTTTTATTAAAGGATCATTTATGAAAAGTATGTGAAACAAACTTTCTATTAACAATTATTGTATTAAAAAAACGAACCTCTTGTAATATTTTCCAACATATCGCATTAAACCATGTGAAATCCGAAAAAGTTTTTCTTCATCACTCGCATATTCTCAAGACAGTAGTCGGAAGCGGGGGTGGTTTCATACACGACGATTACACTCGAGAACAAGTCTTTGCATTAAAATTTTCAATTTTCATCACATTTTGCGATACCTCAAGTTTCATTGGGCCGAACACTGGGCATTTTCCTCATTTCTTGGGCTTGTTCCATTTTTAATTCAAAAAAATTTTGGCCAATTTTTAGTGACATATCTTGGGATTACTTGTTTTCTTATCTTGTATTTTAGTTTAAGCCCACTTAGGTATTCATTTTTTTTTTTTGCAATATTTTGCATTCCATTCTTTGGGCCAGGTATGTTCAGATTTTAATTTAAATCAGCTGACATTTTTTTAAAGGCAAATTGGGGAAAATAAAATAGCAATCGTTTCCCAATTTTACGTTTCACGGGCCAAAAACATGCTACAATATTTTGACTTCCTCGCTCAAGAAATATAGCATGCTCTTGCAACTTATGCTAAGAATTCAATTTCATCTGGTGTTCATTAATTGGTTCCTATTTTCAAACAGTACATGCTAATTCCAATATGTTATTAGTTCAAATTATTTTCCGTTAAAAAAATGTTTTATTTCTAATTACTGCGACTTAAAAAAAATGGAATCAATTAAAAAAATCTGAGATTAAGTTAGAAAACTCAAGTTTCTTAGGACTTTTCACAAAAAAATCAAAATAGAATGTAACTCAGACTGAAAATGTCACTAATGAGCTACGTGATTTGAAGTTGGAACTGCTATTTACCATTTTAAATTTCATTCTACAACCTACAAAAATTGGTAATAAGTCAGATTTACCGGATGAATTGCCTAATGTAGTAGGTAACACAACAAAAAATATATTTTTATGTAAATTATAGGACGAAATTCAAAATTTAAAAAGTAACAAAGTGAAACCAAAATCAACAAATGTTAAAAGGACAAAAAATGTATTTCCTCAAATTTTTTCCTCAAATCGTATAGATATTTAGGATATGGATCATTAATAAAGTATTCCACTATATGTGCATTAAAATATTTAATTTAATTATCAATCATGATGATCAGAACAGTTTGTTACAACAAAATTAATCATATGTTTATTGATGGACACAAATTTATATATTCATTAATAAAGTCCACTATATGTGTATTAAAATATTTGATTTAATTATTAATCATGATGATCAAAACAATGTGTTATGACAAAATCTATCATGTGTTCACTATTATTTTAATTGAGTATTTAAATGTGTTTATATGTTATTATCACATTTACAATGTACATATAAATTTGAGTATGTATAGAGTGAAATTGGTTCATGCATGAATTATTAAAGGGTACTGATTGTTATCACTAAAAAGTATTAGTTGTTTTACTGAAGGATATTAGTTGTTTTCACTTAAGAGACTTAGTTTGTTTTCACTAAATAACTAAGACTCTTCAGGGTAAACTAGTAATATTCTTCAGTGAAAACAATCAATATTGTTTAGAGAAATGAACTAATACTCTTCAACAAAACAATTAATACTTTTTAGAGAAATCAACCCATCATTCCCCTGGTTACAATATGGGTTTTTTATGATAAAAAAAATGCTATTGATTGGTCCAAATTGTCCATTAATTCTTTACTACTATTTTTTCATTTTAATCATAACAACTTTTGAATTGCTTTCCCAATTATGTTATAATTATTAATTAAGTGAAAAGACAAGAGATTCTAGTGAATATCCCATGGTATCTTTATATAGTGTGAATTCTTTATTTATATATATATCTAGTGGTGTACGTCTTACAGCTAGCAGCCAATTCTCTCTTTCAGTGGAGGATAAATTTGTGTTGATTAAAGTAGAAGGTAACTATTGCCTTTAATTTGCAAATTTTTACGGCATTATAAATTCCTCTACAAAACAAGAGGTTAGAGTAGGATGTTTATCAATTTAATTATAACATCAATATACATATGGTTGAATCCCGTCAAAAAAAAATATATATACATATGGTTGAATTAAGTATCAAGCGTCTTAACTTTTTTCAGACAGGATCATGTTATTTTTTTATGCATATACTCAAATTCTAAAAAATATGATAGTACAAACATACAACAGTAACATGTTTTATATATGAAGTCGCGCGGACTCATGCTTCTCTAAATTTTTGTCTTTCATGATTTTCTTTTTTTTTTTTTTTTGCTGTGAATTTATAGTTAATTAACTATTTCACATCACATTCTAAATTGATAACTAAAGCCCTATAAGATAATCTTTTCACCATACAAACGCTCCATTAATTCGTAACATATAATCGCAATAATTAGACATTCTAAATCGATCAATGATCCCACCACAACTCTAAATCAGAATATTATAAACGCCATCTTTCCATCATTGTGACCCCTTTTAAACAAAAGTATGTCTCTTATAAATTCGAATTTATATATATAAAAAAAAATTCTTTAAGTAATACTGTTATATATACATTATTATTACTATGAATATCAATTATTAATGTTTTCAAAAAATATATATTTGTTTTGGGATTCACTATATAGATTTTAAACTTTGCGAAACCAGATTTTCAAATTTCAAACTCAATTCATACCTATAAACTTATAATTACTACTTTTCACATAATTATATACAATCACATATCATTACTTTTTTACCATCCACTCAATCTCTCTACTATTTTTCTTTTACACAATATAATAAAATAATACAACATCTATCACTAATAAACATTGATTTGACATAAAGTAAAATCACACGCTACTAAAATTCTAAAACAAATATATACTTGTATTATGTATCAAGATTTTTAATTACATCCAAAGATTTTAAAATCACGACTTCCCCCGCACACTTAAATTCCAAAACAAACATACCCTTAAAAATTGATAGTATATATACATAATAATGATCCCTTCTCACGTGAACTCATATTTACGAAAGTTTTATTCATTAATACATATATGTATGCAATCACAAGTTCAAAGGTATACACACCATCATATCTATATAGCTATATATAGCTTACTACATTTTTAAACTAACCAAAATTTAGGAGGAAAAAAAATATATCAATGGAAGACGAAACCACCATAACCACCACCCCCGCCATGAAAAAAACTCTCCTAATCATCAATTCCGTCATCCTCGCCGTCGGCATCTGCGGCGGCCCTTTAATAATGCGCCTCTACTTCATCCGCGGCGGCCACAGAATCTGGTTCCCCAGCTTCCTCGAAACCGCCGGCTTTCCCATAGTCCTCCTCCCCCTCCTCCTTTCCTACATGCACCGCCGCCGCACCGCGGCGGCCCCCAAGCTCTACTTCATGAAGCCCCGCCTCTTCGCTGCCGCGGCCGTCATCGGAATCCTAACCGGCCTCGACGACTACCTCTACGCCTACGGCATCGCGAAGCTGCCCGTGTCCACCTCGTCCCTCCTCACGGCCACCCAGCTCGCGTTCACCGCCGTGTTCGCCTTCCTGCTCGTGAAGCAGAAGTTCACGGCGTACTCCGTGAATGCGGTGGTGGTGCTGACGGTGGCGGCGGTGGTGCTGGGGCTCCACACTAACGGCGATAGGCCGAAGGGGGAGACGGATAAGGACTACTGGGTAGGGTTTGTGATGACGCTGTTAGGGGCGGCGTTGTACGGGTCGATTCTGCCGTTAGTGGAGCTGATGTACATGAGGGCGAAGCAGGGGATTACGTACACGCTTGTGATGGAAATTCAGTTGGTTATAAGTATTTTTGCTACCGGGTTTTGTACCGTGGGGATGCTCATCAACAATGACTTTCAGGTGATGTTTTTCACTATATGCTAGGCGAAATTTTTTAACACCCACCGCGAATGTGTTAATGACAAATAAGCAAATGTAAATTAATTAAAATAATAGTGTGCCCTGCTTATGTTTCATTAACACATTCGCGATTAATATATAATATTAATTATATTCACCGGTGGGCATGTGAATATTACCACTAAATTAAGAATATTGTATACATGTACTAAGATTTATAATTAAGTGTATTTTTAAAAAATTAGAGTTACTTTCACTGAACGGTTAGAATTGATTACATTGAACAGTTAGAGTTAGATTACTTTAATTGTTCAAGGTAAACAATTCTAACTATTCAGTGAAAATATTCTGACAATTTAAAAATGCAATTGAGTTGTACTATACAAAAGACTTACTCAAAAATATATAAACTACTCCCTACATCCAATTTAATTTTAATAAAACTTTTTTTTTGTCTGTTATTTTTTATCATATGTTGGAGGATATTATGGTGTATCATGAGATCCATTTAAAAATAAAATAATCGTTTACGAAAAATGTACCTCAATTGACTTTATTCATAAATGTACTTCACAATATTCATAAATCCTCTACATATAATTATATACTTAAAAGTTGTAAAATTTTGAATTAGACAGTCTAATTAATATTTGAAACATACTATCATTTAATTAAAATATGATTCCACTAGGATACTTTGTCATATTATCATTTAAAATAGTAAATGTGATATTTCTCATATGTAATTTTTTTAAAAGAAAATTTAAAACACTTGTGATATCCGATAACAATTATTATAGACCGAATTACAATTTATAAATAGTTTCATTGTGTGTAATTAATTTCAATATATATTTAAGTGGATTTTTTCACCATTTAATTATCTGAAAATTTGATTTTTTTTTTTAGGCAATTTCAAGAGAAGCACGAAATTATGAACTGGGAGTGGCAAAATACTATTTAGTGGTGGTGTGGAACGCCATAATTTGGCAAGGCTTCTTCTTGGGAGTAATTGGAGTTATATTCTGCTCATCATCACTCTTATCAGGAATCATCATCGCTGTTTTACTCCCAATCACAGAATTGTTAGCTGTTCTTTTCTACCATGAAAAGTTCCAAGCGGAAAAGGGTATCGCTCTTTTTCTCTCTCTTTGGGGTTTTATTTATTACTTCATAGGTGAGAACGAAGAGGAAAAAAAGAAGAAGAAAAATCACAAAGAGAATAGTAACAACCCTTGCGATGATCAGATGGCATAAGTACACCAAAAAGAAGAAAAAATTGTCTGGGGTGATTTTATGACGGATATAATTAATTCGTCAAACTAAGACTCGATTTCCTTAGATAATATTGATATGTAAGGAATACATGCAATATGACTCATGCTCATTTTTATTTTGGGTGACTATTTTATACTCTCCAACTACTTGTATATTTGTCTAAGGTAACTACTTTCACATTTTTTAAAAGAGAATAAATCACCCATAAAAGTCAATAAAATATTAGAGTATTATTATTTTATTCAATAGTACACATACTTCATATTTCTAAAAAAAAAAGTGTCATCTTTTATTGTAAAAATAGTACAGAATGGAGGGAGTACTATTTATAAAATGGTATTTGTAAATTAAGATAGATTCTTGAATGGATTATTAAAATAATTAACTTGTTCTATAATGGGTGTCTCAAGTTTGATTGGGTAATGATACTCTCTCTTTATCCATGAAAAATAGTCATGTTATTTTTTGCACTAATTTTAAAAAATTAAATATATTGTATGTGAAAGTAAAGAATATGTAAGTTGATAGTCTAAAATATTATTATTTTAGAAAATGAACTATATTCTAGACGGACGAAAATAGTAATGTAGGTCATTTGAGTATTTGATTTTGGATGAAAAAATGAACAAACAGTGAAACACATTAAAAGAGGCCTTGGCCCATATAATCGGTCTATTTAACATGGATAACCTTTTCATAGCCTCTTCAAATTTGGACCTTTTTTTACCTGGACCATCAGGACAAAGTTATATAGGCCTATTCCTGACGCATAAGACCACGGTTATTAACACTAGCCTCTGTATTAAATACACTACCCAGATGAAGACACTACCATTTTTTTTCGAAAAATTGAAGCATTTTCAAAAAAAAAAAATCCGAAAATAAACATAAAATTCGAATTCTTTTTTCGAAATTTAGTGCATTTCATCAATTTCGGAAAAAAAGTTCGAAAAATTAAAAAAAGTTACATAAAAAAAAAACCGAACAAGAAGTAGTGTATTCATCCGGTAGTGTTTTTAACAAAGAGTCTAGTGCAAATAACCTGCGCCGACGCATAATGGTTCAAGACATTCCTGTCAATCTGTTTTAACTTTTTTTTTTATTATTATACTTAAATATAATTATATCATATTTTTTTTAAATAAATATTTTTTGCATGGCAGAATTATGATCCTGAATTGATTAACGAAAATGTGGTCGAATTCTTATCTATTTATATTTATGATTTTTTTTTTATATATTTAGTTGATGTGGTTGAATTTAATTAATAATGTGCGGCTTATATTATTATTATTATCATTTTAATATTATATGCTAAATTTCATAAATCTTAATTTTTTTTTTTATTCAATGCATTAGTGACCTGTTTTATTCGAGTCCAGAAAATAAATCCTATTTATATACTATTTTATATGACACATGAGCTTATTGAAATCCAACTAGGGGTGTGCAAAATACGGTTTGAACCGAAAAAACCGATCAAACCAAACCGAAATATAAATTTTGGTTCGGTTTTCGGTTTATGGTTCGATTTTCGGTTTTGAAATTTGAATTTTTTTTATTTCGGTTTGGTTTATGGTTTTTACGAATTAAAAACCATATAAACCAAACCGAACCGAAATATTTTTAGTAATAATAATAATATATTATATTTATATTAATATTCACTAAATTAATATTTAATAGCTTATATTCTAATATAATATAATAATATTAATATTAGATAATTTAGATTCACGTATAAAAGATTTGAGTTAATTTGTGTTTTGCATAAAATACTTGAGGAATGGTGTTTTGTGTTGTATATTTTTTTCAAATTGTTGCTTAGCTTTTGAAAACTATTATGTTGATGTTTTTATTGGATTATGTAATAGGTTTATTGATGCATCTTTGCTTATATTAGTATTTAGATGTTGACATGTTGCAAATAATTGAATTAAACATGTGTGTTGATGCTAAAAAAATTAAGCTGATTTTAAAAAAGAAAAGTGTAAAAAAAATACGGTTTGTACGGTTTGGGACCGAACCGAACCGAAATATTTCGGTTTGGAACCAAACGGTTTTTTAAAATATGGTTCGGTTTTTGATTTGTAAAAAAAATTCGGTTTGGTGTTCGGTTTGACTAATACGGTTCGGTTTGGTGACCAAACCGACCGTTGCACACCCCTAAATCCAACCCAACTATGTTTTGAAAGTAAATATGATTTTCCTAAAAAAAATTAAAGTGAATATGATTCAAACAGGCCCGTGGAGCATAATATCATAATTAACTTCTAACCTAAATTCACGTTTCAATACCATATATATTCTATTCTTTATTATTGAACGTGACCTTAATTAAATTCTGCGTGCTATATTTTGTTTTCCATATAAATACATGCAATGTGCACCACTATTACCATTATTTTTAAATCATATTTACCTTACTTTGCAACTAACAATAACATTTACTGTTACTATAAAGACTAATTATGGTGTGCATCCAAATACATATTATACACTTGAATTTAAAAAATCAAATTGTAAAAAGTATGGAAAATATACACTTCGACCTTATACTAGAATTGATTCTCTAGAATATTCATTGTATCTTCTATATAAATCATAGATTGATTTGTTTCCTTGTAATTTGTATCTAATATATACTTCTAGTTACATAATTTATACTATACATTTAAGCATTTGTATTTTAAACTCAATTTTAAATATATTTTTGACTTTTTTAATAAAAAATATACAATTAAAAATAATATTGGGTTATCGTTGATTACTCTTTAGGATGGTGTTGATTACTGCTTAGGGTATTGTTGATTACCACTTGGCTTGTTGTTGATTTGTGTTCGGGGTATTGCTGATTAAAAAATATACGATTCATGTGAGAGATAGAAAATTGCATTTGCCTTAAATGAGGTAATTGGATAAATCACTAGTAGAAAATATTTACAGTGTGATTATTCCAATTACCTATTTCATTGGTTAGTTTTGTGTTGATGGTAATAATTGAAAATTAAAGCTTCTCTGCAAAATTACAATATAAATTTAATTGATTGGGTAGTCGATAATTAAAAATAAAAATTAAACAGGTTGAATATAAAAAAAAATATATATATATATATATATATATATATAATTGAATATAAAAATAAATATTTTTCAATGAAAACATCAAATACTCAAAAGTTAAAACACTAATAATTGTAAATAGCTTTTATGAACAATTTTGATTTTAGAACTTGTCATATTCTATCAGTAACAGAATGTCAAATTAAGTAACTTTATTTTGATTGATAAGTGAATATAATTTTCATATAATCTTTTCAATAGATGCATCGATATTTTATCAGTAACAGAATAATAAATTGATAAGCGAATACAATTTTCAATCTTTGAAAAGGAGTTGATGGGTTTTGAGTGTTAAAACTAGAGAGAGATACGGAGTCGGACCAAAGTTGAGCCATTAAAGACAGAGGTCCGCCGCGGATTGTGGCATCACTAAATTTAGTTCACATAAACATTTCTCTATTATATTTTACTCTCTATAATAAACATTTTAATACACGAATTAAATACTTAATAAAATTGAGAATTCGAGCCGAATGACTCGTTCAACCCTAACCAAGTTATAAGACCCCAACACACTTTTCATTTTCAAAAAATTAAAATTCTTACACTTTTCGTAATTGCAAAAAAAAAATCTTCATTTTACTTTTTGGAAACAAATCTACACGTATCAAGACTACAAAAGGGTCCCACACTCTCCTTACAGACACCACCACAGTACCTATATAACTGTTGAAAGCCATAACTATACTCTGCCCACAAAAAATTACTGCAAATTCTAGGTAAACGTTTTTTCCTGTTCCATTATTATTTTGTCCAAATATCGTCCTCCGAGGCCAAATCGGTCCATTCACCTCCGCCACCACCGTATTCCTCCACAAAGGAAGAGATGGCGCCGCCAGATCCGCCGCCACAGCCGAAGGCAAGACAAAAAGAAACAAGGCTGGAGGGCGGGTATGGCGGCCGGAAAAGGGGGCAGAATAATTACTCAATTTTATTTTGGCCTTATTCTAGTGCCCAAATGTTCCAAAAATTTCCGATTCAAATCGTATTTCATAATTTTTTTTTATCTAATTCCAATTTTTTAAAGATAGACTGAATTTTAATGTTTAGGTAATCAACGAAGAAACCGGGCACGTCAATTTCTAATCGTCGATCAAGGTATGAATTTCAAATCTTTACTCCATTTTTTAATTTGTCGTTGTTAAATAGTTTATTTGTAAGTTATTTATTTCTCCAAAATATTCGAAAGCAACCACAAAAGTGTCACACTTATAGACTACATCGACTGTGGGCAAGTGCTAAAACTATAGCGTATTTCAACTACACATTTCCGATGTAATTATTATCCTTTTTAATATTTATTTTATTTCTATACTGCATTAGATCAGATTAAAGAGTAGGTCTTTAATTAGTGGATGGCTATTATTAGTAGAGTTGATAGTTGATACCAAATTAAGGATATTAAAATTGTGATATATTTACCTTAATTATCATAGGGGACAAATTACCTATCTAATACCTAAAATAAAAGCTAAAGCCAAATCGGTAAGAGATTTTCAAGTATCAATTACTAATTAGCTCGAATCATAAAGACCCAAGCCATCTAAACCTAATCTACTCACAACACATATTGATAACGCCAAACAATATTAACTAATTACTCCCACCTTATCTATCCACAATACATATTGATAACGCCAAACAATTGTAACTAGATTATAAATCCATTCTATTCAATTTAAATGTCATTTTAATAATTTTTCACTTTTCTTTTTTACTTTAACTTTAAATTTACTAAAAATTAACTTATATATTAATTATCTTCAATGTCTTACTTTTAATTTCAAAATATTTATTAAGGGTAAAATAGGAAGACCACATATTTTTTAATATGTGTGCATTGATCTAATAATAAATTGAAATAATGATATGTCAATTTATACACACCACTTATATTTGGGAGCACTCTCAATCAATACTTTTATAAATAATAATATAAAAAAAATTGTTTATTTACAATTATATCCTTCTTATATTGTTATGTTCATGTTTTTAGAAAATTGTGGACTCCTCTATTCCACACATTATAAATTGAGGGGGCGTTTAGTTAGCAATTCTTCAGTGGTAATGGAAATGAAAATTTATTTCCATCTATGCCCTCATGATAAAAATGATATGTTAGGGGAAGAAGTGTTCCAATGGTGACACCATTACTAGTGTCATGCCCCAATTTTGGAATAGAAGTAGACAACAAATGGTTGTTGGTAGAAGAATAGGGGAGTGATTGAGGAGGATTATTGTAGGAAAAGAATAGGATAATCAAAATAGAGTAGTGATTACTTTATTTAGGAGGACCATACTAATTACACTAATTTTCAATATTATTCTCACTACCATTGAAGAGTTGTTAACCAAGCGCCCCCGAGTTCTTCCATTAAACTCAAACTAATCCATCATTCATCTTATATCATTTTTGCAACTAGTTGATAAATTCAGTGAGAAGCAATGAAAGAAGAAGCCTCCTCCAACAAAAACCACACCCTCTACCTGGTCCTGAACTGCGTCATGCTCTCCTTCGGGATCGGGATCGGCCCTCTGGTGATGCGCCAGTACTACCTCGCCGGCGGCAACTGCAACTGGTTCGCCAGCTTCCTCGAAACGGGAGGCTTCCCCGTCATGATCATCCCCCTCCTCGTCTCCTACTTCCAACGCCGCTCCCGGGAAGGCTCCAGCGCCAAATTATTCTTCATTGACCTCAAGCTCTTCCTGGGGTCCGCGTTGCTTGGGGGCCTAACGGGGTTCGACGACTTCATGTACGCCTACGGCGTGGGGGTGCTCCCCGTCTCCACCTCGTCCATCCTCATTGCCACTCAGCTTGCCTTCATGGCGATATTCGCCTACATTCTGGTGAAGCTCAAGTTCACGGCCTTCTCGGTCAACGCGGTGGTTTTGCTGACCCTCGGGGCGTTCGTTCTGGGGATGCATTCCCACACGGACCGCCCCGAGGGGATCTCCAATAGGGAGTATTGGATCGGGTTTTTCCTTGTGCTGGCGGCCGCGGTGCTCTACGGGTTTATTCTTCCGGCTGTGGAGCTCATGTATTTAAAGGCCAAGCAGACCATTACTTATGCACTGGTTATGGAAACTCAGTTTGTTATGTGTTTCTTCGCTACCTTTGTTTGCGCTATGGGGATGCTCGTCAACAAGGATTTCCAGGTACTACATTTTTTGGAATTTTTTTGATTCATTTTGAATATGATCAACCAAAACATTATTTTTGAGTTATAAATTATGCACTTGAATTTTGAAAAAGAAGTGATGACCCAAAAAAGACAATTACTAATATTTCAAGAAGTAATAATTAAGTAATACCCAAACTGCAAAATAAATACACAATTCGATGTGTTTGTATGTGTTTTGAAAAAAATAAAAAATCACACTTTAAATTCAAGTGCCTACTAGAATTTGTTCATTTTTTTTTAAATCATGTTGAAATAGTATAGGAATTTATTTTATTAAATAAATTAAGTTTTCTGATTGGAATAGAAATCCAATAACATGTTTTCAAAATTTGTTGTAGTATTGGATTATTAGCGACTGCTCTGATTTTATTGTAAGGTTTGGAGGACCCCTTATTCTCCAATTTTTATACTCCTTCCGTCTTTAGACACTTTTCACAGTTGACTTTTTCTCGTGTTTTAGTGAGCAAATTGTTTATTAGTAGTTGAAATGATAAAATGATTTTTAAGGTAGAGTATGATAGATATATCTCTCCTCTATTATAAAATAACTTCAAAATTACTTTATCATTTTAAATACTAATAATAAAACTCGCTCTAAGAGAAAAAAAACTGTGGACAGTGTTCGGGGACCCGATGAACTTGAATTACTCTGTTCTATGCTTTACTAATTTGCATGTTAATTAATTCATTAAATAATAAATATTCTGATTCAAATATTTCTTGTGTGTGTAGAAAATTCCAAAAGAAGCAAGTGCAGATAAACATGGGCCAGCAATGTACTATCTTGTGGTGACATGCAGTGCCCTAGTATGGCAATGCTTCTTCTTGGGAGTAGTGGGAGTCGTACACTACTCTTCGTCTCTCTTATCCGGCATCATCATCGCTGTCTCTCTTCCGATGACTGAAGTCATCGCCGTTATTATCTACGACGAACCTTTTCAACCGGAAAAGGGGTTGTCCCTTTTCCTCTCCCTTTGGGGCTTTGCTTCCTACTTTTGGGGTGAGATCCAACAAAAGAAAAAGGACAAAGCTAGCAAGGACGACGGCGTCAGTGTTGATCAACCCGCATTTTCGACTGCCGTTTGAACGAATAATTATAACCCGGGGGATCGAATAATTTTATTAATTAATTTGCCAGTATAATTGATATATAGCCAATTGCATTTTAATGTTTGGCTATTTTTGATTAATTGTTGCGTCTTGTTAGATGGGCTCTAGCTAGCTAACACATTCTTGAATACTGGCTTATCGGGGTGTTTGCCGGTATATTATATATATATAGCCAAACTTCTATTTTGTTTTGTTTGGCTATTTTAATTTATTGTCGGGTCGATTTGTTAATCGACTTCCTAGCTCTGCCCAGCTATTTTATTTGTACTGGATTATTGAGATACTATCAGTAAAATAAGTTACGTTTGAGCATTGATGGTCAAATTTTATTTTGATATTTGAATTGTTTATTACTGCCATTTTTTACCATGTTTTTTACGTGATGAAAATTTGTTAACCAAATCCATCAGTTCAATATAATTTATCTATGAGTATGCATATAGTGAAATTGATTCATATATGAATCATTGAAGGGTATTGGTTGTTATCACTAAAAAGTATTAGGTGTTTTTGCTGAAGAGTATTAGTTGTTTTCACGGAAGAGTCTTAGTTTGTTTTCACTGAACAACTATGACTTTTCAGCATAAACTAGTAATACTTCTTAAGTGGAAACAACTGGTACTGTTTAGAGAAATCAACTAATACCCTTCGATAATTCATGTATAAACCATTTTTACTCTATAGTTTGTCTTTATTATATTAAGTCCGGTTTTGTATATTGGGAGATCCAAATTATATAATACCCAACATTTGTGTAAACTTAGCTTTACCCGTGAATTTCTAAGTTTATTTTATTTTGATTTGCACGATGTGTATTTACAAAAGAGAATCTCATATATAGGTATATTCAAGATTGTCACCATAAGTACACTCAATTACATACTCACTATGTCATTTTATATTCAAATCACACACCATCAAAAAGTCACATTTTAGCATAAAAAATATCTTGATAAGCACCGACCAACCAGCGGCAGACTTCTCTTTTACATTGATGATCACTATTAATTATTTGTCGGTAAATTACAGAAACGGTGGTGGAGTGGTGGAGTTGGGGGTGACAGGCATTTCAATAGAGAGGATTAGAGACACCTGTCATCCATGCGCGGGTAGGTGCTGTACATGAAACCTAATATAATACTTCCTCGTCCCAATTTTGTTTTTCCGTTTAACTGTACGCGGAGTTTAATGCGAAAATAGAATTTTAGTATTTAAATGAATAAATTAGTATTGAGAATGATGAATGATGAATGATGAATAAAGTATTATTTAAATGGATAAAGTAGTTTCTATTTTAGGAATGAGAAAACAAAATTGAAACGGATATTTTTGGCAAATGGGAAAACAAAACTGGAACGGGGGAGTACTTTCTTCACAATTATACTTCTCCCATCCCATTATTCACATCCCTCCGTCCACAAAATATAGGCTTGATTATTTTATTGGGTCATCCACAAAAAATAGTCATATTGCCTAAAATGGAAATAATAAACTTCATTTACTTTTTCAGCACACACATAATATTTTTAAAATAATTTATTTTGTACTTGATTTGACACAATATATTTACTTTTTATATATTATACTCCCTCCGTCCCAAGATTTTGTTCACACTTGCCTTAAATGAATGTCCCAATATTTTGTTCACACTTCAAAAAAAGAAATAACTCTCTCTCACAAAAGTCAATAAAGCATAAAATTATCATTATTTTATTCAACTTCACACTCACATACTCCCATTTTTCTTAAAAAATGTGTCAAACCCGAGTGTGAACAATATTCTAGAACGGAGGGAATATCAACTTTCTTAATAATCGTGATAAAAGTAACAAGCCTGATTTTCATGGACGGAGGGAGTACATTTTGTTTTATTAATAATTATATAGAAAATGTCATCATTTTGTTTCATACACTTTAATTGAATGATACACCATCATAAAAAATTATATTATTTATTTAAGTATTACAAATCAAATTTTATATTAAAATTAATAAAATTTATATGTGAATAAAAGTGGAACAAAGAAAGTAACATAGGCGCTTTAGTCAAAGTTACATGCAGTAGTAACCATTTAAGACTGCACGTATAACAAATCGGCTTATTACCTCACTCGCGATGCAAATTGAGCCAAAAACTCTAGCACGTGGCGCTATATTAGTATAATTATTAGACTAAACACTATAAATATTACTTTTTTCATTTCAAAATAAATATTATTTTAGAAGCTAAATTTTGTTTTAAAATAAATATCGTTTTAATTATTTTTTTCAATTTTTTCCTAATTTACCCCAAATTTAAATTCGAGATATAACAAATCTTTTTAGGATTTATATTTAAATGTAGCAAATAAGTTATAAAAATATAATAGATCTTTTAAAGATTTATGTGGAATATATATGTCAAAATTTTATAATTCTTAATTTGATACGAAATCTCTAGGATGATATTTATTTTGAAACATGAATTTTATTTTTAAGCATTATATAATTGTTGTAAAACTAATACTATTGCTAGTGGTGTATGATGCACAGGATGTACATAATACATTCTCTAATTATTATTTTATACTCCTATGAATTAATATTGATACTCTTAATCAAATATTTAATACTTTAAATAATTTTATCATAAATTCATCGGAAAAAAATTCATACAAAATGTTGTCATAATAAATTTTTGGCAAAATATAGCTAGAGTGAAAATGGTTTATACATTAATTGTTTATACTGAGAAGTATTAGTTGTTTTCACTGAAGAGTATAAATTATATACTGAAAACAAACTAAGACTCTTCAGTGTAAACAACTAATATTTTTTAGTGAAAATAACTAATACTTTTCAATTATTCAAGTATGAACTAATTTCACTCCATACATACTCTAAATTTTTTAAAACAAGTGGGGGAACTACCATCTGAAAAAAGGGTAGGTTTTATATGAAAACACTTCATAATAAGCTTAACATAAAATAGTTTTAGAGTACCATTAATCTTATCAGAAATATCATTAAATCTGTCAGGGGTATCACTAATTTGGGTCAGTGGTATTATATTGTCATTGTTTTAAATTTTCTTAAAATCGGACTAATGATATCCCTGATGAAATTAATGATATTCCCGATGAAATTAATGATACTTTAAAATTATTTCATGATAAACTTATCATGAACTATTTTTATATAATATTTTGCCCTGTAAAAATATAGGTGAATATATCATGTAAATTGATCGAGAATATTACCTTAGAAAAAGGCTAACAAATCGGTATGAGTAAAATAGTATCAAGCAATACTGAATTGAACACGCCTAAACAAACTAAGGGCCCGCTTGGTTGGGTGATGATTATAGGGGGGAATAATTTTTTTTTAGGCCAGTAGGTTAGGGGGTAGCAAAAGAAGGACCACAAGTTTTCGGGCTGGCAATTTAAGGACACCGGATTTAAAATGTTGCAATTTGAGGCCAAATTGACCCGAATTGACTCTAATTAGAGCTAATTCGGGTCAACCTGGCCTCAATTTGCAAAATTTTAAACCTATGGTCTTTAAATTGTCAGCCCCAAGACCTACCGTCCTTTTACCACCTTTCATTACAAGATTTTCACGTTTTAGCAACAAAAAAATTATGTTGCTAATCAATGAATTTGCATTTAGTAACGGATTTACAACGAATATGTTTATTGTTATTATGTTCGTTGCTAAATATTCCAACGAAATAATATCGCGTTAGTAAAAAATACCAACAGATTATCAACGGATTACCAACAAAAAATAAAATATTTATTTATATGACCAATCTGTTGGTAATTCTTTGGTAAAACAGTTAGTGAACATAATCCGTTGCTAAATTATTGTGGTAATTTTTAATCCGAATTAACATTAATTAACCCCTGATTTCGAGATATTTTTATACACATTGCACGCGTCCAACACCACTTTGAAACATAACTATTACCTTTCTAAATATAAGGATATATTTTTAAAAAATTAATAAAAAAAAAAAATGTTTCTTCCTCATACCAACCCCACGCCCCAATCATTTTTCACCCAAAGTTTAGACCGTCGTCCCTACCCACCCCGACCCTCACCTCGACCGTCCAACCCCAAGTTTTTTACCGTCAATAGTGCTGAGGTAGAATCGTGTGAATTACACATTAGCAACAGACTTGGTTTTGGCCGATCGAGGACCATGTTCCAAGCACGTGTATAAAATAGCCCGAAATCGGGGTCATGTCTCAAAATAGTATTTTTACAATTTTTGTTTTAAATATATATTTATATTTATAAAAAAAATATTTTTAAAGTGGTATCGGACGGTCTCCACGAGTATAACTAGTCAAATATCGTGTGTCATGTGCCGAGTACGTGAAATTTGGGTCCAATTAGATCTAATTTGGGATTAATTTTTTAATAGAGGGTAGCAAAAGAAGGACGGTAGGTCTTGGGGCTGACAATTTAAGGACCATAGGTTTAAAATTTTGCAAATTGAGGCCAGATTGACCCGAATTAGCTCTAATTAGAGTCAATTCGGGCCAATTTGACCTCAAATTGCAACATTTTAAATCTGGTGTCCTTAAATTGCCAGCCCGAAAATCTGTGGTCCTTCTTTTGCTACCCCCCCTAACCTACTGGCCTAAAAAAAAATTATTCCCGATTATAGGGTAATAGGAATGATTTCATTAGTAGTGCTTGAAATTATCAATACATTGTAATAAGATTGAAAATGAGTTATAATTTACTTATCAAATGACTCCTTATTCATTATCCTCTACTTGAATGACTACTCAATCACTTTAATTCTCATTACCCTATAATTATTACCTCTAATCAAGCGGAACCTAATTATCTCAATAACTCGATCTGTTAAAAAAAAAAAAGAAAAAAAAGGAAAAAAAAATACCCAAACTAACCATTATGCAAATATTGACACTAGAAAGAATCAGAACTCTTATCCAATTGGTATAAATATATGTAGTCACGTTTGGAATTTTTCAGAAACCATTCAACATTCTCCCTTGATTTATTTATTGCTTTGTGTCATTAGTTTATATTTACGTATAAATTCGTGTCAAAAGTTATTTGATCCTCTCTCGTCATGAATACATTACTTAGTGTATGTTCTATTATGCAGAAATCATTCAGTATTTTTCTCTTTAATTTGGCATCTATATATATTTAACATAACTTATATAAAACTAAAATTACAAGACAAAGTTTTATAAAAAAAAAATTATTCATAATAAAGTTTATCATTAAACTATTTTAAAAGTATCAAATATTTAATAAATAATATTAAAAATCTTATTAGGAGTATAAAAGATTGTTATAAAAATATCAGCAATTAAAATATAATATCATTGCCCCAATTTTTATACTCCTGATGAGCTTTTTAATATTGTGGATTAAATATTTGATACTTTAAATCAATTTCATGATATAAAACCTATCCAAATTGTATATATAAAATGAGTATGTATAGAGTGAAATTGGTTTATATATGAATCACTGAAAGGTATTAGTTATTTTCACTGAAAAATATTAGTTATTTTTATTGAAGAGTATTACTGGTTTACACTGAAGAGTCTTAGTTTATTTTCACTGAACAACTAAGACTCTTTAGTGTAAAACAGTAATACTCTTCAATAAATACAACTAATATTCTTCAATGAAATCAACTAATATCCTTCAGTAATTCATGTATAAACTAGTTTTACTCTATACTTTATCATATAAAATATGTATGTACAGTAATTTAAAATATTTATTATTAAATTTGGTTTGTGTTTTAATTTTAGATTGTATCAAACGATTCGATTAAAATAACATTGTAATTGCCAAAAAATCATCGTGATATAAGCTGAGATACTTTTGTGTACACATCACTCAAAAGTTTGTTACAGATGGGGACCAAATTAATTAATTACCCACCTGAAAATGATCAGTGGGGCACACCTAACAAACTAATTCCCCAAATAAGAGAGTTAATGAAAGAGAAGGAAAATATTCAATAAAGTCTCTTGAAAAGAGAAACAAAAGTATCTAAACGAACTAACCTTACACATCGAGATAAACACTAATAACTAACTATTTATTCAAAATCAAATCTAAAATCCTCTATATATATATACATATATATCATCTATTATATGATTCATAATAAGTTTATAATAAAATTATTTTAAAATATTATTAATTTGGATTCATATGATGAACTATTTTAATATAATACTTTATCATATATAAGTAATTTTTGTGTGCACTCAGTTGCATCGTAGAAAATGTATTTAGATTTTTTAGTTTGGAATCTCTCCGTTTCAAAATAAATGTCGTTTTATATATTTTAGGATAAATTAAGAATTATAAAATTTGACATATATACCCCATTTAATCTCTAAAAAAAACTATAATATTTTGATAATCTTACATTTTAATATAATCTCCAAAATATCTCTTATATTTTGAATTTAAATTCAAGGTAAATCAAGAAAAAATAGCTAAAAGACACTTATTTTGAATCGACTGAAGTATTATATATTTTGGTGTATACTAGAATTTGTAATATATATATATACATATATCCAATTTCTCTGAAAATCAATCTATATAATAAATATTTTCCAGCATCTAACCAATTCACAATTAAATCTGAAACCCCTCCCAATCTCAGAATCATCATCAATGGAAGATCACCCCAACTCGAAGAGCACCTTCTACTTGGTCCTCAACTGCATCATACTCGCCTTCGGTATGATCGCCGGCCCTCTAGTCATGCGACTCTACTACATCGGCGGCGGCCGCCGCGTCTGGTTCGGCAGCTGGCTCGAAACCGGCGGCTGGCCCATCATGTTCCTCCCCCTCATCATATCCTACCTCCACCGCCGCCGCTCCGGCGGCGACGCCGCCAAGCCGGTCCTGATGGGTCCCCGCACGTTCGCCGCGTCCACGGTTTTAGGCCTCCTGACGGGATTCGACGACTACATGTACGCGCACGGCGTGAGGATACTCCCCGTGTCCACGTCATCGATCCTCATTGCGACCCAGCTCGTGTTTATGGCGATTTTCGGTTTTATTCTGGTGCGGCAGAGGTTCACGGCGTTCTCGGTGAACTCGGTTGTGCTGTTGACTTTGGGGGCGGTGGTTTTGGGGATGCATAGCGATACTGACCGACTAGCGGGGGTGACGGGTCGGGAGTATTGGGTCGGGTTTGTTATGGTGCTGGCGGCGGCGGTGCTTTACGGATTTGTTTTGCCGGCGGCGGAGCTGATGTTTAAGAAGTCGAAGGTGAATATTACGTATGCGCTTGTGATGGAGACGCAGATGGTTATGTGTTTTTTCGCTACGCTTGTTTGCACCGTCGGGATGATCATCAACAAGGATTTTCAGGTATGTCGTATTAGATTGCTTTCGTATAAATTAGAACAGTGAAATTGAATGTTTTTGGTGTACTTAATTCACAAAACATCAAATTCTACCTCAAGGCATTGACTTTTTATAATAATAAATGGAGTATTTATTTTCTCTTCCCACCTTTTGATATATTATAAAAAATATAAAAAAGTAATAAGATTGAATCATGATTAATTTTATTTACAAAGAAAAATAGTGTTGTAGATTTTTTTTTTTTTTTTTTGTTCATATTAACCTCTGTAATTTTATTCTCATTTTATTATTATTGAAAAAATTCCCAAAAGTGAACACCACATTAATTTAGATTTCAATTGATTATTGTTCTTTTATGTATTGTTTTGACTTGATGAACTAAGGGACCGGTTGAAAAATAATACTATAATTTTAGTATATTAGCAATTTCTATTTTGTTCTCTTGTGGTTTATTTTTGGTGCATTGAAATTGAGACTAAAGTTGTTTTTGCTGATGACATGTTAATTGGGTTTTTATTTTATATTTGTTCCCAATGCGGTTAGTCGGTGGCAAATTGGCAATTGAATTGGAGTTATTATCTGGTTATATATTTTGTGGGTTCAATTCATGAATTTGGGCTAAATTCTGGATGTATGTAGCGAATGGGCATTAGGTGAAGATTGTGATATCTTTGAGAATAATTGGGTCTCCTGCTCTCTGTTGAATCCAGAGTTTTTCTTGCGATGAGATTAATCAATTTGTTTTGAGAAGTGAATGGTATATATTAGTCAATTTGATTAACATCAGTCAATTTAATTTTGGAATGAAAACTGACTTATAACTAATTAAATGAACGAGGAAGAAAAAATATGATTTCGGGGTGTAATTAGAATAAACAAAATAATTTATAAGTCTTTGTAAGCGATGATCAGTAAATCCCTCAATGTTTTTTGAGACAAAGGGAGTAAAAAATTGGACCCTGAATAAATTTATGGGTAATTTTTTGTAACATCTAAGAGTTGGTCTAGAGGTGAGGGCTTAAAATTTAAAAGTATGTTGTGCTTTAGATTTTTTGTTTGAATTACTCATAAAATGTGATGATTGATCTTATTGATTAGCCGGAAAAAAATAACACTAATATTTGGTATTGTTGTAGCAAATTAGAACCTGGGAACGCCCAAAATCAGGTTAAATATCATGTATGTCTCTCTCTCTTTTAATCTTTTTCCCTTTTCCTTTTAATTTGTGTGTAGGCAATTCCAAGAGAAGCCATAGCTTATAAACATGGTCCTGCAGTGTACTACATTGTGGTGACATGTAGTGCTCTAGTTTGGCAATGCTTCTTCTTGGGAGCAGTGGGAGTTGTGCACTACTCTTCCTCTCTCTTATCTGGCATCATCATGGCCGTCTCCCTTCCCTTAACCGAAGTCTTCGCCGTTATTTTCTACCACGAAAAGTTTCAGCCAGAAAAGGGCCTCTCTCTTTTCCTCTCTCTTTGGGGCTTTACTTCCTACTTTTGGGGCGAGATTCAAGCCAACAGGAACAAACCCAAAAACGACACTCATAAAGACCCCTCTTGTGCCGATGATCAATCCTCAATTTCGATCGTCGTTTGATTAATTTATCTCACGGCTAAATTTTATTTAATTAGCCAATATAATTGGTATATATATATATATGGCCGAACTTGAATTTTCACTATTTTAATTTATCGTTGTGTCCTGTTGGTCCTCCTACCTCTGGCCAGCTCTTTTATTTATACTGGCTATTGAGATACTATCACTAAAATTATTTACTTTGCTCATTCATAGTTTTATTTAGATACTTGATTTGATGATTATTGAAAGTTTGTCTTGAAGGCTGACGTTGTGTGTACTTTTTTGCGTGATGAAAATTTAACATATAACCAATTAATCTTGACAAATTCTAGGCTGGAATTTTCCAACCATGATTTTATAGTACTGGGGTTCAATTTATAACCAATTAATCTTGACAAATTTAAGGGTGCATCCAAATGCATAGCATGCCCTTGGATTTTAAGCTCAATTTTGACTTCAATTTTGATTTTTTCAAAATATACACAAACACACCGAACTGTGTATTTTTTTTTATAATTGAGGTATCACCGATGTCTTCTTCAGGTATTACTGATGTCTTCTTGGAGTATTGTTGATTTCTCTTAAAGTATATTTTTTAAAATTTAAGTGCACAACATAACTACTCATTAATCTTTGGCAAATTTTAAAAGAAATTAAAAAATGAATTGATTTCACACGATTTTTTATTAGTTTGAACAAGATAAAATCAAAAGATTCAAAACCAAATTTAAAGATTTTGTTCAATTACAGGATCTCCACCCCAAAGTAAAAATTGACATAGTTATAAATCTAATATACATTAATGTATCATATCTACAATTTGTGTATGTAAACTTTTGTAGAAAGAGAGAGATAAATGATAATAATAAGTGAAAATTTAAATGAATGAAGTCTATGTATTGTGTCTATTTTTCCAAAATTTACCAGATTTTTTTGTAAGGTGAGATAGGTATAAATTCAGTTTGATATTTGGAATTTCTGGCGAAAATTACATTTTCTTTGTGTTCGTCAGTTTGTTTGCAGCAATTTCAGTTCACATTTGTTTCCAACGATTCTGGTTTCTGATTCAATTTTTTTGCAAGATTTATTGCAACAACAGTTCTCGAGAAGTGTAAAACAGTCCTTGACGGTATTTCAGTGGGTTGGGGCTTAAGTTTCTGCAGGTCACAGTTGACCATATTTGGGCTGCAACACAACTTACGAGATTTGGATTTTAGGCTATCCCTTTTTTGAACAATTTTGTCTTTTTTTTTTTTTTTTTTATTCTTACCAGCATGGGCCGATAGGTATGGGTACGTATATGTGTATATTCTAATTAATTTTATGTTATTTTTAATTAATTTGAATGATTGATTTTGATGATTTGATAATCATATTTTATGTAGAATGAGGGTTGTGCAGAATCAAGCAGGATGCCTTACTGTGGCGTTGCGTGGTTGGGGGACGAGGGCGTGCGGTAGGGTTGCGTGGTGATTGAGTCTTTTTTTTTTCTTTCTGTAAACCGTCTTCTTCTTTTTTGGATGGAAGTGAACTACAGAACGTGAGGTGTATTGAGGGGAGATGGAAATCTAAAAAAAAAAGGCAAGATTGAAATTTTTGGTGGAGTGTATCTACTAATAATATAATTATTCATTGGGTGAACTAATAAAGAGGTGTATGTTTTAAAGATGGAGGGGTATTTAACCGGACCCTATACATAAACCATATTAAGAGTATCTGTTATACTTACAAAATTAACTCTATACATATTTTACCTAAAATATCTAAACTTAGATCAAGTATATAGTGAAAATAGTTTATACATAAATCATTGAAAAATATTAATTACTTTCACTAAGGAATATTAGATGTTTTCAATAAAGGGTACGTATTAGTTGTTTTAACGGAAAAATATTAGTTATTTAGTAAAAACAAACTAAAACTCTTCAATGAAAACAACTAATACTTTTCAGTTAAAACAACTAATACCCTTCACTGATTCATGTATGAATCAATTTCACTCTATACATTGTATATACTCCTAAACTTATAATTCCTTTTTTTTCCGTCACTCAATCATTATTTTTATATTATATTTTTTTCATAAAAAAGTGCAGCACCAATCCTATTAAAAATTACTCCCTCCGTCCACCAAAATTTTACCTACTATCCTTTTTGGGTTGTCCACCAAAATTTTACCTATTTCTTTTTTTAAAATAAACACCACTCACAAATAAATAAATGGGTCTCACAATACCCACCACAATACTCTCACTTTATCTATTTTATCTACTTTTTCAATAAAATACTAATTTTCATTAAAAATTGTACCCAACAGTAAATGGATAAAAAATTTATAGACGGAGGAAGTAATTTACATTTAATAACTTTAAAGAAATAATTTATCACTCACGCCTAAATCTCAACACAAGCTTACCGGATAGTTTGATCGAGAGGTGGGTTGTTTGTCTTTTACAATTGCCTTACATCGTAACAAAATACGGATTGTGTCGTTATGTTGAAATATGCGGTGGAAATTGCGCATGGAGATAGATAAGTATTCCATATTTCCAATTAGTTCATAAATATCTACACACAATTACCGAATTTATTTAGAAAAACTTAAGACTTCTATGAAAAGGATTTCACAGTTAAGATCGAGCCTTTCCCTTGTGTAATTAAGTGTTCAATTAGTGAACTAATTCCACACAAATTTTAAACCAAAAATAACTAACAGAACTCATAACCAATGGAAACCACAACCGCCGCCGCCGCGGCGGACAAGATTTTCCTAGTCATCAACTGCCTCCTCCTCGCCGCCGGCAACTGCGGCGGCCCTCTAATCATGCGCCTCTACTTCCTCCGCGGCGGCAACCGCATCTGGTTCTCCAGCTGGCTCGAAACCGGCGGCTGGCCCATAATCCTCCTCCCCCTACTCTTCTCCTACACCCGCCGCCGTAAAGCCGCCGCCGGAGCCAAGCTCATCCTCATAAAACCCCGCATCTTCGCGGCGTCGGCGGCGATCGGGGTCCTGACGGGCCTGGACGACTACCTGTACGCGTATGGCGTGTCGAAGCTGCCGGTGTCGACGTCCGCCCTGCTGGTGGCGACGCAGCTGGCGTTCACGGCGGCGTTCGCTTTCGTGCTGGTGAAGCAGCGGTTCACGGCCTACTCGGTCAACGCGGTGGTGCTGTTGACCGTGGGGGCGGTGGTGCTGGGCCTACACACTGGGGGCGATAGGCCCCAGGGGGAGTCGGATCGGGAGTACTGGGTCGGGTTCTTTATGACCCTGTCCGGGGCGGCGCTCTACGGGTTGATACTGCCGCTGGTGGAGCTGACGTGTAAGATGGTGGAAGAGGGGGTGACGTATGCGCTGGTTATGGAGATTCAGATGGTTATGTGTTTTTTTTCCACGGTTTTTTGCACGGTTGGAATGGTTGTCAACAATGATTTCCAGGTGAGAGTTTTATTGTTTATTCTGTTTCTTTTGATAAGAAAAATGTTGAATGATAATTTCCGGAAATTTGGAGTTTTATTAAACTATTTTCAGATTTTATTGAGTTATTTTGTGTGATAGATTTAGAAGTTCGAGTTTACTAATCTCAACGGTGTAAAAAAAGCTAGAATATTCAGTTTTTGTAAATACACACTGACACAGAGGACTATTTTTAGCGGGTCAGTCACGAAGTTAATATAATTATGTTATATCAATGATACTATTGCTTTTTTCATTATATACACATAATATTTTATATCATGGTATTAGTTTATAAATGTAATAGTATCACTATATGAATGTTATGATATCACTAAATGAATATTATGGTACTAATTCATATAATATAGTTTCATAAAGAATTTGTGGTTTTAATTAGTACTCTTGTGCTAGATTTTCCGTTTAAACTTAATTTTTTTAAAACAATACTATCAATAATTTCTTAAACTGTACTATCCATTATCTTCATTAAACAACGACAATTGAACAATAACAAATAACACTGTTTGAAAATACAAATAAGTTGCACAAACACCTAATGCATATTTAGACTTTGGTTTTTTTGTACAAGTATGAAAAAGTACAATGAGGAATTTTTTTCGGACTACAATAAACCCGAGCTAAATGTATCTCATAATTTTTCTTACAATATTAAATCAATCGATATTTAATTTCGATCTCACGCCTAGCTAGTGAAAAAGTATTAATTAATTATTCAATGGATTTTGCAGGCAATTTCAAGAGAAGCAAAAGAATACGAGCTTGGAGAAACAAAATACTACTTGGTAGTTGTGTGGGGTGCAATACTTTGGCAATGTTTTTTCTTAGGAGCAATTGGAGTTATATTTTACTCATCCTCCCTCTTATCAGCCATAATTATCCATGTCTTATTCCCTGTAACAGAAACCCTAGCTATTATTTTCTACCATGAAAAATTTTATGCAGCCAAAGGCGTTGCTTTTTTCCTAGCCATTTGGGGATTTACTTCTTATTTTTTTGGTGAGATCAAACATAGCAAGAGGAAGAACAACAATCCAACAAGTGATCAGACTAGAGAAACAGTCGATTGAACTTAATTCCGTTTCTTGAAATGATTATCGATTGTAAATGTTACCAATTTAATTAGCTAGATCTTCTAGTTTCTATGTTATATTTAATAATCAATGCACAATTTTTGTAGTATCATAAATCATAATACTAGTATTGATTAATAGGAGTTTGTTAAAGGGAAAAGATAGAAATTGACCGGGTATAATGGTTTTCCACATGTTATGCTTTGATGAATTGTACCATATAATACTTTTAAGTTTCGGTGGATTCTGTCCTGCATGGTAGCATTGAAAATATTTTTTTTTTTAAAACACACCTAATGTATAATGTATTACCTATACTTTTTTAATTGGTAAAACTATTATACTCATGTGTCATGACCTTTTGGTTATACATGTATTACCTATCATATCACATTATAACGGACGGGATGTCCTGTAACACAATGGTGTAACATCTTCTGTTACACCCGTTAGATTAGTGACACGTGTCTTTTAGAAAAAAGATAATCATCCTAATAATTAAATTAACTTAAATATAATTTATTTGAAAAAATCAAAGATATGATTTTATTTTCTCTTCCATATGAAATCCCACGCGCATCTCCCCCAATCTCAAAATTTCTCTGCAATCAAACTCTTCGTCTCTCTCTCTCTCTTCTTTCCCACCGATATCAGCGCGCCAAATCCTTGTATCCCCCTTTCGCAAAAGGGGCCTTGTTCTGCAAATTATTTTGCTCGCATATTTTCTCTTCACCGTTGACAGTACAAATTTGCCGGCATATTCTCGCGGTCATAGTTTTGCAAATTGAGGCCCTGAGTTTAACTATTTCGCGATCCTTGCATTCTCTTTCGCCACAACAGCCTTATTCCATAGGTCTTTATTTGCCACGACAGAACACAGGAAATTCAGGGATTATAATTAAATTATAATTGTGGAATGAGATGAAATCAGAAGAGATAATGATGGATCGTAGAGATGGATTAAAGTTGTAACCGTTGGAGATTATCTGTGCATTCGGGTGATGGATTTTTTTACTACTCTGAGCTTATCTCCTCGGCTTTTTTGTTGGACATGATATGGTGCAAATCCTTTCGCCATGAGTAAACGATTTTTACTTTTTATACGGTTCCAATATTTTGTTGTTAATGGCAGAGTAGATTATGTCGGGAAATGTCTTAGCCACACTTACATATATTTTTATAGTTTGATGAATGTGTTTCCAGCAGTTACAATGGTTTTCGACAGAGGAGTTTAGAAATTCTATATGCACATAAGGTGTTTGATGAAATTCTTGAATGAGCACACTACACTTATTTGCACAGATTTTTTTCTTATTAATTGCTATCACTTTAACTTGATCTAGGCAGAAAAAAATGTGCACAAAGATGAAGATTAAAAAAATGTTTTAACTTACATACCCAACTTAATTTGATGGATCTTAAACCCAATGCATTAGCTCTCAAATATGCTCCAACTTTTATTATTATATCTTCTCGCTAAGCTATATTATTCCAAACTTTTGCATGATAAAGTTTGTAAATTAAACATGTCATTGTAATATTAATACCCTGTTTTCTCAATGTATGAACTGAAACATTGTAGATGATCTTCTATTTTTAAATGACCTGAGGTAATTAGTTGCATAAAAAATTGAGAGCTGCAAATATATGTGTTCATACTATTTCGGAATAATATGATTGTTCCATATCCTATAAAAATATTATATATCCAAAACAAAATCTCTTGTACATTGATATTACTTGCACAAAAGACAAACTAAAATTTTCAGCAACATTGAGAACACTTTCAATTTCGGGGTGTAGAATTATAGAACTGGACTCCACCGTGCATTTGCATCTTTGTATGTTGTTGCTGTAAAATAATGGAAGTAATTAGTATATGCAAAATTTAATAAAATGAACCAAATCATGTATGTTGTTACCTGTAATAACTCTGTTAAGCTCATTTCACAGTGGTCTTCATTTGAATTAGTGAAATTTAATTGTTGATTGATCATTGGATTTGAAGCCTACAACAAAGAAATCTCCAAAAACTATTATATCTTAAACACAAGAAAATTACATAACTTGAAATATTTGAACCTATACGGAATTGCAGTTTCTAGGTAAAAAGAATGACGATGAGATCTTCTAAAAACAAGATCTTATATTGAAATGATTAGGGGGAAAAAAACCCACATCCATAGAATATGTGAAATATAATGTAAAAAAGAAAAGAAACAAAGGTATATAAAAAACTATCTCACATCTTTTACAAAAAGGTTTCACCTCTTATTTGTATTCATTAATTTGCAACTTCGAGTACACTTATCTCACCAACTATCATCTTTTAACAGCTTCACAATACATCCCAATTCTTGGAACTAATTTCATATAGGTTGTGTTTTAAAAAACTTATGAGTGATTATTATCTCATTTGTATGTGCATAAACTATTTTGAGTGTTTTTACTTAAATTAATCATTTAAAATTTATAATCTAAAAGGTGAGGGGATATGCTTCTACCTGATTATAGTTTCTCCCTAATATTTTACGCTGTTAAAATTTTTTTTATCAAGCACTCAACACATACTTCTTATAAATTTTACAAACACTTATCACTTTCACTACTAAGCAATTATTCTCACAATTATAAAGTTAAACCACTTCTCTAAATACATAATTTTTTTACGAACACGTCCTAACACATGAGACAAAAAATAACCAAATTAATTTTATGCAATGCATATATATATATATATATATATATATATATATATATATATATATATATATATATTCGAAAAACCTGTGAGACTTGGACAGAAGAAGGTAAAATGTGCTGTTGAGAGGAAACATCAAGCCTTGAAACACATTGAGCAGAAGCCCCAATACTTGAAGAATTGCTACAATAATTGCCAACATCCTGTTCCATTATAATTAAAAAAAAATATATCAAACAATGTTTAATAAGTTATAATATATATATATATATATATATATATATATATATATTAAGAAAAAATAGACCATATACCTGCACATTATTTTCAATTGACGTAGTTGTCTTTCTAACCTTCTTTTGTTGAGATTTTTCTAAACCACGCTTTTCTCTTTTTCCAGACCTTATAGGGTTTTTCTCCTTTTTTTTCCATCCCTTAACCATAATTGCACTAGAAGTTTCTCCATCTTCACCGACTATATTTTTAAACACAGAAGTTTGCTTGTCTTCTACTCTTGATGATATATCCTCTTGCACCACTGATTTATTATTCTCCAAACATGCATCAATTTCCTCAATTCCCTTGACAAAATATTTTTTTGCAATTTCAAATGTCTTTGTGGTTAGAGCACCTCGGGTCGTTAATTGGTTATATAAACTGCACAATTCTTTATAGTGAACTCCAATCAACTTCTTTTCCTCATCTTCGTTCATAGATTTAAACGGTTCTGCTCGAATTTCGTCCACTTGGCCTTCAACAATACTTTTTTTGGCTTTCTTAGTCCATCTCTTTTTAATGTACAACTCAGGGATCTTCATAATATGGTTCAAAGAGAACACCTTAAGGACATGTGAACATAAAACTCCTGCAAATTCAAATTTTTTACAGCTACATGAAACTTCTTCTTTGTGCATAGATAAAAGTACGGTGTGGTGATAACTCTTTTCGAAAAGAGTAATTTTATACTCTAAAACTTCTCCAACTTGACCACAAAAGTCTGCTCTTGCATCATAAGCCTTGCGCAACTCATCTTCAAATAACTTTAACACTTCATGCGTGTAAACATTAGTTGCATGCTTCAAAATCTGTACTGGAAATGCAGCTACTGGTTTAGTATGACTTGATCTGTAATCAGCTTTCAATTCTTCATATCTTCGGTCACTCATTAATCTATCAAAATGCTGGCAAAACTGTAGCAGATTATGTTTGTAGCTCACGTACCTTTTTAGAACACTATTCATGCTCTCACTACGTTGAGTAGTCGTCATATCTGCACAAAATGTTCTTCTCCCATAAACCATTGCCCATTTTTCTCTTATTTTAAACAACCTTTCTAACCACTCATTATCTTGAAGTTGATATTTTTCCAACATTCGACCCCATGCACTTAAAAACTCTTCTTCCTCCTCATAATTATAAATACAAGAACTGAAGTCCTTCGAGAAAGATTTGAAGTGTGCAAACACATTACTCAAATGTGTGGCAGCATTTTGATATATGTGCCAAATACATAGTCGATGACACGTCTCAGGCCACTTAATTGACAAAGCTTTTGCCATTGCAGCATCTTGATCTGTAAGGATGGTTTTAGGTTTTTTTCCAGACATAGCTCTTGCAAATGTCTCAAATAACCAAGTGAATGTTGATGTAGTTTCATCGTACAACAATGCTGCACCAAATATAATTGTTTGCCTATGGTGATTCACTCCAACAAATATGGCAAACGGCTTACCTTCTTTATTTTTCTTATATGTCGTATCAAAACAGACTACATCACCAAAGTAAGTATAATCAATCTTCATCTGAGCATCGATCCAAAGAATATTAGCTATCAAATCGTCTTGATCAACTTGAATTGCATAAAAAAAGTTAGGATTATCAAGTTGTCTTTGTTGCATGTACTCCAAAACCCCTCCAGTATCACCAGCCTTCATTTCCACGGTCCTCTTTGATTGCAAATAATTTTTGTAATCTTGAAATATAAAGCCAACATTATCATGACCACCAACTTGCTTTGACAATAAGGCAAAACCTGATTTCGGTGTTATTCCAGAGTTATCCAAATCATCAGCTTGTGCAGCTTGAATATCAGATATTCTTCTGTGGGATCTTTTCAGATGAACTTTTTTTGGACTCACTAAATCATGTCCTTGATGTTCAGCTATGAAACTCACAACCTTATACTTAGCATCATATCTACCATTAATCTTCATCTTTGCTTCACACCCCGTTCTTGTCTCTGGTCGATGAGACTTAATAAATGCATCTCTTTTGTCATTTGGTCTATATCCTTGGCATTCACAACAAAATATCCTATCGAGTACTCTTCCATTCCTATCCTTATGAGCACTGTGTTTCCTAATTCCGAATCCAGCTGCCTTTGCATAGTCATTATAAAATTTGTAAGCAGCATCTTCACTCTCAAACTCCATTCCAATTTTTGGAAATTTTTCTTCCGAAACATCTAAATGTCCCTCATTTTTCAACTGCACTTCACCTATATTTTGAACTTCTTTTTCTCTATCGGCTTCTTCAAAATTCAGTTCGCGTCTTGGAGTAGCACCAGTGCATATATTTTCGTCCATAAAGACCTGAATCTAACATAAATATTATATTGGAAACAAATTAGAATGTAATAACAATTGTAAAATTATAGGAGTTGAGATGACTGATGAGATTAGTTTTGTGAAATTATACCTCAAGCAATTAACGATGTTATTAACAAGTTAAACTCAGGGCCCAATTTGCAAAACTATGATTGCGAGAATATGCCGGCAAACTTGTTGATGTTATGAACAAGTTAAACCCAGGGCCTCAATTTGCAAAACTATGATCCCGATAATATGCCGGCAAACTTGTTGATGTTTATGAACAACCCAAGGCCTCAATTTGCAAAACTATGATCGCAAGAAAAAATCCACCACCCGGAAGCGCAGATAATCTCCATGATGAAGAGATGATAGATGCGAATATAATTTTGTAATTTGCGAGAAACTATGATCGCGAAATAGTTAAACTCAGGGCCTCAATTTGCAAAACTATGACCGCGAGAATATGCCGGCAAATTTGTACTGTCAACGGTGAAGAGAAAATATGCGAGCAAAATAATTTGCAGAACAAGGCCCCTTTTGCGAAAGGGGGATACAAGGATTTGGCGCGCTGATATCGGTGGGAAAGAAGAGAGAGAGAGAGACGAAGAGTTTGATTGCAGAGAAATTTTGAGATTGGGGGAGATGCGCGTGGGATTTCATATGGAAGAGAAAATAAAATCATATCTTTGATTTTTTCAAATAAATTATATTTAAGTTAATTTAATTATTAGGATGATTATCTTTTTTCTAAAAGACACGTGTCACTAATCTAACGGGTGTAACAGAAGATGTTACACCATTGTGTTACAGGACATCCCGTCCGCATTATAACTAACTAAATAAAATACGGTATTGAATTACACTCGTAAATAGGTGGAGGTCATTTTCGCTCTTGCTTATTTTTAAACAAGCAAGGTTGTGATTTATCTCTGTTTTTTCCTCTTTCTATTGATATCTTTTGTGGTAAGCTAAGGGTCAATGACATGATAAGAATTGTCACAACCCACATGCAATAATTAGGGGACCTGCATTTGAGAAAATTGAGCCCATAATACGTCAAGACTTTTCAACATCAATTATTTTGGTTCTGCTTTTCTAAGGTGAGACTTTTGTATGAAATAGTGTCCATGGATTCATACTTTCTTTTAAAATATAGATGAATTGGAGCCTCATAAATTTCTTTTGGGTAATATGTGTAAATTCAAAGGCTCAGGTTATTGGCACTACAAGGTGAAGTAAATACACTACACAAAATTTAATTTTTAAGGTCAATTCTTGAAATGACAATATTATCTCTCTAGTCTTTCCTCCAAAATTAATTTTAGTGAATACACTCCACCGGATTTTCATATACACATTCGAACAATGAAACCAATTTCGAGCATACAAACGAACTTCATACTTCAAGAGTGTGGTTCACCATCAATCCACCACTAGGCGCTTGAAATGTGTTTTGTCGGCCTACATTGTAAGGATGAACGATCCTCCAAGTCCGGAATACGATTATGTAAGTGTTTTGGTATTTTTTAGAAACTAGGGTTTTTAAATGTTGATTAGTATAATTTTTGTTGGTGTTATGATATTTTTCATGCATATTATTGTTCATTGAGTGTATAAAATTATATGGGTATGATAATATTATTGTTGTTTGCTCGTTTCGAACAAATTTTTTTTTTTTAAATCGTGATTGCACTTGTTCATCTCTGGTTCTCCGAACTCGACCAGAATATTCGGAATTTTTATGTGAACATTTCTTTGATGTTCATAATATTTTTCTGAACTATGTACATATGTTCGAGAAAAATTTCTGAACAAATATGTTCGGATAAATTTTATGAACATATTCAAAATGTTCGAAAAAAAATTCCAAAAAATTTCACCTTCGAAGAGCTTGCTGGGTATTTTGGGAATAAATGTAGTGTATTCATCTTAAATATAGTGAATTTATCCATGTAGTGTAATTACTCCAACTTGTAGTGCCAATAACCTGGGTACATCTAAGTAGTTTGGGCCGCCCAGTCCAGCCTAGCCTATATATCGGGTCAAGTCATATTTATGAATTGGGTCGAGCAAGCTCACTTTCTAGTTGAACATATAAAAAAGGATCTCAGTTAAGCCCTATCTAAGTTGCGGGCTAATGGGACAGCGGTCAATTTTTTTTATGAAGAATGAAGATAAAAATATATAAACCATACGTCAATTTTTTATGAATGAACGAATCTAATAATTATATTGCATTCAAGGTAGTTGTTCAGTTTTTAACATTAATGCATAATGTTCCCAAAATTTAACTAAAAAAAGCAATAGAAAATAATTAGTTAATTATGCATATATTTGTTTTCCTTCTTTATTTTTTGTTTCTGTTGTAATACATATCCGAGCGGCGACTATAAAGACCGAAAGAAGTATTTCCTCCATTTTAAAATAAATATCTTTTTAGCATTTTTTATCTTTTGCAAAATAAATATTTTTTAGCATTTTTGAAACATTTTTCAAGGCATATAAATTAGTTTATAGGTTGTTATGAACCAATGAAATCAATTTTTTGTTTAAAAAATAATATTTGTATAGGGGTAATTATGATAAATATTAGATGACTTAATATGTATGAAGAAATCTAAAATGACATTTATTTTGAAATGGAGGGAGTATTATGAGACCAAACACAAGCTTAAGAAATTGAAGCTCTAGACATGTTTTGATTTAGATAGTGTATAATTTAATTTTAACTTTTAATTGCAAAAAAACTGATCGGGCTAATGGGCTACCCATGTCATGACCCGCACATAATACTTGCTAGTCCAGATTATGCCAACATCATTTAAATAACATTGTTATTTGGTACGCACATAATGAAAGACCACGGTTATTTGCACTATCCTATATGTTAAGTACACTACCTGGATAAATACACTACTTTTTTTCCGAAAATTTGCAATATTTTCGGAAAAAAGTTCCGCAAATAAATAAAAAATTCGATTTTTTTTTCCGAAATATTGTTCATTTCATTATGTTCGAAAAAATGAAAAAAATCGAACAAAAAGCAGTGTATTCATCATGTTAGTGTCTTTAACATAGAGGCTAGTGCAAATAACGTGGGCCATAATGAAAAGTGCAATTAGGACTTTGTATGTGAGTGAGTTATATATAAACAAGAGAACAATGTGATAAAAAGCGGGCCCTAAGGATTAGTCATGGGCCTACAAATTCCTACCAATTGCTTCAAGCTTCAATAACTTCACAATTTAGGCCTAATCTATGACAATAAAGGGGCCTAAACTCATGAATTATATAGTCCAATTCCTTCTTATATCTGTATGCGTTTAAAAATCATCACATGCCCTGCTTTTAGACAAAGTCCTATATCCATATATATGGCTTGCTTTTAAAAATCGGTTCTATTTGCAAAGTACTATAGTTAAAGGTTTGAAAGAATAGGCCAAGGTTATATATAGTCCTATCTTTTGTAAATACACTCCCCAAAAAAGGTGTTCGGATAAAAAATTCGAAAATGCAAAAGAAAAAAACACTAAACATATGAATTTTTGAAATATTTTTCGGAAAAAAATTCCGAACATTTTTCTAGGTGGGGTGTATTCACAAAATATGGGACTGTATTTAACCTGCGCCGAAGGAATAAGCACATTTTTTTCAGATTTATTTGGGCCTATTAATACAGACTGAGCGTAAGCCCAACTTATTTTCGTTGGACTGGACTGGACGCATTACGCTTCTATTATACACAGATCTGATTAGTTTACAGTCCATCATCTGCGACAAAATCTTAATTTTTACATATATAAGTAAACTCTTAATTTTCACAAAAAATTAATGTTAGAGTATCTACGGAATATGATAAACCTGTGTTTAAATAAAATTAGTGCGAAGATGCTCCCATACCATTAAAATTTGTGTGAAGATTAGGTATTTCTCTAGTTATGACGATATAAAAGTATTTTACTCCTACTCCGTATAAGAACATTTCCAACCATTTCACGCTACATTATTGCAGAGTTCGCACTACATTCAACCGTTCATGCTATATTATTCGGGCGTTTACTTAAAAAGTATTTTAGGAAGTTTAATTTTAAGTATTTAAATTTTTAGGATGTTTAATTATTATGTTATGTAATTTTTATGCATTTTAATATGTTTTGTCTAATTTAAATATGATTTGAAATATTGTAATATATTATTTAGGTTTTATTTCATTCCTTATTATATTTAGTAGATAAACATTGCAATTTAATACATAAAATAAGAGAAGAAGGAAAAAAAAAGATAGTGTTGTGAACCGTCGCATTGAAATGAACATTGTTCATGAATATGAAATAGCACGAGATTGGGGCGCAAGGTTGGAGGAGAAATTCAGTGCCCAACTAAAGATATTGCAGAGTTGGGCGCTGAATTGGAGATGGTCTAACAATCGCCGTGGTGGGTTAATATGTCTAGAAAGATGCTCGATCTCTATAATATTATATTTATGTTTAATATTTTAAAAAAAATAACTCGTTAAAAATAATATAATTGTTTACATCTCTTAAATATTGATGGTGATGGGCATATGATTATATTTTAATTGTTTATTGTTATTTATGTTTTATAACTTTTAGGGTTTTGTTTAAGTTTTAATTAACGATTAGTGGGTCGATCTTTTAGATTTTACAGTATATGCCTAAAATTTTAGTTAATTTCTTATAAATAGGAGTCTTAAGATTAATATAATACATATTATTGATGAGTTTAAATTATTGGGTTTTATTCATTTTTCGTGTTTTATTGTTTCGTATTCGTAGATTGAATTAGAATTAAAATATTAATCGTGTTTGCGTTTATTCGATATTCTCAAAATCAACGAATTTACGCATATATCTTACTTTTGCTATATCATGTGAACAATCCATTTGGAGAAATGAAAAATAAAAATAAGTAAAACACATGAAAAAGAAGAGACATGTAGTCATTTATCAACCTAAATTTGAGGAATCAAGCCCAACTAACTTACCTAATTCCATCATTACTTATATCCACCTGCAAGAGTTGCAATTTCTTGATTATTTGATGTGACATTACTACATGTTATCATCATCATGACATTTTCTCCTTAATCAAATTTGTCGAGAGGAATGCCCTAAAATGTTGTTCAATCTTATATTGTGATATCACACAAATTTCAATAAGCTAATGATGGCCCTCCCTTATTTATGTGGAATCACAAAATAAATAGTGATATATAAATTAATATTCACTTGTAAGCACAGTATATCATTTTTGAAAGATGACCTCAACAACTCTTCTAATCTACCCACTTAGAAGTATATATAATAAATGATTAAATAAAGATGACATAAGGCTGGCCTGCAAAAGTAATTATGCATATTGCTTTAATGAATTTTATATTTCAAAAATATTAATTGGGCTTTATATTTGTTCAACTCTTCCTCAGAAAATAGTCAAATACATGTGAAGCAAGTGGAACGTCTCCTCCATGCCCCCGCTCTAGATTAGAAGAAAAATTATCATTACAAGTGAATTTCAGTAGTACAAAACAAAAACAATTTAGACGTTAAACAATAGTCCAGTTGAAAAATAGGACTAACAAGTAACAAATTAATATGGGCAATGTGTTCTACGAGTAATAATAACATGAAATGTCTTTTTTTTTTTCTTTTTTTGTAAAGAGATAAAGATTTATTTTAAATAGTGGAGTACATTTTTTTTTTCACAACTTGTGATATTTATTTTGATACGCCTTATTGATTATTGATAATGATGAGTTGATAAGTCAACGATTAGCCAATAGAGTCAAGTCATCAAAATCAGCTCCATATCATCAATTTGAATAGCTTGATCTCTGTATTAAGATTAAGCAAATCTAGGTTCACATTTTTTGTGTCTATCAGTTGACCTATTTTAAAGCTGAGTCTAACAGATGAGTTGATATGGAGATGACAGCTGGCATGATAATCAACGTGGAGAACTGAGTTCAATCAACCAATAAGAACTCTTCAACATCACGATGCATATTTAACACATGTCTCTATTTTTTAATGAGAGTCAACACCTCAATACATGAACAATCAAAGAGTAACAACATTAAGGATACCTCACTATGTACTAAGTCAATACATAAACATTTAATAGCATTCGAATATGTATTTCAATGATTTTACGAGCTATATTGAACGAAATATCAATAAAAGCATACTTAGACCGAGTTGTGATCCAGCTCAAAATCTCGTATCTGTGGCCCAGTTTTGCAGCCTCTTAACACAATAAAATGTCTTATTCGTGCCTACACATTCTCTTATACAAAAAATTATAAATGGTCATCTAACTTTGTCTGAGTCCATAAATGATCATATAATTTTTTGTTTTATCAATTTTGGTCCTTTTGGTATCAATTTCGGTTCTTTTGTTTGCAAATTGTCATAATTTTTTTATTTTAATCACGTTTACAGTCGTCATTACTATCATTTGAATTAAGTGTATTACATCCAGGAAGAAAACCCTCGATTAATTTCATGTTTCGATTATACCTACCCCAAGAATTGCAACTTAAAAGTCGTGGATTTCTTCTACTTCCATGTTTAATCCCAAACAATTCGTGGGTCAAGACATATATTATTATTTTTTTCTTGTTGAGCTCCTCATTTTGATACCTTTATCGTGTCATTATGTATGCTACAATAGATTTCTAGTAATTTTTTCAACTAAAATTTAACCTCCCGGCAAAAAAGACCAAAATTGACACTAATTAAAAAAAAATCAAAATTAATAAAGTAAACACCTACCAAACTATTTATAAACTTGAATAAATTTATAGGACCATTTATCATATTTTCCCATCCTCTTATTTCAGCTAACCATCCACATCTAAGTTGGATTAATTGTAATTGGTTGGAATCTCATTCATCCACTCCAATAGGCATTAGTCACATCAATGCGCTATGTTGAGGATATCATTAAATAATTCATTCATGTATAGTAATTATTATATTGAATATTACAAATGTCGATTAATTTCCAGTACTATAATAGCTAAAAAGGGGTTGGTACTCTATTAAGATTTTGTGTCTTCATTCCATCTAAAGTAAAGAAATTATTGCTGCTACCTAATCCAGAAATCACGTAACAATTTTTATTTATTTTTTGGATTAACGTTGGGCATCATTATTAACGAAAAAAAAAAAAAACAATGAAAGACAACGTTGATAAACTAATAATGTAAACCATTCCTTGCTTAACCTAATATAATAAAATCTTGACCTAATTTATACTTTTCCTCAAATTTAATTTGCTCGTCGAAATTTTTTACTACTATATATCTTAAGAAATAAAATCCTAAATTGCGTTTAGATCAAAGACTTTTTTAAAAAAAAAAATTTAGAAAATTTAAAATCCACTCAAATTTGAAGTATTTAAAATTCTAATTGCATGATCAAATCCTTCAATTTAATCCGAAAATATTCATATTAATTTTTTTTCTTTGTCAAAAGTTACAAATTGTAAATGGATTAATCACAAATTAATCAACCACAACCTATTTCAAATTAAGAACCTATAATAAATTACTAACACAAAATTGAGTGAAACACACACGTCATTAACAAATTAATTTTGACGCATATTATATATGTGTACATTATTATATTAAATATCGAAATAAGAAAAGGATATGTTCTTAGTATTCAATCTCAGTTAAATCCTTATTTCGTAGCGTAAGAAATAAACATATTATGTAAAGAAAGGTTGGATTGGTGTGATTAGGAAAAGAGATATGCAAGAATAGCGTGGAGATTGGTATGTGAATAGAGAGAGCAACTATGTCACCACTTTAACAAAACCATCCATCCACTTTTTTGTTGGTTGGAAATTGGTTACTACTACTAATTAATCCGATAATGCAGAGAGAGAGAATTCTAATGTCGTCAACTTTAAGGTTGACGTCACGTGATCACAACAATTTCTATCAATACTCACGTGATCGTCAACAGTCGAATTTCCTGCTTTTTCTTTTTCTTTTTCTTTACTTAATTTAATGACACAATGTGATAAAGTTAAATTAAAATGGTATAATATACACTTATTTTTTTAAAGCGATTATATATATCGAAAAAATTGAACCCCTTATGCTTTTTAGTTGGGCTGTTTATGTGGGAACGACTCCTATAAGATCGAGTTCTAATTAAATTAAATTAATCACAACGCACTTGATCATATGTCTCCTCCTTAACAAGTATTGATAATAGTATATGGTTTTTGTCTCGTGTAATAGGATTTGTGAGATCATCACACTTATTTTTGGGTATGTATTTTATATGTTGTTGTATTTATCATACATCATACATCATGCATACACTCATGCACATGTATAAGCATGCATGTGCTTTGCACGTGGAAGTTAGTTATAATTGAAATCATGATCGCGTCCATTCTGCATACATGCACGCGACTAAGGCAGTTACAACCGAATTAGTTAGTTATGAAACTTCTAGATGATCTTCACCATGTATATATACACATGTTGCTCCACTCTATAGAGTTGTAACACAATATATGAAATAAAAGATGATTTTGTTCTGCTTTTCTTCTTTAATGCTTCCTGCTATCATGAGCTTCAACGTAGAATTTAACATGGTATCAGAGTTGTGGTGATCCATGGCTCGAGGGAGAAACAATCCGGCGGCGCCGCTGCCAAACATATGGCAGAATGCATTCGGAGACGAACGAAACGAGGAAAGCGAGAGAGAAAGAGAGAATCCAGCTTATGTGGTGCACGAATCTGAGCATCCAGGTCTAGTGCTCGTCTCACAGCCTCTTAATGGTACGAATTGCAATTCATGGCAGAAGTTTATGTTAATAACATTAGGTGCAAAATCGAAACTAGGATTCATTGATGGTAGCATCGAAGTTCCAGCTAGAAATACATCTGAGTATGCATTATGGAAAAAGGTTGATTGTTTGGTTGTAGGATGGCTCTTAAGTTCAATAAGTAAGGACCTCTATAACACCTTTGTATCTGCGAAATCTGCATACACTCTTTGGAATGATATTTGTGAAAGATTTAGCTCAGCAAATGAAACAAAATTCTTCCATTTGCAAAGAAGAATCAACACTCTTAAGCAAGGACATGATACCATAGAAGTATTCTATGGGAAATGAAGGAAATATGGGATGAACTTGATGACTTTGATCAGGTCATTGAATGTACATGTGGAAATTGTAGCTGTGATGTAGATGAGCAACAGCATATGAAGAATGTTAGATTGAGGCTTACTCAGTTTCTAATGGGGTTAAATGACAATTATGAGAACACTACGAATCAGATTATGATGATGGATCCTTTGCCATCACTGAACAAGACATACTCAATTGTTGTTAGAGTTGAACAACAAAGACAGATTCTAGGAGGAAACCCTGAGGGAAGTTCACTTATTAGCACCACCACACAGTCTGCTATGTACTCAAAATCAAGGCCACATGAGTATAAAGGGAAAGCAGAATACAAAACTAAAGAAGAAAATGACCTAATGGTTTGTTTTCACTGTGGAAAGAGGAGACATGATGTATCAACCTGCTTCAAATTACATGGGTATCCAGAATGGTTTGCCAAGAAAACTGATGGAAGAAAGGCAGTGGCACAATGCAGCTTAGATGAATCTGGCACCAAAGCTTCTACTCCACAGGGAGTAACATCTGCTATTGCTGCTATAATTCAGCAAGAAGTGGCAAAATATCTTAAAGGGTCTGATGAACATACACATGCACATCTTGTTGAATATGCAGTATCCCTGAAATCTCTGGATCTACGCTTATGCATGATAATAAGGAAAATATGACTTAGATTATAGACACTGGTGCAAGTAGGCATATTTGTTTTGAACATGATTCCTTTCATAAGCCTTTGTTGAACCTAAAAACACCCATATATGTCCTTCTTCCTGATGGAAGTAAACAAATTGTCACCCAATCTGGAACCATTAAGCTGACCAATACCTTAACACTCTTTAATGTGCTATATGTTCCATCCTTCAAATACAATCTTTTATCAGTACCTTATATACTTGATAACACTGATCTAACCTATATTTTTACCTCCACATCATGTTGCCTACAGGACCCCAAGAATAGAGCTACATTGGCAATTGGGAAGTTACTTGGAAGGTTGTACATTCTTCAGCCCTCTACTGATCCTGTTAGTTCATTTTCTTCTTGTAATTCCATAACTGCTTGCTCAGTTTCTGTAGAAACCTGGCATAGAAGGCTTGGCCATGCCTCTTTTGATGTACTAAGACACATTGATTCACTATCTTCAATAAAATCTATTGATTCCTCTAAACTTGATCCATGTATTGTGTGCCATAAAGCCAAGCAGACCAGAATGTCCTTTCCAAACCATACCATACAAACAAAAGCACCATTTGACCTTATACATGCAGATATTTGGGGCCCATACAACCACCCTTCACTAACAAACACTCCTTATTTCCTCACAATAGTTGATGATTTTTCCAGAGCTGTCTGGATTTATCTACTACCAAATAAAGGAAAGACCATAAATATACTCAAAACCTTTCTCACCATGATAAATACACAGTTTAGTGTTAAGCCTAAAGCCATTCAAACAGACAATGGAACTGAGTTTTTGAGCAATGAATGCCAAATTATGATCCAACAATTTGGAATGTTACATAAAAAATCTTGTACTTATAACCCCACAACAGAATGAGATTGTTGAAAGAAAGCACAGACAGCTACTAAATATAGTTAGGGCTCTCATGTTTGAGTCCAATCTTCCTTTATCCTTTTGGCCTTACTCAGTTCTTCATGCTGCTCATATCATAAACAAACTACCCTCTCACTTACTTAACTGGTCTTCTCCTTACACCATTTTATACCAAAAACCCACAAAATATGATACTCTAAGGACTTTTGGTTGCCTTGCTTTTGCCACAGATACACACCCTTCAAAATCAAAGTTTACTCCTAGAGCAATCAAATCAATTTTTCTTGGATTTGAATCTGGTTATAAAGGATACAAACTCTATGACCTTGATACTCACTCCATCTTTATTTCAAGAGATGTACATTTCTTTGAAACTAACTTTCCTTTCTGTCTTGATCATTCTACACCACTTCACTATTTACCTCATACTCAAACTCCAGATGTTTCTTCTTCACTAAATCCTATCCCTGATCCTGAACAACCTCGTACCAATGATACTCCTTTACCTACTAAACACACAAGAACTAGAACTATTAATCCCCCTTCCTGGCTGAATGATTTTGTATCAGTATGTACACTTTCTGGTTCCTGCCCAGATGCCATACAGCATTTCAAAGGTAATCCTGATCCTATTCCTCATATGATAAATGATTTCTTATTCCCTAACCAACTATCTTATACACCCACATATCACTGCTTTCTTACCAATGTTCATCAATCAAAGGAACCTAGCACTTATTACCAGGCTTTGGGTGATCCTAACTAGGAGGCAATGACTGATGAGCTTGATGCTCTTGAGCTAAATGAGACTTGGGATCTAGTTGATTGTCCCAGCACTAAGTCTCCAATTGGATGTAAATGGGTTTACAAACTGAAGCTAAAACCAGATGGTACCATTGACAGATACAAGGCCAGATTAGTGGCTAAGGGTTATCACCAAATATATGGCATTGATTATGAGGATAGCTTCTCACCTGTAGCTAAACTTGTTACTATAAGGTTTTTTATTGCATTTGCTACTGGAAAAGGTTGGTCTCTTTGCCAGTTAGATATAAATAATGCATTTCTCCATGGTTACTTATCAGATGAGGTCTATATGGAGCCCCCACCTGGGTACAAAAAGGCCTTACCAGGCCAGGTTTGTAAACTTAAAACGCGTCTATATGGCTTAAAGCAGGCTTCCAGGGAATGGAACACTGAATTTTGTAAGATTATCCTTGCCTATGGGTTCAGGCAATCTGCTTTTGATCACTGTCTCTTCATTTTGCATACTGATGATGTGTTTCTGAGCCTTCTTGTCTATGTTGATGATGTCTTAATTACTGGTTCATCCTTACACCAGATTGATCTCCTTAAAGCTCACTTGCATTCTGTTTTCACCATTAAAGACCTTGGTTTTGTCAAGTACTTCCTTAGTGTTGAGATAGCTAGGGGGATGGATGGTACTTATCTATCTCAACACAAATATATTTAGGATCTCATTACTGACACTGGTCTTGACAGTTGTAAGCCCTCTCATTTACCTTTTCAACCAGGACTTCATCTTACTTCTTCAGGTGGGACTTTACTCCAGGATCCAGAGAGGCATAGAAGACTTGTTGGGAGACTTCTATATCTGAATTTCACCAGGCCAGACATAACATATTTTGTTCAACAACTAAGTCAATTTGTAAACAGCCCTAGGTCCTCACATTGGGATGCAGCTCTTCAGTTAGTAAGATATCTAAGTGGTACTTTGGATCTCAAGTTGTTCTATTCATCTCAGACTCATTTCACAATACATGGATATAGTGATGCAGACTGGGGTTCTTGTTTGGATACAAGACGGTCACTTACTGGTTATTGTGTTTATCTTGGTTCTTCTCTCATTTCTTGGAAGACCAAGAAGCAAAACACGGTGTCAAGGTCTTCAGCAGAAGCCGAGTACAGAGCATTGGCTACCACAGCTTTAGAACTACAATAGATCTCATTCTTGGCCTCAGATTTTCTATTGAAACCTTCTTTACCTATTCAACTTTGGTGTGATAGCAAAGCCGCAAAACACATTGTAGAGAATCTGGTTTTTCATGAGCGAACAAAGCACATTGATATAGATTGCCACATAGTACGAGACCTCTACAAACAAGGATTGATTGGGTTACATCATGTGTCCTCCAGCCTTTAGCTCGCGGACGTGTTTACCAAAGGACTTCATGGACCTGCATTCTTCAGCTTTCGTTCCAAGATGAAGCTTGTACCTTTCTCCCCGCTTCATCTTGAGGAGGGGGTGTTGGATTTATCATACACCATACAACATGCATACACTCATGCACATGTATAAGCATGCATGTGCTTTGCACGTGGAAGTTAGTTATAACCGAAATCATGATCGCGTCCATTCTGCATACATGCACGCGACTAAGGCAGTTACAACCGAATTAGTTAGTTATGAAACTTCTAGATGATCTTCACCATGTATATATACACATGTTGCTCCACTCTATAGAGTTGTAACACAATATATGAAATAAAAGATGATTTTGTTCTGCTTTTCTTCTTTAATGCTTCCTGCTATCATGAGCTTCAACGTAGAATTTAACATATGTGTGGATTTTTTTTAATTCACATGTTACTTACGAATTACTAGAAATATAGAGGATCTGAATACGTGATTAAATTAATGAAATTAAAAAAGGAGAACCCGCACAATTTTTTATACAAAAGAAATTTAGACATATGAAATGTTGATTTCTATCCGAGTAGTAAACCCTGTAATAATATCATACTCCAAGAAATCAACAACTGTGCTGTCTCAAAAAAAATTAAAAAAAAAATTTAAAAAAAAATTGTTGTGTTATAACGTATGAAATGATTTTTTTTTTTTTTGTTAATTCACTTGTTTTGTCATCCTTGTTAGAAAAAAATGCAAGTACATTAGTATTATATATTATTATTATTGAAAAAGGAAGAGTAGTTATAGTTTTTAAAAAAAAATTATTCAATGATAATGGTAATGAAAATTTATACTCCATAATAAAAATGATAGGTTGGGGAAGAATTATTTCAACGGTGATTGCATTGCTAGTGACATACCCCAATTTTAAAATAAATATAGATAATAAATGATTATTAATTGAAAAATACGAGACTGGTTGAGTAGGATGGTTGTAGGGGGAATATGGTAATTAAAATAAAGCAGTGACTATTTTATTTTTAAAAAAAAAATTCTCATAAATTATATAATTGCATTAATTTTTATTTCATTCCCATCTCTAAAACCGGATCCTCAAGTTATATTGCCATTAGCGACCTCTCCACTTCTAAGTGATCTTACTTTTCCAAATTTAAAATTGAAAAAAAGGGATAAAGTAAAGAAAGAAAGAAACGTTCTTCTGAACCATAAGTCGCTTTGTTTACCATTATGTCAAGAATCTTTGCCATTTATGCCATTCCTCCGCCGAAGTTACTAAAAGTCTTTCTTTTGTATTATTGGATCCACCTAGGTCATTCTCCTTTTTTATTTTTTAAAAAGGAAAATCGCTTTATTTGTAGTGCTGAAATGCAATTGAACTAATCCACTATGTAATAATCAACAGGTCTATTTTAGGTGAAAATTTTCTACAAAATTTTCATTCTTACCTACAAATAATTTGCTTAAAGAATTTTTTAGGCGAATTATTTATAAGTAAACTTTTTAAGCATATTGTTTATAGATAATTATTACCTAGAAATTTCATTTGTAGGTAAATTATTTATAGGTTGAGGAATGGAGATATCTATATAATTATAAAATTTTGTAGACAATTCCACTACATAAATTTTTTATTAGATAATCAATTCGAATTGTGTAGATAATATTTTATTTTCTTATAGTGAATGCTAATGGATCTTTGAATACAAGCTTTTGGAAAGATTATATATGTAATATATCCCTCAAAATAAATTATTTTTTATATTATTCCTTTTAGAGGGATATTCTTGTGAAATATTCTTGTGAAATATTCTACATGTAGAATATATCTAAAATAGTTAAGTATTCTAAATTTGAGGGTCACATGTCGATCTAGGTTAAAATTCGCAGATCCTAAGTGGGTCAAGCTGATTTCCATAAATAATTCACCCAAGTCTTAATTCAGAATTTTGGCTCCCAAATTGTGTTACTATATGGACAAATCCGCAAATATGTATTACTAGTTCTTAAAAAATAAATACTTTATAGTAACTATAAGAAAAAATATGTGATTTTATTTATTTATTCATCATACCTTTAAATCTAAATTTATTGTGTCTCGTTGGTACTATTTTGTTCATGTAGTAACACATCTTTTAATATCTTACATATATGTGTTACTATAAGGACAATATATATGTTTCTAACAAAAAAATTGTACGTACAGTAACACATATTTCCTCTTAGAGTAACACACAATTGCTTACAGTTTGTGTTACTAGTTTTTAAAACGACAAATATTTGTACTCTATAGTAACTATAAGGATAAATATGTGTTTCTTAGTTTATTTTTCATCCCTTTAAATCTAAGTATATTGTTTCATGTTGGTATTATTTTGTTCTTATAGTAACACATCATTAAATATCCTAAATGAGTGTTACTATAAGCACAAAATATATTTTTGTAAGGACAAATAAGTATTTGTATCTATAGTAACACATTTGCTCTCAATTTGTGTCACTATATGGGAAAACGCATGTTACTGTAAGGGCAAAATGTGTTTTTATAAGAATAAATATGTGTTTCTTAATTTATTAATCCTTCTTTTAAATCTAGGTATATTATTTCATGTAGTATCACACTTTTTACTACTTTACACATGTTATTATATCAACAAAATAAGTAATTCTATAAAAATAAATATATATATTTATGAAAAATCAAAATTTGTTCTGACACTAGCACACTTTTTGCTCTTATATTGTATTAAAAAATATTAATTTATGTATAAAAAATGAATATATGTAAAAAAAATAAATATTTAGTTTAATAGTAATATATATTTTGTCCTCCAGTAACATACATTTGCTCATATAGTAATACAAATTGGGAGCGAAAATTCTGAAATTAATTATTACGAGATTTTAAGGAAAATTCATCAAATCCGGTCCGACCCGACCAGAATGCACGATTTTTTTAATATAAATTATTTTACAGATTCTATATTTGTAAAATATTTTATATAAGTGTTTATCTTTGAAAATAATGGTAGATTTTGTTGTGGGGATGATCAACCTCATTAATTAGTCAGTCTACTAATCAGTTCATCTCTATTAGTCTTCCACTAATTAACATGACCAAATTAATTTGAATTTGACCATAGAAATGTGAGTGCTCATGTAAGTCAAAGTTCGATACAAATTACTAGGAGTAGCAATGTGGACAAGATTACGATAATGTTGTGCTTTCATATTCTAAAATAATAACTTTCAGAAGTATTATTTTTTCTAAAACATGTAAGAGATAATTTTTTTTAAAAATGTGATTTTGCTTCATAATAGAGTTTGCAAATATCACGTGTGTAGCGTTAACTCTGTAATTTGTAAGAGTTTGGTTGGAAAAAAAAAAACCAACATTTGATTTACCCTCAGTACAATCTCATTTGATTTTTCATTAATTGATATCTCATTTTCTATTGATTTAATTGTATTTAACATATATATGTATAATAATATTGTCTCTGAGAAATGCAATCATGTGGATTTAAATTTTATATACGATAAAATATAGAGTGAAAATGGTTCATACATGAATCATGCAAAAGTATTAGTTGTTTTCATTAAAGAGTATTAATTGTTTTCATTGAAGAGTATTATTGATTTACACTGAAGAGTCTTAGTTGTTCAGTAAAAACAAACTAAGGTTCTTTAGTGAAAACAACTAATACTCTTCAGTGAAAATAACTACTACCTCCGTCCCAATTTAGATTACTCATTTCTAAATGGAACGGTTTTTAAGAAAAAAGTTGTTTATTAATACTTTTGAGTATAAAGTAGCTTTTTAGGAATTGTTTATTAATATTTTTGGGTATAAAGTAGCTTTTTGAAGGTTGAATTTGCAAAAGTGGAGTTGTTTTTTGTCATTTTAGGAAATGGGTAAACAAAAAAACTTTCTTTTTGGGCTTTTGGGTAAACAAAATTGGGACAGAGGAAGTAATACCCTTCAATAATCTTATAATAATATATTCTAAAACCTCTCCAAGATGATGTGTCAACACAACCTTATTCTTAGGCTGATGTGGCATGTCTCAAATCTCTCCATTTTGAAATACTGCGCTCTCATTAAAAGTTGGTTAAACTTTTAATCTCGACCCTTCGTTCCATATCATTAAATCTAAACCATTAATTTATATCTGTTTAATTAATGCAAATAGATATTTTTTCCATTTTCTTATTTAGTTATTTTTAGAATTTATTATAAATCATATTTTTTTCAAACCTTAATGTAATTAAATATGATCTACTTATTGAATGAATCTAAATTTATCATTTCTAAGTTTGAGTTAGTATATATAGTATAATATAATTTCGATTATTTTTTCCTAAAATAAAAGGTATATAGTTATATATTCCAAAGAATATTCTTATGTGATATATTCTTATTATGGACAAGATATAATATTGCATGCATTTTTTTATTATAAATAAGAACATATTGTATTTCATTTTTTCACATCAAAGTTTCATTTGTTCCACTCTTTTGCTGAGATTTCTCTCATCAACTGTTGATTAGTTGTATATCTATTGTTATTAGTATATTTATTGTTGACAGCGATTTATAATGGATATCACTGTCGGGTTCCTAGCGGGTAGGATTTGATATTAATGATAACAAGAAGCAATTAATGTGTGAGTAAATGAGCTCTCAAGAATGTATTTGCAATAAATGTGATGTGTGTTATATTTGGGCATTAAAAGCCCTATTTATAGAGTACAAGATGGGCTTTCCCATACTGGGTTGGTGGACCTGTGGGTCCCCCCCTACTCCTAGCTGGAAGGTAATAAGTGGCTACAGCCTCCCCTACGAGCCAACGAGGAGACGTCACGTGGCACTGTCACACCTGAGGTGATTGGACTTGGCCCCAACTGCCCTCTTTGACCCTGTCACATCCTCTGGACTGATGGCACCCGACGTCCTCTCACAGCTGGCGCGGCCTGAGGTCGGGCAGACGGGTACTCGGGTACCGGGAAATGAGTCCGGACGAGAGTACCCTGGTCGTTCATCTGCGGGTAGGCGGGTAGAGCACCTGCCCCGGAGCTCGCTGCTGGCCGCCCGATACCCGGGTCTGTGGGTAACTAAGTATCCTGCCCGGCAGCTCCCAGAGGCTCGCGTCGGGTAGCCTATATGTCCCCGCCCGTCTGTCTGACCGATCGGTGGACTACTCTTACCCGAGCCCGCTACAGTAGTAGGTCCATGTCTGATACCCGATGGGTCGGGTAGTAAATATCGGGTGTAACAATTGCCCCACTAGCCCGACATCGGGGGGCCGCAGTCGTCGGGTGGCGGGCTGGTCGAACCGCAGACTATTTTGAATTTGAATTTGAATTTTGGGGATGACGTTTCGGATTCCGAGACGACGCCTCGTATGTCGCGCCTGCTGACATCACGGGATGGCGTGACTGATGCGCAGAAGTCCAGGGGTCACGTCCGCCGAACCTGCTCCCCAACCGCTGCGCGCGTAGCCCCCACGCGCGCCCCTGAATTTCGTTTTATTCCATTTTTGACCCCGTTTTTTGCAGTTTAGTCCCTCCTCCTTCTTCTATAAATAGGGGCTTTCAGCCCATTTTCTCATTTTCACTCCCTTGCAAACTCGTGCCCCCCCTTAAGAAGATTCAAATTTTCTGGCGAATTTCCCAGATTCCGGCGACTTTTTTCGACTTCCGAGGTAATTTTCTTGTTTTCTTCTTCAAAACTCTCTTCTCTCTACCCCCCATTCACTATGAGTGATTCCGTCGAAAGCTTTGGGGCAGCCGATGCCTACCACTTCCATCGCCGCGCCGCCGCCGACGCCGAGAGGCCTCTCCATCCGGCCGGAGAAGGGACTTCCCGTGCCGCCGCCGCCAGGGAGGGCGAGGGCAATTCCACGGATGTGGATGCCTTCGCTGAAGACTTGGAGGGGATGAGCCCCCAACGAGAGGGGGAAGCCCTAAGTGTTTCCCCGGTCTCAGCCTACCCGCCCCGAGCCGAAGACTTTTTGTTCGAGCAGGAAGCCGTGCCCAACCAAATAGATTATGCGGATAGCTGGCTAATCGGGTTCGACCACTCGAAATATATGAGTCGGTTCGTGCGGAAGCGCACTGCCCGTGCGTATCTTGAGGCCCGGGACACCGAATTTGGGGCTTCTCGTCGCCCCAGTTGCCTGCCCCCGGATGCCGATCTGAAGGAGCTCTATTGGACCTTCCAGGCGCCCTCCGACGTTTTCTTCTACGCCCCCCGGGAGGGCCTTATTGCCATCAACTCGGATACCCTCCATGCCGGGCTTCACTTCCCGCTCCACCCAGCCATCTCTAAGCTGCTCGTTGCGTGGAACTTATCGATCACCCAGATCACCCCAAACGGGTGGAGCTACATACTGGGAGCGATGGTTGCTCTTGGTCGCCGTGGGCTGCATCGTATGCCGACCCCGGCCGAGATCAACCACTTGTATTATACTGTGGCCTCGGTCGGCCGGATGAACCACGGGTATTATTCCGTGAAGCCTCGAGGTGGTGACGCCATCGTCTTCGGCATCTTGTCGAAGGTGACGCACTGGCAAGAGAAGTGGTGGTGGGTCGGCGGTGCGTGGGAGAGTGTTGGCATCGATGGGCAAACCATCCCGGTTCCTCGGGAGTATTGGGATCGCAACCACCGAGGTAACTATTAAATTTCTCATCCATCCCTTAGTACTGATCTAATTCTTCTTTCACTGTGCAGGCTGCGCAGCTCCAAACCAGAAGTCGGAGAGCGCGGAGAACCGTGACGTCGACCTTCTTAACGACAACGAGTATAGAAGGTTGTCCGGGCTCCAAACCTTCCCGCGCCATTTGGATTTTGGTGGTAAGACTCTCCCCGACTTTTACTTTTTCATGCTCGCTCGAGCCTTCCCGGAATTTAACCCGTTATTGCTCTTGCAGCGCAGCGCTTCCCGGCTGAATCTTCCACGCCGTCCGATTCCCCGGCAGCCTCCCTGAGGGCAGCACCCGAGGTCGGTCAGGCATCCATCCCGGTGGTTAACGTAGAATCCTCCGAGGAGACCGTCGATATGGCTCCTAAGAGGAATGCCCTGGCGAAGCTAGTGAAGCGGGAAGCCGTTCGCGCCCCCGGGGTGATGATCCGTAGTCCACCTGCGACCCTGGCGCCCCCGACATCCTCCTCCTCGACGGACGACCAGCGTCCATCAAAGCAGGCAAGGGTTGAGGGCCAGACGTCTATCGACCCGGCCATGGTGACGGTCAACTTGGACCCGGCGACGGGCGGGCTTGTGGCCGGCACCGTCGAGGCGACCATAGGGAGCCCGGCCGAACCCGGTCGTGATCGCAGCGACTTCTCCTTCTTGGGCTGGGGCAATCACCTCACGTAAGTATTTTTGTTTCTTTTTCCAAGTTTCCTGGTCGACTTCGCATGTAGCTCGTTTAACACTCTTCTTGCCGTCGTTTTGCAGGCCTGAGCCTCTGCCCCCGCCCGAGGTCCTTCAATTCCTGCTCTCGCAGGATCCTCCGTACTCGGAGGCCGTACCGGAGTCTTGGCCGGAGGACCTACGCCGCACCGTGCTGAATCTTCCTCAGTCCTGGACCCTGAACTGCCAGAAGGCCACGAGGACCGTCCCGCTCGCCGACCGGATGAGGGCGGCTGCCATTCGCTCCTCCCGCAATGCCATTGCCATGGAGGGCATCATGCTCGAGTTCGATCGGGAGATGCGGACTGCCTCCTCCTACAGGGCAGCCTTCCAGACGAAGAAGGACGAAGCCATCCGCCTGGAAGAGGAGAACCAGAAGCTCCGGGAGGAGCTGGAGGCTGCCCGCAAGAGCAGGGCGGAGCTGGAGGAGGAGAAGAGGAGGTTGCTCGCCGAAGCCGAGGCGAGAATGGCTGAAGAAGTCCGCCAAGCCCAGGAGGCTCTTGCGGCCGAGGCCGAAACTCGCCTGGAGGCTGAGCGTGCCCGACTGGCCGCCGAGAGTGAGTCTGCCGGGTCCATGGTGTACATCAACGCCTACGCCGATTCGATCTGCTCCCTTCTCCGTCGGAACCCTGAGGCCGACTACTTCGGGCCCTTGGCGGATTTGAAGAGTTATGTCGAGTCCAATCATCCCTCCCCGGACTACGACATTACCCTGAAGGATCTGGTCGATCGCGGGCTGGACCTTTCGTTCCTTGGGGACCCGGCGACCTTCATCTACCCTCTGGCCGACGATGAGGCGGCCGAGGATCCGGGCGTGGTGGACGCGGCGGGCCCGTGAACTCCTTTCTTTTCTTTTTATTTTGTTAAGTTTGTTGGCCGCAGGCCTTTGTACTTTTCCTTTTGCTAATCCTTGTTAATGAAATCCCCTTTGCTCTTTATTTTGCTTTCATTCTCGTTTCTTTGCACTTAGCCCAACGATTGGGTTAATAACGTAATTGGATAATAAAAGGTGAAGTGTTCTAGCCGAATGTCAATCGGGTCGAACTAACGACTATAAAATTAATCGACTTCACGAAGATGGGATTGATTTAACAACCGCTTAAAAGAATTAACCAACAGATTAATTAATGAAGTGCTATAGCCGAATGTCGGGCAGCGACTTCACGAAGATGGGATTGATTTAACAACCGCTTAAAGAATTAACCAACAGATTAATTAATGAAGTGCGATAGCCGAATGTCGGGCAGCGACTTCACGAAGATGGGATTGATTTAACAACCGCTTAAAGAATTAACCAACAGATTAATTAATGAAGTGCTATAGCCGAATGTCGGACAGCGACTTCACGAAGATGGGATTGATTTAACAACCGCTTAAAGAATTAACCACAGATTAATTAATGAAGTGCTATAGCCGAATGTCGGGCAGCGACTTCACGAAGATGGGATTGATTTAACAACCGCTTAAAGAATTAACCAACAGATTAATTAATGAAGTGCTATAGCCGAATATCGGGCAGCAACTTCACGAAGATGGGATTGATTTAACAACCGCTTATTAATTTTTACAAATTTGCGCTTCGAGTAGCGATTACAATGAGCCCCTACTGGTAGTATTTTTTTAGTAGGGAGGCGTTCCAAGGGTATTGGGCCGGGTTGCTCTCAAGGCTTTCTAGCTCGTAGGCACCGTTGGCTAGGCGCTTAGATATCCTTAGGGGTCCCTCCCAATTTGGGCCAAATGCCCCTTTGGGTTGTCCGACCGTCCGTCGAAGCACTAGGTCCCCGGCTTCGAATTCCCTGACCTTGATTTTCGTATTGAAGTATTTTTCAGCCCGTCGTTTGTAAGCAATGTTTCTTTGCTCGGCGGATAGCCTTCTCTCCTCCAGCAGGTCCAACTCGTTTAGCATGGCTTGGTCGTTCTCGGTCCCCACGGGTTGTGAGGTGCGGAGGCTTGGGATAATGGCCTCGGCCGGGATGACTGCCTCTATTCCGAAAGCTAGAGCGAAAGGAGTCTCTCCGATTGCTGTTCGACAGGTTGTTCTGTACGACCATAACACTTCGGGCAGTTTGCTTGCCCATGTTCCCTTACTTTCCTCCAACCTTGCCTTCAACGTGTGTTTGATTATCTTGTTTACTGCCTCGACCTGCCCGTTCGACTGGGGGTGGTAGGGTGACGAGAACAGCCTCTTGATCTTGTGCTTCTGGCAGAATCTTTCCATCTCTAGCCCGTCGAATTGTTTCCCGTTGTCCGAAATGATTATCTGAGGGAGGCCGAATTGGCAGATTATGTTGCGCCAGATGAACCTGATAACATGTTCCTGATCGATCGTTTTCAGTGATTCCGCCTCCGCCCATTTGGTGAAGTAATCCACGGCGACAATTGCGTACTTGACGCTGCCCGGGGCCGTAGGTAAAGGGCCAATGAGATCGATCCCCCACTTTGCAAACGGCCACGGGCTCAGGATCGAGGTGAGCTCGGTTGGAGCCTGGTGGATTGCCGGCGAATAGACTTGACACTTGTGGCATGCCCGTGCGTAGTTGATTGCGTCCTTCTTTAGGGTGGGCCAGAAATATCCCTGTCGGATAACCTTCTGGGCGAGCACCTGGCCGCCGGCGTGGTTCCCGCAGTGTCCTTCGTGGACTTCTACCAAGATCTTCCTTCCCTGCCCCGGCGTTACACATTTTAGGAGGGGCAGGGCGAAGCCTCGCTTGTAAACTGGTCCCCGATGATCGTGTACCGGGCCACCTGGAGCTGCAACTGTCTTGCCGCTACCCGGTCGACTGGGAGTTGGCCGTCACGGAGGTACTTAGGATGGGGGTCATCCAGCTGTCCTCCTCCTGCCCCAGGTTATTCACCCACTGGTTCGAGCTCGTGGGGGCGGTCAGATAAGTAACTGTGATCTGGGACATGTCGGCTGCCCCTTCGGATGTTGCGAGGCGGGCAAGTGCGTCTGCTTGAGTATTGTCGAGTCGGGGTACCACCTATATGCAAACTTGGTCGAATTTTTCGAGCAGGTTCTTGGCTAATCCCTGGTAGGCCAACATCCTATCGCTGTGCGCCTCGTATTCTCCTGAGATTTGACATGTAATGAGCTGTGAGTCGCTGTAGACCTGGAGTCTCTTCACTCCCATGGCCATGGCCATTTCCAGGCCGTTAATTAATGCTTCGTACTCGGCCTCATTGTTGGTCGCGTGGAAACCGAATCTTATGGTTGTCGTGAATGACTGGCCGGACGGGCTGAGAAGGACAATTCCCGCGCCTGCCCGCATAGTTGTGAAGGATCCGTCAACGTACATTTTCCATGGTGGCTGCTCGATCTTGGACATCGCCTCTGGGTAAGTGAACTCGACTATGAAGTCGGCCATGGCTTGGCCTTTGATGGATGTTCGGGGAGCGTATGTGACTCCGAATTGCCCGATCTCAACAGCCCACTTGAGGCACCTGCCCGCCGTGTCTGGCCGATGTAGTACTTGGCGAAGTGGCATTGTTGTCAGTACCTCTACTTGGTGATCGAAAAAGTACGGGTGTAATTTGCGTACGCTCATTACCAGAGCGTATGCCAATTTTTTCAGGGGTGGGTACCGTAGCTCGGCGTCGTGAAGTGTCTGGCTGACATAGTAGATTGGCAGATATGCCTGCCCCTCAGCCCGCACTAGCACGGCGCTGAGAGCTGAGTCTGAAGCCGCCAAGTACAGGAAAAGCTTCTCGCCGGGGACGGGTTTGGCCAGCACCTGGGCGTTTGACAGGTATGCTTTCAAGTTATCGAAAGCGAGCTGACTCTGGGGAGTCCAGTTCAGTTTCCCCTTCCGCATGCTGTCGAATAAAGGCTTGCATCGGTCCCCCATGCGGGAGATGAAACGGCTGAGAGCGGCCAGGCTGCCCGTCATCCTTTGTACCTCCTTCACCGTGCGGGGAGGGCTCATGTCGAGGATCGCCTGTACCTTGGTCGGGTTTGCCTCGATTCCTCGTCGGCTAACCATGTGCCCCAAGAACTTGCCCGACTCGACACTGAAACTGCACTTTTTCGGGTTGAGCCTCATCCGATATTTTCTCAAGATTTCGAACGTTTCGGCTAGGTGTGCGGGGTGGTCTTCTTTCTTCTCGCTCTTGACGACGATATCATCGATATATACTTCCATGGTCGCCCCGATTTGGTCGTGAAACATATGGTTGACCAGCCTTTGGTAGGTTGCCCCAGCGTTCATGAGCCCGAATGGCATCCGCTTCCAGAAATACATGTTTTTCTCGGTGAGGAAAGTGGTGTGTTTCTGGTCGCCTGCGGCCATCGGGATCTGGTGGTAGCCGGCAAATGCGTCCATGAAAGTGAGCATCTCGTGCCCGGCTGTGCTGTCCACCAGGTGGTCGATGTGTGGCATCGGGAAGTGATCTTTTGGGCAAGCTTTGTTTAGGTCCGTGAAATCGATGCACAGTCGCCATGTGTTGTTGCTCTTCTTGACGAGTACAGCGTTGGATACCCACTGGGGCTTGTCGTCGGGGTCGACCATTCCGATTAGTTTGTTGTCGAGCAGCTTTTTGACTTCGGTGGCAATGACCGCGTATTTGTCTGGGCCGAATTTCCGTCTTTTCTGTGAGATTGGCTTGCGGGATGGATCGATGTGTAGTTGGTGTGAACATACGGCTGGATCGATCCCGACCATGTCCTCATGGGACCAGGCGAACACGTCTAAATTCTGTTCTAAAAATGCGGTCATTGCTGCCCGCATCTCGTCGGACATCGACGAACCTAGCTGAACACTTACTTCCGGCCGATTCTTCATTGTGACCGAAATTAATTCCTCGATCGGGCTGGCTCCTCGCTCGCCATAGCGTGGATCGTCGATCTTCCCTGTTAGGGTTTTGTCAATCTCCATGGGTTCGTACCCGAGCCTTGGCTCCAGGTCGACTTGGATGTTCTCAAAAGTTTGTGAATCTTCTTCCATTGGGTGGGCAGTGGGTGGGATTTCTTCGTCTATTTCCATGTCTCCCTCCCCGATTGTGCAGACATAATCTAGATTTGCAAAATTTAAAATAACATCGATATACGTCAAACATCCGCGTGCCATTTTCTGATTTCCCTTAAGAGTCCCAACCTTCCCGGAGGGGGTTGGGAACTTGATACAATAATAGAATGCTGAGGCGGCGGCTTCGAACTCGTGCTCGAATGGCCTGCCGAGAAACCCGTTATAGGTTGACGGCTGGTCGACAATGATAAAATCGAGCTGTTTCGAAGCCTTAACCTCAGCGTCTATGCTAGAAACTAATTCTACGGCTAGCCTAACTATCCCGTAGGGTTTCACTGTGGCGTCGCCGAAACCTTTGATAACCTGGTCGCATGGCTCCACATACTTCTCGAAGGAGCTGTCCAGCTGGTCGAATGCGGCTTTGAAGAGGATGTTGCAGTAGGCTCCGTTGTCGACAAGCATGCGATGGATGGTGACGCCCATGATGTTGACGGATACGACCAGGGCGTCGTGGTTCGGGTAGATGACCCCGGTGCAATCCTCCTCCTTGAAGGCGAGGAGGTCTGTCTCCCTTGCCGTCATGCTGATCGGCATTGTGATCTGGTGGACGTTGTCCATTGCCCGCAGCTCGCTCTTCTGCCTGCGGTTGGACAGCGAGGTGGTGGGCGCGAAGCCCCCCACCGGGGAGAGCATGTTGACGGCACGACGGGCTTGGTTTTCCGGAATCGGCGGGCATACGAGGGCTGCCTCCCGGTTTGGCTCGGCGGGGCGGGCAGCGGCTTGGGCCTCCGGCCTAGCTGCCGGCCTCTTCACGAACTCCTCTAACCTCCCCTCCTCGAAGAGTCACCAGAGTTGTTGGGGTTGAGCTGCACCCCCGGCTTGTGGATCCACGGCCGCGCCTTGGGCATCATATTTTTGTCCCGGATTTGTACATAGACGTACTCCGGGGTGGCCGACAATTTTTCGGCCAGCTTCACCTCGACGGAATTGAAAGGCTTGAAAGGCTGGGGAGCCCGGTAGGAAAAGTTCCTCCGGCTTGATGTGGTGCCTGCCTGGGCACGAGGTTTCTCCTTCTCTGTAGGGGTGCTCTCGCCCAGCCGCTGCGCCAGGATGTCAGCGTTGTAGATGATTTTTCCGGCTCGTTGCCGGAACTCCGCGTAGGACTTGGGGTAGTCCTTGTTCATCGACTTCCACAGTTTCGTTTTTAGGCGGAGTCCGCCTATGATCCCGATGAGCTTGACCTCGTCCCCGACGTGCTCGCCCTCCATAATGATGCAATCTACCGGTCGATGTACGCCCGGTCTGTCTCGTCCTTTCCCTGGGCCAGGTTTGCCACGCAGTTGGCGCCGGCCATTCGTGGCGCCATCGAGGAGAAGTGCTCCAAGAACAGTTCCCCTAGCTGGTGGAATGAAACCACCTTCCCCGCGGGAAGCGAGGAGTACCATCGGTGAGCCCTGTCCCCCAAGGTTAATGGGAACATCCTGCACTGGGTGGCATCCGTTGCCTCCATGGAGATCGTGTAGGTGGAGTATTTGCTCAGATGGGTGACGGGGTCCGTCTCCCCGTCATATTGGCCCACGGCGGCCACGTTGATTTTTGGTTGGGCGGGGGCCCGTACCAGTATGTCGGCGAGAGGGGAGTTCGGCATGTAGGCGACGTGGTGTTGCCCATTCCGTCTGTCGAGTTTGGCCTCGAGGTCCGTGACCTTCTTTAAGATAGCGGCCATAGCGCTGTTGGCCGCGAGTGGAGAGCGGGGACGAGGGTTGTCTCCCAAGCGGTCACGGACCGACGGCCTCGGGGCCGTGTCGTTGTGACGCCTGGGGGATCGTGCCCGCTCTCGCTCCCGGGGTCTGGAGCTAGCGTTGGACTCGCAGGGTCGGGCAGATCCCCGAGCCTGGGAACCCAACCGAGAGAAAACTGACCCCGCAGGTCGGCGTGAAACCCGTTGCGAGTCGGCCTCCTCGTCGAGGCGCCTCTTTAGGTTCTGAGGCCGTGGGTTACTGGCGGCCCTCCTGGCCGTTTCCTGCTCCTGCTGTGGCTGGCCGGTGGCCCTGGACCGGGCTGGCTCCTTTTTGGGTCTATGAGTGCGGATAGGAGCTGCGTTGATCTCGGCCTGACGGCGTTCGATCATGGCCTTGGCGGCCTGGAGGTCTTCCGGAGTTCTTATGGCTGACAAGAACTCGAAGGGACCCTGGAGGGTTTCCGCCGTGGCTGGAGCCGGGGTGGCGGTTTCGCCGATGTCCTCGGCTTGGTGCTGGGTTCGTGTGGCCTTTGAAGTGGTCATTTTTTCTTTGAATGAAAGTGGATGGGGTTTTGTTCGAGGTGACTAGATAAACGAAACCGAGTGTACTTCGAAATTAGTCCACCCTCCTTCTAGCGCCAAAATGTTGACAGCGATTTATAATGGATATCGCTGCCGGGTTCCTAGCGGGTAGAATTTGATATTAATGATAACAAGAAGCAATTAATGTGTGAGTAAATGAGCTCTCAAGAATGTATTTGCAATAAATGTGATGTGTGTTATATTTGGGCATTAAAAGCCCTATTTATAGAGTACAAGATGGGCTTTCCCATGCTGGGTTGGTGGACCTGTGGGTCCCCCCCTACTCCTAGCTGGAAGGTAATAAGTGGCTACAGCCTCCCCTACGAGCCAACGAGGAGACGCCACGTGGCACTGTCACCCCTGAGGTGATTGGACTTGGCCCCAACTGCCCTCTTTGACCCTGTCACATCCTCTGGACTGATGGCACCCGACGTCCTCTCACAGCTGGCGCGGCCTGAGGTCGGGCAGACGGGTACTCGGGTACCGGGAAACGAGTCCGGACGAGAGTACCCTGGTCGTTCATCTGCGGGTAGGCGGGTAGAGCACCTGCCCCGGAGCTCGCCGCTGGCCGCCCGATACCCGGGTCTGTGGGTAACTAAGTATCCTGCCCGGCAGCTCCCAGAGGCTCGCGTCGGGTAGCCTATATGTCCCCGCCCGTCTGTCTGACCGGTCGGTGGACTACTCTTACCCGAGCCCGCTACAGTAGTAGGTCCATGTCTGATACCCGATGGGTCGGGTAGTAAATATCGGGTGTAACATTTATTTTATAATTAAATTCATCATTTTAAGTGCTCACAATTTGATTAGATTTAAATATCAATATCAATATGAATGTAATAATGATTGTAGATGTATGCTCTACATCGTTCAGTTTAAATATTTTTCATGTGCACAAATAATAAACTTAACTATATCATGTATTTTTATCTGGATAATTATGATGGTTTAATTGTTGTAATTTAAATCTCATTTTAGATTTCAAGAGTATGACACCTCAATTTTCTCTGATTTCTAATATCAAAAGCGAGAGCCAAAAATTGACCGTTAAAGTTAGGATTAAAAAAGTTGGACAATATTTTTTAATGATTTTAATAGAGACAAGTCCTACTTGGAATTCATTTTGATCGATGAACGGGTATTTGTAACTTTAAAATTTATTTCAAATTTTGTATTGTTTCTTATATAAATTAATTTCTTACCGTATACTCCCAATAACTAATAATGTTGATTAATTTATAAATTATTCAATATTGAAATGGAAATTGATTATTATTAAATTATTAGTCTAAGTAATGTTATTCCATAATTGTTATTAATTTATGTGAATTTTGATTTTTTTTTAATTATTTTGTTTGTAGGATATACCTATAGAGTTTAGTGAAGGGCACGGACCACAGCTAAACAAACCTCATAATTTATTGTATATACCTCGAATTTTTTTAAACAAAAGTACTCTTATATTAAATGTCTATAGAAAATAAATATAATATATTTTTTCAGTACGCGAAATTCGCGTGGGTACACTCTAGTTCATGTATGAACCAATTTCACCCTATACGTACTCTTTATACACATTTATAAATCTTTACATATTTCAAAAATCTATATTGTTTAAGACAATTTTTAATTTTATTATAAAATTAGTTTATATATGAATCATTAAAATATTAATTATTTTATGGAAGGGTATAGTTGTTTATACCGAAAAATATTAGTTATTGATAATGTTTAATTTATGGTATATAAATAAAATTCCAAATTTAGCGAGGTGATTTACTTAAGACAGCTCAGCGAGGTGGTTAACTGGATATGGAGAATTTGTTCTTTTTTATTTTCCAGCTGTATTCTGTTAAGTGTCGCTCTTTTTTTGTCAGTGGGCCGTTTGACTCTATTTTTGCTTCCGCGGCAAGCAATAGGGCTGCGCCACGTGACCAAACGCGTCTTCCCACTCGCGGCCAGCCGGCCATCTCCCCTGCCACCAAAAGCTAAAATGCAAAAACAGGATTCCTTTCCTTTCATAAAAAACAGTATTCCTTAATCCCCTACGCTAAAACATTATTAGTGTTTTTTTATCCCTTCCCAAAAAATTATTTACAAGATTATGAGGTAGCATATCTTAAGATATTTTCTAGTTAGATATTTATGTAAAGAGGTTTTTTAAAAGAAACTATTATGTAATGATGGAGACGAGATCATGATAACGATCTTGATTACTACGAATATTTGAAGAATCAAAAAAATTATATTTTCATGTTATTTTATTTTATTAAATTAAATTAGATTTATTTATATTTAATTATTATATTTTTGTCCCTAAGTTGGTTTACTATTATAAATAAGAGTATCATATTTCATTAATTGTTGTTATTTCAGTATTCATGCGTGAATTAATGAATTAATTTTTTTAATTGCGTTTGCATTTATTCGGGTTTTATCAAAATCAACGAATATATATTTGTATCTTGTTCCCACTTCCCACCACATCATGTAAAATAATTAACTATATATGATATTAAGATTCCATATATCAATCTTTCATAAATCCTCTGAGTAGTTATAGTGTAATATGCACTTGGATTTTGAAAAAAATATGCCCTAAACAAAAATTAGTAATGCCCCAAGAAGTAGTCAGTAACATTTCAATTGCAAAAAAAATATATATATATATATTAGTTCAACGTGTTAGTGTATATTTTGAAAAAAAAATTTAAATTAAAATTGAAATTGAATTTAAAATTTAAATGCATGTTATGCACAGATGCACTTGAATGTATACTAAAATTTGTGAACCACTATACATATATTCACCAAAATAATATTATGAGCACACATAAATTACAGGGAAACTAAGACTTGAGGAATTGAAGCAAGAATATTTGTTAAAGCACATATTAAAAGTAAGACACACTCTCATATGCACTTGATGCACGGTGTACTCATTCAACAGTTGATATTGTTTACATTGAAAAGTGTATGTTGATTACACTGAAAAGTTTGGTTAGGTTACACCGAAAATCGATTTTAAGTGTAAATTTTTCAGTGTAATCTAATCATATTTTTCAGTATAATCAAATCATATTTTTCCATATAAATAGTTTAACTGTTGAGTAAGTGCACCACACACCAAGTGCACAAAATAGTTACTCTAAAAAGTAGTCTTATATTTTTACGCTTATTTGATCAGTCCTATTGATATAAACATTATTACATATACCGTCCTTATTTCCCAACATATTTATCATCTTATTCTAATTTACTGTATGACACATAGGTGTCTTAATTTTTCTATCCTTATCATCATCTATAAATTAAAGTCGAGAATTATTCTTTCCCATAAATTTGTTCGAAATGATCAAGACTTAGAGGGGTGTATTGGTTATAGAGTCTGTAGGATTTTTTTAGACTTTTAAAGTCTGAGGGTATTCAATTTAAATTTTCAAAAGTCTTTAAAAATCCTGAGGTATTCAATACTGATTTTAAAAAGTCTTAAAAAATCTTTAGGTATTCAACAGTCTATGGATTTTAATACTCCACGAATTTTCTTAGATTTCCCTTCCAAAATATGAATAGATTTCACTCTTCAAAATCTCTTCTAATAACCAGAGATTTCTACGGATTTTGAAAAGTCTTAAAAAATCTTTAGATATTCAACAGTCTATGGACTTTCTTTGATTCTTTTCCATTGGGATGTTAACGGGGCGGGGACGGGGGGTCATTCCCCATCTCCGGCCCTACAAAATAAATGGAGAATTTTTTTTCCCCATCCCCGCCTCACCGGGATTCCCGTCTCGCGGCGATTCCCCGTTCCCCGCCTACTTATTTTTTTTATCTCATTTTTAAAATATAAAAAATATTTAAATTAAAAACTTTAATCATACACAACAATTACTTTAAGTTGGTGTTAAAAAAAATTAATTTAAACAATTCGAAGAACCTCTAATTCTAATATTTTTAATTAACATATATACTAAAGTGAAAATAATTTGGAACTAATAACATAACATTAAATAAAAAAATATAATTTTTAATAAATAGTTAATTGAGTAGGAAACTATGAAATATTTATTTGTAATTTACTTTAACATTAAAATTATATATAAATATATTAATTATATAAAAAATAATGCGACTCCCCGCAGGGAGCGAGACGGGGATCCCCCGGGCTGAGAATACTATCCCGGTCCCCGCCTACGGGGCAAAAATATTTTCCGTCCCTGTTTGCTTTGGGGATTACCCGCCCAGTTGTCAAGTCTACTCTTCAAAAAATATAAATAAATTTTACTCTCCAAAATCTCTTCTAACAACCTGAGACTTCTAATGAGGGCGAGGTATAACGGTGATGGAAATGAAGATGAAATAATAATGTATTTTTTTAACTAATGTATTTTTTTTCTAAATAATTTGGATAACTTTTTTTTATATACAAGTGTGTCCCATATATATTTGCATCAATGGTTACAGCGCCGAAGTCTATGTAAATCCATGTAAATCAATAAAAAAATGTATTCCACAATCCTATAAAGTCTATGAAAATCCAAATAAATCAATAAAAAAAGTCAGTCAAACTCTGTATGGAGTCTGTAGATTTTCTAAATCCACGGACTTTTTAAAGTCCAAAAAAATCCGATTGAATCCCAATTGAATACACCCCTCTTATAATTACATATATTGTTCCCAAAAGTTCAATGACGACTCTTTCTTTACTCTTGTTTTCCTCACATGAATCGGTCATCCGCAAAAAGACACAAAATATTATATGAATCTGTGTTATGCATGATTGTAGAGGCGTGACATTTTTGTTTATTTTATTTTTGTAATACTTAATTAATTTTAAAATAAAAAACCATATATAATAATATCACAATTCATATACGTACGACACAATTGCAAGATTTCCTTGAATTGTTTTTTCTGTACGTAATCAACAATATGTATGCATGGAAGACGAGAAAACAATGACACCTCAATGAAACTCTATATTTGTATAATTTTATTCAATTCATTTTTACATATCTAAGAACTCGATCGTATAATTTATTTCTTGCAATTCATAAAAAAAAAGAACTCATATATATTTGAAGATAAAACCAAGAGTTTATTAAACAAACCTCTAAATACTTATTTTAATAGAATGCTAATATCTTATAATTCCTGATCAAATCAAACTCCTAATTTGATTAACTTGTAAACGAGATCTCGTGGAAAAATAATATTCTAAGAAAATTAGAATTTAGGTAATTTTCATATCTTCTTAAAAAATTATGTCTCATTTAAAAGTCTAAATTTATAGACAAGTTTATAATTTATTTATTTATTTTCCTAACTCTAAAGTAAAATTGCTTATTATATAATGATGTTTTTTTAAACTAAAGAGTTGGGCACCTTCGTCTACACAAACTTATGAGTTTAATTGTTTATATATTGCAAATAGTATATATTGCAATAGAGTAACTCTTTTGTGCATTTAGTGTATAGTGCATTGAAAAGTATAATTTGATTATACTGAAAAATTTACACTGAAATTAATTTTAAGTGTAAACTTTTCAATGTAATCAACATATATTATTCAGTGTAAATAATATTAACTGTTAAGTGAGTGCACCGTGCATCATGTGCATATGAGAGTGTGTCATTGCAATAATATTCATATTTAATGGAGTGTAATTGTTAGTAAATCAATAATTCATCCTCTTATTTTTTTTTTTTGGAATATTCTTCCCTTATCCGATAAAAAAATAAATCAATAATTATTCATACAGCAGAGATAATTATATATACACGGAATCAAATGAAGCCTAACAACATGGAACATGGTACGACTCGCCCATTAAACCAATTTGTGTCCAGCGTTTTCTTCACTTGTACTCTATCCAAATTGTGTAACTAATTTAATCATATTTTAACCTCGTGATTATTCCCTAGGCATATTAAAATTTGACAAAGCACGGGGATAATGGTTCACTCTTGAACAAATAAAGAATATTAGTTACTTTTACTAAAAAAAATTCTATTAACTAATTTCACTTAAAAATATTAGTCATTTATTGAAAACCAACTTAAATTCTTCAATAAAAACAATTACCCTTCCATCAACTAATTTTTTTAACCTTTTTTCCTGTTGGATACAATATTCAATAAAATTTAATATTTTATTGAAAAATAGATAAAATAAAAGTATTGCGCAAGTATTATGGATCACATTTATTTGTTTGTAGGTATAGTTTATTTCTAAAAGTGGTAGACAACCCAAAAAAAAAGTGGATTAAAAATTGGTGGACGAAAATGTTGGAGTTATACGTGAAAGTATGTTTTTACTTTGTATAACTCATATATTAAGCACTTGTTTATGAGAATAATTTTTTTATCGCATTTGTTTTAGATATGAATGAATGTTGAATATTTATTGCAACCAGCTCATTATAATTAGTATGTGTTACATAGTAGTCAATGTGGTGATACCCGATCACAGAAGATCACATTGACAGTTACTTGTAACTAAACGTACAAATTCACGACCTAGGTGGAATTGAACAATCCACCGTGAAAGGTCGATATGTATATCTCAGGTTGGTCTGTCTTGACTAAGAGATTGCACTAGCACATTTAGTATGTGTTGAAGAGGACCTACAACAAGGATAAATTCTTTTGTTCTGAGATGTGAAGAATTAGACTTAAGTGGTTATTGATTTCTTAATTTCCGTCACTTAAATAGGACCGTGTGTGGTTAATAATTATTGTTTTGATTCATGTTGGGTGAGAATCATTGTGACTTCGAACTTTGTATCTTGGGCAATAATATTAATCATACGACGGTAATATGGAGAAATGTGTGCGAGTACGGCTCGTGTGATTTGTCCCCTTGGTGGGCTCAGAAGTTTTATCGTACCAAATCTTGCAAATGAAGAATTAGTTTCTTCGGTACGGATAATAATGTTGAGCTGTCTTTACTCAAAGGTAAAATATATTAATTAATTTAGAGATATTCAGAAGCTCGATTAATTAATGGACTATATAATCTTAAACACAAGAAATAATAACCGGGAGCCCATATTATCGCAATATGGATTAAGATGGATAGTGCAATATTAATTTATTAGCGGTACTAATTAATATTAATGAGCTGAATTATATTGGGGCTCAATATTGAAATTCAGAAGCCCATTGGAGGTCCAATTTTAATTCTCCTAAAGGTCCTTCAAGTAGTCCATTAAATAGCCCAATAATAATAAGGTGATTAAAATAAAAGAAAATATAATTGTTTTTTTTTTGAAATTTTCGTATATAAGATATATGGAGAGAGAAAAGATTTTGTTGATTTTCTTGGAAAGATATTATGGAAGATAAGTATTCTTGGAATAGAAGATTATCTCATAAATTCAAGAAGATTCATATCTTGCATTCTTGATCTATAATTTTCGAAAATTACCCCTTAATGAGGAGGTTGAGATTTTTGTGGAATATTTTATTATGGAGAAAAGAATATATGAGATATATTCAAGATTTCTTGATCACCTCTCTCTATAATTAGGGGATGATTATTTCATCCATAAGTATATAATTCCATGTGTTGAAAAAATCAAGAGCAAAAATATTTTATTTCTTCCTTATTATATTAAAATTGTTCGTGAGCACTTCCCACCGACGAACGAATAAGGGGAAAGGAAAATACTTGAAAATATTTTTTACGGCTGATAGGATCGGTACGCTTATCTCGTAGATCTCGATTGGACCTCTCTTCAAGAGGTATGTTTTACGTGAAATTCTTTGTTTTTCCGCCGTAGAATTTTACATATTTATATTCATATGCATGTTGATTTGTTGTTGGCATAATTATTATATGAATTAATTTATGATTAATTCATGCTAATAATAATTAGATTTAAATTCGTATTTAAATTTCATCCCGAATAGATCCGGGCACCCCCGAAATTTCCAACAGAAAATAGTATTCCCTCCGTCCCAAACTCGTTTGCTACATTGCCAAAAAGGTCCGTCCCATACTCATTTGCTACATCTATTTTTGGCAAAAAATTAACAATACTTTTTAATATTATATTCTCCATACACTAATAACCAAAACATCTACTTTATCACTTTAAATACTAATAAACAATTATTTTCTTAATAACCGTGCAAACAGTAAATGAGAACTTGAGTTTGGGACGGAGAGAGTAATACTTTATAATAAAAAATTCATATTTTTAATAATTAATGTACGAACCAATTTCACTCTATATACCCTTTTTAAACTTTTTTTTTTTAAGTTATAAAGACACACAAATTAAATAGAGATATACAATCCGAACAACAGTTATAAAAGTCTGACGTGGCAGGGGAGCCCAACCTGTACACAGCTTTCTCTCTCTAACTATAGTATATATTTGTACGTATAGATTTGCTGTGTTTAATTCCAGAATTTGCAGGCCATAATCTTCTCTCCGGGTTTCAAACGTCGATTGAGACACCCTTTTATTTTCCCGTCAAAATAATTTATTAATTCTTGCCGTGGATTTTCATTATTCCTTATACTCTCTCACCTGTAAACACCTTCTTTTCTTTTCTTTCTTGCCCTGCAATTGAATGTGGGTTATTCTTTTAGCCCATTTTAGCTCCTTTAAAAAAGAACATTTTCTCAAATCTTTATTTATTCGATCTTTTCCGTTTGCATCGCGTTGAAGAAGACGTTGATAGAGAGAGAAAGAAAAGGCCCAAATATGTTTGACGCTCTCTTGAAAAGCAAATTCTATTCCAAATGGTAAGATCAGATATGATTGGGAACATTGTGATGATTTTAAATTCTGGGTTGTTGTTTTTTTATTTATTTATTTATTTGTCGATTTGTTTGCGGTTTTAGCAAATCGGATCTTAAGATGGTACGGACCCGGATTGATATTATCAAGAAGAAGAGAAACGCAACGCAGAAGTATTTAAGGAATGATGTTGCTGATTTGCTTAAAAATGGATTGGATTATAACGCATTTGGCAGAGTAAATTCTCTCTCCTCTCTCTCTCTTCCTCTGTTTTTTTTAATTTGCATTAAATTTCATATTCATCAACTTTTCTGAGTTTTTATTGCCTGCATTCTTTATATTCAAAATTATGTGGCCTGAGATTGTCTTTCATCATATGAGATTTCATTTGGAAATAGCTTGAAATAAATCTTTTCTGAGATTGTCTAATCATTATATTCGAGTATTTTTTTTAGATTTTAAGGGGGTTTCTGGGCTTTAATTTGATTCTTGAATTATATGGATAAGAGTTGATGAAAAATAAAAATTCATGAAGAATTATGGTATATTGCTTATTTTAAGGAGCTCTTCTGTTGAATAGCCAACTGTTATGTTTTCAATAATTTGGTTGTGGTTTTCATTTATGGCTATTAAAGGTTCCTTGTACATAAAAATTTGGTAACATACATATCATTCTTTCCTTGTGATCTGTCTATGACTTTAATTGCTTTAATGGTTTGTTGGGAATTTAATGGTTTTTTCAGTTTAGAATCGTGGGAGATTAATGTAACAGTTAATTGCACTCAATTCTCTCCAACTGGATTTTCCCCTTAATTATCTAAAAACCTTATCTATTATATTTTCTCTCCTGTACTATTGTTTTAATTGCCAAAATATATTTGCAAGTTGTCCAGAATTCTTATAATTTTTAAATCATCACATTTTGTCCTGTTCTTTAACTACTAAATTAAGTTAAAACATATAAACTTGACATTATATGAAATGGGACCTATGATTCTCAAACTTATAACTGTTTTCAAATGTTAAACAGGCTGAAGGACTTATTGCCGAGATGAACAGATCTCAATGCTACGAGTTAATCGATCAGTATTGTGATTATCTCTCGAAGAATCTGTCTGCCTTGGACAAACAAAGGTACTAATGGCTAAACTTAAACACCAAGTTTTCTAACATAGTTTACACAAGTACTAATTCATTTGTTTGTATCTTATGAGCAGGGAATGCCTTGAAGATTGCAGGGAAGCTGCGTCGGGATTAATGTTCGCAGCAGCTAGATTTGCCGATCTTCCAGAGCTACGAGAGCTGAGAAGCATCTTTTCTGAGAGATACGGGACTTCCCTCGATTATTACATCAATAAGCAGGTTTGGCTTATAGACAGCAAAGGCACTTTCGTGTTGTGTGGTTTTCATGTTTGGTGGTAATATATTCGATGTGTTTTATTCAGTTTTCGGAGAAGTTGAAGGCTGGTCCTCCTTCGAACGAGGCAAAGCTTCAGCTGTTGCAAGATATAGCTGCAGAATCCGGCTTCGAATGGAGTTCTAAAGCTCTGGAAAATAAGCTTTTCCGGGATTCTGCATATAAGAAGGTACCCTTGTGAAAATAGCCTCATAAATCTTCCAAATATTTGGTATTCTTCCACATATTTTCCTAGTAAAGTATGTCTTCTCAAAATCACCAAATAGTGATACTTCATATGCTAAATGGTATCACTTCGCATACTAAACAGTATCACCCAGTTCACCATAAAGTATGTCTTTCCTAGTCTAACCATTTATTTGGTTAAATTTTCAACTCAATTTCAGAATGTTGCTAAAGAAACCAAGGATAGTGAGCATCCTTCAGATGATCGTAAGGATGGATCGGTTCAAAAGCATGCCAGGGCAGGCTCCGGATATGAATATTACCCTGCCCGAGAGCTTAACCCCGAGCAGGAAAAGCGTAATGAGCAGAAAGAAGTTCGATCCCCTCCCACGAAGGACATTAAAGTTGATACAATTCGGAAGCCTCAAGAAGCTGAAGATAAGCCTCTTAAGTGGGTTCCCCCTCCTTACACTAAGGACAAGGTGGGCCTCGCACAACTATCCGATTCTGATCAAAATCACGTAAAAAATGACCACGTAGTGGAGGCGAAACCGAAGGCGAAATCAGTCCGAACGAGAACACTAAAGCCTTCGAGGGGCGAGGAGAGTGTCGGAGGTACAAACGGGGCGAATAAAGAAAATTTGGGCCAAAGAATCTTGAAATTCTTCGATGGTGGGGGACGTGATGAGCCGGACGAAGATGAGAAGATGATGGATAAGCTTCTAGAACACTACAGTAGGAAAAAGGTGCCACATTTGGAATCGGATGTTAAGCCGACTCATCAACGCTCGTCCACGGATCCTAGGCTGGATGGTCTGAGCAGAGTGTCGTCTATGCCTAATGGGTCGAGAAATCCAGTCGAGAATCCTAAAACGCATTCACGAGCCGCCTCGTTTCATCCGGACGCTCACGTGCATCCCAAGTTGCCGGATTATGATGACTTTGTGGCGAGATTGGCAGCTTTCAGAGGGAAATGAAGGGATTGGTGCTTTATTTTATTCTTTATATGATGTGTTTTATTCTTTGGTGCTATCCTATATGCTAATGTATGTCTCATGATCACTAGGAATCTGATACTTGTCACTGTATATTCGTCCATCCTGGCTAGGATTTAACGTAAAGTATATTCATAATCTCTATGAGTATTCCTGTCATTGCAATTTTGGAGCTACTATTAATTCATTCATTTGATTTATCTTAAATCACAAAGCAGTTTTCTTGAATACTTACATTAAGTCTTTTGATCATGCCTGGGAAACAGATTAGCAATGTCAAACAAGTGAAGAAGTGAAGATGGATAGTAATAAGGAGATAGTAATATCATGGGTATTTTCGATTCAAGGAGACGAACTCATAAAATGAAAAGTGAGATATTTCTCTTACCACTGATTGATTTTAGAATAAAATTCCAATAAAAAAGTGACTAATCTCGCTGTAAGCGTGTTTTAATCTATGGATTGCACTCCTTGATTAATTTCTACAAAAAAAATAAAAAATAAAAAAAAAAATATATATATATATATTTTTTTAATTACATATCTAATTTTTTGTGTAAAACACTACTCCCAAGGGGCGATCCCCACACCACACCCCCTTAAATTCATCCCTAGTAGAGATGGCAAATTGGGCCGCCTGACCTAGCCCATCGGAGCAAATCATGTTTATAGATTGGGTTAGGTCGGGTCGGCCCGTTTTTAGATTGGACCTATAATAGAGTTTAACCCTATTTGAATTGCGAGCTAATAGGCTTGTCCGACCCATTTTATTTTTTTAATTGAATAATGCACATAAAAAAATTGTATAATTAAATACTCTCTCCATATCAATTTTGTTTACCCAAAAGCTCTCAAAAGGAAGGTTTTTTTTATTGTTTACCTATTTAAAAAAATGACAAAAAACAATACCACTTTTTCAAACTCAACCCTTAAAAAACTACTTTATATTAAAAAATATTAATAAACAATTTCTATAAAGCTATTTTATACTCAAAAGTATTAATAAACAATTTCTTTTTTAAAAATTGTGTCATTTTGAAATGGGTAATCAAAATTGAGACGGAGGGAGTACTATATACACAACTCACCCCGGTCCACTTCCACATTCAACGTATATATTTTATATCTTTTTAGTCTACTTTAGTGCCTAAAAGTAACAACATTAATTATCAATTAGTTAAATTTAGTTAAATTTAAATTTAAATTTTAAAAGTTTTAATATTTTAAATGGTAAAAAAAATCTTATTGGGCCAAGTGGGCTGTTCATGACCCATCGAGCCAAAACAATCCGATTTTTTTGGGCCTCAATATTTGAAGCTCATCCCATACTGAACCTCAGGTAGGTTGGACAGGCCCATCGGGTTGGATTCAAATTCGGGTAGGTTGGACAGGCCCATCGGATTGGGTTCAAATTGGTAGACCGTATGTCCGATAGCCAAATTTTAAACGATCGCGGAAGAGAATTGTAACAATGAAAATGAGAATCAAAAGTTTTTCTGGTTGTTAATGGAAATCAAAGAAATTTTGCCGGTGAAAACATTCTAGGGCGCCCAGTTACAATTGGCGGGTGAATTTGTATTTAACGGATAACCGTTGTGCGGGAAACTTAGGGGGTGCTTGGTTAACAACTCTTCAATGGTAATGAGATTGTAATTGAAAATTAGTGTAATTAGCATGCTTCATGAGAACAAAATCACTACCTCTCCTCCTAAATAAGGTAATCACTACTCTATTTTGATTACTTTATTCTCTTCCTACAATCATCCTCCTCAATCATCCCCTGTCCCTCCACCAACAACCATTTGTTGTCCACTTCTATTCCAAAATTGGGACATGACACTAGCAATAGAGTCACCATTTAAACACGAGGACATAGATGAAAATAAATTTTTATTCCTATTACTATTGAAGAATTGATAACCAAGCGCCCCCTTATATATATCCAGTACGGGCTCGGCCCATAACAGCTTGCAGCCGTATCGGCCCACATAGGCCCAATGGAAATGGCAGTAAACGAATTGGGCCTTTCCGAGCCTAATTGGACAATTCGGGTCGGGTCGTACTCAAATCCTACTTCGTTTCACATTATTTTATCAGTTCGCCGTCTAAAGTCAAGGCGGGGGTAAAAATGGCCGGCGAACATGGAGACCCGCCGTCTCATCCAGCAGAAGGCGGCAGCGGCGGAGGCGGCGTGGAGGAGCAAGTAATGAGTGAGGTTCACCTGGGGTGCCCGCCGTACCACGCTGGGCCGCACATCTCTCATTTCACCATCTCTCTTCCACCTCGTTAGGGTTCTTTTTCTTGGCTCTTACTTAATTTGTGCTGTTTAATAAGACATCGACTATGCGTTTAATCAAATGTTAGAGATATTGCTGGAATTGCTTATGTGAAAATAGTTGTTTTCGTCGATTTATTGTTTATGCCATGCGATTACCACACATGAACGTTGATTGAACAGTTTTAACTTCTTTTTATTTTCTGCAATTATGTAGGGGATGAAGAAATTGAGGATAGTTTGGGTTCAGCGAGGGGTAAGGTCTATGAAGTGGATGAAGATGGAGATTTAATTCTGACTCGAAGGCGTAGTAAGTTTTCTTTCATTGCAGGAATTTAGTTATGGATTTAAGATTAACTTTTCCGCTGTTGAAGCAAAAACTGTTAGTATGATTTTTCATTATTTTTCTTTGTTATACTATAGATCAGTATTTAGAATTTGATTGATTTGTTGTTCGTTTGTGAAGTGATGTATTGTTTTCTCTCTTTGCATTTTAATTAAGTCAGCTGAACTATCACCATCTGTGTCTTTTGAAAATTTTGAGAAAGCAAATGTTAATATGTTGTTCTTATTGATCTGGGCAGCACACAATAAATTTTGATTTGGCACGTTTTCAGTTGAATCTGAATAGCATGCGGTGGCTTGCAGTTGTTTGCAGCTTAAACATTGTAATGCCTTTAAGTGCTATGATATTGAGATTTCTTCTGATTCTATTGTTCTTAATGTTTAAAAAAAATTCCAATAAAATAAAAACATAAAATACCCAGAAGGAATTGAGGCCAAGTAATTGATAGTATTTATTTGATATTTAATTTCCAGATGCACCAAAGGATTCTTTTGTTATCAGCATCCAGCATAACATCACTTCTTCCATTCCAAGAGTTGGCCTCCAGGTAATGCGGTCTTTGATGTCATTACAGCATCCCTCAACATCTTCCCAAATGCGGTCTTATTTACAGTATTTCATTTGCTTCATGTAAACCCAATTCATATTTCACTGACATGTTCCAGTTTTCACTGGCACTCTCATCGACAATATATACGTACGTATTTCCTAGTTCAGGTTTGGAGAGCAGAACTGGTTTTAGCCGACTTTGTGCTGCACATGACATATAATTCATCTGACTTTGATGGAATTGTTGCCATAGAGCTTGGTGCTGGCACTGGTAAAGTTTCTTGTGCTTAGTTTCGGTGAGTCGTGGAGTTATGCTTTTTAATTGTTAATTAATTTAAACTTATAGAATATTATATGAAAATGTACAATACTTCTGTCTGGTTGACAAGATTTTTGCCACTATATTTGCCAGGGTTGGTTGGCATGTTACTTGCTCGTGTTGCCAATACAGTCTTCATAACTGGTAATGTCCTGATGTGCTGTTTGACCTCGTGTTTTTTTTTTCCTTGATGATTTTAGTATGTAGATAGACAATTTTTGTTTTCTATTGAAGATTATATTTCAGTGTCACTCATACTGTACTACCTCCAAATAAGTCAATGTGGGTAATTCATTGCTTCATCAGGTTTGTGTTGTCTAATTACCGGGTTTGGCATTTGATAAGTAGCACTATTCTTTAATATATAACAGACATAGGTGACGAAGTACTTGGAAACTGTGCCAAGAATATTCATCTCAATGCTGGTATCTTCCACCGTAACGCTTCTATACATGTGCGTGAGCTTGATTGGAACCATCCATCGCCTGAGGTTGTTGTAAATTATCCATCCACACAAAGGTAGACAGTTAATCCTAAGTCTGACGAGTTTTCATGGTTGTCTTTTGCTTCATACTCTTTCCCTTTCTACTTTTTCTATAGCTAATTATACTTTCTCTAGATTCATCAATTAAGGTTATCTATCAATTGAAAATTCTCTTACTTTGTACAGCTATGGTTGGAGCACGTCAGAAGTGGAAGAGCTTCAGAGAGCTTCTTTGCTCTTAGCTGCTGATGTTATATACAGTGATGACTTAACTGATGCCTTCTTCAGCGCATTAGAAGCAATCATGTCTAATAGCCCCGATAAGGTAAATAGAACCTGACATAGTGACATTCGATATTCCCTAGAGTCTGATATCTAGTAGTATCACGCCTCGATCATATAGATTCAGTGAAATGTTATTCTGTAATGATCTACATTCATATTCCTTGTGATTCATTTGGTTGATATTTACTAAAAGGGATCGAATTTCTGAGATCTATAAGACCAAGAAATGAATGATCTTATTCCTTTTCTATCTAATATTAGGTGTTATACCTAGCTCTAGAGAAGCGGTACAACTTCACCATTGATGATCTCGATGTTGTTGCAAATGGCTATTCGCACTTCCTCAGTTATATTAAAGACGAAGAAGGTACACAAGCTTTGGCAACGTCTCATAAATACCATAATTTCGTAAATACTCATTATGTTTCGTATGTGCAATGCATGATGCAGAGGACTATTCTGTTGAAACTGAATGTCCACCTAGGTTTATCGGCAGACGAATCAATCTTGAAGAGATTCCCCAATACGTGCAAGAGTACGAACGAGGAAATGATGTCGAGATTTGGCGGATTAGATACATGAAGCCCAAACCTTAAAAACCTGGTAGTAAACTAGTAATCTTTCCATGTCAAGAATTTATATTGCGTATTGTAAAAGGTTTGGAATATTGTAGAAAGTAGAAAAGTGATGAGGAGAAACGCCGATTTTTGCTAGTCTGGATAACATTGGTTGTGGTTGTCACATGCCAAGTATAGATTCTTGCATGCTCGCCTCTAAAAGTCACTTTAATTCATCATCAAAAACTCTGGATGAGAGAGAGAGAGTTGCCTGAAAACTTTTCTGGGTCTCTTTTCTCATTGTTTGATTTTTAAAAATTATTAGTGCATTTTTTTCGTGTTTATTTAAACAGGATTTGTTGCTTCATCAAATTGTTCTTAATTTTAGTTGTTTTATTTTAAAATATTAAATGTTGTACTATAAAGTGTTAGTTGTGAAGTGGTTGTAAGCTAAAATTGTTCCGTATAAGATATAACTTAAAAAATAGTGTTCAATTTTGAATGTTATTCCACTTGTCCCTTAATAAATTTCATGTGAAAGAATATATTTTTTTAAGAAAAAGTTGTTTTTGATTTTTTTTTTATCAATAAATGAAGTTTATTTTGAAATAAAGTGGATATTACGAGGGTATATAATTTTTAGGGTGTAAACTATAATATGGAACGTCTTAAAAAAAATGGAAAGAGTGAGATGATAAAAGCGGTTGTTATCTGTATTGGACCAAACAATTCTTTTTTCTTGTTTAATTAGCTGGAAATACTAGAGAGGAATATCTAGGTATAAATGAGAATCTCTTGCTAAATTCTTGAAATAAAAGCAATTGCTATATTTTAATGTATTATACTTCTAGATGTAATTTTGATAGTAGTGTATATATAAATTCGCCAATATATTTTTAAGATTTAGGAACATGTAAAAGTTACTGTTGCTGGTCTGAAAGAATTTAGAAGGGCTGACTTCAATAAATACGGGTTTCAATGCAAACGTCTTCCACAATTTTTTATATTCGAATTCTAATATGCATAATAAATTATAAATCCAATTTATCAAAAGAAAGTTAGAAGAAATAAAGACCTCAAGTCTCCCTGTATTAATTAATCTTTCAAAATAAGACTTGTGTACAATGAAGACATTTTTCTTATAAAGAAAATTCTCATGTTTGTTTGATGCATTAAAATTTGTGATGGGTTACTAAAACAGTATTACTCCATTTTTTATTGAGCTTAAGTGTACTTCTCCTTCTAGAATCTTCACTACGGCGGAGCCCCCACGCGCCACCGGCGGCGGCACAGGAAACAAGATAACGATTTGTACTAATCGTTAACTTATTCGTGGCACACACAGTAAAGCCACATCTAGAATTACTACACATTTATTCAACGCAATCGCGAATCTAGGATTTTTACTACGACAAAATTTACCATATCAATACTTTTCACTGTTCTGGTTAAAGAGAAGAATCCAACGCTGTCGTTTTCTAGTTTTAAGCTGGTGTTCATCGCTTGCAATCAATTGCTTCAACTACACTCTTTTCCCATTTTTTATTCCCCCACACAGGAAAAGGGTAAAAGAGCACACACTTAATCTGCATCCCAAAAAACCCTCAATTTTGTCTCCAAATTTGACCACTATTCACACAGTGGATGCTGCGTGTGTGATTGTGTAATTTGGGCGACAATTACGGTGGTAATTGGACTCGCCGGAAAGCCCGATGGGCTGCACGCAATCGAAGATCGAGAACGAGGAGACGGTCAATCGATGCAAGGAGCGGAAGCAGCACATGGAGCGAGCGGTGACGGCGAGGAACAAATTCGCCGCCGCGCACTCCGCCCACGTGATGTCTTTGAAGAATACCGGCGCCGCCCTCAGCGACTTCGCCCAGGGTGAGGTAATTTACCCTTCATCGGCGCCTGTTGTTTCCCTGACACACTCCGCCTCCGTGGGCGGCGGCGCCACCCCTCCGCGCCCTCCGTACGATAATTTCCCTCCGCCGCCCCCTCCCCTGCCTCTTTCATTTTCATCCCCGCTCCAACGCGCCGCCACCATGCCGGAATTTTCGATCCCGCTACCGACGAATAAACATTCCGATCCGATAATTGAGGAGGAAGACGAAGACGAAGAGGAGATTGAGATGGAGAGTAGTCATAGCTTGAAACGACGTAGTAGTAAGAGTAGTGGTAGAGGCGGGATCTTACCTTCGGAGGTTACAGAGGACGAAATTCTGCAGCCACCGCGGCCGAATGATCAACGTGATCGGCAGCGGGAGGAGCAGCCGCAGCCGCCGCCTCCTCCGCCGCAGCAGAGCACGTCTTGGGATTACTTTTTCCATATTGACACCCCGGGTCCCACATTAGCGGATGTGGAAGAGAATGGTGATGAAAGGGAGGAAATTGAGCGCAAGATGCTTAATGAAAGGGCTAAGAGAAAAGAAATGGAGCTAAGAAAAGCTGAGCCACTGCCAGAGGTAGTGGAGATGATGAATGATCTTCCTCCACAGCCACCGCCGCCCGAAGTGGCAATGGCGGCGGCTGCGAAGATTGGGAAGAGAGCAAAACAAGGGGCTGCCCCCGAGGGGAAAAAGAAGGGTGGGGGAAGTATGGCAAACTTGATGCAAATATTTGTTGAACTTGATGATTGTTTTCTCAAGGCTTCAGAAAGTGCTCATGATGTTTCTAGAATGCTCGAAGCTACCCGCTTGCACTATCACTCGAATTTTGCAGATAAAAGAGGTATACCATATCATTAGATTGTTTAATCTTTTTAATCGTGGGCATATTGTTCTTGTTGTGATCTTTGATGCTATGTTAACTATGAAATTCATGCATCTTAGTTGTCTTTTGGTTGTTGAATTGGCACGAGTATGAATTGTTGAAGCAAATATCAAGTATCGTGTTGTTAATTGGCAGGGAATATTAATCATTCCGAAAGGGTAATGCGAGTCATCACTTGGAATAGATCCTTCAAAGGTTTGCCTAATGCTGATGATGGAGTGGATGAATTCGATTCAGAGGAGCACGAAACTCATGCAACTGTGCTGGACAAGATGTTGGCATGGGAGAAAAAACTTTATGATGAAGTAAAGGTATTGTCATTCTGCCATCTTGTTAGTTCGTTTTATATCATCATGTTAGTTCATTCGTAGTTTTTTTAATCTCCAGCTTCTATTGGTAGCCTCGAAAAAGTTGAAAGTTCTGCTAGTAGTGCTCACTGATCTAATATATAGAAGCTGGGGTATCGTAAATCTTTCAACATTCTTGTGGTGTTCTACTTGTTTACTAAATACTGCTACTATGCTAAATGTCTCAACTTTGTCAATTTTGCCTTCATGCCGTTTATGTTATCCGCTTTCAGGGATGTCTTTATACATTAGCAATTATAGGAAGTTTCATAGTTGGTAAAAACTAAGAATCATAAATGGTGATATCTTGCTAATAGGTCCTCTAGATAGAACAACCTGAAAACTGAATCCAGTGTTAGAATCTTATGTTGTGTATTTGTTTGTTCGGCGGCCAACAGGCAGGTGAACAGATGAAACTTGAATATCAAAAAAAGGTTGCCTCGTTGAATAGGTTGAAGAAACGCAGTTCAAACACGGACTCATTAGAGAGAATGAAAGCATCAGTCAGCCATCTGCATACAAGATACATTGTTGACATGCAGTCCATGGACTCAACTGTCTCCGAAATTAATCGTCTCCGCGATGAACAACTCTATCCAAAACTCGTTTCTCTTGTTGATGCGTGAGTACTTAACTTCTTATGCACTTCTTTTTCGAAAGTAAAGTTTCTTGTTGAGAGTCTGTTAGGCCTTCCTAAGTATTTAGCATGTCTTAAAAGTTTTTCTTGCTATTTGCTTTAATTGCTATGTTTTTCACAAGTTGTGTCAAAATTTCTTGTTCTGAGTGCATGATGTGTGTGTTCTGGACTAATTCTTGGTGGATGCCATATTAGGTGAGATCTGTGCTAACAATGGTTTGACTTCCTACACTTTGCATATTGTGATATATTTTGTACTACTGGACTTGCCTACTTTCTTTCTGCATTCGGATCAGATAGGAAGAGAAGACTAATAGGACTTGAAAAGAAAAGATATATTATGATATGCGCATTCACCAATTAGCTACATGTAATCCGTATGACAAAAACTTCTAAGAAAATGGTTTCATGAAAGTTTTATGGTGAACTCGATTATGTTGTTAAATATACAAAGTATCATTTAGTGATTTTGTGAAAGGTATATTTTTTAAAACGTGATTCTTTGTATGTTAAACAGTTTTGTACTTTGTATCATAAACTCTCACTTTGAAGAAAAAAAGTCGTGTTAACCTGGTTCACGAGAGTCCTACTCAATCCATATAAGCCGATACTGCTTAGTGAGATACAGACTTGATATGTTGTTATTACTCTGTCCCGATCAATTCTTACAATCGTTTGAATGGTTCGTGCAGGATGGCTACAATGTGGGAGACGATAAGAATATACAACGAGAACCAATCGAAGATCGTTCAAGCACTGAGATTGCTCGACATCTCTCAATCCCCAAACGAAACAACCGAACACCACCATGAGCGCACACGCCAGCTAGGTGGGGTCGTTCAGGAGTGGTCCACAAACTTCAGCGAACTCATGGGCCAGCAAAAAGAATACATCAGAGCACTCAACAGCTGGCTAAAGCTAAACCTCATCCCTATAGACACAAACTGGAAGGAGAAAGTTTCATCCCCAAACAGACCCCATAATCCCCTGATCCAAACGCTCCTCCACGCCTGGAACGATTATCTCGAGAAGCTCCCAGACGAGCCCGCAAAAGCAACCATCAACAACTTTGCAGCTATCATCAAGACCATATGGCAATACCAGAAAGAAGAACTGGATTATAAGAACAGATGTGGGGAATCAAGAAAGGAACTTATGAGAAAAACCCGAGAATTTGAGAACTGGTATAATAAGTATATGCAGAAGAGGACGCCCCACGATGATACGGATCCAGACAGAGGGGTGAGTCAAGAACATATTGCAGAAAGACAGTTAGTGGTAGAAGCGGCCAAACAGAAATTGGAAGATGATGAAGATGTTTATCGGAAGCAATGCGTTCAAGTTAGAGAGAAGTCTCTCATGAGTTTGAAAAGCCATTTGCCCGAACTTTTCAGGGCGTTGTCCGATTTTTCCCTTGCCTCGTCGGACATGTACAGAAATTTGAGCTCGATTGCACATTCGGGCCACTAAAGGTATCGTTATAATGAACGACTCATTTATTACCACTCTTTGCTCTTGCGTATGTATTATTTGTCCCTATATATTCTACAAATAATTGCCTTTTTGAATGTGATTTGTTGTGATATAGCTGTATTCATTCTTATATATGAAAGAATCGTTGCGAATTAATCGCTGTAATGTGCTTATATTGATGTTTACTCTGAACCACGTTTTTTATGTTTATTTTTTACTTGTGGGCGTTCTTGATTTCTCACCAAATGTATGTACTCTATTGTGAGGTGTTAATGCACTTGGTATGCTTATATGTTTACACAGATATCTCATAATAAATAAAAAATGAAGTTCTAATAATTGTAAGTGTCAGGTCTTGTATTATATCATTTGAATCTTGCAATTGAAATGCATTTTTTTTAATTGTATTAGTTGTTTTACAATTATAGTTATTTTCATTGATTAGTTACAGCTATCTACCTATTATTATTTAAAATGCACTTGAATTGCATAGTGTACCCGGTGCATAATAGATAAGACTTACTCATTATAAAGTAGTAATTTGTTAGATGATCATTTATATATTTGAATATGTATATTGTGAAACTTGTTCATAATTTTTAGTAGAAAAATTCATAATCTTTAATGTAAATAACTCATATCCTTTAGTGAACACTCATATCATTCATACCTCTCTAGTTTTAACTCATATTATTTAGTGAAAACAATTTGTACTCTTTAGAACTAATATTAGTTAGTGAAAATAAAACAACTTATACTTTTCATTCTACACTTTGTCTATATATTTTGAGGCAAAATATGGAGTGAAAATAATTCATACATGAAACATTTGAAGAATATTAGTTGTTTTTACAAGAGAGTATTAATTGTTTTCCTTGAAGGGTGAGGGAACAAGTTATTCCACTAAAAAAATATTAGTTAAAGGGTACGAAGACTATGAATTATTTAACTAAAGTGCATTAATTGTTTACACAAAAAAATTATTATAAAATAGTTTATGTATAAACAAGTTTCACTCTATACATATTCGTATTTTGATAATTATTATCAATTTATACACGTTGTAACAATAAATGAACCTAAAAATTAGTGTAAACATGAAATTTATAAATGCAACTAATATAAGACTTAGTTTATATTATACCCATACCCTTCAATATCCGTGTTACTCTCTAACTTCCATAATATCGATTTGTATGTATGTAGACTTTTTAAGAATCTTTTTTATCAAGGCACAATCACAATGATTGTCAAAAGCTGACCTGGTTTTATACGAACTCTGTTCTATTACTCGTTCCCGCGTTTTCACGATTCACACCATTCGACGCAAACCTAGGTAACAAACGACTTCAGTTCTCACTGGAGAGAATCGTAATACAAACTAAAGAGAGGGCCCTGGGTGGACCCACCCGGCCCGCGTTCATTTTTCCCCTTAATAAATTCAGTTTATGCTTATGATTAATGGGCAATGTGTTCACATACAAAACACAAACATGACCGCGAATAAACGTGCTGATATTCATCAGCCCTTCCTCTCCGACCCCCAAACCCCCGAGGACCTACCCCGGCCACCGCAATACGTCATCGTTTTGCCGCCCTACCTTGCTCCCCACCACAGCCACCGTCTCTTCCGCAAGTCATGGCAGCGCTGTCTATTCTGCTTCGCAACCTTCCTACTCTTCCTTATCGCCGCCGGCTACCTTCTCTGGCCATCCCACCCGGAAGTCTCCGTCGTCCGCCTCCGCCTCGATCGCCTCCACATCAACACTAGCCCCAAAATTTCAATGGACGTAACCCTAGACCTCACGGTGAGGATTCGGAACAGAGACTTCTACTCTATGAATTACGATTCCTTGTTGGTGGCGATTGGGTACAGGGGGAAGCAGCTAGGGTTTGTGACCTCTGATGGTGGGTACATCAAGGCGCGTGAGGCTTCGTACGTGAACGCCACTCTCCAGCTCGAGCGTGTGGAGATTTTGACCGATGTGGTTTTGTTGCTTGAGGATTTGGCGAAAGGAGCGATTACCTTTGATACGGTTTCGGAGATCGGTGGGAAGCTTCAGGTTTTCTTCTTTGACCTACCTCTCAAGGTAAATCTTACTTTTACTATACTACATTATGCCGTTACTGCAATCATTTCTAATTTTAATGAGTAAAGTGTCCGTGCTGTGACAATCTGATTCATTTTGCTAATTTAGGTTTTATAAGAAACATCAATGAAGTAAATTAAAGTCCCTACCCTTTCTGTTTAGTTGAATTTAGGTTGCTTGCTAACCGGAACTTTGACTTAGAAGTTTTCAGTTTTCACAACTGGTTTTCAGAGTGAGGTTTAGAAAACATATTGGATAAAATATATGGAATATTGAAACGATATAGTAATAATAATTACTACCTCCGTTTCACCTTTACTTTCCATATGGAAGTTGCACACTGTTTAAGAAAAACCGAAGGACGTGAGTGTGGAGTTGAATAAAATAATGATAACTTTATATTTTATTAACTTTTGTGATAACGAATTATTTCCTTTTTTAGAGTGTGAAAGTAATTGTGGAACGTCCAAATAAAACAAATGTGAAAGTAATCGCGGGACGGAGTGAATATGTTGCATTCGTTCTCACATTGTAGACCTCATATTGAATGCAGATACGATGTTATGCTTGTAGATTATGTATGATTAGAAACCAAATTCAGCTGAAACGTAAGACTGTTGCTTCCATTTGTGACTAATTACTGGCTTGATAAATTGAGGTTCTTTTTAGCTCATCTTTAATTATGGCATGCTTGAAACCATCGTTTTTTTTTTCTAGAATATATACTTAGTAGTAATGGTAAATTGCTAGAGTTTTCTTTTACACAATGCTGGATGATGATAGAATCTTGATATAGACCAATTGTTACATGATGATGCACAGATAGCTTATGATTTAATGCTTTATGATGGTCTTCATATAAAAGGTAAAATTAGAATAGGAAAGATAAAAGCCATGGGATATTTATTTGAGGTTTGTTTTGATAAATTCATTTAGAACTTAAGGGCTTTGAGTGTTGTTCTGTAAATGCATTGAAGAATTATGGCTGTTTCAACAAATACATAGGATCTGGTGTGCTACTAGAAGACTCTGGGTTCAATGAATGATCGTTCTTTGTTAAATAATTGGCTTACTAGTTTTCAGGTTCTAGTACAGTAGCATAGGCTATATAAATTGGTTGTGAATAATTTAAATAATCCCCATTATGCTGAGGACAATGTATACCTTCGCATGATGCGGGGGGTTACTTAATTCTACTACTAGTCTACTTCCTTCACTGCTTCACGCCTTGGCTTTTGTGTTTATAAGTCTAGTTTATGTAAATTTTCCTTGATTATCACTCAAGAATATTGTTACACAGAAAAAGATCCGATTCAAATATGCTTAATACCTTCCTCTGTTTGATCTCTTACAGACAAAAATGAAATGTGAGGTTGTTGTAAATACGAAGGTGAAAACAATATCTAGCCAAAGTTGCTTCCCCGAGGTAAGCTATCTTACGGGTTTTGACTGGTATTTTAGTCCATCATTCTTGCACTCGTTCAATAATGAAAGAAACAGAAGATAAAAAGAAAGACTTCCGTAACCACCACGCGTTAGATACTTGTACAATCATAAACTGAAGTCAACTTGTAGTTCTCAGTATTAACAAAATGCATGTGAATCAGGTTTCTGAACTGAGGTAGGATTGTGCAATTTACAGCATCCAGATGGCCGGGACAAGAAAGAAATTATATACTTCTCAGTCAGTTTCCTGCCCGTGGCATACTTATATTTGTTCCATTTGGGGGTCAGCACTCTTGGTATATTTGTACAAAAACATTATTTCATACTTATATTTCTTCCATTTGGGTGTCAGTATATAACTATACACACAGATGCATACTTATATATCTTCCATTTGGGTGTAAATATATACACGGATGCATACTTTGGGTTATGGCCCATTTTGCTGCAATCCAGCCCAACGCGATGGCCCTTTTACGCTTAGATTTCATCATTTGTCTTTGAGTGTGGCTATACACCCCTCCATAATTTACAGATACACCAACATTTTTATTAAGTTATCAATTATACCCTTAAGTCCTGATACACCCCCATTTTTTCTCCAAATTCAAACTGCTCTGCTGCACCGCCACTAGTATTGAGTCACAGTCGACTCTACGAACTTGCCGCCGCCACATCAAACCTCTTTGTAGAAAATCGCTCATATAATTTGTCTCACATGGCCGAAGCTCCACCACACCATTATCGCTCAAGAATTTTGTCACAGAAATCCCACCCCTTTGAAGAACCATATCTCATTTTTGTTATGAGGTTGTAAGTTATTTTTTGCCGTGAGTCGGGATGGAGATGATGATGACGACTGTAAATCTATAATTTGTGGGGTATTTGGACTAGAAATTGAGGGTTCATTATTCATCAACTCATTTGAGGGGTGGGCTCTGTTTTTCTGCCGCCGGGTCTTGTGGAAGTTGGAAGGGAAGAAGATGGAGAATTTAGATTTTTTTATAAAAGGGTGTTTTCGACTATTTTTTTAAAATTAAAATTTTAGTGGGTGTATCTAGCAATTATGGAGTGGTATATAGCCATGCCCTTTGTCTTTTATCCAGATACTTTACCTGTATAATATAACGTCATTATTAATAAAATAAATTCGAGAAAATAATCATTGAGAATAAATTTTGTGCTGAATTTTTTACATGTTCGAGTTTGATGTTGGTCCATCAAATATTAAGAAAGAAAAAAATGATGCAAGAAATAGATAATTCAGCGTTATGTGCAGCTATTTATGGTAAATCGTAATGGGTCGTTTTGATGGGCTTTATAAGTTTTGTGGATCCTTATCTCTAAGTAACCCAATCTACATTATTTGTCCTAATTAAACTTCGATTTAATTGGAGCCCATTGGATATTAGACATTTATCGTCATTATTTAGTAGTGTTTCGTTATCTTTAATGACTACTTGCTCAAATTTTGATTATCTTTTTTTTTTTTTTTTTTAAGTAACACTATGTGAGTTTTAATTACGATTCAATTTTTTATATACGGATTTTTTTATATATAATGTACATTATATGTTGAAGTTGATTGGATATTGTAATTCGGTACACACGGAATCCTACAGAATTCTTCGTTCTTTCTACTACCATTGACACTTTTTTTTTTCTTCATAAGGCCATTTTGTCCTCGAGTTTAAAGGGCAGAAGAAAATGAGATTCTTCTTTCTTTTAGAGCATGGTTACTACCAATTTGAACGGAGTTATTACTTAAAAAAAAAAATCATGGTTTTGGTAATTGCAGAGTAACCCCAATCCTCTATCACTACTTTTTTTTTCTTTTTTTTTTGTTCATTCTAATCTACTTTTTTTTTTCATTTTTTAATTGCTCATTTAATTGAATGGTGAGTCATTTAAATAAATTATAACTTTTTCACATAATTGTGTAAATTAACATGATTTGGTTATTTTTACATCAATTATGAGGTGGCAATAAGATGGAGGGAATAAAGTAGGTATAACCGTTACACCATTGTGGTTGCTCTTATAACAAGAATGTAACATTAAAAAAAAAAAAAAAACTAAATAACAAAAGCAGCAAACACTATTGTTAAAAGGTGTTGGGCTTGTGGTCTATTTGTATTTTGGTCATTGAACTTATTGTAATTAAAACCAACTCAGTATTTCACCTAGGGTTGTTGGAAGCCTCATATTTATACCCCTTCATTTCCCTTCCTCCCTGGGCGCTCTAAGAGGAGAGAACCGAAAGAGAGAGTATAGTGTAAATGCAGCTTTTTTTTTTTTTTTTTGTGTGTGTGTTGCCTTACACTGTCAGATTCAATTTTAAGATGATTTGAGCCCGTTATTCCAATGAATATTAGATGTGAGAGTGATGAGAAGAACAAAAGCTCAAAATGAGAAGAAGCAACACTTGAGAATCTCGAACTTATTTATAGTCTATAATTCCAAGTTTCAACCAAACTATGTGGTGTGATTAGATATTCCAATAATTAAATGTGCCGACTTTGAAGTTTAATCATTGACAGCAAATTCTGCAGCGCAATAATTAGATGAGTTGTTCGGACAACAAAAGCCACATCCAACTCCATCAAGATCTCAAATATACTCCATCTATCTAATCTAGTCAACTCAATCCAAATAATGCTTTACATTCCTATCTTCACCTGATCCCTGGAATTAAATTTGCTTTACTATTACTTAATGCAATTTTAAAATGCACAATAATACAAGAGAAATAAGAGTGGTTCTGAGCTGCCACTCATTTTTAAGAGTTAAAATTCGTTAATTCATTAAATAGAATTAAAACGAAGGGAAAATTAATTTAAATTATTTTCACATGACAATTTGCGTATAAAAGTTCAAATTATTCTCCATTTGGTAAAATTAATTGGATACACTCATACACTACACAATCTTGCACCCCATTTGTTTATGGCAAAAACTGAACTCGAGTTCACATGACTTATTTCTTGATCAAATACACATTGATTATCACTTTTATGCATATATGATACTACCTTCGTTCCATTATAAGTTTCTTACTTTTTTTTTTTTGATGTCCTACTATAAGTTTCTTATTCCATAAAAAAGCTAAAATAGCATTTCATATATTAATAAATAAATATTTTCTTAAACTACTATTTACTTTTTTACAACTTCTCATTTCTTTTCTAGAAAATTCAACGTATAGCCCACCATATATTAATAAACATAACACTTTCTTAAACAAATCAACAAAAAGAAATAAGAAACTTATACCAGGAAGGAGGGAATATAACACAATTTAAAATCAAATTTTTTTTACAATAATAATATAATACTCCCTCCGTCCCCTATTAACTTTCATACTTTCCTTTTTTAGACGTCCCACAATAACTTTCACACTCCAAATATGGAAATAAAACACTCTCACATTACCTACTTTAATTCAAAATACTCTTCATTCATTGGTTGAAAAAGTCAATAAAGCAGTTTTTCTTAAAATTTGTGTCACACCACCTATGAAAGTTAAGAGGGGAAGGAGGGAGTACATAATAATAACAATAATAAAAAAGTTAATTGGAAACTCAGGTTCATCGAATTAGATCTGTGGCAATTCATTGTACAAGATCTGTGACTAATGTACGAGTCACTTTTAAGACATTCTCAAGCAAAATTCAGCTAAAGTAAATGACAAGCTTGCCCCTAAAAAAGTTGCCCACAGTGTTTTAGCACATAATAAGGGAAAATGTAACAAATATTTCTATCTATGTTGCACGGAATCTTCAAATTTTGGGTTATGCAGTATCGAATACGCGGGATACATGTGTGGGTGCGATTCGCGTCGGATTCGCACCCAAATTTTTTTTTAAGTTGGATACGCGTATCCCCCTCCAAGAATACGCGGGGGATACGTGAATCGGATAAAATATTGTAAAATTTATTAATTTTTGTAATTTTTTTGTAATATTTTTTAAATTTAATATTAAAATGTAAATAATTAAATATATTAGTCAACAAAAAAATCAAATAATACATCATCCAACCAAGTATTTCAATTTCTTAATTCTTATATAATTAAATAATTTGGAGAAATTTCTAAAACATATATGTTTTCTAATTTTCTAGTAATTATTCAATTTTCTATAGATAATGGTTATGACAAGTAATAATGATAATAATGTTAATGTGAGTTGGCCATTGTATAAATATATAGAATGAAATTTTTATTATGACTTGTGTAAGTAAATGATATTTAATATTTAATTGTTGCGTATTTAGATAAAATATATATATATATATATATATATTTAATTTATTACATGTATTATATATAATAAAAATAAATTTAAATAGACGTATCCTTGCCGAATCGTATCATAATTTTTTTGAAAAACTCTGTATCCCCGCACCCGTGTCGTATCGCTCCCGCACCCACACCCACACCCGTGCAACATAGAGTTCTATACTTTTGTTGGAGTTCAGGTTTGGACATTGAATTATAAAAAATGTCATTTTTCACAAAAATTTTAAAAAATCACCCAAAATGTATACATGTTTTAATAATAGTGCCCCGCACTTCTATTGGATTAAAAAAATTCACATCAATGGGAGAAATTTCCTTTAACAATCTATTTATTCTCACTGGCGTGTAGTATGAATTTTACTTATTGATTTGGAGCACCACGCAACACTATCTCTGGGGCACGTGTAAATTTCATGAATTTTTTTAAAAAAATTCTGTCGGAAGGACCATTCTAATAATAAAATGATTATAATTGAGAAATTAAAAAGATAAATGGTCAAACTTTAATTCGACCAAAATTACAGGACCATTTGTGATATTTATACTAACTTATATCCTAGCAAATACGTCTATAATTAAATGCCAAGGATCACATCCGACATATAAAAAAATGAAGAAGTCATTATTCTCATGACTATAAATACCCCACTCTTAACAGTTCCACTCCCTTCCCACAAAAAATATACCACAAGAGATCCATTTCTTGAAGATGGATCAAGAACCATGGCACTTCTCAAGCCATGGCAACCCGGAGTGCTGGCCCACGAGCTACTCGTTTCGTAAATATGATCGTTTCGTAACGAGATCATCGAAATCCCCCATTTGGAGACAAATTTGGAGGAAATATTTCAAGATTAATAAAGAGAAGAAAAGGGTGTTCCATTGTTCGAATTCAATGAGGTTTACTTATGATCCCTACTCTTATTCACAAAACTTTGATCAGGGCCCGTTATGGGCCGATCAAGATGATCTATCTCGGTCCTTTTCGGCCCGGTTTGCTGTTCCTTCTAGAATCTTCGAAAAGCCCGGATTAATGGCCTGATTGCAAAGCCTGTTTAACCAAGATAGAATGAGCTGATGCAATGATTTTCTTGTAATTATATGGTATTTTAATTAGCTTGGTTTAATACTTTTGTAGTAATTAGAGATCTTTAGTAATTAATGGTTTTTCTTTTTTCAACCGAAATAGTTATTACTTATTTCTGTCTCTGCTGTTTATCTTTCTGTCTTGATTTACAAGTAAAGGTGGAGATTCTTAGTATTTTTATTGGCGATATTCATTCTATGTTGACTTTTTTTTTTTACTTTTTTAATGTTGAAGCATGTTCTGAGCAGGCAAATGGAATCCTATGTCTTTTTCACTTTTTTTTTTTCAATTATTTGAAAATTTTGACTGCATTTGCTTAAAATTCTGAAATTTGGGAGTCGATAAGTGTAACTTCAAATTGGGTTTTTTTCCCCCTAATAAATCGAAAATTTGATGTTTTTATGCATGTGAACGTGATAGTATTTCTGGGGCAAGATTTTAGAGTTGGTAATTTTTTCCTTAGGAATTTAGAACTAATAAATTGGAAGAGGTGGGGGTTTTTCTGAAATTGGATAATTCGTTTCTTAAACCAAGTATACACGTATATACATTAAATTAATTTATAATTTTTATAAATTAATTTAATGTATATACGTGTATACTTGGTTTAAGAAACGAATTACTAGTCTGTTACTGCTAACTATAATATTTACTAGTCAAAATATTTGAGTTAATTAAAGTGCGAAAGAAATTTGTAGAAAAATATATAGAAGTCTATAAGGTAATATAGTTTTGCAATTTTTCAAAAAACAACTGAAATATATTTGTAGAATTCTATGGAATAATTTCAACTGAATTAGGTAAGGGGAATCAAATTCTTAAATTGCTTTTAATATTTTATAAAGAATTGGTGGTACTAGAGCTGTTCAAGGTACGGACCAAAACGGATATTTGAAAATATCCGTGTCCGTACCAAAGTTCGATTATTTTAAAATTCTGTACTGAAATTTTGATACGGTACGGTACTGTTACTTTATTTTTTAGTACGGATCGAAGCGAATTTTCGGTTATAAACGGACCAGATCGGATGATACAAAAAGGAGCGGAGAAACGGATTTTATATCCATTTTTTAACCATTCTCTCACTACAAAAAAGATGGAGATTAGCGACGGGAATTTTGCGACGGCAAGAATATCCGTCGCAAATTCCTGAATTTGCGATGGATTTTTGTAAGCCGTCGCAAAAAATGACAATTTGCGACGGCTTAGGAAGTCCGTCGCAAAAGATAGTAATTTGCGACGGATAAGCCGTCGCAAAATCTAGGGCCCACCAACTTCGTCTTGAACCGGCTACATTTGCGACGGAAAGGTCGTCGCAAATTTCAATCTTGAGTTTGCGACGGTCAATTCCGTCGCAAAACATACCCGTTTAAAGGTGACCGTTCGGGAAGCGACCCGTTTGACTGATTTGCGACGGAAGAGGCCGTCGCAATTTTAAACTTTGTAATTGCGACGGACTAAAGCCGTCGCAAATGTGAGCTGTTGAAATTTGTCAGGCGGGTTGGTGGCCAATAATTGACCCGTGTCGTCGCAAAAGAGCTCTGCGACGGAATAGCCGTCGCAAATTATGCAATTTGCGACGGAAATTTAGGCCGTCGCAAATTTACGCAGTTTTATACCAGTCTCCTTCCTTTTCCTTCCCTTTCACTTTCACTCACGAAAAAAAAAAAAAATGATACGGTTTTAATATGTTCTTCACGTATAATTGGTGTATTTGTCATTGCCTTCAACCTCAGCGTACGTATTTGTCATTGTCTTCAACTTCACCGTACGTTTTCACATTTTTAACCGTTTAATTGTCATATTTTTATTATTTCAATTTTTTAGTACACTATTAGGTAATGAGCATGATATATGTTTATTTGATGGGTTTTAGTATGATTGATGATATATGTTTATTTGATGAGTTTAGGTTAATTTTAGTTTGTGTGATATTTTATACCTATTTTTAGTCGGAACTCTGCTCAATTTTTCTGTACACTATTAGATAAATTGTGTGATGTTTGTTTATTTGATTGGTTTACTATGATTGATATATATGGTTGCGTTGGATTGATTTTTGTGAAGAAAAATTGTGTATATCCTTATTTTTAGGCAAACTCTGCCCAATTTTTTACAACTCATGTGATATTTACTTTTAATTTGTAACAGATGCAATTTCCAGATCGTGTTTGGATGTACTCAATACCTAGAATGATAGGAGGAGGCATTAACTCTGTCTTTTGCAATAAAATTGATGAGTTTATTGAGTTTGCACTACAACATCTATGCAATATGGATTGTATGGGTAATATTAGGTGTCCGTGTAAAGACAGAAGATGCAGAAATATGAGATTCTTGAGTGTTGATGAGGTTAGAACTCATCTTGTGATTTCCGGTTTTGTTCCCCGTTATTACAACTGGACCAGTCACGGTGAACAACGGTGGAATGTTGACATCAAAACCGTAGAATACTGGTATACTGGGTGGAGCGGTGGTGGAAGTTCTGATGTTGGTGGTTCAAGTTATGTTCCTTATACTCAATTTGAACCACAAATAGAGGATGAACCTGATAGATATCGGATGATGATTGCAGAATCTGTTTTGGGTGGTCAACCACAATTCAATGAAACACCTATGGAGGAGGAACCAAATCATCGGTCAAAGAAGTTTTTTGATATGCTTAAAACCGTTGATCAAAAGTTGTTTCCTGGTTGTGAGACTGAGACGCAATTGTCATTCAATGCTCAAATGTTGAACATCAAAACTGAAGGCAAGGTCAGTCAAAAAGTGTTCAATCAATTTGCTAAATTGTTCAAACGAGCTCTACCTGAAGACAACACGGCGCCTGATAATTTCTATCAGAGCAAGAGGTTCTTGAAACATATGGGTCTACCCTTTGAGAAGATTGATTGTTGTACAAACGGTTGCATGTTGTTTTGGGATGAGGATGAGGATCAGGATCATTGCAAGATGTGTGGTCACCCACGGTACAAACCATCTGGTCGTACAAAAAGTAAGAAGAAAGTGCAGTTGAAGGCTTATAAGGCAATGTATTACCTTCCCATCACTCCTCGTCTAGAGAGGTTGTATCAGTCCAGTGCCACGGCTAAAGACATGACATGGCATGCTGAGGAGTGTTCTGGTGAGAATTCTGGAGAGATGCGGCATCCTGCAGACTCGGAGGCATGGAAACATCTTGATAGGGAGTTCCCAGATTTTGCAAGGGAGACGAGAAATGTGAGGTTAGGCTTGTGCACGGATGGTTTTGCCCCATTTGGAATGCACGGAAAAAAGTATTCATTATGGCCTGTGTTGTTGACCCCGTACAATCTACCTCCTTGGTTGTGCATGAAGCCTCAACATATATTTCTTAGTATCTTGGTGCCTGGACCACACAACCCCAAGCATAAATTGGATGTATATCTCCAGCCATTGATTAAAGAGTTGAAATCTTTGTGGTCTACGGGGGTGGAGGCCTACGACGTTCATAGGAAGCAGAACTTCACGATGCGAGCTGCACTTTTGTGGACCATTAGTGACTTTCCAGCATTTTCTATGTTGTCTGGGTGGTCAACAGCAGGAAAACTAGCATGCCCGTATTGCATGGACGGTTCTGATGCATTCTATCTTCCGTTGAGTAGAAAAGTGTCATGGTTCGACAACCATCGCAAGTTTCTTCCTCCTGATCATCCCTTTCGGAGGAACAAAACATACTTTCTAAAGGGTAAAAATGCAGTAGGCCGCCCAAGACCACGGATTCGATCAGGTATGTGTCTGGGTACTGAATCACTACTGATGTCTATGTGTCTCATATATATAAGTTAACCATATATAAATTAATTATTTCAGGTGATTCGTTGTTGTATGAGGTTACAGTCACTGATTTGATGAAGACAACTGAGGCGGGTGCAATGGAGCACAATAAACGTATCCAGGGTGGTTGGAAGAAGAGAAGTATCCTTTGGGACTTACCTTATTGGAGCAAGTTGTTGATTCGACACAATTTGGATGTGATGCATATAGAGAAGAATGTTTTCGACAACTTGTTTCATATGGTCGTGGGTACTGAAGGGAAGACCAAAGACACTTCAAAATCCAGAGATGAGTTGAGGCTCTTCTGTTCTCGTGCTTCCCTACACAAGGATGAGCAGACAAGAACATATCCCCAGGCCTCTTACACAATTAGTAAAGCAGAAAGGAAGAATTTGTGTAAGTGGGTGAAAGAGTTGAGCTTCCCTGACAATTATGTGTCGAATTTGGGAGACAGAGTTGACACGGAAACCGGAAAGGTGTCTGGAATGAAGAGTCATGATTGTCACGTGTGCATGCAACGACTCTTACCTATTGCATTTCGGTACTCACTTTCCAAGAATGTATGGAGTGTCATCACGGAATTAAGTCTCTTTTTCAGACACTTAACGGCATCAACGATTACAGTTGAGGACATGAGGCATTTGGATGAGGAGATCCCTGTTATTCTATGCAAACTTGAGCGGATTTTTCCACCCAGCTTCTTCGACTCGATGGAGCACTTACCCGTACACTTAGCGTATGAAGCCTCAATTGCTGGTCCCGTACAGTATCGATGGATGTACCCTTTTGAGAGGTAATTCTATACCATTTTTTAAATCGACTTTTAAGATCAATACTAAATAAATTTTCTAACACAAGAATGTTTTAGGTATTTGCACAATTTAAAGCTCAATATTGGAAATGCGGCCCACATCGAAGCATCAATTGTTAATGCATACCTTACTGAAGAGGTTGGAGCATTTTGTTCTTACTACTTCGGCGATCAAGTTCAAACCAGAATCAGAAATGTGCCTCGCAACTACGATGGTCGTGGAGTAGACCATCCCCTTCGTGATGTTGAAGGTATGTTATCTGTATTTTTGCATCCGGGTCGACCAATGGGTAAGGGCACCAAACGACCGTTCAGGGGCAGTATTGAAGAGGAAACAATACATTCATATGTTTTGATGAATTGTCCTGAAGTCCAACCGTATATAGAGTAAGTAATTTAATTTTATAGTTGAGTTTTTACAATATGTATACTGTTGATATCTGAAAAGTAATTAATTTCTTTTTTCTGATATATAAGCATGTTCTGTGAGTATAAGCGTCAAGTAGAACCAGACATCACAGATGCAACAGTTTTTCAATCCATCCGCAATGATTTTATGTTTTGGTTCCAACGTTACGTGAGTACCACATAATTATATGATTTTTACCTTATAACAAATATGTTATTATTTTTATACATGATAATTTAATATTTACAGGGACAAAATGGCCTACTTAATAACAACCCACATCTTGAAGCTCTGAGCAAAAGACCACTACGTAGTGTGGTATCATACCACGAATATTACGCAAATGGATACAAATTTCATACTGAAGCGTATGCTTCAACGAAATCGACTACAAACAGTGGTGTTTGCGTTATCGGTGCAAACTACAACAAAGAACCCATCGATTATTATGGAGTGCTGCAAGAAGTAGTTGAAATAGAATATCCGGGTTGGCCGAGCAGGACGATAGTGTTGTTCTTGTGTGAATGGTATGATCCAGGGAACCAAGGAACAAGAGTCGACAAAAACTACAAGATTGTTGATATCAACACCGGAAAGAAGTTTCCGGCGGCATACAATCCTTATATTTTTGCAACGCAAGCATCTCAGGTATATTATTGCAAATACCCCGGATCAAGTAGGCCCAACTTGAAGACAGTTTGCAAAGTAAAGGCAAGATCATTGGTTGAAGTTTCTAATCCCTCAAACAAAGACGGTGTAGAACCAACAGATCCATTTCAAACAGAGATACAAGAGGCTCAAACAGAGGTTGATCAAGCAGGTGTGAATATTTTTGTCGACTTACTTGCTGCAAATCCAGAAATGATAATGATTAAAAGTGATCATGAGGGTGATGGACAAGAGCGCGGTGGGGAGGAAGAAGAAGAGGAAGAGGAAGAGGATGAGGAAGAGAAAGAGGATGAAGATGATGATGAGGATGACGAGGAAGAAGACGATGATTAGAATTACTAAATTATTGTATATATAACAAGTGAAAAACGAAAATGAATTAATTTGGTAAATTATGAAAAAAAAAACGAGTCAATTTGGATACATACACAATTAATTGCGTACAAATGAACGAATTATAAATTTAAGCGGGAGTCGAAATAAATAAATTTACAGAAATAATAAAAATTAAATGGCCCCAATATTTATAAAAACAAGTTAGAAACGAAAATGAATTAATTTGGTGAATTGTAGAAAAAAAAAGAGTCAATTTAGATACATACACAATTAATTGCGTACAAATGAACGAATTATAAATTTAAGCGGGAGTCGAAATAAATAAATTTACAGAAATAATAAAAATTAAATGGCCCCAATATTTATAAAAACAAGTTAGAAACGAAAATGAATTAATTTGGTGAATTGTAGAAAAAAAAATGAGTCAATTTGGATACATATACAATTAATTGCGTACAAATGAACGAATTATAAATTTAAGCAGGAGTCGAAATAAATAGTTTTACAGAAATAATAAAAATTAAATGGCCCCAATATTTATAAAAACAAGTTAGAAACGAAAATGAATTAATTTGGTGAATTGTAGAAAGAAAAATGAGTCAATTTGGATACATATACAATTAATTGCGTACAAATGAACGAATTATAAATTTAAGCGGGAGTCGAAATAAATAGTTTTACAAAAATAATAAAAATTAAATGGCCCCAATATTTATAAAAACAAGTTAGAAACGAAAATGAATTAATTTGGTGAATTGTAGAAAAAAAATGAGTCAATTTGGATACATATACAATTAATTGCGTACAAATGAACGAATTATAAATTTAAGCGGGAGTCGAAATAAATAATTTTACAAAATAAAAAAAAATAGTTGGGCAAAATATTTTAATAAACAACTTAGATACGAAAAGAAATTAATTTGGTGAATTATAAAAAAAATGACTTAATTTGAATACATATACAATTAATTGCAAAAAAATAAACGAAAGTAGCTTGTGCCCTAGTGGCGCGCGCCCTCTCCTCTTGCACAAAAGGTCCCGTATTCGATTCCCCTTGGACGCAAAAAATGGATTAATTGTTCCAGGCCTAATAAGACTAATATAGAAGGTGGACTGCATATAATAAGGAATGGGCCGGTTGGCCCAGTGGTCCGCGCCCGCCCCGGCCGCCTCGGGTGCCCGGGCTCGAACCACGCGAGCCACTTTTTTTTTTGTATAGGCTCGGTAATTTGCGACGGCCATATTCCGTCGCAAATATTGAATTTTGCGACGGAAAACAGCCCGTCGCAAATTATAATACAAAAAAGTATAAAAAATATATAAAAACATTTGCGACGTAATTTAGTCGTCGCAAATGTTGTTGACCCGATCGGGTCTGACCCGAAAAGTTTGCGACGGACTACTGTCCGTCGCAAATTCTGTGTGACCCGGCCGGATCTGACCCGCCGATTTTGCGACGGATTTTTCCGTCGTTAATTTGCGACGGATGGCCGAATCCGTCGCAAAAATTTGCTACGGCTGTTTTAGGTACGGATACGTGTCCGTCGCAGATCCCGTCGCAAAACACTGTTTGCGACGGATTTTCCGTCGCTAATTCCGTCGTAAAATAGTGTTTTTTTTGTAGTGTCTCTTTTTTTTATTTAACTTTTTAAAGAATAACATATTGATGCATGCACACTCAAACGAGGGGATTTAAACCAAATTCGTCCTCTATCTTTTCACCTTTATCTAAATGGTTCTCTATTTATTTGTTTTATCAATCTAGTCCTGTATTTTTTCAAGTTTTGCTAAAATGGTCCTAATTGATTTTTTATATTTTATTTCAAGTTTTTCTTTTATTTGGCAAATATGGAAACCTAGCGTGCCACATTGAAAAAAAAAACCACACCACAGGGTTCCCCCTAAAAAAACTAGTGCGCATGACCAAAAAGGTGGCATTTTATGCTTTATGCATTTAATTAGGACCTAATTGGAGAAATGTTAATTGATACGGGACTAAACTGGTAAGGAAAATAAATATAGGACCAAAATGGTGAGGTTTTGTACATTTTTAGGCCAATTAGGATCATTTTGGCGAAACTTGAATAGATATGGGACTAAATTGATAAAACAAATAAATAGAGGACAATTTTGATAAAGGTGAAAAGATAGAGGACAGATTTGGCTTAAATCCCCTCACACGAGTACTACACAACTTCAACCAAATCAAACATATATCATTACAAGCTCAAATATAACACATTATATGATAATGAATGATTAAAAAAATTAACTCAAATCACCACTAATAGAGTATCAATATATAAAATATATATTTAAAAAGATTCTTTTGAAATGTGTTGTGAATGAATAGTGCATTAATAAAATCACGTTGATCGTAATTTCTGCACATGGTACACCATATATAAGTTTTTGTAAGAAATGAGTGTACATGAACAATAAGATTAAAAGAAAAAAAATTAATTTTAAATCGTTTTGGTATACACCTAAACGTAACTTAACGTTTTAAAAACTTAATAAGATAAATAGTACTCCCTTCGTCCCCTCTTAAACTTGACATTTTTCTATTTGGGACGTCCCACAATAAATTTCACACCCCAAATATGGAAATAAAACACACTCACAATACTTACTTTAATTCAAAATACTCTTCATTCATTGGTTGAAAAAGTCAATAAAGCAGTTTTTTTTTAAATCTGTGCCACCCAACCTATGAAGTTTAAGAGGGGACGGGGGGAGTATAGTGTTTGTATTCTGAAAAGGATGAGAAATTATGTTACTCCCTCCGATTCAAAATGTTTGATGTTCTAGAGTGTTTTTTTTGTTTCAAAATATTTGATGTTTTAGGGTATTTTGCACCTTATTTTCCTATTATGCCCCTATTTAAATCCCCCTAAAATATCACTCATATTTTTTCCTTACCTTTTAATAATTTTACACCATAAATAAACTAATTGACCTTCCATCAATCTCTATTCAATCAATATATCATAAGGGTATAATAGTCATTATACACCACTTCTTAATTCTCACAACAAATCCTAAAACATCAAACATTTTGAATCGGAGGGAGTATTATATAGTTGTACTTGAATTCAATAACATTATAATAATATTTGATAAATAATAAATAAATAATTATCTAATTTAATACATATTTAATTCGATTATTCGGTTCAATACGGTACGGTTCGATAAGGTCACATTCGGTTTTTCGGTACGGTTAATTTAGTACTCCCTCCGTCCATGAGTAAACTTCCCACTTTCCTTTTCGGGCCGTCCACGAGTAAGTTTCTCATTCCATAAATGGAAATAACAACACTCTATTATATATAAACTTTAACCTTCTAACTCACACAATATTACTAAAAATGCCACTCATTCACTTTACTTTTCAACACTATTCATTACTTTATCCCAAAAGTCAACATGTGGCCCACCATATATTAATAAACAAATACACTTTCTTAAATCATTCAACAAAAAGAAGTGGGAAACTTACTCGTAGACGGAGGGAGTAATATTCAGATCCATACTAAATAAAAAATATTCGATTCAATTAAAGTAAAGTAAAAAAATCCACAACTTTTTAGATTCAATTTTTTTCTATGCGAATTTCGAGACGAATTCCGTAATCTCCGAACTCCACGAATAGAATTAGGTGGTACAAAGCTTACATTAAGGTTAAGGGGTCCGTTTGCAGTTATGTATATGGGTGGACTGGGGGCTTGTTTGTAAACTAGTAGACAGGAGAGTCAGTTCAGTTCTGATGCAATGTTTGACTTTAACTGCTGACACTATAATAATCAATTAATTAATCAGACGGCAAGTGGTTACTATTTTTCTCTAGTTGGGATCGATACCATTTTCGGCGAATAAATTGTATTTATATACCTCGTTCTTTTTCAGGTATATAAATAAAGGGATGGAAAAAGTAGTACTTGTTTATTTTACTTGATTAGGGTAAAATATACTTTAAACAAGTTTCACCATAAAATTTTATACCATATATTTTTTAATAATATTAATTATTTTATTAAAATATATATTAATATAATAATAATATTGTATATTAAAAATCATTAATACTGTTTTGAATTGTACTTTTAAAATATTTTATAAGAAAATAACGTTTTATTAGTTAGTATTAGTTGGTTTTAAAATTCAAGTGCATGCTAGAATTTGTAATTATAAGACATCAAATATGGTCTTAAAATGTATGAAACCTAAATACACCGTTTTTATCTTTCAGATCTTAAATTAATAGTTTTCTATCTTTCATGTCTTTAATTGATAGGAAAATTTTTTTAAAATCCTAAATTGATAGTTTATCATTTTTCAGACTTTGAATTGATAAACTCAAAAAAAAAAAAAAAAATAATACCATGTCGGATAATATTGAATAAATAAAGGGATAGAAAAAGTAGTACTTAGTTGTTTATTTTACTTGATTCGGTAAAATATGTATAAACTAATTTCACCATAAAATTTTATACCATGTATTTTTTAACAGTATTAGTTATTTTATTAAAATATATATTAATATGATAATAATATTGTATATTAAAAAAAACTAATATTAATTTGAATTGTATTGTTAAATTAATTTACAAGAAAGTAACCGTTTTAGTAGCTGGTTTTATTTTCATTCTATTAAACATTTACTATAGTTAGCTAGCCTGGGTGATTGAGAATAGATACTATATTCTCGCTGAACTAACCATTTAATTAATGTTTTTCATTTTCTGGAAGTTGATGATGGAATCTGTACAATTCTTTGAAGCCACTAATATAATTATTAGTATTATTAAACTTTTGAGTCGTTGTTAGTCTCTTCGTCTTAGATGCAATCATGTTATGTCCGACTGTTTTGTAAAATAAAAGTGGATACTTATACCATGGGGGACGAATATAATTGCTGGTTGTATTTTATAATTAAATTTCTTTAAATTTTAGGCATTATTATGATAAATATAAATCGAAATTTTATTGTTAGAAGCATAATATATTGAAAGCAGAGTCAGTCCAATAACTTTAGGGGTCTTGTTCAAAAAAAAATTTAAACACTTCATCTTGATACAATAAATAAAAAATAAGAAAATTATTAATATAAAGACAATTTCATTAGTTATTAATCAAATAAATGAGATGTATAAAAATAAAATATGGTATACTATCGTATATCTCAAACAATAAAAAAAAAAAAAAATTCTTTTTTGACAGGGAATAAAAAATATATTTCTATATTTAGAGAAAATTAAGTAAACTTCCTATTAAAATTTTATTTTTTTAAAACACATATTTATATATTAAAATTGTACAAATAATTAAGAAAAAGAAAAGAAAAAATAATTATGAAAAGAGATTAATTTACCAAAAAGAAAAAAAAGATGTATAGTAACAAAATATGTCATGTTATAATAGAATTATATATTTTCAAACTTAAGCAATAAAAAAATGGTTTAACATATAAAAAAATTAAATAAATTACTTATACACTTTTATTTTTTAAAAAATTAATCACTAACATAGTAAAATAAAATTAAAAAGAAGACAGAAAGGTTTAATAGGAGCAGGTGAAATTTGTAAAATATTGATCATAAAATAATAAAAATAATTTAGTAGACTATTAGAGATTCGAACTCAAAACTCTAAGAAAAATAAAAGAAATGCGCATACTTAAAATAACCAACTCTATGAAACTAACAAAATGTAATACAATGTATATTATATCGCGATCATATATATATATATATATATATATATATATAAAATATCAGGGGCCCTCGTCGGGATGTGATCCTGTGCAACGGCACCGAGTGCGCTACCCTAGGGCCGTTTCTGATCGAGAGCTCAGCTTATTCTCCGACAGCTCCGGTAGCTGGGAATGTCTCTTTCACTGTATCTGCCGCATCTGCCGCTTCTGGACTTTCCCTTATTGATAGATCAGAGGGTGTTGGCTATGCCTCTTTGGTTAATGCCAAAGATGGGTCTTTAGAAGAGGAATTGGAGGGGCGGTAAAGGAGGTGGTAATCAACAAGTCAAGTCACACTGCTGAAGCCTCCGTGGAAGCCGCCATAATAGGTACGCCTAAAGGCTACGTGTATCCTCCCCTGTTCCGGTCATGGAATAGATGAAATAAATCAAAAAATGGATTTTTGTTCAAGAATGAAATCTTATTGGAACTGTCCATATCCGGTTCATCCTTCAGAACCCTATCACACCCCGGATCTGATGAAATAGGATGAATTGAGACAGTATTTTGTAAATACGTAATTATCTTGAATATATTAACCAGTTCTTTATTTTCCGATCGTCTGGGAGGGACAAAAGAAAGATCTTGTTGTTTCTTCAACAATTTCAGATCTCTAGTGGACCTCTCAGTAGGATTCGAACCCAGATGAAGTTCTGACCATCTATCAGAGAAAAAAGAACGAACCGATCTTGTAGGATTCCCAAGAAATTCTTGGATTTCTTCCGGAAGCAGATGATTTCATCTGCTTCTCACGTTCCGTATATATATATTCTTGTATATTTATATGTATAAATTAATGTATGTGTGTGGAATACAAATTTCACATTATTAATCGTTTGAGTTGGATACTAACTTGAAAAAACGCTAAATTTATTAAAAAAAAGAACTCAACATTTAATTAAAATAGGTGAAATAAGACTTATTAGCAAAGTAAGGGCGTTTGTTTCGAATTCTTCAATGAAAATGACTTTTTTTTATCTCTGCCTTCTGTGTATTAGATGAATTATTGTCTCTATGGTGATTATGTTTTAATTTAGGAGAAAATGAACGAACAAAAAGTTGTTACACTTGTACGTAGCATGGGAAAAACGATGAAATGTGATAATAATTACATATTTAGGAGGAATAGTATTGTTGATCATTTTTTATTCTTATTTAATACTATAATTACATATATATATATATATATATATATATATATATATATATATATATAATCGAATTAGTAAAGAATAAAAATATATACCATCAAAATGTGCATGAAAGTAAACGATGCAATTCAATGAATGGAGCATCATGTGAAAATAAATTTTAGTATGTACGTATATATACTTATGGCTTTAATTTCAGAATCTAATTACCTTGTAGAGTTCATTATAAAATTTGGTTTTCTATCAAATGAAGCAATTTTGACACACATAATCTTCTTTTCTATATAATACTTTTCATAAAATAACAAGAAACATCTTCCACCGACCGCCATTGCTAAGTCAGGATCACATAATATGAAAATTAATTCTTTTACGTCAATATGATACAAATCGGTACCCAGCCATTTTTTTAAAAGAGGACTATTTTCATGTATCACAAATACAAACGAAATTATTAATTGAGTGTAATATTGACATTAATTTAAAAGTATATATAATTATTTCAGTGACTTATTCTATGGGGACAAGACATTACTCACTTAGAGTCAACCTACTGGAATGACATCAAAGTGAACGGAGTAAAATTTATCATATTATTCGTGGTGTTAAAAGATTTATAAAATCATCTACTTATATTCCAATTTTGTAGGCTAATTGAATTTTTTTACAAAGATTAAAAAAATTTAAAGAGAAAATTAAACAAATAAATGTTGTATCTCTATTTAATAAATGTTATGGTTTCAAGTTTAACGAGAGTAAAATGATTATAATAAAGTATACTAAAGGGGTGTATTAGTAAATTAATTTAAAAAATATTACTTTATATGAGAATTAGCATGTATAACTGGGACATTCATAAATGAAAAAATAATAATTAGGACTGAAAGAGTATTATTTTTCTTGTATTAGGCTGATTTACTAAAATACCCTCACCAAAACGGCACGCACATCAAGTACTACTATTTTTATATTCTATTTGGAATAAAGTTTGTAGGCTAGTGTTAAAATTTGTAATATGGATGGACCACATTGAGTGGGCCCATAAAGTTAAGATTATGCTGGGCCAACATTCTTGTTGGGCCCTCTATTTTTTACCACAGCACTATTTCATTCCCTAAGCCTAACAATATCTAGCTAGGATTTTGTTGCCCACTCTCTAATTATTCAAGTGTCATTTGTATCTATATATGTTAAATTGTAGATGTAGACACTAGCAAAGGAATAAAATGTGTCGACCATCCAATAGTTCTCGAGTTATTTGATGAATATGGGGACAAATATGTGCAAAAGCTATATTGAGTGGAGTAGTCCAATAATATTATCGACCATTCAATACAAACTAGTCTCATCCTCCGTGCTTCGCACGGGAGTCATTTAACAAATTTTTAATATAATATATATATTATATATGTTTTATGTTTTTAAATGTTACAATTCCTTTCTGCAATGATTTATCAAAAATAATTTAGTACTCTGTCTCCATTTCAATTGTCTACTTGCCTTAAAAATCCATCCTAATCTCAATTGCTTTTTTATAAATAGACAATTTATATTACCAAAATGTCACCAAAAGCAATTTTACTAAAAAATAATTTTATCACTATAAGTACTAATGAACAACTACCATATTAAACTCCATGACAAAAGTAAAGCGGCAATCTAAATGGGAACGGAGAGAGTATAACTTTTTCTAATTAGACTATGCATAGAGTGAAATTGGTTCATACACGAATCATTGAAGAGTGTCAATTGCTTTCACTAAATAGTATTAGTTGTGTCCACTGTAGAGTATTAGTTGTTTTCACTTAAGAGTCTTAGTTTATTTTCACTTAACAACTAAGACTCTTCAGTAATAAAAACTAATACTCTTTAGTGGAAACAACTAATACTCTTTAGTAAAAATAACTAATACTTTTCATTGGTTTATGTATAAATCATTTTCACTCTATATTTTGTCCTCTAATTATTTAATTGTTGACATGAAAAAGATATTTGCTTTATGATAAAATAGATATTTATATAGAATAACGAATTATTATAATTTTTACCATCAACTCATCTTAATCAAATGATTTGTTTGATAAAATCTTAAATATAATATGGACCTGTAGAATTTAAAATTATTTATATAATAGTCAATAACCATTGATAGTATTTCAACATGTATTTTCAATAATAAATAATTATAATATCAATAAAATAAATCAGAAGATTATTACTAATAAAGTAGGTCTGTTTGTGATTGTATTGAAACTGAAAGAGTTGAAGTGCAAAAATATTTTTAGGAATATGGATATAGGTATTATATATTGGATATAAATATAATTTTATAATAAGTACTTTTTTTTAATTAAACGATTTTGATTAAATATAAAAACTTTTTGATATCAAGAGGTATAATTTTATTATTGATTGAAATTGTATTGGTGCATGTCGATTTTGATTGAATATTGAGACTTCCTTTATATCAAGATGAGAGAATTAATTGAAATCCAATTTATTTAAAATATTTCTAGACGTTTATTTAATCAAATATTGCCTTAGACACATAATATAACAATTTATTTGCTTAAATATTTCTATAAATTTATTCAATAAAAAATGTAGTTTTAGGGTGAACCAGATTTCACGAACTCTTTTTTATTTTTTAAATATCACAGTTATGCAAATTAATTATCACTATTTAAATAATACTTATTTTTTAAACCGTAATAGTACATATGCATAACATTGATGATAAATATACATAACGGTGATAATGAATATATATAACAATGATATTTAAAAAGACAAAGCATAGAGTGAAAACGGTGTTTATACACAAACCATCAAAGGGTATGAGTTGTTTTCACTAAAGAGTATTACTTGTTTTAACTGAAGTATATTAGTTGTTTTCACTGAAGAGTATAAGTTATTTACTGAAAACAGACTAAGACTCTTCAGTGAAAATAATTTATACTTTTCAGTGAAAATAACTAATACCCTTTAGTGAAAACAGCTAATACCCTTCTGTGATTTATGTATGAACCAATTTCACTCTATACATACTCATTTGAAAAAAATAAATTAGCGTGAACTCGGGTTCACACAAGTTTTAATCAATAAAAAATTATTTTACTTTTTTAAGTAGGCAAAGTTTTTTGGTTATGAACAACTTTAATGAAAATTGGAGAATCGAAGATTAATGAAGTTAAATCAACAAAAATTATTTCATAAAAATTAAAGAATTTCTTTTTACCAATGAAACATTCACAACAATTTTTTTTTGCATGACATTGTTAATTAATATATATATATATATATATATATATATATATATATATATATATATATATATTACTTTACATTAGATTAGAACGTGATAATATATATTCCTATTTTTTCGAAGGAGCATAAATCGTTAAAAAAAATTAAATTTGAGATTACAATTTGCAAATTAAACTAAAAATATAGGAATAAGATAAAAATAGTTTTGTATGCACCAAGTGTACCGTGTAATTCAAATGTATTTTTAAAAAGTTACATCTATTGTTACTAAAAAGTTACACGTACTATTATCGAAAAATACATTTAATAAGGAATATATTTTTCAGTAATAATAGGAGTAATTTTTCAATAATAGTAGAGATAACTTTTTAAATATATATTTAAACATACAGAAAATTCAAAGATGATGGTGCTGGTGAGATGAGAAAGAACCGAGTGAGGTTCCTAAATTATTCCAATTAGTCTAATGGTCAATAATTAATAAAACCAAATAAATAGACATCATAACTCATAAGTTGCAATTAGTCAATTAACTAATGAACAACTGCAATAATAATTGATGGTTTCTATATAAACAAAATTTCCATAATTAATTGATGACATAATCAACGGCCATGATCAATAATAGAAAAATAGATCAACGGATGAAATTTAATCCCCTCAAAACTATTAATTAATGCAGAGGAGGAGCTATTTTATATATATACACACATATACATATATACATATATATATATATATATATATATATATATATATATATATATATATATATATATATATATATATATATATATATATAAAGTACAGGAATAATTTTTTAAAAACAATATCTTGAGGGTGACAAAATGAGAATTGTAAAAATTTGAGGTTGTAAAATTAAGACCGTAACTCTTCTACCTGGCAATTTAAAGACAATAGTTTTAAAAAATAGCGAACTTAAGCCATATCAGCCCAAATCAATCCAAAATCGAGTTCAAATTCAATCCAAATTCAGGCTATATCACGCCAACAATGAAAATATTCTTGCTCCGACATCAATACCATTATACTTTTTAAAAAATTATAATCATTTTCATGTAATAACATTTATAACAAATTTAAATCAAGCTTCAATTGAATGAGACAAAGCATGTGACTATCTTTGTCACAAATAAAATTGTATTCATAATAAACCGGAAAAAATTCTTCAATTTTGATCTTAATAAAATATGGTTCTTCACCAAAAAAAATTAACACTCAAAATTGGCATACGCTAAAAAAACATATTAAATTTACAGTTTTAGTAAAGAAACAAAAGTGTATGTATACAAAGAAATATAAAAATCTCAACATACGACATATATTTCAGCATTATTGAATTGCATAACCTATAGCATACTTTAATATAATAAAATATGATTCTTTTCCAAAATAGTTACACCCGACACCAAAAAAAAATATTATAAATTAAGGAATATTATATTTACAATTTCAATAACAATTTTAAAAAATAGATATGTATAAAAAATATATAAATCTCACCACATCACGTTCAAGCTTAATGATTTCACATAACCTTTAAAATGATTAGTTTGAATTTCATCTGATAATTTTGTAGCAAAATTTGAACTGCCTATGCATGATCCAATAGTATTTTTCATAAAAAATAAGACTATTACATTAACATTAAAAAAAGAAAAAACATAATATACACCAACAAACCTTGCTTTGTTATTTATAATATTTTTTTTAATCAACTTTATATGAATGACAGTAACAAACACATAAATAAAATTATCTAACATATGATTTAAAACAAATATAGCAAAAATAAGTGACTCAAATGTTAATAAAAATCACCAAACTTAAATCACAATAACCTCATAATGATTTTTTATAATCCTTATTATCCACATAAACTAATAAATTGTCGACACAATTACAAAATATGATACCGTCGTTGATATTTAGCAGTACAAATAAGAAAATCAACAAATGACTTAATTAAAAAGATTAATATCAAGTCTTCAACCATGGTATACAGTTAATAATAAAAATTATTATTACTCCTACATCAATACCATTATACTTTTAAAGTAATTTTATCATTTTCACGCAATCCAATATTTCTTTCAAATTTATGTCAAACTTTAGTGAGAATAATCATGCAACGGTCCATGTCATAAAAAAAACTTGAATTTATAATAAAGCAGGAATAAACCTTCAATTATGACACTTTAATATAATATTAAAAAAAATTCAATATTGTCTATGTGGAGTATTAAAAAATAATATCCCTCATTTCCCATCTCAATTGTCCCTTTGCTTTTGTCACGGGTTTTAATGTGATAGTTGTATATTAGTATGTATAGGGATAAAAAAATTTAAGTGACATTGTGGTAAATAAAGGAGAATAAAGTTGTTTTTAATGTCATTTTGGTAGATAAAAATTATCTACTTATTAAAAGGGGCAATTGAGACTGTGATGAACCTATTAGGCAAGGGGACAATTGAGGTGGAAACAGAAGAGTATAAATATACATTTATAAAAAGTAATTTTAAGTTATAATTTTCAAAAAAAGTGTCAAAATACTCTTTTTTTAAAATGTCAGAATATCAATCAAAGAATATCCTAAAAAGTGACAAAATACTAAAAATTTAAATAAATAATGAAGAAAATGGTTCTATGGTGTTTTTAAGGTTTTTCTATTGCCATATTAAACCCATCCTTATAAAAATATTAATATCTGTAATTTAGTTTCAATTATAACCATGCATTTGAAAATATTTAATATTTTATATATTTTTCATTTTATTTCTCCATTATACCCTATCTCAATTCCAAAAAATAAATAAAAAATCATTCATATTTCAACATACTTTTAATAAAAAATTATTAGGAACTGTAATTAATGAATGAATATGTATAGTGTGGAATTGGTTCATATATGTACCACTGGAGGGTATTAATACTATCAATAAAAATAAGTAATACCCTTTAGTGAAAACAACAAATACTCTTTAGTGAAAATAACTAATACCCTTCAATAATTTATGTATAAATCATTTTCACTCTATACTTTGTGTTCGAATGTGATAAAACCTCAATAACCCATGAGGATATAATATCATCATACCAGCTAATTATTTAGTATAAACTCAATTGAGGGGATAATTTTCCATATATATCTACTAATTGATGTGATGAATGATTATAATTTGAAAGAGCTTATATTAATTCACTTGAAAATTTTGGTTTATTTTGTTGCACTTGAGGTCACCGTCCACTTCTTCACGATAATTAATCTCTTTTTAGTGTTTAATTAAATCAATAATTTTAATTTATTTTATTTCCAAAAGGAAGAACCTTAGGTTCATTTGAGTTATTATATAAATACACAACTAAATAACAATAAAGTAAAAAGGGAACTTTATTCGGAATGGTTTGCACAATTTTGAACAAATTTTCAGATCTTGATGATCATGTACAAATATAGATTAAAACCAGAGAAAGAATTTATGTAATTATTAAAAAATGAAATATTTATGTACATGAAATTCAAAGAATGGTCATAAAATTATATTCCAAAATCTTGGAATACTTTTCTACAAATGTACCATCTATCTAAATCTGTTTATAATACAAAATAAAAACTAATTTGGAATCCACCGAAGGTGGAGCAGTGAGATGATAAAAATAACAATGAAATCATAAAAAAATTATTCTGAAAGTAGAACCATGTACTTGACTCGCTTGATTTTTTCGGTACAAAAGGAAAAAAAAATCAAGACTTGTTTTCAAATCATTATTGCTTATAAAAATAATTTATTTTTAATCAAGCAAGTTTCCGGTGATCATTATCAACCAATTAGCTTATGTAGCATACATGTTCATCTAATATTCACAAGGGTTCAATGTATTGTTGATACTCAAATAAAGCAAAACAAAAATAATACCAAGAAGATGCAGCCACTCTTCTGCTAATAAATATTGAAAAGAAAAATTACATGTGAGAGCTATCCTGAACTAAGACGTGAAGCAGAAAACATGGAGGACCAAAACGACATCAATCTTTATATGCCAAATTTGAGAGGAAAAACCACAGTCAAGGTTATTAATACCAATTATTTCAATCGCTTCAATCTTGCGGACACGATGCATCTCTCTTTCTCATCATGTACCTAGAAGATATAAGACCAAAAAATTGATTGAGATAATTAAAATATACCATATGACTCTTTTTAAAGACAAAACAAAATTCCACCAAAAGACCATTAATGTTCCGATGTTACATATCAAGACATTAATGTTAAAATGGTAAGCCAAACCTCAACCAGTGTCGTTAAACCAACAGTTCGCCAATTTCCGTTAGGTGCAGATGGAATCACCGCAAAATGAGACAATATTTTAGGGGGTGACGACAGAGGCGATGGATCCAACAACGTGGCAATTGATGACTATGAGATTATTTCGATGATCAGATGGATTGATACACTGAGAGAATAAGGATACTTACACTGAAATAGATGGTGAGAAAACAAATTACCAAAAAACAAAAAACTGCAGAGATGGACTAATTACCAATAAAGAAGTTAATAAGTGATGCAAGAGATCGATTGGCAGCGGCAAGATAAGAATGAGGGTGGAGATGGAATGAATGGAGAAGCGAGAGAATTTAACTTGAATAGAAATGAAACGGTTGCAAGATTTAAGCAAATTGAATGATTAATAATTTCATTAGAAAGAGATTAAATTGGCACAAAATCAGTTATAAATTAATTGTCATAATTAGTACAAAAAACAACGGTTACTATCAAATGGTAAAAAACTGATCAATGGCTCACAAACTTTGCCGCCTAAATTATTTAAGGAAAAATTGTTCCTATTATATATTTATAGATTATTATAAATTTATAACCAGTGACTTCAAAAATAATTCTTTGCTACTAATTTTTTTCTACCATTAGAATTGGAATATCACTCATGGAGGTAGTTGTAAATCTTCATTTCTTTCGACTATTTGCCTACACTTTGGTTGGAGGAAATTAAATATTTTGTGAGGGTGAATAACGCTATGCTACATGCATTCGTCCTTTATTTTCCCACGGTCATGTGAATGTGCATAAATAGTGGTACATATTTTATCTAGGGAAGGTTATTCTAAGATACAATATGGAAGTAATGATTACCAAAAACTATAATCAAAATATTTTATTAGTAAATACTACAAAATGGGTATCAAATTGACTAAAATATCCATAACCAGATTTATTCCATGATTCCATCTAAATTAAAATCTCTCTTCCCTAAATTACGCCCTTAATTATGTAAACAACAATGACTTATGTGTTTCCTTTCCTTTCTTAGTTGTCCATACACATTTTAATTTCCAGTAACATTCCTTTCCCTAAACAATCTTAAAAAATATAGTAAATATGCAATGCTTAAACCAAAAAAAAAAAAGAAGGTTCATGTATAATGATATAGACTTAGGAAAAAAAATGTGCAAAGTAAGTATCTGTAAAAAAAAATTCCACATGTGTAATATTAATTACGAGAAAATTGGATGTCTTTTTCTTTTTTTAATATAAACACTACACATGTGTTGAATTGGGTGCACATATACAAGATATATAACATATTCATACTATATATGTGTAGCGTTATATACTATAAATCTTGTGTTTATAAAAAAATGTTGAATTTATATATTAGACATATTCCTTAAATTTTCCATAAATAATGAAAATCTGCAATTCTAATTTAAAAATATTGTACATGTGTAATATTATTCACATAACCATTGAACATGTGCAATATTTATTACTGTAAACAATGCACATGTGTTGAAAAGGGTACATATACACATGTGAAACCTTTTAATTTTAAACCTTACATTTGTAAATGAAATTGTTTTTACATATTACACGTGTTCACATAAATTATCATAAAAAAAATGATTATATGCAATTTCAATTTAGAAAACGATGCACATGTTTAATTACATGTAAAATAATAATTGCACATACACAATTTTGCTTACTCTAAAATATTGCAAATCCGTTACATATTTGAACTACACATGTGCAACGTCAAATGCAATTAACTTTGCATTTGTAAAATGATATATCTTTAAAAATTGCACATATCCATTGAATATAGATAATCTTGCAATATCAGTTTAAAAATATTGCACATATACATGACCACCGCTTCACTAAATTAATGATGCTTCACATAACAAAAAATTGATACAAAACAAAAATTAAAATTACCTAATGATATAATCGGAGAAAATTTTCTCGATTTGTTTTTTTCTCAGAGCATTCAGATCACGAACAGAGCAATAATCAATAGACTATCCAACAATGATATCAATAATCACAACACTATGAAAGCTTCGACACAAGATTAGATAATTTGATGAAAATACCAAGTCATTAATTTGTAGCATTCCAAAAAGAAAAAAAAAATTAATACAAATGATTTTCCATAAAAACATGGCGGTTACAAAACCAATTACAAAAGGGCAAAAATGACATATAACCATGTTAATTGTTTCAAATAGTAACTCAAATAATTCGTAGTACTAATTAATGATTGGAACTAAAATATAGTAGTAAATATTAATTTCCCCTTTTATCTACTAATAAATCTATATTTTACGTTTCATCTTAATATATTCCATCTATTTCATATCTAATTGTAGTTTTAGAAAATTGTATCAAATTAACAAACATTAAATTTTGACAGATTTACCTCAACATACCTTACATCAATTCTAATTATGATTCAAAATAAGTGATTTTTTTAAATATTTGATGTTATAATATTTTTAAAAAAAATCCTTTTTACCCCTATCACAATTCCTAAAGTTTTTTATATTGAGTTTACATTTATTAATTAATTCAATTTCTACCTTTTTTTCAATATGGTAAACCATTCTTCATTTTTTAATGAGGATATGTTTGTAATTAAGCACTCATTCTTAATTTCCCCATCAACCTCTAAAATAGCATTTATTAACATTTTGAATAGGAAGAAGTATTTATTTTAGTAATACATGTGAAGATGAATTTAGAAGAAATGTAAAAGAATAACTAAAACCACCAGTAGAATTTCTTTTTGACCAATCCTTATCATTGCTTAACCAATTTATTTCTAACCCTTTGCATGTTCTGGTAATAAGCATGAATGAGTACTGTTAGTTGTTATTGTCATAAATCTAGAGAATTCCTTCCCTTTTCTTATCTTGATAAAGCTAATGGGCTCTTCAATGCTCACCCAATCTGCACTTCACTTTCATTATCAATTCTTGCTTCATATTTTCTTGCACATAATTACACTATGGGCTGTCATAAAGTAGTTGTTGGTTTATTTATTTATTTATTTATATTACAGGTAGGGATTCAGTCTCAATCTTCGTATTTCAATTGTCCTTTTTCTTTGGAGAGGGAAAAAAAAAAAAAAACTAAAGTACATGCACCAATATTATGTGCTATCACTTTTAACGTTAACGCTTGCGGAAGATGTGGGCCCGTTCATCATCAATGTGTCTTGCAACTCACCAAGAAGCTTTTCCAATCATAAATGTGGCTTCACCATATATAAACAATTCTTACACAGTTGCACTATATAAACTCCAACAATTGTATTTATGGATCAAATTTCTGGATCATCTAGCCATTTTGAATCTTTGGCATTTAAAAATATCAACGTGTTCAATTAATAAAAGATAGTAAAGTTTTGTCTTTTCTTTATAGATCCATGGACCTGCTGAAGTATGAAATCTCGAACATGGTGGCGGATTCGGAAGTTTTAAATAGGGTATGCACAATTTTTTTATAAATGCATACAATTTAAAATGTAAAGCGTAACATAAATAAAAGAGTTGGTCTTATGTGAACTAAGTTTACCATAAAACTGATTTACAACTAATATCTTATAGTTGAACAACTAATATTCTTTAATGAAACAACCTTCAACTAATATCTTTAATGAACAACTAATACCATTTGAAATTATATCTTATAATATAAACAATTAATATCATTTAATAAAACAAACCAATACCCTTAAAGCTAGTTATAAGGTGAAATTTGTTCACTCGAGGCTTTGCTTGAATAAAATATGAAAACATATACTACTATTAAGAATTACAAACAATTGTTTTTTATTTAGAGTGAAATATGACAAAGTATAGAGTGAAAATGGGTCATATATAAACCACTGAAGGGTATTAATTATTTTCACTAAAGAGTATTAGTTGTTTTCACTGAAAACAAACTAAGACTTTAAGTGAAAACAACTAATACTCTTCATTGAAAATAACTAATATTCTTTAGTGAAAACAAGTAATACCCTTTAATTGTTTATGTATAAACAATTTTCACTCTATACATACTCATTTTTTATATCCTAAAAATAAAAATGTAAACTAAAATATTATATGTGTGTGTGTGATATTAATTTGTAAAATGAGGATATGCACTTGAATACCCTCATTATCATATAGATCCATCACTGCATAAGAATGATTGGTCTTATGTGAGATAGTCTCACAATAAAACGGAACATAAATTTAGCATAACACATTAAAAGAAAGAAATATATATATTACTTTATGTTATTTTTGTGAACCGTTCCACCATAAGACTGTTTTATACAAAGTTTTGCCAGTAAGATTAATTTTTGAGTTTCATTTGCTGAAGATAGTAGATTTCTAGATCTACAATCTTAAGCATGCATGCGACTATGCAAGTTTTTGGACGGGTCTTCATTTTTACACGTACGATTTGCTAAAATAAGAATATCTTCATTTATTTGAATTAATGACATAAAAAATCACAATTTTTTTTTTTTTTTTTTGCGTTTTTTCAATTAAAATAATACATTTTTAAAACCGCAATTTGTTGCACGTTACTCGATCATTTCCAACATGGTTTAGCTAATGTGACAACAGAACTCGTCATCTCTGCCGCGCGGGGCGCCCCATAAATCCAACCCATTTTTAAAATTTGCAATTCGATACACATATTTTTTTTAAATGTAATTCAATCATAGAACTAATCTCCAAACATGTCTTTTCTCTAACGTTTTCGTTTCACGTTCTCTTCTAACTTTATTCCAACGCTTTCTCTAGAGAGACATAATTCTTCTCCTACAAACCACTACAAAATTTTCGCTTCGAATTCGAACGCTAACAAATACTCACACCAAAGAAAGGCCACAAATAACGATAGCCAGATACAAACTGCAGTCAATAAACACAGCACGAACAGCCTGATGCATCATCAATCCCCATTCCAACAACGTAACAGCGCCATCCCAATTCTCTTTATAATTTTTCTCAATCTTCACTTCTCTCTCCTCCTCCTTCCCTTGTGAGTAGAGGGCCAGTCTTGCACCTATTATCAGCACATCCGTTAGCAAAACTGCATAGAGAGGCCTGTAAGCAATCAGGCTCTTCGATTTGATCACTTTGTGGGGAAGATTAATGTGCGATAGAACCACGAGGACTGCTATCACCAATGAACAGATGACACGTGACCTCTCCGATGATAGGATGCTGAAATGTATCTCTCGTGCCGATATTGTACTCAGATGGTACTCAAATGGCTTCTCTGGGATGTTTGAATCCTTTTTAGCGTTGTTGGATACACTTATTAGTGCTTCGGATTCGGAATCATTGTCTCCACCTTCAAATTTCAAACCATATAAAGAATCACATGATATGGGATTAAGAGGGTGTTTGGCTAAGCTTAATTGAAACATCTTATAAGCTCTAACATCTTATAAGTTGTTTTAAGAGCTTATAAGATGTAATTTTTAAGTAGCTTATAAGTTGCTAAAGTGTTTGGCTAATACAACTTATAAGATCTTTGATAATTTATAACAAATATTTTTTAAATTTATAAAAAATAAAATTTTCTATTTTTTATCTTGAGATAGGGGTGGGGTTGGGGTGGGGGTGGGGTAGGGTGGGTGGGTATTTTTTAAATTTACAAAAAAAAAAATTTCTATTTTTTATTTTGAGGTAGGGGGTGGGGAGGGAGGGGGGGGGGGGGGGGGGCGGGGGGCGGGTGGGTGTGGGTGGGGTGGGGGCAGGGATGAGGGTGGCTGGAATGGGGGGAGGGTGGATGAGGGTGGGGTGGTTTTAAGGTGAGGTGGGTGGTTGGGGTAGGGGTGGTTGGGAAAATAAGTTGGAAAATCCCAACTTATTTTTTTACAGCTTATAAGATGGTAGGAGCTTATTTTATGATCTTATAAGCTGTTAAACATCTTATTTTGCCAAACACATTGTTGGTACTTATAAGCTCTTAAACAGCTTATAAGATGTTTTAAGGAGCTTATAAGCTCAGCCAAACGCCCTCTAAATTAATTCAACTTGAATTATTAACACTTCAGAAAAACAGAGAATTTGCAGCTATTATAGGGTAAATTTTGCCATGTATAATAGCCAGGGAATAGTCGCTACAAGAAAATTGACCTTTAGTGACAACATCTCAGTCATGACTTGTCATTATTGCTTCTCTAATTAAAAGTCTTTAATGACAAGATCCTGTAATTAAAAATTATTTTATGTCATTAAAGATTTTTAACTAAAGAAACAACAATGACATAATTACTATCGCTAAAGATCATTTTTCTTGTAGTGAATACCCACTACAAGAAAATAAAAAATTGTCTACAAATTTCTAATTGTCCACGAAATTTTTCTACAAAAAAATTTCATAGTGGAATTGCTTATAAAATTTACTAATCATGTAGGCCCCTTTTATTCCTCAATTTATAAGAAAATTGCCTAAGAAATCAATTTACCTACGAAATGAAATTCCTAAACATTAATTACCTACAAGCACAAAAATTTACCCACAAACAATTTGCCTACGAAAATTCTGCAGGCAAATTTTTTTGTAGGTAGAGAATGAAAATGCCTATATTATTAGAAACTTTTGTAGGCAATTTCTACTATAAAAAAAAAATTGTTGAAAATTTTGTAGTTGTATTGACAATTTTATGTTTTTTTCTTTTCCGGTGGACACAATCTTAAGATTCTTAACAATATGTAACATTGTAATCAACAATTGGCATCCAACTTATAAGGTTGCAATGTTAAGTTATATACATGCAATTATTAAATCCAAATTGAAATGGAAATGATTAGAACTTTCTAGCTCATATATATATCATGAATTAAAACTGGTGAAATGTGAACTACATGTACATATATATAGACATGAATTATCATCTCAGAGTTCTCATTATTGAACCTAAGATTGTTGTAATATGATTTTGCAGTGAGAGAGAATATTAAGAACTATCAACAATACAAAATATGAATGCTTATATAGCCGAAACGATACATAAAACGACCCTTAATTAATGAAACTCGCAATTAAGCTTCTGAAGAACTAAATCATAAATAATCATGCTCTCTTACTCACATTAATGTGCATGATCATATATTATGATGATATATTTTTATGTGCTGTAATGGTTATATAACTTTTTAGGCAATTAACATATTTCCTTGGTGGGATAATTGAATTCTTCTATTGTTTTGTAGATGATGTTTATCTCATATTACACCACTATGAATTCATTTTCCGTACACATCAATATGCGTATGGATATATGAGATGAAATACTATTCAACAAATTAGAGAGTATTATCAATTTTTGTGTTTTACCAAAATACATCAAATCAGAACGATAACCAAATAAAATTTAGACATGCGAATCAGTCAGGATCGAATTTGATAAACAGCGTATGCATACAACACGAATTAACTCCAGAAAATAAAAATAAAAAAATTAAAGGTGGAAATTTGAATAGAATATTTCGATTAAGTGATGCACCTTGAGGAAAATCTTCAAAAACAGGTTCGGAGGAGGAGCGGGCGTGCTGAGCGGTGGGTAAATGATTTCTGCGAGGGTTAGAAAATGAAGAAGATTTGGGGAAATTCGGGTCAAGATTGTTGATTCGGCCCGTTATCAATCCTATGCGATCTGTCTCTCGAGATGCTCTCTTCTTCCTCCGTTCTTCTCTCTCCATTTTTCTGCTTCTCTCTCTGTTTCCGGTTTATCTCCCTGCATACATTGGTTTAGCGTAAGCGAAGCTCTTTGCGTTGTAATTTGCTCAAATGTAAAAATTATGTGTTCTTTTTTTTTTTTACTTTTTTACATGTACTTTTTGGAAAAATTCTTGGATTATTTATTTTCTAGATGGATAGGCCAATAAATAAGTTTTTTTTTAAAAAAATTATTAAGGATTGTCATGTTAATTCTTAAACGCGTGCTATTTATGCTTCCAATATAACTTTGTTGTGACAGAATAGGATTATAGAGCATAAACAAGAAACGTAAAGAAGACAAGAGATTTACGTGGTTCACCAATAAATTGGCTACGTCCACAAACCCCCGTACAACTCAGAGAAGTGTGTGATTCAAGACATATCAACAAATCTCCACCTTGACTTGAATCTTCCTTGCAGATGCATCATTACAATGCCAGATGAAACAGACTCCTCCTTTCTGCCTCAGATTTGCCCTCCTTGGGCAACTAACAGCTTGTGACGTTTAGCAAGTCCAAACAATGTCGAAACTTGCTATGCGGGACCGGCTTGGTGAACATGTCAGCAGGATTATCAGCAGTACCTACTTTCATCACCTTGATTCTCTGCTCATTCCTCAGAAAAATGATACCTCACATCAATATGCTTGGTCCTCTCATGATGGACCTGATCCTTGGTCAAACAGATTGCACTCAGACTGTCACAGAATACAATAACTTGATCATGATGTAGACCAAGATCACCTACAAGCTCTTTCAACCAAACTCCCTCTTTAGCAGCTTCTGTCAGTGTCATATACTCTGCTTCAGTTGTAGACAAAGTAATTGTAGCCTGCAGAGTTGCCTTCCAACTAACAACAGAACCACAAAAAGTGAAAACATAACCAGTCATAGATCTTCTACTATCAACATCTCCAGCATAGTTAGAATCAGAATAACCAGTCACAGAAATGTGAGCATCACCTCCATAAATGAGACCAACATCAGACGTACCTCTGAGATAACGAAAAATCCTCTTCACAGCTTGCCAATGCTCCTTTTCAGGTTGTCCCATGAACCTGCTGACAACACTAACAGCATGTGCAAGATCTGGTCTAGTGCAGACCATAGCATACATCAAACTCCCTACTGCATTAGAGTATGGGACTCGAGACATGTACACCTGCTCAGCTACAGATTTTGGTGCATGATCAGTGGATAAATGAATATTTGTAGCACTTGGAGTATCAATAGGCTTGGCGGTAGACATGCCAAATCTAGACAAGATCTTCTGAAGTATCAATAGACTCGAGATAGACTCGAGACATGTACAACTCAGAGAAGTGTGTGATTCAAGACATATCAACAAACTTAAATATAGTTGGAGAACAAAAAAATTGTACAAAGTTTAATCATATTTCAATTCAAAAAATAAAAATAGATAATACATTTAATCTTTATAAATTCAACAAACTATATTAACTTATAATTACACAAACATATCTATAATCTATAACATATTTTGTGTAGATTTTTCATCATAAGTATTCGTTAACATGTGTCTTACGGAAGAATATTATGCTATTTAGTTTACTTGGATGCTGGTCAATTCGACTGTGACTATATTTGATGGCTTTAAGTGAATCCGTTAATCAGAATAACTCTTTTTTTTTTTTTCCACAAGTTCTTGACATGTATATTGATTTATGCACATACCTTTTTTGAATATTCTTCTCGCCTGATATTGTGTACAGAAATGCTTAGCTTATTTTCCTCTTTTAATTTCTTAGTTAGTTAACCTTTTCTCTGATGGGCATATTTTTATTTTGGCTAAGGTTGGAATTAAACTGAGTTGGAGGAATAGTTCATGAAAATTGATTTGTGGACCATTTTTACTATATGTATATTTATATGTCCTAGACCTGGGTATTATCATGATATTATTTGGGTTAATATCATCTTGCTATCTGTAATATCTCTTTATCAAACTTGTACTTTTTTTCTTTTTTTTATTGGATCATCTATTCATTGATATTGACTCCGATTGCAATCTGCAATTTGTTTTAGTGGGGTTTTCAGTCCAAACAAATAATATTTATTTTGTTTATTCAAGATTAATGCAGGAACATAGAGTAATTCAGTCACTTCTACCTTGATTAATATTACATCTAACACAAGAGTACTACAAAATACACGTATCAGTATCACTTATAATACTTGAAAACCATGATTTAATATTGAATTGGTTTACAACATTTTGCGTGAGAAACTGCGTGCGAGTCACGTGTTCAACTTTTGGCCAAAAAAATACTAATTTCTCTGTCCACAAAAAATATACTAACTTATTTGCACGTAATTTAATGCAATATTTTTTAGGGTATTATTAGGTATTTTGACGTCCGTCTATGAATACAGTAATTGTTTGTGGAAAGTATGTCACACATATTTTTCATAAACAATCACTTAATTCATAAACGGACCTCACAATATCCTCCAACATATTGCATTAAACCACGTGCAACCAAGTGAACATATTTTTCGTGGATTGAAAGAATAGCATTAAATAAAGTACATGCTGCAATTGCAACCAATCTCGGCAATCAGAAAAAAAATTGTATAATGCAGGTGGGAGAATGATATTAACCTTATTATCACTAATGTGGAGAGACTCCCATACCCTTATACACAAGAAACCATCTTTCCAGCAGCAAAATTAGAATAAAAACCAAGAGTCTTGCCAACAGTTCCTTCTCTAATATGAAGATTGCAAGCAAGAAAAGTGGATGTTACATTCTTTGATCTCAAATCATATCAATTGCTGGCTGGAGGTGGAGGAGCAGGAATGATTCCCCATCTTTGACGAACATCTTCCAAATCCTCATTAAAATGGCGCTCGTAATATATACACATCAAGTCGCTGCATTTGACACCAGCCTGGAGGGCCCAAGGGAAGTAATGTTGGTAGAATAATTTCCTCTGCTTTGCGGTGAATCTTGCAGTACCACCAACAACTGATAGGACACACATAGGGAGAAACATGTGCTCAAATTCTATAACTTTGAGTGCAGATTCACCAATCAAGTTGGTGGGTAGCCCAAACAGGGTATGCCAAAAGTCATGAACCTCACGTGCACGCGTTGCAACATAGGCTATTTCGTCCGACTCCATGAACCGGACGGGTGGCCTATCATCTGGGGAAAAATTTCTTGATCCCATAAACTTTGCATACGCAGCTCCAAAAGTGTTTGGTGGAAGGTCCCATGCATGGCCTACATTAGCAGAGATAACACGAGGACGTTCCACTAGCATAGCCTGTGAATGATAGATAAAGTGTGTAATTATCAAGTAGATACATTGTTAAAGGTAGTTACACACCACTTGAACCTGAAAGTACATGAAAAAATCTCCAATTTTCCATCTCTCAACATAGATTTTCAGAAAGCAAAATTATTTTCCAAAATCTATTAATGAGAGCACAAGAACAAATTATGGTTGCTAACCACAATGCTTATATGAGGCCAAAGATCAAACTGCCTACAAGATGGAACTTTAAGAATTCATACAAGATTGTAGGTATTCTTTCCTAATCACTTTCAAGAAAAGTCTTCATGCCACCCAGCCCAGGTAATTCAACTCAATTGGAACTAAGACTGAGCTATTTCCCCAATATAAAATGAATAACAATATTTTCCAAAGGGCTTGAAAAGATAAGAGAGTTAATACCCCCACATCTATCTGTTACTCGTATCACTAATTACTAAATCTGATTTATAACAGCAAACTTATTGATCACTCTGAGATGAGCAGGAACACGCATATTAATGCACTATAGTCATGAGCACACAAAAAACTGCATTTCAAAAAGGGTAGTTGAAAGACAAAAGTCAATTCCAACACTTCCATGTTAATAACCAAAGAATAACAGCCACGACTTAATAAATAAAAAGCTCACTTGGCCTTCTGGACTCCTCTTCATCCTCTCTAACACCCTTTCAAATGCAGGCTTTCCAGTAGTCTCCCCAAGTGCAGCTATCAAGTCGGCTCTTCGTGGATCCAACAATGCTCCAACAGCTGATCCAACTGCGACGGCAGCCTGCTGCCATCCCTTCAGTCCAACTCGAGCACCCTTTATCATTTCCCGCCTATACAATATAAGTTTGTCAAACTCATCAAAACCAAAATAGATATATGTTGGTACTTCCTATGGAAAACTTAACAACAAGTTCCCAAGAAAACACTGAAAATTCATATTTTAGAGCATCAATTAGAAAATACACCACTTTAAATTAACCATCAATTATACCCAACTATAATAAACATAAAATTACAACATTAATTTGCTGGCTACACCTATAAAACTCTCAAGTAAATGTTTCTCGTTGGCAATTAAATTTAGGAAACAGAGTGATCAAAGCCGGCCCTGACATTCCTTTGGCCTGGGGCGGGCATAAAAAGTGGGCCCCTATTGAAGAAAATAAACTATTTATATAATATATCCAATGACAATAAAAACATGTAAAATGATTTTATCTTGTATTTTGAAAAACAAAATCTTCATAATCGATTTCAATAGATAAATTTCTAATTCATCAACATTTTTTGTGACATAGTTGTAGGGATGTAAACGAGACTAGCCGAGTCGAATACTATAAGCTAGAGCTCGGCTCGTTTGAATTTTTATAGGCTCAAGCTCGGCTCATGTGTAAATTATTAAGTTCGCGGACTAAGTAAACGAGCTCGGCTCGAAAAAAACTCGTTTGAAAATTAAACATAGTTCGAGCTCAATTTTGAAAAGTTCTAAGGCCTTTTAACAAACACTTTGATTGCATCACAATGTTGCCACAATGCAATCAGAACCGAAGCAGAATACAAAAACATCAGATGGTCAGAATATAGTAGCTGCTCTTTCATGTCATATACAGAGCTGAATAAAGAACTCAATTTAAATATCTCAACAGTATGAGCAAAATTATTTTACCTTAGGTCAAAAGAACCATAATCTTAATTTGAGGTGGGCGGTGGGAGACGGGAGCCACGTCGCAGGCGGTAGATTGCGGTGGTGGGCGGGAGGCTGTCGGAGGGCGGTGGGAGATGGGAGCGCGGACGTAAAAGTAGGGCTTGGAATTGGGCAAATTTGGAGGGAATAGGGATTTGAGATATACACGATCCAATCCTCTATTCCTCTATTGCTTCCTGCTGTCCTACACATAATTTTTTTTTTTTTTGGGTTAATTTCATATAAATTCACGACCTTTATGCTTAGTATCAATTTAATCACGAACTTTTAGATTTTTGTAAAAAACTCCAACCTTTGATATTTGTTGCAATTTAATACACGCTTTTTTTCTTCCGGCCGACAACCGATGACGTTGTGTCATCTTGCCACGTAGGATTACACATGTTTATTTTTATTTATTTTTTAAATTCACATCATAAATAACATTTATCATTTAAATAACATATTTCTACTTATAATTAAAATAACAACTAAATAAATTAAACAACAACCAAATGAATCTCAAAATTAAAAACGTAAAGAGAAATATTATATATAATTTATGTTGGTTTTTTTAATTTATTTGGTTGCTATTTAAATTTTAAGTAGAAATGTGTTATTTAAATTGTAAGTGTTACTTGTGATGTGAATTTAAAAAATAAATAAAATAAACATGTATAATCCTACGTGGCAAGATGACACACGCTCCGGCGAGCCACATCATCAGTTGCCGGCCAGAAAAAAAAACGTGTATCAAATTGCAACAAATATCAAAGGTTGGGTTTTTTTACAAAAATCTAAAAGTTCGTGATTAAATTGACACTAAGTATAAAGATCGTGAATTTATATGAAATTAACCCTTTTTTTTTTTATTTAGTTGCAATTTATTTTTATGATTTATAAATTATACTCCTACTTTATATTTGCAGTCACCCCAATAGGACTATAACTTTCTGGTCTCCGTTCTGTTCGAGTTAGAGACTACTACAAATCAAGGCTATCATTGATTATCAATTTCTGTGTTTTACCAAAATACATCAAATCAGAACGATAACCAAATAAAATACCTAATTAGTTAGACATCTGGATCAATCAGGATCGAATTTGATGAGCAGCATATGCATATAACACAAATTAACTCCAGAAGACAAAAAAATACTAAAAAAATAAAAATATTAAATTGAAAATTTAATCGCAAATATTCGATAAAGTGACGCACCTTGAGGATAATCTTCAAAAAAAAGTTCGAAGAATGAGGGGCACGCGCGGCGGGTAAATGATGTGTGCGGGAATTACAAAATGAAGAAGATTTGGGGAAATTCAGGTCAAGATTGTTGATCCGGCCCGTTACCAATGCTATGTGATCCATCTCTCGAGACGCTATCTTCTTCCTGCGTTCTTCTCTCTCCATTTTTCTGCTTCTCTCTCTGTTTCTGATTTATCTCTATGCATACATTGGTTTAGCGTAAGCGAAGCCTTTTGCGTTGTAATTTGCTCAAATGTAAAACTTATGTGATTTTTTTTTTTTACGTTTTTATGTGTATTATTTGGAAAATTCTTGGATTATATATTTTCTTATGGATAGGCCAATAAATAAAAGTAATTTGAAATTATTAAGGATTGTAATGTTAATTCTTTAATGTGTTCTATTTGTTCTTCCAATATAACTTAAATATAGTTGGAGAACAAAAAATTGTACAAGTTTAATCATGTATCAGTTTAAAAAATAAAAATAGATAATGCATTTAATCTTTATAAATTCAACAAACTATATTAACTTATAATTATACAAACATATCTATAATCTATAACATATTTTGTGTACTTTTTTTCCTCATAAGTATTCGTTAACTTGTGTCTTATGGAAGAATATTACGCTCTATAACATATTTTGTATACCTTTTTTCTTCGTAAGTATTCGTTAGCTTGTGTCTTACGGAAGAATATTACGCTATTTAGTTTACCTGGATGGCTGGTCAATTTGACCTTGAGTACGGGGTGTTTGACTAAACTTATTTGAAACATCTTATAAGCTCTAATATTTTATAAGTTGTTTTAAGAGCTTATAAAATGTAATTTTTAAATAACTTATAAATTGTTAAAGTGTTTGGCTAATATCTGAGGTGGGGTGGGTGAGAGAGTTGGGGTGGGGTGGGGTGGTTCCAGGGTGAGGTGGGTGGTTGGGGTGGAGGTGGTTAGGAAAATAAGTTGGAAAATCTCAACTTATTTTTTTACAGCTTATAAGATGTTAGGAGCTTATTTTATAATCTTATAAGTTGTTAAACATCTTATTTTGTCAAATACATTAGTAGTATAAGCTCTTGAACAGCTTATAAGATGTTTTAAGGAACACCCTCTATATTTGATGGCTTTAAGTGAATACGTCAATCAGAATAACTCTTTTTTTCAATAAGTTCTTAACATGTATATTGATTTATGCACATGCCTTTGTTTTGAATGTGCTTCTTGCTTGATATTGTGCATAGGAAATGTTTAGTTTATTTTCCTCTTTTCTTGGTTAACCTTTTCTCTGATGGGCATTTTTATTTTTGCTTAAGGTTGGAATTAAACTGAGTTGGAGGAAATAGTTCATGCTTAATTTCATTTGGAAACTCAATTCAGAAAATTGAGTTGGACCACTTTTACTATATGTATATATTTTATATTTCAGGACCTAAAGACTCTGCATGATTGTTCCATTTGTTGATCGTAAAGTGATTTCGAGAAGTAACCGACCTTTTTGTTTTAGATTTGTGAAGAATAACAATGGATTGATTTGAGAGATGAGATTCAAGGATATCTTCAAATAATTAATGATTCATTGTTAGCAATCTGATATAGGATGGATGGGCAAAATGGATTAGACCTCCTATCATATTGGAGCATTGCATTTTGAGTTTTCAAAAATCGTGTATGATTACATATTTTCTACCACGTACACCACACTTAAGTATATAACTAGTTAGAAGAAGGGAAAAAGAAAAAAGACAAGTATTATAAACAGAACAGAACAAAACTCAAGTTAACCTCACATAAAAAAAAATGCGTTTAATCAGTCATAATTTCAAGAGACATTCCTTTGAATAAATAGTTAAAAAAAATTAAATAAGAAGAATGGAAAAAAGTGAGGAGTAGTTTGGCAATAAAAATTCTCAAAGGATATAACTAAACATATACTATTCTCCTTGATACAATATATATGTTTGTCTGTTTTGACATTTTTTATTAAATTAAGGAACATGTTTTTCTTACCATTTTATTTTTACTAGTTGGCTAAATATTATATGCAACTAAATGAATAGAGAGTGAAAGAAAAATGCAAAATATATTTCTATTTTCTATATGTGAAAGATGTTAATTTAGTGGGTGTAAATATATTTTTTAATTAAAATATTTTATTTTAAAGTGTAAATTTAGGAGAAACTTTAAAAAATATTTAAAAACGACAAATATATTGAGACAAAATTTCAAACCAAAAGCAGTAAATATACTGAATGGATGGAGTATAAATTTAAGGGTATAATAGGCTAAACATGTAAAGTTAAAGTAAAGGGAGGGAATGATGGGAATCGAAGCCAGTTACTTCCATTTGCAAGCCACTAAGGAGTCGTTTAGTTTACGGGATAGGATTGGATTAAAACGACTATTAGAAAACGAATAAACTAGAACCAGAAAATTTGGACTAGAATCAAATTTTTTGAATCGAATTGTACACGAGATAGTCGTTCTAATCTATTAAGGGTCATGGTTCTGTGCAATCCCTTAAACCAAACACGAGATTACCTGGGATTATAAAAACAATCCCAAGTAATTCCTCAATCCAAACGGGCCCTAAGATAACTTCAATTAGAAGCTAACAATGTCTTGTCATGAAGAAGAAGCTAACAATGAAAAATAACTTATGCTCCCTTCCTTAATTAAAGTTGAGCCCATTTATTTAGGACCATTTTAAGAAAACATAAATAAAATAAGGAAATTTTGGGATGAATAATTTTCTTGTGCGCTTGATGTATAGTGCACTCACTCAATAGTTGAAAGTGTTTATATGGAAAAGTATAATTAATTACACTAAAAAGTGTGGTTCGATTTTCAGTGTAATCTAACCATACTTTTTAGTATAACCATTCTACACTTTTCACTGTAAACAACATCAACTGTTGAATGAGTGCACCGTGCACCAGGTGTCTATTAGATTGTGTGTTTTGGGATACTGCATGTGTGGTTATTTATAAATTAAGTGATTGTTCATGAGTGTAAAATTAATGACATATAAAATAATTAAGTCATACATGATTGAATGGTAAAAAAAAAAAATTACAAAAAAAAAAAAAAACAAATTGACACAATCTTGATGGATAGGTGGCCTTATACCCCTCTTGGCTCATCCCCTAGTTGGAAGTATATTATTCATTTGAAATTACTCTAGTATACATTAGTGGCACGGTACGACTAGACTATACACAATTAATTGTTTTAATGGAAATGATTTTTTTCGTCATGTAACTTTACCTTCTTTTGATTTTCGTCCTACTAACTATTAAATTTTGATTTTAGTTCTATAACTTATATATTTTTTTTTTTTTGACCTACTGACTTTCAAATTTTGATTTTAGTCATGTAATTTTACTGTCTTTTTATTTTAGTCTTGTAACTTTATTGACTTTGATTTTAGTCCTATAAGGTTTAGTAGGTTGTAGGACCAAAAAAATATAGGATGAAAATCAAAATTTGAAAGTCAACAGGACGGAAATAAAAAAGGAGGTAAAATTATAGTACTAAAATCAAAATTTAAAAGTTAGCAGGACGAAAATCAAAAAGTGGTAAAGTTATAAGACAAAAAAAAAATTCCCTTGTTTCAATAAGAAAAATTAAGTAAATAACTAATACTAACGAATTAATACATTTTATCTTTAAAAAAACTTGTAAATTTTAATTTTAGTTAGAAAATTAATATTTTCAAAAATACAAATAAATAAATTACATGGAGCATCTAGTGTACATAAATTTTAGTCATCAATTTAATATCACTAAGAAGCATGCCGAATTATAATGCTTTTTTAAAAAAAGATTGTCACATGTATAAAAACAGTAAGTAAAATGTAAGGCTAACAGATTGTAGACTTAAAATGACTGGTTTATAAAGAAGATGCTCTTAACAATTTGTATGGTGTGAAAGACTTGAACTCATGGCGTCGCACAAATTAAATAATGCTATTCAATTGAACCAACAACAAAAAAAGGAAAAAGTTCCAACAAAAAAAAAAAAATCAATTGTCCTGTCCAATTGATCTTAAAACCCATCCGTTGGTCCATTTCCACTAGAAACGAGAACTCGTCAAAAAAAGAATAACAAAAAAACTAGAAATGTGAAGATTGCGCAGATTTACGTTTTGTTTCATTTTCAAAAAGTTATTATATTTATTATTGAACGCGAAGTTATTATATTTATTAATTCCGAAAACCAAAATACTAATACATTTAAAAAAAACCAAATAATAATAATTAAAAAAAATGGAGGAATCGAGGGGTATAAATTTTGTATCTTGAACTCTGGGGAAATAGTATTTCCATGAGTATAAGAAATTAATCTTTAAAAAAAAAAATCTTAGATACTCTTATATCACTATAAGTAAAAAAAACTCGATGTGAAATTATGAATAAAAAACATTTATCATGCAAATTGATATGAAACATCAAAATAAGAAAATTGTATAAATAAAATTGATTGGAGGAGTAACTATTAAAGCACCAATCGTGGCTTGAAAACTGCTTTCGAAAGAGAGTTGTATGTCCAACAAATGACGCCAAGTGCACGCTTTGCGGACAAAAATAAAATAAAAACATCAACTCATCTAAGTCAGCGAACTATGTATGGTTATACATGGTTAAATGTCTCTTTGACAATGCAAAATCAAGTAATGGAGCATTTCTTTCTATCACTTGGGAATCTTTCATGGTAGGAGAAGGGAACATTTTACGACCAGGCTTTAGATGTGCATTGTTTGAGTTATACGGAAATTGATGCAGGAGAAGAAGCATTAGGCAACATAAAGGCAGTTGATTTTGAGAATACCCTAAAAATACGCAAATATGATTAAAATTTTAAATTCGATAAACTTAATATTTTTGTATTTCAATAATCAACTTACCTACAAAGAATTACAAATTTTTTTTGAAACTTGATATTTTTTATTTAAATATTATAATGTATTTTTATACTAAATTTAAAAGTCAATTGTTGTTAATTCATGAAGTATAATATGATTTCACTGACTCATAAAAAAGTTTGAAGTTCCGGCGTCATAATATTTGTTGTCTTAGATTTTACACTATATCATTGTTTTTATAAAGTGATACTCATTATATTTTACACTATGATATTAATTTATAAGTGCAATTTATATTATTAAATGAACGTTATAATATCGCAGAATATGAATATTATGATATATATTCATATATATATTATGAACAAGTTTTATAAGAGAATTTGTATTAATTAATAGACTTCATCTTTAAAGTTGAAGTAGGAGTATGTGAGAAATTGATGATTACATAAAATAGTACTAGCAACCAAAAAAACATTTTTCAAAATTATTAAAAAATTGTTGGAAATATTTTATTTTTCCTGCCAAAACAACAAATATAAAAGGGAGGGAGGATACTCCACCGTTGACACGTTTTTTTTTTTTTTAATAAACGCCGTCACGCCGTTGAGACTTGGGAGAGGCATAGCGCGCATGTAAATAAATCTTCGAATTGACTTCTCATACTTTTATTAAAATCTTTTACTCCTCCGTTCATTAACAATTTTTTATATTTTAGCAAATAAATGAAGATAAAAAGTCATAATGGTCAGTTGGTCACTTACGTCCCTTCTATTATTTGCAGGGGCGTAACCTTGTGTAATCATGAGGAGGCTTTAGCCCCTTCAAAATTTACATAAATTAGTAGTCAATTACTATATATTAACATTTATAAGAAATACATTCGTTAAATAATTTTTTCTTTTCTTATTTACTCAATAGAGAATATATTTGTTTCAATTTCCCCCTTAATCATTTGTGATTAAAATTTTACCACAGCCCTCTAAATTTATTCCATTCGTCTAGCTTGTATCATATTTTTTCAATATCTCCACTTCACTGCTAATTGTTTAGAGACTTAATTGTACTTTACCTACTAAACATCGAGACTTTTTGCATGTAAACAAGTCACCCACCATAGATGCATGTACTTGCTTTTGATTGCTTTAATTTTTTCATCTATAAATACTATGTATAATACTTTTTTTTTTTATCAATTACATCAAATCAACATTTTCTTCACGCATATAATGGCACCAAAAATAGAAAAGAGAACTCAAATGAGTGAAGAAGCTTTAAGCTTACTCGACAAGTTGGAAATATTTTGGGTTCAACAAGAAGGTGGTCATGTGGATGAGCTAATGCGCACACGCAAGTTGAAGGATAAGGTTACAACACAAAAGATTAAATCATTGTCACAATCAACCTTGAACAAGTATTTTAAATCAACTTAAATCTATTGTAAAATTATATATATTATTATGATTTATTCCTAAATGGAGGTGTATTTCTTTATGTTGGGACTTGAAAAAATATGAATTATGACAATATGGAGTTTATTCCAAATTATAACTGGTCCCAAGTTGGGACCATGAATTTTTATTCCTAAAGAGAGTTTATTTCTTAATAGAGTATTCTTTTTTAGAGGTTTTACTGTATATTGGGGCATTTTTATCAATTTAGAGGACATTTATAGCCAAAAACAAAACAAAAAAGGATATTTGAAATTAAGTATATTTGTAAAAAAGAATTATAAGGAGATTCTCAATTCTCACAGTAGTTCATTCATTTAACGCTGCGGAAAGATCTGTAATCTGAGTCCTTCACCCTTATCGTAATAATTAGAATAAAAAAATAATAATAAAGGATGACATGAATAACATATGCAGCAAAGACATGAAATTAATCATGAATCATGCTATTTTGCTATACACATGATCACTTATAACTTATAAGTCAGGTGTGACACAAAGCTGAAAATCATGCAACGGATTGCAACATGCCCTGAATCATGCTAAATTCACCAGGATTTCTAATCTATGTACGTTTCGTTTATTTATTTATTTATGGCAAATCTTCCGGTAAAAATATGAAGCTGAATTCGTTTGATGATATGTATCATTGTCTTCATTCAGTTACCATTTAACATGCATCCAATAATATTGTTCTCCCTTTGCATCATAATATTTTACATCAACACACTTTGCAAATAAATGTTATAATATTAGTTTATAAGTGCACTGGTATTATTGGTTGAATATTATTGTATTACTGACTGAATGTAATTATAAGTTTCATAAGGTGAACAAGTTTTACTAGAGTCTGATTTGTTTATTTATTTGCACATTAATAATCGGTTCAAGAAAAGTGCGCAAAAATAAGAAAGAATGATATGGATTAAGACAATTTTTACAATAATTTTCCTGAAAGTTCCAAATCTTGAAGAAAATTATACTAATAACATTCGAAAGTCTAATAATACCAGATAAAAATATGGTAGGGTGAAAGTAAAGATTTGACTAGACTAATATAATTAGATTTCGAAATATTGTAATCAAGTAATTTATTTATGTATTTGTTTGTTTGACTATTTGAATAAGGTTGCGTACAGCATAAAGTGAACTTTAATATCTTCTCATCATCTAGTGTAATTTGGTATTACCTTCCATATTATGAGTATGGATATTAAACTCAATATTTGTGTTTTGGTAAATATTTCATGCACTAACTGTCCAATATACTCAACTGTATTTTCAAAGTATATTAATTGCTTTGCTAAAATGTAATAGCCGTTAGTATAGTTTTACTAAATAATACCCATTATTTTGTATCAAGAGTATAAATTTTACACTAACTGATATAAAATATTTCTCTTTCCGTCCCCAAACGCTTTTCACAGTTATTTTATCTCCGTGCTATAGCGAATGAGTTGTTTATTAGTATTTGAAATGATAAAATAATTTTTAAGGTAATGTATGATAGATCTATCTCTTCTCTATTATAAAGTAATTTTAAAATTATTTTATCATTTCAAATACTAATAAAAAACTCGATCGCAAAACACTAGAGGAATAGTAACTATGTAAAGTGTCGTGGGAGGGGATAGTACTTTAGAATTTCCCCCTTAAAAAAAGTTACACTTGAATTTTTATTGATCACTATTATAATACAAATTTTCTATTCCCTATTATACTAACATGGTGTTAAGTTTGTTTATGTGTCAATTATGGTGAATTTTGATGATGTGTGTACGTATTATTAGTGAATTTGGATGATGTGTCAATTACTCAATTTTGGGTGAATTTGGATAATATGACATGTAATAATTATATTAACTAATGATTACATAACATGTAACATTAATATGTGTCTTTAAAAAGACTTAGTTGACTAAATATTTATTGTTTTAATTATTTATTATCTAAATTATGTAATTCTATTTTCTTTAATTACTATTTATAAAATATTTTTAATTATATTGATGTAATATTTGATCAATGATTTTAAGAAATTATATGGTATAGAAAAACAAAAGCAAAAAACAACATAATATATTTTTACATACTTTCACATATTTATTTTAGGGTTAATTGCAAATAAAATCACAACCTTTTCGCAAATTGCAATTTAATCTAAACTTTTAAATCGTTGCAAATAAAACCTCAATTTGTAATTTTTTAGCAATTTCAACTAAAAGATCGATTTTAATCTGCTCAAACGTAATGATTAATTATGCGTTGTCATCGAAACCAATCTAAACATATTAATACGATTACTTATTCATTGTCAGGTATGTGAAAGATGATTTTCGGACCGTAATAAAATTGGTTGTTGGTTCAAATTGCAACCAAATATATATATATATATATATATATATATATATATATATATATATATATATATTTGTGAAAGATTCAAAAGATTAGATTGCAATTTGTGAAAAAATTGTGATTTTATTTGCAATTAACCCTTTATTTTATTTAACAAATATAATAGAGGGTCGTATTGATTCTCATTTTATACATACAATCATACATACATACTATTTAAATATATTAATTGTATAACATAAAATTGGAGTTTTGTTTGCAAAAATTGCAACCAAATATTAACAGAAAATTGCAACCAAATACATACAATCATACATACATACTATTTAAATATATTAATTGTATATTAATAGAAAATTGCAACCAAATATTAAATTGGAGTTTTGTTTGCAAAGATTCAAAAGTTTAGATTAGATTGCAATTTGTGAAAAAATTGTGATTTTATTTGCAATTAACCCTTTATTTTATTTAACAAATATAATAGAGGGTCGTATTGATTCTCATTTTATACATACAATCATACATACATACTATTTAAATATATTAATTGTATAACATAAATATATTATTTTACTTGAAGAATAAATTAATTTATGTATGTGCAATGCATTATATTCTGAAATTGATACTTACAAATTTTCCTAAGTCATCTAGTTACTTACTATATTACAAAATTTACGTAATTTTTTTTTTTACCGAAATTGAATCATAAAGAATCAAATATTGAACTTCATAGCTAAATCAAACACGCCACTAATGAATAAGTTATTTGCTCTAATGATGAGCATTATTACTTTGAAAAACCCATGAGTAGATGCAGGTAGCTATAAGCATTCAAGATATGTAATTCACATTATATTCAATTAATAAAATAAACGACCGAGGACAAAAAGATTTAATTCTTGCTTCCAGTCTTCATAAAATAAAAAAAATTAAAAAAAAATAAAAAATTCCGATTTTAAATGACTTTCAAGTTTCAACGAAATATAATCCAAGTAATAATTGCGCTCTTCAAGCAAACTAATTAAGTTTCAACTACCATATTATAAATGAAAATTATGTAAGAACTAAGAACACATGTCTCATCGAGTTTTAACATTTATATCTTACACACTAACTTTTACAAAAATAATATACTATGACAATCTTTATCTTTAGTGCACTTTCATATGCATTTGGTGCACAGTGCACTCTTTTTTTTTTTTTTTTTTTTTGATCTGTAAACCAACTTTTATTCACAAGAAAGAGTGACAGATTACACAGGTATAAGCAATACCTATTTCACTACTTCTTGCTGACAGATTACACAGGTACAAGAAAGGTGCACAGTGCACTCTTATATATACTTGGTGCACGAGCACGGTGCACTTACTTAACAGTTAAGATTGTTTTAACTGAAAAGTGTAGGCTGATTACATTGAAAAGTTTGGTTAGATTACACTGAAAAGTTTACACATAAAATCAATTTTCAATATATATTTTTCAACATAATCTAACCACAATTTTCAGTGTAATCAAATCATATTTTCACTGTAAACAGTATCAACTATTGAATGAGTGCATCATTCAAGTGCATAAGAGAGTTACTCTTATGTTTATATTATACTATTATATAAATACGAATTTGTCTAATCCTACACGACAAAACCAGATTATTTCCATTGAAAATATTTGCATTCTCATTAAAAACTAATTCAATGCATGAGCTAATTAACTATTTATCTCACACCTATATATCATATAATGTTAAAAGTAACTTTTATCATATAAAAATTTATTACAAATATTAACTTTATAATTATATTGATTTTTTCTCACATCTCATTATATTTTAAAAAATTCACTATACTTAGGAATCTTAATTTGTGGATAATATCAAAAATAAAAATTAAGTATATCAAAAAAGATATTCTTATAATGAATAAAATATTAATATTATGAAAATCTTAATGTTCATTGAATTATAAAAATATAAAGTTAGTCTAATTAATGTTCTCTTTATTCAAATTATTTAGTCAATTACACTAAATATATCAACTCCAAAATGTAATAGTTATTTTCACTAAAGGTATTAGTTGAAGTAGTATTTGTTAATTTTACTAAAGGAATTAGTTGTTTCAACATAAGGTAATAGTAAATTGTAGTTCAAGGTAATAGTTACCGTAAGTATCATTCACACAATACTCTATATCTTCAGTGAAAACAACTAATACCCTTAAATGAAAATAATTAATATTCTTTAGTGAAAATAATTAATATCTTTCAATAATTCATGTATGAACCAATTTCACGATCTATACCTACTTAATTAATTTCATACATAAAATTAAGGAATATATGGATTATAATAATGTTAATGAGAGAATTAGATATATGTGTGGTGTTACAATTAACACAAATTATAGCATGCATGCACTCAAGTGCATAGCATGCACTTAGATTTTAAACTCAATTTTGACTTCAATTTTGAATTTTTCAAAACACACATAAAAATACCGAATGATTTTTTTTTTATGTATTACTGATTACTTCTTGGGGTATCGTTGATTACTACTTGGAGTAGTATTGATAAATTTTTAGGGTATTTCTAATTTTTGCTTGAAGTATTTTTTTTTTTTTCAAAATTCAAGTGCATATTATTCACTCGAGTGCACACTAGAACTACTCCACAGTTAAAAATGTGATTGACTTGTGTATTTTTGTTGATTGAATTTTCTATAGAATTTAAATTATCTTAATTAAATGTGGATTTTGTTGGATTTAATTGACATTAATTATAAAAATTTATGTTGAGAATCTTTAAGATCTTTATATTATAATATTAAAACAAACATTTGATAGGTGATCATATTATTTTATTTGAAAATTCTTGTATTCTCATAGAGAGTTACTGAGATTAAAACAAAAATAAATTAATTTCATACACAAAATATAAGAGTACAGATTATCTTAAAGTGGAAATGAGATTTTGGTGAATTTAATTGACATTAATTACAGGAATTCATGTTGAATATCTTTGAGATAAATTAATACTCCCTCATTTTAGTAGAAATCATTTTAGTTTTTTACACTAATTTTTTAATATATATATATATATATATATATATATATATATATATATATATATATATTTCAATTTTCACGCACTCTCATATACATCAGGTGCATAATGCATTCACTCAACAATTGAGGTTGTTTATACTGAAAAGTGTAGATTCATCCCACTAAAAATCATTTTTTAGTGTAAAATTTTCAGTATAATCTAGCCACATTTTTTAGTGTAATCAAATCATATTTTTCAGTGTAAACAGTTTCAGCTGTTAAGTGAGTGCACCATGCACCATGCACCAAGTACACAAAAAAATTACTCTTTCAATTTTACCCCTATTAATTTTCATCTAAAAAAATTAATCCCCCTCGCATCTTTTTATTCTTCCTTCCCTTAATTTAGAGATTTATTTATGGTCTAATTAATTGAGAGCAATATTAACCAAAAAAAATTATCTTAATTTGAAATTTAATTTTAGAATGACATGAATTAAAAAATGAAGGGAGTAATTAATATATAAATAAATAAATATTAAAAAAATTAGCTCAAGTATTTTGGGCTCTATTTATATATAAATATAATACCTTCACATTTAAAAGAAAATACATATCTATCGAAATAAAAAAAAAAACTTAACGATAGAGAAGTGATAGATAGATCTTCTTATTTTCCTCAGACATTTTGCATTATTTGTATACAAAAGGTGAAACATTTGGATATAATGGTTAAATATGTGTGATTTCCTATTATAAATTATTAATATCAAATCCAAATTAAATGCAATGAACCGATATACATGATGATGGAAAGTGAAAAAGTAGCAGTAACAAATTTTCAAAAGAGAGAAACAGTAAATATTCTCATTAAGATCACTTACCTATCTATATTTATGGTACATATAAAAAAAACGTCTCTATTATTAATTCCAAAAATTAATGCCACTCCCAAGGTTTTCAAAAGAAAAAAAAAATCGTAAATAAAAATATTTTTCGTAATTTAATTTTAAACTTTTCACTATAAATACAACACTCCTGTGCTAGCAAATCGATTCACAATCCCATCTCATTTAAATAAACAAAATAATGTCGAAGCAAATTCAGAAGTCACTCCAAGAATGCCTCTCCAAAATTAAAATTTCCAACAAACAATTTCAATGTCAATTTCGCGGCTGCAAGATGCCCAAAACGCCGTCGTTTGGGCTCAACAGATTCAAAGAAAAGGAAGACGACGTCATAACGGCAACGCGAGAGGCCCCAGACGACGTCATAACGGCAACGCAAGTGGCCCCAGGCGCCGTAACGGCAAGTTATGAGGAACAAAACGCCGTTACTTTGTCAGACATCGACAAATTTCTGTTTGAGAATTTCCGATCACTCTACCAGAATGAATTCGAAGAAGCAAAATCGAAGACGAAGGATTCCAAAAAGATGGCGTTTCTCTTCGAATCGCCGAGGCTTCTAGATCGTCCGCCGCCGCCGGAAAACCTATGCCCTTCCGATCGATTCTTCATCTCCACCGGATCGTCGGGATCGCTCGTCACCGACGAGGCGAGCTCTTCCTCAACCTCCGCCACGAACAATTATTCATCTTCGACATCGGAGGAATCAACCGAGGAAATCGCGGCGGCGGCGGCGGCGGACGATCCGGCGGCGCCGGAGGATTTCATCGCGCTGTTGACGTACTCGCCGAGTCCGTACGAGGATTTCCGGCGGTCGATGCAGGAGATGGTGGATGCGCGCTTGGAGCATAACGGGAAAGTGGATTGGAAGTTTCTGGAGGAGCTTTTGTTTTGTTATTTGGATTTGAATAATAAGAAATCTTACGGATTTATACTACGAGCTTTTGTCGATCTGATCGTGGTTTTGCGAGAGAACGCCGGCAAAACTCCGGCGAGCCGCCGCCAGTGGAGGAGCGGTAATCGGAGACGTCAACTTAACTAAAGAGAGAATGTATTAGAAGTTAAAAGTAAGCATGCATGAATTCGAATAAAATCGTTTCGAATTTTCCTTTTTCTTTATTTTCCTCTAGGAATTTTATGTGGACAATCTCATGTATTGTAATACGGAGCTCCATTATAAAATTTACCTTTCACTTTGCTTTGGGATAAAATCATAAATCTATGACCTACATAAATATATATGACTATGAGATGAAAATTCATTTCATGTATAATAATTCTTGTATATAAGTTTTATCTTTTCTTTCACCTTTTAGTTTTCGGGAAATGTATATACATATGATAAAAAATAAAATTTTAATTTTTTTTCCCTTTTAGTTCATCTTTAGTGGTCGGAGAAGGAGTACGATTCGTGGATGGGTCTCGAATTTAGCTCTCTAAAAGGATGAGATTTTTGTATTATAACAAATAATGATAAAAATTTATATGAAAATTGTTTATAAAAACTTATCTGAAATTATTTTAAAATATTAAATATTTAATTAAAAGTATCAAAAATTTCATTAAGAGCGTTAGAAATCGGGGTCGAGGTATTATATTATAATTGTTTTTGTTTTTTTTTTTATTCCAACTTTTGATACTTTTGATTAAATTTTTTATACTGTCATAATCAAATATTTAATACTTTAAAATAATTTTATAATAAACATATAATTAATTATTTTCATATAAAACCTACTCTATAATAATATATTAGGCAAAATGTTATTTGAACGATGCTCCACGAATAACTATACCGTGAACAATAATTTTTTAATACCTTATATTGAAATAACTAATACCTTTAGTGATAATAACTAATACATTTTGAAATTGATACATTTAGTTCAATTTATTGATATTCTTAGTTTAATTTGTTACTACCCTTCAAATAAGTTTCACTTTATATATCATTTACATAATACCCGATCTTCTATTTAAAGGAGATTTTTGTATTATTATATCAAATGAAGACATGACTAAAAGAAATTATATATATAACACTGATGGGATCAAACAAAGAATATTGCAACTATAATTTGATTTTGAAATGGGACAAAGTATTATGAGAATGATATTCATGATAATTATTATTGTGAACTAATTTCTTATGTTGAAATAATTAGTATTTTTATTGAAAATAATTAATACCATTTTAATTAATACATTTATAGAAACTAATTAGTATCCTTTAGAACTGATATATATAGTGCAATTTATTGATACCTTTAATATAATTTAATATCATTCATACAAGTTCCATTGCGTCATATCATTCACACAATTAATTCCTTCTCTTAAGTCAATTGTATATCTTGGAAAATATATTTCTTTTAACAGTCACGCGAACATTTGTGTTTGACTACACTTTTCAATTTTCTTAAAGAAAATGTCAACTCCATTAAATCTTATAATTCTAATTTATAATTAACTTCCCCTAATTTTTAACTAATTATAACATTCGTTCCAATTCTTCAAGAAAAATATTATGGGCAACTCTCTCGTGCACTTGGTGTATAGTGTACTCACTCAACAATTAATTATGTTTATACAGAAAAGTATGTTCCAATTACACTGAAAAGTGTTGTTGGACTACACTAAAAAGTTTAGGCTAAAAATCAATTTTTAATGTAAATTTTTCAGTGTAATCCAATCACAATTTCTAGTGTAATTGAAACAGACTTTTCAGTATAAACATGGTCAATTGTTGAGTGAGTGCACCATGCACTTGGTGCATATGAGAGTTTGTCAAATATTATTTATTATTTTAAATTATATTATTAACTAGTTGCATGAATTTTTTCACTAAGTGCACTTAGTGAAAAAAATCGTGCAATTAGTTAATAATTCTCATTTTAAGTGCAATTATTAACTTATATTATTAACTAATTATTACAAGAGAGTAGGGTTGTAAACGAATCAAACAATTTTAGTTCGATTTGATATTTATATTCGAATTTCGGTATTCGTATTCGAAATTTTATAATTCGAATTCAAGTATAAATAATTTTTTTGATTCGATTAGTTATCAAATACAAATACTATGATATTTGATTCGATATTCGTAACTATTCGAGTAAATATTCGGTTAAATATATAATTACATAATTATATAATAATAGTAATAACAAATATAATTATTTATAAATTTAAGTCCATTATAATTATTTTAAGGATATTAACTTTTATAACTTTATCCAATAAGTGAGTTTTTAGGCAATTCTTAATTAAATATTTTGATTAAAAAACATTTATTGTAATTTAATTATTAAAAACTTAACAAATTAAAAAAGAATTGCAGGTCAACACTCTTAATTTGATTATTCAAGTGTTTTTTTCCATGAATTTGATAATTAATTTTTTTCATTTACTTACTTGATTATGTTATGCAAATTTTAAGTTTATAGCTTGTTTGTGAATTCAAACAATGACAATTTTGAAATGAATATTTGAATATTGACAAGGTATTATGTGAATAATACTCACGGTAACTATTACCGTGAACAACAAATTACTAATATCTGACGAAGTGGTATAACTCAAGTGGTTAAAATTCCACTACCTATGATACGAAGGTCATGGGTTCGAGTCACAACTTTATCGATAAAAAATACTATTACCTTATGTTGAAACAACTAATACCTTTAGTGAGAATAACTAATATCACTTCAACTAATACCTTTAATAAAAATAACTAAATACCCTTTGGAGCTGATAACTTTAGTGCAATTTGTTAATAGGCGACCAGGCAAGCACCAATGACCAAAGATTAAGGATCTGGCAAAATAAAGATAGAGAAGCAGGCGACCACCAGAGTTTCAAGAAGAGTACCTTACGCGACCAAGAACGTGGTCAGATGCATTAGACGCGCCCAGGAGCGAACAAGAAATTCATTGCGCCCAACGAAGATATACGAGCAACTAATCACCAAGGAAGGCAACTGGGTAGATATGAGAACTAAGTACAACATTGGGAACTTCAAGAGTCACAAGTTTAAATATGGTCCAAGTGTTTTAACACTTGGCACTCATCCAAGTGATGATAGTTTAGATGTTGTACAAGTGTCTCAACACTTGGCACAAATCCAATGGTTAGACCACTAAGATGGTGACATGTGGCTCTCTTGTATATCTATAAATACCCCTTCATTTGCATGAAGAGAGGAGGATTTTTCCATAATTAAAAAAAGTGACTAAACTCTTGCAAATTTCATTCTTGAATATTACTCATGATCTAAGTTCTTGTTTGATGATCTTACTTAACAAAAACAGCCACTAATCATCATCGATTAGAAAAGGTCATCAACACAATTCACTGATACTTTTAGTTTAATTTACTAATACCCTTCAAACAAGTTTCATTGTGAATATTGTTCACATAATACCTTCTCTTGAATATTATTTGTTAGGAAGATGCTTGAGAAAAAAATCGATTCGAATATTCGACTCAAGTATTAGTATATTTTCTAATAATTCGATATGAGTTTTCAAATCAAATATAAATCACATTTACTATTCGAAAAATATCCGATTCGAAATCGATATTCGAAATAATTTCACAAATACGAATTCAAATACAGTGGTATCCGACTCGATTCGATTCGTTTACATCCCTACAAGAGAGTTACTCGATTAAATTATGAATAAGGCCCAATTTAAATGACCCAGTTATTCTTTTTATTATGAGCACGGTTATTAGCACTAGCCTCTTTGTTAAATACCCTACCCGGATGGATACACTATCAATTTTTCCAAAAAATTGAAATATTTTCGGCAAAAAATTCCGAAAATAAACATAAAATTCGAATTTTTTTCCGAAATATTGTGAATTTAGTTATTTTCGAAAAAAAAGTTCGAAAAAATGAAAAAAGTTCGAAAAAATGAAAAAATTTCGAAAAAAAAGTTCGAAAAAAAATAGTGTATTCACCCGGTAGTGTTTTTAACAAAGGGGCTAGTGCAAATAACCTGCCCCTTTTATTATAAAGAAAAGGCCCAGTTCATACTGCCCAATTTTTATCTCCCACTAAGAAAAATTCATAAATAAAGGCCTATTATGGGCCCACTAATTTTTTTTTTCAGAAATAAATTGTCAAGTATCACGAGTAGGGTTGTAAACGAATCGAGTCGAATACCAATTATTTTAAATTTGTATTTGTGAAATTATTTCGAATATCGAATCGAATATTCTTCGAATAATAAATTCAATTTATATTTTATTTGAAATTCATATTGAATTATTTGAAAATATACGAATACTCGAAGCGAATATTTGAATCGGTTTTTTCTTAAACATATTAAAAAAACACTATAAACTTAAAAGTTTTATAATATAATCAAGCACCTAAATAAAAAAAATTGTTAACTATTAAATTCATAAAAAGAAAACTTTGATAAACAAATGATGAGTATCAAATCATCTATCCAGTTTGCAACTCAAGCCCATTTTTTGAATAATGTCATAAGGATTAATATCTTGATATACTTATAATGTGTTTAAATTTATAAATAAATATATTTATTACTAATATTATTACATAATTATGTAATTATTGTATAATATATATTTACTCTAATATTTAACCGAATATTTACGAAAATATCGAATCGAATATCATAAGTTTTGACTTTGTATTTGATAATTAATCAAATCAAATAAAAAAGTTGTACTTGAATTTGAATTATAAAATTTCGAATACGAATATCGAATTTCGAATACAAATATCAAATCGAATTAAAATAGTTTGATTCGTTTACAAGCTAATCACGAGATTGACTCTAAACCTCCTTGAATTTTTTTCATAATGAAAAAGCACAGGCCAATGCCTTTATCACTCAAAAAATAAAATTATGCACTTATTAAGAAATTCAAGAGTCATACGATCATTAGCAAAGAACCTTCAGGAGAATCGGGGCCGACGCTACAACACTAGCGTTGAAAATATTCTTGTGGCTGCACCTCCATTTTATCATCCTTACGAGTTATAGTGTTGCTGCAACCTTAGTTCGTGTATTTTGTATAAAAATAGTGCACATGTAGGAATTTTGGGTTATTTGTGTAAGTGCATTTGTTTGAATATTTATATAATGAAGTGTAGTTTAGTTTTTTTTTTTTTTTTTTTTTTTATGTTGTTTATGTTTTGACTTTGAGTATTGTGTACCAAGAATTCGTGTTTTTAAGGTAAGTTTGTTAATAAGTGTATATTGTTATTCCTGCATTTTTTATAAAAAAATTCTAATGTTGGTTGTTCGAACCTGGTTTGACAAAAATTGATTAGGATTTCTGTAAAATTTTGTTAAAAAATGATTAGGGTTTTGAAAATAATTATTGAGACATAGTTAGGATTTCGAAAACATTATTTCGAAAGTCTAGGTCGACGCCGTGAAGGGAATGAGATTTCAAAGTGCAACACTATAAAAAAAAATGAGGATGTATCTAATAAGTATGGATGGTTAGATAGTCGAACCCAAGACGACTGCTTATATGGCCCATTTAAATTGTTGAAAAAAAAAGGCCCAATTTATTTGCACTAGCCTCTATGTTAAAGATACTATCCGGATGAATACACTATATTTTGTTCGAAAAAATTTTTTTGAATTTTTTTAATATTTTTTTCAAACATAATGAAATACACAATATTTCGAAAAAAAAAAATCGAATTTTTTGTTTATTTTCGGAATTTTTTTTCCGAAAATGTTGCAAATTTTCGGAAAAAAATAAGTAGTGTATTTATCCAGGAGTGTATTTAACACATAGGCTAGTGCAAATAACCATGGTCAAAAAATAATGCCAAGTTCATATACAGCCCAATTTGTATTTTGATTTCTGTCCAAAAACCACGAACCAATATTCGAATCCAATTCAAAATTGGATCGAAATCCATCATGTTTTAGGTTATCTATTGCGAATATAAAATACACATGATATCAATATTCCAATACAGACCAAAGAGAGAATCAATCTCTTTGGTTAAAGAGATGATGAAATCCTAACTTATGCAACGAGTGTACGATAATCGAATACTCAAAAAAGGAATAAACTCAACTATATTGATTCCCGAAGAATATCTTAAAAGAGATATTGAGACAAAATGCTCGTTTTTTCATTAATTAAATTCAACCATATACAATTCCAGATACAAATAGGACAGACTTGAGAGCTTACAAACTCTACAATATGATCAAAAGGGATCTTGGTTAGATGTACTCTTTGCTCGTGCACCACACATCAAATGTTGCTCGTTTATGGCTGCTTGAGCTCTTCTCACGAACCAAGAAACACATGTATGCCGAAAGCATGTTTCAGCACTAGTTTCACTTGAAATCATACGGCAAGAGACCTCCCACTCTCTTATAATCGGCTATGTTGATCCGAGAATTCTTCTCCTACATGCACTGTAGATGGAGAAATGAACATTAAAATGTTAACAAATGCCATACTCAAAATGTTTATTTCAGTAAAAGTTCTTCGTCTGTCAACAAGTCGAGCAAAGATATGGTCTAGCTATTAATGTATAACCATTTTTTTTCTTGACAAAGTATTAATGTATAACTTCAATGCTGACAGATAGTTTAGGACCAAAGAACGCAGCCCTCCATAATGATACAGCACAAAGATATTTTTATAAACTTCGCTACCTAGAAGAATTTTATATTGTTCTTTAATGGTTTCCCCCCCATAAAAATTATTATGTTCGTGGAATGTTTATGAAGATTCTATTACTGGCAGTCAACAAATCATGGTATATATTAATTTCAATCATGTATATCACCTCCAATCCTTACCATAACTAGTTCCCTCACATGTGATCAATCCTAAAGAAAATATAACTACCATAGTTTTGCACTTTGAGTAGGCAGTTGGCATTTTGTCCTCTCACATGTTAGGAACTCTTTTGCCTCTATTAAAAAGGTTAAAACTGGGGAAAAAATGCATTTTTATGTCAAAGCACTCAAAGTATCTGGCAGCCGAAAAGGATATAATAATTAAAGAAAAATGAGAAAACTAGTACTACAAGATAATAAATGCCATGATGAAATAGTAAAGCCGAGAAGAATTACTCACTTTAAAGGCCAGCAGCATCGCGATTAAGGCACACATAATGCTCGTACAAAGGACGGTATTTCGCAGGAATATAATCCTTGAAACTGTCCAAGATTAAGGAGTAACAGGTTATTCCTTGTTTTGGGGTGAAGTTGGATAACAAACCACGTAATGTACCTCATAGAAAACATAAATTGAGGGGTAGGAGGGAGGAAGATAGTAAAACCAAGACTATTTATATTTAAGATTTCCAAATGAAACAACCAAGCAGAAATACTAACAACACTTCCCAATTACTAAAATGGAGCAAATATTCAGACTCAATTTTTTAACCAATTATTCAACTTAGGATGATTATAATAAATCCTATCCCTTTGATGTACACATACTAATGGAGAGAAAAAGCAGACAGCCAATTTGACATCAATTGGAGTAGCTTAGAGAACATGTAGCATTTGGCCTGGCCTTGATGTGCATCACACATTCACAGTGGCTACAGTTACTTATTTGGAGCAAGTATAGAGTAATAAGCTCTCCTATAAAAGAGATTAATTAGAGTCCAGTGGATTATCCGGTTGCCTAAGAGCCTATTCTTGCAGAATCAAAGCCCATGTTGGAAACAGACAATTCCCAAACACAGACTGCAAAATTTCAAAAAGAAGAGTTTGTGACACTCAACTTACACACGTCATTAAACAGACCTAGCTCACTATTCAAGGACAGTCTTCTTTAAATTAGTTTTACTCGACAATGGCTTTTCTACAGCTTAGTGAAGACGGAAAATCTTAATGAAACTCAACCCCCAATAGTAACGAGTGGCGCAGAGCAGCATTAAAATTTATATGGACTGCAAAAGAATTGCTATATGTTATTCTCCAAGTGGTAAGTATCAGGATCTCATTATATAAACAAGGATTTTGAAACTTCCAATCTTAGTTACTCGAGCATCCTTTGTCATTTAAGGGCAAAGTAACTGCCAGATGCTCCTAACACCTGTCTTCTTTCCTTCCAGTTCTTTAAATATATTCTTCCAGTGGTGAGCAGGAGAGCAAATTAATGGGGAAAGGCACTGCTAAGTCCCCTAATGCCACTCACATCCATCTAACCAAGAGATTTGTTTCAGAACTTCAACCTACTCATTTGATCACACTAGCATCCCATTCCCATCTCCTTTCACTATGCTCATCAGTCATAAGGGGCACCATCATTATAAGATCAGCAAATGTGGAATCACAGATGGCAATGGGATGGGGTGGAGTGGGGTGGGTACTTGAAGACCCAGGGGCGCACCATTTCTCTGAGTGGGACAGGGTGGAAGCGATAACCAAACCCACCCCGCCTAGTCACAGGGCGCGACGCCCCAAACATCACTGGTCAGGTCAAGATTGTCATCCCTATGCAGAATCATGCATCAGATTAAGCGTATTGACCACAGGTTAGGATTTCTAGAGCAGAAATGGACGAAAAGCACAGAAAAAGAATGATGGCGAGACAGAGAGAGGGAGAAAATTCTAATAATGATCTGATACCCATGAAGAAGAGAGAGCCTGCCAGGAACAGAAAATAATCCTGCAATTGATTGCAGAACATGGCCTATCTTCATTGCTTTAGACTTCAGAGCTTTCATAAAGCCTACAAATTCTTTATACTCTGCATCAGTAAGCTTTTCTCGAACCTGCAAATTACAAACACAGATTGCTTAGGCAACTTCATTTCCAAGAAAAAGTTAATGGAGAAATTTTCATACAAAATTATTAGAGCAGACATCTAATTTTGCATTAGTACTTGAGTAAAAAAAGATTTCACGGCTGCAATGTCATCCACATGTATATGCTAAAGGAAAATTCATAAAATAACATTTTCCAGAAATGACAGCATCTACAGAGGCATTATTTCGTCTCTCAAACACACTTGAAGTTCATCTTTCCGTCTCCATTACTATCATGAATTTAGGTTCCTGGAAATTTTCAATATACTGTTGTTTTCATCTTTGAGTAAGTCTCCTGTGAAACTTGTTCATAGTATGAAACTGATACTATTAGATGCATTTATTGATACCATTAGATGCTTCCACTGATACCATAACATTTTGCACTGGTGGTTTCAGTTTACAAGTCTAATGGTATCAATGAGTACATCTAATGGTATTGATTTCATACTATGAAACTTGTTCATAGGAGACTTTGTGTTCATATTTTATTATAAATGATATCAAAGGATGATTAAGGACAGGAAAATTGCAGATGTAGATGCACCAAATTATACCAATATCCCACAGGATGTTGACATGAGCAAGGACTTGATCTTCTTTATATGTGGAGTGCCAAAAAGGTAATGGGTAGGGGGACCTGTTATTTCCTTATTAAGCAGCATGCTTGTAGAAAATGAACATGTCCACATGAACAAAGGTTTATATTTTAAAATATACAACGTATCGTGTGAGTTCACTTTCTTGAAAGGTTTGTGGTTAGCCACAAAATTTCTTGATGAAGACAGGTGTGTGTTTTAATATGACATAAAACCATCAACATTTTTCTGTCATAAGTTCCCATCTTGGTTCTTAGACTTCCACAAATTTTCAATTGAGGATCTTCACCTGGATGAGAAAAGCTGATCCCTTTGTCTCTTCGTCATTCTGAGACCCCGCATCCTTGTGTTTCCCAATGTTAAGTTCAACAGGTCTCTTTCCTGTAATAATTTCATCACCGACCAACACTTCTTTTTCTTCAGGATTATGGCTGCAGACATTCTCCAGAAACCGTAAACTTTCTCTCTTTACTGAACTGTTGAAATGGTGAGATATTTCACAATGTTTTGACTGATCAGGCCCAGTTATCAGCAATTTAGGTTTTTTTGATGTACAAGGTGTCAGTGGATCACTAGCTTTTTCATCAAAATCTTCTATATTTCTCGAACCACTAATCAAAGATTTTTTCCCGATGCATGTCAGATTGCTCAAACTCTTCAAGTTTGAACCTTGAAGAAGCCTGTCTGATGTCAGCGATGCACGATTGGCAGGAACTATTTCACTCAGGTTGCTGGCAGTCCTGCCTTGTTTGATTTGTTTCCTAGAAGAAACCAAGTCGAAAGAGCTAGTTGGGCCCATTGATGTCTTTTGACGACATTCCAAATGAGAAACAAATTATCAAAGAATAAGGGAGAGGATCGTTGTAAAATACAATTGAAGCAATGCAAAGTGCAAGATCATAAATACCTGGGAAACGAGAAGCTTTTCAAGGTGAAACTTGTCAAAGGGTTGGGAGCTTTGCAAGACTCTGACACTTTCTGCAACGATATATGCATGACTACTGAATTCTTGATGTATGAAAATAGCAATTGGAACACTTGAACCATATATTTAAGCTTTTCAGCATGAAAAGCGCCATGGGGCCATCCTTTCTCGATAATAAATCCTTATCAGATAAATTCTGGAACTACATAACATTTGGTCCAGAACTCATAGTGTAGAAAGGATCAGATTTCACCTCCATTTTATCCAATTTTTGTTTTCTATTTCCTCTTGGGGATGCTTATGATAGCTAAATTAGGTTGACCAAAGAACTATTTGCTTGGGAATTCCCTAATCATATGTAATATTGCCATGAAGAGAGAATTACCCTAACATGCATTAAAAGATGTTCTAGAATGGAACACCATCTGTGAACAGTAAAATCCTAAGTCAGGTGAGGGGCATGTGAACGAACAGTAAAATTCAATGTCCAGTGAGCAGGAAGTTAAAAGCTTCGAGTGGTGTGTGGCTGTTGCCTGTTTGTGCCATTAGGTGCTTGCTAAGTCCCGCGACGAGCGCAACCATCTTGTTAAGTTGATTCATGTGTTCTTATATATTATATCAAAAGATACATAAATAATAAAAAGGCCAAGAGCAAAAACCTAGTTACTGCTTTTATTTGTTCTTGCATTGCCCACACCCTTTTTCCTTTCATTTTCTAATATCTATTTGGCAGTTTTTTCTTATTCACAACTTCTCTCTCACTGTTTCACTTATTTCATGGTGCACTTGTCATTGCCTTCAGCTCTCTATTCGATTTCATGAATTAATATTTTTCTTCCTCAAAACTCAGCTAGCAAAGTCACCTCTCACATCATCCACCTTCCTATACTTTCCATATCTGAAGCTTTCTCATGCCTTCAAGTTGTTAAAACTTAGTGATTACAATACAAGTGGACGGACTAATGATTATTAAAACAGCTAAAGAAACACTTGTGGAGGGCTGGCATATTTTGTGATAGTACTTGGGCTATACTTTCTCTATGGCATAGACTCATAGTACCATGTGACAAGGTAGAGTTCTGCATACCCAGCAAGGTCATTAGCCATATACACAAAGGGACGGGAAAAAAATGCTTACCAAGTATTACACATGGACAACTTGAGGTTAACCATAGAAGACATAGGAACGTAAATATAAGAAACAATTCAACTTTCAATAACATAAAAATATTTTACCTTGATCTTCTTGTTTTATCAATTCAAGCTTTGGCGGGGCGCGTGTTCGAGCATCTCGGAAAAAATGAGTCAATGTGTAAACAACATCTCCAAATTTAGAGTAACACTGCAATAACAAAAATTGCAGATGCTTAACTGATAACAGAAAACTGAAGACAGAAAAAAGGAAGGAGAATGAGAAAGGCCTGGACAACGGACAAACCGCACTTTAACATGGGGTTGTATCCACAATGATATTTGAGACTGGCGATTTGCATGTGTGAACCTATTTATAACAAAGCGAAAGAAATTATTAAAAAAAAAATCTTGTTTGGACAAATGTTAGCTAATTGTGACGAATGTACAAGTGAACCACTTGATTTTGACAGCAATGCTACCATGGCCAATACAGCCACCTACAATATAATTACTGCATAGGGAAATATGGTTATGCTCCAGGTATAGAATCACGATTAATATAGTGTAAGTAAGACGCATGGTCCAAACCTAATAATTCCAAGTACGGAGGCGCTTGGTTAGCAACTCCTCAATGGTAATGGGAATGAATTATTTTCCATCTATGCCCCCATAATAAAAATGATATGTTGGGGGAAGACTTATCACAATTGTGATTTCATTGCTAGTGTCATGCCCCAATTTTGGAATAGAAGTGGACAACAAATGGTTGTTGATAGGGAAATGGGGAAGTGATTGAGGAGGATGATTGTAGGAAGAGAATAGGGTAATCAAAATGGAGGAGTGATTACCTTATTTAGAAGAGGGGGTGGTGATTTTGTTCTCATTAACCATCATAATTTCACTAATTTTTAGTCTAATTCTCATTACCATTGAAGAGTTATTAACCAAGCGCCCCCTAAGTCTTTTATGTACCAAGTTCACCATGCAAGCATCACTTGTTTTTGCTGAACAGTTATAGTTGTTTTCCCTGAACAGATACTGTAACTGTTCAGTGAAAACAACTAATACTGTTTAAAGATACACTCGAGTTGCAAAGTGCACCTGGTGCATACATGACTAAGACAATGATTTTGGGGACTGAATTACATAGAAGTTCCGTAAGCTTACGATGCAAAACTTTGATTATTAATATGAACGAATTAAAACTTTTTCATTATAGTAGTGAAGCATAGTTCACGGATTGTAAGTCGTTAACATAATAATGCCACAAAAATTATTAGCTTTCCATCGAAGTTTCCGGATCAAGCAAGAACTAATGATGAAAATCACCTCTCATCGCAAAATATAATTGCTCCATAATCATGTCGATGACGAATGACACGGCCGACAGCCTGATTTACTGCCCGAGAAGCTTGCTGAGAATACCACTCTTCTCCCGTCAGACCCTGTCAAAGCACACTACCATCAGTACAATCTAATGATATCGGGCGTGAAATAATTCTGGATAAAAAAAACCATATTATTTCAGCTTGGTAGAGTGCATGCTACCTTGTTTCCAGTCCTTTGAGACTGTGCCTGTAGATCCAAGTATTCACGTTTCAGGCGTACCTGGTCCAGCAATTAAAAATGGAAAGTTCTTTACTTAAACTAAAAAGATAGACAGAACAAATGAACTGAATATAACAACTTATTAAAGAAAAGGAAGGTAGTCACATATTTGATGATAAAAAAATGCATGTCACTAGAACAACTGCTGATGATGTAATGAACTAATCGAGAATTTAAAACCGAATCATGCAGATAGAACCAATTTAGAGAGTTGTCTTCAGGTTATATTTGCTTGATGATGAAAAGCTGAAAATGTTTACAACTTAACAATGAACAATATCAATTGACACGACTGTGATGGAAACAGAATTGAGCTTTAGAGGTACAATCAGTTGAATTTCTGGATATATTACTATCCATTATTCTTTTGATTTTTCTTTACAGAAAGTATTTTATTCAACGAGGATGTACAGATAATGCTGTTAAATTCAGAGGTCTTAGGAAACCTCTTTTGAACAGAAAATTTAAATTTACAAGCTTGAACAAATTATCTACATATAGAAGTCTGTTTCTCTCGGTGTCTGACTATTTGTGACAGCACTTGCTCGATTCATTAATCAAGTGGGATGTTTTTCAGCATCAATAAGGCAAGAGCATTCCAGATTCCCTTTGGAAATAACATTGCACATATCATGAAAGAGAAGTTAAATAAACATATACTGTTTGATTCATCAAACAACAATAAAAGACAGCAAATTCAAACAAGAAACCAAGTCAGATCAGAGATTAAAGCTAGCTTGCAATTACAGATGCCATAATGGTTACGTGAGTTTGTTTAAGATGGCTGTGAAGTGCATTAAAACAACACACCCTTCACTAGCAACCATGAAGTTTACTACGTGAACTTTTTTACATTCTCTAATGCAAGAGCAAAAGGCAAAATTAGACAAACCTTAGCATCAGTCAAGGTGGCAAATGGCAACCCAGTGATGACCACAGCTCTTCCAGCATGATCAGCAAAATCCAATCCTTCGCTAACCTACATACACACATGAGCAGGAATATATAATAAGAGTGCATTGTAAAATGTGGGAATAATTTATATTGATGATATTTGACCAACACTAAAAAGTCATTTCAGCTGAGTTTAGTAGATATTTGCCAGCTCTAAGATGCATAATCATGTCAAACAAGCCACTGCAGCTATATCTCACAAAATATTATTAAATCCTCGGAAACATTCTTTGGTAGCAATTTAGGTTGCATACTGGATACTCTCATTGTGTAATACTTCCGAATAAAGCAGTTTGTGATTGTATATTGTGGCACCAATTATCAGCATGTGGAGTGTGCATAAGACCAAAAAAAAAACCTTGGTAATATAAGATATCCCCATACCTTGCCACGGCAGACCGCAAAAAATATTGCCCCTGAAGAGCAGGTGTCCGTTAATTTTTTCATATAATCCTGATAAAGAGAACATGTAACGGCTATGGAGGGAGCTCAAAATGGTGGAAGTACAAAAAAATATCTGAATTTGAGCAAATTACTTCGATTGCAGAAGGAAAAAGTGAGGATTGCCTAGGTTCCACAACGGGTAACTTATGCCTGCAGATTCTTTCCCAAATTGTGGTTGTATTGGTTAAATTTTGTTGCCCCTGCAAATAAGAAGCTTAGCAATAAAACATAAATACAGAAGGAACCAATATTATCAACTGGATGTGGAATACTTTACCGTAGTTTTCCAGCAGCTGATGCATTGCTCCAAGAGATAGTAAGATGGGAAGAATACAAGCAGCCCATCGGGTACAATTCGAGCAAAGTTGACTGACACAAAAACTTCAATTTAGGGACCTTCTAAATTATTCTAACTTTGGAACTCAGCTTTGATAATAAAAGGATATAGTCAGAAGTTGACAACAGAATATGCCCAACCACCCCACAGATAAAGCAATAGAATATATTTCTTATCATACAAAAGCTATTCATACCAATGGCGTTGCCCAGTTCCACCTTGTACTCTACAGAACCACGACTGCGATATGAAGAATTGAAAGAATAGCCAGATGGCCCAACCGGTGCTACTCCAGCCCATATCTGATTTCCTGATATAACATGTGGGTTCTCCAAACGGATTGGAAAGTCTCTATAACAGCAAAACACAAATAAATATTCTGTTCATTGAAAGATATGATGAACATAATTCTAACAACATCAATGATTATTAACCACTTACAACTTCAATTCTTCTGCAAATGAATCCATTGGTGATAATGTACCAGATGTCAAGATGATAGATCCAACACCAAGCTTGGTGAATTCTTCCATGGCAATTCCAGGGTTGAAGCACCACCAGCTCAGTGTCCTAGAAGTTTTCCCTAATTTCAATATTGAATAAATTTCATGTGCAACAATGACAATGCTTCTTATGTGCAAATGAGCTAGTCAACGCAACACTTTACAACAAATTATTATACAGTGTAAGATAAACAACCACCTGCTTTCCTCTTTTTCTCATTTTTTAATCTGAGATTCTAGTTAGTTGGTTATAGTTGTTATTGACCCGTGACATGCATTGATTCCAGAAGATTATCAACTTTATGTAATCGCTCCATTTGTTTCACTCCTTTGTGTCCACCAAATATGGTTGTTTTAAAAATTAAGAGTTTAAGAACCTTTTCTTCGTCTGAAGTTGAAAATCAAGAGTTTTGGGATGAAAGACATGAAACTGACAACTCTGAAGCCAAACTTTGTAAGGGAGAAAAAGAAGACAAGGAATATGGATGTTTACTTGAGATTTCAAGTAAATTGCCAAAGAAAAGGTAAGAAAAGAACATAGTATGCTTCTTCAATATTTAATTTGGCTGGTTAAATATAGTAATGCAGCTAAAAATAGGATCAGATGTTATACTTTCAACAGGAATATGATGGAGAATTTCCTTTATAACAAAATAAGTGAGGGTTAAAATAGAACAAAATAGTTTTTGATGTATATCATTAAGAAAAAACTTGTATGCTAATCACTCATGACAAGGCTCCTTCTTTTGCTCAGGAAACTTAAAAGTATTGTTTCGGTTATCTGAAAATGATAGGACATATAGTTCACATGATTTTACTAAGGTTAAGAAGATCCAAGAGCAAAAATTAACCAACAATATGGCGATTCTTTCCATCAACTAAAATGGTATTCCGAAAAAACGCCTAGACTAGGATTAACTGCAGGCAAGAAGACACCACAGCAATAACTCCAATTTTTTTTATCAAAGTTCCATTAATAATTTGACAACTAATATTTAGATTATATGCTACAAAAATGCAGAAACGTACTAGGTATGTTGCATGTTAATGCATGGATTATAATAAACTAGAAAATCAGAATTGTGGGAAATGTAAAGCTCTAAAATGATATCCATCTTTAAATGCAACTTAGTTCATAAACTACCTCTAACAGCATCTGGACCACTAGCTTCAACTTCCTGGATGTGAATCTGTGAAATGTCGAACCAATAATAGAATCAGCGATATGCCTCCTGAAGCGCGTGAGCAAAATACAAATTAACAATTGATATACGAAATGATACAACTTACACGATAATATTGGGCATGAGCATTACAATTATCCTTGAAAACCAGGCTAAGGATGTCGCCAATGCTTTCAAGCCTGAAAAATGTTCCATTTGTTTTCTTTGATCCTCCACTATCACTAACATTTGCATCTGAGGGAAAAGTGAGATAATTGGGGTTTAAAAGTTACTTACACAATCACGAACAAAGTATTTTTTTGCATTTTAGAGTATATATTTAGTCTGATTAACAAAAAAGTAGACACGTCGAGGGAGAGAGTTACCAGGTCAAGAAACTTATGTGATGATTGGTAGTGTTCCCATAAATTTAATAATATTTTGATTTTTTTTTTAAAAATTCGAATGAGTTTTGAGTACAAGATTTTGTGGTGGATCTTTATGTAGGGTCAACGAAAGAAATAATATTATTTGGATAAAGTGTTTTGAAAGTGTAGGATGCGGGCAAAATGGAGTGTGTTGACATTGAACATTAATAACAGGACACCAAAATTCCTAAACCTAATTTTACAAAAATGGTCAAACATCCACCACAATTTATAGCAAAACTGGAAATTTAGAATGATGACAAAAATCCAAAAAAGCCTGACAAATGATACCACAGCCAACCAGCAGAAAAAATCTTTTTTTTAATTAAAATGTGGATAAAAATAGATCCAAGTGTAGTCACATAGTTACAAATTTGAAGTAAAGAAATGTAGAAGAATGTTGTGAAAGTCAAAGGCAGTGATTGCTGGAAATACCTTCTTCAAGAAGTTCACACGCTTTCTCAATGGTACCAATGAGCATGTTTGCAGTTTTCTGAGTAATATTCAACTCAGATAGGAACTCATAAATGTAAGGGCCAACCTTTGTAAAACCTGACTCTTTTGATGCAATGGGCACCTCAGATATTCTTTTCTCGAGCTTCAAAAGAAGTGCTGCAAGAATACAATAATGATCAAAGTAATGATCGCTAGAATGTCAGATATCGCCAAAGGTAAACAAAAGATTGAAACTGAAAGGTCAAGTGTAGAATATTCCAGCACACATTGATAAAGTGGAAAATGAAATTGAGATAAGAAACCCTAGTGCTGTTCACTATCAGTGAAATCAACATTTAATATTTCACCAAATAAGCAAAAGACTATGTCATACCTCTGAGAATAGCAAAATTATCTGGATTACAAGATGTGTCACTAGATGTTTCCCTCCTAGCAACAGAAATATCAATGCATTTTTTTGCCTCTGCTATGCAGGCGGTCAAAAGACTTGAAGGCAAGTCAAAAGAGGCTGCATCAGCACATATGCCTTCCTGCATTATACAGAGAAATTGTCAGCTGTGGAACTTGCAAACAAATACTGTTTACATAAGCAAAGTGACTTAAATGTTTAATACTCATTGCAGTCTCCAAAATCATAAGGTCACATTTGCAAACAGTTGGTTTTTGGATTTGATGGGAAAATTAGGGAGGCGCTCAAATGACTCCATGTTTGGAAAATAGCTCAAAATGCAAAGTCAAGGATTTGAAACCATTGTGATTCGGAACATTTGTAAACAAATTCAATGGATTTGTTATCATAGGTTTGAGCCAAAATCCATGAAACATAAAATAGAGAGGGAAAATGTAACAATCCCACATCGAATCCACAAAAAATTGTGGATTTGTACTTAAGTGGAAGTCAATCCTCCACTCTTGAGCTAGCTTTTGGGTGGAGTTAGGGCTTCCATGCTTGAGTGCCTAACAGAAAATCATAGATGTCATGCTCCAACGGTCAATGTCTTTATACTTACTAAGTTGTGAGCTTCATCAAAAATAAGGATGCAGTTACTCCAGTCAATTTTCAGAGTCTTGCGATTTCCACGATCAATAAGATAGTTGTAAGGTGCAAATAAGATGTCAACATCCTTATGGAGCTCTCGTGACAGATAATAAGGGCACCTAAAGATAAAGAACAGTGATCATTTTCGAGTTCAACTTTATCAACTTTATGAAATACATAACTATTAAAACTAGAAACCTACGGTCCCGAGCCTCTTCCAATATTGACCAGGTCCTCTATATCAATGGGATCATCTCCAATACTAGGATTTTTCTTCACGAACTCTACATTAGACAAGAAAGGAAGTTAATCAATGATGTAGTAAGACAGAACAAAGAAGTTATTTGCATCATAGCTACTTATTACAGTTGAGAGCGGCTCTGATAAAAAATAAATAAAAATTACAGTTGTGGCCATACATAAATACCATCTTATTTATTTTCTTTAGCATGTACTATTACAGTCACTATACTGAATCAATCTAGTGCAAATAAATCAACACCTTAAGGTGAAAAATTTATCACCAAAGACCACAGATAAATAATTGACAATATCAATTGCACTCAGGTCTGGGATCCCTCCCTCCATCTCTCTCTCTCTCTATCTATCTATATATCTATCTCACGCAATGACGCAAATATATCTCAAAATAGCTAAAGAATGTTCCATTTGCCCATTAACTTCCAAAAGCAAAACGTGGGCAAGTCATTATCTTAGATTGTAGGAGTACATCTTCCACATGAAACCAACTAAAACTTGTTACTTGTCATTGAACAACATGAAAGATGATAGTGATTTTATATTAATATTAACTGTGAGATCGATATTATAATTGTTGCACATTTTTAAATTTCATCATACCCTATGGCACATACCTGAAACTTGTGAGAAATTGGCACAATATCGCTTGGTGCGCTTTTTGCATAAAGCATGGCAAGCATTTGTCTGTGCCTTTCCGCGAAGTAAACTCACTTGTTCATGAATGCACAATTGCTCTCGAGATCCCAGTACCACCATTTTAGGCCTGAACTTCATAATATTAGCTCGTTAAGTTGATCTAGTATATCTTTGAGCAAATATACCCACATCCATATGAAATGCACTCATCATTCACAAATACAGCTTAGGTTTACTGAGACCAGCAAATTAAAAACTAAACCTCAAAGTTAATAAGCAAGGGGAAAAAACAGAAAATAAAGAAGTACTCCAACTCCTGGGGCCACAAAAGAGAAAGGAAAAAGGAGACCATTGAAAGAGCTCCATATGGAATTCACTCAACCACTAGTTATCCAGAATATGTTTTTTTATAGTTACTTCAAGTGTTTTCATAAATTTCAATTAGTAAAACAAGTCCACTGATATTATCTTAACATAGGAATAGAAATGACAGACAAGAAAGATTAATCCAGAATCAGGAAAAAGAGAAGCGTCCCCATAATTATTGGCAAAAGTTCTCTCAGGGGGTGTTTTCATACCCATCTGAACAGTTTAGAATCATTTTTTCATGAAGTTGGTAATACCCAGTTTTTCAAGAATAAAATTGATTCTACCCTTTCTATTGAGTTCTCAACCACACCCATAATATACTAATACCTAGCCACCCATTGGGTATGCAATGATGCAGATTCTTGTGAACTTCAAATATTGGAGATCGTGTAACAACGTTCATGAAATCCATTATCCATAGAAATACACTAAGCATCTGACGGATACCTGTAGTTGGAGCTCTTCAGCTCTTGAATCACTTGCTTAATCTGGCTGTGGGTGCGTGATGTATATATTATTTTGGGAAATTCAGAAGATTGGGATTGTGGCAGGTCTTCGTCCATAGATTGACTTACTCTTACGTTACTTCGTTCACTCCGACCTCTAGAAAATTCACCCAAACTTTTTCTCCAAGCTAATGTGGCGCACAGAAGACATAATGTCTTTCCAGTTCCAGTTGGGCTCTCCAATAGTGCATTACATTTCTGCCATCATAGATAATAAACACTAATCAATTAAGTTCGCGTTAATGAGCGCTAACTGGAATTTTCTGAGATAATGAATTGTATAGTTGATAATGACATCTCTTAAGTAAAAGGTATCACGCAGCAAGACATTATGAAGCAAGTGACATGGAATCATCAAATGGAATGATATCAGCACTATACAAGTTTGTCAAAAAGCAAACCTTAATTAAAATAAAAATTAGTCAAGCATGAAACTGATATGGCCACATTCAAGCAGTGGTTCAAGGGCCAGATAATAAACACTCTGTGACTTATACTACAAATTACATATGGCGAATGGCAAAAATATAATTCAACTAAACAATTATCAAGAAACCATTTTTCCCCAAAATTAAAATATTACATAATTATTCAATCACAAAAATATCAATATATTGGAACAACAGGATATATTAAAAGTGCACGAATATATTCACAAATTAACCGCATATGATAGTGCATGCTATCAAACAAGTCCAGAACAATTATTCCAATCCAAAACCACCCCAATGCCTATTTTTTTCTTTTCTTTTTCTCAATAATTATAAAATTACATACAAGGTTTTTGCCTCGATCAGTGAAACAAAAAACATAGCATTCAACTGTTTTTTTCCCATTTAAGTAAAACCTCTCTCTTTCTCAAGTAGTAGATGCCCGGAAGAAAAAGAAAAGCAAACACAAAAGTGTGAATTCCTCATACATTTTGAAGAGACTCGATGACTTTATCCATGTAAACGATCTGGCAATCGTACGCCTCGTAGGGGAAATCCACATCGATGCCCCTAATTTTGTAAATCGGCATAATGAATTCGAAGAATTTTGCCCGTTGAACCAGAATGGTCGATTGTAATTGTTAAACCCTAGTACTGCTTTATGTTCTTGTTCCCGCCATTTTGGTACGATACCGCGTAAGTTCTGAATGGGGTTAACCCGGAATGCCTAAGAAAAAGGGCTCTCACAAAAATTATGAACTTTATGTTTCTTTTATATTTCATTTATTGGAACATTTAATATATGGATTCAAAATTGTAGTGATGCATTGTTTTTTTTTTTAATTACACGAATTATATATTCAAATTATGAAATATAGAGTAGAACACCAAAAATGACACAGATTACATGTGTTCATAGTGTTCACGACTATGTTGATAGGCGAACATAAGTCAATAAATGGCGAACAAGGATTAAAGCTACATCAAGGATTATGAAGAGCCAACCTCAAATTAAGGGTGATCAACAAAGAAAATCAAGTTGAGGTGCATCTACCAATTTGAGAGGTGTATAAAGTGACGAACAACTCCCCGACGAACAACTAATGGGCGAACAGGTATTTAGACCCGAGACCAAGAATGAGCCAACTGTGAAGTCATCAATGACGAACAACTTGGTCAAATTATGATACATCAGCCAAAGAGGTATGCACATGAACAAAGGACAAAGATCTCAAAGCCAAGCTGAACGAAGCCATAAGGCGAACAACTTCCAAAGTACAACCTCAAGAGGCGAACAACTTTCAGTTGAAGGGTCATCAAGATCATTCAAGCCGACCTAGACGAACAACAATGAGTCCGAGATAAGGCCCAAAAGAAGAGTTTGTAACTAAGATTCAGCTTAGATAAGGTCAAATGACACATGTCAGGCATGCAAGCTAGGGAGACCAAGAGTCAGTAGCACTTCATGCTTGCTAGCCTCTATAAATAGTTGTTCTCCAGCTTATTGAAATAATTTCGAATTTTCAGATAAAAATACACACATAAACACACCCAAACTTACACATACACGAAATAAGTCCAATTTCGACTACCGAATTTACAAATTCGATAAATTCATACCCCGATTTACCATTTACGGTGGTAATCAATCACACGTTATTGATTGGTGACGTAAAAACGGATTAAAACAGCCACTAATCCTTACGATTAGATTCGTTCACCAACAATTTGGCGCTAGAAGGAGGGTCGAACCTCCGGTTTAGTGTGATTACTCAAGAACTTCAAGTTGAAAACTTGAAGATTCATAGGAAATCTCAAGAAATATTTGAAGATACAAACAAAAGTGTTCTTGGTGTTCTTCAATTTATAAATTAAGAAGTAATTTAAATTGAAATGCCTCAATCTAAAGAGACCCAAGGATCACGTTTGTCAAAAAGAGCATCTCAGACCCGGGCCACGTCGGCCGACCACCAAGACCGTGACCCGAGACATGCGAACAGGTCGCAGCATACAGCCATAACACATAACCTCCCCCCTGAGATGGAGGCTTTGGCGAACAACCCCAACGAGTTGGCCAAAACCATAGCTGCTCTCCAGGCCCTCCAGAGGCAACAAGAGCAGGTTAGGCCAACACAAGCAAGGCCAAGGTACAAGTCCCTAGAGGTTGTTAGACCCAGGACTACTAGGGGCGAACAGCGAGAGGTTGATAGTGCCCAAGTCAGACGGAATAAGGGAAAGGCCAAGGTGGTCGACCAAAGAGAAGTACAGGCTGAGTCTGGTCGCGGACGAACAACTATGTCTAGCCATGGAACAACGCGTTCCAGTGCCCAAGACAGGCTTAGCCAACCCCAACAGGAAGCTGCTCGCCGGAGAGCAGAAGATGGGCGAGCAACTTTTGAACAGCCTCGCCCATCAGTCCATGAAAGACTCTCCCAGTCAGCCTTTAGGCGCCTAGGGCCAAATGCGGAGAACAACATTAGGAGGCAAGCCCAGGAAGTGCCCACTCCAAGCGAGGGACTGCGACGAGCAGAAAGGTTAATGCCTTTGCTCGCCGAACAGCCTCCAAGTCAGGGGGCACCTCTTGATGATTTGTCAAGCCTAAGGAAGGTTGTAGAGAACATGCAGGGGCAACTAGACCAACAGAGGGGGATGGGAACGACTAGCATGCCATCCTCACCTTTGGCAGCTCACATTTTGAAGGCCCCGATACAGAAAAAGATTCAATTTACGGCAAGCATTTAATATGAAGGCATCGCCGACCCCCGAGTCCACTTAACGAAGTATACGGACTACATGGTCTCCGTGGGGGCCAGCGATGCCACCCAATGCCGGAATTCTCCTTTAACATTGGGCGATCGGGTTCACAAGTGGTTTTCATCAATGCCGCCGGCATCAATCCACTCGTTCGTCCAACTAAGTCGAGAATTTCTTTCTCACTTTTCAACGGCGGGGTCGTATCTTTCCCAAAAACACCGGCTGTCAAATTTGAGGCAGAATGATGATGAAACTGACCGGGCGTTTATGGAAAGATTCGATAGAGTTTTGCTAGAAGGAGAACCGGTGAGCGAAGATACAAAGATCGTCGCTGTGATGGCCGGATTGAAAAAAGGGTCGAAGTTATGGAAGGAGGTACGTTTAAAGTGCCCAAAGACTTATGCCGAGTTCAGAAACCAAGCTGGCATTTTCGTTTTCATGCACGAGGCCCTACAAACAAATTTGGGGGAGAATAAAGCTGATCCTAAGGAGAATAACAAAAAGCCCGTCGGGACAAGCTACAGGGTCCCAAAAAATATGAAAGCATTCACCGAAGGATCGGATTTGAAGGAAAAATTGAACCAAGTATTGACAGTATCAGTTGATACTGTGTATGAAAGCGTAAAGGAGAAAGAGTTGCTTTCCCCACCACGTAAAATCCGCCAGGATACTGGCAAACTCAACCCAAACAAGTATTGTGCCTACCATCAAAGTGTGGGGCATTTTACGAGTGAGTGTAGAGATTTGCTTAAGCAACTCTGGCGATTTTATGAGGAGGGAAAGCTCTCCGATTTCGTTAAAAGGCAACCTGGGAAGAGAACCCGGGAGAACAACTCAGAAGACGAAGAGGATGGTCAACCTCAGGGAAACAACAGACCCGGGCGACCAGTTCCCAGTATACCAGCTCAACCTTTAGAAGATCTTTTCATGATGGAACCCGCAGGTCCCGCGGGAGGGTGTTTTGATGGACAACCACCCGACTCTAATCGGAAGAGGAAAGCGGAGCTACGAGCGATTGGCCAAGTACAAGAAATGGGAGTTAAGCCGTCTATCATGCAAACGGCGGAATTAACCTTCACCGAAAAAGACCTTGCAGGCGTCTTAACTCCGCACAATGATTCGCTCGTAATCTGCGCAAAGATTATGGGGACCAGAGTCCACAGACTGTTGGTGGACACCGGAGCCTACACCAACATCTTATTCAAGAAGACCCTCGATAATCTGGGAGATTATTCGGGTTATGTTCGGAATACAACACATAGAATCATAGGCTTCGGGAATGCTGTGACAACACCGTTGGGAATTGTAACATTAGCAGTACAACTTGTAACGGCCAATGAACCCGAAAGAAATATAACAAGAATGGTATATTTCTTGGTTGTAGACCAGGAGTCGACCTATAATGGGTTTCTTGGCCGACCTTTTCTCAATGAATTTAAAGCTGCGTGTTCCACTTACCACTATTGTTTGAAATTTCCAACAGCCAGTGGAGCAGGCACAATTAAAGGAGACCAACGGAGAGCACGAGAATGCATTCAACAACTACGAGCAAAATTTGTACAAATATCCATGATGGAAGCAACAAGTTATCCCGTCGACGAACCATCAATACTGAACAATATGATGGACATAGACGACCACATGGATACGGACGAACAACACTTGAACGAGCAAGTGTTGGACGAACAACTCATTACCACCCGCGAGGAACCTCCATCTGACGAACAACAAAGGGGTGATGACGAACAACCTTCAGTGGGGGACTTGGAGGGCCAAGTACAAACGAACAACAATGGGACGGAGCCAACTGATGATCTAGAACCCCGCCTGGGGGCAGAGCCCATGAACATCGAAAATGATTCCAACCCTGAGGAACCCATACTTGATCCCCGTTGGAAGGGACAAAAACGACGAGCGACTCCAGTCGAAGAGCTGGAGGCGTTCAAAGTTAATCCCGACAACGAAGATATTGAATTATTCATAGGATCTGAGCTCCCAGAGCCTTACAGATCCCGAATGAAAGAGTTCCTCACCAAGAATCTAGATGTCTTTGCTTGGTCTCACACAGATATGGTGGGGATAGACCCGAAACATGCTTGCCACAAGCTGAACATAAATCAAGCAAGAAAACCCGTCCATCAAAAACGAAGGAAGTACGGCCCGGACAAATATCAAGCGTTGAATGAAGAAGTTAAAAAGCTGTTAGACAACTATCTGATCCGTCAAGCACTTTGTCCACAATGGGTAGCAAACCCTGTGCTGGTGAGGAAATCGAACGGAACCTGGAGGCTATGCATAGACTTTACAGATCTGAATGCAGCATGCCCGAAGGACAACTTTCCTCTCCCGCACATCGATCAATTGGTGGACAGCACTGCGGGTCACGAAATGCTAACATTCATGGATGCTTTTGCAGGGTATCATCAAATCCCAATGCATCCTGACGATCAAGAAAGCACAACTTTTTACACTAATAAAAACTTGTTGTGCTGGAAGAGAATGCCCTTCGGCCTCATCAATGCCGGAGCAACATATCAAAGACTGGTGAACAAGATGTTTGATCAACAAATTGGAGACACGGTTGAAGTCTATGTAGACGATATCGTAGTCAAAAGTCCCAAGAAGGAAGACCATCTTCGACATCTGACTCAAGTGTTCGAAATTCTTCGACACTATAACATGAAGTTGAATCCAAAGAAGAGCAGCTTTGGAGTTCACTCAGGGAAATTCTTGGGCCATCTTGTTAGCCAGCGGGGAATTGAGGCCAACCCTTCAAAGGTTAAAGTCATCATGGATATGCAACCACCACGTTCGGTGAAAGAAGTGCAAAGACTCACCGGGTGCCTAGCAGCATTGAACCGGTTCATATCCAGGTCAGGGGACAAGTGCCGTCCATTCTTCGAGGCCGTTAAAAAAGGAAAGTTTGCATGGACTAACAACTGCCAAGCGGCCTTCGATCAACTTAAAGAATACCTGGGAGATGTTAAAATCCTATCAAAACCAATCCCAGGAGAAAAGCTCTTTCTATACTTAGCCGCATCAGAAGTTGCCATCAGCTCTGTTTTGGTGCGCGAAGACGGCAAATTTCACCAACATATATATTACGTCAGCCAGGCTTTACACGAAGCAGAGATCAAATATGCTCCAACCGAAAAGCTGGCGTATGCTTTGGTTATGAGTGTGAGAAAGTTACGACCATACTTCTTTGACCATCAAGTCGAAGTTCTAACAACTTTCCCGCTCAGGCAAATTCTCCATCGCCCCGACACTGCAGGTCGTCTCTTAAGATGGTCACTGGAGATTAGCCAATTCGGGGTGACCTATGCTCCTCGAACAGCGATCAAAGGGCAAGCATTAGCCGACTTTATAATCGAACTAACTTTCCCACCAGATCCGACGAGAGGACTTGATCATCCTTGGCATCTCTATGTGGACGGATCATCAACCAATATAGCCTCGGGGGCAGGAGTAGTTTTAATCAGCCCAGATAGACAAGTATTCACCTCGGCAATCAGATTTGGTTTCATGGCAACCAACAACAAAGCTGAGTATGAAGCTCTTATTGCTGGTCTCCACCTATCTCTCGCAGTTGGTGTCAGACGCTTGCAAATATTTGGCGATTCACAATTGATCGTGAACCAAGTCCGAGGTGAATACGAAGCAAAAGATGATCACATGATCGAGTATCAACGGATTGTTGCTCACCTAGTGTCCAGTTTGCAGCAAGTTTTCATACAGCAAATTCCAAGGACAAGCAACACTCAAACAGATGCGCTTGCTCGACTAGCAACAAGTGAAGACCCCGTAGAGTTGGCAGATATTATAGTTACAAAGATGAAAGATCCATCAACAGTAAGCTATAATGTCAACCAACTCGACGATCAAACCAGTGAAGAAGACTGGAGAAGAAGTATAGTCAAATACTTGAAAAGTGGGGGAAAACCAAACAATCATTTTGAAGCTGCCAAGCTAGTAAAGCGAGCCGCCAGATATACTCTGGTGGGCGAGCAACTCTTCAAAAGGGGAATATCAGTCCCACTTCTCAAGTGTTTGCCTAGAGGGCAAGGGCAAGCAGTACTCGAAGAAATACATGCCGGAGTATGTGGAAATCACACTGGGGGGCAAGCCTTGGCGTACAAAACTATCAGACAAGGCTATTACTGGCCAACTTTACGCCAAGATGCAATAAAAAAAGCAAAGACTTGCCACCAATGCCAAATTTTTGCACCAAACATTCATACCCCGGCTCAACAGCTCGTATCGGTTTACAGCCCACGGCCTTTTGCTAGATGGGGAATGGACATTATTGGTCCTTTCCCAGCCGGAGTCGGAAATGTTCGATTTGCCGTTGTGGCAGTCGATTATTACACTAAATGGGCAGAAGCAGAGGCCATGGTGAACATCACGCAACAGAAGATGATCAACTTTATTTGGAAGAACATTGTCTGTCGTTTCGGAGTTCCACAGGCAATTGTGACAGACAATGGTCCACAGTTTGATGGACAAGAGTTGAGAGAATTCTGTGCGAAGTGGGGGATAAAAAAACATTACTCCACGCCTTATCATCCCCAGTCAAACGGACAAGTTGAAGCTGTGAACAAGATAATCAAGCATACATTAAAAGTAAGACTGGCGGAGAGTAAAAGTGGTTGGTCTATCGAACTCCCAGAAGTCTTGTGGGCATACAGAGTTTCTCCCAGGTCTAGCACCGGAGAAACACCCTTTGCTATGGCTTTCGGAACAGAAGCAGTAATACCTATTGAGTTAAGGACCAGTACGATTAGGACGACCAACTTTGATGAACAAGCAAATAATTCTGCTCTAAGTGCTGAAATGGATTTACTCGAAGAAAAAAGACTCAATGCTGAGTTAAAAAATGCAACATACAAGCAAAGAGCGGAACGTTATTATAATTCCCGTGTAAAAGTCCGGGAATTCAGAGTTGGAGATTTGGTTCTAAGAAAACTGCTCGCCCAATCTTCAGGAGTACTGGGACCAGCTTGGGAGGGCCCATATCGTATAACGGAAAAATTCGTAAATGGCGTATACGATCTCGGAGATATGGAAGGCAAGCCGGCCTCATACTCCTGGAATGCCGTACATCTCAAGAAGTACTATCAATAAATGGGCGAACAATTATCTTGGGGGCAAGTATGGCGAATGAAGTGAATCAAGCAAATGGAATGGATCAAGCAAAAACTTGCATAATTTTTTGAAAATTTGGTTAAGTATAGATTAAACAGTTGCTCGCCACATTGGTATAGTCTGGTGCTGCGTCTTTTATTTTTTAATAGAGTTGCTCGGCAAAAATCTATAAGCGAGCAAGTTTTTAGTTTGTGTTCAAAGTTGTTCGTCATATTGTATATCTAAGTGATGAACAGTCTTATAACACTTGTAATTTGTTCGAAATGTAAATACAGTAGTTGTTCGTCAGCAAAGGAAAAAGTCCAAAAGCTCGAGGTACAAGTCCATTCAAAGGTTGTTCGTTTTACAAATGAACAGAACCTAAGGACCAAAGCCACTTAAAGGTTGTTCGTTTTTTAAAATGAACAGAACCTAAGGCTGAACCCTGATTCCACTAAAGGTAAAGTTCAATTCGAACAAAAGCCCAACACTATATGTTACAATTGTAAAGGCATTGACAGAAATGTAAAGGCAATTAACATATATAAGAAAATGAGCGAACAAAAGAAAGACATTCATTGAATTAAAGGCTTTAAGCCCAAAAGATAGTACAAGCTGAAGATAGCCATTACAAGTACTACAAAAAAGGAACGAACAACTATTACAAAAGAAAGAGAAAAAAGGCTAAGTCCTAAGAGCTATTGTTGCTCGGTAGGGGGAGGATCTTGAGCCTGCTCGGTGGGAGGTTCGACAATCATATCTCGAGCCAAGTCTTCGACAGCCTTATCCTCAGTCTCTTTAGCACTCTGCTCGACAGCGGCGGCCACCTCTTCCTCTTGTTCGTCTTCATCAACTGGAGGAGGAGGATGAGTGATGGATATACTGGGGTCAAGTTTGTCAAGCTTAACCCCTAGTACGGCCAGATCCGCCAACTGGATTTCGATGTTGTTCGGCGGTGGATAATGCTCCATGAATTCATTCAGATCCTTGCTCATTTCTTCAACCAAATCCTTGAAGTCATAGGCATCGGCCGTGCGGATGCTGTCCGCATAGGCGCAGATATATCCAAGGTTGGAAATGGGAGCAGTTCGAGCCTGAACTTCCTCTTCAAGTTGCTCGCGTGTAAAGAGGTTGGCTGCCGCCTCCCGAAGACGAGCAATTTCTGCTTTCAGTTCGGCGTTTTCTTGTTCAGCTGCGGACAGCTTTTTCTCCCCCTCGCCGAGCAAGGCCTCCTTATCCTTAAGCAGTGCCTCATTGTCCTTCAGCTCTTTGGACAGGCTTTGAATTTCTTCAAGGCGTTTATGCTCAGCATCAATGTAAACATTGATCTGGTTGTTGAGACGAGCAATCTTAGCTTCATATTAGCCGACCAGGCCATCCTTCTCTTCAGTAAGTTGCCGAGCAGTGCTGGCATAGTGACGAGCAGATTCTTATTGCTCGACAACTTGGGCAATTGCCCTTTGGGTAGTGACGAGGCCGTTGGCGACGAGCATCATTGAGAGGTGAAGATCGTCCGCCAACCCCTGTTGAAAAACGGCCTTATCAAGAGGACGCGTCCAAGCTCGGGCGACCAACTCCGTCGCCCTGCGAACATGCTCGCCAGGAATCTCCCTTATGTTAACGGGAGTCTTCGAGCAAGCGTACTGGTGTACAACACTTGCTCGACCGGGATGATCGTCAGCACGATATCTGCGAACAAGAAAGAAAAAGACACTTAGAAAAATAAAAAATGATGGTGATGATAAATCTTGCTCGACAAAGGCAAGGGTAAACTTACTCTTTAAATTTCCGATCATCCCAACCCAGATGGGTGAGGTCTTCAGGGCCGCGACCAGAGGTGGAATCCTTGCTCGCTTTGCCTGATTTTTCTACAGGCTCAGTAGAGCGGCGAACAGCATCCCTCTCAGGACGAGAATGGTTGTGGCCCACTTTCTCCTTCCCCTTGCCACCAATGGGGATGTCTTGGGCCAGCAGAGTCCCATCCGCTTTCTTTAAACGCTTCCCCGCACGTGGGGGAGAAATTGGAGAAGATGGCTGAGCAGGAGCAGGAGGAGCAGCTGGTCGCGGGACTTTGGCTCCCTCAGCCTTATTCGTCATCCCCAGGATCTTAGTAGGTGGATCACCTCTCCTCTTCCGCCCCTTCGGAGGCGCCATCTCAAAAACTCTCTGTTCTAAGAGAGCAAAACTTGGAGGGATGGCAACAGTGACTTGCTCGGCTAAAAAAAAAAATATTATTAGACGAGCAAGATTGGGGATGTCAAATGACGAGCAAAGTTCTCATTAAGGAGTTTGAAATTTACATACCTGGGGGCACCTCAGCTTGAGCTTCCAGGTGATGGGGGTATGTGAGCAGGCGAGCAGCTCTCAGGCACTTTCTATCGCGCAAGTACTCGATAGTCCTCTCCGCTTTGTTGCGAAGGCCGACCAAGCAAGAGGTGAATAGAAACTCTGAGCCGACCTCTTCTTCCTCCGAGTTCCACTTGGGCAAACGAGGGCCTGCGAACAAACAAGAAAAGTTAAATTAGAACAGTACAGCTCGTGGACGAACAAGAAATTAATCTTACGTTTAAATTTCCCGTAAGAGGCTGGGGAATTTATTCGTCCATCACCACCATATGGGCCAGAAGATGCTCGCCAATCACCCCCAATGAAAAAGAAGTGCTGCTTCCAATCGCGGATTTTGTTCGGCACTCCCTCTACCATCTTCAGTCTTGTCCTGGCCTTGAGATAAAAATATCCTTCCTCTCCAGGGGGACATCTCGTGATCGTCATGAGGTAGTTGATCTCATCTGCAGTTATGCGATCAACGTATCCCTCTAGAGGGAACAGACACATCGTCCCCAATAAGTTCATCCATCCGATTGGGGTGATTTGGGTGATGGCAAGGTTGGTCGCCTCCAGGAAGCGAGCAACAATAGGTGGAAGGGGCAATTTCAATCCAGCAATCAGAGTATGAATGTTGATCGTTGTGCATCCAGGAGGTGGGCGATCGGCTCTCTCTTTTCTCTTGGGAGCCCACATATGAATATTAAAGGGAATCTTGTAGGTCTCCCGGATCGAATCCAATTCATACTCGCGAACAACGCTTTTAATCTTGCTCGCCTGGTACTCAGTCTTCACCAGATCCAATACTTCTCTCTGTGGGCGAGCAAAGTTGTTCGCATACTCCTCAGCATATGCTCGCCATTCGAAAGGCCGAGCAACTCCGACTGGGATCTCATTTTCCAACATCTTTGGAGATGGAAAGTCTATCCCTTCTAAGAATTCGCGAGTCAACTCGTCGAATTGGGGATCCTCCGATTCAGCGCTAGACGAGGAGCCCTCGTCAGAGTCCCTGTTCGCAACAACCACCACTTCCCTCCCAGATGAGCGAGCACCAGAATCCTCCAAAGAACGTACAATCGAGTCCACGTGAGGATCCGACGCCGAGGAAATAACGAAGGAAGGTTGATCGACAGGGGCCGCGATTGGGAAGAGTGGGTCGAGTGTTTCTTCGGATTTGTTACTCGAATGCGAAGACATGGAAGGAGAAGGGAGAAGAAGAACCAGACGGCGGCGTTTCGTCGGGGAAGACGGCGGAGCAAAGCCACACACGGCGGCTATGGAGATTTTTGAAGAAAAACAAAAGAGATAAAATGAAGAAAAGTAACTACCTTGTCTTAAAATTTGAAGTCAGATGCTGAGGGACGGACGCCGGAAAGCTTGAAATCGCCGGAGAAGGAAGAATCGCCGGAGTACTGTAGCAAGAGATGAAAAAGTGGGAAAATTTTGTTTCCCCCTTCTATTTATACCCCAAGCAAAAAACGGGGCACAAAGCGTAATTTCCAATAAAATACGGGCCAAATTGAAAGAAAACGGGGTAATTTCCGAGCAAGTATAAGAATCGAAGGGCCTACATGCAAATGTAGGGGCGCGTGGCCTCGGGATTGCTCGCGCGTGGGCGGCGCACAACCATGCCGCCCACGTCATCTTCGTACAACCCCCAGACCTTGGGGAGACGAAACGACAGACCATATGTTGCTCGCCACAAGCCAATGATGTTCGCCCCAACCCTCATCATTTTGATATCCTAACTATAGTTGCTCGCCACAAAGTTGCTCGTCTGGGGCAACATATAGCCAGGATAGGGGGCAATTGTTGATAGGCGAACATAAGTCAATAAATGGCGAACAAGGATTAAAGCTACATCAAGGATTATGAAGAGCCAACCTCAAATCAAGGGTGATCAACAAAGAAAATCAAGTTGAGGTGCATCTACCAATTTGAGAGGTGTATAAAGTGACGAACAACTCCCCGACGAACAACTAATGGGCGAACAGGTATTTAGACCCGAGACCAAGAATGAGCCAACTGTGAAGTCATCAATGACGAACAACTTGGTCAAATTATGATACATCAGCCAAAAAGGTATGCACATGAACAAAGGACAAAGATCCCAAAGCCAAGCTGAACGAAGCCATAAGGCGAACAACTTCCAAAGTACAACCTCAAGAGGCGAACAACTTTCAGTTGAAGGGTCATCAAGATCATTCAAGCCGACCTAGACGAACAACAATGAGTCCGAGATAAGGCCCAAAAGAAGAGTTTGTAACTAAGATTCAGCTTAGATAAGGTCAAATTAAGGTCAAAGGACACATGTCAGGCATGCAAGCTAGGGAGACCAAGAGTCAGTAGCACCTCATGCTTGCTATCCTCTATAAATAGTTGTTCTCCAGCTTATTGAAATAATTTCGAATTTTCAGATAAAAATACACACATAAACACACCCAAACTTACACATACACGAAATAAGTCCAATTTCGACTACCGAATTTACAAATTCGATAAATTCATACCCCGATTTACCATTTACGGTGGTAATCAATCACACGTTATTGATTGGTGACGTAAAAACGGATTAAAACAGCCACTAATCCTTACGATTAGATTCGTTCACCAACAGACTAGATTGCAACGTGATTTTTTTTTTTTTTTCTTTTTGAGAAAATGTACAAATTGGACCACAAGTATAAATTGGACTTCGTCTTTAAAAATCAAACAAATATGTCATCAAACTAATTAAATAAGACGGTTGTTCTCTTCACCTTGTGCGGCAAAAAAGAAGGAGCTGTCAAGAACACAGAGCAAATCTGCGATCATTTCTTATAACAAAAAGTCTCGATAGCAAAATAATAAATTCAATGTTCTTTTCTATATGAAATCAAGCTGCGGTTTTAATGTTAGTGGGATATTTTCCTTTTCATTTTATTCATGCTCTCTCATTTTATCATTTATGGTTATGTAGCTTTAATGAAGAAAAATAATTTGGAGTGGTTTGCAATGGTGCGTGAGCTTGAAAGTTTCAATGCAATTCAGTAATTTTGTCTCTGCATTAATTAGATGTTTGGTGAAATGCTTGCATTTCAAATGAAAATACCAATTTTTTTTATTCGTGTAGGTTGTTCATTCAGAATATTAGTTTACTTCATTAGTTTAGTGGAATATGAACAAATTTAGGCATATATGCAATTTTTTATGGACATAAGCATAGTATAATATGCATATATGTATTATGTTTCTATATGTATATATATACTTAATAAAGATTTTTTTTCATGTTTCCCTGTTGCCACTTAGAGAAAGAGTTAAAAGGGAATGAATATGGTCAATTTGCTTGAATAATATGGAGATATTAGATAGAGCAAATACTGATAAATGAGCTAAATATTGAGATAAAAACACGAAGAGAAATAAAGTGTTGTGTGGAATTGTTATCTAGACACAAATGTTTTGGGGAATAAATTATGAAACAACAATTACATCAAACGACCACTTAATATTGAATCTTTTTTAATGGCCTCAGTGCCCTGTTTAATTAGTTTGAGGGTATATATATTTGGTATTCTAAGATAAATGGTTTATTTGTATAAAAAAAATAGTCCATGGTTTAATTTGTATTTAGGAAGATAGTTCGTGATCCAATTTGTACCTTTTTCCTTTGTTTTGTTTTTTTTTTTCAATTTTTTATTGTATATGCTTTAATTTCATAAAAATGAATGAAATATGATTGATATGTCAAGGTTTTGTATTCACTCAGTGCATCGTGCAACTCAAATGTATATTTCAACAGTTAGGGGATGTTTGATTTGAGATTTGGAGGATTTTGAAATCCAGATTTTAAAATCTAGTGTGTGTTTGTTTTGAGATTTAAGTAGGGTATGATTTAGTTTTATGTATAAAAGTTAATGATAATACACTATTATGTTACTGTGGGAGAGTGGTTGTACTAATTAGATGATTGTGTAATGATTAATGTGTTTATGAATATTTATAGGGGATGATGTGAAAACTCAATATTAAAGTTTCAAAGTTAAACATTGTTTTAATTTCGAAATCTCAAATCAAAAATCGTCTTATGGTTATTTTCACTTAACAATTAGGGTTTTTATATTAAACAATTAGATTTGTGCAACCATAAATATTATGTGTAAACAATTCTTATTGTTCATTAAAAACGGTCATAATCGTTTAAAAACACGTTTGGGTCGCATGGTGCATTTGATACACAAAAGACTTGTATACCGATGCATAGATTCTTCTAAAAATATCATAATACAATATTATATTCGCAATCGCCCCTTAAAAATGGGTGTGATTCTTGAATATGTGAACTCGATTCTCCACGTGGCGAATTTGATTGCCACTTGGTGAGTCCAACTAATGGATCTTGAATTCGTCTCGCGAATCATACCTATTAAGCATTAACTATGTTATTTCAATTTAACTTTATTACATAATATAATTTAAATTGACAACATTCATTTTAGATTGAATTCACTATTACAGCGTATGTATTGGACTTATGGATCTTGAATTGATGTTTTTTTATTTAATTACATTAAATTATTGAATATGCTTAAAATGTAGGTCAGAGAAAATGTGAATCACGCACATTTGATTTACAATTTTTTATTATACATATATATAGATGTTATATATAATAAAATATAAATAAAAAGATGAATAATTAACGAGTCGCACACTAAAAATTTTGAAAATTTGTATTGTCGTGTCGTCCCTGCACTCGAACAACACAATCATATTGTATCCAACTACATTATTCCCTTTAATATTGTATTTTTATGAGACGAGTCGGTCATAATTTATTAACTAATTTTAACAGAAAAATGGAATTAGTTAATACATGGGTAAAAACATACTTCCTCATTCCCCCATTAAGCTTAACATTTGGGGGATGATAGGGGTTTTAAGAAATATAGTGTTTTATTATAAAATTGTTGATGAAAAGTATACGAAAAGTATAAGAGTAACACTCTTGTGAATTGGTGCATGATGCACTCACTCAACAGTTGAAACTGTTGGAGTTATACGTGAAAGTATGCTTTTACTTTGTATAACTCGTGTATCAAACACTCGTTTTATGAGAATAAATCTTTTATCACATTTGCTTTAGTTATGATTGAATGTTGAATTTCTATTGCAAACCGTTCAATATATAGTACATGTTACAATGTAGTTAATGTGGTGATATCCGATCACGGAAGACAACATTAACAGTTTACTTGTAACTAAACGTACATTTTCACGACCTAGGTGAAATTGAACAATCCGCCGTGAAAGGTCGATGTGTAAGGCTCAGATTGGTCTGTCTTGACTAAGAGGTTGCACTAGCACATTTAGTATGTGTTGAAGAGGACCTACAGCGATGATAAATTCTTCTGTTCTGAAAGGTGAAGAATTAGACCTCAGTGGTTGTTGTTTTCTTAATCTCCGTCACTTAAATAGGACTGTGTGTGCTTAATAGTTACTGCTTTGATTCATGTTGGGTGAGAATCATTGTGACTTCGAACTTTGTGTCTTGGACAATAATATTAATCATACGACGGTTGCTAAGATTTAATACGGAGAAACGCGTGCGAGTACGGCTCGTGTGATTAGTCCCCTTGGTGGGCTCAGAAGTTTTATTGTACCAAATCTTGCAAGTGAAGAATTAGTTTCTTCGGTACGAATAATAATGTTGAGCTGTCTTTACTCCAAAGTGAAATATATTAATTAATTTAGAGCTATTCAGAAGCTTGATTAATTAATGGACTTGATAATCTTAAACGCGGGAAATAATAACCGGGAGCCCATATTATCGTAATATGGATTAAGATGGATAGTGCAATATTAATTTATTAGTGGTAATAATTAATATTAATGGGCTGAATTATATTGGGTCTCAACCCATTAAGTAGCCCAATAATGATAAGGTGATTAAAATAAAAAGAAAATATATTGCTGATTTTTCCATGTATTTTTCGAAAATAGTAATTCAAGAAAAGAGAAGATTTTGTTGATTTTCTTGGAAAGATATTATGGAAGATATGTATTCTTGGAATACAAGAATATCTCATATATTCAAGAAGATCCAAATCTTAGGATCTTTATTGAAATTTTCGAAAATTTAAGGCTTATTAGGAGTGTGAGATTTTTGTGGAATATTTTATTTTGGAGAAAAGAATATATGAGATATATTCAAGATTTCTTAGAGTCTAAGAAAAGATTTTTTCCAAGGCCCAATATTCCTTAAAATTTCGGTCACCTTGCCTATAAATAGGGGATGATTATTTCATCCCCAAGAACGTAATTCCATGTGTTGGAAAAATCAAGAAGCATAGATATTTTTCTTTTTCTTTAGTTTATTAAATTACTTGAAAGCATCTCCCACCGGTGATCAAGTGAGGTGAAAGGGAAATACTTGAGAAGGTTTTTGGGTCGATAGAGCGAGATCGTAATTGTCCCGTTTATCCAAAGACCAATTCTACAAGAGGTACGTTAATCACATATTTACTTGTTTATTCCGCCATAGTTTATATGTGAAATTAATTCAACATGCATGATGAAAATTTGTTGTTGGAATTATTATTTGAATTAATTAGGATTAATTCATGCTAGTAATAATTGTATTTAAATTCGTATTTAAGTTTCATCCCGAATAGATTCCGGGCACCCCTATTTTCCCAACAACTGGTATCAGAGCCACGGTTTCGGGCTCTGATCTTTAAATTGGAATTTAAATTGTTAAACATTAAATTGAAATTGGATAGTAGAATTGCTAGATCTTTTTTGCAGGTATCCAATTGTCATGGTTTTAATGTTGTTAATTTCATGCGTGTGAATTAATTGTTTTTAATTCGATTCGTTCGAATTCGTTTTTCTCGTGAGAAAATCCACGAGTAGATTAGTTGTTTTTATTTTTATTTGATCATTGTAATAGACTAGTCTGTATTTTCTCGTGAGAAAATCCATGAGTAGTATTTATTTTTATATAAAATAAATTGTAACCGGATCGTGACGAAGAACGAAGAATTAAAAACGGCGTACCCGGACGACGCATACAAGCGTGGCGCGTGTATGGACGTAAAATCATGCAAGGGGTGAAGAAAACGGAGACGAACGGCGAAAAACGATGCACGACCCGGGCGCGACGGGAGGCTGGCGCCGCGCGCACTCGGGCATGGCCTGGTGCGCCTCGGGTACGCCTCTGTGCAGCGCCTCGGGTGTGCCTCTGTGCAGCGCCTCGGGTGCGCCTCTGTGCAGCGCCTCGGGTGCGCCTCTGTGCAGCGCCTCGGGTGCGCCTCGGTGCTGCGCTTCGGCGCTTCTGGCCGAGAGGCGCGCGGGCCCACTTCGTGGGCCGACGCGCGCCGTATCTCGGGCCGTGGAATTTTTCGGTTCGTGTTTTTTTCCATGTGATTTTAAACGTCGTCCCGAACCCCAAACGATGCTGTTTTTTATGAAGTGTTGTTGTTCGAGTGGGAGCGTGTCGAGACGAACGTCGGAAAGCAACAAGGATGATTTTTCGCATCAAGACGAGAAGAAATTAAACCGTGACAATTGGATTTGAGTGCTCCAATGTGTTTAATTTTGTTTTGATGGATGTTTTTTTTTTCGTGCACTTATTATTATTTGTTAATATGTGTTTGCATGAATTTAATTGTCCAAGAAAAACCTTACTTTCGAAAATTACTAAGTATGTTTCTATAATCGCAATTTTATTCCGGATATTAAAATTGGATTATTCTGACCTCCATAATTTATTTATTTGTGAAGTTCTTTTGGAATACATTTCCCCCTCGGATCGGCCAAAAGAACGGATTTCACATGAATAAATTCTGAAAGGATGATTGTGGATTATTACTAGTGGCGGTATTGACCCTCACCACGAGTGGCTTGCTCAAAGCGAAATAATAATCATGTATTTAATTATGGTTATTACTTAGGCATAGGAAATTGATATTAACTTACTCCCCTCGGAGTCCCTGTCAGTTTCTATGTGGTCAAAGTGGGAGCCAACTATTAATTTTGAATTAAGGATTTGTAACCTTTTAGTTTGTAATCCGTTTGAATGTGTTTAAATGTATAGACCACCCCCCGTGGCGCATTTAAATTATATTGTTTTAAGGTTTCAATATAATTGATGTGATCTAATTATTTGATAATTTCATATTTTTCTAGATATTGATATGAATGTATGTTTTATTCTCATTTCATCATGTCGCAACCTTTTAATCCACTGTTTAATATACTTAAAGTTAATACACTTTTTGGAGTGATTTATATCGATTGGAAATGTTTTTTTTAAATTGTCCTTACTGCACGAAAACACAATTGGGTTATTTATGTTAATATACCCGGCAAGCCTAATGATAAGTCAAGCAATGGGTAGAGGCAATTTATAATTGGAAGCGTGACAATGAACACATGAAGTGCATCATCTTGACATCTCTGTCTGAGGATTTGAGGCGCGTTCATGGAGACATTGTATCCGCTGTTGAAGTCATGGAACACCTTGAAGAGATGTCCTCACATCAAACCCATGACTAATCAGTTCACCAGACATGACTCGGTCAAGTTGGAAATGGTAGAGGGAACGCCCGTGAGGGAGCACGTTCTCAAGATAATGGCATACCTTAACAAGTTGGAAGTACTTGGTGCGGATTTTGATTGGTTTTATATATCATTCTCTACCGAGAAGCTTTGAGCAGTTTCGTCTGAACTGTCAGATGAATGAACGGACGAATCGTTTGCCCGAGCTCTTGCAAGCTTTACTTTCGGTGGAGGTGAAAATGGAGCACCAGTCTAGTGCTATGGTGGCTAATGGTCCGTCTACCTCTTTTGGTCCCAAGGGAGGGAAAAAGAGGAAGAGAACCAAAGGCTGGATCCAAGCAAATATAATTGTTGCGAAAGGCAAATGCAAAGGCTAGCATCGAAGGGGAAGTGTTTTAGTTGCGGTGAGAGAGGACAATGGAGGTCTGCCTGTTCCAAGCCTAAGAGGCTAGGAAAGTTAGGTAATTCACACACCTTAGTCGTCGAAACTTGTGAAGTGGCGTATGCTGTCTATTCGTGGATAGTGGATACGAGAGCTACTGATCACATTTGTTTCATGGGTTTAAGCTAACCCGACGACTTAACGGAAGTGAGATCCCCATCACATCGGGCAATGCTACGAGAGTGGCAGCTGAAGCAGTGGGAGAAGTGCGCCTATCTTGTGGAGATAGAGTTATGGTCTTGAGAGACGTTCCTCATGTTCCTAGTTTAGAAATAACTCAACCTTCAGTTTCTAAATTGTTTGAATAAATACTCAGTTTCTTTTAATAAGGATGTTATTGCTTGAAACGATGAGTTTATCTGTTCCGGAACTTCAATGGATGATCTTTATACCATTATTTGGGCACACCACTCACAAAATTGAATCTAATAACACATCGATTATTCCGAGTAATAAAAGAAAGCGTTCTTCGGAGATGAACGAAACACTTCTATGGCATCTTAGACTAGGTCATATTAATCTAAAGCGGATAGAGAGATTGGTGAAAGACGGATCCTTGGAATCATTCCAAGTCGAACCGTTTCCAACTTGTGAATCCTGTTTAGAGGGTAAAATGACCAAGAGGACATTTGGAGCCAAGGGGAATAGAACCACGGAAGTGTTAGAACTCGTTCATACCGATATGTGTGGTTCAATGACGATCATAGCAAGAAGGGGTATGAGTAAATTGTCTTTTTCAATGATTACTCGAGATATGGATACATCTACCTTATGATGCATGGGGAAAGAAGTATCAAGTTTCTACGATATGATCGTAGAGGCGAATACCTTAGCGATGAATTCTTGAACTAGCTATCAGACGAATGGATTGTATCCCTGTTGACCGCACCGGGAACCCCTCAATAGAACGGTGTGGCGGAATGAAGGAGACATTCTCTTTTAGAAATAGTCAGATCCATGATGAGTTATTCGGATTTACCCAAGTCGTTTTGGGGTAACGCCTTGGAAACAACGACTTACATTCTAAACTTGGTGCCATCCAAATCGGTTCCTAAAACCCCAATGGAATTGTGGACCGGGCGCAAGCCCAGTCTAAGACACTTGCGGATTTGGGGTTGTCTGGCATACGTGCTAGACGAGGAAGCCGGTAAATTGGATCCACATTCGGAATTAAGGTTGTTTATAGGATATCCCATGGGAACGAAAGGGTGTATGTTCTATAGTCTCAAGGATTAAAAGACCGTGATTAGTTCGCACTTTAAATTCTTGGAGGAAGACTATATGAATAAAAGAAAGCTCAGAAGTGAGATTACCTTAGACGAGTTAAGAGGGCAAACTCCTATACCAAGTATACAAGATGATATACCACACGTCACACCTTCACAACCGGAACCCCGTCGTAGTGGGAGGATTGCAAGGCAACCCGAGAGATTCATAGGAATTGGAGAATCTTCGGATTTGATTCCCGGTGATGAATCAGACCCATGAACGTACGACGAGGCAATCCAAGACAAAGACACGGAGGCGTGGCAAACCGCAATGGAAACCGAGGTGGGTTCGATGGATTATAATCAAGTGTGGGAGTTGGTTGATCCACCTAGTGGGGTAGAGCCCATTGGATGCAAGTGGGTGTACAAGAGGAAAAGAGGACCGAACGGAAGGGTAGAGACCTTCAAAGCAAGGCTTGTGGCCTGTGGCCTGTAGCTATGCTTAAGTCCATCCGTATTCTCTTGTCGATCGCTGCGCACTTAGATTACGAGATCTGGCAAATGGATGTCAAGACAGCTTTCCTTAACGGAAGTCTTGATGGGATCTATATGCAACAGCCCAAAGGTTTCGTTGAAAAAGGCCAAGAGCACCTCGTATGCAAGCTTAAGAGATCCATTTATGGACTTAAGCAAGCATCGCGTACTTGGAACCAGTGTTTTGATCAAGTTATTAAGTCTTATGGGTTTATGATCAAAACAAGTTCGAAAGTTGTGTGTATAAAAGATGTGACGGAACTGCGGTGGTATTCTTAGTATTATACGTAGGCGATATTCTGCTCATTGGAAACAATGTAAAGGTATTGTTAGACGTAAGGGTATGGCTGTCAAATCAGTTTGATATGAAGGACTTAGGGAAAGCCGGTCACATCCTTGGGATCAAGTTCACTCGAGATCCAAGAGGAGGATGTTGGGTTTATCGCAAGTTTCATACAAAGCCATTGTTTTGAAGCATTTCAGCATGCAAGATTCCAAGAAAGGTTTTGTACCTTTTAGGCACAGAATCCATCTATCTAAAAAAATATGTCCTAAGACACAAGTGGAGATAGATGACATGAAAGACGTTCCGTACGTTTCGGACGTAGGAAGTCTTATGTATGCAATGTTGTGTACGAGACCAGATATCTGCTTTGCCGTGGGCATAATGGCAAGATATCAAAGTAACCCCGGGAAAGCACATTAGATTGCAATTAAATGCGTTCTTTAGTTTCTGAAAAGAGCTTGGTATGGAATGTTGATTTAACAATCAGACAATCTAATTCTCATGGGATACACAGACTCAAATTTCTAATCAGATATAGATTCCAAAATAACTACCTCAGGTAGTGTGTTTTGCATGGGAGAAGGAGCCATGACATGGAGAAGCGATTTGCAGAAATGCATCGCCGATTTGACCATGAAAACCGAATAAGTAATTGCTTGTGAAGCAGCGAAAGAAGCGGTTTGGCTCAAGTACTTCTTAGTGGACTTGGACGTTGTTCCGAATTTGCCCATCACAATCATTGTGCCGGAGCAGTTACAAATTCAAGGGAACCGTGAGCCCACGAGGCCAGCAAACACATTGAAAGAAAACACCATCTTATACGAGAAATCGTTAAGAGAGGAGATAAAGAAGTGGCAAAGATAAATGTCGGAGGACAACCTAGTATATCCATTCACAAAGGGTCTGCCTCTGAATACATTCGAGAGACATGTGGATGGAATGGGAGTCAAGACTATTGCCAATCTGCTTTAAGTATAAGTGGGAGGAATTATTAGGTTAGTGTAGGTTGACATGAGATGTCACGTAGAGCTACTACACTAAGACATGTATGATGTATACTAAAAGCAGACTTTAAGTATAAGTGGGAGATTGTTGGAGTTATACGTGAAAGTATGCTTTTACTTTGTATAACTCGTGTATCAAACACTCGTTTTATGAGAATAAATCTTTTATCACATTTGCTTTAGTTATGATTGAATGTTGAATTTCTATTGCAAACCGTTCAATATATAGTACATGTTACAATGTAGTTAATGTGGTGATACCCGATCACGGAAGACAACATTAACAGTTTACTTGTAACTAAACGTACATTTTCACGACCTAGGTGAAATTGAACAGTCCGCCGTGAAAGGTCGATGTGTAAGGCTCAGATTGGTCTGTCTTGACTAAGAGATTGCACTAGCACATTTAGTATGTGTTGAAGAGGACCTACAGCGAGGATAAATTCTTCTGTTCTGAAAGGCGAAGAATTAGACCTCAGTGGTTGTTGATTTCTTAATCTCCGTCACTTAAATAGGACCGTGTGTGCTTAATAGTTACTGCTTTGATTCATGTTGGGTGAGAATCATTGTGACTTCGAACTTTGTGTCTTGGGCAGTAATATTAATCATACGACGGTTGCTAAGATTTAATACGGAGAAACACGTGCGAGTACGGCTCGTGTGATTAGTCCCCTTGGTGGGCTCAGAAGTTTTATTGTACCAAATCTTGCAAGTGAAGAATTAGTTTCTTCGGTACGAATAATAATGTTGAGCTGTCTTTACTCCAAAGTGAAATATATTAATTAATTTAGAGCTATTCAGAAGCTTGATTAATTAATGGACTTGATAATCTTAAACGCGGGAAATAATAACCGGGAGCCCATATTATCGTAATATGGATTAAGATGGATAGTGCAATATTAATTTATTAGTGGTAATAATTAATATTAATGGGTTGGATTATATTGGGGCTCAATGTTGAAATTCAGAAGTCCATTAGGAGGTCCAATCTTAATTCTCCTTAAAGGCCCCTCAAGTAGCCCAATAATGATAAGGTGATTAAAATAAAAAGAAAATATATTGCTGATTTTTCCATGTATTTTTCGAAAATAGTAATTCAAGAAAAAAGAAGATTTTGTTGATTTTCTTGGAAAGATATTATGGAAGATATGTATTCTTGGAATACAAGAATATCTCATATATTCAAGAAGATCCAAATCTTAGGATCTTTATTGAAATTTTCGAAAATTTAAGGCTTATTAGGAGTGTGAGATTTTTGTGGAATATTTTATTTTGGAGAAAAGAATATATGAGATATATTCAAGAGTTCTTAGAGTCTAAGAAAAGATTTTTTCCAAGGCCCAATATTCCTTAAAATTTCGGTCACCTTGCCTATAAATAGGGGATGATTATTTCATCCCCAAGAACGTAATTCCATGTGTTGGAAAAATCAAGAAGCATAGATATTTTTCTTTTTCCTTAGTTTATTAAATTACTTGAAAGCATCTCCCACCGGTGATCAAGTGAGGTGAAAGGGAAATACTTGAGAAGGTTTTTGGGTCGATAGAGCGAGATCGTAATTGTCCCGTTTATCAAAAGACCAATTCTACAAGAGGTACGTTAATCATATATTTACTTGTTTATTCCGCCATAGTTTATATGTGAAATTAATTCAACATGCATGATGAAAATTTGTTGTTGGAATTATTATTTGAATTAATTAGGATTAATTCATGCTGGTAATAATTGTATTTAAATTCGTATTTAAATTTCACCCCGAATAGATTCCGGGCACCCCTATTTTCCCAACAGAAACTGCTTACATTGGAAATTATGAGTTGATTACACTGAAAAATATGATTAGATTACACTGCAGAATTTACATTGAAAATTGATTTTCAGTGTAAACTTTTTAGTGTAATGTAATCATATTTTCAGCGTAATCAGTCTATACTTTTCAGGGTAAACAACCTTAATTGTTGAGTGAGTGCACCGTGCACCTGATGCATATGAGAGTGTCACAGAGAGAGAGAGAGAGAGAGAGAGAGAGAGAGAGAGAGAGAGAGAGAGAGAGAGAGAGAGAGAGAGAGAGAGAGAGATTGGGGGAGAGTGTAAAAAGGTAGAGAGTGTGTAAAAAGGTACGGTGTGTGTGTAATAAATATAGTATTTTATTGAAGAAATTTTCCAAAAATTAAATGTTAAACTTAATAAGAAACGTCAAATTTGACAAAATATTAAATTTAAGAGGGGACGGAGGGAGTATGAATTTAGATTTATCTAAAACAATAAATATATTTTGTTTATATGTATGATGCAATGGGCAATCCAAGTCTAGTATGGCGAGCTATCTTAGCCAGCTCGAAGGTAAGTATGAACCAGATTGTGAATTATTAGTCCAACAAAGGTCGTGTCTATCTCGCACAACTCGACGTGTCTGGTGATTTGGGACAATTTGACCTGTTTTTCTAAATGCTCTAGTGGCATGACAAATTACTATTTTTTTAATACGTAATTTATTTTTAGATTTGTTTATGTCCATAGATATACCAGAGACGGAGGACATATATTTTTTAATGCATGATTCTACTACTGTTCTTGATGATGATTGATGACATTAAATAGTTATTAACTATAGAGTATTACGTTATATTCATGTTTAATCATTAAACTTAATAGTATTGTGGTTTTATTTCAATTTGAACTATTGACTTATGGATCATTATTGTGTGAGATAGTTTATGGATGGTAAATTAATGATAATTTGGACTTTTATGTAACGAGTGTTTGGTATTTACGTAAATTGTTAATTAGTTATTTATATAAATTGATAGTATATGTGGTGAGTTGGTGTTTGTATATTCAGTTTTTGTATGTGGGCATTTTTTTAGAGCAAATGTGTGTGTTTCGTATCAATACGATATGAACACGAAAAAATCTTGTGCCAACATAACACGATAAGATAAGAGAAAAATTTTATGTTGTAAGATTACATGATAATATAAAATAATAAAAATACAAAATCTCGAGTCATCTATACCACAAGTTTTTCAAGTTTAGTAATTTGATACGAACATTACATGAAAAAGTTGTATCTTTGTCGTGCCGATACAATAACAACATGAACATGATAATTAATCTAAATACTAATCTTTATTTTTCAAATCGTTTTCACGCGATGTTATTGTGTTGTATCCATAATTATCACCTTTAAACACTTGTGCTCGTCATATTAATTAACTAAAATAGTCACGATCCATGAATGGTAAGCATAAAAAATATCCACAAAAAATACAATTCGTGGATGGTAAGCATAGTGAGGTTCAATAAAGAATAAAAAATTGAAATATGACACCCACGCGAAAAAAATAAAGAGGAAAAAATAAAGAGACTAAGAAGAGCGTGAGAGCTTGTAGGGACAAAATACTCTCACAGTAATATCAAGTCGCAAAATTTGACATGAAAAGAGAAAAACGTACATTTGGAAACCAAATTAGTGGCTAAATGCAATTTTTTTTTTTTTATACAATTAAGCCCATCAAATCATAAAAAAAGGCCCCCAACCTAATTAAATAATCAAACTAAAAGTGCATTGGGCTATTTTTCTCTTTGAAGTAAAGAGGAAATAGTGGTCCACACACAAGATGAGCTTTATTTTTTTAAAACTCATTGTACTTTTTGAAAAGAATAAGACAAATAAAAAAAATGTATTTCATAGCTAATTATTCATTACTATATTCCAATGTCTCATCTGTTTACTAGTCGGCGATGAGTAAAAATGTGAAAGTAAAAAATTCGACAGTCGGGTGGATTTACTTTACTGATTAGGCGTGAAATTGTCATGATTCGTCACTCGAAATACCCTAATTTTGGCCGATTTTGTCGAGTATTTGGAGTCAGTTGAGCATTATTTATCTACACTGATGAATTTGTCTCTTTGATGCTCGTAGGTGAATCGAGGGCGAAGAACGGAGTTCGTAGGACTTTGAATCGACTCAAACGGATGCCCGGATGAGAAGATATCGAAGGAATACGATTGGTGTTAGTGTTGGAGAAGAAAAGTGCTAGTTGGAGGAATATTGGGAGCATTCGAGTGAAGCACTCGAGCACTAGCGCTCGAGCACGTTGCTCGAGCGCCCAAAACATACAGAAAATTTCATGCGCTCGAGCAGCTTGAGCGCCACCGCTCGAGCGTGTTGCTCGAGCACCCTAAAACATGCAGAAGAATTCCACCACTCGAGCCCTTGTATCATTCGAGCTATATGCTCGAGCGCGACCGCTCGAGTAGGCCTGCTCGAGCGCCTTCAATTTTTGCGTTTTTAAAGGCGTTTTTCGGCCCACGAGTTCACGATTCGGCCCGTTGCATATATATACTCGTCTAAAGCTCATTTTTTAGGGAGAACACACTTCACTTGATATTTTTAGAGTTTTAGAGTTCGTTTTTGGAGAGGAAGCAGAGAAGCAAGCTTTACGTTTACATTTTTGAGGTTTTCATTACGAATTCATATTACGATCTTAGTTTTTAGTTTTGTTTCTTTATATTTTTGTTCTTGAACACGTTAAGACTTCTTTTCTTGAGTTAATTTCAGTTTATTCTTTACTTCTTTAAACCCTAGTTTATGTTTGATCTCTTCTTCGTCTTAATTATCATGTTCATGTTCGTTACTTATTCAATTGCTATTATTTCCGTAAAACCAATGTCTAGCTAAAACCCTTGCATGCTTGGGGTAGGATGAACTCGTAGAAGTAGGTTGTGGGTACGTAATTAGGGTAACTTGTGACGTTAGGTTTTAATTCTCTTGATTGATGAATTCTTAAAATTAATCTTAACTTTACTTTTGAATTTCGTTCGAACGTGTTAGGGAGAGGACGACCGCATCACTCTTTAACAACTAGTAGTCTTAACGAGAGGGTTTAGAAAGGGTTAATTCATCTACCAGTTTAGCGAAGGAGGACGACCGCATCACCTTAGTTAAATTAGGGTCTCATTAATTAAGCACAATCTATTAACTTGTTAGTGGATTAGTGAAGTCGAGTGTTGGGGTAAAGTATTAGGGTTTAGAATCTCGAGCTTTCACCTTGCATTCTTATACTTAGGTTATTTCTTGCGCGTCACAGTTATTTTGATTATGCACCCGCTCCGTTAGTATACGTAGGGATTCCTATCATGAGCATCACCATCTCTCATTTGAAAACAATCCTTAGTTAATAATTTTATTTCATTCTTTAGTTTAATTAGTTTAATTTAGTTTCAATTAATCTTTCAAAAAAACCCAAAAAAAAACATTACACTCATATTAGCTACGACGCGTAGATCTTCAGGAATCTGTTCGCATACACTCCATCCCTTGGGTTCGATAATACTTGGTCCCTATATTTGTCAATACTACAATGAACCCGTACTCTTGCGGGGAAGCTACTATTAGAAGCTAGTGTATTCGCATCAAGTCATTTACCTATCGCACAGGCCTTCTAAACAATACAAGTTTTCTTTTTGCCCTCTATGACTTATATATATGGTCATAAATGTTGGAGTTATACGTGAAAGTATGCTTTTACTTTGTATAACTCGTGTATCAAACACTTGTTTATGAGAATAATTCTTTTATCGCATATGCTTTATATATGATTGAATGTTGAATATTTATTGCAAACAGTTCATAATAGTACTAGTTACATTGTAGTTAATGTGGTGATACCCGATCACGGAAGACAACATTAACAGTTTCCTTGTAACTAAACGTACATTTTCACGACCAAGGTGGAATTGAACAATCCGCCGTGAAAGGTCGATGTGTAAGTCTCAGATTGGTCTGTCTTGACTTAGAGATTGCACTAGCACATTTAGTATGTGTTGAAGAGGACCTACAGCGAGGATAAATTCTTCTGTTCTGAAATGTGAAGAATTAGACCTCAGTGGTTGTTTATTTCTTAATCTCCGTCACTTAAATAGGACCGTGTGTGCTTAATGGTTACTGCTTTGATTCATGTTGGGTGAGAATCATTGTGACTTCGAACCTTGTGCTTTGAGCAGTAATATTAATCATACGACAGTTGCTAATATTTAATACGGAGAAACGCGTGCGAGTACGACTCGTATGATTAGTCCCCTTGGTGGGCTCAGAAGTTTTATCGTACCAAATCTTGCAAGTGAAGAATTAGTTTCTTCGGTACGGATAATGATGTTGAGTTGTCTTTACTCCAAGGTGAAATATTTTAATTAATTTAGAGTTATTCAGAAGCTTAATTAATTAATGGACTTGATAATCTTAAACGCGAGAAATAATAACCGGGAGCCCATATTATCGTAATATAGATTAAGATGGATAGTGCAATATTAATTTATTAGTGGTAATAATTAATATTAATGGATTGAATTATATTGGGGCTCAATATTGAAATTCAGAAGTCCATTAGGAGGTCCAATCTTAATTCTCCTTAAAGGCCCCCTCAAGTAGCCCAATAATGATAAGATGATTAAAATAAAAAGAAAATATATTGCTGATTTTTGCTTATTATTTTCGAAAATTAGATATTAGGAAGAGAAAAGATTTTGTTGATTTTCTTGGAAAGATATTATGGAAGATAAGTATTCTTGGAATACAAGATTATCTCATATATTCAAGAAGATCCAAATCTTGTGATTTTCTTCTTAAAATTTTCGAAATTAACCCCTTAATAAGGAGGATGAGATTTTTGTGGAATATTTTATTTTGGAGAAAAGAATATATGAGATATATTCAAGATTTCTTAGAGCCTAAGAAAAGATTTTCTCCAAACCCAAAATATATGAAAATTTCGGCCCCTCCATATTATAAATAGGGGATGATTGTTTCATCCCCAAGTACATAATTCCATGTGTTGGAAAAATCAAGAGCATATATATTTTTCTTTTTCCTTAGTTATTTAAATTATTTGAAAGCATCTCCCACCGGTGATCAAGTAAGGCGAAATGGAAATACTTGAGAAGACTTTTGGGTTGATAGAGCGCGTTCGCGTTTGTCCCATTTTATTCAAATGTCAAGTTCTATAAGAGGTACGTAAGTCACATATTTTCTTGTTTATTCCACCATAGACTATATGTGAATTAATTCAACATGCATGATGTTAAATTGGTTGTTGAAATTATTATTTGAATTAATTAGGATTAGTTCATGCTAGTAATAATTGAATTTAAATTCGTATTTAAATTTCATCCCAAATAAATTTCGGGCACCCCTATTTTCCCAACAATAAAGTCATTTGATAACAATTTAAATAGTATTTTAATTTTTTAGTACATATCTTATATTTGTTACTGAGAAATCAACCCCCACCCCTCCAAAAGTTTTTATTTCAAAATATTCAAATTCAATACAATTAGACTTATTTATGGTACTATTTATTTAGGTAATTAAATTTACATGTTTCATTTCACACATAATTTTTACTTATCTCTTTAAATTTTTATCTTTAATACTACGTCCACCGCCGTGTTGATTCTCTTCTTCACTATTTTTTTCTCTCTAAATCATCATACACGTATTTATTTATTCTTGTGTTCTCTAATTTTAGTTCTCTAGATTATGTGATTCTCGAATTTCGTACCCGCATTCTTAGCTGCTATTGAATTTTAAAATTAAATAATATCATTTTTTATTATATCTTGCGTTATATGCGGGGCTACAAACTAGTAACTGTATAAATCAAATGTATCAAGGTACATCAATCAAATGTATCAAGGTACATCAAACATATATGAATTGCAACTGAATAACAAATAAAAATACACAATAAGTTAACCATTAATTCTAGCATGCACTCAGGTGCATACAATGGACTTTGATTTTAAGCTCAACTCTGAATCTAATTTTGACATTTTCAGTTAGAAATATACAATTAAAAGATTATTGGGGTATTGTTGGTTGTTGTTTGTTGTTTGGTGCATTGTTAATAATTGTTTGATGTATTATTGATTACCACTTGGGATATTGTTGATTATTGCTCATAATATTACCAATTATTGCTTGGGGTATTGTTAATTCAAAAAATACAGTTCATGCTGAAGTGTGTATTTTTCATAATTTTTGCAATTGTGTTTTTAAAATTCAAGTGCACACTTAAACTACGCTAAGTCACCGATATAATATCAATTACCAATTTCAACTAATCTAGCTAGACAATTAAACACATATTTCACATCAAATTAAGTGGAATCCCTTAAATGACATTGTTTCTGTTGTAAATCGAGAGCGTAAAATAAAGGCGCGAGATTTGTTCACCCAGTTCGTCGGGAACGACTACGTCTGGGGGCGAGCCAAGACAGGAGTTTCACTAATATTCTTGTATATGAGTGATTACAATTATGAGTACAATAGTCTATTTATAAGAATAAAACCCTAGTCTAAGATATGAAGTCCAATGTGTTATTGATCCATTAGTAATGTCCACATCAAATCTTCTAGATTTGGAATAATAAATCTTCTAGATTTACAACACTCCCCCTTAGACATTACGACATAACATAAATATCTTGTCATAAAAACTCCAGTGCTAGGTATCGACCAAATAATAAGTTAGGGAGGAATGTAATCGATCTTCTAGATCAAATCTTCTAGATTCATTTCGGGGTTATCACTCCCCCTGAAGACAACAACACTCTGAGTCTTTGCATCCTAATACCACGAACGTACTTTTCAAAAGTAGACGTATGTAAGGACTTAATAAACAGATCTGCTAGATTGCTACTAGATTGCACCTTTTGAATGGTAATCACGTCACTCTTCTGGAGTTCGTATGGGTAGAAAAACTTAGGTGAAATATGTTTCGTCAAGTTTCCCTTGACGTACCCATTACTCATTTGTGCGATGCAAGTTGCGTTGTCTTCAAATATAACGGTGGGAGGTGTATCGCCTTTAGCGATACCACACGAGTCACCAATGTGTTTTACCAAGGACCTTAACCAAACACATTCTCATGCGGCTTCAAATAAAGTTATTATCTCTGAGTGGTTTGAAGACGTGGTAACCATAGTTTGTTTGACCGATCTCCATGAGATCGCGGTACCACCACAGAGAAAAATATAACCAGTTTGGGATATGTCGTTGTGGGGATCAGACAAATAGCCAGCATCCGCATAACCTACAAAGGCTTTGTCTTGGTTCTTACGGTAAAACAGTCCAAGATCTTGAGACCCTTGGAGGTACCGTAGAACATGCTTAACACCATTCCAATGTCTCCTTGTAGGAGAGGTGCTATGTCTCACAAGCAAATTGACAGCAAATGCAATGTCCGGCCGAGTGCAATTTGCGAGATAGAACAATGCTCCAACAACACTAAGATAAGGAACTTCTGGCCCCATAATTTCATCTGAATCTTCTCTTGGTCTAAATGGGTCCTTATCCACTCTGAGGGATCGAACAACCATAGGGGTGCTAAGTGGATGAGATTTATCCATGTGAAATATCTCCAATACCTTCTTCACGTAGGTCGACTGATGTATAAGAATTCCTTCTAGGAGATGCTCGATCTGCAGGCCGAGACAGTACTTGGTTTTACTCAAGGCTTTCATTTTGAATTCGGCTTTCAAGATTGAACTGGCTTCTTCAATCTCTTTGCATGTTCCGATTATGTTCAGGTCATCAACATAGACGGATATGATGCAAAAACCATTTTGCGATTTCTTGGTGAATACGCATGAGAAAGCTTTATCGAATGTGTATCCCTTCTTCTGAAGGAATTCACTAAGTTGGTTGTACCACATGAGGCTCGATTGTTTCAGGCCATACAACGACTTCTGCAGTTTTATGTTATACATACCGCGGTTTTCACCATCCCTCATCTGAGGAATGTCAAATCCATCGGGGATTTTCATGTAAATGTCGGCATCAAGTGATCCGTATAAGTATGCGGTTACTACGTCCATTAATCTCATTTGGAGATTCATTTTAACTGTCAAATATATCAAATAACGGAACATTATTGAGTCCATGACGGGAGAATAAGTTTGATCGAAATCAATCTCGGGTCTCTGCGAAAACCCTCGAGCTACCAACCTCACTTTATACCTCTCCATAGTATTATCCTCATTTCGTTTTCGTACAAAAACCCATTTATATCCTACAGGGATAGCGCGCGTGGGTGTACGAACGAAAAAGCCAAATACTTGTATTTTGTTAAGCGGTGCGAGCTCTGCATCAATTGTCTCTTTCCATTTAACCCAATCGGAGCGCTTTTGGCACTCAACGATTATTTTAGGTTCTGGATCTAGATCATTTATAATGGAAAGAACAATTGACACTGCAAATGTGTCGTCGACGACAGTAATATTTCTATTATATGTTTCTCTCGTATCTGTGAAGTTCACAGAGACTTCGACGTTTACGTCAATCAGACCTTCCTCATTTCCTATTGTAATTGGGTCTGGTCGTTCCACGGTTCTAGTGCATTGAATATTTTGTGCACGTGCTTCATCACTAGGATGCTCGTCTCCTAGAGACTTTGAGTTATCTAGACGAATCTCTTCTAGAGATTTTACATTCGACTGACCAGATTTGCTAGCCTTTCGTTTAGGTGTATTACTATATTTTGAGGGTCCTTTGCGCTTCTGGCGCATGGGGGCGTTAGTACTTGTTTTGCTTGGGACCTCAACCCTTTGGGGAGTATTTACTGCAGGTATATGCGATTTAGTTACACCTCTATGGTCAATGAACGTGTCTGATAGATTATTTGCTAGATTTTGCAAGTTAATGATCTTCTGAACTTCTAGTTCAGATTGATTAGTGCGCGGATCTAGATACTGAAGATTACTTATGTTCCACGTAAGCTCCCAACATTCATTCAATTTTGAATTCGGATCTCCCCCTAATGCCGGGAAGTATTCTTCACCGAACGTGCAATCAGCGAACCGGGTCGTTAATTGATCCCTGGACAAAGGCTCGAGATATTTCACGATGGATGGAGAGTCAAATCCAACGTAAATACCGAGTTTCATTTGTGGGCCCATAGAGATCCGCTTTGATAATGTTATTGGAACATATACCGCACATCCAAAAATACGTAGATGGGAAATGCTAGGTTCTTTTCCACGCACTAACTGTATGGGGGAATGATCATTATATGCAGTTGGACAGATTTATATTAAGTGTGATGCATGTAGGACTGCATGCCCCCAACATGAAGTGGGTAGTTTGGAGTTCATAAGCAATGGTCTCGCAATAAGTTTGATACATTTTATTAGCGCCTCAGCAAGACCATTTTGGGTATGGACGCAGGGGACCGAATGCTCCACTTTAATTTCCAGGGCCATACAGTAATCTGTAAAGCCTTTGAGTTGAATTCAACAACATTATCCATGTGAATCGACTTAATTGGATAATCCGGGAATTGAGCTCTAAGCTCGATAGTTTTCGTAATGAGCTTCGCAAAAACTTGATTGCGGGTGGACAACAAACATGCATATGTCCACCTAGTGGAGGCATCAATAAGGACCATGAAATAACGAAATGGTCCTGATGCTGGGTGAATCGGTCCGCAAATGTCTCCTTGAATTCGCTCAAGGAAAACTGGAGACTCTAGTCCAACCTTAGTGCGCGACAGGCGTACTATTAACTTACCCTTAGAACATGCATCATAAATAAATTCATCAACAAGAAGGATTCTATTATTCGAAATATTATGACTAATTGAATTAGATAGAATCCTACGTATCATAGATTGTCCTGGATGACTTAACCGCTGATGCCATAATATAAAGAAGTTCGGGTCATGGAATTTCATACTCATAGCTAGATGGGAACTAGACGGTCGGATGTAGGAATAGTACAATTCGGAAGAGAAGGAAGAACGTTTTTCTATAACTTGTTTACGGTTACCTCGAGTAATAATCATCAAAAGGTATTCGTTATTGTTCTCAGTTTCAGTTTCAGTTTCAATGTGATATCTGTTTATCCTAATGTCTCTAAAACTGAGTAGGGTACGCTTAGATTGTGGAAACAATAAAGCATTATCGATTATGAGTTCGGTACCCACGGAGAGGACAATGGAAGCTCTTTCGGAGCCCATTATCAGCATACTATCATCGGTTATTGTAGTTATACTCCCCTAACATTCTACCAAGTTATGAAAATACTTCATATCTCTTATGATTGTATGAGTGGTGGCGCTATCTACCAAACATAAATCACAATCTAAATCCATCATGCCAGAGGAAATAGCCCAAACCTAATAGCTAATATGTTTACAAGCCATGTACAACAATATCCAAGTAAATTTAATGGACAACATTAAGGTAAACACATCGAAGCTAAAACATAATATCTACCATAAAATAAAATATCCGAAAGAAAGGATCCGAAAACATAAATTGTTTTATCAAAAAATAAAGTACTAAAATAATCAAATACACAAATCACTCACCATTTCCAAAGTCCTTGAGCTCGATGCCCAGAGGATCGACGTTGTCTTGGTCAAAGTCTGCTTCAGGCAGGCTGGCATGGTGAGATTCGACTCTAGGGGCCTACCCCTTGTCGTCCTTCTGCTGCTTTTGATAAGCCTCAACCAAGTGCTTGGGAGTGCGACACGTGCGAGACCAATGGTCCCTGTATCTGCGTCTATAGCAGGAATGCTCAACCTTATCTTGATTGCCAGATTTTGAAGAGCGAAATTCAAGGTTCTGTGACCACCGGATGTACTACGACCTCGGCCTTTTGCCCATATCATCTTACTATCTCTCCCCCTTCCACGTTAGCAACCAATCATATAATTGCCCCTATACTGCTGCCGAAGTATAAGGTTGCTAGCATGGAATGTTGACAAATTGTTCTGCATCAACTGGGTTACAATACGGTGCAAAGCAGAGTTGTACTCCGTTATAAACTTAAGGTCCTGGAAATGGAGTCTCAACCAATGAGGAGTATATCATTTTGTTGTTGGAAACGGTCCTACAGGGAGTTCCACAACATTCCGGGGTCCCTGAATGAGGATCTGAAAATTGAATTCCTCACTCAGGTGATTCATGAGAAAAATCAACGCTTTCGCATTCAGGGCGTTAGTGGATTTCGAACCTTCGAGAATTGTTTCACTCAACTCATTTAAGGCTAGATGAATCTCGACATCTAGCGCCCATGTCAGGTAGTTATTACCATCGAGAGCAAGCTCATCGAATTCTTTAATGGTAATATAAGACATTTTTTTTCACTACGATTTTAAAGTGACATGGTAAGAGTTGTGACCAATTTATTGACAACGGAGAAACAAAGATTTATTTGATTATTGTAGAGCACATAGAAGCAAGAATTGGGCGTCGTTTACCCAAAACATAAATTACGGTCCGACAAGTGCCGGGCGCCGCCTACCCGGGCATAGTATGCGGACTATAAAGAAATAAACTATGTGCGAGAAAAATAATGCACGTAAGATAATTAAATCATAGATACATGCAAATAATTTACTATGAACGATAATCACATGAAAATAATTTCAAGAAAAATTTACGACTTAATAAACATGCATATTCATGAGGCTACATATTTCATGTATATTAATGAAATTTAACGAAATATTTTCAGGATTTTAAAATAAATTAATTAGAATTTTGTGTTATCCTAAAACGAAACCGAAATTAGATTATGATTTCACAAAATTTCGGGGGGGGGGGGGAAAGCACCACGTGCGGAGGACTTGCGCCACCTCGACGCCGCACACGGAGACGCCCGGAGGCGGCGAAGGGGCAACCGGCAGCGCAAGGGTAGCGCCGCGTGGACGGTGGCGGACGGCGCATGGGGAGCGCCGCGCTGGGCGGCTGCTGGGCCGCGGGCGTCGCGCTGGGCAGCGGTCGTTCGCTCAATTGTTTAATTTTTTTTCAATTTCAATTTAATTCGTTAAACAATTTGATCCAATTATCGTAAATACGAAAATAAAATCGAAGCAATAAATTCTAGTGCATATAAAACATATAACGTATGGATCAAAGAATTCGATACGACAATTAATTCACATGATTTGGAGATAATTAATTTTAGAGCGTACCAGTTAATTTTTTTTTAGCAACAAGCGTTGCAAACACACATATTAAACCAATTAATATATAGCAAACCTTATGCAAATACGCAAAACATACACGGTTGAGTCAATATCCACACTAATTTAACCAACGTATACATACACGATACATATATATATATATATATATATATATATTAATCTAATTTACCTTTTCAATTGAAGAATATTTCTCTCATAAACGTACCCGTCGTCGTGATAACGTACTTGCTGTCTCAACGCCAAAATTTTTAGTTGGGTAGAACATTCGTGCTGATAACTGTTGTAAATCGAGAGCATAAAATAAAGGCGCAATATTTGTTCAACCAGTTCGTCGGGAACGACTACGTCTGGGGGCGAGCCAAGCCAGGAGTTTCACTAATATTCTTGTGTATGAGTGATTACAATTATGAGTATAATAGTCTATTTATAAGAATAAAACCCTAGTCTAAGATATGAAGCCCATTGGGTTATTAGTCCATTAGTAATGTCCACATAAAATCTTCTAGATTTGAAATAATAAATCTTCTAGATTTACAACAGTTTCACACCCTAAAGGGAAAATAATAAATTATTGGCATCAAGCCCTCCTAGGCAGAGTCTAATGCTTGAAACGTCTAATTTGTCCGATTACACTAAAATCGAGCTGGTTAATGACCGTCTAGCGCTTATGCCGACTTTTTCATTGCTCGTGATGAGTCTTCCACCCCACATCCTGCCCGAACATATTTTCTTCTATTTCATTGACGCCTGATTTTTTTTACTATATTTAAAGAAAAATTATAATATAATTAAACTTTTGAATCCCATTTAGCTGACCCAGTGGTGAGAGCTTGAGACTTAAGATAGGTCTCAAATTCGAAACTCAGGTGGACCAGTCCATACAGAGCTTTGCTCTGAATTGGAATAAGTCTCTTTGCTAGTGGACAATGTATTATGGGCTCTCCAAATTAGTCGGTCCTTGAGCCGAATACCGAGTATCAAAAAAATTATTATGAAGCTTTTGAAAGTGAATACTTGAATATTGTCATGCAAATTTGCCATAATATTTCATAAATATACCCATTTGACAATCAATTTTAACCATGAAAAGAAAAAACATGACCCATAAAGAAGCAACACCTCATGTATGTGGTTTAATGGAAGGGCTTACACATCATTATTTTATTGTTGGTGGACTTATTTGGTTGGTTTTAGAAGTTGAAGAAGTTGAATTGCTCAATGAAAAAAGTCCAGGTTTCAAATTGCACACGTGTTAGTAATTCAGGATCCAAAATGTATCATATCTCCTAAAAAAATTACCAATCTCTATTAATTTTGCAAGTATAATATAGCGACACATGTAAGTTTCCCTTGTTGGGTGGAGAGGGGGCGGAATTTGGGGCCCTCGTCTCTAGATTCGGTATAGCATACAATAATACGTTGGTTATGATTGACCATCTAACTAGTCAATATAATCATCCACAAGTACATTTTAAACTACCTTTGCGCCAAATAATTATGCAACTAGTAATTCGTTGATACGTGGATGCTATATATAGTTAATATATACACACGCGTGGAGTGAATGCTTTCAATGGTTGAAAATATCCACAGTGGCGCACATTGACCTAATAATTAATTTTCTTCCATTTCGCGAGCTGTTCGAAATGGGTAGAATAACGAGATGCACAACGACAATTTGGACGGAAACAATGTGACTATATGGAAAACCATAAATGAACTTCTATTTCGAGGCAATGTTTCTGATTCTAAAAATTTGCAGCAGATATGAAAACTAAACTTTGGTGTTGGATGTCTATCAATTCCAGTAAATGAAATGGGGGATCGGTAGCAGAATGATTAAATGAGTTGTGTTTTGTTTAAATGATTTAATATGATAAAGAGACGATTTATATAGTGTACAGATTGACGTACCCTTTATATTCCAAATGTTTTACTGATATCTACATATACAAAACTATACTATAAAATCGAATTATTCAATGGATCTAATATAATTATCAGTGTTGATAAAACGATGCACATTAATAAAAAGCAAGACAATAAATTAGTTCAATTTCCCTAAAATAACATCGCGTATCATAAGAGCACGTTGCAGCTACATGCAAAAGTACATTGCTTATGAAAAACATCTAATTGATTATCCCATCAATTCAGTTTAATCAACAACTAAAAAATTCTATATTATCTTTGAATAAAATAATTATGTAATTAATTATTCGCTGATACATGATTACGACGTTGTTAAATTACACCATATATAACATTTATATAAATTCACCTATATATAAACCCATGCATACACAATTATATAATTATATAACAAAAATGAATGATGCATCTAACATAATTTATCAAACATTAGTCACGAGTTATAAAAATAAACCAATAATAAAAGAAAGAAAAGAAAATAAATTTTTTTTCCCAAGAAAACATGGCAAGAATTAGCCCATAATCCGACATTAACATTGCATGAAAATTCAAACCCAAATTCGGCCCAACAGAAGATTTTTTCGTGAAGCGGTGGATCTTTCTAGAAGCACCAAAGTATTTGCTAGATACCTAAGGACCACTGGACCAGCACAACAACTTTTTTCTTTTGTTTATATTTATATATTTATTTATTTTCCAATACCAAAGAAAATTCTACAAACCCTCGATCCTTCTATATCTCTTCTAAACCCTATTCCTTAATTTCTTTTCACTTGCCTTATAATATTCAAGGCTTCCGTGTTTCTCATTCTAACTTCGCAGGAGAAAATTCCTGAAAATCCTCTCCGCGGCGCAACCGATCTGTACTCAGGTGCTTTCTGCGTTTTGAATCTCGTATAGTGATATGTTTTTTTTGTACGCTTTTCAGATCTAATCGGTCGTTACGTTTCTGTGATATCTGTCTGACCTTTTTAGTTGTATTCTATGGATTTGTATGCTGGACTTCCGGGAATCTAGGATTTGCAAGGTTTATTGGATTGTTCACATCGATAGATTTGATCAACTGTGTGTTTTTTTGTTAATTAATTTTATTTTTCTGGTTAAATTTTAGTGGTTTCAATGTTGTTTCTTTTTGAGCTACTGGAGATTGAGTTCCTCATCATTGATCATGAGGTGTTAGAAAATTTTATAAAATTCCAATGTCATACAGTGATAGAAGAGATTCATGATGGGCTTCTCGTTGTATCTATTTGGATGGGCCCTTCTTTTCCTCTATTTAGTCCCTTCATTTGAATTAGTATACTAATGGTTTTAGAACACAGTCTTTTGGCCTCACTATATGTGAATGTTGTGGAGTGTGATTGCCTGTTGTCTTGTTTATTAAGCTTTTACTGCCTTATTAGATGACTTCCCTGTTTGAAGATTTCACAAATAATGAAAGGATCGCCCCTACAAGTTGATGCTGGTGTATGATATATTGATATTCTATTTTGTGGTGATGGTTGTATTATAATTATGCAGGTTATTACCTACCTTGTTCCTGCGACTTTGCAGCACCCAATATATTTAAGTAAACATGAGTGTGGTTGGTTTTGATGTTGGGAATGAGAGCTGTGTTGTTGCGGTTGCAAGGCAAAGAGGTATAGATGTTGTGCTTAATGATGAGTCAAATCGCCAAACTCCTGCTATGGTGTGCTTCGGTGAGAAGCAGCGGTTCCTAGGGACAGCAGGAGCTGCATCAAGTATGATGAATCCAAAAAATACTATTTCTCAAATTAAACGATTCATTGGACGTCAGTTTTCAGATCCCGAGTTGCAGCGTGATCTCAAATCATTGCCATTTTTGGTGACAGAAGGACCTGATGGGTATCCCTTGATTCATGCTCGGTATTTGGGAGAAACTAGGACATTTACGCCTACTCAGGTTTTGGGAATGGTTCTTTCTGATTTGAAGAGAATCGCTGAAACTAACCTAAATGCAGCTGTTGTAGATTGTTGCATTGGAATACCGGTTTATTTTACTGACCTGCAAAGGAGAGCCGTGATAGATGCTGCGACCATAGCTGGTTTACACCCACTTCATCTCATTCACGAGACAACAGCTACTGCCTTAGCTTATGGTATTTACAAGACCGATTTACCTGAAACTGAAGCAATGAATGTTGCTTTTGTTGATGTTGGTCATGCAAGCCTGCAAGTCTGTATTGCTGCCTTTAAGAAAGGTCAGCTGAAGATATTGGGCCATTCTTTCGATCGGTCTTTAGGAGGAAGGGACTTTGATGAAGTGCTTTTCCAGCATTTTGCTGCAAAATTCAAGGATGAATACAAAATTGATGTTTATCAAAATGCCAGAGCTTGCCTCAGGTTGCGTGCTGGTTGTGAGAAGTTGAAGAAGGTTCTCAGTGCAAATCCTGAGGCACCTCTGAACATTGAGTGCTTGATGGACGAGAAGGATGTTCGAGGTTTTATTAAGAGAGAGGAGTTCGAGCAAATTAGTATTCCCATGTTGGAACGTGTGAAAAAGCCACTAGAGAAGGCTCTTGCCGAAACTGGACTAAGCGTTGAGAATATACATTCGGTTGAGGTCGTTGGTTCAGGTTCTCGAGTTCCTGCCATTATCAAGATCTTGACTGAGTTCTTTGGAAAGGAACCTAGGCGAACAATGAATGCCAGTGAATGTGTCGCAAAAGGCAGTGCTCTGCAGTGTGCTATTCTCAGTCCCACATTTAAAGTGCGGGAGTTTCAGGTAAATATTTATGATTTTATTCTAAGAATCTATACATCACTGTACTGGGATACATCATCGACTTTCTTCCGATTGCATTGATTAGTTTCATATAGTCTTTAAATTACTTTCTGTGCTTCAAATTGGGATGAGTGTCCACTTTAGTATCTCTCCAGTTGAATTGATTTTGTTTTGTTGGCAGTCACACTATGTGAGATTTGTGATCTTTTACATAATAATCTATTAAGTGAGATTTGTGATCTTTTACAGGTTAATGAGAGCTTTCCGTTTTCCATTGCTTTGTCATGGAAAGGATCTGCTCCTGATGCACAAAATGGGGCAGTGGATAATCAGCAGAGCACTGTTGTGTTCCCCAAGGGCAATCCTATACCAAGTGTGAAGGCTTTGACTTTCTACAGATCAGGAACATTTACGCTAGATGTACATTATGCTGATGCTAATGAACTGCAGGCACCAACCAAGATTAGTACTTATACGGTAACTTCTTGTGCATTCTCTAAGTTCATTATCTCATGACGTGCACATAGATCATCGAGATGCAATATATGCTACTCTTGTTTAATATACTTTTATGTATTGCAGATTGGACCTTTCCAGTCAACTACGGGTGACCGGGCGAAATTGAAGGTCAGAGTACGCCTGAATCTTCATGGTATTGTATCGATCGAGTCAGCAACGGTAAGTTTTTGTCTGAATCTTCCACATCTAATGATAGCACAAGCTAATGATTTTTAAAACAGTCTAAAAAATCAGTGGGTGGTAACTTGATAAGTTGCAATTTTGATGTATCTTTGTTACTTTATCAGCAGAAAAGGCTTTCAGTAATTTAGCTTTTGGTTTTACTTGGCTATCTGAAATTTGAATTAAATGCTATGTTGGTCCGACTTATATGACATCTTGCAATTTTTTAGGCAGGAAGTTGCATCTTATTATCAAAACTGTAACCCGGTGTAATTTCCTCAATCTAATATGAATACCTTATTAGGAATTGAAACAGTTTGAAATCAATAATTTTTTTGTAGGGTACTTTATTGTTGAAATGAAAGTGTTTGTTCCTATTCATATCTATCTTTTAATTTTTAGTTGGCGAAGATGCATCTACTTATTTCTTTGTCTATCTGAAACCAGCTCTTGGAAGAGGAGGAGATTGACATTCCAGTTGTAAAAGAGCCAGCTAAAGAGGGGACCAAGATGGAAACAGACGATGCTCCTCCAAGCACCACTGAAACTGATGTGAACATGCAAGATGCTAAAACTGATGGTCCTGGATCTGAAAATGGTGTTCAAGAGTCAGGAGACAAGACAGCTCAGATGGAAACGGATGCTAAGGTTAGCGCGAAAAGACAACATTCTGATATAATTGACTGATTGAGCATTTATAGAGTTTCTTTAATGGAAAAAATCAATTAATAAAAATTTCAATATATTATATTTGCATCTTTGGAAGGTAAATCTTGATAAATGTTACTGAACTTTTGGTAAACTTTTATGTTATCTCTATAACTCATTCTATAATATATGAAAGCAGAATCTGTACATCTTGTACAGGCTGAGACGGTCTCACTCTATTTTTGAGGTTTTCACCACTGTGTTAACTGTGGCTTATGTTCATTAGGTGGATGCCCCAAAGAAAAAGGTTAAAAAAACCAATGTGCCCGTATCTGAAGTTGTGTATGGAGGATTGGCTGCTTCAGATGTGCAAAAAGCCGTGGAGAAGGAGTTTGAGATGGCTTTGCAGGATCGCGTTATGGAAGAGACGAAGGATAAAAAGAATGCTGTTGAGGCTTATGTTTATGACATGCGGAACAAGGTAGTTATGACTTATTTAATTATTTCTGCCATATAATATTACAAACTGGATATCTCATTATCATGCATTAAAATTCTCTTCCATTATAACTCTAGTTTTAAATTCATACAACCTAACACGTTTAAATTTCTCCCAAAAAACCAATATAACCTTGTAAAAGCAATAATAAATACCGAGAATTGTGATCTTCTTAGAAGGAAACGTTACCAAGTATCCCCTTAAGCTTTTACCTTCTGGAGCTAATTTGTTCATTGTGTTTGCAGCTTCATGACAAGCTCCAAGAGTTCGTGACAGAATCAGATAAAGAGCAGTTAATTTCTAAACTCCAGGAGGTGGAAGATTGGTTATACGAGGATGGGGAGGATGAAACTAAAGGAGTATATATTGCTAAGCTGGAGGAACTTAAGAAAGTGAGTTCCCTGATATTCTTTAATTCCTTTTCTGTCCTAGTTTCAAAGACGATTATTAATTAAACTTGCATTTGATTCTGTAGCAAGGTGATCCCATTGAGGAGCGATACAAGGAGCATACAGAGAGGGGAACCGTGATTGATCAACTTATTTATTGCATCAACAGTTACAGGGAAGCAGCATTGTCGACTGATGCCAAGTTTGATCACATTGACTTGGCAGAGAAACAAAAGGTTATACCCCTCTCTCCTTGTTCAACAGCATGCTGAAGTAGTCAGATTGCCTGATAGTAATTTTACATTTCGTTTGTTCAGGTTATGAACGAATGTGTGGAAGCTGAAGCTTGGCTCAGAGAGAAAAGGCAGCAGCAGGATACACTTCCAAAGCATGCTCAGCCAGTTCTTTTGTCTGCTGATGTGAGGAAGAAGGTTGAAGCTCTTGACAGGTACTGTAATTCCATCATGCTATTTTCTGGGCTTCATGGATGACTTGTATCTTTTGTTTAATACTTGTAATTTCAGACTTGAGTGTGTTCTTTTTTGTGAATAAGCCAAGTCCTAAGATGGTGTTTGTTTTGGGGTTTTAAGAACCAGGTTTTGGATTTACAAATCTAAACCTGGGTCTACTTCAGGATTTTGAAATGCTGTCAAAACCACCTTTACAACACTTGTAAACTTACTATCTCACTTTCAATACAACCAATTCTGACATAACTCTTTAATATATCCAAATTGTAATTCATATCATCCAATCATTACAATCACACCGAACAATAATAATATAATAAGTACATCACCACTCGCTAAACCACATACTTTACTATTTATCAGGATTTTAGAATTCCTTATTTCAATAATGGTTTTTTTAAAAACCACTTAAAACTCAAAACCAACATTACGTAAATGGTTGATCTTTGTTTGGTAAATTGTGGTGTACCAGAAGTCTAAAATGGTATGGAATATGCTCTCCTTTGTGCGTGTTTGATAAGAATACAATGTGGTCTCACAGGTTCTGTAGGCCCGTCATGACAAAACCGAAGCCGGCTCCAAAGCCAGCTGCTCCTGAGCCAGCATCTCCAGCACCATCCACAGGAGGTGAATCTCAATCTCAGTCTCAAGGGACGGAGCACACTAGCCCGGGCCAAAATGCAAACACAGCCGACACTGCTACATCTGCTAACGAAGCAGCTGCAGAGCCGATGGAAACCGACAAGTCCGAGAGTGCACCAACCTCCGGATAAGTGTGCAGCAGCCAATTCTCAAAACAATGTTTTAATACTACAATTTTGTTGGGGGTTCATTTTGTACAAGTGGGAGACGAAGGTGAATTCGGACTCGTTGATGTGCTATATATGCTTTTCCTTCCGTGATGTGTCGGGTATATTTCAGGTGATGGGAGACCATATAATTGGTGCGTCTCTATAATCCTGTTCTGGACAAGTGCTTGTAAGAAATAGGACGATGACGATTAGACCTCCTTTTGTTTGGTACACAGCTTTTTGGTAAGGGTGTGCTGAGTAACTCTTGCTAAGCTTCCTTTATTTATGCGAATTTTTGCCATATTTTTTGAATGGGACTATGGCTCGTCTATGATATTCTCGTTGATTGAACTTTTATTTTTTAATGCCCATTTTGTCTTTATATTAAATTTTATGGGTTTATACTTACGAACGTTAAATTTGTTGGTTATTTGTTTTGGTTAATGTTACGAGGCCTGTCAATCTCATTCGAACTAGTATAATATGAGTGTGTCCAGGGGTAATTGGTATTATTGTATGAAATTTTAGTTTTAGGTTGCATTTGGATGAGTAGTTTGAAATGTAAGAGATTTGGAAATGTATGGATTCTTAAATCCATGTTTTTCAAATGAGGTATTTGAAGATACTTTATTTTGAATTAGGATTATAGCTGCTCAAATCTCTCCATCTAAATACACCTTTAGTTTTTCTTTCGGAAAATATGTGTTCACGATAAATATATTTATAATTTCATATTTACCAATAAAAGTCGAATATATTTTCCTGATTATTCGAGTTACTATAGGTTATTTTTTTGTAAGTTTTAGAAGTTAAAAATTAAATTTATTTTGGGGTGAAAATAGGTTGAGTCGAGTTAGATTTTTATGGGAATAGGTTAAGTCGAAATGTGTGGGTTTAAGTCTGACCTATTACTTATCAATATCACATATATATTTTTTCTAGAGGTTTGATCCGACATTTCTAAAAAATAGGTTTGACCTGTAATTTTTACTAATTAATTATAAAAATTGTATTATTATTAGAACTAAAAATTATTTTGTAGGTAATTATCACTATGAATTTTTTTGTTGAAAATTTTGTAGCCATATTGACAATCTAGAGGCAATTTTATGTTTAGATATGCTTGATATTGCTCCATTAAGATGTGAAGGGTTTATATATAGTACAAAATATGAAATATCATAAAATTTTTAGAAGTAGTTCTACTGTGCATTTGAGTATGTTATATGCACTTGAATTTTGAAAAAAAAAAAATATTTCAGCAGAAATTAATAATATCTCAAGAAGTAATTTGTAATACCCCAAGAAGACATTAGTAATAGTACAAGAGATAATCAGTAATACCATTACAAAAAAATACACGGTTCAGTGTGTTTTTAAAAGATTAAAATTGAAATCAAAATTGAGCTCAAAATCCAAATGCATGTTATACATTCAAGTGCATGCTAGAATTTTGTGAATTTTCAATAGTCTCGAGTTGCTTAAATACTCTCTAATCTCTATATAGTATTTGCTCCATTAAAGACTCAATTTAAATAAAAGTTCTAAAATGTTTCAACGAAAAATATATAGACAAAGGTTTGGGCAAAATTATGTGAGACAATTCTACAATGACACAGTTCTACAATGTGATGGATTTCAAAATAACTCAAATTAACATTTACCTCTTATAAAATATTAATGCGCTATGTCCGAATTATATTTCGTCTCATCGTAAGACCTACTAAATAAATTATCTTATGAAAGCTATTAGTTGATATAAAAAGATTTATATTAAAAAAAGTAGTTCTAGTGTGCACTTGAGTGCATTGTATGCAGTTAAATTCTGAAAAAAATACCTCAAGCAGAAATCAGCAATATTCCAAGAAGTAATCAATAATACCACAAGAAGACATCAATAATACTCAACTGTAAAAAAATACATATTTCGGTGTGTTTCGAAAAAATCAAAATTGAAGTTAAAATTAAGCTTAAAATTCAAGTGTATGCTATGCATGTATTTGAAGTAAGGGTATTGTAGGGATATTGTGAGGTTAATTTATTTATTTGTTAGTAGTATTTACACTTTCACAATCCACATGTATTTTATATATTAATCTACTTTAGTTCATAACAAGTAACAACAATAATTTTGGTCTTTAAAAAAAAAAAAAAAATTAACCGGACCAAGTGGGCCATCCATGGTCCCCATTTTTGGCCCGTCGGGCCGGGTGAAAAACTGCCCAATTTTTTTGGACACCTATTTTTTAGCCCATTCCAGCCCATATGTCGGCCGGGCCGAGCCTAAATTGTTTGTATTGGTTTTAGAATTTTAGTGATTGCAATTAATAGTATTAATTTTATATTATAAATAAGTTTTACCGAATCCCCTCTCATACAAGAGGGTCTTGTGTAGGTGATCCCTTGGATCACACACATACCTATACACCCGTGCGGATGTGTTTGATGTAAGAGCTACCCATCCTTCTATACCGGACGGAATCCTCTTCCAAATTTGCAGTGGACCTATTCAATGTAATTAGAAAAAAAAAAAAAAAAAAAAAAGAAAAGGTAAAAATTGCCCGTGGGTCCGCGTTACAAATCTGGGCCAATGTGCAATTTTATTATCATTCCGTTCCCTCTTCTTGCGAACAGCTCTTAAATCTTAATATGAGACTTGAGAATGACTTGATACGATGATACTGACCGCAGTAGAAGAATTGCTACTCATTGCTAATCTTATTCGGCAAAATTCTCTGCCAGCTCCATTTTCCTTTCCAATTGCTCCAAACTTGAACATATAAATCACGCCCGAGAGGTGTTCGATCAATTGCCTGACAGAAGTTATACCTCTCTTTGGAATGTAATCTCAAAAGGTACCTTCAAAACGATGTTTACGATGAAGTAGTGGTGTTGTTTTCGTGGTATGTTGAGTGAGAATGTGAAGCCCAATTGTTACACATTACCTGTGGTGTGCTAAAGTCGTACATCTTCATCAATTTTATACTTTGTCTATTTATATAATAGTGTCTTTTGTTTTAGGATTAGGAACAGTTTTCTTGGATATTGGTTTTGTGTTATGATGATTATATTATACAAGTAATCAGTTTTATGAAGAATAAAAAGTAACGCAGAACATGGGTATGATCTTAGTTGTTTATACGAGTCATTTTATACTAAATTGAAAAATAATAATTTTTAGGTATATAATATCTATTAATGCTGGAGGGTAACCAGGCCCTTTTTTTGATTTCATCATTCTTTAGGTATAGCCCTCACACCTTCTCTAGTATATGGCGGAATAAATTAAATTTCTTAACGTTACTGGTGTTTTTCCTCTTTTTAAGTATGTGGGTCGTTCTGATATTTGATTTTGTGCTTTAGTGATTAGTGAATTCACATTTGGACCTTCAAGGATGAATGTTTAATTGGCAAAAGGGAAATGTTGCGGAAATCAATTGCCTTTAGGCGGGGAATTTTTACATGTTCTTGTTTACTCGAGAGGATAAAGCAAACAGGTGACATTTTCAAATTCTGTCCTAATTTATTTGTTTTTGGGTTATTTGTTTTTGGTTTCTTATTGAACGTATTTACGAGTGATTATTCAAGCTCAACCATTCAATCAAGATCTATAGCTCAAATTCACTTTTCAAACGACGAATTGCAATTGGGTGTTTTGACTATAGTGAGATGACCATCTCTTCCGTTTTTGGTTTTCTGGTCTGTGTTCTACTGTTTTGCAAAATTTGGCAGCTGTAGCAATATGGTTGGAAGTGAATGAACTGAACCAGTTTATTTCTGCAGAAAATGAGATTGTTCAAATGTTTCGTTTGGGAACTCCAAACGATGAGACGCCACCAAATTTTAGGAACCGTGGGATGATAAGGAAGAATAGCACATCAAGGGAACTTGATGAGAGGTTTATAAGGATCTTGAAAATATTTAAGTGGGGTCCTGATGCAGAAAAGGCCCTGGAGGTTCTAAAATTGAAGGTTGATCATAGATTGGTTCGTGAGGTTTTGAAAGTAGATGTGGAGATCAATGTGAAGCTGCAGTTCTTTAGGTGGGCTGGGAAGAGAAGGAATTTCGAGCATGATTGTACCACCTACATGGCTTTAATTCATTGTCTCGAGGAAGAAGGGTTAGTTGGTGGAATGTGGAAGATTATCCAAGAAATGGTCAAGAGTTCATGTGCCATTGGGCCATCTGAGCTCTCTGAAATTATTAGAATTTTGGGCAGATCAAAGATGGTAAGTAAAGCACTTTCTGTTTTTTATCAGATTAAAAATCGGAAGTGCAAGCCAACTGCTGGTACGTACAATTCAATCATCTTGATGCTGATGCAAGAGGGGCATCATGAGAAGATTCATGAGATATATAACGAGATGTGCCGTGAAGGTGACTGTCTCCCGGATACTGTAACATACAGTGCTCTCATTTCTGCATTTGCGAAATTAAAACGAGATGATTCTGCAATTAGGCTGTTTGAGGAAATGAAAGAGAATGGTCTATACCCCACTGCAAAAATATACACTACTTTGTTGAGTATTTTCTTTAAACAAGGTAAAGTCGAAATGGCATTAGGATTAGTTCAAGAGATGAAAAACACTGGTTGTGCTTTAAATGTATACACCTATACGGAGATTGTAAGGGGGCTTGGTGCAGCTGGGAGGGTTGAAGAAGCTTATTCGGTATTCCTAAACATGCTAAAAGATGGTTGTAAGCCAGATGTGGTTCTCTTGAACAATGTCATAAACTTCCTGGGTAGGGGGGAACGGTTGCCTGATGCTATTAAGCTTTTTGAAGGAATGGAGTCATTGAACTGCACTGCGAATGTGGTTACTTACAACACTATCATTAAAGCTCTGTTTAAATCGAAGGCCCCGGTATCTGAGGTCATGTTTTGGTACGAGAAAATGAAAATGAGTGGTGTTAGTCCCAGTGATTATACTTATTCGATTCTGATAGATGGATTTTGCAAGAGAAATAGCTTAGAGAAGGCATTATTAATGCTTGAAGAGATGGATGAGAAGGGGTTTCCCCCATGTCCAGCTGCTTATTGTAGCTTAATCAACAGTCTTGGTCGATCGAAACGGTATGATGCTGCACACGAGTTATTTCAAGAACTAAAAGAGAACTGTGGGTCCTCCAGTGCACGTGTGTATGCTGTGATGATAAAGCATTATGGGAAGTGTGGACGCTTAAAAGAGGCCCTTGATCTATTTGAAGAGATGAAAATACTTGGTTGTCCCCCAGATGTGTATGCTTATAATGCGCTCATGTCTGGGATGGTGAGGGCAGGGATGGCAGACGAGGCTCAATCCTTGCTCCGCACTATGGAAGAAACCGGCTGTGTCCCTGATCTCAATTCACATAATATTATTTTGAATGGGTTGGCGAGGACGAGTGGGCCCCAGAGGGCAACAGAGATGTTCACGAAAATGAAAAATTCAAATATGAAGCCGGATGCAGTTTCGTATAATACCCTTCTGGGTTGTCTCAGCCGTGCTGGTATGTTCGAAGAAGCTGCGAGGCTTATGAAAGAGATGCATTCGAATGGTTTTGAATATGATCTCATAACGTATTCCTCCATACTTGAGGCAGTTGGTAAAGTTGACGAAGATTTTAAGATTTCAGCCTCTTGATCAACACACATGGTATGGCCAATGCCTTTATTACCTGTCATGGTTCTCTTTTTTCTGTTTTTTTATACTACATTATGGGCACAGGTTAGCACTAGATACATTGCATGATGCATTAATTGAAGGCAAAGTCTTGTGTAAATCTGTTTTACTTTACAATTGGTTTGCATTCTATGTCTTTTTAAACAATATTAGTTGTTTCAATAAAGAGTACTATTAGCTTGATAGTAATAAATTGTTGCATTGAAAAATATAAGTTTTATTATAAAGTACGTTAAAATTGTTTTACATAAGACCAACTCTTTGTTGAATCACTTGTATGTACAAGAGGGAATGATGTAGTATGAAATTGGTGAAATAATGTGGATTGTTTTAGGTAAAAGTTTAGGTGGAGATAGGAACATTTTTTTGATCAGCTGAATATATATGTGTGTGGGGGTGGGGTTGGCAAGATATGGGTGCTATTCTATCATAGTGTTTGCCTGTTCACTTTTATCTTGTATCTTCAGTGTTCTGTTTCATTGTGTTGTTAGGTTCTTTTGATCTGGAAATTTTCTGCATATGGGCGTATTTGGATCTTGATTACAAGAAAGTTAGGACTGAGAGTGCATACTACTTTGGATTAAAGTTGACACTATTTTAGTTCTTGATATTTGGATTAAACCCATCGTTTAATAGTGTTCTTTTGTAGGTACATAGTGATCCATACACGTAGGTAAGAGTTGTAACTAGCTTGTAGAAATCGATGACTAGAGCCCGTAAATTTAAATTTTGTCTAGAAAGGATAACTAGGATTGGAAATTCAAACATAATAATAGGAAGGATTGTTTGCAAGCTAATTATAGTTCATACATACATGCAGGTTCTTCTGAGACTGAGATCCATATCCAATTATGGTGTTTTGAAGTTGATGGAGATCAAATCTCCGTTTTAGCGGGATCGCTGTTTCACTTTTGAGGGTAGCGATTGTAATGTCCATTGAATGCTGTAAAATCGAGTCTACGCAATATAGCAGTGTATCTTCAACACGATAAACTGGTCCAGTGGGGACCAAGCCCATATATATTATAAGACAAAGTCTCTAACAATATTTGTTGTTTTTCTTTCTTTGATTTGTTCTTTTGTATTTACTTTTCTTTGGGTACTTGTGACAAATGAGATTCTTGTGAAAATTTGTCATTTTATATTTCAGGGTTCTGATCTTCTAGCTTTATTAGATTGTCATGTTCGTTTCTTTTGATCTTTTATTTGGTGAACAATTGAAAGAAAAGTTTATAAAATTACAATATCGTTGTCTGCTTCATATTAATTTAGAGTTCACGATATTCTATTACATTTGATACAATTATATGTAGTAATAAAATCACAATTGTACGTAATGTAATAAAATTAAGATGGGTAATTATTTCTGGATAAAAGGTTTAAAACTGATACAGAATGATGCACCAACAAATTCAATTGTGAATTATGAAAATGCGAATCAAATAGCTCGTGATATGTGTTTAATTTTCATTTAGTAAATAGTAAACTTTCAGAACATAAAACATGAAGTCGTTGTAGTATAGTGGTAAGTATTCCCGCCTGTCACGCGGGTGACCCGGGTTCGATCCCCGGCAACGGCGCTCTTTTTTTAAATTTCGTCTTTCTTCTGAAACGGCGCCGTTTCCACTGCATTACATAAGCCAAATACACTATGATATTGTTCCCTCTGTACTGATTTATTCCCACTTTAACTGAATCAATTTTAAAAGATATTTTAAGAACAATCCCACCATTACATAAGTACCCAAATGCAATTTATAATTTAAACACGAGTCTGATTTTGTTATTTTTTGAATAATTCATGATTGTTCAGATTAACAAGTCCCTACAAGAATGAGAAAAATACAATAGCAGTTAGAATTCTTGAATACTTTCGTTGTACAAATAAATGAGCTAACATTGTTTAATCTACAAGTAGTTTTACACCAGTTTTATTGTCCTTAATAGTAAACACCAAGGCGAGAGACCACTATAATTTATACAATAGAACGCAATAAAAGAAATATAATAGGTTAAAGCTAATCTTTTAACTTCATCCTCTCTCTTTCGTTTTTTTTCAATCAGTAATTCTCCGCACGAATTGAATATTAAATTTTTTTAAATACAAGTTTGTGAAGTGAATAATTATAATAAAAATTTAATTTAAATTTATTTTATTCATATACGAATTAATTTATTTTATTAATTTCTTACCTTTTTATTAATATGTAAAGAGTATAATGTATATATATGAGAGTATTATAATTATTTAATTAATCATATACGTACTAAATTCATAAAACGAATTTAAAAGTTAACAAAACTTAATCTAAATAAAAATTGTTTAAATTATATCACAAAGTTAATAAAAACACTTTAAAAATAATATAATAAATATTTTAGATATGAGGTTTATTTTTATATGTGCAATATATATGTTAAATTAAATTATTCAAAATGCAATTAATTTGATATATGATGTATGGAAAATGAATTTAAAATTAAAAACTTAAAGAAATTTGAAATTGTTGGGGCAAAGTAAAAAAGAAAAGTTGTAACATTAATCCACTATTTTTAAAGAAGAGTAAGACTCACTAATGCACCATAAAACAAATGCACTCGGCTTGCTCCAATAAACACAACTTTCTCTTTGCTACTTCTAATTTTACATATAGATATAGTTATATAGATGTATCCAAAAACAATTTATGGCATTGGCGAGACTAAACTTTGATGTCATAAAGAGTTTCACCTCATTTTAAAATTCAAACTTATAGAATGATGTGAAATTAATTAAGTTATATTACTTCTCTTAATACTTTGAAGGAATAATGTCAATTTAAGGTTTGAAATATGGTAAAACTATTAATTTAAGGTCTGTAAGTTTTTTCTTATCAATTTAAAACCTGAAAGATAGAAAAACTAACAATTCGGAGCATGAAAGATATAATCTATCAATTTAGGACTAAAAAAATACTAAGACCATGTTTGACATATTATAATTTATATTCTTACTTATACATATAGTATTATTTATTTATTTTCTTAAAATAGGTCTCTTGTTGTAACGCCCCCACTTAAAATAGTACGGAAAATATAATGTGGCACAAATAGGAACATTACTAAAATAGTACTTTGTATTAAAATATACACACGCCACACATTTACACAGCGGAAGTAGTAAATAAGTATGATCGTAATTTAAGATACAAGCCAAAATTTAAAAATATTATTCTTGAAAACATAAAGTCTTTAAAAAACTTCACAGCCTGCCGAGTTCATTTGCCCACGTCCGGATCCATAGCATCTGTAAAAATTTAAAGTGGAAGGGATAAGTGTTTGTAAACACTTAGTGGGAAACCTCTTTATAATTGCACAAACTAAACATCAATTGTTTATAACATGTGAGCCCCCGGAATTTCACCGGGTATATGCTTGGGTGGCGTGACCAACCCGTGATGCCGGAACGACCGGACTATCTCATTTGCCAACATAGTGTTGAACTATCTCAGGGGCCAGTCGATAGCGGGCCAGACTCAAAATATTTAACATTCAACGTTTAATAAGTGCAATTAAATAATAATAGAACACTCGGTGAAGAGCGAAGTGATTCCCCACCTTGCAGGTTTGTACCTACAAGTAAATTTTTTAAAATAAAAACATTGTTACTTATCCCTTCACTTTTGTAAATTGTAAGACTTGAATTCAAATCTCCACACATATTCAAATATTGTATACTAACACCCAAATATCAATTAAGTGTATAAAATCATCAAATAGCAAGTTATAAATAAATATCGACTGTAAAAATGTAATCGGACCATTTTGAACCTTTTATACAAAATTTCGAATTTGGCAGATTACACACCTAACTTTGAAAATTCATATTAAATTATCCATAAGTCCAAAAGTTATAAAATTTTAAAAGTATATTACTATCTCAATAAAGTTTATCACCATATTTTCAGATTTCTCAAACTCCTTACCAAACATCAAATATTTTGTAATGAACACACAGTAACAGATTCTGGTCACTTAACTTTAAAAATTCACCATAAATCAACCACATGTCCAATACTCATGAAATTTTAATCATGAACTCCCAACTTCATGTAATTTATCAACATACTTTGGTTTTCTATAAAAACCTAACCGATTATTCTCAGATCATAGCAAACTTCTACTGTTCCTGGAAATTCGTCCAAAATCCTAGCTATACTTCTAAAAATCACCACGAATTTAATACCAGTCCAAAAATTATGAAATTTTAAATATAAGTTCCTTCACAAGTCTATTTTCACATATAAAAATTTCAGAATTTTCCACCGAAAAATTGGATCAAAAACGAAATTCCTTCACAAGTTGTCCAGATTTTCGGTTTTCATGCATATATGAAGAACATAACATCTTAAACTCACTTTAAACCACATAATTTCATGATTTCTACTTCTAAAGCATATATAATCAAATAATAAATATGATTTTGATCATAACTCATGAATAAATTGAATTAAACATTCAAACATGAAGTAAAACATGGATAACATGCAATTTACTCATCAAAACCCATTTTCCTATCAATTAATTCACATATCATGCATAAACTTCATACTACCACTTAAATAATTACTCAAACAAGAAGAGAAGCTTACTTAGAGATAGGTTGCTACAAGAAATCTCTTCTCCTTCCTTTGCAAAATCTAAGTATAAGTGTAGTATTTGTTCTAATTTTCTTTCTAAGCTTATACCTATTTATGCATGCATGTTCTTGTATTTAGAGGAGGAAAAATACTTGGAGATTACTCCAAGCCCCTCTAGGACCGACCTTGAATGAAAAGTGTGGAAGAATTTGGATGAATTTGGAGGTTAAGCCATTAAACACATGGCATACTAGGATTAGTTGTAATTTTGACTTTTATTTTCTAAATTTGACTTTGATTTTCATGAAAGTTCACCACTCTTTCTATCCTATCTATAAATTTCGAATTTTTATGAAGTTTCAAGAGAAATTTTTGTGTCTTGTAGTTAAGACACATGTAAGCTTTGAATTTGATAAATAAAATAAAAGAAATTATGATTTTCTAATTTATTTAATGAATTTAAGGTACATTATGCATAAAATTACTTATACTATCTTATAAAATAAAATTAAAATTCTTCTAAGGCTCTAAATAATTATAAAGTCTATATACTAATCATAAAAATATCGAGCAATCGATACGTAATTCGTTTCTTGAAGAAACGTTCATTTTTCAACTTATAACGTGTAAAATAAAATACTAGACTTAAGGACTATATTAATTTCTATACCAATTTCTTTAAGACATAAAATAAAGAACATATAAAAATTATAAAGTCTCAAGAATAAGCATGTATTGAGCAAATAATGCAGTAATTGTAACTATCAAGTAATTAAAACACATAAACATGCCTTTGCATAAATTTGAATGTAAATGCGTCACATAGATGCATATAGAATTATGAAGTACTTAGTAAAGCAGATAGGATCATGAAAACCTAGGGTATTACAGTCTAACCCCCTTAAATAAATTTCGTCCTCGAAATTTCAAGTGTTACCGTGGATATTGAGGTAGGGGTACTTTGCTAAGATTTCATCCTCTCGCTCCCATGTAGCTTCTTCTACCCCATGTCTATTCCACTGGATCTTAACCATAGGAATATCTCTATTCCTTAACCTATGAAGTTTTCTATCAAGGATGGCTGTGGGAATCTCCTCATAGGTTAAGTCGGAATCCAATTCTAATTCAGGTAAGTTTACTATGTGGGTAGGGTCGGGTACATACTGTTGATAGGCGAACAACCGGCCAACAAGATTAGGAATAAAATTATTGATCTTATTGGATTAACAGAACATTAAAAATAAGCAGTTGAGAGAAGGACGAACAACAGGGAATAAGGCCCTAGGAGGCGAGCAGGAGGGCCAGTTGACCAAGTCAGAAGAGGCGAGCAGCAGGGACAATGTACCATATGAAGGAGACGAGCAGCTGGCCATAGAGGTCATTATAAGGAGGCGAGCAACAAGAACAAGGGGATCCAAAGTATCAACAAGAGACGAGCAGACGAGCAGGCGAGCAACTGGGGTTATAAAGGTTTCCAACACCCAATGAAGACATACAGACGAGTAGCTGGTCACCAAGGAGAGCAGCTGAGTGGTTCCAAAGACCAAGTACAATATTGGGAATTCCAAGAGTCACTAACTTTAGATATAGTCCATGTGTCTTAACACTTGACACCCATTCATTGGGCAATAGTTTAGATGTTGTACAAGTGTCCTAACACTTGGCAAAATCCCAATGGTTAAGCCATCAAGATGGTGACACCTAGCCTCTTTGTATGCCTATAAATACCCCTTCACTTGCATGAAGGGGGAGGATTTTTCCCATAATAAGAAAAGTAGCTCAAACTCTTGCCAATTCATTTCTTGAATTTTACTTAACCAAACTTAATGATCCTAGATCTTGTTTGATGATCTTAATGAGGAAAAACAGCCACTAATCATCATCGATTAGAAAAGGTCATCAACAATTGGCGCTAGAAGGAGGGTTCGAACCTCCGTTTGTTGAAGATTTGAAGGAGTTTCTACAAAAACTCATCGGAAATTGCAATATTCCGGCAACAAGTCGCCGGAAACTGAGATTTGTAAGTTTAAGTGTTTTTGGGTGGTAATACACAAGACCTACAAACTTGAATGCATGTATGTGAGAATAAGGGTTTGTAAACAACCAAATTCTCATACACAAGGCTAGTTGTTGATTGGTCAAAACATCCACAAACACAAGACTGTCTTCAAAGAAACATTAAAATTCGAAAAATGGTACGATCGCAAGAACCACAAGAATCGAGCAATCACCCGTCAAACAAGTTACGAACGAGGGTATCGTCAACCGGAGGACATGCAAGAACGGTACGAGCGATGTCCCGACAAAATGTCCAAGTCACCATTGACACTCTTCCCCCAGAAGTAGAAGCATTGGCTCAAAACCCGGAGGAGTTGGCCAAAATAATAGCCGTTCTGCAATCCTTGCAACGGCGACAGGAAGTCGCAGGACCATCAAAGGCCCGGGAGGCGAGCAACCGGGCAGTAGGGCACAGACCATCCAAAGCCCCGGAGGCGAGCAACCGGGCAACGAAGCAAAGAACAAAACAACGAGAAGATACAAGGATAGAAGAAGTCAACAGCGAACAAGTAAGAAGAACTAAGGGCAAAAGACCAATAAGTGATCGACTTGGAAGTCGAGGAGAGTCCACTCCGGGGACAGGTGAGGAGTCGAGCAGCAAGGACACAAGGAGTATAAGTCACTATCACACAAGAAGGGCAAGTTATCACGGAACGCATAGGGAGGATCAACTGAGAGGCGAGGAGCGAGCACCAGGACAAACACACCATATTGCTCGCCGCTCAGTACACGAAAGGCTGAAAAGATCAGCCTTTGGGCGATTAGGTCCCAATGGAGCCAGTAACATCGCTAGGCACGCCACTCAAGAGAAACGTCCCGTTAGCAAGGGACTGCGTCATGAAGAGGTCATTGAACCCAATCATGACGAACAACCTTCTAGTGGAAAAACGTCTCCAGATGAGTGGCAAGCTTTGAAGAAAGCGGTGGAAGAGATGCAAAAACAGTTGGAGGAAAAGAAAGGCGACGGATCGACGATGTTGCCATCATCACCCCTGTCCCCGGATATCCTTAATGCGCCGGTACAAAAGAAAGTGCAATTCCCGACCATTAATTTGTACGAAGGAAATTCAGACCCGAAAGTACACCTGTCCAAGTATACCGATTAAATGATATCGGTAAAAGCATCTGATGCAACTCAATGTCAGAATTTTCCGTTAACTCTTGGTGACGGTCCTCACAGATGGTTCTCCGCACTAGCTCCGGGCTCCATCAGTTCGTTCATACAACTCAGCAAGGAATTTCTATCGCACTTCTCCACTGTTGGATCTTACCTTACGCAGAGACATAGGTTGGCGGATCTGAGGCAAGGAGACGAGGAGTCTGATAGAGCCTTCCTTGAAAGATTCGACAAAGTCCTACTGGAAGGGGAACCAGTAAGTGAAGATACCAAGATAGTGGCAGTTATGGCAGGGCTTAAGAAGGGGACAGATCTGTGGAAGGAAATGCACCTAGCTTTCCCTAAAACTTATTCCGAATTCAGGCACAAGGCTGGAGTATACATTTCGATGCAAGAAACTCTACAGAGAGAGATGGGAGACAAAGCTGATACTAAGAAATCTGGAAAGAAGTCAGGAGGGGAATACAAGGCCCCTAAGAACATGAAAGTTTTCAGTGAAGGGTCTGAACTGAAGGAGAAGTTGAACCATGTCCTATCCACATCAATTGAAGCTGTATACAACAACATGAAGGATAAAGATATGCTGTCTGAACCCCGTAAGATACGGCAAGAACGAGGAAAGATGAACCCCAACAAATACTGTGCATACCATCAGACCATAGGTCACTTCACGAGTGAATGCCGAGATCTCTTGAAACAGTTATGGAGATTTTACGAAGAAGGAAAGTTATCAGAATTTGTGAAGAGACAGCCGGGAAAGAAACCAAGGGTGGCGATATCCTCCGGCTCGGAAGAGATGAGAGCGACGAACAGCCGAGCAGGAGGGATCAAAAAAGGAAGAAAACGATGACAGCCCCAGCCGAACCCGTCCGAGAAATCTTAATGCTTGAACCATCCGGACCGGTAGGGGGCTGTTCTGATGGTAGGCCACCGATGTCTAAAAGAAAAAGGAAAGCAGAATTGAGGGCGGTAGCTCAAGTCAGAGAAGTTGGGGTAAACCAAGCTACTAAAAAGACAGGCGAGTTGGTGTTTTCAGAGAAGAACTTAGACGGGATACTTACCCCACACAATGACTCACTAATCATCTGTGCTAATATCATGGGGGCCCGAGTTCACCGTTTGCTTGTGGACACAGGCTCCTACACAAACATCTTGTTCAAAAGCACACTTGATCAAATAGATGATTGTGAGGGGTATATAAAGGAATGTGATCATAAGATAGTAGGATTCGGAGATGCTGTAACTGTTCCTTTAGGACTAGTTACGTTGTCGGTTGAACTTGTATCGACCGAGAATCCCGAAAGGAGACTGACTAGAATGGTAGAATTCTTAGTTGTAAATCAGCAGTCTACCTACAACGGGTTTCTTGGTCGACCTTTCATAAATGAATTCAAAGCGGCCGTTTCGACGTACTACTACTGTCTTAAATTTCCAACTCCAAAAGGGCCAGGTACGGTTAAAGGTGATCAAAGGAAAGCCCGAGAATGCCTCCTGCAACTTCAACCCACTGACAACAGAATATCCATGATGGACGAGCAGCCGAGCAGCAGGGACGAAGGTGAACTCCCCATCCTAGATGAAATCATGGAGTCCGTCGATACTGAAATAATGGAGGTGGACGACCAGCAGGGCATGGACGAGCAGGAGGGCATTGGCGAGCAACAGGGAAGGGAGGCCGTACCCGAACTAAATCAAGTTGAAGATTTAGAGCCAAGGCTAGGGGCAGAACCAATGATCAAAGATGAGGTCAACCTTGAAGGACCCATTATCGATCCTCGATGGAAAGACCAAAAAAGGAGAGCAACCCCGGTAGAGGAGTTGGAGGCAATAAGAGTTGACCAGAATCGAGAAGACTTGGAATTATTCATTGGATCTGAGCTCCCTGAGCCATACAGATCCAGAATGGAAGAGTTCCTCAAGACCAATCTCGATGTATTCGCATGGTCACACGCTGATATGGTAGGCATCAGCCCTGAGCATGCCTGTCATAAGCTAAATATTTGTCCAACTAAGAAACCGGTGAGGCAAAAGAGAAGAAAGTTTGGACCCGATAAATATGAAGCATTGGACATAGAAGTGAAGAAGTTACTTGATAATAATCTTATCAAAGAAGCCTTATGTCCTAGATGGGTAGCAAACCCGGTGTTAGTGAAGAAATCAAATGGTACATGGAGGCTATGTATCGACTTCACTGATTTGAATGCCGCTTGCCCTAAAGATAACTCCCCATTGCCTCATATTGACCAGCTGGTGGACAACACGGCAGGACACGAGCTCCTTACCTTCATGGACGCATTTGCCGGGTACCATCAAATACCAATGCACCCGGATGACCAGGAGCACACATCATTTTACACCAATAAAAACTTATTATGTTGGAAAAGAATGCCGTTCGGACTAATCAACGCAGGGGCCACATACCAAAGACTCGTTAACAAGATGTTTGATGAGCACATCGGCAAAACTATGGAAGTGTACGTGGACGACATCGTCGTGAAAAGCCTGAGAAAAGAAGATTATTTGGAACACCTCGCACAAACATTTGAGATACTTCGAGCGTATAACATGAAACTAAATCCAAAGAAAAGTAGCTTCGGGGTACACTCGGGAAAATTTCTTGGGCACCTGGTCAGTCAATGGGGTATTGAGGCGAATCCATCAAAAGTCAAAGCAATTATGGATATGCAACCGCCAAGGTCTGTTAAGGAAGTTCAAAGACTAACCGGATGTCTGGCGGCCCTAAACAGATTCATTTCCAGATCTGGAGACAAGTGCCGACCCTTCTTTGACGCCATCAAAAAAGGACAGTTCCAGTGGACGAATAATTGCCAACAAGCATTTGAGCAGTTGAAAGAATATCTGAGTGATACCAAGATTCTATCGAAACCCGTCTCTGGACAAAAACTGTACCTGTATCTAGCCGCATCAGAGGTGGCCATCAGCTCGGTCTTAGTTCGAGCAGAAGGGAAATTTCACTTGCCAATCTACTACGTGAGTCAGGCTTTGCATGAGGCAGAAATTAAGTATTCGCCCATGGAAAAGTTAGCTTATGCACTGGTGATTAGTGTGAGAAAGCTAAGGCCATACTTCTTAGATCATCAGGTGGAGGTTTTAACAACTTTTCCATTAAGGCAAATCTTACAAAGGCCTGACACCGCTGGTCGCCTCCTCAAGTGGTCGCTCGAAGTAAGCCAATTTGGGATATCTTATGCACCTCGAACAGCGATCAAGGGACAAGCGTTAGCCGACTTCATTGTCGAATTAACATTCCCTCAAGATCCGACGAGAGGTCATAATCACCCATGGCACATGTACGTAGACGGATCATCATATAACACAGCAGCAGGAGCCGGGATAGTGTTGATCAGTCCAGACGAACAAGTATTCACTTCAGCCGTAAGATTTGAATTCGTGGCAACAAACAACGAGGCGGAATACGAAGCATTGATAGCCGGATTACGACTAGCTCTGGCCGTAGGAGTTCGGAGAGTTCAAATTTATGGAGATTCCCAGCTGATAGTCAACCAAGTCCGTGGGGAATACGAAGCCAAGGATGAGAACATGACCTTATATCAAAAGATCGTTGCTCACCTAGCTTCGCTTTTCGAGCAAATTTACATCGAACAAGTGCCGAGAGATAATAATGCACAAGCAGATGCACTTGCTCGTTTGGCTACTAGCACGGGACCAGCAAAGCTTTCAGAAGTCACCATCACAAGAATTTCTAACCCATCCACTAGTGACTATAAGATCAATCAAATCGAAGAAGAATTGACAGAGGATGACTGGAGAACACCGATATATAGATACCTCAAAGATAACATAGTACCAGAAGATACACTAGATGCAACAAAGGTAGCCAAGCGAGCAGCAAGGTTCACAATCATGGATGACCAACTTTATATGAGAGGATTTTCACTGCCCCTATTAAAATGCCTAGCAAGGGGGCAAGGCCAGGAAGTTCTGAAAGAAATACACGAAGGGGTATGCGGAAATCACGCAGGGGGGCGGGCACTGGCATACAAAACAGTAAGGCTAGGATACTACTGGCCAACTTTATTACAAGACGCAATCAAGGCTGCGAAGACTTGTCACCGATGCCAGCTATTCGCCCCCAACATACATAAGCCCCCAACGGAGCTAATTTTGGTAAATAGTCCATGGCCGTTCGCAAAGTAGGGGATAGACATCATAGGACCTTTCCCAACGGGAAAGGGGAATGTCAGATTTGCAGTAGTAGCCGTGGACTATTATACGAAATGGGCCGAAGCTGAAGCACTAGTAACGATAACACAAGAGAAAATGATCAATTTTATCTGGAAAAATATAGTGTGCCGGTTCGGAGTTCCACAAGCAATAGTGACAGACAATGGAAGGCAATTCGAAGGAAAAAAGATAAGAGATTTCTGCAAAAAGTGGGGTATCAAGAAGCTTTTTTCAACACCATATCATCCACAGTCTAACGGACAAGTCGAGGCAGTTAACAAGATAATCAAGCATATCCTCAAAATCCGTCTGGTGGATAAGAAAGGCAAGTGGTCGGAAGAACTGCCCGAGGTACTTTGGGCATATAGAGTATCACATAGAACAAGCACTGGAGAAACACCGTTCGCTATGGCATTCGGTACAGAAGCAGTTATACCTATAGAGCTCAAAATACCAACTGAGAGGGTAGCCGAGTTCAATGAACAGGAAAACAACAAGGCACTAGCTGCAAAAATGAATCTGATTGGCGAAAAAAGAATCTCAGCAGAAATAAAGAATGAGATATACAAAAGAAGGATTGCAAGGTACTACAACTCGCAAGTAAAAATCAGGGAATTTGAAGTCGGGGATCTGGTACTCCAAAAAATCCTAGCAACACCTCCAGGTGTATTTGGACCGACTTGGGAGGGCCCATTCAAGATAACTCAAAAGTGGCACAACGGCACATATGATCTCGAAGACATGGAAGGCAACTCGGCCCAATACACCTGGAACGCGGCATTGTTGAAGAAATATTATCAATAATTAGGAAACCAATGTAAAGTTTTTTATAGACTATCGTGTCGTTTATATTTTTGTAAGGTGTAAGATCGATGAAATCTTCACACTTTATTGGGCAAAATTTGTAAGTAGATAAATGATTGTTCAATGAATTATGTACATAAGAAAGCAAAAGGTGTTAAAACCCAACTGTTCGCCAAACAGAAAAACTGCTCGTCGGAGACAAACAAGTATAAAAAATACAAGTCAAGGATGAGGCGAGCAGCAGGGTCCACGAGACTCAGAAGCCCCACCTGATCGCCCCTTCACAGAGAGTTGCTCGCTAAAGTTACTAAGTGCATAAAGCACAGGTATGGTGAAGGCGAGCAACAGGGCACATGTCAACACATAGTTGCTTGTTCCGAAGCTGAATGCACTTAAGCACAAACACAGCAAGTGGCGAGCAACAAGGCATAGAAAGAAGCATGATAAGGGGTTAAGTTCTTAAAGAACAAAATAGACCCATACATGAACAACATGTATAAATTTCCAAAGAAAAGTATTTTACTTTCGACTTAAGAAAGAAATACTTAAGCAAAAAGCAAGTAAAAGGCAAATAAGAGGCGAACAATAAAATAAAAGTGCAATCCTCATTCATTAGCACCAAAAAATTACAGAAGATGAGCGTACAACCATCATCCTACTACATCAAAAAAAAAAAGAAAAAAAAAAGAAAAGAAACGAAGCCTAAGTCTCGGGAGCTGGCGGAGCAGGTGGCACCGAAGGATCTTGGGAAGGAGGAGGAGGTGGAACATCTTGCACATCGACCCCAGAGGCCTGCTGCTCACCTACTGCTGCGGAGGAGCTTGTCTCACCAAGAGGATTCGGAAGAAGGGGGCCCAGGGCTTCAAAGATTGTCATGTCCCTATCCGCCTCCACTCTCTCCTTAGGGGCTATTATGCGGACGTCATCTTTGAAAACACCCAGGTTAACCCCCATCTCTCCCAAATCAGCCACCGGGATTTCAAAACCAGGAGCCGGAGGGTTGTCAGTAACGTAGTCCGTGAAGTCTTTGATGGTCGAGGTCATCACGTCAAGACCGTTATCCAAAGCGTACTTCACATTCCTCACACTATCAGCATATGCGATGATGTAACCAAGATTGGTATTGTCGGTTACGTCTTGCACATAAGTGGTGTAAGAAATGGCACGCTTGTTCTTCTTTTCCAGCTGGTCGACGTGGACCTTCAAACACTCCACTCTTTCCACCAGACCCACCCGCTCGGTCTCTAGGACTTGCAAACGATCAGTAGCGACACCCAAATCCAGTCTAAGCTTCTCTGAAGCATTAGACGCTATCATCTCTCGGTCCTCAGCAGCCTTTACCTCCCGCGTCCATGTGAGCTTGGCTCTCTCGAAGTCAGCCTTCATCTTAGCCAACTCTTCATCTCTCTTCTTCAGCTCCTCATCCTTCTTCTTCAATTGAACAAGTTGAGCATCACGATCTGCTTCAACTTGCTCGATCCGTCGCCCCAGACCGCGATTTGTTCGCTCTAACTCGATGGCTTGATCCAAGACTCGTTGAGCTGAGATTGATTGATGGCTCGCATTATAGCTCAATAAACGAGCGTTATCACTAAGGCTCTGGCCCTGAATGATTTCCTCGCCGGTCTTGGTCCACGAGCGGGGAACATACTCCATGGCTCTACGGACGTGGGAGTCCTTAATCTCATGGGGTGCCGAAGGGGACTTCACACAGCTAAACTGGTGAAGCACTTTTGAGCGACCAGGATAGTCGTTTTTCCGGTACCTGTTCGAAGAAAAAAGCCGTTAGAAAACTAAGTCAAAAGGATGAACAATCAAACTGAATAGGAAGATACTCACTCCCTCATTTTTACGGGGTCGTAGCCCAAGTACGAGTTGTCAGGGGATGAGCTCCTGCCTTGACCGACAATCATAGCACCAACAACCTGTTGTTCAGTCACCTCCTCCAGAGCCGAGGAGTGAGCAGTTTTACCCACTTGGGAAGAACCCTGCCCTTTTGTTCGCTTAGCACGGTCATCTCCCTTGCGAGGGGCAGTTTCCTTGGCAAGTCTTTTCTTGCCCCTCGTGTCTTGGGGAGGCGGCGAGGAGCGAGCAGGAGGGCGGGGAACGGGAGCAGGAGCCTGAGGAACAGGGGGAGGAGCCTGAGGAGCTTCTTCTTCCTCCTCGTCTGCTTCGGCTCTAAGCCTGATCAAGGAAGTGCAAGGATCAAACTTCTTCTTCCTTGAAGGTTGATTGACTGCCATTTGCTTAACCCGGCGCACGAGCAGATGGTAACTCTCGGGAATAGGGGGAACAACAACCGTTACTCTTTGAGCTAAAACAAAACAAAAAACACAAAGAATTAAAACAAGACATAATAACGGCGAGCAGCCGGGATCAGACGAGCAACAGGGGTGGGGGCGAGCAACGGGTATAAGTCGAGTAGCAAGGAAAAAATGAAAAATTATGTAAAGTTACCTTCAGGGATTTCTGCCTGCGCTTCCAAGTGATGAGCACTAGTAGTAAGCTGAGCGTGCTTACGGCAGTGTGCTTGAGAGAGATGTTCAACACTCCGGTCTTTAGCGTCCCGCAGAGAAATCAGCGCAAGGACGTACAAAAACTCTTCGCTCAAATCCGGATGCCCCCACCTCAAGATACGCGGACCTGCAAAAACAAGAAAAAAGATTAAAATTAGTTCACCTAAAAGTTTGATGAACTAAGAATTAAGACCTACGCCGAATTTCGCCGAAATGCGTAGGAGAGTCTATACGTCCCGGTCCTCCCGAAAAATCGGAGGACGCCCGCCAATCGCCGCCGATATAGAGAAATTGCCTATGCCAACCTTTGACTTTATTAGGCACCCCTTCAATTAACTTAACGACGCTACGGGCTTTGATGTAATACCAACCAAGCCCATCTTCATTAACGGCCGAAGAGATGGTCAGTGTGTAGTGTATCTCCGCCGTGCTGATCTTATTCCGATATCCCTCCAACCCGAAAAGGGTTATAAAGGCCAACAGACTACTCCAACCGTTTGGAGTAATCTGGGTGATTGCCAGGTTTATGTCTTTCAGGAATCGCCCGATCACTGGATGTAGAGGGAGGGGGAACCCCGTGTTGAGTATGTCAAGGTTGATAGCAGTGCAGCCTGGAGGTGGGTCATCAGCTCTCTCTCCTGGTTGGGGGGCATACAAATGGATATCGTACGGAATACGATAGCGAGACCGTATCCGAACTAAATCCTCCTCTAGAACCGCGCTGGCTACCTTACTCGCTGTGTATGGCGATGGACGAGTTTCCATAATAGGTCGAGCGGGAGTGGGGAAAGTCTTATGATACTTATTGGCGTAGTCAACCCAATCCTGCCTTCGGACTACAGCTTTAGGGATAAGAGACTCAGGCATTGGCCTTGAAATTGGAAAGTTTATCTCTCGGAGAAATTCCCATGTAACTCCCACTTGCTCGCCCCCTGATCCAGTTGCTCGCTGCTCGCTCCTTGCCTGGTGCTCGCTGCTCGCTCCCGTATCTCCTGGGATACTCATCTCTTCTATTTCAGCAGCGACCTCAGCGGAATCTTCACCCAAATCCGAGGAAGTTCCTTCCCGAGCCGAGGAGCGAGCAACGGGGCCTTGGACGTCCTGCTCGCCCGAGCTTTCCACAACATAGAAAGAGTCAATGGAGCGAGCAACGGAGCTCGCCTCAGAGCCCGTCTCTTCGTCAATGAGCAGGGTCATAGGGTTTCGCCCAGCTGCTTGCCGGAGCGAGCGGCGAGGAACAGGGACTGACGGTTCGTCTTCCATGGGCCTCTTTCCCGGATTTCTCCCAACAAACTCAACAGATGGCGTATTACTCGAAGAAGGTGACGTCATCCTTAGAAAATTTTTGAAAACCCTTCGTACAAATCAAATAAGGAGATTTGACGAAGAAGTGAAAGATCACGATGGCAGCAAGGCGGCGATACGACAGCAGCACGGCGGCGATGCGGCGGCGGCGATGACGGATGAATAAAATGAAGAACAGAAATTGCAAAATTGAAAAGTAAAAACAAGCAATCACAAGAGTAAATAAGAAGAATCAAAGGAATCACCTTTGATTAGAACGATGCTCACTAAAGAATCGAAGAAAACAACAAAAGGAAAAGCTCGAAGGTTCGTCAATGGCGGATTTGTGCGCAAGAATTGGAAAAGAATGAAAAAGTGAAGGGGAAAGCTATTTATAGATATGGATCTGGGGGCAAAATTGAGAAAAGTTAAAAATTGAGGCCCCTAGATGCAATTATAGGGGCGCACGCGTGAGCAGACCGTGTCGCTTCGTATTCCGTGCCTCGGGAAGCGAAACGACGCAAGTCCGAGGGTCGCTCCTCGCTGGTCGCCTCCCAGAGTTCCCGCCTAAATATTTGAAAACCTGCTGCTCGCTCCCTATAAAGAAGGAACTCACTTTCCCCGTTGCTCGCCTCCTATTGGATAACACAACCTATCCTGTAGTTTGACAAAAAGGATAAAATATATCCTTATATGCCAAACTAGGGGGCATTGTTGATAGGCGAACAACCGGCCAACAAGATTAGGAATAAAATTATTGATCTTATTGGATTAACAGAACATTAAAAAATAAGCAGTTGAGAGAAGGACGAACAACAGGGAATAGGGCCCTAGGAGGCGAGCAGGAGGGCCAGTTGACCAAGTCAGAAGAGGCGAGTAGCAGGGACAATGGACCATATGAAGGAGACGAGCAGCTGGTCATAGAGGTCATTATAAGGAGGCGAGCAACAAGAACAAGGGGATCCAAAGTATCAACAAGAGGCGAGCAGACGAGCAGGCGAGCAACTGGGGTTATAAAGGTTTCCAACACCCAATGAAGACATACAGACGAGTAGCTGGTCACCAAGGAGAGCAGCTGAGTGGTTCCAAAGACCAAGTACAACATTGGGAATTCCAAGAGTCACTAACTTTAGATATAGTCCATGTGTCTTAACACTTGGCACCCATTCATTGGGCAATAGTTTAGATGTTGTACAAGTGTCCTAACACTTGGCAAAATCCCAATGGTTAAGCCATCAAGATGGTGACACCTAGCCTCTTTGTATGCCTATAAATACCCCTTCACTTGCATGAAGGGGGAGGATTTTTCCCATAATAAGAAAAGTAGCTCAAACTCTTGCCAATTCATTTCTTGAATATTACTTAACCAAACTTAATGATCCTAGATCTTGTTTGATGATCTTAATGAGGAAAAACAGCCACTAATCATCATCGATTAGAAAAGGTCATCAACACATACTTTCGGAGCATCGAGATATGGAATACATTGTGTACTCCTGCCAAGGATGGTGGTAGCGCTTGCCTATACGCCAAATCTCCAACTCTTTCCAATATCTCATAAGGTCCAATATATCTGGGCTTCAACTTTCCTCTTTTTCCGAAGCGGAAAATTCCTTTTATTGGAGATACCTTCAAGAATACCTTGTCTCCAATCTCAAAACTTAATTCTTTCCTTCGCCTATCCGCATACATTTTCTGTCGATCTTGAGCCGCTTGCATCTTCTCTTTAATTTTCTTTACTACTTTGTTAGTTTCTTCCACTAATTCCGGTCCTAACAATTTCTTTTCTCCAATTTCATCCCAGCATAGTGGAGATCTGCACTTCCTTCCGTACAGTGCTTCGTACTGTGCCATTTCAATCGTAGCTTGATAACTATTGTTGTAGGCAAATTCCACTAAAGGTATGTACCTTTCCCAACTTCCTCCAAAGTCAATGATACAAGCTCTCAACATATCTTCCAAAGTTTGAATTGTTCTTTCCGATTGACCATCTGTTTGAGGATGAAAAACTGTACTGAATTCCAACTTAGTACCCAAAGCTTCTTGAAGACTGTACCAAAATCTTGATGTAAATCGTGGATCTCTATCTGACACAATAGAAACTGGAACTCCATGTAATCGGACAATTTCTTTAATATAAATCTGAGCCAATTTATCCAATGTGAACGTCATCTTTATTGGTAGAAAATGTGCCGTCTTGGTCAATCTGTCAACAATTACCCAAATAGCTTCGTTTCCTTGTATTGACTTGGACAATCCTACCACAAAATCCATCGTAATATGTTCCCATTTCCATTCAGGAATCTCAAGTGGCTTCAGCAATCCCGATGGTCTTTGATGTTCAGTTTTTACCTGCTGACATGTCAAACATTTCTGTACGAAATTTCCAATATCTCTCTTCATATTTTTCCACCAGAATAACTTCTTTAATTCTTGGTACACTTTCGTTCCTCCGGGATGAACTGTATATGGTGTAGAATGCGCTTCTTCTAATATTTCCTTCTTGAGTTCTTCTTTTTCTGGGACACATATTCTTCCTTGACATATCAAAGTACCATCTTCACGTACTGAAAATTCTTTTGCTTTTCCTTCCTTGATCTTTTGTTTTATCTTTTCTAAGAATGCATCGTCATATTGAACTTTTGCTATTCTTTCCTTCAGTGTTGGTTTCACAACCAAGGCATTGATCTTTCCCTTGCGACTTAAGGCATCTGCTACTACATTTGCCCTTCCCGGATGATACAATATCTCGCAATCATAATCTTTCACCAACTCCAACCATCTCCTTTGCCTCATGTTCAATTCCTTCTGTTCAAAGATATACTTCAAACTCTTATGATCTGTGTAGATCTGGCATTTACTTCCATACAAGTAATGTCTCCAAATCTTGAGTGCATGCACAACTGCTGCTAGTTCTAAATCATGCGTAGGATAGTTCTGCTCATGTGGTTTTAATTGTCTTGATGCGTACGCTACTACTTTCCCATTCTGCATAAGTACACATCCCAAGCCTTGTTTAGAAGCATCACTGTACACAGTAAATCCTTCTGTACCTTTAGGAATTGTAAGAACTGGGGCTGTTGTTAATCTTTGCTTTAGTTCTTGAAAACTCCTTTCACATTCTTCTGTCCATTCAAACTTTGTTTCTTTCCGAGTCAACTGAGTCAAAGGTTTTGCAATCCGAGCATACCCTTCAATGAATCTTCGATAATACCCGGCTAAACCAAGAAAACTCCTGACTTCGTTTACATTAGTTGGTGTCTTCCATTGGTTTACAACTTCTACCTTTGTTGGGTCAGCTTCTATTCCCAGGGCTGAAACCGTATGTCCAAGAAATACCACTTTATCCAGCCAAAATTCACATTTCTTGAATTTAGCATACAATTTTTCCTTTCTCAGGATTTCTAGTGTAATCCGAAGATGTTCCGCATGCTGCTCCTGATTCCTCGAATACACCAGAATATCATCAATGAAAACAATCACAAATTGATCCAGATATTGATGAAATACTCGATTCATCAAATCCATAAAAATAGCTGGTGCATTACTGAGTCCAAATGGTAGCACCACGAACTCATAATGACCATATCGAGTCCTGAAAGCTGTCTTCGGAATATCGCTTTACTTTATTTTCACCTGATGATACCCCGATCTCAAATCAATCTTTGAAAATACACTAGCTCCTTTTAATTGATCGAACAGATCTTCAATTCTGGGAAAAGGGTATTTGTTCTTGATGGTAAGCTTATTCAATTCTCGGTAGTCGATGCACATTCTTAATGAACCATCTTTCTTTTTCACAAATAATACTGGTGCTCCCCAGGGTGACACACTTGGTCGAATAAAACCCTTATCCAGTAATTCTTGCAGTTGCACTTTCAATTCTTGCAATTCTTTTGGTGCCATTCTGTAAGGTGCTTTTGAAACAGGCGCTGCTCCGAGAATTAAATCAATAGTAAATTCTAACTGACGATCTGGGGGTAGTCCTGGCAAATCATCTGGGAATACATCCTTGTATTCACATACTACCGGCATATCGTCCAATGTTGGACCATCAGACTTTGTTGCTACAACATTTACTAGAAATGCTGTACATTCTTCTTTCCTTAAAATTTTCCGAGCCTTTACTGCTGAAATTACCCGAGGTATAGTTCCAATTCTAGCACCATATAGTGTAAAGTTCTCATCCTTTGATCTCCGTACTGATATTTCTTTTTCTTGACACTTGATGAGAGCATGATTAGCTATAAGCCAGTCCATTCCCAAGATAACATCAAAGTCCTTCATTTCTATTATATGTAGATTTGCCGGGAGTATCGCATGCTCAAAATCAATCTTCACGTTCCTACACAGTCCTAAGGATTGTGTCGTACTTCCAGAGGGAATGTTTACTTCTAGGAAATTTTCTTCTACCATAATATGGGTGGTCTCAATTTGTTCAAACATCTTTCTAGAGATGAATGAATGCGTAGCACCAGTATCGAATAATGTGAAAACAGGTATTTGGAATATTTTGAACATACCTGCCATCACTTCTGGATTTGCTGTCGCCTCTTGCTGACTCATGGCAAACACTCGAGCAGGTGCCATCTTCTGTTGTCCCCTCAGCTTTGGACAATTAGTTATAAGATGTCCAGGTTCTTTGCACTTATAACATACCCCTGTTCCTTTCAGGCATTGTCCAAGGTGTTCCTTCCCACAATTTCTGCACTTAGGTGGCCTCTGTTGTGGCACTATTTCTGTCCTTTTAACTTGCTTAGAATTTCTTCCTTGGTTCGTACCAATCCACTTCCTTTTATTTTGTTGTGATTCTGGTGTTCTTACGTCCTCTGATTTCATATATACTGCTATCATCTGAGCTTTCTCGAATGCCGAGGCATAAGACTTAATATCTTGTGCCGCTAAGATAGTACTGATTTCCGATCGTAAATTCTGCATAAATCTTTTTGCTTTCCTTTCATCAGTATTAATCAAATGAGAAGCATATCTTCCCAATTGATTAAACTTCCTTTCATATTCCTGTACTGTCAGACTCCCTTGTTTCAACTGTAGGAATTCAGTCTCCTTCTGATCTAAAAATGACTGTGGTATATAATTTTTAACCACCGCTTCTACGAATTTCTCCCAAGTAACTGTAGTTCGTTCTTCTTCAGTTATTGTCCTACAGTGAGCTTCCCACCAATAATCTGCATCTTCAGTCAGCTGAAATATAGCGCAAGAAACTTTCTGCTCATCGGTGCACTTAAGGTAAGCGAATATCTTCTCCAAGCTCCGAATCCAGTTTTCTACTTCCATAGGGTTTTCCCTTCCGGTAAGTATTGAAGGTCTAAACTTCTTAAATTGGCTAACAATGTCATGGTTTTGGGTTGAGGATACAGGTGTTTGGGATGATTGGCTTTGGTGATTTAGTTGCTGAGCTAACCCCCTTAAGACGGAAGTTAGATCCTCGCTCATGCCTGAGTTGTTTTGGTTTCCTCTACGATTCATAGTTCTATTCAAAACATTTTACTGGTTAATTCAAACAACAATGTAATGCAATAACTATACAAACTTTCAAATAAATAACATAATTTAAGTACATATAAAATATTTACCTGATCCCGTCGTGGAGAATAATCTCGGTGCGGCTGTTTCCTTTTTAAAATTTTAAAACACACTCCTTTTGAAAATACTTTAGCAGGTGAACCTGCTCTGATACCACCTGTAACGCCCCCACTTAAAATAGTACGGAAAATATAATGTGGCACAAATAGGAACGTTACTAAAATAGTACTTTGTATTAAAATATACACACGCCACACATTTACACAGCGGAAGTAGTAAATAAGTATGATCGTAATTTAAAATACAAGCCAAAATTTAAAAATATTATTCTTGAAAATATAAAGTCTTTAAGAAACTTCACAGCCTGCCGAGTTCATTCGCCCACGTCCGGATCCATAGCATCTGTAAAAATTTAAAGTGGAAGGGATAAGTGTTTGTAAACACTTAGTGGGAAACCTCTTTATAATTGCACAAACTAAACATCAATTGTTTATAACATGTGAGCCCTCAGAATTTCACCGGGTATATGCTTGGGTGGCGTGACCAACCCGTGATGCCGGAACGACCGGACTATCTCATTTGCCAACATAGTGTTGGACTATCTCAGGGGCCAGTCGATAGCGGGTCAGACTCAAAATATTTAACATTCAACGTTTAATAAATGCAATTAAATAATAATAGAACACTCGGTGAAGAGCGAAGTGATTCCCCACCTTGCAGGTTTGTACCTACAAGTAAAATTTTTAAAATAAAAACATTGTTACTTATCCCTTCACTTTTGTAAATTGTAAGACTTGAATTCAAATCTCCACACATATTCAAATATTGTATACTAACACCCAAATATCAATTAAGTGTATAAAATCATCAAATAGCAAGTTATAAATAAATATCGACTGTAAAAATGTAATCGGACCATTTTGAACCTTTTATACAAAATTTCGAATTTGCTTTAGTTACACACCTAACTTTGAAAATTCATATTAAATTATCCATAAATCCAAAAATTATAAAATTTTAACAGTATATTACTAACTCAATAAAGTTTATCACCATATTTTCAGATTTCTCAAACTCCTTACCAAACATCAAATATTTTGTAATGAACACACAGTAACAGATTCTGGTCACTTAACTTTAAAAATTCACCATAAATCAACCACATGTCCAATACTCATGAAATTTTAACCATGAACTCCCAACTTCATGTAATTTATCAATATACTTTGGTTTTCTATAAAAACCTAACCGATTATTCTCAGATCATAGCAAAATTCTACTGTTCCTGGAAATTCGTCCAAAACCCTAGCTATACTTCTAAAAATCACCACGAATTGAATACCAGTCCAAAAATTATGAAATTTTAAATATAAGTTCCTTCACAAGTCTATATTCACATATAAAAATTTCAGAATTTTCCACCGAAAAATTGGATCAAAAACGAAATTCCTTCACAAGTTGTCCAGATTTTCGGTTTTCATGCATATATGAAGAACATAACATCTTAAACTCACTTTAAACCACATAATTTCATGATTTATACTTATAAAACATATATAATCAAATAATAAACATGATTTTGATCATAACTCATGAAGAAATTGAATTAAACATTCAAACATGAAGTAAAACATGGATAACATGCAATTTACTCATCAAAACCCATTTTCCTATCAATTAATTCACATATCATGCATAAACTTCATACTACCACTTAAATAATTACTCAAACAAGAAGAGAAGCTTACTTAGAGATAGGTTGCTACAAGAAATTTCTTCTCCTTCCTTTGCAAAATCTAAGTATAAGTGTAGTATTTGTTCTAATTTTCTTTCTAAGCTTATACCTATTTATGCATGCATGTTCTTGTATTTATAGGAGGAGAAATACTTGGAGATTACTCCAAGCCCCTCTAGGACCGACCTTGAATGAAAAGTGTGGAAGAATTTGGATGAATTTGGAGGTTAAGCCATTAAACACATGGCATACTAGGATTAGTTGTAATTTTGACTTTTATTTTCTAAATTTGACTTTGATTTTCATGAAACTTCACCACTCTTCCTATCCTATCTATAAATTTCGAATTTTTATGAAGTTTCAAGAGAAATTTTTGTGTCTTGTAGTTAAGACATATGTAAGCTTTGAATTTGATAAATAAAATAAAAGAAATTATGATTTTCTAATTTATTTAATGAATTTAAGGTACATTATGCATAAAATTACTTATACTATCTTATAAAATAAAATTAAAATTCTTCTAAGGCTCTAAATAATTATAAAGTCTATATACTAATCATAAAAATATCGAGCAATCGATACGTAATTCGTTTCTTGAAGAAACGTTCATTTTTCAACTTATTACGTGTAAAATAAAATACTAGACTTAAGGACTATATTTATTTCTATACCAATTTCTTTAAGACATAAAATAAAGAACATATAAAAATTATAAAGTCTCAAGAATAAGCATGTATTGAGCAAATAATGCAGTAATTGTAACTATCGAGTAATTAAAACACATAAACATGCCTTTGCATAAATTTGAATGTAAATGCGTCACATAGATGCATATAGAATTATGAAGTACTTAGTAAAGCAGATAGGATCATGAAAACCTAGGGTATTACACTTGTGCACTAGGTGCACCGTGTAATTCAAGGGAAAATTGCACTTTTAGTCCCAAGAGAATGAGTGTAAAACACTTTTGGTACCTATGTGCGAAAATGATAATTTTTTTTTTTGCAGTTTCGGTCCCATTCATGAATTTTTAGGACCAAAACTGCAAATTTGTCATATTCTCTTGGGACCAAAATTGTAATATATTATATTCTTTTGGGACAAAAAATGTTAAAAAAAAACTATGGGACTAAAAGTGCTGAAAAAAGCACCATTTTGAAATAGACACATTCTCTTGGGACCAAAAGTGCAATTAACCCATGTGCATTTTTTGAAAAATTACCATTTTTTTACTGAAAAGTTGCCCATATTTATACTAAAAAAGACAATCTGACGTGAGTTGACTTTTAGTATAAACAAGAATAACTTTTCAATAACAATGAAAGTGACTTTTCAAAAATACATTTGAATTGCACGGTGCATCATGTACATACAAAACTAAAGCAATTTTTTATTTTTAATCACGTGAAACTAATTTGGAGTATTTTTTATTCTTTGGAATTATAAATTATTAAAAAAATAATTGCATAACTAGAAATTATAAATGATCAAATATGGTCTTAAAATGAACTAGTCCTAAATTAATAGTAATTTCTATCTTTCAAATTTTGAACAGATAGTTTTGCAATTTTTAAGACTTTGAATCAATAGTTAAAAAAATTAAAGTCTAAATTAATAGTGTTACCAGGTCTTGAATCCATCATCCATCGTGTCAAAAACCATTAAAACTGAGAGTATATTATTTCTAGCTTCTCTTAAGATTAGTTTTTCCAAAATAATAAAATTTCATGAACATTCAACTAAAGAACCTCCCTCCCATTATCATTGGGAGCATAACATACCTTGCTGAAGCACCTAAATGCCAATTAAATTCAGAACATTATGGCAAACACATAGCAGCAAATGTACTTAAGATAACCAATCATAACCCAACATTATCCAACGGCATAAAGAAACAAATTTCCAGTTATAAGAATATGAATTTAAATTCTGTGACATCAATATCTTCTCACGCGTTATTCTTATTCTTTTTTGCAACTTACTTATAGAAATAGAAAATAATTGACGTACAATTTCTGCCTTGCAAGTTAATGTCTATCTAAAACCTTCAAATTTAATCACCATTGTCAAATTTAATCTTTTACTTTGTTTATTTTAGGGACCAAGAATCCACAATAAATGGTGATTACTTGCACCATGTGATCGAGATTTGAGACATCTTTTAAAGTATCATCAATACGCATTGTAATTAAGGTAGTAGTCGATACTTTTATTGATAACTAGTTGTATACACGTGTGTTGCACGTTATATGTAATTTAGTTGAAAAAATAAAATAAAGATTTAAAAATTAAGATTTCAATATTCTAATTTTTCACGAAAACTATTTAGAGTCTTCACTTATATAAATATATGTGATGCACAAGGATTCTTCTATGAATTTAACATAAAAATAATTTTTAAGAGAGATCGAAAAATTATTTGTCACGTGATCTTCTACATTCAGGTATAATTTTTAGGTTGTCAACTTTTTCATGGTAGCTTATTTGATGTTTGGTGTGTTTTTAAATTTTATTTGATATATTTTGTTTAGATTTTTTTAGTTTGGATTTAAAGAAACTCTAATGTTGATTAAAGAAATTAAGCAAGTCTCTATTTGATTCTTAATCAAACATCTTAGATACATCTATGATTGGTCTTGCCAAATTTGTTAGTATATACTCTCTCCGTCCTTTAAAAGTATGCACCATTCTCTACACGTCATTTAATGCAATATGTCAGAGGATATTTATGGGTCTTGTGAGGTTCGTTTATGAATAAAATGATTATTTATAGTTACGTTTCTATGCATACTTACTATAAACAATCATTTTATTCATAAACGGACCTCACAAGACCCTTTAAATACCCTCCGACATGTTGCATTAATCAACGTGCATAAAATGATGCATACTTTTAAAAGATAAAGGGAGTATGAGAAATCGGAGAATTGAAAAATAGAATAGTTGAATCATAATACTTTTCTTGGATTGAAAAAAAAAGTTTTATAAGCATCAATAACAATGTCAATTTTAAAAACACTATATGAATAAATCAATTTGTAGAATATTCTTCCTGTATAAATTAATAGTTAAAACTATCTAAAGTTTGTAATTAATAATTTTTAAATTTAAGTTCTCCTCTCTTGCCTTTCATTCTCCGAGGTTCTCTCATGAATGTATAAGAAAAGTTGAAGATTGCTCTCGTCAAGCGTATGTGACTGTTAACATCAAAATTAATAAGAGTAAGATTTTGTTAACTTATAGAAAACATGAAGTATTTGAATTTTGAACTTGAGGCCAATAATAATCCACTAATAACCATGTATCCCGCAACTAATTAACTACGACCTCCTTGTTTCTATTACATCTCTCACCAACCCCCTCAGCCTTTTTGATATAATTATTGCTTAATTATTATGACACCTAATTGTATCAGAACAAGTCTTCATTTTATCTTTTTAGCACATTATGCAACTTTTTGAGTTCCTTCATCAATCATTAGTCCATCTCCTTACGTTGGTTGCACTTAAAACCACTGGGAGAACAAAGAACATAACAAATTAACATTTACTGTGAAATTAATCAAATTGAAGAAAACTATTCGACATATTTTGCAATTGAAAATAGAGAGAGCTAGAATATCTGAATATATGAATGAACAGACTCAAATTTAAAAAAAAAAAAAAATTCGAGTATTGAATTATTAATTGCTACCACTCATGACAAATTAACATTTACCAGTGGAACTAATCAAATCAAAGAGAACTATTCGACATATTTTGCAATTGAAAATAGAGAGAGCTACAATCTCTTAATATATGAATGAATGAACTCAGTGTCAGAAAAATTATATTCGAGTTATGAATCGTTAATTGCTACGACTCATGCTATTACGATAATCTATGAAATAGATAAACAAAATTTGCATTATAATTACAGAAATAGAAAAATATTGAGCTGACTTCATAGGGAAAGGAGGAGTACCCAACAAAAATGGTCTTAGGGCTTATTAGATTACTGCGAAAACTAAATATTAATTATAATTTTTAATGTAAGAATTTCAAAGGTTGTAAAACAAATAAAATAGATAGTTAGGACTCAAGATTAAAATATATCATGACTCATTTATAGGTAGTTGGGGTGTAATAGTAAATATTAAAATATGCTAAGGACAAAATTGTCCAAAAATATTTCTCATCCTCTTGTCACTTTTTAATATAGTATAGATATAGATATAGATATAGATTATTGTAAGAATTCCAAAAGTTATAAATATAAAATGAATTCCAAAAGTTATAAATATAAAATAAATGAATATAGGTAGTTGGGGTGTAATAGTAAAGATTAAAATATGCTAAGGACAAAATTGTCCAATAATAAGTCTCATCCTCTTGTCACTTTTTAATATAGTATAGATTATATAAACGAATTAAAAAAATTAAATTTGTCGTTTAAATGTCGTTTAAAATTGTACTTATAAATATTCTAGTTAACTTTGACAATGCTCAATATTCACTACAAGAAAATAAAGAATTTCCTATAAAATTTTTCCAACAAAAAAGTCCGTAGTAAGAATTGCCTACAAGTTGCCTACGAAATTAATTTGCCTACGAAATAAAATCCCTAGGTATTAATTACCTACAAGTCATTTTATTGAGAAATGAGTGATACTCTTCATTAAGGGATAACCAGGTGGCTTAGCCCACCTGGCCACCGGGTTCCTCACTCTAGTGAGTGACCCGTGTTCGATTCCATCTGAGAACAAATTATGGGAGTTATAAAGAGGACTTGGAGATTTCTTGGTGTATTTGGGGACTTGGTGAACCAATCTAACTACTGAGTAATATCCTTGGTAGTCATATTTATAGACTTGCCATATCTAACTAAAAGAAGTTGTTAAACTAGTTTTAACACTTCTATAAGTAAAATAACACTTCTATATTTTTAACCAAAAACAACTAACACTTTTTACTATATATCAAATAAGTTAATCACTTATTTGATATATCTTTAGACATTTGTCTATAAAAATTTACCTACACAACAATTCCATAGGCAAATTATTTTGTAGGTGGGGAAGGAAGATGCCTATAAAATTAGAAGTTTTTGTAGGCAATGCGTAGACAATCCCCACTACGAATTTTTGTTGTTGGAAATTCCGTAGCCATATTAACAATTTCTATAGGAAATTTTATGTTTTCTTAATGTAAATTTAGAAATTTATAACTTAGGAATTATGTAATACTATATAACTTGAAAAACTATGTAATATATAGTTCATTACATATTTTACAAGTAGTTTATTATTCAAACAATATAAAAAAGGGCAGAGCTATTTATTTCTTGGAGGGAAATACGTGTATCCGAATTAAAAAAGAAAAGAAAAAGAAATTGTCGGATACGCCACGTGTTGTATCAGGTGCGAATCCGATGCGAATCGCACCCACACCCATATCCCCGCGTATCCGATACTGCATAACTCCATTTTTTGAAAAATTCGTGTAACATAGATTGAAACTAATTTTGTCTTCCTAAGTATTGAAAGCCCTGTATGTAGGCCAATTTCTTCTTCTCCTGTAACTGAAATTGTACATTATCAGGAAAATAAATGGACTAAATATATTGGCCAACTTGGGATAAAATCCATTATGCCGAAAGTTATGATCAGACACAAACATATTTAAACTTGTATGAGCAATTGACATTATTAATCCACTAACGCGTTATTCCTTTTTCCTTTTTTAACATCCACGCGTTATTCTATAATCTCTTTTTACGCGTTATTTTGTATAAGACATTTCAGAAAATAATAGATGTACAGAAATTTCGACCTTGTAAATTAATTTCCTATGTCTAAACCTTTATTACTCTGAATATCATACTTTGAACAGAAGTTTATACCTTGCAAGTATCAATAAAGTATCGACTACTACTTTAGTTACAAATAAAACACATCTCTCAAATAATTAAATAATATTCGAACACTTATAAATAAAAAACAATAGGAAGAAATATATTGTCAAAAACATTAAATAATGTGAGAGTTACATGGAGGCCCATTTTTTGGAGTCTTATTGCAAAACACCACCTCAGTTTTCCTTTGTTACAAATAACCACACTTTGTGGGACCCCCAACCAAAATCATTACACAAAGGCACACTTTTGTGGGACCCTCCACCTTTTCCTTTTCTATTTTTTAATTATAGTTTTCAAATCTGCAAACAACTTTTTATTTTCTTTTTCATTTTTTTTGTATTTTCGAATTTTAAATTTGGGATCCTGTGCAGCCACTTTTTTAATTCTTTTTCATTTTTTTTTGTATTTTTTGAATTTCAGGTTTGTTATCCTCAGCCAATTTTTTATTTCTTTTTCTTTTTTCTTTTTGAATTTACACAAACAAAAATAAAAAATTAAATGCACAAAATCATTAACAATAAATATTTTTTCTTATATAAAAATCTAAAAATTACATTTAATATATAATTATATTTATAAAATCTAAAATTACACTGAAACAAAAAAGAACACACTTTTTCTTGAATATTCATGCTCCCATTCTTCAATATGCAAACACCCAACTTTGAATAACGGCGAGAAATATTTGAATATCTGCAAAAAATAAATGTTGCATAATGCCCAACTTTGAATAACGTCGAGAAATATTTGAATATCTGCAAAAAAGAAATGTTGCATAATGCAAAAATTTTGTTGCATAATTCACAAATTGTTTGCATACCCATTTAGAATTTTGGCATATCAGATCTACCCCTGCACACACCAGAAAATCATTAAATTGTCACCAGACCATCAATATTTTCCACAATAAAAATGCACAATAAAAATTCACAATATTACACCTGCAATAAAAATGCCAGAGCATCAAAAATCCACAATAAAAAATTATCTTTCCACAATAAAAAATTACTCCAGAAGTGATAAACCAGGACTCAGCTTGCACTTTATTCCTTACATATCTACAACGCCGTCATTAATTCAACAATCAACAAATATTAATCTAGAATTGATAGAACATTTGCCATTTGAATAGATGAGAGTGAGACACAGCTTTCCTTCTCAAACTCTGGTTGTTTCTGTGATTCAACAAACAGGCATTTTAGTTGACAAAAATGTTAACTCGAATTAATTAATTTGAAGAATGTGTGATTACAATTTACATACAGTGAGTTTTGGAGGCCTCGGATAATATTGGTAACAGGGCTTAATCTGAGCTTCATCCCAATTACCATATATGGGTGAATTAAAATCGACAAATGCATTAATTAGGCACCGGGCAATACAATTTTAAAATATGGGTGAATTAAAATCGACAAGCTACATCCCAAATATGGGTGAATTAAAATCGACCAAAATTTAAAACATCATTTTAAAATACCAGAAATAAAAAATCCGCCCCAATACAACCCAATTTTATTGAAAATCGGCAGAATTTTAAAATTATACCAAACGAAATAAAGATCAGAAATACCAGTATAAAATAAAAAAAACAAGATGGGCGGTGGCAGACGCGACGGTGGCGAGCGGTGCTCCAGTCGAATCGATCCATCCGAACCCTCAAACCCTAGATCGAGACGGCATGGGGATAGATCGAGGCGGCGTGGGGACGGATTGGTGGTTCAAATAGATCCGGCGTCCCTACGCTATCGCCATCGAAGCTCGGCGGCCGAATCGCCATGGCGGCTATGGTAACAGCAGTGGCAGCGGCCCCTCTTTACTTCGTTGCCGCCGCTTTCTCATCTCCGTTGTCGGCCGAATCAACATGGCGGTGGTGGCTGCCATGGAGGTTTTCGGTGGAAAGAGAGAAAGTGGTGTCCATCGAGTGGTGGTGGTGGTGGAAGGGGGGCGGTGGTGGCGCCTGTAGATCTACGCCGCCTGTAGTGGGTGATTTTTTGTGGTGGGAAGGTTTTTCGGTGGTGGTGGTGGGTGACTTTTGTGGTGGAGAGGTTTGGTGGTGGTGGTGGTGGGTGGTTTTGCGTCGCCGGTGTGGGGAAATTGAAGGAGGAAGAAGAGAGAGAGAGGGGAGAGAGAGTGGGGAGAGATAATGGGGAGGGGGGGGACCGATTCCTTTAATGAGGAGAGAGAAAGAGAATGGGGGAGGGGGATACGGATGTTTTATTAATAGGAAATAGGTGGGATGAGTTGTGAGTATATTAAATGAATTATAAAATATTATAAGTGGGGCCAATCCAAAAGATGAAAGTGTGGTTTTTTTGTAATGAAGTGTGGTTTTTTTGTAATGAAGTGTGGTTTTGTGTAATGAAGGGAAAATGGTGTGTGGTTTTGTGTAATGAAGGGAAAATGGTGGGGCTTCTTCAATTATGAAGGGAAAGTGTATGCCTACTTGTAATTATTCCTTAAATAATTATGTATATATATTTATGATGGCTTGCTTTATACTCCCCCTTAAGTAAAAGTTTGTGGTGAATTTTGGGCACTATTTTTTTAATACGTGTAATAAGTAATTCTATAAAAAGAATATGTATAAAATAAAGTAACTAGTTGGGTGGAGTATATGTGTGAATCTAAAAAGCAATGACATGAAGACTAAGTATATGTATAAATCTACTACGGCCCTTACCTTTTTCATTCTATAAAATGGCAGCCCATGGAAGCATTCGATCACCTCACTACCTCAAGAAGTTACAGCTAGATCTCTTCCATGGAGATGGAGTTCACAAGGTATCTCCCCCCCCCCCCCAAAAAAAAAAAAAACCCCTATTTTCAAGTTTAATTAATTACATCCAATTGAGGCAATGTTGATTGGATTTATTGAATAATAACAATTTTCTAGTCCTACCTCAAAATTCTTGAATTGAGTGCTTTAATTTTAATCATGCATGCACAAGAAAGTTTGTTGATTTATTTGTTGAGATTTTTATGGCCAAGTCCTCAGTTACGAAGATCTAAGAACAACACTGATATATGGAGTGAAATCAGAGACATACAAAAAAAAATTAATCATGTTAAAATTGAATTTTTTTTTCATGTATCCTCCATAACTAGTCATTTCCTAAATTTTGTGAAGACTTACTCAATCCATGAAGGGAAGAAGATGACTTTAGAATCAAAGAAAATTGCATACCGAAACAACTCAGAAAATATTGATGATTGCATAATGCAACTCTTTTCGTTCATCGAGGAATGTCGCGGACCCTATTGATGATGAGTGTAACTACGGTTCTTCTCTATTCCTAATCACTTTTCTAGGTTTAGATTTCATTTTAAAAAGAAAATTTTCAGATTTACTTTATGATTTTTTAAGAATTCAAAATATTTTTATGAATGAAAAATCCGAAAATTATTTTTCCTATTCGTTTTCTGCGTTTAGGTACATTTCTTATTACATGTTTTTATTTATGTATGTGTGTTTGACAAAATTTTGAGGGTATATTTGGAAACTTTTGTAAATCGTATTTTATGTGCCCTTTTATTCAATATAACAAATGAAAGATTGATGGGTTAACCCAAATACGATTGTGTAAACAAACAAATAAAAGATACATTAACTAAGGTTTACACATCCAAGTCTTAACAAACCTAGTACATCCCAACACACATAGTATATATATAAAAATTTCAGGAATAAATAAGAAGATTCCTTCTAATTGAGATCGTGACTGAGTTGTTTTTATATGCATGCAGTCACTTTCAAGAGATCTCAGAGTCCCATTTATTTTGGCACATTAAGAAAACATATTTATATAGGAGTATTTTTTATTTATGTGAAATTCTCACCTACTTAATTTTCTTTTTGGTTGTTAATTTACAATTTCTCATTAACTTTACCTGTAATTCGAATTTTACAAATGAAATATTAGTTTTATTTATTTAGATAAAAAATTTGTGTGAGACAATTTTACAGTGAAACTATCATCACTTTTCAATAGAAGTAGTATCACTTTTTTTTATAAAATGTATCACTTTCAAGTTTTTACTTTAATATAGTACATTTTACTTTTTGACAATGATAAATTTTATTTAATATAAAATTGTTACTTTTCAAATTATTGTCTTAAAAATAATGTACTTTACATTAACTTTTTAAAAGTGATCAATTTATATTAAAAATGATACCATCCCACACATTTTTGTTTTCATTTTTACATCATAATAGCACAATTAATTATGTGCTTGATATATATGTATGTTTTTTCAAAAAATAGATGCAATGGATCCTGCCCCTCTTCGCTGAACAAAAATGTTCGGATTATCAATTAATTTTTATAACGTCATATCAACCAAGCAAGCTGACTACATTATTTTTAACACCTGAAATGTCACAAAATCTCTGCCCAAAATTATCGAACTACCCTCCAACTCTGCTGCTAAAAAATCGAAATGCATTTTATCAACTTATGGAATGAGCGGGCCCAATGGATGCTCCAAACCCGATCACTTCGACAATACCGTCCACCTACTTCCAATGACTATGCACCAAGCATGGGAACACAAGCTTTCTACCATACGAGTGTGTTGCGAAATTACCAGAATACACCCGGGCGACACATTTCCTCGATTGCACCCTTGAGTTTCCTAACCCTCCACCAATTTCTAGCTCCCAAGAAAAGCTCTTCAATCGAAATGATTTTTTTGAGAAGTGTTAGCAATGCGTTCGAATTATATCATCTCCGAAATCAGTTTATATGTACATGTAGTTAATTGTTTTATTTTATTTATTTATTTAGATTTTTTATCAACTACCTTTTTTTTTTGTTAGGCAGCAAAGCAAATAAAATCCCTAACAAAAAAAAGTAGTTGATAAAAAATCAAAATAAATAAATAAAATAAAATAAAACAAGTAACTACCTGTACATATAAACCGATTTCGGAAATGATATAATTCGAAAGCATTGATAACACTTCTCCAAAAAATCATTTCGATTGAAGAGCTTTTCTTGGGAGCTAGAAATTGGTGGAGGGTTAGAAAACTCAAGGGTGCAATCGTGGACACGTGTCGCCCGAGTGTATTATGGTAATTTCGCAACACAGTCGTATGGTAGAAAGCTTGCGTTCCTATGCTTGGTGCATACAATTATTGGAAGTAGGTGGACGGTATTGTCGAAGTGATCAGGTTTGGAGCATCCATCGGGCCCTCCCATTCCATAAGTTGATTAAATGCATTTCGGTTTTTTAGCAGCAGAGTTGGAGGGTAGTTCGGTAATTTCGGGCAGAGATTTTGTGATATTTCTGGTGTTGAAAACAACATAGTCAGCTTGCTTGGTTGATATGACATCATAAAAATTAATTGATAACCCGAACTTTTTGTTCAGGGAAGAGGGGTAGGATCCATTGCATCTATTTTTGAAAAAAAAAAAAAACATATATCAAGCACATAATTAATTGTGCTATTGTGATGTAAAAATGAATAAAATAAATTGTGTGGGACTGGTATCATTTTTAATATATAATGTTCACTTTTAAAAAATTAATGTAAAGTATATTATTTTTAAGACAATAATTTGAAAAGTAACACACTTTATGTTAAATAAATTTTATCATTTTCAAAAAGTAAAATGTATTAGTTTAAAGTAAAAACTTGAAAAGTGATACATTTTATAGAAAAAGTTATACTGCTTCTATTGAGAAGTGATGATAGTCTCACGGTAAAATTGTCTCACACGAATTTTTTATTATATAATTTTTTATCTAAATAAATAAAACAAATATTTCATTTGTAAAAATCGAATTATAGGTAAAGTAAATTAGAAATTGTAAATTAACAACTAGAAAGAAAATGAAATAGGTGAGAATTTCACATAAATAAAAAATACTCCTATATAAGTATGTTTTCTTAATATGCCAAAATAAAATGGACTCTGAGATCTCTTGAAAGTGACTGCATGCATATAAGAACGGGAAACTTATTTTTTTAGGACTGTAACTTAGGGAGGGTAGCATTTTCAGGATTGTATCTTCATGGGCTGACAATTTCAGGCCCGTAACTTTAAAAGTGACAATTTAAGGACAAATTGATCCATATTACACAATTTCGTGTGATAACAAATTTCTTTGGTTTGTTTCCAAGTTGGATTTTTTTAGAATATACCAGTCTCCAGCTTCGGAAGGGGTAACGAAGGCGAAGGCTTGCATAAATTTTACATCTAGGTTTTCCACACTTTTCTTTTATCGATATTTTTTGTCGATAAAGTGTATCATAGTCTAATTTACTTAACAAGCTTAATCAATTAACCAGTTAGTTAGCATGCTTAGTAGTTACATCTATAAATAAAGTATGTGCATTATATGATATAATTGTCATTAAATAACTTTTTTATACTAACCTGATAAAAAATTGAAGCTCAATCAAACTGAATTCTTAGACCTTTAGAAGAGACTTTTAAAGTACTTCGTCAAGAGTTCTATAAGTTCAGAATAGGCAACAATCTAAAAACAAAATTATAGTTTTAGGTTTGTTGTCACTAAAGATCATTTTCTTGTATAGTTGTTATTAATCATTTATCTCCCACTTTTTTATTCTTATTATCATCTACTCAACACTTTATCTCGTATTGTACTTTATGCATTCTAACTTTATACAATTTTCAATGCACAATCAATCATTTACTATATACTTTTTAAAATCATATCAAATCAAATTCTTTAAAATCTACACTTTTACAAAATATACAAAGTTCAAATATACTTATACTATTCGATAAACTCATCTTTACAAATTTGAAATTATATATATGTTCCAATCCATAAATTAACAAACACACCCCCTAAATTCTTTTGAGAAGGGACTTTACAGGCATAAGGAAAATTTTGATAAATCTAATTTCATATATAGAATTATAAGGAGCTAAGGAAAACTACAAAAGGGCTAATTCATTTGATTTAATTGGGTATTTCAAAACAAATATATAGCTTTAGTCCTATATATATTAGGCTAGTATATCCTGACATTTAGATTGTAATATATATAATGCACGCACTTTATTTATGCAGGCAACCAACTACTATAAGCATGCTAACTAACTAATTAAGTAAGATAGTTAAGTACATAAGATCATGGAAAGTGAAGGAAAGCGTGTGGAACAGATTATGGAAGCTGAGAAGCAATATCATATTCAGGAATACTTGTCCGAACACGGAAGAATATTAGATTTGTGTTATAGAAATGGTTTAGAGTTAGATGTAAGTCAAATATATTGGGAAAAATTATTTTTTTAGTACGGTAACTTAAGGCGGTTAGCATTTTCAAATATAATCTCTATCAAAAATGTCCTAATTAAATTAATCAACAAACTTTTTTGTGCATGCATGATTAAAATTAAAGCACTCAATCCAAGAATTTTGAGGTATGACTAGAAAATTGTTATTGTTCAATAAATCCAATCAACATTGCCTCAATTGGATGTAATTAATTAAACTTGAAAATAGGTTTTTTTTTTTTTTTTTTTTTTTAGGTGGGGGTGGGGGTGGGGGTGATACCTCGTGAACTCCATGGAAGAGAGCTGCTAGATTCTTGAGGTAGTGAGGTGAATGCTTCCAAAGGCTGCCATTTTATAGAATGAAAAAAGCAAGGTAAAGGCCGAATTAATAGTAGATAAAGCCATGATAAATATGTATGCTTCACATTGAATTAATTTCAAATATTACCATATCAGGAAGAAGCTATAGCAAATATTGATAATATAATAGAAGATTCAAATGGAATTGTACGTCAGCATTGAGTTAGGAGCTATATGTTTAATTGTGGAGATCATGGTTGTGGCAAGTCTTGGTATAGTTGATTATAGGGGAGAGCAGAGTTCGGTTAAAACCGAAAAACCAAGCCGAATCGAAATATCAATTCGGTTCGGTTATTTCGGCTTTCGGTTCGGTATTAGTTTTAAATTTTAGAAATTTTGGCTTTCGGTTTTGGTTTCGGTTATTTAGGTAAAAATACCAAAATAACCGAAATCGAAATCGAAATGAGATGATATATATAAGTATCTAATTTCTAACTCTAGTTATATTTACTCATTTCCAAATTTATTGTCTTTGTCTTTTCTAGTCTTCCCTCCCATTCTTTAATTTTTTTTATTTTAGTTGCAAACTATTAATACATATGGGCTTGAGCTGTTAGCAGGTTATGAGCGTAAAAATATGGTTCAATTTAAAAATCCATTATATTTTGGTTTTTCGGTTATTAACCGAAACCGAACCGAAATTTTCGATTTCGGTATTTTCGGTTTTAAGAAATTTCGGTTCGGTTTCGATTAATTTTATATATAGTTCGGTTTATTTCGGTTATAACTTTTCGGTTTGGTTCGATAACCGAACCGAGCCATGCTCTGCTCTAGTTGATTATTAATTCCTCTGGTATATAGTGCCATTGTTGATTATTAATTCCTCTTGTATATAGTGCCATTTTTTTTATAGGGCTTGGCTATTCACCCATTCTAATTTGCTAAGTTGATCCACCTATTTTTTCTTTAAAAAATATTCATATTAGAAAATATTAATATACCCTTTGAGATTGAAAATATATTTAAATTTACTTTACACACTAACTTTCTTTCACCCATATTAAAATCTCCACTCTCTATCATTAACCATGACCCTTATTTTTTTTTTTAAAGAATCACTTTTGACCCTCAATTATGCAGAAAAATAAAAGAAAAAGTTATCCAAGTAACAAAATAATTTAACCATGTTAGAAGTCGAACCAAGTTTCATTGAACCCCTCAAACATCACCCCAAACTTTGATAATTGAAGTTGAAGACATCACATTAATTGACCACTTCCCATACCCCTGGTGGGTGATGATGGAGATTCTTCCAAGTGCCTTCACAAAGTTTGATAAAAAATTGAACTACATCAATAAGTTTTTTTTGCTCTGCCAAAGATAAGAAGAGAACAACAAGCTGTGATGTGGGCAATTTATTCGGCTATCCAGATTATGAGATTAAAAAAAAGTGTGAAAAATTGGAAACATAATTTTGAATGCAGTTATATATGTGTAACTAATGAATTAGTGATCAACATGAAGAAATATAAAAAAAATTGATGGTAGCATAGATATGCAAATTCAATGCGGTAGAAATAGAAAAATTGCCATACAGAGTGAGGAGTGCTTAAATGTGTCTTCCCTCCCTCTTGGTAGGAATTGGTGTGCTGAACTTTTAGTTAATTGATTAATTGGTGGGTGTAATATGTTGTATTAAATGGGGATATGTTTATATTTAGTAAGGGTGGGTGCAAATATTATTTTAGGGATATAATTGTAAAGTGGGTATATTAAGTAATATTTAAAAATAATTAAAATATTAAGTGAGTGTACTAAGTCGTGGATAAATTAAGCAAAATTATGGGGGTAAATAAGCGTGCCATTTTTTATATTGTTTGAATAATAAACTACTTGTAAAAATATGTTATGAACTATATTACATAGTTTCAAGTTATATAGTACTTCCACCGTCCCAATTTTGTTTACCCAAAAGCCAAAAAAATGAAGGTTTTTTTTTGTTTGTTTACCTATTTCCTAAAATGGCAAAAAGTAATATCACTTTTTCAAACTCAACCTTCAAAAAGCTACTTTATACTAAAAATTATTAATAAACAATTTATAAAAAACTACTTATAATCAAAAGTATTGATAAACCATATTTTTCTTAAAAACTGTATCATTTAGAAATGGGTAATCTAAATTGGGACGGAGGGAGTATTACATAATTCCTAAGTTATAAATTTCTAAATTTACATTAAATAGGACAAATTAATATTGAACATTGTCAAAGTTAACTAAAATATTTATAAGTACAATTAAACGACAAATTTAATTTTTTACTTCGTTTATATGATTAGCGACCAAAAAAAAAAAAAAAAATTTAATCACCATTGTCAAATTTAATCTTTTACTTCCTTTATTTTAGGGACCAAGAATCCACGATAAATGACCATGTGATCGAGATCCGAAGTTTGAGACATCTTTTATCTTATATTTTGATAAGTTTCAACCGTATGATAATTAAAGTATCATCAATATGCGTTGTACCCCCCTCAATTCATTACTTAAAATAGAATTAGGGGTTGCTGCTAATAAATATGACAAATCTCGTCAAAACGTGAATTCTTTTTTATGCTTGATATTTACTCCATTAAAATGTGAAGGGTTTAATATCTTGTACGAAATATGAAATATTATAAAAAAAAATTCAATAGTCTCGAATGGTTTAAATACTCTTAATCTCTATAGTTTTTGCTCCATTAAAGATTCAATTTAAATGAAAGTTCTAAAATATTTCAACGATAAATATCTAAACAATGATTTGGGTGTATAATTTACTCTGCTTATGATTATGAAAATCAATAGTTCATATAAAAATCAGTTTATATTAAAAAAAGTATTATTCTGAATATTGTTGATAATCCCCAATATATAAATTAATATTTTTTATTTATAGTTAATTTTTTTTTTCTTTTAAATTGATCAAAATTGGGTTGGGTTCAGATGCACCCAAATGTAGTTCACAAAATTTAGGTTAACTCATTTCAAATTTATATTATTATATACAATAATATTAATAATTGACAAATATACAGTGAAACTAGTTCATATATAAATTATTGAAGGATATTAGTTATTTTTACTAAAGTATATTAGTTGATTTCATTGAAGAGTTTTAGTTGTTTAGTGAAAACAAACTTCAGTGAAAACTGTTGATAGGCGAGCAGGATCATCATTTGGGCGACCAGGATTAGCGCAAATCACACAAAATTTAAACTGGAATTAACACATGATTCACCCAAGACATCCGGCGAGCAAAATCTACATGCGATCAAGACACATAGGCGAACAAAATCAGATCAAAAGCCACATGACGAGCTCAAACGGCATCCTGCCGATCAGATCCAACCACAACGCCAAAATAACAATTAAACAAGATGAAAGACCATCAGAATCAGACTAAAGACTCCTCAAGGACAAGTCCAAAGTGACGAACAGCTCTAGACTGCGAGCAAGTCCAGTAGATAAGGATAGAATTTAGTTAAGATAAGGTCAAACTAGTCAAAGGACAGGTGTCGAGCATGCAGACTTGGTCGGCCAAAGGACGTGCCACCTCCTGCAGGGCAAAAGTCTATAAATACTTAGATTTTTGCAGCAAATGAAAAAAGCACAAATTATTATACACGTCCAAACTTCGATTACGAATCTAAAGCTGCTCGATTAATTTACAATCGAACTTAAACACGTAAGCTTTTATACGATTCTAATCCACCTAAACCCGAAAATTCGTATTCACTAATTACGTTAGTGATCAATCACACGTAATTGTTTGATGATCAATTAACCACCTAAAATTGCTTAAAACAGCCATTAACCTTCAAGATTAGAACTGATCGTCAACAAATTGGCGCTAGAAGAAGGGTTCGAACCTCCGATTCATTGAATACAAGGAGATTATCCCAGAATTGAAGAACAAGTTTGAGTTTTTGAAGAAAAAAACTCAAGAACACCAAGAACAACACTTGATATTCACTGTGAAAATGCCTCAATCAAGGGAGACACAACGTTCTCAATATATAACCCGGGATTCACACTCTCGAATGTCCCAAGCTGGTGGGCGAGCAAGGGCGAGCAGAAACAACCAAGAGAATCAAATTAATGTTGCTCGCCAGTTAATACCACCAGAGTTGGACGCCATTGCCCGCAACCCCGACGAATTGGCGCGTACAATTGCCATGCTCCAGGCTTTACAGAGACAACAAGCCCAACCTGGCCCATCATATGTGCGAGCAAGGGGTAGCCCCACAAAGACTCGCGAACATGATAAGGCTAGGGGGGATCATTTGAATGAGGCTGACAGCGCCCAAGCTCGTAAGGCCAAAGGCAAAGAAAAATTGAACATTGAGGTCGCCAGTCAGGGAGGTTCAACTCAGAACCCGGCCATGGCGGCAAGTCAGGGTACACGCCAAAGTGCTCTGGAAAGATTGGGTCGACGTGGCCGGGGAATCCTGGAGATACATCCCCCTGCTGGAGCAGCTCGCCCAGCCGTAATACCTGCTCGCCAATCGGTCCTTGACCGGCTGACTAGGTCAGCTTTTGGTCGCCTTGGCCCGAATGCAGAGCCCAATCCCAGGAGGCCAATCCAGGGGATTCCCATTCCCAATGTGGGACTGGAGCGAACAGACGGCTGTGCGCCTCTGCTCGTCGAACAGCCACAGAGTCAGGGGGGATCCTTAGAGGAGCTCGCCTCCATGAGAAAGGCCATCGAAAGCATGCAGGGCCAGCTGGATCAACAGAGAGGTTATGGGAACACGACTCTTCCGGTCTCACCCTTGTCAGTAGTAATTCTGAAGGCTCCAATTCAACAAAAGATCCAGTTTCCAGCAAGTATCCAGTATGAGGGCACGGCGGATCCCCGAGTGCATTTGATGAAGTATACCAATTATATGGTATCAATGGGGGCAAGTGATGCAACCCAATGTCGAAACTTTCCTTTAACTCTCGGGGATCGTGTCCATAAGTGGTTTTCGGCCCTGCCACCAGCTTCAATTCATTCGTTTGCCCAGCTGGGTAAAGAGTTCTTATCCCATTTCTCTACAGCTGGGTCTTATCTATCCCAAAGACATCGGTTATCCGACTTGAAACAAACTGACGACGAGTCGGACCGATCGTATTTGGAAAGATTCAATAAGGTCTTGTTAGAGGGAGAATCCGTTAGTGAAGACACCAAGATTGTGGCTGTCTTGGCTGGGCTCAAGAAGGGTACTGAACTCTGGAAAGATGTGCACCTAAGATGCCCAAAGACATACGCCGAGTTTCGGGATCGGGCAGGCGTTTTTGTCTCAATGCATGAAGCCCTACAAAAGGATATGAGAGACAAAGGAGAATAAAAAGAGGGTGCAAAGAAGCCTGGAACTGGTTATCGAGCTCCCAAAAATATGAAGGCATTTACCGAGGGCACTGAGCTAAAAGACAAACTGAACCACATTCTCACTGTATCAATCGATACAGTTTATAATAGTGTCCGGGACAACACGCCTCCCCGTAAGATACGTCAGGAAACGAGCAAGTTGAACCAGAATAAATATTGTGCCTACCATCAAAGTGTAGGGCACTTTACAAGCGAATGTCGTGACTTGCTAAAGCAGTTGTGGCGTTTTTACGAAGAGGGAAAGCTATCAGAGTTCGTGAAAAGACAGCCCGGCAAAAGAACCAGAGACGAAGATTCTGATGAAGAAGTCCAGGACCAGGCACCTCATCGGAATCGAGCTGGACGACCAGCTCAGGCGCCAGCCGGGGGGCCAATACCGGATATCCAGATGATGGAACCCGCAGGACCCATAGGTGGTTATTCTGATGGACGACCACCAATCTCTAACCGGAAAAGAAAGACAGAATTACGAGCGATCGGACATGTACAGGAAATGGGGGTCATTCCACCTACCATGCAAACACCGGAATTAATTTTCACCGACAGAGATTTGGAAGGAGTTCTGACCCCCCACAACGATTCGCTTGTGATATGTGCCAAGATTATGGAAGCAAGGATGCATAGATTACTGGTGGATACTGGAGCCTACACTAATGTCCTTTTCAAAAAGACACTTGATCAAATGGGAGATTATGCAGGCTACATCAGAGACACAAATCACCGTATCCTGGGATTCAGAAATGCCGTGACAATCCCGTTGGGAATAGTAACTTTCGCTATGCAACTTGTGACGGTCAAAGAGCCTGAGAAGAATATTGCAAGAATGGTGGGTTTCCTGGTCGTCGATCAAGAATCGTCATACAATGGATTCCTGGGTCGACCTTTCTTAAACGAATTCAGGGCCGCATGTTCAACTTACCATTATTGCATAAAATTCCCAACAGCAAGTGGAGTTGGCACGGTGAAAGGAGACCAAAGAAAAGCTCGAGAATGTCTTCTGCAAATTCAGTCAAGACAGGGACAAGTATCTATGATGGAAGCATCAACTAGTCAACTCGAAAATGAACCCTCAATTTTGGAGGACATCCTTGGAGCCCAAAACAATAAGATGGACATTGACGACCAACCTTCACCTATAGGCGATCAGGCACAGCAGGGCGACGGGCAAAACCAGCCAAAAGCAGTATTACCTCCCGTAGCCGACCGTTCGTGCCCAAATGATAACCAGGGAAGTCCAACTTCGGTGGCCGAGTCTCACCCAAGGCCCGCAGATGATTTTGACCCTCGATTGGGTGCTGAACCCATGGACATTGAGGATGAGCTAAGTCCGGAAGGACCAATAGATGACCCTCGATGGAAAGGGCAAAAACGACGGGCAACTCCCGTTGAAGAGTTGGAGGCCATCAAGGTTAATCCTGAGCGTGACATTCTTGAACTTTACATTGGATCTGAACTCCCTGAGCCTTACAGAACGCGCATGACGGACTTTCTGAAGGCTAACTTGGACGTCTTTGCGTGGTCTCATGCTGATATGGTGGGAATCAGCCCGAAGGATGCCTGTCACAGGTTGAATATCAACCCAGCCCGAAAACTTGTCCACCAGAAACGGCGAAAATATGGACCAGACAAGTATCAAGCTTTAAACGAAGAAGTCAAAAAGCTGCTGGACAACGATTTAATTAAACAAGCGTTATGTCCACAATGAGTTGCGAATCCTGTCCTGGTACGGAAGCCGAACGGAACCTGGAGGTTATGCATAGATTTTACAGATCTTAATGCAGCATGCCCGAATGATAACTTTCCGCTCCCACACATCGATCAACTGGTGGACAGTACTGCCGGTCACGAAATGTTCACATTCATGGATGCCTTCGCAGGATACCACCAGATTCCAATGCACCCGGACGACCAAGAAAATACGGCTTTTTATACAAATAAAAATCTGTTGTGCTGGAAGAGGATGCCGTTTGGTCTAATTAATGCTGGAGCAACCTACCAGAGGTTGGTGAACAAAATGTTCGACCAACAAATTGGAGATACAGTAGAAGTCTACGTTGATGACATCGTAGTCAAAAGTCCCCATAAGGAAGATCACCTCCATCATCTTTCCCAAGTATTTGACATACTCCGAAAATACAATATGAAGTTAAATCCAAAGAAAAGTAGCTTTGGAGTACATTCTGGGAAATTCTTGGGCCATTTGGTCAGCAAACGCGGAATCGAAGCTAATCCAGCAAAAGTAAAGGCGATCGTTGATATGGAGCCACCACGTTCTGTTAAAGAGGTGCAAAGGTTAACCGGATGCCTAGCAGCTTTAAACAGATTCATATCACGATCAGGAGACAAGTGTCGTCCATTCTTTGAGGCCATCAAAAAGGGCAACTTTACCTGGACAGAAAACTGCCAGAAAGCCTTTGATCAATTGAAAGAATATCTGGGAGATGTAAAAATTCTGTCAAAACCAATTCCCGGTGAGAAGCTATATTTATACTTGGCAGCATCTGACACAGCCATAAGTTCGGTGTTAGTTCGAGCAGATGGCAAATTTCACCTGCCAATCTACTATGTCAGCCAGGCCCTGCATGATGCTGAGATAAAGTACTCACCAACTGAAAAGCTGGCATATGCTCTTGTCATGAGTGTCAGGAAATTAAGACCATACTTTTTCGATCACCAAGTCGAAGTCCTGACAACTTTCCCACTCAGACAAATATTACACCGACCCGACACCGCTGGCCGTCTTTTGAAATGGTCCATAGAGATAAGCCAGTTTGGCGTGACTTATGCACCTCGAACCGCGATTAAGGGACAAGCGTTAGCCGACTTTATAGTTGAACTAACCTTCCCTCAAAATCCAACGAGAGGGCTAGATCACCCATGGCATCTTTACGTGGATGGCTCGTCAACAAATCTGGCCTCGGGGGCAGGAATAGTGCTCATCAGTCCTGACCGGCAAGTCTTCACTTCAGCAGTCAGATTTGAATTCATGGCCACTAACAATGAGGCAGAGTACGAGGCCCTCATTGCAGGTCTTCACTTGTCACTAGCAGTTGGAGTTAGACAACTCCAAATTTTTGGGGACTCCCAGCTCATTGTAAGCCAAGTACGAGGCGAATATGAGGCCAGAGATGAGCAAATGATCGAGTATCAACGAATAGTTGCACACTTGGTATCCCAATTAGACCAAGTGTTTATTCAGCAGATACCACGAACAAGCAACACACAAGCTGACGCCCTAGCAAGATTAGCAACAAGTGATGGGCCGGCAGACCTGACGGACATTGTCATTACCAAAAAAGTTCAACCATCAACAATGGACTACTAAGTAAATCAAATAGTCGAGAACAACAACGATGATGATTGGAGAACTCCTATAGCCAAATACTTAAAATACGGGGAGTTACCAAGCAACTCATTTGAAGCTCAAAGAATTAAAAAACAGGCAACCAGATACACTCTGGTAGACGAACAGCTTTACAAAAGAGGCTTCTCACTCCCGCTACTCAAGTGTTTTTCTAGGGGGCAAGGAAGGACAGTCCTGGAGGATATACATTCTGGAGTTTGTGGAAATTACACTGGGGGGCAAGCTTTGGCCTACAAAACTGTAAGGCAAGGTTACTATTGGCCAACCTTACGGAAAGATGCAATCCAATTAGCCAAGGCTTGCCACCAATGTCAGGTTTTTGCTCCAAGCATTCATGCCCCTGTCCAGGAGCTTGTATCGGTTTACAGCCCATGGCCATTTGCAAGATGGGGGATTGACATTATTGGCCCTTTCCCGGCAGGAGTGGAAAATGTTCGATTTGCCGTCATAGCAGTCGACTATTATACGAAGTGGGCAGAAGCAAAGGCCATGGTGAAAATTACACAGCAGAACATGATCAACTTCATATGGCAGAACATCATCTGTCGCTTTGGAATTCCACGAACAATCGTGACAGATAATGGTCCACAGTTTGATGGAAAGGAATTACGAGATTTCTGTACAAAATGGGGGATCAGGAAACACTATTCAACTCCCTATCATCCCCAGTCAAACGGGCAAGTTGAAGCTGTAAATAAGATCATCAAGCATACATTGAAAATACGTCTGGCAGAAAGCAAAAGCAGCTGGTCAGAAAAACTCCCGGAAGTCTTGTGGGCATATAGGGTTTCTCCCAGGTCAAGCACCGGAGAGACACCTTTTACAATGGCTTTCGGAACAGAGGCAGTAATACCAATTGAATTAAAGACTGACACAGTCAGGACAACCAGCTTTGATGAACAAACAAATCATTCTGCCTTAGCCACAGAAGCAGATTTGCTCGAAGAAAGAAGATTACACGCTGAGCTAAAGAATGCCACGTACAAGCAAAGAGTAGAGCGTTACTATAATTCTCAAGTCAAGATAAGAAAATTCGAAGTTGGTGACCTTGTTCTAAGAAAGAAGCTTGCCCCACCTCCAGGCATATTTGGCCCGACTTGGGAGGGCCCGTACAGGGTAACAGATAGGTGATTAGTGTGAAAATTGCTTGAAATTCGTGTACTATTTTTGCCGAATTTAATTGGATTTCTTGCATTTATTTACATTAATTTGACCATTTGTGCTTAATCGTCGAAAAAGGTGTTTTTGCTATTTTTGCAGGAAAAAGTGTGATTTTAGAAGCAAATACGAGCCTTCAATTTATTGAGGTCGAGCGAGGAGAAAAATCGAGAAGAAAACGAGTAAAAGTGTAGAAGAAAAAGAATTGGGCCAAGGATTAAATTGGAAAGCATAATTAAAAGGCCCATTTGAAGCCCAAGATGCAAGCCCAATGAGAGAAAAAGGAGAAGCCCAAAACGTTGGCCCAAAAAGATGAAAGGCGGCAGCAACACAGGCTACTCGACCGAGCCAACCGCTCGAGTCGAGCTACTCGCTCGAGTAGCCTGGAGAAAAAGCGGGTGCGATTTTGTTAAAAAGCATACTCGACCGAGCAACTCGGTCGAGTTGAGTGACTCGTGCGAGTCAATGTCGGTTTTTCCAGTGCGCTCGAGCCAATTTGCCTTACTCGACCGAGCCACTCGGTCGAGTCGAGCTACTCGCTCGAGTAGCCTGGGGCGAGAAAACGTTAACGATTTTTAAAGGCGCACTCGACCGAGCCACTCGATCGAGTGAGCCAACTCGGTCGAGTTGCGCACGAAATTTTGGGATTTTTCGAAATTTCACCATTTTTGAGAGGCTCCTTTGCAAATTCGTTTCAAGCCCTATTTCCACACTATATATACTTCATTTCTCAGATTTTTAGGAGAACAATCAATCACACACAAGAACCCTAATCCCCTAGTTTTTAGTTTTCTTTTCTTTTATTTTAATTTCTAGATTAGATTAGATTTATATTTCATTAGTTGTTTTTACATTTCAAGCAAGGATTGAAGCTATTGAAGAGTTGTATTTCCAAATTTCATCACAAGAGGTGATATCTTTCTTTTAATTCAAGTAATGGTTAATTTCATTTTTATTTATTATTTTAGCTTGTTAGCCATGGGTGTCTCTTATAGAACCATGGGCTAATTCTCTTTGCTTTGAGTGTTGAATCAATGTATGAAATTAGTGTGTTGATGGATTTATAGCTTTGATTATGTCTATTTCTTGATGTGAATGTTTCTATTGATGGGCTTTGTATGTCTCGATTAATTAGTTGATTTGATTAGCTTAGGTATTTAATTTTGTGTGTTGCAACGAGAGTTGGATATGCATGATTGGTATTTAGGTGAAAGTTTTGACTAATTAATTTGAGTTAAATAGTAATCGGTTGCCCGAGAGGGGGTCGGTTGCTAGATCCCCCATCATTAGACATTAGGTATCTTAATTTGATAATTCGGGTACTTAGTGAAGGGGGAATTCTAGAAATGCATCGCGTGTTTTTAGATATTCACGATCTTAGGAGCTTATGGGGCATAATTAGAAGTTGCTAGTTAGTCCACGTTGTTCACCTAGGCCTCAAAAGGGATTGGTCTACACACTTTTGTGATCGCTCTTAGCGAACATCTAGAAAAAGGCAATGATAGGTTGTGAATTTGTCAAACACACTAGTGGATTATATTGTGAAGACACTCGAAGCAATTTTCTCCCTCGCACTTCTTTAATAGGAAGTTAGTTTAGTTATTTAATTGCTTTTCTAGATTTAATTTTCGCTTAGTTTAATTTTCAAATGTCTACCGTCTCGTCACTATAGTACCATGCCGACGTGCAACTTTAGGGATCCACTGCATTCCTAAATCCTTTGGGTTCGATAACTACTTGGTCCTAGTCTACTTCACTACTACGACGATCCCGTACTCTTGCGGGGGAGTAGGAAAATTATTTTTTCGAAAACTCCGACCAAGTCAATAGGTTACCCAATGGAGCATATGACATAGAGGACTTAGATGGCAACTCGGCCCAATATTCCTGGAATGCAGCTAATCTAAGGAAATACTTTCAGTAGGCGACCAGTTCTGCTTCATGAGAGAGTGAAGTTAAGATAGGCGAGCTATTAAGTCCACTGGGCGAACTGGAGTGGCAGAGATACAAGATGGGTCCAAAAAACTTGCCTAATTTTTTGAAATTTTTCACCAAGTATAAATGGTCGAACAAAGATGAATTGGGTCAAGTCTGGTCGCATGCTGGGATGTTAGTATCTTGTGATAATTTCATTTCCTCTTAAGAGTTTAAAGATGTCTTGACAAATTGTATAGTAGTCGAGCAACTCTGACTCTTGGTGTAATTTATGTTTTTAATAAGTTGGAAGCTTAACATTGTTTCTGTCGAGCAAATACAACCTAGCTAGTGCAGGGTTACATTCTTGGTCGCGTTTGATACTTGTAATTTTTAAATGTTTGTTCAATATTAAGTTGTTCGTTCGAAATAGAAATGTGAGCTCAAGGCGCAAGTTGATTATACAACCAAGCCCATTGAAGGCTGTTCGTTTTTAAATGGACATAGCCTAAGGCCAAAAGCCCATCAAATCCTAAGGCAAAAAAAAAAAAGGTTCTTAAGGAACAAGTCCCAACTACATTAAGATTGTTGAAGCACAGAAAAAGATGCAAAGAACAATTAGTGTAAGATAAAAGACGAGCAAGTAAGCGAAATATATCCATTGATGATAAGGCTTAATCGCCCAAAAATTACAAAAGGATGAACAACAACAAAAAAGAAGTACAAGTTCCTAGCTAATCCTGTCCGCTAAGACCCTTGTCCGGCAGGAGGAGATATGTTGTCATCTTTGGGGTCTTCAAGTGGAGAGCCTTCAATGGCAGGATCAACTGGGACCACCTCAGTTAGCTCAGCAATCAATCCCTCAGCATCAGCACGCTCCTTTAGAGCTCTTTCACTTTGATCGGCAGGAAGGATTTGCTCGCCCTCCGCAGCATCGCCCTCTTCTTCCTCGTCCTCGGCAGGACTTGTGATAATTATCTCGGGGCCAATGAAGTCGAGCTTGATCCCATATTCAGGCAGGTCGCCAATTTGCAGAGTTGTGCCCGGAGCAGGAGGGTTAGATTCAACAAAATTGCACAACTCCTTGCCGATCTCTTCGACAACTGCGGCAGCCTTGAATTCATGGGCAATACGGATGCTCTCCGCATAACCAGTTACGTAACCAAGAATCGAGCTCACCTCCATTTTAGGAATAAGTTCCTCTTGGGTAATGGAGTTGGCGAGCTGGATTTCAAGGTCCGCAATTTTGGCCGTTGCCTCAGTCGCGAATTTCTCGGCGACCTCCTTCTGCTGCTGAGCGCGAGCAAGTTCTGCTCGCATGTGCTCGACTTCGGCCATCTTGACCTTCAGCTCCTCGGAGACTTTGACGTGCAGGTCCAAGGCACACTGCTCGCTAACCTGATGAGCTTTGGCTTTATTCTCGAGGTCGGCGATAATCTTCTTCGCCTCAGCCTTAGCGTCATCACGCTCTCTGGCAATACGGCTGACCGTGGCCGCATGCTGGCGTGAGTCCTTCTCAAAGTCCTCAACCTGGTCGACCAAACGTTGCACGGCCGCCAAGGTGTTTCCCGCCTCGACAAGATACAAACGACCATTATCACGAGGCGCTTGTGCCTTGACGGTCTCATTTAGCTCCTTGGTCCAGCCACGAGCAACGACCTCAGAGGCGCGGCGAACAAAAGAGTCCGGGATTTCACGCAGATTGGTCGGCACCTTTGAGCAGGCGAAACGATGCACCAGGTTAGATCGCCCTGGATACTGCTCGGGCGAGTAGCTGAAAAGAAATTTTCCAGTTAGTTAAAAAAAAAGCTAAGTGTCCTGGGCGAGCAAGGTTATACCTGTCAAGACGACCTTTATCCCAACCAAGGTAGGTGGGGTCAGATGAAGGACCAGATCCTTCACGAGTGGTGACGACCAGAGCTTGCTCGCCGGGACGCTCCACCGAAGGAGTTTGCTCGATGTCGCCTTCAGATGGTCGGACAGCCACTGTCACCTTTTCTTGGGCAGTCTTTGTTCGTTTGACTGCCCTTTCAGCCTCAGTAACGGGAGTGCCATCTCCACGAAGAAGTCTCTTCGTCCTCGGGACCAGTGTCTTGGGCGGACTCGCTACGGGGGCGGGAGGCTGAGCCGAGCTCGACCCTCCGGTTTGCCGAGGGTCTCCTTTTCCACCCTTGGCCGCAAGGGCGATGATCTTTGAGAGGGGATCCGACTTCTTGCGTCCTTTTTTGGTCGGCATCTCCCAGATACGGTTATCAAGCTCTAGGAAGGAAGGGTGAAGCACAACGGAGGCGAGCTGATCTGTAAAGGACAGGAAAACAAATTAATACCAAGTATAAAATCGATCAGATCTGCTCGCCCAGCATGAAGATACTTACCCTCTGGGATACGAGCTAGAGCCTCGAGATGGTGAGGGTAGGTCGTGAGATGAGCAACTCGCAGTGTGTCCTCGGAGAAGAGGTGGCCGATACTTCGATCTTCTCGGCGATGAAGGGCGATCAAACACGCAACGAACAGGAATAGATCGCTTATGCTATTCTTCACAGTTCGCCACCCCAAGTTCTTGGGACCTGAAGCAAAGGGAAAAGAGGATTAAAATTAGTCCAACCACTTCAAAGATATAGAAGAGGTAAGACTCACGCTTTAATTCCCTAAACTCCGCCGGGGTCTCAATTCGTTCAGAACCCCCTGAAGAGCGAGCAGAAGCACGCCAATCGCCTCCGATCCAGAACCAGTCATGCTTCCAATCCCGCACTTTCCCAGGAATATCCTCGACAAGTTTTTGCCCTGGTCGCGCCTTCAGATAGTACCAGCCCGCCTCTTCCCCAGTGCAGCCGGTTATCGTCATCAGGTAGCCAACCTCCTCGGCGGACAGCCTGTTGGGATACCCCTCCAGAGCGAATATTACCATCAGGGCCATCAGATTTATCCACCCAACGAGAGTAAGTTGGGTGATAGCCAAGTTCACGTCATGTAGAAATTGGCCGACCAAAGGGTGCAACGGCAATGAAACTCCAGCATTTAGGGTGGCAAGGTTGATCGCCGTCAATCCGCGTGGTGGGCGATCAGCTCTGTCGTCCACCAAAGGAGCATACATTGGGATATCAAAGGGAATCTTGTAATCCCTCCGAATCTCGATCAAATTCTCCTCAGTGATGGCGGATACGATACAGCTCGCTGCGAACTCGGTCGCTTTAAGTTTCCGCACTCCGCGAGCAGGAATGACGAAGCAATTGGAGTGCTCCTTTTCGTACTCATTCCAGTCGACATGACGAGCAACCGCGACTGGAACCCGATGCTCGATCAATCTGGGCGCGGGGAAGTTGATATCCTTGAGATAGGTCCAAGTCAGTTCGTCAAGGTTCACCGGCTGAAGTACCTCGACTTCTTCATCCTCGTCTTCGTGGAGGTCCGAGCTCGTCTCTTCTAAGAGCTGGCGAGCAGGATTTGCTCGCTCCTCTCTTTCCCTGGAGGGATGGGCTCCAGAATTGACCGAGCGTGCAACCGAAGCCGCCTCGGGATCAGATTCCAAATTAACTATAGGAAGATTTTCTTCGACGGGCCGTTTTTCGGGATTCCGGGGAGGAAAAGAATCGGTCTCTGAGTGCGACGCCATCGAACAAGTTAAGGGAGAGATGTTAGGGTTTTGCAGATTCCGGCAAGGGAAGAACACGACGCCTCAGAATTTTCCACGGCGGAGTAGGAATTCTCGGTGAATCAAGAACGCACACGAAGCAAGAAGAGAAGAAAGAGAAGAAAATAAGCAGAGAAAAAACTACCTTGACGTTGTTCGAAGATCGCCGGAATCTGGAAACGTCGCCGGAAATTTGAAAGAAGGAAGAAAGAGGGATTCGCGCTTAAGAAACAGTGTGAAAATGAAAAAAACGAAGAAAATTTTCCTTTTATACTTCTGGAAAAACGGGGTACCGGGCGAACAAAATTGAAAGTGGAAGGACCAAATTGCAAATTCTGGGCGCGTGCAGCACCTGTCCGACAAAACGGGAAGGCGCGTCTCCTCGGGATTGTGTGCGCGTGGGCGGTAGCAATCATTCCGCCCACGTCACACCTCGAGCCGTACCCAGACCTTGGGATCCCAACCGTCCCCGACCCGAGTCTGCTCGACCAATGTTGTCCGCCCGTGAAAAGCTGCTCGCCCCAGGGACATTCTTGCTCGCCTTAGTGACACTTAAAAGTTGCCAACCCAAAAAGTGCTCATTCACCATCTTCACAATTTATTGATCGGCAAGGGGGCAATTGTTGATAGGCGAGCAGGATCATCATTTGGGTGACCAGGATTAGCGCAAATCACACAAAATTTAAACTGGAATTAACACATGATTCACCCAAGACATCCGGCGAGCAAAACCTACATGCGATCAAGACACATAGGCGAACAAAATCAGATCAAAAGCCACATGACGAGCTCAAACGGCATCCTGCCGATCAGATCCAACCACAACGCCAAAATAACAATTAAACAAGATGAAAGACCATCAGAATCAGACTAAAGACTCCTCAAGGACAAGTCCAAAGTGACGAACAGCTCTAGACTGCGAGCAAGTCCAGTAGATAAGGATAGAATTTAGTTAAGATAAGGTCAAACTAGTCAAAGGACAGGTGTCGAGCATGCAGACTTGGTCGGCCAAAGGACGTGCCACCTCCTGCAGGGCAAAAGTCTATAAATACTTAGATTTTTGCAGCAAATGAAAAAAGCACAAATTATTATACACGTCCAAACTTCGATTACGAATCTAAAGCTGCTCGATTAATTTACAATCGAACTTAAACACGTAAGCTTTTATACGATTCTAATCCACCTAAACCCGAAAATTCGTATTCACTAATTACGTTAGTGATCAATCACACATAATTGTTTGATGATCAATTAACCACCTAAAATTGCTTAAAACAACCATTAACCTTCAAGATTAGAACTGATCGTCAACAAAAACAACTAATACTCTTCAATGTAAACAAGTAATACGTTTTAGTGAAAACAACTGAAACCTTCAATGATTTATATATGAAACAATTTCACTCTATATATACTCTTAAGAATTGTATATACACCAATTTTATATGAGTATGTCTTGTATGAGACCGTCTCATGGAATGAAACAAAAAAAATAGATATAATTAGGATATTGACTCAGTAACACTTTGGTAGGGGTAGAGTTAGGTGTTAATTGTGATGTCCCATTGAAAGAGACGTTTTTGTCACTTCATATTCTGAACAAATTTTATTGATTCAGATTCAATCATATACATACACGCAAAAAAAAAAAGAAAAAAAGTTGCTCATGGGCCCGCGTTTCAAAAAATGGGCCAAGGTGCAATTACATTATCATTTCTGTTCCCTCTTCTTCCGCACAGCTCTGAATATGAGACTTGAGAAACAATGAGTTTGATACGACGATACTGACCGCAGTAGAAGAATTGATAGTCATTTTTTTTTTTTTTTTGACAGAAAGAATTGATAGTCATTTTTTTTTTTTTTTGACAGAAAAAATTGCTAGTCATAGATAATCTTATTGTGCCAAATTCTTTGCCAACGCTACAGATTATCGAAACCGCATTTTGAGCTCCCTTTTCCTTTACAATTGCTCCAAACTTGAGCATATAAATCACGCCCGAGAGGTGTTCGATCAATTGCCTGACAGTAGGTGTACCTCTCTTTGGAATGTATTCTCAAAAGGTACCTTCAAAACCATGTTTACGATGAAGTAGTGGTGTTGTTTCCTGGTATGTTGAGGGAGAATGTGAAGCTCAATTGTTACACTTTACCTGTGGTGTGCTAAAGTCTTACCTTTTCATCAATTTTAAACTTCATCTATTCATATAATAGTGGGATTTGGATCCAGTGCTGACACCAATTGGTGTCACCCCACAAAATCGAATACATGGTGACACAAATTCACCATGTATTTGTGCTGCACACGACGCTCCTATACAGCACTGAATCCAAATCCATAATAGTGTTTGTTGTTTTAGGATCAGGAAGAGTTTTCTTGGAATATTTGGTTTTTTGTGTTATGATTATTACATTATACAACTAACCAGTTTTATGAAGGAAAAAAAAAAACGCAGAACATGGTTTGATCTTAGTTGTTTATATGAGTCATTTCATAATTATACTAATTTTTTTTAAAAAAAAAGCTATGAGGCATATAATATCTGTCGAAGATGGAGGGGTATTTAATCGTGCCCTTTTTAATTTCATCAATCATCACGTTGCTGATGTTTTTCCTCTTTTTAAGTATATATTTGATTTTGTGCTTTAGGGATTAGTGAATTCAAATTTGGAACTTCAAGGATGAATGTTTAATTTGGAAAAGGGAAATGTTGCGGAAATCAATTGCCTTTAGGCGGGGAATTTTTACATGTTCTTGTTTACTCGAGAGGATAAAGCAAACAGGTGACATTTTCAAATTCTAGCCTAATTTATTTGTTTTTGGGTTATTTGATTTTGGTTTCTTATTGAACGTATTTAGGAGTGATTGTTCTAGCTCAACCATTCAATCAAGATCTATAACTCAAACTCACTTTTCAAATGACGAATTGCAATTGGGTGTTTTGACTATAGTGAGATGACCATCTCTTCCGTTTTTGGTTTTCTGGTCTGTGTTTTACTGTTTTGCAAAATTTGGCAGCTGTAGTGATATGGTAGGAAGTGAATGAACTGAACCAGTTTATTTCTGCAGAAAATGAGATTGTTCAAATGTTTCGTTTGGGAACTCCAAACGATGAAATGCCACCAAATTTTAGGAACCGTGGGATGATAAGGAAGAATAGCACATCAAGGGAACTTGATGAGAGGTTTATAAGGATCTTGAAAATATTTAAGTGGGGTCCTGATGCAGAAAAGGCCCTGGAGGTTCTAAAATTGAAGGTTGATCATAGATTGGTTCGTTAGGTTTTGAAAGTAGATGTGGAGATCAATGTGAAGCTGCAGTTCTTTAGGTGGGCTGGGAAGAGAAGGAATTTCGAGCATGATTGTACCACCTACATGGCTTTAATTCATTGTCTCGAGGAAGAAGGGTTAGTTGGTGGAATGTGGAAGATTATCCAAGAAATGGTCAAGAGTTCATGTGCCATTGGGCCATCTGAACTCTCTGAAATTATTAGAATTTTGGGCAGATCAAAGATGGTAAGTAAAGCACTTTCTGTTTTTTATCAGATTAAAAATCGGAAGTGCAAGCCAACTGCTGGTACGTACAATTCCATCATCTTGATGCTGATGCAAGAGGGGCATCATGAGAAGATTCATGAGATATATAACGAGATGTGCCGTGAAGGTGACTGTCTCCCGGATACTGTAACATACAGTGCTCTCATTTCCGCATTTGCGAAATTAAAACGAGATGATTCTGCAATTAGGCTGTTTGAGGAAATGAAAGAGAATGGTCTATACCCCACTGCTAAAATATACACTACTTTGTTGAGTATTTTCTTTAAACAAGGTAAGGTCGAAATGGCATTGGGATTAGTTCAAGAGATGAAAATGTATACACCTATACGGAGATTGTAAGGGGGCTTGGTGCAGCTGGGAGGGTTGAAGAAGCTTATTCGGTATTCCTAAACATGCTAAAAGATGGTTGTAAGCCAGATGTGGTTCTCTTGAACAATGTCATAAACTCCCTGGGTAGGGGGAAACAGTTGCCTGATGCTATTAAGCTTTTTGAAGGAATGGAATCACTGAACTGCACTGCGAATGTGGTTACTTACAACACTATCATTAAAGCTCTGTTTAAATCGAAGGCCCCAGTATCTGAGGTCATGTTTTGGTACGAGAAAATGAAAACGAGTGGTGTTAGTCCCAGTGATTATACTTATTCGATTCTGATAGATGGATTTTGCAAGAGAAATAGCTTAGAGAAGGCATTATTAATGCTTGAAGAGATGGATGAGAAGGGGTTTGCCCCATGTCCAGCTGCTTATTGTAGCTTAATCAACAGTCTTGGTCGATCAAAACGTTATGATGCTGCACACGAGTTATTTCAAGAACTAAAAGAGAACTGTGGGTCCTCTAGTGCACGTGTGTATGCTGTGATGATAAAGCATTATGGGAAGTGTGGACGCTTAAAAGAGGCCCTTGATCTATTTGAAGAGATGAAAAGACTTGGTTGTCCCCCAGATGTGTATGCTTATAATGCACTCATGTCTGGGATGGTGAGGGCAGGGATGGCAGATGATGCTCAATCCTTGCTCCGCACTATGGAAGAAACCGGCTGTGTCCCTGATCTCAATTCACATAATATTATTTTGAATGGGTTGGCGAGGACGAGTGGGCCCCAGAGGGCAACAGAGATGTTCACAAAAATGAAAAATTCAAATATGAAGCCAGATGCAGTCTCTTATAATACCCTTCTGGGTTGTCTCAGCCGTGCTGGTATGTTCGAAGAAGCTGCGAGGCTTATGAAAGAGATGCATTCCAATGGTTTTGAATATGATCTCATAACGCATTCCTCCATACTTGAGGCAGTTGGTAAAGTTGATGAAGATTTTAAGATTTCAGCTTCTTGACCAACACACATGGTATGGCCAATGCCTTTATTACCAGCCATGGTTATCTTTTTTCTGTTTTTTTATACATTATGGGCACAGGTTAGCACTAGACACATTGCATGATGCATTAATTGAAGGCAAAGTCTTGTGTAAATCTGTTTTACTTTACAATTGGTTTGCATTCTATGTCTTTTTAAACAATATTAGTTGTTTCGATAAAGAGTACTATTAGCTTGATAGTATAAATTGTTGCATTGAAAAATATAAGTTTTATTATAAAGTAAGTTAAAATTGTTTTACATAAGACCAACTCTTTGTTGAATCACTTGTATGTACAAGAGGGAATGATGTAGTATGAAATTGGTGAAATAATGTGGATTGTTTTAGGTAAAAGTTTAGGTGGAGATAGGAACAATTTTTTGATCAGCAGAATATATGTGTGTTGGGGGTGGGGTTGGCAAGATATGGGTGCTATTCTATCATAGTGTTTGCCTGTTCACTTTTATCTTGTATCTTCAGTGTTCTGTTTCATTATGTTGTTAGGTACTTTTGATATGGAAATTTTCTGCATATGGGCGTATTTGGATCTTGATTACAAGAAAGTTAGGACTGAGAATGCATACTACTTTGGATTAAAGTTGACACTATTTTAGTTCTTGATATTTGGATTAAACCCATTGTTTGATATTGTTCTTTTGTAGGTACATAGTGATCCATACTCGTAGGTAAGAGTTGTAATAGCTTGTAGAATTTGATGACTGGAATTGGAAATTCAAACATAATAATAGGAAGGATTGTTTGCAAGCTAAATATAGTTCATACATACATGCAGGTTCTTCTGGGATCCATATCCAATTCTGGTGTTTTGAAGTTGCTGGAGAGATCGAGTCTTCGTTTCAGTAGGATCGCTGTTTTTCTTTCGAGGGTAGCGATTGTAATGTGCATTGAACGCTGTAAAACCGAGGCTACACGATATAGCAGTGTATCTTCAACAGGATAAACTAGCTTTATCAGGTTGTCATTTTCGTTTCTTTTGATTTTGTATTTGGTGAACAATTTAAAGAAATGTTCATAAAACTACAATAGCGTTGGCTGCTTTATATTAATTTAGAGTTCACGATAATGCCTCGTCTCATGTTATATTACATTGATACAATTATGTTAAGTAATAAAATCACAATTGTACTTATAACAAGTTTCCAATGTAATAAAATTGAGATGGGTAATTATTTCTCGATAAAAGATTTAAAACCGATACAAAATGATGTTCCAACAAATTCAATTGTGAATTAAGAAAATGTGGGTTTAATCTTCTTGTAAATAAATATCTTACTTTCAGAACCTAAAACACTGAGTCGTTGTGACAACAAATTCAATTGTGAATTATGAAAATGTGAATCCAATAGTGCGTAATATGGGTTTAATATTTAGACAATAAATTGTAAACTTTCAGAACCTAAAACATTGAGTCGTTGTAGTATAGTGGTAAGTATTCCCGCCTGTCACGCGGGTGACCCGGGTTCGATCCCCGGCAACGGCGCTTTTTTAAATTTTGCCTCTTCTGAAACGGCGCCGTTTCCCTACAAGCCAAATACATTATGATATTGTTTCCTCTGAACTTATTTATTCCCACTTTAACTGAATTAATTTTAAAAGAAATTTACGAACAGTCCCATCAATACAAAATTACCCAAATGCAATTTATAATTTAAACACGAGTCTGATTTTGTTATTTTTTGAATAATTCATGATTGTTCAGATTAACAAGTCCTTACAAAAATGAGAAAAATATAATAGCGGTTGAATTCTTGAATACTTTCATTGTACAAATAAATGATCTAACATTGTTTAATCTACAAGTAGTTTTACACCAATTTTATTGTCCTTAATAATAGACACCAAGCCGAGAGATCACTATAATTTATGCAACAATGGAACGCAATAAAAGAAATATAATCGGTTAAAGCTAATCTTTTTAACTTTGTCCTCTCCCTTTTTGTGTTTTCTTCAACTAGTAATTCTCCGCGCGAATTGAATATTAAAAAATTATAAATATGAGTTTGTGAAGTGAACAATTATAATAAAAGTTTAAATTAAATTTATTTTATTCATATACCAATTAATTAATTTTATTAACTTCTTACTTTTTATTAATATGTAAGGAGTATAATGTATATATGTGGGAGTATTATAATTATTTAATTAATCATATATTAATTATTTACTAAATTCATAATAAATAGTAAAATTCATAAAACAAATTTAAAATTTAACAAAACTTAATCTAAATAAAAATTGTTTAAATTATATCACAAAGTTAATAAAAACACTTTAAAAATAATATAATAAATTATTTAGATATGAGGTTTATTTTTATATGTGCAATATATATGTTAAATTAAAATATTCAAAATGCAATTAATTTGATATATGATGTATGGAAAATGAATTTAAAATAAAAAATTTAAAGAAATTTGTGTTGGGAAAATAGGGGTGCCCGGAATCTATTCGGGATGAAATTTAAATACGAATTTAAATACAATTATTACTAGCATGAATTAATCCTAATTAATTCAAATAATAATTCCAACAACTAATTATCATCATGCATGTTAAATTAATTTCACATATTTAACTAGGCGGAATAAACAAGTAAATATGCGATTAACGTACCTCTTGTAGAATTGACCTTTGGATATACGAGACAATTGTAATCTCGCTTTATCAACCCAAAGCCTTCTCAAGTATTTCCCTTTTCACCTCACTTGATCGCCGGTGGGAGATGCTTTCAAGTAATTTAATAAACTAAGGAAAAAGAAAAATATCTATGCTTCTTGATTTTTCCAACACATGGAATTATGTTCTTGGGGATGAAATAAACATCCCCTATTTATAGGACTAGGGTGGCCGAAATTTTCAATGAAATATGGGCTTGGAGAAAATCTTTTCTTAGCCTCTAAGAAATCTTGAATATATCTCATATATTCTTTTCTCCATAATAAAATATTCCACAAAAATCTCACACCCCTAAATAAATAACAATTTTCAAAAATTTCATAGAAGAAGAATCCAAGATTTGGATCTTCTTGAATATATGAGATAATCTTGTATTCCAAGAATACTTATCTTCCATAATATCTTTCCAAGAAAATCAAAAAAATCTAATCTCTTCTAATCATCATATTTTCGAAAATAATAAAGAAAAATCAGCATAATTATTTTCTTTTTATTTTAATCACCTTATCATTATTGGGCTACTTAATGGGCTACTTGAGGGGCCTTAAGGAGAATTAAGATTGGACCTCCTAATGGACTTCTGAATTTCAATATTGAGCCCCAATATAATTCAGCCTATTAATATTAATTATTACCACTAATAAATTAATATTGCACTATCCATCTTAATCCATATTACGATAATATGGGCTCCCGGTCATTATTTCCCGCATTTAAGATTATCAAGTCCATTAATTAATTAAGCTTCTGAATAACTCTAAATTAATTAATATATTTCACCTTGGAGTAAAGACAGCTCAATATTATTATTCGTACCGAAGAAACTAATTCTTCACTTGCAAGATTTGGTACAATAAAACTTCTGAGCCCACCAAGGGGACTAATCACACGAGCCGTACTCACACGCGTTTCTCCGTAATAAATCTTAGCAACCGTCGTATGATTAATATTACTGCCCAAGACACAAAGTTCGAAGTCGCAATGATTCTCACCCAACATGAATCAAAGCAGTAACTATTAAGCACACACGGTCCTATTTAAGTGACGGAGATTAATAAATCAACAACCACTGAGGTCTAATTCTTCACCTTTCAGAACAGAAGAATTTATCCTCGCTGTAGGACCTCTTCAACACATACTAAATGTGCTAGTGCAATCTCTTAGTCAATACAGACCAATCTGAGCCTTACACATCGACCTTTCACGGCGGTTTGTTCAATTTCACCTAGGTCGTGAAAATGTACGTTTAGTTACAAGTAAACTGTTAATGTTGTCTTCCGTGATCGGGTATCACCACATTAACTACAATGTAACATGTACTATATATTGAACGGTTTGCAATAAATATTCAACATTCAATCATATCTAAAGCATATGCGATAAAAGAATTATTCTCATAACTAAGTGTTTGATACACGAGTTATACAAAGTAAAAACATACTTTCACGTATAACTCCAACAATTTGAAATTGTTGGGGCCAAGTAAAAAAGAAAAGTTGTAATATTAATCCACTATTTTTAATGAAGAGTAAGACTCACTAATGCACCATAAAACAAATGCACTCCTCTTACTCCAATAAACATAATTTTCTCTTTGCTACTTCTACTTTTACATATAGATATAAAATTATAAATATATAGATGTATCCAAAAACAATTTATGACATCGGCGAGATTAAACTTTGATGTCATAAAGAGTTTCACCTCATTTTAAAATTCAAACTTATAGAATTATGTAAAATTAATAAAGTTATATTACTTCTCTAATACTTTTAAGGAATAATGTCAATTTAAGGTTTGAAATATGGTAAAACTATCAATTTAAGGTCTGAATTTTTTTTTCTTATCAATTTAAAATCTGAAAGACAAAAAATTATCAATGGAGCATGAAATATATAATCTATCAATTTAGGACTCAAAAATACTAAGACCATGTTTGACGTATTATAATTTATGTTCTTACTTATAAATATAGTTTTTTTTTTTTTTTTTTAAGTAGATCTCTTGTGCACTAGGTGCATCGTGAAATTCAAATGTATTTTTTAAAAAGTTACCATGTTATTACTGAAAATATACTGGTAAGGAGGTCTCTTATTGCTTTTGTAATAAAGCTGCGAGACTTATGAAAGAGATGCTTTCAAATGGTTTTGAATATGATCTCATAACGTATTCCTCCATACTTGAGGCAGTTGGTAAAGTTGACGAAGATTTTAAGATTTCAGCTTCATGACCAATACACATGGTATAGCCAATGCCTTTATTACCAGTCATGAGATAAATAGTTTTTTGGTCCCACAACTTGTCTAGTGTCCAATTTTGGTCCCAAAAATATTAACTTTTCAATTTTGGTTCCATAACTTATTGAATCGTCCAAATTTGGTTCCAAATGGGACCAAAATTGGACAATTCAATAAGTTACGGGACCAAAATTGAATAATTAAAATTTTTGGGACCAAAATTGGACACCAAACAAGCTAGGGACAAAAATTATTTTTTCATATTCATTAATTTTTTTTTTATTTTCTCATATATATATATATACATCAATGGATTTATTTTTCATGAATATAAATACAAATATTTGAAAAACATCTATAAAACATGAAAAATAAAAACCCATTATTTTCAATTCCAATAATTATTATTTAAGATGAATTACAAAACTCCCATAAAATACTAAAAATGAAATTTTAATTACTAACTAAGAATTTAAATTGCGATAGAGTAAATAAAATAATAAATTAATAATTTTCATATAAATTTTGATTCTCCATATCTTCGTAAAATAATTCCAAATTGCTATCGTGATCTCGTCTCCACCAATAATATATACATGATTATTACAAAGATTATTTTAGAGTATAATTAATTAAATAGTGTTTGATATATGTGTATGTGTGTGTATATATATATATATATATCAATGGATTTATTTTTCATGAATATAAATACAAATATTTGAAAAACATCTATAAAACATGAAAAATAATAACCCATTATTTTTCAATTCCAATAATTATTATTTAAGATGAATTACAAAGCTCCCATAAAATACTAAAAATGAAATTTTAATTACTAACTAAGAATTTAAATTGCGATAGAGTAAATAAAATAATAAATTAATAATTTTCATATAAATTTTGATTCTCCATATCTTCGTAAAATAATTCCAAATTGCTATCGTGATCTCGTCTCCACCAATAATATATACATGATTATTACAAAGATTATTTTAGAGTATAATTAATTAAATAGTGTTTGATATATGTGTATGTGTGTGTGTATATATATATATATATATCAATGGATTTATTTTTCATGAATATAAATACAAATATTTGAAAAACATCTATAAAACATGAAAAATAATAACCCATTATTTTTCAATTCCAATAATTATTATTTAAGATGAATTACAAAGCTCCCATAAAATACTAATAATGAAATTTTAATTACTAACTAAGAATTTAAATTGCGATAGAGTAAATAAAATAATAAATTAATCATTTTCATATAAATTTTGATTCTCCATATCTTCGTAAAATAATTCCAAATTGCTACCGTGATCTCGTCTCCACCAATAATATATGCATGATTATTACAAAGATTATTTTAGAGTATAATTAATTAAATAATATTTGATATATGTGTATGTGTGTATGTAAGGTGAGAAAAGAAAAAATTAATGAATACAAAAAAATAGTTTTTTGTCCCTAACTTGTTTGGTGTCCAATTTTGGTCCCAAAAATTTTAATTATTCAATTTTGGTCCCAAAATTTTTAATTATTCAATTTTGGTCCCGTAACTTATTGAATTGTCCAATTTTGGTCTCATTTGGGACCAAATTTGGACGATTCAATAAGTTATGGGACCAAAATTGAAAAGTTAATATTTTTGGGACCAAAATTGGACACTAGACAAGTTGCGGGACCAAAAAACTATTTTTCTCTACCAGTCATGGTTCTCTTTTTTCTGTTTTTTCTATACATTAGCTCTAGACACATTGCATGATGCATCAATTGAAGGCAAAGTCCAGTGTAAATCTGTTTTACTTTACAGTTGGTTTGCATTTTATGTCTTTTTAAACAATATTCCCTCCGTGCCAAACTCATTTTCCCATTTACTATTTGCACGAGTTTTAAGAAAATAGTTGTTTATAGTATTTAAAGTGTTAAGGTAATAAAGTAGATGTTTTTGGTTATTAGTGTATGGAGAATATAATATGAGAGACAAGCAAAAGTGCCCAAAATTTAAGGGGACACTTGTTTTTTGTCCCTTTTTTTACAAAAGATGTAGGCAAAAACTTGTATGAGACCGTCTCATAATATGAGACCGATCAAATTAAAAAAAGTGATAGAGTTATAATTAAATGTGATAGTATTTTTAAAGAAAAGTGATAAGTCACTTTTAACAAATATATTATCACTTTTTGTCTAAACTTTATCACTTTTTAAAAGTGACAACTTTTTAATTAATAAGTGACACGTTTTAAATTAAAAGTGGATCAAATATTATTGGTCTCATACTATGAGACGGTCTCACACAAGACTTACTCAAAGATGTATATTGTCATTTTTGGAGCTAAAATGTCCACACTACCCTTACTCAATGATTTTGCATTTCAGTTTTTTTTTCTTCTTCCAATATTAGTATTGCCTTGCATCCTAACACTAAACAATACAAAATTAAAACCTAAAAACCGGAAAAAATTCGCACGGGAGTAGGAGGAAATCTGCCCTGTTCTTCCAAAAATTCGCACGGTTCTTCCAAAATTCGCTGGGAGCTTCAGTTGTTCTTCCATTTTTCCGGCCAATTTCGCACGGTAGTTGGAAGAACCAGTCGAAAAACCAAATTGAAGAACAAGTCGACGGGAGTAGGAGGCCAATTTCAATCGAGGAGGGAGGAAGCTGAACCACCATGGATGAAGAAGAAAACATGCGTGGAAATCAATTTCGAAGCTCGCCACCACTTTATCGGAGGAAGAAGCCACCGCACCGGAAAGAATGGAGCCACGCCTTGAAGCTCCTTGCCGCCGGAAATCCCGTCGCGCCGGAGTAGCAGCGCCGAGAAACCACGTTGCCGGAAAGAAAAGCGCCGTCGCAAGCCACCATTGTACGCCGGAAAGCAGCCTCCATTTTCAGTTTTTTTTTTCTTTTAGTTTTTTCTTTCGGTTTCTTCGTTCGAATTCCCAGATTTTTTGTATAATCATTTGGGTTGTTTGGATGCAAGGCTGTTAATTTGTGAAATTACAAAATAAATGAGTAAAGGCAGTGTGGACATTTTAGCTCCAAAAAGGGTAATATACATCTTTTGTAAAAAATAGGGCAATAACAAGTGTCTCTTAAATTTTGGACACTTTTGTGTATTTTCACATATAATATTAAAAAGTATTGCTACTTTTTTTGCCAAAAGTAGATGTAGCAAAAGAGTATGAGACGAACCTTTTTGGCAATGTAGCAAACGAGTTTGGGACGGAGGGAGTATTAGTTATTTGAATAAAAAATAGTACTATTAGCTTGATAGTATAAATTGTTGCATTGAAAAATATAAGCTTTAGTATAAAGTACGTTAAAATTATTTGTATGTACAAGAGGGAATGATGTAGTATGAAATTGGTGAAATAATGTGGATGGTTTCAGGTAAAAGTTTAGGTGGTGGAGATAGGAAATTCATTTTTTTGATCAGCAGAATATACACGTGTGTTGTTGGGGGTGGGGTGTTGTGCGGGGGGATGGCAAGATATGGGTGCTATTTTATCATAGTGTTTGCCTGTTCACTTTCATCTTATATCTTCAGTGTTCTGTTTCATACCTTGAATTTAAATTTTGTCTAGAAAGGAGAACTAGAATTGGAAATTCAAACATAATAATAGGAAGGATTGTTTGCAGGTTCTTCTGAGATCCATATCCAATTATGGTGTTTTGAAGTTAATGGAGAGATCGAGTCTCCGTTTCAGGGGATTGCTGTTTCACTTTCGAGGATAGCGATTGTAATGTGCATTGAACGCTGTAAAACCGCAATATAGCAGTGTATCTTCAACACGATAAACTGGTCCAGTGGGGACCAAGTTCATATCTATAACTATATAATAACAAAATGTTATTTCATTTATAGTAATTTTTTCTACTGCCAAAACTTGATTACTAAATTTGTAAAAGAACTATTACAATCTTTCAAATTTAACTAAGCAATAAAATCAGTTAATCACTCAACTTTCACACTACTCATATTGAGACCCTTCATCATCCGCTCTACACTACAAATTCAGATTACACATTTCAGTCATTTTAGTGGTCTCACCATATAATTTCATTAGGAGCACATCTTCTTTCATTTTTTTAGGTTAATTTTAATTTCATTAGCAGCCCATCTTTCTCTTCCATTTTAGGTTATTACAAGGTTTCAATTGCAGACGCACAAAACTAGAATAATCCATACATCGGCTTCTTCTTCAGTACTCAAATTAATTCTTTTTTTATCGCAGTTTTTTAACCAATGGCACCGTGATTATTCTAAGATCTAAAGATTAAGAGAATGTCAATCTTTCACCCTCATTAATGGAAGAAAGAAAGGGAAAAGAGTGTTATGCGATCACAATTCTTTTGATTAGGTTTTAATGAGCAATTTTAGTTACTAATGTGATTTAGTTTTGTATCTCATGGAATGATGTGCACTGTACAATTATTTGGGCTTTTATATTATTGTGATTGCTTTTAATGGGCCTATATTAATTGTTTGGGTAATATTTATATATCTGTATATATTATATATAAAAGAAATATAATTTGTGAAAATATTTTATTTTTGACATTTAATTTGAAATACACACAACAATAGAACCTCTAAATGTAAATTTTATATTTTATTGCTCAACATCCCCTTTCTATAAATAAATTTATAAATATCAGCTATTAAACAAAATCTCCTATGAACAAATTTTATAGTATAGAAATTTATATTGTTATATGTGTCAATTAATATCATTATATAATTATATTAGTTTCATACTATGAACAAATTTCACATGAGGCCTACTCTAACTATTATTGTTTAAAATTATTTGATGCTTCATTTTTTGAAAAGTGATATTATATATATATATATAACAATTATATTTAAAAAAAAAGAAATCATGAACACTTGAATTTACAAGAAACTTACTCATCATATATATATATATATATATATATATATATATATATATATATATATAAATATAAATATAAATATAAATATAAATGAGACAACTTTATAAATAACAAAAGGTTTTTTATATATGCATATATTAATTTTTATATATAGATAAAAAAAATAACTAACCGTGCATGGGAGAAAAACTATTATATTATAAGACAAATTCTCTAACAGTATTTGTTGTTTTTCTTTCTTTTGTTTTTTCTTTTCTTTGGATATTTGTGAGAAATGGGATTCTTGTGAAATTTGTCATTTTATATTTCAGGTTCTGATCTTCTAGCTTTATCAGATTGTAATTTTTGAGATAGAGCAATGCTCCAATAACACTAAGATAAGGAACTTCTGGCCCCATAATTTCTTCTGAATCTTCTCTTGGCCTAAAGGGGTCCTTATCCACTCCGAGGGATCGGACAATCATAGGGGTGCTAAGTGGATGAGATTTATCCATGTGAAATCTCTCCAATACCTTCTTCACGTAGGTCGACTGATGTATAAGAATTCCTTCTGGGAGATGCTCGATCTGCAGGCCGAGGCAGTACTTGGTTTTACCCAAGGATTTCATTTCAAATTCGGCTTTCAAGATTGAACTGGCTTCTTCAATCTCTTTGCATGTTTCGATTATGTTCAGGTCATCAACATAGACGGATATGATGCAAAAACTATTTTTCGATTTTTTCGTGAATACGCATGGGAAAGCTTTATCGAATGTGTATTCCTTCTTCTAAAGGAATTCACTAAGTCGGTTGTACCACATGGGACCCAATTGCTTCAGGCCATACAACGACTTTTGTAGTTTTATGCTATACATACTGCAATTTTCACCATCCTTCATCCGAGGAATGTCAAATCCATCGGGGATTTTCATATAAATATCGACATCTAGTGATCCGTATAAGTATGCGGTTACTACGTCCATTAATCTCATCTGGAGATTCAATTTAACTGCCAAAGATATCAAGTAGCGGAACGTTATTGAGTCCATGACGGGAGAATAGGTTTGATTGAAATCAATCCCGGGTCTCTGTGAAAATCCTTGAGCTACAAGCGTCGCTTTATATCTCTCCACAATATTGTTCTCATTTTGTTTTCGTACAAATACCCATTTATATCCTACAGGGATAGCGCGCGCGGGTGTACGAACGATAGAGCCAAATACTTATCTTTTGTTAAGCGATGCGAGCTCTGCTTCAATTGTCTCTTTCCATTTAACCCAATCGGAGCGCTTCCGACACTCAGCGATGGTTTTGGGTTCTGGATCTAGATCATTGTTTATAATGGAAAGAGCAATTGTCGCTGCAAATGTTTCGTCGTCGATAGTTATATATCTATTATATGTTTCTCCCGTATCTATGATATTCATAGAGACTTCGACGTTTACGTCAATAAGACCTTCTTCATTTCCCAGTGTATCTGGGTCTGTCCATTCCGCGGTCCTAGTGCATTGAATATTTTGTGCACGTGCTTCATCACTAGGACACTCGTCTCCTAGAGACTTTGAGTTTATCCAGACGAATCTCTTCTAGAGACTTTACATTCGGCTGACCAGTTTTACTAGCTTTTCGTTTAGGTGTACTAGTATCTCTTTAGGGTTCTTTACGCTTCTGGCGTGTGGGGGCATGAGTACTTGTTTTGCTTGGGACCTCAACCCTTTGGAGAGCATTTACTGCAGGTATATGCGATTTAGTTACACCTCTATGGTCAGTGAACGCGTTTGGCAGATTGTTTGCTAAATTTTGCAAGTTAATGATCTTTTGAACTTCTAGTTCAGATTGATTAGTGCGTGGATCTAGATACTGAAGATTACTTACATTCCACGTAAGCTTTCGGCATTCATTCAATTTTGAATTCGGATCTCCCCCTAATGCCGGGAAGTAATCTTCATCAAACGTGCAATCAGCGAACCGGACCTGTTAATTGATCCCCGGATAAAGGCTCGAGGTATTTCACGATGGATGGAGAGCCAAATCCGACGTAAATACTGAGTTTCCTTTGTGGGCCCATAGAGGTCCGCTTTGGTAATGTTATTGGAACATATACGACACATCCAAAAATACGCAGATGGAAAATACTAGGTTCTTTCCCACACACTAACTGTAGGGGGAATGATCATTATATGCAGTTGGACAGATTTGTATTAAGTGCGATGCATGTAGGACTGCATGCCCCCAACATGAAGTGGGTAGTTTGGAGTTCATAAGCAATGGTCTCGCAATAAGTTTGATACGCTTTATTAGCGCCTCAGCAAGACCATTTTGGGTATGGACGTATGGGACTGAATGCTCCACTTTAATTCCCAGGGCCATACAGTAGTCTGTAAAGGTCTTTGAGCTGAACTCAGCAGCATTATCCATACGAATCGACTTAATTGGATAATCCGGGAATTGAGCTCTAAGCTCGATAGTTTTCGCAATGAGCTTCGCAAAAGCTTGATTGCGGGTGGACAACAAACAGGCATATGTCCACCTAGTGGAGGCATCAATAAGGACCATGAAATAATGAAATGGTCCTGATGCTGGGTGAATCGGTCCGCAAATGTCTCCTTGAATTCGCTCAAGGAAAACTGGAGACTCTTGTCCAACCTTAGTACGCGACGGGCGTACTATTAACTCACCCTTAGAACATACATCAAAATAAATTCATTAACATGAGGGGTTCTATTATTCGAAATATTATGACCAATTGCATTAGATAGAATCCTACGTATCATAGTTTGTCCTGGATGACCTAACCGCTGATGCCACCATTTAAAAGAATTTGGGTCATGGAATTTTATACTCATAGCTAGATGGGGATTAGACGGCCGGATGTAGGAATAGTGCAATCCAGAGGAGAAGGAAATAAGTTTTTCTATAACCTGTTTACGGTTACCTCGAGTAATAATCATCAAAAGGTATTCGTTATTGTTCTCAGTTTTAGTTTCAATGTGATATCCGTTTATCCTAATGTCTCTAAAACTGAGGAGGGTACACTTAAATTGTGGAAACAATAAAACATTATCGATTATGAGTTCGGTACCCATGGGGAGGACAATGGAAGCTCTTCCGGAGCCCACTATCAACTTACTATCATTGGCAATTGTAGTTATACTCCCCTTACGTTCTATCAAGTTATGAAAATACTTCCTATCTTTTAAGATTATATGTGTGGTGACGCTATCTACCAAACATAAATCACTATGTGCGTCCATCATGCAAGAGAAAATAGCCCAAACCTAATAACTGATATGTTTACAAGCCATGAATGAGAACAACGATATCCAAATAAATATAATGGACAACGATTTAAGGTAAACATATCAAAGCTAAAATAATATCAATATCATCCATAAGATAAAATAAAGTATCCGAAAGAAAGGATCCAAAAACATGAAATTGTCTTATCCCAAAAAACAAAGTACTGAAATACAAAAATACTAAAATAATCAAATACACAAATCACTCATCATCTCCAAAGTCCTTGAGCTCAATGCCCATAGGATCGACGTTGTCTTGGTCAAGGCCTGCTTCAGGCAGGCTGACATGGTGAGATTCAACTCTAGGAGCCTTCCCCTTATCGTCCTTCTGCTGCTTTTGATAAGCCTCAACCAAGTGTTTGAGAGTGCGACACGTGCGAGACCAATGACCTTTGCATCCATATCTGTAGCAGGATTGCTCAACCTTATCTTGATTGCCATATTTTTGAGTAGCGGGATTCGTGTTAGGTGCAGCCTTTCCACGAGCCTGAGCTTGATTGTCATTTAAGGTACCTGGACCACCGGATTTACTACGACCTCGGCCTTTGCTACGAGTTCATTTACTTCCTCTTCTCCTTCCATGCTTGCGACCACTTATACTACCTTGAGCTATAACATGTGCTTCGGGCACATCTTTTGAGCCAACCGGTCTCGAGTTATGATTTTGCATAAGGAGTTGGTTGTGCTTTTCTGCCACTAGAAGTGCAGAAATTAGCTCAGAGTGTACAGTGTAGTTCTTAGCCCTGTACTGCTACTGGATTACAAGGTTGCTGGTGTGGAAAGCCGACAAAGTCTTCTGGATTAAGTTGTCCTCAGTTACAGTTTGCTTGCATAACTTTAATTGAGATACAATACGATGTAGGGCTGAGTTGTACTCCGTTACAGACTTAAAGTCTTGGAAACGGAGGTTCAACTAATTGTATTGAGCCTGAGGGATGAGTATGTCATTTTGTTGTTGGAAACGTTCCTTCAGGGACTTCCACAACGTTCCGGGGTCTCTCTCAATGAGATATTCATTTTTCAGGTCCTGATTAAGATGATGTCTGAGAAAAATCAGAGCTTTCGCCTTCTGGGCGTCAGTTGATTTTGAATCATCAACAATGGCACCGCTTAGGTTGGTTGAGGCTAGATGTATCTCAACATCTAGCGCCCATGTCAGATAGTTACTACCATCAAGAGCAAGCTCAGCGAATTCTCTTTTGGTAATATCAGACACAATTCACTATAATTATTAAAGTTGTTGATAGGCGAGCAGGAGCAACATTTGGGCGACCAGGATTAGCGCAAATCACACAAGAATTAAAATGGAGTTAACACATGATTTACCCAAGATATCCGGCGGGCAAAACCTACATGCGATCAAGACACATAGGCGAACAAAATCAAATCAAAAGCCACATGACGAGCTCAAACGGCGTCCTGCTGATCAGATCCAACCACAGTGCCGAAATAATAATTAAACAAGATGGAAGACCATCAGAATCAGACTAAAGACTCCTCAAGGACAAGTCCAAAGTGACGAACAGCTCCTGACTGCGAGCAAGTCCAGTAGATAAGGATAGAATTTAGTTAAGATAAGGTCAAATTAGTCAAAGGACAGGTGTCGAGCATGCAGGCTTAGTCGGCTAAAGGTCGTGCCACCTCCTGCTGGGCAAAAGTCTATAAATACTTAGATTTTTTCAGCAAATAAAACAAGCACAAATTATTATACACGTCCAAACTTCGATTATGAATCTAAAGCAGCTCGATTAACTTACAATCGAACTTAAACACGTAAGCTCTCATACGATTCTAATCCACCTAAATCCGAAAATCCGTATTCACTAATTACGTTAGTGATCAATCACACGTAATTGTTTGATGATCAGTTAACCACCTAAAACAGCCCTAATCATCAAGATTAGAAAGGATCGTCAACAATTTGGCGCTAGAAGGAGGGTTCGAACCTTCAAATCATTGAATACGGGAAGATTACCCCAGTATTGAATAACAAGTTTGAGTCTTTGAAGAAGAAAAACTCGAGAACACTAAGAACAACACTTGATATCTTCTGTGAAAATGACTCAATCACGGGAGACACAACGTTCTCAACATATAACCCGGGATTCACACTCCCGAATGTCCCAAGCTGGTGGGCGAGCAGGGGCGAGCAGAAACAACCAAGAAAATCAAACTAATGTTGCTCGCCAGTTAATACCACCAGAGTTGGACGCCATTGCCCGTAACCCCGACGAATTGGCGTGCACAATCGCCATGCTCCAGGCTTTACAAAGACAACAAGCCCAACCTGGCCCTTCATATGTGCGAGCAAGGTGTAGCCCTACAAAGACTCGCGAACATGAAAAGGCTAAAGGGGATCATGTGAATGAGGCTGATAGCGCCCAAGCTCGTAAGGCCAAAGGCAAAGAAAAATTGAACATTGAGGCTGCCAGTCAGGGGGGTTCAACTCAGAATCCGGCCATGATAGGAAGTCAGGGCACACGCCAAAGTGCTCTTGAAAGATTGGGACGTCGTGGCCGAGGAGTCATGGAAGTCCAGCCCACTGCAGGAGCAGCTCGCCCAGCCGTAGCACCTGCTCGCCAATCAGTCCATGACAGGCTGACCAGGTCAGCTTTTGGTCGCCTTGGCCCAAATGCAGAGCCCAATCCTAGGAGGCCAATCCAGGGGGTTCCCGCTCCCAATGAGGGACTGGAGCGAACAGACGGCTGTGCACCTCTGCTCGCCGGACAGCCTCAGAGTCAGGGGAGGATCCTTAGAGGAGCTCGCCTCCATGAGAAAGGCCATCGAAAGCATGCAGGGCCAGCTAGATCAACAAAGAGGATACGAAAACACGACTCTTCCGGTCTCACCCTTATCTGTGGTGATTCTAAAGGCTCCAATTCAACAAAAGATCCAGTTTCCAGCAAGTATCCAATATGAGGGCACGGCGGATCCCCGAGTGCATCTGATGAAGTATACCAATTATATGGTATCAATGGGGGCAAGTGACGCAACGCAATGTCGAAACTTTCCTTTAACTCTCGGGGATCGTGTCCATAAGTGGTTTTCGGCCTTGCCACCAACTTCAATTCATTCGTTTGCCCAGCTGGGCAAAGAGTTCTTATCCCATTTCTCTACGGCCGGGTCTTATCTATCCCAAAGACATCGGTTATCTGACTTGAAACAAACTGATGACGAGTCGGACCGATCGTATTTGGAAAGATTCGACAAGGTCTTGTTAGAGGGAGAATCTGTCAGTGAAGATACTAAGATTGTGGCCGTCCTAGCTGGACTCAAGAAAGGCACTGAACTTTGGAAAGATGTGCACTTAAGATGCCCGAAGACATACGCCGAGTTTCAGGATCGGACATGTATTTTTGTCTCCATGCATGAAGCCCTGCAGAAGGATATGGGAGACAAGGGAGAGCAGAAAGAGGGTGCGAAGAAGCCTGGAACTGGTATTCGAGCTCCCAAAAACATGAAGGCATTTACCGAAGGAATGGAGCTAAAGGACAAACTGAACCACATTCTTACCGTATCAATCGATACAGTTTATAATAGTGTCCGAGACAAAGAATTGCTAACACCTCCCCGTAAGATACGTCAGGAAACGAGCAAGTTGAACCAGAATAAATATTGTGCCTACCACCAGAGTGTAGGACACTTTACAAGCGAATGTCGTGACTTTCTAAAGCAGTTGTGGCATTTTTACGAAGAGGAAAAGCTATCAGAGTTCGTGAAAAGACAGCCCAGCAAAAGAACCAGAGACGAAGATTCTGATGAAGAAGACCAGGACCAGGCACCTCATCAGAATCGAGCTGGACGACCAGCTCAGGCGCCTGCCGGGGGACCGGTTCTAGACATCCAGATGATGGAACCTGCAGGACCCATAGGTGGTTATTCCGATGGACGACCACCAATTTCTAATCGGAAAAGAAAGGCAGAATTACGAGCGATCGGACATGTACAAGAAATGAGGGTCATTCCACCTACCATGCAAACACCAGAATTAACTTTTACCGACAGAGATTTGGACGGAGTACTGGAGCCTACACTAATGTCCTTTTCAAAAAGATGCTTGATCAAATGAGAGATTATGCAGGCTATATCAGAGACACAAATCACCGTATCCTGGGATTCAGAAATGCTGTGACAATCCCTTTGGGAATAGTAACTTTTGCTATGCAACTTGTGACGGTCAAAGAGCCTGAGAAGAATATCGCAAGAATGGTGGATTTCTTGGTCGTCGATCAAGAGTCATCATACAACGGATTCCTGGGTCGACCTTTCTTAAATGAATTCAGGGCCGCGTGTTCAACTTACCATTATTGCATAAAATTCCCAAAGGCAAGTGGAGTTGGCACGGTGAAAGGAGACCAGAGAAAAGCTCGAGAATGTCTTCTGCAAATTCAGTCAAGACAGGGACAAGTATCTACTATGGAAGCGTCAACTAGTCAACTCGAAAATGAACCCTCAATCTTGGAGGACATTCTTGGAGCTCAAAACGATAAGATGGACATTGACGACCAACCTTCGTCCACGGGCGACCAGGCACAGCAGGGCGACGAGCAAAACCTGCCAAAAGCAATGTTACCCCCCGTGGCCGACTGTTTGTGCCCAAATGATAACCAGGGGAGTCCAACTTTGGTGGCCGAGTCTCACCCAAAGCCCGCAGACGATTTTGACCCCCGGTTGGGTGTTGAACCCATGGACATCGATGATGAGCTAAGTCCGGAAGGACCAATAGTTGACCCTCGATGGAAAGGGAAAAAACGACGGGCAACTCCCGTTGAAGAATTGGAGGCCATCAAGATTGATCCTGAGCGTGACAGTCTTGAACTTTACATTGGGTCTGAACTCCCTGAGCCTTACAGAACGCGCATGACGGACTTTCTGAAGGCTAACTTGGACGTCTTTGCATGGTCCCATGCTGATATGGTGGGAATCAGCCCGAAGGATGCTTGTCACATGTTAAATATCAACCCAGTCCGAAAACCTGTCCACCAGAAACGGTGAAAATATGGACCAGACAAGTATCAAGCTTTAAACGAAGAAGTCAAAAAGTTGCTGGACAACGATCTAATTAAACAAGCGTTATGTCCACAATGGGTAGCAAATCCTGTCCTGGTACGGAAGCCGAACGGAACCTGGAGGCTATGCATAGATTTTACAGATCTTAATGCAGCATGCCCGAAGGATAACTTTCCACTCCCGCACATCGATCAGCTGGTGGACAGTACTGCCGGTCATGAAATTTTCACATTCATGGATGCTTTCGCAGGATACCACCAGATTCCAATGTACCCAGACGACCAAGAAAATATGGTCTTTTATACAAATAAAAATCTGTTATGCTGGAAGAGGATGCCATTCGGTCTAATCAATGCTGGAGCAACCTACCAGAGGCTGGTCAACAAGATGTTTGACGAACTTATAGGGGAAACAGTGGAAGTGTACGTCGACGACATAGTCGTCAAGAGTACACAGAAGGAAGATCACCTCCATCATCTTTCCCAAGTATTCGACATACTCCGAAAATACAATATAAAGCTAAATCCGAAGAAAAGTAGTTTTGGAGTACATTCTGGGAAATTCTTGGGCCATCTGGTCAGCAAATGCGGAATCGAAGCTAATCCAGCAAAAGTGAAGGCGATCGTCGATATGAAACCACCACGCTCTGTTAAAGAAGTGCAAAGGTTGACCGGTTGCCTTGCAGCTTTAAACAGGTTCATATCACGATCAGGAGACAAGTGCCGTCCATTTTTTGAGGCCATCAAAAAGGGCAACTTTGCCTGGACAGAAAACTGCCAGAAAGCCTTTGATCAATTGAAAGAATATCTGGGAGATGTAAAAATTTTGTCAAAATTGATTCCCGGTGAGAAGTTATATTTGTACCTGGCAGCGTCTGACACGGCTATAAGTTCGGTGCTAGTTCGGGCGGATGGCAAGTTTCACCTGCCAATCTACTATGTCAGCCAGGCCCTGCATGATGCTGAGGTGAAGTACTCACCAACTGAAAAACTGGCATATGCTCTTGTCATGAGTGTCAGGAAATTAAGACCATACTTTTTCGATCATCAAGTCGAAGTCTTGACAACTTTCCCACTCAGACAAATATTACATCGACCCGACACCGCTGGCCGTCTTTTGAAATGGTCCATAGAAATCAGCCAGTTTGGCGTGACTTATGCACCTCGAACCGCGATTAAGGGACAAGCGTTAACCGACTTTATAGTTGAACTAACCTTCCCTCAAAATCCAACGAGAGGGCTAGATCACCCATGGCATCTTTACGTGGATGGTTCATCAACGAATCTAGCCTCGGGGGCAGGAATAGTGCTCATCAGTCCCGATCGGCAAGTATTCACTTCAGCAGTTAGATTTGAATTTATGGCCACCAACAATGAAGCTGAGTACGAGGCCCTCATTGCAGGTCTTCACTTGTCACTAGCAGTTGGAGTAAGACAACTCCAAATTTTCGGAGACTCCCAACTCATTGTAAGCCAAGTACGAGGTGAATATGAGGCCAGAGACGAGCAAATGATCGAGTATCAACGAATAGTGGCTCACTTGGTATCTCTTTTAGACCAAGTGTTTATCCAACAGATACCACGAACGAGCAACACACAAGCTGACGCCCTAGCAAGATTAGCAACAAGCGATGGGCCAGCAGACTTGACGGACATTGTCATTACCAGAAAAGTCCAACCATCAACAATGGACTACGAGGTAAACCAAGTAGTTGAACACGACAACGATGAAGATTGGAGAACTCCTATAGCCAAATACTTGAAAGACGGGGAGTTACCAAGCAACTCATTTGAAGCTGAAAGAATTAAAAAACAGGCGACCAGATACACTCTGGTAGACGAACAACTTTACAAAAGAGGCTTTTCACTCCCGCTACTCAAGTGTTTGACTAGGGGGCAAGGAAGGACAGTCCTGGAGGATATACATTCTGGAGTTTGTGGAAATCACACTGGGGGGCAGGCTTTGGCCTACAAAACTGTGAGGCAAGGTTATTATTGGCCAACCTTACGAAAATATGCAATCCAGTTAGCCAAAGTTTGCCGCCAGTGCCAGATTTTTGCTCCAAGTATTCATGCCCCGCCCCAGGAGCTTATATCGGTTTACAGCCCATGGCCATTTGCAAGATGGGGAATTGATATTATTGGTCCTTTCCCGGCAGGAGTGGGAAATGTTCGATTTGCCGTCATAGCAGTCGACTATTATACGAAATGGGCAGAAGCAAAGGCCATGGTAAAAATTACACAGCAGAACATGATCAACTTCATATGGCAGAACATCATCTGTCGCTTTGGAATTCCACGAACAATTGTGACAGATAATGACCCACAGTTTGACGGAAAGGAGTTGAGAGACTTCTGTGCAAAATGGGGGATCAGGAAACACTATTCGACTCCCTACCATCCCCAGTCAAACGGGCAAGTTGAAGCTGTAAATAAGATCATCAAACATACATTGAAAATACGTCTGGCAGAAAGTAAAAGTAGCTGGTCAGAAAAACTCCCGGAAGTCCTGTGGGCGTATAGGGTTTCTCCCAGGTCAAGCACCGGAGAAACACCTTTTGCAATGGCTTTCGGAACAGAGGTGGTAATACCAATTGAATTAAAGACCAACACAGTCAGGACAACCAGCTTTGATGAACAAGCAAATCATTCTGCCTTAGCCACAGAAGCAGATTTGCTCGAAGAAAGAAGATTACACACTGAGCTAAAGAATGCCACGTACAAGCAAAGAGCAGAGCGTTACTATAATTCCCAAGTCAAGATAAGAAAATTCGAAGTTGGTGACCTCGTTCTAAGAAAGAAGCTTGCCCCACCTCCAGGCATATTTGGCCCGACTTGGGAGGGCCCGTACAGGGTAACAGACAGGTTACCCAATGGAGCATATGACATAGAGGACTTAGATGGCAACTCGGCCCAATATTCTTGGAATGCAGCTAATCTAAGGAAATACTTTCAGTAGGCGACCAGTTCTGCTTCGTGAGAGAGTGAAGTTAAGATGGGCGAGCTACTAAGTCCACTGGGCGAACTGGAATGGCAAAGATACAAGATGAGTCCAAAAACTTGCCTAAATTTTTTGAAAATTTTCACCAAGTATAAGTGGTCGAACAGAGTTGAATTGGGTCAAGTCTGATCGGGGGCTAGGAGGCCAATATCTTGTATGGTTTTATTTCTTCTTAAGAAGTCTAAAGGATGCCTTGACAAATTGTATAGTAGTCGAGCAACTTTGACTCCTGGTGTAAATAATGTTTTTTATTGGTTGGAGGCTTAACATTGTCTTTGTCGAGCAGATCCAACCTAGCTAGTACAGCATTACCTTTTTGGTCGCTTTTAGCACTTGTAATTTTTTAAGATCTTTTCAATGTTAAGTTGTTCGTTCAAGCAAAAATGTAAGCTCAAGGCGCAAGTTGATTGTACAACCAAGCCCATTGAAGGCTGTTCGTTTTTAAATGAACATAGCCTAAGGCCAAAAGCCCATTAAATCCTAAGGCCAAAAAAGTTCTTAAGGAACAAGGCCAAATTACATTAAGATTGTTAAAGCACATATAAAGAGGCAAAGAACGATTAATGTAAGATAAAAGATGAGCAATTGAGCAAAATATATTCATTAAGGGTAAGGCTTAATCGCCCAAAAATTACAATAAAGGCGAACAACTACAACAACAAAAAGGAAAGAAGAGTACAAGTCCCTAGCTAATCCTGTCCGCTAAGATCCATGCCCGGCAGAAGGGGAGATGTTGTCATCTTTGGGGTCTTCAAGAGGAGAACCTTCGAGGGCAGGGTCAACTGGGACCACTTGGGTTAGCTCGGCAATTAGCCCCTCAGCGTCAGCACGCTCTTTTAGAGCTCTCTCACTTTGATCGGCAGGGAGGATTTGCTCGCCCTCCGCAGCATCGCCCTCTTCTTCTTCCTCGTCCTCGGGAGGACTTGTGATAATTATTTCAGGGCCGAGGAAGTCAAGCTTGACTCCATAGTCAGGCAGGTCGCCAATTTGGAGAGTTGTGCCCGGGGCTGGAGGGTTCGATTCAACGAAGTTGCACAGCTCCTTGCTGATCTCCTCCACGACTGCGGCAACCTTGAATTCGTGAGCAATTCGGATGCTCTCCGCATAACCAGTTACGTAACCAAGAATCGAGCTCACCTCCATCTTAGGAATAAGTTCCTCTTGGGTAATGGAGTTGGCGAGCTGGGTTTCAAGGTCCGCAATTTTGGCTGTCGCCTCAGTCGCGAATTTCTCGGCGACCTCCTTCTGCTGCTGAGCGCGGGCAAGTTCTGCCGCATTTGCTCGACCTTGGCCATCTTGACCTTCAGCTATTCGGAGACTTTGACATGCAGGTCCAGGGTACGTTGCTCGCTAACTTGATGAGCTTTGGCTTTATTCTCAAGGTCGGCAATAATCTTCTTTGCCTCAGCCTTAGCGTCATCGCGCTCCTTAGCAATACAGCTGACGGTGGCCGCATGCTGACGTGAGTCCTTCTCAAGGTCTTCAACCTGGTCGACCAAGCGCTGCACGGCCGCCAGGGTGTTGCCTGCCTCAACAAGACAGAGACGGCCATTGTCACGAGGCACCTGTGTCTTGACGGTTTCGTTTAGCTCCTTGGTCCAGCTACGAGCAACAACCTCGGAGGCGCAGTGGACGAAAGAGTCCGGGATCTCACGAAGGTTGGTCGGCACCTTCGAGCAGGCAAAACGATGCACCAAGTTAGATCGCCCTGGGTACTGCTCGGCCGAGTAGCTGAAAAGAAATTTTTCAGTTAGTAAAAAATAAGATGAGAAAAAATGCTAAGTGTCCTGGGCGAGCAGGGTTGTACCTGTCAAGACGACCCTTATCCCAGCCGAGGTAGGTGGGGTCGGATGAAGGGCCAGAACCTTCACGGGTAGTGACGACCAAAGCTTGCTCGCCGGGGCGCTCCACAGAAGGAGTTTGCTCGCTGTCGCCTTCGGATGGTCGGACAGCCACTGTTACTTTTTCTTGAGCACTCTTTGCTCGTTTGGCTGCCTTTTCAGCCTCAGAGACTGGAGTGCCATCTCCGCGAAGAAGTCTCTTCGTCCTCAGGACCAGTGTCTTGGGCGGACTTGCCACTGGGGCGGGAGGCTGTGCCGAGCTCGACCCTCCGGCTTGCCTAGGGTCGCCTTTTCCACCCTTGGCCGCAAGGGCGATGATCTTCGAGAGGGGATCCGACTTCTTGCGTCCTTTTTTAGTCGGCATCTCCCAAACACGGTTATCGAGATCTAGGAAGGAAGGGTGAAGCGCAACTGAGGCGAGCTGATCTGTAAAGGACATGAAAAACAAATTAATACTAAGTGTAAGGCCGACCAGATCTGTTCGCCCAACATGAAGATACTTACCCTCTAGGATACAAGTTAGAGCCTCGAGATGGTGAGGGTAGGTCGTGAGATGAGCAACTCGCAGTGTATCCTCAGAGAAGAGATGGCCAATACTTCGATCCTCTCGGCGATGAAGGGCGATCAAACACGCAACGAACAAGAATTGATCGCTTATGCTATTCTTCACAGTTCGCCACCCCAAGTTCTTGGGACCTGAAACAAAGGAAAAAGAGAATTAAAATTAGTCCAACCACTTCAAAGATATAGAAGAGGTAAGACTCACGCTTTAATTCCCTAAACTCCGCCGGGGTCTCGATTCGTTCAGAACCCCCTAAAGAGCGAGCAGAAGCACGCCAGTCGCCTCCGATCCAGAACCAGTCATGCTTCCAATCTCGCACTTTCCCAGGGATGTCCTCGACTAGTTTTTGGCCTGGTCGCACCTTCAGATAGTACCAGCCCACCTCTTCTCCAGTGCAGCAGGTCATCGTCATCAGGTAGCCAACTTCCTCGGCGGACAGCCTGTTGGGATATCCCTCCAGGGCGAATATCACCATCAGGGCCATCAGATTTATCCACCCAATGGGAGTAAGTTGGGTGATAGCCAAGTTCACGTCATGTAGGAATTGGCCGACCAAAGGGTGCAACGGCAAAGAAACTCCAGCATTTAGGGTGGCGAGGTTGATCGCTGTCAATCCGCGTGGTGGGCGATCAACTCTATCGTCCGCCAAAGGAGCATACATCGGGATGTCAAAGGGAATCTTGTAATCCCTCCGAATCTCGGTCAAGTTCTCCTCGGTGATGGCGGATACGATACAGCTCGCTACGAACTCGGTCGCCTTTAGCTTCCGTACTCCGCGAGCAGGAATGACGAAGCGGTTGGAGTGCTCCTTTTCGTACTCATTCCAGTTCACACGGCGAGCAACCGCGACTGGAACCCGATGCTCGATCAGTCTGGGCGCAGGGAAGTTGATGTCTTTGAGATAGGCCCAGGTTAGTTCGTCAAGGTTCACCGGCTGAAGTACCTCGACCTCTTCGTCCTCATCTTCGTGGAGGTCCGAGCTCGTCTCTTCTAAGAGCTGGCGAGCAGGATTTGCTCGCTCCTCTCTTTCCCCGGAGGGATGAGCTCCAGAATTGACCGAGCGTGCAACCGAAGCCGCCTCGGGATCGGATTCCAAATTGACTATAGGAGGATTCTCTTCGACGGGCCATTTTTCAGGATTCCGGGGAGGAAAAGAACCAGTCTCAGAGTGCGACGCCATCCAATAAGTTAAGGGAAAGAAGTTAGGGTTTTGCAGATTCCGGCAAGGGAAGAACACGGCGGCTCAGAATTTTCCACGACGGAGTAGGAATTCTCGGTGAGTCTAGAACGCACACGACGCAAGAAAAGAAGAAAGAGAAGAAAAAAGCAGAGAAGAAACTACCTTGACGTTGTTTGAAGATCGCCGGAAGCTGGAAACGATCGTCGAAAATTTGAAAGAAGGAAGAAAGAGGAATTCGCGCTTAAGAAACAGTGTGAAAATGAAAAAAATGAATTTTTTTATATACTTCTGGAAAAACGGGGTACCGGGCGAACAAAGTTGAAAGTGGAAGGACCAAATTGCAAATTCTGGGCGCGTGCAGCACCTGTCCGACAAAACGGGAAGGCGCGTTACCTCGGGATCGTGTGCGCGTGGGCGGCAACAATCATTCCGCCCATGTCACACCTCGAGCCATGCCCAGACCTTGGGATTCCAACCGTCCCCGACCCGAGTCTGCTCGACCAATGTTGTCCGCCCGTGAAAAGCTGCTCGCCCTCGGGACATTCTTGCTCGCACTAGTGACACTTAAAAGTTGTCAACTCAAAAAGTGCTCATTCACCATCTTCACAGTTTATTGATCGGCAAGGGGGCAATTGTTGATAGGCGAGCAGGAGCAACATTTGGGCGACCAGGATTAGCGCAAATCACACAAGAATTAAAATGGAGTTAACACATGATTTACCCAAGATATCCGGGGGGCAAAACCTACATGCGATCAAGACACATAGGCGAACAAAATCAAATCAAAAGCCACATGACGAGCTCAAACGGCGTCCTGCCGATCAGATCCAACCACAGCGCCGAAATAATAATTAAACAAGATGGAAGACCATCAGAATCAGACTAAAGACTCCTCAAGGACAAGTCCAAAGTGACGAACAGCTCCTGACTGCGAGCAAGTCCAGTAGATAAGGATAGAATTTAGTTAAGATAAGGTCAAATTAGTCAAAGGACAGGTGTCGAGCATGCAGGCTTAGTCGGCTAAAGGTCGTGCCACCTCCTGCTGGGCAAAAAAGTCTATAAATATGTTACACCCGATATCCTACTACCCGATCCGTCGGGTATCAGATACAGGCCCACTGCTGTAGCGGGCTCGGAGGAGAACAGTCCTCCAGCCGGTCAGACAAGATGGACAGGGACCCAGACGCTGCCCGACACAAGCCTCTGGGATCGGCCGGGAAGGGTACTTATAATCCACGCGCCCGGATATCGGGCGGCCAGCGACGACCTTCTGTGCAGGTACTCTACCCGCCTTCCCGCAAATGACCAACCGGGGCATTTGCGTCCGGACTCGCTTCCCGGTACCCGACTACCCGTCTACCCGACACCAGGCCACGCCAGCTGTGAGAGGACGTCGAGTGCCATCAATCCAGAGGATGTGACAGGGTCAAAGAGGGTAGTTGAGGCCAGGTCCAATCACCTCAGGGGTGACAGTGCCACGTGGCGTCTCCTCATTGGTTCGTAGGGGAGGCTGTAGCCACTCATCACCTTCCAGCTAGGAGCAGGAGGGGCCCACGAGTCCACCTACCAGGCTTGGGGAACCCCCACTTTGATCATTATAAATAGGGCTTTGAATGCCAATTTGTGACACACAACACATTTATTGCAAAGACATACTTGAGAGCCCATTTACTCTTGCATTTATTACTCTCTGTCATCATTAATATAAAATCCTACCCGCTAGGAACCCGGCAGCGAGATCCGTCATAAATCGCTGTCAACATTTTGGCGCTAGAAGAAGGGAACTAAAATCGAAGTACACTCGGTTTCGTTCATTTAGTCACCTCGAACAAAACCTCACCCACTTTCATTCCGAAAAATGACCACTTCAAGGGCCACACGAACCCAGCACCAAGCCGAGGATATCGGCGAAACCGCCACTCCGGCCCCGGCCACGGCGGAGACCCTCCAGGGTCCCTTCGAGTTCTTGTCGGCCATAAGAACTCCGGAAGACCTCCAGGCCGCCAAGGCCATGATCGAACGCCGTCAGGCCGAGATCAACGCCGCTCCCATCCGCACTCATAGACCCGGCAAGGAGCCAGCCCGGTCCAGGACCACCGGCCAGCCACAGCAGGAGCCAGAAACGGCCAGGAGGGCCGCCAGTAACCCACGGCCTCAGAACCTAAAGAGGCGCCTCGACGAAGAGGCCGACTCACAACGAGTCTCACGCAGACCTGCAGGATCAGTTTTCTCTCGGTTGGGTTCCCAGGCCCGGGGAGCTGCCCGACCCTGCGAGTCCAACGCCAGCTCCAGGCCCCGGGAGCAAGAACGGGCACGATCCCCCAGGCGTCACAACGACACGGCCCCGAGGCCGTCGGTCCGTGACCGCTTGAGGGACAACCCTCGTCCCCGTTCTCCCCCGCGGCCGACAACGCCATGGCCGCCATCCTAAAAAAGGTCTCGGACCTCGAGGCCAAGCTCGAGAGGCGGGACGGGCAGCACCATGTCCCCTACATGCCCAACTCGCCCCTCGCAGACATCTTGGTGCGGGCCCCGGCCCAACCAAAAATCAACGTGGCCGCCGTGGGCCAATATGACGGGGAGACGGACCCCGTCACCCATCTCAGCAAATATTCCACCTACATGATCTCAATGGGGGCAACGGATGCCACCCAGTGCAGGATGTTCCCGCTAACCTTGGGGGACAGGGCTCACCGATGGTACTCCTCGCTTCCCGCGGGGAAGGTGGTTTCATTCCACCAACTAGGGGAACTGTTCTTGGAACACTTCTCCTCGATGGCACCGCGGATGGCCGGCGCCAACCGCATGGCCAACCTGGCCCAAGGAAAAGACAAGACTGACCGGGCGTACATCGACCGGGTAGATCGCATCATCATGGAGGGTGAGCCCGTAGGGGACGAGGTCAAGCTCGTCGGGATCATAGGCGGACTCCGCCTAAAAACCAAGCTATGGAAGTCAATGAACAAGGACTACCCCAAGTCCTACGCGGAGTTCCGGCAGCGGGCCGGAAAAATCATCTACAATGCGGACATCCTGGCACAACGGCTGGGCGAGAGCGCCCCTGCCGAGAAGGAGAAACCACGCGCCTCGGCGGGCACCACATCAAGCCGGAGGAACTTTTCCTACCGGGCTCCCCAGCCTTTCAAGCCCTTCGATTCCGTCGAAGTGAAGCTGGCCGAAAAACTGTCGGCCACCCCGGAATACGTCTATGTGCAGATCCGGGACAAAAATATGATGCCCAAGGCGCGACCATGGGTCCACAAGCCAGGGGTGCAGCTCAACCCCAACAAATACTGCCACTACCACCAAACCGTCGGGCACAACACCAGTGAGTGCCGCGACCTCCTAAAACAGCTCTGGCGACTCTTCGAGGAGGGGAAGCTAGAGGAGTTCGTGAAGAGACCGGCGGCCAGACCGGAAACTCATGCCGCTGCCCGCCCTGCTGAGCCAAACCGGGAGGCAGCCCTCATATGCCCACCAATGCCGGAACATCAAGCTCGCCGGGCAGTCAACATGCTATCCCCGGTGGGTGGCTTTGCACCCACCACCTCGCTGTCCAACCGCAGGCAGAAGAGCGAGCTGCGGGCAATGGACAACGTCCACCAGATCGCCTTGCCGGTCAACATGACGGCAAGAGAGACGGACCTCCTCGCCTTCAAGGAGGAAGATCGCACCTGGGTCATCTACCCGAACCACGACGCCCTGGTCGTATCCGTCAACATCATGGGCATCACTGTCCATCGCATGCTTGTCGACAACGGAGCCTACTGCAACATTCTCTTCAAGACCGCGTTCGACCAGCTGGACAGCTCCTTTGAGAAGTATGTGGAGCCATGCGACCAGGTCATCAAAGGCTTCGGCGACGCCACAGTAAAACCCTACGGGATAGTTAGACTAGCCGTAGAATTAGTTTCTAGCATAGACGCTGAGGTTAAGGCTTCGAAACAGCTCGACTTTATCATTGTCGACCAGCCGTCAACCTATAACGGGTTTCTCGGCAGGCCATTCGAGCACGAGTTCGAAGCCGCCGCCTCAGCCTTCTATTATTGTATCAAGTTCCCAACCCCCTCCGGGAAGGTTGGGACTCTTAAGGGAAATCAAAAAATGGCACGCGGATGTTTGGCGTATATCGATGTTATTTCAAGTTGTGTAAATCTAGATTATGTATGCACAGTCGGGGAGGGAGACATGGAAATAGATGAAGAAATCCCTCCCACTGCCCACCCAATGGAAGAAGATTCGCAAAATTTTGAGAACATCCAAGTCGACCTGGAGCCAAGGCTCGGGTACGAGCCCATGGAAATTGACAAAACTCTAACAGGGCAGATCGACGATCCACGATACGGCGAGCGGGGAGCCAGTCCGATCGAAGAATTAATTTCGGTCACGATGAAGGGTAGGCCAGAAGTAAGTGTTCAACTCGGTTCGTCAATGTCCGGCGAGATGCGGGCGGAGATGACCGCTTTTTTAGAAAAGAACTTAGATGTATTCGCATGGTCCCACGAAGACATGGTCGGGATCGATCCAGCCGTATGCTCACACCAACTACACATCGATCCATCCCGCAAGCCGATCTCACAGAAAAGAAGGAAATTCGGCCCAGACAAATACGCGGTCATTGCCACCGAGGTCAAAAAGCTACTCGACAACAAACTCATCGGGATGGTCGACCCCGACGACAAGCCTCAATGGGTGTCCAACGCTGTACTCGTCAAGAAAAGCAACAACACATGGCGATTGTGCATCGATTTCACGGACCTAAACAAAGGTTGCCCAAAAGATCACTTCCCGATGCCACACATCGACCACCTGGTGGACAGCACGGCCGGGCACGAGATGCTCACTTTCATGGACGCTTTTGCCGGCTATCACCAGATCCCGATGGCCGCAGACGACCAGAAGCACACAACTTTCCTCACCGAGAAAAACATGTATTTTTGGAAGCGGATGCCATTCGGACTCATGAACGCTGGGGCAACTTACCAGAGGCTGGTCAACCACATGTTCCACGATCAAATCGGGGCGACCATGGAGGTATATATCGACGACATCGTCGTCAAGAGCGAGAAGAAAGAAGACCACCTCACACACCTAGCCGAAACTTTCGAGATCTTGCGAAAATATCGGATGAGGCTCAACCCGAAAAAGTGCAGTTTCGGCGTCGAGTCGGGCAAATTCTTGGGGCACATGGTCAGCCAGCGGGGAATCGAGGCAAACCCGACCAAGGTACAGGCGATCCTCGACATGAGCCCTCCCCGCACGGTGAAGGAGGTACAGAAGGTGACGGGCAGCCTGGCCGCTCTCAGCCGTTTCATCTCCCGCATGGGGGACCGATGCAAGCCTTTATTCGACAGCATGCGGAAGGGGAAACTCAACTGGACTCCCCAGAGTCAGCTCGCTTTCGATAATTTGAAAGCATACCTGTCAAACGCCCAGGTGTTGGCCAAGCCCGTCCCCGGCGAGAAGCTTTTCTTGTACTTGGCGGCGTCGGACTCAGCTCTCAGCGCCGTGCTAGTGCGGGCTGAGGGGCAGGCACATCTGCCAATCTACTATGTCAGCCAGACACTTCACGACGCCGAGCTGCGGTACCCACCCCTGGAAAAGTTAGCATACGCCCTAGTAATGAGCGTACGCAAGTTACGCCCATACTTTTTTGATCACCAAGTAGAAGTACTGACAACAATGCCACTCCGCCAAGTACTACATCGGCCAGACACGGCGGGCAGATGCCTCAAGTGGGCTGTGGAGATCGGGCAATTCGGAGTCACATACGCTCCCCGAACATCTATTAAAGGCCAAGCAATGGCCGACTTCATAGTCGAGCTCACTCACCCGGAGGCGATGTCCAAGATCGAGCAACCACCTTGGAGAATGTACGTTGACGGATCCTCCACAACCACGCGGGCAGGCGCGGGAATTGTCCTTCTCAGCCCGTCCGGCCAGTCATTCACAACAGCCATAAGATTCGGTTTCCACGCGACCAACAATGAGGCCGAGTACGAAGCCTTAATCAACGGCCTGGAAATGGCCATGGCCATGGGAGTAAAGAGACTCCAGGTCTACAGCGACTCGCAGCTCGTTACATGTCAAATCTCAGGAGAATACGAGGCGCGCAGCGACAGGATGTTGGCCTACCAAGGATTAGCCAAGAACCTGCTCGAAAAGTTCGACCAAGTAGACATAGAGGTGGTACCCCGACTCGACAATACTCAGGCAGACGCACTTGCCCGCCTCGCAACATCCGAAGGGGCAGCCGACATGTCCCAGATCACAGTTACTTACCTGACCGCCCCTACGAGTTCGAACCAGCGGGTGAGTAGCCTGGGGCAAGCGGAAGACAGCTGGATGACCCCAATCCTGAAATACCTCCGTGATGGCCAACTCCCAGTCGACCGGGTAGCGGCAAGACAGTTGCAGCTCCGGGCGGTACGGTACACGACCATCGGGGACCAGTTGTACAAACGAGGCTTCGCCCTGCCCCTCCTAAAGTGCGTGACGCAGGAACAGGGAAGGAAGATCTTGGTCGAAATCCACGAAGGACGCTGCGGGAACCACGCCGGCGGCCAGGTGCTCGCCCAGAAGGTCATCCGACAGGGATATTTCTGGCCCACCCTGAAGAAGGACGCAATCAACTACGCGCGGGCATGCCACAAGTGTCAAATCTATTCGCCGACGATCCATCAGGCCCCGACCGAGCTCACCTCAATCCTGAGCCCGTGGCCGTTTGCAAAGTGGGGGATCGATCTCATTGGCCCTTTGCCTCGGCCCCGGGCAGCGTCAAGTACGCAATTGTCGCCGTGGATTACTTCACCAAATGGGCGGAGGCAGAGTCACTGAAAACGATCGACCAGGAACACGTGATCAGGTTCATCTGGCGCAACATAATCTGTCGATTCGGCCTTCCACAGATAATCATTTCGGACAACGGGAAACAATTCGACGGGCTAGAGATGGAAAGATTCTGCCAAAAGCACAAGATCAAAAGGTTGTTCTCGTCACCCTACCACCCCCAGTCGAACGGGCAGGTCGAGGCAGTAAACAAGATAATCAAACACACGTTGAAGACGAGGCTGGAGGAGAGCAAGGGAACATGGGCAAGCAAGCTACCCGAAGTGTTATGGTCATACAGAACGACGTGTCGCACCGCAACCGGGGAGACTCCTTTTGCTCTGGCCTTCGGAACAGAGGCAGTCATCCCGGCTGAAGTCGTCATCCCGAGCCTCCGCACCTCACAACCCGTGGGGACCGAGAACGACCAAGCCATGCTAAACGAGTTGGACCTGCTGGAGGAGAGAAGGCTGTCCGCAGAACAAAGAAACATAGCTTACAAACGCCGGGCTGAAAAATACTTCAACTCGAAGATCAAGATCAGGGAGTTCGAAACCGGGGACCTGGTACTCAGACGGACGGTCGGGCAGCCCAAGGGGACATTTGGTCCGAATTGGGAGGGACCCCTAAAGGTCTCCAGCCGCCTCGCCAATGGAGCCTACGAGCTGGAAAGCCTTGAGGGCAACCCGGCCCAATACCCTTGGAACGCCTCCCTACTCAAAAAGTACTACCAATAGGAGCTCATTGTAGTCGCTACTCAAAGCGCAAACTTGTAAAAACATTTAAGCGGTTGTTAAATCAATCCCATCTTCATGAAGTCGCTGCCCGATATTCGGCTATAGCACTTCATTAATTAATCTGTTGGTTAATTCTTTAAGCGGTTGGTAAAACAATCCCATCTTCGTGAAGTCGCTGCCCGACATTCGGCTATAGCACTTCATTAATTAATCTGTTGGTTAATTCTTTAAGCGGTTGTTAAATCAACCCCATCTTCATGAAGTCGCTGCCCGACATTCGGCTATAGCACTTCATTAATTAATCTGTTGGTTAATTCTTTAAGCGGTTGTTAAATCAACCCCATCTTCATGAAGTCGCTGCCCGATATTCGGCTATAGCACTTCATTAATTAATCTGTTGGTTAATTCTTTAAGCGGTTGTTAAATCAATCCCATCTTCGTGAAGTCGTTGCCCGACATTCGGCTATAACACTTCATTAATTAATCTGTTGGTTAATTCTTTAAACGGTTGTTAAGTCAATCCCGTCTTCGTGAAGTCGCTGTCCGATATTCGGCTATAGCACTTTTGGGCGATCGACCAGAACACTACCGTTTATCATTTATTGTCTGGTTACGTTATTTACGTTATTTACCCGGCTGGAAAACTAAAAGTTTAAGGAGACAAAGCGAAATAAAGGGCAATGTAATTTCATTAAGAAAAGGAGAGAGTACAAGACGGCCAGCGGCCAGCAAACTTTAACAAAAACAAAAGAAAAGAAAATTACGGATGCGCCTCGTCCACCGCCCCCAGGTCCTCATTCGCCTCCTCGTCGGCGATCGGATAAAGGAAAGTCGCCGGGTCGCCAAGGAACGACAAATCCAGCCCGCGATCGACCAAGTCCTTGAGCGTGATATCATAGTCCGAGGAGGGAGGATTGGACTCGACGTAACTCTTCAGGTCGGCCAGAGGCCCGGAGTAATCGGCCTGGGGATTTTGGCGGAGTAGGGAGCGAATCGAGTCGGCGTATGCATTGATATACACCATGGACCCAGCCGACTCGCCCTCAGCGGCCAATCGAGCACGCTCGGATTCCAGGCGTCTCTCCGCCTCCGCCGCGAGAGCCTCCTTGGCTTGGCGGACTTCTTCGGCCGTCCTCGCCTCGGCCTCGGCGCGTCTCCTCCTCTCCTCCTCGAGGACGGCCTCCAGTTCAGCCCGACCCGCTCGGCCGGCCTCCAGCTCTTCCCGGAGTTTCTTGACCTCCTCTTCCAGGCGAGTAGCTTCGTCCCGCTTCGTCTGGAAGGCCGCCCTGTAGGAGGAGGCAGTCCGCATCTCCCGCTCGTATTCGAGCATGATGCCCTCCATGGCGATGGCGTTGCGGGAGGTACGGATGGCTGCCGCCCTCATCCGATCGGCGAGCGGGACGGTCCTCGCAGCCTTCTGGCAGTTGAGGGTCCAGGACCGGGGAAGGTTGAGCACGGCGCGGCGCAGTTCCTCCGGCCAAGTCTCGGGCACGGCCTCCGAGTACGGAGGTTCCTGCGAGCGCAGGAATTGAAGAACCTCGGGCGGGGGCAGAGGCTCCGGCCTGCGTGAACACGGGAAGAGAAGACATGTTAAAAATCCTACACACGAAAACGGCTAGAAAACTTGGAGAAGAAAGCATAATACTTACGTGAGGTTATTACCCCAGCCGAGGAATGAGAAGTCGCTGCGGTCGCGGGCGGGGGAGGCAGGGCCCCCTAAGGTCGCCTCGACCGTGCCGGCCATGAGCCCGCCAGTCACCGGGTCCAAGTTGACCGTCACCATGGCCGGATCGACGGATGTCTGGCCTTCGACCCGGGCCTTCTTGGACGGGCGCTGCCCGTCAGTCGGGGAGGAGGATGTCGGGGGCGCCGGAGCCGCGGGCGGGCTGCGAATCACCACCCCTGCGGCACGGACGGCTCCCCGCTTCGCCAGCTTGGCCAGGGCATTCTTTTTGGGCGCCATGTCGACGGTTTCCTCGGACGATTCGACGTTCACGATCGGGATGGTAGCCTGGCCGGCCTCGGCTGCGGGCCTCGGGGAATCGGCCCGGGAGGTCGATGGCGTGGAAGATTCAGCCGGGAAGCGTTGCTCTGCAGAAAGTGACAAGATTAGAGATCAAACAAACGGGAACGAGTATAAGGAGAGTCGGGCAGGAAAACAGTCTTACCACCAAAATCCAAATGGCGCGGGAAAGTCTGGAGTCCGGAGAGCCTTCTGTACTCGTCGTCGTTGAGAAGTTCGACGTCGCGGTTGTCCACGCTCTCGGATCTCACCAAGGCTAGCGCCTGCCTAAAATCGTCGGTCAGGTCGGCTTGATTTGGAACCGTGCAACCTGCACAATGAAAGAAGAATTAGATCAGTACTAAGAAACGAAGAAAAAGTCAGTGTTTACCTCGACGATTGCGCTCCCGATATTCTCGTGGAACCGGGATGGTGTGCCCGTCAATGCCGACGCTCTCCCAGGCGCCGCCGACCCACCACCACCTTTCCTGCCAGTGCGTCACCTTCGACGCGATCCCGAAGACAATGGCATCCCCACCCCGGGGCTTCACGGAGTAATACCCGTGGTTCATTCGCCCGACCGAGGCCACGGTGTAGTACAGGTAGTTGAGCTCGGACGGGGTGGGCATACGGTGTAGCCCGCGCCGACCAAGAGCGACCATTGCCCCCAGGATGTAGCTCCACCCATTCGGGGTGATCTGGGTGATCGATAGATTCCAGGCCGCGAGTAGCTTGGAGACGGCCGGGTGAAGCGGGAAGCGGAGCCCGGCATGTAGTGTGTCCGCATTTATGGCAATGAGGCCTTCCGGAGGCTGGTCGGCCCGTTCATTCTCCCGGGGAGCGTAGAAAAAGACGTCTGAGGGCGCCTGGAAGGTCCAATACAATTCCTTCACGTCGGCGTCCGGGGGAAGGCAGCTAGGGCGGCGAGAGGCCCCGAAGTCGGTGTCCTGGGCTTCGAGGTATGCGCGGGGAGGGCGCTTCCGCACGAACCGGCTCATGTACTTCGAGTGGTCGAACCCGATGAGCCGGCTGTCCGCGTAGTCAATCTGGTCGGGCACGGCTTCCCGCTCGAATAAGAAATCTTCGGCCCGGGGCGGGTAGGCGGAGACCGGGGAAACGCTTAGGGCTTCCCCCTCTCGCTGGGGACTCATCCCCTCCAAATCATCCGCGAAAGCATCCACATCCGTGGAATTGCCCTCGCCCTCTCTGGCGGCGGCGCGGGACGTCCCTTCCCCGGCCGGCTGGAAAGGCCTCTCGGCATCGGCGGCGGCACGGCGGTGGAAATGATAAGCGTCGGCGGCGCCGGGGCTCTCGACGGAATCGCTCAAGACGGAAATAAAGTAAGAAGGAGTGTCGACGAAAGAAGCAAGAAATTACCTTATGACGCAGAAAAGACCGCCGGAATCTGGAGAGTTCGCCGGAATCTGAGGAATTCGCCGGAGAACTTGAAAAACCTTAAAGGGGGGCACGAGTTTGCAAGAGTGGGAAAATGAGAAAATGGGCTGGGAGCCCCTATTTATAGAAGAAAAATGAGGGACTAAACAGCAAGAAAACGGGGTCGAAAATGAAATTAAACAAAGTTCGGGGGGGGGGGGGGGGGGGGCGCGTGGGGGTTACGCGCGCAACGGTTGGGGAGCAGGTTCGGCGGACGTGACCCCTGGATTTCTGCGCATCAGTCACGCCATCCCGTGACGTCAGCAGGCGCAGCAGACGAGGCGTCGTCCTGGAAATCGAAACGTCCCCCAAAATTCAAATTCAAAATCAAAATGGTCTGCAGTTCGACCAGCCCGCCACCCGGCGACTGCGGCCCCCCGTTGTCGGGCTGGTGGGGCAATTGTTACACCCGATATCCTACTACCCGATCCGTCGGGTATCAGATACAGGCCCACTGCTGTAGCGGGCTCGGAGGAGAACAGTCCTCCAGCCGGTCAGACAAGACGGACAGGGACCCAGACGCTGCCCGACACAAGCCTCTGGGATCGGCCGGGAAGGGTACTTATAATCCACGCGCCCGGATATCGGGCGGCCAGCGACGACCTTCTGTGCAGGTACTCTACCCGCCTTCCCGCAAATGACCAACCGGGGCATTTGCATCCGGACTCGCTTCCCGGTACCCGACTACCCGTCTACCCGACACCAGGCCACGCCAGCTGTGAGAGGACGTCGAGTGCCATCAATCCAGAGGATGTGACAGGGTCAAAGAGGGTAGTTGAGGCCAGGTCCAATCACCTCAGGGGTGACAGTGCCACGTGGCGTCTCCTCATTGGTTCGTAGGGGAGGCTGTAGCCACTCATCACCTTCCAGCTAGGAGCAGGAGGGGCCCACGAGTCCACCTACCAGGCTTGGGGAACCCCCACTTTGATCATTATAAATAGGGCTTTGAATGCCAATTTGTGACACACAACACATTTATTGCAAAGACATACTTGAGAGCCCATTTACTCTTGCATTTATTACTCTCTGTCATCATTAATATAAAATCCTACCCGCTAGGAACCCGGCAGCGAGATCCGTCATAAATCGCTGTCAACAAAATACTTAGATTTTTTCAGCAAATAAAACAAGCACAAATTATTATACACGTCCAAACTTCGATTATGAATCTAAAGCAGCTCGATTAACTTACAATCGAACTTAAACACGTAAGCTCTCATACGATTCTAATCCACCTAAATCCGAAAATCCGTATTCACTAATTACGTTAGTGATCAATCACACGTAATTGTTTGATGATCAGTTAACCACCTAAAACAGCCACAAATCATCAAGATTAGAAAGGATCGTCAACAAAAGTGACATGGTAAGAGGCGTGACCAAATTTATTGACAGCGGAGAAACAGTGATTTATTTGATTGTTCTAGAGCACATAGAAGCAAGAATTAGACGCCGTCTACCCAAAATATAAATTACGGTCCATCAAGTACCGGGCGCCGCCTACCCGGACATGATATGCAGACTATAAATAATAAACTATGTGCGGGAGTAATAATGCATGTAAGATAATTAAATCATAAAGGCATGCATATGTAACAAATATTCATATATAATTTCTTGAGAATTAATCCATGAAAATAATTTCAAAGAAAATTCCAGATTTAATAAACATGCAAATTTAACTTTCTAAATATTTCATGTATATTAACGAAATAATTTCAGGATTTTAGATTAAGATTAATTAGTATTTTGTGATACTAAAAAACGAGCCCAAAAGTGGGCTAGGGTTTCACAAAATTCCGGGGGGGATGTCGCTGCGGGCGGCGATGAATGCATGGGAGGCGTGCGCGGTGCACGTGGGAGACGGCGGGATCCAAAATGCGAGAACGGGAAAAATCGCGGCCAGTCGCGTCCTGCATGCGCGACTGCTGTGGGTGATCGCGTCCCTAGGGCGCGACTCCCACCCCCGATCGTGTCCTGCAAGCGCGATTGGGGCCGATTTTTCTGGTAATCCCCGCGGGCGTATCTCGGGCCGCGTGAAGGCGGCGTTCCACCCCGACGATGCACACAGGGGCGTGTGGAGGCGGCGCGACGGGCGGTGCCTGGAGGCTGCTTCGGGCAGCGGGTTGTCGTGGTTGGCGGCCAGGATCGATGGCGGCTTACGCTGGGGCGAGGCGCACGACGACGCTGTGCCATGACGGGCAACGACAGTCCGGCTTCGGTCGGCGGCCATGCGTTCGTTGTATCCCCTCCGTTAAAAATACTAAATTGATCCAATAAATAGCATATACGAAATAAATCGAATCTATAATTCTAGTGCACATAAAACATGTAATTCATGGATCAAAGAATTCAGTACGGGGATTAATTCATATGATTTGTAGAGAATTAATTTTTAGGGCGTACCGTTTAGTATCGGGCAGAGTCTCGTGCTGATAACGTGTTGTAATTGAGTGCGTAAAATAAAGGCGCGAGATTTATTACCCAGTTCGTCGAGAACGACTACGTTTGGGGGCGAGCCAAGCTAAGAGTTTCACTAATGTTCTTGTGTATGAGTGTTTACAATTCTGAGTACAATGATATATTTATAAGAGTAAAACTCTAGTCTAAAATATGAAGCCCATTGGATTATTGGTCCATTAGTAATGTCCATATCAAATCTTCTAGATTTGGAATAATAAATCTTCTAGATTTACAACAGAACTGTTACAATCTTTCAAATTTAACTAAGCAATAAAATCAATTAATCACTCAACTTTCACACTACTCAAAATTGATATAAATATTGAGACCCTTCATCATCCGCTCTACACTATAAATTTAGATTACACATTTAAGTCATTTTAGTGGTCTCACCATTTAATTTCATTAGGAGCACATCTTCTTTCATTTTTTTAGGTTAATTTTAATTTCATTAGCAGCCCATCTTTCTCTTTCATTTTAGGTTAATTTTAATTTCATTAGCAGCCCATCTTTCTCTTCCATTTTAGGTTATTACAAGATTTCAATTGCAGACGCACAAAACTAGAATAATTCATACACCGGCTTCTTCTTCAGTACTCAAATTAGTTGTTTTTTTATCGTAGTTTTTTAACCAATGGCACCTGTAAAATAAAAGAATGAAATGTGTTATCATCAAAGGTAAAATTATTTTATACTATAATTTTTAGTGAAGTAGAGCTAATGATAATAGCCTATAATCAACTGTTTCAGGTCAAGACTTTATGTTAAATTCAACAAGGAATTGAGGATTTGTAAAGGCAAAGCTATGGTATCTAATTCATCGTTTGCTCTGAGAAAATGAAAACAAGATAGAATACAAGCCCATGGTGAGTTAAAAAAAAGTTTAATGAATAGTAGTAGCATTAGAAATTTATAAATTTGCTTCCATGTATATATCAAATAAGAGTTTGAAGTGAATATTTTTTTCATTCATTTTTTACAATGGTGTATCAAATCACTACACAAATAAAATTAATAAGTACACATAAATATGTAGATATAATATCCAAGAACAACATATATACCTTTAAAATGAATTATTCTTCTTTGGCAAAGTTCTGTAGAGTATATAGACCTGGATATAAAAATAAAAGTATAATCCATAAAAAAATTCATCATCGCCTCGACGACGAATAACTCGTGAAACACCGTGATTATGCTAAGATCTAAAGATTAAGAGAATGTCAATCTTTCACCCTCATTAATGGAAGAAAAAAAGGGAAAAGAGTGTACTGCGATCACAATTCTTTTGATTAGGTTTTAATGAGCGATTTTAATTACTAATGTGATTTAGTTTTGTATCTCATGAAATGATTTGCACTGTACAATTATTTGGGCTTTTATATTATTGTGATTGCTTTTAATGGGCCTATATTAATTGTTTGGGTAATATTTATATATATGCATATATTATATACGAAAATGGTCACATGCCCACCGTGGGCATAATATTATATACCCACCGTGAATGTGTTAATGCCACATAAACATGGGGTCCACTATTATTTTAATTGATTATTTATATTTGCTTATGTGTCATTAACACATTCGCGGTGGATATATAATATTATGCCCACCGGTGGGCATGTGATCAATTCCGATATTATATATAAAAGAAATATAATTTGTGAAAATAATCTATTTTTGGCATTTAATTTGAAATACACACAACAATAGAGCCTCTAAATGTAAATTTTATATTTTATTGCTCAACATCCCCTTTCTATAAATAAATTTATAAATATCAGCTATTAAACAAAATCTCCTATGAACAAATTTTATAGTATATAAATTTATATTGTTATATGTGTTCATTAATATCATTATATAATGATATTAGTTTCATACTATGAACAAATTTCACATGAGACCTACTCTAACTATTATTGTTTAAAATTGTTTGATGCTTCATTTCTTGAAAAGTGATATTATATATATATATATAACACAATTATATATGAAAAAAAGAATTCGTGAATACTTGAATTTACAAGAAACTTACTCATCATATAAATACACACACATATATATATATAAATATAAATGAGACTACTTTATAAATAACAAAAGGTTTTTTTATATATGCATATATTAATTTTTATATATAGATAAAAAAAATAACTAACCGTCCATGGGAGAAAAACTATTATTATAAGACAAATTCTCTAACAATATTTGTTGTTTTTCTTTCTTTTGTTTTTTCTTTTCTTTGGATATTTGTGAGAAATGGGATTCTTGTGAAATTTGTCATTTTATATTTCAGGTTCTGATCTTCTAGCTTTATCAGATGAGTAGGTCTTTTGTGTATTTGGTGTATGATGCACTCACTCAACAGTTGATAATGTATACACTTAAAAGTTAGTCTCAATCACACTGAAAAGTTAGTCTCAATCACACTGAAATGTTAGCCTCACTTACACTGAAAAGTTTACACTGAAAATCAGTTTTCAATGTAAATTTTTCAATGTAATTGAGACTAACTTTTTAGTGTATACAATATCAACTGTTGAGTGAGTGCACCGTGCACTTGTTGCATATGAGACTTTGTCTTATCAGATTATAATTTCGTTTCTTTTGATCTTTTATTTGGTGAACAATTGAAAGAAAAGTTTATAAAATTACAATATCGTTGTCTGCTTTATATTAATTTAGAATTCACGACAATGCCTCGTCTCGAGTTCTATTACATTTGATACATCATACATTTATATGTAGTAATAAAATCACAATTGTACGTATAATATGTTTCCAATGTAATAAAATTAAGATGGTAATTATTTCTGGATAAAAGATTTAAAACTGATATAAATGATGTAACAACAAATTCAATTGTGAATTATGAAAATGTGAATCCAATAGTGCGTAATATGGGTTTAATATTTAGACAATAAATTGTAAACTTTCAGAACCTAAAACATTGAGTCGTTGTAGTATAGTGGTAAGTATTCCCGCCTGTCACGCGGGTGACCCGGGTTCGATCCCCGGCAACGGCGCTTTTTTAAATTTTGCCTTTATTCTGAAACGGCGCCGTTTCCACTGCATTACATAAGCCAAATACACTATGATATTGTTTCCTCTGTACTTATATCTTCCCACTTCAACTGAATCAAATTTTAAAAGAAACTTTAAGAACAATACCAACATTACAAAATTACCCAAATGCAATTTTATAATTTAAACACGAGTCTGAATTTGTTATTTTTTGAATAATTGAGTTAGAAGCCAATAATACATCAACCCTCATGATTGTTCAGATTAACAAGTCCTTAAAAAAATGAGAAAAATACAATAGCGGTTGAATTTTTGATACTTTCATTGTACAAATAAATGAGCTAATAATGTTTAACATACAAGTAGTTCTACACCAGTTTTATTGTCCTTAATAGTAGACACCAAGCGGAGAGACCAATATAATTTTTTTTTAACCTATAATTCTTCCATACGATGCACGGAATGAATATTAAAAAATTTAGATACGAAATTGTATAGTGAAATAAATTATAATAAAAGTTTTAATTAAATTTATTTTATTCATATACCAATTAATCAATTTTATTAATTTCTTACTTTTTATTAGTATGTATATATGTGAGAGTATCATAATTATTTAATAAATCATATATTAATTATGTACTAAATTCATAAAACGATTTTAAAATTTAACATAACTTAATCTAAATAAAATTTGTATAAATTCAATCATAAAGTTATAGTAGTTAATAAAAAAACACTTAAAAAATAATAGAATAAATATTTTAGACCTGAAGTTTATTTTTTATATGTGCAATGTATATGTTAAATTAAAATTGTTCAACATACAATTAATTTGATATACAATGTATTGAAAATAAATTTTAAATTAAAAACTTAGAGAAATTTGAAATTGTTGGAGCAAAGTAATTTTATATTTTTTGTAAAATTAATCTACTCCCAATCAATTATTAGTAAATAGTGATTCTTGTGTGCACTCAAATGTATATAATATGCACTTGAATTTTGAGTCTAATTTCAAATTAATTTTGACGTTTCAATGCTCATTAAGTAAATATACTGGGCTTTGAAAAATCAAAATTGATTTGAAATTGAACTCAAAATTCAAATGCACTTGGATTCATGCAAGAATTTGTGAATAATAAAATACTCCGTTGGTCTAAAACTTCTAGTTTACTATTTGCCACCCAAACTAAATTAAGTTTAATTAATAAGTGTGAATTATTATGTGTAAAGTAATAATATAAAATGTAGATACAAAGAATATAAATGTAAAATACAATGTATACTAATGACATTTATAAAAAAAAATGTCATTTTTCATGGTAAGTGGATGGAAGGATTAAATTTTCAGAAAATGAAAAGCCGTTGCCAATTAATCTCACCTCGAATAAGTCGACGGTGGATTGCCTTCGTTGAAAATTTGCCCAAGATTACGACTGAATTACAAAATAATAATAAGTAGTAGAATCAGAGGTAACACGTTTGCAGGGCAGGGCATGCTGAAAATTTGGAGAAAAGGCTATGAATTTTTGGTGCTCGAAAATCGAGAAAGTGTTCAAAAACACATGATTTGTGGATGGGAATAGAGAAGATGACGCAAAATGTAAAGCCGCAATTACTAAAATGAGCTCACTCTTCTGACACATGGGACCCACAGGAAGAGTAACAATTTTTTTTTGTAAGGATACACCGCCTGCTCCCCTGACGGATGTCACGCAAATATTATAAAATAATTTGCAGTACCTCCCTCCCGTAACACTTTTTATAGTTATTGTTTCACTCGTGTTTTAACGAGCGAGTTTTTTATTAATATTTAAAATGATAAAATAATTTTAAAATAATTTTATAATAGAGGAGATATAGATATATCATACTCTACCTAAAATGTTAATGCGTCAATACTTTAGTTATACCCCATTTCATTGTCTCATTCAAAATCTACTTTAATTTTTAGACACATTAATAAATAATAATAAAATAATGTGTATAGTATAAATAATGTGATAAGAAGAAAAAATATAAATCATTATAATAGTTATAATAGTTCGCCATAAAAATGAAATAATTGGAAAGCTTCAACTGAAATGAAGGGAGTACAAATATATTATGAGATAAAAAGTTCCATTCATAGTGACACAGAGTCTTCATATTTTATAATTTAAGTGTACTTTTTATGAGTATCAATTGTTTTCAGTGAAAAAAGTAAGTGAAAAAAATTGTACCTTTTAATAAAAGCAATTGAATTTTAAAATAAAAATAACAGATACTATTAAAAATTGTTTTTGTGTTCTATATTTATTTTTAAATAAATTTATATGATAGGTATTGTGAGAAATTGTAAGAGAATTAAATAAATGAATTGATTCCACACTTATATACAAGTTTGAAATTTTAGATGAGATAAAATTTTTTCATGGTATCAATTGAGCCCCCCTCCAAAGAGGGAGAGTTGAGAATCCAACCCATAAATTAGGGGGAGTGTAAGGAAATTAAATAAATGACTCGATTCTACACTTTTTTTTTTTATAAGTTTTTGTTTTTAAAAGAGCTCCTCTATGTTGATCACATAATAAATTTATAAGAGATGAGTGTTGAGGGATAATTCTATAAAAAAATATTATATATAAAGTAAAGTAATCAGTTGGGTGGACCATATGTGTGAATTTCAAAAGAAATGACATGAAGAATAAATATGTATATTGTGAGTGTAAAGATTGTTAAGAATATTTCAATTTTGGGATATATATATATACATACAAATTTTTGTGGAATAAATAAAGAAGAAAAGTATGAAATTTTTTTTATGGAAAAGAGAGTATAGAAGTTGATAAATATATAAATATGCTATAAATCAAGATTTTTCGACCGTTTGATTGTAGTTTGGTGCAAATTAGATTTAATTCATAGTTCGTTAGTCGTTATAAGCATATATTCTTATCGTATAAATATATATATTAAAAGAATAAGTTTATCGTTTATAGACTCGATCATTAAAAACCAGATATAATTCGTCCCTTGACCGTTGTAAGGATTTAGCTTATAAATAAAATGAAAAATAAAGTTTATCGTTTATTGATGCACGTGGACACTAACTAAAAGTACACAATTTATTAGACTACATTCGTTCACGTGTCGTTATAAACATTTTGGCATATAGACGAAGTAAAAGATTAAATTTGTCGTTTAGATGTCATTTAAAAGTACTTATAAATAATCTAGTTAACTTTGACAATGCTCAATATTTGTCCTATTTAATGTAAGGGATTATATATTTGTAGGTCCAGTAACTTAGCCCAACTTTGAAATTGGTCCACAACGAATACACGTTTTGAAATTGGTCCCGTAAATTTGGATTTTTTTTGAAATTGGTCCTTTGACCTGGTATAGCAGGTTACATTGCCACGTGGATATTAATTTTCGTTTTTCTTTATTTTTTAATGTCAAGTCATAATATTTTAATATATTTTTATTGGGGATTATATATTTTAATATATTCATTAAATTTGTAAAAGAATATTAAAATTACCAACAAGAAAAAAACTCAGTATATTTTCAAATTACTTTATTTACAAATACAAAGAAAATAATTTCCTATTCTTTTTAATTTTTTAAATATTTCAACAAGGTAAAAAACTTGCGTAAAACCGTCTCATAGTACGAAATAATAGAAATTAACATTCTTCCTATTAAAATTAACACAAATTAATATTAATATACATTTCTACTAAAATGTTAATGCAACATGTTCAATTTATATTTCATCTCACATTCTCATTACATTAGACAATGTCACACAACACCTACTCAATAAATACAAATAAAAGTTGTGCAATGAATACTGTGAATATTTTCAGATTTCTTTATAGTTAATCTCTATTTTTTAAAAGGTATAGTTAATCTCTAATTAAGAATTACAGTATCAATAAAAGTTAATAAGGAAACCACCATAAATTATATATTTCATTAAAAAAATACAGAAAAGGTAACTATTCATTATCTTCTCTATTATCTACGAGACTACGACTCCACCCCAACCTGAAGGAGAAAACCCAGAAACTCTCCACGCAACACCATTATCGGACTGCACCAAAGAAATTTGAAATTTAATTCAAATTCTTATACAAAAAAAAACCAGAGGCATACGACTACACTGATTTCGTAACCAAACAGGGGCATACGACTACACCATATTCCGGCGACGGTGGGTATGGGTGAAAAAATTGGGCCGGAATTTTGGAGAGTTGGTTGTGCGCCCTGTGGAGTTCAAAATTCGTAATTTTCCCCAAATTTTGGAAAGTTGGTTGTGCGCCTTGTGGAGTGAATTTTGGTCGTGCGAGAACCAGCCCAGGAGGTGGGTGGAGACGGTGGCGGCCGGCGGCAGAGGGAGGGGGATGTGGGATGTAAGGGAGGGAAAAGAGGTGATGGTGGTGACGTGATCTGGGCCGGTGCGGTGCGGGTCGGGTTGTCGACGAGGGAATTGAGGATGGAGACGGTTGCTTGGATGAAGAGAGCCGTGTCTCCGGCGGAAGAGGAGGAGGCGCGGCGGAGGAGGGATGCGAGTCTGGCGCCGAAAATTAGATAACTTGAGACTTCTGATGTCTGGCTCGTATTTTATCCTGACCCGTTTCTTTCCCCGAACGAGACCCATTCGGAATAATCCATGGACACAAATAATACCATCACCAACTAATAATAACATATATTAAAATTAATCTGCGTGACACTTTATAAAAAAAGGAAAACAAAAAGAAAAATTCAGCGTGACAGTGACCGGATGGGTAACTTGCTATACCAGGTCAAAGGACCAATTTCAAAAAAAATCCAAACTTACGGGACCAATTTCAAAACGTGTATTCGTTGTGGACCAATTTCAAAGTTGGGCTAAGTTACTGGACCTACAAATATATAATCCCTTAATGTAAATTTTGAAATTTATAACTTATGAATTATGTAATACTATATAAGTTTATAACTTGTAGCAAATAATAATTATATAAGTTTATAACTTGAGACTATGTAATATAGTTCATTATATATTTTTACAAGTAGTTTATTATTCAAAAAAAAAAAAAAAGCACTATAAACAAGAGGAATTAATAATCAACTATACAACAACTTGCCACAACTTATCTTCTTTTATATTTATCAGTTTTTGTTATGGCTTCTTCCTCGTATGGTAGTCAATATTTGAAATTAATTCAATGGGAAACATAAATATTTATCATGGCTTTATCTACTATTAATTTTTCTTTAAATTAATCCCATCAGCAACTGAAATGGTCTGTATTGTTTCCTCACTCCATTTTTTTTTCTGTCACAGGAAGAATCATTAAACAAATGAGTCTCTTCTACTTCATTCTTCCTTTTTCTTCTTTTTCTTTTTACAAATATTCAAACAAAGTCTACATATACAACCAAAAAGTAACAACCAAGAATAAAAATTGTACTGAAAACTTATCCGCATCAAATCAGTCCAAGAATTGATATACTGATCATATGAAATCCAACTGCACAAAAATCACCATGGTTGCTGATATTATGGTGGTTTTGGTGATTTGAATAAAAAACTGACACAAAAAAAAAGAAGTTATTTTTTCTAAATTAATTTATTTTTCAATAAAAAAAGCCAATAATTTGGACTTTACCTTTGCTTTTTCATCCTATAAAACGTAGCCTTCTGAAGCATTCATTCCCACAACACAATACACATTCTCACCCCCTCAAGAAGCTAAGCAATTAAGCTCTCTTCCATGGAGTTCACTCACTCGAGGTATCTCTCTCCCCCCTACCCCACCCCCCAACCAAAAAAAAAAAAAAACTATTTTCACATCCAATTGCAATGTTGATTGGATTTATTGAACAATAACAATTTTCCAGTCCCGCCTCAAAATTCTTGAATTGAGTGCTTTAATTTTAATCATGCATGCACAAAAAAGTTTGTTGATTTATTTAATCAGAGTATATAAAGTTTTCAGGAAGTAATAAGAATATTCCTTCTAATTGAGATCATGACTGAGCTGTTCTTAGATGCATGCAGTCACTTTCAACAGATCTCAGGGTCCCATTTAATTTGACACATTTAAAAAACATACTCCTATATAATTTTTTTGGTTGTTAATTCACAATTTCTAATTTAATTTAACTACGATTCAATTTTTACAAATGATATATTTGTTTTATTTATTTAGAAAAAAAAATTATATGATAAAAAAATTATGTGAAACCGTTTTACAGTGAGAATATCATCACTTTTCAATAAAAGTTGTATAACTTTTTTCTATAAATTGTATCACTTTTCAAGTTTTTACTTTAAAGTAATAAATTTTACTTTTTTTTAGAAAATGATAAAATTTATTTAATATAAAGTGTTTTACTTTTTGAATTATTGTCTTAAAAATAATACACCTTACATATATTATTTTAAAAAATGACCAATTTATATTAAAAGTGATACCAGTCTCACAACAAAACAATTTCACACATTTTTTTTTCATTCTTACATCACAATAGCACAATTAATTATGTGCTTGATATATGTATTTTTTTTTCAAAAATAGATGCTATGGATCCTACCCCTCTTCCCTGAACAAAAAGTTCGGATTATCAATTAATTTTTATGACGTCATATCAACCAAGCAAGCTGACTACGTTGTTTTCAACACCAGAAATGTCACAAAATCCTTGGCCGAAATTACGGAACTACCCTCCAACTCTGCTGCTCAAAAACCAAAATGCATTTTATCAACTTATGGAATGGGTGGCCCCAAAGGATGCTCCAAACCCGATCACTTCGACAATACCGTCCACCTACTTCCAATGACGGTATGCACCAAGCATGGGAACACAAGCTTTCTACCATACGACTGTGTTGCGAAATTACCAGAATACACCCAGGCGACACATGGCTACGATTGCACTCTTGAGTTTCCTAATCCTCCACCAATTTCTAGCTCCCAAGAAAAGCTCTTTAATCGAAATGATTTTCTGGACAAGTGCTACCAATGCGTTCGAATTATATCATTTCCAAAATCGGTTTATATGTACAGGTAGTTAATTGTTTTATGTTATTAATTAATTTATTTTGATTTTTTATTAATTGAGATAAATTTTTTTTGTTAGGGATTATATGTTTTGCTGCCCAAGTTGTCGGTATAAGGCTTGTGTGATACATTATTGGTACAAGAAAATGATGAATATAGACGATGATGACGATGATGAGGTGGTGAAGGAGAGGAAGAGTGAACCAGTCGTCCCTGTGAATGACAACCGAATGGAGGGAGAATCCATTTTCTTTATTGACGTGTAGTTTGAATATGGGATGGGAGTTTATTTTACTAGTGCTTGAATATTTAAGTTGTCTAAGTGACTCTCTATTATGTGTTTTTTGTGTGTGTGTGTTTTGAGTGTTTCGTTTATGTAAGTTTATGTAAGTGTTTTGATAATAAACGTTTGTATTTTAATAAAATAGTTTGTCCATGAAATTAGAATTTGTGTACGATGGTTTTATTTTCATATATGAAATGAGTTATCATCAAATATATGCATATATTTTTGTATTATTTGTGGACTTATAACCCTATTCAAATTAAGTTCTAGAACAAAATGAGAAGTAACTATTAAAATATAAATTTGCCTCATTTATGAAACCACACAAAATGCCCTCTTGTCATAGTACTCCTCCATTCAATTTTAGAATGTATAACTCCTTTTACACAACTTTTAAAAAATATAGATAGTTTATGTAAGTAAAAAGTAAAATGTGTTATTCGAAAAGTGTGATCCATTTATGAATAAAATAATTATTTTGAATAAAGTTAATGGTTTTTTAAAGTAATTATAAAGATGCTAGTAGTGATTAATTATATAAATGTGTTATAAATCAAGATTTAACACTCAAGAGTTTTTCGACTGTTGATTGTTGTTTGATGCAAATTAGATTTAATTCCTTGTTTGTTATTCATTAAAAGAGTTCGTTATTATCGTATGAAAACTTGTCGTATGTGGATGCGGTCATTGAGAATCATATTTGATTTGTTCGTTGGTCTTTGTAGGCAATCATTAAAAGGTGTGTAAATGATATGAAAGATCAAGTTTATCGTTCATTGATGTACCCATTATGCCTAGAGTCGAAATTCTTGAAGGTACTAAATGCTCTTCGTATTCGATTCTATGAGTTTCCGGATGGAATATTCAAACTTGTTCTGCTGAGATACATTTCACTCACTTACAATGGCGAGTTGCCTTGTTCCATCTCAAAACTTTGGAATCTTGAGTTCATCGGCAAATGAGCATCAATTTCCCTGAATACTTATCGTATCTATCTATCTATCTATCTATCGAGATTTGGAACATGAAAGAATTGAAGCATCTTCATGTCATGGGAAGCAACCTTCCAGATCCGCGCTATCTTAGATAGACTCTCAGTACTTGCGGATGTGAGAGCAGAAAGCGTTACCAAGAGCATTCTTGAACGAATCCCTAATCTAAAGCAACTAGGGATTCACATTGAACTGGCGCCCGGGGATCATTCTCCTTTGATCATATTTCCCACCTCAAACGACTACAGTTACTCATCGTAAACCTTGAACTCAAACCTGTGGTAGTTGCCGTGCCTACTCCATTTTCAATGTTGCCATCTAGTCTTATGCACTTGGTTTTAAAAGGATTTGGATATCCTTGGGAACACATTAGACCAATTGCGCTGTTGCCAAATCTTATAAACCTCGAATTGCAATGTCTTGCCTTTCAAGGAGTAGAGTGGATAATGCACGAAGGCGATTTCAATCGTCTTCGATCTCTGCTACTTGAAGAGTGGAGAGCTGATGAATCCTGCCATATTGTATCCCTGCGCAACCTAACCATTAGGCAGGGCTACAAATTGAAGCAAGTTTACCACGTTCTTGTAAAACATAACCCTTCAGCTTTGGAGAAAATGCCACAAAATAACTCCCAAACCTTTTGTTCGTGGCTCCAAGGTGGGAAACGCTAGCCAAGAGCCGCACTTCCGATTTAAAGGTGCGCAACAGGATTCGGTGTTGATTTGTTAATTCGTAAGAATATCCAATATTTCTGATTGACTAGATAGTTTCATTGAATCTACTTTTAGAGGTGATATTTCCAGCAAAAGTAATTTACATGACACAAAGTTAGCTGTGCCTTGTTTTTCTATTTTGTACTTGTCATGTATGTTTGATATTTATTTTTAATTTTGGGATTCGAACCGCTAAGCAATGAATTTTTTGCAATTTGTGTTGATTGATTCTGATCATGCATGAGCCTTTATCTATACTAGTTCTAGTTCTTAGCCCGTGCGATGCACGGGTCTGCTTTTGTAAGCTTGAGTTTAACTAATCTACTTTTGTAAGATTATCGTGTGTTGTAAATTTTTTTTATCCTAATGGTGAAGCACATGGATTATTATATTAAGTGTGGAAGATTTTGTAGTATCCTATTCTAATTCTATAATTCGTACACATTTTTTTTATTTATTCTTTTCCTCACTCAAAACTCACTCTTAAATCATGTGAATGGATTATCGGCTTGCCCACCGACATTTGGCATTTTTGTTCTTATACAGCCAAAAGGAAAGCCATGACGGTAACGCTACTTGTCCTGCACTATTTGCTGGTTCCTTCTAATCTGCAGGGGATTCACTCCCTCAATATTCTGAGCTTTATTAGATACACTCTCCTTAAACTTGAAAATTTTCCTCCCTTATTGGGGGGTTTCCAATGGATCCAAAAACAAGTCATCCACACTTTCTGGAAAGTAGCTTCTGGTCAACCTGGTATCAATGATGGAAAATATTTTGATGTGCTCTTAATTCTTCTAAAATTGACTGAGGATCGTGGGTTGCCCATAGGAAAAAATAAGTCGTGGAGCTTGAGAAGCGATTTCAGTTTGAAGTTGAGATTCTTCTGCCCCCAATTTCATGTAATTTGCAGGCCCCTTCAACTAATAATTTGTTCTTTTCCACCAAAGATCAACTACTTGTTTTTTTTTATGGATCTATAGTATTTTTTTTTTGGGAGAAAAACAAAATTGCCCAAAATTTAAGGGGGCACTTGATTTTTGCCCTACTTTTTAAAAAAAGATTTTTTTGCCCAAAAAATGTTGGCAAAACGGTTGGCAAATGGTTGACACTCATGTCAACCTGTGTGCCAACCATTCGCCAACCTTTTGCCAATATTTTTTGGGCAATATACATCTTTTGTAAAAAATAGGGCAAAAATCAAGTGCCCCCTTAAATTTTGGGCACTTTTGTGTATTATCACTATTTTTTTTATAAAGTTTATTTTCTTCTTATATAGAACGTTTAGTCCTTATAGTTGTGTAATTCTTGGTTTATTAACTTTGATTAAAAATACAAACTTAGTTTTTTCCCCTTTATTTAATGTTTATTAAATTTTTGTTGTTTGATAATAACAAAAATATCAATATGTGTTAGTTTGTATGTTTGGTATATTTCCATTTGGTTTTTTTAATAGCTTGCTTGGAATTATAAACCATGAACATTAACTTATGTTGTTGTCTATACCGTTTGACACTGTTTATTATAGCAAGGAATATATGGAAATAACTTTGTTTAGTGAGTTTGCTACTTGCCTGTAGCGTTTAGATTTATTTACTTAAGCACTGAACATTTGAAAATAACATTGTTTAGTGAGGTTGCCGCTGAAGAAGGTTGCATAGATTGTTTCCGCTTAGTCCACATAGAAATATCATTGATCAAGTTAATGTAATTTTTGCAGTATTGCTCCTGTAAACTTAATAGTATTCTTTATTGTGTAAATCTTTCTTGATGGATATTAAAAAAAAGTCATGTATCTATCTGGCTTTCTGTTGTGAATATAAAAGTGGATAAAAGTTTAATGGATTTTTTGTTTCTCTTCTTTTGTTCCAAGGTTAATTTATTATTCTTTCTCTAATTGAAAGAAGAGAAGTACATACAGTATTATGAAAAGTCAATATGAATTGCAGCACAAAACTTAAGATTTGAAATTATTATTTGAATAAAAAAACAATTCAAATCAGTTCTTCTTAGTTCATGGGGAATATTTTTTTTTAAGGCCAATAGGTTAGGGGGGTAGCAAAAGAAGGACCACAGGTCTTCGGGCTGGCAATTTAAGGACACCAAATTTAAAATGTTGCAATTTGAGGCCAAATTGGCCCGAATTGACTCTAATTAGAGCTAATTCGGGCCAACCTGGCCTCAATTTGCAAAATTTTAAACCTATGGTCCTTAAATTGCCAGCCCCAAGACCTACCGTCCTTATTTTGCTACCACCTAAGTTGTGGTCTTAAAAAATTAATCCCAAATTAGATCTAATTGGACCCAAATTCCACGTACGTACTCGGCACATGACACCCGATATTTGACTAGTTTATACTCGTGGAACCCGTCCGATACCACTTTAAAAATAAATATTTTTTATTTATAAATATAAATATATATTTAAAACAAAAATTGTAAAAATAACTATTTTGAGACATGACCCCGATTTCGGGCTATTTTATACACGTGCTTGGAACATGACCCTCCATCGGCTAAAACCAAGCCTGTTGCTTATGTGTAGTTCACGCTATTCTACTTCAGCACCATTGACGGTCAAAAACTTGGGGTTGGACGGTCGAGGTGAGGGCCGGGGTGGGTAGGGACTACGGTCTAAACTTTGGGTGAAAAATGATTGGGGCGTGGGGTTGGTATGAGGAAGAAGAATTTATTTTTTGTATTAATTTTTTTTAATATATATACTTATATTTATAAAGGTAATAGTTATGTCTCAAAGTGGTGTTGGACGGGTGCAATGTGTATAAAATATCTCGAAATCAAGGGTTAATTAGTAATTCCGAATAAAAAATTACCACAATAATTTAGCAACGGATTATGTTTACTAACCGTTTTACCAACGGATTACCAACATATTGGTCATATAAATAAATATTTTATTTTTTGTTGGTAATCCGTTGATAATCTGTCGGTATTTTTTACTAACATGATACTATTTCGTTGGCATATTTAGCAACGAGCAGAATAACAATGAAAAATATTCGTTGTAAATCCGTTACTAAATGCAAATTCATTGATTAGCAACATAATTTTTTCGTTGTTAAAAAATGAAAATCTTGTAATGAAAGGTAGTAAAAGAAGGACGGTAGGTCTTGGGGCTGACAATTTAAGGACCATAGGTTTAAAATTTTGCAAATTGAGGTCAGTTTGGCGCGAATTAGCTTCAATTAGAGTCAATTCGGGCCAATTTGGCCTCAAATTGCAACATTTTAAATCTGGTGTCCTTAAATTGCCAGCTCGAAGACCTGTGGTCCTTCTTTTGCTACCCCCCCTAACCTACTGGCCTTAAAAAAAATTATTCCCTTAGTTCATGTGAAATTGATTATCACTTTGACCAAACTCTTTATACTGAAATTGAAAATTTAACCATCAATTACAATTTACGTGTAATTTTGCACCGCGAGGTGTTTGATGGTCTCATTTTTCAATTTTTAAGACTTCATTTCTTCCCCAACTCTCTCCGATCTAAGTAGATATAGTTTCAACTCGAAGAATACTAATTTTAGTCTTCGAACTTGTTCATTCTATCTTTTCAAAGTTCAACTAAGAATTTTTACATGCATTATCCATTGGTACATAATAAAGAGGAATACATGAATCACCCACTTGCAATAATAATAGCCACAACTTTAATTACATGTGAATCAAAGACAAACCCACATATAGATAACACACAAGTAGCACAATTACGATTAACATATATATGTACATAAAATTAGTTTCTTTTAATTGAGACCAGGAATTATAGTTATCCTTTATCTTTATCTTTCTTGAGTCTTGTCCGAGATGTAATAATTTGTGGGATCAGTAACACAATAAAATAAACATAATGTCTTGCAATCGAAGTAAATAACATGGTGATATATCATAATTAACACATATTATTTACTCTGAGATAGAGCATTAATGGTGTAGCATGATCTGATTAGAACCCGATTAAAGTGCTGTGATTCGATAAGTCGTCTTCTCCAAACCAAGAGCCGGGGGAGCTGATGTGGTGATGATCGGTTCCTCCGCTGCTTTTGGTGGATTGAACGGGGTGTCACTGCTGTTAGTGACTACAGTCATAATTTCATTGGCCTTTTCCGACAAAAACACTATCACTTGACTCCCGCAAAATATAATCAACTGCGAATTTTATTTTCAGATTGGATCATACTGCAAAAGAAAATCATCCTCACCAACAACCTACAGATAGAGAGATTAAGCAAAAAAGAGTTTAAAAAATAACACATCTTGAATACTAAGTTCGAGATCATGTACATACATAGTGATGCAGATATCTTGGCCTCACAAACTTTATTTGCTACGTACTGGTCACCTCCACATTACTCATCATCCTAAATTCTCCGTCGTAGAAGAATCAGTTATGTTGAGATACATGATTTTTAATCGGTTATATTTTGAAGAATTACGAATATCAAGAGGCAGACGTTAATTTTTGGCCTTTTATTAGTGGAAATTATTGACCCAATTAATTAATTGTGTGTTGGATATTTCGTGATGTTGTTTTACTTCTTCTTCTTTTCTTTTTGGAAACACTTGTGAAAGTGCAGATTTAATGAGATAATTATTGACCCAATCAATTGATTGTGTTATATGAGATTTAGTGAGGATATTTTAACGGAAATAAATTGAATTTGCGAATTTCATGGAATGATATATTGTTTTGGGAATTAATTTATTTATAAGATTTTTAATTTTATAAAGACACGTGGCATTATTTGGAGGCCTACACTTGGTAGCATTTGAAGTAGGGAGATTCTCCTTTTATAATACTAGATGAGTGTCCCGCGTATTACGCGGGTTTTTCGTAATTTTTTTTATTATACATTATAACGCGTTACATATACAATAACACTATAAATTTATTCACAGTAAAATAATATAATTATATTATATAGTAAATATATTCAAAATATTATCAAATGTTAAACACAGTTAAGTCAATATAACGACCTATTAAATTCGATTTGAGATTAAAAATATTTAAATAATAAAAAAAATTGGTGCACTGTGTTTTCAAGAAAATAAAAGTTTGTCAATTAAATATTAATTTTTTTAATTATTCTATTTTTAAATAAAAAAATTCAATCAATCATTTAATAAATAAAAAATTAAAATTATTTAATATGTTTAATTCTATTTTTAATTTATTTTAACAAATTAGAATTTTCTAAATTGAAAATCCTTAAATATAGTGAGACCATAACAATAAGTTAATTAAATATTAATATTTCATATAATTAGAGTTTTAAATTTAATTGATCAATTCAATTTAATATATTTTTATAGACTGAAGTTATATAATAGATATTCCAACTTTATGTATGTTCATAGTTTAGCTTAACTGGTAAAAATCATAAATTGTACTCATGCGGTCCTAGGTTCGAATCCATGTATATGCATATATTTTTTTAATTAGACTCTTTATTATATAATGACACATAAGCATGATAAATTGATACATATGATTTTCTCAAGCACGTCATGTAGGACATAGATGACACATAAGCATATGCCACGTAAGCAGAATCAACCACAAGATGACACATAGGACATAGATGACACTAAGCATATGCCACGTAAGCAGAATCAACCACAAGATGACACATAAGCAAACTAAGATAATTCGTTTTTAGACATTTTACATTTTTGAGACCAAAATACCCCCAACTTAAAATTTTCATCCCTGAAGAGTCCCCTAGACCGAGCTGCCCTATTTGGCTAAAAAAAAAAAAGAACTAGTCTGCTCAAGTTCACTTCACATAAAATTTTCCGGCGATGCCAATGTTGTTCCCAGTCCCACTAACATAATTCATCCCAAGTCTATTCCTCTAATCTCCTCTATTGTTCCCTCTGTTTACCCAAGCTCTCCAATCTATTTTCAAGAATTATGATTAGTGTAGGAGAATATTGTATTGTAGACAAAGTGTTTGGTATAATGACTATTGACGGGAATATCAATTCAATAATTGGAACTAATTTTGTGTTCATAAGTATTGAAACCCCGCTAATTTCTGCTTCCCCTGTAACTGAAATTGTACATTATCAGGGAAATAAATCGACTAAATATATCGGCCAACTAACTTTTTTTGGGATAAAATCCATTATGCCGAAAGTTATGAGACCAAATATGTTTAAACTTGTATGAGGAATATTATGGTCGATTCTGCTATGGGGCGTGCATAAGCTGAAGCTGGTAGAATTAAAAAAAGCGTAGGAGGTGTTTGATGAAATGCCTCGCTTGAAGTAGTTTGATTTCTGGATATTTTAAACATTTAATGTAATCTCTGCTGTATTTTTCTTGTATTCTCGTTTCAGTTCACACTTTTTCAAATGGTTTGGAGGCAAAAGTGGTATGATAGTAAGAATTTAATTGCAGAGAAAGAAGGTATTGTTCATATATGTATTACAGAGCCTATAATGTCTAATTTTTCTGACTAGATGTGCAGGATTGCCTATATTACATTATTCAGTTTCTGTCATAGAAAAGACATGAAAAATTTGTGACAAGCATTAACAAAAATATAATTCGAATTACCGACCAGAAGGGTTTGTGCGTCTGATTTATGGCTGGAGAGTGGGGGTGTGTTGTCTGCACCGTTGGAGAAGGATGAGAAAGAACGAAATTGGGCACAACACACAAACTCGGGCAACATAGATTCGGAAACCAAGTTTTTTTAAGTTTAGGGGCAGTAGGGTCTTTTTAGGTCTAAAATGGTTAAAAAGAATTTTTATTTTTATTTTTTATTTTTAAAGGTAGGTAAAAACACAAACCAGACACTAGAGTTTGGCCAATTTTGCATATTATCACAATCGATAACGTAGGATGATGTAATTATATACTCCCTCCGTCCACGAAATACGGTCCTGTTACTTTTTGCACGGTTATTAAGAAAGTTGATATAATATGTAAAAAGTAAGAATATTGTGTCAAATCAAGTACAAAATAAATTATTTTAAAAATGTTATGTGTGTATGTTGAAAAAGTAGATAAAGTTTATTCTTTCCATTTTAGGCAACATGACTATTTTTCGTGGACGGCCCAATAAGGCAACCAGACCTATATTTTGTGGACGGAAGGAATATATCTTAAAAATTACTCCCTCCGTCCCAAGACTATCTTCACATATTGGTTTGGCACGGGTATTAAGAAAAATCTACTTTATTGAGTGTTAAACCAATAGGAGTGAATGCTTTTGCTTTTTAGTGTATAAAGTAGTTAAATATGGATATTTATATTGAGTTTTGTTTCCTTTTTAAGGGTGTGAAGATAGAGTTGGGACAAACCAAAATAGAAAGTGTGAAGATAGAGTTGGGACGGAGGGAGTATGTATTATTGTTCATAATATATTTTTACAAAAATTATGTAATTATAAACAAATGACACTACATGAGGAAAATAATCAATAATACCAAAATTTATCACTATTGGTCATCAATTAAACGCATAGCTTTCAAATTCTTTCGAGATCTGAAATTGAGTGAGGTTCTTAAAAAACAAAAATAGAAATTGAGATAGGTAAATCCACGTTTGCAGGGCACATGAAAATGTTGAAAATTTGGAGAAAATGCTATGAATTTTTGGTGCTCAAGTCAAAAGTCGAGAAAGTGTTAAAAGACGAATGACATAAAACATGAAGCCGCTCACTCTTCTGACACATCGGGCCCAAATTTTTTTTGTAAGGATCTACAACCTGATGAATGTCACAAAAATATTAAATATATAGGTGTACATATTATATACTTCCTCCATTAAAACTTACTATAATTTTTGTGCGAGTATAATAGAACAGTATGCGTATAATGTGAGAAAAAAAATTCATTACAATAGATAAGTGAGCGAGTGAGTACATAATATTACTCTCTCCTATTCATTTTTTATTGTCCATTGAAAAATGACACAAATTTTAATAAAATAATTGTTTATTAGTATCTGTGGATATAAAGTAGATTTTTAAATAAGTGTAAGAGTTGTTTATTAATATTTGTAGGTATAAAGTTAATAAAGTAGTGGCATGAATGTAAATAAATTATGTTTTTAAGGGGTAAGTTAACAAGGGTGGTGTTTGCTTTTTGCTATTTTGGGTAAGTGGAAAACAAAAAAAATATTTCTTTTATGGTAAAACGAATAATAAAAAATGAATCGGAGGGGGTATGAGATAAAAAGTTCCCTTTGTACTTTGTAGTGAGTAGTGACCCAAAGTCTTCTATGTACATCTTACTATAATTTAAGAATGTGTATAAAAATGAAATTAGTATAAAATCATACTCATACCTCACATATTTGAGAGGTATGGTGGATTCCTCACTTTTAAAGAAATAAAAGTCATAGTAATGTAATTTCAAACACACACTACGACTTTGATTCCATTCCACACCTCTCCAAACCTTCCAACCAAGCATGCCCTAAGTACTCCTTTCCAGTTTATCTTGATTACATTATCTATTTTAAAATGACACAGTTTTTTTTTTTAAGAAATTGTTTATTTATAATTTTAAAAATACCTTTTTAGTGAAAAATGTAAATGAAAAAAATTGGTACCTTTTAATAAAAGCAATTGCATATTTAAATAAAAAAAATAGATACTATTAAAAATTGCATTTGAATTTTATATTTATCTTTAAATAAATTTATATGATAGGTACTGTGAGAAAATTAAATAAATGAATTGATTTCACATCTCTATATGTTCATACTTTTAAATGGGATGAAATTCTTTCATGATATCAAAGTCTCCTCCGGGGGAAGAGTTGAGAGAATGTTAGGAAATTGAATAAATAGCTTGATTCCAATACGGAGTTCTATTTAAAAAAAAAATCTCATCCATGTTGATCACATAATAATTTATATGAGATGGTATTGTGTAGAACAAATTATTAATATATATTTAGCATCGCATAGTCACATCTTCTATATCCACTAAAAATAAAACACATCTCTCAAATAATTAAATAATATTGGAACACTTATAAATAAATAATTTAAAAACAAGAAGAAGAAATATATTGTCAAAAACATTAAATAATTATGTATATATATTTATGATGGCTTGCTTTATACTCCCCCTTAAGTAAAAGTTTGTGGTGAATTTTGGAAAAATATTCTATTTAAAAAAAAGTGTAATAAGTAATTTTATAAAAAAAATATGTATAAAATAAAGTAACTAGTTGGGTGGAGTATATGTGGGAATCTCAAAAGCAATGACGTGAAGAATAAGTATATGTACATTGTGAGAGTAAAATTTTTTAAAAATATTTTAATTTTGGGATATACAAAATTTTGTGGGATAGTTGAAAAAGAAAAGCATGTAGATTTTTATGAAAAGGAGGGTGTAGTAATTGTTAAATATATATATATATATATATGTTTATAAGTCAAGATTTTTCAACTGTTTGATCGTAGATTGGTGCAAATTAAATTTGATTCATAGTTCGTTAGTCGTTATAAGCATTTATTATTATCATATAAATATATATGATAAAGAACAAGTTTGTCATTTATAGATGTGATCATTAAAAATCAAATATAATTTGTCCCTTGATCGTTATAAGCTTTTAGCTTATAAATAAAATGAAAATAAGTTTGTCGTTTATTGATGCATGTGAACACTTATTAAAAGTACACAATTTATTAGATTTCATTCGTTCACATGTTGTTATAAACACTTACGCATATAAACGAAGTAAAAGATTATATTTGTCGTTTAGACGTCGTTTAAAAGTACTTATAAATATTCTAGTTAATTTTGACAATGCTCAATATTTGTCCTATATAATGCAAATTTAGAAATTTACAACATAGGAATTATGTAATACTATATAGCTTGAAACTATGTAATAATAGATGAGTGCCCGCGTATCACGCGAGATTTTTGTAAAAATTAATTATATAAATGTTATATATATTTAAATAAATTTATTCGTCATAAAATAATATAATTATATTATATAATAAATATATTCAAATAATATGTATTCATAAAATTATGGGATAACATTTTAATTCAAGACTTTCAGACTTAATTTCAATTTAGTTATGATTTTCAATATTCTTATAAAAATTAACATAATATTTTGTTTTAATTTAGTATACACTTTTAAATTATGACATTTTTCTCAATGTAGGGAGATTTTCAATCCAAAAACTAATTCACTCTCATGCGTTTATTTTTTTCTTCTTCTAAAAGTGCAAGTCAATATATCAAATTGAAATAACTAAAGGTGTAGTGAATTTTCATAAAATTATTAAAAATTGTTATTAAATTGAGATTGAGCCTAAAGATCGCGAATTAATATATAATTAATCCTAAAGTTATTAATTTTTTTTTTTATATTTTAAAGTTTTATTTTCCATATATGTTAAATCTATAAGCGATTTAAATAATATATTATACAATATATATATGCAGTTTATTGCACATGTATAAAATATGTAATTTATATATATGTCATTTACATTATATAATATAAAATACACTATCAAGCATTTTCAAAATAAAAAAATAAAAAATAACATTAACAATATAAATCATTAGTAAGTTTTAATACAACTTTCAATTTTAAAAAATATAAAAATTATGTTAAATAAAATTGATATTCAAAATATAAAGAATTATAGATGTGCAAGGTTCAAATTCATGTGATTGCATTTCAACACAAACATAATGTCACATATTAAACTAAATTAAGTTAAAAAGAAAATGATATATCAAGTTTGATTATTTAAGATTTAAAAGGATCAATAATTATAGTTTCAGTTAAATGTTAAAATTTAAGATAATTAATATTTAATCGATATAATAAATTAAAATTGTTTAATGTACTTAATTCTGTTTTTTAATTTTTCACAAATTAAAATTTTCGAAAAAAAAATCCTCAAATATAGTGAAACAATAAAAATAACACAATTAAACATAAACAATATTTTTACATATAACTTGAAACTATGTAATATAGTTCATTACATATTTTTACAAGTATTTTATTATTCAAACAATATAAAAAAATGGCACTATATACAAGAGGAATTAATAATCAACTATACCAAAACTTGCCACAACCAAGATCTTCCACAATTAAACACATAGCTCCTAATTCAATGCTGACGTACAGTTCCATTTGAATCTTCTTTTATATTTATCATTTCTTGCTATGGCTTCTTCCTCATATGATAATATTAATTTGAAATTAATTTAATGTGAAGCATAAATATTTATCATGCCTTTATGTGCTATTAATTTTTCTCTAAATTAATCCCACCAGCAACTAAAATGGCCTGTATAATTTCCTCACTCCATATTTTTCTGTTACAAGAAGAATCATTAATCAAATAAGTCTTTCTACTTCTACTTCATTCTTCCTCTTTTTTCCCTTTCTTCTTTTTCTCTTTACAAATATTAAAAAAATGAAGTCTACATATACAAACAAAAAGTAACAAACAAGAATATTGTTCTGAAAACTTATCCGTATCGAAGCAGTCCAAAAATAATTCTTAATTTATATACTGATCATTTGATCGAATTCCAACCAGGGGTGGCCCTAAGGTGGGGCAAAAGGGGCGACCGCCCTGGGCCCCTAGATTTTCGGGGTCTACTATTATTTATACAAATATAATATATATATATATATATTTCTCAAAATAAAGTTTAAATTTAATTTCAATCATAAGTTCTATCACTAGTTAAAAAAAAATGATAAAAAAAGACATTTTATTGGAACTCAACTATGTCAAAATAGTAAAAAAAAACATATTTTCATATGAATTAAAAAAAAACTCGTATATTTATATATGTGCATATATATATATAATTAAAAATTAATTGAAACTATAAATCTCATTTTAAATTTTATTTCATGTATCATTCAATAATATATATATATATATATATATATATATATTTTATTTTTTTTGAAAGAGCTTATAATTTATATATTCAACCTATTAAAGTATCTTGTTTAACATTATTTACTTACTAAAATAAACACATAATGTGTATGTACGAACTGTGAACTGTGTGCATATGGATCATGCACAAAATGTGCATACACGGATCGTGCATGAAGTTTGTACGAAATGTGCATATACAGACCGTGCACAAAATTTGCAAGGAATGTGCATGTATATTTTTTTATTATTATTCCTCGTTCTACTAATAATTACATAGTTAAACATCTTTATTTTTTCTCATGCACTTAAATTGAATAATATTCAATGACAAAAAAACTATTTTATCCATTTAAAAATTACAAATCAATCTCACATTAAAGTCAACAAAAGTCAAATGGGCTAACAAAATTGGAACGGAGAGAGTATTAACTATTAATTAGATTTAAGCTGTTTATTAAGATAAACTTTTATTTTGTTGATTGAATGTTATATGTAATAAAGATTAAAATCAATAAAATTTTAAAGTACTTCAAGTGTGTTGCACATTCTTTTTTATATTTCATATGTAAAAATTAAACATATGATTGAGTCGATCCTGATAAGTTTTAGGCTCGGGGCGAAATAAAAAAGTAAGTCTCTTTAAAACTACAGTAAAAAACTACAAACAATTAATCATTCGATTGTATATACACATAAAAATATTAACAAAAGTATAAAATAAACCATAAAATAAATTTAACCAACAAAAATATTGATAATTTTTAAATTTGTATTTTTCATTAATCTAGAAAAATCTATAATGGTAATAATTTTAGAAATACTAATAATAATAAAATTTGTATTGCACATTTTTGTTTTTATATTTCACATGTAATAATTATGCATTTATATTATGATAGGATAAAAACTAATGACATGTGCATAATTTGTGCACGAATCATATATGCACATACCGTGCAAATTTTATCTCCCGCACAGTTTGTGCAAATTTATATCCCGCACATACCGTGCAAATTTTAAATTTTACATACCGTGCAAATTTTATATCCCGCACAATTTGTGCACGAATCATATATGTACCAATAATGTGTCACACACGTCATATATCGACAACTTGGGCAGCAAAACAAATAATCCCTAACAACAACAAAAATTATTTCATTTAATAAAAAATCAAAATAAATAAATAAATAAAATAAAATAATTAACTACCTGTACATATAAACCGATTTATAAAAATGATATAATTCGAACGCATTGGTAGCAATTCTAAAAAAAATCATTTCGATTGAAGAGCTTTTCTTGGTGGAAGGTTTGGAAACTCAAGGGTGCAATCGTGAACACGCGTCGTCTGGGTGTATTCTGGTAATTTCGCAACACAGTCGTATGGAAGCAAGCTTGCGTTCCCATGTTTGGTGCATACCGTCATTGGAAGTAGGTGGACGGTATTGTCGAACTGCTCTCGCAGGAGGAATGGAGAATTAATCAAAGAACTCAGCACGCTAGTGTCGGGGTCGGAGGATCTACATTTTGCGGCCCAATACACTCAGTCATTTATTTCTCAGTGTAAAGCGTGCTTCTGGAAGCAGCATTTGTCCTACTGGAGGAATCCCCAATATAATTCCATCATATTCTTTATGGCTACAATTATAGGAATCATATTCGGGGTCATATTCTGGGACAAGGGGCATGTATGAATCATGCACAAAATGTGTACATGTAATTTGTTTATATCCTATTATAATATCTATGCATAATTATTACATCTGAAATATAAAAACAAAAATTTGCAACAAAAATTTTGTTATTACTAGTATTTTTAAAATTATTATCATTATAGATTATTCTAGATTAATGAAAAATACAAATTTAAAAATTATCAATATTGTTGTTGGTTAAATTTATTTCATGGTTTATTTTATACTTTTGTTAATATTTTTATGTGTGTGTACAATAGAATGATTAAGTGTTTGTAGTTTTTTACTGTTGTTTTAAAGGGGTCTACTTTTTTATTTCACCCCGAGCCTAAAACTTATTAGGGTCGACTCAATCATATGTTTAATTTTTACATATGAAATATAAAACAGAATGTTCAACACACTTTAGTACTTTAAAATCTTATTGATTTTAGTCTTTATTACATGCATGTAACATTCAATCAACAAAATAAAAGTTTGTCTTAATAAACAACTTAAATCTAATAAATAGTTAATATAATTTATACCTTCTATTTATTAAAATATCTTGTGAAACTCTATTAATTTATTTGTATGTACGAACTGTGAAATGCATACATTTGGATCATGCTAAAATGTGCATATACTGACCGTGTACGAAATTTGCATGGTATGTGCATGTATGGTTCGTTATAAATATTTACGCATATAAACGAAGTAAAAGATTAAATTTGTCGTTTAGATGTCGTTTAAAAGTACTTATAAATATTCTAGTTAACTTTGACAATGCTCAATATTTGTCCTATTTAACATAAATTTAGAAATTTATAACTTAGGAATTATGTAATACTATATAACTTGAAACTATGTAGTATGGTTCATTATATATTTTTACAAGTTGTTCATTATCAAACAATTAAGAAAAAAGCACTACTAACAAGAGGAATTAATAATCAACTATACCAAAACTTGACACAACTGATCTTGTTTTATATTTATCAGTTCTTGCTATGGCTTCTTTCTCATATATTAGTCAATATTTGAAATTAATTCAATGGGAAGCATAAATATTTATCATTGCTTTATCTACTATTAATTTTTCTCTGAATTAATCCCATCAACAACTAAATGGCCTCACTCCATTTTATTTTCCTGTATATTAAACAAATGAGTCTCTTCTACATCATTCTTCCTTTTTATTCTTTTTCTTTTTACAAATTTTCAAATAAAGTCTACATATACAAACAAAAAGTAACAAACCAAGAATAGAAATTGTGCTGAAAACTTATCCGTATCAAATAAGTCCAAGAATAATTCTTAATTGATATACTGATCATCTAAATTCCAACTGCACAAAAATCACCATGGTTGCCGATATTATGGTCGCTTTGGTGATTTGAATAAAAAATTGACACACCAAATAAAAATAAAAAAGTTATTTTTTCTAATTTTAATTTTATTTTCTTAAAAAAAAGCCAATAATTCAGCCTTTACCTTTGCCTTTTCATTCTATAAAACGCAGCCTTCTGAATCATTCTTGCCCACAACACAATATACATTCTCACCCCCTCAAGAAGCTAAGCAATTAAGCTCTCTTCCATGGAGTTCACTCACTCGAGGTATCTCTCTCCCCCCCCTCCCCACCCACCCCCCCAATTTTTTTTTTCACATCCAATTGCAATGCTGATTGGATTTATTGAACAATAACAATTTTTCAGTTCCACCTCAAAATTCTTGAATTGAGTGCTTTAATTTTAATCATGCATGCACAAAAAAGTTTGTTGATTTATTTAATTAGAGTATATACAGTTTTCAGGAAGTCATAAGAATATTCCTTCTAATTGAGATCATGACTGAGTTGTTCTTAGATGCATGCGGTCACTTTCAACAGATCTCAGGGTCCCATTTAATTTGGCACATTAAAAAAAATACTCCTATATAAATTTATTTGGTTGTTAATTCTCAATTTCTAATTTACTTTACCTACGATTCGATTTTTACAAATGATATATTTGTTTTATTTATTTAGAAAAAAAATTATATGATAAAAAAACTTGTGTAAAACCATTTTACAATGAGAGTATCATCACTTTTCAATAAAAGTTGTATAACTTTTTTCTATAAATTGTATCACTTTTCAAGTTTTTACTTTAAAGTAATAAATTTTACCTTTTTTTTAAATGATAAAATTTATTTAATATAAAGTGTGTTACTTTTCGAATTATTGTCTTAAAAATAATACACCACCAATTTCTAGCTCCCAAGAAAAGCTCTTTAATCGAAATGATTTTCTGGACAAGTGCTACCAATGCGTTCGAATTATATCATTTCCGAAAACGGTTTATATGTACAGGTAGTTAATTGTTTTATGTTATTAATTAATTTATTTTGATTTTTTATTGACTTAGATAATTTTTTTTGTTAGGGATTATTTGTTTTGCTGCCCAAGTTGCCGATATAAGGCTTGTGTGATACATTATTGGTACAAGAAAATGATGAATATTGACGATGACGATGATGATGAGGTGGTGAAGGAGAGGAAGAGCGAACCTGTCGTCCCTGTGAATGATAATCGAGTGGAGGGAGAGTCCATTTTCTTTATTGACGTTTAGTTTGAATATGGGAATGGGAGTTTATATTACTAGTGCTTGTTGTTTAAATTTTCTAAGTGTCTCTCTATTATGTGTGTGTGTTTGTGTGTGTGTGTGTATTTTTTTTTTTTTTTTGTATTTCGAGTGTTTCGTTTATGTAAGTGTTTTGATAATAAAAGTTTTTGTTTTAGTAAAATATTTTGTCCATGAAATTAAAAATTTTGTACGACGGTTTTATTTTCATAAATGAAATGAGTCATCATCAAATAAATACATATGTTTTTGTATAATTTGAGGACTTATAACCCTATTCAAATTAAGTTCTAGAACAAAATGAGAAGTAACTATTAAAATATAAATTTGCCTCATATATTAAACCGTCTCACACAAAATGCCTTCTTGTCATAGTACTCCTCCATTCAATTTTGGAATGTATAATTCCTTTTACAAAAAATTTAGGAAATATAAATCGTTAATGTAAGTAAAAAGTAAAAGGTATTATTCGAAAAGTGTGATCCATTTATGAATAAAATATTTATTTTAAATAAAGTTAATGATTTTTTAAAGTAATTATAAAGATGTTTAGAGGGTGAAGATAAAACGTTGTGTTGTTGATTTCCATTTTTGGTATACTATCATCATCCTCTGCGTTCAAACTCAATACCATCCACCTTAATTAGTTCGTCTTCTCGTTGCTATATATATATATATATATATTTGTTTTAGGTGCAAATGAAGTAAAATGCCAAATTTGTCGTTTAGAGGTTGTTTAAAAGTACAAATAAATATGATAGTCACTTTGACGATGACAATATTTGTCATTTTTAATTATTGAAATTCACTGATATATTTAGAAATCTATTCAAGAAAAAAATTATTTTGGCCAAACCTTGGTGACTTGTTTGTTTTTTTAGCCATTAATCAAAATACTTTCTTATTAGCCATTTATATTTTTTTTAGACTAAAATACCCCCAACTTAAAATTTTAATCCCCAAAGAGTCCCCTGACCGAGCTGCCCTATTTGGCTAAAAGAGAATTCACTTCACATAAAATTTTCCGGCGATGCCAATGTTGTTCCCACAAACATAATTCATCCCAAATCTATTCCTCTAATCTCTTCTTTTTTCCCTTACGTTCTAATTCCAATCAATCTTGAAGAGAAAATTTCCACAAACAAAAACTCTGGTTTGATTTGCGGTTTCAGCGATTCCCAAAGATAGATACTGTTGGAAATTGGTTTTGTAAAGGGTTCATACCCTTACTTTGATCAATTTTTGAGGAGTAAAAACGTTAGTTTTTGGGAAAATAAAATTAACGATGTTGTTCTACTCGCGGAGTATATGAGCGTGGTATATTTAATATCTCAAAACCGATTTCCGGTGAGTGAGAAATTAATTTGGGAAGTTGAAGTATTAATCATGTGTGTTGAATAATTTCATGGGAATGGAAAATAAAGTTCCATCCCACATTGGAAAATTACAAGAAGTTTGTCTTGTATATAAGTAGGAAATTATTCATGCTCTCTAAATTGGGACATGGGGACCCTAACCATGGACCACACGCGCGCGCGCGCGCGCCCGGGCCTGGGCCCAGGCCCGGGTTCTTGGCAATTGGGCTTTGGGTGGGCTTTGGTGCCATACCTATATTTTTAGAGTACCAAAAATATGAAATAGCCCATTATCTTTTTGGATCCAATCGGATTGGGTGACCCGTATGGAATTGGGTCGGCCCATTTCGGTTGGCCCACTTAGAATTGGGTCGGCCCACGAACTTGATTAATACACTACGAATTTGATTAATACACTCCAGAGCATCTGGAATATTCCTTCTTGCTTCCCAATCCTGAGAAACGCAGTTTCTCTCCACGACAGAACGTGGGTGATCCATGATCACCACGTACTCCACTCCAGCAGCCCTCTAAAGGGTCGGAATTCCGCCTATATATACCCCCTTTCGTCCAGTTTTCCAGAAAAACGAACGAACCCAGAAATTTCCGAATTCCTTTCTCTGCAGAAAATCCCGTTTAGCTCATAAATTCTGATTTAGTTCGTCGGAGATTCATACTCGGTAGTGCTACCGGTCTGAATAGACAAACCGTTTTACCTTTGGGGATCCATACGCATAATCCGTAAGCACTGTACGGGCGTATTCGATCTTGCGGGCATAGGTTTCACCTAGACTCGGTTTTACACGAATTCGTTTTGTGCTCACTCTTCTCCCACTTTCAGTTTTTCGAAATATTCATACCCAGTTTCTAACAATCGCAAGATCGAATATACTTTCATTTCGAAACACTGAAGATGTCGAACCATAACTCTGATAACGAGATGGACATTTCCTCACCGACAAAGAATGATGTCTCTAATCCAGTACCTGCGAATCCGACTGCCGATGGTAATCCGACTACCGATGGTAATCCGACTACCATTCCCCCTTTCCAGTTTGGAAATTTTAGAGACATCCTTGCTGAATGGATGAAAGCTAATGGCAATCCCTTCGTGGGAAATGCCAATCCCTTTGTGGGAACCTCTAGCACTAATCCCTTCGTGGGAAACTCTAGTGTTAATCCCTTCGTGGGAAATGCTGGCGACAATCCTTTTGTAGGAAATGCCGGTGTCAATCCTCTTTTGACAATCAACCAGGCCTCCCTTCAAGGGGCTGTTAGGCCGGTGGTAGTAAAAGGGGAGAAACCCGAAAAGTTTTCGGGAAGTGATTTTAAAAGGTAGCAAAAGAAGATGCACTTCTATTTGACCACCATCTCTTTGGTGAAATTTATCAAAGAGGATTGTCCGAGTGCTCCTGCTGATGATGCTACTCGTGAGACAAGGATCGCTTACGATACTTGGATCCACGATGACTATCTTTGCAGGAACTACATTCTGAATGGGCTGTCTGATGCCCTTTGTGACGTGTACGATGAGTATCCGACTTCCAAAGCTCTATGGGAGTCCTTGGAGAAGAAGTACAAGACTGAAGACGCGGGAACTAGCAAGTTCGTCGTCTCCACCTTGTACGACTTCAAGATGGAAGACAACAAATCTGTTGTCGAGCAAGTGCAGAAGCTGCAAGTTATCTTCCATAACATTGCAGTGCAAGGGATGGAGCTGCCTGAAGCCTTTCAGGTAGCAACTGTGATTGACAGACTCCCTCCATCTTGGAAGGAGTTCAAGTCCTACCTCAAGCACAAGCGAAAGCAAGTGACGATGGAGGACCTTGTTACCCGACTCCGGATCGAGGAGGATAACAAGAAGAGGGACAAGAGGGAGAGGGGCTCAATTGCTTCCATCGAGGCCAAAGCTAACCTGATGGAGAAAGGCGAACCATCAAAGAAAAGGAAGCGACAAGACGACAAGGGCAAAGGCAAGGCTGTTGCTGCTGCTCTTGCTCCGAAGAAGTTCAGCGGGAAGTGCTACAACTGTGGCAAACCCAACCATCGGGCAGCTGATTGTCGTCAGCCCAAGAAAGAGGACAAGGGGAAGAAGAACTCCGTGAACGTTGCTGAACGTGAGCTTACGGAGATGGACATGTCCGCTGTGGTGACCGAGGTCAACATAGTGGACAACAAGAAGAGTTGGTTCGTGGACACTGGTGCCACTTGCCACGTTTGCTCGGAGAAGTCTGCCTTCTCCACTTATTCTCCTGCTGAAGGGAGAAAGCTCTACATGGGCAACCAAGCCTCGTCTGAAGTGGCTGGTGTTGGAATGGTGGTGATCAAACTGACTTCGGGAAATGAGCTGAAACTGAAGGACGTGCTGCATGTCCCGGACATCCGGAAGAATCTGATTTCGGGGTCTCTTTTAGTTAGTAGTCAGTTTAAGTTAGTGTTTGAGTCAAACGGTGTTGTACTTAGCAAGTTTGGCATCTTCCTAGGAAAGGGTTACCTCGAGAAGGGCCTTTTCAAGATATCTGTGATGACTGTAAGCCGTGATGGCAAAAACACTATTATGAATGAGAATGCTTCTACTTCTGCTTATATCGTCGAGTGTTCCTCTTTATGGCATTTTAGATTAGGACATGTTAATCTAAAATCTATAAAACGATTAGTAAATTTGGATTTACTTAAAATTGAGAATGTTGACACATCCAAAAGATGTGAAATTTGTGTAGAAGCAAAAATGACTAAATTACCATTTAAGTCAGTTGAAAGGAACACTACTCCTCTAGAATTAATTCACACTGATGTATGTGATTTAAAATTTGTGCAAACTAGAGGTGGAAAAAAGTATTTTATTACTTTTATTGATGATAGCACCAGATTCTGCTACGTTTACTTACTTCGAAGTAAAGATGAAGCTATTGAAGCTTTTAAAAACTATAAAAGTGAAGTAGAGAATCAAATGAATACTACAATTAAAGCAATTCGTAGTGATAGAGGTGGAGAGTATGTGGCTCCGTTTGAACAGTTATGTGCCGAATTCGGCATCATACATCAAACGACAGCTCCCTACTCACCTCAATCAAATGGTATTGCGGAGAGGAAAAACCGAACTTTGAAAGAGATGATGAACGCAATGTTAATCAGCTCAGGTTTACCTCAGAACATGTGGGGGGAAGCTATTCTGTCAGCTAACCACATTTTAAATAAAATTCCACTTAAGACTCAAGATAAGACACCTTATGAGTTGTGGAAAAATCGCAAACCATCATACAAATACCTCAAAGTGTGGGGGTGTTTGGCAAAAGTTGAAGTGCCACTTCCTAAACAAGTGAAAATCGGACCTAAGACAGTCGATGGGATCTTTATAGGATACGCCTTCAACAGTAGTGCCTATCGGTTCTTGATTCATAAATCAGAGATACCCGATATGACAATAGGTACTACCATAGAATCAAGGAATGCTGTGTTCTTTGAAAATGTGTTCCCGTGTAGGGACAAAGAAGAAGTGAGTTCAAATAAACGAACTCATGAAGAATCAAGTGAAGCTGCAGGTCCTTCCACTCAGCAGAGTGAAGCACCAAGACGCAGTAAACGAGCTAGAATCGATAAGACCTATGGTCCAGACTTCATCACGTATGTGCTAGAAGATGAACCTAGGACTATCAAAGAAGCTCTTTCCAGACCAGATGCATCTCTCTGGAAAGAAGCAATAAACAGTGAATATGATTCAATTCTGCAAAATCATACATGGGAGTTGGTTGACCTCCCTAAAGGTTGCAAGACCTTAGGATGTAAGTGGATCCTTAAAAGAAAGTACAAAGCAGATGGATCTATTGAAAAGTATAAAGCCCGTTTGGTTGCAAAGGGTTTTAAACAAAGAGAAGGACATGATTTCTTTGACACCTACTCTCCAGTAACAAGGATTACATCCATTCGTGTACTTGTCGCGATTGCTGCTTTGCATAATCTCGAAATACATCAAATGGATGTAAAGACTGCTTTTCTTAATGGAGAGATGGATGCTGAAATATACATGGATCAACCAGAGGGTTATGTTGTACCCGGGAGCGAGAAAAAAGTTTGTAAACTCGTTCGATCGTTGTATGGACTTAAACAAGCTCCTGTACAATGGCACTTGAAATTTGACAATATTATGTTGTCAAATGGATTTCGAATTAACGAATGTGACAAGTGTGTGTATGTGAAAGATACACCAAATGGATTCGTTATTGTATGCTTATATGTTGATGACATGTTAATCATAGGTAACAATTCAAATGTGATCGTTAATACGAAAAACATGTTAAAGAGAAATTTTGACATGAAAGATATGGGTTTAGCAGACGTGATTCTAGGAATCAAGATTGAAAGAACCTCAAATGGAATTTCTTTAACACAATCTCATTATGTTGAGAAAGTCTTGAAGAAATTCAATGCATTTGATGATCCACCTGCTAAAACTCCACTTGAACAAAATGTTCATCTGAAGAAAAATAGAGGTGAACCTGTGAATCAGTTGGAATATGCAAGGATCATTGGAAGCGTGATGTACATTACTAATTGCACACGTCCAGATCTTGCATGTTCTGTGAACAAACTAAGCAGGTACACGAGCAATCCAAGTCATGAACATTGGAAAGCTCTGAAAAGGGTCTTGAGATACTTGAAGTATACTCTTGACTTCGGGCTACACTACACGTGACATCCAGCTGTACTTGAAGGGTACAGTGATGCTAATTGGATATCCGATAGTAAAGACTCATTCTCGACTAGTGGATATGTATTCACTATTGGAGGAGCTGCAGTATCGTGGAAATCCACAAAACAGACGTGTATTGCCCGTTCCACAATGGAATCTGAATTCATCGCTTTGGATCAAGCTGGTGAAGAAGCTGAATGGCTTCACAATTTCTTAGAAGATATTCCTTGTTGGAACAAACCAGTATCATCTGTAATGATACATTGTGACTGTCAAGCTGCTATTGGTAGAACTTTGAACAGTATGTACAACGGAAAGTCGAGACATATTCGTCGTCGACATAACTCCGTTAGACATTTGATCTCAACTGGTATAATAACAATTGATTATGTAAGATCAGTTGATAACATAGCGGATCCGCTCACGAAGAGCTTGAATCGAGATCAAATGAATAAGCTGATAGAGGGAATGGGTCTGAAATCCACAAATAAAACTGAAACAGTGGTAACCCAACCATGATGACTGGAGATCCCAAGAACTTGGTTCAAAAGGAAAAACTAAGCTGTGAATGTTAGTTGTACAACACTTGAAAATCATGACCATTCCTGACAGCACTGTGTCAAGTGTTAGTGAACCCGTGAGTTGTGGTAAAGGATAAGTCTTTGACTTTTAATGATTCCTATGAGTCCATGTGGGACTGAGTATGACGGGATACTCGAAAGGAGATCACCTATATAAATGAGAAGTGAGGGCCGCTTCGACCAAACATTTATGAATACAAAGGGCGTCCAGGGCCAAAATGGACAAAAACGTGAGAACAAATCGGAATCGAGACTGACTTGTGTCTGCACTATCTGTAAGGTATACACTAAGGAGGATTAGTTCAAGGCATCATGTCCACTAAGCCGCCGGTATACCCGATGGTGCCGGGCTACGGAAAGTTCAAAACTATTGGTTACTTATCCGGAAGCAATGAGGTCTCACATGAGCTGAACGAAGAAGCTTGACTCTGTATATGTGCAATTCTCACTCATGTGGGGGATTGTTGGAAATTGGTTTTGTACAGGGTTCATACCCTTACTTTGATCAATTTTTTGAGGAGTAAAAACGTTAGTTTTTGGGAAAATAAAATTAACGATGTTGTTCTACTCGCGGAGTAGATGAGCGTGGTATATTTAATATCTCAAAACCGATTTCCGGTGAGTGAGAAATTAATTTGGGAAGTTGAAGTATTAATCATGTGTGTTGAATAATTCCATGGGAATGGAAAATAAAGTTCCATCCCACATTGGAAAATTACAAGAAGTTTGTCTTGTATATAAGTAGGAAATTATTCATGCTCTCTAAATTGGGACATGGGGACCCTAACCATGGACCACACACGCGCGCGCGCGCGCCCCGCCCGCGCCCGGGTCCGGGTTCGTGGTTCGTGGTTCTTGGTTCTTGGCAATTGGGCTTTGGTGCCATACCTATATTTTTAGAGTACCAAAAATATGAAATAGCCCATTATCTTTTTGGATCCAATCGGATTGGGTGACCCGTATGGAATTGGGTCGGCCCATTTCGGTTGGCCCACTTAGAATTGGGTCGGCCCACGAACTTGATTAATACACTACGAATTTGATTAATACACTCCAGAGCATCTGGAATATTCCTTCTTGCCGGAGATTCATACTCGGTAGTGCTACCGGTCTGAATAGACAAACCGTTTTACCTTTGGGGATCCGTACGCATAATCCGTAAGCACTGTACGGGCGTATTCGATCTTGCAGGCATACGTTTCACTTAGACTCGGTTTTACACGAATTCGTTTCGTGCTCACTCTTCTCCCACTTTCAGTTTTTCGAAATATTCATACCCAGTTTCTAACAGATTCGCCCCCCTCTTCCCTCTGTTTTGCCAAGCTCTCCGATCTATATTTTCAAGAATTATGATTAATGCATGACAATATTTTGTGTAGACAAAAGGTTTGATAAAATGTCTAATTGAGGGGAATATCAATTCAATAATTGGAACTTATTTTGTCTTCATAAGTATTGAAACGCATAGGCCAATTTTTTCTTCCCCTGTAACTGAAATTGTACATTATCAGAGAAATAAATCGACCAACTAACTTTTTTGGGATAAAATCCATTATGCCGAAAGTTATGAGACCAAATACGTTTAAACTTGTATGAGGAACATTATGATCGATTCTGCTATGGGGCGTGCATAAGCTGAAGCTGGTAGAATTGAAAAAAGCGCAGGAGGTGTTTGATGAAATGCCCGAGAAATATAAGTTCGGTTGGAGTAGTTTGATTTCTGGATATTTTAAACATTTCATGTAATCTCTGCTGTATTTTTCTTGTATTCTCGTTTCAGTTCACACCTTTTCAAAGGGTTTGGAGGCAAAAGTGGTATAATAGTAAGAATTTAATTGCAGAGAAAGAATTTATTGTTCATATATGTATTACAGAGCCTATAGTGTCTATTTTTTCTGACTAGATGTGCAGGATTGCATTATTCAGTTCCCTACATTATGCGGATGAACATATGTTTTCTGGCATGAAATTCACTTGGGATGCATTTGTTTCTGGACAAAAATTAAATCCCCGAATTACCCGCCCCTTTTTTTTTTTGAGATTAACAAGCATTAAAAAAAAAATTCTGCCGTATATATATTTTTTTTTTTGAGATTTGTGACGAGCATTAACAAAAATAAAATCCGAATTATCGGCCGAAAGGGTTTGTGCGTCGTCGGAGGAGAATAAATTTCTGGTCGAAGAATTGGGTCTGTGCGTCGTCGTCTGCTTCGTCGGAAGAGAGTGATTTCTGGCCGGAGAATGGGGGTGTGTCGACTGCACCGTTGGAGAATAATGAGAAAGAACGAAATTGGGCAGAACACACAAACTCGGGCGACATAGATTTGAAAACCAAGTTTTCTTAAGTTTAGGGGCAATGGGGTCTTTTTAGGTCTAAAATGGTTAAAAAGAGTGTTTAAAAAAAAAAAAAGTAGGTCAAAAAACAAACAAGACACTAGAGTTTGGCCAATTTTGCATATTATCACAATCGATAATGTAGGATTATGTAATTATATATATCTTAGAAATTATGTATTATTGTTCATAATATACTTTTACAAAAATTATGTAATTATAAACAAATGATACTACATGAGGAAAATAATCAATAATACCAAAATTTATAACTATTGATCATCAATTAAATATAAGCTTTCAAACTCATTGCTGACGCACAATTCCATTTGAATCTCTTTTTATATTTATCTATTCTTTCTTGATATGACTTCTTACTCATATGGTAGTATTTTGAAAATGATTCAACGTGAAGCATATATATTTATGGTTCCATCTACTAGCTATCATTGTTTTCTCTAAATTAATCCCATCAGCACACTTAAATGAACTGTACTAATTTCCTCACCCCCATACTTTTTTCTTAAATAGAAATAATTATTAATCAATGTAGTAAGCGATCAAGTCAGAAGATATATTGTCTATATTAAATAGACTCGTGTGCTTCTACTTCTTCATTAATCTTTCTTTTCTTTTTTTTTTCCTTTTCTCTTTTCCATTTTTACTAAAGTTCAAATGAAGTCTACACACACAAACAAAAAATAACAACCAAGAATAGACTGTTAAAAACTTTATCCATATCATATAAGTCCAAAAATTTAACCAGCTTTAACTAATCATGTGAATTTGCATAGCACGAAAATCACCATGGTTACCAATATCATGGCGGTTCTGATAATCTGAATAAAAAAACGACACAGGTTTTTATTTTCTAATTTTAAATTTTATTTAAAAAAGAAAATGATGCAATAATTCATCCTTCCCCTTTGCTTTTTATTTTCTATAAAATGGCGTTTTTTACAATATATTTTTGCCTCAACATAAAACAATATTAGGCAGGAGATAAACACACGGAGTAGGCCACCAAGCTAGCTCTCATCCATGGAGTACTTCAACACACAACCGAGGTAAATTTCAATGGTGTTCCACCTTTTATTTTTCTCATCAATTGAATCATTTTCTTTAATTTGATTTTGTGAAGCATCGAATTGAAGCATTAATGTTGATATTTTTTTTTTTTTAAAGGAAGCATTAATGTTGTTTGAACCTATTGAACAAACACAATTTTACAGTCCTACCGCAAAATTGAAGCATTAATGTTGTTGTTGTTGTTGTTTTTTTTTTTTTTGAAAGGAAGCATCAATGTTGATTGAACCTATTGAACCAAAACAATTTTTTCAGTCCTACTGCAAAATTCTTGAATTGAGCGCTTTAGTTTGAACCATGAATGCACAAAAAAGTTTGTGGATTTATTTTGGGCAAATTAAGTTTTGGTATCTCAGGAAGTAATTAACTAAGAAAATTCCTTCTAATTGAGATCATGACTGAACTGTCTGTAAATGCATACAGTCACTTTCAAGAAATCTCAATGTCCAATATAATTTGGTACACTAATTTTTTTTTTTTTATATTATTTACTTATGTGAAATCCTCACCAATTTAATTTTCTTTTTCTTTCGGTTGCTAATTCACCATTTCTAATTAACTTTTCCTATAATTTGATTATTACAAATGATATACTCCCCGTCCCAAAGTTAATTGCTATATTATTATTTGTCACCCAAATTAAATTGGATTTAATTAATAAATGTGAATTAGTATGTATAAAATAATAACATTATACTACATCCGTCCATGAAAAATAGTCCTGTTTTTTTTTGCACGTGGTTTAATGCAAAATGTCGAAGGGTATTACGAGGTTTTCTGAGATTTATTTTTTTAATAATTTTATCGTTAATGGAAAGTTCGTTTTGCATACTTTCCATAAACGATCATTTTATTAAAAAATGAATTTCGGAAAACCGCGTAATACCCTCCGACATATCGCATTAAACCACGCGCAAAAGAACAAACCTATTTTTCATGGACGGAGGTAGTAGTATACTAGTATAGGAAAAATATAATTGAAAAAACGATGTTATTTTATTGAGATTTATGGAAATATTGATTGATTAAAAGGAGAGGTGGTTTCGATAAGTAGCAATTAAATTTGAGATAGAGGGAGTATATATTTTATTTATTTAGAAAAAAATTATATGATAAAAAATTTGTGCAAGGCTGTTTCACCATGATCTCATCATCATTTTTTAATAGAAATATTATCACTTTTTTCTTAAAGTGTATTACTTTTCAAAAATTTTTCAAATTGATAAAATTTATTTAATGCAAAGTGTATAACTTTTAAATTATCGTCTTAAAATGATACACTTTACATACATATTTAATAAAGTGATACACTTTACCCTAAAAAAAATTTCTTTATTAAAAAGTGATATCAATCTCACGGGTGAAACATTTCACACAAAACTTCTCCGTTCTTACTTCACAATAATTATATGTTTGATGTTTTTAATTTTTCGAAAATAGATGCAATGGATCCTACCCCTCCCTGAACAAAAGCGTCGGATCATCAATGAATTTTTATGACGTCATATCAACCCAACAAGCTCATTACGTTGTTTTCAACACTAGAAATGTCACAAAATCCCTTCCCGAAATTACCGAATTGCCCTCCAACATCGCTGCTCTTAAACCGAAATGTGTTATATCGACTCACGGATTGGGCGGGCCGGATGGATGCTCCAGACCCGGCCAGTTCGACAACACTGTCCACCTACTCCCATTGACGATGTGCATTAAGCATGGGAATGCAAGCTTTCTACCGTACGACTACATTGCAAAATTACCAGAATACACCCAGGCGATACGTGGCGCTCCCGCGTTTAAAGTGAGTCACAGCTTTTACGACTGCATTCTCGAGTTCCCTAACCCACCACCAATTTCTAGCTCGCAAGAAAAGCGCTTTTGCCGAGATGATTTTTTGAACAAGTGTTATCAATGCCTCGCGGATCTAGGGTTTTCGAAATCGGTTTTTATGTACAGGTAGTTAACTAATTATTTATTTATTGCAAAATTTACGGTGAACTTTCATAATATGAAGTTTACAACATTTCATACAATTTACCGACATCATAACATTTTATATAGTGTGAAGCGTTATGGTATCGTTGAATGCATGTAATGGTACCCATTTTATACTATAAACAAGTTTCACATGAAGACTCTAGTTGAAATAATTAACGTTGTTCTTTTTGTTAGGGATTATTTGTTTTGTAGCCCAAGTTGTCGTTTTAAGGCGTGTGTGACTCATTATTGGTACAAGAAAGTAATGAATATCAACGACGATGAAGATGAGGTGGTGAAGGAGAAGAAGAGTGAACCTATCGAACCTATGAATATTGATAACCCTGAAATGGAGGGAGAGTCCATTTTTTTCATTGACATTTAGTTTGAATATGGGAGTTTATTTTTCTAGTGCCTGTTTAAGTTGTTTAAAATGACTCTTTATTATGTATATCGAGTGTTTCGTTAGTGTAAGTTTATGTAAATTGTTTTGAGACAGTTTACAATTTACACATGACATGAAACGAATTCTCATCAAATATATTTATTATACTGTATGACTTGTGGATTCATAATCATAGCCGAATTATGTGTTAATTAAAGTAAAGAGTACCTCTCTTGTACACTTGGTGCATTCGCTCAACAGTTGAGATTGTTTATATTGAAAAGTATGATTTGATTATATTGAAAAATATGGTTATATTATACTAAAAAGTTTACACTAAAAATCGGTTTTCATTATAATATAACCATTACTTTTTAGTATAATCAGTCTACATCTTTTAGTGTAAACAAATCAACTGTTGAGTGAGTGTTGCACTAAATATTTAATTATAAATCTGCCTTATATATATGAGATCGTGTATTATTTTGTTAAATGCGCAATATAATATATATATATATATATATATATATATATAAATTAAACTTGTATGTGAATGTATATCGGGTTTGTTTTATATGACAATATATAAGATATCGCTTTCTAATAAAGAAGTATCATTTTCAAGGTAAAAAATTATCATTTGCATTTTTCTGTCATAATGCATATAAAGGCACTTGTATTATCCATGTTTATTTAAAAAGACCCTTAAAATACACAAAACACACACACACACATTTTTTTTTTTTGAAGTATTAAATTTAATTTGCTTCACAAAATCAATTTGTGTTATAGAATGTGAATATTGCTCTTAACCAAACTTAGAAGAGAGAATATTCAAACAAGTTTTGTTTTGTACATGTTTTACACATTTTTTTAGTGCACCTCCTTTCATTTTATACAAGTATAAATTCTCGTGACCTAAAATTAATACTTTTAAAAAGTATAAAATGGAAAATAATTTAAGAATCTTATGAAATTTGAAATAAAGGCTGATCTCAAAATGCATTGGGCCTAATTTCTTTTTTCCTAAACTATTTTAAAAAGTGATACTTTAATTTTTATTCTCAAAATAATAAAATTTTGCCGAACATTAATTTGAACAATCATTTTATAACCATATTTGGATTTTTTCAGTGATGGTAGCGGGTTTTGAGGGTTGGGATTAGGATTGTCAGGAAGATAAGGAAAAAGACATTGTGCTTTTCATGGGCAAGACCAATCTATCTGTTTGTATTGAGTTTGAGCCTTAAAAGTGGTCAATTTTTGTAAGACAAAGCTCATTTCTAAGTTCAAAATTTAAAATACTGCATATATTTGGATCACATTTGGTATCATATAATCTCAATAAATTTTTGTAACCTATTTTGTATTATATTAATTAGATGCACGATATTTTTAATATGAAATACATCAACAAGCTATATTATTAATAAAAAAATGCACAAATTAAAAATAAAGGAAGTAAAACATATATTTTTTTTTTTTGATATAGCAAGTAAAAAATAGAAAATATAATAAAACACAGCAATTAAACAAAAGAACTGAACTGTACTTTATGAAAATGACATAACCTCTCCAAATGGAAAAAATAAATGTATAATTCTCTCATATCAAAATTATTCTCTATTATTCTTTTTTTCAGGCAAACACCCAATACTTAAACCATAGCTAAATAATACCCTTCATTCGTTTTTAAGTGTCTTTTCATCCTCAACAATTTGTTCCTAATTATCCGTCCTTTTAACTATTTTCACTTTTCGCCAAAAAAAGAAAAAAAAAAAAAACTATTTTCACTTGTGCTTTCCCCAATTTACCCCACCAGAAAGGACGGAAATAACTTGACTGATTAAGAGAATAAGAAAATATATAGTGAATGGAGAAATAAAAGATTTGATTAACTGATTGATTAAGAGCAAAATAGTCCAACATGTGATTTTGCACGAATGGTATGGGCTCGTTGTTATGCATGGACGTCGATGTTTCTGGCACCTATTCGACACTTTCTACAACATAAAGTTTTCATACACTCTATAGCTGCTCATATGGTTTACGTGGAACGAAAGAAACAGAGTGATTTTTATTGGAAATAAGTCAAGCGATCTCAGAGTTTTCTCAAATATCAAAGCTAAAATTTGGCCGTGGCTAGTCGCAGTGACGGAGCCAGGATTTCGGCTCAGGGGCCCAGTTAAAAATATTAATTTCGATTTCATTTCATATTTATAATCTTGAAACATAAATTCCTACCGTCCCAATTTTTTTTTTCATTTGACTTTTGTTCACTTTTAATGTAAGACTTAGCTAGTATTTAAATGATTTTTTTTTATGATGACATATTATTCAATTTAAGTGCATGAGACAAATTTAAGATGTTTTTCTATATAATTATTAGTAGAATGAGTGTAATTTAGAAATGTTTGAGGGTGGTGAATAGTGCAGCGGGAAAACAAAACTGAAATAGAGGGAGTAATATTAATAGAAATTGATCATATTAATAAATAAAAATATATAGATATTTATATATCAGAATAAATGAGAAACTTCTTTAAAAAACAATTGAGTTTCATATATATTCATATTTTGTAAAAAGAATTGAAAAGGACAAAAATATCAATAAGAAAAAATGAAAGAAAGTTTAGGTGCACAAATTATAAAAAACGAAATAGAAAAGGAAAAGTTAAAAAGTAAAACTATCGGAGAGGGATGATATTCGAACTCTGGTTCTCATGTCATACAACAAAATGCAAAACCTTTGGAACAACTTTGATTTTAGCTATAAAATAGAAACTAACCTGTATATATTTACAAGAGTTCACTGGGACCCAGTGCGCCCCCTAGCCACAACGTGGCTCCGTCGTTGGCCAGTCGTTCATCATTTAAATACCATTGGATCAATGATCCAACGTATAATTTATTTTTTAAATGATTGCACTTTGCACTAGAGCATTTGCACTGTGCATAATGCAATTGTACTGCATCACTCTACTAATAAATTAAATTAATAAATATAAAATTACAAAAATACCCCTTTTAATTAAAAATAATTAAAAATTACACATATAACATTTTATATATAAATAATACACTTTTAAACATAATTTAAAATTAAAACTATAAATCAAATATATCTAAATCTAATCAGTCTGAGCTCTAATTTTTCCAAAAAAGGGTGCACTGTGCGCAGAAAAAAAAAGATGAACGAGAATTACTCATGTCAATCAAAATAAAAAATTACATATGCATGTTTTCTCATGATATTCAAATGAATTGGATGCAGTACGTCTACTGTATCGATCAATAGATCCTCAATTAATATAAACCTAATGATTTATTTTTAACCATTCAATTTTAATATAATAAAGAATAGACAACATATCAGAATAACAAGAATAGGTAACTTATGGTCGGATTAACCCTAATCAGAACAATATAGTTCTCATTTATCTTTTTCTGAGCACTCATCCGAGTAAGAACGACGTTTTTGTGATGGCGGAAAAAAGAAATGCAGTTGTGGGATGAGAAAAGAGAAGCGATATCAATTGAGGACTTTTTGGGTATTTTAATTTATTAACCAAGTAGTCAAACGGGTATTTGATTAAATGGGTCAACTATATGACCCATCTTATGTACGAGACGTCTTAATCGAATTTATGTCAAATTAAAATTATAAATAAAATATTTGTTTATTACAAAAATATTAGAAGGATATTTTGGTAATTATATATATATATATATATATATATATATATATATATATTTAAAAAATTAATTAATTCATCTATGGCAAAACTATATCGCCCTGGGTGAAAGTTAGATGATGTGTCAACTTCTCATTGGTTCACTGACGTCAGGTAGAGCGAATTCTCTTATTGACCATAGAAAACCCACCATGTAAATTACTTATTATTATTTTTTTATTTCTCTTAATGCACTCCCTTAAAATTTACAACTATAACTTTAATATAATATTTACATCATTCACTATATATATGATTAGACGTAAAATTGTCATGATTCGTCGTTAGAAATGCCCCAGTTTTGGTCGATTTTGTCGAGTATTTAGAGTCAATTGGACATTATTTCTATACGTTGATGAATTTGTCTATTTGATGCTCATAGGTGAATCGAGGGCGAAAAACGGAGTTCGTAGGACTTTGAATGGACTCAAACGGATGTCCGAATGAGAAGATATCGAAGAAATATGATTGGTATTAGTGCGGAAGAAGAAAAGTATTAGTTGGGCAATTTTGGAGTCACTCGAGTGGATCAACTCGAGCACTAGCGCTCGAGCGCCCAAAACTTACAGAAGATTTCTTACGCTCGAGCAGCTCGAGCGCCCCAAAACATGCAGAGATATTCCAGCATTCGACCAGCTCGAGCGGAGGCGCTCGAGCACCTGCACCATTCGAGCTACACAGCTCGAGCGCCACCGCTCGAGCACTCCCAAGATTTTTGCTTCCGGATGCATTTTTTCAGCCCACGAGTTCACGATTCGGCCCGATGCTTATATATACTCGTCCCGAGCACATTTTTACGGAGAACTTGACACGACGACATACACCACTTGATAGAAGAGCACTTTTAGAGTTAGTTTTTGGAGAAGAAGAGACGAGCAAGCTTAAATTTTACGTTTTCGAGGTTTTGTTTACGAATTCATAGTACGGTTTTACTTTTTAATTTCGTTTCTTTAGACCTTTGTTCTTAAATACTTTGAGACTTTGTTTTATTAATTTAATTTGAGTTCTTAGCATTGATTTCTTGAAACCCTAGTTTATGTGTGATAATTTATTCGTTATAATCATTATGTTCATGTTTGTTACTTCTTCAATTGTTTTTGTTTCCGTAAAAACCATGTCTAGCTAAAACCCTTGCATGCTTAGGGTAGGATGAACTCGTAGAAGTAGGTCGTGGGTACATAATTAGGGTAATTCGTGACGTTTAGTTTTAATTCTCTTAATTAATGAATTCTTAAAATCAATCTTAACTTTACCTTTGAATTTCGTACGAAAATTGTTAGAGAGAGGACGACCTTATCACTCTTTAATAATTAGTAGACTTAATGAGAGGGTTTAGAAAGGGTTAATTAATCTACCGGTTTATCTAAGGAGGACGACCGCATCACCTTAGTTTAAATTAGGGTCTCGTTAATTAAGTACGATCTATTAACTCGTTAGTAGATTAGTGAAGTTGATTGTTAAGATAAAGTATTAGGGTTTTAAATCTTGAGCTTTCGTCTTGCAATCTTTAACTTAGGTTATTCCTTGTGCGTCACGATTATCTTGATTATGTACCTGCTCCGTTAGTATACGTAGGGATTCCTATCCTGAGTATCACCATCACTTATTTGAAAACACACCTTAGTTAATTCGTTTAATTTATTCTTTAGTTTAATTAGTTTCCTTTAGTTTAGAATTAATTCTTTGAAAAATCCAAAAACATACATTTGTTGGGAAAATAAGGGTGCCCGGAATCTATTCGGGATGAAATTTAAATACGAATTTAAATTTAATTATTACTAGCATGAATTAATCCTAATTAATTCAAATAATAATTCCAACAACTAATTTATCATCATGCATGTTGAATTAATTCACATAAAATCTAGGCGGAATAAACAAGAATTTATGTGACTTACGTACCTCTTGTAGACTTGGCCTTTGGATAAACGGGACAATCACGATCTCGCTCTATCGACCCAAAAACCTTCTCAAGTATTTCCCTTTCGCCTCACTTGATCACCGGTGGGAGATGCTTTCAAGTAATTTAATAAACTAAGGAAAAAGAAAAACATCTATGCTCTTGATTTTTCCAACACATGGAATTATGTATTTGGGGATGAAATAATCACCCCCTATTTATAATAGGTGGTGGCCGAAATTTTTGAATATTTAGAGGTGGAGAAAATCTTTTCTTAGCCTCTAAGAAATCTTGAATATATCTCATATATTCTTTTCTCCATAATAAAATATTCCACAAAAATCTCACACTCCTTATTATTGCTTGTAATTCTCGAAAATTTCATGTAGAGATCCTAAGATTTGGATCTTCTTGAATATATGAGATATTCTTGTATTCCAAGAATACATATCTTCCATAATATCTTTCCAAGAAAATCAACAAAATCTTCTCTCTCCTTGAATTCCATATTTTCGAAAATCATGAGAAAAATCAGCATATTATTTTCTTTTTATTTTAATCACCTTATCATTATTGGACTACTTAATGGGCTACTTGAGGGGCCTTTAAGGAGAATTAAGATTGGACCTCCTAATGGACTTCTGAATTTCAATATTGAGCCCCAATATAATTTAATCCATTAATATTAATTATTACCACTAATAAATTAATATTGCACTATCCATCTTAATCCTTATTACGATAATATGGGCTCCCGGTTATTATTTCCCGCGTTTAAGATTATCAAGTCCATTAATTAATCAAGCTTCTGAATAGCTCTAAATTAATTAAGAGTAAGTCTCGCATGAGATCGTCTCATGGCATGAGACAATGAGAATGAGTGTAACTAGGGTATTGACTCATTAACACTTTGGTAGGGGTAGGTGTTAATTTGTGTTGTCTCATATCATGAGACGGTCTCATACAAGTTTTTGCCATTAATTAATATATTTCACCTTGGAGAAAAGACAGCTCAACATTATTATCCGTACCGAAGAAACTGATTCTTCACTTGCAAGTTTTGGTACGATAAAACTTCTGAGCCCACCAAGGGGACTAATCACACGAGCCGTACTCGCACGCGTTTCTCCGTATTAAATCTTAGCAACCGTCGTATGATTAATATTACTGCCCAAGACACAAAGTTCGAAGTCACAATGATTCTCACCTAACATGAATCAAAGCAGTAACTATTAAGCACACACGGTCCTATTTAAGTGACGGAGATTAAGAAATCAACAACCACTGAGGTCTAATTCTTCACCTTTCAGAACAGAAGAATTTATCCTCGCTGTAGGTCCTCTTCAACACATACTAAATGTGCTAGTGCAATCTCTTAGTCAAGACAGACCAATCTGAGCCTTACACATCGACCTTTCACGGCGGATTGTTCAATTCCACCTAGGTCGTGAAAATGTACGTTTAGTTACAAGTAAACTGTTAATGTTGTCTTCCGTGATCGGGTATCACCACATTAACTACAATGTAACTAGTACCATATATTGAACGATTTGCAATAGAAATTCAACATTCAATCATAACTAAAGCAAATGTGATAAAAGAATTATTCTCATAAACAAGTGTTTGATACACGAGTTATACAAAGTAAAAACATACTTTCACGTATAACTCCAACAACATTCATATTAGCTACGACGCGTAGATCTTCAGGGATCTATTCGCATACACTCTTTCCTTTGGGTTCGATATACTTGGTCGCTATACTTACTCATACTACAGTGAACCCATACTCTTGTGGGGAACTACTAGTACAAAGCTAGTATTTTCAGTTCAAGTCAATATACACACCTATATATATTTTTTTTAATTAAACCACCATCATCACCGCTTCCTGCCATTTAAAAAAACCACAATTCATTTTAGTTTTATGGTGTACTAATTTATAGATAAATAGGAATACTTTAATCTCATTTAAATTGTGTCTTTATGATTTATACTTTTATGATTATACCTTTTTTTTTCTTTTTTAATGGTGCAACTGTGTGTGAAAGTGTAGGTCTACGTGACATCTCATGTCAACCTACACTAACCTAATAATTCCTCCCACTTATACTTAAAGCAGATTGGCAATGTCTTGACTCTCATTCCATCCACATGTCTCTCGAATGTATTCAGAGGCAGACCCTTTGTGAATGGATTTACTAGGTTGTCCCCGACGCATATCTTTGCCACCTCTTTATCTCCTCTCTTAACGATTTCTCGTATAAGACGGTATTTTCTTTCTATGTGTTTGCTGGCCTTGTGGGCTCTCGGTTCCCTTGAATTTGCAACTGCTCCGGCACAATGATTGTGATGGGCAAATTCGGAACAACGTCCAAGTCCACTAAGAAGTACTTGAGCCAAACCGCTTCTTTCGCTGCTTCACAAGCAGTTACTTATTCGACTTTCATGGTCGAATTGGCGGTGCATTTCTACAAATCGCTTCTCCATGTCATGGCTCCTTCTCCCATGCAAAACACACTACCCGAGGTATATATTTTTGGATTCTATATCTGATTGTAAATTTGAGTCCGTGTATCCCACGGGAATTAGATTGTCTGACTGTAAAATCAGCATTCCATGACAAGTTCTTTTCAGAAACTACAGAACACATTTAATTGCAATCTAATGTGCTTTCCCGGGGTTATTTTGATATCTTGCCATCATGCCCACGGCAAAGCAGATATCCGGTCTCGTACACAACATTGCATACATAAGACTTCCTACGTCCGAAACGTACGGAACGTCTTTCATGTCATCTATCTCCACTTGCGTCTTAGGGCATATTTCTTTAGATAGATGGATTCCGTGCCTAAAAGGTACAAAACCTTTCTTGGAATCTTGCATGCTGAAATGCTTCAAAACAGTGGCTTTGTATGAAACTTGCGATAAGCCCAACATCCTCCTCTTGCGATCTCGAGTGAACTTGATCCCAATGATGTGACCGGCTTTCCCTAAGTCCTTCATATCAAACTGATTTGACAGCCATACCCTTATGTCTGACAAAACCTTTACATTGTTTCCAATGAGCCGAATATCATCTACGTATAATACTAAGAATACCACCGCAGTTCCATCACACCTTTTATACACACAACTTTCGAACTTGTTTTGATCACAAACCCATAAGACTTAATTACTTGATCAAAACACTGGTTCCAAGTACGCGATGCTTGCTTAAGTCCATAAATGGATCTCTTAAGCTTCATACGAGGTGCTCTTGATCTTTTTCAACGAAACCTTTGGGCTGTTGCATATAGATCCCATCAAGACTTCCGTTAAGGAAAGCTGTCTTGACATCCATTTGCCAGATCTTGTAATCTAAGTGCGCAGCAATCGACAAGAGAATACGGATGGACTTAAGCATAACTACAGGCGAAAAGGTTTCCTCATAATCGATCCCTTGAGTATATCCTTTAGCCACAAGCCTCGCTTTGAAGGTCTCTACCCTTTCGTCCGGTCCTCTTTTCCTCTTGTACACCCACTTGCATCAAATGAGTTCTACCCCACTGGGTGGTTCGACCAACTCCCACACTTGATTATGATCCATCGAACCCATCTCGGTTTTTATTGCGGTTTGCCACGCCTCCGCGTCTTTGTCTTGGATTTCCTCGTCGTACGTTCATGGGTCTGATTCATCACCGGGAATCAAATCCGAAGATTCTCCAATTCCCATGAATCTCTCAGGTTGCCTTGCAATCCTTCCACTACGACGGGGTTCCGGTTGTGAAGATGTAACGTGTGGTATATCATCTTGTATACTTGGTATAGGAGTTTGCCCTCTTAACTCGTCTAAGGTAATCTCACTTCTGGGCTTTCTTTTGTTCATATAGTCTTCCTCCAAGAATTTAAAGTGCGAACTAATAACGGTCTTTTAATCCTTGAGACTATAGAACATACACCCTTTCGTTCCCATGGGATACCCTATAAGCAACCTTAATTTTGAACGTGGATCCAATTTACCGGCTTCCTTGTCTAGCACGTATGCCGGACAACCCCAAATCCGCAAGTGTCTTAGACTGGGCTTGCGCCCGGTCCACAATTCCATTGGGGGTAGGAACCGATTTGGATGGCACCAAGTTTAGAATGTAAGTCGTTGTTTCCAAGGTGTTACCCCAAAACGACTTGGGTAAATCTGAATAACTCATCATGGATCTGACTATTTCTAAAAGAGCCTGGCTCCTTCGTTCCGCTACACCGTTCTATTGAGGGGTTCCCGGTGCGGTCAACAGGGATACAATCCCTTCGTCTGATAGCTAGTTCAAGAATTCATCGCTAAGGTATTTGCCTCTACGATCAAATCGTAGAAACTTGATACTTCCAACTTGTTAAGGTATGCCATTATCTTGAGAACGTGTTCCCTCACGGGCGTTCCCTCCACCATTTTCAACTTGACCGAGTCATGTTTGGTGAACTGATTAGTCATGGGTTTGATGTGAAGACATCTCTTCAAGGTGTTCCATGATTTCAACAGCGGATACAATGTCTCCATGAACGCGCCTCAAATCCTCAGACAGAGATGTCAAGATGATGCACTTCATGTGTTCATTGTCATGCTTCCAATCATAAACTGCCTCTTCCCATTGCTTGACTTATCATTAGGCTTGCCGGGTATATTAACATAAATAACCCAATTGTGTTTTCGTGCAGTAAGGACAAATTAAAAAAAAACATTTCCAATCGATATAAATCACTCCAAAAAGTTTATTAACTTTAAGTATATTAAACAGTGGATTAAAAGGTTGCGACATGATGAAATGAGAATAAAACATACATTCATATCAATATCTAGAAAAATATGAAATTATCACATAATTCGATCACATCAATTATATTGAAACCTTAAAACAATATAATCATGCATCAGCCAACATCTCGAAACAATTTAAATGCGCCACGAGGGGTGGTCTCTACATTTAAACACATTCAAGCGGATTACAAACTTAAAAATTACAAATCCTTAATTCAAAATTAATAGTTGGCTCCCACTTTGACCACATAGAAATTGACAGGGACTCCGAGGGGAGTAAGTTAATATCAATTTCCTATGCCTAAGTAATAACCATAATTAAATACAGGATTATTATTTCGCTTTGAGCAAGCCACTCGGGGTGAGGGTCAATACCGCCACTAGTAATAATCCACAATCATCCTTTCGGAATTTATTCATGTGAAATCCGTTCTTTTGGCCGATCCGAGGGGGAAATGTATTCCAAAAGAATTTCACAAATAAATAAATTATGGAGGCCTAATTAATCCAATTTTAATATCCGGAATAAAATTGCGATTAAATAAACATACTTAGTAATTTTCGAAAGTAAGGTTTTTCTTGGACAATTAAATTCATGCAAACACATATTAACAAATAATAATAAGTGCACGAAATAAAATATCCATCAAAACAAAATTAAACACATTGGAGCACTCAAATCCAATTGTCACGGTTTAATTTCTTCACGTCTTGATGTGAAAAATCATCCTTGTTGTTTTCCGTCGTTCGTCTCGACACGCTCCCACTCGAACATCAACACTTCATAAAAAAACAGCATCGTTTGGGGTTCGGGACGACGTTTAAAATCACACAAAAGAAAACGGAACTTAAAAAAATTCCACGGCCCGAGACACGGCGTGCGTCGGCCCACGGAGTGGGCCCGCGCGCCTCTCGGTCAGAACAGCCGAGGCGCTGAAGCGCCGACCAGAAGCGCCGAAGCGCTGCACAAGGCCCCCCAAGGCACTGCACGACCTCGCCCGAGGCGCTTCAGGCCGCGCCCGAGGCGCGCGAGCGCGCGCGCTTGTGCGGCGCCAGCCTCCCGTCGCGCGCGGGTTTCGCCGTTCGTCCTTGTTTTCTTTACCCCTTGCATGATTTTACGTCCATACACGCGCCACGCTTGTATGCGTCGTCCGGGTACGCCATTTTTAATTCTTCGTCACGATCCGGTTACAATTTATTTTTCAAAATAAAAATAAATACTAGATCTAGACTAGTCTATTACAATGATCAAATCAAAATAAAAACAATGATCATAAGGGTGCCCAGAATCTATTTGAGATGAAATTTAAATACGAATTTAAATTCAATTATTACTAGCATGAATTAATCCTAATTAATTCAAATAATAATTCCAACAACTAATTTATCATCATGCATGTTGAATTAATTCACATAAAATCTAGGTGAAATAAACAAGAATTTATGTGACTTACGTACCTCTTGTAGACTTGGCCTTTGGATAAACGGGACAATCATGATCTCGCTCTATCGCCCCCAAAAACCTTCTCAAGTATTTCCCTTTCGCCTCACTTGATCACCGGTGGGAGATGCTTTCAAGTAATTTAATAAACTAAGGAAAAAGAAAAACATCTATGCTCTTGATTTTTCCAACACATGGAATTATGTATTTGGGGATGAAATAATCACCCCCTATTTATAATAGGTGGTGGCTGAAATTTTTGAATATTTAGAGGTGGAGAAAATCTTTTCTTAGCCTCTAAGAAATCTTGAATATATCTCATATATTCTTTTCTTCATAATAAAATATTTCACAAAAATCTCACACTCCTTATTATTGCTTGTAATTCTCGAAAATTTCATGTAGAGATCCTAAGATTTGGATCTTCTTGAATATATGAGATATTCTTGTATTCCAAGAATACATATCTTCCATAATATCTTTCCAAGAAAATCAACAAAATCTTCTCTCTCCTTGAATTCCATATTTTCGAAAATCATGAGAAAAATCAGCATATTATTTTCTTTTTATTTTAATCACCTTATCATTATTTGGCTACTTAATGGGCTACTTGAGGGGCCTTTAAGGAGAATTAAGATTGGACCTCCTAATGGACTTCTGAATTTCAATATTGAGCCCCAATATAATTCAATCCATTAATATTAATTATTACCACTAATAAATTAATATTGCACTATCCATCTTAATCCATATTACGATAATATGGGCTCCCGATTATTATTTCCCGCGTTTAAGATTATCAAGTCCATTAATTAATCAAGCTTCTGAATAACTATAAATTAATTAATATATTTCACCTTGGAGTAAAGACAGCTCAACATTATTATCCGTACCGAAGAAACTGATTCTTCACTTGCAAGATTTGGTACGATAAAACTTCTGAGCCCACCAAGGGGACTAATCACACGAGCCATACTCGCACGCGTTTCTCCGTATTAAATCTTAGCAACCGTCGTATGATTAATATTACTGCCCAAGACACAAAGTTCGAAGTCACAATGATTCTCACCTAACATGAATCAAAGCAATAACTATTAAGCACACACGGTCCTATTTAAGTGACGGAGATTAAGAAATCAACAACCACTGAGGTCTAATTCTTCACCTTTCAGAACAGAAGAATTTATCCTCGTTGTAGGTCCTCTTCAACACATACTAAATGTGCTAGTGCAATCTCTTAGTCAAGACAGACCAATCTGAGCCTTACACATCGGCCTTTCACGGCGGATTGTTCAATTCCACCTAGGTCGTGAAAATGTACGTTTAGTTACAAGTAAACTGTTAATGTTGTCTTCCGTGATCGGGTATCACCACATTAACTACAATGTAACTAGTACCATATATTGAACGATTTGCAATAGAAATTCAACATTCAATCATAACTAAAGCAAATGTGATAAAAGAATTATTCTCATAAACAAGTGTTTGATACACGAGTTATACAAAGTAAAAGCATACTTTCACGTATAACTCCAACAACATTCATATTAGCTACGACGTGTAGATCTTCAGGGATCTATTCGCATACACTCTTTCCTTTGTGTTCGATATACTTGGTCGTTATACTTACTCATACTACAGTGAACCCATACTCTTGTGGGAAAACTACTAGTACAAAGCTAGTATTTTCAGTTCAAGTAAATATACACACCTATATATATATATTTTTTAATTAAACCACCATCATCACCGCTTCCTGCCATTTAAAAAAACCACAATTCATTTTAGTTTTATGGTGTACCAATTTATAGATAAACAGGAATACTTTAATCTCATTTAAATTGTGTCTTTATGATTTATACTTTTATGATTATACCTTTTTTTTTCTTTTTTAATGGTGCAACTGTGTGTGAAAGTGTAGAAAATTTTGCGTGAGTTCTGAGATTTTGGGGATGGTGTTGAAAGTATGAGTGTTTAATAAATTTAATATTTACTTTTAATAAAGGGTATATTAGTATTTTTATTAAATATATTTAAAAAAAAAAGCGGTGGATGAAAAAAAATATTTTTAGGTAGGTGAACAACACTGCCCTTTGTATTAAAGTTTGATGATTACAACGGAGTTAAAATAAATTTCCATTTTTTTTTACCCTTTTTTTTTTAGTCATGCCTATAACTTCACTTGGATTCTCACAAATTATTTTTTTGACAAAGTATAGAGTAAAAATGGTTTATACATAAACCAATAAAGGGTATTAGTTGTTTTCACTAAAAAATATTAATTGTTTTCATTAAAAAGTATTAGTTGTTTCCACTGAAAAGTATTAGTTGTTATTACTGAAAAATCCTAATTGTTCATTTAAAATAAACTAAGATCTTCGGTGGAAACAACTAATCCTTTTTAGTGGAAACAACTAATACTCCCTCCATCCCAATTTTGATTACCCATTTCAAATGACACAATTTTTAAGAAATGAATTGCTTATTAATATTTTTTAGTATAAAATAGCTTTTTAAGAATTATTTATTAATATTTTAAATATAAAGTAACTTTTTGAGGGTTGAATTTAAAAAAGTGGTATTGTTTTTTGCCATTTTAGGAAATGGGTAAAAAAAAAAAAAAAACCCTTATGTATAATCTAATTTATCTGAATGTCTTTACTTCCCCTTTCCTTTGGCCGAATTAAATCGATCTGAAACTCCTTCCTCTTTCGCTCAATCAAATTTCCATGTCTAAACGACCTGTATCTGCGTCCACAGAAGAAGTCGACGTCTCCGGAGGCAAAATTCCGCGGTTATCAGGTACCAAAGAACTCGCCATCTTTCACCAGCATTCAGTGGTTGAAGGTATAGGATTTGAGCTGTATGTGGTCAATATAGATAATCAATCATTTTCTGCCGGCGGCGACGACTATTTAGAAATTAAACCTAGGATCCGATACACCGGGGGTCAATGGTGGGAGGGTTGTGTTTTAAATTCCACCCTATATATATTTGAGGAAGATCAAATGAAATGGCTTTACATTGAACAGAAATATTATAAGCTGCCTGAGGATATGGATTTGGACGCACAGTTCCCTAGTCCTCCTCCTAAGAAATCAGTTAAGAAATATCATTTGTCAACAGAGTTTTTGGATTCCAGTACGGTGATTGAAGGATTAGATGAATTTGTGGAGGTCGCTCCTATGAACTGGCCCAAAGAATCTCCTCTAGCCGTCCCAACGCCTGATGGTAAAAGCATTCTAGTTTTCCAGCGGGCAATCGAGACAAAATATCCACGGACTTGTTTTGAGCTCTATAATCCTTGGCTCAACATTTGGACTGAATTAGAGCCTTCTCTGTCTCCCCGGTATCCAGATTATATCCATATCTTGGCATACGCTTTCGTAGACGAGTCTACCTTCTTGCTATCAACGGACGCTGGCATGTTGGTACTGGATATTAGTCTGAAGAAGGACCAACCTGTTGGTGCTCGTTTTCACTCTCGTCATGCCGTAACAGTTGGTGGCAAGGTTGTTATAAGTCCAGGCTGGGCATCTCCAGTTGTAAGTCTTGATAATTCTTGTTATAGCTGGGGAGGTCTACCTCAAGATGATGAACGTCGTTTTCAGCTGTCTCCTCCCCCTCCTTTTTCCGAAAAGGATCCTGCTCTTCCCGAACCTTACATCACCCTTTTGGATGTTGATAGTAGTGGGGGCTATGCTGTTAACTTGGTCTCTCGAGTCCACGATCATGAATATGATGGTGCTTGTTCGTACCTAACGATTGATGCTTGTCGCACTCATCTTGGCACACTCGACACCACCATCCTTGGGACTCTCAAGTATATCATCCATACTGGCGGTTGTTGTTTTTCTCTTTATATGTTTATCATTTGATTTGAGTCGTTGTGAAATGCTATGCAACTTACTTGGTGGAATTTTGAGTAAATCAATGTTAATTCTGTTACTACCCAGGTCTATATATCCTGTTGTTGTGCTCCAATTGCTCGTCTCACAACTGCCTCTTGTTAACCCTTTTGTGACTGAGCTTGTAATCATCTTTTTTTTTTTTTTTTTTTCTCTCTAAATTTTGGTTGATGTGATTATGTGATGGCAATTCGCTGCATTTTAGTCTTATCTATTCGTAACACTGAAAATTGGTGCCATTAGCGTCAAAGGGAAGAGGCTAAACCATTTAAATTTCTCGTGTATATGAAGATCGTCTCTTGATTAAAATTTTTTTTTAGATAGACTACTTATGTTTTTTTTTATTGCATTTATGATTCTAGCCAATTCAAATATATAAGTGATCAAACTTGTTTGAAATGTTATCAAACTTTGAAATTTACGTTTGAGCTAGTTCAACGATTAATTACTCGAGTTGTCGATCAAGTCTTGAACTTGAATAGTTTGATATTTTTACTTTCGTATAGCTTGAGCCGAACTTCAGACTTTACCGAAAACAAATATATTTTTAAGCTTGTTTGGTTGCAATATTGTACCAAGCTTCCTCTCTATTTGTATTATAATTCATTATGAAAGCACGAAAGATACTAGAAAGCATCAAATACTTCATTCTTGTTATGAAAAATTCTTATAAAAGACCTACTCTGTAAAAATATCTCTCCTTACTAGGGTATATATTACATATATAATGCCTATATATATTGATTTATAAATAGTGCTTGATGACTTGTATTTCTTTACTTTTAATTAGGCTATGATCAATTTCTCAGTTAGGTTTAATAGGCTGTTTAGCAACAGGCCCATCTCACTTAATTGTATTGATTTCTTTGGCTAGCTGTATAAATTTAATTTGGGTCATCTCTCATGTTTTTTACAATATTGTTGGCTTTTGATGTTTTTTTCTTTTGATTTCTGGGTTTCTTGATATGTTTTGGTTAATTTTTTTTATTTTTAATATCATGTTTTCGACAATTTCACTTGTTATACGGGTTAATTGCACTTTTGGTCCCAAGAGAATGTGTCTATTTTAAAGTAGTCATTTTTTCAGCACTTTTAGTTCCGTAGTTTTTTTTAACACTTTTGGTCCCAAGAGAATAGGATATGTTGCAATTTTGGTCCCAAGAGAATGTGTAATTGCATTTTTGGTCCCAAGAGAATATGACAAATTTGCATTTTTGGTCCTGAAAATTCACGAATGGGACCGAAACTGCAAAAAAAAAAAAAGAAAGATTATTTTCGCACATAGGTACCAAAAGTGTTTTACACTCATTCTCTTGGGACTAAAAGTGCAATTTTCCCCTTTTTATACTTATGTTAATTTTCATTTTTTATTGCAATTGTAAAAAAATTATATAATTGAAGTTTAAATGGGGCAATAACTCTCCACTACATTGTATATTTCAATGACTGTATGTACAATTATTATATACTCCCTCCGTCCCATAATTGTTTGCACACTTTCCTTATTCGTCCGTTCCACAATTGTTTGCACACCTAAAAAATGAAACACTTTTATAAACTCTACCCTCACAATATTCAAATATTTAAAAGAATTGTCATTACTTTTTGCCTTTTGGGCCCACACTACACTTAATTTAACCAATTTCTTCACTTTATACCCCACAAAACACTACTCATTACATTTTTTTCTTAAAATTAGTGCTCATTTTATGGTGCAAACATTGGTGGGACGGAGGTATTACAATTTTTAAATGTATATACAATATTTTCATGTAATAAAGAGTAATATTTTGTGGTTTCATATACTACACACTAATTATCCCTTATATAGATAGTATTTTTGTTGTGTTTTACAAATTTAACTAGTGATGTAACCATTTATCAAACATATTCAAGGGTGGAGACAAATTTTTTTTTCATTCCCATTGAATAATTCTAAACAAACACCTCCTTAGTTGTATTTATATTAAAGTTTGATGATTACAACGGAGTTAAAATAAATGAACCTGATGTGATGAGCATAATGATCACCATCTTACCTGGAAATAAGATAACAACAGAGATATGAAAAATGAACATCTTTCTTCCACAATCCCATTAAATCCAAAACGTACGTCCAAATCTTTAAATCTTTACCTCTTCTTAGTTTGAAGGTTGTATGATTTTGAACTGTTTACATTGAGCCTGAAAATTGCAAAGGGGGCTAATCGAGAGGCTCAGGGAAAATTGGAAAATGCCCACAACCTGATAACAAGGCTCGGAAAGAGACTAGACGAAGAAGAAATATTGAAGTTGAGCTAAGGAGCAGAATTAGTTCTTTGAAAGCTCCCGTTAATAATGTCCAATCCGAACATAAAGGTTGAAAGAATTCCGCCTCATCCCCATCTAAAAGTTCGAACTTGAAGCGATTTGATCCCAGACGTGTGGGCGGCTTATTCTTTAAATTGCAAAATCCAGCGTACTTTGTTTTTTCATCCATGGAGATTTCTGCTGCATTTATGTGTTCTTTGTATCATGTCCTTTTGTTGTTATTTATGAAGTAAATTGTAATTCTTTAATTTTTTTAATTGAATATGAAGTGTTATTTTTGCCTTTTAAAGAATGAGAAACTTATCGTGAAATATTTAAAAAAAGAAAACTTATTGTGGCACGGAGGGAGTACATACTATTATTATCTAAAATTTAGACAGTGATAGCGTATAATGAATATGTATAATAGTGATACTTGAATTTTTTTTAAGCGGTCAGATATATTTTAGAAATATACTTGAGTTGCACGATGCATCTGACTAAGCCTATAATGTTATATAAAATATAATAGCCCACAACTTTTTGACATTTTATTTCCGATCAAATTAATTACTCCATCTGTCTCAGGATGATCCTCATAGCTGAAAATAATTGTATATTAAAGAAATAAAAGTAATGAGTAAGAATTTGAGGATAATTTCGTAAATATTTATGTATAAAGTAATTAAATCAAATGAATTGTGTAAATTCAAGTAAAAAAATAATGACATTTTATGTAAATTCAAAAATATTGTGAAGATGGAGTTTATGGAGGGTTTTTCTTATTTAAGGTTTGAAGATAATCTTGAATGTTGAAACGTACTAATTAAAAATGTGTGAATTAATTACGGGAAGGAGAGAATACAATTTAGGTAAAATTTTGCTATGTAAACTGCGTTCAATTTTAAACATTCTTTCATGTTCGTCAAAATTAATTTATGCAAATTATAAGAAAGCTTTGGATACTTCACGAGATCAAATGGTCTCCAATTTTGAGTCAACTCTTCTCTTTTAGATTAGGAGGTGCTGTGTGCCTAATAATCCAACTAGGACGAGGCTAGGCTAGAAGGAGGTTCCGAGACAAGGTCGGACGATCACATGGAACATGCCGGGTCCCACAAGAGCCCAAATGCAAAGCCCCCACCTCGACGTACGAATCACGGCTAGGGAAAGAGATTAGTACGGCCTACCTCGGCCAGGCCACGAGGGCAACAGACGGGACAAACGCCCGCGCCTCATAATGGTAAGGGGCCGAGGTCAATAAAAACTGGTCGGCCTCGACCTATCGAGAGTAGGAAGAGATAAAAGGACCAGCAGGTCACTAGGGTGAAGAATGGTTTGTCTCGGCGTAGAGGTCGACGAGGAAGCCATGTGTTTGGTCTTGAGATAAATAGTTTTTTGGTCCCACAACTTGTCTAGTGTCCAATTTTGGTCCCAAAAATATTCACTTTTCAATTTTGGTCCCATAACTTATTGAATTGTCCAAATTTGGTCCCAAATGGGACCAAAATTGGACAATTCAATAAGTTACGGGACCAAAATTGAATAATTAAAATTTTTGGGACCAAAATTGGACACTAAACAAGTTAGGGACAAAAAATTATTTTTTCGTATTCATTAATTTTTTTTCTTTTCTCACCTTTTATATATATATATATATATATATATATATATATATACATCATGGATTTATTTTTCATGAATATAAATACAAATATTTGAAAAACATCTATAAAACATGAAAAATAAAAATCCATTATTTTTCAATTCCAATAATTATTATTTAAGATGAATTACAAAGCTCCCATAAAATACTAATAATGAAATTATAATTACTAACTAAGAATTTAAATTGCGATAGAGTAAATAAAATAATAAATTAATAATTTTCATATAAATTTTGATTCTCTATATCTTCGTAAAATAATTCCAAATTGCTATAGTGATCTCGTCTCCACCAATAATATATACATGATTATTACAAAGATTATTTTAGAGTATAATTAATTAAATAGTGTTTGGTATATGTGTATGTGTGCGTATGTATATATATACATATATATATATATAACAATGGATTTATTTCTCATGAATATAAATACAAATATTTGAAAAACATCTATAAAACATGAAAAATAAAAACCCATTATTTTTCAATTCCAATAATTATTATTTAAGATGAATTACAAAGCTCCCATAAAATACTAATAATTAAATTTTAATTACTAACTAAGAATTTAAATTGCGATAGAGTAAATAAAATAATAAATTAATAATTTTCATATAAATTTTGATTCTCCATGTCTTCGTAAAATAATTCCAAATTGCTATCATGATCTCGTCTCCACAAATAATGTATACATAATTATTACAAAGATTATTTTAGAGTATAATTAATTAAATAGTGTTTGATATATATGTATGTTGTGTGTGTGTATATATATATATATATATATATATATACATACATACATATAAGGTGAGAAAAGAAAAAAAATAATGAATACGAAAATATAATTTTTTGTCCCTAACTTGTTTGGTGTCCAATTTTGGTCCCAAAAATTTTAATTATTCAATTTTGGTCCCAAAAATTTTAATTATTCAATTTTGGTCCCGTAACTTATTGAATTGTCCAATTTTGGTCCCATTTGGGACCAAATTTGGACGATTCAATAAGTTATGGGACCAAAATTAAAAAGTTAATATTTTTGGGACCAAAATTGGACACTAGACAAGTTGCGGGACCAAAAAACTATTTTTCTCGTTTGGTCTTATATTAGGAAGAGCCAAATTCAGACGCCATCAGACAATCATTCCTCTTCAAGTACGAGGAACAGTGAATCGGCACCTACCCCTGAGGGATAAACCATACTTATGGAAGGAAATCCCACAATCGTGGGAAGAAGTACTGACTACTTTCCACGTGACTGGTCCTCATAGGGCCGATACCACCAACCCAAGGGGCCTCGGTCCAGTCATCGAAACCAGGGCCAGCCCGAGCATTTAATGATGGACTACCCGAACTAAATTAGGTCAGCCCAAGGGCATGTCCTTGGGCTATAAATACTTGTTCTTTAGCAATATATACACACCTACCTCTTTAAGCCCAAGTCCACACAGAGACTTCGCAAATCTTCTTGCATTTATTTCTTTCCGTTATCATTTATTGCACAAGGCCTCACGCCTTAAATTATCTATTACTCATCTCATACCTTAAGTTCATTATTCGACTCAAAAGCCAACTTAACCGTATTAAGATAGATATTTCGAGTAATAACAGGAGGTTACACCTAGTTTAATTTTTTTAATCCCAAACTTTTAACCCACGTATATAGTTGTGTAATTCTCTAGAAATATATAAAATGTGTAGGCATAAATGCTTCAAGTGTTTTGAAATAATTTTAGAATCTCTTTATGTAATTGTGGAGGCCTGTTCAATTTAATCAATGTCCACCATCGATTGAGCAAATACAACTTGTATCCATACTACTATATAGAGGAAACATTTTTAGCCTAGGTGGCACCTTAGTTTTGCCTCTCTTTTGTATTTTCTCCATTCTCATTTGTCCATGGTTTTAGTTTTGATCCTAACCTTTAATCTATTTTTCTTTGATCTCATCCTTTGGTTTTGTAACGTTTTTTTTCAATAAATTCCTATAAATTCAATTATTAAAATCACTTGCCATGTTTGTTTATACATTTTGGAATTATAATTTATTTTTTGGCAGGTGTTTTTTTATTTCATTGAAATAATGTTTCATTAAATTTAATTTGACATTACAATAATGTTTCATTAAATTTAATATGACATTCTATAAACACATTTGTATTATATGCATGTGCATGTTTATATGCATATTTGTGAATATAAATTACCTCAGATTTTTATTTTTCATCTTGACCGTACATTCTCTTCATCAATCTTAGCCGTCCACTTTATTTTTTTCCCCTATAAATTGCATTATCCTCCTACACATTTTTCACCATCTTTCTCAATTTCTCTACTACAGATTAACAAGATGTGTGAATCTCTCATGTTTCGGATCGTGTAAGTCATCGTGTATTTTTTCAAATTTTTGTGAATATCTCAGATTTAATATTCCCTCTCCATTCATCTTAGATGTCCATTTTGTTGTTTTACCCTGTGTAAGTTTGCTAAGTTTTTACCTCATCTTTCTCAAATTTTCTCTTTTGTTCTAATATATTCTTTATGTTTTGATGCAGATAAACTAGATTTATGAAATTCGTAGGCTTCGGATCGCGCAACTCTACGTGCAGATCATCAAGTGTACTAAATTTCATAGACTTCATATTCTTCTTGTGCTTATACTTTTTCTGATGCGGATATTTTTAGGGGTTTTTGGTCTCCATTGTCAAGATTTTTAAATCTCAGAGACTTCGTTCTTGATTGCCATGATTTTTTTACGAATATTGTACCTTAATCATGTCGACCTCAAGTTATCATCTTCTCCCTCATGTATGGTCCGTGACTTTGACTCTAGGTTGCAATAATATTAATGGTCGAAAAATAGTCAAATTCCGGATATGAAATTGTAATCTCATTGTTATATTGTCTATCATGTAATTTTATATTTAATGGTGTTAACCTTAATCGATTATTTATTATTCTTTAATATAAAATTTCAATTAATATGAAGATGTTTCAATGTATTCTATTACTAATTAATCTACCTTACACTATTATTTTATGATCTTAAGGAATTACTAATTTAGTTTAAAGAAATGGCATCTCAATACTATCTTTGAAATGATTTTTTTTTATGGAATTTTACATTGTCTTAGATGCAAAAAGTTATCCCTAATCTAGACTATGTTTGTGTTATGAATCTTTTATGGATTTAAATGACTAACTTATCACATACTTTTCCGTATAAATGAGTGTTTCATGTACGTATCTAAGTTTTTTTTAAAACTATTGTCATAGTACATTCATTCGAATTACTTTAATTTACTAATATCTAATCAAGAATGTTTAACAAATCATATGAACATTATAATAGTCACTTAAAGATAATGTCATAATATTAAAGATAATTATAATTATTTTAAAATACAATAAAAATATTATATTAATTGAATATTCCTAAATTCAGATTCACTGTTAACACTTGGTATGTGTGTATTAATTTGCTTGATCATGTTTGTATTCATTAGCAAATAGGGTATAAATTAATTCACCCTAATTTGATATATAACTTATTAATGATAATAAATTTTATTTAAAGCTATTTAAAAAAATTGACTCTCATACATGTGATCACTTAAATTAAGCACCTAAAATTAATGGTGAGTAATAATTGTGAATCCTAATAATATTGATTTAAATGTAATTAATATTTCCCTAATTTAAGCAAATAAATTTATTATTGGTAAACATTAAATTAGTCAAAATATTAATTGTACATGCAAATTAAATGTTTCTAAACATTTTCTATTGATAATCGTAATGATAGTAATTTATGTTAATGTAATTAATTTTTTCTCTAATTCAATATAATTATTTTTACTGTTAACATATTATATTGCAGTCAAAGAACTAATTTTACTCACATATTGTATCTATAAGATAGTTAGAATATATTTTATACTCCCAATACATTCCCTCAGCTTTTAAAGAAACCACAACTTACTGTTACACCCGATATTTTACTACCCGACCCATCGGGTATCAGATACAGACCCACTGCTGTGGCGGGCTCGGAGGAGAACAGTCCTCCGGCCGGTCAGACAAGACGGACAGGAACCCAGACGCTGCCCGACATAAGCCTCTGGGATCGGCCGGGAAGGGTACTTATAATCCACACGCCCGTATATCGGGCGGCCAGCGACGAGCCTCTGTGCAGGTACTCTACCCGCCTTCCCGCAAATGACCCACCGGGGCATTTTCGCCCGGACTCGCTTCCCGGTACCCGAGTACCCGTCTACCCGACACCAGGCCGCGCCAGCTGTGAGAGGACGTCGAGTGCCATCAATCCAGAGGATGTGACAGGGTCAAAGAGGGTGGTTGAGGCCAGGTCCAATCACCTCAGGGGTGACAGTGCCACATGGCATCTCCTCATTGGTTCGTAGGGGAGGCTGTAGCCACTGATTACCTTCCAGCTAGGAGCAGGAGGGGCCCACAGTCCACCTACCAAGCTTGGGGAACCCCCACTTTGAACATTATAAATAGGGCTTTGAATGCCAATTTGTAACACAACACATTTATTGCAAAGACATACTTAAGAGCTCATTTACTCTCGCATTTATTGCTCTCTGTCATCATTAATATAAAATCCTACCCGCTAGGAACCCGGCAGCGAGATCCGTCATAAATCGCTGTCAACATTTTGGCGCTAGAAGAAGGGTACTAAAATCGAAGTACACTCGGTTTCGTTCATTTAGTCACCTCGAACAAAACCTCACCCACTTTCATTCCGAAAAATGACCACTTCAAGGGCCACACGAACCCAGCACCAAGCCGAGGATATCGGCGAAACCGCCACTCCGGCCCCGGCCACGGCGGAGACCCTCCAGGGTCCCTTCGAGTTCTTGTCGGCCATAAGAACTCCGGAAGACCTCCAGGCCGCCAAGGCCATGATCGAACGCCGTCAGGCCGAGATCAACGCCGCTCCCATCCGCACTCATAGACCCGGCAAGGAGCCAGCCCGGTCCAGGACCACCGGCCAGCCACAGCAGGAGCCAGAAACGGCCAGAAGGGCCGCCAGTAACCCACGGCCTCAGAACCTAAAGAGGCGCCTCGACGAAGAGGCCGACTCACAACGAGTCTCACGCAGACCTGCGGGATCAGTTTTCTCTCGGTTGGGTTCCCAGGCCCGGGGAGCGGCCCGACCCTGCGAGTCCAACGCCAGCTCCAGGCCCCGGGAGCAAGAACGGGCACGATCCCCCAGGCGTCACAACGACACGGCCCCGAGGCCGTCGGTCCGTGACCGCTTGGGGGACAACCCTCGTCCCCGTTCTCCCCCCGCGGCCGACAACGCCATGGCCGCCATCCTAAAAAAGGTCTCGGACCTCGAGGCCAAGCTCGAGAGGCGGGACGGGCAGCACCATGTCCCCTACATGCCCAACTCGCCCCTCGCAGACATCTTGGTGCGGGCCCCGGCCCAACCAAAAATCAACGTGGCCGCCGTGGGCCAATATGACGGGGAGACGGACCCCGTCACCCATCTCAGCAAATATTCCACCTACATGATCTCAATGGGGGCAACGGATGCCACCCAGTGCAGGATGTTCCCGCTAACCTTGGGGGACAGGGCTCACCGATGGTACTCCTCGCTTCCCGCGGGGAAGGTGGTTTCATTCCACCAACTAGGGGAACTGTTCTTGGAACACTTCTCCTCGATGGCACCGCGGATGGCCGGCGCCAACCGCATGGCCAACCTGGCCCAAGGAAAAGACGAGACTGACCGGGCGTACATCGACCGGGTAGATCGCATCATCATGGAGGGTGAGCCCGTAGGGGACGAGGTCAAGCTCGTCGGGATCATAGGCGGACTCCGCCTAAAAACCAAGCTATGGAAGTCAATGAACAAGGACTACCCCAAGTCCTACGCGGAGTTCCGGCAGCGGGCCGGAAAAATCATCTACAATGCGGACATCCTGGCACAACGGCTGGGCGAGAGCGCCCCTGCCGAGAAGGAGAAACCACGCGCCTCGGCGGGCACCACATCAAGCCGGAGGAACTTTTCCTACCGGGCTCCCCAGCCTTTCAAGCCCTTCGATTCCGTCGAAGTGAAGCTGGCCGAAAAACTGTCGGCCACCCCGGAATACGTCTATGTGCAGATCCGGGACAAAAATATGATGCCCAAGGCGCGGCCATGGGTCCACAAGCCAGGGGTGCAGCTCAACCCCAACAAATACTGCCACTACCACCAAACCGTCGGGCACAACACCAGTGAGTGCCGCGACCTCCTAAAACAGCTCTGGCGACTCTTCGAGGAGGGGAAGCTAGAGGAGTTCGTGAAAAGACCGGCGGCCAGACCGGAAACTCATGCCGCTGCCCGCCCTGCTGAGCCAAACCGGGAGGCAGCCCTCATATGCCCACCGATGCCGGAACATCAAGCTCGCCGGGCAGTCAACATGCTCTCCCCGGTGGGCGGCTTTGCACCCACCACCTCGCTGTCCAACCGCAGACAGAAGAGCGAGCTGCGGGCAATGGACAACGTCCACCAGATCGCCTTGCCGGTCAACATGACGGCAAGAGAGACGGACCTCCTCGCCTTTAAGGAGGAAGATCGCACCGGGGTCATCTACCCGAACCACGACGCCCTGGTCGTATCCGTCAACATCATGGGCGTCACTGTCCATCGCATGCTTGTCGACAACGGAGCCTACTGCAACATTCTCTTCAAGACCGCGTTCGACCAGCTGGACAGCTCCTTTGAGAAGTATGTGGAGCCATGCGACCAGGTCATCAAAGGCTTCGGCGACGCCACAGTAAAACCCTACGGGATAGTTAGACTAGCCGTAGAATTAGTTTCTAGCATAGACGCTGAGGTTAAGGCTTCGAAACAGCTCGACTTTATCATTGTCGACCAGCCGTCAACCTATAATGGGTTTCTCGGCAGGCCATTCGAGCACGAGTTCGAAGCCGCCGCCTCAGCCTTCTATTATTGTATCAAGTTCCCAACCCCCTCCGGGAAGGTTGGGACTCTTAAGGGAAATCAAAAAATGGCACGCGGATGTTTGACGTATATCGATGTTATTTCAAGTTGTGTAAATCTAGATTATGTATGCACAGTCGGGGAGGGAGACATGGAGATAGATGAAGAAATCCCACCCACTGCCCGCCCAATGGAAGAAGATTCGCAAACTTTTGAGAACATCCAAGTCGACCTGGAGCCAAGGCTCGGGTACGAGCCCATGGAAATTGACAAAACCCTAACAGGGCAGATCGACGATCCACGATACGGCGAGCGGGGAGCCAGTCCGATCGAAGAATTAATTTCGGTCACGATGAAGAGTCGGCCAGAAGTAAGTGTTCAACTCGGTTCGTCAATGTCCGGCAAGATGCGGGCGGAGATGACCGCTTTTTTAGAAAAGAACTTAGATGTATTCGCCTGGTCCCACGAAGACATGGTCGGGATCGATCCAGCCGTATGCTCACACCAACTACACATCGATCCATCCCGCAAGCCGATCTCACAGAAAAGAAGGAAATTCGGCCCAGACAAATACGCGGTCATTGCCACCGAGGTCAAAAAGCTACTCGACAACAAACTCATCGGGATGGTCGACCCCGACGACAAGCCTCAATGGGTGTCCAACGCTGTACTCGTCAAGAAAAGAAACAACACATGGCGATTGTGCATCGATTTCACGGACCTAAACAAAGCTTGCCCAAAAGATCACTTCCCGATGCCACACATCGACCACCTGGTGGACAGCACGGCCGGGCACGAGACGCTCACTTTCATGGACGCTTTTGCCGGCTATCACCAGATCCCGATGGCCGCAGACGACCAGAAGCACACAACTTTCCTCACCGAGAAAAACATGTATTTTTGGAAGCGGATGCCATTCGGACTCATGAACGCTGGGACAACTTACCAGAGGCTGGTCAACCACATGTTCCACGATCAAATCGGGGCGACCATGGAGGTATATATCGACGACATCGTCGTCAAAAGCGAGAAGAAAGAAGACCACCTCACACACCTAGCCGAAACTTTCGAGATCTTGCGAAAATATCGGATGAGGCTCAACCCGAAAAAGTGCAGTTTCGGCGTCGAGTCGGGCAAATTCTTGGGGCACATGGTCAGCCAGCGGGGAATCGAGGCAAACCCGACCAAGGTACAGGCGATCCTCGACATGAGCCCTCCCCGCACGGTGAAGGAGGTGCAGAAGGTGACGGGCAGCCTGGCCGCTCTCAGCCGTTTCATCTCCCGCATGGGGGACCGATGCAAGCCTTTATTCGACAGCATGCGGAAGGGGAAACTCAACTGGACTCCCCAGAGTCAGCTCGCTTTCGATAATTTGAAAGCATACCTGTCAAACGCCCAGGTGTTGGCCAAGCCCGTCCCCGGCGAGAAGCTTTTCTTGTACTTGGCGGCGTCGGACTCAGCTCTCAGCGCCGTGCTAGTGCGGGCTGAGGGGCAGGCACATCTGCCAATCTACTATGTCAGCCAGACACTTCACGACGCCGAGCTGCGGTACCCACCCCTGGAAAAGTTAGCATACGCCCTAGTAATGAGCGTACGCAAGTTACGCCCATACTTTTTTGATCACCAAGTAGAAGTACTGACAACAATGCCACTCCGCCAAGTACTACATCGGCCAGACACGGCGGGCAGATGCCTCAAGTGGGCTGTGGAGATCGGGCAATTCGGAGTCACATACGCTCCCCGAACATCTATTAAAGGCCAAGCAATGGCCGACTTCATAGTCGAGCTCACTCACCCGGAGGCGATGTCCAAGATCGAGCAACCACCTTGGAAAATGTACGTTGACGGATCCTCCACAACCACGCGGGCAGGCGCGGGAATTGTCCTTCTCAGCCCGTCCGGCCAGTCATTCACAACAGCCATAAGATTCGGTTTCCACGCGACCAACAATGAGGCCGAGTACGAAGCCTTAATCAACGGCCTGGAAATGGCCATGGCCATGGGAGTAAAGAGACTCCAGGTCTACAGCGACTCGCAGCTCGTTACATGTCAAATCTCAGGAGAATACGAGGCGCGCAGCGACAGGATGTTGGCCTACCAGGGATTAGCAAAGAACTTGCTCGAAAAATTCGACCAGGTGTGCATAGAGGTGGTACCCCGACTCGATAATACTCAAGCAGACGCACTCGCCCGCCTCGCAACATCCGAAGGGACAGCCGACATGTCCCAGATCACAGTTACTTACCTGACCGCCCCTACGAGTTCGAACCAGCGGGTGAGTAGCCTGGGGCAAGCAGAAGACAGCTGGATGACCCCAATCCTGAAATACCTCCGTGATGGCCAACTCCCAGTCGACCGGGTAGCGGCAAGACAGTTGCAGCTCCGGGCGGTACGGTACATGACCATCGGGGACCAGTTGTACAAACGAGGCTTCGCCCTGCCCCTCCTAAAGTGCGTGACGCAGGAGCAGGGAAGGAAGATCTTGGTCGAAATCCACGAAGGACGCTGCGGGAACCACGCCGGCGGCCAGGTGCTCGCCCAGAAGGTCATCCGACAAGGATATTTTTGGCCCACCCTAAAGAAGGACGCAATCAACTACGCACGGGCATGCCACAAGTGTCAAATCTATTCGCCGACGATCCATCAGGCCCCGACCGAGCTCACCTCAATCCTGAGCCCGTGGCCGTTTGCAAAGTGGGGGATCGATCTCATTGGCCCTTTGCCTACGGCCCCGGGCAGCGTCAAGTACGCAATTGTCGCCGTGGATTACTTCACCAAATGGGCGGAGGCAGAGTCACTGAAAACGATCGACCAGGAACACGTGATCAGGTTCATCTGGCGCAACATAATCTGTCGATTCGGCCTCCCACAGATAATCATTTCGGACAACGGGAAACAATTCGACGGGCTAGAGATGGAAAGATTCTGCCAAAAGCACAAGATCAAAAGGTTGTTCTCGTCACCCTACCACCCCCAGTCGAACGGGCAGGTCGAGGCAGTAAACAAGATAATCAAACACACGTTGAAGACGAGGCTGGAGGAGAGCAAGGGAACATGGGCAAGCAAGCTACCCGAAGTGTTATGGTCATACAGAACGACGTGTCGCACCGCAACCGGGGAGACTCCTTTTGCTCTGGCCTTCGGAACAGAGGCAGTCATCCCGGCTGAAGTCGTCATCCCGAGCCTCCGCACCTCACAACCCGTGGGGACCGAGAACGACCAAGCCATGCTAAACGAGTTGGACCTGCTGGAGGAGAGAAGGCTGTCCGCAGAACAAAGAAACATAGCTTACAAACGCCGGGCTGAAAAATACTTCAACTCGAAGATCAAGATCAGGGAGTTCGAAACCGGGGACCTGGTACTCAGACGGACGGTCGGGCAGCCCAAGGGGGCATTTGGTCCGAATTGGGAGGGACCCCTAAAGGTCTCCAGCCGCCTCGCCAATGGAGCCTACGAGCTGGAAAGCCTTGAGGGCAACCCGGCCCAATACCCTTGGAACGCCTCTCTACTCAAAAAGTACTACCAATAGGAGCTCATGGTAGTCGCTACTCAAAGCGCAAACTTGTAAAAACATTTAAGCGGTTGTTAAATCAATCCCATCTTCATGAAGTCGCTGCCCGACATTCGGCTATAGCACTTCATTAATTAATCTGTTGGTTAATTCTTTAAGCGGTTGTTAAATCAATCCCATCTTCGTGAAGTCGCTGCCCGACATTCGGCTATAGCACTTCATTAATTAATCTGTTGGTTAATTCTTTAAGCGGTTGGTAAAACAATCCCATCTTCGTGAAGTCGCTGCCCGACATTCGGCTATAGCACTTCATTAATTAATCTGTTGGTTAATTCTTTAAGCGGTTGGTAAAACAATCCCATCTTCGTGAAGTCGCTGCCCGACATTCGGCTATAGCACTTCATTAATTAATCTGTTGGTTAATTCTTTAAGCGGTTGGTAAAACAATCCCATCTTCGTGAAGTCGCTGCCCGACATTCGGCTATAGCACTTCATTAATTAATCTGTTGGTTAATTCTTTAAGCGGTTGTTAAATCAATCCCATCTTCGTGGTATCGCTGCCCGACATTCGGCTATAGCACTTCATTAATTAATCTGTTGGTTAATTCTTTAAGCGGTTGTTAAATCAATCCCATCTTCGTGAAGTCGCTGCCCGACATTCGGCTATAGCACTTTTGGGCGATCGACCAGAACACTACCGTTTATCATTTATTGTCTGGTTACGTTATTTACGTTATTTACCCGGCTGGAAAACTAAAAGTTTAAGGAGACAAAGCGAAATAAAGGGCAATGTAATTTCATTAAGAAAAGGAGAGAGTACAAGACGGCCAGCGGCCAGCAAACTTAACAAAAACAAAAGAAAAGAAAATTATGGATGCGCCTCGTCCACCGCCCCCAGGTCCTCATTCGCCTCCTCGTCGGCGATCGGATAAAGGAAAGTCGCCGGGTCGCCGAGGAACGACAAATCCAGCCCGCGATCGACCAAGTCCTTGAGCGTGATATCATAGTCCGAGGAGGGAGGATTGGACTCGACGTAACTCTTCAAGTCGGCCAGAGGCCCGGAGTAATCGGCCTGGGGATTTTGGCGGAGTAGGGAGCGAATCGAGTCGGCGTATGCATTGATATACACCATGGACCCAGCCGACTCGCCCTCAGCGGCCAATCGAGCACGCTCGGATTCCAGGCGTCTCTCCGCCTCCGCCGCGAGAGCCTCCTTGGCTTGGCGGACTTCTTCGGCCATCCTCGCCTCGGCCTCGGCGCGTCTCCTCCTCTCCTCCTCGAGGACGGCCTCCAGTTCAGCCCGACCCGCTCGGCCGGCCTCCAGCTCTTCCCGGAGTTTCTTGACCTCCTCTTCCAGGCGAGTAGCTTCGTCCCGCTTCGTCTGGAAGGCCGCCCTGTAGGAGGAGGCAGTCCGCATCTCCCGCTCGTATTCGAGCATGATGCCCTCCATGGCGATGGCGTTGCGGGAGGTACGGATGGCTGCCGCCCTCATCCGATCGGCGAGCGGGACGGTCCTCGCAGCCTTCTGGCAGTTGAGGGTCCAGGACCGGGGAAGGTTGAGCACGGCGCGGCGCAGTTCCTCCGGCCAAGTCTCGGGCACGGCCTCCGAGTACGGAGGTTCCTGCGAGCGCAGGAATTGAAGAACCTCGGGCGGGGGCAGAGGCTCCGGCCTGCGTAAACGCGGGAAGAGAAGACATGTTAAGAAAAAATCCTACATCGAGAAAAACGGCTAGAAAACTTAGAGAAGGAAGCATAATACTTACGTGAGGTTATTACCCCAGCCGAGGAATGAGAAGTCGCTGCGGTCGCGGGCAGGGGAGGCAGGGCCCCCTAAGGTCGCCTCGACTGTGCCGGCCACGAGCCCGCCAGAAGCCGGGTTCAGATTGACCGTCACCATGGCCGGATCGACGGATGTCTGGCCTTCGACCCGGGCCTTCTTGGACGGGCGCTGCCCGTCAGTCGGGGGGGAGGATGTCGGGGGCGCCGGAGCCGCGGGCGGGCTGCGAATCACCACCCCTGCGGCACGGACGGCTCCCCGCTTCGCCAGCTTGGCCAGGGCGTTCTTTTTGGGCGCCATGTCGACGGTTTCCTCGGACGATTCGACGTTCACGATCGGGATGGTAGCCTGGCCGGCCTCGGCTGCGGGCCTCGGGGAATCGGCCCGGGAGGTCGATGGCGTGGAGGATTCAGCCGGGAAGCGTTGCTCTGCGAGAAAAGGGACAAGATCAGAAATCGAGCAGCGAGAACGAGTATAAGGAGAGTCGGGCAGGAAAAGAATCTTACCACCGAAATCCAAATGGCGCGGGAAAGTCTGGAGTCCGGAGAGCCTTCTGTACTCGTCGTCGTTGAGAAGTTCGACGTCGCGGTTGTCCACGCTCTCGGATCTCACCAAGGCTAGCGCCTGCCTAAAATCGTCGGTCAGGTCGGCTTGATTTGGAACCGTGCAACCTGCACAATGAAAGAAGAATTAGATCAGTACTAAGAAACGAAGAAAAAGTCAGTGTTTACCTCGACGATTGCGCTCCCGATACTCTCGTGGAACCGGGATGGTGTGCCCGTCTATGCCAACGCTCTCCCAGGCGCCGCCGACCCACCACCACCTTTCCTGCCAGTGCGTCACCTTCGGCGAGATGCCGAAGACAATGGCATCTCCACCCCGGGGCTTCACGGAGTAATACCCATGATTCATCCGCCCGACCGAGGCCACGGTATAGTATAGGTAGTTGAGCTCGGACGGGGTGGGCATACGGTGCAGCCCGCGCCGACCAAGAGCGACCATTGCCCCCAGGATGTAGCTCCACCCATTCGGGGTGATCTGGGTGATCGACAGATTCCAGGCCGCGAGTAGCTTGGAGATGGCCGGGTGAAGCGGGAAACGGAGCCCGGCGTGTAGGGTGTCCGCATTTATGGCGATAAGGCCTTCCGGAGGCTGGTCGGCCCGTTCATTCTCCCGGGGAGCGTAGAAAAAGACGTCTGAGGGCGCCTGGAAGGTCCAATACAATTCCTTCACGTCGGCGTCCGGGGGAAGGCAGCTAGGGCGGCGAGAGGCCCCGAAGTCGGTGTCCTGGGCTTCGAGGTATGCGCGGGGAGGGCGCTTCCGCACGAACCGGCTCATGTACTTCGAGTGGTCGAACCCGATGAGCCGGCTGTCCGCGTAGTCAATCTGGTCGGGCACGGCTTCCCGCTCGAACAAGAAGTCTTCCGCCCGTGGCGGGTAGGCGGAGACTGGGGAGACGCTTAGGGCTTCCCCCTCCCGTTGGGGGCTCATCCCCTCCAAGTCGTCCGCGAAGGCGTCCACATCCGTGGAATTGCCCTCGCCCTCTCTGGCGGCGACGCGGGACGTTCCTTCCCCGGCCGGTTGGAAAGGCCTCTCGGCATCGGCGGCGGCACGGCGGCGGAAATGATAAGCGTCGGCGGCGCCGAGGCTCTCGACGGAATCGCTCATGACGGAAATAAAGTAAGGAGGAGGAGTGTCGATGAAAGAAGCAAGAAATTACCTTAGGACGCAGAAAAGACCGCCGGAATCTGGAGAGTTCGCCGGAATCTGAGGAATTCGCCGGAGAACTTGAAAAACCTTAAAGGGGGGCACGAGTTTGCAAGAGTGGGAAAATGAGAGAATGAGCTGGGAGCCCCTATTTATAGAAGAAAAAGGAGGGACTAAACAGCAAGAAAACGGGGTCGAAAATGAAATTAAACAAAGTTCGGGGGGGGCGCGTGGGGGTCACGCGCGCAGCGGTTGGGGAGCAGGTTCGGCGGACGTGACCCCTGGATTTCTGCGCATCAGTCACGCCATCCCGTGACGTCAGCAGGCGCAGCAGACGAGGCGTCGTCTTGGAAATCGAAACGTCACCCCCAATATTCAAATTCAAAATCAAAATGGTCTGCAGTTCGACCAGCCCGCCACCCGGCGACTGCGGCCCCCGTTGTCGGGCTGGTGGGGCAATTGTTACACCCGATATTTTACTACCCGACCCATCGGGTATCAGATACAGACCCACTGCTGTGGCGGGCTCGGAGGAGAACAGTCCTCCGGCCGGTCAGACAAGACGGACAGGAACCCAGACGCTGCCCGACATAAGCCTCTGGGATCGGCCGGGAAGGGTACTTATAATCCACACGCCCGTATATCGGGCGGCCAGCGACGAGCCTCTGTGCAGGTACTCTACCCGCCTTCCCGCAAATGACCCACCGGGGCATTTTCGCCCGGACTCGCTTCCCGGTACCCGAGTACCCGTCTACCCGACACCAGGCCGCGCCAGCTGTGAGAGGACGTCGAGTGCCATCAATCCAGAGGATGTGACAGGGTCAAAGAGGGTGGTTGAGGCCAGGTCCAATCACCTCAGGGGTGACAGTGCCACATGGCATCTCCTCATTGGTTCGTAGGGGAGGCTGTAGCCACTGATTACCTTCCAGCTAGGAGCAGGAGGGGCCCACAGTCCACCTACCAAGCTTGGGGAACCCCCACTTTGAACATTATAAATAGGGCTTTGAATGCCAATTTGTAACACAACACATTTATTGCAAAGACATACTTAAGAGCTCATTTACTCTCGCATTTATTGCTCTCTGTCATCATTAATATAAAATCCTACCCGCTAGGAACCCGGCAGCGAGATCCGTCATAAATCGCTGTCAACAATATTGCAGTCAAAGAACTAATTTTACTCACATATTGTATCTATAAGATAGTTAGAATATATTTTATACTCCCAATACATTCCCTCAGCTTTTAAAGAAACCACAACTTACAAATTAGTTCAATTAACTATGAATTTTCTTCTTCAATTTTGATTTCTTCAATTTAGTTGTCATTTGGTTGTGATGAGTTTTAGTTTCTTAAGAATAAACGAAAAAAAATTATTAAATCTATATTCTGATAAAATTTTCATTTTAAAACTAATTTTGCATGTATAAAATATATGAACCATATTTGTATTTTATTATTAAATATTTAAAGTATTAATGTTAATCAAAAGCATATATTTTCTATTTGATAATTGGTCATATTTAAATATTTTGTAGGATACGTACTCATCTATGTTAGAACTTATTTCTGATACTTAGAATAAAAAAATTAAAGTAAAAATTGCAAGATGTTGGTTAGTACTCTCTAAAGATTCAAATAGGGAAAAATATTTTTTGTATTAATTCTTATAGATGGAGAGGTATGTTATCTTTATATTTTTCGTATTTCAAATTATAATGTACTTATATTAATACAAATCTATCTCTTAAAATAAAATGGGTGTACGAATAACTCCACGTGTTTCTTTTGAGAAAAATATTAAAATTGTTCTGCATGAATGTTTTCTTAAACTAAATGTGATAAGTGTGTGTGTTATTATAATTATTCCACCTGAAATTTTCAGGTGTTTTGTCTTTTATTCCCGCGTGATGCTCTAAGTCAATAAATAAGATCCACTTCACTTTCCATTTGATAAATAAGCTGTAAATAGGATTTCTTCTTATTAACATGAACCTAATCTAATTCAAATGAAGTGCGACGTAGATCTAATTTATTGACTTGGAACACCATATAAGCAGTACCACTGGAGCACATATAAATTATGGGCGATATTTTAAAATTTCCATCGAAATTGATCCTTTTTTTTATACCAAAAGGATTATAATTGAGAAATTAAGAAGATAAAGGATTGAATTGGACTGTGGCAAAGTTACATGACCATTTATCAAAATACCAAGGGACCAATATCAAACGTTGAAGATATATTAGTTATAAAAAAATATCAAGGGACCAATATCAAACGTTGAAGATATATTAGTTAGTTTTACTTTATTGAAGAGAGTTTAGTTCAAAGATTGCTAAACTATATATTGAAAAAATTAGTTCACTGAGGGATAAATAAGTGATGTTTGGAAATTTTAAGAGAGTAAAACTATTTTTCCATAGTTTTGAATAATCTAAATTGTAATGGAAGGAATATAATATTTTAATTTTATCATGTATTATATATATTTTTTTCTTAATTTTTTTTTTTTTAAAATACAAAAATATATTTAAATCATCAGTTTTTATACATACAAATTTTTTTCAGCTCGCGAAATTCGCGAGGTCTTATCTAGTATATATATAAGGATATAACAGTAGTGATATAGAACACACTATCTAATTTTTTATGGAACCAAATTAATGAGTTTACCAACTCATAATCCATGTAATTAATTAATGCTAATTAAATCAATAATGTATAATCAATTTAACAAAATCTTAAGAATATATATATATATATATATATATATATATCAGAAGATCAATAGTAATATAGAACCCAATTTTTATAGAACCAGATTAATGAGTTGTAATTAATTAATTATAATTAAATCAATAATATATAATCAACTTAAACCTATAAATAAGGACAAAATCTTATGGATATATGTACATCAAAGGATTATATAAATTACTCTATTAATATATGTAAATTACTCTATTTAAGATAATTTTATGTTCATCGAATAATCAAACAAATTATCAATTCAACTACATAATTCATTCTGAAAATCAATACAAATACAACAATTCAAATGCAAAATTAAAGGACGTAAAGATAAAAATACTTGTCTACGCAACATTTATTTATTTTAATTTAAAATTGTTATTCTAGTCTCATACGTGTAGACCTCTTTTGGGGACTTAAATTTTGTACCATGCATCATCTCCTCCATTATTTTCCGACAAAAATAATATATATATATATATATATATATATATATCACGAATTATTATATGCATTCAAGTGCATAACATGCACTTTGACTTTAAGTTCAATTTTAATTTTTTCAATTAGAAATAGATAATAAAAAATGGGTATTATTAATTACTATTTGGGATATTAAAATCAAAACAAACAGTACAAGCCAAGTCGTGTGTTTTTTTTTTTTTTCAATTGGGATATTATTGATTACTCTTCCGGGTATTACTGATTACTAATTAGAGTATTTCTTTTTTTCAAAATTCAAATGCATATCATGCACTTGGGTACATACAAGAATCACTCAATGTATATATATAGATAAGTCTGTGAGAAAAAATAAATCAAGTCTCACGGACTTATCCTTATATATATGATGGGTGATCTTATATCTAACCAAGTACATGATATGTATTTGGATTTTGAAAAAAATACTTTAAGTAGTAATCTGTAATAAACAGAGAAGAAATCAGTAATACCCAAATTGCAAAGAAAAATTTAAAAAATAACGATCTGACTTGTATTGTGTGTTTTGATAGTAATATCCCAAATAGTAATCAATAATACCCAACTTTTTTTATTATATTATATTTTAATTGAAAAGGTAAAAATTAAAATCAAAATTGACCTTAAAATCCAAGTGCATGTCATGTACTTATAAGAATTTGTGATATATCTACTATTTTTGTAGGAAAATAATGGAGGAAGTAAGATGATGCATGGTATAAAATCTAAGTCCCCAAAAGAGCTACACTTATGAGGCTAGATTAACAGTTATAAATTTAAATAAACAAATGTTGGGTAGAATTTTTATCGACAAATTCTAGGGTGCATCCAAGTGTATAGCATGCACTTGGATTTTAAGCTCAATTTTAACTTCAATTTTAATTTTTTCAAAATATACACAAACACACCGAACTGTGTGTTCTTTTGCAGTTGGGGTGTTGTTGATGCCTTCTTGGGGTATTTGCTGATGTCTTCTTGAGGTATTTCTGATGTCTTCTTGGGGTATTGCGGATTTCTGCTTGAAATATTTTTTTCAAAATCCAAGTGCATACCATGCACTCAAATGCACGCTAGATCTACTCATTCCGTCGACCTAAATTTTCTATTTGAATTGTTGCAATTGTATTGATTTTCAGAATGAATTATGCAATTGAATTGATCATTTGATTATAAGATGATCTTAAATAGAGTAATTTACATAATCTTTTGAGATATATATATATATATATATATATATATATATATATATATTCATAAGATTGTGTCCTTATTTATAGGGTTAAATTGATTATATATTATTGATTTAATTATAATTAATTAATTATATGGATGGTCAACTTATTAATTTGGTTCCATAATATGTGGGTTCTCTCATTTGTATAACATTCAAATGGTATCAAAGAAGTGGCACACAAGTTTGAGTAAATATTCATAAGTTTCTAAAATTCTCCTATATAATTTAGTCTTCAAATTTAAAAGGATAAGAATAAACTAAAAAATACATATTTATTCTTGTAATTTTTTTTTTTTTTAATTCTCATGGTCCAAGCTTGAAAGATGACCATTTATCATGATTCTTTAAATTTGCAAAAAGTACCACAACCTGATAATGAGGCTCGGAAAGCAACTAGAAGAGGAATTGCAGCTAAGGAGCATATATAATGGATTTAAGCGAGTGCAATAAAAATGCCATTTTGTATAAATATATAAATATTATGAAAATAAAATTATGTAGGAACTTTCATTATACGGTGTGTAAAGTAACAAAAATAGAGATTGTTCTGAAAACTTATACATATCAAGTCGGTCCAAAAATAATCCTTAAAATTAACAATTAATTGGAATTATCCCAAGTTGTTAAAGAGGTCACTGAGCGCTTAGGCCAACAAAGCGTAGAAACCCTTCACCACTTTGACCCTTCCCAAGCGAGGCGGATTCAGTCAAGTGCACGCTTTGTGCCACCTTTTGGGTTATTCTCTTGAGAAAGAAACTGTAAAAGATATTGAGTGAAATAAAATTACCTCTGAATTTAAAAAAAAAAAAAACTAAGGTTAGTGTTTAATTACTAAGTAAAAAAAACAAATCTATTTACAATGCTCAAGTGTCCAATTAATTAATAAAACTATATATAAAAAATATCCAGGGCAATTAATGGAGAAAATATGTTATTTTTTCAGGAATTAAGAAATATCTAATGAATTAGAAACTCATATAGAGAAATATCTACACATAAACCAATTTTGCATGAATTAAGAAATATCTAATGACAAATTTTCATGTTTCCTTCTTTGGCTCATGTGTTCTACAAAATAGATTATTAAATGTTTTGGTGTGTGATATTATCTTATTTAGTAGTAATGTTTTTAGAATGGGGTACGTCACTTTCGTGAAACACGTTTTTTTTTTTTTTTTTTTTTTTTTTTCACTTTACACCTAAAGTATTAGAGGATATTTGCGCTTTGAGTGCGCTTATTGCTTTTAACAACTTTATACTAATAATGTGAATTCGCACTGCACAAAAATTAACATGGTTACCTATATCGATATTACGTTGGTTTGTTGATGATTTGAACTAAAACATGACAGCCAAAAAAAATTAAAAATAAAATCATTTTTTCTTCTAATTTTAATTTATTTTTAAAAAAGATTGGGATGCAATAATACGACATTTATCTTTGCTTTCCATTCTATAAAACGACGTCTTCTGCAACATTTATGCCCACAACACAAAAACAACAGGCAATAAATAGACATATACTTTGTAACTACCTCAGTAAGCTAGCAAGCTCTCTTCCACGGAGTTCTTCAACACATCGAGGTATATATTTCATTTAAATAATTTTTTATTTTGAGAAAATCTCTCTCTCTCTCTCTCTTCTCTTAATTTGTATTGATAATAATTTTAGAAACACCAGTAATAATAACATGTGTGTTGCACATTTTTTTTCGATATTTCATGTAATATTCATGTGTAGGTATTGTAATAGAAAAAGTACAAATTACATATGCATATTTTTCCACAATTTATACATGCACATTCAGTGCAAATATCGCACGACTATATATTTTGATAATTGAAAGTTATACTAAAGAAAGGATCCAAAGTTAAAAATATTTTGTAATACTGAAAAAAAGAATATCACAAACAAAATGTATTCTCTCTTAGACTTTATTTTCGTTTATAAATTATATCAAGGGTAAGGCTAAAGTAATAAATTATAAACCGAAATCAGTTTATATATATGTACGTGTACCTTTATTATTAATTGAAATGATAAATGTTGTGTGTGTGTGTGTTTTTTTAGAGATTATTAGTTTTGCTGCCCAAGTTGTTGGTATAAGGCGTGTGTGACACATTATTGGTACAAGAAAGTGATGAATATCGACGATGAGGTGGTGAAAGAGAGGAAGAGTGAACCTATCGTCCCTACGAATAATAACTTTGAAATGGAGGGAAACTCCATTTTCTTTATTGACGTTTAGTTTGCATATGGGAATAGGAGTTTATTTTACGAGGGCTTGCATGTTTAAATTGCTCAAGTGACTCTCTATTACGTGTTCTATTTGTTTGTTTGTATTGTATTTTGAGTGCTGCTTTTATGCAAATAGTTTTGATAATAATGGTGTTTTGTTGTCATGTTATTATTTCGTGCATTGTATGAAATATAGGTATATAAACTAAATTTGTGTTACAGTGCGACGATGAAAAAATGTCATTTTTTTAATAAAGGAGCACCATCTGTGTTTTTTCTAATAAAAAGTAGATCTCTTTCTCACAATAAACTTTACATTTTTATTCGTTCCATAGTATTCTTCACTCTTTAAAATAAAAATAATACTCCATAAAAATGTGCTACGTACATCAGGTGTGCAAACTAATGTGAGACCGAGGGTGTTGTATTTTTATTTTTATACTTAGAAAAAAATACCACTTCCATTCCAAAAGTGTCCACACCTTAAAATAGACATACTTTTTAAGGAATTTTTTTTCCGCCGTCCCTTTTTAGATTGCTCATATGAAACAGTGCAGTTTTATTTTAAAATAATTATTTATTAGTAATAAAATATATAAAATTGAAGATATGTTGGTCATTTCTACATTACTTCAGGGAGTTTAGTTTATTGTATAAGGATATATTGAAATATATAGTGACATGAAGTGCAAATAAGTGATATTTGTAAATTTTTAGTTTTAATGGGTAAAGTTGTTTTCTGTAATTTTGAAAAATCTAAAAAAGAATAGGAGGAGTATAATAATAGAGCTTTGAATGGTGATTTGATAAATTTTTATGTATTAAATAAAATTAATTGTTGGATCGGATGTGGTGTAGGCCAAAAGAAATAATGATATTTTGTATAAATATGTGAGTATTGTGAGGGCTGGTGAAGTTATGAAGATTTTTTTTTTTTTTTTTTTTTTTTGTGTGCAAACAATTATGTGACACACGAAATGTGCAAACAATTAATTATGTGACATACAAAATGTGCAAATAATTATGAGATGTAATGAAATACATTTTAGATTTAGAGACTTAAGACTAGGTCTCTCGTACATTTTGTAAGAGTATCGATTGTTTTCACTTGCACCTTTCAATAGATATTGTTTAAAAATGCACTTGAATTGCACAGTTCACATGATGTATACAGGTTTTTGTCTACATTTTATCTTCAAAATAGGATTTCTTATTAATAAACACAAGGTCGGACCAAACATTAATTTGGAGTAACATATTTGGATTTTTTTTTCTTTTTGTTACATAGTTCTATTCTTCTATGCCATTTTTTACATTTCATCATATATTTGCTCTCTAAATTAATAACACATGACATTTTATAATAATGTATGTAGTTCGTTGATTTTTTTTAATCATCTAGATACTATAAATCCACACTGTGAAATGTAAAGTGCAATTGAAAAAATAAAGTGCAATTGATTTTTCCAGTCGTGGTAGTAGTGTGGCCGTAAAATGTAAAGTGCAATGGCTTTTTTTTATTTATTTCAAGAGTTCAATTTTTCTGGGCCATTTTTTTATGTTTCAATATGTATTTTACATTTTGAATCTTTAATACAAACACCTAGAATTATAGTAGTTCGTTGAATATTTTTTAACATTCCACATATTATACATTCGAATTGTAAAACATATAATAAAATACAAAAAAAACACAAATGATATAATATATATATTTTTTTTCAATCGTGGTAACGGGTTTTGAGGGTTGAGATAGGAGAGGAGTTGGGCTTTTATGGGCAAGACCGATCAAACTATATTTGTTGGGCTAGTTTCTATAGAGCCCAATTCATCCACGTTTATTGGGCTAGTTTATATAGAGCTCAATTCATCTAATTTCAGGTGTGTTTGCAAACTCTACTCACAATTCAAAAATATTTCTCAAAAGCTAAAGATGTGAAAAAACAGTTTTATAAATAATTTTCAAGTTTAAACTAGTGCATAGTTTGGGATCTCACTTTGGTAATTGGTAGTATCATATAATGTGCAGAAAAATTTGTAATCCATTTTGTATAATTTGATTAGAAGCACTATGTATATATGCTATTAAAAAAAAATTAGTATGTTACTAGTGAGATGCATGGTGGTTATATGTATAATGTGTATAAAAAAAATTAAATATAAATAAATGATATATATTTGAGGAAGTCTTGAATTGTGAGACAATCTGATACATGAGATGTGGCTTTCTTTTCGTATTTACACCATATTCATTTTTAAAACACGACAAATGAGATTCGAATCATGTATAAGACTCTCTCATATAAATTTTTGTCTATATATTTTTGTAACTTTTAAATTTTAAAAAACTTACGTAATATAAAAGAAATTGTATTATTTTTCTTGATTTCTTATCATCGTACAACTTTAATATTATAGCATTACCTATAAATAATGTCATCATTAAAAAGGTTTAAAAATACAACATTTGTCCCCCAAATCTTTTTTTTACTTATTTTTTAATCCGCCCCTCAAACCTATTCTCATACCATTTTTAGAAAATATTATTTTATAATCACACTAAAAAATAATCACCGGATACATTAGTGGACCATAAAATAACCCTTCTTACTATTTTTTTTTTTCATTTTTACTGAAATTCTTGCACCTTGAAATGAGAATAGAGTTGAGGTACGGGGAAAAATAACACTTTTAAAAAAAAAAAAAAATTTACATTCATATGTTATTATCATAATGTTATTATCTAAAAATAGCAGCAATAGTTATTTTTTATTACTTAAATTATTTGTATTATTTAATAAATAAAGCCTACTTGATTAACAAAATTATTCTCATTTGAACCCATAAAAGAAAAAGAAAAAAACTCTCTGAATGATGTAATTTAACCATAAAGGTAGCTAAATAATGTCATTAATGGAATCTTTCTCGTTGGAAAAATAATGTTGTAATAGAGCCAAACCTTACAAACCTCAAGGAGACTTAGTAGAATAAACAAAGTATCTGCAATTTAACCAAACCTAAATAATGTCAATTCTGCCTGCCAGGTGTTTGATGTTTGTCCTCACTGAAATCCCTTTGATTACTACGTAAACAAAAGAAGCAAATGAGTTTCGCCACCGGAACTTCTTGCTTCACGCATTCTCCACTCCGCCGATCGCCCTTCACAAAATCCTCTTCACAATGTTCTTTCTTTTCTCCATTTTCCATCCGTCCTATAAGAACGAACGCGACGATCATGGCTTGTATACCGCGAGAAAATCGAAGCAATTCCTGCGCCAGAAGAGTGGTTCTAGTTATGGGTTTTGCAGTAATCCAGTTTCTGGGAATGAAGGCCGAAGCAATTGATGCAGGTTAGCTGGCCGTTGTAACTTTGTGCGCGTTTCCAAGATTAAATGAAGTTTAATTAGTTTTAATCTTTACTTAATTTGGTTTTTTTGTTTTTCCTTTTTCTGTAGCTATTGGGTTTTGATGTTTTGGTATTGTTTACTAAGTGGTGTTGATGGAATAATTTGCTGGTGATGAATATAGCTACATTATGCTTTTTTCCTTAACTATATTGTATACCTTTGTTCCAGTTTCAAAATTAGCTTATTCGTATTGAATTGATATGTATCTGCATCGTGCTTAGTCAATTACAGTGTTATTTGAATTGCATTTTTAGCCGTTTTAGGGCAATTTATGTAAAAAAAATTGATGATTTCAACGGAGTTAAAATAAACCAATCCTATCCTGATGAACACCTTTCGATTTGTGACATCTCGATCGCCATCTTACCTGGAAATAAGTGAATGAACTAGAGGATAACAACAGAGCTTTGAAGAATGAAGAACTTGCTTCCACAATCCCATCAATTAGAAAATATATGTCCAAATCTTTCCATCTATTTTCTTCTGAGTTTAGAGGTTCTGAGATCTTTTGGCGGTGATAGGAAAGGCACAGATGAATTTTGAACCGTTTTACACACTTGAGCTGAAAATATGGCCACAGAGTTTATTGCTCAAATTCATTACAAATATAGAAAAGAGTTGCATTTAAAATAAATGAAAACATGGTCTATTATTTTTTTCACTATTATTCACATCTCAACACTTAACTTGCCTTTCACCACATATATTTATAGTCTCGCCCTTTCAACACATTTAGGAATCAACAATTAATGTTAAGGCATATAGGCATAAATTAAGGCTGTTCAGTTTGTTCATGATTGAATTTACCATAGTTTCTTCATTATATGCGAATGCGACATATGAGGATGATCTGTAATAGTATAACCATGATCCAGTGAAGCTACTAAGATATGTTAGGCTTCCATTAGATGCCAAGTTATGTAAGAGAATCTTTGTCCCTCAAATTCCTCTTCTTCCTATCCATTTTCTCACTCATTTGTAGCTTCTCTTCTCCTTTTTTTAATAAACCATTTTAGAGATATATTACAATTGACACTATACTTATAGACCCTCTTTTTTAATTGTATAACTGATTACTTCACTTTTTCATTTCAGAAAACGCTGAATCAAGGGCATCCAACCAGAAACAGAATGCGAAGGTTTGCATATTGGCCAGATATAATATATGATAAAAGATTACGATATAAGTTCTGGTTTGTGTTAGTATGTCATTTATAATATCTTGCATATATTTCATGTGCCCAGCTATCCGTTCAGGGAAGTTCGTCTCAAAACTCCTCCTTTTCACTTCTCAATGCACTTGGGTTCTTGGGATCTGGATTGCTTGCTGCCATCTATTTATTAACAAAGAAGGAAAAGGCCACTTTAGATGCAACCTTAGAATCTGTAAGCAATCTCAATGTGCTTTTAGTGTTATATTGATGCATGCTTCTCTTAGGTGGATGTGATTGAGCTCTTAGAGATTCAATCATATCTCTGACCGATTTTTAAGAAATTAAATTCTTTCATCAAATAAGTATCGGTATTGTAATTTCACATGCTCTATTAGATACAAGAATGTGGAAAGCCTTTTGTAGTCTACGTAATTAGAGTTTCGTTGTTGGTTTCTTTGCTAATTATTTGTTGTCTTCTTGCACCATAGATGAATATGAAATTAAAGGAAAAAGAATCTGCTATTACTTCACTGGAGAAGAAATTTAAAGAAGAGCTATTAAATGAGAAAGAGCTTCAAAACAAGGCGGTCGCAAAAGTGAACGAGGAGAAGCGGTCTTTAGTTAATCAATTGAAACTTGCAAACGATACGGTTAAAAGCCTCGTTGAAGAATTGCAGAAAAAGAAAAGACTAGTTGAAATGCTAACTATCCAAGTCGACGATCTAGAACGTTACATCTATTTGGCTGAGGAGGAGACAAGGCAAGTCGAACAACAGCTGAAGCAGAAGCTCGATTCTGCATCAGTCTTGCAAGAAAGGATCAACTTGCTTTCATCAGAGATCAAGGATAAAGAAGATGATAACGGGAATCTTAATTCTAAACTTTCTGACAGAGAAAGAGAGCTCGATCAACTGGCCTCTGTATATCAGCAATCGGAGAATCACCTCATTATTTTGAATTCAGAGATTGAACAGTTAAAAGATGTACTAAAAAAGAATGAAGGGGAGCTGGAATTGAAGAATGAAACGGTGCATAAACTGAGTGGGGAGTTGACTTTTTCACTAGCTGAGAAAGATGAACTGAGCAGGAACTTTGAGGCTGTTATGGAGGAATATAACCGATTTAATTCGTCCACGAAAATGAAGGCTGCTTCAGATGCCAAGCTTTTGATTGAAAGAGAGGAACAAATTCACCTTATCGAGGAACAACTTAGGACGTCCCTGGATGAAGCAAAGAAAGACGAAAGATTGATATCTGATTTAGCTTGGGAGAAAGAAAATTTGAAAGAAATGCTGAACATAGAATCAGAAAATGTTAAAAAGCTGGAAGAGGAGTATAAAATTACATGGGGTAATTTGGAGAAATCGAGAGATGAAGCTTCTGACATGGATAAACAATTGCAGCAATCAAGACACTTGTTCTCAGAGCTTGAAGCTGAGATCGAGAAGGTTCAGGCTGAGTCTAGGGAGGCTAAAGAATCATTACAGAGGAATGTCGATGAAGGAAAACTAGAAATGGAAGTATTAGTTGAAGAATTCGGATCTGCTAATGAACTCTTTCGTAAATCGAATGAAGAGCTGCAAAGTATGTCCCAAGAACTTGTTGCTTGTATGCAGAACTGCAATAGTTTAGAGAAAGAACTCGTTGATGCCCATATGAAACGAGAAAGGGCTGCTGATGAACTGGATGAAGAAAAGAAGATTACAGCTTCCATGAACGAAAAGTTGAAGGATCTGGAGCTTCAGGTTTGCAAAGACAAAGAAGCACGGAAAAGTCTTGAATTGGATTTAGAAGAGGTGACTAAATCCCTTAATGAGATGAACCGAAATGCATTAATGCTTTCCAGAGAATTGGAGTCTGCTAATTCTCAGATTTCCAGCTTGGAAGATGACAGAAATGCAGTTTATGAGTCTTTAATTTTTCAAAAAGGGGCTTATCAAGAGGCTCAGGGAAAATTGGAAGACGCCCACAATCTGATAATGAGGCTCGGAAAGAGAAGGGACAGCTTGGCAACGAGAGTTAAGAAACTAGACGAAGAATTGGCGTCAGCAAAGGGGAAAATATTGCAGCTAAGGAGCATAATTAGTTCTTCGAAAGCTCCCGTTAATAATGTCCAATACGAACACAAAGTTAACGTGCAAAGGTTCACGAGAGATATTTGGAGAAGAAAAGTTGATGCTCGGGAACAAGATTCATAGTTGATTACATTTTTTTCCTGAAAAATTGCAGAATCTAGCTATGTTGCTTTTCATCTACAGCTGGAGATTTTTCTACTGCATTTATGTGTTCTTTGTATCACGATGGTTTAGCAATCAACATTATTTCTTTGGTGGTTCCAAATTTATTCAATTAATGTCTTATTTTTGTAAATTTAAGTTGTTCATCAGTTCACTGGTATTGATACTTTTTTATTGAACTCGTGTTGGTTGGAATACATAAGAATGAAATGAAGTAGATCATTATCTGGTTAAACGGTCAGACCCACCGATTCTGTTGTTCCTTTAATTATGATTGACTTCAGTCTAGAAGTGATCATAGTTTTTCTCCCCCTAAATTCAAATGGTTTTGCCATGTGCGGTCCGCTTGATTGTACACCTATGTTAGCACAGGTGCGGTTGCAGGAGTGCGGGGCGATACGATACGGATTCGGGGATACAAATTTTCAAAAAATATAGGGTGCGATTCGTCAAGGATACGTCTGATTATTTATATTTTATTATATATAATACCTTAAAAAACAAATATATATTAAAATTTTGCAATGTTCTAAAAAACGGTCTAGTCGGCCGACTAGTCACTAGTCGGCCCTAGACCGTTCCGACTTTAGTTAAAACGTCTAAAAAAAGGGTCCTGTAATTAGTCGGCGACTAATCGGATTAGTCGAGATTAGTCGGCGACTAATCGGACTAGTCGACGACTAATTTGATTAGTCGTCGTATAATCCATTTTTGTATCTAAACAAGTAATAAATTAAATATTTAATTAACTTTTTTATTTTTTAACCTAATTATCAAAGTTATCCCCCACGGACGCTTAACGTCGGTGCACCTCCACCACCGTACGGCCCCAACCCTCCATGCTGCTCTCCCAGCCTTTCCATGGAATTCGATGGCGTCTTTTTATTTATATTATTATGCATATTTGCTATTTTATTGAGTTTTGAGTTCTATGGTATACTTAGGCTTTAGGGTGATGATATATTACTTATAATTTTAATATTGAAGGGTGGTGGTATTTTTTTATGCATTTAATGTTTATTTATGAAAAAATATAATTATTTTATAAATTTAGGTGGTTTCGACTAGTCCCCGACTAGTCTCCGTCTAGTCGCTCTAGTCGCTAGACTCCAGTAGACCGACCGACTAGCGACTAGCGACTTTTAGAACACTGAAATTTTGTAAATCAAATGTATATAAATCACATTTTTCCTAACTCAAAATTTAAACATATTCAATAATTTAATATAATTAACTAAACGAAAATCATTTCAAGTTCCATTAGCCTAATACATACGTCATAACATTGATTTAAATATAAAATAGATGTCACATTGTCAATTTAAATTATATTATATAATAAACTTCAATAGAAATAACATATTTAATGCTTAATAAGTAGGATTTGCTAGGAGGATTCGAGTATTTGTTAGTGGATTCGCCACGTGGCAGCCAGATTTGCCACGTGGAGAATCCGATTTGTGGATTCAAAAATCGCACCCCTTTTAGGGGGCGGGTGCGAATACGAAACTGCATTGTGATATTTTTAGAGGAATCCATGCATTATAGTTGTACACTAAATCATGGTTTTTCATACAGAAGTGATCATACGGTTTTGAACGATTTTAGTTAGTTCCATGCGGTGATTGTACACTAAATCGTGATTTTTCATACATAAGTGATCATACGGTTTTCTATACGGTTTGACGATTTAAAACTAACATCAATATTAGTAGAAGAATTAATATTAATTTAATCTAATGAAAACACATTTCATTAAATAAATATTCTATAATATGATTTAAATTGGAAAAGTATACTTATAATTGAAAATTTTGATAATCTATATATATATATATATATATAATAACACTAACCGGCCTACATTTGGAAACCATGAAATTTTCCCGCCAAAATTATTGTTAAATTTAGTAATATTCATTTTAGATCTTTGGTATATATCTTTTATATATACTTTATTATTCTAAATATATTGTATTATAAATATTGAAAAATAATTGATTATAAAATATATTGGATTTTTTAAATATAAATTATAATAAATATTAAGAAATAATATAAAAATATATTGAATATATCTTTGAGATATATATATTATGATAAATCCCTCTATTTTGTGGTATAAAAGATATTTTAATTATTTAAAATAATAGTTATTGAAAAAAATTGAATGATCAATGTATAGAAATAGTTCGATATATAGTTCGTAGAAGTTTATTTTTAGTAGAAGTTATTAAAATAAATATTTATTAATCTAAAAAAAGGATTAAGATCACTCTTTAATTTTATGCAAAGTATAGAGTGAAAATGATTGTACATGAACCATTTGAAGTGTATTGGTCGTTTTCATTAAGGGGTATTATTTTTATTGAAATGTATTAGTTATTTTCACTGAAGGGTATTAGTTCTATAGGGTATTCATTGTTTTTATTGTAGGTTATTAGTTGAAGGGTACGAATAATATTAGTTGTTTAACTAAAGGATATTAGTTGGTTATTCTAAAAAGTATTGCAAAATAGTTTATGTATGAACCAGTTTCACTCTATACGTATTCTTAATTTTTTTAGAAGAGAGATATTATCTAAATTAATTACTTTGAAGAAAGATTATAGTAGTTCTATAATAATTAATATATCAATATATTCAATGGGGCGAACCACAAAATACTTATGAGCATATCTATCGTATTGGAATAAGTTTGAGATCTATCTTTGGGTTAGTTAGTTAGTTAACATATAAATAATATATATAAGTTAATACACTTTGTCGTTATCAAGCAAGAAAAGAGTAAGATTTCCAACAAACTCTATATTCCTCAATATTTTGACCTCTAGATTCAGAAAATTTTCCCGGGATAATTATATGAATAATGCTTCCAATTGAAGACAGAGCAAAACTCTTTATGGAGTGATCCAACACATGAATTGAAAAAAGAAAGAAGTGAAGAGACATCATTGATAATATGTTTCATTCAAATCTACATTTAAAGAATATTGTGAACTATCTGAATTATTTGAAGGACAAAGTTATACTTGCACATACTCTTTAAATAACTTGAAGTGTTATGATGTGTCGAATCATGATTTGAATTTGAAAGAGAACACTCCAGTTATGTTACTTAGAAATATAAACCATTCAAGAAGATTGTGCAACAAAAGTAGATCGACTCTAATAAGAGCAGGTGACAGTGTTATGAAAAGTACATACATACATAACCTGATCCCATTCGACAGAGACTTTCGTTCAAGTTTCAAAATAGACAGATTGTCTCATATGAAATGTCAATAGATAAGTGTTAATGACAATCACTCGCTAATATTATCTATTTGAAATGAAAAATACTTTCTCGAGAATACTAATAAACACTATCAAATGTAAACAAACAAACTTTACTATAAATTGAGAATCCAAAAATTATTGTACAATTATGGCCGTGCATCGCACGGGTTCAATTACTAGTATTTTTTAATACAATAACATAATTAAGTTATGAAGTTCAACTCTTTGAAAAACAGGTTGAAAGAGATTAAAATGTAGAGGATAAAAACGTAGATTATAAAAACATCAAAACTTTACGACGTCAGAAATCTAACTTTTAATATAGACAAGGATTTTTAATTCTATGTGGCATGTCTAAAGTTGCTCTCTCTAAAAAATTGAGCCCTCTTATTTATTTATTTATTGCAATTCGATCTCATTCATTGTTATTTTTGTCTTTTGATCGTGTTCGTCCGTTTTTGCTCATTTGTATCTATAAATTTGCACTCCACCTCTCATCCTTTCATTCATTCGTTATTTTTTATTTTGGATCCTTCCATTCTTTCCATCCGTTTTTTGTAGGTACCGTGGATCATCAAGTCTTCTTAGTCTTCTGTTGTCCGCACATCTCCGATCAAATTTGTGGAGAATATTTGATTTTGTGGTTGATGAATCGTCCTCTGTAATATTAATATATAGGTTATTCCAATTTTCCTTATTATTATTGTTGATAGGCGACCAGGCGAGCAACAGTGATCAAGAATTAAGAAGCTAATGAGCCGCAATTAGAAGACAGGCAACCATCAGAGCTTAAAGAGAGTCAACCCCTCTGGCGACCAGGAGTGTGATCTGGTACATCTTACGCGACCAGAAAAGCAAAGGACAAAAGAAATGAATGATCAAAGCAAAAGGTAAAGACGAAAGGCGGACAACTTTGCAACCACGCGAACAACCATGCATCAAACCCAAACACAAGGCGAGCAAGAGGTCCATAGCACCCAACGAAGATATACTGGCGAGCAACTAGTCACCAGGGGAAACAGCTGAGTGGTCATGAAGACCAAGTACAACATTGGGAACTCCAAGAGTCACTAAGCTTAGATATGATCCAAGTGTCTTAACACTTGACATCCATCCAATGAGCAATAGTTTAGATGTTGTACAAGTGTCCTAACACTTGGCAAAGATCCAATGGCTAAGCCATCAAGATGGTGACACCTAGCCACTTTGTACATCTATAAATACTTCTTCATTTGCATGAAGATGAGAGATTTTTCCATAATTAAAAAAGTAGCTTAACTCTTGCAAATTCATTTCTTGCACTTCATTCAATTAAATTCCATGATCTTAGTATTTGTTTGATGATCTTAACTTGAGAAAACAGCCACTAATCATCATTGATTAGAAAAAGGTCATCAACAAATGGCGCTAGAAGAAGGGTGTGAACCTCCAATTTATGAAATATTCGAAGGAAGCTTGAAGATATTCGCCGGAATCTGCAGAATTTAGCCAGAATCCGGGAAGACACCACCGGAAATCAAGTGTACACACTATTCAGAGCAAAGTTATCCATTTACATATCACTTTAAGGGGCCGTTTGGTTCACGGGATGGGATTGATTAGATGAGATTGGATTAGATGGGATCGGATTAGATGACATTGGATTAGATATGATTATTTGAGGAGGAATGTGTGTTTGAATTGAATGATTAAGTGAGTTTAAATTGCAATATACCATTTTTTAAGCATGAATTATGGAGTCCCATCATCCCTAAGGGATTAGTTAGTCCCCCATTTGATGGATTTGGTAGGTTTATGACTCGGGCCACAATTTTATCTCGGGCCATAAACCTGCGAACCAAACGCAATATTACATGGGATTGAGTGGGACTAAAACTTTAGTCCCACCCAATCCAGCGAACCAAACGACCCCTAAGAGTTTGAATGCATGTGTATATGAACTAGGGTTTTCAAAACCACCATATTCATATATACAAGGCTAGTGACTCTTAAAAAGGTATTTTTTGGAAGCAAGATCACCTCATTCCTTTGCTTATCTCATACATTTTGGCAACCAAGATGATTAGATCGCAAGAAGAACGACATTCGAGCGCATCCCCGAATCCTAGGTCAAGAAATAGGGTTTCGTCCACCGAAGGACATGCCCGGACAGTAAGAGCGACTTCGCAGAGAAATGTCCAAGTCACCATTGACACAATTCCACCAGAAGTTGAAGCTCTTGCTCAAAATCCCGAAGAACTAGTAAAAACGATTGCTGTCCTCCAGTCATTACAAAATCGACAAGCAGCTGGACCATCGAGAGCAACAGCGGCAACCGATCGAGCAGGCGAGCATGGGCGAACAGGCGAGCAGAGAAGTAAAATGAGAGAAGATGTGCGCCGTGATGAGGCTGACAGTGCTGAAGTCCGTAGAAACAAAGGAAAGGCTCCTATAAGTGAACGTTTGGGGAATCGAGAGGAATCATCGCCGAGTCAAGCAAGTGAGTCGAACAAAAGCACTTCCCGGACCAGTGCGTTGGAAAGGCTGGGAACGAGGTATACAGCCACGAGAGAACAGTCTAGGAGGAATGATGAGCGACCATGCCCTGCTGCTCGCCCGTCAGTACATGATCGAATCAGAAGATTAGCTTTCGGCCGGCTAGGGCCAAATGGAGCTAGTAACGTTGCTAGGAGGGCAACCCAGGAGAAACGTCCCATCGGAGAGGGACTGCATCGTGAAGAGGTCATACCCAATCACGATGAACAGCCTTCCGATGGGAGAACTCCCCCAAGCGAACTGCAGGAGATGAAAAAAGTGATTGAAAAGCTGCAAAAACAGTTAGAATCCCAGAGAGGTGTCAGATCAACCTCTCTCCCGTCCTCACCATTATCCCCGTCAATTCTCAATGCACCAATCCAGAAGAAAATACAATTTCCGGCCATCAACCTGTACGAGGGAACTTCAGACCCCCATATTCATATAACAAAGTATTCGGCCTTCATGATCTCAGTGGGGGCAACGGACGCCACGCAATGTCGAAATTTCCCACTCACCCTCGGAGATGGCCCGCACAGATGGTTTTCGGCACTGGCTCCCAGATCCATTAACTCTTTTACCCAACTGAGCAAGGAGTTTTTGTCTCATTTTTCAACCGCTGGATCTTACTTGACCCACAGGCACCGGTTGGCAGACATCAAGCAAGGAGACGAGGAGTCAGACAAATAATTTCTGGAGAGATTTGATAAAGTTCTGCTGGAAGGCGAAATGGTGAGCGAGGACACAAAGATAGTTGCAGTGATGGCCGGACTGAAGAAAGGAACCGAGCTGTGGAAGGAGATGCATTTGACTTGTCCAAAAACGTACGTGGAATTCAGACACAAGGCAGGGATCCATGTATCGATGCAAGAGGCTTTACACAGAGAAATGGGAGATAAAGCTGACCCGAAGAAAGTTGGCAAGAAGACCGGAGGGAATGATTACAAAGCTCCGAAGAACATGAAATCATTCAACGAAGGAACAGAGTTGAAAGAAAAGTTGAATGAAGTCCTCACGATGTCGGTGGATGCTGTTTATAATAATGTCAAGGACAAAGAGATGTTGTCAGAGCCATGGAAGATAAGACAGGAGAAAGGAAAGTTGAACCCGAACAAGTACTGCGCATACCATCAGAGTATCGGCCACTTTACCAGTGAATGCCGAGATTTGTTAAAGCAATTGTGGAGGTTCTACGAGGAAGGAAAGCTGTCCGAGTTCATAAAAAAGGAACCTGGCAAGAGACCGAGAGCAGCAGCGCCGTCCAGCTCAGACGATGAGGATAGCGACGAGCAACCGAGCAGGATGGGCAGGAAAGGAAAAAAGGTCCCCGCAGCCCCGGCAAGACCAATCCCGGAAATCCTAATGTTGGGACCGTTTGGGCCGGTAGGCGGTTGTTCTGATGGGGGACCACCCATGTCGAAAAGAAAAAAGAAAGCAGAGTTAAGGGCAGTAGCGCAAGTGATGGAGGTCGGTGTAAATCCATCAACCAAATGAACTGGGGACCTCACTTTCTCAGAAAAAGACTTAGACGGAGTGCTCACCCCCCACAACGACTCTTTAGTCATTTGCGCTAACATCATGGGAACGAGAGTACACCGTCTCCTCGTTGACACCGGCTCTTACACAAATATCCTATTCAAAAGCACGGTGGACCAGCTAGGAGAATGCGCTGAATACATCAAGGATTGCGATCATAGAATAGTGGGATTCGGAAATGCTGTGACCGTCCCATTAGGAATGATTACGCTAGCAGTTGAACTTGTATCGGTCGAGGACCCTGAGAGGAGGCTGAGTAGGATGGTAGACTTCCTGGTTGTAGATCAACAGTCTACCTACAATGGGTTCCTCGGCCGTTCTTTTTTACATGAATTTAAGGCCGCAGTTTCGACGTACTATTATTGTATAAAATTTTCCACACCAAAAGGTGCAGGCACAATTAAAGGCGACCAGAGAAAAGCTCGCGAGTGCCTCTTGCAGCTTCGACCCCATGATCACAGAGTCAATATGATGAATGAAAAGCCAGGGGACGGTGCCGAGGATGAACCATCAGTACTTGATGAAACCATGAAATCTGCTGACACGGAGATGATGGAGATAGACGACCAGCAGGGGGCAAGCGAGCAAGAGGTCCTGGGCGAACAACATGGACCGGAGATTACACCCTGCTTAAATGAAGGCGAAGACCTCGAACCACGACTAGGAGTGGAACCAATGATGATTGAAGACAAACTCAACAGTGAGGGACCCATCATCGATCCTCGATGGAAGAACCAGAAACAGAGGGCTACCCCAGTCGAAGAGTTAGAGGCAATAAAAGTCGACCCGAACCAAGAGAGCTTGGAACTCTTCATAGGATCTGAGCTCCCAGAGCCATACAAATCCAAAATGACGGAATTCCTTAAAGCAAATCTCGATGTGTTCGCATGGTCGCATGCAGATATGGTAGGTATTAGCCCCGAGCATGCCTGCCACAGACTCAACATCGACCCAAAGAAAAAGCCGATCCATCAGAAGAGGAGAAAATTCGGGCCCGACAAGTATGAAGCACTCGATGTGGAAGTTAAGAAGCTATTGGACAACGACCTAATCAGACAAGCCTTATGCCCGCAATGGGTGGTGAACCCGGTGTTGGTCAAAAAAGCAAGCGGAGCATGGAGATTATGCATCGATTTCACCGATTTGAACGCCGCTTGCCCGAAGGATAATTTCCCATTACCACATATCGACCAATTGGTTGACGGCACAGCTGGACACGAGCTCCTCACATTCATGGATGCATTTGCAGGATATCACCAGATTGCAATGCACCCAGATGACCAGGAGCACACAGCATTTTACACCAACAAAAATTTGTTATGTTGGAAGAGGATGTCGTTTGGGCTGATCAACGCCGGGGCCACCTACCAGAGGCTGGTCAACAAGATGTTCGACGACCACATCGGAAAGACAATGGAGGTGTATGTGGACGACATTGTCGTTAAAAGCCCAAGGAAAGAAGATCATCTACAACATCTGGCACAAACATTCGAAATACTCCGGACCTACAACATGAAACTAAATCCCAAGAAGAGCAGTTTCGGAGTCCATTCGGGGAAATTCCTGGGACATCTGGTCAATCAATGGGGGATTGAAGCAAATCCAGTGAAAGTAAAAGCAATCATAGAAATGCAGCCGCCTCGATCAGTAAAGGAGGTTCAACGGTTGACCGGATGCCTAGCAGCATTGAACAGGTTCGTCTCAAGATCCGGAGACAAATGTAAGCCATTTTTCGAAGCAATCAAGAAGGGGAAGTTTCAATGGACGGACGCCTGCCAACAAGCGTTTGAACAATTGAAAGAATATCTCAGCGATACAAAGATTCTCGCTAAACCAATTTCAGGAGAAAAATTGTACTTGTACTTGGCGGCTTCAGAGGTGGCAATCAGCTCGGTACTTGTTCGAGCAGAAAGAAAGTTCCACCTACCCATCTACTATGTAAGTCAGGCTTTACATGAAGCGGAACTCAAATACTCGCCAACGGAAAAGCTGGCATACGCGCTAGTGATGAGCGTCAGAAAACTCCGCCCATATTTCTTCGACCACCAGGTGGAAGTGCTGACAACATTCCCACTCAAACAAATATTGCACAGACCTGACGCAGCCGGTCGCCTCCTAAAGTGGTCCTTGGAAATCAGCCAGTTCGGGATTTCATATGCTCCTCGAACAGCGATCAAGGGGCAAGCATTAGCCGACTTCATAGTCGAGCTAACTTTCCCCCAAGATCCGACGAGAGGACATAATCATCCCTGGCACATGTACGTTGATGGGTAATCCACAAACACAGCATCGGGGGCAGGAATAGTTCTGATAAGTCCTGACATATATGTCTTCACTTCGGCTGTTCATTTCGAATTCATGGCAACAAACAATGAAGCCGAATATGAGGCATTGATCGCTGGATTGCGACTAGCATTGGCGGTGGGAGTAAGAAAGTTACAAATTTTCGGAGACTCTCAACTAATTGTCAACCAAGTTCGGGGAGAGTACGAGGCAAAGGACAAGAACATGGCTTTGTACCAGAAAATTGTTGCTCACCTGGCCTATTCTTTGTTCGCCTATTCGCTCCTGCTCGCCTGCTCGTTTGGTCGTCACAGGTGCTCTTGACGGTCCTGCTGCTTGTCGATTTTGTAATGATTGAAGGACAGCGATCGTCTTTGCTAACTCTTCCGGGTTTTGAGCAAGTGCTTCTACTTCTGGTGGGATTGTATCAATGGTGACCTGAATGTTTCTTTGCGAAGTTTCTCTCACCGTTCGGGCATGTCCTTCGGTGGAGGAAACCCTAGTTCTTGACCTAGGATTCGGAGATGCACTCGAGGTTCGATCTTCTTGTGATCTTATCATTTTGGTTATCAAGATATGGGTAATAAGCAAATGAGTGGAGTAATCTTGTTCTTGCAAACACCTTTCCCAAGGGTTACTAGCCTTGTGTGTATGAATATGAGGATTCAAAAACCCTAGTTCATGCACACATGCATTAAAACCCTCAAAGTATTGTATATCTTCGTCCTAAGAAAGTGCACTCTTGTTTTCCGGCAGCTTCTTCCCGGATTCCGGCGAGATTATGCAGATTCCGGTGGGAGTCTTCAAACTTTCTTCGAATTTTTCTACAATCGGAGGTTCGTACCCTCCTTCTAGCGCCAATTGTTGATGACCTTTTCTAACTAAGAAGATTAATGGCTGTTTTTCATCTAATGAAGATCATCAAACAAGAATCAAGATCATAGAATTAAGCTAAGTAATGCTTAAGAAATAATTTGGCAAGAGTTTTGCTATTTTATTGAATTGTTCTCCCTTTTTCATGTGCATGAAGGGAGTATTTATAGACATACAAAGAGGCCATGTGTCACCATCTTGGTGGCTTAACCATTGGATCTTTGCCAAGTGTTAGGACACTTGTACAACATCTACACTATTGCTCATTGGATGGATGCCAAGTGTTAAGACACTTGGACCATATCTAGGCTAGTGACTCTTGGAATTCCCAATGTTGTACTTGGTCTTTGGCACTACTGAGATGCTCTCGACGGTGACCGTTTGCTCGCTTGCACGTCTTCGTTAGATGTCATGGTTCTTTGCATTTCGAGCTGTTCGCTCCTTACTTGGGATTGTTTTACAATGTTGCTCGCTCCATTACGAAGTTGTTCGCCCAAATTGATCTTGGCTTGAGCCGCTTGCACAACTGTTCTTTGCAAGGCTGCTCGCCTAAATATCTTACTTACCATATTAGAGCAGTTCTGCAAAGCTGTTCGCTTTACAAAGCTGCTAGCTCCACAAAGCTGTTAGTTTCTTTCCTTTATTATCCTGTTATCAAACTTAATGATAACTGTTTCGTTTATTAATCACTCCATTGTTCGCCCATCAACAATTGCCCCCTAGTTTGGTCTCATGTTGGGCATGGATTGATCAATTGGGACCAAGCTATAATTTCTTTGAAAATTGGGCGATCAAGAATGGAACATGGATGTTTACATGGACGAGCATCTGAGCAGTTGGGCGAACAGACGAGCATGAGAGCTCACGCGCGCGACCAGTAGCGAACGCTTTTTCGTTTCACGACGGTTGGATTCCCGAGGCACGGATCGCGAGGCGTCGCGTCAGTCACGCGCGACCCCCAATTTGCCCATAGGGGCCTACAGAATTTTGGGAAAATTGCATTTTCGCCCCATTCCATCCTTATAAATATGTGACTTCCCCTTCATTTCTTTCTTTCTTCTTACGACTCTCACATTTCCGCCATTGATAATCATTTCAAAGCTTTCCTTCTTTGTGATTCTTGCATCCGGATTCCTTTGTATTTGCTCTAGATTTTGGATTTCTCGAAGGTAATTTATCTTACATTCCTTTTTCTTCTCTTAATTTCGTAATTTTGCACTTTTTTCGCATTCCTTGCGACTGTGAGTGTAATTCCGGCCGTTCGCCGCCGTCGCGCCGCCCATCTGTTGATACCATCGCTGCCGTAGCTCCTCCATTGGCATTATTGCCCATATATCTCCCCCTAATTAGCCAAACTCTTCCATTACTCTTTTGAATGGATTTTTCCCCCTCAAGCTCCTCTCAATCCAGACCCGGACGAAACCCGGAAAAAGACCCGTAAATACGGCTTCTCCGCGCAGATCTGTTCGCCAAGCGTTGGCAAACAACCCGCGCACGTTATTGGTGGATGAAGGTACGGACTCAGATGCGAGCTCCGTTGTTCGCTCAGTAGAGATGTACGCCGCTGATCGCTCTGACGATCAAGAAGAGGTTCACCCTCTTGCTCGCGAATCTGAAACGTCTTCCAATCTTGGAGAAGATTCTGCAGAAGTGGCCGCAGAGATAGAGGGTTTGATTGATCTTGAGGGCGATCAAGCTGACATCGAGGACGAGCAGCAAGTTGGCGAGCAGAGAGGTCCTACTCTTACTTGGGAGTTTTTAAGGGAGATCAATTTTCCCATCTCTCAAACTACACCAGAATCTCGGATCCCGGAAGGTGTTGTTCACGATAATGAGTGGGCGGACTACTCTGCTCGCTACTCGGAGACTTTTAGTGTTCCATCAAGGGAGATAATGGAGGCTCGCGAGAGCAAGTTTGTGGCGAGCAGGGTTGCTAGTGTTGTCATCGAGGACGATCTGGCGAGCATTCGCGCGACATACAAGATTCCTTATGACATTTTTATGTATGCGCCAACGAAAGGAGAGACTGCTGATCGCCCTCCTCCTGGTTGCACGACGATCAACTTGGATGTGCTCAATACGGGTTTCCCACTCCCCGTTCATCCGCTCATCGGCCGTTTCTTGTCCGACATGAACCTGGCGATCACTCAAGTTACTCCAAATGGTTGGAGTAGTCTTCTAGCCTTCATGACTCTTTTTGGTCTTGAGGGCTACAAGAATAAGATAACAACCGCGGAGATCCTTTACGCCTTGACCATTTTCGAGGACGGTGCTGGCTGGTATTACGCTAAGGCGAAGACCGGATTGAAACTTGTTGAAGGTGTTCCCAATAAGATTAAGGGTTGGCATTGCCAATTCTTCTTTATTGGTGGAGATTGGTGAGCAACTGAGGGATTCGCTGGCGGGCAGGCGCGCATCATGTCGCCTGAAGGCTTTGGAAAAATCAAACGTAGGGCTAATTTTATCTTGCTAATTCATAAGTAGGACTAATTTTAATCCTTTTCGTTGTTTTGCAGGTCTGAGAAACTTGAAGTGGGGGCATCCCGATCTCAGCGATGAATACCTCTTCATGTTAGCCATCATTTCTCTTCGCGACGCTGCTAGTCGCGATTTGGAACATCTTTCAAAAGCTCACTGCCGCAAGCTTGCTGGCTTGATTACGAGTCCCCACCACCTTGAAGCTCAGGCTGCTATCCCTGAAGGTAACTCTCTTTCTCGCCCTTTTTCCCTGCTCGCCATTTTTCCTTGCTCGCCCTTTTTCCTTGCTCGCCTAACCTTTGTCTTTTTCTTGATAGATCAACGAGTCACCATTGCTATCCCGGCTGTGCCTGAATCATATTATCTGCTCGCCAGTTGAGTTAAACAAATGGCCGAAGCTTCAAGAAGAAAGATGGACCCTCCCCTTGCCATCATGCGCCTCCGGGCAGGAGAGAACCCTTCTGGTCGCCCAGCCGCCGGAGCTGGTCGCCGTAAACCTGCGGCCAAAACTACTTCCTCTCCGCGGGATGCAAGGAAGGAAAAGGAGAGGGAACGGGATAGGGATAAAAGGAAAGCGCCACGAGGCGACGATGCTCGAGGCACTCGCGATGATGATCGTGCCTCGAAGCGATCAAAAGCTGCGGTGGAGGTGAGCAGCATTGTTCCCAGATCTCCTGCATCTAAGTCCACCTCCTTGGAAGTGGTGGACGAACAACAAGTGGTCGCTGGCCTGGTGGCGACCAAGAGAGGCGACAATCCCAAAGATACTTCTTATTTAGGTTGGGACCCCGTCAAAATTAAGGAGTAAGTTAACTGTCTTGGACTTATTTGTTGTTCACCGCTTGGCGCAATGTTGCTCGCTTACTGACATGTTTTTGTTTTAGGTATAACCCTGCGCACTATCCTGGTCGCGGGACTACTCTTCACCATTTCTCCGTGGTGAAGAATGCACCTTCTTCGTTTTCTGACATTCCTGACGTCCCTGTTCGCCGAGCAGCCGAGACAGTTCCCAGGGCCTGGACGAAGTCGGCGAACACCCTTGTTGCTAGCCAATCTGCTAGTGACAATGTTCGTTTGGTGGCGTACAATGCTAGCCATCAATTGATCCAGTCCCAGATGCTGCTCGACCAAGTCACGGAGCTCGAGCGGACAAACCGTGATTTGGGTCGTCGTGTGGAGAGGATGGACGAAGAAAGAATCTCCGCCATCAAAGAGTGCAAGGCCGAGCATGCTAAGGAGCTGGCCTTGATGGAGAGTAAGATGGAGGCCTCCTTGGCCGGCGAGAAGAGTGCCTTGGACAAGGCTCAAAAGATGATGCTGGAGGTAAAAACTTCAGATCTGAGAGCCGAAAGGGCTGAAAAGGAGCGAGCAGACTTAGCTGCTCGCCTGCTCGCTGCCGAAGAGCACATCAAAAGATTGGAGGAGGAGCGCAAGAACATGATCGACTATGAAGTCCATTAGCAGGAGGTGTTGGATAAGACCAACTTTGGGTATATCTGTGCATTTGCTGAATGTTTGAGGTCTGTTCACTTCGCCCATAATCACAATCAAGATATTCGTGGCGCGGTGAAAGCGGACTTCATCGAATATGTCAAGAATTACCCCCCTGCTCCTGGCTCTACCTTGTTCGTCTCTGATCTGGCCGAACTTGGCTTCCCCTTGGATGTCTTCGGCGAAGAGGTCGACATTGCTGCCCCCACTTATGGCGGCCAGCCTGACCCTGCTCCAGCGACGACCAGCGCGGCGGCCACTGATGAGGTCTTTGAAGGGTTGGCGTCTCTTCCTTTAACGCCAATAGATGGGGCTGGCACAAGTGCCCCAGGCGAGCAACCGAGTGCCCAGGCGACCAGCACTGCAGATGCTCCTCCTCCTGTTTGAAGACTTAGTTTCTTTTACAATAGGATGTTTTCTTTTCTTCTTTTTTTTTTTTTTTGTGCTTATCAGCTCATCCTCATTGTAAACACATTTTGACTTAATGAAATGAACACTTTTGCTAATCTACAAATTTGTGCCTTTTTGTTTGTCTTACTTAATTACTCGCCTCTTTCTTTTGCTTATGACAGTTTCTAAGTGTTCCTTTTTTCTTAAGGTAAACACTTAGTAAAATTCTAAGTTGGTCATTTGGTTCTTGTAGAACTTGACCTTTAATTGTTTGGGCCATTTTGGTCGCTTGTGGACTTGGCCTTGCATTAATGTGGGCTATTGGTCCATTAGGGACTTAGCCTTATTTTTGCATTTAATAAGCTCTATTGTTCGTCTTATAACAGACTTGCACTTTTTTGGGCGAGCAACTGAGTAATTTGAACTTAAGGCTTAAAATTCAAAAGAAAGACAAAAGATAAATGCAATTATGCTCGCCTAGTAAGATAAATGCAAATCTGCTCGCTTATAAACTTGCGCAAAAATTTTAAAAATTACAAAGGATCTATTTACAAATATTCTAAGACTTACAGGACTTCATTGGTAGTACTTCTTGAGTAAAGTGGTATTCCAGGAGTATTGGGACGACTTGCCTTCCATGTCTTCAAGGTCGTATGTGCCATTGTGCCACTTATTCGTCACCTTGTATGGGCCCTCCCAAGTCGGGCCGAATACTCCTGGTGGTATTAAAACTTTTCGAAGTACCAAGTCCCCAATTTCGAATTCTCTTGCTTTTACTTGAGAATTGTAGTACTTTGCTGCTCTTCTTTTGTAAATTGCATTTTTCAATTCTGTTGTTATTCTTTTTTCTTCAAACAAGTCCAGCTCTGCTGCCAGCGCAGTGATTAGGCGTGAAATTGTCATGATTCGTAGCTTGAAATACCCCAATCTTGGTCGAGTTTATCGAGTATTTAGAGTCAATTGAGCATTATTTCTATACATTGATGAATTTGTCTCTTTGATGCTCATAGGTGAATAGAGGACGAAAAACGGAGTTCGTAGGACTTTGAATCGACTCAAACGGATGCCCGGATGAGAAGATATTGAAGAAATACGATTGGTATTAGTGCGGACGAGGAAAAGTATTAGTTGGGATGAGTTGGAAGTCACTCGAGTGACTAGGTCGAGCGCCACCGCTCGAGCGCATTGCTCGAGCACCTAAGCTTCCAGAACTGTTCTTGTGCTCGAGCAGCTCGAGCGCCACCGCTCGAGCGAATTGCTCGAGCGCCCAAAACATACAGTGTATTTTCACCGCTCGACCGGCTCGAGCGGAACCGCTCGAGCGATTGTGTCATTCGAGCTACACTGCTCGAGCGGGACCGCTCGAGCGTTTTGCTCGAGCAACCTCGGATTTTTGCCTCCGGATGCGTATTTTCGGCCCATTAACTCCCGTTTCGACCCGTGCCTATATATACCTCTTCCAAACACGTTTTGAAGAGACCCGAACTTTAGAAATCACTTTAGACTTAGTTTTTGGAGAGGAAGGAGATAAACAAACTTTATTTTACATTTTGTTGAGGTTTTGCATACGAATTCTTAGTTTCTTTTCGTTTCTTAGTTTCTTTTCATTAGCTTAATTACTTTAAACGCTTTGAACTTCGTTTTAGTTAATTAAATTTCAGTTCTTAGAATTATTTTCTTTTAAAACCCTAGTTCATGTTTCTTATTTTCTTCGTTCAATTCATTATGTTTATGTTCGTTGTTTCTTCTATTGCTTTTATTTTTGTTATAGCCATGTCCGGCTAAAACCCTTGTATGCTTAGGGTAGGATGAACGCGTAGAAGTAGGTTGTGGGTACGTAATTAGAGTAATTCGTGACGTTAGTTTTAATTCTCTTGGTTAATGAATTCTTATAATTAATCTGAACTTTACCTTTGAATTTAGTACGAAAGTGTTAGAGAGAGGACGACCGCATCACTCAATAACAATTAGTAGTCTTAACGAGAGGGTTTAGGAAAGAGTAATTCATCTACCGGTTTAGCGAAGGAGGACGACCGCATCACCTTAGTTAAATTAGGGTCTCATTAATTAAGCGCTATCTATTAACTTGTTAGTGGATTAGTGAAGTCGATTGCTAGGATAAAGTATTAGGGTTAGAAATCTTGAGCTTTCATTCTACGATCTTTTACTTAGGTTAATTCTTGGTTGTCACGATTACTTTGATTATGTACCTGCTCCATTAGTATACGTAGGGATTCCTATCCTAAGCATCACCATCTCTCATTAGAAAACAACCCGTAGTTAATTCGTTCTTTTTCATTCTTTAGTTAATTAGTTTATTTTAGTCTTTTAATTAATCTTTCAAAAAACCCAAAAAACATTACACTCATATTAACTACGACGCGTAGATCTTCAGGGATCTATTTGCATATACACCATCTCTTGGGTTCGATAATACTTGGTCCCTATACTTGCCCATACTACAGTGAACTCGTACTCTTGCAGGGTAGCTACTAGTAGAAAGCTAGTGTAGTTCAGTTCAAGTCAATGGCGCCGTTGCCGGGGATGGCGTTATATGCTTTTTGAATAGGACTTGTAGATAGCTTAGTAGTTAGTAGTGGGTGATTTATTTTCTGTTTTTGTTTTTATTTTTATTCAATCGGCAGTTGCGTTTTGACCCTTCTGCTAGTGTGTCAGGTTTATGAAAACACGCTCACAAGGCAATACGAGCGAAGAGAGAATACCATTGGACCCTGAGACAATAGCCAGAAGGAACCGAGCTTACTTGAGAAGAATGAACACAACCGACTTAGGGAAGGAACCAATGGATCTCAATAATGAGTTGGACGATGCTGCCAACGATTTCAATCAGGCAGTAGACCGAGTTGAAGACACTGGAGTTAGTGGTAGCCAGAATCAAATTCCATTAGGGGATAGCCAGAGCCTAAACCCGGGTACACAAAACGTAGGAAATTCAGCTCAGAACCTTGTCCATAATCCTAATAACAACCCTGCTTACCCACAAAACCCAAATAACCCTTTTAATAACCCAGTATACCAACATTACCCATACCCACCTTATCCTTACCCACCATATCCATATCATCCACCTCCTGTCTACAACCAACCACCTGTTTACCCACCACCACCCCAACAAGTACCGGTACCAGCTGCTAATCCTCAACACGTTCCTCAGAACGTAGATCACAATATGGCTATTCGAGGGAGGTTTGCAGCACAGCCATAGCGGTACTATGATGGAGTGGCTTTACCTCCAGTTGAGGCGAACAACTTCTCGATATCCCCGGGGATTTTAAAGCTGCTTACCGAGAATCAGTTCAAAGGGGTGATCGGGAAAGAGAATCCTCACACACATTTAAGAAGTTTTCTAATGATAGCCTCCACCTTTAATTACAATGGCATGTCTGAAGATGCCAAGAGACTTAGGCTGTTCCCATTCTCATTGACGGGAATAGCTAAGGAGTGGTATGATAATACGCTCCCACGGGGAGGTATTACCACTTGGGCCGAGCTCGAGCGTCTGTTCCTCGAGCGATTCTACCCTCCATCTAGGACGATCAAGGCTAGAATTGAGATCTCGTCCTTTCGCCAGAAGTCTGGAGAGGATTTACGCCAAGCGTGGGAGAGATACTCAAACATGCTGATTGAGTGCCCGCAGCACGGGTACAATGAGGGCGATATTATGGCATTCTTCTATAGTGGTGCCAACAAGGCTGGGCAAGACCATTTAGACGCCTGTGCGGGGGGAGCATTCTTGAATCAAGGCATAGAGAGATGTAGAGAGATCGTTGACAACATTGTCACGAATGCCGGTGCTTGGAGTGGAGATGCAGATTTTCAGAGGGTGCATCAGGTTGAAGAGGGAGAAGGAACGAGAAGGCTATTGATGGCCATGATGGAGAAGATCAACAATCTCGAGTTGGGGAAGAGTTTGGTAGGAGAATATGCAGTAGAGAATGAGAGAGTAGACCAACCAAGTGGGCAGCAAGAGGTAGCCAATTACATGGGAGGGCCATATTACAATCAGAATGGCTACCAAGGTGGAAATCAGTTTGGAAGACCTTCTTATGGTCAGCCATTTGTACCTCCAGGCCCTCAGCCGCTTCAAAATCAATGGAGGAACACACAAGGGTATCAAGGAGGCCAGCAGCCGTTGATCCAGGTTCAAAGCCTCCGAGTGGAGAAGGCGGTGCATCAACCGAGGAGATGTTGAGAGCGATCCTTCAGAAGGTGGAGGAAGGGAGCAAGCGGTTGTCATCCTTGGAGTATGATGTGAAGGAGTTGCACAAGAAGGGTGATCATCGTGATCAAGAGCTCCAGAAGATGAACGTTGAGTGGACTAGAACTCAACAAGAGAACAATCGAAGGTTCACTTCTTTAGAGCTCCAGATGAGCCAGATTGCAAAGTCAGTGAATAGAATGCCGGAGGGGAACCCGAAAGAGCAGTGCAAGGCGATCCAGCTTAGAAGTGGAACCAACTACGAAGGTCCTCAGATGCCTGCTGATTCTGAGACGCCCCAAGAAGAGATTGAGCCTAAAGGGGATGAAGTTGAGAAGGGGATTGAAAGTGAAGGGATTGAGAAGCATGAAGACATGGATGAGTCCCAGAAGGGCATGGAAAGTGAGGAGGTTGAGAGAGTTCCTAAGTGGAAAAAGGCAAAGGAAGCAAGGGATAAAGTGAAAGAAACGGAAAGAGATGAATGGGGGGTACCCAAATCTGTGATACCCGTCCCGTATCCACAACGCTTCATGAAAAAGAAGCTTGATGAGAAATTCGCTAAGTTCCTTGATGTTTTTAAATAATTGCATATTAATATTCCTTTTTATGATGCTTTGGAACAGATGCCGCACTATGCGAAGTTTTTGAAGGACTTGATCGCGAAAAGACAGCGAGTGGATGAGCCGAAGTTGGTGCAGCTGAACCACGAGGTGAGTGCATTAGTGCACAAGGCGCTTCCACCGAAGCTGAAGGATCCCGGGAGCTTCACGATCCTATGTGATATTGGAAACGGGATCAAGAAAGGAGCGCTGTGTGATTTAGGGGCGAGCATCAATCTCATGCCCTTGTCGCTTTTCAAGAAGTTGGAAGGTGGTGAACTTCAACCCACAATGATGACGCTTCAACTTGCCGACCGGTCTATTACTAGACCTCAAGGTATGGTTGAAGACGTCCTAGTGAGAGTTGGAGATCACATTTTTCCAGCCGACTTTGTAGTGCTAGAGATGGAGGAAGATGAGCACGTGCCCCTGATCTTGGGAAGACCGTTCTTAGCTACGGCGGGGATGGTGCTAGACGTGGCAAACGGGAAGATTACATTGAAGGTTGATGATCAAGAAGTGAAGATCTCCCTATATGAAGCCATGAAGCACCCGAAGGAGGATGAGAGCTTGTATTGCATGGATGCCATTGATCCTCGTGTTGAAGACACGCCTTCTATCCCTAATCCTTCTCATATTCATGAGTTTTTTAGACCTTCACTTATTGATTTAACCCATGAGCATATGATCTTGATTATTTTGATAGGGATAAAATGAAGAAGTTGAAGGATGAAGAGGTGAAGAAAGTGGACGTGGTCCAGTTAGAAAGGAAAGGAGGAGTTAAGAAGAAAAAGTCCAAATTCAAGAAATTGTTTAGTAAGACTCCTTCAGATAAAGGTGAGAAGGAGTTGAGACCCATAACACTTGAGGTGGGGGAGGAAGCAAAGGAACTCATGATGGAAGGGCATCAAGGAAAGGAGTTCAAACACCACTCTTATGAGAGTAAGGGAGGTAAATTTGAGTATGATGTTCCTTAAGCTCCTTTGAGCTTGGTCCGGCATGAGGACCTTAAAAATAGCGCTGAATGGGAGGCAACCCATTTTTTATTTGCTTTTGAGTGTTTTTAGTTATTTTTCTTTTATGTTACTAGGATATTGTTGAGTCGTATGTTTAACCTCGTATTTGAGTAAGTTGCTTGTAGGCTTGTCTCGAAGGAGTACCAAAGGAGTGGAGATTGAAGGAACCAACTTGAGACAAGGGAGTGTGCAAAGCTATTGAGAGAAACTGAGTTGTTTGGTTGAGGTAACCCACAACCCCAAACTTAGACCTCTAGCAAGGTCAAAGTTTGGAGGGTGGAGTTTTTTTTATGTTTCTAGTTACATTGCACATGCATGCACGCCCTTATCTTTTGAGTTGAGTTTGATTGATTATTGGTTTGTTGAGATACTCCTTGGGGTAATTTTGATTTAACTCGCTATTGCATATTTCATGCCTATCAATCATCTTATGCTTGCTGATTGCTATCTTTGAGTATGATTTGATGAGTAGAGTAAGTTGTAAGGGTGAGTTAGAAACTCTTTTGTGTGAGTGTGAGTTTGAGCTAATTTGAGAAAGAACTTGTATGCTTGTGAATTTTTCTTTTGAGTGCTTGTGTGATGAGAGTGAGAATTCACTAGGACTAGCATGGATGTGAAAGCCGTGAGAGTTGTGCCTTATGAGATTTTGATGCATTAATTAATCTCTTCGTTTGTGAGTGGATCGTCACCTTAGAGGATGCTAGAACTTGTGTGCGCTCTTGCTTCTTGATTGTGTCTAGTTTGAAATGCCGAATGTGATCTTAGGTCATCTTTGTTTTTATTGAGTCACTTAGCCAAAAATTTTCCTTACCAATGACATTGAATCCCTTGTTAGCCCCTTTGAGCCTAAAGCCTATTTTAGTTGCTAGCACATATGAACACTATTCCAATTCCTAAGCCTTTTTGTCCCAATTTGAGTGGAGAATAGGAAAGTGTGAATATGAAGGGAGTGAATTGAGTTGAAAAAGGTTATTTGTTGAGTGAATATGAGAAGAAGGTGATGAAGTTATGAGTTGTGGGAAAAAGAGAAAAAAAATTGAGAATGAGCAAAAAAGAAAAAATGAGCTCATGTGTTGTGCGAAAAAGAAAAAAAAAAGTGATTGAAAAAAAAAAGTGAAAAGAGTGAGAAAGAAAAAATTGAAGTGTTGAGAGAAGTGGAATTGAAAGAGTGTTGATTGAATATGTTTGAAGTAGTCTGTTCCTAATCTCGAAGTGCCAAAGTTTGATTTTCTATTCTCCATTCACTTGAGTCACTTACCCAAATTGTTATCCCACCTGTCCAAAGAGCCGACATTACAACCTTGAGAAAAGCCCTTTGTGATTCGGCATTGATTTCTAGAGTATGGTCGGAGTTAAGAGCACTTACAAGCCTATGGCTGCCAATTTGTGTGATTGATTGTTTGAGTGAGTCCCTTGATCATTGTTATACACTTGTGAGGGAGCGAAACACATCGTTGAGTGCACATCCATGCTTGATCTTGGTGTTTCTTGTAATTGTTGCATGAGTATGATAAAGGAGGGTGAGTGAGTTTACTTGTGATGCATCTTTGAAGCTCGAATTTATGTACTTGCATGATTGGATACCTTGACTCATTCCTAACAATTTCACTTGACTTATTATTTCATTGCTTGGGGACAAGCAATATGGTAAGTTTGGGGGGGTTGATTAGGCGTGAAATTGTCATGATTCGTAGCTTGAAATACCCCAATCTTGGTCGAGTTTATCGAGTATTTAGAGTCAATTGAGCATTATTTCTATACATTGATGAATTTGTCTCTTTGATGCTCATAGATGAATAGAGGACAAAAAACGGAGTTCGTAGGACTTTGAATCGACTCAAACGGATGCCCGGATGAGAAGATATTGAAGAAATACGATTGGTATTAGTGCGGACGAGGAAAAGTATTAGTTGGGATGAGTTGGAAGTCACTCGAGTGACTAGGTCGGGCGCCACCGCTCGAGCGCATTGCTCGAGCGCCTAAGCTTCCAGAACTGTTCTTGCGCTCGAGCAGCTCGAGCGCCACCGCTCGAGCGAATTGCTCGAGCGCCCAAAACATACAGTGTATTTTCACCGCTCGAGCGATTGTGTCATCCGAGCTACACTGCTCGAGCGGGACCGCTCGAGCGTTTTGCTCGAGCAACCTCGGATTTTTGCCTTCGGATGCGTATTTTCGGCCCATTAACTCCCGTTTCGACCCGTGCCTATATATACCTCTTCCAAACACGTTTTGAAGAGACCCGAACTTTAGAAATCACTTTAGACTTAGTTTTTGGAGAGGAATGAGACAAGCAAGCTTTATTTTACGTTTTGTTGAGGTTTTGCATACGAATTCTTAGTTTCTTTTCGTTTCTTAGTTTCTTTTCATTAGCTTAATTACTTTAAACGCTTTGAACTTCGTTTTAGTTAATTAAATTTCAGTTCTTAGAATTATTTTCTTTTAAAACCCTAGTTCATGTTTCTTATTTTCTTCGTTCAATTCATTATGTTTATGTTCGTTGTTTCTTCTATTGCTTTTATTTTTGTTATAGCCATGTCCGGCTAAAACCCTTGTATGCTTAGGGTAGGATGAACGCGTAGAAGTAGGTTGTGGGTACGTAATTAGAGTAATTCGTGACGTTAGTTTTAATTCTCTTGGTTAATGAATTCTTATAATTAATCTGAACTTTACCTTTGAATTTAGTACGAAAGTGTTAGAGAGAGGACGACCGCATCACTCAATAACAATTAGTAGTCTTAACGAGAGGGTTTAGGAAAGAGTAATTCATCTACCGGTTTAGCGAAGGAGGACGACCGCATCACCTTAGTTAAATTAGGGTCTCATTAATTAAGCGCTATCTATTAACTTGTTAGTGGATTAGTGAAATCGATTGCTAGGATAAAGTATTAGGGTTAGAAATCTTGAGCTTTCATTCTACGATCTTTTACTTAGGTTAATTCTTGGTTGTCACGATTACTTTGATTATGTACCTGCTCCGTTAGTATACGTAGGGATTCCTATCCTAAGCATCACCATCTCTCATTAGAAAACAACCCGTAGTTAATTCGTTCTTTTTCATTCTTTAGTTAATTAGTTTATTTTAGTCTTTTAATTAATCTTTCAAAAAACCCAAAAAAACATTACATTCATATTAACTACGACGCGTAGATCTTCAGGGATCTATTTGCATATACACCATCCCTTGGGTTCGATAATACTTGGTCCCTATACTTGCCCATACTACAGTGAACCCGTACTCTTGCGGGGTAGCTACTAGTAGAAAGCTAGTGTAGTTCGGTTCAAGTCACGCAGCATTGTTTTCCTCTTCGTCAAACGCAGTTGTTCGACCTGTCGGGACTTTTAGCTCAATCGGTATTACTGCTTCCGTCCCGAATGCCATTGTGAAGGGTGTTTCGCCTGTGCTTGTTCTGTGGGATACTCGGTATGCCCACAACACCTCTGGTAGCTCTTCTGACCACTTTCCTTGCTTGTCGACTAAACGAATCTTCAGTATATGCTTGATTATTTTATTCACTGCTTCTACTTGACCGTTCGATTGGGGGTGGTATGGTGTCGAGATCTCTTTTCCTTCAAATTGTCTTCCGTTGTCCGTCACTATTGCCTGAGGGACCCCGAAACGACAAACAATGTTTTTCCATATAAAGTTGATCATTTTCTCCTGTGTGATCCGCCCGAGTGCTTCTGCTTCTGCCCACTTCGTGTAGTAGTCAACAGCCACCACCGCGAATCGAACATTTCCTTGTCCCGGGGGAAAAGGCCCAATGAGGTCAATTCCCCATTTCGCAAACGGCCATCGACTATTGACTGAAATCAGTTCGTGTGGGGGTTTGTGAATGTTCGGGGCAAACAATTGACATCTATGACAGGTTCGGGCAATCTTGATCGCATCCTGGAGGAGGGTTGGCCAGTAATATCCTTGCCTTATTGTTTTATATGCCAAGGCCCGTCCTCCGGCATGATTTCCGCATACACCCTCATGGATCTCTTTCAGAAGTGGGAGCGAAATTCCTCTCTTGTACAACTGTCCATCCATCATGGTGTATCTTGCTGCTCTCTTGACCAACTTGTTAGCTTCAGACGGGTTGTCTGGCTTTTTTTCGTTTTGTAAATACTCAATGATTGGTATCCTCCAGTCGTCCTCCTCGAAATCTTCGTTGACTTGATACATCTTGTAGTCTTCGGTTGACGGCTTGGACATTTTTGTTAGCGTAACTCCTGTCAACTCTACTGGTCCTGTGCTAGTTGCTAGTCTGGCTAATGCATCTGCTTGAGCATTATTGTCTCTTGGTATCTGTTCGATGTATATTTGTTCGAACAATGAGGCCAGGTGAGCAACAATCTTTTGATACAAAGCCATGTTCTCGTCCTTTGCCTCGTACTCCCCTCGAACTTGGTTGACAATCAATTGTGAATCCCCGAAAATCTGTAGCTTTCTAACTCCAACTGCTAGTGCTAGGCGTAATCCAGCGATCACAGTTTCGTACTCTGCTTCATTATTTGTCTCCATGAACTCGAACCGGACTGCTGAAGTAAAAACTTGCCTATCTGGGCTTATCAAGACTATACCTGCCCTCGATGCTGTATTAGTTGACGATCCGTCAACATACATGTGCCAGGGATGGCTATGTCCTCTCGTTGGATCTTGGGGGAAAGTCAGTTCGACTATAAAGTCTGCCAAGGCTTGCCCCTTAATCGCTGTTCGAGGAGCATATGAAATCCCGAACTGACTGATTTCCAAGGACCACTTTAGGAGCCGACCAGCCGCATCGGGTCTGTGCAGTATTTGCTTGAGCGGGAACATTGTCAACACTTCCACCTGGTGGTCGAAAAAATATGGACGAAGTTTCCTGACGCTCATCACCAGCGCATATGCTAGCTTTTCTGTTGGTGAATATCTGAGTTCTGCTTCGTGTAGAGCTTGACTTACATAGTAGATGGGCAGGTGGAACTTCCCTTCTGCTCGAACGAGTACTGAGCTGATTGCTACTTCTGAAGTTGCCAGGTACAAGTATAACTTCTCCCCTGGGATTGGCTTGGCAAGAATCTTCGTATCACTGAGGTACTCTTTCAGCTGCTCGAACGCTTGTTGACAGGTGTCTATCCATTGAAACTTTCCCTTCTTGATTGCCTCGAAGAACGGCCTGCACTTATCTCCGGATCTCGAGACGAACCTGTTCAAAGCTGCCAGACATCCGGTCAGCCGTTGGACTTCTTTAACTGATCTGGGTGGCTGTATTTCTATGATGGCTTTCACTTTTACGGGATTTGCTTCGATTCCTCTTTGACTGACTAGATGTCCCAAGAACTTCCCGGAATGGACCCCAAAACTGCTTTTCTTAGGGTTCAATTTCATGTTGTATGTTCGAAGTATCCCAAACGTTTGAGCTAGATGCTGCAAGTGATCTTCCTTTTTTGAGCTCTTGACAACAATGTCATCCACATATACTTCCATCGTCTTCTCGATGTGATCATCAAACATCTTGTTAATCAGTCTCTGATATGTAGCTCCAGCGTTGATTAGCCCAAATGGCATTCTCTTCCAGCATAGCAAGTTTTTGTTGGTGTAGAACGTTGTGTGCTCTTGATCATCGGGATGCATCACGATTTGATGATATCCTGCGAATGCATCCATGAACGTGAGCAGCTCATGTCCGGCGGTGCTATCAACTAGCTGGTCAATGTGAGGCAACGGGAAATTATCTTTTGGGCAGGCGGCGTTAAGATCTGTGAAATCAATGCAGAGTCTCCACGCCCCGGTTGCTTTCCTGACCAATACTGGATTTGCCACCCATTGCGGGCATAACGCTTGTTTGATTAAGTCGTTATCCAGCAGCTTTTTAACCTCCACGTCAAGCGCCTCGTATTTGTCGGGCCTGAATTTTCTCCTCTTCTGATGGATTGGCTTCTTCCTTGGGTCGATGTTGAGTTTGTGGCAGGCATGTTCGGGGCTGATGCCCACCATGTCTGCATACGACCATGCGAACACATCGAGGTTTGCTTTAAGAAACTCAATCATGTTGGTCCTGTACGGCTCTGGTAGCTCGGACCCTATGAAGAGTTCTAAGCCCTCTTGGTTCGGGTCGACTCTTACAGTCTCCAACTCTTCAACCGGGGTAGCCCTTCGTTTCTGGCCTTTCCATCTGGGGTCAATAGTGGGCCCTTCTGCCTTTAGCTCATCTTCGGTGTCCATCGGTTCTGCCCCCAGTCGTGGCTCGATGTCCTCTGCATCAACGTTCATTGCCGTTGTTCGTTTTACTTTGGTGTCGGTTGCAGCAGCTTCTCTATTTCTTGTTTGGACAAACTGTTCGTCTTCGCGTTCCTGCTCGTCTTCGTCCAACTGTGTGCCTACGCACAGTTGCTCGTCAATGCGTGGTTGTTCGTCTGCACACAGTTGCTCGTCGCTGCGCGGCTGTTCGTCTACACACAGTTGCTCATTGTTGCGCGGCTGTTCGTCTGCGCATGGCTGCTCGTCGACTTCAACTATTTCAGTATCGACGGAAGTCATGGCCTCGTTATCGTCCCCGTCCTTGTCTGAGCACCTGTTCGTCATGTTGACTTGGTGATCCTGCAACTGTATCTGCAAAAGACACGCACGAGCCTTCTTCTGGTCTCCTTTGACTGTACCTGCACCCTTCTTTGTTGGGAATTTTAAACAATAATAGTACGTTGAAACAGCTGCTTTAAATTCATGCAAGAAAGGACGGCCGAGGAACCCGTTATAGGTGGACTGTTGGTCTACAACCAGGAAGTCTACCATTCTATTCATTTTCCTTTCCGGGTCCTCGATTGATACAAGCTCAACTGCCAACGTTACTATTCCTAGGCGCGTGGTTACAGCATTTCCGAATCCTACAATCTTGTGATCACAGTCTTTGATGTACTCGGCGCAATCTCCTAACTGGTCCACCGTGCTCTTGAACAGGATGTTCGTATAGGAACCAGTATCGACAAGTAGACGGTGCACTTTTGTCCCCATAATATTGGCGCAAATGACCAACGAGTCATTGTGAGGAGTGAGTACCCCGTCTAAGTCTTTTTCTGAGAAAGTTAGGTCCCCTGTTCGTCTGGTTGATGGATTCACACCCACTTCCATCACTTGATCCACTGCTCTCAGTTCCGCTTTCCTCTTTCTTTTTGACATAGGTGGTCTCCCATCAGAACAACCACCTACTGGTCCAGTGGGTTCCAGCATTAAGATCTCCGGGATATGCCTTGCTGGGGCTGCTGGGACCTTCCTTCCTTTCTTACCAGCTTTGCTTGGTTGCTCATCACTGTCTCCGTCATCCGAACTGGACGGTTCTGGTGTCCTTGGTCTTTTACCTGGTTCTTTTTTCATGAACTCGGACAGCTTTCCTTCCTCATAGAACCTCCACAACTGCTTCAACAAATCTCGGCACTCGCTTGTGAAGTGGCCGATGTTCTGATGATATGCGCAGTATTTGTTTGGGTTCAACTTTCCTCTCTCTTGCCTTATCCTCCGCGACTCTGACAACATTTCCCTGTCTTTAACGTTGTTGTACACGGCGTCCACGGACATGGTAAGGACTTGGTTCAGCTTTTCTTTCAACTCAGCTCCCTCGTTGAACGACTTCATGTTCTTCGGAGCTTTGTAGTCACTTCCTCCCGACTTCTTGCCAGACTTCTTCGGATCAGCTTTGTCTCCCATCTCTCTGTGTAGGGCCTCCTGCATTGAAACATGAATTCCTGCTTTGTGTCTGAACTCCGTGTATGTTTTCGGGCAAGTCAGATGCATCTCCTTCCACAGATCAGTTCCTTTCTTCAATCCAGCCATCACTGCCACTATCTTCGTATCTTCACTCACCATTTCGCCCTCCAGTAAGACTTTATCGAATCTTTCCAGAAATTGCTTATCAGACTCCTCGTCTCCCTGCCTAATATCTGCCAAACGGTGCCTGTGGGTCAAGTAGGACCCGGCAGTTGAGAAGTGGGACAGAAACTCTTTGCTTAGTTGGGCAAAAGAGTTGATGGAGCCAGGAGCCAATGCTGAAAACCATCTGTGCGGGCCATCTCCAAGGGTGAGTGGAGCTTTTCCTTTACTTCTATGGACTTCCTCACTGTCAGCCTTGTCCCGACGTGCATCTTCTCTCATTTTACTTCTTTGTTCGCCTATTCGCTCCTGCTCGCCTGCTCGTTTGGTCGTCACAGGTGCTCTTGACGGTCCTGCTGCTTGTCGATTTTGTAATGATTGAAGGACAGCGATCGTCTTTGCTAACTCTTCCGGGTTTTGAGCAAGTGCTTCTACTTCTGGTGGGATTGTATCAATGGTGACCTGAATGTTTCTTTGCGAAGTTTCTCTCACCGTTCGGGCATGTCCTTCGGTGGAGGAAACCCTAGTTCTTGACCTGGGATTCGGAGATGCACTCGAGGTTCGATCTTCTTGTGATCTTATCATTTTGGTTATCAAGATATGGGTAATAAGCAAATGAGTGGAGTAATCTTGTTCTTGCAAACACCTTTCCCAAGGGTTACTAGCCTTGTGTGTATGAATATGAGGATTCAAAAACCCTAGTTCATGCACACATGCATTAAAACCCTCAAAGTATTGTATATCTTCGTCCTAAGAAAGTGCACTCTTGTTTTCCGGCAGCTTCTTCCCGGATTCCGGTTAGATTATGCAGATTCCGGTGGGAGTCTTCAAACTTTCTTCGAATTTTTCTACAATCGGAGGTTCGTACCCTCCTTCTAGCGCCAATTGTTGATGACCTTTTCTAACTAAGAAGATTAATGGCTGTTTTTCATCTAATGAAGATCATCAAACAAGAATCAAGATCATAGAATTAAGCTAAGTAATGCTTAAGAAATAATTTGGCAAGAGTTTTGCTATTTTATTGAATTGTTCTCCCTTTTTCATGTGCATGAAGAGAGTATTTATAGACATACAAAGAGGCCATGTGTCACCATCTTGGTGGCTTAACCATTGGATCTTTGCCAAGTGTTAGGACACTTGTACAACATCTGCACTATTGCTCATTGGATGGATGTCGAGTGTTAAGACACTTGGACCATATCTAGGCTAGTGACTCTTGGAATTCCCAATGTTGTACTTGGTCTTTGGCACTACTGAGATGCTCTCGACGGTGACCGTTTGCTCGCTTGCACGTCTTCGTTAGATGTCATGGTTCTTTGCATTTCGAGTTGTTCGCTCCTTGCTTGGGATTGTTTTACAATGTTGCTCGCTCTATTACGAAGTTGTTCGCCCAAATTGATCTTGGCTTGAGCCGCTTGCACAGCTGTTCTTTGCAAGGCTGCTCGCCTAAATATCTTACTTACCATATTAGAGCAGTTCTGCAAAGCTGTTCGCTTTACAAAGCTGCTAGCTCCACAAAGCTGTTAGCTTCTTTCCTTTATTATCCTGTTATCAAACTTAATGATAACTATTTCGTTTATTAATCACTCCATTGTTCGCCCATCAACACTCAGCTTTCTCCTGTGCGAGCTCCTCATCCTTTTTCCTTAAGGCAGCAGCCTTCTCCGCCTCAAAACCTTCAATCTTGCGACCAAGACTGTGATTCGTCCTTTCCAGGAGTACGATTTGATCAAGGAGCCTCTGAGCCATCATAGCTTGATGGCTAGCGTTGTACGCGATCAAGCGAGCATTGTCGCTCGTGGTCTGCCCCTGAACAATATCTTCACAGGTCTTGGTCCAAGAACGAGGGACCATCTTGGTTGCTCGCCGGATATGGGAGTCCGCAATGTCCAAATATGGAGGAGGAGTTTTTACGCAGCTGAGCTGATGGAGCACTTCTGCCCGCCCAGGGTGCTCCTCAGGCTTGTACCTGGAAAAGGAAGAAAAATCATAAGTATAATACATAATGAAGGAGCGATCATCAGAGTTAGGGTTTGAAGACTTACTCCCTCAATTTCACGGGGTCATAACCCAGATATGAGCGATCACCAGATGATCGCGACTTCTTACTCAAGATGGCAGCAACAGTTTGCTGCTCATTTACAACTTCGACCAAGGCATGCTTGGGAGCAGGCGAGCGAGGAGCACGACTGCTCGCCTCTGTGACAGACTTCGAGCGTTTTGATGCTCGCTCAGCACCTTCACCTTCACCTTCACCTCGAGTGTCGTCCCGAGGAACTTTCTTCTTCGTTTTTTCCTTCTCCACGGCTTGGGAGGAGGTAGAGGTCTTAGAGCCTCCCTTTGAGAGACCAGCGGGTGCTCGCGGGCGACCAGGAGCACCTGGCTCTTCTCCAGCCCGTAGGCGCATAAGTGACAAAGGCGGATCCTGCCTCTTCCTAGTTGGCTCCTCAGCAGCCATCTGTTTAACCCTTGCAGCGAGCAGATGGTAAGATCGTGGAATAGTTGGCACAGCAACAGTCACCCTTTGACCTGTTTAAAAAGAAAAAGTCGAGCAAAAGCGTTAGCCAAGACGGGCGATCAAGCGAGCAATAGTGTAAAGTTGTTGATAATGATTACCTTCAGGGATCTCTGCTTAAGCCTCCAAGTGGTGAGGACTTGTGAAGAGTTGGGCAACCTTACGACAATGGGCTTTTGATAGGTGCAAGATGTCGCGATCACCCGGGTTCCGGAGCACAATTACTGCCAACGTGTATGAGAACTCTTCACTAAGGCCTGAATCTCCCCACTTCAACACTTTTGGACCTGCAAAACAAAAAGGAAGAAAAAATTAAAATTAGTCCCCAACGCGGTCCTAGGAAAGAATAAGAAAGGCATACGTTTGATTATGCCAAATCGCTCGGGAGAATTAATGCGCGCTTGGCCACCAGTAAAGCCCACTGATGCTCGCCAATCGCCGCCAATAAATAGGAATTGGTTATGCCAACTCCTAACTTTATTGGGGACTCCTTCGATAAGTTTTACCCCCATCCTCGCCTTAACGTAGTACCAGCCTACCCCCTCCTCGCTGCAAGCCGAGACAACCCAGGCATATAAAATCTCAGTCGTACTGAGTTTATTCTTGTATCCTTCAAGGCCGAAGAGGGTCATCAGGGCGAGCAGATTACTCCACCCATTGGGAGTGATTTGGGTAATCGCCAAGTTGATGTCTTCCAAGAAGCGACCAATGATGGGGTGTAGAGGCAACGGGAACCCCGTATTGAGAATGTCAAGGTTGATCGCTGTGCAGCCTGGCGGGGGGCGATCAGCAGTTTCTCCCTCCTTGGGGGCATATAGAAATATGTCATAAGGGATCTTATACTAGGACCTGATACTGTCTAAGTCACCCTCCACAATTAAGCTTGTAATCTTGCTCGCCGTGTAAACATTCACTTCGGCGGACATGAATTCCCGAGCGCGAACAGGGAAAGCTTCAGAAAAGCGAGCAGCGTAGTCTTCCCATTCGTTTGGGCGAGCAATGCCTTCTGGGATTTGAGACTCGGGAGTCACCTTGGAAGTATGAAACCCTATTTCCTCAAGGAATTCCCAAGTCACGGCCAATCTTGGTCGCGCAACTTCTTGATGATCGCTCTGCGCATCAATCTCAGCGGCCACTTCCTCCGAATCCTCCCCTAAATCAGAGGAGGTGACATCCTCTGCATCAGGGCGACCAGCAGAGTTCTGGACTTCCTCCTCGCCAGAATGTTCCGAGGCATGGGCTTCGAGGGAGCGAACAACAGAGGATGCCTCGGAACCCGTTTCTTCATCCACCAATAAAGTCCTTGGATTCCGAGTAAACGCTTGGCGAACAGATCGGCGAGGAGCAAGAGAAGAGGTTTCTTCCATGGGACGTTTCCCGGGATTACGCTCGATAATCTCAATCGACACAGTATCACTCGAGGAAGTCATTTGAAGGAAATTTTTCAATAAACTAAGGATAATAACAAAAGATTTTGAGAAATGTGATGAAAATGAGAAGTACGGCGGAGCTGGACAGACACGGCGGCGTTCGAACGGCGGAGGCGGTGGATTTTTGAATAAAAATACAAGAATGACGAAATCAAAGAAATAAACGAAACATAAATGAGATTAAGGACAATGATCAACAATTACCTGAAGAAATTACGTAAAATGGGCCAAGAATCTCGCGAAAATCGAAAAGGAAAAGCTTGAAGAGAAGCTCTAATGGAGGAGAAAGCAAGGATTCGAGAAAAATGAAATGAAGAAGTGAAGATGAGTATTTATAGGGATAAAAAACGGGGGTCGAAATGGAATTTTTGAAAAGTTTTCTAGGCCCCTACTTGCAAAGAAGAATACGTGTGGGCGGGAGGATGATGTCATCGCCGCCCATGACGTTCCGGTTTCCGAGGACCTCGGGAACCCAACCGTCACCCACACACGAGGAACTCCAATGTTCGCTCCGATGACCTAATGTTCGCCAGTCTTCCTGCTCGAGGAAATTTAAAAATTTGTTGCTCGCTCCACGTATACACTTATTAATCTATCGAAATTATGCCTTGTCCTTCATTAGGCAATAATTTCCCTAACAAAGAACAAGTCAGGGGGCAATGTTGATAGGCGAGCAACAGTGATCAAGAATTAAGAAGCTAATGAGCCGCAATTGGAAGACAGGCGACCATCAGAGCTTAAAGAGAGTCAACCCCTCTGGCGACCAGGAGTGCGATCTGGTACATCTTACGCGACCAGAAAAGCAAAGGACAAAAGAAATGAATGATCAAAGCAAAAGGTAAAGACGAAAGGCGGACAACTTTGCAACCACGCGAACAACCATGCATCAAACCCAAACACAAGGCGAGCAAGAGGTCCATAGCACCCAACGAAGATATACTGGCGAGCAACTAGTCACCAAGGGAAACAACTGAGTGGTCATGAAGACCAAGTACAACATTGGGAACTCCAAGAGTCACTAAGCTTAGATATGATCCAAGTGTCTTAACACTTGGCATCCATCCAATGAGCAATAGTTTAGATGTTGTACAAGTGTCCTAACACTTGGCAAAGATCCAATGGCTAAGCCATCAAGATGGTGACACCTAGCCACTTTGTACATCTATAAATACTTCTTCATTTGCATGAAGAGGAGAGATTTTTCCATAATTAAACAAGTAGCTTAACTCTTGCAAATTCATTTCTTGCACTTCATTCAATTAAATTTCATGATCTTAGTATTTGTTTGATGATCTTAACTTGAGAAAACAGCCACTAATCATCATTGATTAGAAAAAGGTCATCAACAATTATTTTTATATTTTTTGTACAATTGTTCAGTGATCGATTCATCCCTTCGTGGATGATTGTTGTAATTTCTTGTGGAGACAGTATTTGTGCTTGATTCAAGATTATAAAAATATTTTTTTTGGATTGTGTATTACGTTCTTATAATTATCACAAATGCATGACTCTTTGCCAATATAATAGTATTTATTTTGCACATTATAATTGATCCATTATAAGTGTCTACATCTATTAATTTTCTGTATTGCACGCAAAAACTAAATAAATCTACCATTTGCTCTTGGAGATTTTAGTGCAGAGAATGAAGAAACAAGGAATTCAGCACAATAGGTTTTCAACTTTTCATCAATATCCATATATGAATTCTTCTAACAAAAAACACAACCATGAATTTTAGCACAGACCGTGTAGGGAGTCTAGAGATCCTATGACAACATCTCATCAATTAAAATTAAAAGAGAAGGAGCTTGAAGCAAGCAGGATAATCGCACATAATTTCACGTTTTACCTATCAATCATAACAACTGCATCGGTGATTTTCCTAAATTGGCGGAAATTTAATTTTTTTAAAACCATAGTCATTCATATTTATCTACTTATCCAAGATTCTAAATATATATTTATATATTTTAACAACTGATATTAGATTTTATTATGTAGATATATCTCATTACCAATGTGCTCAACATCCTAAATTATAGTCATTCCTTCATCGGCCATCGCTTAATGTAAAATAAAATTTTACTTTAAATTTATAGAGTATTATAATTTATTGATTAATATCTTATTTATTCTTAATTTTTATGAACAATTTATCCTAATTTAATGATGGTAATGTGATATATTTGGTAACTGTTGGGAAATTAGTACAATTGGTTAAAAACTTTTTTTTATAATTAAATGTGTGGTCAATTATCTTGAACTGTAGTTATTTCTTCGTTCACTCATACATAATTTGAAATAGATTATAAGGGTTCATTTTTACTATATTCTAAATTATTAATTGAGGGAGAGAAGTAATTAAGCCAAGAAAAAAGTCTTGAATAAATGAATATTATGATGTTATTAGTATATATTAAAAAAAAAAGGATTTTTTATACATGATTATATACAATGGGTTTGACAATCTATTAAACAATATATTTAAGAATATTGCATATTCTTTACAATCAACAATCCTACAATATACGTCAGATAAATATCCATAATTAAATTTTCCATTATAATTGTTTAAAGAATGTTTGACTAATAATTAACCTCATAAATAAAAACAATCATATATTTACTTTTATTTGTTTTGATAAATAATTATATAGTGTATGTTTGACAATGTTATTAAATTATTAATGGCAATATGTATTTCATATTCACTATATATAGTCTACACATTCCATATTCACTACAGTCTACATTCTAGAAAGAAAAAAACGTTTATTTGTATCATTTAATGGAATTTTTATTTTATTTTATGCATTATTTTTCTGCTTTCATAGAAACTTATATGGGGTATGTTTGACATTTGTACTTTTAATTAGTAAAGAACAGAGAATTTATATGCTACTTTAATCGAATGTGTTGAGTACTACCATTGACACGATTTTATTTAGTGTTGTATAATTGATCTTTATTCAGGTTTATCTTTTTAAGAAAATAAAATGTTGACAATTTGTAATCTAAAAACTAATTAATTTCTTATCTGAAAAATCATACTACGTACATTATGAATTAAACACTTAATTTGCTTATCAAGTTAGGACATTGTCTTTTAATTTTGGATAATTTAGGCAAAATTTTATAACATAAAACCAAATGGGTTTAGTGGTTTATGTGCCAAAAAAAATAGGCCTAAATTTAATAGTTTATGTGCGGGCATCAAGAAATATTTAAATTTTTGGCACATACTTTAAATAGTTTATATATAATGGTGTCAAGAAATATAGTTTGATGGTTTAGGTGTAGAATCGTCGATAGTTTGGTGGGTTTAGTGCTATTAAGCCTTTAATATTTGTACAAGAGTATCAATTAGACAGAGGAACTTAGAATTGGGTTTGAAAGAAAACAATGACATTATTATCATTTTCTACAAGAGTTTCAATTAGACAAAGGGACTTAGAATTGGGTTTGATAGAAAACAACGATTTAATAATATTTATTAAATGTTAAGGTGTTTTTTTTGTCATGGTTCGGAAGGAAAATTATCCAAGTATACAATAAATGTTGTGTACAAAGAATTTTCAAAAAAAAAAAAATTGTACTAATAATTACTCTAATATTGAGTATTATTTTATAAAAAATAAAATTATTTTTCACACTAAGACAGTTGTAAATAATATATATTGAATTATACGTATAAATGTTTAGTTTAAATTAATATTTTAATAATAAAATAAATTATTACATACATTTTAGTATAAAAATAATAATTTTCTTTTTATTTGTATTACTTAAAAAAAATTCGAAAAATTTAATTTAAACCCGTGAAATTTGTTGGATTCTAACTAGTTAAATTATAATTGCAACTCAGTGAAGCGATCGGTAGGGTTTGTAACGAAAATTGCAATTGCATCGAAATTAACTGCGGTTTTTCGAAAATTTTACCCGAATTATGTGTATCTTTTTTCGAAAAAAATTATTTCCAAATTTTACTTTTTCCTCTCGATTTTTTTGGTTTTTTTTTATCCTCGAATTCTTTTGTTTGTTTTCGAATTTGTTTATTAAAACAGTGTTTCAACTACATTTCGTTTTTATTTCTTCATTTTTCAGTTTTTTTTTTCTCAATTTTTTTCTTCGTAATATTTGGATATTTGGGATGATTATATTTATTAAAATTGATAAAGGGGTAGTATAATTATTTTACTGTGTATCTTTATTTTCAAAATGTTTTGATAGTGTAGTAGGAAAAAAGCATATATAGAGTAAAATTGGTTCATACATAAATCAGTGAATGTATTAGTTGTTTTCATTAAAGAGTACTCCTTTCGTCTCAAACTCGTTTGCTACATTGTCAAAAAGGTCTGTCTCATACTCGTTTGCTATATCTAATTTTGACAAAAAAGTAACAATACTTTTAAATATTATATTCTCCATACACTAATAACCAAAAGCATCTACTTTATTACTTTATCACTTTAAATAATATAAACAACTCTTTTATTAAAACTCGTGTAAACAGTAAATGGGAAAATGAGTTTGGGACGGAGGGAGTATTAGTTATTTTTATTGGAGAATATTAGTTGTTTTTACTGAAGAGTTTTAATTTGTTTTCAGTAAATATACCTGATCGCGAACCCAATTTTAAGTTTCAGTTACCCGAAACCCGAAATTTTAATAAAAATTCCAAATCATTCGGGGATTTTTTTTTGGACCCGAATCCCATTGCCCATGCCTATTTACCACAATGTTCAAAGCCTTTAGAGGCATTTTGTCAAACACTTGGAATGCACTCTCAGCCCTACCATAGAAATGAACCAAAACATTCTGAACAAACATCAACCACTAAAACCCATCAAATGCACTTTCTCGCTCTCTCAATACCATCCTAATCCTTATGACATAATGTGCTGCACACTTTTCGGTAAAGAAAGGGTTTAGCAATCAACATTTATTTCTTATTTTTAGCAAGATTACATTGTTAATCAGCTCAATGATTTTGATCTTTTTTATGGAGCACGCATGATTGAAGTATATAACCCGGTTGTTCCTTCCGGTTAGTTTAGTTGAAGTCAATAAATTTCTCGGCTACAAAGCTTCCAGTATTATCCATTTTTCCTAAAATAATATTTTAAGGGACCGCATAGCGCAGTGGATTAGCGCGTTTGACTTCGGATCAAAAGGTCGTGGATTCGACTCCCACTGTGGTCGAATTTAAATTTTATATTTTTAGCTATATAAACAAAAGCTTAACATTGTTCTATTGGCCCAAAAGAATCAACTAAAAACTTCAACCACATTGTTCTCTTGGCTACATGGTCTAAATCCATAGATATTAAGATTGGCCCAAAAGAGTCAACTAAAAATTTCAACGTAAGAAACAACAATGAAAACTTAAAGATTTAATAACTTTTAAAAATAAAATACAAATTTTAACTAGGACTGTTCACGGAGTTCGAAAATTATTGAACCGAAAAAAAAATTATGGATTTTTTTACTTTAACCGAACCGAATATTTTTTTGGTACGGATATTAGCAAATTAACCGTACCGAAAAATCGAATGTGACTGTACCGAACCGTACCGAACCGAATTAAATATATATTAAATTTAATTTTTATTTATTTTTTATTCATCAAACATTATTATAATATTATTGAATTCAAGTACAACTATACGATAGCATAAGTTCTTCTCCTTTTCAGAATACAAACACTATATTATTTATCTTATTAAGTTCTTAAAACGTTAACTTATGTTTAGGTGTATACCAAAATAATTTAAAATTATTTTTTTATTATTTTAATTTCATTGTTCATGTATATTCATTTCTTACGAAAATGTATACTGTATCAGGAATTACGATCAATGTGATTTTAATATTGCACTTTCCATTCACAAGACATTTTAAAAGAATTTTTTAAATATATATTTTTATATTGTATTTTAAATACACTATTGATGGTGGTTTGTATTAATTTTTTAACCATCAATTATCATATAATGTGTTATACTTGGGCTTGTAATGATATATTTTTTATTGTGGTTGAAGTTGTGTAGTATTCTTGTGAGTATGCATGCATCAATATGTTTTTTTTTTTTTAAGTTTGGTTAAAAAATGAGAGAATGATAAAAAAAAAAATTAAAAACTCCGTTTCTCCGCTTTGTTTCGTACCGATCCGCTCCGTTTATAACCGAAAATCCGCTCTGATCCGTACCGAAAAATAAAATATTTGTACCGTACTGTACTAAAATTTCGGTACAGAAACGGACACACAAATTTTAATATAACCGAACTTTGGTATGAACATAGATATTTTCAAATATTCATTTTGGTCCGTACCGTGAACGCCCTAATTGTAACAAAATAATTATCCTGGAAGAACCTCACTAGGAATAACTGGATAAATAAAGTAACTAATTTGTAAGATTTTTATCATGAAATAATTTGAATTAATCTCATCCATAGCCTCTCCTCGCCATTAGCTCCACAGTCTGAAAAATGTTAAAATGAATGGGGTGAGCGAAACCACAGCTCAGTGGGGACAAGCTTGTCAAAACTAAACACAATAAGTAATTTAAATTAATCAATCACGTAAATATATATTTTAATATCATCACCTCTTTTATAAAGGTCAGAAGGCCTATTATCACCTCGTTTATAAAGATTAGAGGACTTATCGCCACCTCGTTTATAAAGGTCAGAAGACCTATCGTCATCTCGTTTATAAAGATCAGAAGATCTATCCTCATACATATTTCACATGAACATTAATAAAATCACGTATCAAATTTAATAATAACAAACTTAAAAGATAGACATCGCCACTTATACTATCAGCCAGAAGAAAAATATGTTGTACGCGGGTTTCAATCGAGAGAAAATAAAACGAGGGTACTTATGGAGATATGAGTTATAGGGTTGAGGATTTAAATAAGATGAAAAATATCAATGTATTGTAATCACATTACTAATAATAATGATAATGATAATAATATTAACTTATTGTAAACACATTAATAATAATGATAATATTGTTAATTTATTGTAATCAATTAATAATGACAATATAATACATTTATAACAATAATAAATTATGCACAAATTCAATACATAATAACTAAGTTCATAATTTTAGGGGCGTTACAAACCGTATCGAACCGAATATTTTTTTGGTACGGGTCTGGATATTACGAAATTAATCGTTCCAAAAAAATGAATGTGACTGTACCGAACCGAACCAAATAACCGAATTAAATATGTATTATATTTTTATTATTTATTTGTCAAACATTATTATAATATTATTGAATTCAAGTACAACTATACGATAACATAATTTCTCCTCATTTTCAAAATACGAACACTATAATATTTATCTTATTAAGTTCTTAAAACGTTAACTTATGTTTAGATGTATATCAAAATAATTTAAATTTAAATTATTATAATTTTAATCTCATTGTTTATGTATATTGATTTCTTACAAAAAAATTGGATATGGTGTGCCCTGTGTCAGGAATTACGATCAACGTGATTTTAATATTGCACTTTTCATTCACAAGATAATTAAAAAAAATTAATATTTGTGAAATATACCTAAAATAAGCAAATATTTAAAAAAAAACATGGGTCGGGTCGCTCCACATAAAAATTCGCGGATCTTGGCCGGGTCAGGTCGGATTTGGTGGGTTTTTTCCAAAATCTCACGCAAGTCAAGTTTCAGGATTTTCGCTCCCAGTTTATGTTACTGTATGGCAAATGTATGTTACTATATGGGCAAAGGTGTGTTACTGGTCATTAAAAAACAGGTTTTGTACTTTAATATTACAATAGTGACAAATATATATTTTTAAAAGAACAAATACTCCCTCCGTCCCGGGAATTTGTTCACACTTGCCTTATATGGACGTCCCGGGAATTTGTTCACACCCAAAAAAAAAGGAAATAACTCTCTCTCACAAAAGTCAATAAAGCATAAAGTTATTATTATTTTATTCAAATCCACACTCACATACTCTCATTTTTCTTAAAAAATGTGACAAACCCTAGTGTGAACAAATTCCCAGGACGGAGGGAGTATGCGTTTTTAATTTATTTTTCATCCCTTTAAATTTAAATTTATTATTTTATACATTAAAACATATTTACTCCAACAATAACATACATTTTCTCTAACATCAATACATTTTTGCTCCAACATTAACACACATTTGCAATAATACACATTTACTCTAACATTACACGTATTTGCTCTAAAATTAACACAATTTGCTTCAATAGTAACACATATTTTCTCCAACAGTAACACACATTTTCTCCAATAATAAGACATATCTACTCTAACATTAACACACATTTGCAGTAACACATATTTACTTTAATAGTAACATACATTTTCTCCAATTGTAACACATATTTGTAGTAACACACATTTGCTCCAATGGTAACATATATTTTTAGTAACACATATTTCCTCCAATAGTAACACACACTTGCTCCAATAGTAACACAAATTTGCTCCAATAGTAACATATATTTTTAGTAACACTCATTTCCTCCAATAGTAACTTACACTTGCTCCAATAGTAGCACACACTTGCTCCAATAGTAACACATATTTTTAGTAACACACATTTGCTCCAACAGTAACACATATTTTTAGTAACACTTTCAAGTGCTTGGGAACCGTTATAGCCAAGAGCTTCTTAGAAACACATATTTTTAGTAACACTTTCATATTAACACACATTCTTCAATAATAACACATATTTTTTCTAATAGTAACACACATTTGCTACAATAGTAACTTATATTTTTAGCAACACTTTCAAGTGATTGGGAACCGATTCTTAAAGGTGGATTTGTTCTCGATTCTCCTTCAACCTTTGCTCGTATCTACTTTCAGGTATATTCAAGAAACCTCCCATTGTTGATATTTTGTAAGCTTAGATTCATGCTTTCTTTTAGATTCCAAACGGGCAACATGCAAACATATCAGTTTCCATTGCTTCTCTGCAGCCATTCACCCATCGTCGGCAGTGGAATCTAAACCAGCAGACTGCTATAAACACGGTATGATCCAACTGAATACAGTGCTTTCTGTTCATCTGCATTTTTAAGCCCCAAAATTAAAACACACAAATTATCATCAGAAAGAGCACGCCGAAATAAAAGCACGGAGGTGGGGGAAAAGGTGAAACGAAGATGAGAGAAGGATTATTGATATATGACCTGCAAATCTGGGAAACAGGGAGTTGGGGAAAAAGAGAAGTCCGGCGACCGCCTTGAGGAGTGGCGGCTCCTGAATAATTTGGGACGAGGATCCGTATTTTGAATATGGATTATTCTACGAATCCTAGATCCGTAGAATATTTCCCAGTGTTGGCTATATCATTTTATTGTGTTGCCAACTGCAAGCATTCTTGCATTTATTGAGAAGATTGGGCCTCCTCAACGTTCTAGAGAATATTCATTCAAGTGGCATGTGGCGGTTAATGGGTTTGGCAACTGCAACAATTGGCACAAGAGATTGAATAGCCTGAATTAGCAGCTCTTAAGAAATATTATATGCATAAAAGGGCGAGTTATCATATTTCTACGGACCAGGTCGGTGTCACTAATTTCCATGTGGCCAGTTCCTTAGTGAAGTGTTGTCGGAATTTATCAATCCATGCAGCGCTTTTAGCTCCATCAGGTGACGACACGACGGTGCGACAAGTATTGATTCTTAGCACATTTGCGACTGAATTGTAAAATTGGTATGGTCTGACTAGAGGGCTGTAATTCCATGTGCACCACTTTTCTTTTTCTTTTATTTCGAACCTTTTCTTTTCTTTTTCTAAAGACTCCATTAAGAGCACAATGTCTTTTTCCTTATTTGTCTGACAATCCAAATCTCAATCCAAATCATCAATTCCTCTATATAGATAAATCATTTTTTGCTTATGTGACACACCTCAACTCTTTTCATCTCTCAAGTCTTGACTCCTCATTGAGTCTAAGCTGGACATTTCATCTTGACCTTCAATTTTTTTACATTTCATCTCGTCCGTTGATCGACAGTCCATTGATCGATATCCAGTTTTTCCTATAAATTGAGCTTTTGTCCTTCTCATTTTCATATGTGATCCTCTTCTTCTTTCTTTGTTTTATCTTATTCTATCCATCGTTTATATTCTACCCTCCTATTTTATATGCAATTTTTTTTTTCGTTTGAGACATTTTGGTGTTCGTGTGCTACCGTTGTTCTAGGCTTTGGTTTGAAGGATTCTTTCCAGTATTTTATTTCTGGAGTACCATATGATCGAGCAAGAAACAAACCAAGAATGATCAATCAAGTGAATGGGTGGAGAGTAGAAAGTGATTTAGTTGTCACAAAGCAGGTCATCTCAAGAAGAATTGCCCAGAGAGAAAGAAATAAGACAAAACTGATGACAAACCTAAGGCTGATGTCTGATGTTAGATATGTTCCTGAACTAAAGGGGAACTTGATCTCTCTTGGATCTCTAAACATGAAGGGATATGAGTTTTGTACTAAGGATGGGTTCATTCTTGTAACTAAGAATGAGAAGATATTGATGAAATGCCAGAAAGTGAATAGTCTTTACATCCTTATGGAAAATTTAGTATCTAGATCCGTGAACACAGGAATGAGCACCACAGAAGCAATGATGTGGCACAAGAGGTTGGGTCATATTGGTGAGAAAGGTCTTCATGAGCTATCAAAACAGAAAGTATTTGGGAATTCAAAGATTGTGAAGCTGGATTTCTGTGATCACAGTGTAATAGGCAAATCAAAGAAATTACCATATCCAAAGGGTGTTCATTCAACAAGGGAGCCATTGGACTATGTACATTCTGACATGTAGGGACCTGCAAGGGTTGAAACCCAGAGTGGAGGGAAATACTTTATGACAATAATTGATGACTACAGTAGAAAAGTTTGGGTGCTCATCTTGAAACAGAAACTTGAGGCATTTGATAGATTCAAAGAATGGCTTGCTGAATAGGAAATAAAGAAGGGAAAGTCCTTGAAAAACTTAAGAACAGATAATGGACTGGAGTACATGTCAAAGGAGTTTCTGGCTTTCAGCAAAGACAAGGGGATAACAAGACATACAACTGTGCCATCTAACCCTCAACAAAATGGATTAGCTGAAAGAAAGAACATGACTATCTTAGAAAGGGTTAGATGCATGCTAGCATATGCTAAACTACCAAGAGTTTTTTGGGGTGAAGCAGTAAATACTGCCTGTTATTTGATCAACAAGTCTCCTTCTTCAGCTATTGGATTTAAAACTCCTGATGAAATGTGGTATGGCAAACTATCTGACTATAGCAACTTGAAAGTTTTTGGGTGCCTTGCCTTTGCACATGTAAGGCAGGATAAACTTGAGCCAAGGGCCTTAAGGTGTATTTTCATTGGATATCCAAAAGGGGTGAAAGGATACAAGTTGTGGTGTCTTGAAACTGGTCATAAGAAATGTATCATAAGTAGGGATGTGATCTTCAATGAGGAAGTCATGGGATATAAACATGATGGGAATGCTCAAGAACTTGATGGTAATCTTGTAGAAGAAAGCTTACCAGTTGAGGTGGAGACACCAGTTGAAACTCATGTAGATGAAAGAGCTGAACCTGAAAGTGATACATCTTGAAATGAAGAACAAACTTAAATTGAACCTGGGAATAATAAAATTGAGTCAAACTCAGATGGTGAAGATCAGGGGCTGGATTTGAGAAACTACATTCTAGCCAGAGATAGACTGGGAAGACAGGTTCATCCACCAACAAGATTTGGACAAGCTGACTTGGTCTCATATGCCTTAGTAACGGCTGAAGATCTGGAATATCAGGAACCTCAGAACTTCACTGAAGCCATTTCAGGAATGGAGAAGGATAGCTGAATCCTAGCAATGACAGAGGAGATCAATTCTCTTGAAAGAAATAACACATGGATGATTGCAAAATTTGTTTAAGCACAAATTGAACTACTCGCAAGTGAACGAGTTCGTCGTATTATAAGCAATTGACCAAGTTAAAAATTTATCGAACCCAAAGGAAGTGGAAAGTGTTCTTAGGACTCAATCTCAAAGTCGACATGGTGTTATAATTAAAAAGTTTTCGGATTTGATTTTAACTAGAAAATGTAAATGACAAGTAATTAAAATCAAATAACCTCTAAGCAAGAAAATAAACAACTAATCTAACTTCGTGCGACGAAGTGAAAAGGGAGAGATATACCCTAAATGGTTTCTATTATGTGATCCTTAGGCTCAAAAGTCGACTTATGCCATAATCTTAATCATTCATGGACTATACCAAGCAACACTTCACTTAAACATTCAACGGACTATCAAATGCTCAAGGCTCATTGACGGATCCTACATTCTAACTCTCTCTCGATGAGTTAGAACGAGATGAACACATCTAAACACTCCTTGTTCATATACGAAGGTTTCATCAAGTCAATGTAATTCTCATCTACACTAAAACGAATTCACACATCAATATGAACAATTCATGCATAGAGCAAAGCTAAATTCCAATCAATAAGGATATAATTCCACAAACAATCAAAACTAGGCATAAATCAACAACCCAAACCTAATTCTCACATAATTTCCACCATTCAAGGCATAAAAAGATTAGCCCATGAATTGAAGATGACAACCCATGGCTAAACAAGAACAAAACATGAAAGCCATACCCATATCAAATGAAATTGCAATGAAATAGAAAGATATCACCTCTTTGGTTCACAAAATGTATGAAATCTTCAAATCCAAAATTCTTCAATTTATATCCTCATCTTGATGTCTGGCACGTGTCCCTAGTCACAACTGAAGTTTGCAAAATTTTGGCCTGACTCGAGCGAGTCGATCTACTTGACCCCAATGCTCGGTGGAGTACGATTTCAAAAAGCGGGTTTGACTTTCTCATAAAGGGTGCACGACCGAGTTGGATGACTCGAGCGAAGCTCCTCGTCGAGCACGACCAAAATTTCACCCAACTTTCTGTAAAAACCGACATTGACTCGCACGAGTCCTCCTGCTCGACCCCAGTGCTCGGTCGAGTACGCCTTTTAAAAAATGCATTTTAATTTCCCAGGCTACTCGACCGTGTTAGGTAACTCGACCGAGGCACTCGGTCGAGTAGCAAAAAATGCACGAACCCTTCTGTTGCCACCGACCACAACACGCACGAGTGGTCTTACTCGAGCAGATGGTTGGCTCGAGTAAGGCTTAATTTTTTTCCTTTTTTCCGTTTTGCTCCATGCTCGCACCGTTTCTTCTCATTTCTTTATCCTGAGCACTTCAAAACTGAAACTAACACTCAGCAAGGCCTGTAGAACTCGTGCTATCTCCGTTCTTCACTTCAATTCCTATAAATGACATGAAAATACGAATTTAGGCCAATTATCTCAAACTAAACATTTTTGCAAACTTCTCGACACAATTAAGCACAAAATTCACTCAAAAGACATCAAAATATGGACACTTCTTCACCCAATCACTGGACTCTAGTCAGGAGGACAAAGAATCAAAAGTTGATAAGTTGCAAATGGATCTTTAAGAAGAAGGTAGAAGTGGGACCAACTGCTCAAAAAAGCATAAGATATAAAACAAGGCTAGTTGCCAGAGGCTTCACCCAAAGAGAATGAGTGGATTTCAATTAAGTATTTTCCCCAGTAGTTAAGCACTGCTCAATCAGGATCTTACTTGCAAAGGTTAATCAAGAGGACCTTATACTGCATCAACTCGATGTAAAAACAGCATTTCTGCATAGAGATCTTGTTGAAAAGCTGTATATGAAGCAACCAGAAGGCTTCATAGTGTCTGGAAATAAAGACAAGCTTTGTTTGTTAAAGGAATCACTTTATGGATTGAAGCAAAGCCTAAGACAATGGTATCTAAAGTTTAACAACTTCATGATATCTATTGGATTTATTAGGTTTAGATATGACAGATGTGTGTACTTTGAGAAGCAGAACAAGGAGATAATAACATATTTACTCCTCTATGTGGATGACATGTTGATAGTCAGCAAAAGCATGGACAGGATACAAAGTCTTAAAGGAAAACTAAGCTCAGCTTTTGACATGAAGGATCTTGGGGATGCAAGGAGGATTCTGGGAATGGATATACTCATAGACAAAAGTAGAGGAAGATTACTGCTGTCCCAAAATGACTATATTCAAAAGCTTCTTAAAAGGTATAACATGCATGAGGCCAAAGTTGTTACTACATCACTTGCACAACAATTTAAATTGTTTGTTCATCACTGTCCTAAGAATGAACAAGAGGGAGAATACATGGGCAGGATACCTTATGCAAATGGAGTAGGGAGCATTATGTATGCTATGGTGTGTAGTAGGCCAGACTTAGCCTATGCAATGAGGGCCATTAGCAGGTTCATGGCAAATCCTGGAAGGTACCACTGGGAAGCTTTGAAATGGATTATGAGATACTTGCAAGGGTCAGCAAATGTGGGGCTGTTATTTGAAGATTTTGACAGTAAGAAATCACCACTACAAGGATATGTGGACTCAGATTTTGCTTGGAATGTACACAAGAAAATCTCTTACAGGATATGTATTCACACTTTATGGAACTGCCATAAGTTGGAGAGCAGTATTACAATCTGTAGTTGCTCTCTCAACAACTGAAACTGAATATCTTGCAGTGACTGAGGCTGTGAAAGAAGCTATGTGGCTTAAAGGTATCATTAGAGAATCTGGTATAACACAGAAGGATGTTGTTGTTCAGTGTGATAACCAAAGTGCAGTACACTTAGTGAAGCACCAAGTTTTTATCCAAACATATTGATGTTAGGCTGCATTTCGTGAGAGATGTGGTGGAGAAAGGGATTATGTCAATAAAGAAGGTCTCCACTGAGGATAATGCAGCAAATATATTGACAAAGGTTTTACCAAGCTTAAAGTTCCATTACTGTCTGAGATTGATAAAGCTGGAGTCTTGGAATGTGCCTTAAGTGTTGTGTAATAGATGGATTGAAAGGAGCATCTCATTTGTGTTGAGGTGGAAAATTTGTTATGGTTCAAGTCAATTGAGAAGCGATCGAGTGATATTGTTATGAGTATGGACTAATACTTTGAGAAGAGAAGGTGGAGAAATCGGTTCGCTTATTGCTCAAACCGGACGAATAGTGGAAAACCGGATTCAAGTTACTAAACCGGCAATTAGTTTGTTAACTAACTGATTCTGGTGCATACATTCAACGAAGCAAAGCTGAGATTTGTTAAAGTCGTTGCAACCGATTTCATCTTCAATTCTTAAGGGAGTTTCGATCAGTTTTCGATTGCGGTTGTAACCGTATAATTTTCCCTTTGAATGGTTTTGTATAAAAGCTCAATTGATCGGATTTAGGGTTAATGTGTTCGATATTGCGAGATTAGTTCTGAGAGGTTCAATTGAGTGTGTGTTCAGTAATTCTTCATTGATTCATTGTAGATGTGGTGCTCTCTCCCATGGAAGTAGATCAATTCGGATCGAATCACGTAAATCTTGTTTCAATTTCGTTTTTATTTTTCATTTTTCGTTTCTGTTCATAAGTTGAGCTCTGTTTTTGTGTTGGGTTTTCGAAGAATTCTGAGCTTTTGGAAGCATTTATTTTCATCTAATTCTTACAATAATGATGATAGATTCGCAGGTTACAAGTATTTTTAGTTTTGAAATATTGCTTTACTTTTGAGAAAAATATTTAAAGTTTTTTCTTTGAAATTGATTTTATCATTGTTATTATTATTAATTTTACTTTATTTGATGAATTTAGGGAAAAAAAATCTATTGCTACGTTCTGCGTTGTTTGGTGGTAAGATTTCAAGCATTTGTTGTTGAAGGCAAGGAATATTACATAAAAAAAATTGGTATTTTTCCAAATAATATGTCTGTTAATTATACTAAGAATGAGTATACGCTTGAATTCACTAACTCAACAGAGCTGCGTTAATGTACAAAATTTTGAGACAGGCCTGTCGAGTTGTGGTGGGCCTATAATTGTGACAAATTTGATCCATATGGCACGTTACTAAATCTTGCAAAGATTTTTACACCTTATCTGAATTGAGAAAATTTGGAGTCACTCAATTTTTTAAACTTGTGGCTCGTGAAATTATTATTTCTACGTAATTTGGAGAACGGTATCTATCGTGCATGAACAGTACAATTTGTGGCATTGGAATAGTTAAGAATACATGTCCGGATGTTAGTGTTTTTCATGTATATTCTGAATGCCTGTGTATGTATTTAAGGATTTCCATCCACCCGATCAAGAAGAAGTGCCATAACATTGGTATTTTTTTTATATACGTACGAGTGCCTTTTAATATTTGTTTCTATAGTTTAGAATTTTTTGGTGTCTGAATAAGAAAATTCTATTGTTTATCTTCATTGTCATGCATTTTTTTTAGTTTGTGATTGTATATCTAAAAAAATGAATTTACTGTCCAGGTATTAGTGACTCCTCCAGTTCCGTACATAATGGTTACTGCACTTCCCGTGGGTCTTTTGTCGGAACCTACAAGTTTCCGCCAGTATTGGAATTCGAGAATGGTGTAGATGCTGAATTTGATGCATGTGTTAGGTCCTGTAATTTGGAGTTTTTTTATAAGGATGTTAAGCAAATCATTCTTTGCTGAAGTAGATGTGATAGGATGTGTGTTCCCTCATTCAGACAATCACTTCAACAAATTATAGAACAGGGTGGTCCATTGATGGTGGTTGATCCCAATGGAGAGACGCTTTTTAAGCGTACTCTTGATTGCAAAGTTGCGGTATGTATTATACGTGTGTGTAATAATTAATAATTTTATTAAGGTATATATGTATTTCGTTGATTTATACCCTGTTATTATTTGTCATCAAGTTGTGTTACATGTGTATTAATTTATTTTTCTCTTTTGGTTCCTGTATGTAAAAGGAGAAGTATCAGCGTACTTTGGTGCCTCTTACTCGGGCTCGGGGCTATCGTTACCAGCTTCAAATCTCGTCCCTTAGACCCTCAGTTAGTCTTCTTTTTTTCGGTTTGCTGTAATTATCAGTTTTTTGTGTTTATGAAACACTTCTCTATATTCATAGTGATTTATGGTTTTCTTTTTTCTAAGACTTGCAATGTGAAGAGTCTAGATTCTGTGGAATGGGGCATTGGTGAGGCTAATGCGTCCTCCTTCATTTACTAAGTCTAATTTGAAGAGGGAACGCCTGGTAAATCATTATGTCACATTTTTTTCCTTTTTTTAATTGACTGCCTAGATAAGTATTTGTTATCGTTGCACCGCGTAATTTATATCCCTTTTTTTTTTTTCATTTGAGTTCGAATAGCGTGTGTAAGACAGAGTTTCGACCAGGGGATCAAGGAGAATTGATTTCAATTGATTTCTTAAACTCTCTCAGGTATTCTGGAATGTCATGTCATCGTTTGGTTCTGAAGGAAGGTGTTCCAATTGCTATACTCCGGAATATTGATAAAAAATCTGGTATGTGAAACAGTACAAGATTGATTGTCGTTAGGCTTGTGATTCACATAATCGAAGTTGAGATTATATCTAATAGGAATATTGGAAAGTGGGAACAAGGTTTTCATTCCAAGAATGACTTTGAGTAATTCGGATATAACCATGCTTGTAAATTTTACCAGAAGACAGTTTCTTGTTTTACTATGCTTTGCAATGACTATTAACAAGAGTCAAAGTCAATATCTTTCCAACGGTAGTTTGCATCTACCCAAACCAGAGTTTACCCAGTGTCAGCTTTACATGGCAGTTTCGAGGGTTAAGAGGAGGGATGACTTGAAGATTTTATGTTATGATTCGGAAGGAAAGGCTTCCACGTACACAACAAATGTTGTTTACAGGGATGTTTTTAGAAATTTATAAAATATTAGTGTGATATATTTCATAATATGGTGTTGTTTACTATTGAGATGTGTGCGTTGTCAATTGATTACTCCATTGTGTTGCAATTTCTCTAATATATAATGCTTGGAGTGTTTTTTAAAATTTATTATTACGAGCGTTATGTAGTTCATCTTGCAAAACAGAGTAGTGCATACGGTGTTCTTTTAATTGTATTGAGGGTATAAAAAATGATCCTTTATCATTTGTATCAGTTGCGTTTTTGTTTAACTTTTATGTAAATTTTGTCTTTTATGAGTAGTGTAAAATTAAAACAAAGATTTTTTTTAAACCGGCGAAATTCGCGGATATCATCCCAGAATGGTGATAAGAAGAGGAAAACATAAAGTTCTAAAAATGATTGCTCAAATTAATGTTCGGCAAAATTTTATTATTTTGAGAATAAAAAGTAAAGTATCGCTTTCAAAAATAGTTTAAGAAAAAAGAAATTAGGCCCAGTGCATTTTGAGGCTTTTGAACTACCAGCCTCTATCGATGTAAGTATTTTTTTTTTTAAGGATAAGGTTTTTCATGATAAGGAACTACTACTCCCCGTTCCAATTTTAATCGGCTATAAACTTTTGACACTGATTTCATAAAAGCAATATAAAGGTAACGAAATTCTTAATTAGTAATATAAAAATTGTCTTTTATTAACGAAAAAAGTATTATTAAAAGTTCAGACGGCATTGTTCTCTTGGCCTTATGGTCTAAATCCGTAGATATTAAAATTGGCCCGAATGACGTGTATATATATATATATATATATATAGTCTTGTACTCTTGTTTGAAATCACATTTTCCTTTAAAATATAAATTGAGTTAGAATTCCATAAATCAATATCTAATAAAATTAATAAGATTCTATCTTATATATATATTACTTTTACTATTATTATATTAATTTGATAAGTTACATAAAAAATAAGTTTCTATTCCAAAGAAAATAAATATAACAAAGCAGGTTCGGTCAATTCGGGTTCAATAGAATCGAATAATATTTCAGTCGAAATATTCAAACCGGACCAAACCCGGATGGAATTTGACTATTTGAGGGTAGAATTTCAGTGTTTTGCTCTGCTCACCCCGACCGAGTTTTTCCTAGCCCCAAATCTAGTTCTAGAATTTAAGAAAATGAAAAAGATTAAAGAAATGCAACCGTCAAAATGGATCGAGCTGGCTGATCCCTGGAACCGGAATTGAACCGGTATTATATATCAGACATGAACATTAATTCGGAATTTTAATTGCCATTCAAGCTCTGATCACATGAACTAATTCACTATACCCAAGCAATAACCTTGGTAAAAAAAAAAAAAAATCGAGAATTTAACACACCAGGTTTCGGCTATATGTTTGAATCCAGATGAAGCTTAGTTATGATCTACTGACCAACGCCTTGAAACGTGACTGTCTTTTCTCGTTTATCAAGCACCTGCACTCATGATTAAAAGAGAAATGTTGGATTAAATAACTTTAATGCTTTGCAAGGATAACAACTGGTATAAACATTTTCTTAATATATATATCATTCCCATATATTAAGACTACTCAATGTTATATACCTTGCTCTTCTTGGAAATTATCCTCTTGATTTTTGCTATATTTGAATATTAAGATCTGGCCTATATTCAGGCATACTGGCAAAAATTGCACCAATTGACAAAACCATGGCTAAATAGACAATTTTAAGAATTTGCGAAGATATTGTAGAAGGTGGTGCCTAATAAAGAAACTACTCTGCAATAGACTAGTAAGCATTTTGATCTTGATTCAAGTAATTTTGCCTTTAACATGATTCTAAACACCTTTCCTCGATCTCAAGCTTTTGAACACGGAGCCTTGCATGAAAGATTTTTGGGATGACTACTAGTTGGTTATTGTGATACTGACTATGTAAAAGACCATGGTAACCACAGATCAACCACTAGATATGCATTCAGGCTTGGATTATAGACATTTAATTGATGCTAAAAGTGACACTCGACAATAAATCTTTGCCAATCACATAAAGAACAAAAGCAGTAATAGCAGCTCAAACATGCATGTTCTAGTGAAGCAAGCAGTTGATGCGATACCACTGTAATGCAACAATATAATAGCAAGTATTTGGCAGAGATCCATTGTTCCATGCAAGGACCAATCATGTGGAGGTGCATCATCATTTTTTCATAGCAAGGATGTTTTTCAAAACAGATGAAAAAAAGGCAAAGTAGCAAAGTAGTAATCAGAAGTTACAAATACAAACTACCAAAGGTCCAAAGCACGATATTGAGAGGGAGAATCAAAGTGAAATTCAAAACTTCTATCCAATCCCCAGTTTCTTTAATCAAGACTAACAAAAGGATAGTCCAAGTCCATTGCGAATACAAACTACCAAAGCACGATATTGATAGGGAGTTTAAGAATAAAAGTGATTCAAAACTTCTATCCAGGCACCAGTTTCTCTAAACAAACCTAAGACCAAAAGGATAGTTCAAGTCCATTGTGTGGTAGCATCTAAAAATTGAGTTCAACCACCTGCTAAAATTGATTATGAAAACAACTACCAAATTAGGTGAAGTAGTACATGTGTACGAATTACGATTAAGAAAACTTCAGAGTTCTTAAATTTTAGCGGACTTCCAAGATAACTACTGCAATTTATATAGTTTCCATATTAATGTAAGAACAGTCAGCACTCATATAAAGCAAGGTCAAACCCTCTATTGGTATTTCCTTCACTAATATATGACAAGATAACATCAAACAGATAATGCTATTAAAGTGATAAAACTACATAATATCAAATTGTAGAAACTTTCCATGTCAGTTAAACTTCATCAGTTGCCATATCATTAGAGAGGGTGTTTCTAACAATAAGCTTGACTGAAAAATCATAACATTATAAATATTTCTTCATAAAAAAGAATTGCTGAAAACAGAAAAGAGCTTACTTGATCGGTATCTTGAGATAGGAATTTCTCGCAATTCACGTTTCATGCACAGATATTCGCCTAATAATGCCATCACCGCTAGGCCAGTAATGTTCACAACCCACCATGTGACTGATGCAGGCCAACCTCCATATACAATGCAAATGAAAAGGTGCATGATATAAAGGGTCGCACAAAAATCCAGGCACTTCTTTGCCCTTTCAACCAAAAACATTAAAAAACCAGCTCTGTTGTAATCAAAAGTAAAATATTGTCAGGAACGGATATTCAAAACTAGCATAGGAAGTCCAACACTTTCACATCTAAGGCTTCTGCAATAAAAAATGAAATAGACAGATCATGTTATCTTCACAAGAGAACAACGTAAGGAAAAGGAAGCTACTAAAACAATGCTCCATTCAGTTCTCATTTTGCAGAACACTACAATCATACAATGCTCCGAACTCCTTATTTCCTCTTGATATGTGTGAAACTATTTTTTATGACTAAAGTTACATTTGTGATAAACCACTAAATCAACATTTGCATAAAGTACAAAGATGATAGTCATTTTGCTTTTATATGATGGATCCTTGCCTAGATACGCAAAATCAGAACAAAAAGCAATAAACACCAATCCCCTAGATTTGGAAGTATATAAAAGCGCAATAATTTAATTGGAAATTTGGGATTTCTGCAGTAAGAGAAAACATAATTGACTTAACTGAATTTCAGAGAAACAAAACAAAAATCAAGATCACTATACATAAACAACTGGCGAATACAATGAACAACAATAAACGCCCAAATAAACCAATGAACATAAAAGCAAAATCAAACTTACCCAGCGGCAGAGCTAAGAATAATGGAAGCCATCACACACCAGCCAGTAACTGTAGAGGCATTAACCGTTGCATAATCGAAGAAATACACAAGGCTCATCTTCGAAACCCGAGTCCCAACCAGAATTGACAGGAATACCCCCATCGACAGGTAGTACAGACATTGTAGGGAAACGATTTGTGCCACTATTAGCCATGGATCCCACACCACCGTACCATAGAACATGACTTGATTTCTCCCTTTCCTCCTCCGTCAAAATTCTCCCAAAGGAATCAAACTTTTTAATTTAATTTCACCCAAACATTAAGTGAAAAAACCGAAGCCGGATATCATTCAGTATTCGCGACCGAATCGCGAAACAATTTTTGATGCAATGGAACAATTCTTAAATTGTGCGGAGTTAGTGTCAACAGAAAACCCTAAAATTTGGGGGAATCAATCCGTAGACTTTTAGAGGCGATAGACAATTTAATAGCCAAAACTATGGCTGTATTTTTTACTTTTTGAACAACAAAGCTGCAAAAGGAGTGAGGTTAGGTTAGATTGAAAAATTGAGATTGAAGAATCAATTATGAGAAATGAGAGGAAAGAGAAGGGGATCGTTTGGCTAATGCTATTTGGGGATTGGTTTAGGCGTAATGTTAATTTGGAGTTAAGCCGGGTTGGTTTACTTTATAAAGGTTATACTCCTATTTTTTTTACAAATGCTAGCATTATAACATTATAATAACAATATTGGTATATTAAAAATAACGAGTCAGGTGTACTATTTGTATTATTCCCGAAAATGTATTCCTATTATTGTTGAAAAGCCACACTTAAATTCACTTTTTAGTAATAACATGAAATATGAATATTTTTTCATTAATAATAGGATTAACTTTTTAAAAATATACTTGAATTGCATTAAAATTACATGGTACATCTAATGCATACAAAATTAAGTCGAAATTGACACATTTTTATATTACATCGATTTTATTTAATCATTGTTCAATACAATCTTTGAGTAACTAGATGGAAATTTATCGGTTAAAAAGAAAAAAAAACACTAAGATTTTAAAATAATCAAATAAAAGAGAGAAAGAAATACATCATGGATCAAAGTTTTGAGTAAATAGATCAAATGTGAGCTTCTCCCTCCACATCTTCATATACCGATCATCAATCTGATCAACCGATTCTTGGACACTCAAGAACTCTATATATTTGATGGTGTAAACTCCACAATCTCCAGGTGCTGGCTGTCTTGGTAATCCATCAATTCTTACAATTTTTAGAACATCTTGTGTGGAGATGTCGGCAAGTTTGGCGAGCTTGGGGATCATAAGGGATGCAATGTGCAAGTCTTCCTCGAGATCATATGTTGATATCACGTTATCATCACAATCGTATACGTACATAGTTGATTCGCTGAATACGACCTCGACTGCGATCCAGTGCTTGCGAGTGCACACTGGGTAGTATAGGTGAGTACAGCCATTCCATTTTCGGCCATACTCGAAAACTTTGCCCTCTACATATTCCCTCATTATATCAATAGTATCCAACTTTAGTAGCTCGTGAAAGTTGGAGTCCAGAATGGCTCGATTGAAACGACCAAAAGACATTGGATACTTGACTTGTCTCTCTCGTAACAAAAGCATCGCTATATCAACGTGATCAGTGTCCAACCACGCTCTTTTGAAATATGTTTCCCTGAAAAATGTAGTTGGGTCGGGAATGGTGTAACCACATAATTTGAGCTCATGTTCGTCGCGTCGGAATGCCTTCCACCATTCAAAAAAATTTCTTTTCTTTATCGGGTCAACTTCTTGAAAGAGATTTGGTGTCATCTCATCTTCGAACCTTCGACGCTTATAAACTATATTTTCATTCAGTGTCTCATTATCTTCATCTGAACTCCACCTCCTCTTCTTCACTAAAATAAAATCTTTATTACGTACTCTTTCATTATGCAGCTGATAATCCTCATACCTCACTTCTTCGGGACTTTTACTTTGGTAAATCATCATTTTTCCACCATGCAATAAGAGCGAAAGTAACATATTAATTATTTTTAAAAAAAGAAACAAATTAATTAAATGCGTGAAGGGTGAAAGCGATTAAAGGAAAAAAATTATAATATCGAAATATGCAAATAAAAAAAAATGAAATAGGCAAAATTGCAAAACACAAGTTCATCGATTATCCACAAACTCCATCGACTGTCCATTAATTAATTCCATCAATTATCTCCATTAATTATCCACACAATATACAGAGTCTCACTCACAAACCAAAAGAAATAAGTACAATGCATAACTCCTCTACCATTCAAATACTCAAATTCATCATGGTTATTGCTTATAATATTCTTAAAGTTTAACATGAAATAATAAATCAAATTCAATAATTAAAAAAAACGCTAGGGATTATATAACATGAGCACTAAAAATAGTATTGATAGGTATGTAGTAATAGTGACATGACAAACTACATTAAATTCATTACAAAATACATACGTTGATACCTGATTTTGGTGAAATCCTCAAATCCCATCTCCTTGAAGAAACCTTTTAATTCCATTTTCTCAATATTCTGTCACCTAAACATTAATATATAACACGGAATTGTGAATTGAGGAAATAAAAAAAAAGCCGAAAATTGAAAAGGAAATTAGGTTAATCATTGATCCAGGACTTACAGTAGGTATATATACTGGTGAAAATAACCTAGGCCAGATTACGGGCTTAAACTAATGGGCTAAAAAAAAGTTAGATTTATATTTAAAATAAAATATATTAAGATATATCTAAAATATTTATTTGAAGATAAAATATTCATATATATCTTATAATATATTATGGAATATATGATATATTATTGATTAGATTATCATATACGAATTCACTACAAATCTTTTAAATTATATAACAACCTTATCCAAATAATGATAAATAGTACTTCTTAAAATACACAATTCATATATTTCTAAAATTTACATAGATGTAATTCGAAATCATGTTAAATACTGCAAAGAGGATTTGTTACAGATCTAAGCTCTCTAAAATTCAAGCTGTGAAAACAAAAGGGAAAAAAGGTACTATTAACTTAAAATAAAATAATATTATTAATTAATCGGGTAAATTACAATTACCCCTCCACTGCTTTTCAAAAGAGGAACAACAAAGCTTATAAATTTGTGATATACGAGATGATACATATGTTACAAAATTCTCCTCTTGGAAGAGTGATACATTTAAACTACATGATAATGAAAGGCCAAAATCTGGCCATGGAATTTGAAGCCATTAATTAATCTTCAGCGCTAAGCTTTCCAGGAAGACGAAATATCAGCTACTGCTTCACCAACGCTTAAATAAACCCCTTCCAAACCGAACGACTCTAAAATATTCGATTCATGCAGTTTTTCCATCACACTTGCAACGGGATTAGCCAACACAAGCTGCATTAAGACGCACAATCGAATCACCACAATGTGGGGGGCAAAAAAGACGAAAACTTCCTTAAAAAGATGTGAAATTGGTTTACCTTTAGTGATCTTTTCTCTAATATCTTTCTTAGTTCATTTACAGTGTCGATACCGCTTGTATCTATTGCTGTCACCGCTGATTAAACCAAAAATATCGCGTTGTTAGAATATATGTGTGCTGATTTCGCAATTTTCTTTCTTTGATAAAAACAAGGATGCTAGATACTAACCAGTCATATCAAGAATTACACATTTCAAGTCTCCTTTGTTGTTAGATGATAACCGTTCTTCCTCCTCTCTAATCCATCGCAATATCCTGCATTTTAGGATTAAGACGCATTAATAAGAATATGAACGCGGTTAATTTGACAGAAAAAGTGAAGGTCGAAGATGAATCGAATTATTGTACCTTTCTTGTAAGTAAGTGGAATTTGCAAAATAAATAGGAGCCTCAACTCCTATAATAACAAAAGAAGGAACTCTAACAGCTTCTGAATATCTGTTAACATTTTGGTATATTTGAGTTCTTGGAATGTTGCCTAAAACAGCCGTGTTTGGCCTCGTGACATGTAACAGAATCTTGAAAACAGAAACACCAACCTGAGAAAATTTCACCAAAATATATATAAGTACATGAAGGGGTATTCGATAAATTGTGTGAATTATGTAATGAAAACAAAATAGAACTTACTGCTATAGCAAGACCAATAGGCACTGAGATGAACAGAACACCGAGAAAGGAACACAAGCAAGCCAAGAAATCAAGTTTATCGACTTTCCAGAGTTTAAGGGCTGCCTCATAATCGATTAAACCAATCACAGCAGTTATGATTACGGCTGCTAGGATGAGATTGGGAGTGTAATAGAACAAAGGCATCAGAAACAGCAACGTAATGAGCACTGCTGAAGCCATTACTATGTTTGAGACCACCGTTTTTGCTCCCGCGTTGTAATTCACAGCTGATCTTGAAAATGATCCTAAAAAATACAAACATATTTAGCATCTATATGTGTGTGTGTGTGTAATGATACAGAGTTCGACGGAGGGTTTCTTATGTAATAACGTAAACACACACACCTGTTGTGACATAGCAAGAGGAACAAGAGCCTGCCATGTTCATAAGGCCAATGGCCATCATTTCTTTGTTCCCATCAACTTGGTAGTTCTTTAAAGATGCAAATGTTCGCCCAACTGCAATCCCTTCCTACAGATTTTATGTTCATAGTTGTAAGAACAGTTTGGATGAAATCTGAATTTAAACGAAAGGCTGAATTCGATGAAGAACTTACTGTTAGAGAAAGTATTCCAGTTATGATACCAGTCTTGATTGCTAGAGCAAGGTGAGAGCCGTGAAAATATAACATGTTCGCAGAAGGTGGATTAAGGCCCTTGGGCAAGTGTCCAATCTGTAGAAATATGACCTTTCAAATCAGGCATCGCTCAACCAAATATTAGAGCAAACATTTTACTCGAAAAAACTTACAGTTTTAATATCTGGAACTTTTGATCTAAGGCAGAAAACAAGAATGGTTGATAGAATTACAGAGAATAATGGGGCAGCAGCTGAAACCCAAAAGAGTTTCGGGTTCTTCATGCTCTGCATTTAAAACAGAATGGTAGGTCAGAGAGAGAACGTACTAATAAATGAACAAAGAAATACGAAAATGACAGGCACTTACGATCCGCCTCGTTGCAAGCAACAAGACCAGAAAACCAATTCCCATAACAATGGTTTGCCAGGACCACTGCAGAAACAATACAACTTATAAAGTTAAATGCCGTCTGAAACGATTTATTTGATTCTCTAGTCGTTCTATCATTTAATAACACATATTACTATCAAGAAATTCGAATGGTAGCTCATAAATGTCACCACTTAGTACCTCGTTTCTGTTATGGAAGACAGAAGATAAGACGGGCCATAGTTGCATCTTGCTCGTGAAATGGACTATTCCGAGTAGCCCTTTTAGCTGTTGCAATGATACAATCACTGCTGCACCAGCCATGAATCCAACTAGAGTAGCCTTCGACAGAAAATCGATGATAAATCCTAGCCTAAAAAATCACAACATCCAAGTCAATACACGCTACTTTAATCATCTATGCAAAAAGCATCTAGAGCTTAATTACTCAAATAAACAAAGTAAATGGGAAAATGTAGATTCTGTTCAAACCAAAAGATCACCGCATAATTATCTTTATCAATACTGGCTTTCCATTGTGCTTATAGTGATCGATTCTTGTCGAATACTTTTGTAAAAAGATGTTTCCATTTTGCAAAGTGTTCATTAAAAGAACTATTAGCTGGGCAGTATGTATACCTCAGAAATCCTAGAGAAGCTTGGAATATTCCTGCGAAAAATGTTGCTGTAAACGCCAGTTTAAGGTAAAGATCCGGCTCATTAACGTAGGAAACACTTTCATTTAGCATCGTTCCCATTACTAGAGAAGCTATAGAAACGGGACCAACGGCAAGATGTCTAGAACTTCCAAGAACTGAATAAACCAAAGGTGGTACAAAACTTGAATCTGCATGAGATCATATACTTCAAATATTAAACAAAAAACTTGGTAAAAATTACTCAAGATTGAAAGAATTTTATATGTTGCCACTTACATAGCCCAATTATGGGTGGAAGATTTGCTAACTTTGCATAACTAATACCCTGTATTTAAATAAAACAAAAATTCATCAGAGAAATGGAACATCATTCTCTACTATTATTCATCAGATTGTATTTTATAGTTCGATCATTTTTCTCACAAGTTGAAATTGATCTTTAAAATAGTAATATCAATTCCAACACATGATCAATATCCTTATATCCCCCAAAACACACGTGTGAACAATTTTGATACTACTCAGAATGCACACTAATACTATAACCACGCCTAAATTTATCCATTCATATGGAAATAATTTTCGAATTAAATGCTCAATTCCGTTATATACCTGTGGGATTGCCAGGCTTGCAATTGTGAGGCCAGAAACCACATCAGATTTGAGAAGTTTCAAGCTATAATTCGGCGCCCACTCAAAAATGGGGAAGAAAAACTGAAGCCCCAACATAAACTGCCGAAACCGCGACTGATTCTTAAACCTATGAAGTGGATCATCAGGGAAGAAGATCTCCGAGAGGCGGCGCCGGAGTTTTTGCACGGTGGTCGTCGGCGGCGGAAGGCACACTTTGTGCACCTCCAGCGGCGGCGGCGGCTCCATTTGCATTGCATTCGAAGGGACGATAACATTCTCGGTTTCCAGGTCTGGATTTGGAGGCTGGCCTTCAGTGCCTGAAAAATGCTCCACTCTGTTTGAGTTTATACCCATTTTTTTTTTCAGTTTCTTCGAAGGTTTATCGGTTAGTCGCGGCGGAAGAGACGGTTACCGGCGGTAGTTAGGGGTTGCGGTGGGCGGAAGAGTGGTGGTTCTGGAGAGTCCTTTGGTGAGGTTTGTTTTGGGAAGGATTCTAAGGACATCGCTCCCCTTTTATAGAGGCCAGAGACTGCAACTTCCCTTTTCCAGTTTCCCGGTTTTTGAAATATTGATATTCGCACTATCTTTTAAGTTTTGCTATTAATTAAGGTGAATATTATTTAAGAGATAACGCACCAAACTACCATAAATTTTAAAAGGTAAATTATTTTTGCTAGATATTTAAAAAAAAAAATTATTTTATCTAAAAAATTAATAAAACAGTTGCAAAAAAGTTGGCATTGTCAATCGTTTGCCAACCTTTTGACAAAAAAAAAAAGTGAAAAAAGGCAAAATAAAATAAAATTTGTCCTTCCAAATTTAGGACATAAGTGTTTCTCCATTCATTTAATCATCAATTATAAATGAATCAGGATAGTCTAATATAAATCTATCAAAATAGAGTTAATTGAGAAATTCTATAATGAATTTGAATTTATGTTAACTCCTTTTTTTTCAGCATTGGTTTTTTTAACAATAATGGTGTATAAATATAACAATGATATTCGATATGCATAACAGTAATATTTTAAAGAAATCGTGTTCACGTGATTCAAAGTTCACACAAGTTCTTTTGTCATGTTAATTATCTAAAACAAAAATTTATGGAGAGTGAGTGAATTTGTGATAAATTAGTTTCACTGTGCAATTCAGTATTATATTAGTTGCTCCCATGTTAGGTACTACAATTAAACGTATACTTCATTTGTCTCAATTTTGTTCACATTTGACTTTTCAAAAATCTTAATATGGAAGTTGATTTGTAGTTATTAAATTGATATAATAGTTTTTTAATGAGGTGTAATAGTCAATTTAAGTGAATGAGACAAAATCTAGATGTTTTTATGTTTAATTATTAGTGGAATGTGATATAATTTAAAAATATTTGTAAAGGGTGAACCGTGAATGGGAAAACAAAATGGGACCGATGAATTATATTTTAATAGAACATATACCGTTAAAAAACACCAGCAAAAATTTAAACAAATTTCACGATGAAACTAATAAACAATATATTTTGTCAGTTATATATAGCATATCAAAGTACCAATCGTACGCTACAACTATTATAATATATTCAATTTTGATCCAATAAATTTTAACCTCTCTTTTTTTTCGCCTAATCAGTTAGTATGGTTTGCGGGATATGAGTGAATTAGTTAGGATTGGAATAGAACGATTATCGAAAAATGGATAGACTAGAACCAGGAAATTTGGACTAGAACCAAATTTTCTGGATCGAATTGTATACGAGATAGTCATTTAAGTCTATCCAGTGTCATGGTCTTGTGCAACTCCTTAAACTAAACACGGGATTACTGGGATTATAAAGACAATCTCAGTCATTCCCTCAAACCAAACGGCCCCTAAAAATATTAGTACTGGTCAACATATGATATAATGAATTAACGTTTTCTTTATATACTAGTACTATAAAGTATAACCTATAGCTCTGCCGTTTCTTTTCTATAAACCATTCAAATTAGTCCCCTGATATAGTTATTTGCCAAAAATATTCATGTGTTAATTGATTTGCATGATAAACTTACGCGTTAAATTTGCTTTCAACGTAATGTATAATTTATATATTCCAAAAAAAATCAAAATTGGTTGATTTCTAATTCGGATTAGCTTTTATTGAAGATAATAAAAATAAATATCTTGAAGTATAACTAAGAGGGTCAGACGGTGTTTTTTTGTTTTTATTTCATTTCAGCTAATGCAATAAATGTGTATGTATTGGTGTCAGTTAAAATGGAGATCGTAATCGCAATGCCACTAATAATATTAACTCCAAATTATATTTTTGAATAAGCAGATAATATCGAACATAATACCTGCGCTAAAATAATTTAAAGTAGTTAGTTGAAAATAGATGCCAACCATATATAACGAATATTCCTGTAATTATACGTATTTTTTCATTCTTGCTATATTGTTATTAAAATTATATTTCTCTATTGGAAATGCATACAATTAATCTCCACTATTAAAAAAAAATATAAAGTTACCTATGAAAATTGTCAATATATCTATAAAATTTCCAACAAATTTTTTTGTAGTGGAGATTGCCAACGAAATTGTCTACAAAAGCTTATAATTATATAGACATTTTCTTTATCTACCTACAAAGAAATTTGTGTAGGAAATTTTCATAGGCAAATTGTTTGTGATTAAATTTTTGTAAGCAAATTGCTTGTAAATATAAATGTCTAGAAATTATATTTTGTAGGCAAATTTTATTATAAAATTTTATAAGAAAATTGTAGCAATCCTACTTAAAAAAAAATGTTGAAAAATTCTGTTATCAATTCTAATTTTATAGACAATTATTTATATTCTTGTAGTGCTCATTATGCACAATGATTTCATATATATACAATTCAAAATATATATTCATTTATGTTTCATGATAAAAATTTGTATGAATTTTGTTTCACATATTTAAGATCCATAAAATTTCGTTGATCCTAAACAACAAATGCATACAATTAATCTCACTATCCACTACGATTTCATATTCATTATTGTAGATATATTCACTTAATATTTCATGACAAAATTGTGTGAGAATTTAGTTCACATATTTAAGATCCATAAATTCCGTTGATCCTATCCTATAAATTTATATAGAATTAACTCATATTATAAATGGATAAGAAATGAGGTGGAGTCCACCTGTACCTAATATACACAAATGTTACTCATATATAAAAAAAATTATTATGTACACCTTGTGAATAAAAAATAGATAAATATATGGAGTAATAGTTTATACCAAACATGCACATGCATATGCATGGTTTAAAGTATATCAACATTTATTTCAGCTAACTTAATTATGCTTAATCTATGCAATTGTTGGTCGAGTAAATAAAGTAAAATTGATTAATTGATGATGTCAGGTTTCGCGAGCTAGAATACACTCTTGAATAGGGTTGAATTAAACAAGATCAGCAGACTTTGGAATCAGTAGACTTTTGGAATCAGCGGACCTTAAGATCAGTAGACCTTAAGAGCTATCAGACGAGTTCAAAACGAAAGCAACTCAACTGATGAGAATTTCAGTAGAGTTCAAAAGCACAAGACTCAGAAATTTATAGTGGTTCGATCCAATAGATCTACATCCACTTTGTGAGGCCTTTCACTATGTTGAAGGAGAGATTACAGAACTACAATGATATCCTCCAGAGTATAAGCTAAGAAAATAGAATCTAGCACTCAAAATATCACTCTAGCTAACAAGTTGAAATCTGCTTTCACCTAACAATGAGCTAGTTTATATATCAGCAACTGAGACACCCTTGAGCAGTTATGAGTTGAGAGTGATAGCCTGCCACGTGCTCTTCATCTTGCAACTCGAGTCAGTTATAACCTCCAAGCAGTTAGGAAGTTATGACCTCTTGAAGTTGGCACCAGATGACACTTGTAACTGTAACAGCTTTGCGTAACTACCATTCGTAACCGAATAACTGTCAACTCTCTTTGCTTTTCCAGCTGTTAGGGTTCAAGAACGGATCTTCAAACTTCACACTTTCATATGATTAGAAAGATATTTACCAGATTTAGAGATAACACCTCTCAAATCTCCACCTTTAGCTCTAAATCAACAATAGCACCTTTAACAAAAGACCCTCACCACTGCTCCCTCAAGAGCAGCACCATCCAATGCTTTAATGCATTCCAATAAGCCTGAGACAAAGTTCAAACTTTGCCTTGGGCAATGCCTTTGTGAATCCATCTGCAGGATTGTCTTCAGTAGCTATTTTAGCTACATGCACCATCTCTTTCTCTACCATATCCCGTACAAAGTAGTACTTTACGTCAATGTGTTTTGTTCTTTCATGGTAGCCTTGATGTTTTGCCAAATGTATGGCACTCTGATTGTCACAGTACACTGTGACCTTTCTCTGATAAAGTCCCAACTCCTTCAGAATCCCTTTTAACCAAAGACTTTCTTTAACAGCCTCTGTAAGTGCTACAAACTCAGCTTCCGTAGTGGATAGAGCAACATTTGACTGGTGTGTTGATCTCCAAGACACTGCTGTTCCAAACAAAGTGAACACATATCCAGTTAAGGACTTCCTAGTATCAACATTAGCTGCATAATCTGAGTCAACATATCCAACTAATGCTTCTACATTTCCTGTGCACTTCTGAAACTTCAATCCCTTGTCAACAGAGCTAACAATGTACCTCATAATCCACTTCACAGCTTCCCAGTGTCCTATTCCAGGATCACTCATGTATCTACTAACTACACTCATGGAGTGAGTAAGATCAGGTCTGCAGCATACCATGGAATACATTAGGCTTCCCACTGAGTTTGCATAAGGAACCTTACTCATATGAGATCTTTCTTTGATATCCTTTGGTCTTTGCTGAATTGACAGCTTTATATGCTGTCCAAGGGGAGTTGTTACTGGTTTAGCTTGATTCATTCTGAACCTGTCAAGCACCTTCTTCAAGTATGAGCTTTGACTGAGATGAATGGTATTCATGTCCCTCTTTATTTCCATTCCCAGAATCATCTTTGTTATCCCAAGGTCTTTCATTTCAAACTCTGATTTGAGCAGTTCTTTTACCTTGTTGATTCCTTCTTCATCTTCACTTGCTATAAGCATATCATCCACATAGAGCAGTAAGTAAGTCTTCAATCTGAGACCATCCTTGTAATAAACACAGCTGTCATACTTGCTCCTTGTGAACCCTACCGATGTGATAAACTCATCAAACCTGAGATACCACTGTCTTGGACTTTGCTTAAGTCCATATAGTGACTTCTTAATCAAACAAACCTTGTTAGCAGAATCAGGTATGTTCACTCCCTCAGGAATTTTCATATGGATGGGTTTATCTATCTCTCCATGAAGAAAGGCTGTGGTGACATCCATCTGGTGTAACTCCAGATTGTATTGAGCTACTAAGGCCAAAAGAATCCTTATGCTGCAATGCTTCACTACTGGGGAAAATATCTCATTAAAATCCACCCCTTCTCTCTGAGTAAAGCCCTTTGCTACAAGCCTTGCTTTGTATCTTATGGATCCCCCTTTCATAGCTTCCACTTTCTTTCTGTATATCCATTTGCACCCAACTAGTTTCTTATTCACAGGTTTATCCACTATCTCCCAAGTTTGGTTCTTCTCAAGAGAAAGTAACTCCTGCTCCATAGCTACAATCCATTTATCTCTTTCACTGCAGCTAATAGCCTGTGTATAAGTCTTAGGTTCCTGTTGCTCCACATCTTGAGCAACATACAGTGCATATGAGATTACATCAGCATGTCCAAATCTCTGTGGTGGATGAGTCTGTCTCCTGACCCTGTCCCTTGCTAACTGATAATCCTGGTATTCAGTCTCACTGCCTTGATCACTCTCATGATCACCTTGATTCTCATGAGCATAGTTTCTTATATCCTGTGGCTCCACCTCAAGATGTGTAGTACTATCTTGATTCTCTCCAGAGCCTGCATTTTTAGTCATCTTAAGAGGTAAACTGTTTTCATCAAAGGTTACATCTCTGCTTATGATACACCTTTCACTTCCCTTCTCAATACACCACAGTTTGTATCCCTTTACCCCTGTTGGATATCCAATCAGTACACACTTGAGAGCTCTTGGTTCCAGCTTGTCTTGCCTTATGTGAGCAAAGGCCTTGCATCCATAGACTCTTAAGTTGGAGAAGTCAGGTTTATGTCCTGACCAGGCTTCCTCTGGTGTCTTGAACTTCAGTGGAGTAGATGGACTTCTATTTATGAGATAAGCTGCTGTAGTTACCACTTCTCCCCAGAAAGACTTGGGTAATCCAGAGCTACTCAACATACACCTCACTCTTTCTAGCAAGGTTTGATTCATCCTTTCAGCAACTCCATTTTGTTGAGGAGTTCCAGGTACAGTTCTGTGCCTTACAATGCCTCTCTCCTTGCAGAAAGTTGTGAATTCTTCAGATAGATACTCCAACCCGTTGTCAGTTCTTAGAACTTTTAACTTCTTACCACTGATGTTCTCCACCTCAGCTAACCAATTCTTGAAACTACTGAATGCTTCAGATTTAGTTTTCAATACAGATATCCATACCTTCCTCGAGTAATCATCTATGAAGGTAATGAAGTATCTTCCTCCATTCCTTGTGGGATTCTTTGATGGTCCCCACAAGTCTGAGTGTACATAGTCAAGGATTCCTTTTGTGGTATGAGAAGCAGTGCTGAATTTCATCCTCTTAGACTTCCCATATATGCAGTGTTCACATATATTTATCTTTGAGATTCTGTCTCCACCTAGGAGATCTTGTTTGGCTAACTCTTGCAAGCCCTTTTCACTCACATGAGCTAGCCTGTTGTGCCACAACAGTGTGTTGTCCTTTTCATTTACAGAATTAGTACCACCAGTAACAGTCTTTCCCAGTAAGAAATAGAGATCATTCCTTCTAGTTCCTTTCATAACAGTATGATTATCTCTGGTAACTACTAATTCCCCATTTTCAGAAGTAAACTTGTACCCCATGTTATCTAACATGCCAAGAGATATGAGATTCCTTCTAAGATCAGGTACATACCTCACATTTCTCAGAGTTCTGACAGCTCCATCAAACATCTTCAAGTTTACAGAGCCAGTTCCTCTTACTTTACAGGTGTGGTCATTTCCAAGTAAGACTGATCCACCATTCTGGTGTTTGAACTCAGTGAACCATTCCTTCACAGGGCACATGTGAAATGAACAACCTGAATCCAGAATCCACTCATTCTTCTCCTCTGATGTGGTGATGGAAAGTACTTCAGCTAGTTCAAAGCTTGTGGAGTCTTCAGTTTCTACTGCTTGATTTGCTTGTTTCTTGTCCTTACCCGATTCAGCAACTCCTTTAAACTTTGATGACTTCTTCCACTTAGGGCAGTTTCTCTTGAAATGTCCTGTCTCATGGCAGTGATAACACTTCCTTCCTTCTCCATCATTAGAGGTTTCTGATGATTTCTTCTCAGGTTTCTTGCCTTTATCTTTAGGCCACTTCTTGAAGTTCTTCTTTGAATGGTTTTCCTTCACTGTCAGACTCTCATTCACCTTGGAACTACTACTAGCTTCAGATGTTTTCTGCAGTTCCTTAGACTTAAGGGCCAACTGCACATCTTCAAGGCTAATTGTATCTTGCCTTCCAAATAGTATAGTGTCCTTCAGGTTTTCATAAGACTTTGGTAAAGCACTTAACAGGATAAGGGCCTTATCCTCCTCTTCCAGCATGATTTCAATATTCTCTAAGTCATCCAGAATTTTATTGAAATCATCCAACTGCTCCAGGATGGGTTTGTCATCTGCCATCTTGAATGCATAGAGTTTCTGCTTCATGTACAACCTGTTAGCCAAGGTCTTCACCATGTACAAGCTTGAAAGCTTGTCCCAGACCTCCTTTGCAGTTTTCTCCTTAGCAACCTCCCTCAAAACTTTATCACCAAGGCACAGAATGATAGTACTGTGTGCCTTTTCTCTGATCTTGGCCCTTTCTGCCACTTTCTTACTCGTTTCTTCTTCCTCGGGTTTTCCAGGTTCTTCAATGGCTTCAGCCAATCCTTGCTGAACCAGAAGGGCCTTCATCTTGATTCTCCAAAGCCCAAAGTCAGATTTCCCAGAGAACTTTTCAATGTCAAACTTTGTGGAGCTACTCATCCTTGCTTCTTGCCTTGTTTAGCTTCTTCCCACAGACGGCGCCAATTTGTCAGGTTTCGCGAGCTAGAATACACTCTTGAATAGGGTTGAATTAAACAAGATCAGCGGACTTTGGAATCAGTAGACTTTTGGAATCAGCGGACCTTAAGATCAGTAGACCTTAAGAGCTATCAGACGAGTTCAAAACGAAAGCAACTCAACTGATGAGAATTTCAGTAGAGTTCAAAAGCACAAGACTCAGAAATTTATAGTGGTTCGATCCAATAGATCTACATCCACTTTGTGAGGCCTTTCACTATGTTGAAGGAGAGATTACAGAACTACAATGATATCCTCCAGAGTATAAGCTAAGAAAATAGAATCTAGCACTCAAAATATCACTCTAGCTAACAAGTTGAAATCTGCTTTCACCTAACAATGAGCTAGTTTATATATCAGCAACTGAGACACCCTTGAGCAGTTATGAGTTGAGAGTGATAGCCTGCCACGTGCTCTTCATCTTGCAACTCGAGTCAGTTATAACCTCCAAGCAGTTAGGAAGTTATGACCTCTTGAAGTTGGCACCAGATGACACTTGTAACTGTAACAGCTTTGCGTAACTACCATTCGTAACCGAATAACTGTCAACTCTCTTTGCTTTTCCAGCTGTTAGGGTTCAAGAACGGATCTTCAAACTTCACACTTTCATATGATTAGAAAGATATTTACCAGATTTAGAGATAACACCTCTCAGATGAATTTTGTGAGACATGAAATTTGTTTAATTTTACTAATATAACTTGTTTCATGGATTCAAATAAAGGAAGACGTCAAGTTTTACTTCTCCATTCAACTGAAATTTCAGTAACAGAAGCACCTTTTCAATTTGTAACAACCAACCAACAGATGTAACAAACTATTTCTGTGTGCTTTTTTATTATTTTATAGCGTGTATATATTTATTTATTCGGATTTAATTAAGTTAAGTGGCACGACCACTATGAGCCTGTATTAGTATATTGAAATTAAAATATGAGAGGGGAAGGGATAGAGAGGCGAAGAGACATCACAAGATCGTGGAAAGACAAGCAAACACTACGGTTGTGTTTCATTTGGGATGCGATAAGTCGGATGGCAGATAGAATATTTTTCTTTCATTTCACTCTCTTTATTTCATACAGAAGAATACTAATTGTTTTCATTAAAAATATTAATTGGAGTGATATTGATTATTTTCACTAAAAATATTAGTTATTTCAATATAAAGTATTAGTAAATCATTGCTTACGGTAATAGTTACTTTGAGTATCATTCAAATAATACGTTAAACTATTGATTTGATGTAATGTTGTGTCCATCTTTACTACATCCAACTCAAAACAAATACATATTTATTATTCACGTTCACCCTTTTTCCCTGCTCGGATATGATCCATCCACCTCCAGCTGAAATCAAACAAGGCACACATGATTTTCGATTATAATTCAATTTCATAATCTATTTTAAAAGCAAGTTTTTTACACACCAATTGCAATTTGCAGCGTTGTGCAATGCACAATTGTTCTTAATTTGTGATGAGTATATAGTAAAAATAATTAATGTTGTTACATGAAAATTATTAATATTATCTAAAAATTATTCGAAATGTACATTAATATTACATTTGATGTATACAAGAACTTTTTTTATTTTAATAAAATAAATTTGCGATTGAAATATCAGACCCAACATAAAATGGAGACAAAGACACTTTACAAATCTTCCAAGTTTTTAGGCATTCAACGGTTGGTATTTTCTTGATTTTTAGTCATTATAAAGCTGTAAGGCATGTATTTTTTAATGGAGGGGGCATAAAGATTGATAAAGTACAAATATTTTTAATCAAGCCGGTATTCCCTAATTATAATTACTTTTTTACCTAGAATATTTTTAATGCATTGATACTAATCATGGACCATTCTGCTTCAATTAGGTTGATGAATGATATTTATAACTTTTGATGGTTCTGTATGTTACTTTTTCCAATAAAGGTAATGGATTTTGGCCCTTGAGGGCAACCAAAAATGACCATCCAATTTAATTGTTGGTTAATTTCATCTATGGCAATTCTTAGGTTCTTTTGAGTTCAAACTTCTTTAATTCCAACGTATATTCTCCCACACTCCGCTTTTAGTCGATGTATACAAAAAGTAGCTCACACGGCTAGCATTCAGTCAAATTGATGCTTGCTTGCAAGTTTGACGTTGTGCTAATGTTTTTCGATGTATATATATATGACTTCAAATTTTTGGGCTCAGTTTAATTTTTAGGTAGGTTTCAAGGTTCAATCTAGGGTTTATAATGACAAAGTATAGAGTGAAATTGGTTTATACATGAATCATTGAAGGGTATTATTTGTTTTCATTGAAGAGTATTAGTTGTATTTACTGAAGAGTATTACTGATTTACACTAAAGAGTCTTAGTTGTTCAGTGGAAATGAACTAAGACAATTCAGAGTACACCAGTAATACTCTTCAGTAAAAACAACTAATATTTTTCAGTGAAAATAACTAATACCCTTCAGTAATTCATATATAAATCAATTTCACTTTATACATACTCGTTTATAAATATCTCTATTATTTGATTTAGGTCATTTTGCACTTTATATCGCTGAAATCATAAAATAATACGAGTCATTTTTTCTTTTTTGTACATATAGCTAACACAATATTAGTGAACCATATAAATTTTGCGTACGTAGTTTGTTTCTCGTTCTATGTTTTTTTTTTGTCCCGTTAAATTAATGCTTGCATGCAAGTTTGACACTGTGCTACTATATATATCCAAGGATATCTAACTTAAATTTAAGCCAAATATGAAGCATTGTTGTTGTAACATTTATTTGTATATTGTGTGTATTTTTAAACTGTATATTCAAAGATAAATAATTATTTCATTGATGACAAAACATTTTTGGTATGTTAATTTTGTTTATATAATTGTCGAAGTGTGAGGAAATTGGAAAAATTACAAAATGAACCTTAAATTAGCACAATCTAAGAATAAATTCAAAGTAATAATTATATGAAATTCCTACTAAATTCTAGCTAGTTGTAATTTGGAATATTACAAATTTTAGATCGAGTTTGTGATATTTACTTAATTTTCACCTTGCGTACATATAAGATCAAGGCAAAATGTTATATGAAAATAGTTCATTTAATTTATCATAAAACTATATTAAAGTATCAAATATTTGATTAGGAGTATCATTAATCTGGGAGTATGGTATTATATTGTAATTGTTGTAAATTTTCTTGAACCCAAATTAATAATATTACCGATGAAATTATCAATAATCTTGATCAAATATTCGATACACTAAAACGGTTTCATGTTAAACTTATCACAAATCATTTTCATATAAAACTTACTCTAAAATAAAAATCCTAACATGAGTTGTTGGTACGTACGTACAACTCGTTATATTTTTTCTAATCGTTCACAGTTTATAGATTCAAACTGTGTAATAATGTAAAATAAAGCACCAAAAACCATTACAAATGATATGATCATTTGGTCCAATTAAGTAGTGGCTAGTGTGCCTAGAAGTTGGTATGGGGTGAGCCTAGATGTTGGTATGGGGTGGGCGGCACCACCTTGAATGAACAGGATAATTCGTGAAAGGTATTGCCTAACCTGCAGTTATTATAGTTATAGCAAATGGTGGATACACTCATTAGTAATGTCACTCTATTATATACTTCCTCCGTCTCGAAGAAATTTGCACAATTTCTTTTTTAATCCGTCTTAGAGGAACTTGCACAAACATTGATTTGCGTGCACACTCACAAAAATATATTCTTATTTACTCACATGTCACTACTTTATTCAAAATTTTATTTTTTCTTAAAAAGTGTGCCCGAAAGGTATGCAAGTTTCTCCGGGACGGAGGGAGTATTAAATATATATATATATAGTAGTACTTTTAATCCAGCAAATTTCGCGGACTGAAATAAAATGTTAATGAATAATAAGAAATGATATGAATATACATTTTTTATCGTTTCTATTTATTTACAAACAAAGAAATATTGAATTGAATTGAAATTTAACTACCCAAAGATGTAATTATGTTTTATTCGCTTCAATACTATATAAATTGTACTCCCTCCGTCTCATAATTATTTGCACACTGTTTTTTTTTTCATGTTTTAACGAGCGAGTTGTTTATTAGTATTTGAAATGATAAAGTGTCTTTTAAGAAGGGGTATGATAGATCAATCTCTTTTCTATTATATGTCTCCTTAAAAATTATTTTATCATTTTAAATACTAATAAAATATTTGCTCGTTAAAACACGAGAGAACTGTAAATGTGCAGAAGACCTGTAACTGTAATGCGATATCATTTAAACTTAAAATTCAAGCATTGTTGAAAAATCATGAAAATTACATTTAAATATAGTTCAACAGTTCACTTTTTCTTGAAACAAATTTATAATGTCAATGACAATATAAGAGACGTGGGCGGCATCCGACAATGACAATTTGAGAGCGATGGCGGCGATCGATAAATCCTAATTGGAAAGATAATAATGAAGTAGGGATGTTGAAAACTCATTCTGCATAACAACAGTGTAAGTGTTAGCCTAAGCGGATTAGCCGAGTAAATCGGCGGGTTAGCCCTTTTAGCCCGCGGGCTAACCGGTCCGGCCCAATAAAACCCGATTTAAATGGACTATTATATATTGGGACTTAACCCTATACGATTTAGGACTAAACGGGTCGGCTCACGGCCCATTTAATATCCCTGGCTGTGTTCAATTCTCAGGCTCGCGACAACAAATGTTTAATTGTTTTTTTCTTTTCTCTATTAAAGCTTTTTTTTTTCTTTTTGTTTCTTTCTTTATTAACTTATTTCATAGAAACAAATACTATTCTTCTTTTTAAAATATTAAATAATATTTTATTAATTATTTTTTACCCCAAATTAAAATTTCTAGATTTGCCAATGTACACATGTACACATTTTCTATACCCAACTAAGACAATTTATCTTTCAAAAATATGAATTATTAGTATCTTTAAGTTTTCATATGAAAAAAGTTCATCAAATTATTTAATTGAGATGATAAAAATGTGTAAGATACATTACCAAAATTATAGAAAATGCACATACACACTTAGCCATATTTCATCCACCAAAATTATAGGAAATGTGATTTTTCTAAATTTTCTATGTAAAACCAAGATAACAGATCTTATTTGTAATTAGATGATAGTTTAATGATTAATGACTGATATTATTTCTATTCTATAAATATTGACAATTATTTGATTTAATAGATTTCAATCAATTATAACACATCATTGACTAATTTTTATTTTATGGTTGGTTAAAAATTCATAATGATTTGATAAATCATTGTATTTATTTTATTGATAATTAAAATAAACGCTAATACAACTATACCAAATAAATGTAATAAAAATGTGGGTAGAAATATTATTTCATAGATATTATAAAGTGGGAATGAAACTAATTATAAATAATATCCTATTTATAATTTTTTTAACAAAACTAATTATTGTTAAGTGTTGGTGAACGAATCTAATCGTGAGGATTAGTGGCTGTTTTAATCCGTTTTTACGTCACCAATCAATAACGTGTGATTGATTACCACCGTAAATGGTAAATCGGGGTTTAGGTTATCGAATTCAGATATATGAAAATCGAAATTGAAATAATTTCGTATGCGTGTGAGTTAAGGTGTATTTGTGTGTGTTTGGGAGTGTTTATGAATTTTTTTCTTTGAAATTCGAAAATTATATAAGTAAGCTGGAGAACAACTATTTATAGAGACTAGCAAGCATGAGGTGTCCAAGACTCTTGGTCTCCCTAGCCTGCATGCTTGACATGTGTCCCTTTGATCTTATCTAAGCTGAATCTTAGTTACAAAGTCTTCTTTGGTCTTATCTCGGACTCATTGTTGTTCGCCTAAGTCGGCTTGATTGATCTTGTTGATTCTCCAATTGAAAGTTGTTCGCCTCTTGAGGTTGTACTTTAGAAGTTGCTCGCCTTATGGCTTTGTTCAGCTTGGCGTTGGGATCTTTGTCCTTTGTTCACTTGTACACACCTCCTTGGCTATTTGTTGTATCATGGTTTGACCAAGTTGTTCGTCATTGATGACTTCACAGTTGGCTCATTCTTGGTCTCGGGCATAAATTCCTGTTCGCCCATTAGTTGTTCGTCGGGGAGTTGTTCGTCACTTTATACACCTCTAAAATTGGTAGATGCACCCCAACTTGATTTTCTTTGTTGATTACCCTTGATTTGAGGTTGGTTCTTCATAATCTTTGATGTAGCTTTAATCCTTGTTCGCCATTTATTGACTTATGTTCGCCTATCAACATTAAGTACAATCAAAATGTGTTAAAATGAAAATGAAATTCATTATTTGGTTACAAAACACCAACATTATATTAATTATTACATATTTCTAAAAATCTCTCTGTAAACAACATTTATCGCATACTTGCATGGTTTTCCCTCAAAATCAAGACACAATTTTTTTTTATCCATTTATGCTCTTAACTCTAGATACCGCAACGTATAGCTGACTTGAATATAGGTTTTGGAAGGTACAAATCGATAGTAGAAAGAAATTTTCCTTAACATATATCATTAGTCACTGCAAAGTAGAGTAAGATGGAAAACTGTCTTCTCATAAAATTAACTGGTATGGTTATGTATGAATTAGTCAGCGTCATTTGTGGAATTAAACCCCTATTCCCAATATTTCTTCCAGAGATGATTTGCGTTTCAATTATATGATCTCTCAGCATAGTAACAACTAATCTAGTACCATTACACAAACCCGGCTTCAGTATTTTATAGAAGAACAATCGACACACCTTCCTTCAGAAACAAGTGATGGCTAGGCATCCCAGAACTCAAGTGGGTTTTGTTTAAAAAACCAACTAAAACTAACTCTCCTTGGCCTCCTTCTCAAAGCTCTGTTTTGAAAACACTATCATAGCTCAAATAAACTTTCTGATCTCCTAGAATAATCAAAATAATCTTCTCATTAATAGACTCGATATCTCTATGTGCAGGTGCAAGTATGACCCTATCTTCAAAGTACTTATCGGTGTGTAGATTGAGTTAAAGAGAAATACTCCTAATAATAGCCATAACAAGATCCACGTCATCATAAATTAAGTTTTCAGACGGTATCTCAATTTCAGCAAAACCACTCATGCTATCTCCAAGTTTCCCATCACCAACCTAAAAAATTGTACCTTGTAAAATCTCTCCAAATTTATATCTATAATAAATGTAATTAAATTGAACAATAATTTGAAATACACATCTAAATCTAATGCACATAAAATAAAATCAAAAAATAATTAATTTGAAATATATCATCGTTGATTTGTCTAAAAAGTGATTTAATTACTCATTTCAACCGATCTACCACGTTTTCTTGAAATGGTTGATCTTCTAACCATTCGAGCATGCTTTGCACAATTCTCTGAAAATGTACTCATAGTCTTACTAAAAACAGATATTATTTATAAAACTAAAAAGTATACACCCTATAACTAAATTATTTATTCACAATTAAAGGATACAACAACTAACATTTAAAAATTGAATAATGAATAAAAATCTATCAATTATTTTTAAAAACTTATTATTGTGTATCTTTATTGTCAACTGAACGCTAAAGCAAACTGCGACATACCAATTGTTAGAATATAATCAAACAAACATATATTGTCACGGGTTGCATTTTTTTTAACAACGATTATTATAAATAATATTAAATAGGTATTAAAAATACAATGAGATATTATGATTTACAACAACTGAGTAATCATTATCACTCATTTGCATTTGTAGACTAAATATCGAATCATGTAATATTATTTGAGAGGTTTTCTGCAAAAAATGAATTTTTATCTAATGTAAGATTATAGAATAAAAAAAATTATCTTTATATAAGGTATAATCAAAGTGATAATATTAATATTTCATAATGTTATTATATACACAATTACATAATAATCTACAATGCCTGTAATAATCACAAACCAAATTATGAACTACTGAATAGAAATGTCTAAGTTAATTCAATTTCTACTCTTAACTCGATAAATAATCAGTGCTAAATAGTATAATTTAAATTGGAGATGACTAATTCTATTTTGGGATAAAATTAATTTTCATTGAAATTATTATTATTATACATTAATATCATATACCATGTAATTAATACATAATATTGTAATAATTAATCATAGCGACGTAGAACAAACAATGATATTTTTTCATAAATTTAGCAATATACATTTATGTAAGAAAAAATAAACCTCGATCTGCTCCCATTATAAACTTTAATTTTTATTTATGCAATACATATATATAGTTCATATTTTGAATAATTTCCATTGATATCAACAGTTTATCTCAATGTTTGGTGGTTTGTTTAATATTATTTACAACAAACAATGAATATGCGTAGTAAATAATTGTGTATGTGGTTATACATCCGTTGAATAATTATAACTAATTATTGTCAAATTAATATATTTAAATTAAAAAACAATATTCATAAAAATGGAGATACACCGAAAAATTGCAACATGATACAATCATGATTAAAGATCCAAAATAATATCCAAAAATGTAAGTTCATATAATTTTATTAATTCATAATAGAATTATATAAATATTTAAACAACCTAATTATTATAAGAAATATTTTTCAAAATTTCTAATTCTTCATTCACACCTTCCATCTCATATAAATTAACATCACTGACTTTGATATTATAAATCCCTTTAACATGAATAATTACAAAATATGAAGCATCATCATTAGCTTCATTAAGTGTTGAACAAACACGACCTTCTATCATTTGTGAATGCTTATTATCATGATCGTATGGTTACAATTGACCTAAAAAATAGAAAACGGTCACGTAATATTCTATCATGTATAAACTTTGGCGGGTTCATGTTGAGTTTTTTGAGAATTTCCTTCAAGAATGACTTGAAAAGGATAAATACTACAATCTCATTCATTCTAAAATCCTTGCGATGAATTAGTCACACAATTTGTCAAGACACTTAACATTTACATGTATTATAAAAAATACAGATATATAAATAAAAGAAAAAAAGTTTTATGAACACTTGCAGTTTTTTTTTTTTTTTTTTTACAAATCGATTCAAAATCAAAGGCAATACTCAATGTCATATACCATAAAAGTCAAGAAAATATATGCAATCCAATAAATTTCAAAACTACCATTTGAAAAATAGACCATCGTACGTTAATAACCACATAGCAAGCACTTAAAGCCTCATGTACTCTTTTTTTTAAAATTCATAAGAAAATGGCAAAAAAGAAAAAGAAATTATGCTTGACTACAAAATTTTGACGACCAACATATAGGAGGTTGTATCTTACGTGCCGCAAAAGCGACAGAGGTTGAGAGAAATCGAGAGCGAGAAAAATAGAAAGAGTATGCGAGATTAAGTTATAAAAATCGAGTGAATATAGCATAAATAATGAAAATTTGGTAAAGTCTGAAAATCTAAAAATTATGATAATCTTTTTAAAATTACATAAATTGCTGGATGGATTTGATATTAAATAAAAAATATTTGATACATTGTTTCCTTATATATAAAGAAAATTCCACTCTTTCTAAAACTATAGAGAATGTTGCACGGATTTGATAATTAATGAATTGGTTCAATATAATTTTTCTTAATTATTGAATAATATAATTAAGCAAAGTTGAGTAATTAATTTAAAAATTACACTTCCCCCATTAATTATTCTCATATAACTACTGAAAATAGTTGATATAAGTTTTCCTTAATTTTTTATATCTAATTCAATAAAGTTGGCTAATTAATTTCATATTCTGGTAATTCGGTATAAAAATCTTCCATTAAATTACAGATTAAAGATTGTAAAATTTATAATAGTATATGAATTATTTGTTATACATGATATCTAATTACATATGAAATGATTGACTTTTACTATAGTCAATAATAAAACGATGAACCTGGAAAAAATGATAGAATAATATAATTAAGAAAACGATTCAATATAATTTTTCTTAATTATTGAATAATATAATCAAGCAAAGATGACTAATTAATTTAAAAATTACACTACCACCATTAATTGTTCTCATATAACTGCCGAAAATGTTGATATAAGTATTCTTTTATTTTTTATATTATTTTCAATAAAGTGACTAATTTATTTCAATAATCTGGTAATTTGGTATAAAAATCCTGCAAGTAATTAAATTACAAATTAAATATTGCAAAATTATAATGATATCTGAAATTATATGTGCAAGTAATTAAATTACAAATTAAATATTGCAAAATTATAATGATATCTGAAATTATATGTTATCTATTACATATTAAATGACTAACTTTTATTGTAGTCAATAATAAAATGATGACACTGGATAAAATGATAGAATACATTAGATAAAATTATACACAATAATTATACCGAATATTATTAATTATTCTCATATAACTATAAAAATAGTTAATATAATAATTCCTTAAGTTGACTAATCAAATATAAAAAATTCGATAATTAATTAAAATTATGGTCGATAGTAAAATGATAAATTTGGACAAATGGAGAGAATATATTAGACGAAATTATATTGAATATCATTAATTATCCTCATATTAATTGGTATAATAATTTCTTAATTTTTTATATCTAATTAAGTAAAATTGAATAATTAATTTCAATAATCAGGTAATTAATTAAAAATCCTCTAAGTAATTAAATTGCGAATTAAATATTTTAATATTATATTCAATTATAAAATCATGAATCTGGACAAATTGAGAAAATACATTACACGAAATTAAACAGAATAATTATAACGAATATCATTAATTACTCCCATATCACTACCGAGAATAGTTGATACAACTAGTCCTTAAATTTTGATATCTAATTAAGTAAACTTGACTATTTAGATATCAAAATTTGGTAATTAGTTAATTTTATGATCAATAGTAAAATGATGAATCAAGACAAATTGGAAGAATAGATTAGACGAAATTATACTGAATAATTATATTGAATATCATTAGTATCCTCATATATCTGTCGAAAATAATTGATATAATAATACCTTTTTTTTTAAATCCAATTAAGAATAGTTGGCTAACTAATTTCAATAATCAGGTAATTAATTAAAAATGCTCTAAGTAATTAATTTACAATTAAAGACTTTAATATTATATTCAATAAATAATTATGAATCTGACAAATTGAGATAATACATTAGACAATTTTTTTACTGCAACTTGTAAGCAATAAATAAACAAGATCAACTTAATTGAATCGAAAGACGAAAACCAGTAGAAATAAAAAAGTGTACATTGTATTTCATTGATTTATATGATTTACATCAATTTCTCCGAAGAAAAGATATAACATTTTGGTAAAAATATGGCTATGGAAAACAAATACACACGTTGTTTTTTATTGGCGTAAAGATTTCTAATTAATAAACATTCACATGCAGATACACGGTATCCACGATAAGCAAGAAGGAGAACATACTCATAATCGGAAGAAGGTTCCGAACTAAATGTGCTGACAATCTGCAAAAAGTGAAACGGACTAACAAAGAATAATGACTCACATCTAAATATCCAAAAATAAAAATAACGATAAAATAGACCAAAAATAAATTCACATCGAAAACTTGGATGAAGATGCAGACAATCTACAAAAAGAAATGGAGAGATGAAGATATGCGATCGTCCTCCTATATCTGCATCAAAACAATAACGGGAAAATAAATTGAAAGAAAAATATGATTTCAATAGGGATGAATGAAAATTGGAGGAATTGAGTGATTGAAAAACTGAATAGAGGTTATGAATTTAGAGAAGAATTGTTTAGAGATGGACAACAGAGATCATTGCAAAAAATTGAACGGATGAGATGAAAAATGAAAAAGTGAAATGTTGAGAGGAGAGAGTTGGAGGAATAAAGAAGTATGGTGTTTGCTACATAGGCAGAAAAAAGTTTGTAAATATAATGTTATGACTAATTAGATTAAGATTTTAATTAAATCAAAATTTTCGGTAAAACTTGTTCATTCTATAAAATTGGATTTATAGTAATACTATAATATTCATTTAATAATATCATTATCCTTATAAACTAATACTATAACATTTTGCACACATAAACACACCAATCTGTATCAATAAATATTATGATATTAGTTTATAATTAAGTGTAATGGTACTATTGAATGAATGTAATGATGTTAGTTTCATACATATATACTGTGAGCAAATTTCATTGGGCATTGCCTCTAAAATTTAATATATTTAAATTATAAGTCAATCTCATGTGTACCAATTGAACTGTGCAATTAGGCACAATGATGAAATGTGCAGACCAACATAACCTAAATGTACGATTACATTTGACCAAAAATGCACGTGCATACGAAATTTGGCGTTAACTCATAACTCACATCATCTAATTATTAGAATCATACTCAATGTTATTTATAATAAAGCAACATCATTCACTTTTACACAATGATCTAACATAAAATTAAATCAGTACACTTCACTTAAAATTCCAAAACAAACCCATACATTCCTGTTTAATCAAGATTTCAAATATGGGTTTTTAAAAACCCAAAACAAACATCACCTTTCGTACACTTTTATTTTAGATACATTACGTTCAAGAAAAGATTTTGCGCAGATACTTCAAATCTTGTCACATGATCGGACCATTGTTATGCATCCATTGAATTTGCGGTTACAACAAATTTATATACACCGATCGATTTGATCATTATTATGATTATATATAGATTCTTTGGTCTCGATCAGTTTAATTTTCAGTAGACGCGGCGAGTAGTGGATGCTTTTGAATAATAAAAGAAGAGAAACAGTATGATGAGCAGTGTCGAAATCTGAATGAAGTACCCTACCCACCTTTGATGGATCACATTTAAATACAAAAAATAAAGATAGGTCAAAACCCCACTTTAATTTAATTTTTATCAGAATATCCCTTTCAACTTTTCTAAATAAATCCCTGGTTTTAACTAAAGGCTCAAAAAATCGGAAACCCTAACGTGTCACGTGGTAATTTGCAAAACTTCATTTAAACCGTAACCTCTCGAGCCAATGGAGTGGAGAATCAAACTAACTTATTTAATTTCTTGGTGCAATTTTTCTGTATGTATTAAAAAAGAAAGAATTTATTCTTCTCGAGCTCATTTAGAATTTAATTTCTTGCTGTAAGCATCCTGACTATAGACTGAATTTCTTGCTTAGTTTGAAATTGAGAAAGAGAAGTTGAAGTTTATAACAAAAGTTAGATGCCAAATTTCTCAAAGCGTAAAGCATATCTTACCCATTGGATTCAGTAATCATGCGTACTCTTCTTTGATTGAACTCGCCACATACCTAATGCTCGTGTTTATCTCTAGACGAAAATTGACATTCAGTGATGATAATTCTGGTATTATAATTTCAATCTCTAGCTAAAAATATTTAATGACAGGAACAATCTCGTGTGATTTTTCTCTATTGTCGATTTACAACTTTTTAAATTTATGTACATAGATTTGTGGGGCTGTAATATTATACCATTGTATTTTATTTTTTATATATATATATACAAATTGTTGTATGAGAACAAATTTTGTCAATGCACATTGGCGGGTGCAAAAAGAAGTCCATTTTCTTTCTAAAAAGATTAATTTGACAGCCATTACATAGTACATCTACAACAAGAAATATGTTAACTTACTTTATCAGAACTAATCTGATCAGTCCCTATGAATGACTTATTAGGAGGAAAAAAACAAAACCCTCCTAGCTTGTGAATCAAGATGTATAGAAGCAACATGCATTGTATTGAGATCTACCAATTAATGTTTTATCTTCTATGCTATCAAAAGAATATGATTATATAATTAATGTGTTGCGATGATGTCGTAATAAACCCAAAATTTAGGTTTTAATTTGTAAGTATATTTATAGGAATTCACGGAGTAGTATTGTTAAAGTGGATTGAGTCACAAACTTTATCAATAAAAAAGAGAGTATACTTATGGGAAATACTTGCCATCTCTTAATAGTAATTTTTATTTTTATCAAAAAGATGCCGACTCAAACTCATAACCTATAAGCTCTATATATTCGAACATGTCAAAACTAAATTGGAAAAAAAAAAAAGCAATGTTAGAGGAATCGATCGAAGCAAATCGCCTTCTAAGATCTAAACCACTGGAACACATTATTAGTTAGTATAAAAATGGAAATTTAGATACGTATACTAAAATAAATAAATAAATAAATAAATCCAGGGGAGCAGTGTCCCTGGCCCTAGAGTTGCTCCGTTGCACAACATCGATCTTATGATGTAAACAAACTTTAGCAAGCACTTCAGTTATGTTCTTTAAGTCATTCCTTTTCAACTGAATAAATTCTAAAACAGACAATTTGTGTTTTTCTTGCTAATTATTCCCATGTGAAATCTAGCTTTCTCACGCAATCTTAAAATTGACAACTTGGGATAATGGGTTCGATCGTACTTGGATTCCTCGTTACACTTCTTAATTATTTCATCCTGTAATTATTGTTTTTATACAACAAGTAGTAATTAATTAATTAATTAATTAATTATATTTGATATATATAGAGAATATGAAACATAATAAAATTAGTATAACATTTATGGGATCTCATACATATGTGTATTTGAACCTCTATAGAACTCTGAAAAACCAATCAAAGGAAGAATGTTTTCTCTCACGATTAATTGGACGATGTTTAGAGTTTAAATAAAGGCAAATATCGAGTGAAAATGGTTCATGCATGAACCATTCAAGGGTATTAGTTGTTTTCATTAAAGAGTATTAATTGTTTTAACTGAAGTGTATTAGTTGTTTTCATTGAAGAGTATTAGTTGTTTATTGAAAATAAACTAAGACTTTTCAGTAAAAAACAACTTATACTCTTCAGTAAAAATAAATAATATTTTTTAGTGAAAATAACCAATATCTTTCAATGATTCATGTATGAACCAATTTCACTCTATACATACTCTTAAATAAAAATTTATGTGAACTCAATTTCATGTGAACTTTTTTTTTTCCCGAGTATTACCTTGTACTCGAGAAGTATTACAACTGTGTGATTTTAAAATGAACACTACGCAAAATCAAGTATTTTTTGAAGTCACTAAAAACAAAGTTACCTGAACTCAGTTTCACAAAAAAAAACTTACTTTTGAAAAAGAGAAAAATAACTCCCAAAAAGCTGGGAAAAAAAAAGATGATTACGCTCATTATAAATTATGCGGAGTTGTTGCACGCACCAGTTGCATTTAATTTGCAATACCTTATTATTTACTATTAAGTAATACTTTTACATTTATAAAATAATATCACAATATTTTTCCACACAATTTGACATGTTATGCGTGTAAAAGTGTAGAAGTATTGTTTTATAAGAATATGAGTATTACTTTATTAGTGAGAAAATATTACAACGTGCTAGAAAAATAAATATAATTTGCATGAAGGGCAAATTGTACCCTCAAATATTAGTGTAAATTTAGTGCAGAAGTATTGTTTTATAAAATATGAGTATTACTCCCTCCGTCCCATAGAATCCTTCACACAACTTTTTTTTTTTTCATGTTTTAGGGAGCAAGTTGTTTATTAGTATTTGAAATGATAAACTGACTTTTAACAAGAGGTGTGATAGATCTATTTCTTCACTATTATATGTCTCCTTAAAAATTACTTTATAATTTAAAAAACTAATAAAAAATTCGTTCATTTAAACACAAGAAAATAGTAAGTGTGAAACGTTCTTCGGGACGGAGGGAGTACTTGATAAGTGATAAACGTATTGCGAGAAAAAAAATAAAAATTGCATGAAGTGCAAATTGTACCCACAAATATTAATGTAAATTTATGGTCCCATTTATCTAAAATTGACACTTTGCTTAGAAATCCCTCTTAATAATTAGTAAAAGCTACCAAACTATAAATGCAAAATTCGGATTGTTATAGCCAGATAGGATGGCTAGGGGTCTACGCAATTCCATAATTACTAAACCAGAAATATTATAAACATTGGAGACCATCTTTTCACTCCTTCCCTTCTTTTGAATTTCCAGATTTAGTGGGCAAGTTTATTCCAAGAATATTCCATCCTATTCCTGGCACTGGAAAGGATCGCCTGTATAGATTGCAGAGTGCTGAAAGCAATCATGGTCAAATTTGACTTATTTTTTATGATTAATTATCTCAATGTTTTTTATTTAGTTCACCAATTTAAAGTCAATTTTGATGAGAGAGCCAACTTCCTCCCCACTTCATAGTTATTGCTGCCACCTTTTAGACCTCGCCCAAAGCGAGGCCCCCAAAATTGGAAATAAAATTTCTTTTCCAGTATTTAATTGATCGCTTTTGATAATTATTAAATGCACCTAATGATGCAAATAAGTGGTGTTGGCCTAATTGAAATAATATATGGGTGACATTAGTGGTTAAAGTATGGACAATGTGTAACGTTGATGAACTTTATTGAATCATTGTTTCTGTGAGTTCTATTTGGTCCATCTTCGACTACGATGCACTATGACTAGTATTAGAAAAATAGAATGGATAAAAAGAAACCAAGATTTTGCATATCCTTTTGTTGGAACACGCGTTGTGTTAAATGGTCGCACGTGGTGGTGATGGTGTGTTAAAAATGCGACTTAATACGACTTAATTGTGAGAGATAGTTGAAGGTCTAGTCATGGAGATGATATTGGAGTTAGGGTTTGAGCTTTGAAGTCAATGAAGCCCATGACTTTATGTTTGTTGTCGGGAAGGCCGGCCCCTCAGGTCGATAGCTCATTGTTTGCACTACAAAAGTACACAGTATGCAGGAGAGGGCTCCCCTTCCATATGTATATGCTAATCTTGTTAGAAAACTTATATGGTATTCAGCGACGAACGCAGGATTTTATCTCAGTGGGGTCCAAAATAGAGAAATAATACTAAGAAAAAATTACTCTCTGGTCCATATTTTTTTAGGCTACAAACATATTAATCTTAAAAAAAATATATTAAATATCAGTTTATTTTGGACATATGAATAGTACACCAAAATGTTCTACAGTATATCGTTCTTTTATTTTTACACGTATATTTGGTTGGGAGATTTGGAATTGGAGAATGAGAATAAGAATCAAAATTAATGTTTGGTGAAAAAGTTTCATTTTTGAAAGTGGGGAATGTCTCATTCCTTCCAAAAAAAAAAAAAAAATTAGATTTTAGCCTCTTAAATAAATTTAAAAACAAAATTAATTTTCTTTTTGTAATAAAAAATTGAAATTAATCTTTCTTTTATATATAATACTTCTTTAAAAAATATTCATCCAATTCCTAAAAATATTGGGTAAACAAAACATTATCAGTAGTAAACAAAACATTATCATTACCATTCTTCACTACTATCATTACCATTCCAATTCGCATTCCTTATCACGTACCAAACACATTATTTTTATAATGGAGGTAAAAGTGTATCATTGCCAATTTTTTTTAATAAACTTAAAAATTTAGAACAAAATATATATATATAAAAATAAAAAAACAAATCCTCGTAATATTGAGCCCTTAGAACACAGGACTTCAATGGAGGCAGCAAAACTTGCATCCACCTAGCAATGCTCAATTATGATTTGATAAAATGGTCTGAAAATATATATATTCTAATAAATTTTTTCAAAAGTTCAGTGGGGCCCAGTGCCCCACTTGGCCCTATTGTAGGTACGTCCCTGATGGTATTGGTTGTTAGGGGGGCAATTATTTTGGTGGAGTTATTATATCACTACAAGAAAACATAAAATTGCCTACGAAAATTGTCAATATGGCTACAGAATTTCTAACAAAAAAATTCGTAGTGAAGATTGTCTATGAATTGCCTACAATAATTTCTAATTGTATAGGCATCTTTTTTCCACACCTACAAAATAATTTGTCTACTGAAAATCCGTAGATAAATTGTGTTGTAGGTAAATTTTTGTAGGCAAATGACTTGTAGGTAATTATACCTAGATATTTTATTTTGTAGGTAAATTAATTTTGTAGGCAAGTTGTTTCCATGTTGAGAAATATAGATGTTTTCATAATTAGAAAATTATGTTGGTAAATCATAGGCAATTCTTACTACGAACTTTTTTGTTGGAAATTTTTTGTAGGCAATTATAATTCTGTAGGCAAATCTTTATTTTCTTGCAGTGTGTGAACATTAGTCACGGTGAAATTTATTTGAAAAATATTAGTAATTTATATTAAATGTATCAATCAATTGCACTAAATGATATTGGTTGTTTTCACTAAATATTCATTTTCAAAGGGTCACTACAACATAATTGACTTTAAGTAACATCTTACTGTAACACATTTAGTTCATGTAACACATTATGGTAACACTTATTTTAGTTTATATATTATGTAACACTACATGTAACACTTTGTTAATATGCAACACTTATATGCAACACTTTTAAATAAGTAACATTTTTATGTAACACTTTATAGTAGGTAACACTTTTATATATGTAACGCTTTTACAAAGGTAACACTTCTTAGTAACACTTTAACATAAGTAACACCTTTCAGGTAACACTTTTATATAGGTAACATATTTTGGTAACACTTTATAATAAATATTTAAATTCAGCATATATATAATCATACATTATCAATAAGAATAATATTATTAGTTCGATATATATATATATATATATATATATATATATATATATATAATATGATTTAAAAAAAATTATTCATAAATATAAAATTTATTTATCATTTAAATCAATTTATTAATTAAAAAATATATTAATTACATACGTACAAAATAATTTATATTTTTCATTTAAAATTATTAAATAATACAATTATACTATTTATGAATTTATATTATATGTATACAAACACATACACAAATATATATATATATATATATACATACACGCATATATTATTTTATAAGTAGGTAGAAAATTGTTTTGTCCATTAAAAATTAGTAATTTTAATTATTAATGTGAATTAATAGTACCATTGTTCTACTATTAAAAAAATAATAATAATAAAGAAAAAAAGTTAATAAGTTAAATAATATTGAAATCCAAAATGTGTAAAGTGTTTTAAATAGCCTAGATGGTAAGTACTTTGTTTCCTGCACAAAAAGGTCCAGGGTTCAATACCCAGAGACTACATTTTTTTCTCTTTGTTCATTATTTATTTATTTACACAAGTGTTACCTAAAATTTTTATATAGGTGTTACATATATATGTAACATTTTTTTAAAGTGTTACATATATTATAAAAAGTGTTGTATTAGACTTTAGGCTACGCCAGCAACTGCAACGCCCTTAAAAGTGTTACTTATTGTACATGGGTAACACTTTCTACACATTATGTAACATTTTTTAGGTGTTACATAATATCACTTATGTTGTAGTGGGTATTAGTTGTTTTTATTAAAGGCATCAGTTATAAAGGGTATTGATTGTTTTCACTAGATATGTTAATTGTAGTGGTATTAGTTACTTTAACTAAAGGTATTAGTTGTTTCAATGTAAGGTATACGTAATTGTTGTTCACGGTAATAGTTACCGCGAGTATCGTTCACATAATATTTTGTCATTATTTGATTGATAGGATAAGATCGCAAAGTTATCTTTTCACTACAAGAAAATATATACTTATACACTAACAAATTGGAATTCGAATTTGGTCCACAAAATTGTTACTAATTTTGTAACAAAGTTTTGCAACTTTGAAAATATTAATGTAGTTTAACTGGTAGAGCTCTTTCCACCCCTTGCATCCCCCTTTTTAAAAATTATTTCCTTTTGTATATTGTCTAAGATATATTTGTTATATTTAAACTCAGACCGTTATTATATATCACTTTTATATATTTTTTAATATGTAATACCTATTATAGAAATTAGCAATAAAATTGCTACTGAATTTATCTTGAATTTTAAAAAAAGGTGTATATTATTGATTAATAACATAAATAATAAAAAAACTGAAAGCAAGATGACACATCGATTTTTTTTTTTTAACTCGAGAATTATACATGTGAAGATGTATATATATTCTTGTGCACCTGATATATGGTGCATTCACTCAACAGTTGAAGTTGTTTACACTGAATAGTGTTGAACTGATTACACTGAAAAATATGAGTTGATTATACAAAATGTTTTCAGTGTTATCTATTTTTAGGTTGATTACACGAAAAGTTTTCAGCGTTATCAATTTTTAGTGTAAACTTTTCAATATAATTAACTCACATTTATCACTATAATTAATAGTCTCAATTATTGAATGAGTACATGTGCACTAGGTATATATGAGACATTTGACATAACATTTAACTTGAGTTAATTAAAGTCAATTCTAACTTAATTCAGGCTAATTATACTCGTGTTAGTCACGCATTGGTTTAATTTTTAGTCCGAATCATTACCATTAATCAGGCCAATTTAATTTAGTCAGGTTAATAACAAATTTTAATTACAAAATTAAAAAGTATTTTATAAAACCTAAAATAATATATAACAATAATATAAGAGTAGCCAAGTAGTTCTTGTACGTGTGCAACACAAAAAACTATTAAAATAAAGAGAGTTTTGAAGAGGGAATTGAAGAGGGAAATTTTCCCTCTTCAAAATGTTGGTCGCCATTTGGTACACTCGAAAATTCGAGAAAGCAAACCCTCGGCTAACACTCATCTTTGTAGAAAGTCATATTTGTCCCCTACTTAGGGCTGAAATGAGCGAATTTTCGCCCCCCTTGAATTTCGAACACGCGACCTTCTCATATGCGGAGGCCTTGCGTGTTCCGCTGTGCCGCTTGGGCAAAGCTAGTTCGTTGTTATGTTTTAGGGTGTAATATATATGTTTCATATATTTTCTGTTGTATATTTTAAATATAATACTACTTAATATTAATTGTTTTTTATACTTTATTTGAAAATTATTATTACATATAAAATTAAACTATTACTTGTATATATTATTTTTATTATTTATAATATTAAAATATTTTTTATAAAATTGTAAAATAAATACCTTTTAAATTCTTTTTCACTATTTACTAATATGTGTACACATATACACATATATTGATCGGTTTTTTTAAATCAATAAAATTTTAAAATAAATACTTTTTAAATTCTTTTTCACTATTTACTAATATGTGTACACATATATTTATCGTTTTTTTTTATAAAATCAATAAAATTTTAAAATAAATACATTTTAAATTCTTTTTCACTATTTACTAATATGTGTACACATATACACATTATTGATCGTTTTTTTTAAATCAATAAAATTTTAAAATAAATACTTTTTAAATTCTTTTTCACTAATTACTAATATGTGTACACATATACACTTTTATTGATCGTTTTATTTTTTAAAAAATCAATAAAATTTTAAAATACATACTTTTTAAATTCTTTTTCACTAATTACTAATATGTGTACACATATACACTTATATTGATTGTTTTATTTTTTTAAAAATCAATAAAATTTTAAAATACATACTTTTTAAATTCTTTTTCACTAATTACTAATATGTGTACACATATACACTTATATTGATCGTTTTATTTTTTAAAAATCAATAAAATTTTAATATTCAACAATATTCATAACTAATAATCAATAATAATAATAACAAACTCACATGCTCAAATATCCAGACATATAAATCCAAATAAACAATACAATTTCAAACCAACAAATATAATTCCAAAACATGTTCAAATATTTATGACATCCTAACTCTCATCATCATCATCATCATCATCATCATTATCATCATCATCATCATCATCATCACCTCTTTCATTTCCAGAATAATTACCCCTCGGGGGATAACTAGAATATGCACCTCTTTCAAGTAGGTCTATAAACCCAGTTGGAGAGATGGAATTACGACGAGACGGGGAAGGACCGGAAGCGGGAGGACGAGCAGCAGAGGCCTGAGGATAAGGGGCGGCGGGAAAACCAGTGGGAGGAATGAGAGGAACACCAGTAGAAGGACCGACCGAGGGATAAGGGGCGGGGGGAGGATAAGGGGCGTTACCAGATGCGGAAGGGGCGGGAGGATAAGAAGGATAAGCTGGGTAAGGAGGATATGCAACATCTGGTTGGGAAAATCCACTAGGTAGGTTTCCCTGTTGGTCTTGAAACCACGCCATCATCTGATTGTGTACTTCCTGGTGCACAAATTCGTTTTGCTGCCTTTGTTGCTCGGCCAACAATCTTTCGTATCTCGTGCGCTCCTCAGCCAGCAAACGATCAACATCTCTTTGGTCATAACCGCCAATGTGTGTGCCAGATGATGTCCCGCCTGGGCCAAATTGTATACGCATCGTCTTCATTTGACCGAGACCCCTAACTTTTCCGTGGTCTGGCCTCACTGTCTCAGCATACACTTGACTCAGTCGATTCAAACGCTCATTGTCGTCTACTGGAGGCGGTAATTGCGAGACTCGTTCCTCCACAGAGTCCTAGACATACAATTTTTTTGACATCATCTCAAGTATACAAACATGTTATTTATATTCAATTTATAATGTTAATGTAAAACACTTACAATTATGTCAGCAATTCCTCCATACGTGTACTTTCCTTCCCCACAGTTGTGGAAATATTGCACAATTTCCCATTCAGTTGGGAGACGGTTATATTTCTTCTCCTGTATTCCAAAAAATAAAGATATGTGTAATCAAGTAATTAAAATCTCCCTATGTTGTAGTGTAGGAATTACTTACGTATTCCTCAGACCATTGTGCGGCTCCTTTTGCCTCTCCTTTGTGTTTTGAGGGGCCTCTTCCTCCGGCTGTAGACAAGCAGTTTGCTCTGCACTGGTTGCTTTTTTTAATGACCTCGGGCAATTCCCAGTACCGAAGTAATGCAGTCCAGAATCTTATGTCCCACGGAGGTATTTTCCCTTCCCTTCTATTGATCCTCTTCCAAAGACTGAGCAGATCAGAAAATCGTTCTCTAGACCTCCGGATAAACAACTCTTTGATGAACACTGTATTTTCCGTCCTCGGATCCCAGTACGTCTCCCTCTGAAGAAAATATATACAATCATATTGATTTTAATTAAGTAAAAACATATACATACATATAATTCTACACAATATTAACAAAATGAATGTATACCTGGAATGTTTCCCACCATTCATTCTTCCTTTCTTTTGACATCAACTTATATGTGAACCCGCCCATCTCCATTCGACGGGACATTATATTTCGAATCAACCTCGAAACAGCATTCGAGGGCATCAATCTGTATATTTTTCAAGCGTATATGTAAAAAAATCAAATAAAATCATATAAAAAAGACTAAGTGATATTTAACATACACATTGCGACTCTGCAGGGTGACGCATAACACCGGACTGATCATTATTAGAGCAATTTGCATGCCATGTCATATCCTTCGCAGTTGCACTGGACTGATACAATCTTTGCAGTCTGGGGATGATAGGAAAGTAGAACATCTCCTTGAAATGACTCTTTTTTTCAGTCGACCATTCACATCGCGTCTAGGGTGTTTGAACCGTGGCCGACCGCAAAACTTACAATATTCAAGATCGTTGTCCGCACCCCAATATAACATACAATTCCCTGCACAACAGTCGATCCTCTCCACAGGAAGCCCCATCTCACCCATCAACTGTTTAATATCGGAAAACTTTATGGGCACCAAATTATCCGGAGGACATTATCTCACGAACCAGGTCAACGATTTGATTATAACCCCTTTCAGATAGTCTGTTTTCAGTTTTAATGTTCAGCATACGGGCATTGAATGACAGTTGCGAGTGTGATTCGCAGTCAGGATACAAATCCCGATCCGCTGCACGAAGCATATCATAAAACTGTGCAGCATACTGATTAGGGGGTTCCTCAACAGTCGGCTCGTTATCCACATTTCCAAAGTGGGGACCGGAAGTTAAGTCCGTGATCATATCGTGGTACGAGCTAGATCATGCGGTCTCATCAACCGGCCCGTAAGAAGACGACGCCTGATAGACGTATTGATGCGGAATTTGACCCCAATTTTCCTCACCGTGAAAAACCCAATTGTAATAATTTGGCATAAAACCATTTCTATACAAATGAACTTTCACGTCATCGGGGTACTGAAACGTCTTGTTCATGCATCTAAATTTGTTGCAGGGACACCTAATCTTTCCTCGATTCATTCAATTTGGGTTACTAGTGGCAAAGTCTACGAATGAATTGAGGCCAGTAATAAATTCAGGAGCTATCATGCCATTAATCGATCCTGGACCATACATCCAACGTAAACGACTTGAATAATCCATATCAATCCGTTTCATATATATATATATATATATATTAATGAATTAAATCCTATGATTAATTAAGTTATTATTACATTATATATAATTAATTAATTAATATTTTCTAAAAATTTCGGCAGAGTTTCGTTTAGTTTTTTCGTATTCCTCAGTTAATCAATATTCCTACGTGCATCCATTTCCGACTTAATTATAATTAATTAAGTCGGAACACACATATTCTACAACAAACAATATCAATAACCCCTCCTTCAACTCCATATATATACATCATGAATAGTATAACATACATGAATATATATGCACATGAAATTAATTAGCAACTATAAATTAATAATTATATATATATATATATATCTCAAGTTAAATTTTACAATTTTAATTATTTATATAATACCTAGCTATATATATGCCACATAATTAACAAACTAATACTAAATAAATTAAATATAACTAATTAATTATCTACATACATACTTATGCTATATATTATCTGCAATATAATTCAATTTATATCAATTTAACCGATTTAAAATTAAAAAAACTTACCGTATAAACGTTATTGTGAATGTGTAGTAAGTGGAGACAAATTTTTTGCGTTCGGTGGTGGTGGAAACAGTGGCCGGAGGTCTCCTTTCTTCCTCCCCTCTCCTCTCCTTTCTTCTCCTCCTCTCTTCTGTATGCCGAATATGGCTCTCTCGGGTGGTAGATGGCTGAAGTTATTTCACCTTAGACGAGGGTTTTGAAGAGGGAATAACCCTCATCCAATATATTCCCCGCGGACCCCACACCTGCCAAAGTCTGCATGCAAATTCAAATGCACGATGCACCTGCAAAATTTATCGAGGGAATGGAAACCCTCGAGAAGAGAATCCAAGGAGGGGAAGAGGGTTTTTCCCTCGTGCATAAGTCGAGGGAATTCAAATCCCTCGTGATACCTGCGTTGTCAGAGTTTGTCGAGGGAACCATCCCTCGTGAATTTGCAGACCAGAAAACCCTCGTCAAAGCCCTCGTCTAAGCTAGGTGGGACCCACATTTGCTCGGCAATTCCCTCGTGAGAGACGAGGGAAATAGAACCCTCGTGAAATCCCTTGTTCACCAACTTTTTTCATTAAAACCCTCTTCAAAGTCGAGGGTTGGATTTCCCTCTTTAATTTCCCTCATTTAACAAGCTTATTTTTGTGGTGGTGACCTCATCATCCCGGACATCCCTCAAGATCACCGAGCGCAACCCCCTTAAAACTCTCATCCAAAATTTGTAAAAAATAAAATTCCAAGTAAAATTTGGTTAAAAAAAAATTCTCATCCAATTTCTCATCCCAATAAAAGTATAAAATTTTGTTTAACAAATATCCAAAGCCCGTAAATATTTGCACACATATTTTTGTGAAAAACATCCACCTATTTTTAAATTTATTTTATTATAATTGTAAAAAAAAAATTTACAAACCCAATACATCAAAGAATTGCTAACCAAATGCTCCGTAAAACAAAAAAAGACTGTCTTTTTTAAACATATTGATCTAGACGGTGGAACGACCCTTATTTTTTTGGAGGGGGTCAAATAAATCATTTCCAAGAGAACTGAAAATTTATTGTTTTATCAGATTCGATTCATTAATATATTACAAAAAAACAAATTGGAAAATTTGAAAGAATTGAGGGAGGAAAGGAAGCAAACTAAGGGGTGCTTGTTTCAAGTTCTTCGATGAGAATGAACAAAAAAAAAAATCTATCGCCACCCTATAATGTGTTGGATGATTGATTGTCTTTATGGTGGTTACATCACTAGTATTGTGTTCTAGTTTTGAAAAAAAATGTAAATAAAAATGAGATTGTTGGTTGTGGCACGGGGAATTTGATTCAGGGGGATGACTATAAGAAGATATTAAATGTAATCAAATGGGACAGTGATTATCTTATTTCGAAGAAAAAATAGTGTTATGAATCATCCTTTATTCTCTTTAACTACTTAGTATAATTAGTTTATGTTTATCCTCATTTTTATTATCACTGGAGAATTTTTAAATCAACAACCATCTAAATATTAGAGTGTGGGTGAACTACTGCGAAGGTAAACAAATGGAAAATGGGAGCTTGGAAATATTTGAATCTTCAAAACCTGCAGGCATGATTCTCCTAATATCCAAAAGACGAGATTAGTTGTTTTTATGGTACTATATTACCATTAAATGAATATATTTCTATAATTCAAAATAGTGTTAGTTCTTTGCGCAACTTAAACTGATGATTTTTGTCGGTGTTCAATTATCTAGATTAAACTACAATTAATGCAGAGCTCATGATTTTAACTGCAACCAAACTTTTTAATTTGTGGCGCAATTGTTTTTCTCCCCATGATTCTAAGGCCTGATTATTTTTTTCACCCCTTTAATTCAAATACTAGTTTATTTTTCTTCAATTCTCAATACAAATTGTCAAAAAGAATCACCTTTTCAATTAGAGTCGTGCAAAATAATAAAAAGAAAGGAAAATTAGAGGACTAATCCGTCTCTTTTCTTAATCATAAATTAAAAAAAAAAAAAAAAAAACCACGTTTTCTAGTTGGCTCTTGAATTGAGGAAAATAAAATCAAACCTTTTTGAAATGAAACCTAAATTGAGATATCGTTTGAAATTCTTCCAACCAGTACCGTGCTTGTATATAACATTCTTTTTCAATCTGTTCCATAATTTTTTCGTCACAAATTTTTACATCACGCACTTAACTTTTGAATTTAATTTTAAATTAATTTTAACTTTTCAAAGCTCATTAAATAAACCGAATTTTGAAAACTCAAAATTATTTTAAAATTGAACTCAAAATCCAAGTGTATTGTGTTCTTAAGTGCACACAAGAATCACCATCTTTTCTTAAAGTGCTTTTTTTTTTTTTTTTGCAAAAACTTATTTCTCATAATCAATTTTATAAAAAAAAAGTCACTACTTTTAGGTCTAGTCACATATACACACAATCCAATCTATTTATTTACTGTACACATAAAAATTTATAAAATTACCATTAAAATCTCTACCTATTCTTCCACGCATTTAATTTATGTGTCCTCTCTCTGTGAAAACTTTTATGGGTCCGGCATTCCGGGGAGTGTTATAATGGCCACCCCACCAAAAAGTGTTTGGGAAAAAATTCAAAAATTTTGACAATTTTTGAAAAAAAAAAATTACAAAAAGCAAAAAAAAAAAAAAAGCACTAAACATATGAATTTTAGGATTTTTTTTTTTCGAAAATTATTATATTTTTTGGAAAAAATTCTCGAACATTTTTTTTGGGTGGGTAGTATTCACAAAATATGGAATCGTATATAACCTGGGCCGTTATATTTTATGTTGAGCGAGCTGAGCAGGGCCTGTTAAGGATATTAACCCCGTGTGGAAGTTTGCCCCAAGTTTGGGCCATAATTCAAATACTAGGCCAACATCTCCTTGAGCACGGGCATTGTTCTTTTCCAGTAGCGTTTGAGTTAGTAGTTTTGCTAAATTTTAATTTCCTAATAATACTTAATTTTGTTTAAAAGAGCATCTGTAAATGTTTTTCATGTAAGTTTTGTAAATCTGGAATCTATTATGTCACACACAGTTATTAAAAATATGCATTATACGATAATGATATAGAGCCCACCTGTGGGCACAAAATTTGTGCCCACCGTGGCTATGCCACATAAGATACATTCCATTTTTTTTCTCTAGATGTTATATTTATGTTAAATTTGACTATATTCCAATTTTATTTTACAAATCTCATATCTAAGATTTTGTTTTCCCATAAAATTAGCTGCAGTGACTTTTAAAAAAATTAGAACCGGAAATTACAAAAATGAAGTCTAAAATTTGTTTAAATAATTCTAAAAATGATTTGAAATATATAGTAATTATATATGAAAATTATTTAAAAAATCTGAAAAACCTATTTCCAAATTTTAAAAATCTCTATATCACAAATAAATTTAATAATTATAATATTGAATACTTTTTTAAAACAAGAAAATTTTAATCAAATTCTTTTACCATTAAAAAAAAATCCACACTTCGCATTTTTGGCCACCTTTAAGAGTTATAGGCTTATAGCACCTTACATCTCATTTATGAAAATAGTGAGCATGGGGGATTAATTTATTATAGTTTAGGATTATTAATAGTGGTGTAGGTTAATTTTGTCGTTATGTTCAATTAATATATATTTTTGGCAATACTATCATTTAGTACAATTAATAACAAAAGGATTTTATTTTCAATATTCAATATTGTAATTGTTATATAATTTTATTAAATTTTGTTTGTAATTTAAAGATTTTTTAAAATCATTGTCAATTTTTTAAATGGATTAAGTGCAGGATAATACAATTCCAAACCACTTTTTACAAATTGGTACAGCATAATTGAACAGACGCACAAAAAAAAGTTGAACATAAGTATATATTTTTTGAACACTGTACTATCTTGTAAATAGTGGTGTTCAATTGTATTATTTTGTGAATGCCCCTTTTTAAATTAATTTTAAATATTTAAAACATATTTTAAAATTTTTTGAAATAATTTTCATATATAATTTATACATATTAAAAACAATTTTTATATTTTATTTTATTAATTTCGTGTAAAATATTTACCAAAAAAAAAAAAGTCACTCATAACTATATTCATGGAAAGAAATATAAAAAATGAAATTTGTGGTATAATTTTAGATATAATAAAATTTATAATTATAAAACTTATTTGTGATGTAGAGATTTTTAAAATTATTTTTATATTTAAAATGATTTTACAAATTTTGAAACAGGTTTTTTTAAGTAATTTTCATATATAATTATTATATATTTCAAATAATTTTTAGAATTATTTAAAACAAAATTTTAGTCTTCATTTTGTAATTTCCGGCTCTAATTTTTTTAAAGTTACTATAGCTAATTTTATGGGAAAAGAAAATCTAAGATATGAGATTTGTAAAATAAAATTGGGATATAGTCAAATATGACATCTAGAGAAAAAAATGGAATGTATCTTATGTGGCATAGCCACGTAAACGGTGGGCTCTATATCATTACCAATGCAATATAAATATAGGCAAAGGTTATTTGCACTAACCTCTACGAGGCGGGGATAAATTTTTGCCGGCGCGAGTAGGCGCGTCTGGCGGCGGGTAGAAGAGACGGTGAGCCCTTCTTGCTGGAGAGACAATGCGGGCTCGTCGGAGGCCGAGCGGAAAGGCGGCCAGGGCTGCCACGGTCGGCGATGAGGGAGGCCGGCCGCAGGGTCGGCTGGCGGATAGCCTGGGCGTGGGCGACGACGGGTTGTGGGCGGCGGCGAGCGGAGGGGTCGCTGCGGGCTGCGGGGAGGTGTACCCGACCGATTGAGTGCCTTGGAGTGGCGACGAGCGCCGTGCCCACCGGCGGTGAGGTCGGGCAGCCGCGCGGAAGGCTGGTCACGTGGGCGGCGGCTGTGAGCGCTGAGAGATCGGTCGTGGCTGGCGGAGCGGGCAGAAAACCTGCGATGGGCGGCGTCGAGGCGGATGCGGCAAGCGGGCAACGGTCGGAGGCTATCGACCTCCGCGGGTAGACGGGTATCGACCTCGGTGGCGCGCGAACCAAGACCGGAACTGTTGGGTGGCGAACAAATAAGTAATTAATAAATAGGAGATTATTACTTAGTAACAGGATAACAAACCAAAGAAGCTAGCAGTTTCGTAGAGCGAACAGCTTCGTAGAAAAGCACTAATGCAGCAAGCAGGATTGGGGCGAGCAGCCTTGCAAAGAACAGCTGTGCAAGCGGCTCAAGCCAAGATCAATTCGGGCGAACAACTTCGTAATGGAGCGAGCAACATTGTAAAACATTCCGAAGCAAGGAGCGAACAGCTCAGAACGCAAAGGATCACGACATCTAACGAAGACGTACAAGCGAGCAACCGGTCACCGTCGAGAGCATATCAGTAGTGCCAAAGACCAAGTACAACATGGGGAATTCCAAGAGTCACTAGCTTAGATATGGTCCAAGTGTCCTAACACTTGGCACCCATCCAATGAGTAATAGTGTAGATGTTGTACAAGTGTCCTAACACTTGGCAAAGATCCAATGGTTAAGCCACCAAGATGGTGACACATGGCCACTTTGTATGTCTATAAATACCCCACTCATTTTCATGAAAAGGGGAGAACAATTCAATAATATAGCTAAACTCTTGCAAAATTATTCCCTAAGCATTACTTAGCCAAGTTTCATGATTTCTTGATCTTGTTTGGTGATCTTAACTAGGAAAAACAGTCACTAATCATCTTGATTACTAAAAGGTCATCAACAATTGGCGCTAGAAGAAGGGTACGAACCTTCGATTTATAAAAATTCGAAGAAAGTTTGAAGACTTCCACCGGAATCTGCATAATCTCGCCGGAATCCGGGAAGAGGCTGCCGGAAAACGAGAGTGCACGTTCTTAAGACAAAGATGTACAACACTTTGAGGGTTTTAATGCATGTGTGCATGAACTAGGGTTTTCAAACCTTCATAATCACACACAAGGCTAGTAACCCTTGGAAAAGGTGTTTGCAACAACAAGATTACTTCATCTATTTGCTTATTTACCCATATTTTGATAGCCAAGATGGTCAGATCACAAGACGAACGACATTCGAGTATATCTCCGAGTCGTAAACCGAGGACTAGGGTTTCGTCCACCGAGGGACATGCACGAACGGTGAGAGCAACTTCGCAGAGGAATATACAAGTCACTATTGACACAATTCCACCGGAAGTTGAAGCTCTTGCTCAAAACCCGGAGGAACTAGCAAAAACGATTGCTGTCCTCCAATCGTTACAGAATCGACAAGCAGCAGGACCGTCAAGAGCACCTGTGACGACCAATCGAGCAGGCGAGCAGGGTCGAGCGGGCGAGCAAAGAAGTAAAATGAGAGAAGATGTACGTCGGGACGAGGCTGACAGCGAGGAAGTCCGTAAAAATAAAGGAAAAGCTCCGTTGAGCGAGCGTCTGGGAAGTCGAGGGAAATCATCACCAAGTCGAGCAGATGAGTCAAGTAAAAGTACTTCTCGAACAAGTGCTTTGGAAAGACTAGGAACAAGGAACGTAAATAGGAGGGAACCATCCTGAAGGAACGAGGAGCGATCACGCCATCCTGCTCGCCCTTCAGTGCATGACCGAATCAGGAGGTCAGCTTTTGGCCGACTAGGGCCAAATGGAGCTAGCAATGTTGCTAGGAAGACGACTCAGGAGAAACGTCCCGTTGGCAAGGGACTGCATCGTGAAGAGGTCACTGACCCCAATCGCGATGAACAGCCTTCCATCGGGAGGACTCCCCCAAATGAATTGCAGGAAATGAGAAAGGCCATCGAAGAATTGCAGAGACAGTTGGAGTCTCAGAGAGGTGTCGGATCGACGGTTCTCCCTTTTCACCATTATCTCCGTCTGTCCTCAATGCACCGATCCAGAAGAAGATTCAGTTTCCAGCCATCAATTTGTATGAGGGAACGTCGGACCCTCGAATTCATGTGACGAAATATTCGGATTTCATGATCTCAATGGGGGCAACCGACGCCACACAATGCCGAAATTTTCCACTCACCCTTGGAGATGGCCCGCACAGATGGTTTTCAGCACTGGCTCCTGGCTCCATCAACTCTTTTGCCCAACTAAGCAAAGAGTTTCTGTCTCACTTTTCAACTGTCGGGTCCTACTTGACCCACAGACACCGTCTGGCAGATATTAGGCAGGGAGACGAGGAGTCTGACAAGCAATTCGTGGAAAGATTTGATAAAGTCTTACTGGAGGGCGAAATGGTGAGTGAGGACACGAAAATAGTGGCAGTGATGGCTGGTTCAAAGAAGGGGATGGACCTGTGGAAGGAAATGCATTTGACTTGCCCGAAAACATACGCGGAATTCAGACACAAAGCAGGAATCAACGTGTCAATGCAGGAGGCCCTGCACAGGGAGATGGGAGACAAAGCTGATCCAAAAAAGTTTGGTAAGAAGTCGGGAGGAAGTGATTACAAGGCTCCGAAGAACATGAAGTCATTCAATGAGGGAGCTGAGTTGAAGGAAAAGTTGAGTCAAGTCCTTACTATGTCCGTGGACGCTGTGTATGACAACGTTAAAGACAGGGAAATGTTGTCAGAGCCACGGAGGATAAGGCAAGAGAGAGGAAAGCTGAACCCGAACAAATACTGTGCTTATCATCAGAACATTGGCCACTTCACGAGCGAGTGCCGAGATCTGTTGAAGCAGTTGTGGAGGTTCTATGAGGAAGGAAAGCTGTCCGAATTTGTGAAAAGGGAACCAGGTAAAAGACCAAGGGCACCGGTACCATCTAGCTCGGATGACGGAGACAGCGATGAACAACCGAGCAGAACTGGTAAGAGAGGAAGAAAGGTCCCAGCAGCCCCGGCAAGGCCTATTCCCGAGATTCTAATGCTAGAACCCACTGGACCAGTAGGTGGTTGTTCTGATGGGAGACCACCTATGTCGAAAAGAAAGAGGAAAGCAGAACTGAGAGCAGTAGATCAGGTGATGGAAGTGGGTATAAATCCATCGACCAAACAAACAGGGGACCTGACTTTCTCAGAGAAAGACTTAGACGGGGTACTCACTCCCCACAATGACTCGTTGGTCATTTGTGCCAATATTATGGGGACAAAAGTGCACCGTCTACTTGTCGATACTGGTTCCTACACGAATATCCTGTTCAAGAGCACGGTGGACCAGCTAGGAGATTGCGCCGAGTACATCAAAGATTGTGATCACAAGATTGTAGGATTCGGAAATGCTGTAACCACCCCGCTAGGAATAGTTACGTTGGCAGTTGAGCTTGTATCGATCGAGGACCCGGAAAGGAAAATGAATAGAATGGTAGACTTCCTGGTTGTAGACCAACAATCCACCTATAACGGGTTCCTCGGCCATCATTTCTTGCATGAATTTAAAGCAGTTGTTTTAACGTACTATTATTGTTTAAAATTCCCAACAAAGAAGGGTGCAGGTACAGTCAAAGGAGACCAGAAGAAGGCTCGTGCGTGTCTTTTGCAGATACAGTTGCAGGATCACCAAGTCAACATGACAGACGGGTGCTCAGACAAGGACGGAGGCGATAGCGAGGCCACGACTTCTATTGACACTGAAATAATGGAAGTCGACGAGCAGCCATGCACAGACGAACAGCCGCGCAGCGACGAGCAACTGTGCGCAGACGAACAGCCACACATCGACGAGCACATGTGTGTAGGCGCACAGTTGGGCGAGGACGAGCAAGAACGCAAAGACGAACAGTTTGTCCAAACAAGAGGAAAAGAAGCTGCTGCATCCAACACCGAGGAAGAACAAACAACGGCAATGAATGTTGATGCAGAGGACATCGAGCCACGATTGGGGGCAGAACCGATGGAGACCGAAGATGAGCTAAAGGCAGAAGGGCCCACTATTGACCCCAGATGGAAAGGCCAGAAACGAAGGGCTACCCCGGTTGAAGAGTTGGAAACTGTGAGAGTCGACCCGAACCAAGAGGGCTTAGAACTCTTCATAGGGTCCGAGCTACCAGAGCCGTACAGGACCAACATGATTGAGTTTCTTAAAGCAAACCTCGATGTGTTCGCATGGTCGCATGCAGACATGGTGGGCATCAGCCCCGAACATGCCTGCCACAGACTCAACATCGACCCAAGGAAAAAGCCAATCCATCAGAAGAGGAGAAAATTTGGGCCCGACAAATACGAGGCGCTTGACGTGGAGGTTAAAAAGTTGCTGGATAACGACCTAATCAAACAAGCTATTTGCCCGCAATGGGTGGCGAATCCAGTGTTGGTTAGAAAAACGACTGGAGCATGGAGACTTTGCATCGACTTCACGGATCTTAACGCCGCCTGCCCAAAAGACAACTTCCCGTTGCCTCACATTGACCAGCTAGTTGATAGCACCGCCGGACATGAGCTGCTCACATTCATGGATGCATTCGCAGGATACATCAAATCGCGATGCATCCCGATGATCAAGAGCACACATCGTTCTACACTAACAAAAACTTGTTATGCTGGAAGAGAATGCCATTTGGGCTAATCAACGCTGGAGCTACATATCAGAGACTGGTAAACAAGATGTTTGATGATCACATCGGGAAGACGATGGAAGTATATGTGGATGACATTGTTGTCAAGAGCTCAAAAAAGGAAGACCACTTACAGCACCTGGCTCAGACATTTGAGATACTTCGGACCTACAATATGAAGCTAAATCCTAAGAAAAGCAGTTTCGGCGTCCATTCTGGGAAATTCTTGGGACATCTGGTTAGTCAACGAGGAATTGAAGCAAATCCGGTGAAAGTGAAAGCAATCATGGAGATGCAACCGCCCAGATCAGTTAAGGAAGTCCAACGGCTAACCGGATGCCTGGCAGCTTTGAACAGGTTCGTTTCAAGGTCCGGAGATAAGTGCAGACCATTTTTCGAGGCCATCAAGAAAGGAAAGTTTCAATGGACAGAAGCCTGTCAGCGAGCGTTCGAGCAACTGAAAGAATATCTCAGCGATACAAAAATTCTTGCTAAGCCGATTCCAGGGGAGAAGTTGTACTTGTACCTGGCGGCTTCAGAAGTGGCAATCAGTTCAGTGCTCATTCGAGCAGAAGGAAAGTTCCACTTACCCATTTACTATGTAAGTCATGCCTTGCACGAAGCAGAACTCAGATATTCACCAACAGAAAAGCTAGCATATGCACTGGTGATGAGTGTCAGAAAACTTCGTCCATATTTTTTCGACCACCAGGTGGAAGTGTTGACAACGTTCCCGCTCAAGCAAATATTGCACAGACCCGATGCAGCTGGCCGCCTCCTAAAATGGTCATTGGAAATTAGTCAATTCGGGATTTCATATGCTCCTCGAACAGCGATCAAGGGGCAAGCCCTAGCAGACTTTATAGTCGAGCTGACTTTCCCCCAAGATCCAACGAGAGGACATAGCCATCCCTGGCACATGTATGTTGACGGTTCGTCAACTAATACAGCATCGGGAGCAGGTATAGTCTTGATAAGCCCGGATAGGCAAGTTTTTACGTCAGCCGTTCGATTCGAGTTCATGGCGACAAACAACGAAGCAGAGTACGAGGCTGTGATCATTGGGTTACGCCTAGCATTAGCAGTTTGAGTACGAAGGTTGCAAATCTTTGGAGATTCACAATTGATCGTCAACCAGGTCCGGGGAGAATATGAAGCAAGAGATGAAGACATGGCTTTGTATCAAAAAATTGTTGCTCACTTGGCCTCCTTGTTCGAACAAATATACATTGAACAGATACCAAGAGACAATAATGCTCAAGCAGATGCATTAGCCAGGCTAGCAACCAGCACCGGACCAGCAGAATTGTCGGAGGTAACGCTAACAAGAATGTCCAAACCGTCAACCGAAGATTATAAAATCTATCAGATCAACGAAGATTTCGAAGAAGACGACTGGAGGACACCAATCATTGAGTATTTGCAAAACGATAAAAAACCAGACAACCCGTTTGAAGCTAACAAGTTGGTTAAAAGAGCAGCAAGATACACCGTGATGGACGGACAGTTGTATAAGAGAGGAATTTCGCTCCCACTTCTGAAATGCTTGGCTAGGGGACAAGGACAAGCAGTACTGAAAGAGATCCATGAGGGTGTATATGGAAATCATGCCGGAGGACGGGCCTTGGCATATAAAACAATAAGGCAAGGATATTACTGGCCAACCCTCCTCCAGGATGCGATCAAGATTGCCCGTACTTGTCATAGATGTCAATTGTTTGCCCCGAACATTCACAAACCCCCACACGAACTTATTTCAGTCAATAGTCCATGGCCGTTTGCGAAGTGGGGAATTGACCTCATTGGGCCTTTTCCCCCAGGGCAAGGAAATGTTCGATTCGCAGTGGTGGTTGTTGACTACTACACGAAATGGGCAGAAGCAGAAGCACTCGGGCGGATCACACAGGAGAAAATGATCAACTTTATATGGAAAAACATTGTTTGTCGTTTCGGGGTCCCTCAGGCGATAGTGACGGACAACGGAAGACAATTTGAAGGAAAAGAGATCAGAGATTTTTGCGAAAAATGGGGAATAAAGAAACATTTCTCGACACCATACCACCCCCAATCGAACGGTCAAGTAGAAGCAGTGAATAAAATAGTCAAGCATATACTGAAGATTCGTTTAGTCGACAAACAGGGGAAGTGGTCGGAAGAGCTACCAGAAGTGTTATGGGCATACCGAGTATCTCACAGAACAAGCACAGGCGAAACACCATTCACAATGGCATTCGGGACGGAAGCAGTAATACCGGTTGAGTTAAAAGTCCCGACAAAACGAACAGCTGCGTTCGACGAAGAAGCAAACAACTCCGCAATGGCAGCAGAGTTGGACTTACTTGAGGAAAAAAGAATAACAGCAGAATTGAAAAATGCAATTTACAAGAGAAGAGCAGCGAAGTACTACAATTCTCAAGTAAAAGCAAGAGAATTCGAAATTGGGGACTTAGTACTTCGAAAAGTTTTAATACCACCAGGAGTATTCGGCCCGACTTGGGAGGGCCCATACAAGGTGACGAATAAGTGTCACAACGGCACATACGACCTTGAAGACATGGAAGGCAAGTCGTCCCAATACTCCTGGAATACAACTTTACTCAAGAAGTACTACCAATGAAGTCATGTAAGTCTTAGAAAGTTTGTAAATAGATCCTTTGTAATTTTTGAAATTTTTGTGCAAGTTTATAAGCGAGCAGATTTGCATTTATCTTACAAGGCGAGCAGAATTGCATTTATCTTTTGTCTTGCTGAATTTTAGTTTTTGAGCCTTAAGTCCAAATTACTTAGTTGCTCGCCCGAAAATTGGCAAAATACAAGTCTGTTATAAGACGAATAAGAGAGCTTATTAAAAGCAAAAATAAGGCTAAGTCCATAACGGACCAATAGCCCGCATTAATGCAAGGCCAAGTCCACAAGCGACCAAAATGACCCAAACAACTAAAGGTCAAGTTCTATAAGAACCAAGTGACCAACTTAAAATTTGACTAAGTGTTTACCTTAAGAAAAAAGGAACACTTAGAAACTAAGTCATAAGCAAAAGAAAGAGGCGAGCAATTAAGTAAGACAAACAAAGAGGCACAAATTTGTAGATGAGCAAAAATTTTCATTTCTTTAAGTCAAAAGATGTTTACAATAGGAATAAGAAATACAGAAAGAGTGTACATCCTATTGTAAATAAAAAACTAAGTCTTCAAGAGGGAGGTGGAGGAGGAGCATCTGCAGTTCTGGTCGCCTGGGCACTCAGCTGCTCGCCTGGGGCACTTGTGCCAGCCCCATCTAGTGGAGTTAGAGGAAGAGACGCCAACCCTTCAAAGACCTCATCAGTGGCCGCCGCGCTGGTCGTCGCTGGAGCAGGGTCAGGCTGGCCGCCATAAGTAGGGGCAGTGATGTCAACCTCCTCGCCAAATACATCTAGAGGGAAGCCAAGGTCGGCTAAGTCATAGACGAACAAAGTTGAACCAGGAGCAGGAGGGTAGTTCTTCACGTACTCGATGAAATCCGCCTTCACCGCGCCACGAATATCTTGATTATGATCGTGGGCGAAGTGGACGGACCTCAAACATTCGGCAAAGGCACAAATGTACCCAAAGTTGGTCTTATCCAACACCTCCTGTTCATGGACTTCATAGTCAATCATGTTCTTGCGCTCTTCCTCCAGCCTCTTGATATGTTCCTCGGCAGCTAGCAGGCGAGCAGCTAAGTCTGCTCGCTCCTTTTTAGCCCTTTCGGCTCTCAGATCTGAAGTTTGAACCTCCAACATCATCTTTTGAGCCTTGTCCAAGGCACTCTGCTCGCCGGCCAAGGAGGCCTCCATCTTACTCTCCATTAAGGCCAGCTCCTTAGCGTGCTCGGCCTTGCACTCTTTGATGGCAGAGGCTCTCTCTTCATCCATCTTCTCCACGCGACGACCCAAGTCGCGGTTTGTTCGCTCAAGATCTAGGACTTGGTCGAGCAGCATCTGAAACTGGACCAACTGGTGGCTAGCATTGTACGCCACCAGGCGAACATTATCGCTGGCGGATTGGCCACCAACAAGGGTATTCGCCGATTTCGTCCAGGCCCTTGGGACCATCTCAGCAGCCCGGCGAACAGGGAGATCCGGGATGTCACGGAGCGAGGAGGGGGCATTTTTAACCACATAGAGGTGGTGGAGTGTTGTCCCTCGGCCGGGGTAGAGTGTTGGGTTATACCTGACGAACAAAAACAAGTGTTAGTGAGCGAGCAACATGGAACTAAGCGACGAATAATAAGAAAGTCAGGGATGATTAACTTACTCCTTGATTTTCACTGGATCCCAACCCAGGTAAGAAGTGTCCCTGGGATTGTCCCTTGTCTTGGTCGCCACCAAACTGGCGACCACCTGCTGTTCGTCGACTACTACCATCGATGTAGATTTCGAAGTAGGGGATCTTGGAGCAATGTTGCTCGCTTCTCCAGCAGTCTTTGATCGCTTCAAGGCGCGATCATCACCGCGACTGCCACGAGCATCGTCACCTCGTGGTTCTTTCCTTCTCTCCCTTTCCCTCTTCTTCTCCTTCTCCTTCCTCACATCCCGCGGAGAGGAGGTAGTTTTGGCCGCAGGCTTGCGGCGACCAGCTCCGGCGGCTGGGCGACCAGTGGGGTTCTCCCCTGCCCGGAGGCGCATGATGGCAAGGGGAGGGTCCATCTTCCTTCTTGAAGCGTCGGTCATTTTCTTTACTCGTCTGGCGAGCAAGTAATATGACTCGGGCACAGCCGGGATGGCAACGGTGACTCGTTGATCTAACAAGAAAGAGACAAGGGTCAGACGAGCAAGAATGATTAGCGAGCAAGAGTGATTGGCGAGCAAGAATAAAAAAGTTACCTTCTGGGACGGCGGCTTGAGCTTCAAGGTGGTGAGGACTCGTAACCAAACCAGCAAGTTTGCGACAATGAGCCTTCGAGAGATGGTGTATGTCGCGACTAGCAACGTCGCGAAGAGAGATAATGGCTAAGGTGAAGAGAAATTCGTCGCTGATATCGGGATGCCCCCACTTCAAATTTCTTGGACCTACAAAACAACGGAAAGGATTAAAATTAGTCCTACTTATGAATTAGCAAGATAAAATTAGCCCTACGTTTGATTTTTCCAAAGCCTTCAGGCGACATGATGCGCGCCTGCCCGCCAGCGAATCCCCCAGTTGCTCGCCAATCTCCACCAATAAAAAGGAATTGGCAATGCCAACCCTTAATCTTATTGGGAACACCTTCAACAAGTTTCAATCCGGTCTTCGCCTTAGCGTAATACCAGCCAGCACCGTCCTCGGAGATAGTTAAGGCATAAAGAAGCTCCGCGGTTGTTATTTTATTTTTGTAACCCTCAAGACCAAAAAGTGTCATGAAGGCTAGAAGAGTACTCCAACCGTTTGGGGTGATTTGAGTGATCGCCAGATTCATGTCGAGCAAGAACCGACCAATGAGCGGATGAACGGGGAGCGGGAAACCCGTGTTCAACACATCCAAGTTGATCGCCATGCAGCCAGGAGGGGGGCGATCAGCAGTCTCTCCTTTCTTCGGCACATACATGAAAATATCGTAGGGGATTTTGTACGTTTCACGGATGCTCGCCAGATCATCCTCAATAACAACACTGGCAACCTTGCTCGCTGCATAGTTACCATCCTGAGCCTTCATAATTACCCTCGATGTGGGGGCAAAAGTCTTCGAGTAGCGAGCAGAATAGTCCGCCCACTCGTTGTCACGAACAACTCCTTCTGGGATCCGAGATTCAGGTGTAGTTTGAGAGATAGGAAAATTGATTTCCTTTAAAAACTCCCAAGTGAGCGTAGGACCTCTCTGCTCGCCAGATCGCCGCTCGCCAGCAACATCAGCTTGGTCGTTCTCTAGGTCGATTGAACCCTCTATCTCCGCGGCTACTTCTGCAGAATCTTCGCCGAGGTCGGAAGACGTTTCGTATTTGCGAGCAAGATGGTGAATCACTTCTTGATCGCCAGAGCGATCAACGGCACACATCTCTATCGAGCGAACAACGGAGCTCGCATCTGAGTCTGTGCCTTCATCCACTAATAACGTGCGCGGATTATTCGCCAACGCTTGGCGAACAGATCTGCGTGGAGAGGCTATATCTACGGGTCGTTTTTCTGGGTTTCGCCCGGATCCGGATTGAGAGGAACTTGAGGGGGGAAAATCCATTCAAAAAAAAAGTGATGGAGGAATTTGGCGTGGTGTAGGATTAGATATGGATAATGATGCCACCGGAGAAGTCACGATGGCAGCGACGGCAACAACAGGACGGCGGCGCTACGGCGGTTCACGGCCGGAGTTACAGTCACAGTTGCAAGAAGTGCGAAGAAAAAGAAAATTTTACGAAATTAAAGAAAGAAAAAGAAATATAAGATGGATTACCTTCGAAGAACCAAAATCTAGAGCAAACACGAAGAAATCTGAACGCAAGAATTGCAAGAGGGAAAAGCTCGAGAAGATATCAATGGCGGAAGTCCGAAAAGAAAGAAATGAAGAAGGAACCGCCTATTTATAAGAATAAAATGGGGGCAAAAATGCAATATTTGCAAAGTACTATAGGCCCCTATAGGCAAATTGGGAGACGCGCATGACTGACGCGACGCCTCGCATTCCGTACCTCGGGAATCCAACCATTGCGACACGAAAAGGCGTTCGCTACTGGTCGCACACGTAAGCTCTCATACTCGTCTGTTCGCCCAACTGCTCAGATGCTCGCCCATGTAAACATCCATGTTCCATTCTTGCTCGCCCAATTTTCAAAGAAATTATAGCTTGGTCCCGATTGATCAATCCATGCCCAACATGAGACCAAGCTAGGGGGCAATTGTTGGGTGGCGAACAAATAAGTAATTAATAAATAGGAGATTATTACTTAGTAACAGGATAACAAACCAAAGAAGCTAGCAGTTTCGTGGAGCGAACAGCTTCGTAGAAAAGCACTAATGCAGCAAGCAGGATTGGGGCGAGCAGCCTTGCAAAGAACAGCTGTGCAAGCGGCTCAAGCCAAGATCAATTCGGGCGAACAACTTCGTAATGGAGCGAGCAACATTGTAAAATAATCCCAAGCAAGGAGCGAACAACTCAGAACGCAAAGGATCACGACATCTAACGAAGACGTACAAGCGAGCAACCGGTCACCGTCGAGAGCATATCAGTAGTGCCAAAGACCAAGTACAACATGGGGAATTCCAAGAGTCACTAGCTTAGATATGGTCCAAGTGTCCTAACACTTGGCACCCATCCAATGAGTAATAGTGTAGATGTTGTACAAGTGTCCTAACACTTGGCAAAGATCCAATGGTTAAGCCACCAAGATGGTGACACATGACCACTTTGTATGTCTATAAATACCCCACTCATTTTCATGAAAAGGGGAGAACAATTCAATAATATAGCTAAACTCTTGCAAAATTATTCCCTAAGCATTACTTAGCCAAGTTTCATGATTTCTTGATCTTGTTTGGTGATCTTAACTAGGAAAAACAGCCACTAATCATCTTGATTACTAAAAGGTCATCAACAGGAACCTTTTGACTTTTCAACATGCGCTGGGAAACGTGTCAAAAGGCTGTGGAAAAGCTGGCACACCAATCGAGGCAAACAGAGGAACTCCGTGCAGAAAACAGTAGGTGGTAAAAATGCTGAGTATTCCAAAGGGTGTAGTTTTCCAATGGGCGATAGAGGTGGGGCGGCTTATGTTGACCGTACCGCGGCGGTGGCGGCTCGTGGGCGAAGGTCCGGCGAGCCTCAGTTGCCGGAGATGACAGGAAATGGCCGTGGGTGCCCCATTAGCCAGAAAGCACCATTCTTTCTTCTTCCTTTTTTTTTTCTTGGCTAGCTGCTGCTGTAGTGTATGAGATGGGTTTCTTGAATTTTCTGTTCTTCGTGAGTTTTCTATTGTAGTAAGGAAATGGGTTTATATTTTGAAATTTTTTGTTTTGATGATTTTGTGAGCTTGCTACTGTAATGACTGGAAATTGATTTTTTTTTTTAATTTTCTTGGATTGATCTGATTCGGAAGGGTATGGGTGTTTGATTCTGGAAAATGGGGTGAAAAGGGATGAATATTTCTTGAACGATTTTTTGTTGGAATTTGATTTTTGAGGGGAAGATCTTCGTGTTCATCCATCGAGATGAACCCGAATCCACCCTCCTTCTAGCGCCAAAATGTTGACAGGCATTTTTGTACGGATAGATGTATGTAGCTATTTAGGGTATGCCCGACAAACAATAATAATAAACGAACACGAACGATGGGGGAAGAACTTTCGTTCTTCCCTTGAATGAGAGCTTTTTGTATATATGAGAAATGAGAGAAAGTGTGTCCATTTACAATGAGGGGGTGACCCCCTATTTATAGAGGTTCACCCCAGAGGCCCCAAAGTGGCCCTAAATTCGTCCCAACCCTTTATTTAGGGATTTATTACAATTATTAATATAAAGATCAACAGTAGACCTATAATACATTAAATACTCTTTTCTGATGTAGACTCTTGATCTTGTCGGGTCAGTGTATCTTTAGGAATCTGACCTTCTGTCAGGCGAGAATATTTCCTGCTGTAACACTAATATTCAAAACAACTTCGTATATCATAAAACATTTCATACAAAACTTAGTCATGTAAATTTTATTTGAATAATTTAAATAATGATCATTACCAACAAAAAATATATATTTAAGAGTAACTCTCTTGTACACTTGGTGTATGGTGCACTCACTCAAAAGTTGAAACTGTTTACACTGAAAAGTGTGGTTGTATTACACTGAAAATCAATTTTCAGTGCAAACTTTTTAGTGTAAATAATTGTACATGTTGAGTGAGTGCATCATGCACCTGGTGCATATGAGAGTGTCTCTATATTTAATCATATAATTTCCGACAAATTATAAGATGTTATCACAAACATCTAAATTTTAATGAGTAAATTTTGTTTTTCTAAAAACCGGAATGTTTTACATTTTTTGTGTATATTTTAACAAAATTATCATTTCATTAAAATATATTATTATGATATTAATTTTGTAAAATGAAAACAATGAACATTCGTTTTGAGTTGCACATAAAACTCGATTATAAAAGACTCCTGAAAATAAAAATATAACGATAAAGGGCTACTAAAGATTGAGTGATAGACATTAACTCTTCGAGGTGTTATTTAGCTGGGGGTTGGGGTAAAATGAGGACAAAAACTTTTCGGGCTGGAAAAGTAAGGATCGTAACTCTCCGAACTGACAATTTAAGGATATTAACTTTTAAATGTAGTGAGATTTTTGGATTTGTTAGGGCTAATTGTGCCTAAATTTGCAACTCTAAGAAATTACAGTCTTTAAATTGCTAACCCCAAAGTTACAGTCAATAATTTTTTTCAAAATATTAACTTTTACCTTGAGTGATAGACATTAACTCTTCGAGTTGTTATTTAGTTGGCGGAAGGGGCAAAATAAGGACAAAAACTCTTTGGGCTGAAAAATTAGGATCATAACCCTCCAAGCTGACAATCTAAGGACATTAACTTTTAAAAATAGTGTATTTTTGTTATATAAGCCTAAATCAGTTAGAATTGGGTACAAATTCAATCCGAATTCTAGCCAAATCACACCAATAAGCGCGAATTTCAATCCAAGTCAAGTCAATTAGTCCGACTTGCTTTGATTCAGACTGCTGTGGCCTCAAATATAGACTTTTAAAAGATAATGTCCTTAAAAAATATAGTATTTAATTTGATTAATAATTAATAATTTTTATATTTGATTTTTGATATATAAGGCAAATGTAATGTTATTTATTTTTAAAACATTTAAATATTAATAAATTTAATGGTCAAATTTAAACCATCTCAAATAAATTCAAATCAGACCATGCTACATGGCTCGATTGGTCTGGATGTGTTCTAAATTTTGGGTTAATTTACACAATTTGGCCTAACATGGAACTCTTAGAAATTTCAGTCATTAAATTGTCTGCCCCAAAGTTACTATTCTTAAAAAAAACAGATTATTAACTTTCACTTTGAGGATGGAGTGATAGACATTAACTCTTCGAAGTGTTATTTACTTAGTTGGGGGAAGGGGAAAAATGGGGAAAGTAACTATTTGGGCTGAAAAAATGAGGATCGTAACTTTTAGAGTTGACAATTTAAGGACAATAAATTTTAAAAATAGTTAATCTTTGTCATATCAACCCAAATCACTTAGAATTGGGTAAAAATTCAACCCAAATTTAAGCCAAATCACGTCAATAAGTGCGAATTTTAAACCAAGTTGGGCCAATTAGTCCAATTTGCTTTCATTCAAGTTGATTTGACCTCAAATCTCGACTTTTAAAAGTTAATGTCCTTAAATTGTCGATCCAAAGGTTTAAAATCTTAATTTTTCTATCACTCCTAAATTACGATTTTTACGAAAATCATTCTTGCTCCGACATGAATATCATTATACTTCTTAAGAAAAAATAATCATTTTATGCAATACAGCAATTATAATAAATTTAAACGAAAGTGAGAAGAATTATGTGACGATTGTGCCACCAACAAACTTGTATTCATATTAAATAAGTAAAATTCTTTTGTTTCGAAATACTTTAAATATAATAAAATATGATTCTTCTCCAAAAAGTTTACACCCGACTCTATTATGCGCTAAAAAACTAAAAAAAAAAAGAAAAAAGAAAAACAACCATAATATTATTTAGGGTGTAAATAATTATTTGATTTTCATCATAAATACAACCAAATTTAAAAATTAAATTGTTTATACATAGTCGATTAACATTCTGGAGGAAAATTTAAATAGTTTATATATGGTTGAGCTATAACTTTTTTATTATTAAAAGTTAAATTATAAAAAAAAAATAAGAGTTCGTATAAAGTGAAATTGTTTCATACATGAACCAATTGAAAAATATTAATTATTTTAGCTAATTATTTGTTTTCACTGAGAAATATTAATTCTGAAAGGTAATGTAAAAATGACTCATATACTTTTAATTTACGTACATTTCCTTAATAATAATTCCTCAAAAGATGTTTACAGTGAGAATGGGGGTGTATAAAACTTGGAAACATAATTCAATTTGCAATAAATAAAATATTGGATTGAAATAGTAAACCTTTGACCATATCTCCAAAATTTAGAAATAAATCAAACTGAAAAAAAAAATCCTAAACTAAACATGTAAAACCAACGTGGCTCCAAGTTTTAGGATAATGGAGATATAAATTAAACTGATATGAAAATAAATAGATTATATTATAAAAATAAGAACTATTATAATATATAAATCGAAATACAAATAGACTTTATGATTTATAATATATATGTTCATTTATAATAATATGTTCATTTTCAATCTCTCGTTCAAATACAACCGCTATTTATTTAAACTTTAAAAAGGCCAACGTGTTTGGTTGAGAGACGAAATAGGTTTAAAAATGTGGAATGAAGAAAGGTAAAGGAAAAAATGGTAGGATTCCAAGTTGAACATGAGATCATGTATTTAGATTGTGTTTTGAAACTCTAGGTGATTTTGAGAGTAAAATTAAAAGTGATGAGTATTTTAAAATAGATTTGATTTTAAAAGTGGAAAGTATTTGTAAAAAAGTCACCTAAGTAACAAAAAGGTACAAAATTATTCATGGGTCTCACCCGCATAAAAAAAAAAGAAAGGTTTTGCTAACTTCTTCAAAATGGATTTTATGTTCTTAAATGAGTGACTGCAAACGTTTTAGAATTGTTTTTTAAGAAAATATATTCTCTCTGTTACAATTTAGATTATCTCAAGTTAGGAAAAAAATAGTTTCTCACTGAAATTAATCACTTCCAAACATCACTTATTTATATCTTATTGCATTACATTTTTCATCATTTATTTATGAGTCCCACTACTCAAACCCAAAAATCCTCTAAACAAACCTCATAATTTTAATGACAAAAATAGATATAAATAAAATGACTAAGTTATCCTTATATATATATGGAATGAATTATACTCTAAATTTATGTTGATTTTGACTTTAGTCCTTTAAGTCATTTAATTTTAAAATTAGTATTTTAACTTTTAATTTATCAATCTTTTTTTCTTTCATTTTTTTAAACCCTAAAAAATATGTTTAAAAATGTATTAAATATTTAAATAATCAAATTAAATGAAATTAAAAAATCCTAAAAAATTTGGAAAACAAAAGAAAATAAATCAACTAAAACAAATCCAATTTTTTTTTAAATAAACTAAAAAATAGTTAAAAAGATCAATTAAATATTAAAAAATGACTAAATTAAGAAAATTATTTTAAAAAATCGTAAATATTCAATCGAAGCTAAATAAAAATAAAAATTTAATTGATTATTTAGTTTAATTACTTACGACAATTTAATTAAGATTTATAAAATAATTTTCTGATTTTATTTATCTTTAGCCTTTTCCTTTTCGAATTTTTTTTAATTATTTATTCTTTATTTTGTTTAGATTTAGATATTTTTTTTATATTTATGTAGTTATTTTATTTTTCAAATTTTCATATTAATTGATTTTTTATTTAATTTTTTTTATTTAATTTTTTTTCAAATTTTATTTAGGTTTAAATGATTTAAAAAAAATTAAATAAACTTTTTTAAAATAATTTTATTTTCTGAAATATTTAAAATAATTGTCAAATTTACTTTTAATTTTTTTATTCAAATATATTATACAATATAATTGATTAATAAAATTATCATTATATTTATTTTATCTTTTGATATTTTTGAAGATATTTATTTTGATAAATATTTATTTAGAAGATTTAGTTAATTATTTATAAAAAAAATTCAAAATATATTTAATTTTTAATATAATTTTTTTTAATTATGATTAAAATTAAAGAATATGAAAGAATAAAAAAATGATTTTAATGAGAATATGGAATGGTGAGAATTTTTAGTAAGTGGTGTGGATTTAATGGAATTGTGGCAATATTAATGGAGGGAGGATATTATAGGAATGGGGTATGTTTAGTAGTATATGTTGATTTTTAAATTTTAATGGGGTATGTTTAGTAGGTGGGGTAGATTTAGAGGATTTTGGGGTTTGAATAGTTGTACTCTTTATTTATATTTCATAGCACTATTTTTTCAATATACCTTTTACTATTTGAGCTAAACTCCCCTCAATAAAAGATACGAACTAATAAACTCTAAAAAATTTACACTTTTTTAACACTAATGAACAACTTTTTCATTAAAACCTGCACTATTTGACATGATTATTTAAATCGTAATGGATGGAGTGTTATTCTATTACAAAGTAGAATTTACAAACAATCACTTAATATGATTGTTACGTAAATTGTATTTAAAATGATATAAATTTAATAATTTGTTTAGTAGGGGATATAATACCATAAGAAAATGTTGAAAAATATTATTTACCTTTGAACACTATTTATAAATCATATTTAATAAATTAACACCAAAAACACAAATTAAACTTGAGAAAACTCAAATTAACTAATTAAATTAGACAATAATAGTTAATTAACTAATTAAATTACGCAATAATAGTTAATGAAATTACTAAGCTAAATCAATGCAAGAACTCGATATCAAGATTATTTTTATATTTCAAAATTTATCATTAAAATAAATAAATAAAACCAAAACAAATCGCCCTAAAAATATTTTTTTTTTAAAAATTATAAATAAACTTTGTTTCATTATATAATTACTATCTTATACTCCCTCCGATTCAAAATAAATGTAGTCTTTGTAATACCCCTGTTGATGACCTTTTAGTAACCAAGATGATTAATGGTTGTTTTCCCTAGTTAAGATCACCAAACAAGATCAAGAAATCATGAAATTTGGCTAAGTAATGCTCAAGGAATAATTTTGCAAGAGTTTAGCTATATTATTGAATTGTTCTCCTTTTTTCATGTACATAAAGGGAGTATTTATAGACATACAAAGTGGCCATGTGTCACCATCTTGGTGGCTTAACCATTGGATCTTTGCCAAGTGTTAGGACACTTGTACAACATCTACACAAGTGTTAGGACACTTGGACCATATCTAAGCTAGTGACTCTTGGAATTCCCCATGTTGTACTTGGTCTTTGGCATTATTGAGATGCTCTCGACGGTGACCGGCTGCTCGCTTGTACGTCTTCTTTGGATGTGATCCTTTGCGTTCTGAGCTGTTCGCTCCTTGCTTGGGCTTTCTTTACAATGTTGCTCGCTCCATTACGAATCTGTTCGCCCAAATTGATCTTGGCTTGAGTTGCTTGCACAGCTGTTCTTTGCAAGGCTGCTCGCCTATATATCTTGCTTACCATATTAGAGCAGTTCTGCAAAGCTGTTCGCTTTGTAAAGCTGCTAGCTCCACAAAGCTGTTAGCTTATTTCCTTTATTATCCTGTTATCAAATCTTAATGAAAACTGTTTTGTTTATCAACTACTCCATTGTTCGCCCATCAACAATTGCCCCCTAGCATGGTCTCATGTTGGGCATGGATTGATCAATTGGGACCAAGCTATAATTCCTTGAAAATTGGGCGAGCAAGAATGGAACATGGATGTTTACAAGGGCGAGCATCCGAACAGTTGGGCGAACAGACGAGCATGGGAGCTCACGCACGCGACCAGTAGCGAACGCCTTTTCGTATCGCGACGGTTGGATTCCCGAGGCACGGAACGCGAGGCGTCGCGTCAGTCACGCGCGACCCCCAATTTGCCCATAGGGGCCTACAGAATTTTAGGAAAATTGCATTTTCGCCCCATTCCATCCTTATAAATATGTGACTTTCCCTTCATTTCTTTCTTTCTTCTTTCGATTCTCACATTTCCGCCATTGATAATCATTTCAAAGCTCTCCTTCTTTGTGATTCTTGCATCCGGATTCCTTTGTAATTGCTCTTGATTTTGGATTTCTCGAAGGTAATTTATCTTACATTCCTTTTTCTTCTCTTAATTTCATAATTTCTTGCACTTTTCTTGCGACTGTGAGTGTAATTCCGGCTGTTCGCCGCCGTTGCGCCGCCCATCCGTTGGTACCTCCGCCGCCGTAGCTGACTGGCATTTTTGTCCATATACCTATCCCATAACTCGCCAAATTCCTCCATTTTTATTTCAAATGGAGTTTTCCCCCTCAAGCTCCTCTCAATCCGGACCCGGGCGAAACCCGGAGAAAAGACCCGTAGACCCATCTCCTCCGCGCAGATCTGTTCGCCAAGCGCTAGCGAACAACCCGCACACATTATTGGTGGATGAAGGCGTTGTTGGGAAAATAGGGGTGCCCGGAATCTATTCGGGATGAAATTTAAATACGAATTTAAATACAATTATTACTAGCATGAATTAATCCTAATTAATTCAAATAATAATTCCAACAACTAATTATCATCATGCATGTTAAATTAATTTCACATATTTAACTAGGCGGAATTAAACAAGTAAATATGCGATTGACGTACCTCTCGTAGTAATGGCCTTTGGATAAAACGGGACTCTCGTACACGCTTTATCAACCCAAAAACCTTCTCAAGTATTTCCCTTTCGCCTTACTTGATCGCCGGTGGGAGACGCTTTCAAGCAATTTAATAAACTAAGGAAAAAGAAAAATATTTATGCTTCTTGATTTTTCCAACACATGGAATTATGTTCTTGGAGATGAAATAATCATCTCCTATTTATAAAGGGTAGTGGCCGATTTTTTTCTTGTGGATATGGGCTTGGAAAAAATCTTTTCTTAGACTCTAAGAAATCTTGAATATATCCCATATATTCTTTTCTCCATAATAAAATATTCCACAAAAATCTCACACCCTTAAATAAATATGATGTTTTCGAAAATTCCATAGAGAAAATCCAAGATTTGGATCTTCTTGAATATATGAGATATTCTTGTATTCCTAGAATACATATCTTGCATAATATCTTTCCAAGAAAATCAACAAAATATTTTTCCTCCTTATCATGCAATTTTCGAAAATTAAAGAGAAAAATCAGCATATTATTTTCTTTTATTTTAATCACCTTATCATTATTGGGCTACTTAATTGGGCTACTTGAGGGGTCTTAAGGAGAATTAAGATTGGACCTCCTAATGGACTTCTGAATTTCAATATTGAGCCCCAATATAATTCAGCCCATTAATATTAATTATTACCACTAATAAATTAATATTGCACTATCCATCTTAATCCATATTACGATAATATGGGCTCCCGGTTATTATTTCCCGCGTTTAAGATTATCAAGTCCATTAATTAATTAAGCTTCTGAATAGCTCTAAATTAATTAATATATTTCACCTTGGAGTAAAGACAGCTCAACATTATTAATCGTACCGAAGAAACTAATTCTTCACTTGCAAGATTTGGTACAATAAAACTTCTGAGCCCACCAAGGGGACTAATCACACGAGCCGTACTCGCACGCGTTTCTCCGTATTAAATCTTAGCAACCGTCGTATGATTAATATTACTGCCCAAGACACAAAGTTCGAAGTCACAATGATTCTCACCCAACATGAATCAAAGCAGTAACTACTAAGCACACACGGTCCTATTTAAGTGACGGAGATTAAGAAATCAACAACCACTGAGGTCTAATTCTTCACCTTTCAGAACAGAAGAATTTCTCCTCGCTGTAGGACCTCTTCAACACATACTAAATGTGCTAGTGCAATCTCTTGGTCAAGACAGACCAATCTGAGCCTTACACATCGACCTTTCACGGCGGATTGTTCAATTCCACCTAGGTCGTGAAATGTACGTTTAGTTACAAGTAAACTGTTAATGTTGTCTTCCGTGATCGGGTATCACCACATTAACTACTATGTAACACGTACTATATATTGAACGGTTTGCAATAGAAATTCAACATTCAATCATAACTAAAGCAAATGCGATAAAAGAATTATTCTCATAAAACAAGTGTTTGATACACGAGTTATACAAAGTAAAAGCATACTTTCACGTATAACTCCAACAATCTCCCACTTATACTTAAAGTCTGCTTTTAGTATACATCACGCATGTCTTAGTGTAGTAGCTCTACGTGACATCTCATGTCAACCTACACTAACCTAATAATTCCTCCCACTTATACTTAAAGCAGATTGGCAATCGTCTTGACTCCCATTCCATCCACATGTCTCTCGAATGTACTCTGAGGCAGACCCTTTGTGAAATGGATTTACTAGGTTGTCCCCGACATTTACCTTTGCCACCTCTTTATCTCCTCTCTTAACGATTTCTCGTATAAGATGGTGTTTTCTTTCAATGTGTTTGCTGGCCTTGTGGGCTCTCGGTTCCCTTGAATTTGCAACTGTTGGGATATGTTTTAGTTTTGATGATTTTCCAAAACAACATGTAATAGGTTTGAAAGCAGTCAGGATAGTATCCTTTAGATCAGGTCAGGCTAGGTTAGCTCTCAGTAGAATAGGTTGCTCAGTTGAGGGGGAACTCAGCGAGGGGGAACTTCTCAACACAGCCTGAAGATATCAAGATGACAACCAGAAGAGCTGACTGAAGACATGCCATCAACCTGAACCAATGGAGAAGCCTGAAGGAAGTCCCACTGAGTGTAAGTCAGGCTGATCTAAGCCAAGTCTGGTGGACCACTCAGTGAAGAGCATGATCAGGAGGATCAGTGCTGAGCCTAGTAGGACCTAAAGGAGTCAGGCTACTGAGGCTGGGAAGCTTGACTAATAGCCTTATGTCAACTCCCCTGAGTGGACTTCAAGTCTACTGAAGGAAGGTATCCTGAGAGGATTACAAGTCAGCTGAAGACAAGTCGCCTGAAGTCAGGACTACCCTGATCAAGTACCCTGAACAAAAGAGCCGTTGGACTCAGTCCACGTGGACCAATCAAGTCAAGGCAACGAATCTGACAAAAGCTGACAAGGCCGTACTTCACTGAAAAGGAGAATTTCACTCCAGAGATAGTCTGGATTTGAATGTTACTCTCTCCAACGGTAACATTCAAATCCACACTATAAATACAAACTCAAGCTTCATTTGTAAGTGTGCGAATGCAAGAGCTGGTGGTGCGAGAGTGGTGCAAGTTCGAGGGAGTCATAAGGAGGCACCATCTCCATCAAGAACACTGACCTGAGTTCTTCATAGTCATATTTGAGTGTTCCAGTTTGTATACTCGAGCCCATCATATACATCCTAAGCTTAGAGAGGTTTTCCCAACCTTAGCTTTAAGGCTAACACATTGTAAGGGAAAACCTCACCTAGTTGGAGAAGAACCAAACCAAACTAAACCCTTTCAGTAGATTGTTAGGCTTGTAGTGAGGTGAGGAGAGGCAGTCCCTGAGTGAAGAGGGACGTGAGGCCAGTTCGAGAGGCAGCCCAGGGAGTGGCGTGAGTCCAGTGTACCCGTGCACCTTGGCACGTTAAAAACAAGAATCCCTTGAGTGGATTTCCTGTTAAATCAGGCAGTGGATGTAGGAGTATTGAGACTCTGAACCACTTTACATTGTTGTGCTCTTTATTGCTTTACTGATTTGCTTAAGCACTGCACTGACCACTCATTCACAAAAGCATTTCAGTGCACTTCAGTGTTAAAACAAAATTTTTCCTCCTAAATTCCCATTTTGCCCTTCGAAAAACGGGACCATCACGATCTTCAGTAGACATACTTGTCTTCAGTGATGTTGTCCTTCAGGGACTCTTTGAAGATCTCCTCCAAGAAGTTTGTCATAAGGCTGAATGACAAACTTCCCTGACCACAGTAGCTTGACTCCTTCAGGACCTACTTGGTGCAACACTGATCCTCCTGATCATGCTCTTCACTGAGTGGTCCACCTGACCTAGCTTAGATCAGCCCGGTTTACACTCAGTGGGACATCCTTCAGGCTTCTCTTCTGGTTCAGGTTGCAAGCAAGACTTCAGTCAGTTCTTCTGGGTGTCATCTTGAACTCTTCAGGCTGTGTTGCTGAGTTCCCCCTCACTGAGTTCCCCCTCAACTGAACAACCTGTTCTACTGAAAGCTAATCTAGCCTGACCTGAACTAAAAGATACTATCCTGACTGCTTTCAAAACTATTACATGTTGTTTTGGAAAATCATCAAAACTAAAACATATCCCAACAGCAACTGCTCCGGCATTGTCACAAAAGACAGTTATCTTGTCGGGCAAATTCGGAACAACGTCCAAGTCCACTAAGAAGTACTTGAGTCAAACCGCTTCTTTCGCTACTTCACAAGCAACTACTTATTCGGCTTCCATGGTCGAATCTGCGATGCATTTCTGCAAATTGCTTCTCCATGTCATGGCTCCTTCTCCCATGCAAAACACACAACCCGAGGTAGGTATTTTGGAGTCTATGTCTGATTGGAAATTTGAGTCCGTGTATCCCATGAGAATTAGATTGTCTGATTGTTAAATCAGCATTCCATACCAAGTTCTTTTCAGAAACTAAAGAACGCATTTAATTGCAATCTAATGTGCTTTCCCGGGGTTACTTTGATATCTTGCCATCATGCCCACGGCAAAGCAGATATCCGGTCTCGTACACAACGTTGCATACATAAGGCTTCCTACGTCCGAAACGTACGGAACGTCTTTCATGTCATCTATCTCCACTTGCGTCTTGGGGCATATTTCTTTGGATAGATGGATTCCGTGCCTACAAGGTACAAAACCTTTCTTGGAATCATGCACGCTGATATGCTTCAAAACAGTGGCTTTGTATGAAACTTGCGATAAGCCCAACATCTTCCTCTTGCGATCTCGAGTGAACTTGATCCCAAGGATGTGACCGGCTTTTCCCTAAGTCCTTCATATCAAACTAATTTGACAGTCATACCCTTACGTCTGACAATACCTTTACATTGTTTCCAATGAGCAGAATATCGTCTACGTATAATACTAAGAATACCACCGCAGTTCCGTCACACCTTTTATACACACAACTTTCGAACTTGTTTTGATCACAAACCCATAAGACTTAATAACTTGATCAAAACACTGGTTCCAAGTACGCGACGCTTGCTTAAGTCCATAAAATGGATCTCTTAAGCTTGCATACGAGGTGCTCTTGGCCTTTTTCAACGAAACCTTTAGGTTGTTGCATATAGATCCCATCAAGACTTCCGTTAAGGAAAGCTGTCTTGACATCCATTTGCCAGATCTCGTAATCTAAGTGCGCAGCGATCGACAAGAGAATACGGATGGACTTAAGCATAGCTACAGACCACAGGCCACAAGCCTTGCTTTGAAGGTCTCTACCCTTCCGTCCGGTCCTTTTTTCCTCTTGTACACCCACTTGCATCCAATAGGTTCTACCCCATTAGGTGGATCAACCAACTCTCACACTTGATTATAATCCATCGAACCCACCTCGGTTTCCATTGCGGTTTGCCACACTTCCGCGTCTTTGTCTTGGATTGCCTCGTCGTACGTTCATGGGTCTGATTCATCGCCGGGAATCAAATCCGAAGATTCTCCAATTCCCATGAATCTCTCGGGTTGCCTTGCAATCCTCCCACTACGACGGGGTTCCGGTTGTGAAGGTATGACATGTGGTATATCATCTTGTATACTTGGTATAGGATCTTAACTCGTCTAAGGTAATCTCACTTCTGGGCTTTCTTTTGTTCATATAGTCTTTCTCCAAGAATTTAAAGTGCGAACTAATCACGGTCTTTTAATCCTTGAGACTATAGAACATACACCCTTTCGTTCCCATGGGATATCCTATAAACAACCTTAATTCCGAACATGGATCTAATTTACCGGCTTCTTTGTCTAGCACGTATGCCGGACAACCCCAAATCTGCAAGTGTCTTAGACTGGTCTTGCGCCCCGGTCCACAATTCCATTGGGGTTTTAGGAACCGATTTGGATGGCACCAAGTTCAGAATATAAGTCATTGTTTCCAAGGCGTTACCCCAAAACGACTTGGGTAAATCTGAATAACTCATCATGGATCTGACTATTTCTAAAAGAGTCTGGCTCCTTCGTTCCGCCACACCGTTCTATTGAGGGGTTCCCGATGTGGTCAACAGGGATACAATCCCTTCTTCCGATAGGTAGTTCAAGAATTCATTGCTAAGGTATTCGCCTCCACGAACAAATCGTAGAGACTTGATACTTCTTTCCCTATGCATCATAAGGTAGATGTATCCGTATCTTGAGTAATCATCAAATTACTCATACCTCTTCTTGCTATGATCGTCATTGAACCACACATATCGGTATGAACGAGTTCTAACACTTCCGTAGTTCTATTCCCCTTGGCTCCAAATGCCCTCTTGGTCATTTTACCCTCTAAACAGGATTCACAAGTTGGAAATGGTTCGACTTGGAATGATTCCAAGGATCCGTCTTTCACCAATCTCTCTATCCACTTTAGATTAATATGACCTAGTCTAAGATGTCATAGAAGTGTTTCGTTCATCTCCGAAGAACGCTTTCTTTTATTACTCGAAATAATCGATGTGTTATTAGATTCAATTTTGTGAGTGGTGTGCCCAAATAATGGTATAAAGATCATCCATTAAAGTTCCGGAACGGATAAACTCATCGTTTCAAGCAATAATAACATCCTTATTAAAAGAAACTGAGTATCTATTCAAACAGTTTAGAAACTGAAGGTTGAGTTCTTTCTAAACTAGGAACATGAGGAACGTCTCTCAAGACCATAACTCTATCTTCACAAGATAGGCGCACTTCTCCCACTGCTTCAGCTGCCACTCTCGTAGCAATGCCCGATGTGATGGGGATCTCACTTCCGTTAGGTCGTCGGGTTAGCTTAAACCTATGAAACAAATGTGATCAGTAGCTCTCGTATCCACTATCCACGAATAGACAGCATACGCCACTTCACAAGTTTCGACGACTAAGGTGTGTGAATTACCTAACTTTCCTAGCCTCTTAGGCTTGGAACAGGCAGACCTCCATTGTCCTCTCTCACCGCAACTAAAACACTTCCCCTTCGATGCTTGCCTTTGCATTTGTCTTTCGCAACAATTGGATTTGCTTGGATCCGGCCTTTGGTTCTCTTCCTCTTTTTCCCTCCCTTGGGACCAAAAGAGGTAGACGAACCATTAGCCACCATAGCACTAGACTGGTGCTCCATTATCACCTCCACCGAAACTAAAGCTTGCAAGAGCTCGGGCAAACGACTTGTCCGTTCATTCATCTGACAGTTCAGATGAAACTACTCAAAGCTTCTCGGTAGGGAATGGTATATGAAATTAATCAAAATCCGCACCAAGTACTTCCAACTTGTTAAGGTATGCCATTATCTCGAGAACGTGCTCCCTCACGGACGTTCCTTCCACCATTTCCAACTTGACCGAGTCATGTTTGGTGAACTGAGTAGTCATGGGATTCTGATGTGAAAACATCTCTTCAAGGTGTTCCATAATTTCAACAGCGGATACAATGTCTTCATGAACGCGCCTCAAATCCTCAGACAGAAATGTCAAGATGATGCACTTCATTCATTGTCATGCTTCCGATCATAAACTGCCTCTTCTCATTGCTTGACTTATCATTAGGCTTGCCGGGTATATTAACATAAATAACCCAATTGTGTTTTCGTGCAGTAAGGACAAATTTTAAAAAAAACTTTTCCAATCGATATAATTCTCTCCAAAAAGTTTATTAACTTTAAGTATATTAAACAGTGGATCAAAAGGTTGCGACATGATGAAATGAGAATAAAACATACATTCATATCAATATCTAGAAAAATATGAAATTATCACATAATTCGATCACATCAATTATATTGAAACCTTAAAACAATATAATCATGCATCAGCCAACATCTCGAAACAATTTAAATGCGCCACGAGGGGTGGTCTATACATTTAAATACATTCAAGCGGATCACAAACTTAAAAGTTACAAATCCTTAATTCAAAATTAATAGTTGGCTCCCACTTTGACCACATAGAAACTGACAGGGACTCCGAGGGGAGTAAGTTAATATCAATTTCCTATGCCTAAGTAATAACCATAATTAAATACAGGATTATTATTTCGCTTTGAGCAAGCCACTCGTGGTGAGGGTCAATACCGCCACTAGTAATAATCCACAATCATCCTTTCGGAATTTATTCATGTGAAATCCGTTCTTTTGGCCGATCCGAGGGGGAAATGTATTCCAAAAGAACTTCACAAATAAATAAATTATGGAGGTCAAATTAATCCAATTTTAATATCCGGAATAAAATTGCGATTATAAAAACAAACTTAGTAATTTTCGAAAGTAAGGTTTTTCTTGGACAATCAAATTCATGCAAACACATATTAACAAATAATAATAAGTGCACGAAATAAAACATCCATCAAAACAAAATTAAACACTTTGGAGCACTCAAATCCAATTGTCACGGTTTAATTTCTTCACGTCTTGATGCGAAAAAATTGTCCTTGTTACTTTCCGACGTTCGTCTCGACGTGCTCCCACTCGAACAGCAACACTTCTTCAAAAACAGCATCGTTTGGGGTTCGGGACGACGTTTAAAATCACACGTAAAAAAACACGAACCGAAAAAATTCCACGGACTGAGATACAGCGCACGTCGGCCCACGAAGTGGGCCCGCGCGCTTCCCGGCCCGAGAAGCGCTGGAAAAACGCCCGAGGCGCGGCCGAGGCGCACCCGAGGCGCTGCACGGAGGAGCCCCGAGGCGCTGCACGGAGGCGCACCGAGGCGCACCCGAGGCGCCCCGAGGCGCTGCAGGCCCTCGCCCTCGCGCGCGCGCGCGGCGCCATGCACCCCCGTGCGCCGTTTTTTCGCCGTTCGTCCTCGTTTTCTTCACCCCTAGCATGATTTTACCTCCATACACGCTCCACGCTTGTATGCGTCGTCCGGGTACGCCGTTTTTAATTCTTCGTTCTTCGTCACGATCCGGTTACAATTTATTTTTACAAAAAAAAATAAATACTAGATCTAGACTAGTCTATTACAATGATCGAATCAAAATAAAAACAACTAATCTACTCGTGGATTTTCTCACGAGAAAAACGAATTCGAACGAATCGAATTAAAAACCAAATTAATTCACACGCATGAAATTAACAACATTAAAAACCATGACAATTGGATACCTGCAAAAAAGATCTAATAATTCTACTATCCAATTTCAATTTAATGTTCAACAATTTAAATTCCAATTTAAAATTCAGAGCCCGAAACCGTGGCTCTGATACCAGTTGTTGGGAAAATAGGGGTGCCCGGAATCTATTCGGGATGAAATTTAAATACGAATTTAAATACAATTATTACTAGCATGAATTAATCCTAATTAATTCAAATAATAATTCCAACAACTAATTATCATCATGCATGTTAAATTAATTTCACATATTTAACTAGGCGGAATTAAACAAGTAAATATGCGATTGACGTACCTCTCGTAGTAATGGCCTTTGGATAAAACGGGACTCTCGTACACGCTTTATCAACCCAAAAACCTTCTCAAGTATTTCCCTTTCGCCTTACTTGATCGCCGGTGGGAGACGCGTTCAAGCAATTAAATAAACTAAGGAAAAAGAAAAATATCTATGCTTCTTGATTTTTCCAACACATAGAATTATGTTCTTGGAGATGAAATAATCATCTCCTATTTATAAAGGGTAGTGGCCGATTTTTTTCTTGTGGATATGGGCTTGGAAAAAATCTTTTCTTAGACTCTAAGAAATCTTGAATATATCCCATATATTTTTTTCTCCATAATAAAATATTCCACAAAAATCTCACACCCTTAAATAAATATGATGTTTTCGAAAATTCCATAGAGAAAATCCAAGATTTGGATCTTCTTGAATATATGAGATATTCTTGTATTCCTAGAATACATATCTTGCATAATATCTTTCCAAGAAAATCAACAAAATCTTTTTCCTCCTTATCATGCAATTTTCGAAAATTAAAGAGAAAAATCAGCATATTATTTTCTTTTATTTTAATCACCTTATCATTATTGGGCTACTTAATTGGGCTACTTGAGGGGCCTTAAGGAGAATTAAGATTGGACCTCCTAATGGACTTCTGAATTTCAATATTGAGCCCCAATATAATTCAGCCCATTAATATTAATTATTACCACTAATAAATTAATATTGCACTATCCATCTTAATCCATATTACGATAATATGGGCTCCCAGTTATTATTTCCCGCGTTTAAGATTATCAAGTCCATTAATTAATTAAGCTTCTGAATAGCTCTAAATTAATTAATATATTTCACCTTGGAGGAAAGACAGCTCAACATTATTAATCGTACCGAAGAAACTAATTCTTCACTTGCAAGATTTGGTACAATAAAACTTCTGAGCCCACCAAGGGGACTAATCACACGAGCCGTACTCGCACGCGTTTCTCCGTATTAAATCTTAGCAACCGTCGTATGATTAATATTACTGCCCAAGACACAAAGTTCGAAGTCACAATGATTCTCACCCAACATGAATCAAAGCAGTAACTACTAAGCACACACGGTCCTATTTAAGTGACGGAGATTAAGAAATCAACAACCACTGAGGTCTAATTCTTCACCTTTCAGAACAGAAGAATTTCTCCTCGCTGTAGGACCTCTTCAACACATACTAAATGTGCTAGTGCAATCTCTTGGTCAAGACAGACCAATCTGAACCTTACACATCGACCTTTCACGGCGGATTGTTCAATTCCACCTAGGTCGTGAAATTTACGTTTAGTTACAAGTAAACTGTTAATGTTGTCTTCCGTGATCGGGTATCACCACATTAACTACTATGTAACACGTACTATATATTGAACGGTTTGCAATAGAAATTCAACATTCAATAATAACTAAAGCAAATGCGATAAAAGAATTATTCTCATAAAACAAGTGTTTGATACACGAGTTATACAAAGTAAAAGCATACTTTCACGTATAACTCCAACAGGCGTGGACTCAGACGCGAGCTCCGTTGTTCGCTCGGTAGAGATGTTCACCGCTGACCGCTCTGGCGATCAAGAAGGGATTCACTCTCTTGCTCGCGAACCTGAAACATCTTCTGACCTTGGAGAAGATTCTGCAGCAGTGGCCACGGAGATAGAGGGTTCAATTAACCTTGAGGGCGATCAAGCTGACACTGCTGGCGAGCAGCGAGGTGGCGAGCAGGGAGGTCACACGCTCACTTGGGAGTTTTTAAGGGAAATCAATTTTCCTCTCTCTCAAACTACACCTGAATCTCGAATCCCGGAAGGAGTTGTTCGTGACAACGAGCGGGCGGACTACTCTGCTCGCTACTCGAAGACTTTTGCCCCCACATCGAGGGTAATTATGAAGGCTCAGGATGGGGACTATGCAGCGAGCAAGGTTGCCAGTGTGGTTATTGAGGACGATCTGGCGAGCATCCGTGAAACGTACAAAATCCCCTACGATATTTTCATTTATGTGCCGAAGAAAGGAGAGACTGCTGATCGCCCTCCTCCTGGCTGCACGGCGATCAACTTGGATGTGTTAAACACGGGTTTCCCGCTCCCCGTTCATCCGCTCATTGGCCGGTTCTTGCTCGACATGAATCTGGCGATCACTCAAAGCACCCCAAACGGTTGGAGCACTCTTCTAGCCTTCATGACACTTTTTGGTCTTGAGGGTTACAAAAATAAAATAACAACCGCGGAGCTTCTTTATGCCTTAACTATCTCCGAGGACGGTGCTGGTTGGTATTACGCTAAAGCGAAGACTAGATTGAAACTCGTTGAAGGTGTTCCCAATAAGATTAAGGGTTGGCATTGCCAATTCCTTTTTATTGGTGGAGATTGGCGAGCAACTGAGGGATTCGCCGGCGGGCAGGCGCGCATCATGTCGCCTGAAGGCTTTGGAAAAATCAAACGTAGGGCTAATTTTATCTTGCTAATTCATAAGTAGGACTAATTTTAATCCTTTCCGTTGTTTTGCAGGTCCGAGAAATTTGAAGTGGGGGCATCCCGATATCAGCGACGAATTTCTCTTCACCTTAGCCATTATCTCTCTTCGCGACGTTGCTAGTCGCGATATACACCATCTCTCGAAGGCTCATTGTCGCAAACTTGCTGGTTTGGTTATGAGTCCTCACCACCTTGAAGCTCAAGCCGCCGTCCCAGAAGGTAACTTTTTTATTCTTGCTCGCCAATCACTCTTGCTCGTCTGACCCTTGTCTCTTTCTTGTTAGATCAACGAGTCACCGTTGCCATCCCGGCTGTGCCCGAGTCATATTACTTGCTCACCAGACGAGTAAAGCAAATGGCCGACGCTTCAAGAAGGAAGATGGACCCTCCCCTTGCCATCATGCGCCTCCGGGCAGGGGAGAACCCCACTGGTCGCCCAGCCGCCGGAGCTGGTCGCCGCAAGCCTGCGGCCAAAACTACCTCCTCTCCGCGGGATGTGAGGAAGGAGAAGGAGAGGGAAAGGGAGAGAAGGAAAGAACCACGAGGTGACGATGCTCGTGGCAATCGCGGTGATGATCGCGTCTTGAAGCGATCAAAGACTGCTGGAGAAGCGAGCAACATTGCTCCAAAATCCCCTACTTCGAAATCTACCTCGATGGAAGTAGTGCACGAACAGCAGGTGGTCGCCAGTTTGGTGGCGACCAAGACAGGGGACAATCCCAGGGACACTTCTTGCCTGGGTTGGGATCCAGTGAAAATCAAGGAGTAAGTTAATTATCCCCGACTTTCTCATTATTCGTCGCTTAGTTCCATGTTGCTCGCTCACTAACACTTGTTTTTGTTCGTCAGGTATAACCCAACACTCTACCCCGGCCGAGGGACAACACTCCACCACCTCTCTGTGGTTAAAAATGCCCCCTCCTCGCTCCGTGACATCCCGGATCTCCCTGTTCGCCGGGCTACTGAGATGGTCTCAATGGCCTGGACGAAATCGGCGAACACCCTTGTTGGTGGCCAATCTGCCAGCGATAATGTTCGCCTGGTGGCGTACAATGCTAGCCACCAGTTGGTCCAATCTCAGATGTTGCTCGACCAAGTCCTGGATCTTGAGCGAACAAACCGCGACTTGGGCCGTCGCGTGGAGAAGATGGATGAAGAGAGAGCCTCTGCCATCAAAGAGTGCAAGACCGAGCATGCTAAGGAGCTGGCCTTGATGGAGAGTAAGATGGAGGCCTCCTTGGCTGGCGAGCAGAGTGCCTTGGACAAGGCTCAAAAGATGATGTTGGAGGTTCAAACTTCAGATCTAAGAGCCGAAAGGGCTGAAAAGGAGCGAGCAGACTTAGCTGCTCGCCTGCTAGTTGCCGAGGAGCACATCAAAAGATTGGAGGAAGAGCGCAAAAACATGATTGACTATGAAGTCCACGAGCAGGAGGTGTTGGATAAGACCAACTTTGGGTACATTTGTGCCTTGCCGAATGTTTGAGGTCCGTCCACTTCGCCCACGATCATAATCAAGATATTCGTGGCGCGGTGAAGGCGGATTTCATCGAGTACGTGAAGAACTACCCTCCTGCTCCTGGTTCAACTTTGTTCGTCTCTGACTTAGCCGACCTTGGCTTCCCTCTAGATGTATTTGGCGAGGAGGTTGACATCGCCGCCCCTACTTATGGCGGCCAGCCTGACCCTGCTCCAGCGACGACCAGCACGGCGGCCACTGATGAGGTCTTTGAAGGGTTGGCGTCTCTTCCTCTAACACCACTAGATGGGGCTGGCACAAGTGCCCCAGGCGAGCAGCCGAGTGCCCAGGCGACCAGAACTGCAGATGCTCCTCCTCCACCTCCCTCTTGAAGACTTAGTTTCTTATTTACAATAGGATGTACACTCTTTCTGTATTTCTTATTCCTATTGTAAACATCTTTTGACTTAAAGAAATGAAAATTTTTGCTCATCTACAAATTTGTGCCTCTTTGTTTGTCTTACTTAATTGCTCGCCTCTTTCTTTTGCTTATGACTTAGTTTCTAAGTGTTCCTTTTTTCTTAAGGTAAACACTTAGTCAAATTTTAAGTTGGCCACTTGGTTCTTATAGAACTTGACCTTTAGTTGTTTGGGCCATTTTGGTCACTTGTGGACTTGGCCTTGCATTAATGCGGGCTATTGGTCCGTTATGGACTTAGCCTTATTTTTGCTTTTAATAAGCTCTCTTATTCGTCTTATAACAGACTTGTATTTTGCAAATTTTTGGGCGAGCAACTAAGTAATTTGGACTTAAGGCTCAAAAACTAAAATTCAGCAAGACAAAAGATAAATGCAATTCTGCTCGCCTAGTAAGATAAATACAAATCTCTTACGCAAAAATTTCAAAAATTACAAAGGATCTATTTACAAACTTTCTAAGACTTACATGACTTCATTGGTAGTACTTCTTGAGTAAAGTTGTATTCCAGGAGTATTGGGACGACTTGCCTTCCATGTCTTCAAGGTCGTATGTGCCGTTGTGCCACTTATTCGTCACCTTGTATGGGCCCTCCCAAGTCGGGCCGAATACTCCTGGTGGTATTAAAACTTTTCGAAGTACTAAGTCCCCAATTTCGAATTCTCTTGCTTTTACTTGAGAATTGTAGTACTTCGCTGCTCTTCTCTTGTAAATTGCATTTTTCAATTCTGCTGTTATTCTTTTTTCCTCAAGTAAGTCCAACTCTGCTGCCATTGCGGAGTTGTTTGCTTCTTCGTCGAACGTAGCTGTTCGTTTTGTCGGGACTTTTAACTCAACCGGTATTACTGCTTCCGTCCCGAATGCCATTGTGAATGGTGTTTCGCCTGTGCTTGTTCTGTGAGATACTCGGTATGCCCATAACACTTCTGGTAGCTCTTCCGACCACTTCCCCTGTTTGTCGACTAAGCGAATTTTCAAAATATGTTTGATTATTTTGTTCACTGTTTCTACTTGGCCGTTTGATTGGGGGTGGTACGGTGTTGAAAAATGTTTCTTCATTCCCCACTTTTCACAAAAATCTCTTATCTTTTTTCCTTCAAATTGTTTTCCGTTATCTGTCACGATCGCTTGAGGCACCCCGAAGCGGCAAACAATGTTTCTCCATATAAAGTTGATCATTTTCTCCTGTGTGATTCGCACAAGCGCTTCTGCCTCAGCCCACTTCGTGTAATAGTCTACTGCCACTACTGCAAATCGAACATTCTCTTTTCCTGGCGGAAAAGGCCCGATGAGGTCAATTCCCCACTTCGCAAATGGCCACGGACTATTGACAGAGATTAGTTCGTGCGGGGGCTTGTGGATGTTCGGGGCGAACAACTGACACCTGTGACAAGTTCGGGCAACTTTGATTGCGTCCTGGAGGAGGGTCGGCCAGTAATACCCTTGTCTTATGGTCTTATACGCTAATGCTCGTCCTCCAGCGTGATTTCCGCATATGCCTTCATGAATTTCTTTCAGTACTGCTTGCCCTTGCCCCCTAGCCAAGCATTTCAAAAGTGGGAGTGAAATTCCTCTCTTGTACAACTGTCCATCTATCATAGTGTATCTTGCTGCTCTCTTGATCAACTTGTTAGCTTCAGACGGGTTGTCTGGCTTTTTATCGTTTTGCAAATATTCAATGATTGGTATCCTCCAGTCATCTTCTTCGAAATCTTCGTTGACTTGATAGATTTTGTAATCTTCGGTTGATGCTTTGGATATTCTTGTTAGCGTTACCTCCGACAATTCTGCTGGTCCGGTGCTGGTTGCTAGCCTGGCTAATGCATCTGCTTGAGCATTATTGTCTCTTGGTATCTGTTCAATGTATATTTATTCGAATAAGGAGGCCAAGTGAGCAACAATTTTTTGATACAAAGCCATGTCTTCATCTCTTGCTTCATATTCTCCTCGGACCTGGTTGACGATCAATTGCGAACCTCCAAAGATTTGCAACCTTCGTACTCCAACTGCTAATGCTAGGCGTAACCCAACGATCACAGCTTCGTACTCTGCTTCGTTGTTCGTCGCCATGAACTCGAATCGAACAGCTGAAGTAAAAACTTGCCTATCTGGGCTTATCAAGACTATACCTGCCCCCGATGCTGTATTAGTTGATGATCCGTCAACATACATGTGCCAGGGATGGCTATGTCCTCTCGTTGGATCTTGGGGGAAAGTCAGATCGACTATAAAGTCTGCTAAGGCTTGCCCCTTGATCGCTGTTCGAGGAGCATATGAAATCCCGAACTGACCGATTTCCAAGGACCACTTTAGGAGCCGACCAGCCGCATCGGGTCTGTGCAGTATTTGCTTGAGCGGGAACGTTGTCAACACTTCCACCTGGTGGTCAAAAAAATATGGACGAAGTTTCCTGACGCTCATCACCAGCGCATATGCTAGCTTTTCTGTTGGTGAATATCTGAGTTCTGCTTCGTGCAAGGCATGACTTACATAGTAAATGGGCAGGTGGAACTTTCCTTCTGCTCGAACGAGCACTGAACTGATTGCTACCTCTGAAGCCGCCAGGTACAAATACAATTTTTCTCCTGGAATTGGTTTAGCAAGAATCTTCGTGTCACCGAGATACTCTTTCAACTGCTCAAACGCTTGTTGACATGCGTACGTCCATTGAAATTTCCCTTTTTTGATTGCCTCGAAGAATGGCCTACATTTGTCTCCGGACCTAGAAATGAACCTGTTCAATGCTGCTAGGCATCCGGTCAACCGTTGAACTTCTTTTACTGACCGGGGCGGTTGCATCTCTATGATTGCTTTTACTTTCAATGGATTTGCTTCAATCCCCCGTCGACTGACCAGATGTCCCAGGAATTTCCCGGAATGGACCCCAAAACTGCTCTTTTTGGGATTTAGTTTCATGTTGTAGGTCCGGAGTATTTCAAATGTTTGGGCAAGATGTTGCAAGTGATCTTCTTTCCTTGATCTTTTAACGACGATATCGTCCACATACACTTCCATTGTCTTCCCGATGTGGTCGTCAAACATTTTGTTGACCAGTCTCTGGTAGGTGGCTCCGGCGTTGATTAACCCAAATGGCATCCTCTTCCAACACAACAAATTTTTGTTGGTGTAAAACGCTGTTTGTTCCTGGTCGTCTGGGTGCATTGCGATCTAGTGATACCCTGCAAATGCATCCATGAACGTAAGGAGCTCATGTCCGACGGTGCTATCAACCAGTTGATCGATGTGAGGCAATGGGAAATTATCTTTTGGGCAGGCGGCGTTGAGATCTGTGAAATCGATGCAAAGTCTCCATGCTCCAGTCGTTTTTTTAACCAACACTGGATTCGCCACCCATTGTGGGTATAACGCTTGTTTGATTAGGTCGTTATCCAGCAGCTTTTTAACCTCCACGTCAAGCGCCTCGTATTTGTCGGGCCCAAATTTTCTCCTTTTCTGATAGACTGGCTTTTTCCTCGGGTCGATGTTGAGTCTGTGGCAGGCATGTTTGGGACTGATGCCCACCATGTCTGCATGCGACCATGCGAACACATCGAGGTTTGCTTTAAGAAACTCAATCATGTTGGTCCTGTACGGCTCTGGTAGCTCGGACCCTATGAAGAGTTCTAAGCCCTCTTGGTTCGGGTCGACTCTCACAGTTTCCAACTCTTCAACCGGGGTAGCCCTTCGTTTCTGGCCTTTCCATCTGGGGTCAATAGTGGGCCCTTCTGCCTTTAGCTCATCTTCGGTCTCCATCGGTTCTGCCCCCAATCGTGGCTCGATGTCCTCTGCATCAACGTTCATTGCCGTTGTTTGTTCTTCCTCGGTGTTGGTTGCAGCAGCTTCTTTTCCTCTTGTTTGGACAAACTGTTCGTCTTTGCGTTCTTGCTCGTCCTCGCCCCACTGTGCACCTACGCACATGTGCTCGTTGATGCGCGACTGTTCGTCTGTGCACAGTTGCTCGTCGCTGCGCGGCTGTTTGTCTGTGCAAAGCTGCTCATCGACTTCCATTATTTCAGTGTCGATAGAAGTCATGGCCTCGTTATCGTCTCCGTCCTTGTTTGAGCACCTGTCTGTCATGTTGACTTGATGATCCTGCAACTGTATCTGCAAAAGACACGCACGAGCCTTCTTCTGGTCTCCTTTGACTGTACCTGCACCCTTCTTTGTTGGGAATTTTAAACAATAATAGTACGTTGAAACAGCTGCTTTAAATTCATGCAAGAAAGGACGGCCGAGGAACCCGTTATAGGTGGACTGTTGGTCTACAACCAGGAAGTCTACCATTCTATTCATTTTCCTCTCCGGGTCCTCGACCGATACAAGCTCAACTGCCAACGTAACCATTCCTAGCGGGGTGGTCACAGCATTCCCGAATCCTACAATCGTGTGATCACAGTCTTTGATGTACTCAGCGCAATCTCCTAGCTGGTCCACCGTGCTCTTGAAAAGGATGTTCGTATAGGAACCAGTATCGACAAGTAGACGGTGCACTTTTGTCCCCATGATATTGGCACAAATGACCAATGAGTCATTGTGAGGAGTAAGTACTCCATCTAAGTCTTTTTCTGAGAAAGTCAAGCCCCCCGTTCGTTTGGTCGATGGATTTGCGCCTACTTCCATCACTTGATCCACTGCTCTCAGTTCCGATTTCCTCTTTCTTTTTGACATAGGTGGTCTCCCATCAGAACAACCACCTACTGGTCCAGTGGGTTCCAGCATTAGGATTTCCGGGATATGCCTTGCTGGGGCTGCTGGGACCCCCCTTCCTCTCTTACCTGCTTTGCTTGGTTGGTCATCACTGTCCCTGTCATCCGAACTGGACGGTTCTGGTGCCCTTGGCCTTTTACCTGGTTCCCACTTCACGAATTCGGACAGCTTTCCTTCCTCATAGAACCTCCACAACTGCTTCAATAGATCTCGGCACTCGCTCGTGAAGTGGCCAATGTTCTGATGATAAGCACAGTATTTGTTCGGGTTCAGTTTTCCTCTCTCTTGCCTTATCCTCCGTGGCTCTGCCAACATTTCCCTGTCTTTAACGTTGTTGTACACAGCGTCCACGGACATGGTAAGGACTTGGTTCAGCTTTTCTTTCAAATTAGCTCCCTCATTGAACGACTTCATGTTCTTCGGAGCCTTGTAATCACTTCCTCCAGATTTCTTGCCAAACTTCTTTGGATCCGCTTTGTCTCCCATCTCTCTGTGTAGGGCCTCCTGCATCGATACGTGGATTCCAGCTTTGTGTCTGAATTCCGCGTATGTTTTTGGACAGGTTAAATGCATCTCCTTCCACAGATCAGTTCCTTTCTTCAGCCCGGCCATTATTGCAACTATCTTTGTATCCTCACTCACCATTTCGCCTTCCAGCAAAACCTTGTCAAATCTCTCTAGAAATTGTTTGTCTGACTCCTCGTCTCCTTGTCTAATGTCTGCCAACCGGTGCCTGTGGGTCAAGTAAGATCCAGCGGTTGAAAAGTGAGACAAAAACTCCTTGCTCAACTGGGTAAAAGAGTTAATGGATCCGGGAGTCAGTGCCGAAAACCATCTGTGTGGGCCATCTCCAAGGGTGAGTGGGAAATTTCGACATTGCGTGGCATCCGTTGCCCCTACCGAGATCATGAAGGCTGAATACTTTGTTATATGGATACGAGGGTCTGAAGTTCCTTCGTACAGGTTGATGGCCGGAAATTGTATTTTCTTCTGGATTGGTGCATTGAGAATTGACGAGGATAGCGGTGAGGACGGGAGAGAAGTTGATCTGACACCTCCCTGGGATTCTAGCTGTTTTTGTAATTCTTCAATTGCTTTTTTCATCTCCTGCAGTTCGCTTGGGGGAGTTCTCCCGATGGAAGGCTGTTCATCGTGATTGAGGTCAGTGACCTCTTCACGATGCAGTCCCTTGCCAACGGGACGTTTCTCCTGAGTAGTCTTCCTAGCAACATTGCTAGCTCCATTTGGCCCTAGTCGGCCAAAAGCCGACCTCCTGATTCGGTCATGCACCGATGGGCAAGCAGGATGGCGTGATCGCTCCTCGTTCCTTCGGGATGGCTCCCTCCTATTTACGTTCCTTGTACCCAGTCTCTCCAAAGCACTTGTTCGGGAAGTACTTTTGCTTGACTCCTCTGCTCGACTTGGTGATGATTCCCCTCGACTTCCTAGACGCTCGCTTAATGGAGCTTTTCCTTTATTTCTACGGACTTTCTCGCTGTCAGCCTCGTCTCGACGTGCATCTTCTCTCAGTTTACTTCTTTGTTCGCCCGTACGCTCCTGCTCGCCTGCTCGTTTGGTCGTCACAGGTGCTCTTGATGGTCCTGCTGCTTGTCGATTTTGCAAGGATTGAAGGACAGCAATGGTTTTTGCGAGTTCTTCGGGGTTTTGAGCAAGAGCTTCAACTTCCGGTGGAATCGTGTTAATAGTGACTTGTATATTCCTCTGCGAAGTTGCTCTCACTGTCCGTGCATGTCCTTCAGTAGACGAAACCCTAGTCCTCGGTTTACGACTCGAAGATATACTCGAATGTCGTTCTTCTTGCGATCTAACCATTTTGACTATCGAAATGTGGGTAAATGAGCAAATGGATGAGGTAATCTTGTTCTTGCAAACACATTTTCCAAGGGTTACTAGCCTTGTGTGTGATTATGAAGGTTTGAAAACCCTAGTTCATGCATACATGCATTAAAACCCTTAAAGTGTTGTAAATCTTTGTCCTAAGAATGTGCACTCTTGTCTTCCGGCAGCCTCTTCCCGGATTCCGGCGAGATTATGCAGATTCCGGTGGCAGTCTTCAAACTTTCTTCGAATTTTACAAATCGAAGGTTCGAACCCTCCTTCTAGCGCCAATTGTTGATGACCTTTTAGTAACCAAGATGATTAGTGGTTGTTTTCCCTAGTTAAGATCACCAAACAAGATCAAGAAATCATGAAATTTGGCTAAGTAATGCTCAAGGAATAATTTTGCAAGAGTTTAGCTATATTATTGAATTGTTCTCCTTTTTTCATGTACATGAAGGGAGTATTTATAGACATACAAAGTGGTCATGTGTCACCATCTTGGTGGCTTAACCATTGGATCTTTGCCAAGTGTTAGGACACTTGTACAACATCTACACTATTGCTCATTGGATGAGTGCCAAGTGTTAGGACACTTGGACCATATCTAAGCTAGTGACTCTTGGAATTCCCCATGTTGTACTTGGTCTTTGGCATTATTGAGATGCTCTCGACGGTGACCGGCTGCTCGCTTGTACGTCTTCTTTGGATGTGATCCTTTGCGTTCTGAGCTGTTCGCTCCTTGCTTAGGCTTTCTTTACAATGTTGCTCGCTCCATTACGAATCTGTTCGCCCAAATTGATCTTGGCTTGAGTTGCTTGCACAACTGTTCTTTGCAAGGCTGCTCGCCTAAATATCTTGCTTACCATATTAGAGCAGTTCTGCAAAGTTGTTCGCTTTACAAAGCTGCTAGCTCCACAAAGCTGTTAGCTTCTTTCCTTTATTATCCTGTTATCAAATCTTAATGAAAACTGTTTTGTTTATCAACTACTCCATTGTTCGCCCATCAACAACCCCGTCCCGTTTTATACCTTTTATTTTGCTAGAAACCTTAATTATATAATTTTATATTATTATTGTCTTTGTTTCTTTTAATTTTATTATTTTGTGTGCTACTGTGTAATTTAAATATATACTCTATTTCAAATTCTCAAGTTCGAAGAAAGAAATTGAAACTTTCAAACGGACAAGGGACTACGAGAAATTAAATATTCAAAGTTTAAAATTATGTTTCCGGTCCGTATAATTTATTGAGAATAATTAAAATACTTTAAATTATTAATTAAGTTTTAAAACTGTATTAATTCTCAATTCGGGATTTAACTCGTGAACCAAACGATCCCTAAACCGTATCAAGTGGGAACGAAAATATCTGAATTAAAGGGGATTAATCCCAACCCACATGAATTACTATCCTTTTTTAATTAAATTAATTAGAAATTTATCTCATCCACATATATTATCCTTTCCTTTAAATTTAATTTAATTAGTTAAATACTTGGAATTTTCATTATAAATATAACCCGTCTCCTTCTCTCAGTTTTCTTTTCATCCCTTTCCCCAAAATTAGAAAGAAATCAATTCCCAATTTTCACTCTCAGCCTTCACTCCCTCCTCCGCCTCACGCCTCTTCTCCTTCCGGCGACGGAGCGCCGTCCTCCCCGCCGAGCAACTCCCTCCGTCGCGCCGCCGCTCGTCCAGGGCTCGGCCGCCGAGCACCGCCGTGCTTCCGCTCGGCCGTGACCACGGCCCCAGGCCGCGGCACCTCTCCCGCTCGCTGTCGTCGCCTCGCCGAAGCTCCACCGCCGTGGACCCAGCCCAGACGTCTCCCCTCTCTCTTCCCTCAGCCGCGCCGGAGCTTCGTCCAGCCTCGCCTCACCGCCGCCTCAGCACGCAGCACCGCCCCTCGCCAATCGCGCCGCCCCGCCTCCTTCTCCGGTTGGCCGCCGCCGCTCAATTGCCCAGCTCCACCTCCTCTTTTCCTTTTCCAGTAAGTCTATGCAAATTCCCCCTTTCAATTTCTACTCTTTGAAGTTTAATTCAATTCCATCCCATAACCTTTTCCGTTTAAATTTCCGTTCAATTTGACGCCATTGAACCGGTTGCTGCTGCCGGAATTTCTGGAAATCCCAATCGACGCCGTTAGGCTGTTCAAATCCGTTTTCCAAATTCCCGAACGACGCCGTTAGGCCGTCCGTTTAACCGAACGAATCCTTATACGACGCCGTTGGGCCGTCCGTTTACCACCGCGAACCGGACTCGTAAGAATCGCTAACTTTCTCTCTAATTCTAGTTGGGATAGGAATTGATCGAATCCCTGTTGAGGCTTGATTACTGTTTTTGGCTTGGAAGCCTGTAAGTTGTAGATGGAGATGTTATTCTGTTGAAATTCCTAGCTGTTGGAGGGTGTTTTAATTACTTTAGTTTTGAGTTAGTGTTTTAGTATCACTAGTTGAGTTGTTTAGTATTAGTATTTTGGTTGTTTAGTGTTGTTGATTTAGTTGTCTAGTATTATTGGTTTAATTGATTGGTGTTATTGGATTGATGATTTTTCTTATTAGTGTTATTGGAATAGTTGAAGAGTATTATTGGATTAGTTAATTAATATTATTAGAATGGATGAATTAGTATTGTTGTTTTAGTTGAAAAGTATTTTTGGATTAGTATTATTGAATTAACTGTATGGTGATGAAACTAGTTGTTAATAATATTAGTTGAGTTTTTGGAGACAAAGGGAAACTCGTCTTCCCCTTGTGCGACTGTTAGAGAATTAGGAACGAAAAGATAAGTCGAGTTACATCCAAATTAGTAACAAATGAAAAGTAGCATTCTTGGAAAATAGTATAATTCATTTGTTTTAGAAGTATTACTAATCAACTTTAGAAGTAATATTAATATTATAAAAGAAAAGTATTTTTTATAATTTGTCTTAGAAAAGCCAAAGTCTTTAATAAGTTTTAATAAGAAGTTTTTATAAAATATGAATTCTTATATTTTCTTTCTTAAAGGGCCTTTGTTAAGGACACCCCTGAATTCAGTAAATACACCCCCCTTGTTACACACTGCTTTCAGCAAATACACCCCCTGTTACACCACTGTTTTTAGTAAATACACCTCCTAATACACCTCCTCTTAAAAAGGGGTGTACTTATCAAAAGATTGTTTCTATAGTAATCGAAATAGTCATACCACAAGTATACTAGAAAAATACACTCCCTCAATACACTCACCTTTTTAGAAGTGGTGTATTTACCAAAATAGGGTGTGACCCTTAAGCAAGTCCTTTTTGAGTTTATAAGACCACAACTTTCTCGATTCTCGTAACACAAACTCTCAAGTTTTCCTAATAATTCAAAGGTCAACTTTTAATCAAATGATTTCGTATTAGGATTCTGTGCTAATCGGAAAACGCACGAGGGGTCTGTTAACGTATCACTCTCGGGACCCGGAGTAAACAGGTGGGTGATGATCTGTTGATCGATCTGCTTATAATACGCTGTGCTGGTATACTCTGAACTCGACTAAATCAATCTAAAACAATTAATCCAACATAAATGTACACCCTATTATATAACTGCTTGTATTATGTGATATAATTATATATATAACTTACATGGATGGTTTATGTTTGTTGATTATATGAACTGGTGACGGTTGCATAATTAAGGGCATTATCTGAGCATGAACCTGTTTAAGTATGAATTATGTGAATTCTCCCCACAATTTGAAATGACAGTTTTATGGGAAAGAGGAAAGCGAGTAATTATTGATTTGATGTGCAGCAGTTTTGTTTGTGGATTGACACGTACGACCATGAGTGATAATAGGTCAGATTCATGGTCGCTGATATTATTTGTGGTGGCCATGAGTGATAATAATTATTCAGATTCATGGTCACATGAATGGATGACTTGTTAGTGAGAAACGGTTTGGGGGAGATTTACTATATGTGAAAAATGATTTTGGCAGATTAGGCCGTTATTTGAAAAATGGTTTTGGGCTTTGCCCCTAATGTGAATTAACTTGTGATATTTCAATTATATGATGTGAAACCTGTTATGCCCAATTAATTATTACGTGAGCTTGTTACTGTTGTGGTATATGTTATTCATATTTATATGTCAACTGTTTAAATTAATTAATTACTTTATTAATGAGTATAATTTAACGTATTTCGGATTTACCAATCCCATGACGTTGCAAATCACCCATACGTGAGAATTCAAATCTCACGCCCCCCCTTTTCAACCCTTGCAGATTATGATTTCGTGGAGCAAGGATAGTAATAGAGACGACACAGAGTTCCCCACTTAAATAAAATGATACAATTGATATTAAGCTTTATATATGTGTGTGAAATATATTATAAATATTATCCTACTCATTCTTCCGCTGCATAAAACTCATCTCTGATTTTATTATCCATTTTTATATCAAAAATTTTATAGTTCGTATTTTTACTCACAAGTGGCACCTCGAATTCGATACAATTAATGTATTCCGGATTCGGGGCGTTACAGTCTTAGAGGTTATATTTGTTTTAAATAAGTGTCGTTTTAAGTATTTTTTTTATATATTTTCTTGATTTAACCAAATTCTAATTCAAAATATAAGATAATTCTTTTACAAATTATATCAAAATATAAAAGATCCGTTAGATTTTTTTAGGAATTCATTTTCCATGCCGTGCAACTGATCATTTGATAAGTCTGTTCCCATGTTTTTAGTTTTGACTTGATAAACAGCAGCGCATTTCTTAACAAATTAAAAGATTGTCTGCTCTGTCATGACTCATGAGTAATGAGAACATCCATAAGAATGGCCATAACTCAATATACTTCCAAGTTGAGTACAAAAATTTAAATACAAACCTCTTCACCTTGAAAGATACAAAGGAATCTCTACAATTCATTAAAATTCAAATTTCATCATCAAATAAAATATATTGGTTTCTCACGATTACAAATTGAAATCATTCAAATTGAATTCAAATTTTATAATCAATTAAACCTGTCTTCTAAAATTAATATATTTTTAGAAAACAACAAACCAGTAATTTCATAATCAGTACAATATTTCTACTCAAGAGTACTACAATTTATATTTTTTCCATCGTAACGTATATTCTGAATAGACCAAATGAAGGAAGAATTTCATATCAAGACCCAAATTTTAAGTAATGTCTCAATATAAGTACCCATTTTTAAAGTGTCTCAAATCAAGTCTCAATTTTTACTTTTTTCTCAATTTAAGGCTTGTCTTAAATTTTTGTGTCTCAATTTAAGACCCAACAAATAATTATTTCTAGATTAAATTCATTCAATATAAAAAAATTAGACATTCGTCATAAATAAATTAAAATTTCATTATTAAAAAACATTAACTTTTTTATTATTATAATGAATATTTCTAATTTTTTTATATCATCGTGTATTAATTAAATTTATCGTTTAAAAAATATGATAACTAGCATTTTGAAATATACAGATTTTATATTCTTGTGTTTCAATTCAACACCCAACAAGCAATTATTTTTTAAATTAAATTAATTCAATATGGAAAAAAAATAGAGACGTTCATCATAAAAAAAAAATTAATTTAATTTTTTAATTAAAATAATAAATATTTTTTTATTTTTTTATCGTCGTGTATTAATTTAGTGTTTTAAAAAAATGACAACTAGCATTTTAAAATTAAACTAAAACGAGTTTTTTTTTCCCATATAATCTTTTCCCATTGTATATGCTAAAATGTTAATTTTATTTTTAATTTTCAAAATACTTGTTATCATTTTTTTAAATAATAAATTTAATTAATACACCATGATAAAAAAAAATTGGAAATATTCATTATATTAATAAAAAAATTAATATTTTTAAATAATGAAGTTTTTATTTATTTATGATGAATGTCTCTAATTTTTTATTTTTTTCATATTGAATGATTAATTTAGAAATAATTATTTGTTGGGTCTTAAATTGAGACACAAAAACTTAGAACAAGCCTTAAATTGAGAAAAAAATTAAAATTGAGACTTGGTTTGAGACACTTTAAAAATGGATACTTATATTGAGACATTACCTAAAATTTGGGTCTTAATATGAAATTCTTCCACCAAATGAATCAACAAACAAAGAAAAAGCATCAACTTTACATATGGACAAAGAGACGGCGAATAAATCGGAACAAACTGCAAGACCCATCTCGAATGAAAATACCAGATTACAAAGATATTCATATAAGAACCGCAAAAAAGTCGGCACAATAAATACAAACTACTACAACAAATGATCATCGATTGGAAATCTCATATTAGCAACCCAAAACGAATCCGAAACATGGAGAAATCATCTGGTATCCACTGCGAAGATCTCCTCACGACGTCAGGAACCTTCTGCCAACATCAACTGGAAACGAAACGACAAATTAAGGGCATCGACCGGATTAACAATCGGATTAGAAAAGAACGAATGATTGAAAAGTAGAATGTGAACAAAGTATACATCGCGAGTTGTATATAAAACACGGCCAAAAAGTAACCGCCCCACAATTCGAGCGCATTAAAAACAGATGACAGCCACAAACAATCAAACAATGTACGGTTAAGATCAAGAATTAAAACGATCGAGCGGCCGTAATTAACTCCCGCCCAAACTTAATTTTAGAAAGGGAGTGTGTATTATATATTATAGATGTTAAATACACTATCAGGATGAATATACTACTCGTATTCGGAATTTTTTTTCGAAGTTCTTTCACTTTTTCGGCAATATTTTTCGAACATAGTGTGATTGAAAGAAAAAGTCAAAATTTTTTCCCGAAAATTTGACAAATTTTCGAAAAAAATATAGAAGATAGTGTATTTAACAAAATGGCTAGTGCAAATAACCATGGCCATAAATATATTTTTACAATCTCTAACAAATCAAGAATTTTAAGTTTGTGTTGGGCCTAGATTGTCTAGTATTTGGGCTTGAGATAGGCCCACTTGATTTCAAAGAATCTGTTTTCGTCTTGTTAATTATGGCCTAACTTATATACAATCATATCTTTTGTTATTACACTTCACTAAAAGTGTTCAGAAAAAATTGAAAATTTAAAAAAATTTGAAAATGCAAAAACAAAAAACACTAAATATATGCATTTTTTTTTTTAAAATTGTTACATTTTTCGGGAAAAAAATCCGAACCCCTTTTTTGGTTGGAGTGTATTAACAAATCATGGTACAATATTTAACTTGGGCCTTTAATTAATATAAAACTACCGGCGCAATGTAATAATTGTGCGATTGTTCTAGAAAATTATAAACATTTATAATAACTTTAAATCGGCAAATAGAATCATTATTTGCATTAAAATACCATTTTATATTTAAAATATAAAAAAAATTGTATAATTCTTCTTTGATATAAATATGCATTGTATTGATGCTAAAGTTTAACCTTAAACCAAGGATGCAGAAGTCGGAAAACGCTAGGCGGACGTTTTTGGGCCGCCTAGGAAATCCGCCTAGTTTTTTTTTTTTTTTTTACACTTTGACCGATTTTGACCGACTTGGCCGCCTAGAAGGGCGCCTAGGCCGCCTAGGCGGCGCCTAGAAGCAGAAAACGCCCAGATAGCCGATTTGGCCCAATTCGCGGCGGTCGGGCGGCGCCTAGGCGGCCGCCTAAGCCGTTTTTTACATCCCTGCCTTAAACATAACGAATCATGTTGGAATTTAAGATTATTCGATTTTAATTAAAGAGTAAGTTTTATATGAAAATAATTCATGATAAACTTATTATGAAACTGTTTTAAAATATTGAATATTTAATCATGAGTATTAAAAGTTGGGATAAGAAAATCTACAACAATTACAATATACACTACAAGAAAATATAAAATTACCTACGGAAATTGTCAATATGGCTACGAAATTACCAACAAAAAAATTTGAAGGGGGAATTGCCTACGAATTACCTACAAAATTTTCTAATTGTATAGACATCTTCCTTCCCCACCTACAAAATAATTTGCCTACGGAAATTCCGTAGGCAAATTGTGTTGTAGGTAAATTTTTGTAGGCAAATGACTTGTAGGCAATTGTACCTAGAGATTTTATTCCGTAGGCAAGTTGTTTTAGGTTGAAAAATGTAGATGCTTTCATAACTATAAAATTATGTAGGCTAATCGTAGGCAATTCTTACTACGGACTTTTTTGTTGGAAAATTTTTGTAGGCAATTTAATTCCGTAGGCAACTCATTATTTTCTTATAGTGATAATACATCTAACACCAAATTTTTAATACTTCTAATCAAATATTTAATACTTATGATAAATTTATCGTGAATCATTTTCATATAATACTTTGCCTTAATTAAATTATAAGTAAATTATCAAAATACTTGTATTCGACGTACCTTATTCAACTCAATCAATCATTCATTAATACTTTAATCAAGTTTGTGTAGATTTTTAAAAAATGATATAAATTCGAATGAACACAAACAGTTGTGCACTACTCATATTATTCCATGAGAAAACTAATATTAATTTTTTTAATGGGTAAATTGCGACTCGAACATAATCTTCCAACTTTAGGTGGCGGAACTCTAAACAGTAGAGCTATGCCACTTGATTACCAATACCTTTTAGTTACCATTTAAAAAACTCTTAATTTGTACAACATATTGGAAGTATTAGTCATTTTATTAATAATAACAAAATGGAACTTGAATGTACTTTAAATCGAACCCAGCACGAGACGCATGAGTAGTTATTTAACTTTGCACTTATTCTAATTATTTCTTTTATTAAAGAATTTTCCTTCCACCCCACGTTATTTGCACATAAAAAGTGAAACAATGACAAAATAAAAAAGTGAAATAATGAGTGTGATTTTTTTGAGGAGTAATTTTGTAAAAAAAATAGTGGACACAAAATTAATGACATTTTATATAAAATTATTAATATTGTGACTTGTGAAAGTAAACTTTATAGAGGGTTTTCTATTTTGCATGTGCAAATTATTTTGGTACATTCCAATAAAAAAAGTATCCAAATTATTGTGGAACATACATACAAAATATTACTCCATTCATCACACTATAAACTTTCAATTTTTTTTTTTTATTTTGCTCTATTCCATTATATATTTCTCATTCTATTTTTGACAAATTCCATATAAATTTACATCCTTATTTTTTTTTTCCTCACCTTCACATCACTGGTATTATATAATACTCCCTCCGTCCACCAAATTTTTACCCACTTTCCATTTTGGGTTGTCCACCAAATTTTTACTCATTCCCTTTTTAGAAATAAACACCACTCACAAACAAATAAATGGGTCCCACAATACCCACCACAACACTCTTACTTTATCTACTCTTTCAATAAAATACTAATTTTCATTAAAAACCGTACCCAACAGTAAATGGGTAGAAATTTCATGGACGGAGGGAGTAGTTTTTTAATTTTTGTGTCCAAAAGAAACTTTGTTTTACAAAATTCAAATGATACCGAATGAAATGTCTGAGTAACTTCTTTTGCTTTTCAGCACACAACACAATCTGGACTTCAATGAAGACTTATCAAAACTTGTAAGCTAAGCACAACAAAGTGGTGAATGGTCTAAAGATCAATCGATGATGTACCTTGCGCAGTTCCCAACCGTTGATTTCCAACCGGTCGTACCCATCAATGACTAGGATCGCATCTGATGACAAAGCGTTGACCTAAATCGTTAGAACATTGCTTCAACTCGACGGCGTCGTTTCAGTACTTTCTTTCTCTAATAAAAGCCGAACCAAAATTAAGTTAATGAAATGAAATAAAAATATCAAGAAAATTTACCTTCATCTCTTCGATTGAAATTTTTGACACTCTCGCTGTTGTTATATCAGTGCAAAACCTCCATCTTCTCTCTCTCATCAAACACGTATTAGTACGCGCACTTTCTCTCTCTTGATCGCGGCGTTCGAGTGCGTCTTACTCGATTCATTCAGGGTCGATCTTGCTGTGGGGATCTCTAGGGCTTCCCAATTTCGGAACCTAGTTTAGAAAATGGTGAGATTTTGCTTCTATGTTTTTGCTGATGTGATTTGCCGTACGGGATGGGTTATCAGATCTGGTGTTTCTCGGGAGTTTGGGTCAATTTGGTGTTTTGTGATTTGTTTTTGTTCTGATTTAAGTGGGAGATTCGGCATTTTGATTGCTTTGAATTTTACCGTTGTATATGTATTTGGTTGGATTGGTAGCGGGTTATTTGAGATCTGGAGTAGCTGTTATTGTGAGCTAACTCAAATTTTATGTTTGCTTGATTTTGGTGTTGAATTCTTACGTTGCTACGCTGCAGCCGCTCAGACTAGAAATCAAGGTACTGAAGTAATTTTAATTGTCAAATTATGCTATGTGTGTGGAGTGAGTGATTGTTGGATGCTGACTTTATGATATGTATTCATCAGAGGAAACTCGCCCAAAGATCAGAGAGGGTAAAGTCTGTGGATCTACATCCAACAGAGCCATGGTATGCTTCGCATTCTGCTCTCAGCTACTCCTCCATCATTATTCAGTTGCTGTTGGCATATCAGATTAGCAATTGGGAAATTATTTGGAGCCCAATTAAATTTTATTCTCCAAAGAACAATTCAATTTAGTTTTCTTGGTATTTTACATATTGAAATCATTTATGTACTTTGAAGTTCCCAGTGCTGCAAATCTGATGGTCTTTGCGATCAAGTTTAAATACTTTTTTGGGGGTCTGATCTGGCGTTCATGTTTATATTGAATTATCTGTTTGCCTGACCCAGCCTGCTGATGTTATATGGGAGAATATGTACACATTTGTATATCTGTTTTCTTGCTTCAGTGTTTTAATTTTCCAGAATTTGAATTGCTGTTGCGATATGTGATCTTTCTGCAGGATATTGGCGAGTTTGTATTCAGGGTCTGTTTGCATCTGGAATTATCAGACCCAGGTATGCAAAATGCTACTGACATGCATATTATTATTTTCTAAGATTGATAGATTAATCATATTTGGTCGTATGAATATATCTTGTATACCTGGATATCTCTTATAGTTTTCCTTCTAGTAGACATGGCATTTTTTCATGCATTGGTGGTGTTCTCAGGTTTGATGAACATTTGAGTTTGTCAAATACTTACCACAATATCCAGTAATTAAAAAACACTTTATAATGTGCCAAAAAAAAAAAACACTTTATAGTAATGGGCTGTTGGCACATCTTATATAAATTATTTGTGATACAACTTATAAGCTCGAGTAACAGTTCACAATTGTGCAAATTGTACCACGCTTGAATAGTTATTATTAGTTTACACACACACTCCATTTCCGAAATCCTGTTCCTTTTCCTTTGATCCAATGTGTGACTTCGGAAATCGCTATTTGCTCCTGTAGCTTACTAATTTGCAACTTTAAGTAGCAGATTTAAGGACCAATTGCACTTTATCCATTCTTCATAATATGATTGCAAGTTAGGGAGAATAATGGTTTAAATCGAATTGAACCGAGAGATGAAGTCTTTTCTGCTATTTTTTCTGTAGCTAGTTATTTCAAAAAGTCATTTCTGTTGTTGATTATCTCTTTACCATGTGTTACATTCTAAAGCCTGTCCTCTGTTCCTGCAGACAATGGTTAAATCATTTGAGGTTACTGAACTACCAGGTGCATGGTTTGAATTATTTTTGTTTCATGATAAAGAAATACTTCAGTAGCATGTTTCATTTTGGTGTGACCGTGTGGATCAATATGCTGATTCCAGTCAAATTTTACAGTTAGATCTGCGAAGTTTATTGCACGAAAACAGTGGGTGGTTGCTGGTGCTGATGACATGTTCATTCGTGTGTATAATTACAATACTATGGATAAGGTCAAAGTATTTGAGGCCCATACCGATTATATTAGGTGTGTGGCAGTTCATCCCACCCTTCCATATGTGTTGTCATCCTCCGACGACATGCTCATAAAGCTTTGGGACTGGGAAAAAGGATGGGCATGCACTCAAATATTTGAAGGTCATTCCCATTACGTGATGCAAGTGACTTTTAATCCTAAAGACACCAATACCTTTGCCAGTGCATCACTCGATCGCACAATTAAGGTATGAATGGAATTGTACCCATGTCAATGTTCACAAGGTTTTCAGTTGACTTGATATGCCTTCTAAGTGCATTTACTTTTGTAGATATGGAATCTTGGCTCTCCTGACCCAAATTTCACACTAGACGCTCACCTGAAAGGAGTCAATTGTGTAGATTATTTTACTGGTGGTGATAAACCTTATTTAATCACTGGTTCTGATGATCACACCGCTAAGGTTATTCCTTATTTGCCTCGATACTTCTAGTATTATGAGTTTCTATTCACAAAATCTAAATCATCTGGAGAATTTGGAAACAGGTTTGGGATTATCAAACAAAGAGCTGTGTCCAGACACTAGATGGCCACACACACAATGTATCTGCAGTTTGTTTCCATCCCGAACTTCCCATTATAATAACAGGTTCTGAAGATGGTACAGTCCGTATATGGCACTCCACCACATATCGGTTAGTTTTGTGCTTGGCACTTGGATTATAGTCCTTAATCTAACTCATTACTCGCTGTATCAAGTATCCAATACAACATTCATCTGTAAATGTCACTATGTTAATTCTTTTTTCTCGTTCGATTTTCAGATTAATTACTCTTTTACTTCATGTAGCACTTTGCAATTTTTTTCTTTTATTTGGGGGGGGGAGGGGGGAATGGTGGTGTAGGAGATTGAGTTCTCATTTGTGAGGCAGTTGTATACTTGCCGAATTTTTATTATGCCAATAAGCTGTAATTAATATTCACTTGAGAGACAATTCGTTAGCATGCAATTCAGCGTTGTGGTTGATTTACTCTCTAGTGAATGCATATCTTATAATGGTGATTGATACTAGGTTACTCCGACCCCTTCGAAATGAATAACCACTATATGCGTGCGTTTGTATGTTGCATTTTCAAGTATGTATAGATTTATTTATGTTTTATTTTTTCATGCTTTTTACATTAGATTTTTGTTTAAAAAGTCTGGTTGATCATTTATGTCTCACAAATCATGTCATTTTCTTTCAGATTAGAGAACACATTGAATTATGGTCTTGAAAGAGTTTGGGCAGTTAGTTACATGAAAGGATCAAGACGGTAAGTCTATTTGCAGTTGTTACTATTTGCTGATTTAGGGAGGCATTCTTTCATTTATTTTAGTTTGATTCTCAGTTTCAGTTGTTAGTAAGTAGGTGTCAGAAAGTGCCATGTTATATAATTATAGGTGTCAGAAAGTGCCATGTTATATAAGTAGGCTCTGAAACAGTACATTTTAATATCCATCTTGGTCCAAGCAAGTTATATTCTTGGTATAGGCTTTACTTGAGGTTTCTTACTCGATGAGATGCAATTTAGGAAATTTTACAATTTACAGAATCTCGTTGGATAATTAAAGATTTCCATTTGCATTTATTCTTTTATTTGATGCACCTTAATTTGATGGATTCAATTTTCAGGGTTGTGATTGGTTACGATGAAGGAACCATCATGGTTAAACTTGGGCGCGAGGTGCCTGTTGCAAGCATGGACAACAGTGGGAAAATCATATGGTCCAAGCATAATGAAATTCAAACTGTCAATATAAAGAGTGTCGGAGCAGGTTATGAGGTAGGAATATGCTTGGACTAATAACAGTTGTAGAGCCGATTAATTATCTGAAACTGCTTGCATCTTTCTCAGGTTGCTGATGGAGAGAGATTGCCTTTGGCTGTTAAGGAATTGGGAACCTGTGACCTTTACCCACAGGTTAATTGTTAAAACTATTCATTGGTGAATTCACATCTGTGTCTGTAGTTTTAAGTGTCAGGAACATTTAGTGTGTACTGGACTGCAGAAGTTTAAGATTTCTTCTGAGAAGTTTAAGTTTGATGGCTTGAACCTTTTATGTTAGCTGCCTCTAAGATGTACTGGAAGGTTTTGTTATGATTTGTATTGAGCTTTGGAAGCGTGAAACCTTCCCTTGTGCAGATGTTTATCTAATTGCTACGACTTGGTTGCTGCTGAAATGTTCTGTGTTTTGCTGACACCATAAACTGAAGTGCCTAAGCACCGGATAAATCATACTTATTTTTTTAATGCTAAATGGTTGCGTTTTAACAAGCTATTCATTAGAAAGATGTGTCCTGGATGTTTTCTCTTTATTTCTTTATTCTGTAGTTCCAAACAACAAATTTTAATTGTCTTGGACTTGTATATCTGAAATTACTAAATTCTAAAATTATGTTCTTAGAAATTAATGAGGACCTTACAATTAAATTTCTCCCATCTTGTAACTACTGTGAATAAAGGGTCACTATGAATTCTTGGATGAAGAAAACAAACCAACTTTAGGAAATGGAAGTCTTGTCATTTTCTTGATGCTTTCTTGAAGGATTTGTTTTCCCCAAGTGAGCTCTATTGGTATGTGGACTTTGTATTAACTTTTGTATTCACTTCTGACAGAGTTTAAAGCACAACCCCAATGGTCGGTTTGTCGTTGTATGTGGTGATGGCGAGTACATCATATACACTGCGTTGGCCTGGAGAAACAGATCATTTGGCTCAGCATTGGAATTTGTTTGGTCGTCGGATGGAGAATATGCTGTTAGGGAAAGTACATCAAAGATTAAGATCTTCACCAAAAATTTTGTGGTTGGTTTTTCCCTTGTATATTTTTCTGTTATTCTTCAATTCCCAATTTACTTTAAAGTAGAAGATATCTTAATATCTGCTTGTTATCTTGTTTTAATTCAACAAGCTTGTTCGTGGGCATTAAGCAACACTTACTTGCACATTTTCCCCTCTTCCGTTTTGGAACAATGCTTGAGTTCTTTATCTGTTCATGAATAATTTCTTATTATTATTATCATAGTTGTAATTATAATAAGAATAATTGTTATTTTTTTATCCAGGAAAAGAAAAGTATCCGTCCCACATTTTCTGCGGAGCACATCTATGGTGGCACTCTACTGGCAATGTGCTCAAATGATTTCATTTGTTTCTATGATTGGGCCGAATGTAGGTTGATACGACGGATAGACGTCAATGTTAAAGTAAGAAAGTTACCGCTTCAGATTTTTTTAACTGCACATGTTAAAGTCGTGACCATAGAAGTTCTGCATATTTTATATGCTCTGTTTTTTGGCAATATATTTCAGAATCTTTACTGGGCTGATAGTGGTGATCTAGTGGCCATTTCCAGCGATGCATCTTTCTATATACTTAAGTACAATGTAAGTGTACTGTTCATCTTGGTTTCCTCATAAATAAGCATGCATAGTTCTTTTGAAGAATGTTTTGTAACTTAGACTGGCCTTCACATATTGCAGCGTGATGTAGTTTCTGCACATCTAGATAGTGGGAGATCAGTGGATGAACAAGGCGTGGAAGATGCTTTTGAACTGCTTTATGAAATTAATGAGCGAGCCCGGACTGGTCTTTGGGTTGGGGATTGTTTTATTTACACTAACGCTTCTTGGAGACTTAATTACTGCGTTGGTGGTGAGGTATGTTTGGTACATAGTTATGTTACTTCCAGAATGTGATGAAGATATATATCATTATGTGAAATAAGTGATTCTTTATGTGATATTTTAGGTGACAACAATGTTCCACTTAGACCGGCCAATGTATCTGCTTGGGTATCTTGCTAATCAAAGTCGTGTGTTTCTCATCGACAAAGAATTTAAGTGAGTCTTAGAAGCAACATATTTCATTATCCTGTGTTCATTTTGCTTATGTAGATATTTTGTTGCCCAATTAGTAAAATAAATTCTTCTGAAACTTTCTCTCCTGGTTCATATAAGGGAATGAAGTCCTTTCTTGGTTTTGCAACTATTCATTTGTGTCTATGAATTACTTTTGCAGTGTCATTGGATACACTTTGCTGCTCAGCCTCATTGAGTACAAGACTCTTGTAATGCGGGGTGATTTGGATAGGGCAAATGAAGTCTTACCATCAATTCCAAAGGAGCATCATAACAGGTTTTTAGCATCTCTAATATTGTAGTTGACAACTGATTTTGTTTACTTAGTTCTTATTGTAACATGCACATGAGAGCCTAACCACTTCAGGCTCAAGATATATGGCAATGATTTTACTGCCTGAGATTGGTGATTTGTTCAGCTAATCAAAAGACTATAATCATCTGATTCAGAAAAGTTGCCCATAATCATCCTATAGTCACCTTTTTAGTTGTCATCCCTTCTGCTCTTTTGTGATTGACAGAAAGAGAATGTTATATGTATATGAATAGGGCAACAAACACAAGACTTCAGGTCTCAGACTCTCAATAAACCAATGTTGCTGGTAATAAGCATTAAAAAAACTAGTAAACAGGAGCTGCAGAATGTATATTAGCATTATACTTGGTGATCATTCTTTGGATTGATAGCTCTAAAAAGTTACGACTAGCGAAAACCTGAATGTATAGAAATTTAACTCTTGAAAATGTTGCTTCCTCATCTCTTTGCATTTTGTATTTCGATTTGATTTCAAGGCATAATTTCGTAGATCAATTACCTTATTGATTTTGGATATGATTTTGTGTACAGCGTGGCCCATTTCCTGGAATCACGAGGGATGATAAAAGATGCACTTGAAATTGCTACAGATCCAGACTATAAATTTGAGTTAGCCATACAGCTAGGCAAGCTAGAGATTGCAAAGGTAAACAATGTCAATTTGTTTGGTTGGCTAGTTATAGACTTTAACACTCACATGTGTTTTTCTAGAGCATGGCCAATATTTTCAGCAGGTTCTTATAAACCTCTTTCTCATCTTCTTGACTGAAATTTGTGCTCAGATTGAATGTGATTCTTACATATGCATTTAATTGTTATTTTCTACAGGAGATCGCCACTGAAGCACAGAGTGAGGCTAAATGGAAACAATTGGGTGAATTAGCTATGTCTGCTGGGATGGTAATCTCTTGATCACTGTGAACTTAGCTGAAAATGATTTGCATTTACTTCTTCCTGTTTTTCTTTTCTTTTTAACAAACATTTTTTCAAAAGATTTCACTTACTACTTTTTAAGTTTTTTTATTTTTATGTCCTCTGAGTATGCAGAGAAAATTCCTAAATTTCTTCTTTCCAAATGATCCTTTCCCACCCTGTGTGTCTAAGTTCATATATTTTGATCCATGACTGGTATTGTTTCTAAAATTTTGTGCTTCTATTTTGCATTTCAGTTGGAGATGGCCGAGGACTGTTTGAAGCAAGCTAATGACCTGAGTGGTTTATTGCTACTCTATTCTTCTTTGGGCGATGCTGGAGGAATTGATAAACTTGCATATCTAGCCAAAGATCATGGCAAAAACAATGTTGCATTCCTTTGTTTGTTTACTTTGGGTAAATTGGAAGACTGCCTTCAGCTGTTGATAGACAGGTAATGTCTTTCATTAATTCATCATGTTTTTCTACTATTTGTCTATTGTGTTCATAATAAACCAAGAGTTTTTGCAGCAATCGGATACCTGAAGCTGCATTGATGGCTCGGTCTTATCTTCCAAGCAAGGTATCAGAAATTGTTGCTCTTTGGAGAAAGGACCTCAACAAGGTAGGCGCTCATGCCATTATTTGTGTTCTTGATAATTTTTTTAGATTATGATAACTAATGAAAATATATATATATATATATATATATTATCATCCGGAGGGTGTGATCATTTCCTCTTCATTGTTTGATTACAATCTGCAGATTAATCCAAAAGCTGCAGAATCTCTTGCTGATCCTGAAGAATATTCAAATTTGTTTGATGATTGGCAAGTAGCACTTGCTGTTGAATCTAAAGCTGCAGAGACGAGGTATTTCATCCTTAGTTTCTTTCATGTTGGCTACCCTTGAGTTGGAACTTTCTGGTGTGGGATTTTCTCTTTGCTTTGTTCGTTTATGTTTAGCATTTGGTGCTATGTGAAATTTTTTATGTCCTAAAATGTAAATAATCAATACTAACTTGTTTTCCATTTCTGTTGTAGAGGTAAATTTCCTCCAGCAGCTGAATACATGCAACACGCTGATAGGTCAACAGCAAGTCTTGTGGAGCTCTTTAGGAACATGCAAACAGAAGAAGAAGAAGAAGAGCCACATGAAAATGGAGACTTGGATTATGAGGTAGATGTTATTTCATTTTCTTCTTGATGAACTCTTCCATTTCATTTGTCGAGTTGCATATTTGACATAAGAAACAGAAAGACAATCTCTCTTCAAAACTTGAATATGATCTCTCTATGTAAGAGGATTCCTAATTCTGAACTTGCAAAACTTGTGTTGTGTCTTAGATTTTGTAGTATCTGTGTCCCGTGGTGTGATATCACAAGTTTATCTAGTTGGTACTAAGTATGGTTTATTTTCTTTATTTTTTTTCCTCAAATTTGGTTAGGAGCCAAATGGAGAAGAACTGCAACAGGGGCATGATGAGACACAAGTAGAGAGACTTGATGAGAGTCGAGAAGAGGGACACGATGAGAGTCAAGAAGAGGCTGTAGTAGTGGATGCTGACTCTACAGATGGTGGCGTACTCGTCAATGGCAACGGCAATGAGGGTGAGGAAGAGTGGGGTACGAATAATGAAGGAAAACCGTCAGCCTAAAAGCCGTTGGTTGGGCCAGTGTGAAATTCATAGTTTTGTTGCTGGTGATTAATTTGATTTTCTTGTTTGTTGACTCCCTGTCTAGCCTTTATACTTTATGTTATAAGTTCCATTCTGTTCATCTGTAGTTTTGCTTCCTCTTGTCATCTGCCACTAGAAAGTTTAGGATTCAGCTGAAGCTTGATCAATATATTAGGAAGTATTCATATTTTTAGGCAATTTTGCACGTAATTAGGGTGGGACAAAATTGTTTCTTTCATGTATAATTCACAGGCTTTAATACTACTCACGCATTTGATTCTTTATGCATCACAATTAACTAAGAGTGATTAAGCAAACATTCATGCGCCTTATATTGTTCTCTCTCTTGCTGAGCTTGCAGTTCTTACACAACGTGACTGAAGACAGGCGGTTCCAACTGTCGACTATTTCTCTCATGGTAAGAATCGACTTTTTATTTTTTTCCCTAAAAATAATTTTAAATGTCTTATGGTGATCATCAAAGTTATGCTTTGCTAACTCATAATTGTCTTCTCACAAATGCCCCGTACTTTTTTGAAATTAAATCATACTCCTTTTCAACCATGTATCTTGTAATTATCCACGATCACATTACTTAGTAATGTTGCAGTTTCTGAGCGTAGTTTGTTTTTGTTTTTCCTTCCCACATTGGGTGATCACGAAATATATGTTATTCCTTAGCTTCATGACAAATTATTCGTACACTACACGTCTCTAAGACATCTTAATTTTCCATGTACCAGTTATGCTAGTGTTTGCCTGAACGAGATAATCAAAGGAATGGGTGTGTTTCTGCAAGTAGGATGACAAACAAGATGAATTTTTGTGGGCATACATACTGTAGTCTTTTCGAGAGGTTTAAGGTTATAGCTTAGTTGCGGCATAGTTTAACTATATTCTTTGGCGCCATTTTTCTTTTGAAAGTATTATATGCCGATGTGAAGTGTAGATACATACATAATAGTTACCAAGGTGCACTTTTTACTTCTAAAAATCGTATGTTTGATTGGATTATTATCATTGCACTTATTGTGTAAGCATAGTATTGATAGATTGTTATGGTTCTGAGCAAATGGACATAGTCCTTCAATTTATATTTTGCATCAGATAATGGATTAATCATTAATTCTTATTGAAGTAGATACTATTACTAAGAGGGTTGCTTGAATCATTTTTTTTTACATGTGAATGGTAGTGAGAATGAATATTATGGTTAAAGAGAATAAATGTAATCAATTCATACAAGGTTATTTGATTCAAAATACGTTAGTTTTACCTCATTTTAATTAATTTCTTCATCGTCTATGTTCGATGTTCTTTAATTATTTTACTATTTTTCAATTAATAATCATTTTTTTTTCTTTTATTTCAAGATTGGAGTTAAGGTAAGCGATTCAATATATAGAGTTCTTGTCGTTTTAATAGAATTTTTTTAATTAAATGTTACCTGAATTTATAACCAAGTTCTTGCGTGATAATCGGATTTAAATTAATTATTTGGTTCAGATAATGTCTCACAAGTCACAATATCTTTGCTAGATTAGGGGTCTATACGGGGGGCTCCAACATCAACTTCTGCATGGTAATCAGATTTCCACGAAATTTATCACCTTTTTGGTTTGGATTGTGACATAGAGCATCACATTGAGAAGTAAGAACTACGTGAAATTTTGATAACCGATATGAAGAAACCCTAGTTTTTATATACACAATTAGATGGAAAATGACTTGCGTTCTCAAAGGAGCTTTGGCTGCCATCGGAAGAATTTACAACTGTATTCGAAAATCAAGATTTTGAAATCTTGAGATTTAAAAAATAACAATGAATATGAAAACTAATATGTATGTTCTAAGTGGTTGAAATATGGATGACAACGCAAGATTGACTTATTTCACGATACATCCCCCAATAAAATAATAAAATTGACACCCACTTAAAACTCGTGGTTTCACAAGATCCGACTCTACATATGTATTTGCATAGAACAATTTTTCGAATCGAGAAGCTCAAGAGTTCAACTGGACTCGTTTTGACTCAAACTTGACTCGTTTATTTTGAGCTCCTAAATATTCGATATACCAACAAGCTAACTCGAAACCGACACTTTAGACTTGATATATTAGAATTTTCTTATATTTCAATATAATATATGAAAATCTATTAGGCTCCATCTCAGCTTGTTAAACTCGTTAGTGAGATGAATTGTATTCTATTTTCAATTTGGTAACTCAATCAAACGAATCTGAATTTGATTAGATAAACACTCAAATTGAATTTAAATTTCAAGTACTTTGTTCGATTCAAATAATAACATATGCTTATATGGTGAGTTTAATCTCGTAATATTATCCTGTATAAACAAATGTGAAATGCTAGTAATTTTTCAGTGAACATATACAATTATGCGAAATAAAAATATACTTTTATATTGGATTGAACAGCTGAGACAAATTTTTATATAATAAAATATGTAAAAATATTTTATCAATAACAAGATATAATAGGCTCTAACACGAAGATGAAAACTGGCAAGTATTGAAAATAAATAAATAAAGGGGAAAAAAAAAAAGAAAAATACTTATTTTTATAGAAATAAAATACTCATTAAAAGTCCTTCTTATATATATATTTTTTTTATCCATATGTCCGACACCCATCCCCAACACCTCAAATTCTACCTTTCAAGTTTAGTTATTTAATATTTACACAACAATTATAAAATTAGTGTTATCTTTAATATTTTATTAGTTGATGAAAGAATTTCTTGAATTTTAAACTAATTAATAGCAAGCACAAAACAACACTAATGCTAATAATGAATGTGAAGGAGATTTTTGGAAAAAAATAAAATGGTAAAAGGGTGCGTAGGTATCTATGTTGCATGAGTGTGTGGGCGATACGATACGAGGTGAGGATGAGTTAAAATAAAATTTAGGGTGCGATTTGTCAGATTATTTAGATTTTATTGTATATATAAAATCTAAAAAATATGTAAATCAAATGTATGTAATTTATATTTTCTCTTACCTAAAATTTAAGTATATTCAATAACTTAATATAATTAAGTAACAAAATATCAATTTAAGTTCCATTAGTCTAATATATAAATTATAGGAGTTTTATTAATCCAGGGCCTGAAAGATAGTAAATTTATCAATTTAAGGCCCGAAAGATTTTTCGTATCGATTCAGGGCCTGAAAGATTTAAAACTATCAATTCAGGACCTGAAAGATTAAACTATTAATTTAGGACTTACTCATTTTAAGACTGTGTTTGGTCTTTAATAATTTTTTATTATCCGATAATATTTTTATAAATCATATTCAAAAAATATAAATATATATTAATTTCAAGTGACTGAAAAAATAAGAAACAAAAGAATTAATGAAAAAATAAGAACGTATATAAATAAAATAAAAATAAAAATTATAATATGTCAAACATGGTCTTAATATCCTTGAGTCTTAAATTGATAAATTCTATCTTTCAGGTCCTAGATTGATAGTTTTATATCTTCCAGGCCCTGAATCAATAGAAAAAATCTTTTAGGTCTTAAATTGATAGTTTTACCATCTTTCAGGCCTTAGATTGACATTTCTCCTAAATTATAGTAGTGAAATCAATACAAAATGAGTATTATATTTTCAATGAATATTACATAATAAAATTCAATTGAAATATTATATACAATGCTTAAAAAGTATGATTTGCATGGTGGATTTGTCACATAGATACTTGGATTTGTGGATTCAAGAATCTCATTCTTTTTTTAAGGCGGTGTAAATTCAATACTTTATTATGATATTTTAAAAAAATTCGTGCATAGTAAATAGATATTTAGGCAGTACTTGGTAGCTATTAAAAAGCCATAATACAGATTTTTATTCAACCTCATAAATCACTTGGTAGCCATTACAATAATATTACGGATCCGTTTTTAATGTGGTTGACCCGGTAAAACTCAACCTCATAATACAACCAAATCCCTATTCATACTTACAAAAACAATTCGCCCCTCCCCCTCATACTAATCGAAGATGGCTTCTACAGTTGTTTCCAATGGCGATTCTACCCTTTCACGACGAAATAATGGGCGGGCAATTAATTCAAAGTGGTGATAGGTGGGAGAATCGTTGTGTCGTCTCTCTCCGTAAAACCCTGGTTCAAATCGGTACTGAAGTTCTGGGTTTCGATTCCATTCGGCTCGATTTCCACAGCGACCACCACGACCCGTACCAGTGATCGGAACAATTGGTTGCCATTAAACGAGCCCTCTTTCTGTAGGCATGCTTCCATTTTTTCGGTCTTAATTCGGCCCTTTATTTCGCTCTCTATAGTTTTGGGTAATTAGGGGTTTTTGATATTTTGGTAGATTTTACGAGACTGCAGAACGGTCTGAAGATGATCCGTTTAATTTTTAGGTTTTCGATCTAAAAAATTCAACCTTTGATATCGCAATTGACTGGGATTGAATTTTTAGATCTGTAAATTAATTTGTTCTTGTGAATCCTTTCTACCCTGGTATTTTTGTTCCAACTTATAGTGTGGGCAATGTTTCATCTAATTGACCTTTGATATTTTCAATTTTGCTTGAGGTCTGGGAGTTCGATCTGGCACAAGAAAGAGACGAAGTGAAGAGGAAATGACATCTCCGGAAGAACTTGTTTATTTTTGCAGTGTTGCAGTGCTAAGACAAGATTAAAAGGTTGTTTCTTATGTTTTGAATCATTAACCATGTTTTGCAATTTCATGTATGCATCCTTATTAATTTCTTATTTCAATCTTTTGGTAAATTGATTGTGTTTCCCAGCCTGTTTTTCGTATTGTGTTTTCTAAAAGATGTTTTTAATTCATAATCATTTGCTACAACTTCGTCTTCAATTAATTAGGGTATTTCCTTAGAAAGATAGTATGGACAATTTTTGTGTTGGTGTGATTACAGAAACTGATTTTTTTTAATAAATATATACTATTAATGAGCTATATCAATTGGAGAAATGAGAATGCAGCAGGTCTTGATTTTTTTTTGCTTCTTATATCTAAACTTATAAAGTGATCATTTCTCTTGATAGGCTGCAAGACTTTTGGGTACTCCTGCAAGATTCGAAGCTTCGAAGCACCTATATCTAAGTTTATAAAGTGATCACTCCTCTTGATAGGCTGCAAGACTTTTGGGTACTCCAGCAAGATTCGAAGCTTCAAAGCTAAAAGTCTCATTTAATAACAGAAGATGAAGTTAGTACCCGCATCGTCCCAAGAACCTACATCCTCTCCCATTGTTACTTCACTGCTAATCTAAGTCTAACCCTTTCAAGGATTATTCAGCGAGATCAGGTAATGTTTCTCATACAAAAAACTATTGCATAAATAAGTGGATTGTTATAGGTTGGAATAGGAAAAAGAGTGCTCCCGCATTTTTCCATTAACTGAAATTATGAAAGGGGTATTTAGGTGTTCATGAATATCTCAGAGTTTTGCTTAAATTCATATGTTCATGATAACTTATGTTGGGTCCAATATTGTGATTTATGTGTTCATTTGTTGTGCATGTGCAGAACTAATGTAAAAGGAATATTTCAAGCATTGTTTATGATGTTATCCTCTGTGAAGTTGAGGCTGGTTCTTTTATTACTGGTAGAACGTATGAGACGGCGTAAAAAAATTCTGGTCCTCTTTATTGCACACTTATTACTTAGGAAATCTCATCGACATGTTAGACGTCGTACCAATGTTCATTCCTATGATATGATAAGTCGAATTCCCCGACAAATAGAAACGCTAAGTAGGTTGTATAGCCTTAGCGATCCCAGTTGCTTGTTAAATCTAAGAATGGATCGACACACTTTTGCCCGTCTATGTTACCTACTACGGAACGTAGGAGGATTAACTAACCAAAGGTATACAACCGTGGAAGAACAAGTTTCAATGTTCTTAGGCATTTTGGCACATCATAAAAAACAAAGTGTTATTGGGTTCGATTATCAAAGATCGGGTCAAACAGTCCACCACTATGTCCATGTTGTTTTGAAAGCCATTTTAAAACTCCACTACCTATTCTTGGTTCACCCCACTCCATTGCCCGAGGATTCTAATAATCCAAGATGGAAATGGTTCAAGGTACTAAATTAAAATGGTATTATAATAAGTTTAGCTTAACTAATGTAAAATGATAACAATCTGAATTGTGTACCCTTTTTTTCTTATAAATTTACATAGGGCTGTTTAGGTGCTCTAGATGGGACATATATTGATGTCCATGTTTCTCCTCGAGAAAGAGGTCGATATAGAACTCGAAAGGGTCGAATATCCACAAATGTCCTTGGAGTGTGTGACACGCAGATGAGATTTGTTTATGTTCTTCCCGGATGGGAAGGGTCTGCTGCCGATTCTCGAGTCCTACGGGATTCAATTAATCGACCCAACGGTCTGAAAGTCCCCATAGGTATGTTAGTAGCATATGTTAAAAGTTTACATGTATGTGATATGTGATATGTAATATGTTTGTTTTGTTCAGGAAATTATTATCTTTGTGACAATGGGTATGCAAACTCTGAGGGATTTCTCACACCATACCGAGGTTGTCGATACCATTTGAAGGAGTGGGGTCCAAACACCGGTCGTCCAACTAATCCACATGAACACTTCAATATGAGGCATACGAGAGCACGTAACGTCATTGAACGTGCATTCGGTGTCCTAAAAAAACGCTTTGGGATCTTGAGAAGTCCATCTTTCTACCCTATCAAGATCCAAGTTCGATTGATAATGGCATGCTTTCTACTCCATAACTTCATTCGATCCGAAATGCCTGTTGACCCATATGAGCAACAATTGGTTGAAAATCCACTCGATGACAACGAATCTCAACCTGTTGATATCATCGATACTGTTGAGTCATCGCCCGAGTTTAATAATTGGAGGGAGGAGCTAGCTGTTTCTATGTACGATATTTGGAGAAATGGTCCAGTTTAATATTGTGTGGGAGACTTACATTTAACAATCCTCTTTTATGTACTAATTTTAGACATTTCCGGATATTTTAGCTCATGTATTGAGTTCCTGAAAGAAACTTTATGATTTGGTTTATGTTAGATTTGATTTTTTTTAACATTTCATATAGTTTATGATTTGCAGTAGAAAAAATGATGCATACTAGTGTGAGGCACTAAATTGGTTTTTTCAATATAGCTGTATTGAATTCGAGTTGGTTCATGTATGTATGCATACTATAGTACTAATTTGGCTGTTTCTATATAGCATGCTTATTATGGCAGGCTTTATTTTTTGCCTATTTCCAATGCCATGTTTATGTACCCCATGTGTATGCTATTTTTTAAAACTTTCTACCCTATAATTTATGATTTCTAGTTGAAAAAAGAATGCAATTTAGTTGATAGTACTAATTTGGCTTTTTCAATACAACATGCATTTATCGCAGGCTTTATTTTTTACCCATTTCCAATGTCATGTTTTTGTACCCCATGTGATTCATTTTGGTGTATTCACTGAATTGGATTTGATAGAAGGTATGGTCAAATATGTGGTCTAAATTGTAGTTGCGTGTGTGGTGGAGTAGCTTAGGTGTACATACTTGCAAAGAATTAATTCACATGTGTCCCAATCTTCATATTTGCCTATATATATGTGTCTCCTGCTGTTGAAACTTTACAACCAACTCAAAGATCAAAACTAAAATGCCAATGAAAAATATTGTACCTCAAGAGAGTATCTTCTACAACCGTGTTTGGTCCAAGCCCATGGAGGATTTATTCCTTCAATGGTTGGCAGATGAACACCGACACGGTAATTGGTATGGCCGTGACCAAACAAACTTCCATGCAATTGCAACTGCTCTTGGCAAGCTGAATGAGAAATTTATGATAAGTTTATCGTACGAGGATGCCGTTGCTAGAGTGAAATACCTAAAGAAGCGGTATGATTGTTTCACCAACGTCCTTCTAACACCCGGTGTTTACTGGGAAAAACACCCTCACAACCGTATGTTTGCTACAGATGATATTTGGAGGTTCTTGTTTGGAGTATGTATCACATATAACTTTTATTTTTTATATCACAATTTTGTCCATTATTTTAACTATCAAATTTTTTCTTAAGAACAATCCAAATGCAAGGGCATATTACTACCAGGGTGAGCTCGAGTATGGTAACATGCATCTTCTCTTCAATACAGAAGTGCAAAGCCGCCCTGAACCACCATACCCGATTCCAGAAAACCCGGAACTTATCGTGATAAGTGATGACACATCTGCCTCTGTACACAGGAGTCGTAGCTTTCCACAGACCATTGTTTTGTCAGATGATAGTGAAGAAGTTGTGTCACCAATTATAGATAACCACCATTCTACTGCAAGGAGGTTGTTTGATGACATCTACGAAGAACCTCGTCATGTGGGTAGGTTTCAATGCGATGGAAATCGTCCTCCATGGCCACGAAATCACTCTAAAAGATTTATTCCTCCAACTCTTCCCACTTCATCCAACCCGCAAGCGTCACCCGTCTCAAACCTTCCCACTACACCCAACCCGCATCCTTCACCGGTCTCAGAAGCATCGCAGTCAGATGCAAGCCCTGTGAAGTGGTTTTGGTTCCAAGGTAGAAGAGACTAGTTGAAAGGGTTATTGTGAAATTATTTTATTTACTTGCTTGTGTTTTTATTTACCTAAGTTGTCTTCTACTTATTTAGTTATGTCTTTTATTTCAAATTGTAGTGTTGTAGCCGTCTAATCTAATGTACTAGTGTTTAATTTCTATGAATTAGTAATATATCATCCAGTTTGTTCTTGTGTGTTTCCCAATACTTCTCAATTGTATGTCCCAGTAGTGTGATATATAGCATTAAAATCCAGGATTCCAAATACGAACCAAAATGATGTTGAAGATAATATTCATTCTTCAATACATGATTACTTCAGGCATTCAGGCTGATCTTCACAAGGTCCAGAAAGTTCCAACCATTCAGGCATACTACAGACAATCGTGCCATACAAACACCAAAATATCCTAACTTAGCATTAAAAAACTAACTCCATACTTCACACGTCCACAAATCACTAATTCATTGAAATGTTCTTACTATTAAACAGCTCCCAACATAACTTCTTTCTGTATTCAGTGCATGCATCAGGGTTGATTTCATCTATGCAGCGGCCTTGTACGAGACACTCAAGCATCTTAATACATATTATGCCACACGACGAAGAATCAGATTGTTGTGGGGTATTTGAGGATAATTTAACATCCCAAGATTTTTTTGAAGTAGCTATGTCATTCATTTTCCTTGGTACGACCAACTCCTTGAAAATTGAAGGCATTAGTGAAGCAATCCTTTTGATTTGGTACAAGTGTTTTGGGTTACCCCTTCTTCCACCACCCGATTGAGAGTCGTAAACATGAATTGTCGCTTCGTGTGGCAATAGCTCATACAATACCCAGTGGTTCTGGTTGACGTGGGCTACTCCAAATACCCGATCGACTTCTCCCCATGATAGTCCCGTCCCATGCAACGGAAACTTGCCACTAACGTACTCCCCAACTATTGATTTCTTTTTCGACTAAACCCATGGGGTGTGACTGTTCTCCATTTTTTTCCAACTATTGTATACCCTCTCTGACATGTGTGCCTACAATCCAACAATTTACCAGGAACATCAATCAAGATAGCTATAAATTATTGCAGCAGGAAATGCATGCTAAAAGCCTCCAAACTAGCAAGAACATTAATCAAGATAGCTATAAGGAATTGCAGCAGCAAATGTGATAAAGGATCATTAATTTCTGCCCACTCGCTCACATGTTCACATGTTCAATAAAAGCTTGGAAGTAACAGGACCCAACATAATCACAAATAAGGTGATACCCAATCAAAATTTATTCAGCAATAAGCATAAACAATATTGTCAACCCATAAACACGTATACTCATATATTGAACCAAATTAAAAAATACATACCCAAAAATTTAAGTCTACTGTTGTCCAATCATTTAAGAAGCTTTCTGGCCACCTTTTGGCTTTATAGACAACCAGGTTCATCAATGCATCTAGATTCTACATAAAACAACATTTTAAAATTAATATTTTCATGATAAAATAAACCAACAACAGAAATCAATTTTATGTTGCTCAAGTATGATACTAACCTCGGTTCCAAGCCAACCTAATGGATCCCATATGCTAGTGAACCAATTGGCGTTTACTAAGCCTATGTTTGGTACTGAAACATTAACCTTCACTCTCGAATTAGATTTAGCCTTGGCATACCACTTCTCAAAGTTCTCATCCATTGTGTCATCATCGTCACTGGACGGGTTGTGTGTAGATTTGTCCAGCCCTCCAGGCATCACTTCAGAAGGTCCAGATTTGTCCAACCATTCAGGCATCACTTCAGAAGGTCCCTTCGACACATCGGCTACTTCAGTATAACATTCAATTTGGAGCAATTTATCTTCCTCCATTTCATATCCATCATCGCTTGTTTCATCTTTTTGTTTCTGATCTGAGGTTGAGCATCCCAACTTTTCCATAATAATTTTTTGATTATAGATAATGGACAACATTTTCTTCTCCATTTTTTTTTAATCTGTGGTTCATTTTCTTCAATTTTTTCACCAAAACGTGGTTTCCTGAATGACCCTCCTCCCTTGGTTTGCTTTGTGTGTCTCCAAACTCTTCTTCCATTTTGATCTCTGGTTCTTTTCTCTTCCGCTTACGGGTTTTTGGCTGAGAGCAAACACCATCTGCAGTCAATTCCTTTTCCCATGCTACACAACTCAGAAAGTGTGGCATCGCCTGCTCTACTTTTGTGGGTTTCAATTTAGGCAACACCCTAAACTGCGTACATTATGAAGAAAATTTTATTTCCTGAAGTAAAAGTTTTAAATGACATAAATAAAATTAATTTGAGTATGCTTTACTTACTCGATCAGCTGTTTGGTCACCGGTCTTCAATTCAGGGAAGCAAGCTTTTGTTAGAGCCTCAAACCAAACGAAATTTGTTGGCCTCCAACGGAGCATCCGAGGGATTTCTAAACCCGGCTTTTTACCTCCACAAAATCGTGCAACACATGGGATTGCTTCATACGCCCATAACTGAAGAGCATAGGCAAAACCCCAAAGGTCGATGTGGAATCGAGCAATTTTTGATTTGTCCTGGTTTACTTTTTCGCGACGCACCCACGATTTAGCATCCATAGTACTCCTAATGTCGTCCCGGAGAAACTCAAATGCCACCCGACCCCATGGATAGTTGTTAAACTCATTAAGATTATCCAACAGGTGTATATACTCATTGTCCAGCTTCTTGCTCGTTCTGTCTTTGATCAGGAGGATGCCGTACAAAACCCACAAAATGGCCAGCTTAACACGTTTATCACTATCATTCTTGCCCTTACTCTTCGTAGCCTTTAAAAAGGCCTCTTCAATATCCTTCACAAATAGATATTTTTTTCTCCCAAAAGCAACCTTGTAAAACTTGGACGTCTCGGGGATGACAGGTTTAGGCCCAAATTTGAGACCCGTTACCAAAGCAAATTCCATGGGACCAAACTCTGTCTGACCATTGTTTACATGAAAGATCAGTTTTTCACCTCTCAACGTCTTGTCTTGCTTAAAAAGCAAGTGGAGATAGAGCTGTCCTTGAAATGAAATATTTTCGAACGTGTAAAATTGGCCGAAACATGATTCTTTGAACAACCTTTTCTCATCAGCAGTCAACCTCTCCTTAATGGTTGTGATTATGGTTGGATCAGCCCGACAGCTAAGTCTAGCATTGAAATAATCCTCTCGCTCCACAATTGCCATCTATAAAAAATAAATAAGAATGAGAATGCAAATGGCACAAAATATAAGCATAATTAATTAGATTTTTTTTTTGACACTTGCATAAATCTAATCACCAACACCAAGTATTTATCCCTCTAGTATAAATTTATTCATGTATACAACTTTGTTTTCAGGTAGCAGCATTATAACTTTGGACACAACAAGAAGAACTGCCAGCATTAATTCAGGGGCAATATTATGTTGCAACTCCAGTGTGGGAATCCTAACTTGCTTTGTATTTAATTTGTAAACCTTCTTGTGAACACGAACACACCTAGTTAATATACTGCATCACATGTAAAAATATGATCTATTTGTCTATTGGGTATTTCGTCGAACACCTGGTGTGCATTCTATTCAAGAAATAGCTAAGATCGATCGTTTTCTTTATTAGTGCACAAATACAACCGCAATTCTCCCAATAAATTCTAATTAAAAAATAAACGATTGTTAAACATATTAATCAACACATCATTACTAAACCAAACAAAGAAACAATTAAGAAGTGAAAAACGACCGTAATACATTCGACATTCACGCCATTTTCAGGTCTATTAAGCATAAACATCCCAATAAATGTAAGAAGTGAAAACGAAAAATTCCTAAGTAATTGATTTAATAGCATGCAATTCAACTATGTCTTGTAAAACTCCAAAATCGATACAACAAATTACCTGTACCTGGGGAGAGTATAAAATCTTCGGGGGAAATTCTTTTGGAAACTTCAATCCAACATCTGGAGATAGAACTGAAAAGGCAAACTTCAATCCATTGAGCGGTCGAAGAAATGGGGAAATTTTTGTTGGGGATATAACTGAAAAGGCAAATTTTCACATGTTATTTGGGCGGCATTTCATAACTATCGAAAATGAAATTTCAAATAAATTTTCAGAAATGAAAAATCATTTTCACAATCCGTAAAATAATTCGTAGATGAGCTTATGTAGGAGACGGTTGGACTCTTCAAGAAAATCTGAGGAAAAGGAATTCGTGTAGAGGGGTTTGATTTATTAAACTTTCCCAAAGTTTATATAAATTGCCAATTATGTGGGTAGTATTGTGGGCCAACTAAAATATTTGGGCCCAAAATATACTTTGCTTTGAAAAACCATTTCAGAGCACACTTTACTACCAGATGAACAATGTCCAACCTTCATGGGTTCATTGAAGCATCCACAACCAGAATAACCTCAAAAAAATTAATTAATCATTCCAACTAACATAATTTATACAACGTATAGATAATCAAATTCTACAGCAAAATATATTTTTCATTCAAATACACTACATAATACTTCCCAAAATACACTACAGTGATGAGGATTTTTCATTCATCACATAGAGATAACCAGTCTTCAGAAGGTACTAGTGCTCTGAAAATTTAATTACAGACATGAAACTACAAAATACTTCACAAAAGACAAACTAATATCATTGTTTAAACATCATATAAATGGCTTGTACAACCACAAAAAGAGTTATCCATCCAATTTTTCTATCCATCTTCAAGGCTTATCAAAATCCCCTTTCAACAACCGGCGCACGTAACGTGGACGAGCATGTTCAGGAAAACCCAAGAACATCGCCAAACGCCTCGGATTATTAGAAATGTTCTCCGAAGCATCAAGAAGTTCATCCAAATCGAGATCGGGGACGGTTGTTTCAAGAATGTTAAACAAGCTCTGTGTTGAGTGATCAACGTGTGGATTAACTACAATTTTCTCTACCATTTTCTCCATTTTGTCATCGGACTCCTTAAACAAGACAGACAAGCCATCAAATAATACTTTGTCTGCATTCTCAGACCCTAATGGCGATGTCCTCTTCTTGGCGATGGATGAAGAAGGCTTTCCAGTTTCAATTGTAGGAGATTGACTTTCAACATCCATCTCGGCTGCGACATCTTCTTCCATGTGGAGGTTGTTATCTACTGGCACAGTCTCACCAACACGTGCTTGTGTATCCTCAGCAACAAGCTCATTAACCGCATCCATTACATCCTCGCTTGCCTTGCCAGTGGCTCGATCACAACCAAATACCTCAATCCAATCATAATAGAAGGGCCAAGGCTTGTAACGCATCCCCGATACAGTTGGTTCTTTCTGCAAATAACAAAATGGTGTCCATGTAATCCTAATACATCATCTCTAATAAACTAAAATATTTGAAAAATACTTAATACATGGTTAAGACATACCCTCACAGCTTTAGCCCAAGCATCGTCGGAGACATCAAGAATCTTGGTTACCGAGTTAAAAGCACCACCAGAATCACCTAAAGCAGTTTGAATGGAACCGTGGTGTCTTTTCCAGATGGTTATCCTCGAGTTTATATGAGGGGTCGCACGGAGATCAGTTCCAAGTATTTTTTCACGCATCCCCTCCTCTAACTTTTGCAAATAACCAGGCCGGAAGCCGTTTTCAGTCTTCCAGTGACCATTTGCAACAAGTGCTTTCAATAGGTCCATCAATATTGCTTCTTCCATAGGATTCCATGTCCTCCTAGTTCCACTTGCCTTTGTTTTCCCTTTGTTGCCTCCAGAACTACTACCACCACCCTCCATCCTCACTTCATTTGGGAAAAATTAGCAGTTAAAATGCCACAGAAAATAGAAAAAAGAAATGGAAAGCATCTTCATCACCAACACTATGTCAATAGGTAATTAATCTATAAAACATCTTTATACACAAGGACTTATACAAAAAAAATTCAATTACACTCTTATACAAAAAATTCAATTACACTGTTATACAAAAAAGAAATGGAAAGCATCTTCATCACCAAAGATGGATTTATACAAGCATAGGTCGGCGCCCGTTTTTGTGTTTAACATTGTTATGTGAACTTGAGCTAGGTATAAAAAGAGTGAATCCATAAATAACAAATAACATGAAATATATGCTCATATCTACATCCATGGGTTTCGGGTAAAAACAAGCACATATCGAAGGACACGCCAATGGTTTTCTTCGCATTTGAAAGATAATCGGCTGAAAAAAATTACACATTTGCATACTCGAGTCATACTGTAATTCTAGGTAATTGGTGAAGAGGATGCAATTAGACGACAAACGCCTAAAATTCCTTTAGAATGTAAACATACCGTCGGATTGAACGAGAAAATGGAGAGGAATTATATTGATAAAACCTTGTTCTTGTTCTTTCTTTGTGAAGAGGATCGTTGTCTGCTGCTTTCTACACTATGATCCGATTTTTGTGTTAAAATAGAGATAATTAGGTTAAAGGGTAAATATGTCTATTTTACAATTATAATCCGTCTAAATAATATGGGCTACCAAGTAACTCAATATGGGTAAGAAAATATGTATAACACCCTACCAAGTAACATCACTTTTCACAATATTATTTTATACAATTTTTTTTTTTATCTACCAAGCAATTTATTATGAATTTTCCATATTAAATTTGTACCCCTTACTAAAATTATTACCCCTAAATTTTTTTTAGAGTATAAAAATGGATAAAATTGAATTTTCTTATTAAAATGGTTATATTTCCCGTTATCGGATAAATAAATAAATAGGAATCGTTAAAAAAACGGCAAATGAAAATTGAAAAAGGGATCGGGAAGAGAATAAAAGGGGTCGTAGGCATCCATTTGAGCCCGCTCTCCTCTTTCATTAGATTAGGGTTTTAGCGGATCCAAACAAAAATTTTAAGGGAAAAAAGGGCGGAGCTTCGAATTCAATCGAACCCCGACTTGAGATTCTCTCGGGTATCCTCTCTCTTTCCTGAATTTCTTTTGCGCCTTCTGTGTTTGTGTGTATTTGTCGATATGTGCGGTTGCTGGCGTTTTAATTTGTAGTTTGTTGTACTGGCTATATGTGGCACTTCAATTCTAGTTTTTATAGAACCCCTTGGATTGATGCTTAGAAAGATTTCGTGGTTTTTTATTTTCATTTCTATATATGTTTGCGAAATTAGGGTTTTGTATTTCTCAATTCGGTTTATTAATTGAGCGTATTTTGTGTCAGACCTGGATTGACTAAAATGTGTAATAACTACGAATAATCTTGGTATGTGGGCGCTTGCGTTTTTTTTTTATATATCTCATTGTTCTTCGCCTTTTGAATTTGCGCCGAAAAAAGTTCTGTGTTATTGACATTTCTTTTAACAAAAAGGACGAATTGGATATATATGGAAAATTTCCGGTCCTTCCCTTTCTAACTGATGCTGAGGTGTTAAGTTTTTACTTGTGGATAAGTTAGGAAGTGTTGTCAAATAGAAAGGGATTTGATTTATGGAATTTTTTTGTCAAATAGAAAGGGATTTGATTTAGGGAATTTTGTTATTTGGGTTCCAGAGAATGCTGAGGGCTGAGATTATCTGTGAGAATATTTGATGCATTGTTTTGAGATGTTTTAGTGGGGAATATTGTGGCTTTGCCATTAGCTTGCATTCTCAAGTTGCACTCTGAATTCATTTTTTAAAATAATTGCTGTCTGTCTGTCTGTCTTCCCCCCTTGCTTGGCCGTCCAATTGGATTTGTTGCACGAGCTTTGTATTTTCAAGATTCTGATTCCACTTTACGGGTTATCTGGATTTTGGTAATATGTATCACATTCGGTGTATATAGTTTAGTACTCATGGCTTTATATATCATTTCTAATTCTAACTCTTGAGTTTGTGAACATTCTGTCACAATTATTAGTGATTATGCATTTTACATTTTTTCCATGGCAGGCAAAATGTTGACTTGCATTTCAAGGTCTCGTGCATTTTGAGGAAAGATAATCCTTAGATAGTCTTTCAACTGATATGAAAAATAAAATCAAAGAAGGATCCTTAATATACGTCTGTTTCAGAAATTCGTTAGCAGACAAACTATTATATTCAAACTTTGTTTTTATCTTGTTTTCTTCTGGTAGGAACAATTCAAATGAGGTCTACGACTTGTGGGTTTAAGCTTTTCTTACAATCATATTCTGTTACGTGTGCATACTTCATTGGTGGCTGGTTAAAATTTTATTTCCTTAGCTGAATGAGTATTGTAGAAGGACTTGATTTATCCGGTGACACTTGCTCTGGCAATTGTTCCATATGTGCTCCCCAATTTCTTGTTCTCTCTTGTTTTCCTTGTAGGTATGGTCATGGGTGTTCTATATGTAGCACATTTAATTAGACATGATGTGGGGAAAAGCAGAAAAAATGTCACCTCTGTCTCTCTTGTGCTGTATATGTATTTCAGTAGAAATTGTATTTGCCGTGTGGAAAAAATGCAACCTGTGTCTTCGTTGTGCTGTGTATCTGTTTCATTAGAAATTGTACATGTTAGTTTTTCTGAGCTTTTATCATGATTTCCTGCAGAGACTGCTGGTTTTCCGTTGCTGAGGAAATACATTATTCAGTTTATATTACCTCTATCTGCTATGGGGGATGCAGAGAATTGTCAACCATCCAAGAAGAGAGCTGCCGGAGTACAACTCTCTCGTGATAACCCCGGTCTTGATGATGATGAAGAGACATCCGAACTAGAGGCAGGAACTTTTAAAAAAGCAAGTGAAGAGGTTTTGGCCACTAGAAGAATTGTGAAAGTACGTAGGCCGGCATCAACTCCAGCTGCCCCTGCCCCGTCTGCTGCTAACCCCTTTGCTGCTATACGTTTGGCTCCTCCGGTTTCGTCTGCTACTCCAAAGGTAGAGGCACATAGTGGTCAGAGTAAGGAAACTGAGAAAAATGACACTACATCTGAAAAGAAGGTTGATGAGCCACCAAAAGGTGAATGTGCTGGAGAGGAGAAGAAAGCTGATGTCAATGAGGAAAATGTTAAACAACCTGAAAACAAGGTTGATGACTTAAAAACCCAAACAGAGGATGAAAAGGCAAATGTCATTAACACTGACTCAAAATCTGTGGCCGAGGAAGTGGCAGATGGTGGGAACTCTGGGGATGAGGTGAAAAAAGCTGCAGAAGCTGATACTGGTGAGACTCAAACCACGAAGGATGTGAACAATGAGGGAGATGATAAGGAGCAGGAAAATGGGGAGGCAAATGCTGAAAAGGATGCAGAAACTACCCCATTTAGCTCATTTCATCAACTATCGAGTAACCAAAATGCTTTCTCTGGACTTTCTGGAACAGGGTTTTCTAGCACCTCATTCTCATTTGGGTCAATTCCTAAAGATGGATCTCCTCAAGCGCCCACCTTTAATTTTGGTAATTCCAATAATGGAAACTCTTCTATTTTTGGTAGCTCTGGGGCAAATACTGCCACCAAGAGTGAGAGCAGCAAATTTCCTCCCATGCAGGAGGTGCCAGTTGAAACAGGAGAAGAGAATGAGAAAGCTGTTTTCACTGCTGATTCTGTGGTTTTTGAGTACATTGATGGAGCATGGAAGGAACGGGGGAAGGGAGAACTAAAGGTTAATGCTCCAACAACAGGGGCTGGAAAAGCCAGACTTATCATGAGGGCTCGAGGAAATTACCGATTAATCCTGAATGCCAGTCTGTTCCCAGATATGAAGCTAACTAATATGGACAAGAAAGGTATCACTTTTGCTTGCGTGAATAGTGCTGGTGAAGGGAAAGTTGGTCTCTCAACATTTGCCTTGAAATTCAAGGATCCTTCCATAGTTGAAGATTTTCGAGCTGCTGTTATGGAGCATAAATCTACAGCACCAGCGGCTCTTAATACCCCAGAGAATTCTCCCAAAGCTGATGACTAAGAAGAATCATACTTTATTTGAGAGAATTGCACCTATATCATGATGTCTTCTTTGCACGAGGAGGTATGCAAAATGAGAGTCTGTGTTGGGAGTCATATAGCTTACGGAGTCTCTGTGTAGTTCTGAGTTGTTTTAATGTTGTTTTGTAGACTATTTGAAAGTATCTTCCAATCATTTCTCATTTGAGGGGTCAATGTACTAGAGTTCTGAGTTTATGCTGTATTTTCTGGAGACATGAGAATGAGGTACTTCAACACTTTAATCAAACTCGTTTATATAAGAGATTTTTGGGTAGTGATCTAACCGAGTCGAACTTTAGGAGGTCGAGCTTATTTATTAAATATATCGTTGGTTCACGATGTTTTTTTTTTCTTTTAGAATAATAGTCTGAACGAGTTTAATGATATTTATCATTAGAGCATGTTAAACTTGGTTCGCCTCGCATTTTTGAGGCTTAGTCATGAGTAGTGTATTTTGTATGTTTTATTAAAGGTCACAACTGAGGGCATATGGGTTACTGAGGTGGGATGCGCGGTCGTTCATGTGTTGTGGAATTTATTGTGAGGGTTATGTTTGAAAAAAAATAAAAAAATACTCCCCATCCACTATAAGTGTGCTCATTTTTACGATGCAACTATCACTAAAAAAACTTCACATATCATTGGCTTTGTACTAAAAAAACAATCTCTTAACTCCTAAACAAACCACACAATACCCTTGTTTTATTCAAGTTTTCTTAAAACCTTAGTAGTATTTCTCCGTTAAATGAATATTGTCCATAAGGATTATCAAACGTGTCGTTAACAAACCCAAATTCCCTCTAAAATGAGTATCCTATGACCTTAATCCTTTCAAGGTCCAGCAGTGTTACTGATTAGCTCATTTTGATATAGTATTATTGATGTTCGCTTGATTGCAATTATTTCTTTTTGACTTCAAATCTTGAACCCATCTCGTAAATTTGAGATTGAACTCCTGCACATATCCTTATTAGTTAGGGACGAGACATATCAATTGTTGGGTGAAGTGCTACTTCATTGGTGCTAACTCCTAACATACAAACTTGAGGGCTTTATCTGTAATTCTGCATAATACTAATCTATCCAAACATTCACTCCCGTGACCATTTTATATGTTTATTCTTGTGAGGCCCACAGCTCAACAAAAGCTTGCAGCACCCACAGTTTTGAACTATTTTACATCTTTATTTCTGTCATTTATTCACGGGCCACTCTACAATTACAATAATAGGCTGCTATGAGTGTTTGAGAATAAAAGTTTTTTGGTCCCATAACTCATCGAGTGTCCGATTTTGGTCCCAAAAATTTTGACTCTTCAATTTTGGTCCCATAACTTCTACGGTTTGCCTAATTTTGGTCCCATTCTTCCTGAGAAATTTCTTTTTGGTCCCATAACTTATCGAGTGTCCGATTTTAGTCCCAAAAAATTTGACTCTTCAATTTTGGTCCCGTAACTCCTATGGTTTGTCCATTTTTCAACCACATATTAGTGATATGGAAAAAATAATTAAAAAATACAAAACGAAAAAGAAATATCATTTTGCAGACACATCTTCGAGGGTACCGTAAAGGCCCAAATTCAGGCAGAATGTGAGTTGAGCATGACAAAAAATGACACCATTTTTGTATTTTTAAAGAAAACGGGACTAAAAATGGACAATCCCTAGGAGTTACGGGACCAAAATTGAAGAGTCAAAATTTTTGGGACCAAAATCGGACACTTGATAAGTTATGAGACCAAATAACTTTTATTCTCATGAGTGTTTCTATACATTTTCATCCTCTGTATTTTTCTTTTTTCAAAATTTGCACAAACTAAATGTAGAGGATTGTCATATATGCTGAACAAGAAATAGGTGCTTCATTTGCAGCAATAATAGGACAATTACAAGACACAGATCACAAATTTGAATACTAGTCTTTTCTTGCAACAAACAATAATGTGTAAACTATGATGACACAAAACAAGAACTCCAGAAACATAAATTAGACCATTCTGATACAACATGAAATTGATATGAATGACTAGGTTAAGGTTAAAAAATCAGAAATTCTTCTTCTTTTAAGGTGTGGATGAGTAGTTCATGGTGCACTTGTTGGAGCAGGATCCCACACAGCTCCCAACTTTATCTCCATCTGAAATCAAAACAATGAAAAGAATTATGAGTTGGTATTGCGTGGTTTACTAGTAATCCCTTATAGTAAAATAATCAAAACAACTAATGTCATTCAAAACTAATATTTACGGTAGCACAATTAACACTCTTTAGAGAAGCAATTAATATTCTCGAAACAAGTTTCACCGTGAAACTTGTTCACACAGTACGAGAGAGAGAGAGAGAGAGAGAGAGAGAGTGTTACTGGGAGTGCGTTTGGAGCTGAAAGTAGAGCAGGAGGAAAGGGCGCAGCCTAGTTTGCAGAAACCAAGGTTGTTAGAACGATCATCATCATCATTCTGGATTTGTTGAAAGATGCAATCTTTCAAGCAGTGAGTGGTGCAAGAGCAAAGAGTTTGAGAAGGCTCAATCATGCAGAAAATAAAGCATTTGGAGTAGCAATCGTTGAAAGAAGCCGACGACTTCCCTGCCACTATTCCCACTACCACAACCACCAATAAAAGTGCCCCCTTCACCTCCATTTTTTCTGTTTCTTCTTTTCAACAATACCTTCCCCTATCACACCCTTATATAGTACATAGCTATGTCTATCTAGTTTTTTTATTGAGTCAGCTTCATTTTATATTACTAGTACTTTATGAAGTAGGTCTAGTTACGACCATCTCATGAAGTATAAATTGGGCATGATACATTAACACTTTGATAGGAGTAAATGCTAATTCGTGTTGTTTTATTCTATGAGACGGTCTCACGTAAGTTTTGGAACATTTGGAATCATTTTGTCATATCGAATGGAAAAAAGATAAATAAATTGACAAAATAAAAATATGAAATTCAAGTGGTTCATTAACAATGTGATAGCTACGTGACAGAAAAGAGATTTTCATATTATTCATATGAGGGCAGCAAAACACTAGGTTAATAATACTCCCTAATCTGATAAGACTGGCCTAAAAAATAAGTTCAAATTAAAAAAACAGCGAGCCCTCTGATTAATTTGTAGTCAGAGTTCAAGACATTCCAACAAATTGTTATAGCAGTTTGTGTTTAAATTGAATCTATAAAAAAAATTAAATACCGACTCTGTGATTGTGATTGTATATATCAATACGTGCTATAATGAGTACTTTGAAATCAACAAGATGTAGTACAAGTAGTGTATGCTAAAATCGACTTTATAAAGAAATTAAATCTTGAATTAATTTATGTGCATTTTTATGTACCTATATATTATAGAATTGAGTTTGGTAAGCACGGGCCGGTGCCACTCATGTGAGTGGCCAGTTGGAAGTTGTTTGTATACGGGATTATAGACTAAACATTATGATCACTAGCTAATTAAAAACACTAATTTTGATCTTAATTAACTTATTTGGTATTTTGGTGTTCGTATTTTTGTTTGAGTTATATATTATAATTATAAATACACATTAACATATATTAAGCGAATGAATGAGTGGTGTTTGCCTGAGAGAAAAATGGTTGAAAAACAGGCCAAGTTGGAACTGCAAATATATTATGAAAATAGATTGGAATCGATCGCTTAAAAGTTCAATGAAACATGTGATTGTTATTTGTCTTTTGTAGAGTTTATCACGTTCTAATTAATTTTAATAGTGTGAATTACAAAACCCTCCTCAACCTATGGTTGTGTTGTATTGGTCAATATTGGGCCAATTTATGCAGTATGGATTTTTTTGGCCTATATTTGGGAACAATTAATAGGATATGAGAACATTGTATGATAATTCATCTTGAATATCTTCAAAATTAAGACTTATGTTTCCACATTTTATTAACTCTACTTTTTAACAAATATCACTTTTTTATTTTTTTATTTTGAGATGATCTCAATCAGGAAATACTCATTTACCTTGCAGTAATTTCGTTTTAGATATAGTCTTTATTTATTTTAATGAATATAATTATATGCATATATATATTTTCATATTAGATCGATGAGAAATTTACTAACCGAATAGTGAACACCCACAGGTTATAATGACTCGAGAGTCAAAGACACCATCATTGAAAGAACTGTGAAAAAGAACAAAAGTGAAGAATGAAAATAATGATTAGTTTTAAACAAATAATAATAAAATAACCTACGACGACATCCACGATGGCATATATTTTAACTAGATGATTTGTCTAGACAAAAACTTGTATGAGACATACAAATTAACATCTATCCCTACCAAAGTGTTAATGAGTCAATGCTCTAGTTACACTCATTCCCATTATCTCATGCTATGAGACGACCTCATACAAAACTTACTCAAATAACTAAATATATTTTGATTGTGGATGTTAGTACCGTTACACTTTCCCCGCGTGCCATTATTTGGGATCCCATGTACTCCCTCCCATTGTTTTTAGGGTGCTATAATACAAACTAAGGGGCGCTTGGTTAGCAATTCTTCAATGGTAATGGGAATAAAAATTTATTTCCATCAATGCCCTCATAATAAAAATGATATGTTAGGGGAAGAAGTGTTCCAATAGTGACACCATTGCTAGTGTCATGTCCCAATTTTGGAATAAAAGTTGACAACAAATGGTTGTTGGTGGAAGAAGAGGGGAGTGATTGAGGAGGATGATTGTAGGAAGAGAATAGGGTAATCAAAATGGAGTAATGATTACCTTGTTTAGGAGGATAGGTAGTGATTTTGTTTTCATGAACCATGCTAATTACACTAATTTTCAATCTCATTCCCATTACCATTGAAGAGTTGTTAACCAAGCGCCCCCTAAGTAATAATCCATTCGTGCTTTTGCACGGAAATCGTATATATCAGTAAAATTTTAACTTTTTTAATTAAACGTAATAGTACTGAGAAAATATTTTTATTTTATTATAACATATATATTAGTAAGTAAATAATTTTTTTTTAAATTTTCAACATAACTTATTTTTATTTTTATTCAAATGATTTCTTATATATAAATATAATATGAACTTGTACAATTTATAATCAGATATAATACTATCCGCCTTTTTTTCAGTTTAATATTTTGCCAAAACAAACATTTTTTATAAGATTAACATATTCTTATTCATAAAGATTTTTTCAATAAAAAAATTATATACACTACACTCTCTCTATATTTTTATAATTTTTCTCTAATTTTTTTCTTATATCATCTATCAACAATTTGACAACATAATATCATATTATTTAAAGTATTTGACATCCATCAAAATGTTATGCTTAAACGGGGACAAAGAGAGTATTGGATAAACACATAATACATTAGTACAATTTATATCACATAACACAATTTTAGGTTATAGTATTTCATATCATTATATATTAATTGGAAAAATTGCACTTTTAGTTTCAAGAGAATGAGTTGATTTGAAAATTTTCCTTTTTGCAGCACTTTTGGTCCCATAGTTATTTATGGTCCAAAACTAACAAAAAGAAATTTGTGAAGAGCACGGGCTATTAGTTTACTTGCTTGAAAATTTTATATAATTATTTATATAATTTTCTATTTGGTTTGAAGATTATATATTTTTTGTTTTCAACTTATGTATATTATTTATTTTCCAGATTTTACATAGACATTTTCTTAATTTTGAAAATTTTGTATATAAATATACGATTCATTATATAATAAATTTACTTGGTAAATTATTTTCGTATTTTCAAATTTTATACTAAAATATAATTTAATTTTTAATTTGTCAAATTTTACAAAAAATATTATATTTTTTGTTTTTTTATTTATATATATTCTCTAGATATAATCTTTAAGTTTTTTTAGTTTTACATTTTATTTGATTATTTTTTTGTATAAATTATATAGACAGTATATATTATCAATAATTTTTAGATCTATAATCAATATCTATAATATATAATACACCTAACCTTTCCATATTTGAGTTTTGGCGGGAGTGCTTCTCATCCGTTGATCACATTTTCTCATTCCGTCGTGTCCGTTCGATTGGCTTTTACCTTGGATATATGGTGCTTAAATTTTCATATTATTCACTCACATTGAATTATAGTCAATATAGTTCCTTAGATTTAGCAACCGTGTTAATTTTTCTCCCTATATATATTGTGCTCCTTCATCTTTCTCATGACCACATCATGTTTGCGTTCTTGATTGGCTTGACGTTGCATCGGTTTTTAGGGTTTTGTATTTATCGGCTTTTTGACCTGTTTATTTTTTTTGTTGCAGTGTTACCTATCGACCATGATCACGTATGTTGAAAAATTGAAACTGAGAAAAATATATTTCCGAACTCGTTTAATCAGTAGCTGCACATGTGTATTTATAGATGGGAGAGACTTCTAGAGCCTTCCATTAACTGATATCTAACTAACCAGGTAATCCTCTAATTGATACGCATAACTGCCTAACTGAATATGCTAACCAAAATGATAACTGTAACATGCACCCGAAGGCTTTAACCACGGGAGTGAAGAGACCAAGCTTCGAACATAATGAATAAAACCGTGTTTGAGACAACGACTTTGTGAAGATGTCGGCGAACTGATCCTCAGAGGGAACATATCGAATATCGAATGTCGAGGATGTGGGACTGAACATTATCCCGTAAGAAGTGAACATCGACACCAATGTGTTTAGTGCGTGAATGAAACACGGGGCTGAAAGCGAGTTTGAGCGTACCTTAATTATCACACCAAAGAGGAGATGGAGTGAGCAGCGGAAGACGCAGTTCGGCAAACAGAGTGTGAAGCCACATAATGTGTTAGGATAAAAGTTGTTAGTTTTGATGAGTTAAAACAAACCAGAAGATGTAATAGGACCATCTGGACCTGTTAGCCAGATGATGATTTAGATTAGGACTTAGTCTAGGGGGAACTGCCAGACCAGAAGACTTCACCAGAAGAGTCACCAGAAGACCCCACCAGAGGACTTCACCAGAGGACTCCACCAGAAGACTTCACCAGATGAGATCTGACCAGAGGCAGAGGACCTTCCCCAGACCAGACGAGTCTGGTAGAACAAAAGATGCTCAGTTTGATCCCCTGTTGCTACTGAGTATTCTGGTTGTTGACCAGATGAGGACCAGAAGACACCGAGGTTGCCTGGTGTCTGGTCTTGCCTTCTCTGGAGAGAATCAGAGTTAGACAGATGAAGTTATTGACCGTTGGTGATTCAAATCAAGTCAACAAGATCAGGATTGAAAAGTATTTGAAGATAATCAATCCAAGGATCCCACCAACCCAATCAATCAATTAGTGAATTGATTGATTGAGGCTTCCTTAAATAGAGGATCTGATTGGATTAGCCCTTCAACGGCTAGCCTTAATCCCCTCTATAAATACAAGAGTGCAGTTCAAGAAAAAGCTCTAGAGAGACACTATACGCGCATAAGTCCATCCAAGCTTTTGATAATCACTCTTAGCACTCTTATTGTTCATAATATATATCTACTCTTAAGGAGTTGTTGAAACCTCAACCTGTTCATCTACCAGATAAGGTTGAAGGCTGCTGATCTTTAGATTGAAGTTAAATCTAAAGAGGTTGTAAGAAGGAACTGGTACTTCCCAATTCCAGTGAGTAAGTAAGTGAGTTGGTTGATAGTGAGACCCCTTGGATAAAAGGGAGAGTGGACGTAGGATATTCAAATCCGAACCACTATATATCTTGTGTTCTTTATTGCTTTCATTTATTTATTATCTTATTGGTTATTGTTCTCTTGTAAAAATAATTTGAAAGACATTTAACTTAAGCTTCCGTAATTAATCTAACTAGTGGGACCAACAAGTGGTATTAGAGCAGTGTGTCCAACGACCACTGCTTTGAAAAGCTTTTGGTGGTCACCGGGCAGATCCATTGCTCTTTAGTGCTTTTGTTCAAAGTTCTTGTTATTTCCCTAAATTTTATCAAAAATGTCTGCAAAATCTTCTTACAAGAGCCGTAAGCTCCCAGAATTCTCTTTCGAGGATTACAGCCACTGGAGCTTCATGATGAACAATCATCTTGGAGCTATTCATCACCGCATGTTAGATGTGGTAGAAAGTGGCCCCATTCAATTTTACTGGACTCCTATTGATAGTGGCAGGTCAGAGTCCAGGGAAGAAACTAGTGAAGCTGCCCAGAAAGCTGCAGAGGATAGAGTCCCCAGGCAAAGAATCCTCAAAAAGAAAGATGAGCTTGACAACGATGAAAGAAAGTTCTACAACTTGGACCAGGTGGCACGAACAGAGATCATCAACACACTTACTAAAGAGGTGATTGAAAAGGTCAGAACGTGTGCCACTGCCAAGGAGATGTGGGACAAACTTGCACTACTCTGTGAGGGAACAGAGAAGATCAAAGACAACAAGCTCCAAGCTGTTCAACACTCGTTTGATACTTTCAAGATGAAACCAGACGAGACCATTGACCAGCTGGACATGCGTCTCACAAACCTCCTGAACAAGGCTAGTGCCTTAGGTAAGACCTACTCTGAAAAGGAAATTAATAGTAAAATCTTGCGTTCACTAACCAGCAGGTGGAGAATTAAAGTCACTGTGATCAAGGACAACAAGGATCTCAATACTCTGGATCATCATCTTCTGTTGTCTGATCTCAAAGCCTATGAGTATGATCTTCAAGAGGAGGATCAGACAGAAGAGGTTTCATCTTCTGGTCAGAAAGGTGTTGCATTCTCTTCAACCATCAAGCCTGATGTCAAGTCAAAGGAGTCTACTGCAGATGACTTGAGCCTCAAGGAGCAGGTAGCACTTCTAACTCGTAAATTAGATAAAATGAGTTCAAAATATGGCAGGTACAAAAGACATTGGAAGGAGTCTACCAGAGACAGGAAGAGTTCCTTCAAGCCTGCAGAGAAGGAGAAGACATCTGGAGACTCAAGGGAGACCAGATTCAGAACTCCAGAGAGGAGGAGAGATGACAACCCTGGCAACTCTGGAAGATCAGATTATCAGAGGAGGAATGGTAGCTCTAGCAGACCTGACTACCAGAGGAGAGAGAGTAGTCCAGCCAGATCAGACTACAACCAGAGGAGGAGAGAGCCAAGTCCTAGTCCCAGAGGAGACAATGCCTGCTACACATGCAACAAGACTGGTCACTACAGTTATGATTGTCCTCAACTTACTCCTAGGGAAATAGAAGAGAAAAGGATCAAGAGAGATAGGAGATATGCAGATAAGAGAGCATTGCTGGCAGAAACAGATGAGGAGGACACTAGTTCCAGTTCTTCTTCTTCTTCTGATTTCGGATCTGATGATGATGTATGTCTGATGGCAGACATCAATGAGGTACAAGAAACTACCTTAGTCTTATCTGATTCCAAATATACTGAATCCTCTAATTCATCTGGTAACTCCAGAGAGTCTGATATGCAGCAAATGCTATCAGATCTCCAAAATTGTGTCCAACTCTGTCAAAAACTTGAGAAAGAGAATGGTAGGCTCAGAGCTGAAGTTCAATCTCTCTCTCATGAGCATAAATCCACCAGAGAACTCATGAAAGATCATTTCAAAGAAGTCTCTGAACTTCAGGATAAGATCACAGAAAGAGATACTCTGGTAGATCAACTCATGAAAGAAAAGAACTCTCAAGAAGATGAGATCAATGAACTCAGAGCCAAATACCAGACTCTTATCAAGGGAAAACAAGTTGCTCACAACATTGATGAGATACCCATGCCCAGAGAAGCTCCTAAGATACCATCTGTTGTATCTATCATATCAGAGTCCTCTCAGCGCATTAATGATAAGAGTGGTTTAGGATATCCTGGAATCACCACTAAAACTCATAAATACCTTTATAATAAAGACAAGTCTGTAAGAGCTGGTAAATTGGTAGAAATCTGGGATGATAAAGACTTAACTGGTAATGGTTACAAGGTGGTTCACAATCCTGATTGGAAAAGGAATCACTCTGTTAATCACATAACATATGGTCCAGAAGAATTGACTGTCCTGGAAGAGAAGATCCTAGAGAATAAGATTCAACAAGGGGAACCATTGAAGATTGATGGTCCTGTGAACAATGAGTCCCAAGGAGTAGAACTTACTCAAGTTGGAGGACCCCAGAGAAATCCTCAAAGGGAACCTAACCAGATTAGGGGACCTCAAGGGAAACACTCAAGAAAGGGGAATACCAATCAGAGTAAGAACTACCAGAGAAGGAACAATGTTCAACAGAACCAGGTACCCCAGAGACGATTTTCTCAGAGGAATCACTTCCAGAATAGGTATACTCAAAGGAACTATAACCACCAGAACAAGTCTACTTTTCAGAACCAGAGGTGGTCTTCCAGACCCATCTATAGAAAACCAACTGATCTGGGAAGTTATGACACCAGAGATGGTTCTTCTAGGATGTATCCTTACAACCAGACCTTTAAGACCATGTCTTTGAGGCAGGCCATTCCAAAGGCCAGATTTGAGAAAAGGTACACCAGACCAGTTTATAGGAAAGACGTCCTTATTAGACCAGTAGCTCAATATGTCATTGTAAGAGGACATGTGCTGGTAGATAGATTTGGAAGGAAGATAAGATCTCCTCATCCAGCAAGAGATGATCTTTATCTTTGGATTCCTACAAAACCTGCAACTAACCAATCAGGACCCAGCACTAGTAGGGGACCTAATTGATTTCTCTGCAGGTAGACAAGAGCCCATTGGAGAAAGGACTTTCAAGCAACCATGTCTGGTACATTGATAGTGGATGTTCCAAGCACATGACTTTCTAGAAGGATAATCTCCAAGATTTCAAGCCATTAAATGGACCAAGAGTGATATTTGGTGACAACAACTATGGAGTCACTAGAGGAGTTGGAAAGTTGACCTTTAATGGAGTATCTGTAGATGAAGTCTACTATGTTGAAGGACTCAAGCATAATCTGCTTTCAGTATCCCAATTTTGTGACAAGGGATACTCAGTGAAGTTCTCTAGTGATTCATGCACTGTTTTCTCTTCTGATTATAATGATATCTTGCTAATAGGCTTGAGGAAGGGTAACATTTATCTTGCAGATTTTAGCAGTTGCCCAAGAAATGCTTGCCTGGTTGCAAAAGGATCTGCAGCGAACAGCTGAATTTGGCATAAGAGATTGTGTCATCTGAACTTCAAAACACTGAACAAGATTGCCAGAAAAGGTCTCATTCGAGGTCTTCCTAATGAAGTGTTTAAGAAGAATCAGGTTTGTGGTTCATGCCAGAAGGGTAAGCAACCCAAGACTTCCTTTAAGGATGTCCAGAGCACAACCACAACCAGAGTACTTCAACTACTTCACATGGACCTGTTTGGACCTGTTTCTCCTCTTAGTTTCAGTGGAAGGAAGTATACCTTGGTGATAGTAGATGACTTTTCAAGATACACTTGGGTAGTGTTCTTGTTTAAGAAAAATGAAACTATGACTAAGCTGCCAGAATTCTTCAATCAGATTCAGAACGAGCAGAACCAGAGCATAGTCAGAATCAGAAGTGACAAAGGGACAAAGTTTTTGAATTCACACATTGCAGATTATTGCAAGGACCATGGGATTTTTCATGAGACATCTGCTGCCAGAACACCCCAACAAAATGAAGTAGCAGAAAGGAGGAATAGGACCCTCAAAGAAGCTGCAAGAACACTTCTGGCAGAGTACAACACTCCACGGAGATTTTGGGCAGAGGCCATTAATACAGCTTGCTACACTCAGAACAGGTGCCTAATTGCCCAGAGACATAACAAGACTCCATATGAGGTATGGAAAGGTAAAACCCCATCTGTTTCATACTTTCATGTTTTTGGATGTAAGTGTTTCATCCATGACAATGAGAAATCTAAATTAAGAACTTTTGATGCCAAAGTGGCTGATGGAATATTCTTAGGATATTCCAGCACCAGTAAAGCTTTTAGAGTTTTTAATAAGAATTCACTTTGTGTGGGAGAAACACCTCATGTTGTTTTTGATGAATCTGCTTTTGAGTGCAAGGTGGACTCTAAGTCTTCTGATGAGATACAGAATCAGACTACACCCAGAGTAATCAAAGTCAATCCACCTATTCTTGATTCAGATTCAGATTCAGATGATGACCCATCTCCTAGTTCTCTGAAGCAGAAGTCTTCACAAGGAGCAAAACCAGAAGAGGTCGGAACTCCTGTAGGGGGAAGCTCTTCTGCAGGTGGTGATAATCACCAAGGTACTGCAGAAGATGATCAACCAGGCAGGATCACGGGAAGGAGGACCCTGGTTGATCACCCCAATGACTTGATCCTTGGAGATCCAACTAAGGGTTTCCAGACTAGGAGAACTCTTAACTTAGATGCCTTATTCAGTTGCTATGTGTCCTTGATTGAGCCCAAGAACATCAAGGAGGCACTGAAAGATTCAAATTGGATTGTTGCTATGCAGGAGGAGTTGAATTAATTCACCAGACAGGATGTTTGGGAGCTGGTAGACAGACCAAGACATCAAAAGGTAATAGGCACTAAGTGGATTTTCAAGAATAAGAAAGATGAGAATGATGTCATTACTAGGAACAAGGCAAGGCTAGTGGCCCAGGGCTATTCTCAGTCTGAAGGAATAGACTATGATGAGACATTTGCCCCTGTTGCCAGACTAGAAGCCATCAGATTGTTCTTAGCATATGCTGCTCACATGAAGTTCAAAGTATACCAGATGGATGTGAAATCTGCCTTTCTAAATGGGATTCTCATTGAGGAAGTGTATGTGGAACAACCTCCTGGTTTTGAACAAGGTGACAAGGTGTTTAAGCTTAAGAAAGCTCTTTATGGGCTAAAGCAGGCACCCAGAGCATGGTATGACACTCTATCTCAGTTTCTTCTGGACAATGGTTTTTCTAAGGGTAAGATTGATAGGACCTTGTTTAGGAAAGAAGAAGGAAAGAACATCCTTCTGGTCCAAATATATGTTGATGACATTATATTTGGATCCCCTAACAAGAAGCTGTGTGAGAAGTTTGGTGAGCTCATGCAGAGTCAGTTTGAGATGTCCATGATGGGAGAAATGAATTACTTTTTAGGTTTGCAGGTAAAGCAATCAGAGAAGGGAATTTTTATTAATCAGGCAAAGTACATCAGAAACATGTTAGAGAAATTTGGAGTAGGATCTAGCAAAGCAGCCAAGATCCCTATGATGACAAATTTCAACATGGATCCAGATGAGTCTAGAGAGAATGTGGACCAGACTCAGTACAGAGCACTTATTGGTTCTCTTCTGTACCTGACTGCAAGCAGACCAGATATTACTTTCGCTGTAGGAGTATGTGCCAGATTTCAAGCTAATCCCAAGAAAAGTCATTTGGAAGCAGCTAGGAAAATATTGAAATATCTTAAGGGATCAGTGAATTTAGGATTGTGGTATCCTGCAGATGACAACTTGGAATTGAGTGGTTATTCAGATTCAGACTATGGTGGATGCAGAATAGATAGAAAATCTACAAGTGGAACATGCCAATTTTTAGGGAATAAATTGGTTTCCTGGTTTTCTAAGAAGCAGACTTCAGTTGCTACATCTACAAAGAAGCAGAATACATGGCTGCAGGGAGCTGTTGTTCACAACTACTCTGGATTAGTCAACAGCTTAGGGACTACCAGATTAGAGCTAAGGATATTCCTATATTCTGTGATAGTAATAGTGCAATTGCAATCACCCAGAATCTAGTTCTTCATACCAGGTGTAAGCATGTTGATATAAGGCATCACTTTATCAGAGATCATGTTGAGAAGGGAGATATAAGGATGGAAAAGATTGCAACAGAGAAGCAGAGAGCAGATATCTTAACTAAGCCTTTGGCTGAGACCAGATTCAGAGAATTAGCTTTTGAGTTAGGATTGTTGGATCCAGAGACAGATTTGTTTTAGGGGGAACAACAGAGAAGTATCCTTTGTTTCACTACTTTACTTCATATATTTATTCTCAAACTAACATACCTGCAGATTAGACATATCAGAGAAGGTATATCTCCAAATGAGGTATACACCAGGTGACACTTGTCCCAGATGAGGAACTGAGTCAGATTCCAGAAATGTCCAAAGTCTTCTCTGACCAGGACCAGATGGGTTCCATCAGAGGAGATGCAGCACCAGACTTGCTGTGGTATCATCTGGTTACACTATCAGGTGACAGGTATGCTTTTACTTCTCTGGCCTCTGATCATTGGGATACACTTTTCAAATTAGTAAGTACACTCAAAACGTTTCAACTTCGGAGTGTATTTAAGACTAGGGTATAGGGCCTAGGCAATCATTTCGCTTTTTCTCTTGACTGCCACAAAACCCCTTTATGCCCAGTCCCAATGACTATGCCAACGCACCAGATTAAATCTGTATCTCGCCTTTCATCGTGGCCATCAGATTTAATCAATGTGCAATATGTCCATCAATTCAAAAATTGATTTTGTTCCCTAAATTAAATTTGCTATTACACGCGTTCCCACTTCATTTATTAATCAAGCCATGCGTATTGCCCTATTTAAATCAAATTTATTTTCAATTTGTCTTTTCACGTTTCCATATTTTTACAAACCCTAACTTCTCTCTACAAAGTATTGCGCTCTCTCTCTCTCTTTCACAGAAATGGCCCCTCCGTGCAACTTTGACCATGAATTGATGATGAAGAAACTTAAAACAGAGATGGTGGTTGACTTTTACACCACCAAGAATCCTTCTGCACTGGTCATTTTGGAGTTGTTAAGAAGGTCAGGCGTCGAGAAGTTGATCTCCACAGTCCCCAGAGATCTTCGCACCCTAGATGGTTATGCGGCCCAGTTTCTGGTCCGTATGAAGATTAATGAAGACCACATCTCTTCAAAGATTGACAAGGAAGATTTGGTGTTTTCCAAGCATGACTTCTGTGCGCTGTTTGGAAACATTTCGGCAGAAGGGGTGGATCCTTTAACCTTCAAGGAGGATGATATTGTGGGTTCCTTCAAGTTGTTTGCTCGTTCATCTTGCCAGAACATCACGAAGGGATTTTTAGACAAGCATCTGAGGCAAAAGTACAAGGTACTGTTTGATATTGTGGTGAAGGTGCTGATGTGTGAGAATCACAGCACGGATGCGATTTTTAACGGCAGAATGTGTGTGATGCGTGCCCTGTATGACGGCGTTCAGTGCAATTGGGCAGAGTTCTTTTGGGGAGTTTTGCGAAAGAACAAGGTGAAGGTAAACAAGGAGGCTTGTCCTTCCAAGCCAGGGGAGATGCAGTTCTATTTTACTGCAAATGTTTCGTTGGGAACGAAACTTACTCTGATCTTGGACTCCTTGCTTCCAGAGAAGAGATGGAAGGAATCCTGGTGCAGAGGATTTCACAAGTCCAAGGTGTTGTTCTCTAAGGATGGTCCCCTTCATGGCCATCCTGATTCTGATGGTGAGCAAGCCATCCTTGCCCCTCCTCTACAGGCAGTACCCTCACCTGCAAAGGGGCAGAAGCAGCAGCCCAAGCAGAAGACCCACAAGAAAGCTGCTGCACCAACTGGCTCCTCTACGGTTGTCTTCTCTGGTTCCTCGGAGGAGGACCAGATTCCCCTTCTGAATATTCTGAAGAAGAAGGGTGAAGTAGCTGAGGCTACTAAGAAGGCTGGAGCAGCCACGAGGAAGAGGGCAGAGGAGGCCAAGAGAGGCTCTGCTAAAAAGCGAAGGATTAGCAGGAAGGCCAAGAAAACCGTTCTGGTGGATGAGCCATCAGAGGAAGAAGAGGAAGAAGAGGTTGAGCCTCTTGTGAGGAAATCCAAGGCCAAGAGAGCCATTCTTCAAGGGTCAGACTCTGGCTCTGATCTTGGAGAGGCCTTGGAGAAGGCCATTGATGAGGCTTCTCAGATGATGGAGGATGCTCCAGAGCATGTTGTACCTGCTGATGTTGACTCAGCAGAGGTAAACCCTTCCATTCCTTCTTCTACCCCTATTAATCTTGTTACTCCCTCTACCTCTCCCCCAGATAACCTTCCCCAAACTCCCTCTGCTCCCGGTGTCCTCCTATCTTCACCAGAGCAGACTCTCCCAGACACACACATTTTTACTCCCTCTACCTTACCTACACAAACACCTTCTCCCCCATCCTCCCAAACACATCTTCCCACACACCCCTCTCCCCCAGTCACTGTACCAGAAGTCCCTTCCACATGTTCTGGTGCAGAACCTCCCCTTCCTAACCCCCCCAATTCACACATACTCATTCCTGTTTCTGAACCAGAGGTTCCTCCATCTTCCTCTGGTGCAGAACAACCCCTTCCCACAACCTCTACCTCACAAAATCCTACCCCTCCTCAAACTCATTCAGACCAGAGCCCATCTCTCTCCATGGCTCTGGGACCTCTTGCCCCTCCCCTTTCTCCCACCTGTTTAACAAGCGATGATAGTGAAGATGATGAAGCTTCACTTGAGCCTGCTAACTTAGCACCTTCCTCCTCTGCCTCTGGGCCCAAACCCTTCACTTTCTCATCTGTAGAAATGGGTCCCATTAGGCAGAGTATGAGTGTAAGTGCTCAGCTCTGGCTAAGAGAGCATTTCCCAGTTCTTCTGGAGCACTTACCACTCCTGGCAGAGCTTACTGATGCCAAGGTCTGGAGCAAGGCCAGACTTGAAGATGTGGAGGACCTGATGCTTTTGCTTGAGGAAATGGGTCCCTCAAACTTCACTGCTTGGGAGATTGAGCTAAAGCAGAAGATGAACATTCAGAACCCAGCAGAGCTGGAGACCCCTGGTGCAGCTAAAGTCTTGATTCGCACCTTGCTCATCCAGAGAGGGGTAATGCTCACTCCAGAGGGCCCCACTTACAAGTTTGGTCCTTATTTTGTCTTCCCTCCAGAGCTATATTCAGATGAGGAAGACTTTGAGATGTCTCCTGCCGTGCTCCAGAAGATGAAAGCCTTCTTCAACGAGCAGATCATGCAGATAAGGCGCTTTTCCAAAGAAATTCAACACATGGCCCCTGCTATGATAGAGCATCAGATCAGGCAGGAGAGGAGGATCTTCCTGAAGCAGATCAAATCTACTCTGGCAGAAGTTAAAGCTTCTTTCAAGGCCAATGACCTCTTTGTCAAACTGGATGTGATGCACAGCCAGAAGCAGCTCCAGGAGCACGTGCTGGAGCAGATGAGGCCAGTCTCTGTGCTTAAGGTTGAGATGGCCAGCCAGATGATCCAGACTGCTAAGCTAAAGGACTCCCTCCAGGAGATGTTGGAGAAGCAGGAAAGGCTTGTTGCAGAATCGAAAGCCTACCTGGAGGAGGCAAAGCAGCTGCGTGATCTTCACTCTTCCTCCAACACTGCCTTGCCTGATCTTATAAGGCAGGTAGTGGAGCCCCTCCTTGATGAAGTTAAAAAGGGAGAAGAGAAGGCCAGAACTGATCTGACAAAGTCTACAAATGAAACTCTTTTCAGCCATAGAGCTCGTCTGGACCTGCTAGAGAATACTTTGGCCCAGGCAGAGTTGCAGAAGAAGAAGAAGGAAGAGCTTAAATCTCTTACCATGGCTAAGCAGTTTGCTGCAGAAGAGGATTCATCAGAAGCAGAGCAGGATCCAATTTCCATCTCTGGACCTGCAAAGAGGAAGATCAGGAGAGTCAAGAAGAGCTTCCTAGAGACTGTTGTTGAAGAAGCTCAGAAGAGATACAAAGAAGAGACTCCAGAGGAGAAGCAGGCAAGGATCAGGAAGAACATAGATGAAGAGCAGAGGCTCAGATATGTTAGGAGGCAAAGCAAGAAGAGCAGAGAAGCTGGTGCTTCTTCTGGTGCAGGTGGATCTAGCCAGAGGAGGAAAGCTCCCATTGAAATGATGAACATTCTGCCTCTCAGGACGGAAGGGTCTTTTGACTCTACTATGCCTGTGCCCTTGATTGAGAAATGGCAGGAGGCAAAGACTCTCTGGTTCATCCAACATTACATCCAGAGGCCAGCACCAGAGGATGATGAGCTGATCAACAGAACCTTTCACTCATGGATGCAAGCTTATGATGCAGAGTTGTACATGCAATTGATGGACTCTACCATTGAGTTCAACCTGGAGGTGACTGCCCCTGAGTTCACTTATCTTAACACTCCCATGGTAGGAGACCAAGTTGATTGGGCTGAGTTGAAGAGACTGTACAAGACCAAGGTGTTGGTGAACTTGACTCCAACATCTTCTGCAGAGTTGAAGGCCGTCCAGGATAGGTTTCTTGACTGGTTCCTTGTGCCCAAGTAAAACAGGAGATATGCTTAGAATAGGACCTTGAACTTCAATGTATCTTGTAATCATCTTGTCCTTATTATCAATGAAAATATCATATCTTCTCTGTTCAAAAGACAACCTCTTGTTGTCTTAATTGTTTGCCTGATAAGATCTATTCTAAGGTCTTATCCTTTACTGTTTTCTTGCTTAAGTTTACTTTTTGATCAGTTCTGGTAGTGTTTTAACTCCATCAAAAAGGGGGAAATTGTTAGGATAAAAGTTGTTAGTTTTGATGAGTTAAAACAAACCAGAAGATGTAATAGGACCATCTGGACCTGTTAGCCAGATGATGATTTAGATTAGGACTTAGTCTAGGGGGAACTGCCAGACCAGAAGACTTCACCAGAAGAGTCACCAGAAGACCCCACCAGAGGACTTCACCAGAGGACTCCACCAGAAGACTTCACCAGATGAGATCTGACCAGAGGCAGAGGACCTTCCCCAGACCAGACGAGTCCGGACCAGACGAGTTTGGTAGAACAAAAGATGCTCAATTTGATCCCCTGTTGCTACTGAGTATTCTGGTTGTTGACCAGAAGACACCGAGGTTGCCTGGTGTCTGGTCTTGCCTTCTCTGGAGAGAATCAGAGTTAGGCAGAGGAAGCTATTGACCGTTGGTGATTCAAATCAAGTCAACAAGATCAGGATTGGAAAGTATTTGAAGATAATCAATCCAAGGATCCCACCAACCCAATCAATCAATTAGGGAATTGATTGATTGAGGCTTCCTTAAATAGAGGATATGATTGGATTAGCCCTTCAACGGCTAGCCCTAATCCCCTCTATAAATACAAGAGTGCAGTTCAAGAAAAAGCTCTAGAGAGACACTATACGCGCATAAGTCCATCCAAGCTTTTGATAATCACTCTTCGCACTCTTATTGTTCATAATATATATCAACTCTTAAGGAGTTGTTGAAACCTCAACCTGTTCATCTACCAGATAAGGTTGAAGGCTGCTGATCTTTAGATTGAAGTTAAATCTAAAGAGGTTGTAAGAAGGAACTGGTACTTCCCAATTCCAGTGAGTAAGTAAGTGAGTTGGTTGATAGTGAGACCCCTTGGATAAAAGGGAGAGTGGACGTAGGATATTCAAATCCGAACCACTATATATCTTGTGTTCTTTATTGCTTTCATTTACTTATTATCTTATTGGTTACTGTTCTCTTGTAAAAAGAATTTGAAAGACATTTAACTTAAGCTTCCGCAATTAATCTAACTAGTGGGACCAACATAATGTCAGTAGTGGCAAGAGCTAAAGACCTGTATTCAGCCTCGGTGGAACTACGCAAAACGACTTGCTGTTTGCGGGAGCACCATGTAAGGAGATTCGAGCCCAATGATATACAGTACCCAGAAGTGCTTCGACAATCATCAATACTAGAGGCATAATCCTCATCGGCAAAAGCATTAAACCTGAAAGTAGAAACAGGAACAAAACACAAACCATGAGAGATAGTACCCCTAATGTACCTAAGCACTCTCTTACAGGCTTTCAAGTGATTTTGTGTAGGTTCTTGAACGAATTGAGATAACTTGTTGACAGAAAAAGAGAGATCGGACCGAGTAAGAGTGAGATATTGAAGACCCCCAACAATGCTTCGATATAAAGAGGGTTCATCAAATGGAAGACTATCCCTGTGAGATAGCTTGTGACTTGGACAAAGTGGAGTAGAAGGTTTGCAAGTGGAGAGTTTTGCTTTGGTAAGAAGTTCACGAGCATACTTGGACTGAGATAAAGTAATTCTGGAATCTGTAACATGAGCCTCCAAACCCAAAAATTAGCTAACCTCCTCCATGTGCTTTAGAGAGAATTTTAAGTGCAAATCATCAATAAGTTGTTGAATCATGGAGGAATCATCCCCAGTAATAAGTATGTCATCAACATACACAAGTAGAACCATCATTTTCCCATGAATAAACTTGTAAAAGAGACAATGATCAGCAACCGAATGTAAAAATCCCGAAGAAACCAGAAAACCTTTCAAGGTATCATACCATGCCTTCGGGGCCTGTTTTAACCCGTATAGAGTTTTGACCAACTTACAAACATGATCGTTTCAAAGCCCGGCTAGTGGCAAAGGGTTTCCAACAGCAAGCTGGGGTTGATTTCTTTCATACTTTCAGTCCCGTCGTCAAGCTGATTACTATCCGAGTTATTTTCAGCATTGCTATCACTAAAGGGTGGAAAATCCAACAGGTTGATATAAATAATGCCTTCCTAAACAGTCCTCTATGGGAATCTGTTGTTATTGCTCAACCAGAAGATTTTCTTGATTCCTCTAAGTATAGTAATCAGCTTGACGACGGGACTGAAAGTATGAAAGAAATCAACCCCAGCTTGCTGTTGGAAACCCTTTGCCACTAGCCGGGCTTTGAAACGATCATGTTTGTAAGTTGGTCAAAACTCTATACGGGTTAAAACAGGCCCCGAAGGCATGGTATGATACCTTGAAAGGTTTTCTGGTTTCTTCGGGATTTTTACATTCGGTTGCTGATCATTGTCTCTTTTACAAGTTTATTCATGGGAAAATGATGGTTCTACTTGTGTATGTTGATGACATACTTATTACTGGGGATGATTCCTCCATGATTCAACAACTTATTGATGATTTGCACTTAAAATTCTCTCTAAAGCACATGGAGGAGGTTAGCTATTTTTTGGGTTTGGAGGCTCATGTTACAGATTCCAGAATTACTTTATCTCAGTCCAAGTATGCTCGTGAACTTCTTACCAAAGCAAAACTCTCCACTTGCAAACCTTCTACTCCACTTTGTCCAAGTCACAAGCTATCTCACAGGGATAGTCTTCCATTTGATGAACCCTCTTTATATCGAAGCATTGTTGGGGGTCTTCAATATCTCACTCTTACTTGGTCCGATCTCTCTTTTTCTGTCAACAAGTTATCTCAATTCGTTCAAGAACCTACACAAAATCACTTGAAAGCCTGTAAGAGAGTGCTTAGGTACATTAGGGGTACTATCTCTCATGGTTTGTGTTTTGTTCCTGTTTCTACTTTCAGGTTTAATGCTTTTGCCGATGAGGATTATGCCTCTAGTATTGATGATTGTCGAAGCACTTCTGGGTACTGTATATCTTTGGGCTCGAATCTCCTTACGTGGTGCTCCCGCAAACAGCAAGTCGTTGTGCGTAGTTCCACCGAGGCTGAATACAGGTCTTTAGCTCTTGCCACTACTGACATTATGTTGGTCCCACTAGTTAGATTAATTGCGGAAGCTTAAGTTAAATGTCTTTCAAATTCTTTTTACAAGAGAACAGTAACCAATAAGATAATAAGTAAATGAAAGCAATAAAGAACACAAGATATATAGTGGTTCGGATTTGAATATTCTACGTCCACTCTCCCTTTTATCCAAGGGGTCTCACTATCAACCAACTCACTTACTTACTCACTGGAATTGGGAAGTACCAGTGCCTTCTTACAACCTCTTTAGATTTAACTTCAATCTAAAGATCAGCAGCCTTCAACCTTATCTGGTAGATGAACAGGTTGAGGTTTCAACAACTCCTTAAGAGTAGATATATATTATGAACAATAAGAGTGCTAAGAGTGATTATCAAAAGCTTGGATGGACTTATGCGCGTATAGTGTCTCTCTATAGTTTTTTCTTGAACTGCACTCTTGTATTTATAGAGGGGATTAGGGCTAGCCGTTGAAGGGCTAATCCAATCAGATCCTCTATTTAAGGAAGCCTCAATCAATCAATTCCCTAATTGATTGATTGGGTTGGTGGGATCCTTGGATTGATTATCTTCAAATACTTTCCAATCCTGATCTTGTTGACTTGATTTGAATCACCAACGGTCAATAGCTTCCTCTGCCTAACTCTGATTCTCTCCAGAGAAGGCAAGACCAGACACCAGGCAACCTCGGTGTCTTCTGGTCAACAACCAGAATACTCAGTAGCAACAGGGGATCAAACTGAGCATCTTTTGTTCTACCAGACTCGTCTGGTCCGGACTCGTCTGGTCTGGGGAAGGTCCTCTGCCTCTGGTCAGATCTCATCTGGTGAAGTCTTCTGGTGGAGTCCTCTGGTGAAGTCCTCTGGTGGGGTCTTCTGGTGACTCTTCTGGTGAAGTCTTCTGGTCTGGCAGTTCCCCCTAGACTAAGTCCTAATCTAAATCATCATCTGGCTAACAGGTCCAGATGGTCCTATTACATCTTCTGGTTTGTTTTAACTCATCAAAACTAACAACTTTTATCCTAACAATTTCCCCCTTTTTGATGGAGTTAAAACACTACCAGAACTGATCAAAAAGTAAACTTAAGCAAGAAAACAGTAAAGGATAAGACCTTAGAATAGATCTTATCAGGCAAACAATTAAGACAACAAGAGGTTGTCTTTTGAACAGAGAAGATATGATATTTTCATTGATAATAAGGACAAGATGATTACAAGATACATTGAAGTTCAAGGTCCTATTCTAAGCATATCTCCTGTTTTACTTGGGCACAAGGAACCAGTCAAGAAACCTATCCTGGACGGCCTTCAACTCTGCAGAAGATGTTAGAGTCAAGTTCACCAACACCTTGGTCTTGTACAGTCTCTTCAACTCAGCCCAATCAACCTGGTCTCCTACCATGGGAGTGTTAAGATAAGTGAACTCAGGGGCAGTCACCTCCAGGTTGAACTCAATGGTAGAGTCCATCAATTGCATGTACAACTCTGCATCATAAGCTTGCATCCATGAGTGAAAGGTTCTGTTGATCAGCTCATCATCCTCTGGTGCTGGCCTCTGGATGTAATGTTGGATGAACCAGAGAGTCTTTGCCTCCTGCCATTTCTCAATCAAGGGCACAGGCATAGTAGAGTCAAAAGACCCTTCCGTCCTGAGAGGCAGAATGTTCATCATTTCAATGGGAGCTTTCCTCCTCTGGCTAGATCCACCTGCACCAGAAGAAGCACCAGCTTCTCTGCTCTTCTTGCTTTGCCTCCTAACATATCTGAGCCTCTGCTCTTCATCTATGTTCTTCCTGATCCTTGCCTGCTTCTCCTCTGGAGTCTCTTCTTTGTATCTCTTCTGAGCTTCTTCAACAACAGTCTCTAGGAAGCTCTTCTTGACTCTCCTGATCTTCCTCTTTGCAGGTCCAGAGATGGAAATTGGATCCTGCTCTGCTTCTGATGAATCCTCTTCTGCAGCAAACTGCTTAGCCATGGTAAGAGATTTAAGCTCTTCCTTCTTCTTCTTCTGCAACTCTGCCTGGGCCAAAGTATTCTCTAGCAGGTCCAGACGAGCTCCATGGCTGAAAAGAGTTTCATTTGTAGACTTTGTCAGATCAGTTCTGGCCTTCTCTTCTCCCTTTTTAACTTCATCAAGGAGGGGCTCCACTACCTGCCTTATAAGATCAGGCAAGGCAGTGTTGGAGGAAGAGTGAAGATCACGCAGCTGCTTTGCCTCCTCCAGGTAGGCTTTCGATTCTGCAACAAGCCTTTCCTGCTTCTCCAACATCTCCTGGAGGGAGTCCTTTAGCTTAGCAGTCTGGATCATCTGGCTGGCCATCTCAACCTTAAGCACAGAGACTGGCCTCATCTGCTCCAGCACGTGCTCCTGGAGCTGCTTCTGGCTGTGCATCACATCCAGTTTGACAAAGAGGCCATTGGCCTTGAAAGAAGCTTTAACTTCTGCCAGAGTAGATTTGATCTGCTTCAGGAAGATCCTCCTCTCCTGCCTGATCTGATGCTCTATCATAGCAGGGGCCATGTGTTGAATTTCCTTGGAAAAGTGCCCTATCTGCATGATCTGCTCGTTGAAGAAGGCTTTCATCTTCTGGAGCACGGCAGGAGATATCTCAAAGTCTTCCTCTTCTGAATATAGCTCTGGAGGGAAGACAAAATGAGGACCAAACTTGTAAGTGGGGCCCTCTGGAGTGAGCATTACCCCTCTCTGGATGAGCAGGGTGCGAATCAAGACTTTAGCTGCACCAGGGGTCTCCAGCTCTGCTGGGTTCTGAATGTTCATCTTCTGATTTAGCTCAATCTCCCAAGCAGTGAAGTTGGAGGGACCCATTTTCTCAAGCAAAAGCATCAGGTCCTCCACATCTTCAAGTCTGGCCTTACTCCAGACCTTGGCATCAGTAAGCTCTGCCAGGAGTGGTAAGTGCTCCAGAAGAACTGGGAAATGCTCTCTTAGCCAGAGCTGAGCACTTACACTCATACTCTGCCTAATGGGACCCATTTCTGCAGATGAGAAAGTGAAGGGTTTGGGCCCAGAGGCAGAGGAGGAAGGTGCTAAGTTAGCAGGCTCAAGTGAAGCTTTCTCATCTTCACTATCATCGCTTGTTAAACAGGTGGGAGAAAGGGGAGGGGCAAGAGGTCCCAGAGCCATGGAGAGAGATGGGCTCTGGTCTGAATGAATTTGAGGAGGGGTAGGATTTTGTGAGGTAGAGGTTGTGGGAAGGGGCTGTTCTGCACCAGAGGAAGATGGAGGAACCTCTGGTTCAGAAACAGGAATGGGTATGTGTGAAGTGGGGGGGTTAGGAAGGGGAGGTTCTGTACCAGAAGATGTGGAAGGGACTTCTGGTACTGTGACTGGGGGAGAAGGATTTGTTGGGAGAGGGATATGTGAAGTGGGGGGAGATGGTGTTTGAGGGATGGTGGAAGGAGTGTATATGGGGGTGTCAGGTAGAGTCTGCTCTGGTGAGGTAGTAGGGGCACCAGAAACAGAAGAGTTTTGTGGGGGGTTTTCTGGGGGAGAGGTTGAGGGGGTAACAAGATTAATGAGAGAGGGGTTAGAAGGATTTACCTCAGCTGGGTCAACTCCAGCTGGAATAGACACCTCTGAAGCATCTTCCATAAGCAAGGAAGCCTCCTCTATTGCCTGTTCCAAGGCATCTCCCAGGTCAGAGCCAGAGTCTGGATCTTGCAAGATGGCTCTTTTGACCCTGGGCTCCCTCTTAAGAGGCTCAACCTCTTCTTCCTATGAAGGCTCATCCACCAGGAGTGTATTCTTGGCCCTTTTGCTTGTTCTAGGCTTTTTAGCAGATACTTTCTTTGCCTCTTCTGGCCTCTTCCTCTTGGTTGCACCAGCCTTTTTGGTAGCTTCTTCACCAACACCCTTCTTCTTCAAAGCATCAAGAAGGGGAATCTGGTCCTCCTCTGAGGAACCAGAGAAAGCAATGGTTGAAGAACCAGTTGCTTCAGCAGGCTTCTTCTTACTCTGCTGCTGCTTCTGCTGTCTCTGCCCCTTGGCAGGTGGGGGCACAGCTTGTAGAGGGGGGGCAGGGATGGCTTGCTCTCCATCAGAGTCAGCATGGCCATGGAGAGGGCCATCCTTGGAGAACAAAATCTCGGTCTTGTGAAAACCTCTGCACCAAGATTCTTTCCATTTCTTCTCTGGAAGCAACGAATCCAAAATCAAAGTCAGTTTCGTTCCCAACGAAACATTTCCAGTGAAGCAGAACTGCAATTCCCCAGGTATGGAAGGACAAGCCTCCTTCTTCACTTTCAATTTGTTCTTCCTCAAAACATCCCAGAAGAATTCCGCCCAATTGCATTGTACTCCATCATACAATGCCCTCATCACACACATCCTGCCATTGAAAATGGAATCTGTGCTGTGATTTTCACACATCAAAACTTTAACCACTATGTCGAACAACACCTTATACTTCTGCCTCAAATGTTTGTCCAAAAATCCCTTCGTGATGTTCTGGCAAGAAGATCTAGCAAAAATCTTGAAAGAATTAACGATCTCATCCTCCTTATACGTCAGTGGATCTACCCCTTCAACCGAAATGTTCTCAAATAAAGCACAGAAATCGTGTTTGGAAAACACCAAATCATCCTCGTCGATCTTGGAAGAGATGTGATCTTTATGAATCTTCACGCGAACAAGAAACTGGGCCGCATAGCCATCCAAAATGCGAAAATTCTTGGGAACTGTGGAGATCAACTTCTCCACTCCAGATCGTTGAAGTAGTTCAAGAATGGCCAACGCCACTGGGTTCTTCGTGGAATAGAAATCCACCACCATCTCAGATTTCAACTTCTTCATCACCAACACATGATCAAAATTACACTTGGGAGCCATTTCTGAAAGTTTGAAAAAGAGAGAAAACTTGTAGATAGAGGTTAGGGTTGAGTGAATGAAACGTGAAAAGATAGATAAGAAAAAATTTTGGTTTAAATAAGACAAGACGCGTGGGTTTGAGAATTAAATGAAGTGTGAACGCGTGTAAAGGGTAAATTTAATTTAGGGAACAAAATCAATTTTTGAATTGATTGATATATTGCACAGTGATTAAATCCGATGACCAGGATCAAAAGGCGAAACACAGATTTAATCTGGTGCGTAGGCGTGGTCATTGGGACTGGGTATAAAGGGGTTTTGTGGCAGTCAAGAGAAAAATCGAAATGATTGCCTAGGCCCTATACCCTAGTCTTAAATACACTCCGAAGTTGAAACGTTTTGGGTGTATTTACTAAAATGAAAGGTGTATCCCAATGATCAGAGACCAGGAAAGTAAATGCATACCTGTCACCTGGTATTGTAACCAGATGATACCACAGCTAGTCTGGTGTTACACCTCATCTGGTTCTGGTCAGAGAAGACTCTAGACTTTTCTGGAATCTGATTCAGCACCTCATCTGGGATGGACCTCATCTGGTACAAACCTTATCTGGTGCATATCTCATCTGGAGATGTAACTTCCCTGATAAATCTAGCCTGTAGGCATGTTAGGAAAAAAAATTAAGTATGAAAAATTGAAATAAAGGATACGGCTCCTCTGTTCCCCCTAAACCAATTCTGTCTCTGGATCCAACAAACCTAGCTCAAAGGCTAACTCTCTGAATCTGATTTCAGCCAAAGGCTTAGTCAGAATATCTGCTCTCTGCTTCTCTGTTGCAATCTTTTCCATCCTTATATCTCCCTTCTCAACATGGTCTCTGATAAAGTGATGCCTTATATCAACATGCTTGCATCTGGTGTGAAGAACTGGATTCTGGGTAATTGCAATTGCACTGTTGCTATCACAAAATATTGGAATATCCTTAGCTCTAATTTGGTAGTCCCTAAGCTGTTGAATAATCCAGAGTAGTTGTGAACAACAACTCCCTGCAGCCATATACTCTGCTTCTGTTGTTGATGTAGCAACTGAAGTCTGCTTCTTAGAGAACCAAGATACCAATTTATTCCCTAAGAATTGGCATGTTCCACTTGTAGACTTCCTATCTATTCTGCATCCACCATAATCAGAATCCGAATAACCACTTAACTCTAGGTTGTCATCTGCAGGATACCATAATCCTAAATTCACTGTTCCCTTAAGATATTTCAATATCTTCCTAGCTGCTTCCAAGTGACTTTTCTTAGGATTAGCTTGAAATCTGGCACACACACCCACGGCAAAAGTAATATCTGGTCTGCTTGCAGTCAGGTACAGAAGAGAACCAATATGTGCTCTGTACTGAGTCTGGTCCACACTCTCTCCAGACTCATCTGGATCCATGTTGAAATTTGTCATCATAGGAATCTTGGCTGCTTTGCTAGATCCTATTCCAAATTTCTCTAACATGTTTCTGATGTACTTTGCCTGGTTTATGAAAATTCCCTTCTCTGATTGTCTTACTTGCAAACCCAAGAAATAATTCATTTCACCCATCATAGACATTTCAAACTGACTCTGCATGAGATCTCCAAACTTTTCACACATCTTCTTGTTAGGGGATCCAAATATAATGTCATCAACATATATTTGGACCAGAAGGATGTCCTTTCCTTCTTCTTTCCTAAACAAGGTCCTATCAATCTTACCCTTAGTAAAACCATTGTCCAGAAGAAACTGAGATAGAGTGTCATACCATGCTCTGGGTGCCTGCTTCAGCCCATAAAGAGTTTTCTTAAGCTTAAACACCTGGTCACCTTGTTCAAAACCAGGAGGTTGTTCCACATACACTTCCTCAATGAGAATCCCATTAAGAAAGGCAGATTTCACATTCATCTGGTATACTTTGAACTTCATGTGAGCATCATATGCTAAGAACAATCTGATGGCTTCTAGTCTGGCAACAGGAGCAAAAGTCTCATCATAGTCTATTCATTCAGACTGAGTATAGCCCTGAGCTACTAGCCTTGCCTTGTTCCTAGTAATGACATCATTCTCATCTTTCTTATTCTTGAAAACCCACTTAGTGCCTATCACCTTTTGATGTCTTGGTCTGTCTACCAGCTCCCAAACATCCTGTCTGGTGATTTGATTCAACTCCTCCTGCATGGCTACAATCCAATTCGAATCTTTCAGTGCCTCCTTGATGTTCTTGGGCTCAATCAAGGACACATAGCAACTGAATAAGGCAGCTAAGTTAAGAGTTCTCCTAGTCTGGACACCCTTGGCTGGATCTCCTAATATCAAGTCATTGGGGTGATCAACCAGGGTTCTCCTTCCCGTGGTCTTGCCTGGTTGACCATCTTCTGCAGTGCCTTGGTGATTATCACCCACTGCAGGAGAGCTTCCCCCTACAGGAGTTCCAACCTCTTCTGGTTCTGCTCCTTGTGAAGACTTCTTCTTCAGAGAACCAGGAGATGGGTCATCATCTGAATCTGAATCAAGAATAGGTGGATTGACCTTGATTCCTCTGGAAGTAGTCTGATTCTGTATCTCAACAGAAGACTTAGAGTCCACCTTGCACTAAAAAACAGATTCATAAAAAACAACATGGGGTGTTTCCTCCACACAAAGTGAATTCTTATTAAAAACTCTAAATGCTTTACTGGTGCTGGAATATCCTAAAAATATTCCATCTGCCACTTTAGCATCAAAGGTTTTTAATTTGGACTTCCCATTGTCATGAATGAAATACTTACATCCAAATACATGAAAATATGAAACAGATGGGGTTTTACCTTTCAATACCTCATATGGAGTCTTATTATATCTCTGGGCAACTAGGCATCTGTTCTGAGTGTAACAGGCTGTGTTGATTGCTTCTGCCCAAAATCTTTGTGGTGTGGTGTATTCTGCCAGAAGAGTCCTTGCAGCTTCTTTAAGGGTTCTATTCATCCTTTCTGCTACTCCATTTTGTTGGGGTGTTCTGGCAGGAGATGTCTCATGAAAAATCCCATGGTCCTTGCAATAATCTGCAATGTGTGAATTCAGAAACTCTGTCCCTTTGTCACTTCTGATCCTCACTATGCTCTGGTTCTGCTCATTCTAAATCTGCTTAAAGAACTCAGACAGCTTAGTGATAGTTTCATTTTTCTTAAACAAGAACACTACCCAAGTGTATCTTGAAAAGTCATCTACTATTACCAAGGTGTATTTCCTTCCACTGAAACTAAGAGGAGAAACAGGTCCATGTGAAATAGTTGAAGTACTCTAGTTGTGGTTGTGCTCTGGACATCCTTAAAGGAAGTCTTGGGTTATTTACCCTTCTGGCATGAACCACAAACCTGATCCTTCTTAAACACTTCATTAGGAAGACCTCGAATTAGACCTTTTCTGGCAACTTTGTTTAGTGTTTTGAAGTTCAGATGACACAATCTCTTATGCCATAACCAACTGTTCTCTGCAGATCCTTTTGCAACCAGGCAAGTGTTCCTTGGACAACTTCCAAAATCTGCAAGATAAATGTTACCTTTCCTCAAGCCTATTAGCAAGATATCATTAAAATCAGAAGAAAAGACAGTGCATGAATCACTAGAAAACTTCACTGAGTATCCATTGTCACAAAATTGGGATACATAAAGCAGATTATGCTTGAGTCCTTCAACATAGTAGACTTCATCTACTGTTAGGATAAAAATTATTAGTTTTGATGAGTTAAAACAAACTAGAAGATGTAATAGGACCATCTGGACCTGTTAGCCAGATGAGGATTAGTTAGGACTTAGTCTAGGGGGAACTGCCAGACCAGAAGACCTCACCAGAAGAGTCACCAGAAGACCCCACCAGAGGACTTCACCAGAGGACTCCACCAGAGGATTTCACCAGAGGAGATCAGACCAGAGGCAGAGGACATTCCCCAGACCAGATGAGTCCGGACCAGACGAGTCTGGTGGAACAAAAGATGCTCAGTTTGATCCCCTTATTCTACTGAGTATTCTGGTTGTTCACCAGATAAGGACCAGAAGACACCGAGGTTGCCTGGTGTCTGGCCCTGCCTTCTCTGGAGAGAATCAGAGTTAGGCAATTGGAAGCATTGACCGTTGGTGATTCAAATGGAGTCAAAACAAGATTGGATTGAGAAGATATGAAGACAATAAATCAAGATCTCACCAACCCAATCAATCAATTAGGGTATGTTTGTTTTGGGACTCACACGGATGGACTTTGGACATTGCAATCCACGCCCCATACGAGTTCGGGATTTAAAATCGGGTTTTTAAATCCCAAACTCAATCCCTACCTATAAACCTATTACTGACCAAGACCAGATAAGTTCCATCAGAGGAGAAGTATCACCAGACTAGTTGTGGTATCATCTGGTTACAATATCAGGTGACAGGTATGTCTTTTCTACTCTGGCCTCTGATCATTGGGATACACTTTTCAAATTAGTAAGTACACTCAAAACCTTTCAACTTCGGAGTGTATTTAAGACTAGGGTATAGGGCCTAGGCAATCAGTTCGCTTTTTCTCTTGACTGCCACAAAACCCCTTTATGCCCAGTCCCAATGACTATGCCAACGCACCAGATTAAATCTGTATCTTGCCTTTCATCGTGGCCATCAGATTTAATCACTGTGCAAAATGTCAATCAATGCTAAAATTGATTTTGTTTCCTAAATTGAATTTGAAACAACACGCGTTCACACTTCATTTAATTTTCAAGCCACGCGTATTACTCTATTTAAATCAATTTTGTTTTCAATCTGTCCTTTCACGTTTCTATACTATTCAAACCCTAACCTCTCTCTGCAAAGCATTTTCTCTCTCTTTCTCTATCTTTCACAGAAATGGCTCCACCGTGCAATTTCGATCATATCCTGATGATGAAAAAGCTTAAGACGGAGATGGTGGTGGACTTCTATACCACCAAGAATCCAGTTGTGCTGTCGGTTCTGGAGATGTTCCAGAATGCAGGGGTGGAGAAGTTGATTGCTACTGTTCCCAAGGACTTTCGCACACTTGACGGTTATGCGGCCCAGTTTCTGGTTCGCATGAAGATTCATGAGGATTACATCTCTTCAAAGATTGGTGAAGATGATTTAGTATTTTCGAAGCACGATTTCTGCGCTCTATTCGAGAACATTTCTGCAGTGGGAGTGGATCCGTTGACATACAAGGAAGATGATATCATTGGATCATTCAAGATTTTTGCTCGTTCTTCCTGCCAGAATATCACAAAGGGCTTTGTGGACAAGCATTTGAGGCAGAAGTTCAAGGTGTTGTTCGACATTGTGGTTAAAGTTCTTATGTGTGAGAATCACAGCACAGATGCCATTTTCAATGGTAGGATGTGTGTGATGAGGGCTTTATATGATGGTGTACAGTGCAATTGGGCGGAGTTCTTCTGGGGTGTGTTGAGAAAGAACAAGATGAAGGTGAAGAAGGAGCCTTGTCCTTCCAAGCCAGGGGAATTGCAGTTCTATTTCACTGCAAATGTCTCTTTGGGGACTAAGTTAACTCTTATTCTGGATTCTCTTCTTCCAGAGAAGAAGTGGAAGTCATCTTGGTGTCACAATTATCACAAGTCCAAGATCCTCTTCTCCAAGGATGGTCCTCTCCACGGCCATGCCGACTCTGATGGAGAGCAAGCCATCCCTGCCCCTCCTATTCAATCTATTCCCTCACCTCCTAAGGGGCAGAGAAAGCAGCAGCAGCAGCAGAAGACACAGAAGAAAGCTGCTGAAGCAACTGGTTCTTCAACCGTTGCCTTTTCTGGTTCCTCAGAGGAGGACCAGATTCCCCTTCTTGATGTGCTTAAAAAGAAGGGTGATGATGATAAAGCTGTAAAGAAGGCTGGAGCAGCCAAGAGGAAGCAGCCAGACGAGGCCAGGAGACATTCTGCTAAGAAGAGGAGGACTAGCAGAAAGGCCAAGAAAACCCTTCTGGTGGATGAGCCATCAGAAGAAGAAGAGGAAGCAGATGAAGTGCCTCTTGTGAGGAAATCCAAGGCCAAGAGAGCCCTTCTTCAAGATTCAGACTCTGGATCTGATCTTGGAGAGGCCTTGGAGAAGGCCATTGAGGATGCCACCCAGATGATGGAGGATGCTCCAGAGCCTGTTGTTCCTGCTGGTGTTGACCCAGCAGAGGTAAACCCTTCCTTTCCCTCTTCCTCCCCCATAAATCTTGTTTCCCCTTCTACCTCTCCCCCAGATAACATTCCCCAAACCCCATCTGCCTCTGGTAACCCCATTCTTCCACCAGAGCAGACTATCCCAGATACCCCCGTCTATACTCCCTCTACCATTCCTACACAAACACCTTCTCACCCAAATTCCCAAACACATATCCCCACTAACCCCTCTCCCCCACCTTCTGTATCAGAGGTTCCTTCAACCTCCTCTGGTGCAGAAGTCCCCCCTTCAAACACTTCCACCTCCCAAATCCCTCCTACACATTCTGTACCAGTTATTCCTTCCTCTTCTGGTGCAGAGCAACCAATCCCTACCACCTCTACTTCACAAAATCCAAACCCTCCCCAAACCCATACAGATCAGGACCCAACCATTGCTATGGCTCTGGGATTCCCTGCCCCTCCTCCCTCCCCAACCTGTTTAACCAGCGATGATAGTGAAGATGAGGAAGCTTCACTTGAGCCTGTTGACTTAGCCCCTTCCTCCTCTGCCTCTGGGCCCAAACCCTTCACTTTCTCCTCTGCAGAAATGGGTCCCATTAGGCAGAGTATGAGTGTAAGTGCTCAGCTCTGGCTAAGAGAGCATTTTCCAGTTCTTCTGGAGCACTTACCACTTCTGGCAGAGCTTACTGATGCCAAGGTCTGGAGCAAGGCCAGACTTGAAGATGTGGAGGACCTGATGCTATTGCTTGAGGAAATGGGTGCCTCTAACTTCACTGCTTGGGAGATTGAGCTGAAGCAGAAGATGAACATTCAGAACCCAGCAGAGCTGGAGACTCCTGGTGCAGCTAAAGTCTTGATTCGCACCCTGCTCATCCAAAGAGGAGTAATGCTCACTCCAGAGGGCCCCACTTACAAGTTTGGTCCTCACTTTATCTTCCCTCCAGAGCTTTATTCAGACGAGGAGGACTTTGAGATGTCTCCTGCTGTGCTCCAGAAGATGAAGGCTTTCTTCAACGAGCAGATCATGCAGATAGGGCGCTTTTCCAAAGCAATCCAACATATGGCCCCTGCTATGATAGAGCATCAGATCAAACAAGAAAGGAGAATCTTCCTCAAACAGATCAAATCCACTCTGGCAGAGGTTAAAGCTTCGTTCAAGGCTAATGGCTTGTTTGTCAAATTAGATCTAATGCACAGCCAGAAGCAGCTCCAGGAGCACGTGATGGAGCAGATGAGGCCAGTTTCTGTACTCAAAGTGGAAATGGCCAGCCAGATGATTCAAACTGCTAGACTGAAGGACTCCCTCCAGGAGATGTTGGAGAAGCAAGAGAGACTTGTTGCAGAGTCTAATGCTTACCTGGAGGAGGCCAAGCAGCTTCGTGATCTTCACTCTTCCTCCAACACTGCCTTGCCTGATCTCATAAGGCAGGTAGTGGAGCCCCTCCTTGATGAAGTTAAAAAGGGGGAAGAGAAGGCCAGAACTGATCTGGCGAAGACCACAAATGAGACTCTTTTTAGCCATGGAGCTCGTCTGGACCTGCTGGAGAACACACTGGCCCAGGCTGAGTTGCAGAAGAAGAAGAAAGAAGAGTTGAAATCTCTATCTATGGCTAAACAACTTGCTGCAGAAGAAGAGTCATCTGAAGCTGAGCAGGATCCCTCTACCATTCCTGGTCCTGCTAAGAGGAAGATTAGAAAAGTAAAGAAGAGTTTCCTTGAATCTGTTGTCGAAGAAGCAGAGAAGAGATACAAGGAAGAGACTCCAGAGGAGAGGCAAGCCAGAATCAGGAAGAACATAGATGAAGAGCAGAGGATCAGATATGTTAGGAGACAGAACAAGAAGGCCAAAGAAGCTGGTATTTCTTCTGGTGCAGGTGGCTCAGGTCAGAAGAGGAAAGCTCCAGTGGAAGTTATGAACATCTTGCCACTAAGGACAGAAGGGTCTTTTGACTCTACTGTGCCGTATCCTCTGATTGAGAGATGGAGAGAAGCCAAGACCCTCTGGTTCATTCAGCATTATATCCAGAGGCCAGCACCAGAAGATGATGAGCTGATCAACAGAACCTTCCATTCTTGGATGCAAGCCTATGATGCAGACTTGTACAAGCAGCTGATGGATTCAACCATTGAGTTCAACCTGGAGGTGACTGCTCCTGAATTTACTTATCTTAACACTCCCATGATTGGGAACCAGGTGGATTGGGCAGAACTGAAGAAGCTTTACAAGACCAAGGTGTTGGTGAATTTCACCCCAACATCTTCTGCAGAGTTGAAGGCCGTCCAGGATAGGTTCCTTGACTGGTTTCTTGTCCCTAAAGAGAACAAAAGATATGCCTAGAATAGGACAATGAACTTCAATGTAATCTGTAATTATTTTGTCCTCTGATTATTAATGAAAAATACATATCTTCTCTATTCTAAAGACAACTCCTTGTTGTCTTATTATTTGCCTGATGAGATCTATTCTAAGGTCTCATCCCTTTATTGTTTTCTTGCTTAAGTTTTACTTTTGATCAGTTCTGGTAGTGTTTTAACTCCATCAAAAAGGGGGAAATTATTAGGATAAAAATGGTTAGTTTTGATGAGTTAAAACAAACCAGAAGATGTAATAGGACCATCTGGACCTGTTAGCCAGATGAGGATTAGTTAGGACTTTGTCTAGGGGGAACTGCCAGACCAGAAGACCTCACCAGAAGAGTCACCAGAAGACCCCACCAGAGGACTTCACCAGAGGACTCCACCAGAGGATTTCACCAGAGGAGATCAGACCAGAGGCAGAGGACATTCCCCAGACCAGACGAGTCCGGACCAGACGAGTCTGGTGGAACAAAAGATGCTCAGTTTGATCCCCTTATTCTACTGAGTATTCTGGTTGTTCACCAGATAAGGACCAGAAGACACCGAGGTTGCCTGGTGTCTGGCCCTGCCTTCTCTGGAGAGAATCAGAGTTAGGCAATTGGAAGCATTGACCGTTGGTGATTCAAATGGAGTCAAAAATAGATTGGATTGAGAAGATATGAAGATAATAAATCAAGATCTCACCAACCCAATCAATCAATTAGGGAATTGATTGATTGAAGCTTCCATATATAGAGGATCTGATTGGATTAGCCTCCCAACGGCTATGTCCCTAATCCCCTCTATATATACTTGAGTGCAGATCAAGAAAAAGCTCTAGAATCATTCACGCGCATATAGCCATACTAAGCTTTTGATCACTACGTATATTGCACTCACACTTTGTTCTTAATTACTCATCTACTCGTAAGGAGTTCATATACTCAACCTGTTCATCTTGTTAGACAAGGTTGGAGTAAGTCTATCTTTAGATCGAAGTTAGATCTAAAGAATTTGTAAGAAGGTGCTGGTACTTCAGAAATTCCAGTGAGTAAGTTTGTGAGTTGGTTGATAGTGAGACCCCTTTGGTGATAAGGGAGAGTGGACGTAGGATATTTATCCGAACCACTATATATCGTGTGTCATTTATCGCTTTATTTTAATTATTGTTTATTGCTCTCTTATAAAAGATTTTGGAAAGACATTATTACATAAGCTTCCGCAATTAATCTATCGAGTGGGACCAACATCTACAGATACGCCATTAAAAGTCAACTTTCCAACTCCTCTGGTGACTCCATAGTTGTTGTCACCAAACATCACTCTTGGCCCATTCAATGGCTTGAAATCCTGGAGATTATTTTTCTGGAATGTCATGTGCTTGGAACATCCACTATCAATGTACCAGACATGGTTGCTTGAAAGTCCTTTCTCCAATGGGCTCTTGTTCTCCTGCAGAGAAATCAATTAGGTCCCCTACTAGTGATGGGTCCTGATTGGTTAGTTGCAGGTTTTGTAGGAATCCAAAGATAAAGATCATCCCTTGCTGGATGAGGAGATCTTATCTTTCTTCCAAATCTGTCTACCAGAACATGTCCTCTAACTAAGACATATTGAGCTACTGGTCTGATAAGAACACCTTTCCTATAAACAGGTCTGATGTATCTTTTCTCAAATCTGGCCTTTGGAATGGCCTGTCTCAAAGACATGGTCTTAAAGGTCTGGTTGTAAGGGTACATCCTAGAAGAACCATCTCTGGTGTCATAACTACCCAGATCAGTTGGTTTTCTATAGATGGGTCTGGAAGACCTCCTCTGGTTCTGAAAATTAGATCTATTCTGATGATAGAATTCCTTCTGAGGTTTCCTATTCTGGAATCTTCTTGGATCATTCCAACTTTGAGATCCCTAATTCTGATTGAGGTTCTCTGGTTCAGTATATCTCCTCTGATATCTCCTATTCTGATTGGGTGTCCTCTTAGAGTCTCCTTTCTGAGGTCCCCCAATTTGCTTAGGTTCCACTCTTTTAGGATTTCTCTGAGGTTCCCTAATCGGTTTAGGCATCTGAACAAAACCATCAATCTTCATAGGTTCTCTTCTCTGACCTTATGCTCTAGAATTTTCTTTTCCAGAACATTCACCTCTTTTGGACTATATTCTGAATTATTAGCAGGGGGGTCCCATTTCCAACCAGGTCTGTGAACCACCATGCGATCATTACCAGAAGGATCCTCTTCATTCCAGAGCTCCACAAATTCACCAGCTCTTACAGACTTGTCTTTGGTAAAGCAATATTTATGGGATCTTTTAATGATATCAGGATATCCTAAACCACTCTTATCATTTATGCGTTGAGAAGATCCTGATATAATAGATAGAACATCTGGTTTCATGGAAGCTTCTCTAGGCATAGGTATCTCAATAGTTTGCTCAACTTGTTTTCCCTTGATAAGAGTCTGGTATTTGGCTCTAAGCTCATTGAACTCATCTACTTGAGAGTTCTTTTCCTTCATGAGTTGTTCTACCAGAGTATCTCTTTCTGTGATCTTATCCTGAAGTTCAGAAACTTCTTTGGAATGATCTTTCATGAGTTCTCTGGTGGATTTTTGCTCATGAGATAAGGATTGAACTTCAGTTCTGAGCCTACCATTCTCTTTCTCAAGTTTTTGACATAATTGAACACATTTTGGAGATCTGATAGCATTTGCTGCATATCAGACTCTCTGGAGTTACCAGATGAATTAGAGGATTCAGTATATTTGGAATTTGATAAGACTAAAGTAGATTCTTGTACCTCAGTGATGTCTGCCATCAGACATACATCATCATCAGACCCGAAATCAGAAGAAGAAGAACTGGAACTAGTATCCTCCTCCTCTGCTTCTGCTAGCAAATCTCTCTTATCTGCATATCTCCTGTCTCTTTTGAGTCTTTTCTCTTCTCTTTCCCTAGGAGTAAGTTGAGGACAATCATAGCTGTAGTGGCCTGGCTTGTTGCAAGTGTAGCAAGTGTTGTCATATCTGGGTCTAGGGCTTGGATCTCTCCTCCTCTGGTTGTATTCTGCTCTGGCTGGACTACTTTCTCTCCTCTGGTAGTCAGGTCTGCCAGAACTTTCATCTCTCCTCTGGTAATCTGATCTCCCAGAGCTGCCATCTCTCCTCCTCTCTGGAGTTCTGAATCTGGGCTCCCTTGAGTCTCCAGATGTCTTTTCTTTGTCTGCAGGTTTGAAGGAGTGACTTGTAAGCAAACTACACTAGCTTCTACTAGTAGCTACCCCGCAAGAGAACGGGTTCACTGTAGTATGGGCAAGTATAGGGACCAAGTATTATCGAACCCAAGGGATGGTGTATATGCGAATAGATCCCTGAAGATCTACGCGTTGTAGTTAATATGAGTGTAATGTTTTTGGATTTTTGAAAGATTAATTAAAAGACGAAAATAAACTAAGTAAACTGAAGAACGAAAGAAACGAATTAACTAAGGTTGTTTTCTAATGAGAGATGGTGATGCTTAAGATAGGAATCCCTACGTATACTAACGGAGTAGGTACATAATCAAAGTAATCGTGACAAACAAGAATTAACCTAAGTATAAGAATGCAAGGTGAAAGCTCAAGATTCTAAACCCTAATACTTTACCCTAACACTCGACTTCACTAATCCACTAACAAGTTAATGGATTGTGCTCAATTAATGAGACCCTGATTTAACTAAGGTGATGCGGTCGTCCTCCTTCGCTAAACCGGTAAATGAATTAACCTTTCCTAAACCTTCTCGTTAAGACTACTAATTGTTATTGAGTGATGCGGTCGTCCTCTCTCTAACACTTTCGTACTAAATTCAAAGGTAAAGTTCAGATTAATTATAAGAATTCATTAATCAAGAGAATTAAAACTAACGTCACGAATTACCCTAATTACGTACCCACATCCTACTTCTACGAGTTCATCCTACCCTAAGCATGCAAGGGTTTTAGCCGGACATGGTTGTAACAAACATAAAAGCAAACGAAGAAACAACGAACATAAACATAACGAATTGAACGAAGAAATTAAGAAACATGAACTAGGGTTTAAAAAGAAAATAAATACGAAGAACTAAAATTGAATTAATTAAAACGAAATTAAAAGCGTTTAAAGTAATCAAGCTAATGAAAAGAAACTAAGAAACGAAAAGAAACTAGAATTCGTATGAAAAACCTCAACAAAACGTAAAATAAAGCTTGCTCGTCTCCTTCCTCTCCAAAAACTAAGTCTAAAATTATTTCTAACGTTCGGGTTCTGATGTTGTTGTGTTTGGAAGAGGTATATATAGGCACGGGTCGAAACGGGAGTTAATGGGCCGAAAATACGCATCCGGAGGCAAAAATCCATGGGCGCTCGAGCAAAATGCTCGAGCGGTCCCGCTCGAGCAGTGTAGCTCGAATGACACAATCGCTCGAGCGGTTCCGCTCGAGCTGGTCGAGCGCTGATATCACACTGTATGTTTTGGGCGCTCGAGCAATTCGCTCGAGCGGTGGCGCTCGAGCTGCTCGAGCGCAAGAAAGTTTCTGTACGTTTAGGCGCTCGAGCAATGCGCTCGAGCGGGGGCGCTCGACCTAGTCACTCGAGTGACTTCTAACTCCTCCCAAATGATACTTTTCCTCGTCCGCACTAATACCAATCGTATTTCTTCAATATCTTCTCATCCGGGCATCCGTTTGAGTCGATTCAAAGTCCTACGAACTCCATTTTTCGTCCTCTATTCACCTATGAGAATCAAAGAGACAAATTCATCAATGTGTAGAAATAATGCTCAATTGACTCTAAATACTCTATAAACTCGACCAAAACTAGGGCGTTTCTAGCTACGAATCATGACAATTTCACGCCTAATCAACCCCCCCAAACTTACCATGTTGCTTGTCCTCAAGCAACGAAATAATAAGTCAAGTGAAATTGTTAGGAATGAATCAAAAAATCAATTCATGCAAGTAAATGAACTCAAGCTTCAAAAGTCAATCACCCGTATACTCACTCACTTTCTTTTATCGTACTCATGCAACAATGACAAGAAACACCAAGATCAAACATGGATGTGCACTCAACGATGTGTTTCAATCCCTCACAAGTGTATAACAGTGTTTAAGGGACTCACTCAATTAATCAATCACACATATTGGCAGCCATAGGCTTGTAAGCACTCTCAACTCCGACCATACTCTAGAAATCAATGCCGAATCAAAAAGGACTTTTCTCAAGGTTGTAATGTAGGCTCTTTGGACAGGTGGGATAACAATATAAGGTAAAGTGACTTAAGTGAATGGAGAATAGAAAATCAAACTGTGACACTTCGAGATTAGGAACAGACTACTTCAAATATATTCAATCAACACTCTTTCAATTCCACTTCTCTCAACACTTCATTTTTTTCTTTCTCACTCTTTTCACTTTTTTCAATCACTTCACTTTTTTCTTTTTCTTTTTCGCACAAACACATGAGCTCATTTTTTTCTTTTTGCTCATTCTCAATTTTCTTCTCCTTTTCCCACATCTCAAATTTCATTCACACCCTTATTTTATCACCACTCAACCATCAATAACTCTCCTTTTTCAACTCAAATCAATCCCTTCACATTCACACTTTCCTATTCTCCACTCAAATTTGAACAAAAAGGCTTAGGAATTGGAATAGTGTTCATATGTGTTAGCAAATAAAATAGGCTTTCGGCTCAAAGGGGCTAACAAGGGACAAATATCAATGGTAAGGAAAATTTTTTGGCTAAGTGACTCATTCAAATCAAAGATGGCCTAAGATCACATTCGGCATATCAAACTAGACACAATCAAGAAAAGAGAGCACACACAAGTTCTAGCATCCTCTAAGTTGATGATTCACTCACAAACGAAGAGATTAATTCATGCATTTAAATCTCATAAGGCTCAAATCTCACAGCTTTCACATCCATGCTAGTCCTAGTGCATTCTCACTCTCATCATACAAGTACTCAAAAGAAAACTCATAAGCATACGGGTTCTCTCCCTAATCAGCTCAAACTCAAACACTCACACAAAAGAATTTCTAACTCACTCTTACTACTCACTCTACTCATCAAATCATACTCAAAGATAGAAATCAACAAGCATACGATGATTGATAGGCAATAAAATATTGAGTAACAAAATAAATTAATAATAGCCCAAGGAGTATCTCAACAAACAATAATCAATCAAACTCAACTCAAAGATAAGGGTGTGCATGCATGTGCAATGTAACAAGAAACATAAAAAACTCCACCCCCCAAACTTCGACCTTGCTAGAGGTCTAAGTTTGGGGTTGTGGGTTACCTCAACCAAACAATCCCGTTTCTCTCACTAGCTTTGCACACTTCCTTGTCTCAAGTTGGTTCCTTCAATCTCCACTTCTTTGATACCTTTACTCCTTTAGAGACACGCCTACAAGCAACTCACTCAAATACGAGGTTAAACATACGACTCAAAACACCCTAATAATATAAAAAGACACTAAAAATAAATGAAAGCAAATAAAAATGGGTTGCCTCCCATTCAGCGCTATTTTTAAGGTCCTCATGCCGGACTGATGGTCCCGTTTTTCGAAGGGCAAAATGGGAATTCAGGAGCACAAACCAAATTTTTTTTTAAAACCTCTTTTCCTCAGGGAGTTCAGCAAGAGTGAGAAATACTCAAGTCACTGCTCTGCTCAGAGGCTGAGTTGCCAAGTCAGTGAGAAGTCTTGGAGACTCATGCTCTGAGCAAGGACAGTGGCTTGAGATGCTGAACTCTCGAGTGCGTTATCAAATCACAGCTTGCACCCTGAACAAGTTCAGTGATGAAATACTCAAGTCACTGCGTTGCTGAGAGTCAGAGCTATCAAGTCAGAGATGAGACTTGAAAGCTCAGGCTCTCAACAAGGCAGTGACTCGAGAGACTGAACTCTCGAGTGCCTTGCCTGTTTTAGTCAGTAAGATGAATCTCCCTGACTGAAATGCTTAACTAAAGTTCCTTTTTAAACAATACTCTCAGTGAGCAGATTTTCGCAATACTTTAGAAGAAAAGACATTCCAAATAATAACACTTGGTTTAACGTGGTTCGGAGACTCAAGCTCTTACATCCACGGCCTGATTTAACAGGAAATCCACTCCTTTGGATTCTTGTTTTTAACGTGCCAAGGTGCACTTACAACTGGACTCACGCCACTCCCTGGGCTGCCCTTCTCCTCACTTACTACCAACAAACCTGACTAGAGGGTTTTGGTTTCAGTTAGGTTTTCTCCAACTAGGTGAGGTTTTCCCTTTACAATGTGTTAGCCAATAGCTAAGATAGGGAAAACCTCTCTAAGCCTAGAGTTACAAGCTGAGCACTCTTATGTATATGTTTGTGAACTCTCAGTGTATAGATATGAGTAGAGCCTCCTTATATCTCCCATGCACGTATGCTACTACTCACACTCTCAGCTCGTAGGTGTTTGTTTTTCTTACAAGATACAACAATACAACTCTTAAACAAAACAACACACACCTCTATCAACAAGCCATGAGCTTGTATTTATAATGGGGATTCAAATGTATCCGTTGGAGAGGAAAATACATTTGAATCCAGCATTAAATGGTTTCAACCACTTTTCTTGGAATGCGGCCTTTGTCAGTGTCAGAGTTGCTGCCTCGTGCTGATTGGTCCACGTGGCCTGGATTCACGGATCTTTGACTCAGTGGGTTGACCAAGACCCACTGACTTTAGGTAGCTTCCTCCTTCACTGACATGATGATCTCCAGTTGGACTGACTCGTCCTCAGTGTAGTTGTCCTTCAGGGACTGTTTGAAGATCACTCCAAGAAGTTTGTCATAAGGCTGGATGACAAACTTCCCTGACCACAGTAGCCTGACTCCTTCAGGGCCTACTTGGTGCAGCACTGATCCACCTGATCAGGCTCTTCACTGAGTGGTCCACCAGACTTGGCTTAGATCAGCCTGACTTGCACTCAGTGGGACATCCTTCAGGCTTCTCCATTGGTTCAGGTTGATGGCATGTCTTCAGTCAGCTCTTCTGGTTGTCATCTTGATATCTTCAGGCTGTGTTGAGAAGTTCCCCCTCGCTGAGTTCCCCCTCAACTGAGCAACCTATTCTACTGAGAGCTAACCTAGCCTGACCTGATCTAAAGGATACTATCCTGACTGCTTTCATACCTATTACATGTCGTTTTGGAAAATCATCAAAACTAAACATATCCCAACAATTTCCCCCTTTTTGATGATTCCAAAACTTCTAACCAAATGATTTTCTATTACAAGAATGATGTCAGAATGCAAGTAATAGTATGAAATATGCAGAAATTCCCATAGTTTAAACGTTTAAGATCTGTTCGGTTGACCATTTTTCTTAGCAAAACTGGATCAGTGGTCATGTGAACAACCCGCTCTGATACCAATTAATGGTCCCATTTTTCGAAGGGCAAAATGGGAATTCAGGAGCACAAACCAATTTTTTTTTTAAAACCTCTTTTTCTCAGGGAGTTCAGCAAGAGTGAGAAATACTCAAGTCACTGCTCTGCTCAGAGGCTGAGTTGCCAAGTCAGTGAGAAGTCTTGGAGACTCATACTCTGAGCAAGGACAGTGGCTTGAGATGCTGAACTCTCGAGTGCGTTATCAAATCACAGCTTGCACCCTGAACAAGTTCAGTGACGAAATACTCAAGTCACTGCGTTGCTGAGAGTCAGAGCTATCAAGTCAGAGATGAGACTTGAAAGCTCAGGCTCTCAACAAGGCAGTGACTCGAGAGACTGAACTCTCGAGTGCCTTGCCTGTTTTAGTCAGTGAGATGAATCTCCCTGACTGAAATGCTTAACTAAAGTTCCTTTTTAAACAATGCTCTCAGTGAGCAGATTTTCGCAATACTTTAGAAGAAAAGACATTCCAAATAATAACACTTGGTTTAACGTGGTTCGGAGACTCAAGCTCTTACATCCACGGCCTGATTTAACAGGAAATCCACTCCTTTGGATTCTTGTTTTTAACGTGCCAAGGTGCACTTACAACTGGACTCACGCCACTCCCTGGGCTGCCCTTCTCCTCACTTACTACCAACAAACCTGACTAGAGGGTTTTGGTTTCAGTTAGGTTTTCTCCAACTAGGTGAGGTTTTCCCTTTACAATGTGTTAGCCAATAGCTAAGATAGGGAAAACCTCTCTAAGCCTAGAGTTACAAGCTGAGCACTCTTATGTATATGTTTGTGAACTCTCAGTGTATAGATATGAGTAGAGCCTCCTTATATCTCCCATGCACGTATGCTACTACTCACACTCTCAGCTCGTAGGTGTTTGTTTTTCTTACAAGATACAACAATACAACTCTTAAACAAAACAACACACACCTCTATCAACAAGCCATGAGCTTGTATTTATAATGGGGATTCAAATGTATCCGTTGGAGAGGAAAATACATTTGAATCCAGCATTAAATGGTTTCAACCACTTTTCTTGGAATGCGGCCTTTGTCAGTGTCAGAGTTGCTGCCTCGTGCTGATTGGTCCACGTGGCCTGGATTCACGGATCTTTGACTCAGTGGGTTGACCAAGACCCACTGACTTTAGGTAGCTTCCTCCTTCACTGACATGATGATCTCCAGTTGGACTGACTCGTCCTCAGTGTAGTTGTCCTTCAGGGACTGTTTGAAGATCACTCCAAGAAGTTTGTCATAAGGCTGGATGACAAACTTCCCTGACCACAGTAGCCTGACTCCTTCAGGGCCTACTTGGTGCAGCACTGATCCACCTGATCAGGCTCTTCACTGAGTGGTCCACCAGACTTGGCTTAGATCAGCCTGACTTGCACTCAGTGGGACATCCTTCAGGCTTCTCCATTGGTTCAGGTTGATGGCATGTCTTCAGTCAGCTCTTCTGGTTGTCATCTTGATATCTTCAGGCTGTGTTGAGAAGTTCCCCCTCGCTGAGTTCCCCCTCAACTGAGCAACCTATTCTACTGAGAGCTAACCTAGCCTGACCTGATCTAAAGGATACTATCCTGACTGCTTTCATATCTATTACATGTCGTTTTGGAAAATCATCAAAACTAAACATATCCCAACACGGACCAAACTCAAAGGAGCTTATGGGACATCATACTCAAATTTACCTCCCTTACTCTCATAAGAGTGGTGTTTGAACTCCTTTCCTTGATTCCCTACCATCATGAGCTCTTTTGCTCTCTTCTCATCCCCAAGTGTTATGGGTCTCAACTCCTTCTTGCCTCTATCTGGAGGAGTCTTACTAAACAATTTCTTGAGTTTGGACTTTTTCTTCTTAACTCCTCCTTTTCCTTCTAGCTGGACCACGTCCACACTTTTCACCTCTTCATCCTTCAACTTCTTCACTTCATCCCTATCAACATAATCAAGAACATAATGCTCATGGGTTAAGTAATTGAGTGAAGGATTATAAAATTCATGAATATCAGAAGGATTAGGGATAGAAGGCGTGTCTTCAACACGAGGATCAATTGCCTCCATGCAATACAAGCTCTCATCCTCCTTCGGGTGTTTCATGGCTTCATATAGGGAGAAATTCACTTCTTGATCATCAACCTTCAACGTGATCTTCCCATTCGCCACGTCTAGCACCATCCCCGCCGTAGCTAAGAACGGTCTTCCCAAGATCAGGGGCACGTGCTCATCTTCCTCAATCTCTAGCACTACAAAGTCGGCTGGAAAAATGTGATCTCCAACTCTCACTAGAACGTCTTCAACCACACCTTGAGGTCGAGTAATAGACCGGTCGGCTAGTTGAAGCGTCATCATTGTGGGTTGAAGCTCAACACCTTCCAACTTCTTGTAAAGCGACAAGGGCATCAAATTAATGCTCGCCCCGAGGTCGCACAACGCTCCCTTCTTGATCCCGTTCCCAATATCACATAGGATCGTGAAGCTCCCGGGATCCTTCAGCTTCGGTGGTAGCGCCTTGTGCACTAATGCACTCACCTCATGGTTCAACTGCACCAACTTCGGCTCATTCACTCGTCGCCTTTTCGCAATCAAGTCCTTCAAAAACTTCGCATAATGCGGCATCTGTTCCAAAGCATCATAAAAAGGAATATTAATATGCAATTGTTTAAAAACATCAAGGAACTTAGCGAATTTCTCATCAAGCTTCTTTTTCATGAAGCGCTGTGGATATGGGACGGGTATCACAGATTTGGGTACCCCCCATTCATCTCTTTCTGTTTCTTTCACTTTCTCCCTTGCTTCCTTTGCCTTTTTCCACTTAGGAACTCTCTCAATCTCCTCAAAGTCTTTCCCCTTCTGGGACTCATCCATATCTTTATGCTTCTCAATCCCTTCACTTTCAATCCCCTTCTCAACTTGGGGCGTCTCAGAATCAGCAGGCATCTGAGGCCCTTCATAGTTGGTTCCACTTCTTAGCTGGATCGCCTTGCACTGCTCTTTCGAGTTCCCCTCCGGCATTCTATTCACTGACTTTGCAATCTGGCTCATCTGGAGCTCTAAAGAGGTGAACCTTCGATTGTTCTCTTGTTGAGTTCTAGTCCACTCAACGTTCATCTTCTGGAGCTCTTGATCACGTTGATCACCCTTCTTGTGCAACTCCTTCACATCGTACTCCAAGGATGACAACCGCTTGCTCCCTTCCTCCACCTTCAGAAGGATCGCTCTCAACATCTCCTCGGTTGATGCACCGCCTTCTCCACCAAGAGGTTTAGACCCCGGATCAACACCTGCAGGAACAGTAACACCAGCTTTTGGGTTAGCATAAGAAAAATTATCATTCTTCCTCCATGTGTTTTGAGGAAGCTGCTGGCCTCCTTGAACTCCTTGTGTGTTCCTCCATTGATTTTGAAGTGGCTGAGGGCCTGGAGGCACAAATGGTTGGCCATAAGAAGGCCTTCCATACTGATTTCCACCTTGGTAGCCATGCTGATTGTAATACGGACCTCCCATGTAATTGGCTACCTCTTGCTGTCCACTGGGCTGGTCTACTCTCTCATTCTCTACTGCATGCTCTCCACCCAAACTCTTCCCCAACTCGAGGTTGTTGATCTTCTCCATCATGGCCATCAATAGCCTTCTCGTTCCTTCTCCCTCTTCAACTTGATGCACTCTCTGAAAATCTGCATCTCCACTCCAAGCACCGGCATTCGTGACAATGTTGTCAACGATCTCTCTACACCTCTCTATGCCTTGATTGAGGAATGCTCCACCCGCACAGGCGTCTAAATGGTCTTGCCCCACCTTGTTGGCACCACTGTAGAAGAACGCCATAATGTCTCCCTCATTGTACCCGTGCTGCGGGCACTCAATCAGCATGTTTGAGTATCTCTCCCACGCTTGGCGTAAGTCCTCTCTTTGCTTCTGGCGGAAAGAAGATATCTCAATTCTTGCTTTTATTGTCCTTGATGGAGGGTAGAATCGCTCGAGGAACAGACGCTCGAGCTCGGCCCAAGTGGTAATACCTCCCCGCGGGAGCGTATTATCGTACCACTCCTTGGCTATTCCCGTCAATGAGAATGGGAACAGCCTAAGCCTCTTGGCATCTTCAGACATGCCATTGTAATTAAATGTGGAGGCTATCATGAAAAAACTCCTCAAGTGTGTATGAGGGTTCTCCTTCCCGATCACTCCTTTGAACTGATTCTCGGTCAGCAACTTTAAAATTCCTGGGGAAATAGAGAAGTTGTTTGCCTCAACAGGAGGCAAAGCCACTCCATCATAGTACCGCTGTGGCTGCGCTGCAAACCTCCCTCTAATCGCCATATTATGATCTACGTTCTGAGGAACGTGTTGAGGATTAGCAGCAGGTACTGGTACTTGTTGGGGTGGTGGTTGGTAAACAGGTGGTTGGTTGTAGACTGGTGGTGGATGATATGGATATGGTGGGTAAGGATAAGGTGGGTATGGGTAATGTTGGTATACTGGGTTGTGAAAAGGGTTATTTGGGTTTTGTGGGTAAGCAGGGTTGTTAGGAGGATTATGGACAAGGTTCTGAGCTGGATTCCCTACGTTTTGTGTATCCGGGTTTAGGCTCTGGCTATCCCCTAATGGAATTTGATTCTGGCTACCACTAACTCCAGTGCCTTCAACTCGGTCTACTGCCTGATTGAAATCGTTGGCAGCATCGTCCAACTCATTATTGATGTCCATTGGTTCCTTCCCTAAGTCGGCTGCGTTCATTCTTCTCAAGTAAGCTCGGTTCCTTCTGGCTATTGTCTCAGGATCTGCAGGTAATCTCTCTTCACTCGTATTCCCTTGTGAGCGTGTTTTCATAAACCTGACACACTAGCAGATAGATCAAAACGCAACTGCCGATTGAATACAAATAAAAATAAAAACAGAAATTAAACCACCCACTACTAACTACTAAGCTATCTACAAGTCCTATTCAAAAGCATACAACGCCATCCCCGGCAACGGCGCCATTGACTTGTAAGCAAACTACACTAGCTTCTACTAGTAGCTACCCCGCAAGAGAACGGGTTCACTGTAGTATGGGCAAGTATAGGGACCAAGTATTATCGAACCCAAGGGATGGTGTATATGCGAATAGATCCCTGAAGATCTACGCGTTGTAGTTAATATGAGTGTAATGTTTTTGGATTTTTGAAAGATTAATTAAAAGACGAAAATAAACTAAGTAAACTGAAGAACGAAAGAAACGAATTAACTAAGGTTGTTTTCTAATGAGAGATGGTGATGCTTAAGATAGGAATCCCTACGTATACTAATGGAGCAGGTACATAATCAAAGTAATCGTGACAAACAAGAATTAACCTAAGTATAAGAATGCAAGGTGAAAGCTCAAGATTCTAAACCCTAATACTTTACCCTAACACTCGACTTCACTAATCCACTAACAAGTTAATGGATTGTGCTCAATTAATGAGACCCTGATTTAACTAAGGTGATGCGGTCGTCCTCCTTCGCTAAACCGGTAAATGAATTAACCTTTCCTAAACCTTCTCGTTAAGACTACTAATTGTTATTAAGTGATGCGGTCGTCCTCTCTCTAACACTTTCGTACTAAATTCAAAGGTAAAGTTCAGATTAATTATAAGAATTCATTAATCAAGAGAATTAAAACTAACGTCACGAATTACCCTAATTACGTACCCACATCCTACTTCTACAAGTTCATCCTACCCTAAGCATGTAAGGGTTTTAGCCGGACATGGTTGTAACAAACATAAAAGCAAACGAAGAAACAACGAACATAAACATAACGAATTGAACGAAGAAATTAAGAAACATGAACTAGGGTTTAAAAAGAAAATAAATACGAAGAACTGAAATTGAATTAATTAAAACGAAATTAAAAGCGTTTAAAGTAATCAAGCTAATGAAAAGAAACTAAGAAACGAAAAGAAACTAGAAGTCGTATGAAAAACCTCAACAAAACGTAAAATAAAGCTTGCTCGTCTCCTTCCTCTCTAAAAACTAAGTCTAAAATTATTTCTAACGTTCGGGTTCTGATGTTGTTGTGTTTGGAAGAGGTATATATAGGCACGGGTCGAAACGGGAGTTAATGGGCCAAAAATACGCATCCGGAGGCAAAAATCCATGGGCGCTCGAGCAAAACGCTCGAGCGGTCCCGCTCGAGCAGTGTAGCTCGAATGACACAATCGCTCGAGCGGTTCCACTCGAGCTGATCGAGCGCTGATATCACACTATATGTTTTGGGCGCTCGAGCAATTCGCTCGAGCGGTGGCGCTCGAGCTGCTCGAGCGCAAGAAAGTTTCTGTACGTTTAGGCGCTCGAGCAATGCGCTCGAGCGGGGGCGCTCGACCTAGTCACTCGAGTGACTTCTAACTCCTCCCAAATGATACTTTTCCTCGTCCGCACTAATACCAATCGTATTTCTTCAATATCTTCTCATCCGGGCATCCGTTTGAGTCGATTTAAAGTCCTACGAACTCCGTTTTTCGTCCTCTATTCACCTATGAGCATCAAAGAGACAAATTCATCAATGTGTAGAAATAATGCTCAATTGACTCTAAATACTCTATAAACTCGACCAAAACTAGGGCGTTTCTAGCTACGAATCATGACAATTTCACGCCTAATCAAGGAGCTCTTTCTATCTCTAGCAGAGTCCTTCCAATGCTTCTTGTACCTGCCATACTTAGTACTCATTTTATCAAGTTTACGGGTTAGAAGTGCTACCTGCTCCTTGAGACTCATGTCATCTGCAGGAGACTCCTTTGGTTTGTCATCTGTCTTGATTGTAGAGAAAAATACAACTCCTTTCTGACTAGAAGAGGAAATCTCTTCTATTTGATCCTCCTCTTGAAGATCATATTCGTATGCTTTGAGATCAGACAGCAGAAGATGATGATCCAGGGTGTTGAGATCCTTGCTATCTTTGATCACAGTCACTTTGATTCTCCACCTGCTGTTTAGTGAACGCAATATTTTACTATTAATTTCCCTTTCAGAGTAGGTCTTACCTAAGGCACTAGCCTTGTTAAGGAGATTTGTAAGGCGCATATCCAGCTGGTCAATGGTCTCATCTGGTTTCATTTTGAATGTATCAAATGAGTGTTGAACAGCTTGAAGTTTGTTGTCCTTGATCTTCTCTGTTCCCTCACAGAGTAGAGCCAGTTTATCCCACATCTCCTTGGCAGTGGCACATGTTCTGACCTTTTCTATCACCTCCTTTGTGAGTGTGTTGATGATTTCAGTCCTTGCCACATGGTCTAGATTATACAGCTTCCTCTCATCATTGTCTAACTCATCTTTCTTCTTGGGAATCTTCTGTCTGGGAACTCTGTCCTCAGCAGCTTTCTGGGCAGTTTCACTCGTCTCTTCTCTGGACTCTGACCTGCCACTATCAATAGGAGTCCAGTAAAATTGAATTGGGCCACTTTCTACCACATCTAACATGCGGTGATGAATAGCTCCAAGATGATTACTCATCATGAAGCTCCAGTGGCTGTAATCCTCAAATGAGAATTCTGGAAGCTTGCGACTCTTATATGAAGATTTTGAAGACATAATTGACTAACTTTTGAAAAATTAATAAGAAATTGACCAAAACACAATAAAGAGCAATGGATCTGCCCGGTGACCACCAAAAATCTTTACAAAGCAGTGGTCGTTGGACACACTGCTCTGATACTACTTGTTGGTCCCACTAGAGAGATTAATTGCGGAAGGTTTAAAGTTTTATGTCTTTAACAAAGTCTTTTATAAGAGCACAATAAACAAGATAATAATAATATGGAAATCAATAAATACGACCGGATGTATAGTGGTTCGGATCTGAATATCCTACGTCCACTCTTCCTTGATCAAAGGGGTCTCACTATCCAACCAACAACCAACTTACTCACTGGAATTGTGAAGTACCAATTCCTTCTTACAAACCCTTTAGATCTCACTTCGATCTAAAGACTTACAGCCTTCAACCTTATCTAATAGATAAACAGGTTGAGGTCCAACAACTCCTTAAGAGTATATATGAAATATGAACAATAAGAGTGCTAAGAGTGATTATCAAAAGCTTGGAATATGGCTTGTGCGCGTGAGATTCTCTAGGGTTTTTTCTTGAGACTACACTCTTGTATTTATAGAGGTGATTAGGGTATAGCCGTTGGAGAGCTAATCCAATCAGATCTTCTATTTAAGGAAGCTTCAATCAATTAATTCCCTAATTGATTGATTGGGTTGGTAAGATCCTTGGATTGATTGACTTCAATTACTTTCCAATCCGATCATGTTGACTTGATTCAAATCACCAACGGTCAAGTGCTTCCAATGTCTAACTCTGATTCTCTCCAGAGAAGGCAGGACCAGACACCAGGCAACCTCTATGTCTTCTGGTCCAGATCTGGTTATGAAACAGAGTGCTCATCAGAATCAGGAGATAATTCTGAGCATCTTTTGTTTTAACAGACTCGTCTGGTCCGGACTCGTCTGGTCAGATCTCTTCTGGTGAAGTCTTCTGGTGGAGTCCTCTGGTGAAGTCCTCTGGTGGGGTCTTCTGGTGAAGTCTTCTGGTCTGGCAGTTCCCCCTAGACTAAGTCCTAATCTAGTTCATCATCTGGCTAACAGGTCCAGATGGTCCTATTACATCTTCTGGTTTGTTTTAACTCATCAAAACTAACAATTTTTATCCTATCAATATGTCTTTCAAGAACTTCGCATAACTTGACATTTGTTCGATGGCTTCATAAAATGGGATGTTGATGTAAAGCTTCTTGAACACATCGAGAAATTTTCCAAATCTTTCATCTAACTTCTTCTTCATAAACCGTTGAGGAAATGGAACCGGTACCAACGACTTTGGTACCCCCCATTCATCCACCTCAACGTTGCTCTTGTTTTCTTTATCCATCTTGACTCTCTTCCATTTAGGGATGACTTCTTCTTTCATGGTTTCTTCCACTTTTTGCTTCCTTATTTCCAAACGTCTCTTTTCATGTTCTTTATCCGCTTCATTATTCACCTCCTCTTGCTTCCCCTCAACACTTTCATATGGTTTTTCACCTTCACTTTCATCCTCTAGTGGTGGCATGGAAGGTCCTTCATACCTTGCTCCGCTTCTCAATTCTATGGCTTGACAATGCTCCCTTGGATTTATCTCGGTGTTGGATGGAAACTTCCCTTTATTTAATTGAGGACCCAAAGCATTTGCGATTTGTCCAATTTGATATTTGAGGGCTTTGAATTGAGTATCATGCCGCGCCAACTTAGTCTCCTTCTTCTTATCCGACTCCTCCAATCTTTGGCCAACCTCCTCAATCCTCCGATTATTCTCTTCCATCCTCCGATTACTTTTCTCCATTCTCCAGTTCATTTCTTCCACATTCTTCAACATTAATTGAAGAGTCTCATCGGTATTCCCTTTCCCTTCATGATTAGGAGGTTTAGACCCCGGGTCTACCACCGTTGGTAATTGAATCGCTCCTCCAGGGTTCCCATATGAGAAATTTTCATGTTTCCTCCATGGTTGCATTGAAGATCCTCCTTGATGGTACACATTGTTATGAGGAGAGACTCCTTAAAACCTTGCTTGAAACGGTGGTGCTTGATATGGTTTTTGACTTTGTACGTTGTTTTGATACCCTCCTTGGAATTGTTGTCTTCCCATATAGTTCACTTCTTTACTTGATGAATGAACATTAGGGCTCACTTCCACTTGTCCTACTTGCAAATGAGAAGAAGGAAGGTTTAGGTTCCCCAACTTATCTATCAAAGCCATCATGACACTCTTCAAACCATCGTTCTGTTCTTCCAAAGCAGCAATTTTATCTCTTTTTCCTCCTCCACTTGAACTACAGAATGAGTCATTTGCAGCTATGTTGTCGATTATCTCATTCACTTGCATCACAGTTTTTTACCATACGGATCCACCGGCACTTGAGTTAAGGTGATTCCTATCCCATTCATTGAGCCCTATGGTAAAGTATATGATAGTCTGGACCTCGGGTAGACCATGTTGAGGACACGCCAACAGCAAACTTTGATACCTTTCCCAAGCATCGGTTATTGATTTTCCATGAAATTGCTTAAACTTCTTAATGGCCTCTTGAGCTTTGAGAACTTTGGAAAGGGGGTAGGACTTCTTTAAGAACTGAGTACTCAAATCCTCCCAAGTATTTGCCATAGGGTTCATGTTCTGTATCCATTTCTTTGCTCTCCCCTTTAGCGTGAACGAAAAGAGTCGTAACACCTTAGCGTCGTGTGAAACTCCAGGGTATTTCACGGTGTCACAAACCTCCATAAAGTTTCCCAAATGAACATGGGGATCTTCTCGTTCATTTGATCCATCAAATTGCGATTCTGTCAACATACGGAGCAATGCGGGGCTCACTTCAAATTTCTCGGCTACAATATGCGGCCTTGCTATTCCATCATAAAACTCCTTCATCTTAGGTTCATAAAAATCTTTGAGGAGTGGCTCACGATCTTGTGGATTGGGCTCGGGATGGTAGACAGGTTGGTGATTCGGGTTGTTTTGAGGTGGATTTGGCATTTGAGGAATAGGGTAAGGATAAGGATAGGGGTAGTTTGGTGGATATGGTGGATAATTGGGTTGTTGTTGGTAATGATGAGGTGGGAGGGTAGTTGTATGGGTAAGGTGGATAAGGTTGGAAGTTTTGTAATTGATGGAACGGGTTTCCTCCTTGAACTTGTCTTAGATGATGATCATTTCCTCCATTCCTTCCTTGAGCCACTTGTGGATTCCCATTTCCGTTCCCATCATTCGCAACAAACCCCTCATTCACCGGTTCTCCTTCACCATTATGACTTCCTTCACCCACATTGGCTTCATTTACCTCCATATTTTGATTTCCCCTTCTCCTACAATTTCTTCCTTGGTTTCGTCTAGCTGTGGCTTCAATCTCCAAATCTATCAGAATGAGTTGTGCTCCACTAGATCTCGTGTTCATACACCTACACAAATACCACGTATTAAATCGACCCCAAGAAACGAAAAGAAAGCAAAAAGCAATTAACAAAAACAAAGAAATAACAAAACAACACGCAACGAAATTAAATCAACTAAGAACACACGTCACCTCCCCGGCAACGACGCTAAAACCTTGTTTGTCAATTTTGTTTAAGCACAAATTGAACTACTCGCAAGTGAACGAGTTCGTCGTATTATAAGCAATTGACCAAGTTAAAATTTATCGAACCCAAAGGAAGTGGAAAGTGTTCTTAGGAATCAATCTCAAAGTTGACATGATGTTATAATTAAATAGTTTTCGGGTTTGGTTTTAGCTAGATAAAGATGTAAATGACAAGTAATTTAAATCAAATAACTTCTAAACAAGAAAATAAACAACTAATCTAACTTCGTGCGGCGAAGTGCAAGGGAGAGATATGCCCCAAATGGTTTCTATTATGTGATCCTTAGGTTCAAAAGTCGACTTATGCCATAATCCTAATCATTCATGGACTATACCAAGTAACACTTCACTTAAACATTCAACGGACTATCAAATGCTTAAGGCTCATTGATGGATCCTACGTTTTAACTCTCTCTCGACGAGTTAAAATGAGATAAACGCATCTAAACACTCCTTGTTCATATACGAAGGTTTCATCAAGTCAATGTAATTCTCATCTACACTAAAACGAATTCACACCTCAATATGAACAATTCATGCATAGAGCAAAGCAAAACTCCAATTAATAAGGATATAAATTCACAAATAATCAAAACTAGGCATAAGTCAACACCCAAACCTAATTCTCACATAATTTCCACCATTCAAGGCATAAAAAAGTTAGCCCATGAATTTAAGAGAACAACCCATGGCTAAACAAGAACAACACATGAAATCCATACCACTATCAATTGAAATTGCAATGAAATAGAAATATATCACCTCTTGGTTCACAAAATGTATGAAAGCTTCAACAAATTCTTCACTCTTGCTTGGAAATGAAATCTACTTCTATGAAAATTGAAATCTATGGCTAATTCTAAGCTAATTAATGAGAAAACTTGTATTGGAGTGTGTGTATTTCCATGAGAGCTCTTCTATCCTTCAAAATCTGGGGGCCTCATTCTAATTTCCGAATTTTCTCCTTAAATACTCTTCCTCTCGATCTTTGGCACGTGTCCCGATCTAAAAAGTGAACATCTGAAATTCCAAGGTGCTTGACCGTGCAGATGTGCACGACCACACCTCTTGCACTTCCCCAAAACTTTAGCTACGCACTTTTTACAAAGGTGCACGACCTTGCACTCTTGCACGACCAAATGCCCTTGGTCGTGCACGACCTCAAAAAGTATTTTTCTCTCTCTAAATCGCGATCTCCTTACTTACACGACCATATGCACGATCAGGTGCACGACCAAGTGTTATTCTTCATTTTTGCTCGATTCAAATCCCATTTTTGGTCGTTGCTTCCTTTTTCTTCCTTTCTCCTTTATCCCTTGTCTTCAATAGTCCTCTCCTTGGGTTCGTTTTGACCATTTTACCTCGAATTCCTGAAAAACAGTAGATGTTTCCGAATTAAGCAATTGTTACGTATTTTCACCAAGACTCTTGCAAAATCCAAACAATTGTTCATGATTCGACCTTAAATCCCAAGAAAATATGCACAATGTTATCACCAATCAATTCCACTTGTAACATTAAGTATGGTAGTCATCTCTCAGAGCTTTTGATTAAATGCAAGCTTATTATAAGGGATGAGACCCCAATGGTTCATACGCATTGTATTAAAGCATTGGATACGCCATTGAGAGATATCATGCAACTATATATATAATCTCATGTGTTCTTCAATTCCATTTGGTGGGAAGACAAATGTTTTTTGTAGGGATTTTCATCAAATTTTGTTTGTCATTCCAAAAGGTAAAAGACAGAATATTGTGCATGCCACATCAATTCTTCTAATTTATGAAATGAATGTACTGTATTGAGGTTGACTAGAAATATGAGATTGTTGCAGTCGAATTCTCCTGGTCTGGTTAATGACATGAAGTTGTTTTCAAGGTGGATTGAATCAGTTGGTGATGGATCTATTGGAACAAAGACTGATTATGGTACTGGTATTGTTATTCCTGAAGATATTTTGTTGAGGGGTGGTGATGACCCGGTTGCTTCTATTGTTGATTGTATCTATCCTGATTTTAAGTGAAAGATGTATGATCACAAATTTTTACAGGATAGGGCTATTCTTGCACCGACGCTTGATTTTGTCAGAAGTATTAGTGATTATATGGTTAAGTTAAATAAAAAGGAGTCTCGAAAGTATCTCAGTTCTGATAGTCTTTGTGGGTCTGATTTCAATCTCGATACTCTCGCTGATGTTCACACTCCTGAGTTTCTTAATACTTGAAGTTTTCTTGTGTTCCTGATCATGAGTTGAATCTAAAAGTTGGAACGTTTGTCATGTTATTAAGTAATATAGATTGTTCTTGAGATTTGTGCAACAGAACAAGGTTAGTATATTGTTTTTATTATTAATTTCAATTTAGTAATTTGGTATTTTTATAAAATTAAATTTATTGCATTTTTTTAGGATGGTAATCACTAGGTTGGGTGACAGAGTGATTGAAGCTAAAGTTCTAACTGCTAGCAATTCTGGAGAATTTGCATTGATACCTCGACTGTCGCTAACAGTCTAACACCCTCTAATCCAAGGTCACCTTTCAAATTTATTTGGAGGCAGTTTCCATTGATTGTTTCTTATGTCATGTCTATAAATAAAAGACAAGGACAATCTTTTAGTCATGTTGGGGTCTTTCGTAAGAAACTTGTGTTTAGTCATGTGTTGATAGGCGAACATCATCTAAATATGGAGCGAACAATTATTGAAGTCTAAAACAAAGAAAATCACTATTTGGGCGCATTAACCAACCTGGGAGGTGTATAAAGTGACGAACAACTCCCCGACGAACAACTAATGGGCGAACAGGAATTTATGCCCGAGACCAAGAATGAGCCAACTGTGAAGTCATCAATAACGAACAACTTGGTCAAACCATGATACAACAAATAGCCAAGGAGGTGTGTACAAGTGAACAAAGGACAAAGATCCCAACGCCAAGCTGAACAAAGCCATAAGGCGAGCAACTTCTAAAGTACAACCTCAAGAGGCGAACAACTTTCAATTGGAGAATCAACAAGATTAATCAAGCCGACTTAGGCGAACAACAATGAGTCCGAGATAAGACCAAAGAAGACTTTGTAACTAAGATTCAGCTTAGATAAGATCAAAGGGACACATGTCAAGCATGCAGGCTAGGGAGACCAAGAGTCTTGGACACCTCATGCTTGCTAGTCTCTATAAATAGTTGTTCTCCAGCTTACTTATATAATTTTCGAATTTCAGACAAAAAATACACACAAACACACCCAAACTCACACATACACGAAACAAGTCCAATTTCGACTACCGAATTTACAAATTCGATAAATCCAAACCCCGATTTACCATTTACGGTGGTAATCAATCACACGTTATTGATTGGTGACGTAAAAACGGATTAAAACAGCCACTAATCCTTACGATTAGATTCGTTCACCAACAATTTGGCGCTAGAAGGAGGGTCCGAACCTTCGGTTTAGTGTGATTACTCGAGAACTTCAAGTTGAAAACTTGAAGATTCAAAAGAAATCTCAAGAAATATTTGAAGATACAAATAAAAGTGTTCTTGGTGTTCTTGGTGTTCTTCAATTTATAAATTAAGAAGTAATTTAAATTGAAATGCCTCAATCTAAAGAGACCCAAGGATCACGTTTGTCGAAAAAAGCATCTCAGACCCGAGCCACGTCGGCCGATCACCAGGACCGTGACCCGAGACATGCGAACAGGTCACAACATACGGCCATAACACATAACCTCCCCCCTGAGATGGAGGCTTTGGCGAACAACCCCAATGAGTTGGCCAAAACCATTGCTGCTCTCCAGGCCCTTCAGAGGCAACAAGAGCAGGTTAGGCCAACACAAGCAAGGCCAGGGGACAAGTCCCTGGAAGTTGTTAGACCCAGGACCACTAGGGGCGAACAGCGAGAGGTTGATAGTGCCCAAGTCAGACGGAACAAGGGAAAGGCCAAGGTGGTCGACCAACAAGAAGTACAGGCTGAGTCTGGTCGCGGACGAACAACTATGTCTAGCCATGGGACAACACGTTCCAGTGCCCAAGACAGGCTTAGCCAACCCCAACGGGAAGCTGCTCGCCGGGGAGCAGCAGACGGGCGAGCAACTTTTGAACAGCCTCGCCCGTCAGTCCATGAAAGACTCTCTCAGTCAGCCTTCAGACGCCTAGGGCCGAATGCGGCGAACAACATTAGGAGGCAAGCCCAGGAAGTGCCCACTCCAAGCGAGGGACTGCGACGAGCAGAAAGGTTAATGCCTTTGCTCGCCGAACAGCCTCCAAGTCAGGGGGCACCTCTTGATGAATTATCAAGCCTAAGGAGGGCTGTAGAAAACATGCAGGGGCAACTAGACCAACAGAGGGGGATGGGAACGACCAGCATGCCATCCTCACCTTTGGCAGCTCATATTTTGAAGGCCCCAATCCAGAAAAAAATTCAATTTCCGGCTAGCATTCAATATGAGGGCATCACCGACCCCCGGGTCCACTTAACGAAGTATACGGACTACATGGTCTCCGTGGGGGCCAGTGACGCCACCCAGTGCCGGAATTTTCCGTTAACATTGGGCGATCGGGTTCACAAGTGGTTTTCATCAATGCCACCGGCATCAATCCACTCGTTCGTCCAATTAAGTCGAGAATTTCTTTCTCACTTTTCAACGGCGGGGTCGTATCTTTCCCAAAAACACCGGCTATCAGATTTGAGGCAAAATGATGATGAAACTGACCGGGCGTTTATGGAAAGATTCAATAAAGTTCTGCTAGAAGGAGAACCGGTGAGCGAAGATACAAAGATCGTCGCTGTGATGGCCGGGTTGAAAAAAGGGTCGAAGTTATGGAAGGAGGTACGTCTGAAGTGCCCAAAGACTTATGCCGAGTTCAGAAACCAAGCTGGCATTTTCGTTTCCATGCACGAGGCCCTACAAACAAATTTAGGGGAGAACAAAGCTGATCCTAAGGAGAATAACAAAAAGCCCGTCGGGACAAGCTACAGGGTCCCGAAAAACATGAAAGCATTCACTGAAGGATCGGATTTGAAAGAAAAATTGAACCAAGTATTGACAGTATCAGTTGATACTGTGTATGAGAGTGTAAAGGAGAGAGAGTTGCTTTCCCCACCACGTAAAATCCGTCAGGATACTGGCAAACTCAACCCGAACAAGTATTGTGCCTACCATCAAAGTGTGGGGCATTTTACGAGTGAGTGTAGAGATTTGCTTAAGCAACTCTGGCGATTTTATGAGGAGGGAAAGCTCTCCGATTTCGTTAAAAGGCAACCTGGGAAAAGAGCCCGGGAGAACAACTCAGAAGACGAAGAGGATGGTCAATCCCAGAGAAACAACAGACCCGGGCGACCAGTTCCCAATATGCCAGCTCAACCTTTAGAAGATCTGTTCGTGATGGAACCCGCAGGTCCCGCGGGAGGGTGTTTTGATGGACAACCACCTGAATCTAACCGGAAGAGGAAAGCGGAGCTACGAGCGATTGGCCAAGTACAAGAGATGGGAGTTAAGCCGTCTATTATGCAAACGACAGAATTAACTTTCACCGAAAAAGACCTTGAAGGCGTCTTAACTCCGCACAATGATTCGCTCGTAATCTGTGCAAAGATTATGGGGACCAGAGTCCATAGACTGTTGGTGGACACCGGAGCCTACACGAACATCTTATTCAAGAAGACCCTCGATAATCTGGGAGATTATTCGGGTTATGTTCGGAATACAACACATAGAATCGTAGGCTTCGGGAATGCTGTGACAACACCGTTGGGAATTGTAACATTAGCTGTACAACTTGTAACGGCCGATGAACCCGAAAGAAATATAACAAGAATGGTAGATTTCTTGGTTGTAGACCAGGAGTCGACCTATAACGGGTTTCTTGGCCGACCTTTTCTTAATGAATTTAAAGCTGCGTGTTCCACTTACCACTATTGTTTGAAATTTCCAACAGCTAGTGGAACAGGCACAATTAAAGGAGACCAACGGAGAGCACGAGAATGCGTTCAACAGCTACGAGCAAAATTTGTACAAATATCCATGATGGAAGCAACAAGTTATCCCATCAACGAACCATCAATACTAAACAATTTGATGGACATAGACGACCACATGGATGCGGACGAACAACACTTGGACGAGCAAGTGTTGGACGAACAACTCGTTACCACCCGCGAGGAACCTCCATCTGACGAACAACAAAGGGGTGGTGACGACCAACCTTCAGTGGAGGACTTGGAGGGCCAAGTACAAACGAACAACAATAGGACGGAACCAAATGATGATCTTGAACCCCGCCTGGGGGCAGAGCCCATGAACATCAAAAAATGATTCCATCAACCAATCTATTACGTCAGCCAGGCTTTACACGAAGCAGAGATCAAATATGCCCCGACCGAAAAGCTGGCATATGCTTTGGTTATGAGCGTGAGAAAGTTACGACCATATTTCTTTGACCATCAAGTCGAAGTTCTAACAACTTTCCCGCTCAGGCAAATTCTCCATCGCCCCGACACTGCAGGTCGTCTCTTAAGATGGTCACTAGAGATTAGCCAATTCGGGGTGACCTATGCTCCTCGAACAGCGATCAAAGGGCAAGCATTAGCCGACTTTATAGTCGAACTAACTTTCCCACCAGATCCGACGAGAGGACTTGATCATCCTTGGCATCTCTATGTGGACGGATCATCAACCAACATAGCCTCGGGGGCAGGAGTAGTATTAATAAGTCCAGACAGACAAATATTCACCTCGGCAATCAGATTTGGTTTCATGGCAACCAACAACGAAGCTGAGTATGAAGCTCTTATCGCTGGTCTCCACCTATCCCTTGCAGTTGGTGTCAGACGCTTGCAAATATTTGGCGACTCAAAATTGATCGTAAACCAAGTCCGAGGTGAATACGAAGCAAAAGATGATCACATGATCGAATATCAACGGATTGTTGCTCACCTGATGTCCATGTTGCAGCAAGTTTTCATACAGCAAATCCCAAGGACGAGCAACACTCAAGCAGACGCGCTTGCCCGACTAGCAACGAGTGAAGGCCCCGTAGAGTTGGCAGATATTATAGTTACAAAGATGAAAGATCCATCAACAGTAAGCTATAATGTCAATCAACTCGACGATCAAACCAGTGAAGAAGAAGACTGGAGAGCAAGTATAGTCAAATACTTGAAAAGTGGGGAAAAACCAAACAATCCTTTTGAAACTGCCAAGCTAATAAAGCGAGCCGCCAGATATACTCTGGTGGGCGAGCAACTCTTCAAAAGGGGAATATCAATCCCACTTCTCAAGTGTTTGCCTAGGGGGCAAGGGCAAGCAATACTCGAAGAGATACATGCTGGAGTATGTGGAAATCATACTGGGGGGCAAGCTTTGGCATACAAGACAATCAGACAAGGCTATTATTGGCCGACTTTACGTCAAGACGCAATCAAAAAAGCCAAGACTTGCCATCAATGTCAGATTTTTGCCCCAGGCATCCATACCCCGGCTCGAGAACTTGTGTCAGTATACAGCCCATGGCCTTTTGCAAGATGGGGGATGGACATCATTGGTCCTTTCCCAGCTGGAGTTGGAAATGTTCGATTCGCCGTCGTGGCAGTCGATTATTACACAAAATGGGCGGAAGCAGAGGCCATGGTGAATATCACACAACAGAAGATGATCAACTTTATTTGGAAGAACATTGTCTGTCGTTTTGGAGTTCCACAAGCAATTGTGACAGACAATGGTCCACAATTTGATGGACAAGAATTGAGAGAATTCTGTACGAAATGGGGGATCAAGAAATATTACTCCACACCTTATCACCCCCAGTCGAATGGACAAGTTGAAGCTGTGAATAAAATCATAAAGCATACATTAAAAGTGCGACTGGCGGAGAGTAAAAGCAGTTGGTCTACAGAACTTCCGGAAGTCTTATGGGCATACAGAGTTTCTCCCAGTTCTAGCACCGGAGAAACACCCTTTGCAATGGCTTTCGGGACAGAGGCTGTAATACCAATTGAGTTAAAGGCTACTACATTTAGGACGACCAACTTTGATGAACAGGCGAACAACTCTGCTCTAAATGCTGAATTGGATTTGCTCGAAGAAAAAAGGTTGAATGCCGAGCTAAAAAATGCCACATACAAGCAGCGAGCAGAACGTTACTATAATTCCCATGTAAAAGTTAGGGAATTCAGAGTTGGAGATTTGGTTCTAAGAAAGTTGCTCGCCCAATCTCCAGGTGTATTGGGACCAACTTGGGAGGGCCCGTATCGTATAACAGAAAAATACATCAATGGCGTATACGATATTGAGGACATGGAAGGCAAGCCGGCCCAATACTCCTGGAATGCTGTACATCTAAAGAAGTACTATCAATAAAGTTGGGCGAACAAATGTCTTGGGGGGCAAGGGATGCGTATGAGCTGAAGGAAGGCTAAGAAGGTTAAAAACTTGCCTAATTTTTAATCTTAAGTATAGATTCAAAAGTTGCTCGGCACATTGTATAGTCTGGTGCTAATGCTTTTGATTTTATAGATAGAGTTGCTCGGCAAAAAATATTATAAGCGAGCAAGTTTTAGTTTGTGTTTAAAGCTGTTCGTCAGATTGTATATGATAGTGATGGACAGTCTTGCAACACTTGTAATTATTTTGCAATGTAAATATAATAGTTGTTCGTCAAAAAAGGAAAAGTCCAAAAGCTCGAGGTACAAGTCCATTCAAAGGTTGTTCGTTTTACAAATGAACAGAACCTAAGGACCAAAGCCACTTAAAGGTTGTTCGTTTCTTAAAATGAACAGAACCTAAGGCTGAACCCTGATTCCACTAAAGGCAAGTTCAATTCGAACAAAAGCCCAACATTATATGTTATAATTGTAAAGGCATTGACAGAAATGTAAAGGCAATTAACATATATAAGAAAATGAGCGAACATGAGAAAGACGTTCCATTAATCAAAGGCATTAAGCCTAAAAAATAGTACAAGCTGGAAGCAGCCATTACAAGTACTACAAAAAGGAGCGAACAACTATTACAAAGAAAACAGGAAAAAAGCTAAGTCCTAAAACTACTGCTGTTCGGCGGGAGGAGGATCTTGAGGTTGCTCGGCAGAGGGGTCGACAATCATGTCCCGAGCAAGGTCTTCAGCCGCCTTATCCTCCGCTTCTTTAGCGATTTGCTCGTCCGCGACAGCCGGTTCATCTTCTTGTTCGCCATCATCAACAATTGATGGAGGATGAGTGATGGTGATGCTGGGGTCGAGTTTATCCAGTTTAACCCCCAGCACGGCCAAATCCGCCAATTGGATTTTGACGTTGTTCGGCGGAGGATAGTTCTCGAGGAACTCATTTAAATCCTTGGCCATCTCCTCCACCATCTCCTTGTAGTCATAGGCATCAGCCGTACGGATGCTGTCCGCGTAGGCACAAATATATCCAAGGTTGGAGATGGGGCCGGCACGAATTTGAACCTCCTCTTCAAGTTGCTCACGGGTGAAGAGGTTGGCTTCTGCTTCCCGAAGACGAGCATTCTCCGCCTCAAGCTCAGCAATTCTTTGTTCGGCCGAAGTCAATCTCTTCTCTCCCTCGCCGAGCAAATTCTCCTTATCTTTCAGCTCTTTGGACATGGCCTGAATCTCTTCAAGGCGCTTGTGCTCAGCATCAATGTAAACATTGATCTGGTTGTTAAGGCGAGCAATCTTGGCCTCGTATTGGCTCACCAGGCCATCTTTTTCTTCAGAAAGTTGCCGAGCGGTATTCGCATATTGGCGGGCAGACTTTTCTTGCTCGGCAACTTGGGTGATTGCCCTCTGGGCAGTAACAAGGCCGTTGGCGACGAGCATCATCGAAAGATGGAGATTGTCCATCTGCCCCTGCTGAAGGATGGCCTTGTCCAAAGGACGCGTCCAGGCCCGGGCGACCAACTCCGTCGCCTTGCGAACATGTTCGCCAGGAATCTCCCTTATGTTTACGGGAGTCTTCGAGCAAGCGTACTGATGTACGACACTTGCTCGGCCGGGATAATCATCGGCACGGTATCTGCAAACAAAAAAGCAATTGATACTTAGAAAAATATAAAAATGGATGAAAGTTGTTCGGCAAGAGAGGATAGATACTTACTCGGCAAACTTCCGATCATCCCATCCTAGGAATGTAAGATCTTCTGGGCCACGGGGTGAGCCTACATCTTTGCTCGCTTTCCCTGACTTTTCCGTGGGCTCCCCAGAAGAACGCCTTATAGCATCCTCTTCGTGGCGAGCATGGCTTTCGCCCACCTTTTCTTTCCCCTTGCCGGGGACATCTCCGGCCAGTGGGGTCCCATCTGCCTTCTTAAGGCGCTTACCACCACGAGGTGGGGAGACGGGAGGAGACCGAATTTGAACTGGGGGGGCAGCCGGACGTGGAACTTTAGCCCCCTCAGGCCTGTTCGACATGGCGAGCACAGCTTGTGGAGGGTCCCCTCTCCTTTTCTTCCCTCTTGGTGGCCCCATTTCAAGGACCTTCTGCTCAAGAAGAGCGTAGCTTGGGGGAACGGCGACTGTTACTTGCTCGGCTAAAAAAAAAAAAAAAAAAGAAGTTAAAATTAGACGAGCAAGTTAAACATGTTAACGACGAACAAGACTTGAGCAGGGAGTTAGGAATTTCCATACCAGGGGGCACCTCAGCTTGAGCCTCCAAATGATGTGGGTAAGTCAAAAGGCGAGCAGCTTTTTGACACCTTGATCGGCAGAGATAGTCTATAGTTCTATCTGCTTTATTGCGGAGGCCGACCAAGCACGAAGTAAACAGGAACTCGGAGTTCAACTCCTCCTCTTTCGAATCCCACTTGGGTAGACGAGGGCCTGCGAACAAACAAAAAAAGTTAAATTAGAACAACTGTCCAAAGGCGAGCAAGAATTGAACTTACGTTTCAGTTTTCCATAGGCAGCTGGAGAATTTATTCGTCCAGGGCCGCCGTGTGGACCAGAAGATGCTCGCCAATCACCCCCAATCCAGAAGAAGTGCTGCTTCCAGTCACGAATCTTGTTCGGCACCTCTTCCACCATTTTCAACCCAGTCCTGGCCTTGAGGTAGTGATAGCCTTCTTCTCCTCGGGGGCAACTTGTGATTGTCATCAGGTAGTTGATCTCTTCCGTAGTGATCCGATCAACGTACCCCTCCAAAGCGAACAGGCACATAGAGCCTAAAAGGTTCATCCACCCAATTGGGGTAATCTGAGTTATAGCCAAGTTGGTCGCCTCTAAGAATCGACCAACAACAGGTGGAAGAGGTAACTTCAACCCAGCAATCAAGGTGTGGATGTTGATCGCCGTGCATCCGGGAGGTGGGCGATCAGCTCTTTCCTTTCTCCGAGGAGCCCACATGTGGATATCATATGGGATCTTATAGTCCTTCCGGATGGAGTCCAGTTCATCTTCGCGAACAACACTCTTGATCTTGCTCGCCTGGTAATCAGTCTTCACCTTGTCCATTATTTGTCTTTGTGGACGAGGAAAGCTGTTCGCATACCTTTCAGCATATGCTCGCCATTCGAATAGGCGAGCAACCCCAGCTGGGATCTCACTTTCCCGCATCCTTGGGGATGGAAAATTGATACCCTCCAAAAATTCACGAGTGAGCTCGTTAAGATCTGGATCTTCAGATTCGGCAGAAGACGAAGAATTTTCGTCCCGATTTTTGTTCGCCACAACCGTTAGTTCTCTCCCAGATGGGCCCACACCGGTGTCCTCCACAGAGCGAACCACTGAATCCACGTGAAGATCCGACGCCGAGGAAATCTCGAAGGGAGGTTGATCGACGGGGACCGCGACTGGAAAGAGTGGGTCTAAGGTCTCCTCAGTCTTATTGCTCGAGTGCGAAGACATAGAAGAAGAAGAAAAATCCAGGCGACGGTAGAAAGAGTTGCAGACGGCGGCGTTTCCCCGGAGAAGACGGTGGCGCTAGGATCCACACGGCGGCGATTGAATTTTCGAGAGAAATATTGGTCCCAAAAAGATATCCAGCGGAAAGCATTTTTAAATTTATTTTAATGAAAACCCGTTTACAAAATAAAGTGCTAGAATTGAAATGCAGAAATTTAAAGTGCAGAAAAGTAGAGAACACCGGATTTATAGTGGTTCGGACCAACTTGTCCTACGTCCACTCTCCCTTTCTTCAAAGGGGTCTTTCTCACTCTCCAACTTACTTACTCACTTACTTACTGGAATTTCCGAAGTACCAGCTCCTTCGTACAACTTACAACAACCTTATCTAACAAGATGAACAGGTTGAGTAATAATCCAACTAAACTCCTAATAGAGTGTATATAAACTAGAAAGGACAAAGGTGAGTGATTGGAAGAGTTCGTGTGTTCTTGGTGTGCTCTCGCGCGACTCTTCTATATTGAACTAATCCAAGCACTCCTATTTATAGTTGTAGGAATTAACTAGCCGTTGGGAACTAGCAATTCAAACAACCATAATTGGAGGAATATAATCAATCAAAGATTGATTATATGATTGATTAGTTGACTTCAATCAATCAAACAATCAGATCCTTCATCAGTTGACTCTCCAGATTGCTTTCTTCTCCATCAATGATTTCCAAAGTCTTCTTGTCTCCAGATTACTAAGATGCTTCTGGTAGGTGAACTAATCCGTCTCTCATCTGGTCTGGTCTGGGGTCTTCTGGTCTGGTCTCATCTGGTCAGGTAACACTTCTGCTCTGGTCCTCATCTGGGAGAGGTCTTCTGGTGACTCCTCTGGTCAGTCTTCTCTGGCAGACTCCTCTGGTCCAAGCTCCTCTGGCAGACTCCTCTGGTCCAAGCTCATCTGGTCAGACTCCTCTGGACCTCATCTGCTCTGGTGACTCTTCTGGTCACCTCTCATCTGGTCACCTCATCTGGTACCTTCTCTGGAACCTTCTCTGGTACCTTCTCTGGTCTGCACAGATTTCTTCCCCCTTAACCAAAGACCTATTCTAGACCTATACTAATCTGCAGCTGACTAACAGGTTCAGCTAATCCTATTACAAGTTCTTGTTTTAACATCTTCAAAACATCTACTCTATATCCCAACAATTTCCCCCTTTTTGATGATGTTAAAACTGTAAGAATTTTAAATAAAACAAGACAAGAAAATATTGAAAAATCTAAATAGAGATTCTAGCATGCTGGGTCAACTGATCTTCCCCCTCAAAGTATGCTCAGCTGATGTTGGGGCAAAACATCAGCTGGTCTTCTTGTGTATCTGCAGGCAATCAACTTTTTGGTACCCTACTGGGTCCAGGGGGGTTAGCACAATTTTTAGGAAGCCACAAGAATAGATCATCCCTTTTTGCATTAGGTGATCTTATCTTTCTTCCATACATATCAACAAAAACACACTGAACATAAGAAGCTTCGACATGGTTATTTCTTCTAGAGGCTCTTCTTCTCTTATGAGCTTGTCTAGTAGAAGGAATAACTTGTCTTAATGCAACAGACTTGAAATTCTTTTGATAAGGATAAGTTTTACTAGAACCATCAAAGGTTCCAGCTGGTCTGGCAGATGACTTGGAAGTCCTCTGCAGGTGAGTAGAAGTCATCTGGTTCTGCCTCTTTTGAGAAGATCCAGACTGTTTTCTACTCTGCTGGCCTGGCTGAGGTCTTTTATTCTGGGTATAGCCCTTCTTAAAATTCCTCCTCTGTCTTTTGGGTTTTTGAGTTTTAGGACTCATCTGCCCATTAGGCTGAGTTGCCTGGTCAGCTGGCCTTTTACCCTTATCAATAAAATTACTAGTCTGTTCTTCTTTCTGAACATGTGAGGATTCAGGTTTGGAAAAACCAAGGCCTGTTTTATCATGCTCTTTTTGAGATGAGGCAGCTATATGTGACACAGCATTGTTTGCTATAGTCAGCTGCTCCAGTCTCAGCTTGAGCTTGTCCTCACTATCTTTAACAATTTTGTTTTGATGGAAGAGTTCATCGAACTTAGCTTCCAGCAGAGTATATTCATTATCTTTCTCAATGTTTTCAGCAAGCAACTTTTCTATTAACTTAGTTTGTTCATCACATCTGGTTTTCAAGTCAGTGGACTCTTCTACCAGAGTTTGAACTTGTTCAGCTGGTAGATCAATTGGGTTGCTAAAACATTGTGAAAGCTTCTGATTTTCTGCTTTCAACTTTGTGTTCTCTTCTTCCAACTTTTGACAAAGTTGTATCGAAGTTTGGAGATCTAATAGCATTTTCTGCATATCAGACTCCTCTGATTGTTCAGAAAATGAGGAATAAGAAGAAGAAGAGGGAGTTCGATTGCATACCTCGTCTGTCATAAGACAAACCTCTTCGTCTGGTCCAAAATTAGATGATGAACCAGAAGTGGATACCTCATCTTCCTCCTCTGCTAAGCTTCTTTTGGAGTACCTCCTGGTGTCTCTTCTACTGCATCTCTTTGAGCCCATTTCTGCAAAATTTGTTAGCACCACAAATATCTGGGTTTTCAAAAAATTGGATCTGCCCTGGTGACCACCGAGATAATTTCAAAACAGTGGTCTGTAGGACACACTGCTCTGATACCACTTGTTGGTCCCAAAAAGATATCCAGCGGAAAGCGTTTTTAAATTTATTTTAATGAAAACCCGTTTACAAAATAAAGTGCTAGAATTGAAATGCAGAAATTTAAAGTGCAGAAAAGTAGAGAACACCGGATTTATAGTGGTTCGGACCAACTTGTCCTACGTCCACTCTCCCTTTCTTCAAAGGGGTCTTTCTCACTCTCCAACTTACTTACTCACTTACTTACTGGAATTTCCGAAGTACCAGCTCCTTCGTACAACTTACAACAACCTTATCTAACAAGATGAACAGGTTGAGTAATAATCCAACTAAACTCCTAATAGAGTGTATATAAACTAGAAAGGACAAAGGTGAGTGATTGGAAGAGTTCGTGTGTTCTTGGTGTGCTCTCGCGCGACTCTTCTATATTGAACTAATCCAAGCACTCCTATTTATAGTTGTAGGAATTAACTAGCCGTTGGGAACTAGCAATTCAAACAACCATAATTGGAGGAATATAATCAATCAAAGATTGATTATATGATTGATTAGTTGACTTCAATCAATCAAACAATCAGATCCTCCATCAGTTGACTCTCCAGATTGCTTTCTTCTCCATCAATGATTTCCAAAGTCTTCTTGTCTCCAGATTACTAAGATGCTTCTGGTAGGTGAACTAATCCGTCTCTCATCTGGTCTGGTCTGGGGTCTTCTGGTCTGGTCTCATCTGGTCAGGTAACACTTCTGCTCTGGTCCTCATCTGGGAGAGGTCTTCTGGTGACTCCTCTGGTCAGTCTTCTCTGGCAGACTCCTCTGGTCCAAGCTCCTCTGGCAGACTCCTCTGGTCCAAGCTCATCTGGTCAGACTCCTCTGGACCTCATCTGCTCTGGTGACTCTTCTGGTCACCTCTCATCTGGTCACCTCATCTGGTACCTTCTCTGGAACCTTCTCTGGTACCTTCTCTGGTCTGCACAGATTTCTTCCCCCTTAACCAAAGACCTATTCTAGACCTATACTAATCTGCAGCTGACTAACAGGTTCAGCTAATCCTATTACAAGTTCTTGTTTTAACATCTTCAAAACATCTACTCTATATCCCAACAATTTCCCCCTTTTTGATGATGTTAAAACTGTAAGAATTTTAAATAAAACAAGACAAGAAAATATTGAAAAATCTAAATAGAGATTCTAGCATGCTGGGTCAACTGATCTTCCCCCTCAAAGTATGCTCAGCTGATGTTGGGGCAAAACATCAGCTGGTCTTCTTGTGTATCTGCAGGCAATCAACTTTTTGGTACCCTACTGGGTCCAGGGGGGTTAGCACAATTTTTAGGAAGCCACAAGAATAGATCATCCCTTTTTGCATTAGGTGATCTTATCTTTCTTCCATACATATCAACAAAAACACACTGAACATAAGAAGCTTCGACATGGTTATTTCTTCTAGAGGCTCTTCTTCTCTTATGAGCTTGTCTAGTAGAAGGAATAGCTTGTCTTAATGCAACAGACTTGAAATTCTTTTGATAAGGATAAGTTTTACTAGAACCATCAAAGGTTCCAGCTGGTCTGGCAGATGACTTGGAAGTCCTCTGCAGGTGAGTAGAAGTCATCTGGTTCTGCCTCTTTTGAGAAGATCCAGACTGTTTTCTACTCTGCTGGCCTGGCTGAGGTCTTTTATTCTGGGTATAGCCCTTCTTAAAATTCCTCCTCTGTCTTTTGGGTTTTTGAGTTTTAGGACTCATCTGCCCATTAGGCTGAGTTGCCTGGTCAGCTGGCCTTTTACCCTTATCAATAAAATTACTAGTCTGTTCTTCTTTCTGAACATGTGAGGATTCAGGTTTGGAAAAACCAAGGCCTGTTTTATCATGCTCTTTTTGAGATGAGGCAGCTATATGTGACACAGCATTGTTTGCTATAGTCAGCTGCTCCAGTCTCAGCTTGAGCTTGTCCTCACTATCTTTAACAATTTTGTTTTGATGGAAGAGTTCATCTAACTTAGCTTCCAGCAGAGTATATTCATTATCTTTCTCAATGTTTTCAGCAAGCAACTTTTCTATTAACTTAGTTTGTTCATCACATCTGGTTTTCAAGTCAGTGGACTCTTCTACCAGAGTTTGAACTTGTTCAGCTGGTAGATCAATTGGGTTGCTAAAACATTGTGAAAGCTTCTGATTTTCTGCTTTCAACTTTGTGTTCTCTTCTTCCAACTTTTGACAAAGTTGTATCGAAGTTTGGAGATCTAATAGCATTTTCTGCATATCAGACTCCTCTGATTGTTCAGAAAATGAGGAATAAGAAGAAGAAGAGGGAGTTCGATTGCATACCTCGTCTGTCATAAGACAAACCTCTTCGTCTGGTCCAAAATTAGATGATGAACCAGAAGTGGATACCTCATCTTCCTCCTCTGCTAAGCTTCTTTTGGAGTACCTCCTGGTGTCTCTTCTACTGCATCTCTTTGAGCCCATTTCTGCAAAATTTGTTAGCACCACAAATATCTGGGTTTTCAAAAAATTGGATCTGCCCTGGTGACCACCGAGATAATTTCAAAACAGTGGTCTGTAGGACACACTGCTCTGATACCACTTGTTGGTCCCAAAAAGATATCCAGCGGAAAGCGTTTTTAAATTTATTTTAATGAAAACCCGTTTACAAAATAAAGTGCTAGAATTGAAATGCAGAAATTTAAAGTGCAGAAAAGTAGAGAACACCGGATTTATAGTGGTTCGGACCAACTTGTCCTACGTCCACTCTCCCTTTCTTCAAAGGGGTCTTTCTCACTCTCCAACTTACTTACTCACTTACTTACTGGAATTTCCGAAGTACCAGCTCCTTCGTACAACTTACAACAACCTTATCTAACAAGATGAACAGGTTGAGTAATAATCCAACTAAACTCCTAATAGAGTGTATATAAACTAGAAAGGACAAAGGTGAGTGATTGGAAGAGTTCGTGTGTTCTTGGTGTGCTCTCGCGCGACTCTTCTATATTGAACTAATCCAAGCACTCCTATTTATAGTTGTAGGAATTAACTAGCCGTTGGGAACTAGCAATTCAAACAACCATAATTGGAGGAATATAATCAATCAAAGATTGATTATATGATTGATTAGTTGACTTCAATCAATCAAACAATCAGATCCTCCATCAGTTGACTCTCCAGATTGCTTTCTTCTCCATCAATGATTTCCAAAGTCTTCTTGTCTCCAGATTACTAAGATGCTTCTGGTAGGTGAACTAATCCGTCTCTCATCTGGTCTGGTCTGGGGTCTTCTGGTCTGGTCTCATCTGGTCAGGTAACACTTCTGCTCTGGTCCTCATCTGGGAGAGGTCTTCTGGTGACTCCTCTGGTCAGTCTTCTCTGGCAGACTCCTCTGGTCCAAGCTCCTCTGGCAGACTCCTCTGGTCCAAGCTCATCTGGTCAGACTCCTCTGGACCTCATCTGCTCTGGTGACTCTTCTGGTCACCTCTCATCTGGTCACCTCATCTGGTACCTTCTCTGGAACCTTCTCTGGTACCTTCTCTGGTCTGCACAGATTTCTTCCCCCTTAACCAAAGACCTATTCTAGACCTATACTAATCTGCAGCTGACTAACAGGTTCAGCTAATCCTATTACAAGTTCTTGTTTTAACATCTTCAAAACATCTACTCTATATCCCAACAAGAAAAAGTAGAGAAAAAGATAGAAAGAAGAAGGTAACTACCTGGGAATGAAGATTTGAAGCCAAACGTTGAAGAACAGATGCCGGAAAAACTTGAAATCGCCGGAGGAGGATGGAAATCGCCGGAGCACTGTAGCAAGAGGGAGAAAAGTGGGAAAATTTTCAGTTTTCCCACTATTTATACCCCAAGCAAAAACGGGGTCCCAGGCGTAATTTCCCGAAAACTCAGAGGTCAAATTGAGAGGAAACGGGGTAAATTCCGAGCTAAACTAGAAGATGAAGGACCTATAAACAATTATAGGGGCGCGTCGCCTTGGGGCTGCTCGCGCGTGAGCGGCGCGCAATCATTGCGCTGGCGTCATCTTCGTGATCTCCCCAGATCATGGGAAGACGAAACGGTTATTCCAACATTGCTCGTCACAGAGATGTTGTTCGTCCAAATCTTGGCCAAGACGATATCCTAACTACAGTTGCTCGCCGCAAAATTACTCGTCTGATGCAACATCTAGTCAGGATAAGGGGGCAATTGTTGATAGGCGAACATCATCTAAATATGGAGCGAACAATTATTGAAGTCTAAAACAAAGAAAATCACTATTTGGGCGCATTAACCAACCTGGGAGGTGTATAAAGTGACGAACAACTCCCCGACGAACAACTAATGGGCGAACAGGAATTTATGCCCGAGACCAAGAATGAGCCAACTGTGAAGTCATCAATGACGAACAACTTGGTCAAACCATGATACAACAAATAGCCAAGGAGGTGTGTACAAGTGAACAAAGGACAAAGATCCCAACGCCAAGCTGAACAAAGCCATAAGGCGAGCAACTTCTAAAGTACAACCTCAAGAGGCGAACAACTTTCAATTGGAGAATCAACAAGATCAATCAAGCCGACTTAGGCGAACAACAATGAGTCCGAGATAAGACCAAAGAAGACTTTGTAACTAAGATTCAGCTTAGATAAGATCAAAGGGACACATGTCAAGCATGCAGGCTAGGGAGACCAAGAGTCTTGGACATCTCATGCTTGCTAGTCTCTATAAATAGTTGTTCTCCAGCTTACTTATATAATTTTCGAATTTCAGACAAAAAATACACACAAACACACCCAAACTCACACATACACGAAACAAGTCCAATTTCGACTACCGAATTTACAAATTCGATAAATCCAAACCCCGATTTACCATTTACAGTGGTAATCAATCACACGTTATTGATTGGTGACGTAAAAACGGATTAAAACAGCCACTAATCCTTACGATTAGATTCGTTCACCAACATCATGGACAACGCTATGTTGCAGTTTCAAGAGTTACTAATCGTTGTGGTTTGAAGATTATGTTGTGTGATACTGATCGTTTTGAGTATAACACTACAAAAAATGTTGTGTATCGGGAAGTATTTAGGAATGTTTAGAAGTATGAAACTATATCGTACATTTTTTTGGTTTTTTTTATTTGTTTAATTGTTTATTTATATGCAGTGGTTCATATATTTTATTTGTTTTGTTGATGGTTAGTTTATTATTGGGATTTAGGAAAGTATTTTTTCATGTATAGTGCATTGGTTGTTGTTTTGTATCTAACTAAAACACAATTTGTTTCTTAAAAAAATTTAATAAGGTAGAAGTAGAATGAATTAATGGATAATTTAATATTATTCGTTATAGTTTGTCCACCGACTCGTCACTATGCCAAAAATGACTTTCAACAACGGGGAATCGACAACGGGTATTGGTTCTGACCGTTGTCTTAAGTGTTATGCCCGTTGTCTTAGCTATCCCCGTGGTCTTAAATTCAGGGTTCGCAACAAAAGACCACGGGGATAAGCCCCCGTTATCTTTTCCCGTGGTGTTAACTCAGGTTTCGTAAAATAAGACAACAGGGGTTAATCCCCGTTGTCTTTTCCCGTGGTCTTATATTTTTATTAATTTTGTAATTATTTTTATTTATTTAATTATCAAAGATATAAAACGCACACTTGGAAAAAAAATTCACCTCTCACTTCCTCCTCTCACCCAACGCGTTCGCTCCATCTCGCTGCTCTCTCGCTCAGCACCGCCACCACACCACCACCACCACACCACCGCTGCAGCCGTCCGTCGCTCAGCACCACCTCTACGACCGTCACTCAGCACCGCCTCCACCACTATCGTTTACTTTCTCCCCTGCTATGAATTGCTCCCACGGGAACTGCCGGCTTCGTCCACCACCGTGAACCGACTTTGTCCACCGTCGTGAACCGATTGCTCGTCCTTCGCTTTGAATTGCCTATGTCAAATTTTCCCCAGGTAATTAAGCCCTAATTTTGCCGCCCTGAATCTCTCTCTCCCCCTCACTGTATGTGCGTGCCCTAATTTTGTGTGTGAATGCTGCTTCTTCGGAAAGGATTAGTGTATGGGAAAGCAATTTGGGAGAATTGTGCTCGATCTTACTCCATCGAATGAACAACATAATTTTTATAATTTTTTTACGAGTTTTGAACTTCAATTGATGATTTGACCTTTTCGATTGTGATGATTTGAATTTTTCGATTGTGAGAAATTTAGGTTACTAAAATTCAGGTATTGTTGTGAAAAGGTCTGTTGTTTCGATTGTGAGAATTTCAATTTTGTTACCATAATCGTATTATGAAATCAATTAAGTGCTACTTCGGTGGCTCTCAATCTCATAAATGATGAACTTGGGAACGAATTGAGTACGATAATGTTCATCAAATGAGTGCTCTGGTTATTTCTACTTAGAATATTTTGCTTTTTTCAGTGAAAAGTCTGCTGTTAGTCATAGTATCACATGGAATTTTTTTTCTTTCTGTGAAGCCTGTGGAAATTAGTGGAGCAACAGTGTTTGCAGTTTCTGGTGAGCCACAATGCTTTCCGTTTTATTACAAACTATATCTCGTGTATTTATTTACACTTTAAACACAAAATTCTGGAAAAAAAATACCCATGTGTTATGTAACACAATGTGAGTTTGAGATGGGGTTGTTTCGATTTCCAGAAATAGAAAAAGTAACACAATGTGAGTCTGAGATGGGGTTGTTTCGATTTGCAACCCAAACTACAACATCTGGGGTGTTCTTGTACCATATCCCCAAATATGTATTGGGGGGATCTTCCATGGGAGAAAAACCCATCTCAAAATCTTGGTTAGGAGAAACCAAGGTTTGGCCAATAAAAATCGTTTGGTTTGGAAAGAGTATCTATTCCCAAAGATAATCTCAGAAAATTAATGAAAAGAAGCAGTGTGCATAAAACCGTAGTGGAAAGAATCTGTCCTATTCAAATCAGATTATTAAAGAGAAATGTATAAGGTATCAGATTCAAGTGTTAACTGTAGATTATTAAGAAGCAGAGTCGCCAGACGCAAATTCTTTGATTGTTGCATGTGGACACACGAAAAAGACTTTGACTCAGCAAACGTTAAGACTTGCAATCTGTGAAACTTGGTGTTGAGATATTTTATACTGTTTTTCCTTGTAACTGTTTTTCGGCCTAACGTTTGCAACAAGTGTGGCTGCCCCAGAAAACTTCTTCATGAAAAAAAATGGCTGGAGAAGGTTAGTTTGGTCCTGTTTATAAGGTAACATAATGCATGAAAGTGCCTAATGTGAAACACAGAACAAAACTCTGACTGCTTATTTGACATGCCGAGCTGTGTATATAAATGTTATGTATTAATTTATAAATGTAATGATATTATTGAAGTCGGCTGGAGCTAGCTAGTTTAGCTTTCTGCAGCTTTATTTCCTCGTTTCAATAATGAAAGATGAACTGATTGCTCTCCATACTGATATCCGAGTTGCTTTACTCCCTGAAAACAGCAGAACAATGTGATTTCAGAAATAAATAGTAGCTAGGATGAAAAAATGTTGGATAGTATCAATTTAAAAATGTAATTATTGATTAATTGATAACTTCAGTAATTTTAATTAGATTAGGAGTGTAGGTTCGTATATTGGGCATACTTTGAGTGATATCATCTTAATTTATCTATGTCAAAATGATAATTATAAAGTGAAGTAAAGTGAATTTTGTCTGTTTTTAATCTATTTCTGCATCGAATTTAGAGAGTTCTCCTTTAAAGGATTAGTTATATACACACTTAATTAGAAAGTACCAAAATCTCAAATTTTATAAATGAAATTGATGTTAACTATTTGAGCATATGCAACAAATTTTGAATTCAGCCTATTAAAGTAATTAGGCACCACACTATATCCATATCCATGCATTCACAGTAGCTTATATATGAAATTTTCCTGTAAGTATAGTAGCTTATATCCATGCGGACCAAGTAACTGTTAGTGGTGTGTTGGAAGCATACCCTTCTTCCTGACATTCAAACAGCTGTTTGCTGATTTGATTCTGCGCTTCCAGGATAAGGAAAACAACATCTCCTTTTTCAGGGCTCTCACTTGGGATCATGCTTTCGGCATAGTAGAGATTGAGCTTGGGTTGGTCTACGATTTGCTTTACACCAAAGCTTTTCTACACTATTCCAGACATGGGTTCTTTTTCCGCTTTCTCAGTCTTTCGTTATTGTCGCTGGACTTGTCGTCTTTTTTATCATAGAAAAGAATGCTTACTCTAAAATAGAGGTGATCATCACTTAGTTTTTGTTGGCAGGTGGTATTCTTATTGAAATATATGCAGTCATGATATTTTTATCGTCTGACTGGTTCAAAATTTGGTTGAGTTAGGTGTTCACATCTCCGCCTGTCCGGCGAGTTAGAGAATTGGTGTTAATTACTACATTGCAAGTTGGCTGAAGACTCAACCCCGAGACAAGGTACTTAACGTTATTTCAAGACGTGTTTTCAGCTGGAATGTCTTAATTAAGAAATGCCATACTAGATCTCCATTTATTTTTTTGTTATCTCATAATGTTGCAATGCTGACCTTCAGAGGATTTAGTCTTACAATTTGATCCAATGATCCAAGATTCCTTTGGGTGTCATCTACTGTAAACATTAGGAATTGCAACATAGTGTCTTGCTTCTCATTTTAGATAAATTTCTTTATATTTTTGGGAAATAAGTTAGTGTTTTGCTTCTCATTTTGGCTGGAAAAGTTTTTCAGTTTCTTTGGATAGTGTCTGGACATGATGGACTATGTTATAATGAGTGAAATAAATTAGGACAGAATTAATGATGTTGTAATTTGTGAAGAAGGATTTAAGAGTTAATTTATAAGGTGGGATTTTGCATAAATTAAGGAGAGTATGTATTATAATTGATGGTATAGTTTGGTAGGAGATATATGGACTTCGTGACATACATAATTTTAGCTTTTTCTACTGGTGGTTTAAGAAAACTAGTTATAAAAAGTATATTGGACTTGTAATATAGTTGTGGAAAAGGACAGTTGAATTTCAAGATTTTTATCCATCTTTATATGCCCTCCTATCTGAAAAAGCATTCCTGAAACAAAATTTCATATCGTGTGAAAAAGATGATACTTGTGTATCAAAGAGGAATATCAATGTTGTCCATCCTTGTGAAGAATGTTTCACTTGTATTTTTCCTACACAATCTACGTTGTATGTTCAGTTTAGCTTGCTCTCAAGGATGCTGAGTGATAAGGTTATGAATCTAAAATTTATGTCAGTGATAACCTGCATTCTTAAGGCCAGTGCCTCATCCTAGTGTGTGTGACATTTATTTATGATTCTAATTCTGTTATTCATGAATCCTGGATAAGTTTGCTCTGCATAACTGTAATAATTTGTTCAAAGAAAGGTTGCAGTTTTGATTATACTAATACTACTCTTAGCAATGCAAGCTTTTAGGATTAGTTTTTGTTAATACTTTTACCAGCATATTATTTGACTTTCTCCTGTCATGTCTAACTTATTTATTAACTTAAAACCTCAGAAATATGTCTTTGACAATGATGTTAATGTGATATCGTTTAAACGGTTACAAAAATATATGAGTAGATATATTGATTACTTGGAAGGTTGATGTATACAATTAATGAATATACACCATCTTTGCTTGAAATGAATAAACAATAGTCCTACGAGTAATTAATAGTTTATTATACCGGATTATTTGTTGGATTATATCAAACTTACTTAGTGATAGGTTTGACATCTTACATCTTGTAGCCTTCTCAGACGCATAACTAAATCAAATGAGACCAACCTCAAAAGGGGATGCAATGAACTTATCTTTTTGTCTTGTTGACTCAGATTTGAAATGGTACTAGGCCCAATACTTTCCTCTTTGACTCATCCTGCAGAGGAAACATGCCATGGAGGTATAGTTTACAGTTTACATATTATTTACATCATTTCATATTTCATTTTAAGAATTATGCAATTTGTAAGATTGATATTTAAAAGTTAAAGAACTAAGATGATATTGGCACCAGGGGATAGATTATATTATTAGCAAAGAATGATAGTACAACACGTATCAAATGTAGCAAAGAATTATATTATTTCATTCTATCTTCCCCTTCTATCTCTCTGAAATAAATTTATAGGGGGTATATTGTTTTGTATAAAATCTGGAGGGGTGAAGGGTTTTTTAATTTTGTTAAATAAAAGGAAATGGGGTGATATTGTTTCCTTGTAGGGATTGTTTGGTTTCGATTTGGTGCATTAATTGCTAGCATGTGGGGAATCATAAATGTTACCCCCAAAGCTTTTGTTGAATTCATTGATTTCTATTTTATCCCCCTCTCAAATTGAATTTAAATTATAAAAAAAATTATAGTGAATTCTTTTTCATGGGAAGGGCTATTTGAAAACAGTATGATTGAATTGAAAGATGTACGATTATCGTATGTTTCAGTTTTGTTGGTCTGTTTTTACAGCCAAATAGTGAAACCAAGTACCAAGGTTAAAGTAGAAGATTATGCTTGTTTTGTTGGAGGACGTGTAGCAATTCGGTTCTATTTTTATTTTCTTTTTTTAACTTTTGGTATATGTTGCATTCTTTGCATTCTTTGTCATTCCACATCTCGTAGAGCTCCTCAAATATCAAAATGGTAATCTGAGATAATTAGCAACAGTTGCAACTATGTCCCTATTGGTGCATCTGTTCTTCTATTGCTGCTCAGAAAGTGTCCAAGATAAGGTCAATGTTATAACCACACTTTCCTATCTTTCTTTCCACTTGTGAAATTAAGTTTTGAGGTAATTTTCTCTTCTTTTTTTTAGCTGGTGGGCTTTGATTCTTGAGCTTTATTTATATATTGACTGATTGATTGCTTTTATTTTTTTTGGTTTGTTGATGATACTCTGTTTATTTTTTCATTTTAATTGACTTCTGATTTAGCTGTGGGCTTGGTTGAGGTTCGTGATTGTATGGATTATTTGGTTGGGAGGGCATCTATCTTTTTTTTATTTTATTTTTTTTGGCTATTTTGGTGGTTTGCAGTAGTAGAATGATGTTAAGAAGTGTGTCGGAGTTGATTTTTCTGCTGCTTGTGCCTGTGACAGTGTCTAGAATCTTGCTGATTTTGATTCGGAATCCCAAATAAGTTATTTTGATTCTGTGTATGGTTAAATAAGGGCATTGCTGGTTTTACCAATGTTTTTACTACCAGTGTTGTCTTCCATTATTTACTTTGCACTCAGGAGCTTCACAAGGATGTGTAAGCATTTTGTTACTCACTGCTCTCTCTTTCTCTGTGTGTGCGTGCGCGCATTTAGGAATATAACAATATTTTAGATTAGTTTCTCTGACTAGCATAATTCATTGTCTTAGAAGTAGACAAATATATTAGGACAAGAAATGTACATTCAGTGAGGCATTAATATTTTAATATAGCTCATTGTTAATTTTTTTTTTTTTTTCGCAGGAATGACGTGCCTCGAAATAGAAGACCAAATATGGAAAAGGAGATGATGTTAAAAGTAGTATCTAAGTTCTTGTGTTTTTATATTATGTTCATAAGTTACATTGTCAAATTATAAATTATTATATTATGAGAAAATTTGTTCTTGATGTATTATGAGTTTAATAATGTATTGGATATTATTTTAATTAGAATTTTATTATATATTATTTATTATTTTGTTAGTAATTAAGATTATGTAAATTTGATTTTGCAAAAAAAAAAAAAAAAAACACACCTACAACAACGGATAATACCCGTTGTCGTAGGGTTATTACAACAATGATTTAATTTATAAAAACTACGTCAACGGTTAAATTGAAAATGACAAAGGGTTTCCACCGTTGTCGTAGAGATATACGACAACGGGGATTCCCCGTTGTCTTAGGTGTTTTTCCACCGTTGTTGATCGACTCGTTGTCGTAGTTCCTGACCTTTGACAACGGTTAAAACTCGTGGTCGTAAAGCTTTAAGACCACGGTGGAAAAGCACCTACGACGACGGGGATTTTCCGTTGTCATAAATGCCTACGACAACGGTGGATAAACCGTTGTCAAAAGTTTGGAGCTACGACAACGAGCCCATCAATAACGGTGGAAAAATACATAAGACAACGGGGAATCCCCGTTGTCGTAGCCCTTTTCTGGCATAGTGCGTGATATATAATGGGGATGTATATTGAAAAAAAAGATATCTATGTGTATATAATTTCAATATTACAGTGCATGATATTTTTTTTTTTTAGGTACAAATAAATATTGCATAATTTTATACAATGTATTGAGAAAACTAGCTTCCGTGCAACCCACGGTTGGACACCTTACTAGTGACAAATAGAAGAGCATTACATATGTCAAATAGGCACACAATGTTTTGTTAATATATAAGTATTGATGATTGATTGATTTATTTGATCTTCATTTTAACTAAAATGTCTATAGGTCAATTCATAATTAATTCGCCGAATTTGTTCACGTGTAGGGCTATTGATATATTAATGAGTTGATCCAACCACTATTTATATGTATATTCATCTTTTATTGACAGGGAATTTTGACCTAGCCAAACACATGACCAAGAGACTAAGTTATTAATTATGTAATTATGTCTAGATTCATTTGATGTTTACAAGTTGATGTTTAAATCATATATAGTTTCACAGCTTTACGCGTAGATGGATTTAGTCCGAATTTAAATCACAAATCGTTACACATAAATACTTTTTCGCATATTTAAAATTAAACCTTTATTAAATTTATTCTCATTTTCTTTAACAAAATTCAATGTTGGTGCTAAATCCACCGAAAAAGTGAAGAACGTTGTTTTTATTCATTGAGTGACACATTGGGCAAAATTTGAAATTTCCAACAATGGAGCTAATCTTGCTGCCATTTCTTTTTTAAAATTAAATATATATAATGTATAATAAAATTGTAAAAGAAAAGAAAAAAATAAATATAATTAGCACAATTGGACGTCATATTAGTTTTCATGTTGGAAATCACCAATTTGGAACTTCAAAATAATGTTGTATTGATTTTTCCAGCTGATTTAATATGTTCAAATGTTAATTTTGAGACTAAATCTATTTTGTGAAAAAATTATTGATTTGTGATTTAAACTCGATTTAGTCCTAACAAATAATTAAGTTCGTTGATTTAATCCTAATTTTCTTAATAATGAATAATTTCAGTCATCGAAAAATAGAAAATGATGTTAATATGCGTCACGTAGACAATTCCGCGGGAAACCGTTGATCACATGTTGTACGTGAAAAAGGGCATCGTTTTGCATTTTCTGGTGAATATTGAACTGAAATTGGATTAAATCAACGAACTTAACTTCTTTGAAATTAAATCAATTTAAATAGAAAATTATGGAATGAAATAGGATTTAAACCCTCACAAGTCACAAGCTGCATGTGTTTTACGTACTACAAAACAAGCCGTGCAGTAATTTAGTTACACAAACATCACCTTTAACTCACAAACAGACCATTTGAAAGCCGACAATACTGACCACATTTATTAATTTAAAGACTTCCCTAAAGTCAATCTTCTGTACACCTATATCTCCTAACTTGCCCTCTTATAATCTTTTCATACAAAAAAAAAAAAAAAATCTTCTCATTCAAAAAACACTAATGGGAAACGCAATAATCACCTCCAACTGCTTCTCCTCCTCATCCTCCTCCTCCGTGAAGCTCGTATTCCACGGCGGCGCCACCCGAACCCTCACCGGCAAACACCTCGCCGGCGAGATCATGTTCGAGTTCCCGGACCGCATGGTCTGCCACGCGGACTCGTTCTTCCTCGGCCAGCCGATCCCTTCCCTCGCCATCGACGACGAGCTCGTCCGAGGCCAAACCTACTTCCTCCTCCCCCTCGCCAACTCCGTGCTCTCGGCATCTTCCCTAGCGGCGCTGGGGTCCGACCCGAACAACAACCCGCCCGTGAGGTTCGAGAAATGCCCGTTCGAGTACATGAAGGGCTCCGACGGTAGGGTTGTGATCAAGGTCATGCCCGAGTTTATCACGAGGCTGATTAGCAGGGAGATTAAGGAGGTTAATTACGAGGTTAGTGATGCTAATAGCTTCTTATGCAGCACGCCCGAATTGAAGAAACATTATAATCAGCTTGTTGGGTCGGCTAAAGATCATGTTTGGTCGCCCAAGCTTGAGACCATTTCCGAGTATAAAATTAGGTTTTCTCCATGTAGATTTATGGGGTTAGAATGGAAGCAAAAAGAGATAGAAAACTAGAAAAAAAATTGATTGTGATTGTATATAAGAATTATTTTAATTTATGTAACCTACAAAATTGTTTAGTTTTAATTTTATTTTTATTTCTAGATTCACAAAATTGTAAATAATGTTAATGTACATGTTTAACGTCGGTCAATTGTAATTTTTTATTTTTCATAGAAATTGGTTGTATATTTATCTTTTTTGACAAGGTATGGATTCGTGAAACAGGATCCACTGGCCAAAAAATCACAAAAAAGTACCACTGTGTAGTTTGATCATCGATCTTGATATATATCCTGAGGTGTTTGGTTCAATTTTTGATGATATCCACAGGTGTTTGGTTCAATTTTTTATAATATGGAATCCTTGAATAGTAAATTAAAATGAGAATTATGATTATATTGTCACTATGAAAAAAAGGGTTTAATTTTTCGTCGCTAAACATAATTTGCAATGAAAAACGGTTGGTCGCATGGTTGCAAGTATTAACGACGAATTCTTTCAGAACTGTTAATGAATTCGTGAAGAAATCACAGAAGCCGCAAGCAAAACTCAGATGCAAGAAACAAAACCAGAAAGTTAAAGGACTAAAACAAGAAATCAAAGTGTACTCGCGATTTACGTGGTTCGATCAAATGATCTACATCCACGGGAGAGAGAGGAACTTCTTATTATGAAATTGAGGACGAATTACAGAGTAATCTCACGAATTGAACTCAAGAACTCAAGAACCCTAAGTATGGAAACTATCTCTAAATTCTCAGATGAATCATCACAATTGGAACCGATTGATACAAGTATATATTGCACACACCATTCCGTAACTAACCCCATAGCTGAAATCGCACGCCATTGCTTCAAGAAGAAACACCCAATTCTGTTTCGCATAACAGAAAATCTGTTATAACCGTCGCGCTTATATACACTCCCAGATTTAGTAAGTGCACACCTCAGTTAACAAAGTAGTACTAATGCGGCAATTGCAGTGATACTTTTCAATATACCAATTGTTACAATCCTTCTCCTCAATGCATATTGCCCATTCTTCTCTCTCCAAAATATACCAGAATGTTAGTGCACATCCCATACCACCAAGTTCATCAACTTCATGCAATGTTTGAACTTAGCACTTGACAAAACCTTGGTGAACATGTCTGCAGCATTCTGTTCAGTGGCAACTTTCTTCACTTTGACCATTCCTTTGTCCACAATGTCTCTGATGAAATGGAGCTTCACATCTATGTGTTTGGACCTTTCATGGAATACTTGGTGCTTAGCTAGATGTATAACACTTTGGCTATCACACATAACATCAACAGCTTTCTGGTCAATTCCAAAATCCTTAAGTATCCCCCTCAACTACATTGCTTCCTTCACAGCTTCTGTAAGTGCAATATATTCAGCTTCTGTGGTTGATAGTGCTACCACAGGTTGTTGCACAGCTCTCCATACAATGGCTGTTCCATATAGAGTAAAAACATAACCTGATATTGACCTTCTTGTATCAACATTTCCAGCAAAGTCTGAATCTACAAAGCCTTCTAAAGGATCAGTTTTGATTTCACTCCTCCTGAACATAAGACCAGCATTGACAGCTCCTTTCATGTATCTAAACATCCACTTCAATGCCTCCCAGTGCTCTTTCCCAGGGTTTGCCATGTATCTGCTTACAGCTGATATACCATGTGTTAGATCTGGTCTACTACATATCATGGTATACATGATACTTCCTACTCCACTTGCATATGGGATCTTCTTCATCTCCATCAGTTCATCCTCAGTTCTAGGTGATTGAGCAGCTGATAGCTTCAGATGTTGCCCAAGAGGTATAGATACTGTTCTTGCTTCATGCATATTGTACCTCTTTAACACCTTGTGTATATAGTTCTTTTGAGATAAGAACAGGATCCCATCTGCTCTATTCCTGTAAATGTCCATTCCCAGAATTCTTCTTGCATTTCCTAGATCCTTCATTTCAAATCTTGTTCCCAGCTTATGTTTCAAGACCTCTATCATTTTCATGCTTTTGCTTGCAATGAACATATCATCCACATATATCAATAGATAAGTAACCACTTGCCTTCCTTGTCTTTCAAAGTACACACAATTGTCATATTTTGACCTTTCAAGCCCTATCTCTGTCATGTAGCTGTCAAACTTTATGTTCCATTGTCTGGAACTCTGCTTAAGGCCATAGAGTGATTTGTTTAGGTAACATACCTTTTGCTCATTACCAGGCAGCACAAATCCTTCAGGTTGATTCATGTAGATATCCTCAATTAAGTCACCATTTAAGAATGCAGTCTTCACATCTAGCTGTTGCAATTCCAGATCCTCTTGAGCCACTCTTGCAAGTAAAATTCTTATGGAGCAATGCTTTACAACAGGTGAGAAAACTTCATTGAAATCAACTCCCTCTTCCTGTGTAAAACCTCTAGCAACAAGTCTTGCTTTGTACCTTATCTGCTCACTCTTTACAACCTCTATTTTCCTTTTGAATATCCATTTGCAGCTGATAATCTTCTTACCATTTGGCCTTGTTACTAGTTTCCAGGTGTTGTTCTTCTCAAGAGATTGCAGCTCTTCCACCATAGCTTGCATCCAGTGGTCTATATCCTCACTGGTCACTGCTTCTTTGAAACTCTTAGGCTCATGATAATCCACATTTTCTGCTGTGAAAAGTGCATAAGACACCATATCAGCTTCTGCAAATCTGATGGGAGGATTGATATTCCTCCTAACTCTATCCCTTGTGAGTCTATAGTTGCTGAGATCTTGAACTTCAGTATCCTCTTGGTTAGGATCATCTTATTCATCATCTGAGTCTGAGACTACTTGCTCATCATGATTTTGTTCATTGGCTTGTTCTTGAGCTTGATCTTCCTTCTCAATCTCAACAGTAGCTTTGTCCAGAGAGATGTCTCCATCTGTTTCTTGAGTTCCTGTTGTATGCTTGTATCCCATTACAGCCTCATTGAATACAACATCCCTGCTTATTATACACCTTTTGTGTCCAGATTCTAAGCACCACAGCTTATAACCTTTCACTCCTCTAGGATATCCAATGAACACACATTTAAGAGCCCTTGGTTCAAGTTTGTCCTGCTTAATATGCACAAAAGCTTGACAACCAAATACCTTAAGATCAAAGTAATTTGAAAGCTTACCATACCAGATTTCATCTGGTGTTTTGAACTCAATGGCTGATGATGGAGTCCTGTTGATGAGAAAACATGCAGTGCTTACAGCTTCCCCCCAAAATGACTTTGGCATTGCTGCATCAGCTAACATGCACCTTACCCTCTCAAGGATGGTCCTATTCATTCTCTCTGCAAGTCCATTCTGCTGGGGGTTAGATGGAACTGTTTTATGTCTTATAATTCCCCTTATCTTGCAGAAATTACTGAACTCTTGTGAAAGATATTCCAGGCCATTGTCAGTTCTCAAATGCTTGACCTTCTTTCCAGTTTGATTCTCTTGTTTTGTGATCCATTCCTTAAACCTTTGAAGAGCCTCACTCTTGTGTTTTATCACATAAACCCACACCTTCCTGTTGTAATCATCAATAAAAGTTATGAAGTATCTGCCTCCTCCATGGGTTTCTATTCTTGCAGGACCCCACACATCTGAGTGTATGTAGTCAAGGATCCCTTCAGTCTTGTGAACCCCTTTAGGATAGGGTTGCTTCTTGGCCTTTCCCAGAACACAGTGCTCACAGAAATCCATCTTTGTGACATGGTTGCTGCCAAATACATTCTTCTTTGATAGCTCAATCAGACCTTTCTCACCTATGTGACCAAGCCTTTTATGCCACATCATGGTTTCCACACTGCTCATCACAACATTCACAGATCCCTTCACAGAATTCCCCATGAGCAGATATAGACCATTTTTCTTCTTTCCTGTCATCAAGGTCTTTGACTCCTTTGTTATGATGATGTCCCCATCTTTGGTGCAAAATTCACAACCAGCAGCATTCAAGGATCCAAGTGAAATCAGATTTCTCTTGAGGTCAGGCACATACCTAACTTGTGTTAATATGACAGTTGATCCAGTGTCCATCTTGATTTTCACAGAGCCTACCCCCTCCACTTTACATGACTGATCATTGCCTAGAAGTACACTACCTCCATCAATATCTTTCAAGTCTTGAAACCAGTGTTTATGAGGACACATGTGAAAAGAACATCCAGAATCAAGCACCCATTCATTGTGCATCCTGGCTTCAGAAACTGTAAGGACTTCAGCACTATCATATCCCTCTTCAGCAACTGTAACATCTGCCTTTTGATCATGTTTGTCCTTTCCTTTACTTGGACAATTTTTCTTCAAATGCCCTACCTTATGACAGTAGAAACACTTCCTTTTCTCCACAAAGCCTGTTCCAGGTTTTGACTCTTCCTTTTGGCTTTGTCCTTTCTTGAACTTACTGTTCTTCTTCTTGTTCTTGAATTTTACATTCAAGCTTTCACCATCAGTATTGGATTTCTTATCAGTGCCATTTCCGTCCCCTGATAATTGTAGAAACTTAGTCTTGATGGCAGTTTGAACTTGATCAAAGTCCAGTTGATCCTGTCTCCCAAACAGCAGTGCATCTTTGAAGCTTTCCAATGATTTAGGCAATGCATTTAATAACATAAGTGCCTTATCATCATCCTCAATTTTGACTCCTAGATCTTCCAGATCATCTATGCACTTGATGAATTCATCAAACTGTTCATTCATGTTCTTGTCCTCCTTCATCTTGAAACTATGTAGCCTCTGCCTTGCATACAACTTATTCGAGACTGATCTTGTTTGGTACAGGCTATCCAGCTTCTCCATGATTTCAATGGCTGACTTAGCCTTGCAAACTTCCCTCAATGGCTTGTCTCCCAAACACAAAATAATCGCACTCGACGCCCTTTCCAGAATCTCAGCCTTGCGGTTCAAATTCGGAGCACTGGCCCATTGCTCATCCGTTAAGAAAGCATTCGCCAATCCGTGCTGTGTCAACAGAGCTCGCACTTTGATTTTCCAAAGCCCATAATCATTCTTGCCCGTGAACTTATCAACTTCTAACTTCAACGAGGTCATCTTCAAGTCGTGGCGTCTCCCACAGACGGCGCCAATTTGTTAATGAATTCGTGAAGAAATCACAGAAGCCGCAAGCAAAACTCAGATGCAAGAAACAAAACCAGAAAGTTAAAGGACTAAAACAAGAAATTAAAGTGTACTCGCGATTTACGTGGTTCTATCAAATGATCTACATCCACGGGAGAGAGAGGAACTTCTTATTATGAAATTGAGGACGAATTACAGAGTAATCTCACGAATTGAACTCAAGAACTCAAGAACCCTAAGTATGGAAACTATCTCTAAATTCTCAGATGAATCATCACAATTGGAACCGATTGATACAAGTATATATTGCACACACCATTCCGTAACTAACCCCATAGCTGAAATCGCACGCCATTGCTTCAAGAAGAAACGCCCAATTCTGTTTCGCATAACAAAAAATCTGTTATAACCGTCGCGCTTATATACACTCCCAGATTTAGTAAGTGCACACCTCAGTTAACAAAGTAGTACTAATGCGGCAATTGCAGTGATACTTTTCAATATACCAATTGTTACAAGAGCCATCGGAATGTATGACGGCTCTCAAACTGTCGAAAGTCAATCCAAATCCAAGATCAATCGGGTCAATGTTAGTCGCAAATTTCATCACAATTTGCAATGAACTATTTTGTAGCAAATTTGCGATTCAATATTTTGTCCCAATTTTTAAATATATATCTATAATTAATCTATAATCTATATAATATATAATACGCACTATTTTTTCTAAAATAATTTTGGAGGGAAAAATTGTGAACAATTGATCAATTTTTTAAGATTTAATCTTATTTTTACAATTATAGTAGTTTTGACTATCAATTAGGAGTTAATTTCAATTAAATTTTAATTATTGCTATATTATTGGGTCGATTATATTTTGCATCTATTTATGAGGATCTTCGCTTGATCTTCACTCCATTCTTATGATGGGCTCACAAATTCCTCCTCAATCGCAAAATTCTTTATGCACAAGAAATTGCGATTTTGGATCATAGATTCTTGAACCAGACATGTTTTTATTCCCCACACGATGCCATCCATATCACGGTTATCATGTTGTAGGGATGCCCGCATTGAATCCTTGCCGTGAATAGCAACGTTTGAAAGAGAAAAAAGATGCAGCCTATGATCGCAGATTCAATGTACTCTCCCATTGTCTTTAGGGTGTTATAACACAAATTAAGAGAGTTTTTCTTTGCCAGAATTAATTTTAATTAATGATAATTATTAATTGAAATTTAGTTATAAAAGAACATAATAAATACTCCTATAAATTATAAATTATAATTAAATATAAATGGCATGAGACATCACAAATTAACATCCATCTCTTTTAAAATGTTGTGCAATTTATACCCCATTCTACTATCTCATGGCATGATACATTCTCACATAAAATCAATTCAATCAATTATAATTTAAATTATTTGGAATAAAGTTTCTAGTTAACTATATATTTTATCATACAATTTTATATAGTTGTTTAATGAACAAACGTATGGAGTTACAGATATACTGAATATTTTCTAATTGTTTCGACCAGTCATTAATATTTTTGTGTATCTAATTTAAGGGGTTATTGGTTGGAATCAAAGATATAATTAATATCGAAAATAAAATAAAATTACACCATTACTACACTGATTTCAAAAGGCAGATGTATCCACCAATACATAATTTATCCAATTAAAATATATATGTATAATTATACACCCTTTAATTAATTTATATTTTCATAACAATTCTTACCACTTTCACGAAAAAAAAAAAAAAAAATTGTCGAACACTTGCCTTGTAATTAAAAGAATATCACCTCATAATTTCATTCTAGCTAATTGAAACGAGAAAATACACAAAAACTCTTTATCACTTTTGTTGTCTATTCTTTGCGTCCTTGCTGTTGATAGACGAACAACTAATGTTGTTTGGCGAACAAGAATTGAAGCATAAATGAGGATTATGAGGAATAATACTTAAACCAAAGATGACTAGTAAGAATAAACAAAAAGAGGGTGCACAAATCAATTCAGAAAGTGTATTATATGACGAGCAGCATCTTTGACGAACAGCTATTTGGCGAACCAGTCCTAAGATCTGAGGCCGGATATGAACCCTACGCCGGGTCATGGATGACGAGCAACAATGTTAAAAGGTGGTGTGCTCAACGGTTTATGGAGTATACAACGCCCATCAGCCTTACATCAAACCAATGCCTGATGAACAAATATTAAAGATTCAGAGGCACACCTGCATCAAACATACGGACGAACAACTTATGAACCATATAATCAAGAAGCGAACAACTAATACAGAAGTTGATCAAGGGCCGAACCCCCCAAGCAAATGATGGCGAACAACTACAGACACGTGATAAGATCAAACACAAGACTTTGTAACTAAATTTCAGCTTAGATAAGGTCAAATGCAGTCAAAAGGACACATGTCAACCATGCAAACTTGGTAGTCCAAGAGTCATGTACACCACCTACTTGATGTTTAGTATAAATAAGTTGTTCTCCAACAATAAAAATAAGTTCAAATTCACAAATACTCAAAATACATACACTCAAACACCTAAACGTGCACATATACGAAACGAATACGAATTCAATACTCGTATTTTCGATTTTACAACCCGAACAATCGTATTTATCATATACGGTGATAATCAATCACATGTTCTTGTTTGGTGATTCCTAAACCAGATTAAAACAACTACTTACCCTCACGATTAAATCCGATCACCAACACTCGCGCCAGCTTACGATGCTTCTCGCATCCACCCCTTGGTATCATTTTTCACTTTGTGCTGTCGTGCGTCCACATTTTTCTGTCATTTGCCATCAATTAATTTATTTTTATATAAAAATATCGGTGAAAAAATTGGCTGAAAAGTAAATTTAGTGGTTAATATATACATGTGTCAATATTTAAAAGTTTGTATATATCAATTAAAAAAATAGTATTGCTTATATAGCATTAACACATTCGCGGTGGGTATACAATATTATATCCACCGGTGGACATATGATCAATTCATATATATATATATATATATATATATATATATATATATATTTCATTTAGAATTAATAATACCAATCAATCTCAATTAATTATATTAATTACACACTCCTTAATTATAAGAGAGATTTTTGCAACCTAACAAAAAATTGATTTGACCACGAGTATATTCGAAATCATAAATAGCCACGACTTTTCCTCATCACAAGAACTATATATACCTTACCTTTGGGTAACAAAACAAACAAATTAACTAAAGAGAAACAAAAGAGAAGAAATGGAAAGAAAACATGCAATTTTTGTTTTTTCAACATTATTGATAATTTTAAATATTGCCTTTGCAATGGATTCGGATAAACCGATTAAGGTGTCGAAGTGTGAATCAGACTGTGCAAGAAGATGCGAAAATGCTCCCAAACTTTGTTTCATCAATTGTTTACACTGTTGCTTTCATCCATGCCCACCACGTAACAATCAACAACACTTTTTACCGCCACAGTAACACCACGGGTTTTTACCTTTTCCTTGCCAATTGTTTATACTAATCCATTTTAGATATGAAGCCTAATAGTATTGAATTTCTGATTAAGTTTGATTTCATTAATATATAAATAATTAGTTGACATGAGTCCAATGTTAATTACTTAATATTGCTGAAAGTTGTGTGGTTTTCATTTGTTTGTGTACTCACATTGTATTATTGTTTTCTCTAACAGATTCGAGTAAAGGTTTAATGAAGATTGTTCCATGCAAGATTTTGAGATTTTGTATGGCATCTTTTTCATTCGTTTGAGATTGATGTTTGAGTTGTTGAATAAGGGATTGTTTTGTTTGATTATGCTTTTAAAGTAAATAAAAACTACACTGCATTACTTAGGAATATATGCGCCTCTTTTTCCTTTGGTCACTTTTTGAAAGTTTTTCCTTTGCTTGCTTATCAATGGGAAATTTCAATTTGATTTTAATGAGGAAATTTAATTAGGATTAATTACGGGTGGATTATTATTGAGAGACGTCTCACATATTTTTATATGTAAATAAAAGCATTAAGATTAGCTAGGATTGGATTAGAACGATTATCGGAAAACGGATAGACTAGAACCTGAAATTTTGGACTAGAACCAAATTTTTTGAATCGAATTGTACACGAGATGATCATTCTAGTCTATCTAGGGCCATGGTCATGTGCAATCCCTCAAACCAAACACAAGATTACCTGGGATTATAAAGACAATCCCATGCAATCCCTCAAACCAAACGACCATTAAGAATATAGACTTCAAGGATTTCATTAGGTAAACGATGGCATTTTGATCGATCGAAGTTAGAATCTAATCATTAAGGGACCGTTTGGTTTGAGGAATTGCTTGATATTGTCTTTATAATCTCAGGTAATCTCGTATTTGGTTTGAGAGATTGCACAAGACCATGACCCTGGATAGATTAGAACGACTATCTCGTGTACTTCGATTTAAAAAATTTGGTTCTAGTTCAAATTTTCTGGTTTTAGTATATCCGTTTTTCGATAGTTGTTCTAATTCAATCCTAACTAATCCAATCCTCTCCCGTAAACCAAATGGCCAATAAAAATTCCCATCAAATGAGAAGTCCCAGTTTTTTATTTGGAATCCTCGTGTTGAGGTTTTATTGGGTAAGATAGCATGGAAATAGTGGCCGGCGGTCTTCCTGACTTAGCAGTATGGAGAAGAAGACGTTTGGTATTATTTGAGAAAAAAATTGAAATAAAATTTATTTATTAAAAAATAGTAGAAAATAGAAGTAAAAATGCCCATAATACAGAAAACAAAAAATAAAAATAAAATGGAAGTAAATATTCATCTACTGAGCCGGTCAAAGGACGAAATTAATATTTTTAACAAAATTTCAAGACCAAAATTTAAACTTGAAAATGATCGGGACTAAACTCAAAATCATGAGTTAAGGGACTACAAAAAATTTAATCCCTATTTAAGTTCATTGATTAATTAGGAAGATTAAGTTTGTAACCTTTTTTGTTTTAAAAAATAAATTATGATAAAGTATATTTCTGTAATTTTATAATTTTTTGAGAAAATTAATCATTTTTTCTTATTGTGAAACTAGATTGACAAAGATGAAGGTAAATGACGTGTAAACTTTTTATTGATCTCCTGACGCAAAGAAACCGTAGAGAAGGCTTATCTGATTAGGAAGATACTTAATATTTCAAAATTTATACAAATATATACCAACCAATCAATAGATAGAATGATTGTGAATAGGAGTGAGGATAGGCCGAGTCAAGTTAGACTTTTTGTTGGATGATCTGGACCTGATATTTAATTTTTAGGACCAAGCTTGACCTATTACATGTCATATACTTTTTTAAAGACTTGGTCTGACCTTGTGCCCTGTTATTTGCACACCATTATAGCTAAAGTACACTCACCCCATATATAATGAGTACACACCCTATCAAAAACTTAAAACAACCTTTAACTCTTACTTCCCTCGACTATACAACTCTTAATTTCTTCGACTATCTTGAAAGAATAAGTCTCATCGGTGCACTCACCGCGTGTAAAAGAGAAATAGACAGACATAAAGAACTCTACGTCCACACGCGTATGCCCCACTTTCGTCCATAGTTCGTCTACTAGCTAGTTGATCAATCGTCGGTCGTGGTGCCGTTGTCCCCGTTGGACAGAAACAAAACTGGTATCAACAAATGTTCGAAAAAAAATGAAAAAACATGAAAAGTTCAAATTGTATTTTGAACGTTTACTAAGGGAGCGCTTGGTTAACAACTCTTCAATGGTAATGGGAATGAGATTGAAAATTAGTGTAATTAGCATGTTTTATGAGAATAAAATCACTACCTCTCCTCCTAAATAAGGTAATCACTACTCCATTTTGATTACCCTATTATCTTCCTACAATCATCCTCCTCAATCACTACCCCATTCCTCCATCAACAACCATTTGTTGTCAACTTCTATTCCAAAATTGGGGCATGACACTAGCAATGGTGTCACCATTTGAACACTTCTTCTCCTAACATATCATTTTTCTTATGAGGGCATAGATGAAAATAAATTTTCATTCCCATTACCATTGAAGAATTGCTAACCAAGCGCCCCCTAAATGTTCGCATAATCATATATAAAATATGTTCAACACCAAAAAATTCAAGAAATGTCATTTTTTTCAAAGAACCAGTGGTGAAAATTTGAAATTAATAAAAACCAACAAATAAACGCGCACAACATTTATGCTATCATATTCACCTTCCCAACCCATACTATTTCAAAAACTACTATGATAACCATATAATAACATAAAACAAAGCATAAAAATTATCAAAAAAGGTTTAGTAATAAACCTAGATTTAAAAAAAAAAAAAAGAAACACTTATATATGCATATCTACCACACCGATGTCCTCATTCCTACGATATCCGATCACAATGGTGCACAGGCAACACCGGACAACTGCTATGGTGATGATAAAAAACAAAATCGTCGTTTATGTTTTCTGGAATTCTTATTGCGTGAGCTAAGTTATGATGGGTGTACTTATAATGAATTTTAACTAAAAATAAAAGAGGAGTGTTTTAGACATTTCATACTTACTTTAATTTAATTAAAAAATCAGGTGGGTGTACTCCCATTATACTAAGGTTCAACCAGACCTTTTTAATAAATAGGTCTGGTTTTAAAGCATTTTAATCATGTTGCTGAATTATTTTCAATATATTGTATTACCATTAAATCATAACAATTAACTATCTAAATTATAAAATAAAGAATAAGAACAATTCACATAAACATGATTATCAAATAGTATCACAATAACACAATCAAATAATTTTAATTTATATTTAATAATATTCTAATTAATGTAAATATATAAATATATTGAATATTAATTTATAAATTATATATTATATGGGGATTTAAACCAAATTCGTTCTCTATCTTTTCATCTTTATCAAAATAGTCCTCTATTTATTTGCTTTATCAATTTAGTTCCGTATCTATTCAAGTTTCGCCAAAATGATCCTAATTGGCCTAAAAATGTACAAAACCTCACCGTTTCAGTCCTCTATTTATTCTTTTTACCAATTTAGTCCCCTATTAATTCACATTTCTCCAATTAGGTCCTAATTGAATGCAAAAAATATAAAATGCCAACTTTTTAGTCATGTGCACTAGTTTTTCCGGTGAAGCCTATGATTTGGGGTTTTTTTTTTTTTTTTTTTTTATCAATGTGGCATGCCAGGTGACAGTCTTTGCCAAAAAAAAAAAAAAAATCTTGAAATAAAATACAAAAAATCAATTAGGACCATTTTGACGAAACTTGAATAGATACAGGACTAAATTGATAAAATAAATAAATAGAGGACCATTTAGATAAAGGTAAAAAGATAGAGGACGAATTTGATTTAAATCCCTATTATATGCATTGTATTGTATTTATTATATAATATGTATTTATAAACTCTCTCCATCCTGAAGTCAACTTCTCATAGTGTTGGTTGTTGTGTTTAAAAAATGTATTTATTTATTAATATATGATGGACTACATGTTGTCTATAATGATTAAATAATGAATCGTGATGTAAAGTAAATAAAATGATCATTTCCATTTTTGGTAATATTGTTAGAAATGGGAGGTTAAAGATTATATGTAGTGGAGTATTATTTTTGTCATTTATGGAATGAAAAATTTATTTTTAAACGATCGAAAAGGAAATTGAAAAATTTACCCCAGGAAAGGGAGTATAATTTATTGATATAATTAGATAGACAGATTTGTTGGGTTTAAATATTTACCAAAAAATTTAAATTTAGTATATTTAAGTAAATGAGCTTAAAAAAAAGTTTGAGTTTGACTCATTTATTAAATGAGTCAAACCAAACTGGATTTTAATAGGTCAAGCCTTTAACACTTATCGGATAGTTTGACCTATTCCAACTCGTAATTATGAACTCTAAATTATGGAATAAGATATTAATATTTATCTATTAATAGAAACCTTAATTCCTATAAACTGAGCTATATGATTAATTACACTTACCAAGAATCAATTTATAGAAAACTTACTTCCTATTTATTAAGTCTTGATTATCACATTCATACAAAAAATATACACCAATTACTCAATTACACATGAACTTACCTTGTACGAGATATAGAATGGAAGTTTTCAATTAATCATATGAAAGATTTTTTCCAACCCATATCAACATAAATTTGACTTCACGAATGCATACGAAATCATAATCAATCATAATATCCTAAATTAAGGCGTATTCCTCTCAAGATCTCCTATATATACCCCTCCCATTTGTGCAACAAAACAAACAACGAAATAAAAACAAGAGAGAAGAAATGGAAGGAAAAAAGACAATTTTTGTTTTTGCGACATTATTGATTATTTCAAATGTTGCCTTTGCAACGACTTCGACGGTGGATTCATTTAATTCGATTAAGGCGACACCGTGTGAAGCAGACTGTGCAGTAAAATGCAAAAATGGTGGCATTCCCAATATTTGCTATGAATATTGTGTACACTGTTGCACTCATCCATGCCCGCCAGCTAACAATAAAAAATTCTTTTTACCGCCACAGTAACATCACAGGTTAATTTTTATCTTTTCGATTGCCACTTATGTTTTATATTAATTGATTTTAGATTTTAAGCCTAATAATATTGAATTTCGGATTAATTTTGATTTAATTAATTATTTGTTTGTGTACTAACAATTTGATTTTTTTTTCTCCAACAGATTCGAGAAGAAATTAGAGGTTTATTGAAGATTGTTCCGTGCAATATTTGAGATTTCAAATTTTTGTATGGCATCTTTTTCCATTAGTTTGGGGATGTTTTGAGTAACACCGTTGTTGAATAAGCGACTGTTGTGTTTGGTTATGCTTTTGAAATAATGTAAAATTTATATTGCATTATTTATGAATTCTATGCTCCTCCTTTTCCCTTGGTTTAAAAAGTTCCTTCCTTTGGTTGCTTATCAATAGAAAATTTTGTTAATTAGAACTCAATTTGATTTTATTGAGATTAATTAGAATTAATTAGGAGTGGATTAACATTGAGCGATCGTCATACATAGCTTTTATATTTGACCCACATAAATGCACAGTCCAATCCAAACTTATCTATTTTTTTATTAATGACGCAAGTCTTGCAGTAACTTAAATATGGAAAATATGTAACTATTTAAACAAAAAAGTCGTGAAGATTGAAGAGTAGTTTTTGAAATATGAAAAAAAAAAAGTTTTGAACAAATGAATAAAAGAATAGAATCCACGACATCCGCCATGGGATATATTTTAGCTCCCTTTTTTATTATTAAAATAGAAAGGAACTATATATATTTTGATGCATATTTATATGCACTATACTAAAAATCGATTTTCAGTATAAACTAATCACACTTTTCAGTGTAATTAAATCGTACTTTTCAATATAAATTGTCTCTAATTATTGAGTGATTGAACCAACACATCAAATACATAAAAGAGTTGCTCATTGATTGTGGATGTTAATTTAGTACCGTTACACTTTAATTCATCGCATGCTATTATTTTATTTGGGCTCTCTATACCCCCTCTCATCTTTTTAGGGTGTTATTATACAAATTAAAAATATTTTTATGTTAAAATTAACCTTAATTAATGATAATTATTAATTGAATACTTTTAATAATAACTACTAAAAATGAGTGGGGTATATATAAAAGAAAAAGTAAAGTGAAAATAGTTGAAAATAAACTAAGTCTCTTTTGTGAAAACAAATAATACTCTTTAATGAAAACAACTAATATCCTTCAATAATTTTATATATAAACCAATTTTACTCAATAGACATTCTATAAAAAATTATGGAGTAAGAAAATGTCAGAATAACATATATTATGTAAATCTAATATTTTTGAAAGATGTTGAAGTAATCTAATAAATCGAACTGAATTTTTAAAATTTAAGATATTAGAGTATGTATAAAGTGAAATTGATTCATACATAAATTATTGTAGTGTGTTTTCACTGAAGAGTATCAATTGTTTTCACCGAAGAGTATTAGTTTGTTTTCACTATACCACTAACATTCTTCAGTAAAAACAACTAATACCCTTTTAATGGTTCATGTATAAACCATTTTCACTCTATACTTTGTCAATATATTAATTTGTTTATTATTTAGTTGAGCTCGAACTTAATTATTCAAACTTAACCGAGCCTAAATTAATGAACTTAATAAATCTATTTATAAATTGTAAATTAAATTATTTAGAGTAAGTCTCTTATACGGTTTCACCATATAACTTAACCGAGCCTAAATTAGTTGTTTCATTAATTTTTTTTTTTATTTTAAACAATGAATACAGTTAAAAATACATACTATAAATTATAAGCAAGATTCACAATAAAACTTATTCACTATATATTTTGATCAATTTATTACAAAATAAAATTATTTATTTATAAAAAAATTATTTATCTTCTAAACTCTACAAATTATTTTAATTAAATAAGTCTAAATACAATATTTTTTTATTTATCATAAATATAAAGTGAGAAATTTTAACTTAAATTATTAACTTCATTTTATATGAGGTAGTCATCAGCTTGCTCACACATCTGTAAACAAAAAATCCTAATTTTTTGTCTGTTTATTTAAATAAAATCTTGTTAAACGAGCTCAATTAAATATTTTTCAAACTAAGATCCAAAAATATATGGGGAACGATATGAAATAAAACAAACGTACGCATGGTGTTAAGTGGCTTAGGTTTGAGAAATATTTTTGGACGTTTCTACCCTTGCCACTTTTTGTTTCAATCAGTTAAATCCTAAAATTCTTTTTCAATTTTACCCCTCTTATTTTTATGTTTGTACTTATTTTGTTTCCCTTTTGTTTTCTTTTACGTGCTCCACCATCTGCCTTCTCCCCTTCCCCGGTGCTACGACTCCTGAACCGAGTAAGTCATTTGATTTTAATTATCTTGATTGGGTTTTAAGTCTTTAATCCTTAATTTTTCCGCTTGGGATTCCTGAGATGGAACCCTTTTTGTGTTCAATTGAGTTTGCTCCCTACCACTTGGTGTATTTTCTTTAGGAGAAACATCAAATTGGTGGTGGTGGTGGTGGTTGTATCTCAGTCAGGTCACAAAGGTCAGTGTGTTTCCAAATGTTGATTATCTGAATTGTATGGTTTCTCTTGATTTTGTCCTTTTAATTCACCAGTGTTTGAATTTCTAAGCTAGCTAGATCGCTTTCTTCAATTGTAGGATGGAAAGATTTGCTATATGCTTATACATTATATTTGCTAATGTCTTTGATTTTAGATGTGCCTGAATGTTTGAAGTGGCTTTGTATTGTGCTTGCAATAGAAGGATCTGAAGTCTAATTCTTAGGATATGTACGCTATCCTGTCCCTTCAAGTTACTTCATCATAATGTTGCTGGTATTAGCCAAGGTTTGTCATTTTACACTGCTAAAAATAGAAAAAAGAAAGAATAGAGTGAGTAGAAAAGAGAAGAGGGGGATAAGAAGAGTGAGTAGAAAACATAAGAGGGGGATCAGAAATCTTGCTAACTTATAAGCCTATAACTATAAGCTTGGCAGGGGCAGGGCTCTTTTACATTGGTTCCCACAAGTTTCTATATATATTTCTAAGGAATGTAGTAGCTATTATTTTATTTTTTGTTTCTATTACGAATGACGTTCTTTAAAAAGTGCCTAGGAACTTGCTTCTTATTATTTGGATGGGCGCTAAAAACAAATTTAAGTCACAAGTTTCAGATGTTTCTTTTCTTTTTCCTTTTGTGTGTGTGTGTGTCCGTACTTCTGTTTGAATGAGGACTATAAATATTGTAATTTAGTTTTCTTATTTAAAATTCTGTTGCAGATGACACAAATGAAGAGCGGATGATTGCCTGAGGTAATTGATTAACTGAGCCTTGATCTTCATCTAATTCAATTACATTTCAAATTAGGCTCAGTTATTATTGCTCTTGTAGCCATTGATCTGTTGAAGAACACTCAATTTTGGCGATTATCGAGCCACATAAACTAACTCAAGCAGATCGATATAGGTAACAATGTTAGCACTTATATTAAATCGTGTTTCTTTCCTTCACCAAAAACAAATGCAGCCCATTGATTGCGCCTTACTTCAGGGACTCGAGAATTGATATCGTTGCCGCAATATCTTTTGGTAATTATATGTTAATCTTCATCTTCAAATACATTTCAATTTAGGCTCAGTTAAAATTGTTCTTGCTGCCATTGATCTGTTGAAAAACACTCAATTATGGCGATTATCGGGCCACAAAAGCTCGCTCAGGCAGATTGTATGATCGATATAGGTAACAGTGTTAGCACTCTTATCTGATGATCTATTTCCCCAATTAAAAAGGATTTTTCAATTTTCTCATAAAAAATTATGCAGAGGATGAAGAAGAAAATAAAGATTATGTGGAGGTAGAATAATGCAGACACAGCCATGTTTGCTCTTGCCAGATTGGTGGCTACTGATTCAGTTCCTAAGGTACGTCTACCACAAACCCACTACCCGCCTCCAGCGGCCCAAGAGAGAGACAAATTTATTCTTTATATAAGCTGATTATATGCATTGGGATCTTTTTTTTATATTTCTTATTTTCATCTGTAAGTTCCAACACATTTATCAATTGTTTAATGGGAATAAAGCTATTATAAGAATTAAAACTGCTTTGATTTGCAAATGCATTTTATTCTGTAATCATGAAGTTCATTATGTTGTTCTGACTGCAGGAACATCTTGCACCAGAGATCATTTCTCATTTGAAAAAAGTATGGTGCGAGTGTTGGTGAGATTGTTAAGCATCTACTCACTTCCGTAAAGAAAAAGGGAGGCATTTCAATTATTCTTTTCAAAGCCTTGAAAAGAGTAAGCCACTAATGACTCATTTACTCGTCATGGTTGCTCTTTACTGTGTGGATATTTATGTTAGTTAATTTATCTTCAATTTTATATATATATATATATATATATATATATATATATATATTGGGTGTTTGTGTGTGTGAATTATATCCAATTTATATGCATAATAGCATAGTGAAAAAGCCTGAGAATCATATGATCAAATTTCTGTAATTAAGTCGTTCTGAAAATATTTATGTTGTTTACCTAGGCTTATCAAAGATATTTGGTAGTTGTTTCCTCTGCTCAGTTAATGTAAAGACCTTGCTGCTCAGAGTATAGAGTGAAAATGGTTCATACATGAATCATCGAAATAGTTATTTTTACTAAAGAGTTTTAGTTGTGTTAACTGAAGTGTATTAGTTATTTTCACTAAAGAGTACTCCCTCCGTCCCCATACACTCTTCACAGTTGACTTTTTCTCGTGTTTTAGCGAACAAATCTTTTATTAGTATTTGAAATGATAAAGTAATTTTTAAGGTAGGGTATGATAGATCTATCTCTCTTCTATTATAAAATAATTTAAAAATTATTTTATCATTTTAAATACTAATAAAAAAATTCGCTCGCTAAAACACGAGAAAAAGTCAACTATGAAGAATGTTAAGGGAAGGAAGTAATATAAGTTATTTAGTGAAAACAAATTAAGACTCTTCTGTGAAAACAACTAATACTCTTTAGTGAAAACAATGAATACCCTTCAATGATTCATGTATGAAGTAATTTCACTCTATACATACACTTTAGACTATATAAAGTTTTCAACTTTATTTTTCAGTAAAATAATTGTACTTTTCCGTGAAAAAACAATTGATATTTTTAGAAAATGCGCATTTGAATTGCACCAATGCCGAAGATTCATACTCCCTCCGTCACCCAAATTTATTATCATTTGTCCTTTTAGTCCTTCCCTTAATTTATTCTCATATACCACTAATAGAAAATTGATATTTAGTGATAGTAATTCTATTCTATCATTATATCTTATTTAGTTGTTGTTGTGTGACGAATAATCCAGACTAGATAAGGCAGAGCCAGGGAAAGGAGACGAGGCCCCAGCCTCTCGAGGCAAAAGACGAAGCACCATGAGATCCGGGGGTGCATCAACATAGTTGGACCTCGGCAAACCGTAGTGAGTTAAGGGGTCCCACTGACAGTCCAGGCACAGGAGACTTCTCTATCTTACAGTGAAAGTCAGTTTCTTGAGAGGCCAGCTCAAGATCATATGCAGGCTGCGAGAAAAATAGTTTTTTGGTCCCGCAACTTGTCTAATGTCCAATTTTGGTCCCAAAAAATTAACTTCACAATTTTGGTCCCATAACTTACTGAATCGTCAAAATTGAAAAGTTAATTTTCTTGGGACCAAAATTGAAAAGTTAATTTTCTTGGGACCAAAATTGGACACTAGATAAATTACGAGACCAAAATACCACTTTTATGCACCTTCTTAATTAATATTGTACTCTAGGATAATAGTTGATACAACAAAAACACGATACAATGTGTTAATTCCATTGATATAAATATAAATATTTGAAAAACATCTATAAAACGGGAAAAAGAAAAATCCAATATTCTTCAATTCGAATAATTATAATTTAAGATGAATTACAAATCTCCCATAAAATACTAATAATGAAATTTTAATTACTAACTAAGAATTTAAATCGCGAATCTACATATATAACTAATTAAATAGTGTTTGATATATGTGTGTGTGTGTGTGGTGAGAAAAGAAAAAAAAAATTAATGAATACTACGAAAAAATAATTTTTTGTCTCTACTTGTTTGGTGTCCAATATTGGTCCCAAAAAATTTAATTATTCAATTTTGGTCCCGTAACTTATTAAATTGTCCAATTTTGGTCCCATTTGGGACCAAATTTGGACGATTCAATGAGTTATGAGACTAAATTTGAAAAGTTAATTTTTTTGGGACCAAAATTGGACATTAGACAAGTTGCGGGACAAAAAAACTATTTGTCTCTGCAGGCTGCTCTCAGAGTTGTGAGATATATATCAAAAGGTCACCAGGACAGAGTATTTTCTATCCTAAGAAAAAAAATCCTAAATAAAGATTGTTGACCTTCTCCTACATACAAGGGGTTCAACTACTGTTTTGCTATCATCTATTCAGTAATCAGGCTAATGAAGATTCATATCAAAACAAAAACTAATGGCCAGAAAGAACATAATAAAAGGTAAGAAAATGAAACATACAATGGACATAACCAAAAGTTGGTTCTTCATTTTTGCTCTGCAAAAATATAAGAATTAGAAAGCAGAAGAATTAAAAACATGTTCCCATCAATATACATAGCTATATTTAAACAACATGTTCCCTCTTGCGCCTTAAAAAACTATGACAACATGTTTAAATATAGCTATGTATATTGATGGGAACATGTTTTTAATTCTTCTGCTTTCTAATTCTTGTTTTTGCAGAGCAAAAATGAAGAACCAACTTTTGGTTATGTCCATGGTATGTTTCATTTTCTTACCTTTTATTATGTTCTTTCTGGCCATTATTTTTTGCTTTGATATGAATCTTTATTAGCCTGATTACTGAATAGATGATAGCAAAACAGTAATCGAAACTCTTATATGTAGGAGAAGGTCAACAATCTTTATTTAGGATTTTTTTCTTAGGATAGAAAATATCCTGCCCTGGTGACCTTTTGATATTTATCTCACAACTCTGAGAGTAGCCTGCATATGATCTTGAGTTGGCCTCTCAAGAAACTGACTTTCACTGTAAGATAGGGAAGTCTCCTGATCAATCTTTGTCTAGTCCTTTCAGAGTTCATTATTCAGGTGTCCTGAATTCTAAACCCTGATATGTTCATTATTTTTTATAAGAATAATGAACTTCTGTAACTGAGGTCTAGCTTGTTGCTTATTCTGTAGTATCGTGATCCATGTGAACCTCGAATGATCATCTACAACAGTTAAAAAATATCTTTCACCTCTATGTGTAGGTGCTTTGAAAGGGCCCCAAATATCTGCATGTATCGCCACCCCTATTTACATAGTTTTAAAAGATGTCTGCATATATCACCACCCCTAATTACAACTTTATTTTTGCAACTTGTATATTTAATTTTTATGCATTAATTTGTTCATTTTGTACTATTCTCTTCCTGAATCAGGTGTCAACTTATACTTTCTCCTTCCTTTGGGGAATCCTTATAATGTATTTCACAATAAGAAGAAAAAAGGAAGAATTAAAAGAAAATTCATACCTGCATGTTTTTTAAGATGCCTCCTTTAAATTTCTGTTACTATGGAGCTGCTATTAAACTACAAACAAATTTGACCATATTAGGAAAGAGAGACCCAAGTCAATCTAGACAATTCATTGGGGACCCTGCTTCGTTCAGTAAGATGTCTCCTTTAAATTTTCTGGCATCTTTTCACCTGTTATTTTTTCTTGTAAATTTTCTATAACTTTGGAACTGACGAATTTTTTCGACCATGTTAGGAAATAGGCGTCCGAGGTGATGCAGGACATGCATTACAGTAGGTATTCACCTGTCATTGTTTCCTTGATCATATATATATATATATATATATTCAAGTTAAAAGTGTGTTTTAGGCAGAATAATAAAAGTGTGTTGCGAATCTTTAGTTGATATATGGGATAAGATTAAATTTAAAGTTGCTTTGTGGTCTCTAAGCCAGGGTTCTTTTAAGGGGTGTTCTTTGTCAATTGTAGCTAGAAATTGGAGTCTTGCATTGTAGTTCTCTTCTTTGTAAAACTGTAGGGATTTCTCATCCCTAATCTTTTTGAGCAATAAAATTTTGTTTAAAAAATTAGTAAAATATTAACACCGTTGTAAAAAATTAGGCAGAACTTCAAGCTAGTAGTTATTAACATGCTTATATGTTTAATTTAAGTTTATATAGTGTAGTTCTTATTCCTTTAAATTTCTGTTACTTTGGAGCTGTTATTAAACTACAAACAAATTTGACCATGTTAGGAAATATGGCCCCAAGTCAATCCAGACAATTCGTTGGAGACCCTGCTTCGTTCAGTAAGATGCCTCCTTTAAATTTTCTGATATCTTTTCACCTGTTATTTTTTCTTGTAAATTTTCTATAACTTTGGAACTGACAAACAAATTTGACCATGTTAGGAAATAGGCGTCCGAGGTGATGCAGGACATGCATTACAGCAGGTATTCACCCGTCATTATTTCCTTGATCATATATATATATAAAAGTTAAAAGTGTGTTTTAGGCAGAATAATAAATGTGTGTTGCGAATCTTTAGTTGATATATGGGATAGGATTAAATTTAAAGTTGCTTTGTGGTCTCTAAGCCAGGGCTCTTTTAAGGGGTGTTCTTTGTCAATTGTAGCTAGAAGTTGGAGTCTTGCATTGCAGTTCTCTTCTCTGTAAAAATGTAGGGATTTCTCATCCCTAATCTTGTTGAGTGACTTTTTCGTATTTTTGCAAATCTATATGAACACGTAAACACGACCCAAAAGCATATGGGATCATTGATGCAATGCAAGTATACTACCAAGTTTTATCGATCCAAGAACTTAGTTGATCGGTGGATCCCTAAGATTACGAGTTTTGTAAAATTGTAGAGGCTTGTTTTGGTTTTTAGACTAATCAAATTAAAAGACAATAAGTGAATTAAGCACTAAAATTGAAATGAACAACTAAGCTAGAAAGCGATGTAAAACTTCGTTTAGAAGTGCAAGGTTGAGGGTAATGCTTCGGGTGAAATCCTTATGTCGGAATCAATGCTACGTAGTTAATTTCACTTATCTTGTACTACTTCGTTGGTTCGAACTAAGAGCTATCACTTAAGTTTTGAATACCGATCCCTTTTGAGGCTTGGGTGATCAAATGAACTAATTAGCACCTAACTAGTTACCAAAAGAACAAAAGATAGTGAATGACTTTAAACATGCGATGCACTTAAAGCATTCTCTCTTCACTAGGCCCCTAAACCCATAGATTAAGGTTCCTAATGTCTATTAATGGTGGTCTAGCCATCTACCCTCTCTCGAGTCAATAAACGACTAATTGAATCCGATTAATTAACTAAATTCCTCACCACAAGTTCGATTAACTCACACCCAACTCTCGCTGTAGCACAAATTAACCTAACAAGAGCTACTAAACCTAGTCAACCAATCTAATCAAGAAAAACACATTAATAGAAGCAATAGAACCAACTCAATAGCACAATCAAAGCTCCATTAACAACATAACACTAATTCCTTCATAAATCAAACACCCAAAGCATTAGGGGATTAGCCCATGGCTAATCTAACACAAACAATAGATAAACTAACAAATGAAATCAATAAACCCAATAAGCTCATCATAATAAAATTGCAAGAAAGCATAAATGAGAAAATTATACCAACTAAATTGAAAGATAAAGGATAGAAGTCATCTCAATAGAGTGATTACAACTTGGAATTGAAAATTGTTCTCCAAATGCTAGCTAAATTGTTCTACTAATTGAAAGAAAATTGAAATCTAAAAATTGAAGGTGAAAATAAACTATAAAGGTGTGTGGGGTGTGTTTTTCTAATTAGCTCTCTCTTTTCCTTCAAAATCTGAGAATGAGGGTTTAAATATTGGGGGAAGAATGCTTGAAACGAACTTGCAAAAGAGCCCCTCAAAAATGGTTAAATTTCGAAATTTTCCAAATTTTCGTGCGCTACTCGACCGAGTAGATCCACTCGACCGAGTGGCTCGGTCGAGTACGCCTTCAAAAATCGTTAACACTTTTTCGCTTCAGGAGACTCGAGCGAGTAGCTCGACTCGACCGAGTGCTTCGGTCGAGTAAGGCAAAATGGGCTCGAGCGCACTGGAAAAACCGACATTGACTCGCACGAGTCACTCAACTCGACCGAGTTGCTCGGTCGAGTACGCTTTTAACAAAGTCGCACCCGCTTTTTCCCCAGGCTACTCGAGCGAGTAGCTCGACTCGAGCGGTTGGCTCGGTCGAGTAGCCTGTGTTGCTGCCGCCTTTCATCACTCTTGGGCCGACTTTTGGGCTTTTTCTTTTTCTCCCATTGGGCTTGCATCTTGGGCTTCAAAAAGGGCCTTTTAATTATGCTTTCCAATTTAATCCTTGGCCCAATTCTTTTTCTTCTACATTTTTCTCGTTTTCTTCTCGATTTTTCTCCTCGCTCGACCTCATAAAATTATAGGCTCGTATTTTCTTCTAAAATTCATTCAATTTCCTGCAAAAATAACAAAAATGCCTTTCTCGACAATTAAGCACAAATGGTCAAATTAATGTAAATAAATGCAAGAAATCCAATTAAATTCGGCAAATTAAATGCATGAATTTCGAGCAATTTTCACACTAATCACCCCCCCAAACTTAAAGTGTTGCTCGTCCCCGAGCAACGAAAGAGATAAACAAGTGGGAGGATTGCGAGAAATGAGTGTCAAAAAGAATAATGTAGCAATTGTCAAGTTCCTTCAATCTAATCAAGCTTTTATGTACAAAAATCAACTAGCAAATTCACAAGTCATGTTCAAATCAATGCAAGATTCAAGTGCTCAATCCACAATATCCTTTCAAGTAAGTGTTTCACTCATCACTCAAAGTGTATCAAGGAATGTATGCACTCATCAATCAATTCACACAAATGCACTACCATAGGCTTGCCAATCATCTAAGTTCTCCACCACTTTCTAAGTGGTCAATCTAAGAATCAATGAGGACTTGCATTTGGTTGTAATGTTGGGCTCTTTGGTCGAGGTGGGGAAATTTGGATAAAGTGACTCGTAAACTAGTGGAGCGAGAGGTCAAAGACGCCTAGGAACATCTCTCAACTCTCAAGAGAAAATTGCAAGTGATCAAATTGCAACTCAAATTTCCAAACTCCAAAAATTTACTAGTTCTCATTTTTCAAGCACATTCTTCGCCATCAACCATCGAATACCTCCTTTGAATTTGTAACTCTACCAAATTCTTGTACACAAGAGAGTTTTCTCACAAATTTTTTTCTTTTTTTTCACAAACCAACTCAATCTTTTCTTGTACAATTTCTCAACTCATCTTTTTTCTCTTCTTTTTCAAAATTTTCACTATCACACAAACTCATCCACCAAATTCACATTAAAGCACAACTCAACCTCACTATCCATATTCAAGCTCCACTAGCTCATAGGGAAAATTAGGCTCACAAAAATGGATAATTAGGCTAAATTTGTAGGTTGCCAAGAAAATAGGTCAATAGGCTCAAAGGGGCTAACTACGGAAAAATTTCATTTGGTATGGAAAATTTGGCTAAGTGACTATTCAAATCAAAGATGGCCTCATATCACTTTCAAAGATTTAACACTTAATGTAGCCTCAAACAAGACCATTGGCAAGTTCTAGAGCACACAAGCATGAACGATACTCACAAGAAAGAAATTAGACCCAAAATATGCAAGTCTAAAGGCTCTAAAGCTCACGGGCTTGTCTAATCATGGATCGAGCACAAAATCAAGCACAACCGTCACATGAACATGTAAGCAAGCAAGTCTCAATCAATACCATCAAGCTCAACTAAATCTCAAAAACCAAACAATCACCATCAATTGACTTTTCGACACCAAGCCACACAATCACAACTCCAAAGAAATGTACTAAAAGATATTCAATAAGCCCACAATTAAACATAAATTTTTCAAAAATTAAGCGAAGTAAGTTGGTGCAAATAGAATTGTAAAAACGAACATACCCCCCAAACTTTTTCATTGCTAAGCAATTAAAAGTTTGGAAAAATAGTGGCACAATGAGATTTGCAACCAACTACTCACCAAGCAATTCACCATATTAAGCAAGCCACACAAAAATTCGACAAATAGACTCACAAAACCCCTTAGAAAACAATTCACCCTCAAATCCCAGCATGTATATTAAGTACTCGAATAAGCAAAACTCTACAAAAATGAGGCGTGCGCCGGTGCAATGTTCAAGTGAAGCCTCAAGTGCGCCGGTGCAATGTAAAATATGAAAATCAAAACAAATAAACCCCCCCAAACTTAGACATTGCTAAGCAATTCTAAGTTTGGGGCATATTACCTCCAATTGGCACCAAGCACAATCTTCTCTTCAAGTCACGATCACCTCACGTTAAGCTCCTTGAGTATGCTCATCTTTCCTATCAAGCACATCTCTTGAAAACATCACACCTTCAATTCTTTGCATGTCAAGACAAAACTCATGTACAAGTATATGTAAGAAATTAAATCCAAAATTCCCAACAAAAATGATCACCAATAAGCTCTAATCAAATGGGGGTGCATCGGTGCAATTCAAAAATTACGCATAAAAAGACGAACACCCCCCCAAACTTAGACTTTGCATAGCATGTCTAAGTTTAGGAAGAGGTGTTTGTACCTAAAGCTTCCTTCAAGCACGTGTCCTTCCATAGAGCTCGAAATCCTCACCGAGCCTCAACACACGACCCCAACACCTAAACAAAACAAAAGCAAAGGCAATTAAACTAAACAATGCAAAAATAAAAGAAAACAAAAATGATGGGTTGCCTCCCATTTAGCGCTATTTTTAACGTCCTATGCCGGACGGAACTCTACGAGTTCAAGGGTCTATAACTTTGAGCTCATGTACTACTCCCTTCTCACAAGGCGAGTAGTAATGCTTGACACGATGACCATTGACCTTAAATTCTTCACCCTTTTCATTCTCTAAATCCAAGAAACCCGATGGGTATACTTTCTTCACACGAAATGGTCCACTCCATCTTGATTTCAACTTCCCGGGAAACATACTCAAACATGAGTTATACAATAGGACTTCATCCCCTTCGGTAAAAATTCTCTTAGAGATTCGAGCGTCATGCCACCTCTTTGCCTTATCCTTGAAAAGTTGAGAACTTTCATATGCATTTTCCCGAAATTCTTGAAGCTCATGAAGTTGAAGAACCCTCTTTTCACCACTCAAAGCACTATCAAAGTTCATCTTCTTCGTGGCCCAAAATGCACGATGCTCCAATTCCACCGGTAAGTGGCATGCTTTGCCAAACACTAATTGAAATGGAGACATTTGAAGTGGTGTTTTGTAGGCGGTTCGATAGGCCCATAGAGCATCATTTAGCTTCTTTGACCAATCCTTTCTTGTTGAGTTGACCGTTCTTTCAAGAATATTCTTCACTTGCCTATTAGACACCTCGGCTAGCCCATTTGTTTGTGGATGATACGGAGTAGCCACCTTATGATTTACCCCATAACTTGCCAACAACTTGTCGAGGAGTTTGTTCACGAAATGGCTTCCTCCATCACTTATCAACACTCTTGGCACTCCAAATCGAGAGAAAATGTGACTCTTCAAGAAATCAATCACTGTTTTTGAATCATTTGTTCGAGTGGCTATGGCCTCGATCCATTTCGACACATAGTCAACGGCCAACAAGATGTACTCGTTTCCATAAGATGACGGAAACGGTCCCATAAAATCTATTCCCCAAACATCAAACACTTCCACTTCTAGAATCCCATGCAATGGCATCTCGTTCTTCTTAGAGATGTTCCCACTCCGTTGACATTTGTCACACTTCTTCACAAACTCGTGACAACTTTGGAACAACCTTGGCCAATAAAAACCCGATTGAAGGATCTTGAGTGCAGTCTTGTCCCCTCCATAATGTCCTCCACATGGAGATGAATGACAATGAGTCATTATGCTATCCCATTCTTCCTTGGGAACACACCTCCTTATTATGGAATCCACACCTTTCTTATACAAGAAGGGGTCATCCCAATAATAAGAGGTAGCGTCCTTAAGGAATTTCTTCTTCTCATATGGAGTCATTCCATAGGGCAACCTCTCACACGTTATGTAATTGGCTAAGTCCGCGTACCATGGGCCCTCATCTACCTTGCTCACCAAGTTCCCATTAATAAAGGAAAAATGCTCATCGGGAAATTCTTCCTTCACTTCTTCAATTGGCTCCTCATAACCTTCCCCTCTTTCCAAGCGAGACAAATGGTCGGCCACCACATTTTCACTTCCTCTCTTGTCCCGGATCTCAATATCAAACTCTTGTAGCAACAAAATCCAACGGATGAGCCTCGGCTTGGAGTCCTTCTTCCCCATCAAATATCTAATCGCCGCATGATCCGTGTAAACCACTGTTTTTGCCCCGATCAAGTATTGCCTAAACTTGTCAAAACCATACACAACGGCTAGCAACTCTTTCTCCGTGGTTGTGTAATTCACTTGTGCGGAGTTAAAAGTCTTTGAGGCATAGTATATTGCTCGAAATCTCTTCTCACGGTTTTGCCCCAAGACTACCCCCATTGCGAAATCACTAGCATCACACATTAGGATGAAAGGTTCACTCCAGTCCGGGCTTATCAAGATGGGTGATGATATCAATGCCTCTTTGAGAGCCCTGAAACAAGATAGACATTCATCAGTAAACTCAAACGGGACATCCTTTTCTAGTAAATGTGAAAGAGGCTTAGAAAGTTTAGAGAAATCTTTTATAAACCGCCTGTAGAAACCCGCATGCCCTAAAAATGAGCGAATTCCCTTTTCATTGGATGGTGGAGGAAGCTTTTCAATTGCCACCACCTTTGCACGATCAACCTGCAAACCCTTCACAGAAATATGATGACCAAGCACAATACCATTGGTGACCATAAAGTGGCATTTTTCCCAATTCAAAACAAGGTTTGTTTCTTGACAACGTATAAGCACTTTCTCTAAATTTTCTAAGCAATTATCAAATGAACTCCCAAACACAGAAAAATCATCCATGAATACTTCCATTATCCTTTCAATCAAATCATGAAAAATCGACATCATACATCGTTGGAACGTGGCGGGGGCATTGCATAATCCAAAAGGCATTCGCCTCCATGCAAACGTTCCATACGAGCTTGTGAATGTGGTTTTCTCTTGGTCTTCGGGGGCAATCATTATTTGATTGTACCCGGAATAACCATCGAGGAAGCAATAAAACTCATGTCCACAAAGCCTATCTAACATTTGATCCATGAATGGAAGTGGAAAATGGTCTTTACATGTGGCTTTGTTCAATTCCCGGTAATCAACACACACTCTCCAACCGGTGGCCACCCGTGTGGCAATCACCTCGTTGGTATCGGTGGTGATCACAGTCATACCCCCCTTTTTGGTAACAACATGAAGAGGTGACACCCAAGGACTATCACTAATGGGGTAAATCATGCCCGAATTTAAAAATTTCAAAATTTCTTTCTTGATCACTTCTTGAATGATTGGATTCACCCTCCTTTGAGGTTGCACAACACTCTTAGCATTTTCATCAATCCTAATTCTATGCATGCAAATTGATGGGTTAATCCCCTTGAGATCATCTATAGACCATCCTAAAGCATTCTTATTCCTAGCAAGCACCACAACTAACTTTTCAATCTCAACACAAGTTAAAGAAGATGAAACAATTACGGGATACCTCTCCTCCGTGTCTAGATATACATACTTGAGGTGCTCCGGTAGAGGTTTCAAACTCTCCTTCTTGCTTTCCTTCTTTTCCACATCCTTCTCGTTCTCATCATGCAATGGTAGAAATTTCTCCTTCCCCCAAGCTTGATTCATTCCTTTTGCACTCTCCATTCCATACCTATCAAGAGAAAATTCATCCACATTAGCACAATCATCATTCAATGATAAATTTTTACTTAAAAACGAATTAGAATCTAAAGACAAGGTTGAGTTAGAGAATTCTTCCCATTCATGTTGAATGATGCTCTTGACTTCACTCACGAAACTACAACTCTCAACTTGATCGTGCCTCTCAAGAGTGTTGTATATCGAAAATTTGATCTCTTCATTGTTGAAGCTCAATTTCAACTCCCCATCCTTCACGTTGATCATGGCTTCTCCGGTTGCTAGAAAGGGTCGGCCTAGAATGAGAGGCACGTGCTCGTCCTCTATCATATCTAGTATCACAAAATCGGCCGGGAAGATAAACTTGTCCACTTTGACAAGTACATCTTCAACTATCCCTCTTGGACGAGCCACCGATCGATCCGCAAATTGAAGGGTCATAGAGACTTCCTTCACATCCCCCAAGTCCAACCTCTTATAGATTGAATAAGGCATGAGATTTACACTAGCTCCCAAATCACATAGAGCTAGTATAATCTCACTACCCCCAATTTCACAAGGCAAGTTGAAACTTCCGGGATCTTTGAGCTTCTTAGGAATGTTCCTTTGCAAAAGGGCACTACATTCTTCGGTCAAGTTCACTGTTTCGTGCTCTCCCAACCTTCTTTTCTTTGACATGGCCTCCTTTAGGAATTTCATGTAGTGGGGCATTTGCTCTAATGCATCAACAAAAGGTATGTTGATGTGAATCTTCTTGAAAATCTCCAAAAATTTTGCAAACTTATCCGCCATTTTCTGCTTCATGTACCTCTGTGGAAAAGGTGGAGGTATTGGAGTCATAGGAACTCCCCATCGATCACAAGGGACATCCTCACCTTTCTTCTCTCTCAATTCCTTAGCTCGCTTCCACTTTGGTACCCACTTTTCAGATTTCGTCTCTTTTTGAGCTTCTTTTGATTTGTCTAACTCTCTTTTATCCTCTTGCATGGTCTTCTTCATTTCTTCTTCCTCTTCATCATCCTTTCCTCGATCGAATTCATTTTCTACCTCAAGCTCCTCTTCTTCTTGGAGTTTCTCATCACCTTCACGACCATCACCCTTCTTCTCACCCTTCTCTTCTTCTAAATCTTCGGGCATTTGAGGACCATCATATCTCTTTCCACTTCGCAATTGTATTGCTTTGCAATGCTCTCTTGGGTTCACTTCGGTTGTGGAAGGAAATTTTCCTTTGTTTTGCATTCCACTCACCGTCGTGGATAATTGCCCCATTTGGAATTCAAGATTTTTGAGTTGGGCACCAAATTGAGCTCCTTGTTGAGCTATAGTAGCATTCAATTGAGAATTTTGTTGAGCTATCGTGGCGCTCAATTGAGAATTTGTTTGAGCCACTAACTTAGCTAGCTCCTCCATTCTTACTTCCATGGAGTCACATCTTTCCGTCCTCTTGACCAATAGTTGGAGTAGCTCATCCGAAGTTGATTTCCCTTCTCCACTTGGTAACTTGGATCCCGGGTCCACTCCCGGTGGAAGTTGGATGACTCCTTTTTGATTGGCATAAGAGAAGTTCTCATGCTTTCGATTGTTTGGATAATATCCTCCTCCTCCTTGGGAATTCCCTTGGAATGAGGAATTTTGTCCCCATTGATTTCCATGAAATGCTCCTTGCTGTTGAGAAGAGCTCCCCACTTGATACCCTTGATTTGGTCCTTGTTGGAATGGAGGTCTTGGTTGACCTTGACCTTGAGGTCCTTGATACTCTTGCCCTTGTCTTCCACCTTGAAAATTTTGTGAATATCCTCCTTGGTTTCCCCCTTGATAAGGCCTACCCATGTAATTCACATCCTCAAATTGGGTCATCGGGTTTTGGACATTGTTGTTAAGCTCCAAAGATGGAGGAGGATCTCTTCCTTGGCCAAGAGAGAGAGCATTCATCTTTTCCAAAATAGTTGTCATGAATGTTTGCAACATCACATCACGATCATCAACTCGATTAACACGATTCCTTTGAATTGTATCCACGTTCCATTGGGAAGAATTGCTAGCCACAACATCAAGAATTTTCATAGCCATCCCCGCCGGAAGATCCAAAAATCCTCCACCCGCACAAGAATTTAAGAAATTTTGTGCTTCGGCGTCCATCCCACAAAAGAATGAAGCTAGAATCTCTTCATCGGGATACCCATGTTGTGGACACGAAATCAACATGTTATTCATTCGCTCCCATGCATCTTTAAGGCTTTCATTGGGCTTCCTTTGAAACTTTGAAATCTCATGTTTTGCCTTAACCGTTCTTGAGGGAGGATAGAATTTGAGTAAGAACTTGTTGCTAATCTCATCCCACGTGCTTACACTACCCGGAGGTAACACCTTGTCTAACCAAGCCTTCGCTTTCCCCGTGAGTGTGAATGAGAACATCCTCAATCTTTTGGCATCTTCGGGTACCCCGTTCCTCTTGAACGTATCGGCTAAGTTGAGAAAATTCCTCAAGTGCATGTGAGGGTCTTCCTTCTCAAGCCCCTCGAATTGATTCTCCATTAACAACTTTAGCATAGCCGGTGCTATCTCAAAATTGTTGGCTTCTACATTTGGCCTAGCGATGCCATCGTAATACTCTCTTTGCCTTGGCTCAAAATGTTCTCTAATTGGCCTTCCCTCAAATTGCATGAGTAAGGGAATAGCCGGATATCTTTGCTCTTGGTTTGGTGGATTTGGATTTTGTGGTGGTGGTTGTGGTGGATTGGGAGGTAGTGGGTGATTTTGAGGTTGGAAATATGGTGGTATAGGATATGGATAGTGTGGTGGAGGTTGATTGGGTTGAGGTTGTTGACCTTGGGCTTGTTGGTTTTGAGGAAAATTTGGGTAGAAGCCATAATATGGAAATTGGTAAGGGTTTGGGTATTGGTTTGGTTGAGCTCCCACTTCAACTTGGTGATGAACCGGTAGAACGACTCCCCCTTGAACCGCTTGTGCACCTTGCACATTTTCTCCATTCCCTTCTCAAGCTTCATTCCCATGGTTCGGATTATCCGCCTCCGGATTGTTTCCTTCCATTGCTTGATTTCTTCCTCCTCGATTCCTTCTTCGGTTTCTTCTTCTTGCGTGTGCCTCGATCTCGTGGTCAATTGGTTGAACTTGTCCTCCTCTTGCTCTCGTGATCATGCACCTACAACAAGTACCAAGTATCAAACTCAAACAAAAACAAAACAAAAATAAAGAAAGTAAATGCAACTACCAACTCTACTCAACAAATCCTAAGTCCCACCTAAAGCGATCAAACTAGGTCCCCGACAACGGCGCCATTGACTTTTTCGTATTTTTGCAAATCTATATGAACACGTAAACACGACCCAAAAGCATATGGGATCATTGATGCAATGCAAGTATACTACCAAGTTTTATCGATCCAAGAACTTAGTTGATCGGTGGATCCCTAAGATTACGAGTTTTGTAAAATTGTAGAGGCTTGTTTTGGTTTTTAGACTAATCAAATTAAAAGACAATAAGTGAATTAAGCACTAAAATTGAAATGAACAACTAAGCTAGAAAGCGATGTAAAACTTCGTTTAGAAGTGCAAGGTTGAGGGTAATGCTTCGGGTGAAATCCTTATGTCGGAATCAATGCTACGTAGTTAATTTCACTTATCTTGTACTACTTCGTTGGTTCGAACTAAGAGCTATCACTTAAGTTTTGAATACCGATCCCTTTTGAGGCTTGGGTGATCAAATGAACTAATTAGCACCTAACTAGTTACCAAAAGAACAAAAGATAGTGAATGACTTTAAACACGCGATGCACTTAAAGCATTCTCTCTTCACTAGGCCCCTAAACCCATAGATTAAGGTTCCTAATGTCTATTAATGGTGGTCTAGCCATCTACCCTCTCTCGAGTCAATAAACGACTAATTGAATCCGATTAATTAACTAAATTCCTCACCACAAGTTCGATTAACTCACACCCAACTCTCGCTGTAGCACAAATTAACCTAACAAGAGCTACTAAACCTAGTCAACCAATCTAATCAAGAAAAACACATTAATAGAAGCAATAGAACCAACTCAATAGCACAATCAAAGCTCCATTAACAACATAACACTAATTCCTTCATAAATCAAACACCCAAAGCATTAGGGGATTAGCCCATGGCTAATCTAACACAAACAATAGATAAACTAACAAATGAAATCAATAAACCCAATAAGCTCATCATAATAAAATTGCAAGAAAGCATAAATGAGAAAATTATACCAACTAAATTGAAAGATAAAGGATAGAAGTCACCTCAATAGAGTGATTACAACTTGGAATTGAAAATTGTTCTCCAAATGCTAGCTAAATTGTTCTACTAATTGAAAGAAAATTGAAATCTAAAAATTGAAGGTGAAAATAAACTATAAAGGTGTGTGGGGTGTGTTTTTCTAATTAGCTCTCTCTTTTCCTTCAAAATCTGAGAATGAGGGTTTAAATATTGGGGGAAGAATGCTTGAAACGAACTTGCAAAAGAGCCCCTCAAAAATGGTTAAATTTCGAAATTTTCCAAATTTTCGTGCGCTACTCGACCGAGTAGATCCACTCGACCGAGTGGCTCGGTCGAGTACGCCTTCAAAAATCGTTAACACTTTTTCGCTTCAGGAGACTCGAGCGAGTAGCTCGACTCGACCGAGTGCTTCGGTCGAGTAAGGCAAAATGGGCTCGAGCGCACTGGAAAAACCGACATTGACTCGCACGAGTCACTCAACTCGACCGAGTTGCTCGGTCGAGTACGCTTTTAACAAAGTCGCACCCGCTTTTTCCCCAGGCTACTCGAGCGAGTAGCTCGACTCGAGCGGTTGGCTCGGTCGAGTAGCCTGTGTTGCTGCCGCCTTTCATCACTCTTGGGCCGACTTTTGGGCTTTTTCTTTTTCTCCCATTGGGCTTGCATCTTGGGCTTCAAAAAGGGCCTTTTAATTATGCTTTCCAATTTAATCCTTGGCCCAATTCTTTTTCTTCTACATTTTTCTCGTTTTCTTCTCGATTTTTCTCCTCGCTCGACCTCATAAAATTATAGGCTCGTATTTTCTTCTAAAATTCATTCAATTTCCTGCAAAAATAACAAAAATGCCTTTCTCGACAATTAAGCACAAATGGTCAAATTAATGTAAATAAATGCAAGAAATCCAATTAAATTCGGCAAATTAAATGCATGAATTTCGAGCAATTTTCACACTAATCATTGAGCAATAAAATTTTGTTTAAAAAATTAGTAAAATACTAACACCTTTGTAAAAAATTAGGCAGAACTTCAAGCTAGTAGTTATTAACAGGCACAAACGTACGCATGGTGTTAATAACAGACGAAAGAGGAATTTGATTAGTAATTCTTCCACAGTAATGAGAATAAGATTAAAAATTAGTGTAATTTTGATGTTTAATGAGAACAAAATTATTATCTTTTCTTCTAAATAAGATAATCATTACTCATTTTGATTATTTATTTCTCCATCTACAATTATTTTCTTATTCTTTCACTAACAACTAGGGCTGTTCACGGAGTTCAGAGATTATCGAAACCGTAGCGAAATCCGCACCGAAAAAGAACTGTACTGAAATTTTTTTGGACTTTTTTATTTTAACCGTACCGAAACCGAATCGAATATTTTTTTGGTACGGATCTGGATATTACTAAATTAACCGTACCGAAAAACGCCGAATGTGACCGCACCGAACCGAATAACCCAATTAGATATGTATTAAATTTTAATTATTTTTTATTTTTTTATTTATCAAACATTATTATAACGTTATTGAATTTAAGTACAACTAAACTTTTTCATAATTTTTCCTCCTTTTCAGAATAAAAACACTATATTATTTATCTTATTAAGTCCTTAAAACGTTAACTTATGTTTAGGTTTATATCAAAATGATTTAAATTTAATTTTTCATTGTTCATGTATATTCAATTCTTACAAAAACTTGAATACGGTGTGTCTTGTGTCATGAATTACGGTCAACATAATTTTAATATTGCATTTTTCATTCACAAGATATTTCAAACAAAATATATATATATATATATATATATATATATATATATATATATATATTTTATATACTGTATTTTAAATACTCTATTGGTGGTGATTTACGTGGATATTTTAACCATCCAATATAATATAATGTGTTATAATCAAGCTTGTAATGATATATGTTTGATTGTAGTTGAAGTTGAGTAGTATTCGTGAGTGTACATGCATCGAATTTTTTTTTTAATGATTAAAAAAGGAGAGACAGATTAAAAAAGGGTAAAAAATCTGTTTCTCCGCTCCGTTCCGTACCATACCGATCCAGTTCGTTTGAAACCGAAAATCCGTTCCGATCCGTACCAAAAAATAAAATATCCGCACCGTACCGTACCAAAATTTCGGTACAAACATGGACACTCGAATTTTAAAATAATCGAACTTTGGTACGGATACAAATATTTTCAAATATCCGTTTTGGTCCGTACCATAAACAGCCCTACTAACAACCGCTTATTGTTAATTTATATTCTAAAATTGGAGCATGATACTAGCAATACAACAATCATTATAGAAATATGAATGGAAAGTAAATTTTCATTCCCATTATTATAGAAATATTGCTAATCATTGAAATATTGTTAATCAAGCACTTTATAATCCATACTTATATATAGAGGAAACATTCTATGCCTATGTGGCATATGTGTTTGTCCTTTCTTTTGTAATCATTTTCATCTCCTTTAGTCAAGCCTATATTTTTTATCCTGGCCGTTGTTTCATAAACTTTTAATCTTATTCATTGATTTTGTTTCAAGTTTTCTATAAATTTCTCAATTCCCTCGTCATTTTTATTTGTCTTCTTGCATTTGATTTTAGGGTTTCATCTATTGTTCGTCTTTTTTTTCGTGATTATGCTTTGTTGTAGTGATCATAATACTATTCTTATTCTTTTTTCTTTTTTTGCAAGCGTTGTATATTCAGGTTCGTCGGTTTCAATAATTTGCTATTTGGATTATGCTTCCTAAATTTCACTTTTCGTATCACATCATTGATCAAATAATCATATTAATACTCTTATTCTCAAATTGCAGGCATTTTTTAACAGGTTTGTTCATTGTGGGATCGTGAATCTTTTCTGAACATCTATGTGCGCTCTATTTCATCAACAAGTGAACGAAATTTGTGCACACATTACAAGAAGTGATCAAATGTAAAACTTCAAATTCAATTTGCCGGTGCTTCGGTGACCTTCGATGTTACTCGGCATGTTAAACAGCCTAGATCAGTGGAAGAAATGATCGCAGTCGCCTTCCTCTGCCATAGAAAATGAAATAAGGATAAAGGAGCAATGAAGTCAAATGAATGAAAAGTTGGAGAGCCCTAAAAAATAAACATAGAAATGAACACTGTAATTTCTTCCTTGGCTAAACGAATAAAACGTAAATGGTGGCTACTACATGCGTTGACACTCAATAGATTTTTTGGTTTTAGCTTCTAAAATGAATGTTATTTCCTTAGTTATAGTTTACATCTTGCGGTGAGTTGGTAGTTTTCCCAATTCCCATGAATCATGACATATTGTGGCGGATTAGTTTAAATATTTTTGCAATATTTGGGGTTAAATTTAGTATGATAAATATTAAATTAACTCATGAATCATATTATAACTTTAATGCCTATTTAAATTTAGTAGGTTAAAATTCATAAGACGAAATAAATTTAGTAGGTTAAATTCATTTTTGATATATTCATAATAAAGGATTTAAATAAAAGTTAATTGATTCATATTAAATGTCACCTACTAATCCCTAATTAACCATTAATATTGAAGATGTATAAATAACTTGCTGGCTTAAAATTAGGATATTATAATTAACCATCCAAGATTAATGCCGAAAAATTATATATCAGAATTAACCGTCCAATCTATGTATTTTATATGTATTATTAACCATCCAATCTATGTATTTTATATGTATTATTAACCATCCTAATTAATATATCCTAAATAATCATCCTAATTAATGTATCTTAAATAATGGTATTAATTACCCATAAAAAATAATAACAATGGTACTAATTAATTTATTTTTATTAATTATATATTCTAATTAACCATCCTAATTAAGGAAAATTTACACTTTTGGTCCCATGAGAATAATTGCAAAACACTCCTGGTATCTATATGTGCCCCTCCTTTTTTTTTTCAATCTTGGTCCCATGTAATAATTTTTAGGATCAAAACTAAAAATTTATTTCTATGTTCTTGGGGCCAAAATTACAAATTATTCATTCTTTTGGGGCCAAAACCTGCAATTTATTATATTCTCATGGGACCAAAAGTGTCAAAAAAACGAATAAGCATTTTATGAAAGAAAAAAGAAAAAAAAAAGATAGGTGGCCCCGACCAAGGATTCTCATGGGACTAAAATTGCAAGTAATCCTCCTAATTACTGTCACCTACGAAAAAAAATATTAAGTGCTAAATATCAATTTTTTACTTTTAGGAAATTCAGTCAATCTAATTTACTAAAAATATACAAATAATTAAATTTGCATCCACCCAATAATAATTATTCGTAAATTTATAAAATCAACCTTTATTCCAAAATTTCTACTTTTGATAACTTCTTTGCATACATAATGCTCAATAACATTATTGTATTATAAATCTCATTAATAATTGATTGAGTGGAATTTATAATTAGTAAACATATGTCAATATTGATATGCTTCCATTTCCATATAATTAGTTATTACATTATTATTGCCTTAAATGATTACTATTTAAATTAATTTAACTTTCCTTAATTATATATAATCCCCATAAAAAATGTTGTCTGTAATTCATGATATTAATTAATTTAAGTTGTAATTATTATTATTCTAGAAAAATAAAAATAAAAGTAAATAATCATCTTAATTGATTTGAAAGCAATGTTGTAAATTTATTAATATGCTTATTATGATTTTAATTATCTCCTGGTTTTTTTTTCCCTTTTTTTTTTAAAAAAAAATATTGTCCTAACTATCATCAAATTTACTGGTAATCGGAGAGACCCTTCAAAAGCATTAAAAGAGGATGAAATCATGGTGAAGATTGAAACTGAATTGTGAAACCATCTAATTATATATGACAAAAATAAGAAATGCATCCCTTTATCAAGCAATTGTTTCAATGGTAAGTAACACATCCCTTAATCTAGCAATTACTTTTAGGTACAACCATGATCAGAAATCAATGTAAGAGTATTAAAATTGGTCAAAACCAATTATTGAATTATGAAATTTTTTTCATGTTTATATAAATAAATAAAAAAGGGAATCACATTTTGTTTTTTTCTTTTGTAAAATTGACTACAAAACAATGTCATTTATTTTTTAGCATTTATTATTAATTGATAAGGTTTTACTAAATTTATGCAGATGGATCAACTTCTAAATAATTTAATTGATGTCACTACAACATCCACGAAATTGTGTAGTACGCCATTTTCAAATTCATTTTTTTAATTGAAATGCCCCTGAAAATATAAAGATAATATTTATCTTAAAAATATTTTTAAAAAATCAGTTGTATAAACTGAAAAATAGTACCGTATGTTTGATGGCAAAGTATCAGGTGTAAATGGTCTATACACGAACTATTTAAAGGGTATTAATTATTTTCACTTAAATGTATTAGTTTTGGAGGGTATTAATTGTTTTCACTAAAAATTATTATTTAAATGGTACAAGAGTATTAGTTATCAAACTAAAGGGTATTAATTGGTTACCCTAAAAGGTATTGTAAAAATAGTAAATGTATAAATCATTTTATTCTATACATACTCACAGTTGAAAAAAAAAATTCAATCATTGTATTTTGTTCATATTAATGTATACAATTACGCATCAGATTGAAATTAACCTTAAAATTAGAAAGTCTAAATTTACCTAAAGAAAACCTATAATATCGGCTATATAAACCGTGCAAAATATAATATTATTGTTTAGATTATACTCAATCATGAGATTTTGTTGATATTTATGTATAAAATTTTAATCACGTGGAATTTTAATTTCTTCATTAATTGTTAATGGTTGTTTACGTATTCAAAGTAATAATTCATGTAATATGTTCAGTAGTTAAATAATTAGGGAATTTCTATTAATTTAGAGGTTCTTAATTTATGTAATATATTTAAAACACACTTGGTCAACTATATTATATATTTAAATGAATTAATCATGTGGTCATCATTAAATCATGCATGTGTTAATTTTAGAGATAAACTTTACCTTGCAGACCAAGTCAATCAGACTCCAATCTTTTTCCTCTAATTTAAAAAAGTTGTAAAGAATATCCAAAAGAAATGGTTTTATTTAATTAATTGAAACACTTTTCACGTATGATAAATTAAAATATTATGCTTATTTATAATCTACTCCAAAATTAATTATTTCAATTTCAATAGTGATTAATATGCTATTTATATTTGATTATATTGACAAGTAATAAAATGAGATTGGTACAATGATCAAGTCCCTTTGACATTTTATTAAATGATCAAGTTGTTTTGTATGTGCGGAGCCCGTCTGGTACCAATTTAAGGCGTAACCATTTTTTTTCAAATATAGATATATATTTAAAAATAAAAAATATATAAATAATAAAAAAAATACAGAAATAATAATAATAATAATCTTCTTCCCCAACCCACCTCACGCCCCTATATATATTTTTTCGTAAAATATTTAAATAACATAAAAACATATTTAAATTATTATTTTTTTATACATACAAATTTTTTTTTCAGCTCGCGAAATTCGCGAGGTCTTATCTAGTTTTCTCATTGTTTCGACTAGTCATTAATATTGTTATGTATCTGATTTAAGGGGTGATTGGTTGGAATTGAAGTTTTACATATATATATATATATATATATATATATATATATATATATATATATATATATATATATATATATATTATGACTCTGACTTCAAGTAGCAAAAGAATCCATCAATGCGTACTTTATCCATTTAAAATGTTTATGTATGATTATGCACCCTTTAATTCATACATATGTTTTCATACCCTTCCTTACAATTTTCTCAAACCATTTAATTTCACAATTTTCTCGAACACTAGTTTTAGTTTTAAAATGAATATTTGAATTTTGAAATTCTTATAGTTTTATATTAGGTACTAGTGCTAAACCCGCGGCTTCGCGGGCTTGTAAATATTTGTATATGCATCTTAAATTTTTTAATATTTGGATGTATAACACGGATTTATATTTGAAAAAATCATCGTATCAAAGTTTAAGGGTGTGATAATTTTACTTCAGTTTACATATTAAAAAATCATTGCCCTTAGGAAAAAAAACAATGTCAATTTCACTAAAGTTTAAAATTTTAAAAATAAAAATCCATAACATTTATGTGTGCTTGATACCTCCTCAAAAGTACAGGACTGTACGGAACAACATATCGATTGTCCAGATTAGTCTGCCCCTTGGCAACAGAAACACCAGTGTTTCTCCTCATGTACAGTGGGAATCCATCCTCATTGACCGAAGTAACTTCGTTGTATTTTTTAGGAAAATTCTTAGAACAAAGATTGTTCACCATGCAAGGAGAGTTCTTTCTAGCTAAACCACATGGACCGTGAATCATATGGTCCTTCACCAAATCATACAACACAATATCGTCATACATGCTTGGTATCTCAGCAGAAATAATACGGTCAACATCTTGTGGGTTGAGAATCTTACTGTCGCGATTCAGAGAAAGTAGTATATGAGCATGAGGCAACCCTATCTTTTGAAACTCAACCGTGTACACAACTGCAAATTCAAATAAAATACATCAAACATAAAAAAAAAAATACAATAACGTATACAAACACAAATAACCATTATTACAATAACACAAAACACGAATAGAAAATGAAAAAATTTCAAAGAACTTACGTGCATCAATTTTTCCAAATATTTCATTCTCCTTGAAATCCTTAACAATATGATTCAACTTCATCTTAAACATGCGACAAAGAATATCAGGCCTATCCGCGGAGTCATGACCATTGTCGTTCAAGAATCTAACAATCTCTGGCCACTTTGGGTTACAGGTGATGGTGATGAATAGATCAGGATACGAAAAATACTTACAAATGGCCATGGCATCATGGAAGTTGTTTTTCATGTAGCTCGGTCCTCCAGTAAATAAAGCCGGAATTATTCTCTTGCTTGTGGATAATGCATCCGATTCACCACTATCAACTGCACTTTTGATGTCAGAAACCTTCCCGGACCTTAGCCTCACCTGATTATTTCTTATGTAGCACAATCTCTCCGACTCAATCATGGTATACGAATCAACCAAAAACTGTTGAAACAGTCTTCTCGACAGGAACAAAGTGTTGGGCTCATTTCTTCGCTCATATATTCTAAAAGCAAAAAACTCACGCATTGTTAATCTGATCCTATTCCTCATAGTGAAACCGCAATCACTGTGAACAACATCGAGCCTATAACCATCCTCAGCGTAAGGAAATAAAAGAGGATACGAAGAGGAACGTAACACGGATGCAACTCACTTATTGTAACCAACTCTCCACTACATGTTTTCAGTATGATATCCCTTGTTTCCATATTTATATCGATATCACCAGGTATCAAAGCTGCAACCTCAGGAGCAGTCGGAAGGTTGTGCATCCGACCATCAGAACCTTTCATTTCCAGCAGATTGAGCCTCAGTTTCGGCTCAGCACCGGACATGATTATTTCCCTAGCATTACGAAACTGCATTGCAAATGGATTGAAGTTGTCTATCATCGTTCGCAACTAAAAAATGATCACATCATTCAATCTCTTTTCCTCCTTCTTTTCCCGGTCACTGTAAATATTTATATATTTGTTGGGTTAGACATACGCCATGTTTAAAAGAAAAGGTAGATATTTAAAATATATATATATATATATATATATATATATATAAAATAGAATCTCACCCCATTGCCTGAATCCTGTTCCGATCCTCGTTCTCTGTGTCGTATATATACAATTGAGAAAATATAGGCTTCTTTCCAGGCACAGGTAACAAACTACTAATTTTATGATAGTTAGCACCATGTAATTTATAAACATATGGACCACGACCTTTGTTTATTTCCTTGTCGACCTTTCCACTCATCGATGTAAAGCTAAACAACGTATTAAAAAATCTTATTTTTCTAATAAAATGTCTGCTTTTCGCATCTCCATTAGATAATAGGTTTATTAGTGTATCAGGAGGGCGTCTTAACATTGACAACTGAACTTTTTCATTGGAACAACACGATGGAAATTTAGGAGGATTTTCATTTTTTTTTCTTGCCACTTCTCTCATCATACCAAAAAAATGCATTGTAGTGTACACAAAAAAATGTTATGTAATCGGACTCTATTTGACCCATATTTTATAAAATTTAACCTAAATTGGACAAAATGAAAAATAGTGTCCTAGTTTTGCAAGTTTGTAAAGATGTTGTCCTAATTTTGCAAGTTCGTAAAATGCATCTAAAAATAATTATAAAGTGGTTCATACATCAAATAATTTAATTACAAAACATACTCTCAATACTAATATTTTAATGTTAAAACACGTAATACCAAGATGAGGTTAATCATGTTTCTAATCTATCACCAATATTATCTGAAATACGAATTGAATTGCATACAATAAATTATACCTTATAATTTATAACTATATTAACTCATATAAGCAAGAAACAATTATTTTTTTGCAAGTTCGTAAATATATTTTCTCAATTTTGCAAGCCTGCAAAGATAGTGTCCTATTTTTACAAATAATCATAAGGTAGTGTCCTAAAATAACAAAATTTCCCTTATGACCAATATATTTTAGAAAAAAAAGATTTAGAAATAAAAAAAAATAAGGTCTATTCGTTCTATCTTTAAAGGCAAAGTATTATATGAAAATAGTTCTTGATAAGCTTATCATGAAAATATTTTAAAGTATCATTAATCTCATCGGAAGTATCATTAATCTCACCAGAGGTATCATTAGTCTGAGTTCAAGAAAATTATTTTAAATTTTTTTGAACTCAGAATAATGATACCCCTGACAGGTTTAATGATACTCTTGATGAGATTAATGATACTCTAAAACTATTTCATGTTAAGCTTATTATGAAGCGTTTTCAAATAAAACCTACTCATCTTTAAATAAACTTTTTAGTATGCGAATACTATCAAAATCAATGGATGGAACAAAATAATGGATGGAACAAAATTGAAAAAAAAAAGGACCAAAAAGTTGCAAAAAGTTTGATACCATGATTTTATTATCTAATATATATATATATATATATATATATATATATATAAAGGACAAAAAATGAATGTGGACCAAAACTATTCTCATGTTTGTACATATACTCTATTGTAACTCGAATATTATTCTTACAGACCGATATCATATCAAAATATTATGAACAATGTATAGACGACACTCAACTTAAACCACATCACGTGAATTAAAAAAATTGAAATGCACAAATATAAATATAGAGACATATATACACAAAAGACCGGGAAATTTAAATTTTTGGTCCTATGAGAACAACCTGTTTGCAACAATGGCTTTTTTCGATATTTCATGTCCCCTAGTTTTTTCAAATTTGGTCCCATAAATAATTACAGGCAAGTCCCAAAAGAATGCATAAGTTGCAATTTTTGTCTAATATAATTGTATCTTCAATGAATTTTTTTTTTGCCAATGTCTACAAATTTGCAAGAAAAAATGGACCAAAAAAGAATATGGAGCAAAATTATTACATATTTGTACATATACTTCCATTATAACTCGACTACTATCCACATAATGTAAACTGAAACAATCGTTATTCCATTCAATAAAATTAAATTAAAAAAAAAATCATTTTGATTTAAAATAAAAGTATTGTAACATACTTGTAGATCTTGAAAAGCATATAAGAGTCTAAACCTGGAATGCTCAAGGTTTTCTATAATAGAGGAAAAAAGAGAGAAAATATCATAAACGGTCCTGTAACTTTGTCCGAGTCCATATTAGGTCCTTTATCTTCTTAATTTCTAAAATTATGGTCCTTTTGTTATCAGAAAAGGACAATGACAGAAATTTTAAAAAAAATCACCCCAAATTTATACGTGCTCCAGTTGTACCGCTTATGTGGTATTCCAAGTTAATTAATTAGATCCACGCCTCACTCCATTTCGATTAAATTAGGTTTATGTTAATAGGGAAAAATCCTGATTTCAGCCATTTTAATCCAAATGAAGTGTGAAGTGAACCTTATATATTGACTTAGAGAATCACGCGGGCACAAAAGCTAAAACACATGAGTATTTCAGGTGTTTTTAAAAATAAATTTGCCAGAAAGGACCTTTAATGAAGAAGATAAATAACTAAATCTAGTCTCGGACAAAGTTATAGGACCACTTTTTATATTTTCTCGAAAAAAAGATTCAGATTTTGAGATACTACACAAACTGAACTTATGGTCAATATTACTTAGAAGAACTATATTGACACACATTTTTTCAAGATCAAACGATAATTTAGCATTCCCGAACACTCACTAAAAAAGAATTGGACTTTAGTGATAATAATCCTTTCATTATTATATTGCTTCTCTAGCAAAAAAATGCAACATTCTAGCAATCCAAATAAAAAAATTATATTCAATTACCAAGTAGAATTTTTATTTTATTTTGCAAGTAAAATATGTGTCAAACTCCATGCATGCTAGCCGATTTACTCTTAATGGTGATTTAAAACCAAATCAAGTCCACATTATTTTGTCAACAAATGTCAACCCACACTCTATAAGTAATACATAGAAATATTTACAACATAAGTACACAAATATGTCATGCCATCATACATACCATTATTGGAGAATATCAAAATTTGGTCCTATAATTTATCGAACATCCAATTTTTGACCCAAATTTTCTTACATATTTGATACTACTCCATAACTTTCTTACATATTTTTGACCCAAATTTTCTTACATATTTACTTACAAATCTGGAAAAAAATACACACATAGGAAAAAAAGGGACCAAAAAGGACTGTGGACCAAAATTATTATATATTTGTACATATAATTTCATTATAACTCGACTACTATTTGCACATATTGACCCCATATCAAAAAATCACAAATAAAGTACAGAGGGCACTCAAGGTAAACAATATCACACAAATAAATAAATAAAATCTCTAAGTATAAAGATAGAGACGGATATATGAATCTCAACACAATTATAATTTTTATTTCGATCCCATGAGAAGAGGCGGTTTGAGTACAATGGTCTTTCTTATGATATTTTAGGTTTCGTAGTTTTTTTAAATTTGGTCTCATAAATAGTTATAGTTAAGTACCAGAAGAATACATAAGTTGCATTATTATCCTATAGATATTTTAGGTAAATTTTAAAAACATAATGCTAGAAGTTATTATATTATAAAAAATTTAGGACTAATTTTGGAATTTTTAACACAAATTCTTTTAAGAATTTTAGTCTTCCGCTTTAAAAACTCAGCGCATGTTTTTAGAAATATTCTATAGGACAAATTTCAGACTAATTTAAAAGCTCGATGCATGTTTTAGGAATTATCTAGGGCTGATTTCAGATATTTCAACACAATACTTTTTAAGAATTTTAACACAATACCGAAGAGACATTAGCTAAAATTAAATAAATAGAAAACAATTGCTAAAAATTTATAGTCAATATGACTGATATTTGGTCCTTCAAGTTTTTTATATTAATAAAAAAGTTAGAGGACCAAAATGACAACATGTATAGTAATTTTAATGCGGGAGAACCCTAAAAAAATGGAAATAAATATTTTTAATTTTGGCGAAGATAGTTTGAAAAGATATTTGCCAAATATCTTCCATACAAAAAAAAAATGAATATCGCATAATGAAATTACCAATTCTATCGTGCAATCAAAACTACAACGATTAGTCCATCACACAGTATCAGAAATGCCTAGTATATTGCATAAATTATTTTCAAGCATCACATGACATTAAGTCTGAATATATGCAATTGATTAATTGTCTAACCCAAAACAAAAAAGTACTTACGTTGTCATAAATATAAAGATAATGGCTTAAATTCACATTATTACTTTGTTGAAATTATGATTACTTTGTTAAACTTAGTTTTATTTTCTTTCTAAATATTAAACATAAATGAATAGCAATGATTAGCATATGATCATTGAATATGGACTTCTGGCATTTGTTTTTTTTTTATCTACCTTCTGCTAATAAAAAACGTTGAAGGACCAATATTAAATAAATATTTTTAACGTGTGTGAAGATAGATTGAAAAGATATTTGACAAATATGCCACTGACGACAAATATTTGATATTCGTCCTTCAACATATTTATTAGCAACACTAAAAGTTATAGGATCAAACAACAACATGCAGATATTTAACGTGGACGAGCTTCACACCGACATGCCGATAGGTAAGTAAAAAGTACAAAAAAAATACGTGAAGTTCGTCCACAATTTTCATTCAAATATCGGTCCTTCAAGTTTCTTCTCAGTTATTATAAAAGTTACTGGACCAAATTATAATAGACAAAATAGTTATAACATTCAGGAACCTGACACAGATCTAACGTATATGAAAAATTGAATTATCATAAGGGACAATTTTATAATCAATAGTTTTTAAACTCATATGCTTGAATTGTTTTTAAAGGGTGTTAGTATTTCTAATGAAAAGTATTGATTGTTTATCCTCAACAACAACTATGATGTTTAAAATTATAATTGGATAAATAAAAACTATAAGAGGTGATCTTAAAATTGGTGTGTCCTAAATTAATAGTCTCAATCTTTTAAGTCTTAAATTAATAAATTTCCATCTTTCAGGTCTTAAATTAATAGAAAGAAAAATTAAACTCTAAATTAATAATTTTACTATACTTCATATGGTAAAAAAAAACCACCGCCACTGCCACAACTCCACCAATCCTGCAACTTAATGGACCACAAACCTCCATTTCTCACCACTCCCAAAGGATGCTACGTTTTACACAAATTGAAAAGAAAATAACTTGAATTTTGACCAAGGTATGTGGAATTGTAGTATGAAAAAAGTGATTTAGGGTCAGGGGCGGGGAAGAAGATGATGTATTTCCAAGGCAGAGTATTTTTTAGATGGTTAAATTTGAAAATTTTGTATTTAAAAAAGTATTATAAGCTTATTTTAGTAATTGTATGCATATTTTTCTTGAGATTAATTGTTTCATTATAAAGCAATGTGAAATTAGATGTCAAGATTTTATTGGATATAGAAAATTCTTACAATTAATTATATTCAACCCTAGCTTTAGGGTGCACTTGAGTGCATGATATGCACTTGAATTTTTTAAAAAAATATCCTAAACACAGAAATTAATAATACCCCAAAAAGTAACCAGTAATACCCTAATATGATATCAGTAATACCCCAAGAAGATATCAGTAATATCTCACACGCAAAAATACACACAAAAATACCTCAAGAAGACATCAGTAATACTCTAAGAAAACATCAGTAATATCCCAATTATTTTTATAGACAATAATTTATAATCGCGACCCTTTATTGTCTGCGTAACAATGAAGCACAGATTGTGTCCAATTATATCAATTTCAACTATTAAGCCGATGTTACATTTTATATTGCAGTCAAATATAGGACTATAGTTAGGGATATTCTTATTATCCCTATATATTATTTCCATAAATAACACACCTAAAATTTGAATTATAATTTGTTTCCATTTTGAAAATATATAAATAGAATAATTGTAAAATAAAGACATTCTAAAGGGACATTCATAATTCCAGATAATGTTCTTGGAGTAAATTAGTAAAAGATATTGTGAGGTCATATATCTTACGGGGAGGTAAATAAAAAAAAATCAATTTTTTTTTTTTTTTTTTAAATAGTGTGTAAGTGGATAAGTGAATTTCAGTAAGATCATGCTCATATCCCCGAATTTCTAGTTTATCTATTTTTAGATGAGTTTCTTCTATCCTAATTTTTCGATATTATCATTAGTTTTTAAAGAAGATATATTCATAAAATATTATATTATCTATTTTTATGAATCTGCACCATATAATTTTTACAAAAGAGTAGTTCTAGTTTTGAAATTCATTTTGAGCCATTGAATGCTATTAGAGTGAGTGCATTTTCATAAATCAATAGGATGTATATATCTTGATTGGAGGAGCATTAAGAAGAAATTTTGAAATTGATCAATTTCGATCCAAAAAATAAAAAACATTGATCAACCGTTAGAGTTTATTATTTATCGGTAAAAATTACGTGATATGAGGCATGCGTCATTGGGCCTCAATCCCTATATTAAAAAAAATGGATTTGAATTTTGAAATTTATTTTGGTTTAAATTTTAAAATCTCATTTTTAAAATTTTAAAATATTATATTTTTATAAATAACCTGTAATATCTATCAATTACTTTTACTCCTTCCAAACTTAATTAACACTATATCCCTCATATTTTAAAATAATAATAATCATTTAGTCATTATAATTACACTAAACAAATAACATAATAATATAATCTTTACATGCTAGCTACAAGTATTGATGACGAATATCACCTATTAAATTAAGTAAAATATAAAGGAGTTGATGTCATTATGATTGGAATAGATTGACTTAATTCTATCATGTACAATACTTTAAGATAACTATGGCAAACTTATCGATCAAATTAAAGAAATAATTAATAGGATAAAACCATTCCAAAATTATAACACATGATTTTTTTTCCAAATATTATTCAGTGATTTGATGGAAAAGAGTAATTCAAGGATACCAGGTATTAAATTAAGTTATATATAAGGGAAGAGATATCATCATGGGAGAATATACAAATCAATCAACAAAAAATCAAAAGAGCTGACTTCATTCTATTCTTTAACAATGTCTAAAAATAAATATGACAAAATTGTAAAATCGATTTAATTAAGAATCAAATTAAAGAAACAGTTGAATAGAATTTAAAAATAATGAAATTGTAACACATAATTTTTTTTCTAAAATTCCTGCAATGATTTAGATGGAATTATAATACATAATTGGTTTAGCAAGAGCAATATGACGGGAGAACAAATAACTTCTAAATTTTAAGAGATCCATACACAGAAAGTTTTACCAATAGAATGATTTAACATCAACACCAAAAGAAAGATTGCATGGCCATGGAAAGTATTCAATAGATACCCATAAATAGGTAGAGGTCAAAGGAAAAATGACCACGAATAGTAATTACAGAATTATGGCTTGTCAACAGGAGCATAAATAGACTCCAATTTATTGCACATCAAAAATTTATTACTATAATTGATGAAAGTAACGTAAACGACGCATGCGGCAACTGCAATAAATTAATTACAAACAATTATAGTAAGTCAGTGAATTAATTATTGCATTGTCAATTTCTTAAATACAAACAGCTACCAAATTTACGCCAATATATAAAAAAAATTAATTTTTTTGGCAATTGTTTTTTTACCATGAACGCAAATAAATGCATATATACTTCAATGGCATTTTAAGGCAAACTAAAAGAGTAATATCACACCATTAGTATTGCTGAGTTGGTCATTGCGGCGAAGCTTTGGATTGCTAGCCCAATCACCGATGTTGTCATCTGGGTCGGATTTTTCTTTGGGAAAATCGGGTAAGATCTCGATCCGAAGAATTCTGTCCGAGAAATTGACGTCATTGAACGCGAATCCAAAATCCGATGAGGGTTCCGGTGATCCTATGTCCGACAAGGAGCCCGGTTCCATTAAAATCGCTTTGTTTCGAGCAAACCCACCTTTTCCAAATTACTAATATTATCGCTGCTTCCTACCCAAGATATATCAATCTATTCTTCAATTGTATGTATATCTCAAACCGTTCTATTGTTTCCTTGTTGCCAATTATCTATTATGACTTGTACTAAAACTACGATTCATATTTCCGGTGTGATTCTATAATAATATGGAAAATAATTGAGTAACAGAGAAGATATAATGATGGTGTAATGTCTTGTTGAACGAATTGTAAGTTTCTCCAGTCCATGTGTTTTAGAGAGCTTGGATGTTATTTTGCTCATTGAGAAGTTAAGATTATATGTATTAAACTACCATATGAGATACATAACAATGAAAAAAAAAAAGATACAAAGGGAATCGTCTACTATTTGCACAAAAAACACCAATGATACAAAGGATATCGTGGGTACAAAACACGCGACCAAAACTTTTAGACTATATATAAAAAAAAAGCTTGATCACACATATCTAAAAATATACAACAATACAAAAAAATAACACCGGGAAAATCTCTCAGACCAAATCACCGAGCAATGGGAGTCCCACGAATGGCAAAATAGCCAAAAGAAAAAAAAAACCTGCAAAAAGGATATAATCGATATTAGGATTACTTTAACAGACAATCAAAACAACTTTCAAAAGAAGTACACATACAGAAAAATCATCACAACTACAAATGATATAAATATGCAATAGAGGAGTGAATTACCACATCACCTAGAACCGAAGCAAGAAAAAATAATAATGCACATCGTTAGGCAACAAGAGAGAGCGCAAAAAAAAAAGAATGCAGCAATCCACCAAAAAGAAAAAGATGAAAAAATACCGGGTACACTCGATCAAATGATCACCCAAAGACAAAACATCGGAAAGAAACCGACAAGACAAATAGCAATCGTATGGTCTTGATCATACGGTACCCCGCAAATGATAAGCCGACAACGTAATCGGAGAGTATGGAAAAAGAGAACAAAGAAAAAGAGGAGAGAACCAAGAATGAAAAATGATGATGACAAAAGCCCAATTTATAGGAAAAAATAGAACGGATCAACGGACGAGATTAAATCTCATAATCAGACGGCTAAAAAAGAAAAAGAAAGCATGGATTAAGGAGAAAAAACTATTTTTTTTCTAAAGCACAAGGTTTTGCCACATAGGACAAAACACACTTATTTTGTTAATACACTCTTCCAAGTAATGTGAGTTAAAATTGGAAATCAAAAAAATCAATACACAAGAAGCAAGGATTAAGGAGAAAAAATAAATTTTTTTTCAAAGCACAAGGTTTTGCCACATAGGACAAAACATGCTTGGCTTTATAGTATAGTAAGATTAAATATTAAATACTAAAAAAGTTATGCATTCTAAATACACGGATGACTTATGTTACGATCAATTTGATAGAAAACTTACTCCCTATTACTCAAATTTGATTTATTACTGTTTATACAAAGCATCAATATATAGAAAATGTACTTCCTATATACGATCGCTTGATTTATCACAATCATATAAAAATGATGAGCGAGTCTTGAGTGCAATATTGTGCTAATAAAAGAAAGTTAAAAAATTCGCGGGTCAATATTGAAATTCGGATCAGTATAATAAAATTCGCGGGTTAAATGAATCTTCCCCAAAAAATCGTGCAAAAGCAAACAAAAAATTCCGCTCTCAGGTCTGTGTTATTTTAAGAGCAAGTGAGTGTTACTGTAAGAGTACGTATGTGTTACTATATCAGAAATAGTGTGGAATCGCAAAAAAATAGAGGTTTAAATCATGAAAAATAAAATTTGATAAACACCAAAAAAATCTTTAAAATATTAGATAATCATAACATCATAATTATTATTCATTTGTTACTATATGAAATTGGAAGAATCTGAACAATAAAAAGACTATATGATTAAGTAATTCATGTGTTACTACATGAACAAATGAATGTTACTATAAGAACTAAACAGTGTTACGATATGAGCTAGTAACACACTTTTGTTCTCATAGTTTTTAGTTGTTTTGTTTGATTTTTTTTTTTATTAATATATATGGTGGACCACATGTTGACAATAAAGATAAAGTATGCATAGTGCTTAAAAGTAAATGAAATGATTGACATTTTTGTTAATATTGTTTGAATTGAGAGGTTAAAAATGATGTGTTGTGGAGTGTTGTTTTTTCCTTTTATGGAGTGAAAAAACTTATTTTAAAATGACCTGAAAAGGAAATTTCCGGTACCCTCACAGATGTGGCCGCAAATCGACATTTTTTTTTCGTTTTACATTTATTTAATCATTTTTTTTCATATCACTAATACATGGTTGGAAGGGGAGAAGAACCTACAAATTTAGGGTCGGTGGAGGGGGGAGGCGAGGAGGATTAGGGCTGAGTTGTCTGGGGTAAATGGACAACACAGGTCAAGAGTTGGGGAAGAATAACATGTTTATTTTAGTTTCGTTTTTAATTTCTTTTAGTTTTAGTTTAATTTAGGTTTTGTTTATTTTTATTTTTATTAGTTTATTTAGTGGAGTGGAATAAAAAAAAATGTCACTTGGCAGCTATGTCAGTGAGGAGAATGGAAACCAAGTGAGCCACCCTTAATAAGATACGATGTTGTTTTTATATTTTTGGAAAAAAAGAGATAAAAATTGTACAAATCATAGGAGTTAGGGGACCAAAATTAAAGAGTCAATTTTTTTCGGACTAAAATCGAACACTCAATAAGTTATGAGACAAAAAAAAAAAAAAAAAAAAAAATTCTCAATGAGAATGGTGACCAAAATTGGACAAACTGTAAAAGTTATGAGACCAAAATTGAACACTCGATAAATTATGAGACCAAAATACTTTTATTAACTCCTCTGGACTATCCCATTCATACAAAAATTATACACCAATCACTCAATTATATACAAGAATTTACATTATACGAAATATAGAATGAAAGTTTTCAATTAATGTGCATAAATCTTATGCCCATAAACAGAAATTTGATTTTATGATATGAGTAACTCTCTTGTGTATTTAGTGTATGGTGCATTCACTCAACAGTTGAGACTGTTTATATTGAAAAATTTGTTTCAATTACACCGAAAAGTATAATTTGAAAATCAGTTTTTAGTGTAAACTTTTCAATTGATGGATATAAGAATTTGCCTTGTGATATATGTTTTATTTAGAATACACCAATTAATTAATTAATTATATAACTACACTCTCTTCAATCACATGAAAGATTTCTCCAACCCATAATTTGACTTCACGAATGCATACGAAATCATAATCAATCATAAATATCAAATAAGGCGTATTCCTCTCAAGATCAATAATAAATATCGTAATCAATCATAAATATCGTAATCAATCATAAACCTTCACCAATTAATTAAGGCGTATTCCTCTCAAGATCTCCTATATATATCCCTCCCATTGTGCAACAAAACAAACTAACAAACAAATTAACGAAAGAAAAACAAGATAGAAGAAATGGAAGGAAAACGGGCAATTTTTGTTTTTGCAACATTATTGATTATTTCAAATATTGCCTTTGCAGCAGCGACTTCGAAAGTGGATTCGATTACTTCAATTAAGGTGACCAAGTGTGAAGCAGACTGTGCAGAAAAATGCAAAAATGGTGGCCTTCCCAATATTTGCTACGACTATTGTGTACACTGTTGCACTCATCCATGCCCGCCAGCTAACAATAAAAAATTCTTTTTACCGCCACAGTAACATCGAAGGTTAATTTTTTTATCTTTTCGATTCCCACTTTTTTATTTATTTATTTATTAATTAATTGAAGCCTAATAATATTGAATTTCCGATTAAATTAATTATTTGTAATGTTTGGTTACTTATTAATATTGCTGAACGTTGTGCGTGACTTTCTTTTGTTTGTGTATACTAACACATTTTGATTTTCTTTTTCACCAACAGATTCAAGAAGAAAGCAAAGGTTTATTGAAGATTGTTCCATGCAATATTAGAGATTTTACATTTTTGTCCGACACCTTTTTCATGTTTGAGTAACACAGATTGTTATGTTGGATTATGCTTTTGAAATAATATAAAAACTATTTGTGAAATCTATGCGCCACTTTTTCCCTTAGTTTAAAAAGTTCTTCCTTTCGCTGCTTATCAATAGAAAATTTGTTAATTAAAATTCAATTTGATTTTAATGAGAAAAATTAATTAGAATTACTTAGAGTGGATTGACATTGATCGATCGTCACATATCTATTTTATATTTGACTCACATAAATGCACAATCCAACTTTTATATTTGACCCACATAAATGAGCCAATCCAAAGTTGCAGCAATTTAAATATTGAATATATGTAACTATTTAAACAGTTGTTAAGATTGAAGAGTGGTTTTTGGAAAATGAAAAAAAGTTTTGAACTAATTGTGGATGTTAAATTAGTATCTTTACATTTTAATTCATTGCATGCCATTATTTTATTTGGGCTCCCTATACTCCCTCTCATTCTTTTAGGGTGTTATTATTGTACAATATTAGTTGTTTTATTAAACAAATTATTTTAAACAATTAATACAGTTAAAAAATACATATAAATTACAAGCATGATTCCCACTAAACTTGTTCACTGTATATTTTGATCAATTTATTAAAAAAATAAAATTATTTATTTCTAAAAAACTTATATCTTCTAGACTCTACAAATTATTTTAATTAAATAAGTGTAAATACAATATTTTATTTATTTATCATAAACATAAATTGGGAAATTTTAACTTAAATTTTTAACTACATTTTATATGAGATAACACATATTCTAGCATGCACTTGAAATTTAAGTTCAATTTTGATTTATTCAAAACACACACAAACACACCGAACTGTGTGTTTTTTTGGAGTTGGAATATTATTGATTATATCTTGGGGTATTACTAATTACTTCTTGGGGTATCACTGATTATTTCTTGACGTATTACTGATTTCTGTTTAAAATATATACTTTTTTAAATTCAAGCGCATATCATACACTTAAGTGCACACTAGAACTATTCATAAGATAGTCACCAGCTTACAAACGAGACTGCTCACACATCTGTTAAAAGAAAAACCTTTTTTGTCTGTTTATTTAAATAAAATCTTTTTAAGCGAGCTCAAATGAATATTTTTCCGAGATTCAAAATATGGGGAACAATTTAATATAAAATAAAATAAAATGTACATATGGTGTTATAGATATTAAATAGACTGGTTTTCTAATTGTTTCGAACAATCATTAATATTGTTGTGTATCTAATTTAAGGGGTGATTATATACATGGAGTTGGTTTTATATTAAAACGCTTTATAATAAGCTTAACATGAAATAGTTTTATAGTATCATTAATCTCATTAGGAGTATCATTAAATCTGTCAGGGGTATCATTAGTCCGAGTTCAAGAAAATTTAAAACAATTTTCTTGAACTTAGATTAATGATACCCCTAATGAGATTAATGATACTCCCGATAAGATTAATGATACTTTAAAATTGTTTCATGATAAACTTATCTTGAACTATTTTTATATAATACTTTGCCATATATATGAGATTAAAGTTTTGTAAGTCCAGTAACTTGTCATCAATTTGAATTTAGTCCACATAAATTACATGTTGATGGGTAGTCGTTGGCGCACCAAATTAATAAAAAAAATTACCTCGACTAATCTACTAGTGTAGTAGCTAGGGTAGTAAGGGTCGAACCCACTAGGAATGGTTTATTATTTTAAAGAATAATTTCGTGTAAGAAAACAATAAAGATAGGGGGTTTGGATTTGTTGAATTAATTATGAAATAATACTTAAATAAACGAATAAAATGAAAGAGAGAAAGGAGAGAATGGTCTATTTCTTGGATTGTTTCCCCCTATATGATTTAATCAACTCAATCAAAACTACATGCAATTCCAAACTCTAGCTACTCGAATCTTGTCCCTAAACTAGTGGTACGACCAAACTAGTTCGAATTATTTTTTAAGTTTAATTAATAAGTACGTACGACCCCCAATTAACCTATTCCAATAAATAACTCTAAAACATGAATTCAAGGTTCAATTTATTGAAATGCATTAACGAACTAAAATAATAAGACAAACTAGACTATGAAAGGGGAACGTTCGATTCATACAATCTAGACTTCGCTATCCCTAGGGTGTTCTGCCCTCTTTACTACTCCAATTACACATTTATAACAATTACGGATTATAACGGTAATTTAGTTAGAATCACTTAATTAACAACTCGGGTGATCAAACCAAATAAATTAATTAATTGAAGATGCATAGCATTAAATCAAATAGCGAAAAAATTGAGATAAAGCAGAAAAATTATGCCTAGATAAAAGTAATTAAATCATTTTAAGGTTCCACAAATCCTAGAACTAGAAAACAAACTTAGCCACTAAACATGACTAAATGAAATAACAAAGAAATATAGCTAAACATAGTTACGATTATTATGTGTTTCTCTATAAAGTTGACATCCTCTCCATAGTTCCATGATGTCTTTACATAGAGAAGGTGACTTAAAGACAATTAAAGTTATCGAGCCAATTAAGGGACAAAATCGACATGAGGGAATTTCAAAGGCTTGATCATAGACACTTTAAAAGCCTTGATATTATGCTTTAATGCTATTTTGATTCCATAAAAAACATGTGCTAAAATCCAATGTCCATACTCTCATGTTGAGCTATGTATTCACTTTCAGTCCGAACAACATGCACTCACTCGCATCTTTAAATTTGGACCGTCTCAAGCTTAACTAAAAAGTTGGAAAACAACCTGATACTCATCTTTATCATATATATTTATCAGTTTTCCTACATTTCCTCGGAAGTCACTATTTTAAAATATTTCCTTCTCCTTGAAAGTCTCATATTATTTTAAATCATCGACGTCCATTTTCTTTGTTTTAATCTCAACCTTTAAATAATCAGTTATTAGGATTAATCTTATTATTACGGTTTCTTATTCTCTCACTGCAGTTAATAGTAGTTCCTTCTCCACTTCTCTATATTCCATTTCGCGCCAAACGATTACTTCCTCTTTTCTCTTTTTCGAAGAATCCTCGATTTTTCGGTCCATTCTGCTATGCCAAGTTGTTAACACTTTATTAACTCTCTTCCGCTTCTCCTCCGATCGATTGCTTGACATTTTTTTGGGTTGATTGTTTGACATATTTTAGGTTTCCGGTCTCTCATTGAATATATAAACTAATTTTCGCAGTTCCAATCTTTGTGCTTTTCAGGTATGACTTCTAATTTTAATATACTGATAATTTTTCTGTAAGCCTTTCAACCCTCTCGAACATATTTTCGGGATTTTGATATTGTGTTTTTGGGTTTGATGAAATTGGGGTCAATTTCATATCAATTCGATGATAACAATTTTCCTGATTTTCAATCTTAAAAAATGCATTTCTTCTCAGTAAATTTCTATTGCTTTAATTCACAGTGAAATTCCAGGTTTCTGCTTTGGGAACATGCTATTGATTTAAGCGATTCTTATACTTCTCGCACCTTGCCTATCATATGGGTTAAATTGTCTTTTCTCCATCCAAAGTTTATTGCATATTTTTATCCTGCTCTTCTACGTTTCAGAATTGTTTCGAAACTCACTTCATTGTAATTTCTTCCACGTTAGGATTTGTGCTTCTTTATTAATTTTTCTTGCTTTTTTTCTCTCTCTCAATTTTTGCAAAATGGTGTTCTATCCGCTATCATACGTACTCAATTAAAGGTAATTTCTCCATAACAGTTGGAGGTGTTTTTTTTATCGCGTTTTACTTCATCTTCTGATTATAGTGTTCTTTTTTTCCTTCTTTATTGTGTCTTCATTGCATATCTACGGTTATTCTTTCCATTTTTACACAATATTTTTTGAGCGAATATCTTACCATTTCCCTTGCAGGTTTCCATCATCAACACTAATTTCCCCTTAAGAGATCTTCTTTAGTTTTTGTTTGCATTTGTTTGGTTGAAACTTTTGTAGGCTACTGAGAAAAATAATGGTCATATAAAAATAAGAGGTGTCCCAATGAGGTTGTTTAGGTAGGACAACTATTGGAAATATTGATATTTTCTTCTTCTTGCTATGTGTGTTCTAAGGATTTATTCCTCTGTACTCATATTTACTTACTTACCTAACGTTGCACTCTCATCCGAGTCTGTTTTTACTTTCCAAAATGGTACTTTCAAATGTTGATGTTGTTACAATTAATTATAAATTTCTCTCAAATCCCGCGTGGCACACAGATTAATATATATGTCTAACTCCTCAAATTCTGCTTTCGGTACTCTTCTACAGAAACTATAGACAATAAGTATAACAGCTTGGGAGGAAGAAAAACATAATAAGAAATGCATTATGGACTTGCATATTGTCTGTTTAACTGAGGATAAATGTTTAAACTTCTGGGAAAGGAGAAAAAATGACTTGCATATTGTCTGTTTAAATGAGAAAAAATATTTACTCTTCTGGGAAAGGAGAAAAAATGACTTGCATATTGTCTGTTTAAATGAGAAAAAATATTTACCCTTCCGGGAAAGGAGAAAAAATTGAAATGTATGTATTAAATCTTAAATAGCATTTTGCTTATTATCACCACCAAATAATATCGCCACAAATCTCTTGCCAAATATTATCCGTTCTTACACTGAAATTTGAACTTGAATTTTTTCTCATTACTCTTTGAGGTGCTCATTGGATGTCATCCCCGATCACACACATAATTACCTTATCGTTGCCTCTTCAGGATTCCAGATTCACGCAAACATGTACTCCCTCCAATTTTATAAGACACGATTATTGGGATAAAGCGTAGTCAAGTACGTCATTTCCATGTGTTCCCTAATTCATGTATACAAGAACAGCTCCATGGAGTTCATACTCAATTCACTATTATTTATTTCTTTTATTTGAATCCAATCATCTCATAATTATTTTTTATTTCCTGAGTTCCTGCTTCCGGCAATATTCTTTGGTCTTCTTGATTAGTTTTAGTTTGTGTGTATAAAAAAGGTGAAATTAAAAAGACAAAAACCGAGTTTAAGAAAAAAAAAAGGTGTTCTACAAGGCTAAAGACATTTCTACAGGATAAAAGTAATAAAATCATTACATTCATGTACTTATAAACTCAAATAATTAAATTCAAAATTAATAAATATTTTAATGATTTCCTTGCTCATGGGTAATCAAAATATAATAGTTATACGCAATCACTTAAAAATTACAAACTTATCATGTGTTGACATTAATCATATATTCATACTGAGCACTTAATTGCAACAATATAAATCATTATATTTATTAAAAATAAAAAATATATTAAATTCAATAAGTCATTATTTTTACTGTATTATTTTAAATATTAATAATATTGCCTCTGTCCCAATTAATGTAAGTTAACATTTTTTCCTATCGAACATTCCAAAGTAAGTTTTACGATTTTATTTTAGGAAATTTTACAACCACCCAACAATTAGCATTATTCATACATTTTACACGCTCTCCCCATCCTTTTATTTTTCATACATTTTATATAATTATTAAAATATATGTCAACTCCCCAAATGTTAAATTTACCTTGCAATGAAGGAAATATTAATATTTTATTCAACACCCCGCGTGTTACGCAGGTTTTGTACTAGTAGTGTGTGTAAATCAGAGTTTCGTCATGGGGATGAGGTGTCTGTTGAATTCTTGAATTCAGTTAAATGCCCGGGGATGGCAAATCACTATTTGATCTTGAAAGAGGGTGTGCCAATAATTCTTTTAAGGAATCTTGACCAGAAGTCCGGTTTGTGCAACGGAACAAGATTGGTTGTCACTAGACTTGGAAATCACCCACTCGAGGATGAGATAATTTCTGGAAGAATAGCAGTAAAGTCTATATTCCAAGAATGACTTTGACAAACTCGGATCAAACTACGCCTGTGAATTTTACTAGGCATCAATTTACAGTGTTGCTTTGTTTTGCTATGACGATCAATAAGAGTCAGGGTCAGTCACTTTCCACCGTGGGACTTTATCTTCCAAAATCGGTCTTCAGGCATGGGCAGTTATACGTTGCGTTTTCTAAGGTAAAAAGCTGGAGCGGACTGGAAATTTTAAGTCTTGATTCCAATGGTAAGCCGTCAAAGTATACAACGAATGTTGTGAATTTCTTTGTGTATTTCTTGAGTGATGTATTTAGTTGTGTGGATCAAGTTTGCAATCATGGTGAGAGGTATGTTTCCCTTGAAAATAAAATTAAAAAAGTAGAACCATGAAATATTCATAAAATGTTATACAATTATTCCGAACACCTGTAATATTACCTAAAAAATTGGTCGAATATTTTGTGAAAGTCCGCGAAATTCGCGGGTATTGTACTAGTAAAAAATATAAAATTAAAGCCAACAGGACCAAATAATATAAGTCAGATAATTACAAGTTAATAACAAAATAAAATACATAAGATAATTAAAACAAGCACATAAATTACAGGCTAAACCCGACTTATCACATGTTTTAATATAGTCCTGTACTTTTGCAATTATTTTGAAAATGATCCTCTTACCGGAAATCACGGATAAATTAGCCGGTCACTGCCACATGGATAAGCAATTTCATTTTGTTTTTTTATTTTCCAGCCTATATGGATAAAATTTAATGTTTTATATTTTGACGGGCGTGTTGGGTTTTGGATCGGGTTCAATTAAGTCGGATTTTGGGTTGGATGGGTCACTGGGGTCAAAACTATTTGGGTTCATCTTCACGCCATGCAGTGGCAGACCCATGCAGTGACCCCATTTCATTTTTTTTTTTTTTTTACAGTATATATACATAACATATTTATTTGGCCCAGGTTATTGGCACTATAAGGTGGAGTAAATACACTACGTGAATGAATTCACTACACTTAGGATGAATACACTACACTTAGGATGAATACACTACATTTATTCCCAAAATACCCAGTAAGCTCTTCGAAGGTGAAATTTTTGGAAATTTTTTCCAAACATTTTGGATATATTCATAAAATTTATCCGAACATATTTGTTCAGAATTTTTTCTCGAACATATGTACATAGTTCGGAAAAATATTATGAACATCAAAGAAATGTTCATATAAAAATTCCGAATATTCTGGTCGAGTTCGGAGAACTAGAGATGAACACGTGCAATCGCGATTTAAAAAAAAAATTGTTCGAAACAAGTAAACAACAATAATATTATCATACCCATACAATTTTATACACTCAATGAACAATAATATGCATGAAAAATATCATAACACCAATATAAATTATACTAATCAACATTTAAAAAACCTAGTTTCTAAAAAATACTAAAACACTTACATAATCGTATTCCGGGCTTGGAGGATCGTTCATCCTTACAATGTAGGCCGACAAAATACATTTCAAGCGCCTAGTGGTTGATTGATGGTGGGCTACATTCTTGAAGTATGAAGTTCGTTTGTATTGCTCGAGATTGGTTTCATAGTTCGAATGTGTATATGAAAATCAGGTGGAGTGTATTCACTAAAATTAGTTTTGGAGGGAAGACTAGAGGGATAATATTGTCATTTCAAGAATTGGCCTTAGAAATTAAATTTTGTATAGTGTATTTACTTCACCTTGTAGTGTCAATAACCTGGGCCTATTTATTTTATATAGTTTTAGATGCTTTTTCATACCTTTCCGTGAGTCTAGTGTTGACATTTTGAGAAACCTGGGCCATATTTGATATTTTATGGTCCATTCATTTGGGTAAATTATTTTAGTTGTATTGGGCTTCTTTCTTTCCAATACTTTTGGCCATTAAATTTATTTGACCAGGCTAATCTTTTTGTTTTTTCTTTTATTTGAAAATTTTATGATATTTTATTATTTGCATATTCAACTTAAGCGTATGCACTTTAAATATAAAATAGAGTATGCATAGTATAAAATTTGTTTACACATGGACCATTTTGTAATATTTTTAGTTCAAGTTAAGCAACTCATACATTCATACTTTTTAGTGAGAACGATTTATACTTTAGAAGTAATACCTTTAAATGAAAAAAACTAATACTCTTTGATTGAAAATTTTATACCCTTCAAAATGATTAACGTATTAATCAGTTTCATTATACACTTTGTCTGTAAACTAATTTTTTTTTAAGAATATCTATCTATCGTACTCCCAACTTGAAAATTTTGGGTCCGCCACTGATGCCATGCACTGCATTCTGCAACAACACTTCATAGCAACATATTTGAGAGGGTACACTCAAATCTAGGATTCTTTGAGAAATTTTTAATGTGTTCTTTGTTGATAGGCGAACATAAGTCAATAAATGGCGAACAAGGATTAAAGCTACATCAAAGATTATGAAGAACCAACCTCAAATCAAGGGTAATCAACAAAGAAAATCAAGTTGGGGTGCATCTACCAATTTCAGAGGTGTATAGAATGACGAACAACTCCCCGACGAACAACTAATGGGCGAACAGGAATTTAGACCCGAGACCAAGAATGAGCCAACTGTGAAGTCATCAATGACGAACAACTTGGTCAAACTATGATACAACAAATAGCCAAGGAGGTATGTACAAGTGAACAAAGGACAGAGATCCCAAAGCCAAGCTGAACAAAGCCATAAGGCGGGCAACTTCCAAAGTACAACCTCTAGAGGCGAACAACTTTCAGTTGGAGAATCAACAAGATCAATCAAGCCGACCTAGGCGAACAACAATGAGTCCGAGATAAGACCAAAGAAGACTTTGTAACTAAGGTTCAGCTTAGATAAGATCAAAGGGACACATGTCAAGCATGCAGGCTAGGGAGACCAAGAGTCTTGGACACCTCATGCTTGCTAGTCTCTATAAATAGTTGTTCTCCAGCTTACTTATATAATTTTCGAATTTCAGACTAAAAATACACACAAATACACCCAAACTCACACATACACGAAATAAGTCCAATTTCGACTACCGAATTTACAAATTCGATAAATCCAAACCCCGATTTACCATTTACGGTGGTAATCAATCACACGTTATTGATTGGTGACGTAAAGACGGATTAAAACAGCCACTAATCCTTACGATTAAATTCGTTCACCAACAATTTGGCGCTAGAAGGAGGGTTCGAACCTTCGGTTTAGTGTGATTACTCAAGAACTTCAAGTTGAAAACTTGAAGATTCAAAGGAAATCTCAAGAAATATTTGAAGATACAAACAAAAGTGTTCTTGGTGTTCTTGGTGTTCTTCAATTTATAAATCAAGAAGTAATTTAAATTGAAATGCCTCAATCTAAAGAAACCCAAGGATCACGTTTGTCGAAAAAAGCATCTCAGACCCGAGCCACGTCGGCCGACCACCAGGACCGTGACCCGAGACATGCGAACAGGTCACAGCATACGGCTATAACACATAACCTCCCCCCTGAGATGGAGGCTTTGGCGAACAACCCCAACGAGTTGGCCAAAACCATTGCTGCTCTCCAGGCCCTCCAGAGGCAACAAGAGCAGGTTAGGCCAACACAAGCAAGGCCAAGGGACAAGTCCCTGGAAGTTGTTAGACCCAGGACCACTAGGGGCGAACAGCGAGAGGTTGATAGTGCCCAAGTCAGACGGAACAAGGGAAAGGCCAAGGTGGTCGACCAACAAGAAGTACAGGCTGAGTCTGGTCGCGGACGAACAACTATGTCTAGCCATGGGACAACACGTTCCAGTGCCCAAGACAGGCTTAGTCAACCCCAACGGGAAGCTGCTCGCCGGGGAGCAGATGATGGGCGAGCAACTTTTGAACAGCCTCGCCCATCAGTCCATGAAAGGCTCTCCCAGTCAGCCTTCAGGCGCTTAGGGCCAAATGCGGCGAACAACATTAGGAGGCAAGCTCAGGAAGTGCCCACTCCAAGCGAGGGACTGCGACGAGCAGAAAGGTTAATGCCTTTGCTCGCCGAACAGCCTCCAAGTCAGGGGGCACCTCTTGATGAATTATCAAGCCTAAGGAGGGCTGTGGAGAACATGCAGGGGCAACTGGACCAACAGAGGGGGATGGGAACGACCAGCATGCCATCCTCACCTTTGGCAGCTCATATTTTGAAGGCCCCAATCCAGAAAAAGATTCAATTTCCGGCTAGCATTCAATATGAAGGCATCGCCGACCCCCGGGTCCACTTAACGAAGTATACGGACTACATGGTCTCTGTGGGGGCCAGCGACGCCACCCAGTGCCGGAATTTTCCATTAACATTGGGCGATCGGGTTCACAAGTGGTTTTCATCAATGCCGTCGGCATCAATCCACTCGTTCGTCCAACTAAGTCGAGAATTTCTTTCTCACTTTTCAACGGCGGGGTCATATCTTTCCCAAAAACACCGGCTATCAGATTTGAGGCAAAATGATGATGAAACTGACCGGGCGTTTATGGAAAGATTCGATAAAGTTTTACTAGAAGGAGAACCGGTGAGCGAAGATACAAAGATCGTCGCTGTGATGGCCGGATTGAAAAAAGGGTCGAAGTTATGGAAGGAGGTACGTCTGAAGTGCCCAAAGACTTATGCCGAGTTTAGAAACCAAGCAGGCATTTTCGTTTCCATGCACGAGGCCCTACAAACAAATTTAGGGGAGAACAAAGCTGATCCTAAGGAGAATAACAAAAAGCCCGTCGGGACAAGCTACAGGGTCCCGAAAAACATGAAAGCATTCACCGAAGGATCGGATTTAAAAGAAAAATTGAACCAAGTATTGACAGTATCAGTTGATACTGTGTATGAAAGTGTAAAGGAGAAAGAGTTACTTTCCCCACCACGTAAAATCCGTCAGGATACTGGCAAACTCAACCCGAACAAGTATTGTGCCTACCATCAAAGTGTGGGGCATTTTACGAGTGAGTGTAGAGATTTGCTTAAGCAACTCTGGCGATTTTATGAAGAAGGGAAGCTCTCCGATTTCGTCAAAAGGCAACCTGGGAAAAGAGCCCGGGAGAACAACTCAGAAGACGAAGAGGATGGTCAATCCCAGAGAAACAACAGACCCGGGCGACCAGTTCCCAATATGCCAGCCCAACCTTTAGAAGATTTGTTCATGATGGAACCCGCAGGTCCCGCGGGAGGGTGTTTTGATGGACAACCACCTGAATCTAACCGGAAGAGGAAAGCGGAGCTACGAGCGATTGGCCAAGTACAAGAGATGGGAGTTAAGCCGTCTATCATGCAAACGGCAGAATTAACTTTCACTGAAAAAGACCTTGAAGGCGTCTTAACCCCACACAATGATTCGCTCGTAATCTGTGCCAAGATTATGGGGACCAGAGTCCATAGACTGTTGGTGGACACCGGAGCCTACACGAACATCTTATTCAAGAAGACCCTCGATAATCTGGGAGATTATTCAGGTTATGTTCGGAATACAACACATAGAATCGTAGGCTTCGGGAATGCTGTGACAACACCGTTGGGAATTGTAACATTAGCTGTACAACTTGTAACGGCCGATGAACCCGAAAGAAATATAACAAGAATGGTAGATTTCTTGGTTGTAGACCAGGAGTCGACCTATAACGGGTTTCTTGGCCGGCCTTTTCTTAATGAATTTAAAGCTGCGTGTTCCACTTACCACTATTGTTTGAAATTTCCAACAGCTAGTGGAACAGGCACAATTAAAGGAGACCAACGGAGAGCACGAGAATGCGTTCAACAGCTACGAGCAAAATTTGTACAAATATCCATGATGGAAGCAACAAGTTATCCCATCGACGAACCATCAATACTAAACAACATGATGGACATAGACGACCACATGGATGCGGACGAACAACACTTGGACGAGCAAGTGTTGGACGAACAACTTGTTACCACCCGCGAGGAACCTCCATCTAACGAACAACAAAGGGGTGGTGACGACCAACCTTCAGTGGAGGACTTGGAGGGCCAAGTACAAACGAACAACAATGGGACGGAGCCAAATGATGATCTTGAACCCCGCCTGGGGGCAGAGCCCATGGACATCGAAAATGATTCCAACCTTGAGGAACCCATACTTGATCCCCGTTGGAAGGGACAAAAACGACGAGCGACTCCAGTCGAAGAGCTGGAGGCGTTCAAAGTTAATCCCAACAGCGAAGATCTTGAATTATTCATAGGATCTGAGCTCCCAGAGCCTTACAGATCCCGAATGAAAGAGTTCCTCACCAAGAATCTAGATGTCTTTGCTTGGTCTCACGCAGATATGGTGGGGATAGATCCAAAACATGCTTGCCACAAGCTGAATATAAACCAAGTCAGAAAGCCCGTCCATCAAAAGCGGAGGAAGTACGGCCCAGACAAATACCAAGCTTTAAATGAAGAAGTTAAGAAGTTGCTGGACAACGATCTCATCCGACAAGCACTCTGTCCACAATGGGTAGCAAACCCAGTACTCGTGAGGAAACCAAACGGGACCTGGAGGCTATGCATAGATTTCACGGATCTGAATGCAGCATGCCCGAAGGACAATTTTCCTCTCCCACATATCGATCAATTGGTGGACAGCACTGCAGGTCACGAAATGTTGACATTTATGGATGCTTTTGCAGGGTATCATCAAATCCCAATGCATCCTGACGATCAAGAAAGCACAGCTTTTTATACTAACAAAAACTTGCTGTGTTGGAAGAGAATGCCATTTGGCCTCATAAATGCCGGAGCAACATACCAAAGGCTGGTGAACAAGATGTTTGATCAACAAATTGGAGACACGGTTGAAGTCTATGTAGACGATATCGTGGTCAAAAGTCCCAGGAAGGAGGACCACCTTCAACATCTGACTCAAGTGTTCGAAATTCTTCGACACTATAACATGAAGTTGAATCCAAAGAAAAGCAGCTTTGGAGTCCACTCAGGGAAATTCTTGGGTCATCTTGTTAGCCAGCGGGGAATTGAGGCCAACCCTTCAAAAGTTAAAGCCATCCTGGATATGCAACCACCACGTTCGGTAAAAGAAGTGCAAAGACTCACCGGGTGCCTAGCAGCATTAAACCGGTTCATATCCAGGTCGGGAGACAAGTGCCGTCCATTCTTCGAGGCCGTCAAAAAAGGAAAATTTGCATGGACTAACAACTGTCAAGCGGCCTTCGATCAACTTAAAGACTACCTGGGAGATGTCAAAATCCTATCAAAACCAATCCCAGGAGAAAAGCTCTTTCTATACTTAGCCGCATCAGAAGTTGCCATCAGTTCTGTTTTGGTGCGGGAGGACGGCAAATTCCATCAACCAATCTATTACGTCAGCCAGGCTTTACACGAAGCAGAGATCAAATATGCCCCGACCGAAAAGCTGGCATATGCTTTGGTTATGAGCGTGAGAAAGTTACGACCATATTTCTTTGACCATCAAGTCGAAGTTCTAACAACTTTCCCGCTCAGGCAAATTCTCCATCGTCCCGACACTGCAGGTCGTCTCTTAAGATGGTCACTAGAGATTAGCCAATTCGGAGTGACCTATGCTCCTCGAACAGCGATCAAAGGGCAAGCATTAGCCGACTTTATAGTCGAACTAACTTTCCCACCAGATCCGACGAGAGGACTTGATCATCCTTGGCATCTCTATGTGGACGGATCATCAACCAACATAGCCTCGGGGGCAGGAGTAGTATTAATAAGTCCAGACAGACAAGTATTCACCTCGGCGATCAGATTTGGTTTCATGGCAACCAACAACGAAGCTGAGTATGAAGCTCTTATTGCTGGTCTCCACCTATCACTCGCAGTTGGTGTCAGACGCTTGCAAATATTTGGCGACTCACAATTGATCGTGAACCAAGTCCGAGGTGAATACGAAGCAAAAGATGATCACATGATCGAATATCAGCGGATTGTTGCTCACCTGATGTCCATGTTGCAGCAAGTTTTCATACAGCAAATTCCAAGGATGAGCAACACTCAAGCAGACGCGCTTGCCCGACTAGCAACAAGTGAAGGCCCCGTAGAGTTGGCAGATATTATAGTTACAAAGATGAAAGATCCATCAACAGTAAGCTATAATGTCAATCAACTCGACGATCAAACCAGTGAAAAAGAAGACTGGAGAACAAGTATAGTCAAATACTTGAAAAGTGGGGAAAAACCAAACAATCCTTTTGAAGCTGCCAAGCTAATAAAGCGAGCCGCCAGATATACTCTGGTAGGCGAGCAACTCTTCAAAAGGGGAATATCAATCCCACTTCTCAAATGTTTGCCTAGGGGGCAAGGGCAAGCGGTACTCGAAGAGATACATGCTGGAGTATGTGGAAATCATACTGGGGGGCAAGCTTTGGCATACAAGACAATCAGACAAGGCTATTATTGGCCGACTTTACGTCAAGATGCAATCAAAAAAGCCAAGACTTGCCATCAATGTCAGATTTTTACCCCAGGTATCCATACCCCGGCTCAAGAACTTGTCTCGGTATACAGCCCATGGCCTTTTGCAAGATGGGGGATGGACATCATTGGTCCTTTCCCGGCTGGAGTTGGAAATGTTCGATTCGCCGTCGTGGCAGTCGATTATTACACAAAATGGGCGGAAGCAGAGGCCATGGTGAATATCACACAGCAGAAGATGATCAACTTTATTTGGAAGAATATTGTCTGTCGTTTTGGAGTTCCACAGGCAATTGTGACAGACAATAGTCCACAATTTGATGGACAAGAGTTGAGAGAATTCTGTACGAAGTGGGGGATCAAGAAACATTACTCCACACCTTATCACCCCCAGTCGAATGGACAAGTTGAAGCTGTGAATAAAATCATAAAGCATACATTAAAAGTGCGACTGGCGGAGAGTAAAAGCAGTTGGTCTACAGAACTTCCGGAAGTCTTATGGGCATACAGAGTTTCTCCCAGGTCTAGCACCGGAGAAACACCCTTTGCAATGGCTTTCGGGACAGAGGCTGTAATACCAATTGAGTTAAAGGCCACTACGTTTAGGACGACCAACTTTGATGAACAGGCGAACAACTCTGCTCTAAATGCTGAATTGGATTTACTCGAAGAAAAAAGGTTGAATGCCGAGCTAAAAAATGCCACATACAAGCAGCGAGCAGAACGTTACTATAATTCCCATGTAAAAGTTAGGGAATTCAGAGTTGGAGATTTGGTTCTAAGAAAGTTGCTCGCCCAATCTCCAGGTGTATTGGGACCAACTTGGGAGGGCCCGTATCGTATAACAGAAAAATACATCAATGGCGTATACGATATTGAGGACATGGAAGGCAAGCCGGCCCAATACTCCTGGAATGCTGTACATCTAAAGAAATACTATCAATAAAGTTGGGCGAACAATTGTCTTGGGAGGAAGGGATGCATATGAGCTGAAGGAAGGCTAAGAAGGCTAAAAACTTGCCTAATTTTTTAAATTTTCTTAAGTATAGATTCAAAAGTTGCTCGGCACATTGTATAGTCTGGTGCTAGTACTTTTGGTTTTATAAATAGTGTTGCTCGGCAAAAAATATTATAAGCGAGCAAGTTTTAGTGTGTGTTTAAAGCTGTTCGTCAGATTGTATATGATAGTGATGGACAGTCTTGCAACACTTGTAATTACTTTGCAATGTAAATATAATAGTTGTTCGTCAAAAAAGGAAAAGTCCAAAAGCTCGAGGTACAAGTCCATTCAAAGGTTGTTCGTTTTACAAATGAACAGAACCTAAGGACCAAAGCCACTTAAAGGTTGTTCGTTTTTTAAAATGAACAGAACCTAAGGCTAAACCCTGATTCCACTGAAGGCAAGTTCAATTCGAACAAAAGCCCAACATTATATGTTATAATTGTAAAGGCATTGACAAATGTAAAGGCAATTAACATATATAAGAAAATGAGCGAACATGAGAAAGACGTTCCATTAATCAAAGGCATTAAGCCTCAAAAATAGTACAAGCTGGAAGCAGCCATTACAAGTACTACAAAAGGGAGCGAACAACTATTACAAAGAAAACAGAAAAAAAAAAAAAGCTAAGTCCTAAACTACTGCTGTTCGGCGGGAGGAGGATCTTGAGGTTGCTCGGCAGAAGGGTCGACAATCATGTCTCGAGCAAGGTCTTCAGCTGCCTTATCCTCCGCCTCTTTAGCAATTTGCTCGTCCGTGGCAGCCGGCTCATCTCCTTGCTCGCCATCATCAACAATCGGTGGAGGATGAGTGATGGAAATACTAGGGTCGAGTTTGTCAAGTTTGACCCCTAGTACTGCCAAATCCGCCAGCTGAATCTCGATATTGTTCGGCGGAGGATAGCTCTCTAGAAATTCATTCAGATCCTTGCACATCTCCTCCACCATATCCTTGAAGTCATAAGCGTCCGCCGTGCGAATGCTGTCCGCATAGGCGCATATATAACCCAAGTTTGAGATGGGCCCACTCCGAGCTTGAAATTCTTGCTCGGCTTCTTCCCTCGAGAGCATTTCAGACATTTGCTTCTTTAGTCGAGCAACTTCTTCTTCTGCTCCTTCTCTCCTCTTCCTCTCTTCATCCAGCGCAGTCGTTGAGGAGAGCAGCTCAGCCTTTGTATCTTTAAGCTCGCTGGAGACAAGCTGATAGTCCTCAATGCGCTTCTTCTCCAGATTATCAGCCAACTTCAATTGGTCCTTAAGGCGAGCAATTTGCCCATTAAAGTTGTTCGCCATTCTATCTTTTTCCTCTGAGAGCTGGCGAATCGAGGCGGCATGATGACGAGCAGTCTCCTCTAGCTCGGCAACCTGAGCCATACCCCTTTGAGCTGAAACGAGGGAGTTTGCAGCTTGAACCATTGATAAGTGAAAATTATCAATGGGGCCCTGAGCGAGGACCGCTTTGTTCAGTGGCCGCGACCATGCCCGAGCAACAAGTTCAGTTGCTCGGCGAACGTGGTCGTCCGTTATATCACGAAAACTCGTCGGAGTCCTAGAACAGGCAAACTGGTGAATCAGATCTGCTCGCCCTGGGTAATCGTTGGGCCGGTACCTGCGAACAAAAAGAAGGTCAATACTTGGAAAATTTGGCAAAGGAAAAACTTGTTCGACAAGAAAGCAGAAACTTACTCAGAAAATTTTCGCTCGTCCCGGCCTAAGTATGTGATGTCCTCGGGGCCTCTGGGGGAACCTATATCTTTGCTCGCCTTGCCGGACCTCTCGGTGAGCTCGGCAGATGAACGTCGAACAACGTCCCCTTCTGGGCGAGCATGGCTCGAACCCACCTTCTCCTTCCCCTTGCCAGGGACATCATGGGACAAGGAAGTCCCGTCGGCTTTCTTTAAACGTTTCCCCCCGTGGGGGGGAGAGGCAGGAGGAGAACGGATTTGAATGGGGGGAGCAGCCTGCCTTGGAACCTTGGCCCCCTCGGGCTTGTTCGTCATCTCGAGCATCTTTTGTGGAGGGTCTCCTCTTCTTTTCTTCCCTCGAGTCGGTGCCATTTCGAGAACCCTTTGCTCCAGGAGGGTGTATGAAGGAGGGATGGCAACTGTAACTTGTTCGGCTAAAAAAAAAAAAAAAAAATAAAATAAAAATAGAATTAGACGAGCAAGTTGTACAGGTTAACGACGAACAAGACTTGAGCAAGGAGTTAGAAATTTTCATACCTGGGGGCACCTCAGCTTGAGCCTCCAGGTGGTGAGGATAAGTCAAGAGGCGAGCAGCTTTTTGGCACCTTGATCGGCAAAGATAGTCAATAGTCCTATCTGCCCGGTTACGAAGGCCGACCAAGCACGAAGTAAATTGAAACTCCGAGCTCAACTCCTCCTCTTTCGAATCCCACTTGGGTAGACGAGGGCCTGCGAACAAACAAGAAAAGTTAAATTAGAACTACTTAGCCCAAAGGCGAGCAAGAAACAAACTTACGTTTCAGTTTTCCATAGGCTGCTGGAGAATTTATTCGTCCAGGGCCGCCGTGTGGACCAGAAGATGCTCGCCAGTCACCCCCAATCCAGAAGAAGTGTTGCTTCCAGTCACGAATCTTGTTCGGCACTTCTTCTACCATTTTCAACCCAGTCCTGGCCTTGAGATAGTAATAGCCTTCTTCTCCCAAGGGGCAGCTTGTAATTGTCATCAAATAATTGATCTCTTCCGCAGTAATCCGATCAACATAACCCTCCAGGGCGAACAAACACATGGAGCCCAGAAGGTTCATCCACCCAATTGGAGTAATTTGGGTGATGGCCAAGTTGGTCGCCTCCAAGAATCGACCAACAACGGGTGGAAGAGGCAACTTTAGTCCAGCAATTAAAGTGTGAATGTTGATCGCCGTGCATCCTGGAGGTGGACGATCAGCTCTTTCCCTCCTCTGAGGAGCCCACATGTGAATATCAAATGGGATTTTATATTCCTTTCGGATGGAGTCCAGTTCATCTTCGCGAACAACACTTTTTATCTTGCTCGCCTGGAATCCAGTTTTCACCTTATCCATTATTTGTCTCTGGGGACGGGAAAAGCTGTTCGCATATCGTTCAGCGTATGCTCGCCATTCAAATAGACGAGCAACCCCTGCTGGAATCTCATTTTCCCGCATCCTTGGGGATGGGAAGTTAATGCTCTCCAAGAACTCGCGAGTGAGTTCGTTAAGGTCTGAATCTCTAGATTCGGCAGAAGACGATGAGCCAACGTCCAAATTGTTGTTCGCCGCAACTACTATTTCTCTCCCAGATGGGCCCACACCGGTGTCCTCCACAGAGCGAACAACTGAATCCACGTGATGATCCGATGCCGAAGAAATCTCGAGGGGAGGTTGATCGATGGGGACCGCAACGGGAAAAAGGGGATCTAGGGTCTCCTCAGCTTTATTGCTCGATTGCGAAGACATAGGAGGGAGAGGAAAAATCTAGGCGGTGGCGGATAGTGTTGCAGACGGCGGCGTTTTCCCGGAGAAGACGGAGGCGTTTGGGTCCACACGGCGGTAGAAAGAATTTTTGAAGGAAAAAGATAGAGAAGAAGAAAAATGACTACCTGGGAGTGGAAGTTTGAAGCCAAACGTTGAAGAATAGATGCCGGAGAAGCTTGGAATCGCCGGAGAAAGTGGAAGTCGCCGGAGCACTGTTGCAAGAGGGGGAAAAGTGGGAAAAATTTCGGTTTTCCCACTATATATACCCCAAGCAAAAGCGGGGTCCCAAACAAAATTTCCCAAAAGCCCTGGGGCCAAATTGAGAGAAAACGGGGTAATTTCCGTACAAATTCAAAAATTTAGGGACCTATATGTAATTATAGAGGCGCGTGGCCTCGGGATTGCTCGCGCGTGGGCGGCGCACAGCCATGCCGCCCACGTCATCTTCGTATAACTCCCAGATCTTGGGAAGACGAAACGACAAACCATATGTTGCTCGCCCAAGCCAATGATGTTCGCCTCAACCCTCATCATTTTGATATCCTAACTATAGTTGCTCGCCACAAAGTTGCTCGTCTGGGGCAACATATAGCCAGGATAGGGGGCAATTGTTGATAGGCGAACATAAGTCAATAAATGGCGAACAAGGATTAAAGCTACATCAAAGATTATGAAGAACCAACCTCAAATCAAGGGTAATCAACAAAGAAAATCAAGTTGGGGTGCATCTACCAATTTCAGAGGTGTATAGAATGACGAACAACTCCCCGACGAACAACTAATGGGCGAACAGGAATTTAGACCCGAGACCAAGAATGAGCCAACTGTGAAGTCATCAATGACGAACAACTTGGTCAAACTATGATACAACAAATAGCCAAGGAGGTATGTACAAGTGAACAAAGGACAGAGATCTCAAAGCCAAGCTGAACAAAGCCATAAGGCGGGCAACTTCCAAAGTACAACCTCTAGAGGCGAACAACTTTCAGTTGGAGAATCAACAAGATCAATCAAGCCGACCTAGGCGAACAACAATGAGTCCGAGATAAGACCAAAGAAGACTTTGTAACTAAGGTTCAGCTTAGATAAGATCAAAGGGACACATGTCAAGCATGCAGGCTAGGGAGACCAAGAGTCTTGGACACCTCATGCTTGCTAGTCTCTATAAATAGTTGTTCTCCAGCTTACTTATATAATTTTCGAATTTCAGACTAAAAATACACACAAATACACCCAAACTCACACATACACGAAATAAGTCCAATTTCGACTACCGAATTTACAAATTCGATAAATCCAAACCCCGATTTACCATTTACGGTGGTAATCAATCACACGTTATTGATTGGTGACGTAAAGACGGATTAAAACAGCCACTAATCCTTACGATTAAATTCGTTCACCAACATTCTTCGCCAAATTTCTTTCTCCCAGAAATTCCAAAACGGATTCATCAAATAAAATCCAAAATTGCTATGGTTGGAATATCCAAAATTCAACCACAAATTTTCAAATGGGTTCAAATAATTTATATTCCTACCCAAGGTCTGCGTTGAATTTGTTAATTTCTCGTTTAAAATAATTTACAATTTTCTAAATATTTTATTTGTCAATTTAAATAATATTTATTCTATTTTTTGCTAATAAATTAAATTGAGGAAGAATATATATACTAAAGTTGTTAAAACTTTAAAATAAAAAATATTTATTTTGTGTATAAACAATAAGGACATTATAAAAATTTAAAAAGAAAAAAAATTGTGTTCCTTTAAAAAAAGTTGAACTGATTTCTTATTTAAATTTCTTCATGGTTTTATTTCCATTTCTATAATATTAAAAAATAATTTTGTTACATTTCCTTTCTAAATTGTTGGACCATGTCAAATTGAATTAAATTCACAAGGAACGATTTATATTTTCTTTTGAGTGATTTTAACTTTTAAAATTTATGTGCTTAGAAAATTAAATATTTCAAATTTATTGAATATAAATTATAAATTTCTAAAATAAAAATGACTTATCATTTTTCTAAATAATATAAAAATTTCTAAACCCGTCCCGACCCGAAACCCACCAGTAAAACGCATCAACCCATTTATTTAATTCAAATATTATACACTTGGTGCTGAAAAAATAAATAAGAACGAAAAAGAATATCCCACATGGCGGTTATAACGTGATAGTTTATCTGTTATAGCAGGTAAAAGGATCGATATCCAGAAAAATCAAATTTATAGGATCAATATCAAAACGTGCAATTCATGCGGACCAAAATCAAATTGATTTTGACAAGTTATTGAACTTACAAAATTTTAATCCCTACACATACATACATATTACGACTCTGATAACAGAAGAATAAAATTTAAAATGTTTATGTGTGATTATGCACACCCTTTAATTCATATATATTTTCATACCCTTCCCTACAATTTTCTCATACCATTTTTCACAATTCCAACACTCGTTTTAGTTTTTAAAGATGAAAAATTGAGTTGAAATTCTTATAGTTTATATAAGGTATTAAATATTAAATACTAAAAAAATTATGCATTCTAAATACGCGGATGGCGTATATTTAGTTTTAATCAATTTTAAACTCACTCCCTATAACTGAAATTTGATTTAATACTGTTTATACAAAGCATCAATATGTAGGAAACGTACTTTCCTAAATACGATCTCTTGATTTATCACATTCATATAGAAATTATACATCAATGGCATTACTCAATTATAATTATACAATAACTTACCTTATACTCCCTCTATCCCCTAATTAATTTTCATATGCAGGATATATAAAACACTTTTTAAAGTAAACTGTTTTATTGACTTTTTAAATCAATAAATTAAAAGTATTTTAAAATAAAGTAAGTATTGACTTTTAGGACCAAATAAAGGAAGTGAAAATTATTGTGGAACGTCTAAAAAAAAATGTGGAGACTATTCGGGGATGAAGAGAGTACTAAATAAAGAATAAATGTTTTCCGATAATTGATTTTAGTATTTATATTATATTTAGAATATACCAATCATTTTCAATTAATTACTCCATCCATCCCGAATGAACTTGGACACCTATTTAGACATACTTTTTAAGAAAATAATAATAATAATAATTTCTTTTTGAATAAGTTAGTAGCATATAAGTAAATATATGTATATTTTTTGTGAATATGTATATAATTTTTTTATGAGGTGTGCAAGTTATTTTGAGACGGATCAAAAAAAATAAAATGTGCATGTTCTTTTCGGATGGAGGGAATGTATAACTACACTCCTTATGTATATTAAAGATTTTCCAAACTATATGAAGAGAAACTTTATTCCAAGAGTATTATATGGAAATCATACATAAATGAGCATATACTAAAATTGGTTTATACACGAACTATTTTACAATATTTATTAGTATATCAATTAATATCTTTAGCATAATCAACTAATACCCTTTTGTCAAATAACTAATACTCCACATACCCTTCAACTAATATTTTTCATTGAAAACAACTAATACTCTTTAAAGCTAGTACTCTTCAATTAAATCGACTAATACCATTTAATGAGAACAACTATGTATGAACCATTTTTATGTTATGATGATTTGCCTAATTCCTCACAATATCTCCTCTATATATACCTTACGTTTGAGCAACAAACCCTACAAACTAACTAAAGAAAAAGAGAGAAGAAATGGAAGGAAAACAAGCAATTTTTGTTTTGACAACATTATTGATCATTTCAAATATTGCGTTTGCAATGGGTTCGACTACTCCGATTAAGCAGTCGAGTTGTGGATCAGAATGTGCAAGAAAATGCAGAGATAGTACTGTTCGGGAAATTTGCTTCAAGGTTTGTGAACGCTGTTGCAATCAGCCATGCCCACCACCTAACAAACAACAACACTTTTTACCGTCACATCAGTAACACCACAGGTTTTTTTCTTTCTTGCCCATTTTTTTTATAATAATCGATTTAGATACATGGAACCTAGTAATTGGGATTCTTGAGATAGTTTTAGTGTATTTTACTTAATTGTAAGGGCCGAGTACTCTTTGTTCTCGTGTCTTAAATAAATTGCATCAAAAAAATAAAATAATGAAGCCTAGGAATATTGATTTTTTGTTTAAGTTTGATTTCAATTTTATATATATGTAGATTGTTTATTCAATTTTGCCTTCATTTTATATTAGTTCGTCCAGTTAGATGGGATATATAAATTATAATATGAAGATTTTCATCTCCTTTGACTTTAATTTGTTTGTGTACTAACACGTTTGATTTTTTTTTTTTTTTTTTCGCAGATGCGAATAGAAAGCAAACGTTTATTGGTGATCGTTCAGTGCAAGATTTAAGATTCTGAATAATTGTGTGGCATCTTTTCCATTAGTTTTGAGATTGATGTCTGAGATACTCCGTTGTTGAATAAGTGATTACTATGTTTGATTACGATTTTAAAGTATTTCTGTATTTTTTTTATGAAAAGCTATGCGCCTACTTTTCCTTGTGTCCTTTATAAATGTTTTTCTTTCGTTTACTTATGAATAGGTTTGATAATTAAAATTCAATTTGATTTTAAATAGGTAATTTAATTAGAATTAATTAAGAGCGGATTATCATTGAGAAAGCGTCTCACATATCCTTTTTATTTGATCACATAAATGCGCAACTGAATCAAACATATTCCATTTTTGTTCACCCTTGTGTTGATCAACTCAGGGGAGCTTGGTTAGGAACTCTTCAATGGTAATGAAAATGATATTGAAAATTAGTGTAATTATGATAGTTTATGAGAACAAAATCACTACCTCCCCTCCTAAATAAGGTAATCACTACTTCATTTTGATTAACCTATTCTCTTCCTACAACTCTCCTCCTCAATCACTCCCCCATTCCTCCACCAACAACCATTTACTGTCCACTTCTATTCCAAATTTGGGGCATGACACTTGCAATGGAGTCACAATTGTAACAAATCTTCACCCAATATATCATTTTTATTATGGGGGCATAAATGGAAAATAATTTCCATTCCCATTATCATTGAGGAATTGCTAACCAAGCGCCCCTCAAGATTTTACCTCTATGCTTCACAACTTCGTATGGCGGTTTCAATCGGGCACATTTTCAACTGAAGTCCCTACAAAGGCTACAATGGGCAAATGAAAAGAAAAGCATAACTGCATAATAGCAAGCTATGATGTATATATTCTTAAAAAAAATACTGTGATTCGTCACATGACAAAGAGTTCAAAATTTATTTTTTCATACATTCGAATTAAAAAAGAGTCAAAGACAAAAAAAACTCCATAATATCATGTCTCCTAAATAGCATCCGTCCACATATCCATAGCTATACTAGTCCTCCAAGCATTAGCGTCTTGTCGCTCTTACTCTTGAGTTTGAATAATAGGCTCAAAGTTATGGTCTTCATTAATCGGTAATGTTGAAGATGAAGGTTCGTCCACTGGTTCAACTAGAAATTCATCAGAATGACATTCTTTGCGAATAAAGTTATGTAGAGCTGCACATGCTAATACAAGTTCTGCTTGTGTCTTAAATAAAAATGGAGGTGTTGACTTAAAAATTATGAACCTTGATTTAAAAATACCAAATATTCTCTCGATCACATTCCTTAAAGACGCACGACGAAAATTGAACAATTATTTCTCATTTTCAGGGTCATTTTGCAAAATCTTGTAGATGATATCTTACACCTCGAAATGGAGCTAAAAACTGACGTCGATCAGGAAATCTACAATTCATCAAAAAATATTTACCTAATTACATATGCAATGTATAATATTAGTATTATAATAATACTAATAATATTAATATAAAAAATAAGTATTTACCTTGTGGCACTTTAAATCCATTCCTCCTTGTTATAGCATCATTTAGTATCTTAGAATCATGAGCCGAACCCTCCCACCCACTAAGGACGTACATGAACTCCAAATCAAAATTACAAGCGGCTAATAAATTTTGTGATATATTTCCATGACGGTCACGATAACTGCTTACATCTCGTCCCCTTACCATTGCTGGAATATGTGTCCCGTCAATAGCTCCAATGCAATCCTAATACAACTATTTTCGCATGAAAAGTATAAATATAGTAGTATCATTTTATTTATAATTTTTATTGTTAGATAATTATTACAAACCTTGAAGAAAGGGAAAAACCTTGTGCTTTCTCTAATTTTAGCAGGTACGCTTGAACCTGGTTTTTTAGAAGTTTCACATGGTCCAAGTCTCTTATCCATACACCAGTTGTATCGGTCCTAGCTAGGGCTGGGTCGGTACGGTATATCGTACCGAAAATTGCATACTGTATACCGTACCGAAAAGTTTGGTATAGTAAAATTTCATAACGAACCCAGTACCGAAGTTTTCGGTATACCGATTTAATTTCGGTATGCCTAAAAATTTATATCTTACCGTTCCGAATAATCGGTATACCGTTTCATACCTAAAATACCGACATATACCGATATTTTTGGCATACCGAAATTAGAAAATGTAAAGGTATACCGTTCCATACCGACATATAATGATAATATTTCGGTATATACCGTAATACCGAAAATTTAGAATATTCATACCATTACCGTACCGAAATCTCCGGTATACCGAAATTCCGGTATTTTCGGTATTTTTTCGGTATGATATGCACGGTATTTCGGTATTTCGGTATTTTTTTCCCATCCCTAATCGATCCCAATAATTTTTCCACTGAACTCAAAAGTTCCAAAATACCCTGAAATTAATAGAAAAATATACAATCAAAGTATCGAAACTATAATAGCATAAATTGTACAATTACGAGTAAAATAAAGAATTATTGTTATAAAACAATCAATCAAAGCACACAAAATAACACAAATAATTACGACATATCAATTAAATTTACATACTCATTAACCTAGGTGGTCAATTCAAATTAATTAATCACACAATTTAAACATTGAAAACAGATGATATAAACAAACAAATATCCATGGAGAAACAATATTTATTAAACCAAACATATAAAATAGATAAAGTCAGTTGGTGATTTTACCTCAGAGGAATCGGCAAGTATGAAGATGACGATGGATTTGGGAATCAGAGGTCGATAAAAAAAGGGATTTCAATATGTGTTGTAGTATGGTGGGAGTGGGATTATGATGGCGTGGATAATATAATATATATTCAAAAGTGAAAAGACAAAGGTGAAGACATTACCGAAGAAAGCACTTCAAAGAGTCACTTCAAAAGTCCTTTGAAATCCTATGGATTTTGATGGGATTGTTGGTATGTATAAAAACAACTAAAAAGTCCTTCAAAATCCATCTAACACAACAATCCTTTAAAATCCTTATATTTTTTAATATGGATTTGTTTTAAAATAAAAGTCTAGAATGAATACCAATGGATTTTAATGGACTCTTTAAAAAATTTTAAAAATCCAGATTGAATACTAGTGGATTGTTTCTAAATGACATAAAATCCTAATTGAATACCAGCGGATTTTTTTTTTATAAAAAAAGTCTTTTAAAATCCTACGAAATCCTAATCCAATACACCCCTAAATTTAATATTATGATAATGAAACTAAAACTAATATTTTATTAATTATATTAAATAATTGAATATGTTTAAGTTTTGGGTGATATATACCGCACCAGTGTAATGTAGATAGCAAGGCAATTTTTTTTTTTTTTTTTTTAAAGAAGCAAATTTAACAAAATAAACAGAGAGAAAAAGAATAAGAATGCCCGAGGTACAACAGAGTCGTCACAATTTAAACAAGGATCCATTCGCTAATAGGATACATAAAATCGAAGCCATTTTTCGCTTTACTCCAGAATCAAGAGATAATTTTGACTCTCAAGACGATGTATAAAATATTATGATCTCACCATATTAAAATTATTAATGTTACAAGCCTTCCAAAGATGCCAAATCGAATTAACCATGATTTCATAGGTATGATGCCAAACCAAAAATAAACCTCCTTTACATACCTCTCTCCTATAAGTGTATAAGCAACAAGCAAATGAAACCATTAATTGTTGGCCAATCAAGAATTAACATTGTGACAATCTTGAGAATAAAAGTTTTTTGGTCCCATAACTTATCGAGTGTCTGATTTTGGTCCCAAAATTTTTGACTCTTCAATTTTGGTCCCATAACTTCTATAGTTTTCCTAATTTTGGTCCCATTCTTGCTGAGAAGTTTTTTTTGGTCCCATAACTTATCGAGTGTCCGATTTTAGTCCCAAAAAATTTAATTCCTCAATTTTGGTCCAATAACTCCTATAGTTTGTTCATTTTTCAACCACATATTAGTGATATGGAAAAAATGATTAAAAAAAATACAAAACAAAAAAAATATATATCATTTTGCGGACACATCTTCGAGGGTACCGTAAAGGCCCAAATTTGGGTAGAATGTGAGTTGAGCATGACAAAAAAAGGCACCATTTTTGTATTTTTAAAGAAAATGGGACCAAAAATGGACCATCCCTAGGAGTTACGGGACCAAAATTGAAGAGTCAAAATTTTTTGGACCAAAATCGGACACTTGATAAGTTATGAGACCAAATAACTTTTTTTCTCTGACAATCTTACATATATGATTACACCAAACTCAAACCAAACTTGCAAAGCATGGCGCGATATTATAAATAAAAGGTAAACAAATTAAGTAGCAAGAAGGAAGCTAGCCACAAGCCGGCTAGTCGACTGAAAAAGGTACAAACCGGCCTCGTCAAAACCTACACATGTAAAACCCAATTGGAAAAACCATATGCGGGAAAAAGAGAACCGGTCAAGTGAAACGAAAAGCATGACAAAAAACAAAAATAAATTAAAAGCATCACACCTGAAATTCAAGATGGACATAAAAGTGAATAACAAATGAGGCGAAGGCGAGGATTGTTCATGGAAATGGATTTCCAGTCGTCACCTTCCTCGTTCTCATAACGCTGCACAAGCTTCATTGATCCAGAAACACGCAACTTCTCCAACTTGGATGCCTTACGTAGCAGGCGATGTGGCAGCACCATCAGGCCATTGCAGCCTGTGACTGTCAACTCAGTAAGACAAGGCATTACCGAAGTGGCTGCACATTCTTCCTCTTCTTCTGCTGTTATATCCTCCCACTCTTTCCACTCACCAGCGTCTTCAATTTGGGAAAGGCAATAACATCCTGCCCTCCTCCTGTTGTCATTCTCGTCCCACGATACTGAGTGCTTCCATTAGGTCAATGCAGAGCTCGTCCAGGCAGGGTAGTTTGCCGAGGGATGGCAGTGACGTCAGGACATGGAGCTTAAGCTTACATAGTTGGTTGAGAGGATTGGCCATCCACATCGGGAGTTGGGTGCCCTCGTAATACCAAATTGCCAACTCTCTCAGGTTTGGGTGGACCTCCAAAGCACCCATTACATCAACAGATGATGATGACTCTCCGAATCCCCTCGACCTGACTCTTATTCCTTAATTCTGATCCTCAACCACCCCTGCCAAATCACAATCACCATCTACTCTGATCCTCAACCATAAAACTCCATCAAGATCTCAACTTACACCAACCTTTTCCCCCTTGAAATCCATTCATTGAGTGACGATCAGTCAATTGGGCCACTCTTACAGGGAGTGTACAAAAACGCTTACAACCTTTGGTTTTCAAGGTTTCCAGTTTTTTTTAAATCATATATGCTCTTAGGCAACTCTGTCAAGGAGCTATTCCAATTCAAGTTGAGATGTCTCAACTCAATCAACTTTCCAATCTCATTTGGTAGTTCCTTCAGAGATTTATTACCATTCATCTTGAGACGTCTCAAATTAATCAAATTACAAATTTCCTGTGGTAATTCCTTCAGAGATTTATTCCAACTCAAGTCGAGTCGTCTCAAATAGTAAATTTTCCTTGGAATCTCTTCGAGGCCACAACACGACAAATTAAGAGTCTGCAAGAAGTAAAGTTTTAAAATGATTTCAAGGTCTCCACAACACAACTTACTAATACCAGTCAAATTTAACCATCTCAAGTAAATCAAGTTTTCCATTCCTTGTGGAATTCTTCTCGAGCCATTGAATTTAATCGTTTGAGACGATCACAAAAATTTGGAGGATTTTTCTCATCACAATATAAGCAATGAAATTCAATAACACTTGAAACTTGAGAAGGGCCACATGCTTGGCAAGTGGTGCTCTTTTTCATTCTTATTGCCTCCCCTAGGGGCCTCTTTCTTAAAAATTGAGCAAAATCATGTACAATATCATGCATCTTACAATTTGCTATTTTGCTATTATGGGAATCATCTTGAAGTAGAAAACGCTGTGCTAGAACATCAAAGAACATTTGTCCTACAAGTTCCTTATCACGATCATCCAAGCCCAAATAATCAAGTGCCATCCAATTCCCTATTAGTATCTCAACATCCATCACATAATTTTTAGGAAACGCTGTATAATCACAAAATTTCTTTTTTAATTTTGAAATTAATCTTGTGCAGTTTTTCGACACACAAGTGGTTCAGAATTCAAATGCAACTATCATCGATAAATTAGTATCTTATTTCCAATGTCTATTTATTCTAACTAAAAACTTTGCAAAACATGCCGACACTTTAAAGACTTGTATATTTTTGTAGAAGACTTAAATGTGCACCGCACCTATTTTCAATCCCTCGTCCATTCAGCTATCATCATTCACGGGGAAGAGTACAAAACATAAAAAAGAAAAAATCATAGTACTTGTCATGGCCTACTTTAAATTATTTAAGTTTAATATTTATTGAGGAAAATTTTATATGCATGAGGCAAAACATAATTTGAATCATCTTCTTTTTTCCGTCAAAAGAACCCTTGAATATCAAATTTAGTTTTTCAAAGATCACTGAACTAATTCTTATTTTAAAAAAACTCTTTAACTAACTCCCCCTCTCCCACCCACTATTTTTATCCTTTTACCATCAGGCGCAAAATTTAATAAAAGTTAGTATTTTATTAAAAAAAAAAAAAAGTAAATAAAATAAGAGTTTTATGGGACCCATATATTTATTTGTCAGCGTAGTTTATTTCTTAAAATAAAATGAGTAAATAATTGGTTGACAAACAAAAAGAAAAGTGGGTAAAAGAATTAGTAAACAATTACGAGCCAAAAGACAATGGATTTAAAATCCCCCACTATCAATAAACTCACACAGCCAAATGACTATGGTACGAACCTGAATATGATATATTTTCTGAATCCACAAGTCCAACAGCTATATTAGCAATGTTCATTTCACTTCTTACATTACATCATGTTAGTGGATAAGAGATGTGCATAATTGTCATCAAAACAAAACAGGGGAATACAGGGCAAATTCAGGATGAATCTTCATTACTTTGAAGTTATGAATGTACCCGAACGGCTGCCACCTGCGCTTCTCGTAGTCGGAATCGGGGAGGCCCTTCTTGCGGAAGGTGACGTCTGTGCTAAGGTAAGGACACGTGGCAATATTGAGAGGGTAAATTTTGGTCATAAATCAATTTTCCATTGGTGAATCACACGTTTTTTGTGATGAATGCTTGCTTTGAAACATGGTGATTTCATCATCTTTGTCATCTAGCCAGTTCAGGCCTTCTTGGTCATGCCTTGAGGAATCAATTTGGTAGAAGTAGAAGGAAACAAATAGGAAGATATAGAGAAGTATTTAGCCATTGGATTTGGAAGAAATATTTAGACACCTATTTAAAAATGTCTAGACTTAAGGAGAAAACAAAAGATTTATGACAAATATAACTTATTTATTTTATGTTAGTTAATGACGATATATATCGTTGTTATTCGTAAAATTTGTAATGTGGTTAGTGGAGATAACTTTTCTTCTCACAAATTATGGCCTTTTCAATCCTTTTTTGTTTACCTTTTTGTCCGTTCCATAACTTTAAGCCCACATGGATCATAATAATGTCCTTGGAAATTAGAATGTTGAGGGAAATGGATGTGTTCTTGATTAGTTCTCAAATACCTTGATGGCTTTATCATGTGGTAATAGGTATTAGCGATTTTGATAAGAAATTAAATGATAAGTTCTTAAATAATGGTAGAAATTTGTGTATTGTGTGCATATTTAGTTGCATAAATATTGGTAGAAAATTGAAAATTAATGAAGAAAAAAAGTTGTAAAATAAATAATGGAAATGATCAAAACATAGTCAGAACATACGATCTTCTTCCCTGCCTTAAATGTAAACGCACAATCACACAACAATATTTCGACATAGATAAACCAAACACACATAGGAACTCATGTCATGAAATTAGTCAAATTACACGGTGGAATAAAAGTGTAACCATTCGTGAATAAATATAAAAACACACAACATGAATATTGAGTGCAACAAAGTGTTCCAACAGATGCCGCATCAAGTCCTCGTTGGCGCCACGCGATTTCTTCTTCTGCCGCATCTCTTAATTTTGTAGCCAACACCAAAAAAGAATTCCAACAACCACTCAGGCTTTCCGTATCGAAAACTTAAATACCCCAAACCAACTCCTACAAGAACACCACATCCATACCCCAGAACAACAACTTGCCATGTAAGTTCATCAAGAAATGTTGGGTCGTCATCATCATCATCTTCTGGCAAATCCTTGTGCAAATTCGGTGCACTATCCCCTTCGCATTTTTTGGGCAGTGGAATTCCGCACAATCCCTGGTTCCCGGTATATGCATCGTTCTCAGAAAACTGAGGAGATTGTGGTATCTGCCCGGAAAGATTATTCATTGAAAGATTAAGCTTAGCAAGAAATGTGAGGCTTGTCATTTGAGATGGAATTTCACCGTCCAGGTGGTTTGATGACAGATCCAAGGACTCAAGCATACTCATATTTCCAAGAGATGAAGGTATAATTCCTATGAGATTATTATGAGACAAATTCAAGTACCTTAGGGAATTGAGCCTTCCCATGGACTCCGGAATACTACCAGAAAAATGGTTCCCGGATATGTCAATGGTTGTAAAGGTTTCCAGGATTCTCGCTAAATGTTGCTCTAAGCCTTTGATAACCAATTCCATCGACTCGTCATATATTCTGAACCAATTATAATTTTCTGTAACATTTTCCTTTACACCTATCATGGCTCCAAAACATTTCATATATCTATCAGGCAAAGGGCCAATAAATGCATTATCGGCAATGTCGAAAACTTGCAGCTTGGGAAATGGATCATTAGCCTTTAAAGGAAGTGACAATGTGCCATGAAAGTTATTGGACCTCAATACAAGGACTCGAAGCTGATGGAGAGTCTCCATCCAAGAGGGAAAGGTGTCCTGTATTTCATTGTTTCCAACATCGAAAACCTCAAGTTTTAAACAATTGGAAATGGTTCGTGGTAACAATCCGCTAAATTGGTTGTCATTCAGGTTAAGAGACTCAAGAGCACAATCCTTTGTAAATATTGTTGATGGAATGAGACCATGAAGGTGATTATTCTTTAAATGTAGGACCTCCAAAGATTTGCTAAATTTTCCAAAACATTGAGGAATTGGTCCTTCGAAGTTGTTATTTGAGAGATGGAGAAATCGAAGCAATGCTGAGTTGCAAATGGATGATGGAATCTCTCCGGTTAACTTGTTGGAATGGAGTACTAGAGTATCCATACGCAAAAGATTCCCTATGGTGGAAGGTAATACCCCTGAAAGATGATTTTCTGCAAGGTATAGATATTCCAAGTAAAAGGACCTTTCAATCTGTGGTGGTATGCAACCTTGAAAGAAATTATTGGAAAGATGAATAACTTGCATATTGAATGTGAACAACTCCGGTGGAATGTTACCTGACAACATAACGAAAACAAATAATAACTGACCGGGCATTGCCGTCGGCTTTCATCTACTTCATCAGATACTCTCATCAGAAATCAAGAGTCAAGAATTGTGTCTACTTCGTCAAACAAAAAAACTAACTAATTAACAAAGAATATCTCTAAATTGTTCTATGCAAATCAACTTTAATTGTAGGTGTATTAACAATAGAAATAAGGCAAAAACTTGTATGAGACTGTCTCATGGTATGAGACCATACAAATTAACACCTACCTCTATCAAAGTGTTAATAAGTCAATGCCCTAGTTACACCCATTCACATTGTCTCATGCCATGAGACGGTCTCATATAAGACCTACTCTACAAATAAAAATTATGAATTATATCGTAGTTATTAGTTTATTTGTCTTTTAACATTTTACTTTATGCATAAACGATTAACAATCTTTACTAATTATTGGGAGAGTCAATGACTTAAAACTTTTGAAGAGCCCAGAAGCATACCTGTCAAAGCATTGTTGTCGAGGAGTAATGTAATGAGAAATTTCATGTTTCCAATTTCACTCGGCAATGTCCCCACAAATGAATTATTTGATAAGAACAAAAATCCCATAGAAGACATATTGAAAAGAGTTGGGGACAAAACACCCGTCAATTTGTTGGATCTCAAGTCCAACTCAATTAAATTATTAAGATTGCCAATCTCCTTTGGAATGTTGCCTGAAGAATTTAAGTTCATGAATATAGTCAAACTAATTGTTGTACATATGCAAATATATATATATATAGTATGTAACACACATACATAATAAAGTATCACGGATATGATTATATGGTTATATAAATTGGTTTTTACCGGTGGACATCTGAACAAATCTATATCATATTGTGTGAAAGAAGAGTAAAAGAGAGTGGGTAGGTGGTAAAAAGAGATTATGTGATTGTATTGAATTTTGTGAAAAATAGTAAAAGGTTGACAAAAACTTGTGTGGTCCCAATTTCACGTGAAATTTGTTTCTTCACTATTATGCATATTAACTATTATTGTTATGTATACATACACACTATTACTGTATAAAAAATCAAACATTCTCATAAAATTAAAGAGAAAAAAAATTAAATTAAATTAAATACCAACGTAGGGAAAAGACAAAATGAAATTGAATGACGTAGTGAGTTCATTTATAAAAATTAAGGGAAACAACTTTAAGTAAAATATAGTAAAGAGATGAAGCTCATACCAGTCAAAAGGTTGTATTGAAGGTACAACTCCTGGAGCTTACTCAAGTTCCCAATTTGTGTAGGCACTTGCCCGACAAATTTGTTCGCTGCCAAGGAAACAAATTCAAGCCACGAACACTTGCCCAAACTCGATGGAATTTCTCCGTATAACTTATTGTGTGATATGCGAAGTTTCTTGAGTCTATGTAAACTATGCTCGCACATATCCAATGGCAAACTACTCCATAAACTGTTGTTCCGTAACATCAAAATTTGTAAGGATAACATATTGAAAATGGATGGAGGAATAGGACCATGAAAAGAGTTTTCATTCATGTCTAGAGAAACAAGGAAGGAAAGGTTTCCGATTTCCGGTGGAATACGACCTACTAGTCCCATATTTGAAATATTCAACGCAATCACCCTATTAACGTTAGAGTCACAGCTAACTCCAATCCAACTACAAATAGGATTTGCAGTTGTCCAGTTATTTGTCAACATGTTGTGGGGATCAGAAGTGATGTGGGATTTTAAGATAAGAAGTGAAGATTGATCGAGGTCGATATTTTTAGCTAGACCATAACCCTCAAAACACGTTACTATTAAGAGCACTACAAGTAGAACAAACCTCTCCATAACGATTGATATCATCAGTATAGTAGTAGTAGTTGTGAGGGCAGGCATGAGTTGAAGCTATCTATCTATATATATGCAATTGATGTGATCATTGTGGCCAAGGAAGAACGTGTAGGGAGAGTGACAAATTATTAATTTGCAAGTCAAGAGTCAATGCTCGAAATTAGGAAATTAGGAAGTGATGTGGAATTCCAAGACAAGAAGTGAAGATTCAAGACAAACCTCTCCTAACTCCTGTGTCACGCCCCCCATTTTTTTTCACGGCTTTTTAAATGCGATTTTAAGAAGATAATTTGTTTTATTTTAAAATTTGGTAGCGGAGATAAATAAATATTTTTTAAATACAAAAATTAAATAAATAATCATGTACTAAAATATCAAAAACTAAATTCCATGTTAAAATTAAACATCCAACAGTGAAGATTAAAAATTTATTTAAAGGGGCATGACTCAAAGTCTAAATAAAAATAATAATTAAATAACTAAATAAAATTACTCATAACATGCATCTTCATCTACCGTGAGACCGTCCCTCCACCGCACTCCTTCAATCTAAAAAAATATTAAATTGTATGGTATAAACAAAACCACTAGCTCAGTGTGACCCTCTTGTCAAGACTAAATATAACATACAAATAAAATGCATAACCACAAGCAGTCATGAAATTCACATACTGACATATACAAACTTTAATTCATGTTATCTTATAATTAGCAATTAATATTTCACGGTTATCCCAAGGATCTCTCTTCAATCCCACTGGGTCTCCCATGAAGACATCTCTTCAGTCTCGTGTTCCTTCTTGTGTTCCCCCAAGGATCTCTCTTCAATCCTGGGTTCCCAGAGGACCTCTCTTCAGTCCTGGGCCTCTCTTAAGCTCCTGGCCTTTAATAAACTTTCTTAGTATCACATATCTTCTCTTTTATATCATAAATTCATGTTGCGGATAAATAATTCACTTATACGAGATATTTAATAAAGGCAAGTAACCACACATAAATAAAATCAACTCACGTAGCATGCATGTAGATAAACAATTTACTCGTATGAAACCTCGAATTAATATCGTGGATGCAATAAAAAAACTAGGATCCATTTTTTTTTTTATGGTCGTGTCCTTGCATCATGATTTTCAATAGAGCATATCTCATTGAATATTTGGAGGAAAAATATAAAATTTGAATTTTATGTAATATACTAAAGATAATATGACATATAAAAAGATTAGAAAATTTTGAGTTGTTTAAATATGAGTTTTTAATTATGAAAACCAAAAATATTGAATCTGTAAAATCAGTACACTGTAGTAAAAGGAAGATTACTGTAAAACGAGAACTTGAAATACTTTGAAAATTTTACATAATATAAAAAACTTAGTAATTTATAACATAGCCGAAGATCATATTTTTCGGATTTATATAAATATGGATTTTTGTATTTTGAAACTAAAACAGATGACTTTTCAAAACAGAGACAATATTAGGAATAATTTTATAATAAATATAAAGACGACTTGGATGACCTTGAAAATTTTATTGTAAGCTCAAAACATTATAATACACAACTTGTATGAAAATCATATGCTTTGGACTTATAGGAATATAGATGTTGAATTTTTAAATCGAATAGGCAGAGCGGTGAAAGTTTTGAATAGAAGGAGTATAGAATTCATATAAAATAGAACGACTCTGATTGGTTTAAATTTTTTAACTGTACATAAGTAACGTAACAAAGAAGAACATGTTAAAATTTTGTAAATTTTGGACATGTAGAAGAGAGATTTCGAAATTTTAGAAAAGAATTACCTATGAATGATGAAAAGACTTTAGAAGATGATGAATGAAGAATATAAGACTTGGTATTTGTGCATATAAAAACTATGAAATTATACACATATATATAGGCATGAATTTGGACTTGGGCTTTGACTTAGATATGATTATAGTTAAAAAATTTAAAAGATATGAAAATCTTATCACAAAAGTTTTAAGAATTAAAATATTATCTTCCACAAAAAGGGAAAATGCACTTTTTTGTCCTTTAACTATGTTTTATTTTGGTTTTCGTCTTGTTAACTTTAGAATTTTGAATTTCGTCTTATAACTTGCAAAAAATAGTGTTTTTCGTCCTGTTAACTTTTGGAATTTTGAATTTCGTCCTATAACTTACAAAAAATTTGTGCCACGTCAAATTTACATGACAAAAAACATAATTTTTTGTAAGTTATAGGACGAAAAAACAAAAATATTTTGTAAGTTATAGGACGAAATCCAAAATTTCAAAGTTAACAGGACGAAAAACACAATTTTTGTAAGTTATAGGATAAAATTCAAAATTCCAAAGTTAACAGGACGAAAACCAAAATCAACCAAAGTTAAAGAGTACAAGACAAAAACAAAAAAAATATCATACATGCAATTTAAATTATTTACGTCTAAAATTTATTGAGGAAAATGAAGCTAATTTAAAAGTTAGTGGTTCAATATTATTTATGCATGAGGCCACCCATAGTTTGCATCATATTCTTTTTCGTCATATAAACCCTTAAATATCAAATTTAGTTTTCAAAGATCACTAAATTAATTATTATTTTTAAAAAAAATACTAAACTATATTCCCTTTGTCCACGAATCTTATTTAGATACGAGAATTAATAAAAAAAAATTAGTATTTTAATGAAAACATAGATAAAATAATGGTATTTGTGAGTATAGTTTATTTCTAAAAAAATGTGGACAACCCAAAATGGAAAGTGGGTAAAAAATTGGTGGACAAAGTGATTATTATTTTTGTTTCATATGGCTAGAAACTTTTTATTTTATTTTAAAAAAACTCTTAAAGTATAAATTCTTATTTTATAAGGCCGTCTTTATGGTTGAAACTTTGAGAATTATTTAAATTAATGAGAAAATTGATAAATACCGAAACTTATATAAAATACAGGTTAATAAAACCTAGCTACAATCATTAATTTACAACATGTGAAGATTGTTTAATAAAAGTACACAATTATATATTTATGTCTTCTTACTTTTTGAGTTTGCAAATGCTGACAAAAATAATTCTGACATACATAAATGTTTGAACCGAACATACATAGAGATTCATGAGATCAAATTATTCAAATTACATAGATGCTGCGTATATTTAAACAAGATGTGGTTTCATGCTTAATTAAGTCCTCCTATCTCTTCTTCTCTTAACTTTGTTGCCAACACGAAAAAACAAACTTGCTAATTGAGTTGGAATTTCACCATTCAAGTGCTTTAATGACAGGTCCAAGGATTCTAGCATACTCATATTTTCAAGAGATGAAGGTATATGCCCTGTGATATTATTATTTGACAAATTCAAGTAACTCATGAGAGAATTAAGCTTTCCCATGGACTCCGGAAACAAATTCAATCACTCTGTTGAAGTTTGAGTTACAATTAATTGTTGTGTTAGTGCATCATCCACACCAGGTTTAGCAAGTTTATTAAGGTAATTTAACATTTTATGTAAATAGAGATAAACATCAGTATTATTTATCATCGAACAGAGGAATACAGGGAATATTACGAATGGATCTTGATTACTATAATGTTAGGAATTGAACACAAGGATGAAAATAAGAAGATGAAGAGAAACAAGTATCTGTTTGCGCAAGCCATTCGTGAATAAATATAAAAACACACAACATGAATATTGAGAGCAACAAAGTGTTCCAACAGATGCTGCATCAAATCCTCCTTCGCACCACGCGATTTCTTATTCTGCGGCGTCTCTTAATTTTGTAGTAACACCAAAAAAAAAAACTCCAACAACCATTCAGGCCTTCCGTATCGAAAACTTAAATACCCCAAACAAACTCCTATAAGAAAATCACATCCATACCCCAGAGCAACAACTTGCCATGTGAATCCATCAAGAAATGTCGGGTCATCATCATCATCATCGCCATCTTCTGTTTGCGCACTATCGATTTCACATTTTGTTGTCAATGGAGTTCCGCACAATTCTTCGTTTCCAATGTACGAATCATTCTCAAATGTAAGAAATTGATCAGCCTGAGGTATCCTCCCGAAAAGATGATTCATGGAAAGATTTAATTTAGCAAGAGACGTCAAGCTTGTCAATTGACTTGGAGTTTCACTATCCAAATTGTTTGATGACAAATCCAATGATTCAAGCATGGACATATTTCCAAGCGATAAAGATATATGGCCCGAGAGGTAATTACGAGATAAATTCAAGTACCTTAAAGAACTGAGCCTTCCCATAGACTCAGGAATGCTTCCAGAAAAATGTTTCACGGACATGTCAATGGTCGTGAAGGTTGTTAGGATTCTCTCAAACCGCTGCTCCAAACCTTTTATAACGAATTCCATTGACTCACTATATCAATTATACTCTTCTATTTTGTTTTCCTTGATATCTATCATGGCTCTTGTGAAGTCATATGTGAAGTAGATAATCTGCTGGGCTGAAGTTTCAACAGAAGATATGTTGTAAAGTGTTAGCCGTAGAGAGTTAGCTAATTTGGGGTATCAAATGAGTTGTACCAGATAAGGCCAACCAGAGAAGGTCTGACCAGAGGAGTCTGGCAGAGGAGTCACCTGAAGATGTCTATCAGATGAGAGTCATCAGAGGAGGCTTATCAGATGAGGTCCACCAGAGGAGTCCTATCAGAGGAGGTCTGGTCTTGGAGTCATCTGATGTAATTGACCAGTGCCAGAGGAGGTCGTGTCGTCTGGTCCAATGTGAAAATACGGGAATTACACCAAATTGAAGCTTGCGAAAGGGCGGTTCTAACTGAAACAACTAAAGCGGTTATTGAATCTGTTAAGCCAGCTGGATAACTACTTACATTTGGGTTGTTACAACTGAATCAAGTTAGGGATTCAGCTCAATCTCTGTATCTATAAAAGGGGGATTTCTCAACTGAGAGAAATGAACAATTATTGAGAGAGATCAACATCTGTGAGTGAAAACACTGTGAGATTGAGTGTGATTGTAACTTGTAACTTCAATTTCTCATCTTAGTGAAAAGATATCCTCTCGGATCCCGTGGACGTAGGAGTATTCATCTCCGAACCACGTAAATCTGGTGTTCTTGTGTGATTTTCAATTTCGATCCTTATTGCTTCCAGATTCCGATTCCCGGAAACAAGTTTTCTTGTGAATCCAAAACGTGATTAACAAGTGGCGCCGTCTGTGGGAAGCAATCATGGCTGCAACTAAGTTCGATATTGAGAAGTTCACGGGGAAGAACGATTTCAGCTTATGGAAGATCAAGATGAAGGCACTCCTGGTACACAATGGGTTGTACGAAGCCTTGTTGCCACCGGCTCAGGTGGCTTCTGGATCTAATCCGGCGAAGGTGGAGGAGAACAAGAGGAAGGCGCATAGTGCCCTTATCTTGTGTCTTGGGGACAAGCCATTGAGGGAAGTATCGAAGGAGGAAACCGCTCTTGGGGTCTGGAATAAGTTGGAGCAGTTATACCAGACCAAGTCTGTTATGAACAAGTTATACATAAAACAGAAGCTTCAAGTCTTCAAGATGAGTGAAGATAAGAATCTTGGTGATCAGTTGGACGAGTTCAACAGATTGGTGGATGATCTGGAGAGTTTGGATGTTACAATTGATGATGAAGATAAGTCATTGATGTTGTTGAATGTCCTACCTAAGTCTCTGGAAAATTTCAAAGATGCCTTGTTGTTTGGTAGGCAAGATCAGGTGATGTTTGATGATGTTCAAACTGCCCTGAAAACCAAGTTTCTACAGATCCAAGCTGATAGTAAGAAGCCTGCTGAAGGATTGAATGTTCAATCCAAGAAGAAGAAGGGGTTTCGGTCCAAGAAGAAGGATGGTGGAAAAGGGAATAAGGGTGGGAAGAAATCTGATTTTGTTGAGAAGAGGAAGTGTTTCACTTGCCATAAGGAAGGTAATCTGAGAAAGAATTGCCCTGAAAGAAAGAAGAAAGACAATCAAGGTGATCAAGATGGAGATAGAGCTGTTGTGGAGGTTGAAGGATATGATAGTGCAGAGGTCTTGATGGTTAGTCATGAGAGGCTAAGTCAAGAGTGGGTCCTGGACTCTGGGTGTACTTTTCATATGTGTCCACATGAAGACTGGTTCCTGGATCTTGAGAAAACTGATGGAGGTCTTGTTCTTTTGGGTAATGATGAGAGCTGTAGAGTGCAAGGATCTGGTTCTATCAAGATCAAGATGTTTGATGGGGTTGATAGGATCTTATCTGATGTCAGGTTTGTTCCTGAGTTAAAGAGAAATCTTGTTTCTCTTGGTACCTTGAATTCAAAGGGGTTTGAATTCAAGACAGACAAGGGAAGTCTCTCAATAACCAAATCTGGAAGGATTGTCATGAAGGGGGCTATTAAGAATGGTTTGTATACTTTGATTGGAAGAACTGTTACAGGGTCAGCTGATGTTACCATGGGGTCTTCTGAGGTTAACTTGTGGCACAAGAGATTGGCACATGTTGGTGAGAAGGGCCTGGTGGAGTTATCCAAGAAGGGAGCAATCCCTGGGAAGAGGATATGTAAGCTGGAATTCTGTGAGAGGTGTGTTCTTGGGAAATCAAAGAAGCAAGCATACCAGAAAGGGAAGCATACCACCAAGGAGGTTATGGATTATATTCATTCTGATGTATGGGGCCCAGCAAAGGTATCCACTCATGGTGGAGGCAGGTATTTCCTTACCCTTATTGATGATTATTCCAGAAAAGTTTGGGTTTACATTCTTAAACAGAAGAGTGATGCCTTCTCTAAGTTCAAAGAATGGTTAATTGAACTTGAGAATAAGAGGGGCAGGACTATCAAACACTTAAGGACTGATAATGGGCTTGAATTCCTATCAGAGGAGTTTCAACAATTTTGTAGGCAGAAGGGTATTACTAGGCATAAAACTGTTCCTTCAAACCCCCAGCAGAATGGTCTAGCAGAGAGGATGAATAGAACTATTCTGGAAAGGGTTAGGTGTATGTTATCTGATGCTCATTTACCTAAGAGTTTTTGGGGGAAGCTGTTAACACAGCTGTGTATCTCATTAATAAAGTGTCATCATCTGCTATTGAATTTAAAACCCCAGATGAGGTTTGGTATGGAAAGATATCAGATTACTCAAAGTTGAAAGTTTTTGGGTGCCTAGCTTATGTTCATGTGAGGCAAGACAAACTTGAACCTAGAGCTTTAAAATGTGTTTTCATTGGGTATCCCAAAGGAGTTAAGGGGTATAAGTTGTGGTGTCTGGAGCCTGGGAACCAGAAGTGTATTACCAGCAGAGATGTTGTATTTAATGAAGTACAGATGGGATACAAGTCTGGTGGAGGTGATAGGGAGCCATCAGCTGAGGAGATGGATGTTGTTATTTCTGAGCCAATTACTCAAGTTGAGGTTGAGCCTGATCATGACAATCATGGTAGTGCATCTGGTTCTGAACCAGAGCAGGAAACAGGAGAGAATGAGTTATCAGATGAGGATAGTGCACCTGCAGAAGAGGAGGAAGAAGTGTCAGAAGCAGACTTGAGAAATTATAGTTTGACAAGAGACAGATCCAGAAGACAAATACATCCTCCAGCAAGGTTTGGCCGTGTGGATCTGGTCTCATATGCACTTGTTACAGCAGAAGCCATAGAGTACCAGGAACCTAAAAGCTACAGGGAAGCCCTTGAGTGTGATGATAGGGAGTCATGGGTAACAGCCATGACAGAAGAGATGGAGTCTCTTAAGAAGAATCAAACTTGGATTCTTGTTGATAAGCCACCAAGGCAGAAGCTAATCAGTTGTAAATGGTTGTTTAAAAGAAAGCTTGAATCTGGTGTGAAAGATCAGGTGAGGTTTAAGGCCAGGTTAGTTGCCAGAGGATTTACTCAGAGGGAAGGAATTGATTACAATGAGGTTTTCTCACCTGTTGTTAAGCATTGTTCAATCAGATTACTTCTGAGCAGAGTAGTCCAAGAGGATCTGGAGCTACAACAACTTGATGTAAAGACAGCTTTTCTGCATGGTGATCTTATTGAGGATCTGTACATGCACCAACCAGAAGGGTTTGTTGAACCAGGGAGTGAAGGGAAAGTGTGCCTGCTCAAGAAATCACTGTATGGCCTCAAGCAAAGTCCAAGGCAGTGGCACAAGAAGTTCAATGAAGTTATGCTATCCATTGGTTTTGTAAGGAGCAAGTATGACACTTGTGTATACCTGGAAAGGCAAGGTAGTGATGTGATAGCCTATCTTCTGATCTATGTAGATGACATGCTTATTGCCAGTAAAAGCCTTCTGAAGATTCAGAGTATCAAAAGGAAGCTAAGTGCTAGATTTGATATGAAGGACTTGGGAAATGCTAAGAGGATTCTTGGAATGGATATTTTTAGGGACATAAAAGCTGGAAGACTATTCTTATCCCAGAAGAGTTACATTGAGAAGGTCCTGAAGAGGTTTAACATGCATGAGAGTAGAGCTGTGTCAACTCCTCTGGGACAACAGTTCAAATTATCTAAGGAAATGGAACCAAGGTCTGATGAAGAGAAGAAGACTATGATGAAAGTACCTTATGCAAGTGGGGTTGGAAGCCTGATGTATGCTCTGGTCTGCAGCAGACCAGATTTAGCTTATGCATTGAGTATGGTGAGCAGATACATGGCTAATCCTGGGAGATTACATTGGGAAGCTTTGAAATGGATATTCAGATACCTTAAGGGGTCATCTGATCTGGGATTGATGTTTGAGAGGATGACTGACCAGAAGAGTCCACTGGAAGGATTTGTAGATTCTGATTTTGCTGCTAATCTGGACACCAGAAGATCCTTAACAGGGTATATCTTTACTCTGTACAATACTGCTGTAAGCTGGAGATCTGTTCTGCAGAGTGGAGTTACATTGTCTACTACAGAAGCAGAGTTTGTTGCAGTGTCTGAGGCTGTTAAGGAGGCTTTATGGTTGAAAGGCATAATCAAGGATTTTGGGATAAGTCAAAGGGTTGTGGTCATTCATTGTGATAATCAGAGTGCAGTTCATCTGGTGAAACATCAAGTATTCCATGAGAGGTCAAAGCATATTGATGTAAGGTTGCATTTTGTAAGGGAAATCATTGATAAAGGAGTGGTTCTCATCCAGAAGATATCTACAGAGGACAATGCTACAGATATGTGTACAAAGTCTTTACCAGGGACGAAATTCAAATTCTGTGTTGAATTGGTAAAGATGAGTGTATGGGATGTTCCTTAGGCCCAAGCTGGAGCATGGAGGAGAGGAGGAGAGGATTGATACTTCTCATCTGAGGTGGAGAATTGTGAAGTCATATGTGAAGTAGGTAATCTGCTGGGCTGAAGTTTCAACAGAAGATATGTTGTAAAGTGTTAGACGTAGAGAGTTAGCTAATTTGGGGTATCAGATGAGTTGTACCAGATAAGGCCAACCAGAGAAGGTCTGACCAGAGGAGTCTGGCAGAGGAGTCACCTGAAGATGTCTATCAGATGAGAGTCATCAGAGGAGGCTTATCAGATGAGGTCCACCAGAGGAGTCCTATCAGAGGAGGTCTGGTCTTGGAGTCATCTGATGTAATTGACCAGTGCCAGAGGAGGTCGTGTCGTCTGGTCCAATGTGAAAATACGGGAATTACACCAAATTGAAGCTTGCGAAAGGGCGGTTCTAACTGAAACAACTAAAGCGGTTATTGAATCTGTTAAGCCAGCTGGATAACTGCTTACATTTGGGTTGTTACAACTGAATCAAGTTAGGGATTCAGCTCAATCTCTGTATCTATAAAAGGGGGATTTCTCAACTGAGAGAAATGAACAATTATTGAGAGAGATCAACATCTGTGAGTGAAAACACTGTGAGATTGAGTGTGATTGTAACTTGTAACTTCAATTTCTCATCTTAGTGAAAAGATATCCTCTCGGATCCCGTGGACGTAGGAGTATTCATCTCCGAACCACGTAAATCTGGTGTTCTTGTGTGATTTTCAATTTCGATTCTTATTGCTTCCAGATTCCGATTCCCGGAAACAAGTTTTCTTGTGAATCCAAAACGTGATTAACAGCTCTAAAGAACTTCAAATATCTATGAGGCAAAGGGCCAGTAAAGGCATTATGAGCAATGTCAAAAACTTGCAGCTTGGGAAATGGAGCATTAGCCTTTAAAGGGTGTGAAAATATGCCGTGGAAGTAATTAGACTTCAAGATAAGGACTCGAAGATGATGGAGAGTCTCCATCCAAAAGGAAAACCTGTCTTGTATTTCATTGTTTCCAATGTCGAAAACCTCAAGTTTTAAACAATTGGGAAGGGTTCGTGGTAACATTCCACTAAATTTGTTGCCATTCAGGTTAAGAGACTCAAGAGCACAATCCTTTGTAAATATTGTTGAAGGAATGAGACCATGAAGGTGGTTATCCTTTAAATGTAGAATCTGCAAAGATTTGCTAAAGTTTCCAAAACATTGAGGAATTGGTCCTTCCAATCTGTTATTTGACAGATGGAGATAATAAAGAGATGCCAAGTTGCAAATGGATGATGGAATCCCTCCGCTTAACTTGTTGGAATGGAGTATTAGAGTATACATAAACGAAATATTTCCAATGGTGGAAGGTAATACACCTAAAAGATAATTTTCTGAAAGGTCTAGATATTTCAAGTTGAAAGATATTTCAATCTGTGGTGGTATATAACCTTCAAAAAGAGTTACTGGAAAAACTTATAGTTCGGATATTGGGTGTGAACAACTCGGGTGGAATGTTACTTGACAACATTACACAAACTAGTGAAGGCAAGAATGTTAATTTCTACCAAACAAATAATAACTGCGCATTACTGTTGTGTCTAGAATAGCATCTACTTTATCAAACAAAATAACTAACAAAGAATATCACAATTCTCTAAATTGTTTTATGCAAGTGAACTTTAGTTGTGTGAAGTCATATGTGAAGTAGGTAATCTGCTGGGCTGAAGTTTCAACAGAAGATATGTTGTAAAGTGTTAGCCGTAGAGAGTTAGCTAATTTGGGGTATCAGATGAGTTGTACCAGATAAGGCCAACCAGAGAAGGTCTGACCAGAGGAGTCTGGCAGAGGAGTCACCTGAAGATGTCTATCAGATGAGAGTCATCAGAGGAGGCTTATCAGATGAGGTCCACCAGAGGAGTCCTATCAGAGGAGGTCTGGTCTTGGAGTCATCTGATGTAATTGACCAGTGCCAGAGGAGGTCGTGTCGTCTGGTCCAATGTGAAAATACGGGAATTACACCAAATTGAAGCTTGCAAAAGGGCGGTTCTAACTGAAACAACTAAAGCGGTTATTGAATCTGTTAAGCCAGCTGGATAACTGCTTACATTTGGGTTGTTACAACTGAATCAAGTTAGGGGTTCAGCTCAATCTCTGTATCTATAAAAGGGGGATTTCTCAACTGAGAGAAATGAACAATTATTGAGAGAGATCAACATCTGTGAGTGAAAACACTGTGAGATTGAGTGTGATTGTAACTTGTAACTTCAATTTCTCATCTTAGTGAAAAGATATCCTCTCGGATCCCGTGGACGTAGGAGTATTCATCTCCGAACCACGTAAATCTGGTGTTCTTGTGTGATTTTCAATTTCGATTCTTATTGCTTCCAGATTCCGATTCCCGGAAACAAGTTTTCTTGTGAATCCAAAACGTGATTAACAAGTGGTCTGTGGGAAGCAATCATGGCTGCAACTAAGTTCGATATTGAGAAGTTCACGGGGAAGAACGATTTCAGCTTATGGAAGATCAAGATGAAGGCACTCCTGGTACACAATGGGTTGTACGAAGCCTTGTTGCCACCGGCTCAGGTGGCTTCTGGATCTAATCCGGCGAAGGTGGAGGAGAACAAGAGGAAGGCGCATAGTGCCCTTATCTTGTGTCTTGGGTAAGAGCCATTGAGGGAAGTATCGAAGGAGGAAACCGCTCTTGGGATCTGGAATAAGTTGGAGCAGTTATACCAGACCAAGTCTGTTACGAACAAGTTATACATGAAACAGAAGCTTCAAGTCTTCAAGATGAGTGAAGATAAGAATCTTGGTGATCAGTTGGACGAGTTCAACAGATTGGTGGATGATCTGGAGAGTTTGGATGTTACAATTGATGATGAAGATAAGTCATTGATGTTGTTGAATGCCCTACATAAGTCTCTGGAAAATTTCAAAGATGCCTTGTTGTTTGGTAGGCAAGATCAGGTGATGTTTGATGATGTTCAAACTGCCCTGAAAACCAAGTTTCTACAGATCCAAGCTGATGGGAAGAAGCCTGCTGAAGGATTGAATGTTCAATCCAAGAAGAATAAGGGGTTTCAGTCCAAGAAGAAGGATGGTGGAAAAGGGAATAAGGGTGGGAAGAAATCTGATTTTGTTGAGAAGAGGAAGTGTTTCACTTGCCATAAGGAAGGTCATCTGAGAAAGAATTGCCCTGAAAGAAAGAAGAAAGACAATCAAGGTGATCAAGATGGAGATGCAGCTGTTGTGGAGGTTGAAGGATATGATAGTGCAGAGGTCTTGATGGTTAGTCATGAGAGGCTAAGTCAAGAGTGGGTCCTGGACTCTGGGTGTACTTTTCATATGTGTCCACATGAAGACTGGTTCCTGGATCTTGAGAAAACTGATGGAGGTCTTGTTCTTTTGGGTAATGATGAGAGCTGTAGAGTGCAAGGATCTGGTTCTATCAAGATCAAGATGTTTGATGGGGTTGATAGGATCTTATCTGATGTCAGGTTTGTTCCTGAGTTAAAGAGAAATCTTGTTTCTCTTGGTACCTTGAATTCAAAGGGGTTTGAATTCAAGACAGACAAGGGAAGTCTGTCAATAACCAAATCTGGAAGGATTGTCATGAAGGGGGCTATTAAGAATGGTTTGTATACTTTGATTGGAAGAACTGTTACAGGGTCAGCTGATGTTACCATGGGGTCTTCTGAGGTTAACTTGTTGCAAAAGAGATTGGCACATGTTGGTGAGAAGGGCCTGGTGGAGTTATCCAAGAAGGGAGCAATCCCTGGGAAGAGGATATGTAAGCTGGAATTCTGTGAGAGGTGTGTTCTTGGGAAATCAAAGAAGCAAGCATACCAGAAAGGGAAGCATACCACCAAGGAGGTTATGGATTATATACATTCTGATGTATGGGGCCCAGCAAGGGTATCCACTCATGGTGGAGGCAGGTATTTCCTTACCCTTATTGATGATTATTCCAGAAAAGTTTGGGTTTACATTCTTAAACAGAAGAGTGATGCCTTCTCTAAGTTCAAAGAATGGTTAATTGAACTTGAGAATAAGAGGGGCAGGACTATCAAACACTTAAGGACTGATAATGGGCTTGAATTCCTATCAGAGGAGTTTCAACAATTTTGTAGGCAGAAGGGTATTACTAGGCATAAAACTGTTCCTTCAAACCCCCAGCAGAATGGTCTAGCAGAGAGGATGAATAGAACTATTCTGGAAAGGGTTAGGTGTATGTTATCTGATGCTCATTTACCTAAGAGTTTTTGGGGGGAAGCTGTTAACACAGCTGTGTATCTCATTAATAAAGTGTCATCATCTGCTATTGAGTTTAAAACCCCAGATGAGGTTTGGTATGGAAAGATATCAGATTACTCAAAGTTGAAAGTTTTTGGGTGCCTAGCTTATGTTCATGTGAGGCAAGACAAACTTGAACCTAGAGCTTTAAAATGTGTTTTCATTGGGTATCCCAAAGGAGTTAAGGGGTATAAGTTGTGGTGTCTGGAGCCTGGGAACCAGAAGTGTATTACCAGCAGAGATGTTGTGTTTAATGAAGTACAGATGGGATACAAGTCTGGTGGAGGTGATAGGGAGCCATCAGCTGAGGAGATGGATGGGGTTATTTCTGAGCCAATTACTCAAGTTGAGGTTGAGCCTGATCATGACAATCATGGTAGTGCATCTGGTTCTGAACCAGAGCAGGAAACAAGAGAGAATGAGTTATCAGATGAGGATAGTGCACCTGCAGAAGAGGAGGAAGAAGTGCCAGAAGCAGACTTGAGAAATTATAGTTTGACAAGAGACAGATCCAGAAGACAAATACATCCTCCAGCAAGGTTTGGCCGTGTGGATCTGGTCTCATATGCACTTGTTACAGCAGAAGCCATAGAGTACCAGGAACCTAAAAGCTACAGGGAAGCCCTTGAGTGTGATGATAGGGAGTCATGGGTAACAGCCATGACAGAAGAGATGGAGTCTCTTAAGAAGAATCAAACTTGGATTCTTGTTGATAAGCCACCTAGGCAGAAGCTAATCAGTTGTAAATGGTTGTTTAAAAGAAAGCTTGAATCTGGTGTGAAAGATCAGGTGAGGTTTAAGGTCAGGTTAGTTGCCAGAGGATTTACTCAGAGGGAAGGAATTGATTACAATGAGGTTTTCTCACCTGTTGTTAAGCATTGTTCAATCAGATTACTTCTGAGCAGAGTAGTCCAAGAGGATCTGGAGCTACAACAACTTGATGTAAAGACAGCTTTTCTGCATGGTGATCTTATTGAGGATCTGTACATGCACCAACCAGAAGGGTTTGTTGAACCAGGGAGTGAAGGGAAAGTGTGCCTGCTCAAGAAATCACTGTATGGCCTCAAGCAAAGTCCAAGGCAGTGGCACAAGAAGTTCAATGAAGTTATGCTATCCATTGGTTTTGTAAGGAGCAAGTATGACACTTGTGTATACCTGGAAAGGCAAGGTAGTGATGTGATAGCCTATCTTCTGATCTATGTAGATGACATGCTTATTGCCAGTAAAAGCCTTCTGAAGATTCAGAGTATCAAAAGGAAGCTAAGTGCTAGATTTGATATGAAGGACTTGGGAAATGCTAAGAGGATTCTTGGAATGGATATTCTTAGGGACAGAAAAGCTGGAAGACTATTCTTATCCCAGAAGAGTTACATTGAGAAGGTCCTGAAGAGGTTTAACATGCATGAGAGTAGAGCTGTGTCAACTCCTCTGGGACAACAGTTCAAATTATATAAGGAAATGGAACCAAGGTCTGATGAAGAGAAGAAGACTATGATGAAAGTACCTTATGCAAGTGGGGTTGGAAGCCTGATGTATGCTCTGGTCTGCAGCAGACCAGTTTTAGCTTATGCATTGAGTATGGTGAGCAGATACATGGCTAATCCTGGGAGATTACATTGGGAAGCTTTGAAATGGATATTCAGATACCTTAAGGGGTCATCTGATCTGGGATTGATGTTTGAGAGGATGACTGACCAGAAGAGTCCACTGGAAGGATTTGTAGATTCTGATTTTGCTGCTAATCTGGACACCAGAAGATCCTTAACAGGGTATATCTTTACTCTGTACAATACTGCTGTAAGCTGGAGATCTGTTCTGCAGAGTGGAGTTACATTGTCTACTACAGAAGCAGAGTTTGTTGCAGTGTCTGAGGCTGTTAAGGAGGCTTTATGGTTGAAAGGCATAATCAAGGATTTTGGGATAAGTCAAAGGGCTGTGGTCATTCATTGTGATAATCAGAGTGAAGTTCATCTGGTGAAACATCAAGTATTCCATGAGAGGTCAAAGCATATTGATGTAAGGTTGCATTTTGTAAGGGAAATCATTGATAAAGGAGTGGTTCTCATCCAGAAGATATCTACAGAGGACAATGCTGCAGATATGTGTACAAAGTCTTTACCAGGGACGAAATTCAAATTCTGTATTGAATTGGTAAAGATGAGTGTATGGGATGTTCCTTAGGCCCAAGCTGGAGCATGGAGGAGAGGAGGAGAGGATTGATACTTCTCATCTGAGGTGGAGAATTGTGAAGTCATATGTGAAGTAGGTAATCTGCTGGGCTGAAGTTTCAACAGAAGATATGTTGTAAAGTGTTAGCCGTAGAGAGTTAGCTAATTTGGGGTATCAGATGAGTTGTACCAGATAAGGCCAACCAGAGAAGGTCTGACCAGAGGAGTCTGGCAGAGGAGTCACCTGAAGATGTCTATCAGATGAGAGTCATCAGAGGAGGCTTATCAGATGAGGTCCACCAGAGGAGTCCTATCAGAGGAGGTCTGGTCTTGGAGTCATCTGATGTAATTGACCAGTGCCAGAGGAGGTCGTGTCGTCTGGTCCAATGTGAAAATACGGGAATTACACCAAATTGAAGCTTGCGAAAGGGCGGTTCTAACTGAAACAACTAAAGCGGTTATTGAATCTGTTAAGCCAGCTGGATAACTGCTTACATTTGGGTTGTTACAACTGAATCAAGTTAGGGATTCAGCTCAATCTCTGTATCTATAAAAGGGGGATTTCTCAACTGAGAGAAATGAACAATTATTGAGAGAGATCAACATCTGTGAGTGAAAATACTGTGAGATTGAGTGTGATTGTAACTTGTAACTTCAATTTCTCATCTTAGTGAAAAGATATCCTCTCGGATCCCGTGGACGTAGGAGTATTCATCTCCGAACCACGTAAATCTGGTGTTCTTGTGTGATTTTCAATTTCGATTCTTATTGCTTCCAGATTCCGATTCCCGGAAACAAGTTTTCTTGTGAATCCAAAACGTGATTAACAAGTTGTGTATTAACATCATATATAAAAACTATGAATTAAGTCGCGCATATTTATTAGTTTATTTGTCTTTTAACATTTTATTTATGCAGAAAAGATAAACGATCTTTACCAATATTAATCAGCCTAATTATTGGGAAAACAATGACTTAAAGCTTTTGAAGCGTACCTGTTAAAGCATTGGTGTCGAGGGCCAAGACAGAAAGCATTTTCATGTTCCCAACTTCTCTCGGCAATGGCCCCACAGGTGAATTATTTGATAATTTGATTAATTCCAAGGAAAACATATAAAAAATGGTTGGGGGTTAAACACCCGTCAATTTGTTGGAACCCAACTCCAAGACTCTTAAATCAGTGAGATTGCCAATCTTGGTACCTATAAAATGTAAATTCTTGAATATAGTCAAATTAACTGTCACGCATATACAAAGATATTTATGGTAATTATGCATTATTTTAAGCCAATTAATCTCTCTGTCTCTCTATATATATATAAAATAACGCTAACAGGTTTATATTTGGAAACCATTGAATTTTCCCGCCAAAATTATTACTAAATTGGATATTAAATCTTTGGTATATATTTTTAAAATATATTTTATTATAAATATTGACAAATTATTATTTACAAAAATATATTGAATATTGAGAAATATATATTTGAAATATCTATGTGTTGAGAAAATAATTATAAATCTCTGTAAATATAATAAATATGATTCAATTTATGTATCTCTGTATATAAATTCAATATATACAAAATACCATAATCATTCAGTATAAGAATATCCTTGTATTAAAAAATAATTAAATATTTATAAATATTAAGAAATAATATAAAAATATGTTGAATATATCTTTGAAATATATATTATGATAAATCTATGTATTTTGTAGTATAAAAGATATTTCAGCTATATTATTAAATATAAATCATTGAATTTTCCTGCCAAAACTATTGTTAAATTGAGTAATATTCGTTTGAAATCTTTGGTATATATCTTTAAAATAAATTTTATTATAAATATTGATAAATAATTGTCTACAAAATATATAGAAATATGTTTTATATATAATTTATAATAAATATTGAGAAATAATATAAAATATATTGAAAATATCTTGGAGATATATATTATGATAAATTTCTCTATTTTGTAGTATAAAAGATATTTCAATTATTTAAAAATAATAGTTATTAAATATTTTTTGTTAATAATCAATGTACAGAAATAATTCAATATATAGTTTGTAGATTTTTTTATAAAAGTTATTAAAATAAATATTTATTAATCAAAAGGAATAATAGCGCTCTTTAATTTTTTATATTAGTTGTTTCCAATAAAATATATTAGTTATTTTCACTGGAGATTATTATTTCTGGAGAATATTGATTGTTTTCACTTAAGGGTATTACTTGAAGGGACGAGAGTATTAGTTGTTTAACTAAAGGGTATTAGTTGTTTATACTTGGAAAATATTGCAAAGTAGTTTATATATTATTCATTTTCACTCTATACATATTTTTAATTTTTTTAGAAGAAAATACTATCTAGATTAACTACTTCGAAGAAAGATTATAATAGACATATAACAATTAATATATCAACATATTTTATTGGGCAAACCACCAAATACATATGAGCACATTTGTTATATTAAAATAACTTTAAGGGATATCTTTTGGATTAATTAATTAATATATAATCAATGCATACATTAATGCACTTTGTCATCTATATAGTAAGGAAAGAGTAAGATCTCCAACAAACTTTATATTCCTCAATGAGTATGTATAGAATGAAATTGATTTTTACATAGATCAATGAAAAGTTTTAATTGTTTTCGACTTAAGAGTGTTAGTTGTTTTCACTGAAAAATATTAGTTTGTTTTCATTATACAACCAATATTCTTAAGTGAAAACAACTAATACTCTTTAGTGAAAACAACTAATACCCTACAATGGTTCATGTATGAATAATTTTCACTCTATACTGCCTTTCTCAATCTTTTTAACTCTAGATTCATGATAATTTCACCGGATAATAATATGAACAACACACTCCAATTGAAGATAGAACAAAGCTCTGTATAGACTGACTCAACACAAGAATGTATAGAAATTAAGAGTTTGAAACCTCAAACCTAGATTAAATTTGAAGGATACAAAATAATGTTATTTATTTATTTATAAATTGCATTATTATTTTAATGCATGCATTTATCTCAATATTATAAAAATAAATTTTAAAAAGTTAATATGTATGAGTAACAGTGTAAAACTGAAGACTTCATAGATTAATTTTTTTATTGAAAAAAGAAAGAAGTGAAGAGACTTCATTAGTAATTTTACAAATGTTTCATTCAAAGATACACTTGAAGAATATTGTGGACGATTTGAATTTTTTGAAGGACAAAGTTATACTTGCATCTATTCTTGAATAACTTGAAATGTTATGGTATGTCGAATTATGATTTAAATTAAAAGTTGAGACTTTAGTTATGTTACTCAGGCATATAGATTATTCAGGAGGATTGTGCAAATAATACTAGGTGACTGTGTTCTGGAAGGTATAGATGTAACCAGAACTAATTCAGGTGAGATAGTGTCGATTCTTCAATTTTCACTGACTTCATTCTGACCCGTGATTCTCAAATCTGATTCGTCACATGGCAAATTCAGTTGACGTACCATCTGTCCAAACCAACCAACCAACCAACCAACTCCTAAGTCTGTTGCGTGAATTCAACTTGTATGTTTTTTCAATTGACATAATATAACTTAAAATTGACAATACGATATAATATAACTTGAATTCAACTTGCATTAAATTTGTTATTTCAATTGATATAATATAATTTAAATATCCTTTAAAATATAAGGTGATACTCATTTTAGATTAAATTTACTATTATGATTTATGTATTGAATTAATGAAACTAAAATTAATATTTTATTAATTATATTAAATAATTGAATATGCTTAAATTTTGGGTGATATATGCCCCTCACCAGTGTAATGTAGATAACAAAGCAATTTCTTTTAAAAAAGAAGCAAATTTTAACAAAATAAACAGAGAGAATAAGAATAAGAATGCCCAGATATACAAACAGAGGTACAGCAGAAGTCGTCACAATTTAAACAAGGATCCATTCGCTAATAGGACACATAGAATCGAAGCCATTTTTGGCTTTAATCCAGAATCAAGAGATAATTTTGACTCTCAAGACGATGTATGAAATATTATGATCGCACCATATTAAAAACCTTAATGTTACAAACCTTCCAAAGATGCCAAATGAGCACCCACACTTTCTGCAGTTCGAATTAACCATGATTTCATAGGTATGATGCCAAACCAAAAATAAACTTCCTTTACATACCTCTCTCACCGATAAATGTATAAGCAACAAGCAAATGAAACCATTAATTGTTGGCCAATCAAGAATTAACATTGTGACAATCTTACATATATGATTACACCAAACTCAAACCAATCTTGCAAAGCATGGCGCGATATTATAAATAAAAGGTAAACACATTAAGTAGCAAGAAGGAAGCTAGCCACAAGCCGGCTAGTCGACCAAAAAAGGGTACAAACTGGCCTCATCAAAACCTACATATGTAAAACCCAATAGGAAAAACCATATGCAGGAAAAAGAGTACCAGTCAAATGAAACGAAAAGCATGACATGAAACAAAAATAAATAAAATCATCACACCCGAAATTCAAGAAAACATTATCCAGCAGCAGTGGACATAAAGGTCACCTGATTAAGAATAACAAATGAGGCGAAGGTGAGGATTGTTTATGGAAATGGATTTCCAGTCGTCACCATCCTGGTTCTCATAACGCCGCACAAGCTTCATTGATCCAGAAACACGTAACTTCTCCAACGTGGATGCCTTACGTAGCAGGCGATGTGGCAGCACAGTCAGGCCATTGCAGCCTGTGACTGTCAACTCGGTAAGACGAGGCATTACAGAAGAGGCTTCAGCAGATTCTTCATCTTGTACGGTTATGTCCTCCCACTCTTTCCACTCGCCACAGTCCCTGAATTCCAGTGTCTTCAGTCTGGGAAAGGCAATAACTTTCTCACCTCCTCCTTCTCTTGTTATTCCCAAGAATTCTCGTCCCACCGTACTCAATTCTTCCATTAGATCAATGCAGAGCTCTTCCAGGCAGGGGAGTATGCCAAGTGGTGGCAGAGATGCCAGGTGACTGCAGAAATGGAGACTGAGGTTCCTTACTTGGCTCAAGAGCATCCACTTGGGGAGCTCGATGCCTCCATAATTCCAAATGCTCAGTTCACTCAGGAATGAATGGGGCTGCAAAACTTCTATTACATCCGACGATGCCAACGATGACTCCTCAAAGTATATTCGAAGTTCCTGAATGTGTGCCTTGTTACTTAATTCTGCTGCCCGGGCATCATTAACCATCTCTTCCAAATCAAAATCGCCTTCTAATCTTATCCTCAACCATAGAACTCCATCAAGATGGTTTAAGTCCTTCAACAATCCAAACTTGTTACAACCACTTCCCGCTCGGAATTCACCCAGTGTGCGAAGACCAGTTAACTTGGCCACTCCTTCGGGGAGCCTACAAATTCCTGTGCAGCCTAAAATATTCAACGTTTGCAGTTCCGTTAAATCACATACATGCTCGGGCAACTCCTCTAGGTACTTATTCCCCATCAAGTGGAAGTGTCTTAAAAAGACCAAATTTCCAATTTCACTTGGCAACTTCTTTAGGAACTCATTCCAGCTCAAATCAATGCGTCTCAAATGAACCAAATTCCCAACTTCCCTTGGCAACTCCTCCAGATACTTGTTCCGTGTCAGTTTTAGTTCCCTCAAATGAATCAAATTCCAAATTTCTGTAGGCATTTCCTTTAGAGACTCATTCATGCTCAAGTCGAGATGTGTCAAGTTAATCACTTTCCCAAGTTCCCTGGGCAACTCTTTTAAAGACTCATTCTCGCTCAAATCGAGGCGTCTCAATTGAATCAAATTCCCAATTTCTGTAGGCAACTCCTTTAAAGACTCATTCCAACTCATGTTGAGGCGCCTCAAACGAATCAAATTACCAATTTCCCTTGGAATCACTTCTAGGCCGCACTTCGCCAAATTAAGAGTCTGCAAATCATAAAGTTGGAAAATGATCTTAAGATCTTCATGGGATATCTTAGTGATTCCAGTCAAGTTCAGATTTCTCAAGTGATTCAAATGTTCCATTCCTTGTGGAATACTCTGCATGCCACAGTTTGCAAGGCTCAACACCTTCAAACGTCCGAAGCACTTACAGAAATCTGAAGGAGTTTCTTCGTTCCAATATAATGTGGAGAATACATTCACATTGGAAATTTTTAATGGATCGCACTTTCCGCAAGTTGCACTATTATCCATTTCTGCTGCTTCGGTCATATTTCTCTTTTTAAGAAACACAGCAAAATCATGTATCATATCATGCATCTTACAAATTTGTATTTCATCCATATCATCTCTCACCAAATCATGGAATAGAGAATGCATTACCAGAACATTAAAACATTCTCTCCCTTTGAGTTCCATGTTACTAACATCGGCACCCAAATAATCTAGTGCCATCCAATTTTCTATAAGATTCTCAACAATAATCTCAGTATCTTTTGGAAAGACAGCGCAATATGAGAAGCAAAGCTTAAGTGTTGGGGACAAATTGTTGTAGCTGAGAAGCAGATGAGGAAAAATAATGTCAACTTCTGCTTCCTGCAATTCCCATATTTCAGCTGCTAATATATTTTCCCACTCAATCAAACTACTCTTAAAACGCAAAAGCCTTCCCAAACCCTTTACAGCAAGAGGCAAGCCATAACATTTTTTAGCTAGTTCCTTACCAATCTCCTCAAATTCCACTTCATTCCTTTCCGGAAGAGCCATACAACACAGTAACGACCAACAATCCTCGTCCGAGAGTAGTCCTAGACGATATATGTCACTGTCCCTTGAGCCCATTGTTTTTGCAACCCTCTCACTTCTTGTTGTCACCAAAACAGTGCTACCTGCTCCACCACATTTGAGGGAGTTCATGAGAGGTTCCCATTTGTTATAGTCTTCTGTCCAAACATCATCTAGGACAAGAAGAAACCTTTTCCCATAAATACACTTTTGTACCTTTCTTAATAGGACTTCCAGTTGGCCTGTATATGGAGAACTACTATCTATGCTCTGATCAAGTATACCTATAGCAATGGCAACCTGGTTGAAAGGATCCGAAACACAAATCCATAGCCTTAATTCAAAATATCGTGCTATTTGATTATGGTTATAAACTAGTTGAGCAAGAGTTGTCTTTCCAAGTCCCCCAATACCCACTATAGATACAACCTGGATGCCAAATTCCTCTCCACTACAACCACTATCCACAAGTTTTCTAACAAGAACCTCCACATCTCCATCTCGTCCGTAGACTACTTCTGGTAGGTCGACCGAGGGATCCCCCAAAGAATATTTAGGGGAAGGATCAACGGTGGGCTGTGAAATCACGAAACCATATTGATCTTTCTCTTTCAAAATAACATAAAGTTGTGCTTTCACATAGAGTAATTTCTTGGCAATATCATGACGAACAACTTTTTTCTTGAACCCTAAACATGAAGCTGATGGGATGAGGGAGAATACCTTTTGCTTGGGAGGAGCAACGTCAGAGATCTGTGGTTTACGAATAGCATAACTCCACTCGTCCAAAACATAATCCAATTCAGAAACTGTCCGTTCAAGCCTCGACAACCAGCTGGTGACGTTTATGTACTTATATCTGCGATTCTCAGCATCATCCAACACATTTCTGATTGCCTGCAGCTCTGCAGCAAGACTACGAACCTCCTCCTCGGCGCCTCTTACCAGATTCACATGGTTCCGAGCCTGCTCTTCTAGTAGGCCAATCATTCTCTCTGCCGCCGACGAAACGATAGCGTCCGCCATAATTTCACTGCCTACCTACCTCTCTTTTCTTTTCTGGTTATGTGTTTTTAGTTATGCTGCTCATAGTATTTAGCTGTTGGATGTATAAATGGAAGAATATAGTCCACATGTCATCTCCACCCTGCAAATCAATTACGCACGATATTAATAACAAGTTTGCTATTTGTTAATTTTATTTGTTGAAGTTGTATTAATTACTTTATTAAAAAGTATTAGAAAAAATTATTAGTTATCTATATCCACATATATATATATATATAAATAGAATAGTTTTACCAAAAATTACATCACAATTTTCCCTCTCATTTTGCTTCCTAGATCAGAGAATATTAGTAATTTATTTTACCCATTTTATACACTAAATTTCTTTCTCCTAAAAATCTGAAAATGAAATATAATCTCAAAATAAGAAACTGGCTATTCATTTTACGCTCAGCAAGAAAATTTCACCCGCCAAGTTTCTCTCACCTCAAAAGTCTAAACCCATGTTTTTTTTTTCTTTTTTCTTTTTAATAAATTTTATAAGTCAGTAGTGGATGGATGGATGAAAATAATATTTGTTGGAACATGTGCGAGAGAAATACTAGTTTCTCATTAAATTAATCAGGTGCTTAGCTCATCTGGTCACTGAATTTCTTATTTTAGTGAATGACCCAAATTTAATTCCCTTTAGTAACAAATTAAGGGAGTTGTAAAGTGGTTTGAAGAATTCTTAAAATTTCTCATTTTAGTGATTGACCCAAATTTAATTCCTTTTAGAAACAAATCAAGGGAGTTGTAAAGTGGCTTGAAGAATTCTTAAAATACTTGAGAATTGGTGAACTACTTCTAACTACCACTGATAAAAAAAGAAACTAGTTCTCGTTAAAGTATAATAGTTGCAAATCAACTCACGCTGTACACTCTATAAGCATGTATTAAAATTGAGAGTATAAATTAATGTGAAAAGATTATATACTGCGCCAATAGCCAATTTTAGTACGCTATTTTATATATATAGTAAAATTATATTATAAATGAAAATATTGGATGGATTGAATATAAAGAATTATGATATAAATATATATATAAAAGAATAATGTTGGGGTGAAATTTAAAAATAAATATCAGGATGAAAATCATTTTTAGAATATAAAAAATGTCTTTGGAAACAAAAGAATTAAAAAAAAAAAAAAATACTAAGAGACTTAGGTAAAGTAAAGAGCACATGGGGCGTATAATAAGTTTCGGAGTCCTTTTTCTTTGGTTGTACATGGGGAATATATGTTTCAGATTTGTTTTGTCCTTTTTCTTTCTTTTCTTTTAGGTCCTTTTCCTTTGGGCATATATGTTTTGAAGCAAAGTATTATAATAATTTAGATAAAATTAATTTAGTATGGCTAGATAAGTTAACTCATATTAAAATTATTCTATCTTGTTTACTTGGGATGTCAAGATAGTATTAAAAGTAGGAATTAAAATTATTTACATACCCAGGGCAACCTACCCCTATCTGTATATATAATACAGATATATTTGTCTGTACATATGTCCAAGCAATTTATGGTGGTCTGTCATTCTAAAATTTATCTCTACAATTTATATATCTAATACGCCACTTTTTTCTCAGAAATTCATAGCAGTAATTTGAAAATTGAATAAAAATAATAATTGAAAATGGGGAAGAGCAAAATTGATTGAATTATTACCTTGCCATATCTGGGTTGCTTTCAAGAATTGCAAATCGTCTGCATTCGATTGCAAACCCAGAAAATTGAAGAACTAAGAACTCAAAATGCAAATGTCTGCACTTCGATTGCAAACTCAGAAATTGAAAAAGTAAGAACTCAAAATGCAATCGTCCGCATTTCGATTGCAAATCCAGAAATTGAAGAAGTGCAAGGCCTGTTCGTCACCATTAATCGAGAAGAAACTAGAAAATTAATTTCAAATCACCATTAATGGAACTCCGGCCGGTTCGTGTTAATGAAAGTTGCAGAAACTTAACGAGTAATTTGGGGGAAAATGAGAAGAAACCAGGGAATTAACTTCAATTCACCATTAATGGAGCTCCGACCAAAAAGTTTTGTGTTGCAGAAATTGCAGAAATTCAATGAAGAAGACAACTATAAACCTTCCCACGAAGAATGGACCTTCGTAAATCAACGATTAACCCAGAAATTCAACGAAGACGGATATAATTTGAGGACAATTCGGTCATTTGAGAAGGCGTCTACTCTCGAGTTTAATGTTATCCGCCCAAAATGGGCGGATTAAAATGGGGCTTTATGGGGTGTTTGTCGGGTCGTCTGGTTTAACAAGGGGTGTAAGTGAGTTTTAGGGGTGTAAATGAGACTAGTCGCGCCGAGTAGTGCTGAGCTCGAACTCGACTCGAATGCAATACTCGAAGCAAAACTCGATCGAGCCTAATTTTTTTAGCTCGAGCTTGACTCGTCCAAAAACTCAATAAACTCGAACTCGACCCGACTCGACTCAATAATTTTACTATTTACAAAAATAAAGTGTAAAACGTATTTTAGTCCCTTTTTTTGTCTAAATCTTGCATATAAAGTACACTTGAAAATTTAAACAACTCAAAGTTCACAAATACAATAATATTTATTAAAATTCCAAAAATTTAAAAACATTGTCAAATGGACAAATATTCCCAAAAAAAAAATAAAATTATTTCATGGGTCGTGAGACGTGATTTTCATTCATATCTGGAAGTTATAAGAACGTAAGCGTACCATTCGTATATATTTTATATTTAAAAATATTATTATATATAATATAATAAACAAATAAAATTAATGACAAAATAGTAAATACTGTGCAAGCTCGATTAGGCTCGCGAGCTGAGCATTTATAAGCTCGAACTCGAACTCGTGAACTACTCGAGTAGCTCGAGCTCGACTCAATTAGATTCGAATCGATTTCGATCTTTTTACGAGTCGAGCACGAGTCAACTCAACTCGACTCACTTACGCCCCTAGGTTTCCTGTCTTGCAAAGTAAATGCTTGTTAAAGTCCTACTCCCTCCGTCCCAGTTTTGTTTTTTCATTTGCCAAAAAGGTTCGTCCCAATTTTGTTTTCTCATCCCTAAAATGGAAACTACTTTATTCATTTAAATAATACTTTATTCATCATTCATTATTCCCAATACTACTTTATTCATTTAAATACTACTTTATTCACCATTCATCATTCTCAATACTACTTTATTAATTTAAATACTAAAATTCAACTCTCTCATTAAACTCCGCGCACAGTCAAATGGGAAAATAAAATTGGGACGGAGGGAGTACCATTTCTCTAAATGGACTTTATCCATCCAAGTAAACACAACCTAAAGATATTGTTTATATTATAAATAAGTCCATCACAATATAATAAATTGATCTATAGTAATACTATTACTTAAAAAAATCAATATTAAAATTAGTGATGAAAAGTATTCAAGATGGACATAATTAGGGGGTGTTTGGTTGGGGGGTTTGAGACATGAGAATAGGTATGGAATGAAATTAATATGTTTGGTTGGAGATTATGAAATGTTTCATATACAAAAACTTAGGAATCAAAGTCATATATTTATTCATTAGCTTTTTGGGAGGAATGAAAGTCATTCCTCCCTATAATTCATACATATATATTATTTTTATTATTATTATTATGTCTTTTTAATATTTTAAAATTGTAATTATTATTATAGTATATTATATTAAGCATTATAATAAGTTATAATATTTTTTAACACAAAAAAGAATGTAATTATAACTTTATTTTTAAATTATTTTTAATTTTTCACTAAACCAAACACAATATATGGTAATGATAGTCATTCCTATATATCAACCAAACAACTCAGTAATAATTAGCATACCCATTACCATTCCTTACTACTATCATACCCTTTCTCATTCCCACCCTTTAAGCGAACCAAGCATATCCTTTCCCATTACCATTCCTTTAATACTTTTAGATTTGCTTATCCTTTTGTTTCTTCTAATTTGGCCTTGGCTGACCTATTTCTTATGATATTATTTTAAACTTGAAACACACTAATATATATATATATATATATATATATATATATATATTTTTTTTTTTTTTTAGTGCGACGTTTGATTATTATATATTGACAATTGTTTTATGTAAATTTTGAAATGCGAGACATATGAACAAATTGAAATTCAATAAAAGAAAACTACATATGATAATAGATTCATATTTTAGATTTGAAAACTTATTTTTATATATCATGTAATATTAATGTCAATTTAAATATCGTAAATTGTTTATTTGATAGCAATTTAATAGTTATGTGGAAAATATAAAAAATTGTTTTTTAAATGTGATTTTGACAAGATATTATGATTTTCTACATTGGACAAAATAGATAAAAAAAATCTCTAAAATAATCTTATACATGAAATTATTTTTTAGATGTGATTTTGATAAGAAAATTATGAATTTCTAGCCACATTGGACAAAAGAGGGACAAAGAAAAAGGTCTAAGTTTTATAGATAATATAAGCTTTATTTATTATTTTATAATCAATGAATATATGGGCTCTAACTCAACTATATTTTTAATGATTGGTCTCAAAGAAGAGTTTCCCAACAAAATATTGTGTTTTAAAATGATTTATACACTTTAAAAAATTTGATTGGTATGCCCAATTAATAAAATTTACGCATATTTATCCATATATCTCTATTTTACTAAAACAAAATATAAGTTTTTAAAAATTTACCTACAATTTAGTGTGGGGAAAGTTGTGGAATGGATGTAGGATTATTTTAAGGCGCTTTTCTAATAGGAAAAGGACTAAGACCATCTCCAACGGGTCTCCACTCCAGCGCCAAATACCACTTTGAAGCTAAAATCATGCTCCAACCCAGCGCCCCTTTTCTGCGCCAAACTACATATGTGAACAGTAAGCGCTCAATTGAGCGCTGCACTGTTCACGGCGCTAAGCATTTTCCTTTTTTTTTTCTATTTTTTTATTGTTAAATGTATAATTTTTTTTAATGAAATAAAATTTAAAAAATATATTATCATATTTCAAATTATATTTATCTTTTGAACATATAAAAAGTATCAAACTTAAATATAAATAATATGCTACAATATTTCAAATCATATTTAAATTACAAAAAATACATTGAAATGCATAAATTACATAAACATAATAATTAAACATCATAGTAATTTAAATACTTAAATTAAACGTCCTAAAAAACTTGAAAGTAAATGCCCTAATAATTAAAATACTTGAATTGAAATACCCTAATAATTAATAGTCCCCGAGATTGCTTCCCGATCCTCCGAGATTTTGAAAATATCCACCATACATACCAAATGTATTATTTGTTGGTTAAGTTGGTGGCTTGATTTAGACAAATTAGAGACAAAGACGCACACATGGCACTTCGTAATGCATTGATTGATCATATGTGGGAGGAGTTTTCTAATTCCGAGATCTAGACGACTGCTATTGTTGTTATGAATTTGCTTGTTTCGTGTATGTTTTGTTTTATTATGTAAGATTGTATTATTGCATTATGAAATTTAATTTAATATGTATGATTGTATCAAGTTATTTTATTTAATATTTTTCTATATTTTTAAGTGCGTATATAAATATACATAATTGTATATATATTTTTTTTCAAATTAAAAAATATTTAATATTAGTTGATAATTGATATAAAATAAAATAAAAAATTATGTAAGTATTATGTTTAAAATATATAAATTTAACTCTAAAATAAAATAAAAAATATATGTACCGCAAAATATAGTGTGAATGGTTGGAGATGAATTTAATGTAGCGCCAAACTCTGCTATAGGGTAGAGGGAATCGTTTGAGATGCTCTAAGCATCATGGTAATTGTTAGTCGGTGGAACTCTGACTGTATACACCTAGAAAAAGCTGGAGAGAATATATGCTTCCATTTCAAGATGATTTTGAATACAACTTTCGTGGAAACGTATTTCTGCTGAAACTTTCAAAAAAAAAAAAAAAAACACTTTCGTGGACACACTAACCGATAGGTAATCGATGCACTCCGTCAATATTTAAAACCATTGAAATTGAAAAATATAAGTTAATTATAATAAAATAGTGAGTTGATTATATTAAAATGTTTACATTAAAATTAATAACACTGATTTTTTTTTATTATAATCAACTCATACTTTTTAGTATAATTAACTCATATTCTTCGATATAGTCAATCAAAACCAAAATGTTGAGTGAGTGCACCATATATTTGGCTGAACTTATTAGCTCTTTAAAATAACTTATAAGTTGTTTAAAAACTTATAAGCGCTATCAATGTATTTAGCAAAATAAAATGTTTAATAACTTATAAAATCATAAAATAAGCTTCTAAAAACTTATAAACTATAAAAAAAATAAGTTAGGATTTCCCAACTTATTTTCCTAACCATCTCCACCCACTCCACCCACCTCTATCTCACTATAAAAAAAAAATTATTTATATTAAAATTTAAATTTAAAAAATATTTATTATAAATTCTAAAAAATCTAATAAATTGTACTCTCTCTATCCCAGATCAGTTTTCACAGTGCATTATTCATTCCTCACAAGGACCTCTAAATTACATCTCATTTCACTAATAATTATGCACAAAAATATCTTTGTTTTGTTTCATTCATTTAAATTGAACAATATTTCATCATCAAAAACTTATTTTATTTATTTAAACACTACAAATCAACTTTCATACTAAAGTTCCAAAAAGTCAACTGTGAAAATAGATTTGGAATATTAGTCAAATACTTTAGCAACTTATAAGTTACTTAAAAATTACGTTTTATAAACTTTTAAAATAACTTATAAGATATTTCAAATAAATTTATCGGACTCTTACTTTTATGGAAAAAGGAAAACAGTCCCCACACTGCTGCACAGCGCGCGCTTGTGATCACACACTTGCACCATTCCCTTTTGCTATATTCGTTCGACTCACTGACAGACGAACCCCTCCTTGTCTTGGACTCTTGGAGGGCTCATTTTTTCTCCCTCACAAATTTACTTGATTAGACCCTTTGTATCTCTTCCTCTCCTAATCCTTTTCCTTCTCATAAGGTAATTAATTACCTATCAAATCATTTGCTGAGATTTGGTTTAAATTTTTTAATAGCACTCCCTCCGTTCTAAACTAATTTGCATCCCTTGGGTTGCATGCAGATTTAAAAAAGTGATAAAATAGTGGCATATATATATATATATATATATATATATATATATATATATATATATATTTATGTGAGTATGTACGCAAATCGATATTTCTCTTGTAGGTAGTGTGCAAATTGGTTTGAAACGTTCAGAAAAAGAAAGTGTGCAAATTCGTTTGGAACGGAGGGAGTAATAAGAATGAAGATAAATACAATGAAGATAAATACTGAGTAATTATACTCCCTCCATCCCACCATTATTTGCACACTTTCCTTTTTCGTCCGTCCCAAAATTATTTGCACACCCTAAAAAATAAAACATTGATTTGCGTGTACACTCACAATAATATACACATATTTACCCATATACCACTACTTTACTCAAAAATTAACTTTTTCTTAATATGTGTGCCCATTTTTGTGTGCAAAAAATATTGGAATGGAAGGAGTAATAGTTTATTAGAAAATAAAAAGATACACAACACTGTTTTTTTCCTCCTAAATACACTAATCATAACTACTAGGACAAAAGATGATACACAAAAGATGACTTGGTATTTTGAATTTCATTCCATGATTTACAAAAATTGGTGCTACGTCAATGTCACCGGAAGAGTTACCTAGTGTAGCAGGTAGCAGGAACAATTTTTTGTAAATTATAGGACTAAATAATTTTTTTTCTAAAGTTAACATAACAAAAACCAAAATTAACCAAAGTTAAAGGATTAAAAAAAAAAGGTATTATCCCTATATTTTATGATCAATAAATATATGGGCTCCAACCCAACTACTTCCTCCGTCCCCGAAAATATAGTCATGTTACTTTTTTCCCAATTATTAAGAAAATTGATATAATAATTAATATGTAAAAAATAAGTATAATGTGTCACATTAAGTACAAAATAAATTATTTTAAAAATGTTATTTATTTATGTTGAGAGCGTAGATAAAGTATTATTTCCATTTTAGGCAACGTGACTATTTTTTGGGGACGGCCTAGTAAGACAACCAGGACCATTTTTCAGGGACGGGGGAATATATTTTAGATGAATTTGTCTCAAACAAGAGTCTCCCAACAAAATATTGTGTTTGTATATATGGCAACAAAATACTTCCCCATCCTGAGATTATTCACTCACTTGTTTTATTCGTTTGTTTCAAAATTATTTATACATTTAAAAAGACATTAATTTAAGAGTAGATTTTAAATGAAAACGCTTCATAATAAGATTAGCATTAAATAGTTTTAGAGTATCATTAATCTCATCAGGAGTATCATTAAACCTGTCAGGGGTATTACTAATCTGGGTCAGTGGTATTATATTTTAATTGATTTAAATTTTCTTGAACTCAAACTAATAATACCCCTTATGAGATTAATGATACTCCCGATGAAATTAATGATACTTTAAAATTGTTTTATGATAAGCTTATAATGAACTATTTTCATATAATACTTTGCCTAATTTAAATGTACACTCAATAAAATATACATATTTACCCGTTTGCTTCTACTTTACATTATTTGTGATTAAAATTTGTGAAAATACAAAAAAGTCAGCGTTCTTACCAACTTTTCAAAATTCAAAGGACATTTTCGTATAATTTACACATATTATCAATTACCTTCAAAGTACATAGCATTTCCAATGTATCCTTAATACCTAATAGGACTCCCTTAATATAAAATTGATACATAGACTACCGCGACTCATGCATTCGTTAACCCTCCAATAGCTTACAAATAATAATAATTTAAGAAAACAATCAACTCAGCTAAATCATTTCACTTGTATTGAACACATCCTCTACACAAAACATCACCAAATTTAACTACATTATTACACATAAACAAAATAAACTCTATATCAGTATATTCGGGGTTGTAAATGTGAATTAGCGCTTGGTTAACAACTCTTCAATGGTAATGGGAATGAGATTGAAAATTAGTGTAATTAGCATGGTTCATGAGAACAAAATCACTCCCTCTCCTCCTAAATAAGGTAATCACTACTCCATTTTGATTACCCTATTTTCTTCCTACAATCATTCTCCTCAATCATTCCTCTATTCCTCCACCAATAACTATTTGTTGTCCACCTCTATTCCAAATTTGGGGCATGACACTAGCAATGGAGTCACCATTGGAACACTTCTTCTCCTAACATATTATTTTTATTACGAGGGCATAGATGGAAATCAATTTTCATTCCCATTACCATTGAAGAATTCCTAACCAAGCGCCCCCTTAAAATTAGGAAATGTAACGCAACAAGACTAATTAAAGAAAGCAAAAAGGATACAAGGGCAAGGTGAGAGATGCAGAGAAGAAATGCTGTAGGCAATCCAATTGGTTCAAATGATTTTTCCTTCACTGTGCAGCTCTGGTGGGTGTTATATCTGGACGGATCGGAGCTCATAACAATCGAATTTATCCAAGTATTTGTAATTTGCCAGTTCCCCTTCCCCTTCATTGATCTTGAGGTCATCGAGATACTTGAAACGTAAGAACCTGACTTTCCAGACATGCCCATCCTTGTTCTCAAGGCTTTTAAGTCTCCCTCCTTTGATGTATAACTTGGCCAAACCTGACGGCAACTTGCTCGGAGACAACCACTCAGGCACTGATTCAAAAGGCACGCAGCGGAGGTCCAGCTTCGTCAGCTTTTCCGGAAGAGAGGCCTTCCCCTTTGCAGACGTGACGTCCCCCCACGATATGGTCAGGATGCGGAGAGCAGGGAGAGTGTTGTCGAGGCTCCCAAGCTGATCGGCTTGCTGTGTTTCTCCCACGCGTATGCTCAGCTTTCTCAAGTTCTTCAATCGTCCAAGGTCGCTGATTTTGCACGAGTTCCTGTCGGCCTTGCCTATCACAAAGCCCTTGACAACTTGTAAATCAACGAGGTGTTCTACTCCTTTAGGCATACTCTCCAGCAAATAACAATGGGACACATCCAAATGTGTGAGCTTCTTCAATCTCGATATGGTGGGGGGCAATTTTTCGAGATTGTGACACGCTCTAAGGTCAAGAATCTGGAGGCTGATAAGGTTGGAAATGGAGGCGGGTAGAGTTTCGATTCTTGAAATTCCACGCAGGCTGAGGTATCTGAGGTGCTTTTGGGAGCCGAGGGCGTTGAACAAAGTCTGATCTTCCACTTCAATGTGATGTTTAACAGAATTTTGCCAACGCCCCATCTGCAGGACCTCCACCTTTCTCAGCTTGGAGAACCACTCTGGCTTCATTCCCAGATATTTCTTGTCCACGTTGAAAACCATTATAACATCTTCGGTGAGAGACGGATCACTCCCTTTGCACAAGAATGCTCGTCGTCTCCCATTGCACGGGGTCCACTCCGAATTAAACTCAGCGAAGAAGTTTTGCTTGGCTATGAGGATCAACATGCGGTGAATCCAAGGGTCTATAACGAAGCTCTTCACGCTCATAGACTTGTTCTCCCTGCTCGCTCTGATGAACCCCTCATCCACCAGCTCTCGAAACACTTGTTCCCCCACCTCCTCAGCTGTTTTACTTTTATCGGGTGTTTTCACGACAAGACCCTCTCCAATCCACCAATAAATGAGGGGCTTCTTCTGTATGATGCTGTTCTTGGGGAACAGCGAGAGGCACAAGGAGCAAATTTTTGCCTGCTGGGAGCCACTCATGAAATGGAAACTCGCGAAGAAACTCGACATTGCGTCAGTACTCTCTAGAATTTTATTGTCTACACCAAGATTTACCCACTCGGGGCAGACAACGGTCTGATGATCCTCATCGGTGGGCTGCTCCCTGGGCTTAAATGATATATCACGCATCATCCTGCTGTCAACACTGGGAATTGACTTCCTCAAATCCTTAATACGGGTAGTCATGAGATCCAGCTTCTCCTCCACCTCTGATATCATTTGTGGTTCCTTGAAGATGTCATTATCCAGTTCCTGCTCCAACTCGCAGAACTTATCCAAGATCGTCTTCTCCCACCTTTTGATACCAGGGAACACATCCGTCATGTCTTCTAGCTCCTCTTGAAATTTTTTAAACTTGGAAGACAAGTTTGATTGGATCTCATTCACATCTTCCGTTGCTGCTCCCTGCAGGGACAGGGCATGCTTCTTAGCCTTATCAAGTCGCGCCAGCAGCAACGGAACTGCTTCTTCCGGCTTCCTCCGGATCGACATTTAAACTAACCTAACAACATTCCAGAATAGAACCCACACACAATTGAAAATATTAATGCCCATCTCAACATCACATTTTCATATTCAAGCCGTCAATGTGATACTCCATTCTCCTAAGTTGATAAATTAAGGAGTGCATTTTATGTATAGAGATCAAAATAACTTACAATTTAGATGAAGAGTGAATAAAATCGAAAGCTGATTGAGCAACTAAAGCTACCTAGGAGGAAAAAATACAAAACACGTGGTAACTTTCCTCTGTTATGAAAACTAAATCATTTAATTCAGAGATAAAAATGAAATGACTCCCGATTCATCATCTTCCCAAGATAATTCCAGTTCCTTTTTGCTATTTTACAGTATTGGTGATGATTCTGTTTCACATACACTTATCTATAGTCAAGGTTCTGCATTAAACCTAATTTGAACATGATAGGTTGAAAATCTTCTGCAAGTATTAATAAGATAGGGGTAAACTGTTACCTTCAAATGTAGAAGAACTGAAGCTCAATTCTGCAACGCTTCTCTCTGAAATTTTCTTCAAACCATTGAAAAGTGACGGTAGAAAAGTGAGGTTCGCTCCTCAGGATTCTCAGACCAATAATACCTGATGATGATAACGAGAGAAGCGTAAAACACATTTACCGGGCCCAATCCAAACTTTTAAACACACTATCTTGTTCAAAATTTATATGTGATTTGAGAACTGAGATGAATGATTTTTCTTTTCATTGTTATATCTTTAATAAATGGCAAAAATATAAAGTGAAATCGATTTATACAAAAACATCTTTAAAATGTACTTCCTCCGTCTCATCATTTTTTGTATATTGAAAAAAACATACTCCCTCCGTCCCAAACTCGTTTGCTACATTGCCAAAAAGGTTCGTCCCATACTCATTTGCTACATCTACTTTTGACAAAAAAGTAATAATACTTTTTAATATTATATTCTCCATACACTAATAACCAAAACATCTACTTTATTACTTATCACTTTATCATCACTTTATCACTTTAAATACTAATAAACAATTCTTTTCTTAATAACCGTGCAAACAGTAAACGGTAACTTGAGTTTGGGACGGAGGGAGTATATATTAAGAAAATTGTGTCTTTTGAGTAAAGTAGTGACATGTGGTAAATATATGTATATTATTGTTAGTGTACACGCAAATCAATATTTCTTTTTTTAGAGTGTGCAAATAATTTTGGAAAGGATGAATAAGGAAAGTGTGCAAATAATAATGGAAGAGATGAAGTACATATTTTTTCAATAATTTTACTAAAAAATATGTTGAATAATATACTAACGGGTACGAGTTATATTAGTGAAGGGTATTAGTTATTTATAATAAAATGCACTACCTCCATCTCAATTTTTTTTACCCATTTGACTTTTGTTGACTCTAATGTGAGACTTAATTTGTAGTATTTAAATAAACAATTTTTTTTTATGATTGTGTATTATTCAATCTAAATGCATGAAATAAAATGAAGATGTTTTTCTACCTAATTATTAGTGGAATGTGGTATAATTTAGAAGTGTTTGAAAGGGTAAATAATGAAATTGGTAAACCAAATTGAGACGAAGGGAGTATGAGTTATTCAACTAAAATGTACTACAAAATGATTATGCATGAACAAATTTTACATTATACACATGTTGTAGCCATTTCGTGCCACAGGTCGACACCAACCTAAAACAAGCCGGAAGTGACAAAACAACACGTCCTCGACGGCACCGATCTGGCCGGACGGTTTCCGACCTCCATGGGTTCCGATCCCATTTTCTGACCTAAAAAACGAGGTCGGAAACAAGCTTAAACACTTATCTACCTTGACCAAGATACAGGACAAAGGGGCCGGGACCGGACCGGTCCGGCCTCGACCATGTAAAACCAATAGGTGTCGCTGGGGCACGGCCAATGTTCAGGAGGGCATCCCGACCTCAAGACCGACCAAGAGGACCGACCTCCGACCTTAAAGCATCTCTGACCTACGAAAGGGAAATAGAGCACGTGATATAATCTGGAGAGATCTTCCCCCAAGAGGAAAAGAGCCGCCTCCGTACTCAGTGACAGAGAGAATATTCCATCCAAATACGGAAACAAGTCAAAGAATCGTCCTTTTCGGACACGTGTCGACGCGCCAGTGGTCGACCGCCGGCAGACTGTGGCATACGTACGCCCACGCCTCCTCAGAGGCTGGAGGCTTTTAATACCTCTGTCCCCTGAGAGGTCGGAAATGACGTTTGCACCCCTGTATGGAGAAAACTATAAATAGTCTCACATTTGTAACAAGAAGGGGGGTTCAACACATTCAATCAAAGCAATATAATTCTCGTTTAAGTCCAGGGACTAAAAACCAATGACAATTCTTGGTGTTCTTGCATTTAGTTCATCATCTTTATTATCACTCTTTATCACAATCATTCATTTAGCATTGATGAATCCAATCATTTGATGTTTTTACCAAAGCTCTCTTAAATAGCCATTAATTCTCAGCCTCATTTATTTGGTAAACAACAACACACTTTTAATAAGATTTTTTTCCCATTAATAACATACTTAGCTAAGTGTTTTAATAACATTAATAATGAATTATTGGAGGCACTTTCATAATGATTTATTTTGTAAGAAGAAGTAGTTGTATGAGGCACTTGCACTTTCATAAATATTTATCTATAATTATATATACATTTGTGCATAAAAATAATGTCTTTTTATTTAAAAGTGTGGATATTTTTTTTTGGGTGATTTTATTAGAGAAACTTCCATATGTAAAGGTATGAAAATTATTTCGATTTTTTTTTTTAATGTAATTGCTGGACATAGGAGTAATTCAAATTTTCTCCCCACGTACATACCTACAACTAAACTCAATTTCGTTTTCAGATCGAGTAATTTAGAAGGACCAACCAGAGCAAAGGTTGATCTAATACATTGCTGTGCATTGGAGTTTTGAACCTACTACTTAGATAATTAAATACTCCAAAGTCGAAAGCCTTAAACCTTTATAACTAGCTAATTTGGTTTTTATTCTGATGGATAATATTATAAAATCAAAATGAAAAAATTATCTAATAAAATTCAAGTTAACCAATAACATGGAGGTATAATGATATGAGACAATGAAAATGAGTGTAATTAGGACATTGACCCATTAATAGTTTGGTAGGAATAAACGTTAACTTGTGTGGTCTCATTTTATACAAGTTTTTGCCATAACATAATGTTGGACTGACCACTAAAACTATCCCACTTTATTTTTTATAAATATGAAAATGATATCCCTGTTAAAAAAAAAAATATATATATATGGAAATGATATATTGTTGGCCCACGTTACAATTATTGATTTAGCTAAAAAGATAGAAACTGGTCACAACAGCGTGAACCGTAAGCGGGAGCTGCGTGGTCCCCCACCTGCAAAACGTTTTTCTTTTCTTTTACTATTCCTCTTGCTTTTGTCAATTTGTGTACAGAATTTTTGTATAGGAATATAATGATAAATGATTCAATGGTGGACCATCAAAAGGTGATAAATTGGCTATTTACCATGCAGCATTGGCGAGGAAAAAGTAAAATAGCGATCGGACTAAAGAGTATAACTTTTGAGGCGATATTATGAGTAGATAATATGGTGGACATAATCTGTACTTCAACCGAGTTAAAAAAAAAAAAAAATGAAGCTCTTGATTTCTTTTCTTTCTTAAAAGCAAAAATGAGGTAGCTGTTGTGTAGCGTTTTTCTTTTTTTTCTTCTTCACTTGGAGGAATGAAGAGTTGTTCTATTTCTTGGTTGGGCATTACCTTAGTGTGCTGAACAAAGACGATTGCTTTTCTTTCCGATCGAGTTGAGTCTAAGGTTAACGGATCTCAAGCCGGGTACGTAATTTTCCAACTCAAGTTCAAATCAGCGTGTTTTGTATGCATTAATTGCTAGCTTTGTGGCAAGTCTTGTTAAGGGGTTTCCGTATTGTGAAATTAAGAAATCAATTTAGTGGTGGTCAGCAGGTATTTGAGAATGAGTTTAAAATTAGTGTAATGATGATTGGAACATAATTATTATCTCCCCCATTAATAAGGTAATTAGTACTCTATTTTTATTACTTTATTTCACACTTACAATCATCCTCCTCAATTACTCCTGTATTCTTCTACTAACAATCACCAACAAATATTTATTGTCTATTTCTATTCTAAAATTGGAGCATGACACTAGCAATGCAATCATTTTTATAACGAAAGCATAGATGGAAAATAAAATTTCATTCTTATTACCATTAAAATGTTGATAACCAAATGCCCCTTATGTATGAACAAGTTGAAGAACATCATCTAATTAACTTGAATTGAATTAATACAACTCCACATTGAGTATTGAATACTAATATCTTTGATATATATACATTTAATTCTCCTTGATGTGTATGAAATTGAATTTATGTGTTTTGGTATGGGGTGAGGAATGAAATGAAATTCCACTTTTAGAGAATCATCCATTCCACTCCTATTTGGGATGTACGGGTTTGATTCCCCACCCCTCAAATCAATACTCTTTCCCATTCCTTTGAATTGTAACAAGCATTAATTGACATTGTTGGAATAAAACAAATGATTATTGAATTTGTGTTGTGGTTGAAGTTAAATTTCTCTGCAGGAAGAGAATGTATGTTAAACTTGAAAACAAGGCCCGAAAGCTGTGGGATGTGTGGAATCTACGTGGTGCGGTGTTATTTAGTCTTCTGTTACAAGTAGTTTTAACAGCGTTAGCAAATTCACGGAAGACGAGGCGAAGCCGAGTAGGTTGGACAGCTGTAATCTGGCTGGCTTATCTGCTTGCCGACTGGGCTGCTGCATTTGCCGTGGGGCTCATCTCCAGCAGCCAAACCAACGACTGCCCCGAAAAGAACGCCGTCAATAACCAGCTAGCGGCATTTTGGGCGCCGTTTCTACTGCTGCACTTGGGTGGACCAGATGCCATAACTGCCTTCTCCCTGGAGGATAATGAACTGTGGATTAGGCACTTGTTCGGGCTTATCTTCCAGCTTCTCGCAGTTGTTTATGTCTTCGTTCAATCCCTGCCGAATGATTATTGGATACCAACAGCCCTTGTGTTTTTCGCGGGAGCAATTAAGTACGCAGAGCGAACATTTTCTTTGTATCGCGCATGTTTGGGCAATTTCAAGAGGTCCCTACTCGAAGATCCGAATCCTGGACCGAACTATGCCCAGTTTATGGAGGAATACGCTGCATTGAAGGCTTCACACGTTCCTGTTGAGATAAAAATAGAGAGGGAACCTGAAAAAGCAGATTCGGCTGCTGACATCCAGGGGAATGTGGAAAGCCCCGGGAACACCAATGCCCTTGCTGAAGGGTACAGGTTCTTTGAAGTTTTTAAGGGACTTGTTGTTGACCACATGTTCAGCTTTCACGAGCGCAATGAGAGCCGTAAGTTCTTTTTCAGTAGGCAAGCTATTGATGCCTTCAAAGTTATGGAAGTTGAGCTCAATTTCATGTACGATGCCCTCTACACAAAGTACGGAGCAGTGCATTGCAAGATTGGATATTTCTGTCGTTTACTTTGCACTACTCTCATAGTTATGTGCTTTCAGCAGTTTGTATCGCATTCCCAACATAACATCTTCCTTGTTGATAAAATAATCACCTACATTTTGCTTTGTGGGGCGGTTTGTTTGGACTTGGTTGGCGTGTACAACCTCATCGTCTCGGATTGGTCCATCGTGTTGGCCAAAGGAACGGTGTCATCAATACTTGTTAGACTATCTTTTGGTAAGAGAACCCGCCGGTGGTCTGAAAACCTCTACCAACACAGCTTTCTGAAGTTCAGTCTCGATGATCGCTTCAAATGGCTCAATAAAGTAGCTAATTTCGTTGGAATTAAGACTAATATCGATGAGTTAAAGTACAAGGAGAAGAACAAATGCGATGCGAGCTTACAGGAATTCATCTTTAAGGAGCTTAAGGAAAAGGCTGAAAAAGCACAGACTACAGAAACAATAAAGGAGATATATTCAGCAAGAGGTGAATGGGTTCTATCGGAGTACCCAAGTCACTATAGCTACACCTCAATTTCGTCCAGCTTGAGCGATGATGTGGAGTATGATGAGAGCCTGCTCATGTGGCACATAGCTACAGAATTGAGTTATTTCACGAGCTCTGGTGGCGATCCAAATCGCAAATTTTGCAAGGTCATATCAGACTACATGCTCTATCTTATGGTTATGAGGCCTACGTTAATGTCTGCGGTTGCTGGAATTGCACAAGTCCGGTTTCAGGATACCTGCGAGGAAGCCAGAAAGTTTTTCAAGAGATGGGAATCCGAATTAAGTAGTGAATCCGTCGATAAATCAGCCGAAACACTGGCCTGTGAAAAGCTTCTGAAAGTGAAGACAGACATCAAACCTAAACTAGTAAAGGGAGACAGAAGCAAGTCTCTGCTTTTCGATGCGTGTACTCTTGCCAATGATCTCAAGAATTTGGGCCAAGTCATCAACGAGGAAAGGCGATGGACGATGATGAGCAAAATATGGGTGGAGCTGCTGTCTTATGGTGCTAGCCACTGCCGCCCGGACGTCCACGCTCGACAACTGAGCCAAGGTGGAGAATTGATCACATTTGTGTGGTTGCTCATGGTTCATTTCGGGTTGGGAGAACAGTTTCGAATAGAAGCAGGACATGCAAGAGCTAAATTACTAGTAAGCAACTAAAACATGCAAGAGCTGTATGTACTAGCTCAGCTGTAACTTATTATTTTCTAGTTCAATGAAATTGATCTCGTACTACGTGTGACAGCGATGTTAAATCTTATATGAATTAATTTTCCTCTATTATCTTTTATAATATTAAAATGTTGGCAAAAATTTGTATGAGACCGTCTCATGGCATGAGACAACAAAAATTAACACCTACCCAAAAATTAACACCTACCCCTACCAAAGTGTTAATGAGTCAATGCCCTAATTACACCAATTTTCATTGTCTCATGTTATAAGACAGCTTCATACAAGACCTACACTAAAATGTTATAATTTTGCACTTAGCTTTTCGAGGGCCGGACCCTGATTATTAAAGGAATTATTACTAATAGGTTCAATAATACTAGTTTTATTAAGCTTTAGTTCTAAGTCTTTTCAAATTAACAATTTGGTTCAAAAGAGGGGCCCACCAGTCAAAAACCCCCCACTTTTTTACTCTGTCGGCTGAACAACCCCCCCCCCCCCCCTTACACTTTCACTCTCTCAGCTGAAACCCACCCACCCACACGTTGCCTAGTACCTATTCTATCTCCTTTCTCTCAGCTTTGATCTTCTCCTTTCTATCTCCCTCGAATGGAATCCATCAAATCACATAGACATTTTCAAATAAAATTCAAATTTCAAATTATATTATTAAAAAGATGTACTATATTATTGTTTCTGGGTTTTTTCTCACGAGAGCTTCTCGGATTGAGTGTTCGAGCTCTGTTTCGAAAACCAAAGAAGCCGATAATGGAGAATGGGGTGAATAATCGAGTTATTTTTGCGGTGAATTTCAATGGGGAGTGCAAATTATTTAACATCCACGCACACGACTCGTTTGGGAGCTTGCAATCTCAGGTTAGGGCACAGTGGAATGTTTTGCATTCCTGTAATTTCTCCTTTTCTTGTTCGATTGGTACTTTCTTAAATTGTAGTGTAGAATCAGATAATGACTTGACCAATTTTTCAATTGTGTGCAATCAATCACCATCCAAAATAATCTCAGCTCATTTGAGCAAGATTGGCCCCATTACCCATGTCGAAAATGTTCAAGTCTCGTATAATATCCCTGTTCAATCGCCTCACTCAATTGCTTCTGATATCAATATCCCATGTCGTTTAGATTCTGGAGAATTTTGTGAATTTGATGGTATACTTAGTATTCCTTCTTTCGATGTCTCCCCCCCTCTGAATAAGGGTGTATTTTTATCTGACCATTGGGCTCATTTGATGAATGGAGGAGTTGGTGCAGTTTTTACAGGTGGTTGTAGTCATTTTAGATGTTCATTAAGGAAGTACTCTGCTAAAATGGGTTTTAGGTTCACGTTCTTGAAGAATACCGATAAATATATATATGTAGTGTGTCGTGAGTCATCCACAAGTGGTTGTGAGTGGTATGTAAGGGCTAAGTTGTGTAAAGCGTCTGGACATTTTGTTATATATAAGGCAAACCTCACTCACAGATGTATAGGTAAAGTTTTGAAGGACAAGACTAAACGTCTTGGTCCTAAGATTTTAGGAGATTTAATGATGCCCGACGTTAAGAGCAATCCGGATATTGTGGGGAAGGACGTAGCTCTAGTGATGATGAACAAGTATGGATTCGAGATACCTTACTACAAAGCTTGGCGTGCTATTGAGGTAGCTAAAGATCATATTTACGGTCGTTTTGACGATTCTTACGATGATCTAAGATGGTACTGTGAAGCTGTTAGACGCACCAACCCTGGTAGTATTGTTTCCCTTGAAAGCAATTGTACCACTCGCCGTTTCGAACGCGTGTTCTTCGCATTCAACGCTTGCCTAGAAGGGTTCAAAAGCTGTCGACCTATGCTCTTCATCGATGGCACTTTCCTTAAGGGTCGGGCAAAGGGCACCTTGTTAGCCGCTACAGCGAAAGACGGAAATAACGATAAAACTACAAACATTTTACTCACTGAAATTATTCTTTTTGTGCAGTATGAATTGAATTATATATCAGTTTTTGGGGTCCTTTTCCATGTCCTTTTCTGTTTGTTTTTTGTATATCATACAAGTGCACTGATATATGATTGTAATGTTAAACATGCAAGCTGTTACTCATATAATAACCAACATAATATCACTATAAAAATGATTTTTCAAGCATGCCTCTCTGTGTGTTTTGAGCCATATCATATAATATAACAGGATCATTTTCATTATAAGCATGCTTTTTTCAGAACATGCAACCATTTACCTACATGTGTACATTATTTTTGTATTTTTTTGCTGGAAAACAGGGTTGTTCCCAGTTGCATTTGCACTAGTATCTGCTGAGAACACACCCAACTGGGAGTGGTTCATACGCATGCTAAATGACAATGTCAAGCACGAGAAAGAAATATGCTACATCTCCGACAGGAATTGTGGTCTGTTGTCTGCTCTCGATGCTGTTTTCGACAAACCCAAGCATTTGTATTGCCTATATCATCTGTTGGGCAACTTAAAGGCGAGGTTCTCAAGTGGATGGTCCAACGATCAACGGTCAGACTTGTGCGAGATCTTTAAAAATTGTGCATACGCCCCAGACGAGCGTCTGTTCAACCAGAAGATCGATTTGTTCAAGCGTGTTGGTGGGAAGTTGGCAGAAGAATGGCTATCCCAAATCCCGTATGAGAAGTGGGCAGTTGCACATTCAACCCACATCGCAAGGTATGGAGAGATGACGTCTAATGCCATTGAATCCTTCAACAATTGGATTCTAGAAGCTCGATCGTTGCCCGTCATTAAAATGATTGACTGGATTTGACAGAATATTGCACGTTGGTATGTCGAAAGAAGAGAAATGTCACAGAAATAGAGTACTCCTTTGGTACATAAAAAACAAATTGATTGGAACGTAATGTATGATGCGGGGAGAGCATGGGTTGTGTCTTTATCCCCAAGTGGACAGTTCGAAGTCCAGTCTGAACTTTCATCACTCGTTGATTTAAAAGATAGTACATGTTCGTGTCATCAGTGGAGAGTGACTGGCTTTCCATGTCACCATGCCATCGCCGTAATCATGAGGCAAAACTGTGATTATCATAGTTACGTGGAGGATTGTTTCCACACCAACAGTTATATCAAAAGCTACGCACATGACATCAACCCAATCCCTGATACACTTCGTTTTGAATGCGAATTGTTGTGTGATCAACAAAAGATTCTGCCTCCACTGCTCAACCGGAAGCCAGGTCGGCCGAAAAAGCTAAGACACCCTTCTGTTGGTGAGTATCAAAAGAAGAAACCCCCCATGTGTGGATACTGTGGCAAGAGAGGATACCATGAGCCTGGATGTGTCAAAGCTACAAGGTAAGCTACAAGGTAAACTGATTTATTCTAGTTATAGAGATTAATTACATGAGCTTGTATCTCACAGCTAGTCAATATCTAATATATCAGTTTGTGTTATTATGTTGGCTCAGGATGGGTGGAGCCGTTTGATCGAAACCAAAAAAATACCGGGGCCAGTTCTTTCCAGGTGTTTTTCATTTGTGGGTTTTGCATTTGTTTTCCCACTTTTTGATGTGACAACCGTCAGTCCAATGAAACTTGGGTAATCGTATGTAGTACCAAGTTTTGTTTTCTTTTTGTGGGGGTGATGTTTTTGTGTTGTCACATTTTGTAAATGATTAAAATCAGTGGGCTCTGTTCCCTTTTTCGCGTATACACTCGTCAATTACTGAATTTTAAGTTTTCCTTAAGAAAAGGGGCATATCGTTTTTTGTTTTGGCCAATTATGTGTTATAAGGCAGTATTACATTTGTTTGGGGGCGGTTACCTTTAGTTTTGTTTTTGTCTGCTGCATACTGGTAGAACAATTCCTTCATAATATATGGGGGATAATGCATATAAGACAAAAAGAGGTGGTGATAATGCATAACAAAAATTGCTTTCAGTAATGGCAGGATGCATAACAATTAGACACGCAAAATGGTAGATATTACATCCCCTAATATGGCATAAAGCCAAAACAAATCACTGGTATGAAATAAAGCATTCAGTTCACTAATACATAATAACCTTTGAGATTAAAAAAAAACACATAACACATATTGCAATAATCGTTATCGCATTTCCAATCAACAAAGTACCCAAAGTTATCTGGTATGTGTTATTGTCACCACGTGCTCCATGTCTTGCAATGTAGTCTATGTTTGCTCGTTCATGACTAGAGACATCTTCATGCACACCTTGATGTTCCCCCCATCCAATGGGGTCACACCAATGCGAGAATCCATGTTGGATGCAGCCATAGTACAATCGGCCCGGGTTTCTTGGAGATGCCGAGACCATAACAGTTGCTTGCCATTTGCAAATCTTACAAGTCGATTTCGAGTATTTCATATACTCCCCCGATCGTGAATAACTGCTACCCTGCGACATACTTGGTAAGGAAAGCTGGGAACCCTTTTTTTTATATATCTACGCAGCCCCCCTCCCCTATGTATGTGTGTGTTGTGCTCATACATACTTTGGTGTATATATAGTGAAATTTTGGTTACTGTTATCAACGGTCACAAACAGACATCTTTTCAACTGTGCCCCCAACGGTAATATAGTGGCTGTGGCCCAACGGTCATTAAGAATCATATGTGCATTTTTTGTTTATATTTGCACAAGGGGCAAAATAAGCCTTGTGCTGGAATATGGGCCTATATTTATGCGGCCCAATAGAAAATAATCGAGTTTTGTGCCCTTTAAATTGTGGGGGGTAAAACCATTTTGACCATCACATTCTTAATTGTTTTAAAAAAATTAATTAAGAACAACATAATTAAGATATCCTATATTTATACATTTGTTAGAAAAAATATCATTAAGATATCCTATATTTTATTCGGCCCAATAGAGATAATATTGGAAAATCTAGTTAATCACATTTGTTATGGGGTTCACCTTTTTTTTATGGATGTAATCTTACTGCCCATTAAGAACAACCTAATTAGTTTAATTTACATAAATTTTATACGTGCATTTTTTGTTTAATTTAGTTAATTAGATGTGTATTTTTTCCAATTTGTGCACTGAATATTAATCTATATGGTGGACTATTGGGCCTATTCGGCCCAATGTAAAATAGTCTATTTTTGGGCCATTATAAAGTATGTGTAATACCATATTGCCTATTATAATCTTACTGGTTTTAAAATATTAAATTAAGAACAAACTAATCACATTTTGTTAGCTAAAAATACCACTCCCAAAGCATATGTGCATTTTTAGTTTAATTTTGCATGGATATGTGCTGGAATATGGGCCTATATTTATTCAGCCCAATATTTTTATTCGGCCCATTTTGCCCATATATATTCTTAATTGTTTTAAAAATTTTAATTAAGAACCACATAATTATATTTTGTTACAAAAAATATTATTAAGATATCCATTCTTGAAGGGATTACTGGCCCAACAATTGGGATATCATGTGCATTTTTTTCCAATTTGTGCACTTAACAAATAATCTATACGATGGACTATTGGGCCTATTGGGCCATTATAAAGTTTGTGTAATACCATAGTGCCTATTATAATCTTACTGGTTTTAAAATATTAAATTAAGATCAAACTAATCACATTCTTTTAGCAAAAATCATATGTGCATTTTTTGTATAAAAGCTGCACACGGGTAAATAAGCCTTGTGCTGGAATATGGCCCTATATTTATGCGGCCCAATTTTTTATTCGGCCCATCTTGCCCATTATATTCTTAATTGTTTTATAAAATTTAATTATTAACCACATAATTAAATTTTGTTACAAAAAATATTATTAAGATATCCATTTTTGAAGGGATTACAGGCCCAACTATTGGGATATCATGTGCAATTTTTTCCAATTTGTGCACTTAACAAATAATCTATACGATGGACTATTGGGCCTATTGGGCCATTATAAAGTTTGTGTAATACCATAGTGCCTATTATAATCTTACTGGTTTTAAAATATTAAATTAAGAACAAACTAATCACATTCTTTTAGCAAAAATCATATGTGCATTTTGTGTATAAAGGTGCACACGGGTAAATAAGCCTTGTGCTGGAATATGGGCCTATATTTATGCGTCCCAATTTTTTATTCGGTCCATTTTGCCCATTATATTCTTAATTGTTTTAAAAAAATTAATTATTAACCACATAATTAAATTTTGTTACAAAAAATATTATTAAGATATCCATTTTTGAAGGGATTACAGGCCCAACTATTGGGATATCATGTGCATTTTTTTCCATTTGTGCACTGAACAAATAATCTATACGATGGACTATTGGGCCATTATACGATGGACTAGTTAATCACATTTGTTATGGGGGTTCACCCATTTTTGATGGATGTAATCCTACTGCCCATTAAGAACAACTTAATTAGTTTAATTTACATAGTAGTTTACACGTGCATTTTTTGTTTAATTAGTTTAATTAGATGTGCATTTTTTCCATTTGTGCACTGAACAAATAATCTATACGATGGACTATTGGGCCATTGTACGATGGACTAGTTAATCACATTTGTTATGGGGTTCACCCATTTTTTATGGATGTAATCCTACTGCCCATTAAGAACAACTTAATTAGTTTAATTCACATAGTTTTTACACGTGCATTTTTTGTTTAATTAGTTTAATTAGATGTGCATTTTTTCCCAATTTGTGCACTGAACATTAATCTATATGGTGGAATATTGGGCCTATTCGGCCCAATGTAAAATAGTCGATTTTGGGCCATTTATAAAGTATGTGTTAGCTAAAAATACCATTAAAAATACCATTGGGGCTAATCTCATTTTGCTAGCTAAAAATACCATTAAAAATAATATGTGCATTTTTAGTTGAATTTTGCACGAGGGGCAAATAAGCCAATGTGCTGGAATATGGGCCTATATTTATTCGGCCCAATATTTATTCGGCCCATTTTGCCCATTATATTCTTAATTGTTTTCAAAAATTCAATTAAGAACAACATAAATAAATTTTGTTACAAAAAATATCATTAAGATATCCATTTTTGAAGGGATTTCTGGTCCAGGGATATCATGTGCATTTTTTTCCAATTTGTGCACTGAACAAAACAATCTATTCGGCCCAATGTCAAATAGGCCTAGTCACCCTTTCTTTGAAAAGGCCATTGGTTGAGCCTGTGTCAGTAAATTCTCTAAAGCCCCCAATCATGGGCCCAAATAAAATTAAGGACAACGGTTCCTATTTTTTTTATAACTTTGTGCACATTTTGGGTTTTAGGGTGTACCACCTTGAAACAGAACTTAACAACTTGGATATGTTCAATAAAAAATATCCACATACAGAACTTAACATAAAAAATTATTTCATTCCATAAATTACAAAAAGAATTTAAATAATAAAGGCCCAAAATACTTGATCTTACCCACTTATAATATACCAAAATACATATGCATCATTAATCATGTACATACCCAACTACCATATCATTCCATAAATGATAGGTCCCAAAATATACTGAATATGTTCAACATGACAATCATAAAAACCCAACTACCAAAACACATACTTAACAAGCCACTTAACAACCTACATACACTAATATCCACAAAAAGTACATAGTTTCATCACTTACTACAGTGCCCAAAAAGAAAATATGTAAAAGAACACAACACCACAGTCCCAAAGTTTCAAACTTTCACATTATTTGGTTCCATAAGCCATTGTACCATTCGTGCACGGAAATTACCTGCTGAATTCTCGTTGTACACACCTTTTCGTACCGTTTTCTGGATCATCAATTTCTCTATCAGGTAACAAACAACAACTCCACAGTCAAGGGAGCCTGCAGTTTGCTGCAAACAATTTACTGACACAGGCTCAACCAATGGCCTTTTCAAGAAAGGGTGACTAGGCCTATTTTTCTTGAAGACCTCACGCAATTTTCGATCAACATACTTAACCTGCCCAACGAAAAATTATTACCTAGTCAGTTAAGCTGTTTTTTTCCAATTGATTGGTACAAAAAATTGAAACAATATGCAGATTGTATTACAATGTAAGCTTACCACAAGCATTGAGTCTTTCAAATGTTGATCAACCACACCTTCCCTCGGTCGCATCGAGTTATAAAACATCCACTCACTTTTTCGCATGTTGAATGTTAAAAGTGTCCAATGATCGGAAACACCCACCGTACGTCCGTCTGAACTCCCAACTAGTAGTGGAAAGAACAAGTAGTCCATGTCCATGCATTTTTCGAGACATTTGTCTATCAACTCATCAAAGGCTATCTTGTTTTTGCTACGACCATCCTTAATCAGTTGCTGTAGAAAAAAAAAATAGTACAATAAAAATGTTATTTTCCAACCTTTTAAACATATCTTAGCCTTGACGTAAACATAATATATAAAATCCTTACCCAACAAGTAGAAGTAAAGACATTTGTATACTTTGAACGGGGAGTATCCTCGCGGTATACATGGTGCAAAATATCTGCCCATGCATCTATGACCTAACACATCATACAAATAAAAGTCTTTTTATAGTGTTTATTACGGATTCAAAGTATCAATTTAATTTCTAACAAACAATACCCTTACCGAATCTGCTATGCTTTCATGATGTAGAATATCCAATATACGCCCAACTGTCACAACCGATAACAAACTGCTGCCATCCCAAACCACATGTCTGTTTTAAGAAAAATTAGAATAAGTCCAAAATTTAAGATACCAACTCGAACTAACATATATGCATATATCACTTTTTCAACTAAAAAAATTGAATAACCTCTTCACTTACCCCTTCCCTTCAGTGTGCAGAAGATAAATGATCACATCTCTTATACTTTCAGACGACCTTTTCCATGCAATGGCCGATTTCTGGATCTTTTAGGTGTAGTTCTTCCCGTCTCGCTTTTTTCCACCCAAATCATCATCCTTGTCATCTAGTTGAACGACACCTTCATTCTGTTTTACCAGTTCCTTTGTAGGCAGCTGTGGCGAAATAAAAACACCCTTGCGGTCATCGTTATGTGTTCTACCCTTTACGCGTTTTGTAAGGGTGCTCGGTGATGGATATCTTGCTAACCTCTTCCCCTTCGCCTTATCACATGGTGTATTTTCAATTGCACCTCTGATTATATCTATCGTCTCACTTGGAGCATTTTCAAGAGTTGGTTTCGTCAACTCCAGCTGTTTGTAGCTTTTTTCAACACATGCCCCATCCAGATTATCCATTTCAGACGGTGCTGGTGGCCCTATCATGATTATTGCAAGGCTGTTGGCATTTGGGTTACTTGACTCGGCATTTGAATTCAAACGATTTGTCTCTCCATCTGCAGTCTCTTCCACTGTCCGTTTCCCCACAATTTCTGTCACACGTCCATTTAGTTCCTTCTTCAGACATTCAATCTCACCCCGTAGAGCCTCATTCTCCATTTGCACAATGTGTAGATTCTCAATAGCTTCCATACACGCTATATTATTTGGATTTGAATAAACTTGTGTCGCCGTCGGGACCATGATTTCACCAAGCTGTCTTCGTAACTCATCATTCTCGAATTGTAATTGAGAAATCTTCTCATCCCTCAGTTTCAGCTCTGCATCAATTTTCATTTTAGCATCATCCATCTCTTCTGACACACTCTTCACCTTTGTCATGCTCTCCACCACTTCAGTTGGAATCCCACAATCTGTTTCACCATTAACTCCATCATTATCCGCATTTGCAATGTCCCCCATACCATGAAATTCAAAATCAATTTTGGATTTTTGGACATTATCCTGTCCAGCTTCCCCACTGACTGATGGAGTATCAAAATCCAATTTTTCCATTGCTAATTCCCTCAAAACAGTTTCTACCGCAATCTTCGCACTGGCTGGAGTATCAACTTGAGTCATGCCCAAACTGAAACTCGGCGGTCCCAATTGTTGGAAAGATACAGACTTGTGGCTGCCAGTGAAACACTCTTTAGGGCTTGATTTCGACACTGCACCCACTCTCTCTGGTGTACGTAAGACATTGTCGAATGCCTCCCCGTCACCCAATACAATGTCTTCTATCCCAACTTCAGCAGATTCTACCTCCATATTAGCTTCAGGTTCCTCGACATCGTCACCGCTCACTGCTTCATCCAAACCATCTTCAAGACCGCTCGGATCTGTATTAGCTGCAACATCTTCTAAATCATTCACGCACTCTCCATCCTCTTTGGACATATTTGGACTGTCTGCATCGGTGGGGGAGCTGACGTGTTCTACATCCTCGGATTTTGTAAATTCGCCAAGAATCTTGAACATATCTGTCTCTCTTGCAGTTAATTTTAACTCTTTCCCACAAACCTATCAGTTATGGAACATACATTAATTATCAAAAATAAAAACTTTAAATTACGTAAGCAGGGAAAAAAGATTAAAAGACGCACGTTTTTTTTATTTTAGACAGCTTCACACTCTTCATGATATCATGCACCTCTGTCAAATCCCACTTTAGGAACCGGGGGAAGCGGTCCCCCATGGATTCCACCAAATCCCCATGCTCACATAACCAGTACTGTACAGAAAAAATAGATGCATTTATAGAATAGAAGGAACAAACCAAAGAATCAAAATCTATTGTATTGAATATCTATATTTGTTAGACTAACCGGTAGCATAATTGCACAACCCCCACACTTCATTGTTTCACTCGTCCTTATCTGATTTTTTAGCATATCCACAATGTAGGCACTCCAATCATAGCTGGATATTTTTTCAAAATCTTCCAAGTATTCCGTCAGGGAGCAAGTAATTGCTGCATTCTGGTTTGGCACAAGGAACGACGCCATGAAATAGCAGTGGAGCAGCCTGGCTATGTCCTTGACACTATTTTCGTCCTCACTGCGCAGAGCTTCTTTCATGTTTTCCAGAATGTGAGTCTTGTACAAAATAAATTGTGTGTTGTGTTTACTTAGTTGGCTCCTAAAGCAACGTTTAACCCAAACAGGTATCTTTTGTCTTTCTGTCTTCCCTTCCGCTTTTATAACGATAGATCTGCACCCTCCAGCAACCCCGAATACCAGTTTTGCATCCATTGCAGTCAGTGGCAAATGAACACCGCCAACAACAAAACAGCCCGAATCTTTATCAAAAGTACGAATGATCCTCCTTATGTCGTCCTCATACTTGTGGCACATTTTCATCAACCTCTCATATCGATTGGTGTATATTGCCTCAAATAAAAACCAGAAGGGGGTCATCTTAATTGCTTCCATATGTTTATCACCAAATGTAAGTGAGTTTATCTCCTTTATTGTTGTCCTCAAATTTGACCGGTAACACGTCTGTTTTATAACTTCTTCCACCCCTAAAAAAAAAAAAACAGTCTTTTTAATAAAATGCCCAATATGAACACACATTTACAAAACGTTAGGCTAATGAAAACATTTTACCTTCTCTCAATGACCCGCCCCTTTCCATTTTGGTAGCACGCTTATGAGTACGGTGCCTTTTGCTTTTCATTGGGCTCCCCCTCACTGTCTCAATGGTAAATAAACAGGATATCGCTGAGTAATGAATATCATAATCTTGATTAAAAAAGCATATTTGTCACCTGTTTTTGTCAATCTTCTTTCAGCATCGAGCCCTCGAGAGCTAGTTGAACCTTCAACCATCAACAAGTATCTAAGTTAAAGGTCTATATGAATAACATAAATCTAATTCTAAATCTAGAGAGTATCTTGTGAAATCAAGTTTCTGTTATTTCTGGACATGAATAAAGCAATATGATATTAAAAATAAATAACAATCATGGGCCACTTTGGGGGGGGGGGGATGTGAGGTACAACCGCAAGTCATGTGCATATATCCACTAATTGTGCACATGATACCAACCACTGATTACATCTACTTATAAGCAATATGTACTGCTAATTGCTTCATTATACACAGGTTATTGGACTGCAAATAGCAGGCACACATTATAAACCATTGATATCCCTTTTTAGGTGAATGTCAAATTTATACGATTAACCAGCATTTTGTTTTACTATATCAAGTGCAATGAGTGTTCCAGGGAAAAGAACTGATCCAGAATCCATTTGCAACCTCAACTAAGAGATTCAAGCATGAATTTTTCTTTCGTATGCATCTGCCATCCAAATCAACTGCAAATATCTACCATTTCAATTCATCAAACATCATAAGCACTGCACATGATAACCCAAACAAAGCCCGATATGCACACACTACATATAGACGGGAAAACCCGAATGCTTCGAGATAAACAGGAACAATTATCAACTAAAGGCAAATTTATTGATTTTTTTGTTCATAACCTACAAAATAACATTTTACACATTTTTGGAATATAAAAATAGCAACTCATATCTATTTAACTTAATTTGGGCCAGATATCATACCTCTTGTTATATCCCTGCTTCGCCGTTCATTGTCACTGCTCCTCTTCCTCTTGTGTTTTGCCATATTCTGGAAAAGAAAAGAACACATAAATGTACTGAGCAGCAAAAGAAAACAGAAAGTCTCCAAAATCAGCGTGTAACCTTCACATAGTCGAATCAAAGCAAAGAAAAAACATTTAATTTTTTTTACCGAGAAACAAATTAACAAAACAAACTCCAAATCAAAATTGGACGAGAACAGAGCATCTTTCAAAAGAAATTGAATATTTAGAGGAACCGAGCATCTTCGAAAGAAATTGAATCCTAAGAGGAGGTGAGTACTTTACCTCTTCGCACCGCCCACGCAGAGATGGCGTGGTTGCAAGAAGTCGACCCTAATTTGCACACGAATCTCCAAAGAAATCGCTCCTAGCAGAAACCCTAATTTTTCCCCCTAAAAAATTTATCAGATTCGAATTATTTTGTGGGAAATGGAAACTTTTAGATGAGTTATAGGAAAATCAACCAAAAAAGGTGGAAGAAAAGGTGTGAGTGAGACATGCTTTCAAATCATAATCCCCTAGCACGCAACGTGGGGGTTGGAAAAAAGGCGTTCGTGGGGGGTGGGGGGAGGGGGGACCTGGGGTGGAAGGGAAAAAGGTAATTTTTGAACCAATTAGTAATTTTTATATAATTTGGAACTAAACACTAATAAGGTATACCAAATAGGACCTATATGTAAAGCTCCCATTATTAAAAGGGGTCGGTCGGACCTTGTGTAGAAGTTAAATAATGTTATGATTCAAAAAATTAAAATAGTTATTACGTTCAATTTTTATAACTTAATAAATTATATAAATTTAAATACAAAAAAATTTAGTAATTAAAACAGGAAAATAACAATGAGTAGACAAGTACTATTATCTATATATCTATTGAACAAACCTAACCGACCTACATTTAAAATTATTGTATTTAGTTTTTTCATCAAAATTATTGCCAAGTTGAGTAATATTTATATTAAATATTTGGTATATATATATTTGAAATATATTTTATTATAAATATTAACAAATACTTCATTGCAAAATATTTTATAATAAATATTGAGAAATAATGTAAAAGTATGTTCAATTTTACTTTGACACAAAAACAACTAAAAAATATTAGTTATTTTTATTAAATTTTTTTACTTTTTTTTCCACACTGAATAACTAAGACTCTTCAATGTAAACATGTAATATTTTTCAGTGAAAACAACTAATATCTTTTAATAATTTATGTATGAACCAATTCCACTCTATACTTTTTCTCTCTTTTATTATGAATGACTTTTTTTAGTGTAGTTTGAGCATAGAGATAGACGTGTGCCAAATACTCTAAAAATTCAATATTTTAATGGTTAATTTTTTTTTAAAAAAATCACAAATTCGATGGTTTTTATTAATTATAACATGATTTAATTTCTTTATAATTTAATGCACCAACTTTTTGAATTTTACAATTTGAACCTTTTAATAATTTCTCGTTAACAATTAAAATGTCATAGTTGACGAATATACCACATAAAGACTATGTAGATGCCAAAAAATAAAATTATTAACTTTTATAATGAGAATAATGTCCTTAAAATACATTTTTAACTTTTAGAAACATAACTTCAAAATGTATTCGAAAGGCCATATTTTCATTTTTTTTAAGAATTATTTATTGGCGTTTACATGGATATTTAATCCACAGGGACGTTATTTAATTAATGTCAAAAAAATTATTATATGTTTTAAATTGCAAAATTTTAAAAGATAGTACATTAATTCGCAAAGAAATATTTTTATATTGTAATTGATAAAAGTTATAAAGTTCGTGATTTTTTATTTTTTTGTAGCAATTAATTTTTTCTTAAAAACACAAACTTTTAAAGGGTGGTATAATCAAATTATTTATATTATATTCTAATAAAATAATTAACTTTTAAAAGAAAATTTAAGTAGGAGAGAAATAGATATATAAAAAAAATTATATGTATTCAATATTCATAAGATAATTGGGGGAAATGATCACATATAATAGTGAGTCTCATGCTTATGTATCAATGTCATTAATACATTCGCAGTGGATATATAACTGGTGGACATATAATTAGTTTCGAGATTACTGGTTCCAAAATACTCCTCCGTCCAAATTTCTCATTTCTATTTTATTTTAATTTTGTCCAATTTCACGATATTTATTTTCATATATTTCACCCACTAGTCTACTTTAATTTCACCCTCACACGTACATACCTTTTTCTTCTCTAATTAAAATCGGATTAGCTGACAATTTGTCATAGAAAGGTTACAAAATACAACTGATTATGGAAGGCAATGTGGTGTGCTCATACCTCCGGGCAAGTTCTCCTCCACTCTAGCAGATGAGAAAATTTCTTCACAGATGTTAGTGCGTTTCCAGTCAATTGAAAAGCATATCAACGACTTAAATCACAACTCGGGTGCTCTGGTGAACCCTCTCTACGACCTCATGGACACGGGAGCAGCCTCCACGAAGGGCTTCAACCTTATTTACAATATGATCGGTCTGCTTCACATATTGTTTATGCATTTTAGGTTGTTATTCTTTCACCACTTTGAACTTAATTTGACAAATTCTTCTAATATACGACCAGGTTTTAGACGAGCAGAGATTATATCGCATTCTTCAAAGAAAAAAATTGTGGGAGATGACAGCAGCTTATGCACCGCTTCTTTCTCTTATACACCACAAATTTTCTTGACACATACCCAGCAGGTTGAATCTCTCATTGAAAACAGTACATTCACAACAAAGAATACTATGGTGAGATTCGATGATGAACTGGTGGAAATCATGGACAAGCTTACAGGACAACATTCACCACGCCTGCTAAAAAGTAAAAACGTTTATTCCAATTCACTTATTTAGCATCATTTTGATGTTTGTGCTCGGGCTACAATTTCACAAGAGTAAAGTACACCGGAGGTGCTTAATCTTGTAAACCAAGAGGGCAGGGGAAGAAAGTGAATTAGGAGTCACATTTAACAAACAGCGTGGAATAACATAAACTTCCGGATAATGACAATGGGAGTCGAATAATAGTAACAACTAGGCAATCGAGCTTAGCATCTCAAGTGTTGGGATCTGTTTTGCGAAGTTGTGTTTGGGGGAAATGATTTCCCTCTTGAATACAAGGAAATAGGAAAGAAGATTGCAGAGGACTTACTTTGTCAACTTTTGTGATCGGAGGACTCGTACCGAAGTCTGAGTGTGACAGAGAATATTGTAGAAAACTTGAATTCAGCTGTGAATTTAGATGAAAGTTGTTTAAATACTTTTACAAATGTGCTATAGCCACCTGCCACCTTATTTAAAACCATGTGAGTACCTATCGCCGCATTGTTGACTTGTCCCAGAACGGCCTCTTTCACCACAGCAGAAGAAATTCGGTTATGCATTGCCCGTCTTTCTTCTGCCATTCTTATGAATCTCCATTCTCTCTTCTCAAATTCCAATTGTTGAGGGTATGGAAGACAGACATTTGATTCCCGGAAATATTCGACTACTCTCGGCAATATGTTAGACTTAGATCATAAGTAGCCGAAGGAAAAACATTTTAAAAAGACACAAGCAAAAGTAGGCGCATAGCTTTTCATAAAAAATACTTTAAAATCATTAATCAAACATAGCAGTAACTTATTCAACAACGGCGTTACTCAGACACCAATCTAAAAACTAATGAAGAAGATGTCACACAAAAATTCAGAATCTCAAATCTTGCACGGAACGATCACCAATAAATCTTTGCTTTTTATTCGCATCTGAGAAAAAGAAAATCAAACGTGTTAGTACACAAACAAATTGAGGGCACAACTTTCAGGGTCGGATACAATACTTTATCTAAAGGGATGAAAATCTTTATATTTTAATTTATATATCCCAGGCAAATTTTTTTATATATTGTAATTTTGAAAAACAGTCATCTATTTGAAACCATTTCCAAAATAAGTGTAGTCGTGTGTAAGTGTAAGCAAAGATTGAAAAGCAGTCGCTCTAGTGAATCGCGACTGGGCAGTGGGCCTCGCGATTATCTGACACTGCAGAGTATTCAACTGACAGGGTCTGATAGTCGCGCTTATGGAAAGAGGCTGGATGATAGACTACAAAATTTATCTACTTTTAGATGACGGTCCCTGCTATTGTTGAGACAGATTTTCACAGGGAGTACCACTATTCAAATTCCAAAATTCTCTAAATCTACCCCACCTACTAAATATACCCTATTTCATTCCTATAATATCCTCCTCCATTAATATTACCACAATTCTATAAAATCTACATAACTTACTAAAAATTCTCACTATTCCATATTCTCATTAAATTTTTTTATTTTTTTTATTTTTTCATATTCTTTGGTTATAATCAAAATTTTAGAAAATATATTAAAAATTAAATATATTTTGATTTTTTTTATAAATAATTAACTAACTCTTCTAAATAAGTATTTATCAAAAAAAAATATCAAAAAATAAAATAAATATAAAGATAATTTTAATAATCAATTAAATTGTATAATATATTAAAATAAAATATTAAAAGTAAATTTGACAATTATTTTAAATAATTCAGAAAATAAAATAATTTAAAAAAAGTCTAGTTAAATTTTTTTTTTTAAATCATATAAACCTAAATAAAATTTGACAAAAATTAAATAATAAAAAAATCTAAAAAAATAATTAAAAAATAATCAATTAAAATAAAAATTTGAAAAATAAAATAACTACATAAATATAAGAAAAATATCTAAATCTAAACAAATTAAATTTAAAAAAGAATAAAAAAAATAAAAAATATTCAAAAGGGAAAAGGCTAAAGATGAATAAAATCAGAAAAATATTTTATAAATGTTAATTAAATTATTGTAAATAATTAATTGAAATTTTATTTTTAATTAGCTTCAATTGAATTTTTAAGATTTTTTTAAATAATTTTCTTAATTTAGTTATTTTTTAAGATTTAAATGATTTTTTTTTAAGAAATAATGGCATTGAACCACACTTTTGGCCCTTAATTGTACAAACCCACCTCAATTTCCCTACCATTCATAATGGCGCAATTTATTTCATAAAACCACACTTTCTATTTTTTTTTTGGGTCCCGCCCCCCCCCCCTCCCCCCCCCTCTCTCTCTACCCCCTCTCTCCTCTCTCTTCTCTTGGTCATAAACATCCCTCACCCATTAGTCCAATCACTTTTATTCTCTCCTTCTCTCTCTATACCCCAACCCACCCACCCCCATCCCACTCTCTCTCTGTATACTCCCCTCAATTCCCAGACCACAGCCCCACGCCCCCTCCACCCCAACTCCTCCACCGCCCCCGTCCTCCTCGCAACCCTCCGTCCCACACCGGCCCCACGCGGGGGCTACATGTCGATTCTTTTGCTTGCAACTTCGATCTGCACCACCACCATTCGATCTACACCGCCACCGCCCCGACTTTCGAGAGTGGCGGCGGATTTGGTTACCCGACGGGGGAACCATGTTTTCCAACGGCAATATGGTAAAATCGCCATTGATACTAGATGCAAGGTAAGTGTTTTTTTATTCACTTTAATCATTTTTTTTCCCTTTTTTTCAATTTTGGTAAATGATATTGTTAGGCCAGATTTTTTGCTGGGAAAATGAAGTAATTATATATGACCAGATTTTTTGGCCAGATTTTTTATTAGGCCAGATTATATATGACCAGATTGTTGGGGTTGATATTGTTAGGCTAGATTTTTTGCTGGGAAAATGAAGTAATTTTGGTAAATGAAGTAATTATGTATGACCATTAAAGGGTGTGTTGCTAGGAAAATGGATTTTCCATAAATTATAAGATTTCTGGCATGATATTCGTGCTCAAAATTTGATATGAGTGTTTTGGCCGATTTTGTTAATAATAATTTGTGGGGTCTTGTGTATTTTATTGTACAAATTTATCTAATGTTGAACTGTTATTATTTGCATGTTGGGAGCTTTGCAAATCATGGAACAAAGAGAAGAGAAAGAAGTGGGCATACAGGGGAAATATTTTTGCATTCCTCCGCAAATAAATTGTTCCATTCTGCAAAATTTATTTCAATATGAAATTAATTTGTTGCATTCTGCAATCATATATTAAAAAAAAAAAAAATAGCATTTCTGCAACCTCATATGCAAATAATTTTTTACCATTGTCCAAAGATTGGATGCATATATGCAAGCTGTTATTTTTCATATATTAAAGATTCGAAGTATAGAAGATACGGAAGATGTAATTTTAGTTTTTAAATATGTAAATCTAAAATTGTTGGTAATAAAATTGTGGTTGGTGCATTTATTTTCTATTTTTATTTGTGTTAGTTCGTTTTAAAAAATATTTTCTGCTAAAATTTGAAAAAGAAATCAATTATTGGCAATGAAAATATCCCAAAAAATCTGAAATTTAAATTAAAATAAAAAGAAAAAGAAAATTAAAAAAAGAAAGAAAAAGACAGTCATTTAAAATTCAAAAAAGGAAAAAAAAAAAAAAAAAACAACCTGCAAAAGCTGACACGGACTGCAAGTGGTCTAATGTTTTTTTGCATGTGGACCCTACAAATTGTGGTTCTTTGCAATGTAGGGAAATTAGGGTGGTGTCATGCAATTAAACTCCATAAATTGTGCCTCTATGTCATTCACCCTTTTTTTTTTTAACTATTTTTTAGTTTATTTTTTTAAAAAAAATTGGATTTGTTTTAATTAAATTATTTTGAAGATGTAGTTGACTTATTTTCTTTTGTTTTCCAAATTTTTAAGGATTTTTTAATTTCATTTAATTTGATTGTTTAAATATTTAATACATTTTTAAACATTATTTTTAGGGTTTAAATTTTTTTAAGAAAAACAATTGATCAATTAAAAGTTAAAATACTAATTTTGAAATTAAATGACTTAAATGACTAAAGTCAAAATCAACATAAATTTAGAGTATAATTCATTCCAGATATATATATATATATATATATATATAGGGATAACTTAGTCATTTAATTTATATCTATTTTTGTCTTTAAAATTATGGGGTTTGTTTAGAGGATTTTGGAGTTTGAGTAGTGGGACTCTTTCACAAGTCCCTCCCTCATTAATTTTTTTCATCAAAAACCAAAGGGACAACCATATATGTACGGGAATGTATATATAATGGCAGTATCCAGAGAATATGACCGGTTGTTTGATGCATGAAGGTGGGAGAGGAGATATGACCGTTTAATTGCATGAAGGTGGGGAGGGGGAGAAACTACATAGATACACATTTATTTTGTATAAATATAGAGATAGAAATCCATCTTAATTCTTGATATTAGCTATAAAGTGTAACAAAAACAGAGGTGTGCTAATCTGTTCTGATTTCTCTATTTTCTACATCTATTTTCAGTACAGAGAGATAGATTATATGGGTAATGGGTGTGAGTGTTTGAATATTGAAATTGCAAAGCATTTGGGTTATGAAGAACGGGAAATGGTAGGGGGAAGAATATCAATGGTGGCCGGCCTAATTAATTAATTACATATATACTCCCTCCGTCCTGAGTAAACTTTCCACTTTCCTTTCGGGCGTTCCCAAGTAAACTTCTCATTCCATAAATGACAAAAATAATATTTTACTAAATATAAATTTTAACCTTCAAATTCACAAAATATTACCAAAAGTGTCATTCATTCAATTCACTTTTCTACACTATTTATTATTTTATCTCAAAAGTCAATATGTGGCCCAACGAATTCACTTTCTTAAACCATTAAACAAAAAGAAATGGGAAGAAAGCTTGGGGACGGGACGGAGGGAGTACATACATTAATTAGATATATATACATACATACAATATAGGGAAGGGACACACATCTGTCCCCCACTGAAATCTGTCTCAGCCTATGTTGCACAAGTGAGGGTGCGGGAGTGCGGGGGCGATATAATACGGGTTCGAGGATACGAATTTTTAAAAAACTTAGGGTGCGTTCGTCAAGGATACACCTGTGTATTTATATTTTATTATATATAATACCTAAAAAATTAAATATATTTTAAAATTTTATAAATCAAATGTATATAATTCATATTTTCTCTGACCCAAAACTTAAACATATTAAATAATTTAATATGATTAAGTAACCAAAAATCAATTTAAATTTCATTAGCCTAATACATACGTCATAACAGTGAGTTCAGTATAAAACGAGTGTTACATTGTCAATTTGAATTATATTATATAATAAAATTCAATTGAAATAACATATTTAATATTGGGATATTTAGTTTTGATGATTTTCCAAAACAACTTGTAATAGGATATGTGCGATCAGGATTGTCTTGTAAAGGTTCAGGTTAGGATAGTTTGTTTTCAGTTTACAGGCACTCTGTTGAGGGGGAACTCAGCGGACTCATAAACCTGAAGAAGTCAGAAGCCATCCAAGAGGAAACAAACTCAAGTCCCCTGAAGACCTGAAGACCGTCCTGAAGGAAGTCCCACTGAGTATAAACCTGACTTTCTAAGCTGGTCAGTGGACTACTCAGTGAAGAGCATGGTCATGAGGATCAGTGTTGTGCCGAGTAGATCCTGAAGGAGTCAGGCTACTGAGGAATGAGAGGCTGACAATTTGCCTTATGTCAACTCTCCTGAGTAGACTTAAAGTCCAATGAAGGAAGTCTACTGAGAAAGTCTACTGAGAAACTCTCCTGAGTAGACTTAAAGTCCAATGAAGGAAGTCTACTGAGAAAGTCTACTGAGAAACTCTCCTGAGTAGACTTTAAGTCCAATGAAAGTTCCTAAGAAGACCTCAAGTCTACTGAAGAAAAGTATCCTAAGAGGACTTCAAGTCAGCTGAAGAGAAGTCGCCTGAAGTCAGGACTACCCTGATCAAGTACCCTGAACAAAAGAGCCGTTGGACTCAGTCCACGTGGACCAATCAAGTCAAGGCAGCAAATCTGACAAAAGCTGACAAAGGCCATACTTTACTGAAAAGGAGAATTTCACTCCATAGATAGTCTGGATTTGAATGTTACTCTCTCCAACGGTAACATTCAAATCCACACTATAAATACAAACTCAAGCTTCATTTGTGAACAAGCAAGGAGCTGATGCGAGAGTTGTGCGTTTCAAGGGAGGCATAAGGAGGCACCATCTCCATCAAGAACACTGACCTGAGTTCTTCATAGTCATATTTGAGTGTTCCAGTTTGTATACTCGAGCTCATCATATACATCCTAAGCTTAGAGAGATTTTCCCAACCTTAGCTTAAAGGCTAAAACCATGTAAGGGAAAATCTCACCTAGTTGGAGAGAACCAAACCAAAACTAAACCCTTTCCAGAAGAGTGTTAGGTGTTTCAGTGAGGGGAGGAGAGGCAGCCCCTGTGTGAAGAGGGATGTGAGGCCAGTTCGAGAGGCAGCTCCGCGGAGGGGTGTGAGTCCAGTTGTGAGTGCACCTTGGCACGTTAAAAACAAGAATCCCGGGTAGTGGATTTCCTGTTAAATCAGGCAGTGGATGTAGGAGCTTGAGCCTCCGAACCACTTTACATTGTTGTGTTCTTTATTGCTTTACTGACTTGCATAACATCAGTGTTAAAACAAAAATTTCTCCTAATTTCCCATATTGTCCTTGTTTGTGAATGAAAAAACGGGACCAACAATATTTAATGCTTAATAAGTAGGATACGCAAGGAGGATTCGAGTATCCGTTAGTGGATTCGCCATGTGGCAGCCGGATTCGCCACGTGGAGAATCCGATTCGCGGATTCAAGAATCTCACCCCTTTAAGGGGGCGGGTGCGAACCGATACTGCATTGAGATATTTTTAGAAGAATCTGTGCATCATAGGTCTCAGCACAGCATGCGGGGCCCTCTGATTGGTAATCGCATCTTGCACCAGAGACTGCACTATTTCCTGTTAGATTTAGTATGCGCACTTGCATAATTCATGCATGGCTCATAACATACACATGCATGCATGGAGTTGTAACTACCTCAGCTTATGCACATGCTCGGCCGTTATATAACAAACCACGCGCTGCACTCATGCTCATCAAGCCAGCTCATTATCTGACGGTTATAACATAAAATGGAATCATCTAGAATGATCACTAGCTAGCTTAAATACACCTCTTGTACTCCATTTTTCTTTGAATGATCGAATACAATTTACACTCTAGAATACATCTTTATCTTCCAATGGCTTTCAGCTTGTATTGCTATGTTTGTGTTGCTAAATTCTACATGGTATCAGAGCCATTCTGATCCATGGCTCGAGGTAGAAACTATCCAGTGGCAGCGCCGCCTAATGTGTGGCAAAACACATTCATGAACGATCGAGATGAAGAGGTTGAGAGAGACCGAATTCCTCCGGAGTATGTGGTTCACGGATCTGAGCATCCTGGTTTAGTTCTTTTGTCACAATTGCTGAATGGGACGAATTTTGTATCTTGGCAAAAATCAATGCTAATAGCATTAGGTGCGAAGTCTAAGCTGGGATTTATCGATGGAAGTATCAACATACCAGCTCGAAATTCGCCAAAATATGGAATGTGGAAATAGGTTGATTGCTTAGTAGTTGGTTGGCTGCTGAGCTCTATTAGCAAGGAATTGTATAACACATTTGTTTCAGCAAAATCAGCACGATTGCTATGGGAAGATATATGTGAGAGGTTCAGTTCTGCGAATGGAACAAAGTTTTTACAGCTGCAAAGGAAGATTAACACTCTCAAGCAAGGGCATGATTCAATATCCGTTTTCTATGGAAAAATGAAGGAGATCTGGGATGAATTAGATGATCTAGACCAAATCATAGGTTGTACTTGTGGTCAATGTGCCTGTGATGTAGTGTAATACCCCGTCCCGTTCTGTACCATTTTCTTAATTAGAAGCCTTATTATATTTTCTTTTCTTTGTTTCTTTTAATTTTAATTATTTTAATTATTTTTGTGTGTTATTTGTGTATTTAAATATACATACCCTTTTTATAAATTCTTAAATTCGAAGAAAGAAATCGAATTCTTTCAAACGAATAAAGGACTACGAGAAATTAATTATTCAAATTAAATTAAGGATTTCGATCCGTTTAATTTTTTGAGAAAAATCAAAATACATAAAATATTAATTGAGTTTAAAAACTGTATTAATTTCTGAATCGGGGTTACACTCGTGAACCAAACGACCCCTAAACCGTATCAGTTGGGAACGAAAATACCAATTTTTGGATAAAGATTAAATGGAATAGATAAGGTTGGAAAAGAAGGAGTATAAAAAGAAGAAATGTCTCTCTCTCTCCTCATTTGTTTTCATTCACGCACATACCCACTTCTCTCACAAATGCTCCCTCCTCCTTCGGCCTCCTTCCTCCGGCCGACGAAGCTTCACACTGCCGTTTTCAGCTCCGTCCAGCCACTGCCCCAGGCCACCCACCTCTCGCCGTCGCCGCCCAGGACCCAAGCCACCGCGCCCCCGCGACGCCTCCCGCTCGCGAAGCAGGCCGCCGCGCCGCCGCCGAGCTCCGCCTCCCATCGCCGCGACGCCTCCCCCGCACGCCGCCGTCGCCGCCGCTCCAGCCGCCCACCTCTCTCCCGTCGCCTCGCTCTCCCTCCGTACGAAGCGCCACCGCCTCAGCCGTAGCTCCGCCGCCGCCGCCTCTTCCTCAATCTCCAGTGAGTTGAATTCTCTCCTCTATTGTTCGAATTTCATTCCGTTTAAATTTGTTTTCGAACACCGGTTTATTCCAATTTCTAACCGAAACCTTATTTTCGTTAATTTTCCGTTCAATTTGACGCCGTTGAACCGGTTGCTATTGCCAAATTTCTGGAATTTCCAACCAACGCCGTAAGGCTGTCCAAATTCATTTTCCGAATCCCCGAACGACGCCGTTAGGCTGCCCAAACTTTTCGAACGAATTCCGAGTTTCAAAACGACGCCGTTAGGCCGCCCGTTTAACATCTCGAACCGAAGCTCGTAAGGTTTCTACCTTCATTTTTCTTCTTGGGTAGATTTTGGGTTATGTTGTTAATTTGTTAGAAGCTTGGGACAAGAAAGGAGAAAAACTTACTGTTGGTTTTAGTTAGATAATTAGTGTTAATTGTTAACTTATTTAGTATTATTGAATTGTCCTCTTGTATCACTCTTTAGAAGTAGGATTTTGGATAGTTGTTTTTCTTTATTTTTATTTTCCTTCACAAACCATGAGATTGGATTTTTAGTTTAGTGTTTTAGTAATAGTGGTTGAATGTTGAAATATTATTGTTTTAGATGTATGGTATTAATGACTTAGTGGACTAGTATTATTCTTGTGAATGTTTAGTGTCATTGTTTTAGTATTATGATGATATTAGCAAAATCCTTTAGTATCCTTGTTTTGATGATCTTCAAGAATAAAACACTTTTGTTTTGAATCCATAAGACAAAGGGAAACTCGTCTTCACCTCGTACCCCTGTTAGAATTTTAGAAACGCAAAATAAAGCCTTTTAATATAATCCGTTATTTTAGAAGAATTACAAACCAACTTTAGGAATACCACTAATATTAGAAAAAGAAGAATACCTTTTTATAAACTATTTTTAGTTTATAACATAATTTTCTTAGAAAAGTCCAAGTCTTTTAATAAGTTTAGAAGAGAGAAGTTTTATATTCAAGTTTTCGTTTAAAAACAAGAAATATAATTCTTAAGAAAGAAAAACCTTTTCTTTAATTTTATTAATTTTTTTTCTAAGTAATAATCGTTTTTTTTCTAAGTAATTCCAAGTTTAATAATTATATTTTCCTTAAAAGGCCTTTACTAAGAACACCACTGAATTCAGTAAATACACCCCCTGTTACACTCTAAATTCAGTAAATACACCCCCCTGTTACACACCGAGTTTAGTAAATACACCCCCTGATACACCTCCTCTTAAAAAGGGGTGTACTCATCAATTAAAAATCAACCTTTGAAAACTTTAGTTTTCAATAGTTTTCTGAAGACAACAATCTACTCAATCCTCGAGTTTCACACTCTTAAGCTTTTCAAATTCAAAAGTCAATCTTTTAATCGGAATACTCCTTATTAGGATTCTGTACTTTTCGGAACACGCACGAAGGACTCGACTATCTGCCTACACAATATTCCCGGAACTCAGAACAATCAGGTGGGTGATGATCTGTTGATTGATCTGCTAATAATAACGTCGTGCCGGTATTTCCTGAACTCGATTAAATCAAATAAAAAATATCTAATCCAACATAAATGTAACACCTATCTATATAACTGTTTGGATTATGTGATATAACTATATATGTTATATATTACCTGTTGTTTTGAGAATCGATCATCACTGCATGAGTAAACACCTTTTATGAGCATGAATCAGTTCAGTTGTCAGTCGAGTATTTATTCTTTGTAAAGTTTATTGAGTCAGTTTTGTGGAGAGTCAGTATGTACGGAGTCGGGATCGAGTTTTAAATCCGACCTCCGGGGCTGCTGTCGGGGACGCCCTTGGAATCAAGGTTGTTGATCAAGTAGATCTGGTCCCCGGTCAGCTGTCGTTTGACGCACTGGGAAGAAGGCCATTGATACTTGCTTATTTTGAGGGATGTATAAGGTTGGATGATGTGAGCTTGTGTGGTTGTATGAAGTAAGTTTTGGTTGGAGTTGAAAAGAGTAACTTTGTTGATTGGTTGGAGTTGAAAAGAGTAACTTTGTTGGAAGTGGAATGATCGTACGTTTATGGTTTGTCAGTTTGTGATAATATGTGATATGACTTTGGGCTTTGCCCTAACGTGAACCAACTTGTGCTATTTCAATTATATCATGCGAAATATGCTTAAATACTGTTTAAACTTTATAATCTTATATATACGTCAACTGATTAAATAAAATAAACACTTTATTAATGAGTATAACTTAATATATATTTCGGATTTACCAATCCCATGATGTTGCAATCACCCATAAGTGAGAATTCAATTCTCACGCCCCTTTTTCCTAACCCCTTGCAGATTTCAATTACGGGGAGCAAGGACAGTGACACAGAAGACACAAAGTCTCCCATTTGCTTAAAATATTATTACTAATACAATGATGCCTATTATTTCTATTTCCAAATAAATGTTATCGCTACTGCCATGAAAGACGATACTCTTTTCGTGTGTTTCAATTATCCAAACTCAGTGTGTATTATCCTGAAGATACATAACCCTCTATCCCTCTTTATATATATATATACAAATACACTTACGTTATAATATTTCTTCCCACTTATCCGCTGCATGAAACTTCTCTCTCAATTTAGTTATATTCCCTTCAAAAAAATTTATAGTTCGGACTTTTGATCACAATAACACTTCGAATCCGATATAATTAATATATTCTGGGTTCGGGGCGTTACATGTAGAGAGTCAGTTGCATGCCAAGGATGTGAGATTGAGGCTTACACAGTTTCTTATGGGGCTGAATGATTCTTATGAAACCACCATGAATCAAATCATGATGATGGATCCATTACCTACCTTAAACAAGGCTTATTCTATTGTTATAAGGGTGGAGCAACAAAGACAGATCCAATCTGGCTTTACTGAAGGAGACTCCTTAATACAACTCATAACCAATCTGCAATGTATTCAAATGTTAGATCATTTGATAGAGAATTCCAGAAGAGAAATAACTACAGATCTACGGAAGAGAAGGATCAGTTAACCTGCTCACACTGTGGAAGGAAAAGACATGAAGTTACTACTTGTTTCAAACTACATGGATACCCAGAGTGGTACACTAAGAAGCTTGATGGAAAGCTAGATGGAAAGAGGGCTATGGCACAGTGTAGCATTGAGGACTCTTCCTCATCTGTAACACACACTATTGATATAGCAGCTATAATACAGCAGGAGGTGGCAAAATACATAAATAAGAATGTGGATCAAGCACACTTTGTTGAGTATACAGGTATCTCTTCCACTGAAATAACATGTTCCACTATGCTTGATAATACTGTACAAGGTACTTGGATTTTTTACACAGGAGCTAGTAGACACTTGTGCCTTGAATTGAAACTTTTTTATCACCCTTTATCAACCTTACAAACACCTATTTCTGTCATACTTCCTGATGGAAGCAAGCAACATGTTCTACAATCTGGAACCATTAAGCTAAATAATGCTTTGACTCTCACTGATATGTTATACATACCCAACTTCAGATATAACCTCTTATCAGTACCATTTATCCTTAATAATACTAACCTACATTGCCTTTTTACTGCCATATCTTGCACCTTATAGGACCCAATGAGTAAAGCAGTCCTGGCAGCTGGGAAGTTAACTGGAAGACTGTACATCTTTGATTCAGTTGATCCCTCATCTTCATTTTGTAATTCCACACTTGTTTGTTCAGTTTCTGTTGATACTTGGCATAAACGTTTGGGATATGTTTCACTTGATGTAATCAAGCATATTGATTTACCTTCTCTTAATAAGAAGACTGATGTTTCTATACAATCCACTTGTACTAACTGAAGCCATGCTAGTGACCTGAACCTGAAGAGAAACCTGAAGGATATCCCACTGAGTGTAAACCTAGCTTATCTAAGCTAAGTCAGGTGGACCACTCAGTGAAGAGCATGATCAAGAGGATCAATGCTGCACCAAGTAGGCCCTGAAGGAGTCAGGCTACTGTGGTCAGGGAAGTTTGTCATTCAGCCTTATGACAAACTTCTTGGAGTGATCTTCAAACAGTCTCTGAAGGACAACTACACTGAAGACGTTCAGTCCACTGAAGATCATCATTCAGTGAAGGAGGAAGCTACCTAAAGTCAGTGGGTCTTGGTCAACCTACTGAGTCAAAGATCCGTAAATCCAGGCTACGTGGACCAATCAGCACGAGGCAGCAACTCTGACACTGACAAGGCCTAATTCCAAGAAAAGTGGTTGAAACCATTAATTGTATGGATTCAAATGTAATTTCATCCAACGGTTACATTTGAATCCACACTATAAATACAAGCTCATAGCTTCGTTTCAAGTGTGTGAAGAAAGAAAAATCAACACCTACAAGCTAAGAGTGTGTGAGTTGTTAGGGAGTCATAAGGAAGTGTTGCTCATACCCACGACACTGACCTTTAGGGTTATCACTTATATTCATTGAGTGTCAAGCTTGTAACTCATAGCTTAGAGAGGTTTTCCTAATCTTAGCTTTAAGGCTAACACATTGTAAAGGAAAACCTCACATATTTGGAGAAAACCAAACCAAACTAAACCCTTTCAGAAGAATGTTAGGCTAGTAGTGAGGTGAGGAGAGGCAGCCCAGGGAGTGGCGTGAGTCCAGTTGTAAGTGCACCTTGGCACATTAAAAACAAGAATCCCTTGAGTGGATTTCCTGGTAAATCAGGCCGTGGACGTAGGAGCTTGAGTCTCTGAACCACTTTAAACTGAGCGTACTTATCTTTAAAAGTATTTACTAAAGTGTTGTGAAAATCTGCTCACTGAGAGCATTGTTAAATAGGAAAACTTTAGTTAAGTATTCAGGTCAGGGAGATTCCTCTCACTGACCAGTTCAGGCAACGCACTCGAGAGTTCAGTATCTCGAGTCACTGCCTTGCTCAGAGCATGAGTCTCCAAGCCTTCTCACTGACTTGGTATCTCAGCCTCCGAGCAGAGCAGTGACTTGAAGTGAAACCTCTCGAGTCATTGCCTTGTTACGAGACTGAGCTTGCAAGTCAGTTACACTGACTTGAGTGCTCTGACTCGTAGCAATGCAGTGACTTGAGTATTACTCACTCTTGCTGAACTCCCTGAGATAAAGGTCTATAAAAAAAATTGCTCCTGAATTCCCATTTTGCCCTTCGAAAACGGGACCATCAATTGGTATCAGAGCGGGTTGTTCACATGACCACTGATCCAGTTTTGTTAAGAAAAATGGTCTACCGAACAGATCTTAAACGTTTTAAATTATGGGAATTCCTACATATTTCAAACTATTACTTGTGTTCTGACATTATTCTTGTAATAGAAAATCATTTGGTTAGAAGTTTTGGAATCATCAAAAAGGGGGAAATTGTTGGGATATGATTTAGTTTTGATGATTTTCCAAAACAACATGTAATAGGTTTGAAAGCAGTCAGGATAGTATCTTTTGTTTCAGGTCAGGCTAGGTTAGCTTTCAGTAGAATAGGTTGTTCAGTTGAGGGGGAACTCAGCAAGGGGTAACTCAGCAACACAGCCTGAGGATATCAAGATGACACCAAGAAGATCTAACTGAAGCCATGCTAGTGACCTGAACCTGAAGAGAAACCTGAAGGATGTCCCACTGAGTGTAAACCTGGCTTATCTAAGCTAAGTCAGGTGGACCACTCAGTGAAGAGCATGATCAAGAGGTCGGCCCTGAAGGAGTCAGGCTACTGTGGTCAGGAAAGTTTGTCATTCAGCCTTATGACAAACTTCTTGAAGTGATCTTCAAACAGTCTCTGAAGGACAACTACACTGAAGACGTTCAGTCCACTGAAGATCATCAGTCAGTGAAAGAGGAAGCTACCTAAAGTCAGTGGGTCTTGGTCAACCCACTGAGTCAAAGATTCATGAATCCAGGCTACGTGGACCAATCAGCACGAGGCAGCAACTCTGACACTGACAAGGCCGAATTCCAAGAAAAGTGGTTGAAACCATTAATTGTATGGATTCAAATGTAATTCCATCCAACGGTTACATTTGAATCCACATTATAAATACAAGCTCATAGCTTCGTTTCAAGTGTGTGAAGAAATAAAAATCAACACCTACAAGCTAAGAGTGTGTGAGTTGTTAGGGAGTCATAAGGAAGTGTTGCTCACACCCACGACACTGACCTTTAGGGTTATCACTTATATTCATTGAGTGTCAAGCTTGTAACTCATAGCTTAGAGAGGTTTTCCTAATCTTAGCTTTAAGGCTAACACATTGTAAAGGAAAACCTCACATATTTGGAGAAAACCAAACCAAACTAAACCCTTTCAGAAGAATGTTAGGCTAGTAGTGAGGTGAGGAGAGGCAGCCCAGGGAGTGGCGTGAGTCCAGTTGTAAGTGCACCTTGGCACATTAAAAACAAGAATCCCTTGAGTGGATTTCCTGGTAAATCAGGCCGTGGACGTAGGAGCTTGAGTCTCTGAACCACTTTAAACTGAGCGTACTTATCTTTAAAAGTATTTACTAAAGTGTTGTGAAAATCTGCTCACTGAGAGCATTGTTAAATAGGAAAACTTTAGTTAAGTATTCAGGTCAGGGAGATTCCTCTCACTGACCAGTTCAGGCAACGCACTCGAGAGTTCAGTATCTCGAGTCACTGCCTTGCTCAGAGCATGAGTCTCCAAGCCTTCTCACTGACTTGGTATCTCAGCCTCCGAGCAGAGCAGTGACTTGAAGTGAAACCTCTCGAGTCATTGCCTTGTTACGAGACTGAGCTTGCAAGTCAGTTACACTGACTTGAGTGCTCTGACTCGTAGCAATGCAGTGACTTGAGTATTACTCACTCTTGCTGAACTCCCTGAGATAAAGGTCTATAAAAAAAATTGCTCCTGAATTCCCATTTTGCCCTTCGAAAACGGGACCATCAATTGGTATCAGAGCGGGTTGTTCACATGACCACTGATCCAGTTTTGTTAAGAAAAATGGTCTACCGAACAGATCTTAAACGTTTTAAATTATGGGAATTCCTACATATTTCAAACTATTACTTGTGTTCTGACATTATTCTTGTAATAGAAAATCATTTGGTTAGAAGTTTTGGAATCATCAAAAAGGGGGAAATTGTTGGGATATGATTTGGTTTTGATGATTTTCCAAAACAACATGTAATAGGTTTGAAAGCAGTCAGGATAGTATCTTTTGTTTCAGGTCAGGCTAGGTTAGCTTTCAGTAGAATAGGTTGTTCAGTTGAGGGGGAACTCAGCAAGGGGTAACTCAGCAACACAGCCTGAGGATATCAAGATGACACCAAGAAGATCTAACTGAAGCCATGCTAGTGACCTGAACCTGAAGAGAAACCTGAAGGATGTCCCACTGAGTGTAAACCTGGCTTATCTAAGCTAAGTCAGGTGGACCACTCAGTGAAGAGCATGATCAAGAGGATCAATGCTGCACCAAGTCGGCCCTGAAGGAGTCAGGCTACTGTGGTCAGGAAAGTTTGTCATTCAGCCTTATGACAAACTTCTTGAAGTGATCTTCAAACAGTCTCTGAAGGACAACTACACTGAAGACGTTCAGTCCACTGAAGATCATCAGTCAGTGAAAGAGGAAGCTACCTAAAGTCAGTGGGTCTTGGTCAACCCACTGAGTCAAAGATTCATGAATCCAGGCTACGTGGACCAATCAGCACGAGGCAGCAACTCTGACACTGACAAGGCCGAATTCCAAGAAAAGTGGTTGAAACCATTAATTGTATGGATTCAAATGTAATTCCATCCAACGGTTACATTTGAATCCACATTATAAATACAAGCTCATAGCTTCGTTTCAAGTGTGTGAAGAAATAAAAATCAACACCTACAAGCTAAGAGTGTGTGAGTTGTTAGGGAGTCATAAGGAAGTGTTGCTCACACCCACGACACTGACCTTTAGGGTTATCACTTATATTCATTGAGTGTCAAGCTTGTAACTCATAGCTTAGAGAGGTTTTCCTAATCTTAGCTTTAAGGCTAACACATTGTAAAGGAAAACCTCACATATTTGGAGAAAACCAAACCAAACTAAACCCTTTCAGAAGAATGTTAGGCTAGTAGTGAGGTGAGGAGAGGCAGCCCAGGGAGTGGCGTGAGTCCAGTTGTAAGTGCACCTTGGCACATTAAAAACAAGAATCCCTTGAGTGGATTTCCTGGTAAATCAGGCCGTGGACGTAGGAGCTTGAGTCTCTGAACCACTTTAAACTGAGCGTACTTATCTTTAAAAGTATTTACTAAAGTGTTGTGAAAATCTGCTCACTGAGAGCATTGTTAAATAGGAAAACTTTAGTTAAGTATTCAGGTCAGGGAGATTCCTCTCACTGACCAGTTCAGGCAACGCACTCGAGAGTTCAGTATCTCGAGTCACTGCCTTGCTCAGAGCATGAGTCTCCAAGCCTTCTCACTGACTTGGTATCTCAGCCTCCGAGTAGAGCAGTAACTTGAAGTGAAACCTCTCGAGTCATTGCCTTGTTACGAGACTGAGCTTGCAAGTTAGTTACACTGACTTGAGTGCTCTGACTCGTAGCAATGCAGTGACTTGAGTATTACTCACTCTTGCTGAACTCCCTGAGGTAAAGGTCTATAAAAAAAATTGCTCCTGAATTCCCATTTTGCCCTTCGAAAATGGGACCATCAATTGGTATCAGAGCGGGTTGTTCACATGACCACTGATCCAGTTTTGTTAAGAAAAATGGTCTACCGAACAGATCTTAAACGTTTTAAATTATGGGAATTCCTACATATTTCAAACTATTACTTGTGTTCTGACATTATTCTTGTAATAGAAAATCATTTGGTTAGAAGTTTTGGAATTATCAAAAAGGGGGAAATTGTTGGGATATGATTTAGTTTTGATGATTTTCCAAAACAACATGTAATAGGTTTGAAAGCAGTCAGGATAGTATCTTTTGTTTCAGGTCAGGCTAGGTTAACTTTCAGTAGAATAGGCAGTTCAGTTGAGGGGGAACTCAGCAAGGGGTAACTCAGCAACACAACCTAAGGATATCAAGATGACACCAAGAAGATCTAACTAAAGCCATGCTAGTGACCTGAACCTGAAGAGAAACCTGAAGGATGTCCCACTGAGTGTAAACCTGGCTTATCTAAGCTAAGTCAGGTGGACCACTCAGTGAAGAGCATGATCAAGAGGATCAATGCTGCACCAAGTCGGCCCTGAAGGAGTCAGGCTACTGTGGTCAGGGAAGTTTGTCATTCAGCCTTATGACAAACTTCTTGAAGTGATCTTCAAACAGTCTCTGAAGGACAACTACACTGAAGACGTTCAGTCCACTGAAGATCATCAGTCAGTGAAAGAGGAAGCTACCTAAAGTCAGTGGGTCTTGGTCAACCCACTGAGTCAAAGATCCGTGAATCCAGGCTACGTGGACCAATCAGCACGAGGCAGCAACTCTGACACTGACAAGGCCAAATTCCAAGATAAGTGGTTGAAACCATTAATTGTATGGATTCAAATGTAATTCCATCCAACGGTTACATTTGAATCCACACTATAAATACAAGCTCATAGCTTCGTTTCAAGTGTGTGAAGAAATAAAAGTCAACACCTACAAGCTAAGAGTGTGTGAGTTGTTAGGGAGTCATAAGGAAGTGTTGCTCACACCCACGACACTGACCTTTAGGGTTATCACTTATATTCATTGAGTGTCAAGCTTGTAACTCATAGCTTAGAGAGGTTTTCCTAATCTTAGCTTTAAGGCTAACACATTGTAAAGGAAAACCTCACATATTTGGAGAAAACCAAACCAAACTAAACCCTTTCAGAAGAATGTTAGGCTAGTAGTGAGGTGAGGAGAGGCAGCCCAGGGAGTGGCGTGAGTCCAGTTGTAAGTGCACCTTGGCACATTAAAAACAAGAATCCCTTGAGTGGATTTCCTGGTAAATCAGGCCGTGGACGTAGGAGCTTGAGTCTCTGAACCACTTTAAACTGAGCGTACTTATCTTTAAAAGTATTTACTAAAGTGTTGTGAAAATCTGCTCACTGAGAGCATTGTTAAATAGGAAAACTTTAGTTAAGTATTCAGGTCAGGGAGATTCCTCTCACTGACCAGTTCAGGCAACGCACTCGAGAGTTCAGTATCTCGAGTCACTGCCTTGCTCAGAGCATGAGTCTCCAAGCCTTCTCACTGACTTGGTATCTCAGCCTCCGAGTAGAGCAGTAACTTGAAGTGAAACCTCTCGAGTCATTGCCTTGTTACGAGACTGAGCTTGCAAGTTAGTTACACTGACTTGAGTGCTCTGACTCGTAGCAATGCAGTGACTTGAGTATTACTCACTCTTGCTGAACTCCCTGAGGTAAAGGTCTATAAAAAAAATTGCTCCTGAATTCCCATTTTGCCCTTCGAAAATGGGACCATCAATTGGTATCAGAGCGGGTTGTTCACATGACCACTGATCCAGTTTTGTTAAGAAAAATGGTCTACCGAACAGATCTTAAACGTTTTAAATTATGGGAATTCCTACATATTTCAAACTATTACTTGTGTTCTGACATTATTCTTGTAATAGAAAATCATTTGGTTAGAAGTTTTGGAATTATCAAAAAGGGGGAAATTGTTGGGATATGATTTAGTTTTGATGATTTTCCAAAACAACATGTAATAGGTTTGAAAGCAGTCAGGATAGTATCTTTTGTTTCAGGTCAGGCTAGGTTAACTTTCAGTAGAATAGGCAGTTCAGTTGAGGGGGAACTCAGCAAGGGGTAACTCAGCAACACAACCTAAGGATATCAAGATGACACCAAGAAGATCTAACTAAAGCCATGCTAGTGACCTGAACCTGAAGAGAAACCTGAAGGATGTCCCACTGAGTGTAAACCTGGCTTATCTAAGCTAAGTCAGGTGGACCACTCAGTGAAGAGCATGATCAAGAGGATCAATGCTGCACCAAGTCGGCCCTGAAGGAGTCAGGCTACTGTGGTCAGGGAAGTTTGTCATTCAGCCTTATGACAAACTTCTTGAAGTGATCTTCAAACAGTCTCTGAAGGACAACTACACTGAAGACGTTCAGTCCACTGAAGATCATCAGTCAGTGAAAGAGGAAGCTACCTAAAGTCAGTGGGTCTTGGTCAACCCACTGAGTCAAAGATCCGTGAATCCAGGCTACGTGGACCAATCAGCACGAGGCAGCAACTCTGACACTGACAAGGCCAAATTCCAAGATAAGTGGTTGAAACCATTAATTGTATGGATTCAAATGTAATTCCATCCAACGGTTACATTTGAATCCACACTATAAATACAAGCTCATAGCTTCGTTTCAAGTGTGTGAAGAAATAAAAGTCAACACCTACAAGCTAAGAGTGTGTGAGTTGTTAGGGAGTCATAAGGAAGTGTTGCTCACACCCACGACACTGACCTTTAGGGTTATCACTTATATTCATTGAGTGTCAAGCTTGTAACTCATAGCTTAGAGAGGTTTTCCTAATCTTAGCTTTAAGGCTAACACATTGTAAAGGAAAACCTCATCTAGTTGGAGAAAACCAAACCAAACTTAACCCTTTCAGAAGAATGTTAGGCTAGTAGTGAGGTGAGGAGAGGCAGCCCAGGGAGTGGCGTGAGTCCAGTTGTAAGTGCACCTTGGCACGTTAAAAACAAAAATCCCTTGAGTGGATTTCCTGGTAAATCAGGCCGTGGACGTAGGAGCTTGAGTCTCTGAACCACGTTAAACTGAGCGGACTTATCTTTAGAAGTATTTACTAAAGTGTTGTGAAAATCTGCTCACTGAGAGCATTGTTAAATAGGAAAACTTTAGTTAAGTATTCAGGCCAGGGTGATTCCTCTCACTGACCAGTTCAGGCAACGCACTCGAGAGTTCAGTATCTCGAGTCACTGCCTTGCTCAGAGCATGAGTCTCCAAGCCTTCTCACTGACTTGGTAGCTCAGCCTCTGAGCAGAGCAGTGACTTGAAGTGAAACCTCTCGAGTCACTGCCTTGTTACGAGACTGAGCTTGCAAGTCAGTTACACTGACTTGAGTGCTCTTACTCGTAGCAATGCAGTGAATTGAGTATTACTCACTCTTGCTGAACTCCCTGAGGTAAAGGTCTATAAAAAAAATTGCTCCTTAATTCCCATTTTGCCCTTCGAAAACGGGACCATCATCATTTGCTAACCACACTATTAAAACCAAATCACCATTTGAACTTCTTCATGCAGATATATGGGGACCCTATAACCATCCTTCATTAACTAATACTCCTTACTTCCTGACTGTGGTGGATGACTTCTCTAGAGCTATTTGGGTCTTTCTTCTATCACAGAAAGGGAAAGCCATTCCTACTCTAAAAAATTTCTCACCATGATACACACTCAATACAATACAAAGCCAAAAATCATCCAAACAGACAATGGGTCTGAATTTCTGAGCAATGAATGCCAATCCATGCTACAACAGTTGGGTATGATTCATCAAAAATCCTGTGTATATACTCCACAACAGAATGGAGTAGTGGAAAGAAAACACAGACAACTACTCAATATAGCCAGGGCTCTCATGTTTGAGTCAAAATTGCCCTTAACTTTCTGGCCTAATTCAATATTACATGCTGCATACATTATTAACAAACTACCTTCTGCACTACTGAACTGGTCTACCCCATTTACAATTCTGCACAATAAGCCAACAACCTATGACACCTTAAGAACCTTTGGGTGTCTTGTTTTTGCTACTGATAATTACCCTACAAAATCCAAATTCTCTCCAAGAGCAGTGAAATCTATCTTTCTTGCCTTTGTCTCAGGACATAAGGGTTACAAGTTGTATAGTCTTATTGATCATTCTATTTTTGTTTCCAGAGATGTTCAATTCTTTGAACATATATACCCATTCTTGAATAGTCTTTCTACACCTCTTGCTTCTGATCCACCTTCATCTCATACTGTTACCATTTCTTTTACATCTATTGATCCTTCTTCTCAAACATCAGATATTCAGCCCACTAAAAGTACTAGAACCAGAACCATTACACCACCTTCTTGGCTTAATGATTTTGTTTCTACTTGTACACTCTCCAGTTCTTCTACAGAGACCAGGCTGCAGGACTCAGGTATTTCATCCTTTACCTCACTTACATCTTGATACCGTTACCCATATGCCTTCTATTTTCTCTTCTGAGTATCAGTGTTTCCTAACTACTGTTCATCAGTCCAAGGAACCAAGTACTAATTATCAGGCTCTTGGTAATCCCCACTGGGAAAGAGCTATGGTGGAGGAATTAGCAGCCCTTGAATCTAATGAGACATGGGACTTGGTGGATTGTCCTTCTCATAAGACCCCCATTAGGTGTAAATGGGTTTATAAGCTTAAGCTTAAGCCAGATGGTTCTGTAGACAGATATAAAGCCAGAGTTGTAGCTAAGGGGTATCACCAAGTCTATGGGATTGATTATGATGATAGTTTCTCCCCAGCTAAACTAGTCACTATAAGGTTCTTGATTGCATTTGCTAGTGGTAAAGGTTGGCCACTTTGTCAATTGGACATAAACAATGCCTTTCTTCATGGTTTCTTGCATGATGAAGTTTATATGTAGCCTCCTCTTGGTTATTCAAAAGCACTACCAGGTCAAGTTTGCAAGTTAAAGAAAAGCCTATATGGGCTGAAGCAGGCATCCAGGGAATGGAACAATGAATTTTGCAAGACTTTGGTTCTTTATGGTTTCAAACAATCTGCCTTTGATCATTGCCTCTTCACTTACAAGTCTGATACCTTCTTTTTGGCATTACTGGTTTATGTGGATGATGTTCTCATCACAGGTTCTTCCTTGGAAAAAATTTCTCTCCTCAAAGATCATCTTCATTCAGTTTTTACTATAAAAGACCTTGGCACTGCCAAGTACTTTCTTGGTGTTGAGATGGCTAGGGGGGACATTGGCACTTATCTATCTCAACACAAGTACATATTGGACCTAATTTCTGATACTGGACTTGATGGATGCAAACCCTCTCCTCTTCCTTTCCAGCCTGGTCTACATCTATCCTCTTCTAATGGTGTAGTGTTACAAGATCCTGAGAGATATAGAAGACTAGTTGGAAGACTCTTGTATCTAAATTTCACAAGGCCGGACATTACATACTCAGTACAACAATTAAGTCAGTTTGTTAATAGTCCAAGGACTACACACTGGGATGCTGCTATTCATCTTGTCAAATACCTCAGTGGCACTCTAGACTTGAAGCTTTTCTACTCTTCTCAATCACACTTCACTATTCATGCATATAGTGATGCTGACTGGGGTTCTTGTTTGGACACTAGACGATCACTCATTGGATATTGTGTCTATCTTGGCTCTTCACTTATCTCATGGAAAACAAAGAAACAAAACACTGTTTCTAGGTCCTGAGCTGAGGCAGAATATCGGGCTCTAGCAACCATAGCTTTAGAACTACAATGGATACCGTTCTTGGCTGCTGATTTCTTGCTAACACCTTCTTTGCCTCTTCAACTTTGGTGTGACAGCAAGTCAGCTAAACATATTGCAGAGAATCCAGTCTTTCATGAAAGAACAAAACATATTGACATCGATTGTCATATTGTGCGAGATCTCTATAAGCAACGGGTTTTGGGCCTTCATCATGTGCCTTCTAATCTACAATTGGCAGATGTCTTTACTAAAGCATTGCACGGTCCTTCATTCTCGAGTTTTCGTTCCAAGATGAAGCTTGTTTCTTGCTCACACGCTCCATCTTGAGGAGGGGGTGTTAGATTTAGTATGTGCACTTGCATAATTCATGCATGGCTCATAACATACACATGCATGCATGGAGTTGTAACTACCTCAGCTTATGCACATGCTCGGCCGTTATGTAACAAACTACGCGCTGCACTCATGCTCATCAAGCCAGCTCATTATCTGACGGTTATAAAAGAAAATGGAATCATCTAGAATGATCACTACCTGGCTTAAATACACCTCTTGTACTCAATTTTTCTTTGAATGATCGGATACAATTTACACTCTAGAATACATCTTTATCTTCCAATGGCTTTCAGCTTGTATTGCTATATTTGTGTTGCTAAATTCTACATTACCGTCCGAATTGATCGACGTTCCTTCCAGTCCCGACTACAACTCACGACAGCGGCCCAGTCGCGATCCACAGGTGTGTTTGCTTTTGTATTCGAAATATTATTCAAAATTACTATAATTTCATAAACGGTTCTGAAAAGTGCAATAACTAAGAAAATGTATTGTTTATTAATATATGATGGACTATATATTAAATTTTGTGTAAAATTATGGGGAGTTGTGAAAAAGTAAAGAGTAGTTGTTTAAAAAAGTATTTATTTATTAATATATGGAGTATTACTTTTGCTTTTTATAGAATATGAAACTTATAGTGGGACATCCAAAAAAGGAAAATATGAAACTTATAGTGGAACGGAGTGAGTATTTTTTTTTTAGTAAAAACAATATTACCAGTATTAACAATTAATATTTTTTAGTGAAAACAACTCATACTCTTTAATGATCCATGTATTAACCAATTTTACTCTATACATACTCTGTAATAATTGAGAATGATTGGTATATTCTAACTAGGATATAATGTAAAAGTAGGTCTCTTGTGCAATATTGCACCGTACAATACTAGCTAATAAAGGAAAGTTGAAAAAATTGCGGGTCAACATTGAGATCTGAGTTAGCATAATAAAATTCGCGGGTCAAATGTATCTTCCTAAAAAAATTGCGCAAAAGCAAACAAAAAATTTCCTTTCAGGTCTGTGTTACTTTAAGGGCAAGTGAGTGTTAACGTAAGAGTACATATGTGTTACTATATCAGAAATAGTGTGGAATCGCGAAAAAATAGAGGTTTAAATCATGAAGAAGAAAAAATTGATAAACACCAAAAATATCTTTTAATTATTAAATAATCATAACATCATAATTCTTGTTCATGTGTTACCCTGTGAAATTGGAAGAACCTGAACAATAAAAAGACTGTATCATTAAGTAATTCATGTGTTAGTAATGAACAAATGAGTGTTACTACAAGAACTAAACAATGCTACGATATGAGCTAGTAACACACTTTTGCTCATGCAGTAACATTCGTTTGTTCATACAGTAACACAATTTTTAGCAATATGACAAATGGGTGACCCCTTTGATCGGCCTTTGACCCGTGAATTTTGGAATTTTCTATTTAAAGCAGTAACACACTTTTGCTCATGCAGTAATACTCGTTTGTTCATACAGTAACACAATTTTCAGCAGTATGAAAAATGAGCGACACGTTTGACCCGCCTTTGACCTGCAATTTTGAAATTTCTATTTAAAGCAATATTGCATATTAGACTTTGTGATAATGTAAATGATAAAATCAATTATGCATTAACGGAAAACATTTATTCTTTATTTAGTACTGCATCTGTCCTCTAATAATCTTCACACTATCTTTTTTGGAACGTCCTAAAATAATTTTCGACAAAAATGAGTATGAGTTATGAGACAACACAAATTAACATCAATCACTATCAAAACGTTAATGCGTCAATGTCCTAATTATAATCAATCTCCTTGTTCTTATACAAAACCTACTCATAATTTTCACCCTCTATATTTGGTACTTTCACCCTACGTATGAAAATTAATAAGGGATTGAGGAGATATAAAGTAAGTTATAAGTATAAATGAGTGATGCCATTGATGTATAAATTTTGTATGAATGTGATAAATCAAGAGATAGTATATAGGAAGTACGTTTTCTATATATTGATGCTTTGTATCAACTGTTATAAATTTAATTTCAGTTATAGGGAATAAGTTTTTAATAAAATTGTTAAAAACTAATGGCAAAAATTTGTATGAGACCGTCTCATGATATGAGACAATACAAATTAACACCTACTCCAACCAAAGTGTTAATGAGTCAATGCCCTAGTTACACCAATTCTCATTGTCTCATGTCATGAGACAGTCTCATACAAGACCTACTCAAAACTAATTATACACCATCCGTGTATTTAAAATGCATAATTTCTTTAGTATTTAATATTTTACATTAAATTATAAGAATTAATATTTGTTTATATAAAAACAAATACTCCATCCGTCCCGGGTATTTGTTCACACTACGGTTTGACACATTTTTTTAAGAAAAATGAGATTATGTGAGTGTGGAGTTGAATAAAATAATGATAACTTTATGCTTTATTGACTTTTGTGAGAGAAAAATATTTCCTTTTTTGAGGTGTGAACAAATTCCCGAGACGTCCATATAAGGCAAGTGTGAACAAATATCCGGGACGGAGGGAGTATATATGATCTTACAATTTGTTTATACTGCAACACAATCTAAGAGCAAAATTTTATTTTTGTCCACTTAACACGTTCAAAGAGATAGAATGGATTAGAGTTTTTTGTTACTGCTTTTATATAATCACTTAATCTCTTCCATTGTTTTAATTTTTATATTTTTACTTACAATTTGACAATTTGATGTGTCATATGGTTATTAATCACGAAGCTCGCGCACCCACTTGCTAAATATATTTCAATAAATTTTAAAATTTAACATACATTATTAAATATACCCCATTTCATTCCAATAATATCATTATTCCATTAAAATAAAATAAATAATACTCCCTCCGTCCCAGTTATATTTTCCCATTTGACCATGTGCGGAGTTTAATGCGAGAGTTAAATTTTAATATTTAAATGAATAAAGTAGTATTAGAAATGATGAATGATGAATAAAGTAATATTAAATGAATAAAGTAGTATTGAGAATGATAAATAAAGTATTATTTAAATGAATAAAGTAGTTTTCATTTTAGGGATGAGAAAACAAAATTGGGACGGACCTTTTTGGCAAATGGGAAAAAAAAGCTGGGACGGAGGGAGTATTTTTCTACCATTCTATATTTTCACCAATGTCTCTATCTTCAAGGAAAAAAAAATCTTTTTTATTCGTTAGCTTTTCATAGAAATTAAAAAAAATAATATATATATTAAATATATTTTGTAAAATATTATAAAAAAATTAACTAAATCTTCAAGAATATATAAATTAAAAAATAATTAATTAACTAAATAAAAATCTTGAAAAATATATAAAAATATGATAAATCAAATAAATTTTAAAAATAATTATATAAAATCAATTAAAATGAAAATTTGAAAAATTAAACTACATAAAATAAAATAAATATAAGAAAAATAAACTATTTTTTTAAAAATATAAAAATAAAATAAAAAAATTCAAAAAGAAAAGGCTAAAGCAAAATTTTAAAAAATATTTTATAACAGTTAATTAAATTGTAGTAAATAATAAGCTTAAAATTTTATTAAATTTCAAATTATCTTTAATTGAATTTTGATTTTTTTAATTAATTCCTTTGTTTAGTTATTTTTAAAGCTTTAGTTGATTCTTAAAAAAAATAAAATAAAACTGTGTTTATTTTTAATTGAATTATTTTGAAGATCTAGTTGATTTATTATTTTAATTGATATTTTCAATTTCATTTAATTTAGTTATTTAAATATTTAGATGATTTTTAAATTTTATTTTTAGATTTTAATTTTAATTTTTAAGGTTTTTAAAAAAATTAAAAAAATTGATCAATTTAGAGTTAAAATACATATTTGAATAACTTAAAAGAATAAAAAGTCAAAGTGAACAAAAATTTAGAAAAAAGTTTATTCTACATTTATATAAGAATAATTTAATTATTTTATTTATGTCTATTTTTCTCTTTAAAATTATGGGGTGAGTTTAAAAAATTTTAAAGTATAAATAGTGGGGGACTCCAAAATTAATTATAGTAGCAATACTGATAATGATATAGGGACTGGGCCCTGGGAAAGTACATGCATGGGCCTGAAAGGTCTGCCCTCTGATAAAACTATGGTTACCATTATTTGCACCATTTTGATAAAACATTATCCAAATTAATACACTACCTATTATTCCAAAAAATTGAAACATTGTTGAAAATAAAAGAGAAATACACATGACACTACATTTTGAGGATCATAAATGCACTTTAAAACACCACTTTTTCCATGGCACAAATTCATACATTTGACTACTAATATGTATTTTTAACACTCTCTCTCCATTTTGTCAGTTTCTCACTCCTCTCTCTTTTTTCTCAAATCTTCTCTCTCTCTCTCTCTCTCTCTCTCTCTCTCTCTCTCTCTCTCTCTCTCTCTCACACACACACACACCCCCTCAAAATTCAAAAACCCACACACCCCCTCATCGCTCTCTCTCTCGACCAGAAACCACTTGCTCTTCCCCACCCTTCCCCCATCTCCCGGTCTCACCATCGGCGCACTAGAAATGCACGGCGGTGGCGGGGCGATTTGGAGAACAAGCGGGCGGCGGCGGGGTGATTTGGAGAACAAGCGAGCGGCGGCCGGATCTGAAGAACAAGCGGTGGCGGCGATTTGGAGTACAAGCGGGCGGCGACACTGTCTAAAGAACAAGCGGCAGCGGCGCTCTGGAGAATAGGTAACGGCGACGGAGCGATCTGGTGAACAAGCGGCGGCCTTCATCCACCACGGCCCCACCACAGGATACCACGCGAGAGGGGGGGGTCGACGACGCTCGTGAGGGGGAGAAGGCAACGCTGTGTTGGGGGAGAGAGGGGGGGTTTGCGGCGCCATGGCTGGAGAGAGAGGGGGGGTCGGCGGCGCTCGTGAGGTGGAGAAGGCGGTGGTTTCGATCTGGGAGAGGGGATGGGTGAGAGGCGGCTCTGTTGGTGAGGCAACGGCAGCAACGACGGCGCTGGTGAGTGGGAGGTACGGCGGCGCTGGTGAGGGGGAGAAAATGAAGATCTGAATGATTCCGATTTCGTCACAATCTGGAGCACCGCCGTTAAAATCAGATTATGTATTCTTCTAGAGTTACCCTGCTAAACTGATGAACTGGCCAGCCCTCTTCAGCGGCACATTTTACCCTCATTTGGTTCAGTAATCTGCAAACCTAATATATATATAGAAAATGTTTATCCAACTTTAGTATATTCATCCCTCAAGTTGTGTAAATAGCTGTTGTAAATTGACCTTGTTATTTTAATAGGTGATTAATTGATTACTATCTCAAATTAGTTACTCTCACACACCATTATATGACATTTTTTTAGCTCTACTAAATATTGGACATGATCTGTAGTGTTTCTTAGCTGGTGAAATGATAATAACTAGATGGGATTGATATAATGTTTGGCACTAAAACTGTAAAAAAAATGCAGAGTATTAGGAATGCAGTGTATCCCTATTTCTTTGTTGGTGGGACGGTAGGGTATTAGTGGAGTTTTGAAGATTGATTGTGAAGTTTTGTTGATGGATTTTTCTCTTCAATTGCTCTAATTTTTGTTTTTGTTGATTCCAGGTATCAAGATATGAAAGGAATTGGAAGTTTCTGAGAGAAAAACGCAAAAACGCCTTATGTTCACAATTTATCGGCATTTGTTCATAATTTTGAAGTGTTTGTTCATAATTTTTGTGCGTCTGTGCACATTTTTTTTCGTAGTCTGTTCATAATTTTTTGGGCTGTTTGTGTAATACCCCGTCCCGTTCTATACCCTTTTTCTTTAATTAGAAACCTTATTTTATTTTCTTTTCTTTGTTTCTTTTAATTTTAATTATTTTGTGTGCTATTTGTGTATTTAAATATACATACCCTTTTTATAAAATTCCTAAATTCGAAGAAAGAGAACGAATTCTTTCAAACGAATAAAGGACTACGAGAAATTAATTATTCAAATTAAATTAAGGATTTCGATCCGTTTAATTTATTGAGAAAAATCAAAATATAATAAAATATTACTTGAGTTTAAAAACTGTATTAATTTCTGAATCGGGATTACACTCGTGAACCAAACGATCCCTGAACCGTATCAATTGGGAACAAAAATATCGAAATTTTTGGATAAGAATTTAGAAATGGATAAGATTAGGAAAGGGAGGAGTATAAAAGAGTTTTTCTCTCTCTCCTCATTCATTTTTTTCCTCCACGCACCAAAAAAATTTCCTCCTTCCGCCTCCTTACTCCGGCCGACGAAACTCCACGCCGCCGTGGCCCAGCCAGACGCACCCCGCCGGAGCTCCGTTCAACCACGGCCCAGGCCGCCCACGTCGCTGCTTCTCCGAGCCCACACCTCGCCGTCGCCGCCCAGGTCCCAACGCCACCGCGATCGACGAGCGCCGCCTCCCACCGCCGAGCTCCGCCGCCGCGACGAAACCACGACTCCTCCTCCTCCGTTCGAAATCACGGCGACCCCGACCCAGTTTTCCCTGCTCTCCGTCGCTCTCGCTCCTCCCCGTACGAAGCGCCGCCGAAGCCCAGCGCCGCCGTGTCCAACCACCTAGCGCCGCCGCGTCGCCGCCTCCTCTATTCAGAAGCCAATCACCGCCTCTTTTCTCTTCGGTAAAGTATCGAAAAGCCCTCTTCAAATTCCAGTTTCGATTGAATTCTAATTTCTAACCGAGACTTACTTTCGTTTAATTCCGTTCAATTTTGACGCTGTTGAACCGGTTGCTATTGCCAAATTTCTGGATTTTCCAACCGACGCCGTTAGGCTGTCCAAATCGTTTTTTCGAATTCCCGAACAACGCCGTAAGGCTGCCCAATTTTCGTGAACAATTTCCGGGTTTCAAAACGACGCCGTTAGGCCGCCCGTTTAACGTCTCAAACTGAAGCTCGTAAGGTTTCTATCTTCGTTTTTCATCTTGGGTAGATTTTGGGTTAGATTGTTAATTGTTAGAAGCTTGGAACAAGGAAAAGAAATGAAAGAAAACTTACTGTTAGTTGATTAGATGAATTAGTATTAGTTATTGACTTATTTAGTATTATTGTTTTGTTTCACTTGTATCACTCTTTAGAAGTGAGTTTTTGGATAGTTGTTTCTTTGTTTTATTTCTTTCACAAACCATGAGATTGGAATTTCTTAGTTTAGTATTTAGTGTTAGTGGTTGGATGTTGATAATTATTGTTTTAGATGAATGGTATTAATGACTTAGAGGACTAGTATTTTTCTTATGAATGTTTAGTATCATTGTTTTAGTATTATGATGATATTAGCAAAATCCTATAGTATCCTTGTTTTGATGTTTTTTCAAGGATAAAAACACGTTTGAATAAATTTCGTAAACAAATGGAAACTCGTCTTCACCTCGTACCCCTGTTAGAATTTTTAGAAAACGCAAACAAAAATAAAGCCTTTTAGTATAATCCGTTATTTTTAGAAGAATTACAAACCAACTTTAAGAATACCTTTTTATAAACTATTTTTAGTTTATAATATAATTTCCTTAAGAAAAGTCCAAGTCCTTTAATAAGTTTAGAAAAGAAAAGTTTTATATTCAAGTTTTCGTTTAAAAACGAGAAATAGGATTCGTAAGAAAGAATAACCTTTTCTTTAATTTTATTAAGTAATAATCTTATTTTTCTAAGTATTTTTCCAAGTTTAATAATTATACTTTTCCTTAAAGGGCCTTTTTGAGAACACCACCAAATTCAGTAAATACACCCCCTGTTACACCACCAAATTCAGTAAATACACCCCCTGTCACACCACCAAATTCAGTAAATACACCCCCTGTTACACACCAAATTCAGTAAATACACCCCCTGTCACACCCCCAAATTCAGTAAATACACCCCCTGTTACACCAATAAATTCAGTAAATACACCCCCTGTTACAGCACTGAATTTAGTAAATACACCCCCTAATACACCTCCTCTTTAAAAGAGGTGTACTTATCAATTTGAAATCAACCTTTGAAAACTTTGGTTTTCAATAGTTTTCTGAAGACAACAATCTACTCAATCCTCGAGTTTCACACTCTTAAGCTTTTCAAATTCAAAAGGCAATCTTTTAATCGAAATACTCCTTATTAGGATTCTGTACTTTTCGGAACACGCACGAAGGACTCGACTGTCTGCCTACCCAATATTCCCGGAACTCAGAACAATCAGGTGGTTGATGATCTGTTGATTGATCTGCTAATAATAACGTCGTGCCGGTATTTCCTGAACTCGATTAAATCAAATAAAAAATATCTAATCCAACATAAATGTAACACCTATCTATATAACTGTTTGTATTATGTGATATAACTATATATGTTATATATTGCCTGTTGTTTTGTGAGTTGATCACCACTGCATGAGTAAACACCTTACGTGAGCATGAATCAGTTCAGTTGCCAGTCAAGTATTATTCTTTGTAAAGTTTATTGAGTCAGTTTTGTGGTGAGTCAGTATGTACGGAGTCGGGATCGAGTTTTAAATCCGACCTCCGGGGCTGCTGTCGGGGACGCCCTCGGAATCAAGGTTGCTGATCAAGTAGATCTGGTCCCCGGTCAGCTGTCGTTTGACGCACTGGGAAGAAGGCCATTGATACTTGCTTATTTTGAGGGATGTTATAAGGTTGGATGATGTGAGCTTGTGTGGTTGGATAAAGTAAGTTTTGGTTGGAGTTGAAAAGGATAACTTTGTTGATTTGTTGGAGTTGAAAAGAGTAACTTTGTTGAAAGTGGAATTATCGTACGTTTATGGTTTGTCAGTTTGTGATAATACGTGATATGAGTTTGGGCTTTGCCCTAATGTGAACCAACTTGTGCTATTTCAATTTTATCATGCGAAATATGCTTAAATACCGTTTAAATTTTATAATCTTTTATATACGTCAACTGTTTAAATAAAATAAACTTTTTATTAATGAGTATAATTTAATATATATTTCGGATTTACCAATCCCATGATGTTGCAATCACCCATATGTGAGAATTCAATCTCACGCCCCTTTTTCCTAACCCCTTGCAGATTTCAATTACGGGGAGCAAGGACAGTGACACAGAAGACACAAAGTCTCCCATTTGCTTAAAATATTATTATTAATACCAAGATGCCTACTATTTCTATTTCCCGAATAAATATTATCGTTACTGCCATGCAAGGCGATACTCTTTCCGTGTGTTTAAATTATCCAAACTCAGTGTGTATTATTCTGAAGATACAGAACCCTCTATCCATCTTTATATATATACAAATACACTTACGTTATAATATTCCTTCCCACTTATCCGCTGCATGAAACTTCTCCCTCTCAATTCAGTTATATTCCTTTCAAAAATTTTATAATTCGGACTTTTGATCACAATAACACTTCGAATCCGATATAATTAATATATTCTGGGTTCGGGGCGTTACAGGTGGTATCAGAGCTTATGTTCAAAACTTTCGGACCCAACCCCAAATCCTATTTTCTTGTCACAATAATATTATTTATTATCACTTAAGTATTAAAATATTAAAATTCTCTGAGGGAAACATGTCTCTGGTTACTGTCTACAAGCTCCTCGAAGGTACGATACTACTGTTATAATGTTGCTTAAATGCCTTTAAATTCACAACTGCTTGAATTCATAATATTACCCGATCAAAAAGGTTACGATAACTCAAAATAATGTTCGTACTACGAAGGAGGAACTACAAAATCTAGTCTAAGTTGCTTTTGGAACTCGTATAATTGATAAGAATGCTCGAATAATTTTTTAACTTCTTAAATGATATTATGTGATTTCTTTGATTACGTGCTTTAAATGTTTACTTTACGGTTATTTTCCTTTTAAACTAAAATTTGACTAGAACTTTTCTTTCCCTATAGGAAGCCTAAGATGGATGTGGCCCAGTACTTAGGGATCGAGCAATTAGAAGTAGAGACCATTGATGCCTTCACTGCCCACTTTGTAGAGTCACGCGAAAGGGCAATGACTGCCCCGGAGCCCCACATCGAGACTGACTTCGCAGCTGCGACCCGATTCGCAGGAGGAGTGATCGAAATCTTTCGCCCTATCGCTACTGGACTATTAGATCGCATGAGGGTGGACGACCCAGAGCAGGGACCTCTGGTTCACCTAGATGCTTACTGGGTGGAGGCCCAGAGAGTGATTCGGCACGCGGATGTTAACCGCGGGCTGTCTTATCAGACCGCTGCACTCGCCGAGCACGATCTGGCCACATCGGACGGTCACCGGGAAGACGCCATGCTAGCACAGGCGTCGGCCGTTGCAGCCAGAGCAACCGCCATCTCCCAGGACGAGTACTCTCACATCGCTGCTCGGAGGGCCGACTTACACTTAGAGGCAGCTCTCGCACAGCGGGATCCCTCCATTGCCTACTGGGTAGCGAGTGGACTGGCTGGAGAAGGACCTTTCGGCTTGGGAGAAGCCGCACACCCTTTAATAGAGTTAGCAAGAGTCGAGCCCGAGATTATCGAATTTGAGGGAGATGAGCCAGAGATAGAGGTAGATTCCCCGCCCGAGTCAGAGGTTGATGATTAGTTGGACTACCAGACTTCGTATATAGTAGTAGACGCATATATATGATATAGGTGGTAGCCGTTTGACTTATAGTAGTAGTCATTTTCTGCGTGGTCGTTTTCCTTATAGACCATTGCAGCGTAGCTCTAACCCCCATTTTGTCGCTCGTGGTCCATATTGATGTGAGGACACAATGCTATAGCATTACCTAGAACCCTTTTGCATTCCATGACGAATGTAAGGAGACTGACTCCGTAGAACCAAAACTTTTTAGATATATATATACTTATTATATGCTCACTACTTGTCAATGTGTTTTACTTGCTTTATATATTGACTGTCATATATTTTATCTGATTATCGCTTAATGACACATCACTGGTTCCTAGAATACTGTGCGAATGTGAGCACTGTACCATTGAGGGCCCCAATGCGCAGCTGGTGAATTACGTACCACACGTGTTTCAGTGCTAGCGTTGTGTTGATTTGGTTAATCCGGTTATGTTTTTATAACTTTTTCACACCTATACGTATCGTAATAATATTATTCTTTTCGATCAGAACTACCTTTAGAATGACACCCGGACGTAAACGTGGACGACCCCGCGTTAACCCTATCCCTGAACCCGTGGATCCGATAGAACAAGACCCACCCCTTCAGGCTGAACCCGAGCCGCCTCAACAGGCCGCACCAGAAAACGATATCGCGAGAGAAATACTGATCTCTCTTCAGAACTACATTCAGCAACAAGTTCCACCACCTCCTCCGCCGCTGTACGGGCCTATACCTCAGATAGCGCCCAGGGTGAATGACTTTGTCGAACGCTTTCGACGACTGCAGCCACCTAGGCTGGATGGGAAAGAGGATCCCTTTGAAGTCGAGGAGTGGATATCGGGATTGGAACGTATCTTCAGACACATGGCACTGGCTGATGCATAGAAAGTCTCCTGTGCCCAGTTCCAACTGATGGAAGATGCAGCCCAATGGTGGGAATCTTATGAACGAACCATGGACGAAGAAGCTAGACAGGTCCTTACTTGGGAGGACTTTAAGAAAGCTATACTGGATCGATACTTTCCATGAGTCCTGAGGGATCGGAAAGAATAAGAATTTGTCAACCTTCGACAGGGAACTCTCTCAGTGATAGAGTACGAGAGAAGGTTCAACCAACTGTCTTGTTATGCCCCACATCTGGTGGGTGACGATGAAAGGAAAGCTCGCAGGTTCGAGCAGGGTTTGAGGCCCGAGATAGCAGGAATTATAATTGGCCTTCAGGTGCCAAATTATGGAGAAGTTTTCCATCGAGCATTGATGGTTTCGATCAGTCAAAACTTGGAGTACAAACAAACTCCGACTACTGTCCCTGTCAATCGGAATTGGCAGCCACCCTTTAAAAGGAATTCAGTTCCGCAATCCAAGGGGAGCAACTTTGTTGGCTCTCGAGCTAAACAGAACTGTCAAAGGTGTGGAAGGAGACACTGGGGACCCTGTAATCAGGGAGGAGTAATTTGTTTTCGTTGCCATCAACCAGGGCACAAGTCCAATGAATGTGCTCAACCACCGAGCAGCAACCGTCAACCGGTTAATAATGCTCAGTACTGCCCTCAACAGGCAAACAATTATCAGGCTCGTCAGCTACCTGCGCCTAACAACCGCCAGGCGGGACCCCCAGTTAGAGGTCCGCCAAATCAAGGTCAGAGAAGGCCAGGCCACGTGAATGCTATCCTAGAGGAAGGGGAAAGCAGTGGAGAGCAACTTCGCCTGAAAGGACCAACTCAGCCTGAGCAGCACGAGACGCTAGCAGGTACTGTCTTTGTACTTGAAAAACCTGCGTATGTATTGTTTGATACTGGAGCATCTCATTCCTTTATATCTGATAACTTTAAAAGAAAGTTAGGATTAGTCGAGATAAAAGGAAAAGTGTTAAACGTTAGTATTCCATCTGGAACTACTATGGAAATTGAGGGTTAAATTAGAGGTTTACCTCTAACGCTAGACAATCACTTGATAGAGTCCGACCTTCACGTCCTTAAGATGAAAACCTTTGACATAATCTTAGGCATTGACTGGTTAACGAGAAACAAAGCGATAATAAAATGCGTCGAACGCGAGATCGACCTCGAAACTCATGATGGCCAACGTTTCACGTTTCGTGAAGTCAAGACCAAGAAGGAAACCCAAGTAATATCAGCAATCCAAGCTGCTGCAATATTACGAAAAGAGAAATGCCAAGCTTACCTCGTTCACATCTCAGCAGGAGAGATAGACGATAAGTTACGCATCAAGGTGCCAATTGTGGATGGATATCTTGACGTATTCCTCGAGGAATTAAACGGGTTACCTCCCGATTGTCAGATAGAGTTCTCCATCGACTTGATACCTGGGGCAGCACCAGTATCTAAAGCACCCTATCGAATGGCTCCAAAGGAATTAGAAGAACTGAAGGAACAACTGCAAGGTTTGCTTGAAAAGAAGTTCATCAGACCTAGTGCATCACCATGGGGAGCACCCGTGTTGTTCGTAAAGAAGAAAGATGGAACTTTCCGTATGTGCATAGACTACCGGGGTCTCAATCAACTGACCATTAAGAACAAATATTCTCTTCCGAGGATAGAAGACTTGTTCGATCAGTTAAAGGATGCTACGATATTCTCAAAGATCGATCTGAGGTCTGGTTATCACCAGCTAAAGGTCAAGAGCGAGGATATCCCGAAGCCAGCATTCCGGACTCGGTATGGACACTACAAATTCACCGTGATGCCCTTTGGAGTAACGAATGCTCCGGCGATCTTCATGGATCTGATGAATAGAGTATTTCATCCGTACCTGGATCAATTCGTTATTGTCTTCATCGACGACATACTCGTGTACTCTAAGAGCAAAGAGCAACACGAAGAACATCTCAAAGCAGTCTTAGAGACAATGAGACGAGAGAAGTTGTATGCCAAATTCAGCAAGTGTGAATTTTGGATCGACCGTGTGATGTTCTTAGGGCATATAATCTCCGCAAAAGGGATTGAAGTGGACCCAGCAAAGGTAGAAGCCATCATGAACTGGAAGGCACCTACTAACATCAATGAAATTCGGAGTTTTCTTGGGTTAGCAGGGTACTACCGCAGGTTCATACAAGATTTTTCCAGCATTGCGAAAGCGCTGACGAAACTGACCAAGAAAACTGAGAAGTTTACTTGGGATTCAACTTGTGAAGAAAGTTTCCAAGAGCTAAAGAAAAGGCTAACCACGTCGCCTGTGTTAACCATCCCAGATGGATCAGAAGGATTCGTCATTTACACAGACGCTTCTTTGTCAGGTTTGGGTTGTGTTCTGATGCAGAATAAGAAAGTTGTAGCTTATGCATCTCGACAACTTAAGGATCACGAACAAAACTACCCAACGCACAACTTAGAACTAGCCGCAGTAGTTCACGCGTTGAAAATTTGGAGACACTACCTATATGGAGGAAAGTGTGAGATCTACACTGACCATAAGAGTCTAAAATACTTCTTTACGCAGAAGGAATTGAACATGCGTCAGAGAAGATGGCTCGAATTGGTAAAAGATTACGATTGCACTATTCACTATCACCCTGGAAAGGCAAACGTAGTGGCAGACGCTTTGAGTAGAAAGGAAGATACAAAACTAAGCGCCGTTCCGACCACGCAATTACCACTAATCGGAGAACTCTCTCGTTTAGACTTGGAATTTTCCACACAGTGTTGTGCAGATTCCATGGTTTACGCGTTCACCCTACAACCGACCTTACGAGAAAGGATCCTAACAGCGCAAAAGGACGATAAATTCTTGAGAGGAATACGTAAGCGCGCTGAGGAAGGAACCATTCAGAGATTCGTATTGGGTACTGATGGAGCTTTAATGTTCGTTAACAGAATCTGTGTGCCTAAGGATGACGGAATTAGGAACGAAATTCTGAAAGAGGCACATAACACTCCTTACACCGTTCATCCCGGAGAGACGAAAATGTACCGAGGATTGAAAGAGAACTTTTGGTGGAGGGGTATGAAGAGATCGATAGCTCAATTCGTCAGGAGTTGTTTAACCTGCCAACGAGTTAAAGCAGATCACCAACGACCTCCAGGGTTGTTGCACCCTCTAGAGATGCCAGAGTGGAAATGGGAGGACATCACTATGGATTTTGTCACCGGTTTTCCGAAAACGGTGAAGAACCACGATGCCATTTGGGTTATCGTAGACAAACTTACGAAAACTGCCCATTTTATCCCTATAAGAATGACGTACACGTTGGACAAGCTCGCCCAACTGTACATAGCAGAGATAGTCAGACTGCACGGAGTACCAGTTTCAATAGTATCCGATAGAGACCCCCGTTTTACCTCCAAGTTCTGGGGAAGTCTGCAACGAGCCTTAGGTACTGAATTGAAGTTCAGCACCGCGTACCACCCGCAGACGGACGGGCAATCGGAAAGAACCATTCAAACGCTTGAAGATATGCTCAGAGCTTGCGCTCTAGATCTTGAAGGAAGTTGGGAAAACCACCTACCATTGGCAGAGTTTGCATATAACAACAGTTATCAAGCAACAATACAAATGGCGTCGTACGAAGCACTCTACGGGAAGAGGTGTAGATCGCCAGTTTGTTGGGACGAAGTCGGGATTCGAAAGATTCTCGGACCCGAATTAGTCGAAAAGTCAGCTGAGATAGTCGCAAAGATTAAAGAAAGGATCAGGTCGGCCCAGGACCGTCAGAAATCTTATGCAGACACCCGAAGAAGGGATTTACAATTTGACATCGGCGAGAAAGTATTTCTCAAAGTTGCACCAATGAAAGGTCTAATCCGTTTTGGGAAGAAAGGTAAGCTAAAGCCGCGATACATTGGACCATTCAACATCCTGAATAGAATCGGGGATGTAGCTTATCGCATAGCTTTACCACCGGAGTTATCACGAGTGCATAATGTGTTCCACATATCTACACTCAGGAAATACGTGAGCGATCCAAACCACGTTATTAATCACGTAGAATTAGGCCTAAGCAGTGACCTGGCTTATGAAGAGATTCCAGTAACTATCTTGGGAAGAAAGTTACACTTGTTAAGGAATCGAGAGATACCTTTAGTGCTCGTTCAGTGGAGCCGACACGGGAAGGAAGAAGCGACTTGGGAAAGAGAGGATGAAGTCCTAGCCAAATACCCTCAAAGCTTAAGTAATACCTAAGACATGAATTTCGGGGGCGAAATTCTGTTAAGGGGGTGAGGATGTAATACCCCGTCCCGTTCTATACCCTTTTTCTTTAATTAGAAACCTTATTTTATTTTCTTTTCTTTGTTTCTTTTAATTTTAATTATTTTGTGTGCTATTTGTGTATTTAAATATACATACCCTTTTTATAAAATTCCTAAATTCGAAGAAAGAGAACGAATTCTTTCAAACGAATAAAGGACTACGAGAAATTAATTATTCAAATTAAATTAAGGATTTCGATCCGTTTAATTTATTGAGAAAAATCAAAATATAATAAAATATTACTTGAGTTTAAAAACTGTATTAATTTCTGAATCGGGATTACACTCGTGAACCAAACGATCCCTGAACCGTATCAATTGGGAAAGAAAATATCGAAATTTTTGGATAAGAATTTAGAAATGGATAAGATTAGGAAAGGGAGGAGTATAAAAGAGTTTTTCTCTCTCTCCTCATTCATTTTTTTCCTCCACGCACCAAAAAAATTTCCTCTCTCTAAAATCCTTTCCTCCTCCTTCGGTCGCCTCCCTCCTTCCGCCTCCTTACTCCGGCCGACGAAACTCCATGCCGCCGTGGCCCAGCCAGACGTACCCCACCGGAGCTCCGTTCAACCACGGCCCAGGCCGCCCACGTCGCTGCTTCTCCGAGCCCACACCTCGCCGTCGCCGCCCAGGTCCCAGCGCCACCGCGATCGACGAGCGCCGCCTCCCACCGCCGAGCTCCGTCGCCGCGACGAAACCACGACTCCTCCTCCTCCGTTCGAAATCACGGCGACCCCGACCCAGTTTCCCCTGCTCTCCGTCGCTCTCACTCCTCCCCGTACGAAGCGCCGCCGAAGCCCAGCGCCGCCGTGTCCAACCACCTAGCGCCGCCACGTCGCCGCCTCCTCTATTCAGAAGCCAATCACCGCCTCTTTTCTCTTCGGTAAAGTATCGAAAAGCCCTCTTCAAATTCCAATTTCGATTGAATTCTAATTTCTAACCGAGACTTACTTTCGTTTAATTCCGTTCAATTTTGACGCCGTTGAACCGGTTGCTATTGCCAAATTTCTGGATTTTCCAACCGACGTCGTTAGGCTGTCCAAATCGTTTTTTCGAATTCCCGAACAACGCCGTAAGGCTGCCCAATTTTTGTGAACAATTTCCGGGTTTCAAAACGACGCCGTTAGGCCGCCCGTTTAACGTCTCAAACTGAAGCTCGTATGGTTTCTATCTTCGTTTTTCATCTTGGGTAGATTTTGGGTTAGATTGTTAATTGTTAGAAGCTTGGAACAAGGAAAAGAAATGAAAGAAAACTTACTGTTAGTTGATTAGATGAATTAGTATTAGTTATTGACTTATTTAGTATTATTGTTTTGTTTCACTTGAATCACTCTTTAGAAGTGAGTTTTTGGATAGTTGTTTCTTTGTTTTATTTCTTTCACAAACCATGAGATTGGAATTTCTTAGTTTAGTATTTAGTGTTAGTGGTTGGATGTTGATAATTATTGTTTTAGATGAATGGTATTAATGACTTAGAGGACTAGTATTTTTCTTATGAATGTTTAGTATCATTGTTTTAGTATTATGATGATATTAGCAAAATCCTATAGTATCCTTGTTTTGATGTTTTTTCAAGGATAAAAACACGTTTGAATAAATTTCGTAAACAAATGGAAACTCGTCTTCACCTCGTACCCCTGTTAGAATTTTTAGAAAACGCAAACAAAAATAAAGCCTTTTAGTATAATCCGTTATTTTTAGAAGAATTACAAACCAACTTTAAGAATACCTTTTTATAAACTATTTTTAGTTTATAATATAATTTCCTTAAGAAAAGTCCAAGTCCTTTAATAAGTTTAGAAAAGAAAAGTTTTATATTCAAGTTTTCGTTTAAAAACGAGAAATAGGATTCGTAAGAAAGAATAACCTTTTCTTTAATTTTATTAAGTAATAATCTTATTTTTCTAAGTATTTTTCCAAGTTTAATAATTATACTTTTCCTTAAAGGGCCTTTTTGAGAACCCCACCAAATTCAGTAAATACACCCCCTGTCACACACCAAATTCAGTAAATACACCCCAAGTCACACCAACAAATTCAGTAAATACACCCCCTGTTACACCACCAAATTCAGTAAATACACCCCCTGTCACACCCCCAAATTCAGTAAATACACCCCCTGTTACACCACTAAATTCAGTAAATACACCCCCTGTTACAGCACTGAATTTAGTAAATACACCCCCTAATACACCTCCTCTTTAAAAGAGGTGTACTTATCAATTTGAAATCAACCTTTGAAAACTTTGGTTTTCAATAGTTTTCTGAAGACAACAATCTACTCAATCCTCGAGTTTCACACTCTTAAGCTTTTCAAATTCAAAATGCAATCTTTTAATTGAAATACTTCTTATTAGGATTCTGTACTTTTCGGAACACGCACGAAGGACTCGACTGTCTGCCTACCCAATATTCCCGGAACTCAGAACAATCAGGTGGTTGATGATCTGTTGATTGATCTGCTAATAATAACGTCGTGCCGGTATTTCCTGAACTCGATTAAATCAAATAAAAAATATCTAATCCAACATAAATGTAACACCTATCTATATAACTGTTTGTATTATGTGATATAACTATATATGTTATATATTGCCTGTTGTTTTGTGAGTTGATCACCACTGCATGAGTAAACACCTTACGTGAGCATGAATCAGTTCAGTTGCCAGTCAAGTATTATTCTTTGTAAAGTTTATTGAGTCAGTTTTGTGGTGAGTCAGTATGTACGGAGTCGGGATCGAGTTTTAAATCCGACCTCCGGGGCTGCTGTCGGGGACGCCCTCGGAATCAAGGTTGTTGATCAAGTAGATCTGGTCCCCGGTCAGCTGTCGTTTGACGCACTGGGAAGAAGGCCATTGATACTTGCTTATTTTGAGGGATGTTATAAGGTTGGATGATGTGAGCTTGTGTGGTTGGATAAAGTAAGTTTTGGTTGGAGTTGAAAAGGATAACTTTGTTGATTTGTTGGAGTTGAAAAGAGTAACTTTGTTTGAAGTGGAATTATCGTACGTTTATGGTTTGTCAGTTTGTGATAATACGTGATATGAGTTTGGGCTTTGCCCTAATGTGAACCAACTTGTGCTATTTCAATTTTATCATGCGAAATATGCTTAAATACCGTTTAAATTTTATAATCTTTTATATACGTCAACTGTTTAAATAAAATAAACTTTTTATTAATGAGTATAATTTAATATATATTTCGGATTTACCAATCCCATGATGTTGCAATCACCCATATGTGAGAATTCAATTCTCACGCCCCTTTTTCCTAATCCCTTGCAGATTTCAATTACGGGGAGCAAGGACAGTGACACAGAAGACACAAAGTCTCCCATTTGCTTAAAATATTATTATTAATACCAAGATGCCTACTATTTCTATTTCCCGAATAAATGTTATCGTTACTGCCATGCAAGGCGATACTCTTTACGTGTGTTTAAATTATCCAAACTCAGTGTGTATTATTCTGAAGATACAGAACCCTCTATTCATCTTTATATATATACAAATACACTTACGTTATAATATTCCTTCCCACTTATCCGCTGCATGAAACTTCTCCCTCTCAATTCAGTTATATTCCTTTCAAAAATTTTATAATTCGGACTTTTGATCACAATAACACTTCGAATCCGATATAATTAATATATTCTGGGTTCGGGGCGTTACAGTTTGTGCCTAATTTTTATATATGTAATATTTTTGGATTATATGTAATTTTCAAATTAATAATGAAAAGATTGTTCTTGAATTTGAAGCTTGCTAGAATTTTCGAATGCTTATATTTTGTTCAAAAATTATTTTGTACTTGTGTTCATAAAATTTATGTTTATGTTCAAAATTATTAAACACCCGAAAATAACAAATATTACTGGTCAAAATTTTGCCTCGGGAATTGTGCAAAAATGTGTCAATCAGTCAATAGTGTGTCAGCTTTGGTAAGAATAAGATTTTGAACATGGAGCCCATCAAATTGTATGAACTTGTGGTTTTGATTAATAATGGGGACCACCAAAATGTATGAATTAGTTCCATGGGATTTATTATGTTGTATAGTGCATTTAAGCTTATAGAATTGTAGTAAATAATAATTGCCCCAAAATAAAAATAAAAATCAATTTTTTTTTTCTTTGAAATATTATGCGTTTCATTTTGCTTGGAAAAATGTTCGAAAATTAGAATAATTTTAATTTTTTTCCCAAAATATTTATCCGAATATATCCTTATCAAAGAAGTTAGTGCAAATTGTACCAAAAAATTAAAAAGTGTCGTAATATCATGTGTACACATTCCACTTGGCGTTCAGTGGCACGCCGCACGCCACAATATCCGATTTTTACTTTTTTTTTTTTTTTCTTTCTTTTTTTGCGCCTGGCAAAATATTATAAACACCAGTGAGTACAATATAAATATATTTTAAATAATACCACTTATTTTTATTAGATAGGTGTCATTTTTACTAACAATGCACGAGAAACTTCCTATTTGTTACTTATTTAATTCATTATGCTTTTTTCTTTTAATTATTGTGATTAATGTTTATATATATACTAGTTGTAACCCGCGAGTTTCGCCGGTTTGAAGAAATATTGTTAGATTTTTTTGTTCAATAACACGATAGAAATATATTTTTGGGAATGTAGTTGTTTTATTTTAATTAATCAGTCACGTTAAATGCACAATTTCTCCGTAAAAGTATATAAACAATCAAATCCATCATAAATTTCTAAAGAAAAACTCTCTATTAACAATATTCGTTGTATACTTTGAAGGCTTCCCCTCGGAGTCAAGATACAGAATTTTCAAACCATCCTTGCTCTAAACCCTCGATACTGCAACATACAGTTGTCCGTGAATAAAAATTGGTTTTAGCAAATATAGTCCCACGGTCGATAGTGATTGACCTTTACTTTTATTAATAGTCATGGCAAAACACAAGAATATAGGAAACTATCTCCTCGTAAATTTCACGGGCATAGTTACGTCCGAGTTACTCAAACTCATTCTTGGGACGAAAACCTTTTTTCCTATATTTCTCCCATAAATTATTTCAGCTTCAATCACATGGTTTTCCAGTCTAGTAACAATCATCCTTGTCCCATTACATAACCCAGATTTTTTTTTATCAATTTCTCTAAAAAAAACAATAGGAACACCTTCCTTCAGTACCAATCGATGACTAGGCATACCGCAACACTTAATAGAGTTCAAAAAATCCACGGAAACCAGCTCTCCATTACCCCCAAGATAGAACTCTGACTTACAAACACCATCATAGCTCAAATAAACCTCTGTTTCCCCAGGAATAATTGAGAGAATTTTCTCATTGATACAATCTATGTCTCGATGCGTGGGAGCAAGTATGACTCTATCTTCGAAATATATATGCGTACGTAGAATGTTCTCGACGGACAGATAGATACTCCAAATAATAGCCATAATAGGATCACCTCATCATAGATGAAGTTTTCCAATGGAATCTCAATATCCGCAAAACCACCTCTATCGTAACTAAGTTTGCCATTCCCAACATTCAATATCCAATTTGAAAATTCAGCAATATCACTATTACAGGAATTAGAAGATGAACTTCCAACCTCCAACCTCATATTCTTTGTCAACGTAAGTATCCAGCCACAGGGCCACAAAAAACCACAACAGTCAACAAATTAATAGTGAAATATTTAATATCAATGATAAGTGGCTACCGCTCAACTGATTTTTTTTTTTTTACAGTAATCCCACAAGTATGATGAATTTATTATAGAATGAATAACATCCTCTCTGCCTCCGTTCTGTATAACGGGAAGTATTTCGAAAATCTCCACCAAGAACAATGGTTTTTTCCCCAAATGGTAAATCACTCACGGATCCATCAGAATTTCTAATAATATCTCGCAGAGTACGATCTAATACTTCGAAACTAAATCTATTTACCATCGGAGCCTCATCCCAGATTATTAGTTTGGCCACTTCCAGAAGTTCTGACAACTCTTATCTAGGAAGTACGTGACACGTGGACGCGCGATTAATCAATATTTATAGGAATGTCAAACCTCGAATGAGCAGTACATCCACCCGGAAGAAGAAGCACTACGATTCCACTCGAGACAACATTCAAAACTACATGGCCATCAGATCGTATAGCAGCCGAGAGTGTCCTCCAAATATAAGTCTTTCTAGTCCCACCATATCCATACAAGAAGAAAATACCGCCCTTTCCACTTACAACATTGAGTATCTCGTAAAAACAGACTTTTGTTCGAAAGTGAGCATAGAACTCAAGTTCGTATATCCATCCCTCGGGAGTGCACGGTCATGCTGCAGCTCCTCGCGTATCATCCAATTCATTCCAACGGACATAGAGCGTTCGTCTGGCACATGCATAGAAGGAAATCTAGATAAACTGCTTCCATTCAATTCCAACAACTTCTCAATCTCTATCAACATATAATTCTTCAAATCATCACTGATTAGTATTAGTTCTATTTAGAAACATAAAACAAATACAACATAAGATAATTTGCATATAAATTTGAATTAATACACATGTCTTAAATATATTTACCTGGCAAATTCAATATTCTTCTCTGCATCGACTGTATATCATATAAAAGGCAATCCAAGGTTCTCTCAAATACTTTTTCTGGAGAGTCCATAGACGACGACAATAGAAGAATGAAGAATAAATTTCTCACATAATGAGCAGATGCCGAGAAACTCGACTCAATTATTCCATCGACATACTCCCTATCATCGTCCAACAATTCCAAGGAATAACATGCATCTTTAAAAGTTGGGTAAGTAACATCACCAATGTTGTGTATCTTCTCATTCAACTCAGAGCCTCTACTATGAGGCAGTAGAATGCCTAAGTAAAATTGTTCACCAGCACCGAGCGAAATATTATACAATCTTCCCAAAGCCGACCTCTTGTCCCTACGCCTTTCCCAAGAGTCCTTATTTTTATCCCACACATACCTAGACGGAAACTCTACATACGTGAGACTTTTTGCCTGTGGAGTGGTCCTGTTACACTCCATCCACACTAAATTTTTTATTTTTTGAGCGGCATGCCTCCGAAGGACATCATCAATGTACTCATCATTGTTGAAAACAACACTAAATTCATCCGTTCCACTGATTTTATTTCTTTAAACTAAAAGTATTAGTAGTTTAACTAAATCGTATTAATAAAAAATGATACATTGTTTTTATTTGTCGTGAGTATTATTCACATAATAAATTATTTATTATTGTTAACAATAAATTTAATAGTAGTACATACTACTTTTAAGTTCAATTACCTTTTTAACAACTAACATCTTTGAAAACAGTTACAAATATGTAAAGTTAATATGTTACACAATTCAATAATAATGTATGCATAAAAAAATATTTAAAAAATAAAAATACGTTTCAATAGTAAACAAAATATAAAGTGAAAATAGTTCAAGGATGAACCTATTTGAAGGATATTTGTTGTTATCACTGAATGAAATTGTTTTCTTCAAAGGGTATTAGATACAGAAGGTATTAGTAGTCTCTAGTTAAGATAATTTGTTGATGGCAAGGAAGAGTATTAATTGTTTATTTAAAGAACATTAATTGGTTAACGTAAAGCATATCTAATAATAATTATAAATAGGTTCATATATTAAATAATTTAATTATAAAACATACTCTATCACCAACATTATCTAAACTACGAATTGATATGTATAAAATAAGTCACGCCTTATAATTTATCACTAAATTATATCATATACGCAAGGAAAAATTATTTTTTAGAATATTATCTTATTGATGTTTGCATAATTAGAACACTATCTTTTCGGGCTTATAAATTTTGGGAACCATCTTTATGGGCTTATAAAATTAGAACATTATCATTACAATCTAGCAAAATAAGGATACTGTCTTTTATGTTGGACAAATTTAAGTCAAATTTTATAAAATATGGATAAAAAAATGTCCGATTATGATATGCCCATTTGCCGTATTTTATAAAAGTTTGCCTAATTTGGCCAAATTAAAAGATAGTGTCCTAATTTTGAAAGTTTGTAAAGATGTTGTTATAATTTTGCAAGTTCGTAAATATCTCAACTTTGCACGACCGTAAAGATAGTGCCTAATTTTACAAACACTTATATGGTAGTATCCTAAAATAATATTTTTTTCCCTTATAACCAATATATATAAGAAAAGCAAGATCGAGAAACAAAAAGATAAGGTCAATTTTTGGAGAAAAGTATGGATCTTTTTAAAAAAAATTATATGATAATCGCTTCAGAGAAGAGTTGTGAGAATTGACTCGATCTCTAGTTATTGTTTCCTTGTATAATCAAAATCATAATTAATTTATTTATTAGAAATCATAGTACCATTCATTTTTTTTTAAATAGACTTTTTAATATGTGAAAATTATCTTCAAGTTAATTATCAGCGTAATTGTAGAAGTCGTTGTTTATGACCAAATCTTCCGCTTAAATGAAATTTAGGCCAAATTTTATGAAATGTGGGTCAAATATAACTCGATTATGATATGTTCATACAGTCGTATTTTATAAAATTTGACCTAAATTGGTCAAAATTAAACGAAAGTTTTCTAATTTTGCAAGTTTGTAAAGACACTTTCCTAATTTTACAAGTTCGTAAAGATATTGTCTCAAAACTAACTTTTAATTGATTTTTATGCGAAACTTAAAATATTATGTTTATAATATTTAAAATATTTATTATATGAATATTAGCAAAAAAAAAAAAAAAAAAAACATGATTTCATTGAATTTGTAATTGGAATTGGACTTTAAGGCAGCATTGGACCAATTTTGAAACATATAAAAAATAAAATGGGAAAAAATATCAGACTTATTATGATAAACATAATATTTTATTTTGAATTTGTAGGTCACAACTATGGAAGAAGCATATCCAACTTTTTATTGATTACATTGGCAACTTTAAACATTACACGTATAATTTTTACCATGTTTATTTAAATAATATGAGAATTGGAATTTAGGGCAATGCAAATATTATGTTCAATAAATCATACGTCGTTAGAACATGACGAAATTCAAGTCAAAACAAATCTAAAAAAATCCTAATTAAGTTGATCTCAATTAAATTTGTAATTTTAGCTCGATTGTAGTAATTTTTAGTATGATTTCACTGTAATGATAATTAGAATAGGAATTCAAGGCAATATTGACCAATGTTGACGCATATCAAAAATAGAATTTTGACAAATATGTTTCGTATTTAGAGTTTTTAGGTCACAATTATGAAAGAAGCATATCTAACTTCTAATTGATAATATGAAACCTTAAATATTAAACTTATAATTTTTACCAAAATTAATTTAATATAATGAGAATTGGAATTAAGGGCAATACATTATTATGTTAAATGAATAACACGTCATTTGGGAACACCACGAAGAGCAACGGAGACTACAAAATATAAAAGACAAAAATTAAATTTATCCAAATCAAATAAAAGGGATATAAAATTAAAACAAAATTCAAGAAAAAACAATTCCGAATATATCAAAATTAAGTTGATCTTAATTAAATTTGTAATTTTAGATCGACTGCAAAGTTTTATTAATGCTGAAAAATCCGCCTTGTTTAAGGACCCTATTTTGATCTCTAATCATTAAACTTTTTGAAATACACATGAACACCACGGAAAATTTAAAATTTTTGGTATGCTTATACTTTTTAACATTTATAAAATTAAAACAAAATTGAAGTCAAACACAACCCAATTCTATTTTTATTAAGAAATATCTTTGTCAGCAAAATTTAAATATCAATTTTCTTTTATTATATAATACCTAAATTACCGTCATGATTAACGGAACAAAATTACCATATTAGTATTGATCAAAATGCAAAAATCAAATTAATTCACACCAACTACTTAAAAAATGGCACATTCAAAGAAAACATCTACTCAATCCAGAAAGAAAACACATAAATTAACCTTAAATATTATCGAGTCAAAATTACATATTTAATTAAGATCAACTTAATTGGGAATTTTACGGTATTGTTTCGAATTTACCGTTATAAGACAAACGTTGCATTCGACTGATAATAGGATTTCAATAAAAATTGTAACCACATGATCATAAACAACCCAATCAAGCTTCAATATTTATAAATAGGTCAACTTCGAACAATAATAATCAAATTGATTAACAAATTAGATCACAATCTCAATAATATCGGATACTATATTGCAATTTAATAGACAGTTCACAAAGATGGGATAAATCTAAGGCAATTTTGATCAAAATCTAAAACTGATGCTTTTGTTAAAGAACCACATGGATTTGTATACTTGGCAATGTCAAAAAAATAAATGAAAGGGGAACGAACCCCAAACAACAATAACCAAATCCGATTGGGACGATTTCAAATAACAAACTCAAATGGATGAGAAAAGTTTCAACACAAAGAACTATCAAGGTTGCGTATAATCTCATAAACATTGATAGAGATATAAAAGAGAGTACAAATGAATCACCAACTCATTGATGATACATTCACAACACCAATAGAATTAAAATATAGTAAAAAGAAAATTCTATACGATAACATTACAGATGAAGAATCAACCCTAGAATCAAATGACCAACTAAAAAATTTAGAGATTATCTTCCAAGATGATCGGTTGTAGACACACAAAAGAAGAGCGGGAAATTTCGATACCCCAAAACACCTGCAAAAAAGGAAAAAAAAACAACAAAGACCAAATTAGCAAAAAGAGATAATAGGACCAGGGAAGAAATATTTTCTACCTGGAATGAATGATTGTGGAAATGAGAGATGAAAGATGCCAATTTATAGATGAGAGAAATAAAGAATGAATGAACACGATCAAAATAAAAATAAAAACAACGGATGAGATCATTTTGCAATAAATGATCGAATGAGAGGGTGTTATTCTTGCAATAGAGACATTAGAGTCATGCCACATAGACAAAGATTACTTCCTCTATATATAAGTATGGATATGGATTGATGATATTTCTTCCGTTACAATTTAAATTATTCCAAACTACAAAAAATAGTTTTACTCTTTTAAACTAATCACTTCCAAACATCAATTATTTATATTTCATTGCACTATGTTTTTTAATATATATATCCTTTTAGCAATGAACAAATCACTCTTCAATAAAAGTGATGGACTAATAAATTCTCAACTTTATACTTTTTAATACTAATGAGCAATTTTTTTATTAAAATCTGCACTATTCGGTAGGAATGATCTAAATCGTAATGTAGGAAGTATTGTTTAGTGAAAACAACATCAATTTTTTTATAAAAATAATTTTTATTATTTAAAAAGTATCAGTTAGAGCACGACGTTTGAGCATAAAATGAGTCTATTGCCGTGATACTGATGCCCATGTTTTGTAAAGGCATTGCAGAAATGCTTTAGATTTCTCAACGTAATGTTAGCGTTGCAAAAACATCAGATGCAAATTGACAAAAACACCCTCCATTTTGTCTTTAAAATTGTCCGAACCTTTGTTGCAATAATTTAGTAGCTTGTTCTGCAAAAGTTGAAACTTTTGTCCTTAAAATGCAATAAGTGGTAAAAATAATTCCTATATATTTGCAATTTATCCTTGTTTTTATGATTTAGCTTTCAAAACAGAGGAAAGTTACCAAGTGTATTGCATTTTGTCCTCCCAGGTATCTTTAATCGCTCAATCAAACTTTCAATGTATTCACTCTTCATCTAATATAAAAGATATTGTGACTTTATACATAAAACGCACTCCTTAATTTATCAACTTATGAGAATGGAGTACTCCTAGAATATGCACACTCATTGCTTGAATATTGAAAGTGTGATGTTGAGATGGGAATTAATAACTCTATGATGTTCAATGGTTGAATCCTATTCAGGGTTATACCTTGTTTGTAGGAAGGTAGTCTGCAACAGATCTGAATGTCGAGCCGGAAGAAGCGGTTACGTTGCTCATGGCTGCGTGTTTTTAATTGAATCAGTCCCCGAACAAGTTGCAGTCAGATCTGGGCATATGGAATAACTTGTTCTCGACTTTTTTATATCTGGAGTTCTCTTATCAATCTCTTGAATGCGACTAATATTTGTTACTCTTGAGAGAGAGTGTAGATTCTTCATAACGATGGCATCGAGGATCCGGGAGTTCAAGTGCGTTGAACACGAAACGTCATCTTCCAAATTTCTGATGGCGCGATTATAGACCTTCAATCAGCGTTTGTAGATTTGAGAGGCGGTAGAAATAAGAATGACCATCAGCTCATGTTAATTGTTTACTAAGTCTTAACATATTGCCTAGAGCAGTCGAATATTTCCGGGTATCAAATGTCTGTCTGTCTTCCATACCCTCAACAATTGGAATTTGAGAAGAGAGAATGGAGATTCACGGTGAAATTTATTGCACTCAGTGTTCGAACTTGGGTTGCCGATTAAAAAAATAGTACGAGGAATTGTGAAAAGGAATGTAAAACTGAGACTGCTAATGAATTGAAAATTTAATTTAATGTTGGTAAACTTGATCTCAGATATCATTTACATATATCAAAAACGTTCCCTCCGTCATATCTAGCTTAACACAATGCGAAAATATTTTTATCATAAGCATTATTTTACAGAGTTGATCAAGGGCGTAAATAAACGCTATATTATAAGTAAAAGGTAAACAAATTTAGTATCCACAATGAGAAGCAAAACGGAAGCTAGCCACAAGTCAGCTAGTCAACCAAAAAAGGGTACAGTCTGGCCTCATTAAAACCTACATATGAAAAACCCAATGGGAAAAACCATATACAGGAAAAAGAGTACCAGTCAAGTGATATGAATTAAAGCATGACATAAAATAAAAAAAGAACGATGAGATGTCCTGATCAAGAATAGGAAATGAGGCGAAGGCGAGGATTGTTCATGGAAATGGATTCCCATTCGGAAGCATCCTCGTTCTCGTAACGCCGAACAAGCTTCGCCGATCCAGATATACGCAACTTCTCCAACGACGATGACTTACGTAGCAGGCGATGTGGCAGCACTGACAAGCCATTGCAGCCTATGATTGTCAACACGGTAAGACAAGGCATTACTGAAATGGCTGTCAATTCTTCTTCTTCTTGGGTGGTTATGTCCTCCCACTCTTTCCACTCGCCACAGTCCCTAAATTCCAGTGTCTTCAATTTGGGAAAGACAATTACATCCCCATTTCCTCCTGTTGTTATTCCCAAGAATTCTCGTCCCACAATATTCAGTTTTTCCATTAGATCAATGCAAAGCTCTTCCAGGCAGGGCAGTTTTCCAAGGGGAGGCAGTGATGTCAGGTTCTTGCAAAAATGGAGACTGAGGTTCCTTACTCGGCTGGGGAGTATCCACGTCGGGAGCCTGGAGCCCCCGTAATTCCAAATGCTCACTTCCCTCAGCTCTGGATGGGGCCGCAAAGCCTCTGTTACATCCATTGACACCGATGATGATGATGACTCCTCAAAGTATATTCGGAGTTCCTCAATGTCTGCCTTATTATTTAATTCAGCTGCCCGGGCATCACCAACTAAATCAAAATCACCATCTAATCTGATCCTTAACCATAAAACTCCACCAAGACCGTTAAAGCTCTTCAACAATCCAAACTTGTTACAACCACTTCCCCCTCGGAATTCACCCAGTGTGCGAAGACCAGTTAACTTGGGGAATCCTTCTGGGAGTCTACAAATGCTCTTACAACCTAAAATATTCAAGGTTTGCAGTTCTTGCAAGTCGCATATACTCTCGGGCAACGTCTCCAAAGACTCATTCCCATTCAACTGGAGACGTTCCAAGTGAACTAAATTTCCAATTTCACTTGGCAACTTCTTTAGAGACTTATTCCAACTCAAATTGAGGCGTCTCAACTGAGCTAAATTCCCGATTTCTCGTGGTAACTCCTTCAGGGACTTATTTCGTTTCAAGTTGAGGCTTCTCAAGTGAATCAAATTCCCAATTTCTATAGGCAACTCCTTCAGAGACTCGTTCCAGCTCAAATCAAAGTGTATCAATTGAGTCAAATTCCCAACTTCGCTACACAACTCCCGTAGAGATTCATTAAAGCTCAAATCGAGACGTCTCAAATGAATCAAGTTGCCAATTTCTCTTGGAATATCATTTAGGCCACACTTTCTTAAACCAAGAGTCTGTATGTCATAAAGTTGGAAAATGATCATAAGATCTCCATGGGATATTTTAGTAATTCCAATCAAGTACAAATATCTCAATTGATTCAAGTGTTCCATTCCTTGAGGAATGCTTTGCAAGCCAGAGTTTGTAAGACTCAACACCCTCAAATGTAAGAGACACTCACAAAGATCTGGAGGAATTTCTTCATTACAATAAAGATTGCAGGCTTGGCAAGTTGCATTCTAGTTCAATTTTTTTGCCTCTGACATACTGTCATTCCAAAGAAATTGAGTAATATCATGTACTGCATCGTGCATCTTACAGCTACGTATTTCATCACAATCATCTTCCCCTAAATCTTGGAGTAGAAACCTGTCTACTAAAGCATCATAGCATTCTTTCCCTTTGAGTTCTATTTCATCTACGTCTGAGCCCAAATAACCCAGTGCCATCCAATTATATATTAGGTTCTCAACAACAATCACACTACCTTTAGGAAAGACTGCGCAGTATGAGAAACAACGCTTCAATGTTGAAGTCAATTCATTATAGCTAAAAATCAAATAGGCAAAAATATCAACTATTTCACTTTTTAATACAATCTCCCTCTCTTCTAAGCTACTCTTGAAACGCAAATGACTTTCTAAAGTCTCTATAATAAGAGGCAATCCATTATATTTTTTACCTATTTTTTTAGAAATAGGTAACCAAATCAAAGGAATCCGTAACACAAATCCAAATCATTAATTTGAATGACTCTCTTACTCGACTATCATTACAAAGTAGTTGAGCAAGAGTCGTCTTCCCAATTCCCGCGATACCTACTATTGAAAGTACGAAGAGGCGTGATTCCTCTAGGCTACCACCATCATCGATAAGTTTGCTAACAAGGATGTCCCTATCTTTATCCATGCCTTGAACCTCCCCTGAGTCGATCAAGGAAGTAGGTAGAGAAAAAGGAGCAAGGTCCTCTTTCTCTTCCAAAATCCCATCAAGCTCTGCTTTCTTGCTGAGTAATTTATTGACAATATCATGACGAACAACTTTTTAAACAATACACACGAAGATGGTGCAGGGATAAAGGAACACACCTGCTTTTTGTTGTGAGAAGCAACGACAGTGGTCCGGAGTTTGCAAATAGCGTTATTCCATTCGTCTAGAACACCATCCATGTCACGAATAGTGTGTTCGATCCTTGACAACCAGTTGTTGATCCTTTTGTTCATAAATCTCCAATTCTCAGCAGCATCCAACATATTCTTGATTGCCAGCAGCTTTATAGCAATACCGCGGACCTCCTCCTCGGCGCCACCCACCAGCCTTACTTTGTACCGACCCTCTTCAGCAGCATCCGAAACGACAGCGCTCGCCATGATCACACTGCCTGCCTGACCCTTCAATTTCTAAAAATTATGAAGAATGAGTTACTTTTTTACATTTATATATATTTAGTAAAAGAAATATAAATCTCTTTTAGCCTCCCCTGAATATGTTCTCTCTAACATCCCCCATAACTTAGAGTAAAACAAGGTCAATCAAGTCCAAAGGAAAGGAAAAGAAAGAGAACAACATATGTCCCATGTACAGCGAATGAAAAAGAACAAAGGAAATCTGAAAAATATATGCCAAATGAATAGCTGTGCCATTTACTTTACCGATATCAGAAGTATAATAATTGTACGGAAAAATTATTCACCGTTCAATATTAATGTTAGGACTAATATAATAAGCTTTAGTAGTGTAACTCAACAATTCTAAAATTATATCTTCTTACTATAATCTTCCGTTGAGTCGTTAGCACATCTCATTTTCTGATGGATAATAATTTTTAGGGTTATAAAAAAAATCACGAACTTTATAGTCTTTATCAATTACAATATGAACTTTTAAATTTTGTAGTTTGATGCACGAACAAATTTAATACTGCAATTTGATACATGGTGTAAATTTTTGGTGATATGTACGCTTATGTGGCAGTTTTAAACGATGTCAAAGACGCGTGACACGCGATGCCGAATTTGCAAAAAAAAGAAAAAGAATCAAAAAGTTCTTTTTATAACATATTGCTCAAACACGTTCATAATGGATCATAAATATTCAATATTCATAGAGATAATTGTTCCAAAATACTCCCTCCACTTCGTAATTTCTACCCCTTCTCCTTTTTCAATTTCAATTTTTTATTTCTGCTTTTGGAAATATATCTCACACCACTACTTTATTTTCACTCTCACGCTACTTTTGTTCTCTACTTTATAGTTTATACACAAAGAAAAGAAAGAAAACTCAAATTGAAATGGGATGAGATGACAATTTTAGCTTTTTGGTTTGACAGACGTTGGTATTTTTGGGAGTATGGAAGGCAATGTGGTGTTGTCATACCTCCGGAGCAAGTTCTCCTCTACTCTAAAGGAAGCTGCAAAAGATGAGAAAATTTCTTCACAGATGTTAGCGCGTTTCCAGTCGATTGAAAAGCATATCAACGACTTAAATCAGAATTCGGGTGCTCTGATCGACCCTCTCTACGACCTCATGGACGCGCTGTCAGAGTGCACCATCTTCGCCAACACGGAAGCAGCCTCCAAGAAGGGCTTCAACCTCTTTCGCCTGCTCACCTTCGAAAACAATATGAGAAGCCGCCTCGATAAAATCGATAAAACTCTCACAGATACTGATCCTGAGGCAACTGCAGGGGCAGGGCCGTCAGGACTAGTTATTCAGAAGGCTTATCCCCCAGATCCATCCCTAATCACGGGATTCGAATCGGAGGTCTCTGAAATTGAAAAACTGCTGATGCCCATGGACTCAGAGGGCAACGGGTTTAAGCCGATTGGGATAGTGGGAATGTGCGGTTGTGGAAAAACGACGTTGGCCCAGAAGGTGTTTGCCAGCCGCAAAGCAGAAAGAATTTTTTTTCCGAGGATCTGGGTGAGCTTATCCGAAAGGCTAATCGACAAAGAACGCTCGGATCTAAGAGTGGGAATTCTGAATCACATTCTGAGAGAAATTGGGCACGATGCTTCAGATCTGGAGTATGGTAATTATAGCGTGGTTAAGCTTCTGGAAAAGCTTCGTCTTAGATTAAAGGGGAAGAGGTATTTGATTGTGTTGGACGACGCGTGGCAGATGGACAAATGGTTTTCGGATCTGGGCTGCTGCACGGGTCAGCCCGAGGCAGAGTGGTTCACTCATGGTTTGCCTAAAGATAGCGGAGGAGCAGTTATTGTGACGAGCCGAGGGGAGGATGTTATCAGAAGGATGGTGGGGGAAAAGCATGTGATCCGCCCCCGCTTGAGCGAAGATGCCTGCTGGAATATTTTCAACGATGCTGTGCGGCAGCAGGGGAAAATCAAGGCCGATCATCCTAAGCTGATTCAAATGGAAAAATCTGTTAAAGACAACTGTCAAGGCCTACCTCTTGCTGCCAAGACTTTGGCATGTGTAATTTCCAATTTGCTATTGCAGTAGTGAATTTCATTTTAACGTCCGATTTTACTATGTCTTTCAACACCATTTGTTCTTTTCCCATGTTTGCTTTACGGTAGGTTTCAATTATCGTTTTAATTTGAAGAGCTGATGTTTTGAGATAGTTGAAACTTTATATCTATATTATATGACACACATGTGTGCATGTGTCAAAGGTTAAATATCTTATGCTAAAGTCCAAATATAATTTTTTTAATTCTAACAGAATTAAAAAATCGAGATTATATTGCAGTTTATAAAAAATGGTAATTTTATTTGTAATTAAATTTTTAAATATTACTCTCTCCGTCCCATCATTATTTGCACACTAACTTTATTTTCGTGTTTTAGCGAGCGAGTTGTATATTAGTATTTGAAATGATAAAGTAACTTTTAAGGTAGAGTTTGATAGATCTATCTCTCCTCTATTATTAAATAATTTTAAAAATTACTTTATCATTTTAAATACTAATAAAAAACTCACTCGCTAAAACACGAGAAAACAGTAAAAGTTTGAATAATGGTGGGACGGAGGGATTGAGTCCCACTACTCAAACCCCAAAATCCTCTAAACAAACCCCATAATTTCAAAGACAAAAATAGACATAAATTAAATGACTAAGTTATCCTTATATATATATAGAATGAATTATATTCTAAATTTATGTTGATTTTGACTTTACTCCTTCAAGCCATTTAATTTCAAAATTATTATTTTAACTTTTAATTAATCTTTTTTTTTTCTTAAATATTTTTAAACCCTAAAAAAAATCTAAAAATATATTTAAAAATGTATGAAATATTTAAATAATCAAATTAAATAAAATTAGAAAATCCTTAAAAATTTGGAAAACAAAAGAAAACAAATCAACTAAATCTTCAAAATAATTTAATTAAAACAAATCTATTTTTTTTAATAAACAAAAAAATAGTTAAAAAGATCAACTAAATCTTAAAAAATAACTAAATTAAGAAATTTATTTTAAAAAATCTTAAAAATTCAGTCAAAGCTAAATAAAAATAAAATTTTAATTAATTATTTATTTTAATTATTTACGATAATTTAATTAACATTTATAAAATATTTTTTTATTATTATTTTTTAAATTTAATTTGTTTAGATTTAGATATTTTTCTTATATTTATGTAGTTATTTTATTTTTCAAATTTTCATTTAATTGATTTTTTAGATTTTTTTATTATTTGTTTTTGTCAAATTTTATTTAGGTTTAAATGATTTTTAAAAAAATTAACAAATTTTTTTAAAATTTATTTTATTTTCTGAATTATTTTAAAATAATTATCAAATTTATTTTTAATTTTTTTATTTAAATGTATTATACAATTTAATTGATTATTAAAATTGTCTTTATATTTATTTTGTTTTTTTATATTTTTTAAGATATTTATTTTGATAAATACTTATTTAGAAGATTTAGTTAATTATTATATTTTTTTTCAATATATATTTAATTATTAATATAATTTTTTTTTTATTAAAACCAAAGAATATGAAAAAATTAAAAAGTAAATAATGAATGATTTTATTGAGAATATGGAATGGTGATAATTTTTAGTACGTGGTGTGGATTTAATGGAATTGTAGGAATGTTAATGGAGAAAGGATATTATAGGAATGAAGTGAGGTATGTTTAGTAATATATGTTGATTTTTTAAATTTTAATGGGGTATGTTTAGCATGTGGAGTAGATTTAGAGGATTTTGGGGTTTGAATAGTGGTACTCGTAATATTATTGTGCAAGTTAACATATTATGTTAAGTTATAAAAATTGAACGCAATAGAAGTATCTTTTTTTTTTTTTTTTTTATAAGTACTTTATTTTAACTTGTACACTTCTTTCTAATAATCAAGGTTCGGCCCTAGAACTGGTCACTTTCTGCCTTCGTCTCTTTGCGTGATCATGTGCAAAAATTTTACAACCTTGTCAATATTCCCTCGTCCCGAAATTTATTTGCATACTTTTATTTTTTGTCCATCACAAATAGTATTAAATTTATACATTGTATTTATCTATTTATTATATAAATATGCTACTTGAGATGTTAATCTTTAAAATTTGCAATTAATATATTTTATATGGAAAATAATAAATACAATATATGAATACAACTCTATCTGGAACGACGATAAATGGAGGTGTGCAAGTAATTCCCAAAACGAAGGGAGTAACATTTAAAAAAAATTATAATGCATAATTGGCAAAAATTAATTCGTATGAGATTAAAGTCGCTAAGACCAAGTAGTAAATACAAGATCAATTTTATAATTAACTCTCCAATGATCATTGAACTAGAAAATAATAAGTTACAGTTGAGCTAGTACATACTGCTCTTGCATGTTTAGTCGCTTACTAGTAATTTAGCTCTTGCATGCCCTGCTTCTATTCGAAACTGTTCTCCCAACCCAAAATGAACTATTAGCAACCACACAAATGTGATCAATTCTCCACCTTGGCTCAGTTGTCGAGTATGGACGTCCGGGCGACAGTGGCTAGCAGCATAAGACAGCAGCTCCACCCATATTTTGCTCATCATCGTCCATCGCCTTTCCTCGTTGATGACTTGGCCCAAATTCTTGAGATCATTGCTGTAGTCTCTGCTTTGTCAGTCTTTTCCTTAAGCTCCTTAAAGATGGTTTCCTGTAAGCTCGCATCGCATTTGTTCTTCTCCTTGTACTTTAACTCATCGAGAGTAGTCTTAATTCCAACAAAATCAGCTACTTTGTTGAGCCATTTGAAGCGATCCTCGAGGCAGAACTTCAGGAAGCTGTGTTTGTACAGGTTTTCAGACCACCGGCGGGTTCTCTTACCAAAAGGTAGTCTAACAAGTATAGATGACACCTCTCCTTTGGCCAAAACGATGGACCAATCCGAGACGATGAGGTTGTACATGCCAACCAAGTCCAAACAAACCGCCCCACAAAGCAAAATGTAGGTAACAATTTTATCAACAAGATAGATGTTATGTTGGGAACGGACGCAAATTGCTTAAAGCACGTAACCATAAAAGCAGTGCAAAGAAAACGGCAGAAATATCCAATCTTGCAATGTACTACACCATACTTGGTGTAGAGGGGCATCGTATATGAAGTTGAGCTCCACCTCCATAACTTTGAAGGCATCAACAACTTGCCTACTGAAAAAGAACTTGTGGCTCTCATTACGCTCGTGAAAGCTGAACATGTAGTCAACAACAACTCCCTTAAAAACTTCAAAGAAATTGTACCCTTTAGCAAGGGCGTCGGTGTACTCGAGGCTTTCCACATTCCCCTAGCTGTCATTAGACGAATCTGCTTTTTCAGGTTCCTTCTCTATTTTTATTTCAACAGGAACGTGCGAAGCCTTCAATGCAGTGTATTCCTCCATAAACTGCGCGTAGTTCGGTCCAGGATTCGGATCTTCGAGTAGGGACCTCTTGAAATTGCCCAAACATGCGCGATACAGAGAAAATGTTCGCTCTGCGTACTTAATTGCTCCCGCGAAAAACAGAAGGGCTGTTGGTATCCAGTAATCATTCGGCAGGGATTGAACGAAGACATAAATAACTGCGAGAAGCTGGATGATAAGCCCAAACAAGTGCCTAATCCACAGTTCATTATCCTCCAGGGAGAAGGCAGTTATGGCATCTGGTCCACCCAAGTGCAGCAGTAGAAACGACGCCCAAAATGCCGCTAGCTGGTTATTGACGGTGTTCTTTTCGGGGCAGTCGTTGGTTTGGCTGCTGGAGATGAGTCCCACGGCAAATGCAGCAGTCCAGTCGGCAAGAAGATAAGTTATCCAGATTACGGCTGTCAATCCTACTCGGTTTCGCCTCGTCTTCCGTGAATTTGCTAACGCTGTTAAAAGTACTTGTAACAGAAGATTAATAAGTACCGCACAACGTAGATTCCACACATCCCACAGCTTTCGGGCCTTGTTTTCAAGGTTATCAGACATTATCTTTCTGCAGAGCAATTTAATTTCAACCACAGCACAAATTCAATAATCATTTGTTTTATTCCAACAATGACAATTAATGTTTGGTATAATTCAAGGGAATGGGAGAGGGTATTGATTTGAGGGGTGGAGAATCAAACTCATACCTCCCAAATAGGAGTGGAATGAATGATTCCCCAAAAGTGGGAACTAGTACAAATTAGGTCTTAGAAAGCGGTTGCTTTTCCCCTTAAAAAGCGGTTAAAAACGCTTTCCAAGAAATAGCTATTTAAGTGCAGTTAGCTCTTAGACAGCGGTTGTGAAACCGTTGTCTTAAATTCACACTAACACAGCGGTTTTGAACTGCTCTTTAAAAATTCTCCTTAGACAGCGGTTTTGAACCGCTATCCAAAGTCCTCTTTGTTTGTTTTTGTTTTTTTTTTTATTTTTAATATTTCAAATTTCCTCTTGGATAGCGTTTCTTAAGCGCTGTCTTTGTTTTTTTTTTTTTAATATTTTCGAATTTCACCTATTAAAACATGTTATTTTTTATTTTTTAATTCAATTAATATTTCTAAATTTCATACGTTTTTAATTTTAATAAAATCTGTTATATTACAAACCAATATAATATATCTTATATATATATATATATATATATATATATATATATATATATATATATTTAACACCAGAACACCAATTAAATAAACCAAAAAATATGAAATATATATCATTACAAATTAATATATCAGTTACATGCATGCTACCAAAAGTACTATAATGAAATAAAATACAAGTATCGGTTGTACAAATACCCCGTCCAATCTAATTTCAATTTCTCCATTCTGCTCTTGGAGTAACAAGTGAGCGGACGTTCATATACAAACTACAAACATTAAAAATTTAATTAGATATATTGTATGAACTTTTATTCAATCAATAATAATTTAAATAAATCGACTTACTTCATCGGGAATGATCCTCTGGAAAGTGTTGATTATATCTTCAATGTAGCAGCACACAAAATGTCCACAGTGGTAATTCTAATATGTCCATCTAAAAAATCCTCTAGAATCCACTAAAAAATTCTAATATGTCCATCTAAAATGTCTACAGTGGTGAAATCTTCTAAAAAATTCTAATATGTCCATCTAAAATTCTAACAAATTCTAACATATTAGATAATTCTAACAATTTCATCTAAAATTCTAACATATTAATCCTAACATGTATTCTATCAATTCCATCTAAAATTAATCCTAAAGCCTTCAATTAACAATTCTAACCCTAACAATGCTTTCATAAGAATCTGATTATGAGCTCAATTAAGTACTATATATACTAGGATCATATTACTGCCAAAAAGAATTCACTAACACAACTTAGTATAGTGGAGTGTAGAGGATTAATTAATTAATTCACTCCACAACTTCGATCCACATAACACAACTTGGAATGGAATTTTATGTTATAATCTTGTATATACGAATCAATCGATCGCGCATATTATATATACAAAGTTTGTTGTAATTATCCCAAATAAATTAACTAGTTCAAATTTCTGAGGATCAATATAACAAAAATGGTTGAACCAACTATGCACATTCCTTAATAAATCCCTCAACTTAATTATATAAATCCTATGCAATAATTAAAAAAATACTAATTTATCAAACCCATGAAATCAAACTACTTACTCTATTGAAAACAAGAATCCAATTCGCATAGTATATCTTTTTTTATACATGAACCCTTAAATTATAATATTCTTATTAAATTGAGAATTAACTCAACAGATTAATACCTCCTAATTTGACTACTAATTCACGACAACCCAACAGATTAGAACAAGCGATACAATATTTTATAACTATGTTGGACTCTACACAATACATCCAAACAAGTGGTACAAGAGAATTATAGATGTGCTAACATAGAAAATTTCAATCAATTGGCCTACCCATTTCCATTTAAGAAATATATATAAGCCACGAAATCCCTTCGTTCCCCTCTCTTCCAAGCTTCATCCTTCCCATTTTAATTCAATCCAAAATCTTTCTCTCTCTATATATACACACCTATATATATATATCTTCTACGAAACACATGTTCCCTATTCATAACTAATTTCCCCAAGCCACAATTCGAAGATCCTTCCATTAAAAGGTAACATAAATCTCTGTATATTGCGCAATATTAAGCAACCGTAATTGTGCTGCTAATGTCAACCTTAAATGTAACCTAATAAAACTAATTTCCCTGCGCAAAATGTAACCTCGATCGGATTTACGAAGTACTTGTATTTGTTTCAAGGTATTTTATATCCCAAATTGACCTATAGAGTTAGAAATTAGAGTTACCTGGCGGCAGCGGAGTCGCGGAGGAGAGCCGGCATCGCGGAAAAGCCGACGTCGCGGAAAAGCCGACGTTGCGGAAGAGGCGAAGCATCAGGCTGGGGCGTCGGTTTGGGGCGTCGATGGAGGCGGCGGAGGCGGAGGCGGAGGCGGTGGCGGTGATGGAGGAAGCGACATCGCGGAAGTGGCAAGGCATCGGGCTGGGGCGTCGATGGAGGCGGCGGAGGCGGTGATGGAGGAAGCTTGCGGCGGGGGTTGCGTCGGAGGGGATCGGAGGAGAGGAATTAGGGCTTCAAAATAATTTTAATTGGAAGAAAGGCAGGGGACCGCGCGAAATATAATTGGTCAAAGGATTGGGAAGCGGTTAAGAACCGCTATGCAAGGTTAAACATTAGATAGCCCTTAATAACTGTTGTCCAAGGTCAACTTGGACAGCGGTTCCAAACCGGTAAGCAAAGTTTCATTTGGACAGCGGTTATAAACCGCTGTCTTATATTTTACCCCTTACACGGCGATTTATAACCGCTATCTAAGATAAAATCTTAGACAACAGTTAAAAACCGCTTTCTATCTATTTTTTTATTTTTTTAAATATAATTATATAAAACCACTCTCCAAGCTTTGTTTTGGAGAGCAATTTTTTTAAAAGCTATCTAAGTAAAACTGTCTAAGTCCAAATGTGTAGTAGTGATTTCATTCCATTCATCACCCCAAACAAAACACATAAATTCAAATATCATACTCATTCCTCGTATTCCAAAATGTTTAACCAAACACCCCTAAATCTTTTTAGCCAACCCTAATCAATGATCTTAGACTCTGCACACATATGATTAGCTCATGGAGAATTATATCAGTTATTATTTATATTTGGAAGATTATGAACTTGAAAATCATTAGAAATACAACGGATGCATTAAATATGAAAAACCACAAATTAAATGATGAGCAACTGGCTCCAGACAAATACATGATTGAACAATATTAATTTACATATGAAAAAGAATATATATATATATATATATTGAATGTTGGGAAATTTGGCACAATGCCATTATAATTTTTAACATTTTGGAAAATATCATTTAACATTTCTTTTTGTTTAAAATGTCCCTAAAAGGGTCACAGAAGAGTCGCGCATAACATTTTGACAAAAAAGAAAGAGAAAACACATTGAATAATATTATTCAAAATGCAACATTAGAAAATGGACATTTTACCAAATTTCCCTTGAATTGTTCGAGTAAGCACCTATAGTTCATTCCTGTTTCCATACCTCACATCATTCTTTGATTCAAAACATCATCAAGGAGAATTAAATGTATAAGTATCAAAGATATTAGTAGTCAATACTCACATTGTGGAGATGTATTAATACAATTCCAGTTAATAAGATAATGTTCTTCAACTTGTTCATACTTAATTGGTTTCTTAATTTCACAATACGGAAACCCCTTAACTAGACTTGCCACAGCTGAACCCAAAATTTACATTCAAATTCATAGATTTCAATCCAAAAGCTAGCAATTAATGCATAGAAAACATGCCGAAATTTGAACTTGAGTTGGAAAATTACGTACCTGGCTTGAGATCCGTTAACCTTAGACTCAACTCGGAAAGAAACGCAATCGTCTTTGTTCAGCACACCAAGGTAATACCCAACCAAGAAATAGAACAACTTTTCATTCCTCCAAGTGAAGAAAAAGAAAAGAAAAAAAAAAAAAAAGAAAGCGCTACACAACAGCTACCTCATTTTAGTTTTTAAAAAAGAAAAGAAAGTAATCCCTCCATTTCCTACTTTCCCTTTTTTATGTCCCACTGTAAGTTTTTATTCCATAAAAGGCAAAAACAACACTCTATATATTAATAAATAAATATTTTTTAAACAACTACTCTTTATTTTTTCATAACTCCTCATTACTTTACACAAAAATCAACATATGACCCATTATATATTACTCCCTCCGTCTCAGTTTTGTTTGTCCGTTTGACTGTGCGCGGAGTTTATTACGAGAGTTAAATTATAATATTTAAATTAATAAAGTAGTATTGAGAATGGTGAATAAAATAGTATTGGGGATGATGAATTGTGAATAAGTAGTATTTAAATGAATAAAAGTGAATCACTTTATTTACATTTTAAAGATGAAAAAAGTAAAATTGGAACGGACATTTTTGATAAATGGACAAACAAAATTAAAACGGAGAGAATAATAAATAATACACCTTCTTAAATAAACAATATAAAACAAAAAGCTTATATCGGGAGGAGGGGGATAAGAACTTCATTTTTATTAACTCAGTTGTGAAGTACAGATTATGTCTACCGTATTATCTACTCACTAATATCGCCTCAAAAGATATACTCCTAGTCCGATAACTAATTTTATTTTTTCCTCGTTAATGCTGCAAGGTAAATTACCAATTTACCACCTTTTGATGGTCCACCATTAAATCATTTATCAATATTTTGCTATACGAAAATTCTTATACAAATTGACAAAAGCAAGAGGAATAGTAAAAGAAAAGAAAAATGTTTTGCACGTGGGGGACCCACGCTGCTCCCGCTTATGGTTCACGCTGTTGTGACCAGTTTCTAGTTAGATAAAGTGTGATAAGTGGGCCAACAAGATATCATTTTCATATTTATTTAGAAATGAAGTGGGCTAACTTAGTGGTTAGTGCCACAAGTATTGGTTAACTTAAATTTTATTAGATAATTTTTTTTTATTTTATAATATTATCCATCCGAATAAAAACCAAATTAGCTAGTGATAGAGGTTTAATAAGGCTTTCGACTTTGGAGTATTAAATTGTCTATTACCATCTCCGACGAATGCAATATTCTACCGTCAATTCTATACTACTCTATTATAATGTCAGCAAAAAATCTCTAGCAGTTACATTACATTTTATAATAAAATAAAATATTTCATTAAGATTTTTTAATATATTAATTATTTTTATTCAATAATAATCTATATTATAATTCATTTGATGTTTATAATATAATAAATTTAATTAAAAATAATTTTCATTCATCGTAATATTACAATAAAACTTCAAATTACAAAGAATATTAGAAATGCATACGAAATTAAAATTACAATAAAAATTAGAATTGCAAACTAATCCACACCCATTATTCCTTATTGGAATATTCTTCCCACAAATGATAAATTATGTCTAGTACTTTAATTGCTCAAATAATTTTTAATTAACTATACAATGCAAATTTATTTTAGTTAATATAAAAAATTGTATAATAAAAAGTGAATTACCTAAATACAAAAACTACAAATATATTGAATATTATTGATATATAAACTAACTAAAAAAAAAGAAGGTAAAATGTAGCGTCCAAAATTGGAACATCATATTTGGTGCTCATCATACTCAACTTCATTGCTCAAGCTGGACGAAATCGCCGGGTAGGGCAGAATTGAGTAATCTAAACCCGAGAGAACCCATTCACCTCTTGCTGAGTATACCTCCTTTGCAATTTCTCTAGTTACTGCTTTCTCAGCCTTTCCTTTAAGCTCGTTAAATATGAATTTCTTTAAGCTCTCCTCACACTCGATTTTCTCCGTGTGCAGTAAATTATTGATCAAATTCTTATTTATGATAATATCGTCTATCCTGCCAAGCGATCTGCGTTCCTTAAGGCAGAGACTCAAAAAGCTTTGCTGACACATGATATTAGACCATCGTCGGGTTCTCTTACCAAATGGTAGTCTAACAAGTATTGAAGACACCCTTTGGTTCACCGAAACAATAGACCAATCCGAGATGAGAAGGTTGTACATATCTACAAACTCAAAAATACCAGCCCAACCAAGCAAAACGTAGGTAAAAATTATATCCGCTCGGGGGATGTTACGTTTGGAATGCAATGCAAACTGCTGAAAGCACGCAACGGTGAGAGCAGCGCAAAGAAGACGGCAGAAATACCCAGTCTTGCAATGCACTACTCCGTACTTGGTGTATAGGGTATCATACATGAAATCGAGCTCCACCTCCATAACTCCGAAGGCATGAGCATGGTCCCTACTAAAGAAGAACTTACGGCTCTCATTTAGCACATGGGAGCTCAGCCTGTGGCCGACAATAACTCCTTTAAAATCATTAAAGAAATTGTACCCCTCACCAATAAGTTTGGCATAGTCGGAGCTGTCCTCAGGCAGGATGCCAGCAGCTGAATCCGGTTTCTCAGCTTCATTCTCTATTTCTACATCAACGGGAACGTGAGAAGCCTTCAATGCAGAGTATTCCTCCATAAACTGAGCATAATTTGGCCCTAGATCCGGCTTTGGAAGTAGGAACCACTTGAAATTAACCAAGCATGCACAATACAGAGAATATGCTTTTTCTGCGCACTTACAAAAAACATAAGGGTGACTGGTATCCAGTAGTCATTGGGCAGGGACTGAATGAAGGCATAAACAAATGCCATAAGCTGGAGGGCAAGCCCAAGAAGATGTTTGACCCAGGATTCGTTATCATCTAGAGAAAAAGCCGTCATGGTATCCGGTCCACCCAGGTGTAGCAAAAGAGTCGACGCCCATAATATCGCAAGCTGGCTGTTAATGCCACTTGTTTCTTGGCCACTGGAGATGAGTCCCATGGCAAATGCAGCAACCAAACTGGCATATTGATAAGATAACCAGATTATGGTTGTTAATCCTACTCCATTTCGCCTCGTCCTCCGTGAATTTGCCATTACTGTTAAAATTACTTGAAGCGCAAAACTAGTAAGGACGGCAACACGTGAATTCAATGCATTCTGCTGTTTCTGGTCTTTCTCATAAAAAATTGCCATCCTGCACTTTCCTTCAACTATGCCTGAATTAAAGCCAAAATTCCTAAGCTTGTTTAGATACATTTCAACCACAACAACAATCATCAGTTTTAAGTACTACTAAATCTAGCTCTTAAGAATTTGCACACATATAATTAGCACCTGGAGAATTATATCAACATGTTTATTATTTATATTTTGAAAATTATGAACTTCATTAGAAACGACCAGCAGATGCATTATTTAAAATATGATAAAGAACAACAATTAAATGATGATTAATGAGCACCTGGCTCGAGATAAATATATGAGGAACAATAATACTAATCTTTTAAAATAAAATAAGTAAAACTAAATATGAATATTTATTTCTTAACTAATCTTTGAATCTTCAAACAAGCACCTATATTTCATTTCTCTGTCATCGTACCTCCTATCATTAATTCTTTAATTCAAGGCATTGAATGTATCCAAAAACCCCTTAATTAGACTTTCCACAGCTAGCAATTTATGCAGCCCTGAACGTACGTTACATTCAAATTCGTAGATTTCACCAAAATCCAAAAGCTAGCAATTAATGAGTAGATAAATGACAAGATTACCTACTAAGTCTTCACTATTAACCTTTGACTCAACTCGGCACGTTGTTCCGCTATATATGCTTATGTATTGTAAACAAGGAAGATAAATACACACCCAGGACAGAGATCGAGCTAATGTCCGAACAAGAAAGAGGAGGTTATAGGTTTCATTTCTCAAAATCGATTAAAACTAGCAATGAAGATTCTTATACTTATAATATTGACTCAACGAAGTATTATTCCATATGAAGTTTGTACAAAAGATAAATATTAGTTTATTGGTATGAACACACTCTCGATGTATATTTTATATTATTAAAAAATTATTAACTATTTTGCATGAATTTTTTTTTTCCAAGCTGGCCGAAGTTATACTCATTTAACTAACGTTACACAACTGCTACCTTAAAAATAAAAAATTGATTTAGCAGAGGCCCATAAAAGAATTGCTCATTAATAAGGTTATTTTACATTTAAAAAAACAAAAACAAATGCAGTGGTGGTGGGTGACTAATAAGAAGTTAAGTCAACGGTTGTTAGATCTGCTATTAATTTTTTTTTTTTTTTAAAAGCCTAGATCTCCTAATAAATGATTAATTAATCCCGGTTGATAATAGTGTTTTTTCTACCCTTTTGTCGTCTTCTTTTCTTGTTGCCTAGATAATCAAATTTAGCTTATCCTTTTACTTTTTCATTAATTTTAAAACATACTTTTTTCTCTCTCTAAATATAACACATACTTTTATTTAATATTTAAAAACACCGCCAATCATCATTTTAGATAAAGTATTTCTAATGTAGATGCGATAATCCACCTTTCTTGCTGACATGTAAGCAATTAAATAATAAAAATAAAAATTCCAACACGTAAATTAAATTACGCTACCTAAAATATAAAAATAAAATTTATTTTCATACTCGTTCAATTCATCTAGAGATCCTAGGTTATTAATTCAAATAAAAAAATATTTAATTATCTCCACTCACTATCCATGATCACAACTCTCAACCCCAATCACGTCCATTAAAAGATAACATAGTTCTACGTTCTTTGTTCTACGTTCTACACTCATATTTTGTTGGTCATTATTTTAAGAGGTCATGTTTTGCAAATAATAATAATAATGGAATGAATGAGGCCCTGTTTCGCCATAAGTTTATGAAATGAAAAACAACATCCTTTCAATTTGAGAATGACGTATTGGGTATAAGAACAAAATGATGCTTGCGTGTTTGAGATTTGATTTGGATAATCTAGGCTTTTCAGATAATTTGGGCTAGAATGAAGGAGAAGTCTGTATTTTAGTCTAACACAATTTAATTTCACTCTTTGAGAATTTTAACTTTTACAATCAACACGACAAGTGGAAAATATGTGCAAGATTTGGAGAAGAAAAAAGGTATGTTATAAAATTGATAAAAAAAATTAAAAGTATGGACTAGATTTAATTATTACGTAAAAGTATGTGCTAGAATTGGAGAAGAAAAAAAATATATGCTAAAATTGATGAAAAATTAAAAGTACGGACTAGATTTAACTATTTGGTCTTTCTTTTATAGTGATCTGGACAATTTTAACCTTACTCGTGAAGACCGTGGTAAGTCAGCGCCTCTTTTTGTCGTGACTTTTCCCCCAAAAAAAAAAAAAAAAAAATTCCTGTTATTGGAGTTGTGGTTCTTATACTTATAATAGGTAACCGTTCACACCTAGGCCTATCATAAATGCAGATTTGAGATAAAGTTTTATAATAAGTGTATGAATAGCAACTAATTTTATCGGCACAACTAGATTTGACCCGAACCAGTACTTAAAAGGGGGATATTAGGCGACATTTTAAAAAAAAAAAAAAAAAAGTAGTATTTTTTTTTTTTTCATATTTTCCTTTCTTTTTCGTGCTTATTTTTTTGCTAACAAAAACGAATGTGAACTCAATTTTCTTAAATATTCTTATACATATTTACTACTCTTTTTGTTTTTTTATCTGTCTCATTTTATCTATTCATACAAACCAATTTTCTCAATCGTTATTTTTATAAATGACAATAAATCAACATTGTTTTTTTACAATTATATATTTTCTACCTTAGTATACTTACATTTCATGTTACTTTCTTACTAATACTAATTTAATTTATATTTATTAATTAAATTTAATTTAATTTAGGGTGTCAAACAATAAAGCCGAAGTTAAGTTTTAGGTGTATTTTGTTGAAAAAGATTGGGATAAATTTGCATTGGATATACATTAACACATTATCATTTTAATATACCGAACCCTCTGCAAACTTGACACATAATCTCACATATAACTCAATCTTCCCATTTAATGGCGTAGCATCAAAATCACAAAAAATTGATGCATTAATTAGTAGTATATATAAACTCTATTAAGTATATGAAGATGACTTTATCTTTCAAATTATATAATAGACATTTAATATTTTTTAAAGATTCATAATATGACTTGATTGGTAAAACATTTTTATATAATAGACATCTTTAATTTTTTTATAGATTCATAATATGGCTTAATTGGTAAAACTACTCATGAGGTGCAAGGTTCAAATCTTAAATAGGTGCATTTTTTTCTTAATTAGACCATTAATTAAAAGACCACATAAGATGTATGAGAATTCAATACAAACTAATTAACACATGGATATAGGTATCGACACATAAGCGAAAGTTCAACCAAAAGACGACACTAAGCAAAATCAACCAAAAGATGACACGTCAGCAATGTAAAATTTCTATTAGTATAATAAAAATAGGGGATGCACCTTTTCTCTCTCCTATTTTTTTTCTTTTGGCATAAATTAGACTTTAGGGGGAGTGTGATAAAAAATGATAATTGGAAATTGATTAACTTGACAAGTTTTATGCATACATCCTTATATAGTTTGGTAGGTAATAGTAAAACAAGTGATGTGATATGTTCGTTCCATTATACGTAATATTTCATTTTCTAACCATTTTTAATTTTGATAATAAATTTGCAATGATCATTATTACCCTCCATGTATTTCCACATTTTACAATTTTACTGGCTTTCTTTTTTATATTTTTCCATCTGCCATTCATCGCCAAGCTCACTCAAAACACCTATTATGTATAGAATGAAGTTAGTTCATACATGAATCAATGAAAAATATTTGTTATTTTCACTAAAAAATATTAGTTGTTTTCACTAAAGATTATTAGTTATTTTTATTGATTAAGTAATATTCTTCAATGAAAATAAATAATACTCTTTAGTGAAAATAATTAATACCCTTTAATAATTCATACATAAACCAGTTTCACTCCATATTTTGTCAGACATATATATATTCTTTTAGTATTCGGTATCCAGCTCAAGGACCGAGTAATCCGAAGACCCATAACTCACCGTACATCAAGGGGAGGTCCCATGTTTGGAACCTTAGATTTATGGAGGATCACACTTTCAAATCTCAAACCCTCACCACTAGACCAACCCTGGAAATTTCGATTTCATTAATAATTTGGGGCTTTTTTTTTCACTTTAATTTTCAAATCCTGTAGTACAACATATCATCTCTCTGATCCCCATTATTCGGGCATATTTGATCTAAATTTCTGAGTATTAAAATTATATTCTTAAATTGTCAATTCAGAGAATTACGTTACTGATTTTGTCAGTCCAGTTTAAAAAGTTATAGTCCTCATTTTTTTAATCTCCTAAAATTATGTTCACTAATAAAAAATGAATAGCTCTCTGGTGCACTTGGTATATGGTGCACTCACTCAACAATTGATCTTGTTTGCATTAAAAAGTTTGTTCTAAATACACTGAAAAGTGTGGTTGGATTACACTGAAAAGTTTACACTGAAAATCAACTTTTCAGTGTAATCCAACTACATTTTTCAATGTAATTGAAACAAACTTTTCAGTATAAACATGGATAACTGTTGAGTGAGTACACCGTGCACTTGGTGTATATAAGAGTTTGCCTAAAAAAAGACTTATTCCCCAAATTAATAAGATATGTCTCATCTATAAAAATGATCGATTAGAATCTGTAGAAATTAAAATTCTTTTTAAAGACCCCAAGCTAGTCGTTTTTAAAAAAAGTACAGTTGTTACTAATCACATGACTCATGAATGGAGCTAAGTCAGCGGTTTCGTTAGATCTACCAATGATTGCTATTTAATGCCAGGTCAATATTAGGGAGCACTTGGGTAGGAACTCTTCAATGGTAATGAGACTATGATGGAAAACTAGTGTAATTATGATGATTAATGAGAACAAAATCACTATCTCCCATTCTAAATAAGGTAATCACTAACTCATTTTGATTACCCTATTTTCTTCCTACAATCCTCCTCCTCAATCACTCCCCCATTCTTCTACCAACAACCATTTGTTTCCTACTTCTATTCCAAATTTAGGACATGACACTAGCAATAGAGTCACAATTGTAACAAGTTTTCACCCAATATATCATTTTTATTATTGGGACATACATGAAAAATAATTTTCATTCCCATTACCATTAAGGAATTGCTAAACAACCACCCCTTAAATGTATATATATCAAAGATATTAGTATTCAATACTGATCAATGTGGAGTTGTATTAATTCAATTCCAGTTAATTAGATGATGTTCTTCGACTTGTTCATACATAAGGGGCATTTGGTTATCAAAATTTTAATGGTAATAAGAATGAAATTTTATTTTCCATTCATGCCTTCATAATAAAAATGATTGCATTGCTAATGTCATGCTCCAATTTTAAAATAGAAATAGACAATAAATATTCGTTGGTGATTGTTAATAGAAAAATATAGGAGTGATTGAGGATGCTGATTGTAAGTGTGAAATAAAGTAATAAAAATAGAGTACTAATTACTTTATTAATGGGGGAGATAATAATTATGTTCCAATAAACCATCATCATTATACTAATTTTAAACTCATTCTCAAATACCTGCTAACCACCCGTAAATTGATTTCTTAATTTCACAATACGGAAACCCCTTAACTAGACTTGCCACAAAGCTAGCAATTAATGCATACAAAACATGCCGAAATTTGAACTTGAGTTGGAAAATTACGAACCTGGCTTGAGATCCGTTAACCTTAGACTCAACTCGGAAAGAAAAGCAATCGTCTTTGTTCAGCACACTAAGGTAATGCCCAACCAAGAAATAGAATAACTTTTCTTTCCTCCAAGTGAAGAAGAAAAAAGAAAAACGCTACACAACAGCTACCTCATTTTTGTTTTTAGGAAAGAAAAGAAATCAAGAGCTTCAGTTTTTTATTTTTAACTCGGTTGAAGTACAGATTATGTCCACCACATTATCTACTCATAATATCGCCTCAAAAGTTATACTCTTTAGTCCGATCACTATTTTACTTTTTCCTCACCAATGCTGCAAGGTGAATAACCAATTTATCACCTTTTAATGGTCCACCATTGAATCATTTATCATTATATTCCTATACAAAAATTCTGTACACAAATTGACAAAAGCAAGAGGAATAGTAAAAGAAAAGAAAAACGTTTTGTAGGTGGGGGACCACGCTGCTCCCGCTTACGGTTCACGCTGTTGTGACCAGTTTCTATCTTTTTAGCTAAATCAATAATTGTAACGTGGGCCAAAAATATATCATTTCCATATATATATATATTATTATTTTTTTTTTTACGGGGATATCATTTTCATATTTATTAAAAATAAAGTGGGATAGTTTCAGTGGTCAGTCCAACATTATGTTATAGCAAAAACTTGTATAAAATGAGACCACACAAATTAACATTTATTCCTACCAAACTATTAATGGGTCAATGTTCTAATTACACTCATTTTCATTGTATCATGCTATTAGAGGTCCATGTTATTGGTTAACTTGAATTTTATTAGATAATTTTTTCATTTTGATTTTATAATATTATCCATCAGAATAAAAACCAAATTAGCTAGTGATAAAGGTTTAAGGCTTTCGACTTTGTAGTATTTAATTATCTAAGTAGTAGGTTCAAAACTCCAATGCACAGCAATGTGTTAGATCAATCTTTGCTCTGGTTGGTCCTTCTAAATTACTCGATCTGAAAACGAAATTGAGTTTAGTTGTAGGTATGTACGTGGGGAGAAAATTTGAATTACTCCTATGTCCAGCAATTACATTAAAAAAAATCGAAATAATTTTCATACCTTTAAATATGGAAGTTTCTCTAATAAAATCACCCAAACAAATATCCACACTTTTAAATAAAAAGACATTATTTTTATGCACAAATGTATATATAATTCAATTCATTTAATTACTTTATAGATAAATATTTATGAAAGTGCCTCATACAACTACTTCTTCTTACAAAATAAATCATTATGAAAGTGCCTCCAATAATTCATTATTAATGTTATTAAAACACTTAGCTAAGTATGTTATATCAATGGGAAAAAAATCTAATTAAAAGTGTGTATAATATGAAATTTGTTCATGCATGAATCATTTTGTAGTACATTTTAGTTGAATAACTCATACTCCCTTCGTCTAAATTTAAAAGTAATTGCAAGACGGAGGAGTAATTCAAATTTTCTCCCTATGTACACACCTACAATCCAACTCAATTTCATTTTAAGATCAACTAATTTGGAAGGACAAACCAGAGCAAAGATTGATCCAACACATTGATAGTACATCGGATTTTTGAACCTACTACGACCATCTCCAGCAATGGAGATGAATGGTGCAAAACTTATTTTTTTGGGGCTCCAACAGTGACTCTATTGTCTACACTATACTAGTGTGGACTTCATTTTGAGCACATTCAACACCAAATATGATGTTCCAATTTTGGACGCAACATTTTGGGTTCAGCTGTGGCAAGTCTAGTTAAGGGGTTTCCGTATTGTGAAATTAAGAAACCAATTAAGTATGAACAAGTTGAAGAACATTATCTTATTAACTGGAATTGTATTAATACATCTCCACAATGTGAGTATTGACTACTAATATCTTTGATACATATACATTTAATTCTCCTTGATGATGTTTTGAATTAAAGAATGATGTGAGGTATGGTGACAGGAATGAACTATAGGTGCTTACTCGAACAATTCAAGGGAAATTTGGTAAAATGTCCCTTTTCTAATGTTGCATTTTGAAAAATATTATTCAATATGTTTTCTCTTTTCTTTTTCGTCAAAATGTCATCCGCGACCCTTGTGCGACCTTTTTAGGGACATTTTAAACAAAAAAAATGTTAAATAATATTTTCTAAAATGTTAAAAATTATAATGGCATTGTGCCAAATTTCCCAACATTCAATATATATATATATTCTTTTTCATATGTAAATTAATATTGTTCATCATGTATTTGTCTGGAGCCAGTTGCTCATCATTTAATTTGTGGTTTTTCATATTTAATGCATCCGTTGTGTTTCTAATGATTTTCAAGTTCTTAATCTTCCAAATATAAATAATAATTGATATAATTCTCCATGAGCTAATCATATGTGTGCAGAGTCTAAGATCATTGATTAGGGTTGGCTAAAAAGATTTAGGGGTGGTGTTTGGTTAAACATTTTGGAATACGAGGAATGAGTATGATATTTGAATTTATGTGTTTTGTTTGGGGTGATGAATGGAATGAAATCCCACTTTTGGGGAATCATCCATTCCACTCCTATTTAGGAGGTATGGGTTTGATTCCCCACCCCTCAAATCAATACCCTCTCCCATTCCCTTGAATTATACCAAGCATTAATTGTCATTGTTGGAATAGAACAAATGATTATTGAATTTGTGATGTGGTTGAAATTAAATTGCTCTGCAGAAAGATAATGTCTGATAACCTTGAAAACAAGGCCCAAAAGTTGTGGGATGTGTGGAATCTACGTTGTTCGGTACTTATTAGTCTTCTGTTACAAGTACTTTTAACAGCGTTAGCAAATTCACGGAAGACGAGGCGAAGCCGAGTAGGATTGACAGCCGTAATCTGGATAGCTTATCTGCTTGCCGACTGGACTGCTACATTTGCCGTGGTACTCATCTCCAGCAGCCTAACCAACGACTGCCCCGAAAAGAACGCCGTCAATAACCAGCTAGCGGCATTTTGGGCGTCGTTTCTACTGCTGCACTTGGGTGGACCAGATGCCATAACTGCCTTCTCCCTGGAGGATAATGAACTGTGGATTAGGCACTTGTTCGGGCTTATCATCCAACTTCTCGCAGTTGTTTATGTCTTCGTTCAACCCCTGCCGAATGATTACTGGATACCAACTGCCCTTCTGTTTTTCGCGGGAGCAATTAAGTATGCAGATCGAACATTTTCTCTGTATCGCGCATGTTTGGGCAATTTCAAGAGGTCCCTACTCGAAGATCCGAATCCTGGACCAAACTACGCGCAGTTTATAGAGGATTACGCTGCATTGAAGGCTTCGCACGTTCCTGTTAAAATAAAAATAGAGAAGGAACCTGAAAAAGCAGATTCGGCTAATGACAGCCAGGGGAATGTGGAAAGCCTCGAGTACATCGACGCCCTTGCTAAAGGGTACAATTTCTTTGAAGTTTTTAAGTGACTTGTTGCTGGCCACGTGTTCAGCTTTCACGAGCGCAATGAGAGCCGCAAGTTCTTTTTCAGTAGGCAAGCTGTTGATGCCTTCAAAGTTATGGAGGTGGAGCTCAAATTCATGTACGATGCCCTCTACACCAAGTATGGTGCAGTACATTGCAAGATTGGATATTTCTGCCGTTTTCTTTGCACTGCTCTTACGGTTACGTGCTTTCAGCAATTTGCGTCATGTTCCCAACATAACATCTATCTTGTTGATAAAATTGTTACCTACATTTTGCTTTGTGTGGCGGTTTGTTTGGACTTGGTTGGCATGTACAACCTCATCGTCTCGGATTGGTCCATCGTTTTGGCCAAAAGAGAGGTGTCATCTATACTTGTTAGACTACCTTTTGGTAAGAGAACCCGCCGGTGGTCTGAAAACCTGTACCAACACAGCTTCCTGAAGTTCTGCCTCGAGGATCGCTTCAAATGGCTCAACAAAGTAGCTGATTTTGTTGGAATTAAGACTACTCTCGATGAGTTAAAGTACAAGGAGAAGAACAAATGCGATGCGAGCTTACAGGAAACCATCTTTAAGGAGCTTAAGGAAAAGGCTGACAAAGCAGAGACTACAGAAATAATAAAAGAGATATATTCAGCAAGAGGTGAGTGGGTTCTGTCGGAGTACCCAAGTCATTATAGCTACCCCTCAATTTCGTCCAGCTTGAGCGATGATGTGGAGTACGACGAGAGCCTGCTCATGTGGTACATAGCTACAAAATTGTGCTATTTCACGAGCTCTGGTGGTGATCCAAATCGCAAAATTTGCAAGGTCATATCAAACTGCATGCTCTATCTTATGGTTATGAGGCCTACATTAATGTCTGCGGTTGCTGGAATTGCACAAGTCCGGTTTCAGGATACCTGTGAGGAAACCAGAAAGTTTTTAAAGAGATGGGAAACCGAATTAAGTAGTGCATCCACCGATAAATCGGCCGAAACACTGGCCTGTGAAAAGCTTATGAAAGTGAAGACAGTCGTGAAACCCAAACTAGTAAAGGGAGACAGAAGCAAGTCTATGCTTTTCGATGCGTGTATTCTTGCCAATGATCTCAAGAATTTGGGCCAAGTCATCAACGAGGAAAGACGATGGACGATGATGAGCAAAATATGGGTGGAGCTGCTGTCTTATGCTGCTAGCCACTGTCGCCCGGACGTCCACGCTCGACAACTAAGCCAAGGTGGAGAATTGATCACATTTGTGTGGTTGCTAATAGTTCATTTTGGGTTGGGAGAACAGTTTCGAATAGAAGCAGGGCATGCAAGAGCTAAATTACTAGTAAGCGACTAAACATGCAAGAGCAGTATGTACTAGCTCAGCTGTAACTTATTATTTTCTAGTTCAATGATCATTGGGGAGTTAATTATAAAATTGATCTTGTATTTACTACTTGGTCTTAGCGACTTTAATCTCATACGAATTAATTTTTGCCAATTATGCATTATTATTATTTTTTTAAATGTTACTCCCTTCGTTTTGGGAATTACTTGCACACCTCCATTTATCGTTCGTTCCAAATAGAGTTATATTCATATATTGTGTTTATTATCTTCCATATAAAATATATTAATTGCAAATTTTAAAGATTAACATCTTAAGTAGCATATTTATATAATAAATAGATAAACACAATGTATAAATTATTAAATTTAATACTATTTGCGATGGACAAAAAATGAAAGTATGCAAATAAATTTCGGGACGAAGGAATATTGACAAGGTTGTAAAATTTTTGCACATGATCACTGTTGACAGGCATTTTCGTATGGATAAAATGTATGTGGTTGTTTGGGTTATGCCCGACAAACAATCAATGTGAAACGAACACGAACGGTAGGGGAAGAACTTTCGTTCTTCCCTCGAATGAGAGCTTTTCGCATATATGTGAATGAGGGGAAAATGTGTACTTCTACAATGAGGGGGTGACCCTCTATTTATAGAGGTTCACCCTCAAAGGCCCAAAAGTGGCCATAAACTCGTCTCAACCCTTTATTTTAGGGATTTATTACAATTATTAAACTAATGATCAACAATATGTCTATAATACATTAAATGCTCTTTTATGATGTAGACCCTCGATCTTGTCGTGTCAGAGTATCTTCGGGAACCTGACCTCCTGTCAGGCGAGGATATTTCCTGCTGTAACAATTGCCCCCAAGATTGGGCTCTGATTGCGGCCAGAGTTCGATCTTGATCTGTGCTTTAAGGTTTGCCCCCGAGCCTGAAAACAAGATAGCTCGGATGCCCGGAGGAATCTCCGACGACAGGGTCCTTGACGGGCGAATCTTCCGTGTCACCTTCGAATCGTCAAACTTTTCTGAAACTGGTCGGGTTAGGTAGGGTACGATCTTCTGTCGTGCCCCCAAGTCGAGAATAGTGATGTTCAATTAATACAGAGTTCTTGCACTGACTGGCATTGATTTTAATAACTTTAGCGATAAAAGTCGCGATGATTAATTAATGAAATGTTTTGGCCGCTTGCGGGTAGCGGCTTTACGAAGAAGAGATTGATTCGACAACCTATTTTGATTGACTTAACACATAAAAAACTAGCGAAGTGCTCTAGCCGATTAACGGACTGCGACCTCACGAATACGTGATTGCATTAACAATCGACGAACAGATATGATAAAAATAGTGAAGTGCTTTAGCCGATGACGGGCAGCGACTTCACGAATACGTGATTGAATTAACAATCGATGAATTGATTAATCAATGATAAAAATAGTGAAGTACTTTAGCCGATTAACGGGCAGCGACTTCACGAATACATGATTGAATTAACAATCGGTTAATTGATTAATCAATGATAAAAATAGTGAAGTGCTTTAGCCGATGACGGGCAGCGACTTCACGAATACGTGATTGAATTAACAATCGATGAATTGATTAATCAATGATAAAAATAGTGAAGTGCTTTAACCGATTAACGGGCAGCGACTTCAGAATACGTGATTGAATTAACAATCGATGAATTGATTAATCAATGATAAAAATAGTGAAGTGCTTTAGCCGATTAACGGGCAGCGACTTCACGAATACGTGATTGATCTAACAATCGATGAATTGGTTAATCAAAGTGTTCAGGACGCGATATATCATGGCCACAAGCGGCCAAAAGTGATGCGGGTTAGTCGATGCCGGTGAAGGCGGACTGATTGATGTCGTTAAGACAGACAAATCGACGTCGAGAAATAAATTAGTTGACACCGGTGAAGGTGAACTAATCAAGGCCGAGTGACGGATCGACTTGAGAGATAGATTAGTTGACGCCGGTGAAGGCGAACTAATCAATATGTCAACGCATAAAAGGCGGACTAATCAATGCTGAGAATGCGGATTAACTCGGGAAATAGATTAGTTGACGCCGGTGAAGGCGAACTAATCAATATGTGAACGCATGAAATGCGGACTAATCAACATCGAGAAGACGGATTACTTCGCTAATCTAGGCGGAATGTCGACGCCTAGAAGGCGGACTAATCAACGCCGAGAAGACGGATTAACTCGAGAAGTAGATTAGTTGACGCCGGTGAAGGCGAACTAATCGATACGTTAACGCCTGAAAGGCGGACTAATCAACGTCGAGAAGACGGATTACTTCGCCAATCTAGGTGGAATATCGACGCCTAGAAGGCGGACTAATCAACGCCGAGAAGGTGGATTAACTCGAGAAGTAGATTAGTTGATGCCAGTGAAGGCGAACTAATCGAAACGTCAATGCCTAAAAAGGCAAAATAATCAACGCCGAGGAGGCTGATTACTTCGCTAATCCAGGCAGAAAGTCGACGCCTAACAGACGGATTAATCAACGCCGAGCGGGCAGATTACTTCGCCAATCCAGGCGGAATGTCGACGCCTAATGGGCTGATTAATCAACGTTGAGCGGGCAGATTACTTCGCCAATCCCGGCGGAATGTCGACGCCTAATGTTAGGATAAAAATTGTTAGTTTTGATGAGTTAAAACAAACCAGAAGATGTAATAAGACCATCTGGACCTGTTAGCCAGATGATGATCTAGATTAGGACTTAGTCTAGGGGGAACTGCCAGACCAGAAGACTTCACCAGAAGAGTCACCAGAAGACCCCACCAGAGGACTTCACCAGAGGACTCCACCAGAAGACTTCACCAGATGAGATCTGACCAGAGGCAGAGGACCTTCCCCAGACCAGACGATTCCGGACCAGACGAGTCTGGTGTTACAAAAGATGCTCAGTTTGATCTCCTGTCTCTACTGAGTATTCTGGTTGTTCACCAGATTAGGACTAGAAGACACCGAGGTTGCCTGTGTCTGGTCTTGCCTTCTCTGGAGAGAATCAGAGTTAGGCAGAGGAAGCTATTGACCGTTGGTGACTCAAATCAAGTCAACAAGATCAGGATTGGAAAGTTCTGAAGATAATCAATCCAAGGATCCCACCAACCCAATCAATCAATTAGCGAATTGATTGATTAAGGCTTCCTTAAATAGAGGATCTGATTGGATTAGCTCTCCAACGGCTAGCCCTAATCCCCTCTATAAATACAAGAGTGCAGTTCAAGAAAAAGCTCTAGAGAGACTACATACGCGCATAAGTCCATCCAAGCTTTTGATATTCATTCTAGGCACTCTTAGTGTTCATAATATTTATCTACTCTTAAGGAGTTATTGAAACCTCAACCTGTTCATCTATTAGATAAGGTTGTTGGCTGTTGATCTTTAGATTGAAGTTAAATCTAAAGAGGTTGTAAGAAGGAACTGGTACTTCCCAAATCCAGTGAGTAAGTAAGTGAGTTGGTTGTTAGTGAGACCCCTTGGATATAAGGGAGAGTGGACGTAGGGTATTCTAATCCGAACCACTATATATCTTGTGTTCTTTATTGCTTTCGATTTACTTATTCTCTTATGAGTTGTTGCTCTCTTGTAAAAAGAATTTGAAAGACATATTAATTTAAGCTTCCGCAATCAATCTAACTAGTGGGACCAACACCTAACAGGCGGATTAATCAACGCCGAGCGGGCGGATTACTTCGCCAATCCAGGCAGAATGTCAACGCCTAAAAGGCGGACTAATCAACGCCAGGAAGGCGGATTAACTCGAGAATTAGATTAGTTGACGTCGGTGAAGGTGACCTAATCAAAACGTCAACACCTAAAAAGACGGACTAATCAACGCCAGGAAGGCGGATTAACTCGAGAAGTAGATTAGTTGACGCCGGTGAAGGCGGCCTAATCAAAACGTCAGAACGTGTGCCACTGCCAAGGAGATGTGGGACAAACTGACACTACTCTGTGAGGGAACAGAGAAGATCAAAGACAACAAGCTCCAAGCTGTTCAACACTCGTTTGATACCTTCAAGATGAAACCAGACGAGACCATTGACCAGCTGGACATGCGTCTCACAAATCTCCTGAACAAGGCTAGTGCCTTAGATAAGACCTACTCTGAAAAGGAAATTAATAGTAAGATCTTGCGTTCACTAACCAGCAGGTGGAGAATTAAAGTCACCGTGATCAAGGACAACAAGGATCTCAATACTCTGGATCATCATCTTCTGTTGTCTGATCTCAAAGCCTATGGTATGATCTTCAAGAGGAGGATCAGACAGAAGAGGTTTCCTCTTCTGGTCAGAAAGGTGTTGCATTCTCTTCAACCATTAAACCTGATGTCAAGCCAAAAGAGTCTACTGCAGATGATTTGAGCCTCAAGGAGCAGGTAGCACTTCTAACTCGTAAATTAGATAAAATGAGTTCAAAATATGGCAGGTACAAAAGGCATTGGAAGGAATCTACAAGAGACAGAAAGAGTTCCTTCAAGCCTGCAGAGAAGGAGAAGACATCTGGAGACTCAAGGGAGACCAGATTCAGAACTCCAGAGAGGAGAAGAGATGACAATCCTGGCAACTCTGGGAGATCAGATTATCAGAGGAGGGATGGTAGCTCTGGCAGACCTGACTACCAGAGGAGAGAGAGTAGTCCAGCCAGATCAGACTACAACCAGAGGAGGAGAGAGCCAAGTCCTAGTCCCAGAGGAGACAATGCCTGCTACACATGCAACAAGACTGGTCACTACAGTTATGATTGTCCTCAACTCACTCCTAGGGAAAGAGAAGAGAAAAGGATCAAGAGAGATAGGAGATATGCAGATAAGAGGGCATTGCTGGCAGAAGCAGAAGAGGAGGATACTAGTTCCAGTTCTTCTTCTTCTGATTTCGGATCAGATGATGATGTGTGTCTTATGGCAGACATCACTGAGGTAAATGAAACTACTCTAGTCTTATCAAATTCCAAATGTACTGAATCCTCTAATTCATCTGGTAACTCCAGAGAGTCTGATATGCAACAAATGCTATCAGATCTCCAAAATTGTGTCCAACTCTGTCAAAAACTTGAGAAAGAGAATGGTAGGCTCAGAGCTGAAGTTCAATCTCTCTCTCTCTCATGAGCATAAATCCACCAGAGAACTAATGAAAGATCATTCCAAAGAAGTCTCTGAACTTCAGGATAAGATCACAGAAAGAGATACTCTGGTAGATCAACTCATGAAAGAAAAGAACTCTCAAGAAGATGAGATCAATGAACTCAGAGCCAAATACCAGACTCTTATCAAGGGAAAACAAGTTGCTCACAACATAGAGGAGATACCCATGCCCAGAGAAGCTCCTAAGATACCATCTGTTGTATCTATCATATCAGAGTCTTCTCAGCGCATTATTGATAAGAGTGGTTTAGGATATTCTGGAATTACCACTAAAACTCATAAATACCTTTATAATAAAGACAAGTCTGTAAGAGATGGTAAATTGGTAGAAATCTGGGATGATAAAGACTTAACTGGTAATGGTTACAAAGTGGTTCACAATCCTGATTGGAAAAGGAATCACTATGTTAATCACATAACATATGGTCCAGAAGAGTTTACTGTCCTGGAAGAGAAGATGCTAGAAAATAAGTGTCAACAAGGGGAACCATTGAAGATTGATGGTTCTGTGAACATTGAGTCCCAAGGAGTAGAACTTACTCAAATTGGAGGACCCCAGAGAAATCCTCAAAGGGAACCTAACCAGATTAGGGGACCTCAAAGGAAACACTCAGGAAAGGGGAATACCAATCAGAGTAAGACCTACCAGAGAAGGAACAATGTTCAACAGCACCAGGTACCCCAGAGACAATTTTCTCAGAGGAATCAATTCCAGAATAGGTATACTCAAGGGAACTATAACCACCAGAGCAGGTCTAATTCTCAGAACCAGAGGAGGTCTTCCAGACCCATCTATAGAAAACCAACTGACTTTTGTAAATTCATATATTTCTGACTTTTGTAATGAACTTGGTATAGCTCATGAGACTTCTGCAGCTAGAACCCCACAACAGAATGGTGTCGCTGAAAGGAGGAACATGACACTGAAGGAAGCTGCAAGGACCATGCTGGCTGAGTCAGGATTGCCCAATAAATTCTGGGCTGAGGCAATCAACACTGCATGCTACACTCAGAACAGATCCATGCTGAACAAACAACATGCTCAGACCCCATATGAGACATGGAACAAAAGGAAACCTCGTATTTCCTATTTTCATGTATTTGGTTGTAAGTGCTTCATCCTCAACAATGGGAAGACCCAATTGAAAGCTTTTGATAACAAATCTGATGAAGGAATATTCTTAGGATATTCTGAAGTTAGTAAAGCCTTCAGAGTTTACAATTGTAGGACTCTTGTTATGGAAGAATCACCTCATGTTGTCTTTGATGAATCTGCTAATGAGTCTAGGGCAAAGGTGTTGAATCCTGACACTGAGGAGGTCACAAGGAGTGTGACAAGGCTGAGCTTGAAGAAACAACCTGATCCCAAGATCAAGACTGTGCCAATTCCGAGATGGGATGATGATGACGATCATGATGATGAATCAGGTGTCACTCCTAAGCCCAGCACTTCAGGGATTGTTGAGCCTCAGACTGAGGAACAGACTCAACCTGAGGTAAGCACCGTCTATGAAGATGCTGTTGCAGCTTAGACGGTTCCTGAGTCACCTCATCAAGGGGGAATCAATGTCCCTGACATTGAGCTTGTTAATCCCTTTGGTATAGACTCAGGATCATCCCCTTCTGTTCAATTTCCTGAATTTTATGAGCCTGTAGACACTAACATTGCAGGTACTTCAGGAACAACTCCTGGCAAAAGAACATGGTTAGAAGATCATCCCATTGATCAAATCATTGGTGATCCAACTGAGGGAGTCAGGACCAGACGGTTCCATGGTGAGAGTGCATTGTTCTGTTGCTTTCTCTCTGAGCAAGAGCCTCAGAACATTGAAGAAGCTCTCACTGACTCGAACTGGATCATTGCCATGCAAGAGGAGTTGAATCAGTTCACAAGGAATCAGGTTTGGGAACTGGTAGATAGACCTAGGCATCAAGGTGTGATTGGTACCCAGTGGGTCTTTAAGAACAAGAAGGATGAGAATGGTGTTGTGGTAAGGAACAAGGCTAGACTGGTTGCAAAAGGGTATTGTCAGTCTGAAGGAATAGACTATGATGAGACTTTTGCTCCAGTGGCTAGGTTGGAAGCTATCAGGTTGTTCCTTGCATATGCAACATATAAGAAGTTCAAGGTGTATAAAATGGATGTCAAGAGTGCCTTCCTGAATGGTGTACTCAATGAAGAGGTATATGTTGAACAACCTCCCGGGTTTGAGGTTGGAGATAGAGTATACCATTTGAATAAAGCACTCTATGGACTTAAGCAAGCACCAAGAGCTTGGTATGATACCCTCTCTCAATTCCTGACAGACCATGGGTTCAAGAAGGGAACTGTGGACAGGACATTGTTCAGGATCACTGAAGGTGATGACATTCTCTTGGTCCAGATTTATGTGGATGACATAATATTTGGATCACCAAATCATCAGCTCTGTGAGAAATTCTCTAAGTTGATGACTGGTAAATTTGAGATGTTCATGATGGGAGAGATGAACTTCTTCTTAGGATTGCAGGTCATGCAGACTGATCAAGGTATCTTCATAAATCAGGCCAAGTATACAAGAGACTTGATTCAAAAGTTTGGTGCTCAGAACAGCAATCCAGCCAGGATCCCAATGAACACAAATTGGAAGATGGATCCTGACACTGAAGGAACTTCAGTGAATCAGACTGAGTATCGTGGGCTGATAGGTTCCTTGTTGTACCTGACTGCAAGTAGGCCTGACATTACGTTTGCAGTTGGTGTGTGTGGTAGGTATCAGTCTGATCCCAAGAGGAGTCATTTGGAGGCTGCTAAAAGGATACTTAAGTATTTGAAAAGAACAGTCAATATGGGACTATGGTATCCTTCAGATGACAACTTAGAACTGACAGGTTATTCAGATGCAGATTATGGAGGTTGTAGGATTGATAGGAAATCAACCTCATGGACATGTCAGTTTTTGGGAAGTAATTTGATCTCGTGGTTTAGTAAGAAGCATAATTCAGTGGCTACATCCACAACTGAGGCTGAGTATATGGATGCAGGTAGTTGTTGTGCTCAGATCTTATGGTTGAGGCAACAGTTGAGAGACTACCAAGTATTTGCTAATCAGGTTCCAATCTATTGTGACAACAATAGTGCAATAGCAATTACTCAGAACCCAGTGCTTCACACAAGGTGCAAGCATGTGGATATTAGGCATCACTTCATTCGAGATCATGTGGAGAAGAAAGATATTAGGATGGAGAAGATTCACACTGACAGGCAAAGAGCTGACATCTTGACTAAGCCTCTGGCTGAAGCAAGGTTTATGGAACTGTCAGTGGAGTTAGGACTCTTAGATCCGGGAGAACAGTCAGTGTAGGGTTCTAGGGGGAACTCAGGCCAGACTCGACTCAGCGCGGTATCAGGGTGCTACAATGTCTCCCTGACAGGTATGAGTTCTAACCTGACTCTTGTGAATTTCAAGCGTCTCCCTGAGTCCTTCGTCCTGAAAATCTTTATTAAATGCATTCCGTTTTCATTAAAAGCGCACCTTTTCATATTTAAAACCCACGCGCACGGAGCATTTAATGCTAGTTACTTTTTCATATACGTGTCCGTTTTATACGGAATATGACTGACATGGGGTTTAATTGAAGCTGAGATTAATCCTGGCCCCTTATTTCAAAACCTTTCGAATTCAGGGATCAATCTCAACCCCACGTTTGAGTAACTGACTTAGCCTTAATAATCAAGAGTACCATTTGAGGTTTTTACGTAAACACAACGCACAATCTGCTCACTGAGTTTTCTCTTGCTCAAACACAGAAATTTCAAAAACCTTTTCTTTCAAAACAATGGCATTCCTTGATTCCAACTGGACAACCGACAAGATCGTCAACGTTGTCGAGAACAAGCTGGTACACATGGAGCAAGTCATCTCCATGGAAGGTACCTGTCTTACAGTTGAGGAAATCAAACCCGTCTTTAAGTGGATTTCCGATGCTGGGTTGGAAACATACTTCACCACCCGCCCCATTTCCGTGCTCCCAAGAACAGTTGTGGAAGCATACTTGAATATGTTCTTGCGGAAAGGGGAAGTTTTCACGAAGGTGACTGCGTTGAAGCCGACGGGAGAGAAGGACGGCGACGACGAACCTCTTTACAACACAGAGGTGGTCACTATCAACTTCAGACAAGCGGTGAGGGAAGTCTTCAAGCTGCCATTCTCAGGCATCAACCCAAGAACCTACAAGGAGAACTCAGAGGGAGAGCTTCTTGGGAAATGGACCAAGTCAGGGTCATCAGAATTCAGGGCTCGTCAGAACAAGAATACTCTGAAGCCTGAATACAGAGCGCTGGTGGACTTGGTGTCCAAGATCGTGATGGGTGCAACTGGCTCTCACGAGCAGTTGAGTCTGCCCAAACTGAGGCTTATGGGGGCAATTGCTGATGGAGTGGAAGCGAACTGGGAGCAGTTCTTCCTTGATCAACTCCATCAGGCCGGGTTGGACAAGCTTACACGAGATGAGAAGAAGAAGCACATTTCCGTCAGTGCCATCTTGCCACTCGGAACGAGGATGTCCATCCTGATAGCTCATGCTTGCCATGAGTATACCTTCGACTTCGAGGATAGTCTCTCCTCAAAGAAGATAATGTTTTCCTCACTAAGTGATACTTATTCAGTGCTAGGGCTGACTGATCCCAATGCGAAAGCAAAGGGTCAGGCCAAAAAGCCAGCTGGTAAGGCCAAGAGAGTGGCAACCAGTCTCATTGAACGAGTAGATGACCTCCTTGAGAGGAGTAAGGAAGGTGAGGAGGTTGCAGCTGAAGAGGTAGAGCAGCCTGAGGCAGAGAAGACTGAGAAGAGGAGAAAGGTAAGGGTCGTGCTGTCAGGGAAGAGCACGAAATCTGGGACTGAGTCTGATCCCAAGAAGGCCGGGTCAGAGGCTGAGGGAACTGACGATGACGTCAGGAAGGAGGGTGCTCAGGGTGAGAGGCCCCTAAAAAGGCTTAGGAAGGGAACCGAAAAATCCCCTGCTAAGAAGCTGCCTGAAGTGAGTGAGAGGGAGAAGTCAAGCTCTCCTGGAGCCTCTGACTTGGAGATAGTGAGAAAAACTGTCGAGACGGCTGAGTCGTTGCAGCCTGAGACAGTACCCACTCAAACACCCCCACACCCTGAAACCCAAACACCTTCCATTCCTGACCCCACACCTCAATCCCCCCAACCACCCCAAACCTCAGAGCCAAATCATCCTACTGAGTCAGCGCCATCTACTTCACCTACAAATGAGCCTGACCAGTCAGCCGAGCCAAATATTCCAAACCCCTCAGACTTTCCCTCATACCCCAATCCCAAGGACTGCCCCAAATCCATTTCAACTGAAGAGGGTGAATTCCTTGAATTGGAGGAGGCCAAGATTTGCTCATTCTTTGGACTTACTAGCTGGCTTCAACTTTTAAACTTCGACAACCTGAAGCAGTTAGTGGCTGAATTGATATCCAAGAGCAAGGCTGCCATCCTGTCAGGAGACGAGAATGAGGATGAGGATGATGAAGGAGCTCAGGGTGGAGACCTGGAGAAGGCAGTGGAGGAAACTGCACAGGAGGTTGATGAGATGAACTCTGAGCCTCAGGCTCAGGGGGAAGGTGGAAAAGACACTGGTGCCAAGGGTGGACCAGTGGCTGAGGATGTTGTGAACATCTCAGCTGCCAATGAGACATCTGTCAATGAAGGGTTTCCCTGCCCTGAGACAAGAGAGGATGATGTTGAGGCATCCAAGGAGACTCTCAGTTCCGAGGGACTTACTCCTAAGGTTCAAGTTAGCTTAGCTGAGCCTGAGGAGGCGGCTATGACTACTTCACAACTGCCTTCAGTGCACCTTGACAAAGGGACTGATGCTGCAGGGGCTGACAAGGGAAAGCAGCCAATCACTGATGCGGCCGCTGATGATGAAGATGTGATCATAACCGGGGTTGGACGTGCTGAATTCACAAGCATAGTGGAGGTCAAGCAGGAGAAAACCACAGAAAATCTAGCTGAACTTCAGGAGGAAGTAATGAAGCTACGAGCTGAAAAGGAAGAAGACTCCAAGGCCCTGGCGAAACACATCAGGTGGACAAAGTCAGCTTACAACACCCTTGCTAATAGGGAGCTGATTTTGTTAAAGAGAACGATAACTGACACGGCCAAGTCAGTGAGGAATGAGAGGAAACGCACCAAGAAAATGCTCAGGAACACTCTCAAGAAACTCGATGAGAGGGATGCGATCAGGGATGAGAAGCTGAATCAGGTAGTTGACAGGCTTGCAGTTCAGACTGGAGCTATCGTCACTCAGGCCATGAAGGACTCAGCGTCCAAACTGGAGCTGGAGTCAGGGAAGCTGGATCGCACTTCTCAGTCAGTGGCGGACGTCTTGGCGAAGGCCACTGAGGAGTCAGCAAAGATACTAACTGAGGTCAGCAAAGTCAGCGGTGAGTCCTTGAAGGTGAAGGAAAGGATCACCAAGGCTGAACAAAGACTCCAACTCTCTATGGAGGTCTTTGAACAGAAAGTCAATGCTGCCATCAGTTCGGTTTCTTTTGCAGGGACTGAAATTTCGATGGGAGTTGAATTATTGAAGGAGGGAATTAACGATGTCCATTCTCTAACCTCATTCGTAATCAACAGCGGATCTGACGCATTCCCATCCGAGGCCAATGATGATGCCAAAAAGGGGGAAAAGAAGAAGAAAAGATCCCGCCCTGAGGCATCGGAGGCAGTCAACCAAGGTGAGACCGTTCTAGCTGACCCTGAAGCCAATCCTGAAGGGAATATTCTAAGGGTGAGGAAGTCAGCTAGGTTAGCGGCGGTGGAGAAGGAAGGAGAGGAAATTGTTGCCAAGCTGAGGGAGGAGGCAACAAAGGCAAAGGCTAATGAACCTTCCAAGCAACAACCTGAACCAGTTCAGAGATCGTCTCCCATGAGCTCAAAGAAGAATCCCATCACTTACTCAGGGGAGTTGGTGGCTGAGTTATGTGCTGAAGCATGGGGAGATCACTCTGAAAAATTTGAGGCTATGCGCAGAGCTGAAATCGCTCAGAAGGAGAAGATGCGCATCCTGGAGAAGAAGGTTGAGAAGCTGACTGATATCACTGAGCTTCAACAACGAGAACTAGATGATGCAGTGATCAGCTTACTAAGGAGGAAGAAGGCGAAGCCTAAGCCAAGGAAGTACAGGAAGAAGCCAATAGTTAGGAAATCAACAATTCTTCAAATCAGTAGGCCAGAATCAGGAGCAAGGAAAGCTTTTGTCGATGAGTTCGTCTCAGAGGCATTGAAGGAGTTTTGGACTGATGCAAGGGATGAATTTGTTAGACTGTGGTATGTTGTGAAGAAGTGGGGTGACACTGACGATATCAATGCCCACTTCACTGACTACATGATGGATAATCATCCTGAGCTATTCCAGAAGATCTTGGAGGAGGCTGATGCAGCTCAAGTCCAAGTGAAGGCTCCTGAGTTCACCATTCGAACTCCTCCCTTGGTTCCTGGAACTCAAAAGCATGACACAAAGGCCATAATGATGGAAGTCTTGAAGATAGCCAAAGCTGAAGGATACGTGAACCAACCTAGAAGACTTGACGAGCTGAAGGCAAGAGTTTATGCAGGATATGGACTCAAGCCTGAAATGAGATTAGTCTAGGTGTTCATAGGCTTCTTTGTAATAGATTAGATTCATTGTAATCATTTCCACATCTATCAATGAAATATATTACTTTTGCCCACAGACAAAAACTCATTGTCTTTTTGGCTGATGTTTAAATTCTGTACTTATCAAGAATTGCTCTAACACTGTCTTATCTTATAGATAGATTTATCATATTTCCTCTAAGTGTTTTGAGGATCTTTTCAGTGTTTTGGCATCATAAAAAAGGGGGAAATTGTTGGGACATGGTCAGTTTTGATTAAGATCCCAAAGCCCCTGAAAAGATGTTTGCCTTAAATATGTCTTTGTCAGATCTGATTTTAGTAATGGACTGATTCTTCTCATTGCTGAGTCTCCTGAGCAACTCTGGAAGCTTCACCTGTGTTTCCTTCTTATTCAACAAGAAAATAACCCAAGTATATCTAGAATAATCATCAATAACCACAAGGGTATATTTTATACCATTCATACTCACAGGTGTTATGGGACCAAATAGATCCATGTGCAAGAGCTGAAGTATCCTGTCAGTGGAGTAGGAAGCTTTCTCTTTGAATGACGCTCTGACCTGCTTCCCTTCCTGACAAGCTTTGCACACGTGATCTTTGCTAAAAACTTCATTAGGTAGACCATCAACAAGTGATTGTCTAGAAATTTTGTTCAGAATCTTGAAGTTCAGGTGGCTTAATCTTTTATGCCATAACCAACTGAGCTCTAAAGAGCTTTTAGCAACTAGACAAGTATTAGGAATAGTGCTGCTCCAATCAGCGAGATAAACATTACCTTTCCTTATACCTGATAGAAGCACTTGTGTTGATTTGTCCTTGACTGAACATTTATTCGATGAGAACTCAACACTGAACCCTTTGTCACAGAATTGACTTACTGACAACAGGTTATGCTTCAGTCCTTCCACAAAGGACACATTTTCCACTCTGACTGTACCTATTATCAAAACACCAAAACCTTTAGTAACACCTTTTGAGTTATCACCAAAGGTTACCTGTGGACCATCTTTAGCTTGATATTCTTGGAGAAGACTCTTCATTCCAGTCATGTGCCTTGAGCAACCACTGTCTAGGTACCAAACAACTTTGATTGAGTCTCCTCTCCTCTTGTTGTGATCCACAACCACCTGCAAGCAATTCAGGCTTTAGGTACCCAATGGGTGTTGGGTCCTATGGTGTCAGCTGTACCCTTCGGGATCCAGACTTGCTTCACAACCCTGATTGCCTCAGAGTGGTAAATCTGTCTCCCTGAAACATCAACATACACAACTTTCTTCTTCTTTGCCTGAGAGGAAGATGGTGTATGGGTGCTAGACTTAAGCTTCACAGGAGCCTGAGTGGGTGCCTTTTGGGCTGGCTTCCTGTTCTTCCTAGGTCTGGGTGCAGCAGGTCTTGGGCCTTGTTCTTGATAAGGACCCTGATTTCTATTCCCCCTAGGCAAGTGAGGGAATGGAAAACAGTTAAAGGCCTCAGGATGCCAAAACCATGGGGGTGTCATCATATTTGGCCTTCCCTGTTGGTATTGCCAAGCATGATGGTACCCTCGCTGACCAGTCTGAGGGCTCTTGGCCTGAGTCTTCCTCTGCTTTCGCTGAGGTTTTCCCTGACCTGAGCTCTCAGGGGCTTCCTTAGATTGCTTTACCTTTCCCTTGGGTTTTGGCTTAGCTGTCTTAGGAGCAACCCTGACTGTGTCAACGGTTTCCTTGCCCTTATCAGTTTGACGGGCCTGGAGCACAACCTTAGGTGCACTCTGGCCTGTCTGAACAAATACCTTCTCAGTGTTGCTCCCTGAAGCAACATGAGACTGACCTTGTGAGGATTTCTTAGGAGCATATCCAAGCCCCCTTTTCTCATTCCCAAGTATCTGGCTGCTATTTATTTCCTCTATAGCCACTGAGGATTTATTCATTGCTGCAACCTTCTTCTTGAGAGAGTCCTCACTCTTTTTCAGGATTTCATGTCTGGTAAAGAGGTCATCAAACTTACTCTTAAGTACTTTTAGTTCTTCCTTCCTGACCAGCTCTTCCTCAGCCAGTTCCTTCAGAATCTTCTCTCTTGGAAGACGCTCAGCATTGATTAACTCAATCTCCTGAGTTAGTCTCACAATTTGAGCTGATTCTTTAAGATCAGACTGAGTGAGTTGTTCATTCAGATTTTGAACCTCAGTACTCAATTTCTTGTTCTCCTCTACCAGGAAGACATTAGTATCCTGCAGTCTAGAGAAATCAACCATCAATTGATCAAGGCAGATCTAAAGGTTCATTTCTCTAACTGATTCTGAGCTGAGCTCAGGATTTTGACCAGTGTAAGAAGCACAAACAGAATTTGATGTTACCTCAGGCTCATCCCTAGCCATCAGGCAGACATCATCATACTCGTCATCTGAGAAGAGTTCAGGTGACCTTTCAGTGGGACCGTCAGAGTCTGTTGCATCCTCAGCAACCATTGCTCTCCGATCAGCAGATCTTAGATCCCTCGTGGCTCTCGTTTCCTCTCTCTCCCTCGCACTCAGCTCCGGGCAGTCGTACTGATAGTGACCAATCTTGTTACAGTTGTAACATGCTACCTGCTCACTTACTCTTTCTTTTCTCAGTTCAGGGTTCCTTCTTGAGTCAGGTTCCCTGGTTCTTGGTGAGCTTTCAGCCTTGGTTGGATATCTATCATCGCGAGTACGTCTCTGTTCGTCTCTTCTTTCAGGCTTTGGTTCAGAATATCTCCTTTCATCACCACGTTCTCTCCTCTGGTCAGTATTCCTTCGCTCCTCATATCTCCTTGAGCTTTGGTGGGTTCCTTCAGGTTTCCTGTCACGTGAGTCCTGATAAAACTTTTTATAACGACCAAACCTGGAATTGAGCTTGTCAAATCGTCTGGCCATCAGGCTGTACTCCTCAGCGAGTTCTTCCCTGCTCATCTCCATCAGTGACTTTGATGAAGAATTTGATGAGGGCTCAACAGGTTCAGACCTGGCCTTGAACGCCACACTTTTCTCAGGAGTTTTCTCCTTCACTTCCTCTTCTGACTGAACTTTCTTCTTTCTTTTGTTAAGATCAAATTCAAGCGCTTTGAGCTCTGAAAAAAGTAAAGCAGAAGTTATGTTACTCATATCCTGAGTGTTCTTAAGCATAATTACACTGTTATCCCATCTCTCAGGAAGGGCATTCAGGATCTTTGAAGCAACATCACTCCTTGGGACATCCTTGTCCAACATCACCAGCTCATTCATCAACTTGATGAATCTAGACTCCATTTGATATATGCTCTCGTCAGGCAGCATCTCGAACGCTTCGAATTTCTGAATGGCAATATTTCTCTTGTTCTCCTTTATCTTTTCTAACCCCTCGCACATTCTGGTCAGCTCATCCCAAACCTCCTTTGCCGTCTTTAAGTTCATCAGCCTGGCTGACTCCTCGAAGGGCACCGTGTGCAAGATGATGTTTCTGGCGACGTTGTCAAGCCCCACCATCTTGATTTCATCGTTGGTCATGTCTTTCCTCTCTTTAGGAACCTGCACGCCAATCGCAAGATCCTCATATCCCAGTCCTCTGACATTAGGAATAGTGATCTTGATCGGTCCTTCCCTGAGTACACGCGGCATCTGGTCATGGATGGCATCTAGATGTGCTTCTAATCTAAACTTCCAGTAGACAAAGTTAGACACAGAGAATTCAGGTAACGAAGCTTCAAGTCTCCTCGAAGTCATGATGATGCAAGTTTTATGAAAAGCAAACTCAGATCTGTTCAGTGACCACCAACAGTTTCTCCTCTGAAACTATTAGTATTCAAAGTCAGTGGTCTTTCGAACCACTGCTCTGATACCACTTGTTGGTCCCGGTACAAGACTGAGGAATACGTGTATGGGGGGGGGGGGGGAATACACGTATACCAATTTTTCAAACTTAAAACTGACTGAGTCCCCTTTACTCAGAGTGGTAAAGAACTAAGAGCTGATAACACACCTACTGACTGCACTTAGTGCTGGTCAGTTGGCTCACTATCAGTTCAAGTTCAGTGCGGAAATGTTTGAGCCCTGATAGTTTAAAGTCTTGTTTAGTTTGCTTTCTGAAAACTTGTTTTACTCAATTTTGAAAGGTGTTTAGTAAGGTAGTGCTCTCTTCGAGGATCAGCCTGATTGATTCAGGTCTGACAAACTGAATGCAATGAATGAACAAATAATATGACAAGTATGCACAATATCAAAGCAGTAAGAACACAAGGAGTTTAACGTGGTTCAGAGTCTCAAGCTCCTACGTCCACGGCCTGACTTAACAGGAAATCCACTCAAGGGATTCTTGTTTTTAACGTGCCAAGGTGCACCAAGATCAGCTAACCTCACTGATCTATACAACTCCGCTTACTAACACACTAACTGACTTACTCCCAACAAGCCTATCTTAGGGTTTTGGTTTCAGTTTAGATTCCAACTAGGTTGAGATTATCCTTACAAAGCAAAGCTATGCTAAGGATTGGATAATCTCTCTAAGCTTAAGATAATGCTATTTAGCTCTTGGAATACAGAATAACTCTCAGTTGCTAAGAAACACTTGGGAAATTTAGAATGTTTTCGAGTGCTTCTCTTAAAGGCTGAATGCTTTGAGTGCTTGAGAGTTTGAGTAATTTCTGGCTTGGAAATTTCCCGTAACCTTGAATGGGTTCAAGGTCTTCTGTATTTATAGGTGATTTGAATAACTATCCGTTGGAGAGATAGCCTTCTAGTCATCTATGTAGAGTGGCTTCAAACGGACATATCTTCATGCAGCAGCCGCTCTTGCATGGATTTGGTATTTGCATTAAATGCACATTAAATGCTTGCCCGTTGAATATGCAGTCTGAATTTAGTCTTCATGTCAGGTTCCGTACGTGCGTGTCCTTCTCGGATTGGTCCACGTCATCAGGTTGGTGAGAATGTCAGAACTTATTCCTGAGCTTCAGGCTTGTCTTATTAAGTTCATTTTGTCTTGGGCTCACCGGTCTTGTCCTGACGCTGAAATTCCTTTTGTATTGCTTGGCTCTACTCCAAGTCTTCCCATAAACTCAGTGACATCCTGTTCCCTACAGGACTGAGTTAGTAATGACCTCAGGGTCATACTCTTCATCACTGACACTTACTCAGCCAGCTTAGAGGACTGCCATAAGTTCAGGATGGTGCTCTTCGTCTTCAGGCTCTGAGTCTTGATTGTCTCCAGTGAGTTCTCCTCTCACTGAGTACCTGTGAAGTGTAAAATGACTAAGTACTAATCCTAACCAAGACTAGCCTGACAAAGACATATTTAAGGCAAATATCTTTTCAGGGGCTTTGGGATCTTAATCAAAACTGACCATGTCCCAACAAAAACCAACTGATCTGGGAAGTTATGACACCAGGGATGGTTCTTCTAGGATGTATCCTTACAACCAGACCTTTAAGACCATGTCTTTGAGGCAGGCCATTCCAAAGGCCAGATTTGAGAAAAGGTACACCAGACCTGTTTATAGGAAAGGTGTCCTTATCAGACCAGTAGCTCAATATGTCATTGTCAGAGGACATGTGCTGGTAGATAGATTTGGAAGGAATATAAGATCTCCTCATCCAACAAGGGATGATCTTTATCTATGGATTCCTACAAAACCTGCAACTAACCAATCAGGACCCAGCACTAGTAGGGGACCTAATTGATTTCTCTGCAGGTAGATAAGAGTCCATTGGAGAAAGGACTTTCAAGCAACCATGTCTAGTACATTGATAGTGGATGTTCCAAGCACATGACCTTCCAGAAGGATAATCTCCAAGATTTCAAGCCTTTGAATGGACCAAGAGTGATGTTTGGTGACAACAACTATGGAGTCACCAGAGGAGTTGGAAAGTTGGCCTTCAATGGAGTATCTGTAGATGAAGTCTACTATGTAGAAGGACTCAAGCATAATCTGCTTTCAGTATCCCAATTCTGTGACAAGGGATACTCAGTGAAGTTTTCTAGTGATTCATGCACTGTTTTCTCTTCTGATTATAATGATATCTTACTAATAGGCTTGAGGAAGGGTAACATTTATCTTGCAGATTTTAGCAGTTGCCCAAGAAATGCTTGCCTGGTTGCAAAAGGATCTGCAGAGAACAGCTGGATTTTGCACAAGAGATTGTGTCATCTTAACTTCAAAACACTGAATAAGATTGCCAGAAAAGGTCTCATTCGAGGTCTTCCTAATGAAGTGTTTAAGAAGAATCAGGTTTGTGGTTCATGCCAGAAGGGTAAACAACCCAGGACTTCCTTTAAGAATGTCCAGAGCACAACCACAACCAGAGTACTTCAACTACTTCACATGGACCTGTTTGGACCTATTTCTCCTCTTAGTTTCAGTGGAAGGAAGTACACCTTGGTGATAGTAGATGATTTTTTAAGATATACTTGGGTAGTGTTCTTGTTTAAGAAAAATGAAACTATCACTAAGCTGCCAGAATTCTTCAAGCAGATTCAGAATGAGCAGAACCAGAGCATAGTCAGAATCAGAAGTGATAAAGGGACAGAGTTTTTTAATTCACACATTGCAGATTACTGCAAGGATCATGGGATTTTTCATGAGACATCTGCTGCCAGAACACCCCAACAAAATGGAGTAGCAGAAAGGAGGAATAGGACTCTCAAAGAAGCTGCAAGAACACTTCTGGCAGAATACAACACTCCACAAAGATTTTGGGCAGAGGCCATTAATACAGCCTGCTATACTCATAACAGGTGCCTGATTGCCCAGAGACATAATAAGACTCCATATGAGGTATGGAAAGGTAAAACCCCATCTGTTTCATATTTTCATGTTTTTGGATGTAAGTGTTTCATCCATGACAATGGGAAATCTAAATTAAGAACCTTTGATGCTAAAGTGGCTGATGGAATATTTTTAGGATATTCCAGCACCAGTAAAGCTTTTAGAGTTTTTAATAAGAATTCACTTTGTGTGGAGGAAACACCTCATGTTGTTTTTTATGAATCTACTTTTGAGTGCAAGGTGGACTCTAAGTCTTCTGATGAGACCCAAAATCAGACTACACCCAGAGTTATCAAAGTCAATCCACCTATTCTTGATTCAGATTCAGATTCAGATGATGACCCATCTCCTGGTTCTCTGAAGACTAAGTCTTCACAAGGAGCAGAACCAGAAGAGGTTGAAGCTCCTGTAGGGGGAAGCTCTTCTGCAGGTGGTGATAATCACCAAGGTACTGCAGAAGATGATCAACCAGGCAAGACCACGGGAAGGAGGACCCTGGTTGATCACCCCAATGACCTGATCTTAGGAGATCCAACTAAGGGTGTCCAGACTAGGAGAACTCTTAACTTAGCTGCCTTATTCAGTTGCTATGTGTCCTTGATTGAGCCCAAGAACATCAAGGAGGCACTGAAAGATTCAAATTGGATTGTTGCTATGCAGGAGGAGTTGAATCAATTCACCAGACAGGATGTTTGGGAGCTGGTAGACATACCAAAACATCAAAAGGTGATAGGCACTAAGTGGGTTTTCAAGAATAAGAAAGATGAGAATGATGTCATTACTAGGAACAAGGCAAGGCTAGTGGCCCAGGGCTATTCTCAGTCTGAGGGAATAGACTATGATGAGACATTTGCTCCTGTTGCCAGACTAGAAGCCATCAGATTGTTCTTAGCATATGCTGCTCACATGAAGTTCAAAGTATACCAGATGGATGTGAAATCTGCCTTTCTTAATGGGATTCTCATTGAGGAAGTGTATGTAGAACAACCTCCTAGTTTTGAACAAGGTGACAAGGTGTTTAAGCTTAAGAAAGCTCTTTATGGGCTGAAACAGGCACCCAGAGCATGGTATGACACTCTATCTCAATTTTTTCTGGACAATGGTTTTACTAAGGGTAAGATTGATAGAACCTTGTTTAGGAAAGAAGAAGGAAAGGACATCCTTCTGGTCCAAATATATGTTGATGACATTATATTTGGATCCCCTAACAAGAAGTTCTGTGAGAAGTTTGGTGAGCTCATGCAGAGTCAGTTTGAGATGTCCATGATGGGAGAAATGAATTATTTTTTAGGTTTGCAGGTTAAGCAATCAGAGAAGGAAATTTTTATTAATCAGGCAAAGTACACCAGAAACATGTTAGAGAAATTTGGAGTAGGATCTAGCAAAGCAGCCAAGATCCCTATGATGACAAATTTCAACATGGATCCAGATGAGTCTGGAGAGAGTGTGGACCAGACTCAGTACAGAGCACTTATTGGTTCTCTTCTGTACTTGACTGCAAGCAGATCAGATATTACTTTTGCTGTAGGAGTTTGTGCCAGATTTCAAGCTAATCCCAAGAAGACTCACTTGGAAGTAGCTAGGAAGATATTGAAATATCTTAAGGGAACAGTGAACCTAGGATTATGGTATCCTGCAGATGATAACTTAGAGTTGAGTGGTTATTCAGATTCAGACTATGGTGGATGCAGAATAGATAGGAAATCTACAAGTGGAACATGCCAATTTTTAGGGAATAAATTGGTATCCTGGTTTTCTAAGAAGCAGACTTCAGTTGCTACATCAACAACAGAAGCAGAGTACATGGCTGCAGGGAGTTGTTGTTCACAACTTCTCTGGATTAGTCAACAGCTTAGGGATTACCAGATTAGAGCTAAGGATATTCCTATTTTCTGTGATAGTAATAGTGCAATTGCAATCACCCAGAATCCAGTTCTTCATACCAGGTGCAAACATGTTGATATAAGGCATCATTTTATCAGAGATCATGTTGAGAAGGGAGATATAAGGATGGAAAAGATTGTAACAGAAAAGCAGAGAGCAGATATCTTAACTAAGCCTTTGGCTGAGACCAGATTCAGAGAGTTAGCTTTTGAGTTAGGATTGTTGGATCCAGAGACAGATTTGTTTTAGGGGGAACAACAGAGAAGTATCCTTTGTTTCATTACTTTACTTCATATATTTATTCTCAAACTAACATACCTGCAGATTAGACATATCAGAGAGGTTATATCTCCAGATGAGGTATGCATCAGGTAACACTTGTCCCAGATGAGGTGCTGAGTCAAATTCAAGAAATGTCCAAAGTCTTCTCTGACCAGGACCAGATGAGTTTAATCAGAGTAGATTTAGCACCAGACTACTTGTGGTATCATCTGGTTACAATATCAGGTGACAGGTATGTCTTTCCTTCTCTGGCCTCTGATCATTTGGATACACTTTTCAAATTAATAAGTACACTCAAAACGTTTCAACTTCGGAGTGTATTTAAGAATAGGGTATAGGGCCTATGCAATCATTTCGCTTTTTCTCTTGACTGCCACAAAATCCCTTTATGCCCAGTCCCAATGACTATGCCAACGCACCAGATTAAATCTGTATCTCGCCTTTCATCGTGGCCATCAGATTTAATCAATGTACAATATGTCAATCAATTCGACAATTGATTTTGTTCCCTAAATTAAATTTGCTATTACACGCGTTCACACTTCATTTATTAATCAAGCCACGCGTATTGCCCTATTTAAATCAAAATTCTACTCAATATGTCCTTTCACGTTTCATATCTTTTCAAACCCTAACATGTTTCTCTACAAGTTTTCTCTCTCTCTCTCTCTCTACACAAAAATGGCTCCTCCGTGCAACTTCGATCATGTTCTAATGATGAAAAAGCTAAAGACGGAGATGGTGGTGGACTTTTATACCACCAAGAACCCTGTTGTGCTGTCGATTCTGGAAATGCTCCAGAGAGCAGGGGTGGAGAAGTTGATCTCCACAGTTCCCAAGGACTTTCGCACTCTTGACAGATATGCGGCCCAGTTGTTGGTTCGTATGAAGATCCACCAGGACCACATTTCTTCCAAGATTGATGAAGATGATTTGGTGTTCTCTAAGCAAGATTTTTGCGCTTTATTCGAGAACATTTCTGCAGTGGGAGTGGATCCTTTGACGCACAAGGAGGATGATATCATTGGTTCCTTCAAGATCTTTGCTCGATCTTCTTGCCAGAATATCACGAAGGGATTTTTGGACAAACATTTAAGGCAGAAATACAAGGTGCTGTTCGATATTGTTGTAAAGGTGCTTATGTGTGAGAATCACAGCACAGATGCCATTTTCAACTACAGGATGTGTGTGATGAGGGCATTATATGACGGCGTTCAATGCAATTGGGCGGAGTTCTTCTGGGATGTGTTGAGGAAGAACAGATTGAAGGTGAAGAAGGAGCCTTGTCCTTCCAAGCCAGGGGAGTTGCAGTTCTTCTTCACTGCAAATGTTTCATTGGGAACTAAGTTGACTCTTATTCTGGATTCTCTCCTTCCCGAGAAGAAGTGGAAAGCATCTTGGTGCCATGGTTATCACAAATCCAAGATCCTCTTCTCCAAGGATGGCCCTCTCCATGGCCATGCCGACTCTGATGGAGAGCAAGCCATCCCTGCTCCTCCTATTCAATCTATTCCCTCACCTGCAAAGGGGCAGAAAAAGCAGCAGTAGAAGCAGCAGACCCAGAAGAAAGCTGCTGAAGCAACTGGTTCCTCAACCATTGCTTTCTCTGGTTCCTTAGAGGAGGACCAGATTCCTCTTCTTGATGTCTTGAAGAAGAAAAGTGAAGTAGCTGAGGCTACCAAGAAGGCTGGAGCAGCCAAGAGGAAGCAGCCAAAGGAGGCCAGGAGAGGCTCTGCTAAAAAGCGACGGACTAGCAGGAAGGCCAAGAAAACCCTTCTGGTGGATGAGCCATCAGAGGACGAAGAGGAAGAAGAGGCTGAGCCTCTTGTGAAGAAATCCAAGGCCAAGAGAGCCATTCTTCAAGATCCTGACTCTGGATCTGATCTTGGAGAGGCCTTGGAGAAGGCCATTGATGAGGCTTCCCAGATGATGGAGGATGCTCCAGAGCATGTTGTTCCTGCTGGTGTTGACTCAGCAGAGGTAAACCCTTCCAACCCTTCTTCTATACCCTCCTCTACCCCTATTAACCTTGTTACCCCTACTACTTCCCCACCAGACACCCAAACACAACCCATTTCATCTGCTCCTGGTGTTTCTTTATCTTCACCAGAGCAGACTCTCCCAGACACCCCCACTTTCACTACTTCAACCATCCCTCAAACACCTTCTCCCCCACCTTCCCATATACCTTTAAACACTTTTCCCTCTCCCCCAGCTTCTGTACCAGAGGTGCCCTCAACCTCTTCTGGTGCAGAGATCCCCCCTCCAAACACTTCCACATCCCAAATACCACCTACACCTTCTGTACCAGAGATCCCGCCTTCTTCTAGTGCAGAGCAACCCATCCCCTCCACTTCTACCTCACAAAATCCTACCCCTCCCCAAACCCATTCAGACCAGGACCCAACCATTTCTATGGCTCTGGGATTCCCTGCCCCTCCCCCTTCTCCCACCTATTTAACCAGCGATGATAGTGAAGATGAGGAAGCTTCACTTGAGCCTGCTAACTTAGCACCTTCCTCCTCTGCCTCTGGGCCCAAACCCTTCATTTTCTCTACTGATGAGATGGGTCCCATCAGGCAGAGTATGAGTGTGAGTGCTCAGCTCTGGCTAAGAGAGCAAGTTCCAATTTTGTTGGAGCACTCACCCCTCCTGGCAGATCTGACGGATGCCAAGGTTTGGAGTATGGCCAGACTCCAGGATGTTGAAGATCTTATGCTTCTGCTGGAGGAGATGTCTCCCTCTGCCTTCACTGCGTGGGAGATTGAGCTGAAGAAGAAGTTGAATATTCAAAACCCAGCAGAGTTGGAGACACCAGAGGCGGCCAAGGTCCTCATCAAAACTCTCCTGATCCAGAGAGGAGTTATGCTCACGCCAGAGGGCTTCTCTTACAACTTTGGTCCTCATTTCACCTTCCCTCCAGAGCTGTATTCTGATGAGGAGGACTTTGACTTGACTCCGGCTGTGCTCCAGAAGATGAAAGCATTCTTCAATGAGCAGATCATGCAGATAGAGCGTTTTTCAAAAGCTATTCAACACATGGCCCCTGCTATGATAGAGCATCAGATCAGGCAGGAGAGGAGGGTCTTTCTTAAGCAAATCAAGTCCACTCTGGCAGAAGTTAAAGCTTCCTTCAAGGCCAATGGCCTCTTTGTCAAATTGGATGTCATGCACAGCCAGAAGCAGCTCCAGGAGCACGTGCTGGAGCAGATGAAACCTGTCTCTGTGCTTAAAGTTGAGATGGCAAGTCAGATGATCCAGACTGCCAAGCTGAAAGACTCCCTCCAGGAGATGTTAGAGAAGCAGGAAAGGCTTGTTGCAGAGTCGAAAGCCTACCTGGAGGAGGCAAAGCAGCTGCGTGATCTTCACTCTTCCTCCAACACTGCCTTGCCTGATCTTATAAGGCAGGTAGTGGAGCCCCTCCTTGATGAAGTTAAAAAGGGGAAAGAGAAGGCCAGAACTGATCTGGCGAAGACCACCAATGAAACACTTTTTAGCCATGGAGCGCGCCTGGATCTGCTAGAGAACACACTGGCTCAAGCAGAGTTGCAGAAGAAGAAGAAAGAGGAGTTCAAATCTCTTTCCATGGCTAAGCAGCTTGCTGCAGAAGAGGAGTCAGAAGCTGAGCAGGATCCAATCTCCATCTCTGGACCTGCAAAGAAGAAGATCAGAAGAGTCAAGAAAAGCTTCCTTGAGACTGTTGTTGAAGAAGCTCAGAAGAGATACAAGGAAGAGACTCCAGAGGAGAAGCAGGAAAGGATCGGAAAGAACATAGATGAAGAGCAGAGGCTCAGATATGTTAGGAGGCAAAACAAGAAGAGCAGAGAAGCAGGTGCTTCTTCTGGTGCAGGTAGCTCTAGCCAGAGGAAAAAAGCCCCCATTGAAGTGATGAACATTCTGCCTCTCAGGACAGAAGGGTCTTTTGACTCTACTGTGCCTGTGCCCTTGATTGAGAAATGGAAAGAGGCAAAGACTCTCTGGTTCATCCAACACTATATCCAGAGGCCAGCACCAGAGGATGATGAGCTGATCAACAAAACCTTTCACACCTGGATGCAAGCTTATGATGCAGAGTTGTACAAGCAATTGATGGACTCTACCATTGAGTTCAACCTGGAGGTGACTGCCCCTGAGTTCACTTATCTTAACACTCCCATGGCAGGAGACCAGGTTGATTGGGCTGAGCTGAAGAGACTGTACAAGACCAAGGTGTTGGTGAACTTCACTCCAACATCTTCTGCAGAGTTGAAGGCCGTCCAGGATAGGTTTCTGGACTGGTTTCTGGTGCCTAAAGATAACAGAAGATATGCCTAGATTAGGACCAGACTTGCCTTGTAATCTGTAATCATTCTATCTTTATCATAAATGAAATTCATATATTCTCTGTTCAAAAGACAACCTCTTGTTGTCTTAATTGTTTGCCTGATAAGATCTATTCTAAGGTCTTATCTTTTACTGTTTTCTTGCTTAAGTCTGACTTTGTGATCAGTTCTGGTAGTGTTTTAACTCCATCAAAAAGGGGGAAATTGTTAGGATAAAAATTGTTAGTTTTGATGAGTTAAAACAAACCAGAAGATGTAATAGGACCATCTGGACTTGTTAGCCAGATGATGATCTAGATTAGGACTTAGTCTAGGGGGAACTGCCAGACCAGAAGACTTCACCAGAAGAGTCACCAGAAGACCCCACCAGAGGACTTCACCAGAGGACTCCACCAGAAGACTTCACCAGATGAGATCTGACCAGAGGCAGAGGACCTTCCCCAGACCAGACGAGTCCGGACCAGACGAGTTTGGTGTTACAAAAGATGCTCAGTTTGATCTCCTGTCTCTACTGAGTATTCTGTTTGTTCACCAGATTAGGACCAGAAGACACCGAGGTTGCATGGTGTCTGGTCTTGCCTTCTCTGGAGAGAATCAGAGTTAGGCAGAGGAAGCTATTGACCGTTGGTGACTCAAATCAAGTCAACAAGATCAGGATTGGAAAGTTCTGAAGATAATCAATCCAAGGATCCCACCAACCCAATCAATCAATTAGGGAATTGATTGATTGAGGCTTCCTTAAATAGAGGATCTGATTGGATTAGCTCTCCAACGGCTAGCCCTAATCCCCTATATAAATACAAGAGTGCAGTTCAAGAAAAAGCTCTAGAGAGACTACATACGCGCATAAGTCCATCCAAGCTTTTGATATTCATTCTAGGCACTCTTAGTGTTCATAATATTTATCTACTCTTAAGGAGTTATTGAAACCTCAACCTGTTCATCTATTAGATAAGGTTGTTGGTTGTTGATCTTTAGATTGAAGTTAAATCTAAAGAGGTTGTAAGAAGGAACTGGTACTTCCCAATTCCAGTGAGTAAGTAAGTGAGTTGGTTGTTAGTGAGACCCCTTGGATATAAGGGAGAGTGGACGTAGGATATTCTAATCCGAACCACTATATATCTTGTGTTCTTTATTGCTTTCGATTTACTTATTCTCTTATGAGTTGTTGCTCTCTTGTAAAACGAATTTGAAAGACATATTAATTTAAGCTTCCGCAATCAATCTAACTAGTGGGACCAACACCTAACAGGCGGATTAATCAACGCCGAGCGGGCGGATTACTTCGCCAATCCAGGCGGAATGTCAACGCCTAAAAGGCGGACTAATCAACGCCTAAAAGGCGGACTAATCAACGCCAGGAAGACGGATTAACTCGAGAATTAGATTAGTTGACGCCGGTGAAGGCGACCTAATCAAAACGTCAACGCCTAAAAAGACGGACTAATCAACGCCAGGAAGACGGATTAACTCGAGAAGTAGATTAGTTGACGCCGGTGAAGGCGGCCTAATCAAAACGTCAACGCCAAAAAAGGCGGACTAATCAACGCCAGGAAGGCGGATTAACTCGAGAAGTAGATTAGTTGACGCCGGTGAAGGCGACCTAATCAAAACGCAACGCCTAAAAAGGCGGACTAATCAACGCCAGGAAGACGGATCAACTCGAAACACTTGTTCCCCTACCTCCTCAGCTGTTTTACTTTTATCGGGTGTTTTCACGACAAGACCCTCCCCAATCCACCAATAAATGAGGGGCTTCTTCTCTATGATGCTGTTCTTGGGGAACACCGAGAGGCTCAAGGAGCACATTTTTGCCTGCTGGGAGCCACTCATGAAATGGAAACTCGCAAAGAAACTCGACATTGCGTCACTCTCCAGAATTTTATTGTCTACACCAAGATTTATCCACTCGGGGCAGACAGCGGTCTGATGATCCTCATCAGTGGGCTGTTCCCTGGGCTTAAATGATATACCACGCATCGTCGAGATCCCCCTGTCAACACTGGTAATTGAGTTCCTCAAATCCTTAATACGGGTCGTCATGAGATCCAGCTTCTCCTCCACCTCTGATTTCATCTGTGGTTCCTTGAAGATGTCATTATCCAGTTCCTGCTCCAACTCGCAGAACTTATCCAAGATCGTCTTCTCCCACCTTTTGATACCTGGGAACACATCCCTCATGTCTTTTAGCTCCCTTTCAAATTCTTCAAACTTGGAAGACAAGTTTGATTGGATCTCATTCACATCCTTCAGGGACAGGGCATGCTTCTTAGCCTTATCCAGTCGAGCCAGCAGCAACGGAACTGCTTCTTCCGGCTTCCTCCGGATCGACATTTAAACTAACCTAACAACATTCCAGAATACTATTCAACAATTGGAAATATTAATTCCCATCTCAACATCACATTTTCATATTCAAGCCGTCAATGTGATACTCCATTCTCATAAGTTGATAATTAAGGAGTGCATTTTATGTATAAAGATCAAAATAACTTATAATTTAGTTGAAGAGTGAATAAAATCGAAAGTTGATTGAGCGACTAAAGCTACCTAGGAGGACAAAATACAAAACACTTGGTAACTTTCCTCTGTTTTGAAAACTAAAACATGTACATTAATTCAGAGATAAAAATGAAATTACTCCCGATTTATCATCTCCCCAAGATAATTCCAGTTCCTTTTAGCTATTTTACAGTATTGGTGATTTAGTTTCACATACACTAATCTATAGTCAAGGTTCTGCATTAAACCTAGTTGTACAAGATAGGTATAAAATCTTCTGCAAGTATTGACAGGATAGGGGTAAACTGTTACCTTTAAATTTGCAAGAACTGAAACTCAATCCTGCAACGCTTCTCTCTGAAATTTTCTTCAAACCATTGAAAAGAGACGGCAGAAAAATGAGGCTCGCTCCTCAGGATTCTCAAACCAATACCTGATGATGATAACGAGAGAAGCGTAAAACACATTTACGGACCATCGGTCGGACCCAATCCAAACTTTTAAACACTCTATCTTGTTCAAAATTTATGTGATTTGAGATGAATTTTTTATTTTTTAATTTCTATTATATATTTAAAAAATGGCAAAACCAATTTATAGATGAATAACTTTAAAATGTATAAGTTGTTTCACTAAAAAATTACAATAAAGAGTAGTATTAAATTTAAAGGTTAGATATTATTTTTACTAAAAATATGTTGAAGAATACTATGAGTATGAGTTATTTCAATAAAAAGAATATTAATTATTTACACTAAAAAGTATGAGTTGTTCAACTAAAAAGTAGTGCAAAGTGGTTTGTGCATGAACAAATTTCACATTGTACATACTTTTAATAAAAAAAAAATTCATTAAAATAACATACTTATCTAAGTACTTTAACAACGTTAATAATGAATTGAAGGAGTATTTCACTATACCCACGATTTATTTTGTAAAAAGAAAGTAACTTGTACGAAATTGAGGAAAATTTCTTAAATATTTATGTATAAAGTAATTAAATGAATTGAATTATATATATGTGCGCATAAAAATAATGTCATTTTATTTAAAAATGTGGATATTGTGTGAGTGAATTTATTAGAACGTTTTCTATTTTAAAGGAATGAAAATTATTTCAATATGAATAAAAATATAAATTTAAAAGTAATTGCAAGACGGAGGCCCTATGTACACACCTACAATCCAACTCAATTTCATTTCAAGATCAACTAATTTGGAAGGACCAACCAGAGCAAAGATTGATCCAACACATTGATAGTACATCGGATTTTTGAACCTTTTTTTGTGCTCCAACAGTGACTCTATTGTCTACACTATACTAGTGTGGACTTCATTTTGAGCACATTCAAGCACATAGCCACTGAAATGTGCTATCAAATGAGCTCTAGCAGCGATTCTGATGATTGCAGATTTTGCAAGGTTCTATCCGACTACATGTTGTACCTTGTGCTTATGAAGCCTGCGTTGATGTCCCCTGTTGCTGGTATTGCACAAATCCGGTTTCAGGATACCTGCGAGGAAGCCAGGGACTTTTTCAGGAGATGGAAAATCGAATTGAATAGTGAACCCGTGGATCAACGGAAAAAACTAGCCTGTGAAAAGCTTCTGAACGTGGACACAACAGTCGAACCTAAACTGGTAAAGGGAGACAAAAGTAAATCTCTGGTTTTTGATGCGTGTATTCTTGCCAAGGATCTCAACAAGTTGGGCCAGGAAATCAACGAGGAGACGAGATGGAGGATGATGAGCAGAATTTGGGTGGAACTGCTGTCTTATGCTGCCGGCCACTGCCAGCCCGATGTCCACGCTCAACAACTTAGTGAAGGTGGAGAATTGATCACACTTGTGTGGTTACTCATGCTTCATTCTGGCTTGGGAGATTCGCAGCTTCTAATGGAAGCAGGACGTCTAGGAGCTAAATTACTACCAAGCAACTAAAATGACGAGCATATATGTTTTCCTTTTGTTTTTTGTGATAGTATTCCTCGTCCACGGACTTTTGTGTCTTCGCCAAATTTAGTATGTGTAACTTTTAATTTTGTGTATAGTATCAGTTAATTTTCTTAATGCTACGTACATATTTCCATAATAGTTAATTGTATTAGTTCCTATAAGATGACTATAAACTTTTTTTTTTAAGCAATCCCATTTAGAAGTTCAACTATATCACATATTATGCTGCTAGTGAAACATTTGCACTGAAAACAAAATCCATGGGGGATAACGAAATGAAACAATTAAACAAATAAATTCTTGAAGGAGATGAGCAAAATCGACTAAACATTCCTCCACATTCTCTCTCTCGTATGTTCAATAATATTGCATTCTTTCTCCATCTCTCTCTATGTTTGAAAATTTCATGGCCATCCATGCGACACAACTAGTACTACTAAAAGCAATCGGAAGGCCATATTTGCGAGAGAGTGGAGTAGATTGGTGGTGATAGGCAGAGAGAAGCAAGATGTGGAGAGAGGTTGCACGCTGAGATTCTGAACTCAAGGTGAAGGATCGAATTTATAAAAGAAAATAAGAAAGTGGCTTGGGTCAGATCCAGATGCAAGGATCGAGGTCCGTTCATCTGATGCACAAGTATTTGGTCTTTCACAAAGTATAGAGTGAAAATGGTTCATGCATAAATCATTAAAGAATATAAATTGTTGAAGAGTCTTTAGTAAAAAAAAAAATTAATACCTTTCAATAAATATAACTAATACTTTTCAATGAAATCTTAGAGGGGTGTATTGGTTATAGAGTCTGTAGGATTTTTTTAGACTTTTAAAGTTTGGGGGTATTCAATCTGGATTTTCAAAAGTCTTTAAAAATCCTGAGATATTCAATGCGGATTTTAAAAAGTCTTAAAAAATCTTTAGGTATTCAACAATCTATGGATTTTAATACCCATGGATTTTATTTGATTCTTTTCCAAAATATAAATAGATTTCACTCTCCAAAATCTCTTCTAATAACCAGAGATTTCTACGGATTTTAAAAAGTCTTAAAAAATCTTTAGGTATTCAACAATTTATGGACTTTCTTTGATTCTCTTCTATTGGGATGTCAACGGGGCGGGGACGGGGGGTCATTCCCCATCCACGTCCTCGCTAAATAAATGGGGAATTTTTTTTACCCCCATCCCCGCCTCGCTAGGGATTCCCATCTCACCAGGATCCCCATCTCGCGGGAATACCCCGTTCTCCGCCTAATTATTTTTTTTATCTCATTTTTAAAATATAAAAAAATATTTAAATTAAAAAATTTAATCATACACAATAATTACTTTAAGTTGGTGTAAAAAAAATGAATTTAAATAATTTGAAGAACCTCTAATTCTAATATTTTTAATTAACATATATATTAAAGTGAAAATTATATAATTTGGAACTAATAATAAAATATTAAATAAAATATAAATGTAATTTTTAATAAATAGTTAATTGAGTAGGAAACTATGAAATATTCATTTGTAATTTACTTTAAAATTAAAATTATATATATATAAATATGTTAATTATATAAAAAATAATGCGGCTCCCCGCGGAGAATGAGACGGGGATCCCCGGGGCTGGGAATACTATCCCAGTCCCCGCCTACGGGGCAAATTTTTTTTCCGTCCCCGTTTGCTTTGGGGATTCCCCCCCCCCCCCCCCCCCCCCGTTCGTGGCGGATCTCCACGGGGATCGAAATTCCCCGCCTCGCTGCCAAGTCTACTCTTCAAAAAAATATAAATAAATTTTACTCTCCAAAATTTCTTCTAACAACGAGAGACTTCTAATCAGGGCGGAGTATAACGGTGATGGAAATGAAGATATGAATAATAATGTATTTTACTATTTTTTAACTGGCGTATTTTTTTTTTCTAATCAATTTGGATAACTTTTTTTTTTATATATACAAGTGTGTTCCATATACATTTGCAGCAATGGTTACAGTGCCGGAGTTTATGGAAATCCATGTAAATCAATAAAAAAAAAAATATATATATATATATATATATTCCACAATCTTGTAAAGTCTATGAAAATTCAAGTAAATCAATAAAAAAAGTCAGTCAAACTCTGCATAGAGTCTATAGATTTTCTAAATCCACAAACTTTTAAGGTTCAAAAAAATCCTTTAGAATCCCAATTGAATACACCCCTCTTAATTTTTTTTTTTCCATATATGATCCTTATATTTGTCTTGAGAAGGGCTGGCCCCGCCTGGCCGACTAGCTCATTCGACATATAAAATCTATATCATAATTCTAGAAAAACTCACGATATTTACATTTGAAGCGAACTAAAATATCCACCCACAAATCTTCATCTTCTCCACCAAATCAAGCTTGAACACCACCTTCGGACCTACAAAAAATTCTCCACCAAATCAAGCTTGAACACCACCTTCGGACCTACAAAAAAGTTCTTATCACTACAAGAAAGTTTAATATTGCCTACGGAAATTGTCAATATAGCTACGGAATTACCAACAAAAAAAATTTGTAGGGGGAATTGCCTACGAATTGCCTACAAAATTCTCTAATTGTATAGGCATTTTCCTTCCCCACCTACACAATAATTTGTCTACGGAAATTATGTGGGCAAATTGTGTTGTAGGTAATTTTTTGTAGGCAATTGGTTTGTAGGTAATTATACCTAGGGATTTTATTCCGTAGGCAAATCAATTCCGTAGGCAAATTGTTTTAAGTTGAGAAATGTAGATGCTTTCATAATTAGAAAATTTTGTGGGCAAATCGTAGGCAATTTTTACTACAAACTTTTTTGTTGGTAAATTTTTGTAGGCAATTTAATTCCGTAGACAAATTATTATTTTCTTGTAGTGTATCCCTTATCTAATGAGAGGAATATAATTTCATAACTAAATGTATTAAAGTCATTTTACGGTACTAGGGCACCTTTTCTATTGAACTTAACAATGGACTGGGCTTAAGGTATTTATTATTCATATTGATTTTGAAATCATTTGAGCTTCGGTCAACAACGAGTGACGGATCACCTCTTTTTTCACGGATCACCTCTTTTTTCTATATCTTGTCTAACTCTGGAACTTTATATAGTACTCCCTCCGATTCAAAATAATTGTCGTTTTAAAGCTTACAGTTTGTTTCAAAATAAGTGTTGTTTTGACTATTTTTCACGTGTTTTCCCAATTTACCCCGAATTCAAATTCAAAATATAAGAGATATTTTAGGGAATATATTAAAATATAAAAGATCTGTTAGATATTATCAAAATATAATAGATATTTTTGAGATTTAGATGGGGTATATATGTCAAATTTTATAATTCTTAATTTGTCCTAAAATCTCTAGAACGACACTTATTTTTTGAATCAGATGGAGTAAAATTTATTTTTTTTTTAAAAGTTTAATACTTATTACTTGATATGGGTTTATTGGCTGAGAGATGTCCGACTTAGTCCGCATTAACATTAATTACAATTTAATTTAAATGATTGGATAATAGCAAATTAATCGTCAATTTATAAAAAAGAATTGCAAATGAGCCTTTCGGTAGCCCCTTCTGCCAGTATCTGAAGTGATGATCCGACGTGGCACCTCCTAAACAATAAGACGTCGTCCTTTGAACGTAGGCTAAGTAAAGATCAAAAGATTAAAGCCTGAACGACTAAATAATTATTAATATATGAGTAATTCTCTTGTGCACTTGGTGTATGGTGCACTTACTCAATCGTTGAAATTGTTTACATTGAAAAACATGATTAGATTGCACTGAAAAGTTCACATTAAAATTTAATTTTCAGTGTAAACTTTTCAATATAATCTAACTACACGTTTCAATATAATTAACCTATATTTTTCAATGAATTCACCATGCATCAGATGCATATGAGAACATAAAATCATAAGAGTTCCAACATTTTCAAAAAAAAATTTGAACAAATAAACTAAGAATGAAATTGAAGGAGGGAATCTCTGAGAGTATCCGGGAGTAAATACTTAAAAGGGTCTTTTTGGTATTATATTTGTTGACAAACATTTTTGTACGGGTAGATTTATGTGGCTATTTGGGTTATGCCCGACAAACAATAAATAATGAACGAACACGAACGATGGGGGAAGAACTTTCGTTCTTCCCTCGAATGAGAGCTTTTTGCATATATGAGAAATAAGGGGAAATGTCAACCCTTTACAATGAGGGGGTGACCCCCTATTTATAGAGGTTCACCCCCAAAGGCCCAAAAGAGGCCCTAAATTCGTCTCAACCCTTTATTTTAGAGATTTATTACAATATTAATCTACCAATCAACCGTAGACCTATGATACATTAAATACTCTTTTCTGATGTAGACCCTCGATCTTGTCGGGTCAGTGTATCTTCAGGAATCTGACCTCTTGTCAGGCGAGGATATTTCCTGCTGTAACAATTGCCCCCAAGATTGAGCTCTGAATGCGGCCAGAGTTCGATCTTGATTTGTGCTTCAAATAGGTTGTGCCCCCGAGCCAGAGTTCGGATGCCCCGGAGGAATCTTCGACGACAGGGTCCTTGATGGGCGAATCTTTCAAGTCATCTTCGTATTGTCAAACTTTTGAAACTGGATAGGTTAGGTGGGGTACGATCTTCAGTCGTGCCCCCGAGTCGAGAATAGTGATGTTCAATTAATAAAGAGTTCTCGCACTGGCTGACATTGATTTTAATAATAGGGCAGTAAGGACCGCGATGATAAATTAATGAAGTGCTTAGGCCGCTTGCGGGTAGTGACTTCACGGACAACAGATTGACTCAACAAACAATTAAAAGATAAATCAACAGATTAATGAGTGAAGTGCTTTTGTCGATAGACGGGCAGCGACTTCACGATGATGGGATTGAATTAACAATCGCTTAAAAGATTAATCAACAGATTGATGAGTGAAGTGCTTTAGCCGATAGACGGGCAGCGACTTCACGATGATGGGATTGAATTAACAACCGCTTAAAAGATTAATCAATAGATTAATGAGTGAAGTGCTCTAGCCGATTGACGGTCAGCGACTTCACGAAGATGGGATTGAATTAACAACCGCTTAAAAGATTAATCAATAGATTAATGAGTGAAGTGCTTTAGCCGATGGTCGGGTAGCGACATTCACGATGATGGGATTGAATTAACAACCGCTTACAACATTAACCAACAGATTAATGAGTGAAGTGCTTTAGCCGATGATCGGGCAGCGACTTCACGAAGATGGGATTGAATTAACAACCGTTTAAAAAATGAAATAAATGGTTAATGAGTGAAGTGCTTTAGCCGATGGTCGGGTAGCGACATTCACGATGATGGGATTGAATTAACAACCGCTTACAACATTAACCAACAGATTAATGAGTGAAGTGCTTTAGCCGATGATCGGGCAGCGACTTCACGAAGATGGGATTGAATTAACAACCGCTTAAAAAATTAACCAAATGGTTAATGAGTGAAGTGCTTTAGCCGATGATCGGGCAGCGACTTCACGAAGATGGGATTGAATTAACAACCGGTTAAAAGATTAATCAACAGATTAATGAGTGAAGTGCTTTAGCCGATGGTCGGGTAGCGACATTCACGATGATGGGATTGAATTAACAACCGCTTACAACATTAACCAACAGATTAATGAGTGAAGTGCTTTAGCCGATGATCGGGCAGCGACTTCACGAAGATGGGATTGAATTAACAACCGCTTAAAAAATGAAACAAATGGTTAATGAGTGAAAGTGCTTTAGCCGATTGACGGGCAGCGATTTCACGAATACAAGATTGAATTAACAATCGATTTGTTGATTAAACAAAGCGTCCAAGACGCGATATATTATGGCCACAAGTGGGCAAAAGCGTGCGAGTCAGTCGATGCCGGTGAAGGCGGACTGGTCGATGCCATTAACATGGATAAACCAAAGCAGAGAATAGGTTAGTTGACGCCGGTGAAGACGAACTAAACAATACCTCGCCCATTAAGGCGGAAAGTCAACGCTTAAAATACGGACCTGATCCACGCCAAGAGGCTGATTAGTTGACGCCGGTGAAGACGAACTAATCAAGGCCGAGTGGCGGATCGACTTGAGAGATAGACTAGTTGACGCCGGTGAAGGCGAACTAATCAATATGTCAACGCATAAAAGGCGGACTAATCAACGCCGAGAAGACGGATTAACTCGAGAAAGAGATTAGTTGGCGCCTGTGAAGACGAACTAATTAATACGTCTACGCCTGAAAGGCGGACTAATCAACGTCGAGGAGACGGATTACTTCGCCACTACAGACGGATTGTCGATGCCTAAAAGGCTGATTAACTCGAGTAGATTAGTTGACGCCCGTGAAGGCGAACTAATCAATACGTCTACGCCTGAAAGGCAGACTAATCAACATCGAGGAGACGGATTACTTCGCCACTCCAGGCGGATTGTCGACGCCTAAAAGGCGGATTAACTCGAGTAGATTAGTTGACGCCTGTGAAGGCGAACTAATCAATACGTCTACGCCTGAAAGGCGGACTAATCAACGTCGAGGAGACGGATTACTTCGCCACTCCAGGCGGATTGTCGACGCCTAAAAGGTGGATTAACTCGAGTAGATTAGTTGATGCCTGTGAAGGCGAACTAATCAATACGTCTACGCCTGAAAGGCGGACTAATCAACGTCGAGGAGATGGATTATTTCGCCACTCCAGGCGGATTGTCGATGCCTAAAAGGCGGATTAACTCGAGTAGATTAGTTGACGCCTGTGAAGGCGAACTAATCAATACGTCTACGCCTGAAAGACGGACTAATCAACGTCGAGGAGACGGATTACTTCGCCACTTCAGGCGGATTGTCGACGCCTAAAAGGCGGATTAACTCGAGTAGATTAGTTGACGCCTGTGAAGGCGAACTAATCAATACGTCTACGCCTGAAAGGCGGACTAATCAACGTCGAGGAGACGGATTACTTCGCCACTCCAGGCGGATTGTCGACGCCTAAAAGGCGGATTAACTCAAGTAGATTAGTGACGCCTGTGAAGGCGAACTAATCAATACGTCTACGCCTGAAAGGCAGACTAATCAACATCGAGGAGACGGATTACTTCGCCACTCCAGGCGGATTGTCGACGCCTAAAAGGCGGATTAACTCGAGTAGATTAGTTGACGCCTGTGAAGGCGAACTAATCAATACGTCTACGCCTGAAAGGCGGACTAATCAACGTCGAGGAGACGGATTACTTCGCCACTCCAGGCGGATTGTCGACGCCTAAAAGGCGGATTAACTCGAGTAGATTAGTTGACGCCTTTGAAGGTGAACTAATCAATACATCTACGCCTGAAAGGCGGACTAATCAACGTCGAGGAGACGGATTACTTCGCCACTCCAGGCAGATTGTCGACGCCTAAAAGGCGGATTAACTCGAGTAGATTAGTTGACGCCTGTAAAGGCGAACTAATCAATACGTCTACGCCTGAAAGGCAGACTAATCAACGTCGAGGAGACGGATTACTTCGCCACTCCAGGCGGATTGTCGACGCCTAAAAGACGGATAAATGTTTGTAGTCGAAAGGTGTGACCATGTTTTAAATATGAGTTAATTACCCGGTGGGCAACCTCAATGATTTTTTCGAAATTATATTCGAAGTTTTAAATAACTGACTGTATTTAATAATACTCAAAGTCAAATAATTTATTTTTGATATCACAAAATGAGCATAGGATGTGTATATCCGTGCCCCCGCTTTTAATATATATGAAAACTTACGAGTTGCGATATATATTAAAAGGAAATATCGAATGAAAATTGTATTTAAAAAATTGTCCCCGCTTTTAATTTTCTAAATATGAATATATGCCCCCACTTTTAATTTATATGAAAATTGCGAGTTATAATATTAAAAGGAAATTGTCGAAATAAACCTGATGCGAGTGGGCAAAGGACTACCCGTAGATTTTTCGTTGATGAAGAGACTCCGGATGCTCGTCTCGAAAGCTGCTTCCCGTAGATTTTTTTTTTGGGCTGCTTCATTTCAGCAGTTTAATCAAATTCGGGCCTCACACTTAAATAAAGAAGACAAGCCCAACATATTAAATAAAAAGGCCCCCAAATTAAATATAAAAGGCCCAATGGAAAAATATTAATAAGGGCCCAAAAGTTATTTCTTTGGCCCATCCTAGTTGCTGGACAGATTATCCATTCCCCCCACGCTCATCGCGATTTCAGAATAGAGGCGGTGGGTTCTCTCCTTGGTGGTAGCGAATAAAAAGGTCGGGCGGCGGCTGGGGTAGGCCGGGGAAGGAGCGGCCTTGAGGTGCGGCCGCGCGTGCGTGGCGAGGAGCGGCGATTAGGCCGCGGCTGCGGGTGACGGGGAGACGATTCGGCCAGGGGAGGCGGCGATCCGGCCAGGGGGCCGTGTGGCCACCAGGGGAGGTGTACCCGATCGGCGGCGCGGGTAGGCGCGGAGAGGAGTGCCCGACCGGCGGCGGAGCGGGCAAAAGCGTGAGCGCGACGCGGGTAGGCGCCGCGAGCGGTGTCGGTATGCGAGCAGCGGGAAGGTAGCGGCTCTGCCCGGCGATGGCGGATGTGCGGGTTGGCCGCGGAGCCGGCGAGCAGCGATCGGGCGGCGTGCGCTTGAGGCCGGAGGCCGCTCGTCGGAGTGAGGTTGGCGGTCGCGCTGGGTTGCGGGGAGGCGGCGAGTCAGTCCGGGAACACCTCGCGGGGAGGCGGCAAGGATCGTGCGGGGAGCCGGGGAGCCCGCGATGGGTGGCACCGGGAAGCCGGGCGATTGGCCCTGGCGGTGGAAACAATGATCGGCGACGCGGCAAGCGGGCAGCGGCCAGTGGGTTGACTGCGAGCAACCGCGGGCAGCGGTCGGAGGCTACTGAGACTCTGCGGGTAGACGGGTATCGGCATCGGCGGTGTGCGGATCGAGGCCGAACCTGTTGACTTTTCAACGTATTGGAAAATGCGCCAAAAAGCACACTATGAAGGCTGTGGAAAAGATGGCACGACAGTCGAGGCAGCAGTGGGGATTCAGAACCGAAAACAATAACTGGAACTTTGCTTTGAAAGCACCACCACATGGATATTTATTTCCGGCGGGCGACGGGAGGTGGACTTTTGGAGGAATTTTTGGGAGGAAGCCTTGGATTTGTGCCCAACTTTGAATAAGAAGTTCACTCCAATTTTTTAATCTTGAATTCTGGTACTGAGGTGGGGCTGCAGATTCGGCGGTGACGAGATCGAGTTGGAGCGGTGGAGTCAACTCCGGTGGCTGAGCTCCGCCGTGGTGGAATGCTTTTATTGCCGGAAACAATGGCAACAACTCCTTTTTTTTTATTCTCCATTTTTTGTTAGCTCCGTGAGCTTTTTTCTGCTGCAAGGAAGTGGGTTTCCTTAAAATTGTTGTTGAGAAGCTTTCTTTCGAATCTCTGAAAGATTATTGGTTGGATCAAATTATGAACTAATTCCTATTTTATGTTTCTAGGATTTGTTTTCTGATTTTTTGAAGGAAAGATTTCGGTGTTCTTCCCTAGAGATGAACACAAGATCGTAGACCCTCCTTCTAGCGCCAAATTGTTGACAGACATTTTTGTACGGGTAGATTTATGTGGCTATTTGGGTTATGCCCGATAAACAATAAATAATGAACGAACACGAACGATGAATGAGAGCTTTTTGCATATATGAGAAATGAGGGGAAATGTCAACCCTTTACAATGAGGGGGTGACCCCCTATTTATAGAGGTTCACCCCCAAAGGCCCAAAAGTGGCCCTAAATTCGTCTCAACCCTTTATTTTAGGGATTTATTACAATATTAATCTACCAATCAACCGTAGACCTATGATACATTAAATACTCTTTTCTGATGTAGACCCTCGATCTTGTCGGGTCAGTGTATCTTCAGGAATCTGACCTCTTGTCAGACGATGATATTTCCTGCTGTAACAATATTGAAGACTTAAAGAAATAAAATGAGTTTGTATAGAGTAAAAATGGTTTTTATATGAACAATGTTGCAATATTTTTTAGTATAATTAATATTTTTTTGTGTAATCAACTAATACACTTTAGTTAAACAACTAATAATCTTCGTATACTTCAATTAATACCCTTAGGCTCCCTTTGGTAGGGGTGAAAAGGTGTGGAAGGGGGTGAAATAAATCAATTCACACCTTATCACCCCTTTGATTGCAGCTCAACCCCGTGCCTCTTGCCCGGTAAAAGAGGCGACCCGATACTTCAACTACTCTGTTTTCTCTTCGAGGCCCTGTTCACCTTTGCGTATTATACCACCAAATTGGTGGTATAGTGCTATCTCTAAAATCATGAATAAGGATTATTGTTCCCATTATTCAAATACCAAATTAGTCATTTCCACTATTACCAGTTCACCATGGCGGCGGAAGCGTGGGCGAGGCGGCGCAACCATGGCGGCGTAAGGCTGGCGGCGGCGGGTGAGGTGGCGTAACCATGGCGGCGACGGGTGAGGCGGCGAGAGCTTCGTGCTTGCGAGAGCGTCGGGCGAGGCCGGGTCAAGTTTCTGTGGTGCAAGGCTCTCGGACCTTGGCGGCGATTGCATAGGGCAAGGAGACACAAGAGACTGAGGGAAAATAATTAATGCTCTCCAAAATTAATGCCCTTAAGTAAAAATAACTAATATCCTTTAGTAAAATTAACTAATATCCTTAAATAATTCATGCATGAACCATTTTCACTTCATACATTGCGAACTAAAATTTTGTGGGTAGCGTGTTTACTAAAGATATAGGTCCCAACAACCTAGGCTTTGGGAAAATATGAAAGCAAATTTGGGCCTTCTGCCTTCATCAACACTTTGTGCCATTTAATTTTGACAAGGCCAAGGTTAAATACAATCCCATGATTTATGAATACAATTCCACCCCTACTTTTCATTTGTCCTGTGTTTTTCAAACCGACTCTAGAGGCACTAGAGGTGTTGAACAAGATGCAGGGATTTGACTACACGCCTTGTTACAATTGAGATAAGATGCATTCCGCGAAGAGTATCTATTATATGAAAACGCTTCGTAATAAGCTTAACATGAAATAATTTTAGAGTGTCATTAATCTCATCAGGAGTATCATTAAATCTGTTAGGGGTATCATTAGTTTGAGTTCAAAAAAATTTAAAACAATTTTCTTGAACTCAGACTAATGATACCCCTGATGAGATTAATGATACTCCCGATAAAATTAATGATACTTTAAAATTGTTTCATGATAAGTTTATCATAAACTATTTTCATATAATACTTTGCCTTCCGCGAATCAATTTTTTTCTTTTGTTCTCTGACTAATTTTTCTGTTCTTTCAAATATGGCAAGGTTATATATAAGGGTGCGACTAAACAAACCCCCAAATATAATGTACACACCCCAATCACTATTCATACCCCATTCAAAATATATTTTAAACAAATTATTATTATACGCACCCCAATATTGGATCATTATATCCTTAATATTAAAAACTAAAAAAATTGACATAAACAAAAACATAAAAATTAAAAATCATTACCTCCTCTATTTGTGAATCTCCTCTCTCCTACGTGGCATGTCCCATCATTAATTATTTCAAAATCCTGCAATCACATGGCTTCTCTTCTTAACTTCCTATTCCGTTAACTTCCTATATTAACTTCCTATTTTATTAATATTAACTTCCTATTTTATTAATTCTATTAACTTCTATTTTAAAAATTCTAAATTACTTAAATTAAATTAAAAACTACCACCTTTAAATTAATCCACTCTCACTCACTCCTATTTTTTTATATCTCCGAAAAACTCCACATTTATCTATAATGCACGCATATATATATATATATATATATATATATATATTGTGAATCTCTCCACCTCTTTCAATCCTTTATTTCAAAATTCTACAATTCTATAACTTTATAATATTTTTGGTAATATTATATATCCTATATTTAAATTCATACCCCCTATTCACTTATGTTTACTATATAAATCACTTTTTTTTTTTAATTTGCATGAGTTAGTTAGAATAATTTATTATGTTTTTAATTACAAATTGATATTTTAATTAAATTAAAAAAATACTATACTTTGATTGAATTAATATTTAAAATATTTCATTTTAACACTTTATATATATATATAATATCAACCCGCGTAATACGCGGGGATCTGGGCTAGTAAATTATAATGTTTTATTTTTGCTGCAACCCCACCCCCACGCAGATGATAGAATAGGTTGTTTGATACAACACCTCTTTGAACCAAATTGGCAGTTTGGTTTCAAGCTTCCTCTGTCCATTCTATCGTCTCACTTTTCTTTTTCTTCCTGATACAAATTTACGAAGATCTATCTTCTCTCTTTTCACATATTTTTGTCTTTTCCATGATACAAATTTACAACGGCCAAATCAATATCTGAATTAGTTGGTCTCTCAGTTTTAAGACCGAATTCAGGAATCTCGAGAAAAATCATAGTTCTCAAATAGAACTCTAATTAGGTTAAATCTTGTTTGGCTTCTTGACAAAAATCTTAATATCAATCTGGGAATTTTATAAATTGTTGTTTTAAAGTTTGGAACGAAAAAAATAATGTGTTGTTTTTAGGGTTTTGAGTGAGAAGAAGATAATAAATAAATGAGATAATTGCATCTAGGTTTACCTCCAAGAGCTAAAAATGCATTGTAGTGTAGTACCTTTTTAAAATTGCATGTAGGTTAACTTTTCCAATTTAATAATATATTTGAGCAGCAAGGTCACGTGAACACATCTCCAAGGGAGACTTCATCTTGCCAGCTGGGGCCCACGTACATTTGACCAAGAGAGAAAAAATTGGGCAAATTTATGTTAATATGGCGAATTCGATTTCGGATGGTGAAAATGGGGACAGAAGAAAAGTATTTACGTATATAGGGTTGATCGCGTTTGTGGGACGCGATCAACAAGGTGGATCGCGCCCACCAAGCGCGATCAACAACAAGAGAGGGCCACGTCATGGATCGCTCTTGGTGGAGGCAATCCATGGGGACAACTTCTGCATTTACCTGCCAACATTCCGCATGCCCGTGACTGAAGAAAAATCATCTGCCAATTCAAAATGAAGAGAGATAAAATTGTGTTTTCAAGCAAACCCACTGCCATCTTCATCAAGAGAGAAGGAACACTACTTCTCGACCAACTCGCCCGTAATGATGGAGCTCACACCAGTGCCATAAGCCGACGCCGGAAAGCTCGATTCGCCATTTATGGTGGAAAATCGCCGGAAATGGAAATTGTTGTTAAGCTGACCGACTTTGATTTTAATCCGCGAACGAAGCAAAGTCGGAAATGGCGAACGATTTTACGTATATATATATTATTTCCATTGTGTATTTTAACGATAGTTAATCTTCTAGATTAGAATTGATTTAAGTCATATTCAGATATATATATATATATATATATATATATATATATATATATATATTCTCTCTTTTTGTGTGAATATATTATATATATAGATAAATTTTGACCGATAATAAATTTATATATTTATTGGGAACGATAAAGTTTGTTTCTTCTAGTGATTATGAGATAAGATTTGAATATTTCAAAACATAATTCCATCAGATATTCATATCTTACTCTCATAAAAATATCTCCCTCTTTATATATATGTTGAACGAGATGAAGCTAGAAATTTATTTTGAACTTTTCTCAACTTTTAGATACCTACCTAATTTTGTGCCCAATTATTAATTGAAGATGACGCAATCTCGCGATACATGGAAGGTTGACTGCCACACGCTCTTAGCTATCCTAATAGGCTTACTCCTTGGGCGCGTAATCGTCAACGCCATTTCGGCTCTCGTGGAAATTTCCGGCGAGATTTGCTTCGTTCGCGGATTAAAATCGAAGTCGGTCAGCTTAACAACAATTTCCATTTCCGGCGATTTTCCACCATAAATGGCGAATCGAGCTTTCCGGCGTCGGCTTATGGCACTGGTGTGAGCTCCATCATTACGGGCGAGTTGGTCGAGAAGTAGTGTTCCTTCTCTCTTGATGAAGATGGCAGTGGGTTTGCTTGAAAACACAATTTTATCTCTCTTCATTTTGAATTGGCAGATGATTTTTCTTCAGTTACGGGCATGCGGAATGTTGGCAGGTAAATGCAGAAGTTGTCCCATGGATCGCCTCCACCAAGAGCGATCCATGACGTGGCCCTCTCTTGTTGTTGATCGCGCTTGGTGGGCGCGATCCACCTTGTTGATCGCGTCCCACAAGCGCGATCAACCCTATATACGTAAATACTTTTCTTCTGTCCCCATTTTCACCATCCGAAATCGAATTCGCCATATTAACATAAATTTGCCAAAAAATTGGCATTTGAAATCAAGCAAAAACCCACGACCATTGTTAATTGGAAGTGAAAGCTTACCCACGCCATTTCCATATATGAAGATGGAGCTTCAATAGAGGAATCATTGCGGAAAGCTGTTGAAATGTGGTGTGTTCAGCCACGACTCTCTCTCTCTCTCTGTTGAAAAAATCTGGCATTTTTTCCGGCCACGCGAAGCTTTCCGGCATCCATGGCTTTTTCTCTCTTCGTCTAACTCAGGTGAGTAAGTCCCCCTATTTAAAAAGGCAGAATTCAGCACCTCAGGTGAGTAAACCCTAAATAAATTAATAAGAGAGACAAAAGAAATTTAATTTATAATTTAAATAATACTTATATATGGGTAATATAGGTATTTAACTTAAATGTAATTTTGTCCAAAATATATTCGGGGTATGTATAGTAGATTCGGGAGTTTGTTTAGGCGGGGCCTATATATAATTATATCTTTTATTAATACACTCCACCTAAAAGATATTTGGAAAAAAATAAAAAAAATTTAACAATTTTCAGAAAAAAATTCCGAAAATATGCAATTTTTTGCCTTTTTTTTTTTTTGAAAATTTCGGAATTCATTCCAAACATTCTTTTTGTGGGGTGTATTAATAAAAGAAAGAGCTGTATTTATTCTGGGCCTTAAAATATACTTGTGTTTTACCATTCCGTTCATGTGTTGTATTTTGTTTAATTTGAAAATATTTCAGGTATATTTTATAGTAAATTAATTAAATTTTTTTTAATTGTTAAAAAATGCAATTCTTATTTATTTTGTAAAATTGAGAATTTACGTGCTTATAATTTTTTAAAGAGGTGTTTTGAGACACTAAAAAAATCTTCCAGTTTTTTTTTTTTTTTTTTTTTTTTTGAAAAGAAATTTATTATGAAAACTATTTTGTAGAGCTTCTAAATGTTGATTGGAAATTTAGACGAGGGGTTGAGATTATATATAGGCCCAAGTTATATGCGCCACATCAGTTGGTAGTACACCCACCATAAATAAAAAAAAATATTACACGTAGAAGAAGACTATACTGCCCTTAAACCTATTCTTTCTGTCATTTCTCCCCTCCAGAAGAAAACTATGCACCCACATATAATCTGTGTATAAAATAAAATAAAAGCAGTCGAATATATTAATTAGAGAAGAATGGAAATCAAATATAACATTCATAAATAAATTTCCTGATTTTTTTTTAATCCAATTTTCGGATGAAAGAATAAAAAAACATAACCATATTTCGAAAAAAATAGTTCGAGCAAAATAAAAAAATAAACGAAAAAACACCAAATTTTCAGAATTTATTTCCGGAAAAGTTTCAAAATTTCGGATTTATTTTCCGAATATCATATATTTCGGTCAAAAATTCCGGAAAAACACACAAATTTCCTCAAAATTTTCCGATGGAAGTTTCAGATCTGATTTTTTTTTAGAAAAAATTAACACGAATAGATATCGATTTGTTTCTTAAATCCTCCGATGAAAAGAAAGGAATGGGAAAAAGAGAGTTTTTTTTTTTTTATAACAAACCAACGGGGTGTCGTGGTGGAGCAGGGGAGTGAACGGCGGCATGAGGAGGGTGGCGGAAGTGGCGGCCTGAAATTGAAGTACTTGGTGTGGCAGGGGTTTGAATTCATGAAAGGAGGGTTGGACTGCTGGGAATATTTTGAGGTGTGGAATTAGGGTTTTAATGGAATAAAGGGTTGGTCAGCAGGTAGAAAAAGAGGGGGAGAAAACGAGAGGGAGGGGGTGGAGTGTCTGCGCGACTGCGCGGCTGTGCCCGCAGCGGAGATGGGGAGGAAGAAGGGTTCGGGGGTATTTTGAGGAAGGGTGTAAAGGATATTTTGGGGGTGGGTGTACACTAAAAAACAGTGTGTGTTCTCATCCGGTAGGGGTATTACCCACAAAAGTGGCCGCATATAACCTGGGCCTTATATATATAAAAAAGGTGGGGGTTTGGAATTTAGGGGCGCTTGGTTAAGAGCACTTCAATGGTAATGGGAATGAAAATTTATTTTCCATCTATACCTCCGTAATAAAAATGATATGTTGGGGGAATGATTGTTCCAATGGTGGTTATATTGGTAGTGCCTAATTTTGGAATAGAAGTAGACAACAAATATTTGTTGGTGGTTGTGGGGGGGGGGGGGGGGAAATAAGGGAGTGATTGAGGAGGATGATTGTAGGAGGAAAATAGAGTAATAAAAATAGAGTATTGATTACATTATTTAGGAGGAGAGGAGATGATTTTGTTCTTATGAACCCTTATAATTACACTAATTTTTAATCATTCTCATTACTATTGAAGAGTGGCTAACCAAGCGTCCCCTTAATACCCCATTTTCGCAGGCCCAAATTTTGAAAAATGGATAAAGCCCAATTGCGCTTTATGGTCAAAGCCCTATTATCCTGCCGTGTGATATGAGAACCAAGCATTTTTTTACTAATTCTAGTGGCCCCCACCGTGCTTATTGTCATCTCAGATTCTTAGCAACAACCATTTCTCCGAATCAAAGTCCTGGAGAAAGGGAGAATAATGCATACTGTGGCTATATTCAAATGAACAAGTTTAATGTGCATTACGCCACTTAATTTAAGTGTATTTTCAAAAAATTACTCCATTATCAAATGAAAAGTTATTCTTACTTATAAAGTTTATTTAACACAATTTTTCAGTACAAACAAGAACAACTTTTAATGATAATAAGAATAATTTTTAAAAATACATTTAAATTGTAATGCATATAAAGATATGTGAAATTCAAAGTCAACGGCAACATTTATACCTATCAGAACCCCACAGTCTGCGATGGAATTTTAGAAGAAAAAACAATTGGGCTTCTTCCGATTCTAATATGGCTCAGGTTAAATACAAACTCATTTTTTGTTAATATACTCCGAAAATATTTGCGCTGAAAAGGAATCCGAAAAATAAACCACTACATATATGCAATTTTTGGATATATTTTTCGAAAATAATTCATTTTTCAGATTTTTTTTTTTCAAATATTTTTTGAGTAAAATGTATTAAAAAAGTAAAAATCTATATAACTGGGCCTTTCTATATTATTAGGCCTGTATCAACGAACCTTCGGCCCATCAGCAAATTTTTAGAGTACAAACCGAGAGCAGTTTATATATTTTTAATTTTTTAGAATGAAACTCTACTCAAGAAAAGTGATTTTAATTCATTTTTCTAGTAAAAGCTGTGTTTGAAATTAAATTGAGAAAGTAATATGTTTTTAAAAAATTAATATTATTAATAGTCGGACAATTATTTGTGGAGCAGTTATGTTAGAATTGATTTTAGATAATCTAAAAGTATGTTTGATGTTTGATGTTTTAGAGTGTCTTTTTTGTTTCAAAATATTTGATGTTTTAGGATATTTTGCACCTTATTTTCCTATTGTGCCCCTATTTAAATCCCCCTAAAATATCACTCATATTTTTTCCTTACCTTTTAATAATTTTACACCATAAATAAACTAGTTGACCTTCCATCAATCTCTATTCAATCAATATATCATAAGGGTATAATAGTCATTATACACCACTTCTTAATTCTCACAACAAATCCTAAAACATCAAACATTTTGAATCGGAGGGAGTATAAATTTTACCAAAATTAAATTTAAGTGCTTAATAAAGTGGCTGCAAACATTACATAATTGATTATTTTTAAAATAATTTTGATAGAAATTGCATTTGAAAGCATACACTAAGAGGGGTGTATTGGTTATAGAGTTTGTAGGATTTTTTTAGACTTTTAAAGTTTGGGGGTATTCAATCTAGATTTTCAAAAGTCTTTAAAAATCCTAAGGTATTCAATACTTATTTTAAAAGGTCTTAAAAAAATCTTTAGGTATTCAACAGTTTATGAATTTTAATACTCCATGGATTTTCTTTGATTCTCTTCCAAAATATAAATAGATTTCACTCTCCAAAATCTCTTCTAATAACCAGAGATTTCTACGGATTTTAAAAAATATTTAGGTGTTCAACAGTTTATGGACTTTCTTTGATTCTTTTCCATTGGGATTTCAACGGAGCGGAGCGGGGTGGGGACGGGGGACCATTCTCCATCACCGTCCCCGCGAAATAAATGGGAAAAATTTTCCCCCATCCCCGTCTCGCGGGGATTCCCCGTTCCCCGCCTAATTATTTTTTTTATGTCATTTTTAAAATATAAAATAATATGTAAATTAAAAAATTTAATCAGACACAACAATTACTTTAAGTTGGTGTTAAAAAAACACTAATAATTTAAACAATTCGAAAAACCTCTAATTCTAATATTTTTAATTAACATATATACTAAAGTGAAAATTATATAATATGGAACTAATAACATAATATTAAATCAAATATAGATGTAATTTTTAATAAATAGTTAATTGAGTAGGAAACTATGAAATATTTATTTATAATTTACTTTAAAATTAAAATTATATATATATATATATATATATATATATATATATATATACATATATATTAATTATATAAAAAAGAATGCGGCTTCCCGCGGAGAACGAGACGGGGATCCCCCGGGCTGGGAATACTCTCCCTGTCCCCGCCTACGGGGCAAAAAAATTCTCCGTCCCTGTTTGCTTTGGGGATTCCCCGCCCCGTGTACTCTTGAAAAAATATATATAAATTTTACTCTCTAAAATCTCTTCTAATAACCAGAGACTTCTAATGAGGGCGAGGCATAACGGTGATGGAAAATGAAGATGAGAATAATAATGTATTTGTTTCTAAACAATTTGGATACCTTTTTTTTTTTTTATATACAAGCGTGTTTCGTATACATTTGCATTCCAATGCCGGAGTCTATGAAAATCCATGTAAATCAATAAAAAAAAAATGTATTTCACAATCCTATAAAGTCTATGAAAATTCAAGGAAATCAATAAAAAAAGTCAGTCTGTAACGCCCCGAACCCAATATATATTAATTATATCGAATTCGAAGTGTTATTGTGATCAAAAGTCCGAACTATAAATTTTTTGAAGGAAATATAACGGAAATGAGAGATGATGAGTTTTATGCAGCGGAAGAAAATGAATAGAATAATATTAGTAAGTATCTCACGCACATATATGTGTACATAAAGCATAGTATTAACAATAACATTTTATTTAAGTGGGGAACTCCGTGTCGTCTCTATTACTGTCCTTGCTCCACGAAATCATAACCTGCAGGGGGTTAGGAAGATGGGGCGTGAGAATTGAATTCTCACATATGGGTGATTTGCAACATCATGGGATTGGTAAATCCGAAATATATTAAGTTATACTCATTGATAAAAGTTTATTTTATTTAAACAGTTAATGTATATAAAAGATTATAAAGGTTTAAACGGTAATTAATCATATTTCGCATGATATAATTGAAATAGCACAAGTTGGTTCACATTAGGGCAAAGCCCAAAGTCATATCACATATTATCACAACTATCACACCATAAACGTACAATCATTCCCCTTCCATCATAGTGATCCTTTTCAACTCCAACCATCAACAGCCTTGATTCCGAGGGCGTCAACGACAGCTGTCCCCGGAGACTGGAAAAATAATCAACGACCTTGATTCCGAGGGCGTCAAACGACAGCTGTCCCCGGAGGCCGGAAAAATAATCAACGACCTTGATTTCGAGGGCGTCAAACGACAGCTGTCCCCGGAGGCCGGAAAAATACCCAAATCACAACTCCGTACTTACTGAATTTCCATAAAACTGATACAACAAACTTCCCTGAGAAAAATACTTGACTGATAACTGAACAGATTCATGCTCACGTAAGGTGTTTACTCATGCAGTGGTGATCGATTCACAAAACAACAGGCTAATATATAACATATGTAGTTATATCACATAATCCAAACAGTTATATAGATAGGTGTTACATTTATGTTGGATTAGATACTTTTGATTTGATTTAGTCGAGTTCAGAAAATATCGGCACGACGTTATTAATAGCAGATCAATCAACGGATCATCACCCACCTGATTGTTTCGAGTCCCGAGAATGATGTGTAGGCAGAGGGTCGAGTCCTCGGTGCGTGTCCCGAAAAGTACAGAATCCTAATAAGGAGTATATTTAATTAAAAGTTTGACCTTTGAAAACGTTTAGGAAAACTTGAGAGTTTGAGGTACAAGAATCGAGAAAGTTGTGGTCTTATAAACTCAAAAAGGACTTGCTTAAGGGTCACACCTTATTTTGGTAAATACACCACTTCTAAAAAGGTGAGTGTATTGAGGGAGTGTATTTACTAGTATACTTGTGGTATGACTATTTCGATTACTACAAAAACAACAATCTTTTGATAAGTACACCCCTTTTGAAGAGGAGGTGTATTAGGGGGGTGTATTTACTAAAAGTAGTGGTGTAACAGGGGGGTGTATTTACTGAAAGCAGTGGTGTAACAGGTCGGTGTATTTACTGAAAGTAGTTGTGTAACAGGGGGGTGTATTTACTGAAAGCAGTGGTGTAACAGGGCGGTGTATTTACTGAAAGCAGTGGTGTAACAGGGCGGTGTATTTACTGAAAGCAGTGGTGTAACAGGGCGGTGTATTTACTGAAAGCAGTGGTGTAACAGGACGGTGTATTTACTGATTTCTGTGGTGTAACAGGGGGTGTATTTACTGAATTTAGGGGTGTCCTTAATAAAGGCCCTTTAAGGAAGAAAATATAAGAATTCACCTTGGAATTATTTAGAAAAATAAGAATTTACTTAGAAAAATATTAATAAAATTAAAGAAAAGGTTTTTCTTCTTTAAGAATTATATTTCTCATTTTAAAAGAAAACTTGAATATAATTAATCATATTTTATAAATAAAAACCCTTTATTAAAACTCATTAATAAACTTAGACTTTCTAAGAAGTTTATAAAAAGTACTTTTCTTTTCTAATATTAATGACACTTCTAAAATTGATTTGTAATACTTCTACAACAAAAGAATTATATTAATTTTCTACCTTTTTCATTTGTTTACTAAATTTTGAATATAAAACGACTTATATTTTCGTTCCTAATTTTCTAACAGTCGCACAAGGGGAAGACGAGTTTCCCTTTGTCTCCAAAAACTCAACTAATAATAATTTTAATAACTAATTTCACCACCATTCAGCTAATTCAATAATACTAAACCAAAAATACTCTTCAACTAAAACAGCAATACTAAATTCATCAATCTAATAATATTAACTAGCTAAAACAACAATACTAATCTATCCATTCAATAACACTAAACAGCTATTTCAACTAAACAACTAATTCAAAGGTACTACACAACAAAGAATACTATACTTCTAAATAACTAATATGAAACCGTTAAAACAGTAATACTGGACTATATCCACTGCTCGAAATCTTATTCCCAAACCAGAATTTACAAGAGGAAAAATAGGGAGAAAACTAGAAATCTTACGAGTCCAAACCGAGCAGCCTAACGGCGTAGTTCGGTGACTCGTCGGGTAAAATCGAGCAGCGTAACGGCGTGATTTTGAATTTTCCAAAATCAAAACGGGCAGCAGTTCGAGTGGGCTTCATCGGAAAGGGCGAAGGATCGATTAAAAGCGAAAGGAAATGAAATTTGTGAGATTAAATTGAAAGGAGTGTTTAAATTGAATCGAAACGAACAAGATTCGAGACTCACTCAAACATTGAGGCGAACGGCGGCGGCGTTCCGATCGAAGAACAGCGGCGGCTGGCTTCAATCGAGAGGGAGGACAGAGGCGCGACGGGCTGGAGCACGGCGGTGAGCGGCGGTGCTCGGAGTGGAGGCCACGGCGGCGTGGTGCTGGGCCGTGCAAAGAGGACGGCGGTGCTTCGGCCGTTCACGCGACAGAGAGAGAGAGAGGCGGCGTTGGCTGGGGACGGCGGCAGCTGGAGCGAGGAAGCGGCGTCGCTGGTGGTTGGAAACGGCGGTCGCGGCTTCCGGGCGAGCGGCGTGAGGAGAGGAGGAGGCACGACGAGCTTCGATCGGTGGTCGAGCGGCGGCCGAAACGGCGGCGCGACGCGGCTGCGTCGAGTGGGCGACGGTGGCGCTTCGGTGGTCGCCGTGAAGGGGTGGCGACGGTGCGAGGGAGCAGCGTGCGCGGCGGAGTACACGGCGGTCGCGGCTGGGGATGCGACGGAGGGCGTGGTGGCTTTGCGCGACGGCGGCGTCCGGTCGCTTCGCCGGAGAAGAAAAAGGGAGGTGGTCGCGGCTGTTGATGCGAGCGGCTTTGTCGGAGGGAGACAGAGGCGACGCGGCTGGAGGAAGAGGCGGCCGGAAAAGAAGAGGGAGGGTGGCGGCGATCGTGATTTGAAGAGAGAGAGGGACGAGATGGTTTTGGAGAGAGAGAAGAGGAATTTGGAAAAATGAAGAGGAAGATAAGATGTATGCGGTTTTGTTTGTGAGGAGAGAGAAACAGAAAGATATTTAATTAGAAAATTGATTTCTTAAATGTTTAATTTTAAAGGAGGAATAAATATGTGGGTGAGATAAAATGTGTAATTAATTTAATTCAAAATGAAAAGTAATTTATGTGGATGAAAATTAATCCACTCTAATTCTGATATTTTCGTTCCCACTTGATACGGTTAGGGATCGTTTGGTTCACGAGATTAATCCCGATTTGAAAATTAATACAGTTTTAAGATTCGAATAATATTTTATTGTATTTTAATTATTCTCAATAAATTAAACGGATCGAAATCCTGATTTTTAATTTGAATATTTAATTTCTCGTAGTCCTTTATTCGCTTTGAAAGATTTAATTCTTTCTACGAATTTAGGAATTGGTAAAAAGGGTATATATTTAAATTACACAAATAGCACTCAAAATAATAAAATAAAAAGAAACAAGGATAATAAAATAAAATAAAGGTTCTAAGAATATTAAAAGGTATAAAACGGGACGGGGTATTACATTCTCACCCCCTTAACAGGAATTTCGCCCCCGAAATTCAGCTTCTAGGTATTGCTTAGGTATTGAGGGCATTTGGTTAGGACTTCATCCTCTATTTCCCAAGTTGTTCCTTCCTTCTCGTGTCGGTTCCACTGGACTAGAACTAATGGTATCTCTTGATTCCTTAACAAGTGTAACTTCCTTCCTAGGATAGTAACTGGAACTTCTTCATAAGTCAGGTCACAACTTAAACCTAAATCTATACGACTAAAACAGGGTTTGGATCGCTTATGTACTTCCTGAGTGTAGATATGTGGAACACATCATGCACTCGCGATCACTCTGGTGGTAGTGCTAAGCGATAAGCCACATCCCCGATTCTATTCAGGATGTCAAATGGCCCATTGTATCGCGACTTTAGTTTACCTCTTTTACCAAAACGGATTAGACCTTTCATTGGTGTCACTCGGAGAAATACTTTATCACCAATGTCGAATTGTAAATCTCTTCTCCTAGCATCCGCATATGACTTATGACGGTCTTGAGCCGCTTTGATTCTTCCTTTAATCTTTGCAACTATCTCAACTGATCTTTCAACTAGTTCGGGTTTGAGAATCTTTCGAATTCCGACTTCATCCCGATAAACTGGTGATCTACACCTTTTTCCCGTAACGTGCTTCGTACGGTGCCGTTTGTATTATCGCCTGATAATTGTTGTTATATGCGAACTCTACAAATGGCAGGTGGCTCTTCCAACTTCCTGCAAGATCTAGAGCGCAAGCTCTCAGCATACCTTCGAGTGTCTGGATAGTTCTTTCCGATTGCCCATCAGTCTGCGGGTGGTATGCGGTGCTGAACTTCAATTCAGTACCCAAGGCTCGTTACAGACTTCCCCAGAACTTGGAGGTAAAACGGAATCTCTATTGGATACTATCGAGACTGGTACACCATGCAGTCTGATTATCTCGGCTATGTATAGTTGGGCGAGCTTGTCCAACGTATACGTCATTATAACAGGGATAGAGTGGGCAGTTTTCGTAAGTCTATCTACGATGACCCAAATGGCATCGTGATTTTTTTCACCGTTTCCGAAAATCCGGGGACAAAATCCATAGTGATGTTCTCCCATTTCCACTCTGGCATCTCCAGAGGATGCAACAACCCTAGAGGTCATTGGTGATTTGCTTTAACTCGTTGGTAGGTTAAACAGCTCCTGACGAATTGAGCTATCGATCTCTTCATACCCTTCACCAAAAGTTTCCTTCCAGTCCCCGATACATCATCGTCTATCCGGGGTGAATGGTGTATGGAGTGTTATGTGCCTCTTTCAGAATTTCATTCCTCATCCTTTCATCCTTAGGCACAAAGATTTTGTTATCGAACATCAAAGCTCACTCAGTACTCAATACGAAGTTCTAAATGGTTCCTTCCTCAGCGCGCTTACGTATTCCTTTCAAGAATTTATCGTCCTTTTGCGCTCCTAGGATTCTTTCTCGTAAGGTCGGTTATAGGGTGAACGCGTAAACCATGGTATCTGCACAATACTGTGTGGAGAATTTTAGGTTTAGGATGAACTGGTACTATATCTTACTCCACTCAAAATAGTTTTGTCTAACTACTTATTCTAAAAACTTCTGGTTCAAAAGGGGTGGTAAACCTTAGTGGAGAGGTTTGATTTCTGAAAGGTCCTCCATTAGTTAAAACCAAAATAACTTCTCGGTTTTCTTGGTCGACTAAGTTTGTTGTCACTCTACCTGATTTAAGACTTAGAAGGTTTTCTAATCCTCAAACATGCAAACTTTTCTTCCTACATAGTTGCAAATTTTCCTCTACTTCGAAGTCCACTATGTAGCCCATAGATAAAAATCAATTGTCCTTTCTTTTTCAACTAAAATATTCCCATAACATATAAATGTTAATTCTTAACACGTAAGACTTAAGATCACGTCTAGCTTACTCATTCCACAAAAAGGCTCTACTTAAGCTTAAAATCTTATGTTATCCCAAAAGAAAGTAACTATGCCCATATTTCATATTCCTTCTTATGCCTAGAATTAGTTCGTTTTCAATAACGTCTAGTTACTCAACTTAAGAACGTGCAGTTCGGTTTCTATTTGACGTTCATCCAAGTCTATTCCCAATCAAATCACTCAGGTTTAGGTTCTCATTGTATTCCTCAAAATTCACTTTCACTTAAGGTCTCTTCTTCTATACTCTATATCCTCAAGATTTTCTTAAATTCTTAGGCACAAGGGAGTGAGATGCTCTAGTACTAATCGATACATAAGCAGTTGATCCAAAATTCACACTTGCTGAATTTGGAATAAAACTTCTCTCGTCTTATTGTCTTTAAGACTGCTTTGAGATGTTCATCGTGTTGCTCTTTGCTCTTAGAGTACATGAGAATGTCGTCGATGAAGACGATGACGAATTAGTCTAGGTACGGATGAAACACTCTATTTATCATATCCATGAAAATTATCAGAGTGTTTGTTACTCTGAAAGGCATCATGGTGAACTCGTACTGTCCATACCGAGTTCGAAATGCTGTCTTCGGGATATCCTCGCTCTTGACCTTTAGCTGGTGGTAACCAGACCTCAGATCGATCTTTGAGAATACCGTAGCATTCTTCAACTGGTCGAACAAGTCTTCTATCCTCGGAAGAGGATATTTGTTCTTAGTGATCAGTTGATTGAGACTTCGATAGTCTATGTACATACGAAAAGTTCCATTTTTCTTCTTCACGAACAACACGGGTGTTCCCCATGGTGATGCACTAGGCTTGATGAACTTCTTTTCAAGCAAGCATTGCAGTTGTTCCTTCAGTTCTTCTAATGCCTTTGGCGTCATTCGATAATGTGCTTTAGATACTGGTGCTGCCCCAAGTATCAAGTCGATGGAGAACTCTATCTGACGATCAGGAGGTATCCCGATTAATTCCTTGGGAAACACGTCAAGATATCCATCCACAATTGGCACCTTGATGCGCAACTTATCGTCTTTCTCTCCTGCTGAGATGTGGACGAGGTAAGCTTGGCATTTCTCCTTCGTAATATTACTGCAGCTTGGATTGCTGATATTACTCGGGTTTCCTTCTTGGTCCTAATTTCACGAAATGTGAAGCATTGACCATTACGAGTTTCGAGGTCGATCTCACGTTCTGCGCATTCTATTATTATCGCTTCGTCCTTTGTTAACTAGTCAAAGCCTAAGATTATACCAAAGATTTTCATCTTAAGGATGTGAAGATCGGACTCTATCAGGTGATCGCTTAGCGTTAGGGGTAAACCTCAAATTCGGTCCTTAATTTCCATAGTAGTTCCAGACATTTCTTAGTGCGGCCTGCTGAGGTAGCTTAGGTTCAGCCTGAGAAGGTGAGTTCTGTCCTATAGGATTCACTGATATAGGAATGGGGTTAACGCGGGGTCGTCCACGTCTACATTCTGGTGTCATTCTAAAGGTGGTTCTGATCGGAAAAATTAATATTTTTACGATATGTATAGGTGCGAGAAAGTTATAAAAACATAATCGGACTAACCAAAATTAACACAAAACGTTCACTGAAACACGTGTGGTACATAATTCACCAGCTGCGCATTGGGGCCCCAATGGTACAGTGCTCACATTCGCACAGTATTCTAGGAACAACTAATGTGTCATTAAGTGATAATCAGATAAAATATGACATTTAATATATAAAGCAAGTAAAACACATTGACAAGTAATGAGCACATAATAAGTATATATATATCTAAAAGTTTTGATCCTACGGAGGTCAGTCTCCTTACATTACGTCATAGAATGCAAAAGGGTTCTAGGTAATGCTACAGCATCGTATCCTTGCATCAGAACGGACCACAAGCGACAAAAGGAGCAGGTTAGAGCTACGCTGCTATGGTCTAAGTAAAACGGTCATACGTCTGACTACTACTATATGTCAGGAAAGGGTGGCACATCTAGGTTGTACGTATTTGTGACTACACCAAAAGGATAACTGTTTAAAAGGATTTGATCACTCTAACTGATCACTACTATCATACGGAAATACCCATCGCCGACTTCTTTCTAGGTATGTCTCCAAGTGAATGTGGGGCCTTTGAACTGGGTCTTCTATTCTCGTCCGTTCGAGTAGTCTTACAGCGATAGGACGGAGAACAACTCAGTAGCCCTTCTGGCAAAACGAATCACGACTGTCAAATATGTCTCGTCTGGGGATATTGGAGTGGCTCTTGTCTTTGTACGCAGTCTCATGAACTGGGTTATAAACACACTGATAGATTCTAAGGTTAGCTAAGTGTCTTCTAATTATCGGGATATAACTATCTTAGGTGGATTCTTATATGGAGAGGAAAATCCTAGTCAAAATTTTAGTTATTCAGAAACATTATTTAAACAATTTAGGCACATAGTTCAAATAATCATATAACATCATTTATGAAGTTTATAAATTTACACAAATATATTTATTTCCATCATTCACTAATTATCTGCATTTCAATAGTATTATAAACGACATTTCGGGGTTCTTCTACACCTCGTAGGTGTTGTTTCGAGTTCGCGATCTTTTGATTGGAGTTTTGTTATGAAAGTCAAGTTGTCGTAATATCACAATCTTTAAGGAAATAAAATAAGAACATACCTTCGAGGAGCTTCTGACGGTAATAGGAGACACATTTCCCCTCAAGTGATTTAATTAGTGATCTATACTTACATGATAAGAAAATATTAATTAAAGAAAAAGAATTTTGGTTTGATGAAAACAATGATTTGGGTTTTGGTCCGAAAGTTTTGAACATAAGCTCTGATACCACCTGTAACGCCCCGAACCCAATATATATTAATTATATCGAATTCGAAGTGTTATTGTGATCAAAAGTCCGAACTATAAAATTTTTGAAGGAAATATAACGGAAATGAGAGATGATGAGTTTTATGCAGCGGAAGAAAATGAATAGAATAATATTAGTAAGTATCTCACGCACATATATGTGAACATAAAGCATAATATTAACAATAACATTTTATTTAAGTGGGGAACTCCGTGTCGTCTCTATTACTGTCCTTGCTCCACGAAATCATAACCTGCAGGGGGTTAGGAAGATGGGGCGTGAGAATTGAATTCTCACATATGGGTGATTTGCAACATCATGGGATTGGTAAATTCGAAATATATTAAGTTATACTCATTGATAAAAGTTTATTTTATTTAAACAGTTAATGTATATAAAAGATTATAAAGGTTTAAACGGTAATTAATCATATTTCGCATGATATAATTGAAATAGCACAAGTTGGTTCACATTAGGGCAAAGCCCAAAGTCATATCACATATTATCACAACTATCACACCATAAACGTACAATCATTCCCCTTCCATCATAGTGATCCTTTTCAACTCCAACCATCAACAGCCTTGATTCTGAGGGCGTCAACGACAGCTGTCCCCGGAGACTGGAAAAATAATCAACGACCTTGATTCCGAGGGCGTCAAACGACAGCTGTCCCCGGAGGCCGGAAAAATAATCAACGACCTTGATTTCGAGGGCGTCAAACGACAGCTGTCCCCGGAGGCCGGAAAAATACCCAAATCACAACTCCGTACTTACTGAATTTCCATAAAACTGATACAACAAACTTCCCTGAGAAAAATACTTGACTGATAACTGAACAGATTCATGCTCACGTAAGGTGTTTACTCATGCAGTGGTGATCGATTCACAAAACAACAGGCTAATATATAACATATGTAGTTATATCACATAATCCAAACAGTTATATAGATAGGTGTTACATTTATGTTGGATTAGATACTTTTGATTTGATTTAGTCGAGTTCAGAAAATATCGGCACAACGTTATTAATAGCAGATCAATCAACGGATCATCACCCACCTGATTGTTTCGAGTCCCGAGAATGATGTGTAGGCAGAGGGTCGAGTCCTCGGTGCGTGTCCCGAAAAGTACAGAATCCTAATAAGGAGTATATTTAATTAAAAGTTTGACCTTTGAAAACGTTTAGGAAAACTTGAGAGTTTGAGGTACGAGAATCGAGAAAGTTGTGGTCTTATAAACTCAAAAAGGACTTGCTTAAGGGTCACACCTTATTTTGGTAAATACACCACTTCTAAAAAGGTGAGTGTATTGAGGGAGTGTATTTACTAGTATACTTGTGGTATGACTATTTCGATTACTACAAAAACAACAATCTTTTGATAAGTACACCCCTTTTTAAGAGGAGGTGTATTAGGGGGGTGTATTTACTAAAAGTAGTGGTGTAACAGGGGGGTGTATTTACTGAAAGCAGTGGTGTAACAGGTTGGTGTATTTACTGAAAGTAGTTGTGTAACAGGGGGGTGTATTTACTGAAAGCAGTGGTGTAACAGGGCGGTGTATTTACTGAAAGCAGTGGTGTAACAGGGCGGTGTATTTACTGAAAGCAGTGTTGTAACAGGACGGTGTATTTACTGATTTCTGTGGTGTAACAGGGGGTGTATTTACTGAATTTAGGGGTGTCCTTAATAAAGGCCCTTTAAGGAAGAAAATATAAGAATTCACCTTGGAATTATTTAGAAAAATAAGAATTTACTTAGAAAAATATTAATAAAATTAAAGAAAAGGTTTTTCTTCTTTAAGAATTATATTTCTCATTTTAAAAGAAAACTTGAATATAATTAATCATATTTTATAAATAAAAACCCTTTATTAAAACTCATTAATAAACTTAGACTTTCTAAGAAGTTTATAAAAAGTACTTTTCTTTTCTAATATTAATGACACTTCTAAAATTGATTTGTAATACTTCTACAACAAAAGAATTATATTAATTTTCTACCTTTTTCATTTGTTTACTAAATTTTGAATATAAAACGACTTATATTTTCGTTCCTAATTTTCTAACAGTCGCACAAGGGGAAGACGAGTTTCCCTTTGTCTCCAAAAACTCAACTAATAATAATTTTAATAACTAATTTCACCACCATTCAGCTAATTCAATAATACTAAACCAAAAATACTCTTCAACTAAAACAGCAATACTAAATTCATCAATCTAATAATATTAACTAGCTAAAACAACAATACTAATCTATCCATTCAATAACACTAAACAGCTATTTCAACTAAACAACTAATTCAAAGGTACTACACAACAAAGAATACTATACTTCTAAATAACTAATATGAAACCGTTAAAACAGTAATACTGGACTATATCCACTGCTCGAAATCTTATTCCCAAACCAGAATTTACAAGAGGAAAAATAGGGAGAAAACTAGAAATCTTACGAGTCCAAACCGAGCAGCCTAACGGCGTAGTTCGGTGACTCGTCGGGTAAAATCGAGCAGCGTAACGGCGTGATTTTGAATTTTCCAAAATCAAAACGGGCAGCAGTTCGAGTGGGCTTCATCGGAAAGGGCGAAGGATCGATTAAAAGCGAAATGAAATGAAATTTGTGAGATTAAATTGAAAGGAGTGTTTAAATTGAATCGAAACGAACAAGATTCGAGACTCACTCAAACATTGAGGCGAACGGCGGCGGCGTTCCGATCGAAGAACAGCGGCGGCTGGCTTCAATCGAGAGGGAGGACAGAGGCGCGACGGGCTGGAGCACGGCGGTGAGCGGCGGTGCTCGGAGTGGAGGCCACGGCGGCGTGGTGCTGGGCCGTGCAAAGAGGACGGCGGTGCTTCGGCCGTTCACGCGACAAATTGAGAGAGAGACGGTGTTGGCTGGGGACGGCGGCAGCTGGAGCGAGGAAGCGGCGTCGCTGGTGGTTGGAAACGGCGGTCGCGGCTTCCGGGCGAGCGGCGTGAGGAGAGGAGGAGGCACGACGAGCTTCGATCGGTGGTCGAGCGGCGGCCAAAACGGCGGCGCGACGCGGCTGCGTCGAGTGGGCGACGGCGGCGCTTCGGTGGTCGCCGTGAAGGGGTGGCGACGGTGCGAGGGAGCAGCGTGCGCGGCGGAGTACACGGCGGTCGCGGCTGGGGATGCGACGGAGGGCGTGGTGGCTGTGCGCGACGGCGGCGTCCGGTCGCTTCGCCGGAGAAGAAAAAGGGAGGCGGTCGCGGCGGTTGATGCGAGCGGCTTTGTCGGAGGGAGACAGAGGCTACGCGGCTGGAGGAAGAGGCGGCCGGAAAAGAAGAGGGAGGGTGGCGGCGATCGTGATTTGAAGAGAGAGAGGGACGAGATGGTTTTGGAGAGAGAGAAGAGGAATTTGGAAAAATGAAGAGGAAGATAAGATGTATGCGGTTTTGTTTGTGAGGAGAGAGAAACAGAAATATATTTAATTAGAAAATTGATTTCTTAAATGTTTAATTTTGAAGGAGGAATAAATATGTGGGTGAGATAAAATGTGTAATTAATTTAATTCAAAATGAAAAGTAATTTATGTGGATGAAAATTAATCCACTCTAATTCTGATATTTTCGTTCCCACTTGATACGGTTAGGGATCGTTTGGTTCACGAGATTAATCCCGATTTGAAAATTAATACAGTTTTAAGATTCGAATAATATTTTATTGTATTTTAATTATTCTCAATAAATTAAACGGATCGAAATCCTGATTTTTAATTTGAATATTTAATTTCTCGTAGTCCTTTATTCGCTTTGAAAGATTTAATTCTTTCTACGAATTTAGGAATTGGTAAAAAGGGTATATATTTAAATTACACAAATAGCACTCAAAATAATAAAATAAAAAGAAACAAGGATAATAAAATAAAATAAAGGTTCTAAGAATATTAAAAGGTATAAAACGGGACGGGGTATTACACAGTCAAACTCTGCATGGAGTTTATAGATTTTCTAAATCCACAGACTTTTTAAAGTCTAAAAAAATTCAATAAAATCACAATACTTATTTCAAAAGTCTTTAAAAATCCTGAGGTATCCAATACTTATTTTAAAAAATCTTAAAAAATCTTTAGGTATTCAATAGTCTATGGATTTTAATACTCCACGGATTTTCTTAGATTTCTCTTCCAAAATATGAATAGATTTCACTCTCCAAAATCTCTTCTAATGACCAGAGATTTCTACTGATTTTAAAAAGTCTTAAAAAAAATTTTAGGTATCCAACAGTCTATGAACTTTTTTTGATTATCTTCTATTGGATATCAACAGGGTGGAGACCGGGGGGGTGGTCATTCCTCATCTCCGTCCCTGCAAAATAAATATTTTTTTGGCCCGTATCTTTAGAATGGTTGGAAAAAGAAGACAATATGTTTTCGGGCTTAGAGAAGGAGGACAATAATTTTAAAAAGTGGTAAATGTAGGATAATTGAGCCCAAATTAAGTCCGATTGTCCTACATTACCACTTCCTAAACTTATTTATCTCCTTCTCCAAGCCTGAAAACATATTGTCCTCCTTTTCCAACCACCCTAAAGATACGAGCCTAAAAAATATTTTTCTTCATGAATTTGAATCTGACGAGCAAAATAGTCCAGTGTTTGTCTTGTTGATCAAAGATCAAATTTATCCATTTTTTGTTACTTAGGATTTGCATGATATATTTTAGTATGTGGATATATAGTTGTAAATTGAGAAATGTAGAATAATGTTACTTCAAGTTTTTATTTTAATAAATATCACCAAATTTTATTTATTTTAAAATGCCATAAAAAAGGGCCACACAAGGGCCGCACAGAGGGTCGCAAAAAATGATGGGTGATATTTTTTAAAAAGAAAATTTGATACTGACACTTGTTCATATTTCTCTTGTAAATTTGACACTTTTACTTTTTATTGATATAAAGAGTTTGAAATTCAAATCCAGTGCTGCTTCAAACAATATTTTTTCTAAAGAAGTTTCAGTGAAATGACCAAATTTTTTGTGAAATTCATAATTTTTCTTTTCTAACACCAAAAGATTGTGACTTATAAAGTGGACAGAAAATCGCTTTGTGAAAGAAAAAAAGAAAATACAACAATTAAATGAGACGCAAACAAGTGATAAACAATAAGAACAATTAACACGAACACATTATGTTGATTCACACGGATACAAAACTCGAAGAGAGAAGAAACCCATGATCAATATCTTTTCTTAATTTGAAAACTATCATTTATATTAGGGAAAACCATATTTAAATATAATTACTTACAACGAATGATCTTTAAAGCTCACATAAATAAACGTCCAACATTAAAATAAATAACTAAGTTCACAATTAATTTAAACCAAAACATTAAATAAAACTATTAGCTCTATCATACTTTTGACTTTTTCATTTATGCTTAGCAATCTCATCGATAGTCATCGTTCCCTCCCTCTGAAAATCATTAATTCACCCTCGAATCATAAATTGGTCTTATCAAAACTAGTATCATAGTAGATTGAGGGGAAAAATATTATTTTAGGTCTGTATCTTTAGAGTGGTTGGAAAAGGAGGACAATATATTTTCGAGCTTGGAGCAGGAGGACAAAAAGTTTAGAAAGTGGTAAATGTAGGACAATCGGATCTAATTCGGGCTCAATTGTCCTACATTTACCACTTTTTAATGTTTTTGTCCTCCTTTTCCCAGCCCGAAAATATATTGTCCTTCTTTTACAACCACCCTAAAGATACAGGCCTAAAAAAATATTATTCTCGTACATATTTTAATAAAAAAAAATTGTTCATTAGTGTTAAAAGGTATTAGTTGAAAAATTGTTGAAAGATATTAGTTATTTTCATTAATGATTATTAATTATTTTCACTGAAAAATATTAATTGTTTTCACTGAAGAGTCCCGAAAACAAACTAAGACTTTTAAGTGAAAATAACTAATACTCTTTAATGGAAATAATTAATACCCTTTAATGTTTTATATTTGTTTTGTATAATACTCTCCCCGGTTCAATTTAAATTATCAATTTCTCCGTAAAAGGGAGATTTTTTTATGTGTTCCCCTTTCCCAAAGTAACGAAAAGGAAATTCTATTCTTTTAAATTTACCCTTTAAAAATGTGAAAGAACCCTTTTATCTTTACTAAAAAATAACTTTATACTCACATATACCAATAAACAACTCTTTTATTAAAACCCATACCCTTTTATTTGAGACGATTTAAAATGAATCAGAGGGTGTATAATTAGAGTTGTCAAATGAGTCAGGTCGGTCAGCCCGAATTTTGGGATTTCGGGCCACCTATTTTTATGCCCGTCCTGGCCCTAGACGGGCCACTGGGCCAAACCATATATATTTTTATTTATATATTATTATACTTGATTTATATATCTAATCCATTAATTTATAATTTAATATACATATTCTACTCGTATTGTTATAAAAATTGTATAGTTTGTCGACAACAATTCAATAATTAAATTAAAACTCAAATTCCTAAATAAAATTCAAACAACAATGATTCAACAAATACCAATAGTTTTAAATTTACCAAAATAATTTCAAAAGACCATGGTTCAACCGTCCTTAATAAACTAAAATTTACAAAAACGAAATAAGAAAATATAGAGAGCATAATATTTATATTGATGAATGGTTGTGGTTGATAAGTATTAAAATATAACAACTTTTAAAAGATATGTATAATTTATTTTTACAGGAACCTTAACTAATATTTTATTCCTTAATAATTACATTATCTATTAAAAAAAATGCTTGTATGACTCCCAATAAATATTACTAATATCCATAAATATCACAACTAATATCTTAATCTTAAATAGTAGTACTTGACGTAAACTAAAGAAAAATCAAATCTTCTAAGATATTTATCAAATAACTAAAATTAGAAAAAAGAAATAGGAAAATCCAAAAAAGGTCAGAAATTCACGTGAACAAATTAACCTCATGATTTGTGTTCAACAATTCTATAAACTTTAATCAAATGTCAATAAAGTAAAACTTAAATTAACATGGAAAAAAAATCTTCAAGGACAGTAGAGATAAGTTGATGCATTATACTAAATCCAAAAAAAAAAAAAAAAAAAATCTAGTGAACCACCGAGCCAAACCTGATCCGAGCCTGAGCGGCTAATTGGGCCTACTGGGCCAGGCCATAAAAACCCAATTCTTTTAGGTCCTATAATTTTAAGGCCCAGGTTATATGCACCCACATCTGTTGGCAGTACGCCCACCTGAGAAGTACACCCACTTGTTTGGAAATATATTCTATAAAAATATCACATTTTCGGCCTAAATTACCGAAATTATTTCTATTTTTCAAAAAATATTTCCGAAACTCTGTCTGAATTTTAAAAATAATTTCCGAAATTTTATCTTAATTTCAAAAAATATTTCCGTACAGAAGGGTCGGCCAATTGTTAACAATTTTGTTTTTCTCTTTTTCTTTACTAATGATTTTATATAATTGTATTCTTCTTTTCGAAGTTTTGCTAACATCACTTTTTTGTTTTGTTTTAGAATTTGGAGGACGATGGAGATGACTATTTAGAAGATGAGGATGATATAAAGAATGATTTTTTTAATGAAGAGTTTGTCGATGATAATTTTTTTAATGTGTTATTTTAAGTATAATGTGTTATTTTGTTATTGGAATATGTACATATGATATTCAATTGTTCAATTTTAAATTTTAATGGACCAACTATGCTTTACGGAATATTTTTTTTGTAAAATATAATGAAATTCGGTCAAAACTACTGAAAAAAGTTCAAATTTTCGGAAAAGATTTTCGAAAATTTTGTTAACAATTAGCCGACCCTTATGTACGGAAATGTTTTTTGAAATTAAGATAAAATTTCGAAAATTATTTTTGAAATTCAGACAGAGTTTCGGAAATATTTTTTGAAAAATAGAAATAATTTCGATAACTTCGGCCGAAAATGTGATATTTTTACAGAATATATTTCCGAACAAGTGAATGTACAGGTGGGCGTACTGCCCACAAATGTGGGTGCATATAACCTGCGCCTAATTTTAAAGCTTGCCCATCCTTAAAACCAGTCTTCTCTGGTCGACCCAACGGGCCGAACCAGTTTTAACAGCTCAGAGTATAATATGACGCGAGAGCTGAGTTCAGCCTCATGTTCCTTAACACGGAATGATCTGGGTAGAGGGTCAAGCCTTATTAAATTACATGAGAACGCCAATCAAAGGTCGAAACTTCACCGATAGAAGGAAACAAAAATATTGATAAATGGATTTGTTGTAACTACCCACCAACCGGCCTTGTTAATTTTGTATTAACTGTTCTTAATTATTTTTAATAAAGACAAAAGCATCAACCTAAAATAATTTAGGAAAGGTCAGTGTTACCCGCTATTTTTTTAATATTCATATTTTGTCATGGGAAAAATATTATAAAATTATATTTTAAGATCCACTACAGTTTCAGTCAACTATATGAGTATATGACAACATCTCAGGAATCTAATTCTGAACCACGGAATTAATCATGTTAGGTTTATTATTGCAAATATAATAATGATACAAAGGAGACCCAACATTATTTTAATCAATTAGTTAAATGTCTTTATATGTTAATATTTTCATATTTACAATGGACTCATAAAAGAAGACCAATATTATTTTAATTAGTTATATTTACAAATCTTACTTATTAACTAGTATTAAATATATTATATCAATTGAATTTTATTATATTATAAAATTTAAATTGACGATTTTAGATTGGATTCATTGTTACGTGTGTATTGGGTTAATGTAACTTGACTTGATGTTTGATCACTTAATTGTATTAAATTATTGAATATGTTTGAGTTTTCGTCAGAGAAAATATAAATTATCTAACGTTGAATTACAAAATTTTAAAATATATATATATATATTTTTTAAGTATAATATATAATAAAATATAAATAAACAGAGGTATCCTTGACGAATCACAACCTAATTTTTTTTTTTAAATTCGTATCCTTGATCTCGTATTGTGTCGTCCCCACACTCCCACACCGCATTTGTGCAACATAGCCTACAAACAAATCACCTACAAATAATCTGCCTATAAAAATTTCGTAAACAAATTTTTTATAGGTAAGGAATGAAAGTACTTATATAATTAGAAAATTTGTAGGCAATCTCTACTACAATTTTTTTTTTTATTTAGAAATTTTATAATAGTATTGACAATTTTCATAGACAATTCCATATTTTTTTGTAATAATAATAATATGCATATTTATTGTATTTAATGATTTTTATAATTAGTAAGGAACATCCTTAAACAACGAGTAGAATAGTTGGGGAATAATCAAGGGTGCAAAAGTAAAAAATCGATAATTCGGCGTTGTATAGCCACCTAGCGCCTAGCCCACTTAGGCGCCGCCTAGAAATTTTTTTTTTTGTAATTTTTTTTTTCTGTATAATAAGGCCGTCTAGAGCCGCTTAAATCCTCCCATAGCCGAACAACCTAGGGTCGCGTTGGCCCACCTATGTCCGTCTGGGTGCTGCCTAAACCTAAAAAACGCCTAAAATAAACGATTTTATAGAAATCCGATTGAGAGGAGAGCGCCTAACCCGATTTCAGTATCGCTAGGAATAATATATATACAAATTAAAACTTATCAATATCTTATCAACTTGATTTGCAACGATAATACATGCACCTACTCGTATTTGACCTGGTCTCCCTCTCGTAGGGTTAGGACTGTCTCAAATTCTTGACCAATACGTTGTTATATTTTTAATTTATAAAACGACAGAAATTATGTTAGCAATAAAAAAAAAATCTATCCAAAAAAAATATAAATAGCGATCCGTTCTTATTTTTTATGGGGGAGTTTGATCAAATTCCGGACCAAGACGTTCTTATTTTTTATTTCTTGGTTTTCCAAAAAAATTCTACCTCTCCAGAGAATTATCCGTGTTTTACCACTCCGCTAGAAAATCTCAAATTTAGTCCAATAAAAAAAATTCGATAATAATTTTGGTGTCACTTTTTTTTTTTTTAAAAAAAATCTTTTGTTTACTAATTTGGTCACTTCATTTAAATTTCGGAACCAATGCTATAAGTTTTTAGGCCCAAAACTTTAATTCATATATTCTATACAAATCAAAACTGTAATTCTCTTGAAAAATGATGTCGAAAAAACTATGAGATCAAAACGTCAAGAAAAGGACAAATTTTATAGACAATTTACATATTATCATGGAATCAAAAATACAATTTATCTGTCCAAAATATATTTTGATGCTGACTGAAATTTTTAGTTATTTTGGTAAGTGTATATCACAATAACTCAAGTATATTTTTAAAAATATTTTCTATTAAATAGTTAAAGTTTTTACAAAACAACTACTCAATAAAAACAATTGTTATTATTTAAAACTATACTTAAATTACTCGATCCACGTTAAACATTTAAGACTTAGGTTTTAGCAAAAGGTGCTGAGGTGCTCGATAAAACCATTCGACAAAGATCTGTGGGATATGCAGTATTTTTATAAAAGACACTAGTTAGGCCCAATTCAAAGTCGGTCATGACTCTTGAAACACTTAGTATTTGTCTGGCTCAGTTCCCATTATTAAATACTCTTTGTTCAATTTTGTTGGGCTTGAACCTGTTATTATTTTGTTATATAATATATTTTTCATATTTATAAATGAACTTTATAATATCCTATAATATCCTTTAACATATAACAAAAGAAAAGAATAATGTCAATTCAGCACCTCAAAGATTGTAAAACTATCAAATTAAGGTCTAAACGATTTTTCCTATCGATTCAAGGCTTAAAAGATAGAAATTTATCAATTCAAGACATGAAAGATAGAACCTTTCAGTTTAAGACTAAAAACACAAAGAACATGTTTGACATATTATAATCTATATTCTTATTTATTTATATACATTATTATTTTTTCGTTATTTCTTTTGTTTCTTATTTTTTCAATTATGCATGTGAAATTATATATCTTTTATATTTTGGAATTATGATTTATAAAAATATTATCGGATAACATGAAATTATTAGAGATTAAACAAGGTCTTAAAATAAGTGAGATCTAAATTAATAGTTTTATTTTTTAGGTCTTGAATCGATATTTTCAATCTTTCAGACACTTAATCGATAAAAAGTATGTTTTGGGTCTTAAATTAATAGTTTTACAATCTTTAACGTTATGAATTGATAAAACTCCTAAAATGAAATAATTAGGCATAGTAAAATGGAGGGGAGGGGAGGGGAGGGGGGAGTGCAAATCTTTTTTATAGGGGCATCAATTTCAATATGTCGAGTAAGAAAATAAAGAAGAAACCCGTAATATCTTATGTTATCATCAATTTGATTTGCATGATAATACATGCACCTACTCGTATTTGACTTAACCTGTCTCTCTCGCTTTCGAAGGGGTGGGGTTGTCTCAATCTCTGGATCAATACGTTCTTATATTTTTCATTTACAAAACGACAGCAATATTATGTTTGCTTATAGAAAAAGTCAATCCAAAATATAAATAGCAATACGTTCTTATTTTTTTTATGGAGGTGGGGTTTGCTCAAAATCTGGACCAATAGCCTCCTATTTTTTATTTCTTGGTTTTCCAAAAAATTTCTGCCTCCCAAAAAAAAATTATCTGGGTTTTACCACTCGGCGGAAAATTGCAAATTTAGCTCTAAAAAAATTTCAATAATAATTTTGGTCCCACATGTTTTTTTCATTTGTTTTGCAAATTTAGTCCATTTCATAAAGTTTTGGGACCAAAGTTTGTAATTTTTTGGAATCAAAACTATAACTTATACATTCTCTAAAAACCAAAACCGTAATTTTCCTGGGACAAAAAAGTTAATGTTAAAAAAAATTATGAAATCAAATTATCAAAAAAATAACTAATTTTACAGAGCACTTATTTACAGAGATCAAAAGTACAATTTACCCCTGCATTTTTTTTTTTTTTATATACAAGGCTCTGTAAAAGGATCACTTTTTAAGTGGAGACTAATGAATAGTGAAACCACCATTGACTATGTAACTTTTATTTATTTTAATTTTGGTAAGAGTACGTCACATACAATATAATATAAGTATATTTTTAAAGATATTATCAATATTTTCATTTAATAGTTACAATTGGTTTTTTTAGAACAACTGTTTCGTGAAAATAATTGTTAATATTTAAAAATACATTTGAGTTACTCATTACTTGGTGCATTTAAGATTAAGGCTTTTAATAAAATGTGTTGACGTGCTCAATAGTACCACTTGACAAAGATCCGTGGGATATGCAGTATTGTAAAAAGACACACAATACGCCTGGTTTTTTTTTTTTTTTTTTTTTTTTTTTTTTTTTTTTTAGGCCATGAGCTTGGGAAAGGATAGTAAAAGAAGCCCAATAGAACTTTGGACCGACAATTTAAAGACCACAAGTTTAAAAAATTGCAAATGTAGACTAAAATTGGCCCGAATTTTAGCTATAGTTGGGCCTAAATTGCACGCGCTCGGCACATGACATCCGATTTTAGGCTGTTTTGTACATATGAAAGTGAAACCCATTATATACCACTTTCAGGCACAACTATTTTTTCCTAACTATAAATATCTATTTTTAAATTAAAAATATAAGTAATAAAAAGTTAAAAATAATAATCTTCTTCCCACGCCACCTTACCACACCCTTCACACCCCAATCATCCTCCCCAATTAATCCTACCCAGCCCCAATCATCTTCCACAACTAATTCGTCCATTTTCCACCCAAAGTTCCGACCGCCGCTCCCTTCCCATCCTGGCCCTCGCCTCGGCTGTCCCACCCCAAATTCCTTGTTGTAACCTCTCTCTACCCCAAGTTCGGACCGTCGCCCCAACCCATACCCTCTCTCTAATTCACACCAAAAATTTCAAGAATTACAGAGGACCGGATTGGACGGCCAGGGTGGGGGCGACAGTCTGAACTTGTTGTGGAAAATGACCGAATTAGTTAGGGAAGATGATTGAGACTGGATAGGATTAATTGGGAAAAATGATTGGAGTGTGAGGGGTGGAGTGGGAAAGGAGATTTTTTTTTTGTTAGTTATACTCTTTTATTTTATACTTCTTCTGTCTCACAATTACTTTCACACTACATTTTTTCTCGTGTTTTAGCGAACGAGATGTTTATTAATATTTGAAATGAAAAAAATAACTTTTAAAATGTGGTATGATAGATCTATATCTCCTTTGATATAAAGAGACTTAAAAATTATTTTATTATTTCAAATACTAATAAAAAAAAATTCGTTAAAACACGAGAAAACAGTAATTGTGAATGAAATCCTGGGACGGAGGGAGTATATATTTATATTTAGAAAAAATAGTTATGTCTCATATTGGTATCGAACGGGCTCCACATGTACAAAATAGGCTGAAATCGGGGGTCATGTGCCAAACACATTCAATTTGGACCCACTTAAAGCTAATTCGGGTCAATTTTGGCCTCAATTTGTAACTTTTTAAACTTGCGGTACATAAATTGTCAGCCCAAAAATTTACAGTCCTTAAATTATCAATCCGAAAACCTATTTTGCTACCACCTAAATTGTTGTCCTTAAAAAAATCACATTAGGCCCAATTAAATGTCGCTTGAGACTAGAGTTGTTCAAGGTACGGACCAAAACATATATTTGAAGACATCTGCATCTGTACGGAAGTTCGGTTATTTTAAAATCAAGTGTTCGTACCAAATTTTCAGTACCGTACGGTACAGATATTTTATTTTTCGGTGCGGATTGAAATAAATTTTCAATTACAAACGAATCCTGTTTGATCGATATGGAATGAAGTGGGGAAACATATTTTTTACTCATTATTTTGTCATTCTATCTTTTTTTTTTTAATCAAGTTTATTTTTAGAAAAAATATTGATACATGCACACTCAAACAAATACATAGACCTTCAACCACAATCAAACATATATTATTACAAGCTCTAATACAATACATTATATGATAATGAATGGTTAAAAAAATAAACGCAAATCATCTATAAAGTATCTAAAATATAGTTTTATAATATATATATATATATATATATATATATATATATATATATATATATAAACAATCCTTTTAAAATATCTTGTGAATAGAAAGTGTTGTGTTGATGACAATTCTTGATACGGGGTACACCATATCCAAATTTTTGGTAAGAAATGAATATACATATAAAATGAAATAAAAAAAATTAAATCATTTTGATATACACCTAAATATGAGCTAACGTTTTAAGAACTTAATAAGATAAAAAAAAGTGTCTGTATTCTGAAAATGGGGATAAACTATAATTTTGATTAATAAAAAATAAATAATAATTAAATTTTAATAGATATTTAATTCGGGTTATTCGGTTCGTTCGGTTCTGTACGGTTACATTCGGTTTTTCGGTATGGCTTGTCTGGTAATATCCAGATCCATACAAAAAAACTCAGTTTGATTTCAGTACTACTAAAGTAAAAAAGTTAATGGTTTTTTTTTCAATTCAATTCTCTTTTGGTGCGAATTTCAGCACGAGTTCGAGAATCTCCAAACTCAGTTGGAACCCTACTTGAGACCGTTAGTATTTGTCTCGACTCCCTGCCACCCTGGAAGTGTTAAAAAACACAAGATATTACAAGTGAGTTCACCCTTTAGAGCAATAAATCAATTTAGTTCTCAACCTTTATTAAATTACAATTTGATTTAAATGGTGTCTCTCACTCAAATCCCCCCCCCCCCCCCCACGCGTCCTCATCCTTGCCCCCAGCCCCCACGCGTCCCCACCTCTTCCCCCACCCCCAACAAATCCACCCTCTTTCACTCTCTCTCTCTCTCACTCTTTTTCTCTCTCCATCCCATCTCTCTACGCAGCTCCTCATCTCCATCTCTCATTCTCTTTCCTCCATCCATACCCCCATCTCTTCTCTCTCTTTGCGGCGGCGAATAGGCGGAGGCAGAAGAGCCGCAAATGTGCGGACAACGGCAGAGAAGGTGTCGCATTAGGGAGAACACCGCGCCACCACTGCCTAAGCTGGCACCACCACCGCGTCACCATATCCGATCTCACACTGATCGGACGCCGATATACCGGCTAGAGACCGCCGCCTAAATCGTCCCAAGGGAAAACAGCGGCTCGAAACTGCCACCTAAATCGAGATCCCGGAGTTAGATGCACCAGAATCTGTAGCCTAAATTGAGGTCTTCGATCTGCAAGGGCGACAAGATCGATCTGCAACGAATGATGAATACGTCTCCGATCCGTAAGTGGGGCGGCTTCACATCTGAGATCCGATCCAATAGGCGAAGTCATACCTGAAATCTGCTATTTTTTGTTAGGTATGTATGTTAAAGGTTCAATATGTATGAATTTTTTTTTTTTGGTCAAATTAAATTAAATTTGGGGTTTTTTTTATGGATTCATCTTAAACAACTTTTTTTTTTTAATAAACTGTTATTGAGAATTGGGGTTTTGTTACACCTAGATGTAGTACCCAGTAGTTTGAACTTTGATATATGTGTGAAAGAAATGCTCTGTTTCTTTATTTTCCCTTAAAAATGTGTTACGTAGTGCTCTATTTTTGGTAAAAAGTGTGCGTGTGTTTGTAGTAAAAAGTGAGAATCATATATTGAATTGTATTAGGAGATTATTGGTGTGTGTTTGTTGTGTTTATTAGTATTATTGATGGGTTAATTGTGTAGTTGAAATGTCATTGAAACTGTTTTTTTTATATATAATATGAAGATACTGTGGAGAAGAATTCAGATGAAGGCAGTGGGAAGATCAAGAACTGAAGATTGATACTGCAAAAGTCTTGTTCAAAGTGTATCTATGTTAAATGCCTGTTCAAAAGTCTCATTCAAAGAATATTTGTGTTAAATGTCCGTTCAAATTATATGTGCACCGTATATCTGTTCAAAATATATGTGTACCAATCTGTGTTAAATGCCTGTTCAAAAGTTGTGTTACAAAATCGCATTTGAAAAATTGATATTCCAAAATGTAAAAAAAAAATGAGAATATTCAAAAAGCTGTAGTCAAAATGTCATTGTACAGTTTAAAATCGGATGGAATTTAAATAATAGAATATAAAAATAGTTCAAGGAATTTAAAAAGAAAAACAACTTTTAATGAGTAAATTAGGTATTAAAACAATAATAAATATTAAAATGCAATTTTTTTAAAAGAATAACCAGTAAAAAAGTATTCACTGTGCCGGTTCAAATTATTAAAAAAAAAACTGAACATTTAATCAAAATTAAAAATATTAATAAACATTTCAATGTAAAATATTAAAATATTTGAAAGTTGGGATTGAGGTTCTCAAGTGACCTTAATGACACATCACATTAAAAGGGGGATTGACAGACATGGGTGATGGGTAGAGTCGGTCAAGCGGTAAAAAAAGGTGGAGGCCCCACCAAAATGTGAATTTATTTGTATTTTTGTATAATGTGTTAAAGTAAAGACTAATAAACTCTTTAAGAGTAAACCTATTTGTAACTACCAAAAAACAAAAAATTTAAATATAAGTTTTTTTATGTAGGCATCGGTTTCAATATATCGAGTAAGAAAATAAAGAAGAAACCCGTAAATTGCAAAGTCGCATCATTTACTTCTATATATCTCTTCTATTTGTATGTCCAACTGCTGGAAGTACTAATTTCGTCAAGGCATCACAAAAAGCAATTACATACTTAACCAGAAAAGAGAGGAGGGCTGAAGATGGACCTTTTCTTATCTGAGGTAGCTGATCAATTCGTCCTGGTCAGTAGCGTCGCGGAGAAGGAGGTTCGCAGTCTTGAAGAAGAGCTGCAGATAATCCGATATATTTTGGATAATGCTGAGAATCAGAGGTTTATGGACAAAAAGATCAACTGCGAGTTGTTTAAGCTCGAGCAAATGTCCTATGAAATAGAGGACGTTTTGGACGAATGGAATTACGCTAGTCTCAAACATCAGATTTCTGTAGATTCTCTATCCAACCATAAGGTATGCTTCTTCATACCATCATCGTTGTGTTTATGGGCCAACTATTTTCCCATTCGTCATAATATTGCCAATAAATTACTCAAATTGAAAGCACAACTTGCTGAGGTTTTGGCAAAGAGACGTCAATATAATTTTGTGAGATACCAACCCATCGTTTATCCACTACCTGGATCTTTTCGAGTTGAATCTACTCCCATGGCCGACTTAGCAAATGTCCATGGGAGAGATAGTGATAGGGATATTCTTGTTAGCAAACTTATAGATAATAGTGGTAGACTAGAGCAATCAGGTATCCCCGTACTATCCATAGTGGGTGCGGCCGGGGTTGGGAAGACAACCCTTGCACAACTAGTTTATAACCATAGTCAAGTAGAGGAGTACTTCGAAGTAATGAGCTGGGTTTGTGTTTCGGATCCCTTTGACCTGGTTAAAATTGGTAAGGGCATACTTGAGAGCATAAAAATTGGGAGTTCTCAAAATATCTCCTATGTGAACGAACTATTTAAATTAGTAGAAGAGTCTATTTTAGGGAAAAGGCTTCTTCTTGTCCTTGATGATGTTTGGACAAACGATGACAAGTTGAGATCCCTAGAATACTCCCTTAGATGTAGTGGAGCAGGTAGCAAAATTTTGGTTACAACAAGAAATGAGCGTGTTAGTAGTTACTTAAGGGAGAGTGAGATATATCGTCTGAGATTGCTCTCAGATGATGATTGTTGGTTATTATTGTGGCGTATGGCTCATTTGGGTAGGAGTGATGTGGGATTTAAGGAGCTTGGTAAGAAAATAGCTAAAAAATGCAATGGCTTGCCTCTTGCCGCAGTGGCTTTAGGAAATCATTTGCGTTTTAAGAATAGCTTGGAAGAATGGGAGAATGTGTTTGAAGGTGAAATATGGAATATGAAGGAAGCCGAAGTTGACATTTTTCCTCATTTGCTTTTGAGCTACAATAAGTTGTCCATAATGTCAAAGCGGTGCTTCTCATACTGTGCCTTCTTTCCTAAAGACACTAAGATTGTTATTAAGAACCTAAAAGAAAATTGGATGGCACTTGATTATTTAGGTTCCAATGATGATAATCTAGAAATTAGAGCGAAAGAATGCTTTGATAATTTAGTAAGATTTTCTCTACTCGAACTTTTTGAGGAAGATGATTGCAAAGAAATACAAAATTGTAAGATGCAGGATATAGTCCATGACTTTGCTCAATTTCTTAGGAAGAGCGGTAGAGTTCCGGGAATGAATAGGAGTAAAACTTGCCGAGTTTGTAACTCTTCACAAGAATATATTTTAAATGAACCTCGGAGCTTATTTTGCATCACAGAAACTCCTCCAACTTTCTGTGAGTGCTTCGTACCTTTGAGGGTGCTAAGCCTTACAGACCATGAGTTAAAAAGTGTTCCCCGGGGAATGGAAAAGTTGATTCACTTGAGATGGTTGAACTTGACTGGAATTACTAAAATATACCGTCGAGATCTTAAAATCATTTTCCAACTTTATAGGTTGCAGACTCTTAGTTTGAAGGATTGTGACCTAAGAGAGATTCCAAGGCAAATAAGGAATTTGATTCACTTAAGATGCCTCAATTTGAGTTTGAATAGGTGTTTGAAGGAGTTGCCAAAAGAAATTGGAAAATTGATTCAATTGAGAAGCCTCGACTTGAGCGGGAATGAGGCTATGATGGAATTGCCAATTGAAATGGAGAATTTGATTCATTTGAAATATCTCGACTTGAATGGGAATGAGTCCCTTGAGAAGATCCCTGATAGTATATATGGCTTACCAGAATTACAGACCTTGAATAGTGTAGGCTGTAGAAGTGTTTGTAGACTCTTTGTGAGACTGAATTCCGATCAGTTATCTGGTCGTTGGGAGAATGAATTCCGAGGGGGAAATGATTGGAAGAAGTTGACGTCATTGGACCATCTTGATAGAGTCTTATGGCTGAAGATCAGATTAGATGGTGATTTTGAATTGGCAAACGTTGTCGAAGATGCTCAGGCTGCAGATTTAAAGAATAAGACACACATTGAGGAGTTTCAAGTATACTTTGAGGAGTCGTCATCATCATCGGTGCAGATGGATGTACTAGATGCTTTGCAGCCCCATCCAAACCTGAGTGAACTGAGTTTTTGGCGGTACAGGGGCTCCGAACTCCCCAAGTGGATGCTCTCGCCTCTGAACCAAGTAAGGAGCGTTTATCTCAATTTTTGCAATCATCTGACATCATTGCCAGCACTTGGAAAACTACCTTGCGTAGAAAAGATTTGCATTTATCAAATGGCTGCGCTGGAAACTGTGGGACAAGAATTTTTGGGAATAACGACAGGAGATGGTGGAGTGGATGTTATTGCCTTCCCTAAATTGAAGAAGCTGGAAATACGGGACTGTTACAAGTGGAAGACGTGGGAAGACATAACAGTAGAAGAAGAATCTGCAGCATCTTCGGTAATGCCTTGTCTTACCGAGTTGACAATCACAGGATGCAACGGCTTGATTGTGCTGCCACATTGCCTTCTGCGAAAGGCATCATCCTTGGAGAACTTACGGATTTCTGGATCAACGGAGCTTGTACGGCGTTACGAGACCAAGGATGGTTCCGACTGGAAATCCCTTTCCATAAATAATCCTCGCCTTCGTATATATATTCACGATGAGATCTCCTGATGTGCTGTTATTTTATATTCTGCATTCTACTTCACTCAAATTGGTACTCTTTTTCCTTACATATGGTTTTTCCCATTGGGTTATTCATATGTAGCTAGGTTTTAACGAGGCCGATTTTTATCATTTTTGGTTGACTAGCCGACTTGTGGCTAGCTTCCTTCTTGCTCATCGTTGTGGATATTTCTTGTTCTCTTTATTTAAAACTTTTTATTTTTATTTTTTATGTATTGCACGAGGTGTTCGTAAAAAATATACACTTAGGCTTACTTTGTTTTTCCTTCCATCACTTAATTACATCACTAATCCACAACATATAACATAATGTGCCAGCACAAATAAAAATTTGGCTTTGGACAGCGGTTGTTTTTACCCTTAGACGGCAATTTAAAGGGCAGTCCAAATAACAGTTGTCTAAGTTCAGACAGCTGTTACAAAACCACTGTCCAAAGTAAACACATAAACATTATTAACGTTGTCCTAAACAAACACTTATATAGTGGTTTTGGATCGTTGTCTTAAAGTCAACTGTTAATAGGCGACCAGGCGAGCACCAATGATCAAAGATTAAAGAGTTGGCAAACTAAAATAGAGAAGCAGGCGACCATCAGAGTTTCAAGAAAGGTACTTTACGCGACCAAGAGTGTGGTCAGATGCATTAGACGCGACCAGGAGCGAACAAGAGGTTCACTGAGCCCAACGAAGATATACGAGCAACTAACCGCCAAGGAAGACAACTGAGTAGTCATGAGAACTAAGTACAACATTGGGAACTTCAAGAGTCACAAGTTTAGATATAGTCCAAGTGTTTTAACATTTGACACTCATCCAAGTGATAATAGTTTAGATGTTGTACAAGTGTCTCAACACTTGGCATAGATCCAATGGTTGAACCACCAAAATGGTGACACATGGTTTTCTTGTATATCTATAAATACCCCTCATTTGCATGAGAAGGGGAGGATTTTTCCATAATTCAAAATATTACACAAACTCTTGCAAATTTATTTCTTGAATATAGCTTGATCAAATTCCATGATTTCTTGATCTTCTTTGGTGATCTTAACTAGAGAAAACAGCCACTAATCACCTCGTTAGAAAAGATCATCAACAATTGGCGCTAGAGAGAGGGGTCTGATTAGGCGTGAAATAGTTATGTTTTGGTGCCCAATTTACTCATGTTTTGAGTGTTTTCGATTAGTGCTTGGAGTCAAATGAGTATCATTTTTATAAAATTATAAAATTGTCTCTTTGGTGCTCATAGGTGAATAGAGGACGAAAAGAGGAGTTCGTAGGACTTTGAATCGACTCAAACGGATGCCCGGATGAGAAGATATTGAAGAAATACGATTGGTATTAGTGCGGACGAGGAAAAGTATCATTTGGAAGGATTAGAGATCACTCGAGCGCATAGCTCGAGCGCCACCGCTCGAGCGCCTTACTCGAGCGCCAAAAACATACAGAACCATTCTCGCGCTCGAGCGCCTTACTCGAGCACTACCGCTCGAGCGTCCAAAACATACAGAGTCAATTCAGCGCTCGAGCAGCTCGAGCGCGACCGCTCGAGCGAATGCGTCATTCGAGCTACACTGCTCGAGCGGGGCCGCTCGAGCGTGTTTTTGCTCGAGCACTTCCATATTTTGGCCTCCGGATGCATTTTTTCGGCCCATTAACTCCCGTTTCGACCCGGTGCCTATATATACCTCTTCCAAACACGTTTTAAAGGATCCCCAACTTTTAGAAATAATTTTAGACTTAGTTTTGGAGAGGAAGGAGACGAGCAAGCTTTATTTTACGTTTTGTTGAGGTTTTGCATACGAATTCTTAGTTTCTTGTCATTAGTTCGTTACTTTAAACGCTTTTAATTCCGTCTTAGATAATTCAATTTCAGTTCTTCGTATTTATTTTCTTTTTAAACCCTAGTTCATGTTTCTTACTTTCTTTATTCAATTCATCATGTTTTTATTCGTTGTTTCTTCTGTTGCTTTTATTTATGTTAAAACCATGTCCGGCTAAAACCCTTGCATGCTTGGGTTAGGATGAACTCGTAGAAGTAGGATGTGGGTACGTAATTAGAGTAATTGGTGACGTTAGTTTTAATTCTCTTAATTAATGAATTCATATAATTAATCTTAACTCTACCTTTGAATTTCGTACGAAAGTGTTAGAGAGAGGACGACCGCATCACTCAATAACAATTAGTAGTCTTAACGAGAAGGTTTAGGAAAGGTTAATTCATCTACCGGTTTAGCGAAGGAGGACGACCGCATCACCTTAGTTAAATTAGGGTCTCATTAATTAAGCACAATTCATTAACTTGTTAGTGGATTAGTGAAGTCGATTGCTAGGATAAAGTATTAGGGTGAGAAATCTTGAGCTTTCATTCTACGATCTTTTACTTAGGTTAATTCTTGTTTGTCACGATTACTTTGATTATGTACCTGCTCCGTTAGTATACGTAGGGATTCCTATCCTGAGCATCACCATCTCTTATTAGAAAACAACCCGTAGTTAATTCGTTCTTTTTCATTCTTTAGTTAATTAGTCTATTTTAGTCTTTTAATTAATTTTTCAAAAACCCAAAAACATCACACTCATATTAACTACGACGCGTAGGTCTTCAGGGATCTATTCGCATATACACTATCCCTTGGGTTCGATAATACTTGGTCCCTATACTTGCCCATACTACAGTGAACCCGTACTCTTGCGGGGTAGCTACTAGTAGAAGCTAGTGTAGTCGCTTCAAGTCAATGGCGCCGTTGCCGGGGATGGCGTTGTATGTTTGAATAGGACTTGTCGATAGCTTAGTAGTTAGTAGTGAGTGCTTTCTTTTCTGTTTTATTTTTATTTTTTATTTTAGTCGGCAGTTGCGTTTTGATCCTTCTGCTAGTGTGTCAGGTCTATGAGAACACGATCACAAGGCAATACGAGCGAAGAGAGATTACCTGCAGATCCTGAGACAATAGCCAGAAGGAACCGAACCTTCTTGAGAAGAATGACTACTGCCGCGGGAAACAAAGACAAAATTTCTGATGAACTTGGGGAGTTAGACAAGATAGCTGCAGAGTATACTGCTCTTGTGGAACGGGCAGAGGGTGCCAATGGAAATAGCAGTAATCAGTAGATACCCATAGGGGGAACTGAGAGCCCACACCCGAACCCACAAGACACAATCAACTCTGCACAAACACAACCCCAAAACCAGAACCAAAACCTTGTTTACCCACAAAACCCAAATAACCCTTCCCACAACCCAGCATACCAACATTACCCATACCCACCTTATCCTTATCCACCATATCCATATCATCCACCACCAGTCTATAACCAACCACTTGTTTACCCACCACCACCCCAACAAGTACCAGTACCTGCTGCTAATCCTCAACACGTTCCTGAGAACGTAGATCATAACATGGCGATTCGAGGGAGGTTCGCAGCGCAGCCACAGCGGTACTATGATGGAGTGGCTTTGCCTCCTGTTGAGGCGAACAACTTCTCGATATCACCGGGGATTTTAAAGCTGCTGACCGAGAATCAGTTCAAAGGGGTGATCGGGAAGGAGAATCCTCATACACATCTGAGGAGCTTTCTCATGATAGCCTCAACATTCAACTATAATGGCATGTCTGAAGATGCCAAGAGGCTTAGGCTGTTCCCATTCTCATTGACGGGAATAGCTAAGGAGTGGTACGATAATACGCTCCCGCGGGGAGGTATTACCACTTGGGCCGAGCTCGAGCGTCTGTTCCTCGAGCGATTCTACCCTCCATCTAGGACGATCAAGGCTAGAATTGAGATCTCATCCTTTCGCCAGAAGTCTGGAGAGGATTTACGCCAAGCGTGGGAGAGATACTCAAACATGCTGATTGAGTGCCCGCAGCACGGGTACAATGAGGGAGACATTATGGCATTCTTCTATAGTGGTGCCAGCAAGGATGGTCAAGCCCATTTAGACGCCTGTGCGGGCGGAGCATTCCTGAACCAAGGCATAGAGAGGTGTAGGGAGATCGTGGACAACATTGTCACGAATGCCGGTGCTTGGGGTGTGGATGCAGATTTGCAAAGAGTGCATCAGGTGGAAGAGGGAGAAGGAACGAGAAGGCTGCTGATGGCTATGATGGAGAAGATCAACAACCTCGAGTTGGGGAAGAATTTGGGTGGAGAGCATGCAGTAGAGAATGAGAGAGTAGACCAACCCAGTGGACAGCAAGAGGTAGCCAATTACATGGGAGGTCCATATTACAATCAGAATGACTACCAAGGTGGTAATCAGTATGGAAGGCCTTCTTATGGCCAACCATTTGTGCCTCCAGGCCCTCAGCCACTTCAAAATCAATGGAGGAACACACAAGGAGTTCAAGGAAGCCAGCAGCCTCCTCAAAACACATGGAGGAGGAATGATAATTTTTCTTATGCTAACCCAAAAGCTGGTGTTACTGTTCCTGCAGGTGTTGATCCGGGGTCTAAACCTCCTGGTGGAGAAGGCGGTGCATCAACCGAGGAGATGTTGAGAGCGATCCTTCAGAAGGTGGAGGAAGGGAGCAAGAGATTGTCATCCTTGGAGTACGATGTGAAGGAGTTGCATAAGAAGGGTGATCAACGTGATCAAGAGCTCCAGAAGATGAATGTTGAGTGGACTAGAACTCAACAAGAGAACAATCGAAGGTTCACTTCGTTAGAGCTCCAGATGGGCCAGATTGCAAAATCAGTGAATAGAATGCCGGAAGGGAATCCGAAAGAGCAGTGCAAGGCGATCCAGCTGAGAAGTGGAACCAATTATGAAGGTCCTCAGATGCCTGCTGATTCTGAGACGCCCCAGGAAGAGATTGAGCCTAAAGGAGATGAAGTTGAGAAGGGGATTGAAAGTAAAGGGATTGAGAAGCATAAAGATGTGGATAAGTCCCATCAAGACAAAGACTTTGAGGAGGTTGAGAGAGTTCCTAAGTGGAAAAAGGCAAAGGAAGCAAGGGAGAAAGTGAAAGAAACAGAAAGAGATGAATGAGGGGTACCCAAATCGGTGATACCTGTCCCATATCCACAGCGCTTCATGAAAAAGAAGCTTGATGAGAAATTTGCAAAATTTCTTGTTGTTTTTAAACAACTTCACATTAACATCCCTTTTTATGATGCTTTGGAACAGATGCCGCACTATGCGAAGTTTCTGAAGGACTTGATCGCGAAAAGACGGCGAGTGGATGAGCCGAAGTTGGTGCAGCTGAACCACGAGGTGAGTGCATTAGTGCACAAGGCGCTGCCACCGAAGCTGAAGGATCCCGGGAGCTTCACGATCCTATGTGATATTGGGAACGGGATCAAGAAGGGGGCGTTGTGCGACCTCGGGGCGAGCATTAATTTGATGCCACTATCGCTTTTCAAGAAGTTGGAAGGTGGTGAACTTCAACCCACAATGATGACGCTTCAACTTGCCGATCGGTCTATTACTCGACCTCAAGGTGTGGTTGAAGACGTTCTAGTGAGAGTTGGAGATCACATCTTTCCAGCCGACTTTGTAGTGCTAGAGATGGAGGAAGATGAGCACGTGCCCCTGATTTTGGGAAGACCGTTCTTAGCTACGGCGGGGATGGTGCTAGACGTGGCAAATGGGAAGATTACATTGAAGATTGATGATCAAGAAGTGAAGATCTCCCTATATGAAGCCATGAAGCACCCGAAGGAGGATGAGAGCTTGTATTGCATGGATGCAATTGATCCTCGTGTTGAAGACACACCTTCTATCCCTACTCCATCTCATATTCATGATTTTGTTAGTCCTTCACTTGATTATGTAACCCATGAGCGTTATGATCTTGATTATTTTGATAAGGATGAAGTGAAGAAATTGAAGGATGAAGAGGTGAAGAAAGTGGACGTGGTCCAGTTAGAAGGGAAAGGAGGAGTTAAGAAGAAAAAATCCAAATTCAAGAAATTGTTTAGTAAGATTCCTCCAGATAGAGGCAAGAAGGAGTTGAGACCCATAACACTTGGGGATGAGAAGAGAGCAAAAGGGCTCATGATGGTAGGGCATCAAGGAAAGGAGTTCAAACACCACTCTTATGAGAGTAAGGGAGGTAAATTTGAGTATGATGTCCCATAAGCTCCTTTGAGCACAGTCCGGCATGAGGACCTTAAAAATAGCGCTGAATGGAAGGCAACCCATTTTTATTTGCTTTCATTTATTTTTAGTGTCTTTTTATATTATTAGGGTGTTTAGAGTCGTATGTCTAACCTCGTACTCGAGAGCTTTATTTTGTAGGCTTGTCTCTAAAGGAGTAAAGGAACCAAAGAAGTGGAGATTGAAGGAACCAACTTGAGACAAGGGAGTGTGCAAAGCTATTGAGAGAAACTGAATTGTTCGGTTGAGGTAACCCACAACCCCAAACTTAGACCTCTAGCAAGGTCGAAGTTTGGGGGGGTGGAGTTTCTTTTTATGATTACATTGCACATGCATGCACGCCCTTATCTTTGAGTTGAGTTTGATTGATTATTGGTGCCTTGAGATGCTCCTTGGGCTATTATTAATTTGTTTTGTTACTCAACATTTTATGCCTATCAATCACCTTGTGCTTGTTGATTGCTATCTTTGAGTATGATTTGATGAGTAGGATGAATTGTGAGGCTGAGTTAGGAGTTTTCTTGTGTGAGTGTTTGAATTTGAGCTGAGTTGAGAAAGAACTTGTATGCTTGTGAATTTTTCTTTTGAGTACTTGTGTGATGAGAGTGAGAATTCACTAGGACTAGCAGGGATGTGAAAGCCGTGAGAGTTGTGCCTTACGAGATTTAAATGCATGATTTAATCTCTTCGTTTGTGAGTGGATCGTCACCTTAGAGGATGCTAGAACTTGCATGTGCTCCTGCTTCTTGATTGTGTCTAGTTTGATATGCCGAATGTGATCTTAGGCCATTTTTGATTTAATTGAGTCACTTAGCCAAAATTTTCCTTACCAATGACATTGATCCCTTGTTAGCCCCTTTGAGCCTAGAGCCTATTTTATTTGCTAGCACATATGAACACTATTCCAATTCCTAAGCCTTTTTGTCCCAATTTGAGTGGAGAATAGGAAAGTGTGAATATGAAGGGAGTGAATTGAGTTGAAAAAGGAAAAGATTGTTTGTTGAGTGAATATGAGGAGAAGGGTGTGAATGAGATGTGAGTTGTGGGAAAAAGAAAAAAAAAATTTGAGAATGAGCAAAAAGAAAAAAATGAGCTCATGTGTTTGTGCGAAAAAAGAAAAAGAAAAAGTGATTGAAAAAAAAAAGTGAAAGAGTGAGAAAGAAAAAAAGTTGAAGTGTTGAGAGTAGTGGAATTAAAGTGTATTGATTGCAAATGTTGAAGTGATTCTGCTCCTAATCTCAAAGTGCCAAAGTTGATTTTTCTATTCTCCATTCACTTGAGTCACTTACCCCATATTGTTATCCCACCTGTCCAAAGAGCCTACATTACAACCTTGAGAAAAGTCCTTTTTGATTCGGCATTGATTTCTAGAGTATGGTCGAAGTTGAGAGCATTTACAAGCCTATGGTTGCCAATATGTGTGATTGATTGATTGAGTGAGTCCCGTAAACACTTTTATACACTTGTGAGGGAGTGAAACACACCGTTGAGTGCACATCCATGCTTGATCTTGGTGTTTCTTGTTGTTGTTGCATGAGTACGATAAAAGAAAGTGAGTGAGTATACGGGTGATTGATCTTTGAAGCTCGAGTTCAAATACTTGCATGATTTGATTCTTGATTCATTCCTAACAATTTCACTTGACTTATTATTTCGTTGCTTGAGGACAAGCAACATGGTAAGTTTGGGGGGGTTGATTAGGCGTGAAATTGTTATGTTTTGGTGCCCAATTTACTCATGTTTTGAGTGTTTTCGATTAGTGCTTGGAGTCAAATGAGTATCATTTTTATAAAATTATAAAATTGTCTCTTTGGTGCTCATAGGTGAATAGAGGACGAAAAGAGGAGTTCGTAGGACTTTGAATCGACTCAAACGGATGCCCGGATGAGAAGATATTGAAGAAATACGATTGGTATTAGTGCGGACGAGGAAAAGTATCATTTGGAAGGATTAGAGATCACTCGAGCGCATAGCTCGAGCGCCACCGCTCGAGCGCCTTACTCGAGCGCCAAAAACATACAGAACCATTCTCGCGCTCGAGCGCCTTACTCGAGCGCTACCGCTCGAGCGAATCGCTCGAGCGTCCAAAACATACAGAGTCAATTCAGCGCTCGAGCAGCTCGAGCGCGACCGCTCGAGCGAATGCGTCATTCGAGCTACACTGCTCGAGCGGGGCCGCTCGAGCGTGTTTTTGCTCGAGCACTTCCATATTTTGGCCTCCAGATGCATTTTTTCGGCCCATTAACTCCCGTTTCGACCCGGTGCCTATATATACCTCTTCCAAACACGTTTTAAAGGATCCCCAACTTTTAGAAATAATTTTAGACTTAGTTTTGGAGAGGAAGGAGACGAGCAAGCTTTATTTTACGTTTTGTTGAGGTTTTGCATACGAATTCTTAGTTTCTTGTCATTAGTTCGTTACTTTAAACGCTTTTAATTCCGTCTTAGATAATTCAATTTCAGTTCTTCGTATTTATTTTCTTTTTAAACCCTAGTTCATGTTTCTTACTTTCTTTATTCAATTCATCATGTTTTTATTCGTTGTTTCTTCTGTTGCTTTTATTTATGTTAAAACCATGTCCGGCTAAAACCCTTGCATGCTTGGGTTAGGATGAACTCGTAGAAGTAGGATGTGGGTACGTAATTAGAGTAATTGGTGACGTTAGTTTTAATTCTCTTAATTAATGAATTCATATAATTAATCTTAACTCTACCTTTGAATTTCGTACGAAAGTGTTAGAGAGAGGACGACCGCATCACTCAATAACAATTAGTAGTCTTAACGAGAAGGTTTAGGAAAGGTTAATTCATCTACCGGTTTAGCGAAGGAGGACGACCGCATCACCTTAGTTAAATTAGGGTCTCATTAATTAAGCACAATTCATTAACTTGTTAGTGGATTAGTGAAGTCGATTGCTAGGATAAAGTATTAGGGTGAGAAATCTTGAGCTTTCATTCTATGATCTTTTACTTAGGTTAATTCTTGTTTGTCACGATTACTTTGATTATGTACCTGCTCCGTTAGTATACGTAGGGATTCCTATCCTGAGCATCACCATCTCTTATTAGAAAACAACCCGTAGTTAATTCGTTCTTTTTCATTCTTTAGTTAATTAGTCTATTTTAGTCTTTTAATTAATTTTTCAAAAACCCAAAAACATCACACTCATATTAACTACGACGCGTAGGTCTTCAGGGATCTATTCGCATATACACTATCCCTTGGGTTCGATAATACTTGGTCCCTATACTTGCCCATACTACAGTGAACCCGTACTCTTGCGGGGTAGCTACTAGTAGAAGCTAGTGTAGTCGCTTCAAGTCAGGGTCGAACCTTCATTTCATAAAAAAATCGAGGAAAATTTGAAGATCTTCACCGGGATCTGCAAAATTTGGCCGGAATCCGGGAAGAAGCCACCGGAAGTTGAGTATACACGTTATTCGGAGTAAAGCTATCCATATATACATCACTTTGAGAGTTTGAATGCATGTGTGTATGAACTAGGGTTTTCAAACCACCATATTCATACATACAAGGCTAGTAACTCTTAAGAAAGACGTTTGTTGGAAATAAGACCACCTCAATCCTTTGCTTATCACTCATACTTTGTTAGGATATAGATTAGATGTTTTGAAGATATTAAAACAAGAACTTATAATAGGACTAGCTGAACCTGTTAGTCAGCTACATATTAGTCTAGGTCTAGAATAGGTCTTTGGTTAAGGGGGAAGAAATCTATGCAGACCAGATGAGGTGACCAGATGAGAGGTGACCAGATGAGGTGTCCAGACCAGAGGACCAGAGGAGTCTGACCAGATGAGCTCTGACCAGAGGACTAGATGAGCTCTGACCAGAGGACCAGATGAGCCCTGACCAGAGGAGTCTGCCAGAGGAGACTGACCAGATGAGACCATACCAGACCAGAAGACCCCAGACCGGACGAGTCCTGATCAGATGAGTGTGACGGATTAGTTCACCCACATGGAGGCTGCGTGTAATCTGGAGACAAGGATATTTTGGAGTTCAATGATGGAGAAGAAGGCAATCTGGAGAGTCAACTGATGGAGGATCTGATTGATTGATTGCTTGATTGAAGTCAATTAATCAATCAATATAATCAATCTGTGATTGATTATATTCCTCCAATTATGGTTGTATGAATTGCTAGCTCTCCAACGGCTAGTTAATTCACAACTATAAATAGGAGTGCTTGGATGAGTTCTTCATAAGAGTCGGGCAAGAGCACACAAAGACACACGAACTCTCCCATCTCTCAACTTTGTTCATTCACGTTTATACACTCTTTTAGGAGTTTTAGTTAGATCTTATAATCAACCTGTTCATCATATAGAAAGGTTGTTGTAAGCAAGTTGTACGAAGGAGCTGGTACTTCGCAATTCCAGTGGTTCGTGAGTAAGTTGGTTGGAGAGAAAGTCCCCTTTGGAGAAAGGGAGAGTGGACGTAGGACCTGTTGTCCGAACCACTATAAATTCCGGTGTTATTTACTTTTCTGCAATTTAGTTTTCTGCATTTCAATTCTAGCACTTTCTTTAAAAAGGGGTTTTCTCAAAATTAAGTATAAAACGCTTTCCGCTGGATAACCTTTTTGGGACCAACAAGTGGTATCAGAGCAGTGTGTCCTACAGACCACTGTTTTGAAATTATCTCGGTGGTTACCAGGGCAGATCCAATTTTTTTTAAAACCCAAATATTTGTTGTGCTAACATTTTTTGCAGAAATGGGCTCGAAGAGAAGCAGTAAAAGAAACACTAGGAGTTACTCCAAAAGGAGCTTCACAGATGAGGAAGAAGAGGTATCCACTTCTGGTTCATCATATAATTTTAGACCAGATGAAGAGATATGTCTTGTGACAGATGAGGTATGTAATCGAACTCCCTCTTCTTCTTATTCTTCTTTTTCTGAACAATCAGAGGAGTCTTATACGCAAACTCTACTATTAGATCTCCAAAAATCTATACAACTTTGTCAAAAATTGGAAGATGAGAACTCAAAGCTGAAAGCAGAAAATCAGAAGCTTTCACAATGTTTAGGCAACTCAGCTAATCTACCAGCTGAACAAAATCATACGCTAGTTGAAGAGTCTTCTGACCTGACAAACAGGTGTATTGAGCAAGTTAAGCTGATAGAAAGGTTGGTTGTTGAAAATGTTGAGAAAGACAATGAATATAACCTGCTAAAAGCTAAGTTTGATGAACTCTTCCATCAAAACAAAATTGTAAGAGAAAGTGAGGACAAGCTCAAGATGAGACTGGAGCAGCTAACTACAGCAAGCAATGCTGTGTCACATATAGCTGCCTCATCTCAAAGAGAGCATGTTAAGACAGGCCTTGGTTATTCCAAACCTGAATCCTCACATGTTCAGAAAGAAGAACAGCCTAGAAATTTTATTGATAAGGGCAAGAGGTCAGCTGACCAGACAACTCAGCCTAATGGGCAGATGAGTTCTAAAACTAAAAAACCCAAAAGGCAGAGGAGGAATTTTAAAAGACCTCGGCCAGGCCAGCAGAGTAGAAGACAGTCTGGATCTTCTCAAAAGAGGCAGAACCAGATGACTTCTACTCACCTGTAGAAGACTTTCAAGTCATCTGCCAGACCAGCTGGAACCTTTGATGGTTCTAGTAAAACTTATCCTTATCAAAAGAATTTCAAGACTGTTGGTTTAAGACAAGTTACTTCTTCTACTGGACAAGCTCATAAGAGAAGAAGAGCCTCTAGAAGAAATAACCATGTCAAAGGTTCTTTTGTTGAGTGTGTTTTTGTGGATATGTATGGAAGAAAGATAAGATCACCTGATTCAAAAAGGGATGATCTATTCTTGTGGCTTCCTAAATATTGTGCTAACCCCCCTGGACCCAGTAGGGTACCAAAAACTTGATTGCCTGCAGATACACAAGAAGACCAGCTGATATTTTGCCCCAAATATCAACTGAGCATACTTTAAGGGGAAAGATCAGTTGACCCAGCCTGCTAGAATCTCTATTTAGATATTTCAGATTTTTCTTGTCTTGTTTTATTTAAAGTTCTTTCAGTTTTAAAATCATCAAAAAGGGGGAAATTATTAGGATATAGATTAGATGTTTTGAAGATGTTAAAACAAGAACTTGTAATAGGACTAGCTGAACCTGTTAGTCAGCTACAGATTAGTCTAGGTCTAGAATAGGTCTTTGGTTAAGGGGGAAGAAATCTGTGCAGACCAGATGAGAGGTGACCAGATGAGGTGTCCAGACCAGAGGACCAGAGGAGTCTGACCAGATGAGCTCTGACCAGAGGACCAGATGAGCTCTGACCAGAGGACCAGATGAGCCCTGACCAGAGGAGTCTGACCAGAGGAGTCTGCCAGAGGAGACTGACCAGATGAGACCATACCAGACCAGAAGACCCCAGACTGGACGAGTCCTGATCAGATGAGTGTGACGGATTAGTTCACCCATATGGAGGCTGCGTGTAATCTGGAGACAAGGATATTTTGGAGTTCAATGATGGAGAAGAAGGCAATCTGGAGAGTCAACTGATGGAGGATCTGATTGATTGATTGCTTGATTGAAGTCAACTAATCAATCAATATAATCAATCTGTGATTGATTATATTCCTCCAATTATGGTTGTTTGAATTGCTAGCTCTCCAACGGCTAGTTAATTCACAACTATAAATAGGAGTGCTTGGATGAGTTCTTCATAAGAGTCGGGCAAGAGCACACAAAGACACACGAACTCTCCCATCACTCAACTTTGTTCATTCACGTTTATACACTCTTTTAGGAGTTTTAGTTAGATCTTATAATCAACCTGTTCATCATATAGAAAGGTTGTTGTAAGCAAGTTGTACGAAGGAGCTGGTACTTCGCAATTCCAGTGGTTCGTGAGTAAGTTGGTTGGAGAGAAAGTCCCCTTTGGAGAAAGGGAGAGTGGACGTAGGACCTGTTGTCCGAACCACTATAAATTCCGGTATTATTTACTTTTCTGCAATTTAGTTTTCTGCATTTCAATTCTAGCGCACTTTCTTTAAAAAGGAGTTTTCTCAAAATTAAGTATAAAACGCTTTCCGCTGGATAACCTCTTTGGGACCAACATACTTCAACAACCAAAATGATAAGATCACAAGAAGAACGACATTCGAGTGCATCCCCAAGTCGTAGGTCAAGAACTAGGGTTTCGTCTACCGAAGGATATGCAAGGACGGTTAGAACGACCTCTCGAAAGAATGTTCAAGATACAATTGACACGATTCCACCAGAAGTGGAGGCCCTTGCTCAAAACCCTGAAGAGCTAGCGAAAACCATTGCTGTCCTTCAGTCATTGCAAAATCGACAAGCAGCTGGACCGTCAAGAGCAACGGCGGCAACCAATCGAGCAGACGAGCAGGGGCGAGCAGCGAAGTAAAATGAGAGAAGATGTATGCCATGATGAGGCTGACAGTGCTGAGGTCCGTGGAAATAAAGGGAAGGCTCCCATAAGCGAGCGTTTAGGGAATCGAAGGGAATCATCGCCAAGTCAGGCAAGTGAGTCAAGCAAAAGCACCTCTCAAACAAGCGTGTTGGAAAGGCTGGGAACAGGGTATTGATTAGGCGTGAAATTGTTATGTTTTGATGCCCAAATTACTCATGTTTTGAGTGTTTTCGATGAATATTTAGAGTCAAATGAGCATTATTTCTATACATTGATAAATTTGTCTCTATGATGTTCATAGGTGAATAGAGGGCGAAAAGAGGAGTTCGTAGGACTTTGAATCGACTCAAACGGATGCCCGGATGAGAAGATATTGAAGAAATACGATCGGTATTAGTGCGGACGAGGAAAAGTATCATTTGGAAGGATTAGAGGTCACTCGAGCGCATCACTCGAGCGCAACCGCTCGAGCGAATCACTCGAGCGCGCAAACATACAGAACCATTCTTGCGCTCGAGCAGCTCGAGCGCCACCGCTCGAGCGAATCGCTCGAGCGCCCAAAAGTAACAGTGAAGATTCAGCGCTCGAGCAGCTCGAGCGCGACCGCTCGAGCGAATGCACCATTCGAGCTACACTGCTCGAGCGGGACCGCTCGAGCGTTTTGCTCGAGCGCCCCTATACTTTTGCCTCCGGATTCGTATTTTCGGCCCGTTAACTCCCGTTTCGACCCGGTGCCTATATATACCTCTTCCAAACACGAAACAAGGGATCCCCAACCTTTAGAAATAATTTTAGACTTAGTTTTGGAGAGGAACGAGACGAGCAAGCTTTACTTTTACGTTGTTAAGGTTTTTCATACGAATTCTAGTTTCTTTTCAACTCTTAGTTTCTTTTCATTAGTTCGTTACTTTGAACACGTTTAAATTTCGTTTTTATCAATTCAATTTCCGTTCTTCTATTTATTTTATTTTAAAACCCTAGTATATGTTTCTTATTTTCTTCGTTCAATTCAATATGTTTATGTTCGTTGTTTCTTTAATTGCTTTTATTTTTGTTATAACCATGTCCGGCTAAAACCCTTGCATGCTTGGGTTAGGATGAACTCGTAGAAGTAGGATGTGGGTACGTAATTAGGGTAATTCGTGACGTTAGTTTTAATTCTCTTAATTAATGAATTCATATAATTAATCTTAACTCTACCTTTGAATTTCGTACGAAAGTGTTAGAGAGAGGACGACCGCATCACTCGATAACAATTAGTAGTCTTAACGAGAGGGTTTAGGAAAGGTTAATTCATCTACCGGTTTAGCGAAGGAGGACGACCGCATCACCTTAGTTAAATTAGGGTCTCTTTAATTAAGCACTATCTATTAACTTGTTAGTGGATTAGTGAAGTCGATTGATAGGATAAAGTATTAGGGTGAGAAATCTTGAGCTTTCATTCTACGATCTTTTACTTAGGTTAATTCTTGGTTGTCACAATTACTTTGATTATGTACCTGCTCCGTTAGTATACGTAGGGATTCCTAACCTGAGCATCACCATCTCATACTTGCATATACACCTTAGATACTTAGTTTAATTTTCCTTTTGCATTCGTAGGATAATTTAGTTAGCTTAATTAATCTTTCAAAAAACCAAAAAAACATCACACTCATATTAACTACGACGCGTAGATCTTCAGGGATCTATTCGCATACATACCATCCCTTGGGTTCGATAATACTTGGTCCCTATACTTGCCCATGCTACAGTGAACCCGTTCTCTTGCGGGGTAGCTACTAGTAGAAGCTAGTGTAGTCGCACCAAGTCAATGGCGCCGTTGCCGGGGATGGCGTTGTATGTTTGAATAGGACTTGTAGATAGCTTAGTAGTTAGTAGTGGGTGATTTAATTTCTGTTTTTATTTTTATTTTTTTTGTATTCATTCGGCAGTTGCGTTTTGACCTTTCTGCTAGTGTGTCAGGTTTATGAAAACACGCTCACAAGGGAATACGAGTGAAGAGAGATTACCTGCAGACCCTGAGACAATAGCCAGAAGGAACCGAGCCTTCTTGAGAAGGATGAACGCTGCCGACTTAGGGAAGGGACCAATGGACCTCAATAATGAGTTGGACAATGCTGCTAACGAGTTCAATCAGGCAGTAGACCGGGTTGATGGCTCTGGAGGGAGTGGTGGTCAGAATCAAGACCAGTTCATAGATAGTAGTAGCCAGAACCCGGGTGCACAAAATGTAAACAATCCAGCTCAGAATCTTGTCCCAAATGCTCAGAACCAAAACCCTGCTTACCCACAAAACCCAAATAACCCTTTTAACAACCCAGCATACCAACATTACCCATATCCACCTTATCCTTACCCACCATACCCATACCATCCACCACCAGTCTACAACCAACCACCTATTTACCAACCACCACCCCAACAAGTACCCGTACCAGCTGCTAATCCTCAATACGTTCCTCAGAACGTAGATCATAATATGGCGATTAGAGGGAGGTTTGCAGCGCAGCCACAGCGGTACTATGATGGAGTGGCTCTGCCTCCTGTTGAGGCAAATAACTTCTCTATATCACCGGGGATTTTAAAGCTGCTGACCGAGAATCAGTTCAAAGGGGTGATCGGGAAGGAGAATCCTCACACACATCTGAGGAGCTTTCTCATGATAGCATCCACATTTAATTATAATGGCATGTCTGAAGATGCCAAGAGGCTTAGGCTGTTCCCATTCTCACTGACGGGAATAGCCAAGGAGTGGTATGATAATACGCTCCCGCGGGGAGGTATTACCACTTGGGCCGAGCTCGAGCGTCTGTTCCTCGAGCGATTCTACCCTCCATCTAGGACGATCAAGGCTAGAATTGAGATCTCGTCCTTTCGCCAGAAGTCTGGAGAGGATTTACGCCAAGCGTGGGAGAGATACTCAAACATGCTGATAGAGTGCCCGCAGCACGGGTACAATGAGGGGGATATTATGGCGTTCTTCTATAGTGGTGCCAACAAGACGGGGCAAGACCATTTAGACGCCTGTGCGGGCGGAGCATTCCTCAACCAAGGCATAGAGAGGTGTAGAGAGATCGTGGACAACATTGTCACGAATGCCGGTGCTTGGGGTGTGGATGCAGATTTGCAAAGAGTGCATCAGGTGGAAGAGGGAGAAGGAACGAGAAGGCTGCTGATGGCCATGATGGAAAAGATCAACAACCTCGAATTGGGGAAGAGTTTGGGTGGAGAGCATGCAGTGGAGAATGAGAGAGTAGACCAACCCAGTGGACAGCAAGAGGTAGCCAATTACATGGGAGGTCCATATTACAATCAGAATGGCTACCAAGGTGGTAATCAGTATGGAAGGCCTTCTTATGGCCAACCATTTGTGCCTCCAGGCCCACAGCTGCCTCAAAATCAATGGAGGAACACACAAGGAGTTCAAGGAAGCCAGCAGCCTCCTCAAAACACATGGAGGAAGAATGATAATTTTTCTTATGCTAACCCAAAAGCTGGTGTTACTGTTCCTGCAGGTGTTGATCCGGGGTCTAAACCTCCTGGTGGAGAAGGCGGTGCATCAACCGAGGAGATGTTGAGAGCGATCCTTCAGAAGGTGGAGGAAGGGAGCAAGCGGTTGTCATCCTTGGAGCACGATGTGAAGGAGTTGCATAAGAAGGGTGATCATCGTGATCAAGAGCTCCAGAAGATGAACGTTGAGTGGACTAGAACTCAACAAGAGAACAATCGAAGGTTCACTTCGTTAGAGCTCCAGATGAGCCAGATTGCAAAGTCCGTGAATAGAATGCCGGAGGGGAACTCGAAAGAGCATTGCAAGGCGATCCAGCTGAGAAGTGGAACCAACTACGAAGGTCCTCAGATGCCTGCTGATTCTGAGACGCCCCAAGAAGAGATTGAGCCTAAAGGAGATGAAGTTGAGAAGGGGATTGAAAGTGAAGGAATTGAGAAGAGAGAGAGTTCCTAAGTGGAAAAAGGCAAAGGAAGCAAGGGAGAAAGTGAAAGTGACCGAGCGAGATGAGTGGGGGGTACCCAAATCTGTGATACCCGTCCCGTATCCACAACGCTTCATGAAAAAGAAGCTTGATGAGAAATTCGCTAAGTTCCTTGACGTTTTTAAACAATTGCACATTAACATTCCTTTTTATGATGCTTTGGAACAGATGCCGCATTATGCGAAGTTTCTGAAGGACTTGATCGCGAAAAGACGGCGAGTGGATGAGCCGAAGTTGGTGCAGCTGAACCACGAGGTGAGTGCATTAGTGCACAAGGCGCTGCCACCGAAGCTGAAGGATCCCGGGAGCTTCACGATCCTATGTGACATTGGGAGCGGGATCAAGAAGGGAGCGTTGTGCGACCTCGGGGCGAGCATTAATTTGATGCCACTATCGCTTTTCAAGAAGTTGGAAGGTGGTGAACTTCAACCCACAATGATGACGCTTCAACTTGCCGATCGGTCTATTACTCGACCTCAAGGTGTTGTTGAAGACGTCCTAGTGAGAGTTGGAGGTCACATCTTTCCAGCCGACTTTGTAGTGCTAGAGATGGAGGAAGATGAGCACGTGCCCCTAATCTTGGGAAGACCGTTCTTAGCTACGGCGGGGATGGTGCTAGACGTGGCGAATGGGAAGATCACGTTGAAGGTTGATGATCAAGAAGTGAAGATCTCCCTATATGAAGCCATGAAGCACCCGAGGGAGGATGAGAGCTTGTATTGCATGGATGCAATTGATCCTCGTGTTGAAGACACGCCTTCTATCCCTAATCCTTCTGATATTCATGAATTTTATAATCCTTCACTCAATTACTTAACCCATGAGCATTATGATCTTGATTATTTTGATAGGGATGAAGTGAAGAAATTGAAGGATGGAGAGGTGAAGAAAGTGGACGTGGTCCAGTTAGACGGGAAAGGAGGAGTTAAGAAGAAAAAGTCCAAACTCAAGAAATTGTTTAGTAAGACTCCTCCAGATAGAGGCAAGAAGGAGTTGAGACCCATAACACTTGGGGATGAGAAGAAAGCAAAAGGGCTCATGATGGTGGGGCATCAAGGAAAGGAGTTCAAACACCACTCTTATGAGAGTAAGGGAGGTAAATTTGCGTATGATGTCCCATAAGCTCCTTGAGCTTGGTCCGGCATGAGGACCTTAAAAATAGCGCTGAATGGGAGGCAACCCATTTTTATTTGCTTTCATTTATTTTTAGTGTCTTTTTATATTATTAGGGTGTTTAGAATCGTATGTTTAACCTCGTACTCGAGAGCTTTATTTTGTAGGCTTGTCTCTAAAGGAGTAAAGGAACCAAAGAAGGGGAGATTGAAGGAACCAACTTGAGACAAGGGAATGTGCAAAGCTACTGAGAGAAATTGAATTATTTGGTTGAGGTAACCCACAACCCCAAACTTAGACCTCTAGCAAGGTCGAAGTTTGGGGGGGTGGAGTTTCTTTTTATGATTACATTGCACATGCATGCACGCCCTTATCTTTGAGTTGAGTTTGATTGATTATTGGTGCCTTGAGATGCTCCTTGGGCTATTATTAATTTGTTTTGTTACTCAACATTTTATGCCTATCAATCACCTTATGCTTGTTGATTGCTATCTTTGAGTATGATTTGATGAGTAGGGTGAATTGTGAGGCTGAGTTAGGAGTTTTTCTTGTGTGAGTGTTTGAGTTAGAGTTGATTTGAGAAAGAACTTGTATGCTTGTGAATTTTTCTTTTGAGTACTTGAGTGATGATTGTGAGAATGCACTAGGACTAGCATGGATGTGAAAGATGTGAGATTTGAGCCTTATGAGATTTTAAATGCATGATTTAATCTCTTCGTTTGTGAGTGGATCGTCACCTTAGAGGATGCTAGAACTTGCATGTGCTCTTGTTTCTAGATTGTGTCTAGTTTGATATGCCGAATGTGATCTTAGGCCATCTTTGATTTAATTGAGTCACTTAGCCAAAATTTTTCTCACCAATGACATTGATCCCTTGTTAGCCCCTTTGAGCCTAAAGCCTATTTTATTTGCTAGCACATATGAACACTATTCCAATTCCTAAGCCTTTTTGTCCCAATTAGAGTGGAGAATAGGAAAGTGTGAATGTGAAGGGAGTGAATTGAGTTGAAAAAGGAAAAGATTGTTTGTTGAGTGAATATGAGAAGAAGGAGTGATGAGATTTGAGTTGTGGGAAAGAACAAAAAATTGAGAATGAGCAAAAGAAAAAAATGAGCTCATGTGTTTGTGCGAAAAAGAAAAAAAAGTGATTGAAAAAAAAAGTGAAAGAGTGAAAAAAAAAAAAAAAAAAAATTGAAGTGTTGAGAGTAGTGGAATTAAAGTGTATTGATTGCAAATGTTGAAGTGATTCTGCTCCTAATCTCAAAGTGCCAAAGTTGATTTTTCTATTCTCCATTCACTTTAGTCACTTTACCTTATATTGTTATCCCACCTGTCCAAAGAGCCTACATTACAACCTTGAGAAAAGTCCTTTTTGATTCGGCATGGATTTCTAGAGTATGGTCGAAGTTGAGAGTGCTTACAAGCCTATGGCTGCCAATATGTGTGATTGATTGATTGAGTGAGTCCCTTAAACACTGTTATACACTTGTGAGGGAGTGAAACACATCGTTGAGTGCACGTCCATGCTTGATCTTGGTGTTTCTTGTTATTATTGCATGAGTACGATAAAAGAAAGTGAGTGAGTATACGGGTGATTGATCTTTGAAGCTCGAGTTCAATTACTTGCATGATTTGATTCTTGATTCATTCCTAACAATTTCACTTGACTTATTATTTCGTTGCTTGAGGACAAGCAACATGGTAAGTTTGGGGGGGTTGATTAGGCGTGAAATTGTTATGTTTTGATGCCCAAATTACTCATGTTTTGAGTGTTTTCGATGAATATTTAGAGTCAAATGAGCATTATTTCTACACATTGATAAATTTGTCTCTATGATGTTCATAGGTGAATAGAGGGCGAAAAGAGGAGTTCGTAGGACTTTGAATCGACTCAAACGGATGCCCGGATGAGAAGATATTGAAGAAATACGATCGGTATTAGTGCGGACGAGGAAAAGTATCATTTGGAAGGATTAGAGGTCACTCGAGCGCATCACTCGAGCGCAACCGCTCGAGCGAATCACTCGAGCGCGCAAACATACAGAACCATTCTTGCGCTCGAGCAGCTCGAGCGCCACCGCTCGAGCGAATCGCTCGAGCGCCCAAAAGTAACAGTGAAGATTCAGCGCTCGAGCAGCTCGAGCGCGACCGCTCGAGCGAATGCACCATTCGAGCTACACTGCTCGAGCGGGACCGCTCGAGCGTTTTGCTCGAGCGCCCCTATACTTTTGCCTCCGGATTCGTATTTTCGGCCCGTTAACTCCCGTTTCGACCCGGTGCCTATATATACCTCTTCCAAACACGAAACAAGGGATCCCCAACCTTTAGAAATAATTTTAGACTTAGTTTTGGAGAGGAACGAGACGAGCAAGCTTTACTTTTACGTTGTTAAGGTTTTTCATACGAATTCTAGTTTCTTTTCAACTCTTAGTTTCTTTTCATTAGTTCGTTACTTTGAACACGTTTAAATTTCGTTTTTATCAATTCAATTTCCGTTCTTCTATTTATTTTATTTTAAAACCCTAGTATATGTTTCTTATTTTCTTCGTTCAATTCAATATGTTTATGTTCGTTGTTTCTTTAATTGCTTTTATTTTTGTTATAACCATGTCCGGCTAAAACCCTTGCATGCTTGGGTTAGGATGAACTCGTAGAAGTAGGATGTGGGTACGCAATTAGGGTAATTCGTGACGTTAGTTTTAATTCTCTTAATTAATGAATTCATATAATTAATCTTAACTCTACCTTTGAATTTCGTACGAAAGTGTTAGAGAGAGGACGACCGCATCACTCGATAACAATTAGTAGTCTTAACGAGAGGGTTTAGGAAAGGTTAATTCATCTACCGGTTTAGCGAAGGAGGACGACCGCATCACCTTAGTTAAATTAGGGTCTCTTTAATTAAGCACTATCTATTAACTTGTTAGTGGATTAGTGAAGTCGATTGATAGGATAAAGTATTAGGGTGAGAAATCTTGAGCTTTCATTCTACGATCTTTTACTTAGGTTAATTCTTGGTTGTCACAATTACTTTGATTATGTACCTGCTCCGTTAGTATACGTAGGGATTCCTAACCTGAGCATCACCATCTCATACTTGCATATACACCTTAGATACTTAGTTTAATTTTCCTTTTGCATTCGTAGGATAATTTAGTTAGCTTAATTAATCTTTCAAAAAACCAAAAAAACATCACACTCATATTAACTACGACGCGTAGATCTTCAGGGATCTATTCGCATACATACCATCCCTTGGGTTCGATAATACTTGGTCCCTATACTTGCCCATGCTACAGTGAACCCGTTCTCTTGCGGGGTAGCTACTAGTAGAAGCTAGTGTAGTCGCACCAAGTCAGGTATACGGCTAGGAGAGAACAATCTAGGAGGAACGATGAGCGACCACGCCCTACTGCTCGCCCATTAGTGCATGATCGAATCAGGAGATCAGCTTTCGGCCGGCTAGGGCCAAATGGAGCTAGAAATATTGCTAAGAAGGCAACCCAGGAGAAACGTCCCGTCGGAGAGGGACTGCATCATGAAGAAATTGGACCCAATCACGATGAACAGCCCTCCAACGGGAGGACTCCCCCGAACGAATTGCAGGAAATGAAAAAAGCAATTGAGGAATTGTAAAAACAGTTAGAATCCCAGAGAGGTGTAAGATCAACCTCTCTCCCATCTTCACCGTTGTCCCCGTCAATTCTCAATGCGCCAATCCAGAAGAAAATACAATTTCCGGCCATCAACCTGTACGAGGGGACCTCAGACCCTCATATTCATGTGATGAAGTATTCGGCCTTTATGATCTCAGTAGGGGCAACTGACGCCACGCAGTGTCGAAATTTCCCACTCACCCTTGGAGATGGCCCACACAGATGGTTTTCAGCACTGGCTCCCGGATCCATTAACTCTTTCACCCAGTATAGCAATGAGTTTCTGTCTCATTTTTCAACTGCTGGGTCTTACTTGACCCACAGACATCGGTTGGCAGATATCAGACAGGGGGACGAGGAGTCGGATAAATAATTTCTGGAAAGATTTGATAAAGTTCTACTGGAGGGCGAGATGGTGAGCGAGGATACGAAGATAGTTGCAGTAGTGGCCGGACTAAAGAAAGGAACCGAATTGTGGAAGGAGATGGTGAGCGAGGATACGAGAATGTATGCGGAGTTCAGACACAAGGTAGAGATCCATGTATCGATGCAGGAAACCTTACACAGAGAAATGAGAGATAAAGTTGACCCAAAAAAGTTTGGAGGAAATGACTACAAGGCTCCGAAGAACATGAAGTCATTCAACGAAGGAGCAGAGTTAAAAGAAAAGTTGAATCAAGTCCTCACGATGTCGGTGGACGATGTGTACAACAATGTCAAGGACAAGGAGATGTTACCAGAACCATGAAAGATAAGGCAGGAAAGAGGAAAATTAAACCCGAACAAATACTGTGCATACCATCAGAGCATCGGTCACTTCACAAGTGAATGTCGGGATTTGTTGAAACAATTGTGGAGATTCTATGAGGAAGGAAAATTATCTGAGTTCGTAAAAAGGGAACCTGGCAAGAGGCCGAGGATAGCAACTCCGTCCAGCTCAGACGATGATGACAGTGACGAGCAACCGAGCAGGACGGGAAAGAAAGGAAGAAAGGTCCCTATGACCCCGGCAAGACCGATCCCGGAGATCCTAGTGTTGGGACCATTTGGGCCAGTAGGCGGATGTTCTGATGGAGGACCACCCATGTCGAAAAGGAAGAAGAAAGCGGAATGGAGAGTGACTTGAAGCGAACTACACTAGCTTCTACTAGTAGCTACCCCGCAAGAGAACGGGTTCACTGTAGTATGGGCAAGTATAGGGACCAAGTATTATCGAACCCAAGGGATAGTGTATATGCGAATAGATCCCTGAAGATCTACGCGTCGTAGTTAATATGAGTGTAATGTTTTTTGGGTTTTTGAAAGATTAATTAAGCTAACTAAATTATCCTACGAATGCAAAAGGAAAATTAAACTAAGTATCTAAGGTGTATATGCAAGTATGAGATGGTGATGCTCAGGATAGGAATCCCTACGTATACTAACGGAGCAGGTACATAATCAAAGTAATCGTGACAAACAAGAATTAACCTAAGTAAAAGATCGTAGAATGAAAGCTCAAGATTTCTCACCCTAATACTTTATCCTAGCAATCGACTTCACTAATCCACTAACAAGTTAATAGATAGTGCTTAATTAATGAGACCCTAATTTAACTAAGGTGATGCGGTCGTCCTCCTTCGCTAAACCGGTAGATGAATTAACCTTTCCTAAACCCTCTCGTTAAGACTACTAATTGTTATTGAGTGATGCGGTCGTCCTCTCTCTAACACTTTCGTACGAAATTCAAAGGTAGAGTTAAGATTAATTATATGAATTCATTAATTAAGAGAATTAAAACTAACGTCACCAATTACCTTAATTACGTACCCACATCCTACTTCTACGAGTTCATCCTAACCCAAGCATGCAAGGGTTTTAGCCGGACATGGTTATAACAAAAATAGAAGCAATAGAAGAAACAACGAACAAAAACATAATGAATTGAACGAAGAAAATAAGAAACATGAACTAGGGTTTTAAAAGAAAATAATTCTAAGAACTGAAATTTAATTAACTAAAACAAAGTTCAAAGCGTTTAAAGTAATCAAGCTAATGAAAAGAAACTAAGAAACGAAAAGAAATTAAGAATTCGTATGAAAAACCTCAACAACGTAAAAGTAAAGCTTGCTCGTTCTTCTCCTCTTCCTCTCTCTAAAAACTAAGTCTAAAAGTGATTTCTAAAGTTGGGGCATCCTTCAAAACGTGTTTGGAAGAGGTATATATAGGCACCGGGTCGAAACGGGAGTTAATGGGCCGAAAATACGCATCCGGAGGCAAAAGTATATGGGCGCTCGAGCAAAACGCTCGAGCGGTCCCGCTCGAGCTGTGTAGCTCGAATGATGCATTCGCTCGAGCAGTCGCGCTCGAGCTGCTCGAGCGCTGAATCTTCTCTGTATGTTTTGGGCGCTCGAGCAATTCGCTCGAGCGGTGGCGCTCGAGCTGCTCGAGCGCAAGAATTGTTCTGTACGTTTGCGCGCTCGAGTAAGGCGCTCGAGCGGTGGCGCTCGAGCAATGCGCTCGAGTGATCTCTAATCCTTCCAAATGATACTTTTCCTCGTCCGCACTAATACCAATCGTATTTCTTCAATATCTTCTCATCCGGGCATCCGTTTGAGTCGATTCAAAGTCCTACGAACTCCGTTTTTCGTCCCCTATTCACCTATAAGCATCAAAGAAACAAATTTATCAATGTATAGAAATAATGCTCATTTGACTCTAAATACTCTATAAACTCGACCAAAACTAGGGCGTTTCTAGCTACGAATCATGACAATTTCACGCCTAATCAGAGAGCAGTAGCGCAAGTGATGGAGGTCGGTGCAAATCCATCAACCAAAAGAACTGGGAACCTCAATTTTTCAGAAAAAGACCTAGACGGGGTGCTCACCCCCCACAACAACTCTTTAGTCATTTGCGCTAACATTATGGGAACGAGAGTACACTGTCTGCTCGTCGACACTAGCTCTTACACAAACATCCTATTCAAAAGCACGGTGGACCAGCTAGGAGAATGCGTTGAATACATTAAGGATTGCGATCATAGAATAGTGGGATTCAGAAATGCTGTGACCGTCCCATTAGGAATGATTACGCTAGCAGTTGAACTTGTATCAGTCGAGGACCCAGAAAGGAGGCTGAGTAGGATGGTAGACTTTCTAGTCGTAGATCAACAGTCCACTTATAATGTGTTCCTCGGCCGTCCTTTCTTGCATGAATTTAAGGCAGCCGTTTCGACGTACAATTATTGTGTAAAATTTCCCACATCAAAAGGTGCAGGCACGGTCAAGGGTGACCAGAAGAAAGCTCATGAATGCCTCCTGCAACTTCAACCCAACGATCACAGAGTCAACATGGTGGATGAACAGCCAAGCAGCGGTGCTTGGGATGAACCATCCGTACTTAATGAGATCATGGACTCTGTTGATACAGAGATGATGGAAGTAGACAACCAGCAGGGGGTAGGCGAGCAAGAGGTCCTAGACGAACAACAGAGACCGGAGATCACATCCTGCTTAAATAAAGACGAAGACCTCGAGCCACGGCTAGAAGCGGAACCAATGATGATTGAAGATGAATTCAACAGTGAGGGACCCATTATTGATCCTCGATGGAAAAATCAGAAACGGAGGGCTACCCCAGTCGAAGAGTTAGAGGCAATAAAAGTCGACCCGAACCAAGAGAGCTTAGAACTCTTCATAGGATCTGAGCTCCCAGAGCCATACAGATCCAAAATGACTGAGTCCCTTAAAGCAAATCTTGATGTGTTCGCATGGTCGCATGCAGATATGGTAGGCATCAGCCCCGAGCATGCCTGCCACAAACTCAACATCGACCCGACGTAAAAGCCAATCCATCAAAAGAGGAGAAAATTTGGGCTTGACAAGTATGAAGCACTCGATGTGGAAGTTAAGAAGCTATTGGACAACGACCTGATTAGACAAGTCTTATGCCCGCAATGGGTGGCGAACCCGGTGTTGGTCAAAAAAGCAAGCGGAGCATGGATATTATGCATCGATTTTACCGACTTGAACGCCGCCTGCCCAAAGGATAACTTCCCACTGCCGCATATCGACCAACTGGTTGATGGCACAGCTGGACATGAGCTCCTCACATTCATGGATGCATTTGCAGGATATCACCAGATTGCAATGCACCCAGACGACCAGAAGCATACAACATTTTAGACCAACAAAAATTTGTTGTGCTGGAAGAGGATGCCATTTGGGTTGATTAACGCCGGGGCCACCTACCAGAGATTGGTCAACAAGATGTTCGATGACCACATCGAAAAGACAATGGAAGTGTATGTGGATGACATTGTCGTTAAAAGCCCAAAGAAAGAAGATCATGTGCAACACCTGGCCCAAACATTCGAAATACTCCGGACCTATAACATGAAACTGAATCCCAAGAAGAGCAGTTTCGGAGTCCATTCTGGGAAATTTCTGGGACATCTGGTCAGTCAACGGGGGATTGAAGTAAATCCAGTGAAAGTGAAAGCAATCATGGAGATGCAACCACCCCGATCAGTAAAAGAGGTTCAACGGTTGACCGGATGTCTAGCAGCGTTGAATAGGTTCGTTTCGAGATCCGGAGACAAATGTAGGCCATTCTTCGAAGCAATCAAGAAAGGGAAGTTTCAATGGACGGATGCCTGTCAGCGAGCGTTCGAACAACTAAAAGAATACCTCAGTGACACGAAAATTCTTGCCAAGTCAATCCCAGGGGAGAAGTTATACTTGTACTTGGCGGCTTCAGAGGTGGCGATCAGCTTGGTACTTGTTCGAGCAGAAGGAAAGTTCCACCTGCCCATATACTACGTAAGTCAAGCTTTTCATGAAGCGAAACTCAAGTACTCGCCAACAGAAAAACTGGCATACGCGCTAGTGATGAGCGTCAGAAAACTCCGCCCATATTTCTTCGACCATCAAGTAGTGCTAACAACATTCCCGCTCAAATAGATACTGCACAGACCCGACACAGCAGGCCGTCTCCTGAATTGGTCCTTGGAAATTAGTCAGTTCGGGATTTCATATGCTCCTCGAACAGCGATCAAGGGGCAAGCATTAGCCGACTTTATAATTGAGTTGACTTTCCCCCAAGATCCAACGAGAGGACATAATCATCCCTGGCATATGTACGTCGATGGGTCATCTACGAACACAGCGTCAGGGGCAGGAATACATCTGATAAGTCCTGACAGACAAGTCTTCACTTCAGCTGTTCGTTTTGAGTTCATGGCGACAAATAACGAAGTAGAATATGAGGCACTGATCGCTGGGTTGCGGCTAGTATTAGCGGTTGGAGTAAGAAAATTACAGATTTTCAGAGATTCACAGCTAAGAAAATTACAGATTTTCGGAGATTCACAGCTAATTGTCAACCAAGTTCGGGGAGAGTACGAGGCAAAGGACGAGAACATGTCTTTGTATCAGAAAATTGTTGCTCACCTAGCTTCCATATTCGAACAAATATACATTGAACAGGTACCAAGAGACAACAATGCACAAGCAAACGCGCTCGCTCGACTGACAACTAGCACCGGGCCAGCAGAGTTATCCGAAGTTACTTTGACAAGGATACCCAACCCATCAACCGAGAATTATAAAATCTATTGATGCAGAATTGGGTGAAGATGATTAGAGAACGCCGATCATCAAATATCTACGAGATGATGAAAAACCGGATAACCCGTTGGAGGCTAGCAAGATGGTCAAGCGAGCGGCAAGGTACACCATGATGGATGGACAATTGTACAAAAGAGGGTTCTCACTCCCGTTATTGAAATGTTTGAAAAGAGAACAAGGCCAAGAGGTTTTGCAAGAAATCCATCAAGGCGTTTGTGGAAACCACGCTGGGGGATGCGCGTTGGCCTACAAAACAGTGAGACAAGGGTATTATTGGCCTACATTGCTAAAAGACGCTATCAGAGTTGCGAAAACCTGTCACAAATGTCAGATATTCGCCCCCAGTATCCACAAGCCACCAACCGAGATGATAGCAGTCAATAGTCCATGGCCGTTCGCGAAATGGGGAATCGACATAATAGGACCATTACCAATAGGAAAAGAAATGTAAAGTTCGCAGTGGTGGTCGTGGATTACTACACAAAGTGGGCCGAAGCAGAAGCACTCGTGACAATTACACAGGAGAAAATGATCAGTTTCATATGGAAGAACATCGTATATCGGTTTGGAGTGCCACAGGCAATTGTAACTGACAACGGGAGACAGTTTGAAGGCAAGAAAATAAGAAGCTTTTGTGAGAAGTGGGGAATAAAAAAATATTTTTCAACTCCATATCATCCCCAGTCTAACGGCCAGGTCGAAGCGGTTAACAAAATAATAAAATACATACTGAAAATCCGACTGGTGGACAAGAAAGAAAAATGGTCGGAAGAACTACCAGAAGTGCTGTGGGCATATCGAGTATCTCATAGAACAAGTACAGGCGAAACCCCATTCACCATGGCATTCGGCATCGAAGCGGTGATACCCATAGAGTTGAAGGTCCCAACGGAACGAACAACAATGTTTGACGAACAGACGAATGACCAAGCTCTAGCTACATAATTGGACTTAATTGAAGAAAAAAGAATCTCGGCAGAGATGAAAAATGCAATATACAAAAGAAGGATCGCAAAGTACTACAACTCACAAGTAAAATTTAGAGAGTTCAAGATTGGAGATCTCGTACTTAAAAAAGTTTTGGAATCGCCACCAGGAATATTCGAACCAACTTGGGAGGGCCCATACAGGGTGACTCAGAAATGGGACAACGGCACTTATGACTTAGAAGACATGAAAGGCAATTCGGTACAATACTCCTGGAATGCAGCTTTGTTAAAAAAGTATTATCAATAGACAAATATTGTATAGTATATGTAAAAGTTAGTTTATTTTAAAAATTTTGCATCATTTGTATAGAGTTGTAAGTAAGAAGAAACTTTCAAAATTTTATGGGTGTATAATAGAACTTTCGGTTCTTGTTAAGTTGTTCGCTCTATAAATCAATGTTATTCGCTCAAAATAACCAAGCAGAGGGGGCGAGCAACAGCGCTGGAAACAAAGAAATGCAAGGCCAAGTCCGTAATGGGACCATGAGGCCCAAATTATCTAAGGCTAAGTCTTTTGAAAAGACAACAAGAGCCCTTCTAAGCCGATCAGACGATCATTGAGCACAAAGATGCTTATCCTAAAAAGAAAAAATACAAACTCGTAAAATGCGATCAAAGTTCGATGCGAACAACAGCATATATGACGAGCAAGCAGGGATGCATAATAAACAAGAAAACAACAAACATTTCCAAATTTTTCATTCATAAAAAAGAACAATTTGTTACAGTAAAAAGGAAGCAAAAGTACAAGCTGGCCCTAATACAAGTCTAAAGAAACAAAAGAACAAGAAGTCTTCAAGCTTGGGGGGCCGAGGGAGTGTCTGTAGTCGCCGGAGCAGTCGATGCCACATCGGGAGTGGGGGCAGTGATGACCGCTGCAGCCGAGGTGCCCGCTCCATCAATAGGAGTTAGGGGGAGAGAATGAAGACCATAAAAAATATCCGCCTCCTTGCTCGGCTGCTCGCCAGAGAACTGGGGAGAAATAATCTGAACACCTTCCCCAAAGATGTCCAAGGGGACCCCCAGCTCCCCAAGATCGGCCAATGGGAGCGAGAACCCAGCACCAATGGGGTTGTCCTTGACGTAGTCGATGAAGTCCTTCTTTGCAGTGGCCAAAACGTCTAAATTATGGTCCAGGGCAAACTTTACCGACCTAATGCTCTCAGCATAAGCACACACATACCCCAGATTGGTGTTGTCGGCCACGTCTTGGGCGTAGAGGTCATAGGCGGCCATCTCGACTTTCTCTTGCTGAAGGCGAGCAACCTCAGCCCGAAGCACTTCGATCTGGGCGACCATGGCCGTCTTCTCACCCTCTAGTGCTCTTGCTCGCTCATCGGCCACCCCCAGCTCGAGAGACAACTTCTCTGACTGATTCAGAGCAAATTGCTCGCTAGCCACATAAGCATTGTACATCTGCTCCAAGTTCGCCACCGCCTTGGCATGATTAGCTTTTTCTTGGGCAAGCTCTTCATCCTTTTTCTTCAAAGCAGCCGCTTTCTCCGCCTCAAATCCGTCAATCTTGTGACCAAGACCACGATTAGTCCTCTCCAAGAGCACAATCTGATCGAGGAGTTTTTGAGCCATTACAGCTTGATGGCTGGTGTTGTAGGCGATCAGGCGGGCATTATCACTTGTGGTCTGCCCTTGAACTATCTCTTCACAAGTCTTGGTCCAAGAACGGGGGACCGTCTCTGTTGCTCGCCGAACATAAGAGTCTGGGATATCCAAGTAGGGGGGCGGAGACTTAACGCAACTGAATTGATGAAGCACTTCTGCTCGCCCAGGATGCTCCTCCGATTTATACCTAAAAGGAAGAAAAAATCCTAAGTGAAGATACACAACAAAAAGGCGATCATCAAAGTTAGAGTTAGAAGACTTACTCCCTCAACTTCATGGGATCATACCCCAAGTATGAGAGATCACCGGATAATCGCATTTTCTTGTTCAGAATGGCAGCAACGGTCTGCTGCTCGCTCACAACCTCAAGTGAGGAAGTTTTGGGAACGAGAGAGCGAAGAGCACAGTTGCTCGCCTCTGTAGTAGCCTTGGAGCGCTTTGATGCTCGCTCAGCACCTTCACCCTCGCCGTGAGTATCATCCTGCAGAGCCTTCTTCTTTGTTTTCTCTTTCTCCGCAGCTTGAGAAGAAGTAACAGTCTTGGGGGCTCCCTTGGAGCGACCAGTTGGTGCTCGCGGGCGAGCATGAGCCCCTGGCCCTTCTCCAGCCCGGAGGCGCATGAGTGACAAAGGAGGATCTTGCCTCTTCCTGGTCGGCTCCTCGGCAGCCATTTGCTTAACTCTATCAGCGAGCAAGTGGTAAGACCTTGGAATGGTTGGAACAGCAACAGTCACCCGTTGATCTGTTCAAAAGAAGAAATCACATGAAAAAGTTATGAATAATAAGCGATCAAGCGAGCAATATGGTAAAGTAGATTACCTTCGGGGATCTCTACTTGAGCTTCCAAATGATGAGGACTCGTGAAAAGTTGGGCAATCTTTCGACAATGGGCCTTCGACAGATGCAAGATGTCGCGGTCAGCCGGGTTTCGGAGTACGATTACAGCCAATGTATAAAAGAACTCTTCACTAAGGCTTGAATCACCCCACTTCAACACTTTTGGACCTGCAAAACAAAAAGAAAGAAGAAATTAAAATTAGTCCCCAACGCCGTCCCACGAAGGAAATGAGAAGGCATACGTTTAATTATGCCAAAGCGCTCTGGGGTATTAATGCGCGCTTGGCCGCCCGAAAAATCCACCGATGCTCGCCAGTCGCCCCCAATAAAGAAGAATTGGTTATGCCAGCTTCTAACTTTATTAGGAACTCCCTCAATAAGCTTCACCCCCATTCTCGCCTTGACGTAGTACCAGCCCACACCTTCTTCATTGCAGGCTGAGATAACCAAGGCATAGTGGATCTCGGCCGTGCTGAGTTTATTCTTATATCCTTCGAGGCCAAAGAGTGTCATCAGGGCGAGCAAATTACTCCACCCAACAGGAGTAATTTGGGTGATGGCTAAATTTATGTCCGCCAAAAAGCGACCAATCAGGGGATGGAGCGGCAACGGGAACCCCGTGTTGAGAATGTCCAGGTTGATCGCTGTGCAACCTGGTGGGGGGCGATCAACAGTCTCTCCCTCCTTGGGGGCGTACAAAAATATGTCATAGGGGATCTTGTATCGAGACCTAATGCTGTCTAGGTCATCCTCCACGATTAAGCTTGAAATCCTACTCGCTGTGTAAGTATTCACCTCGGCGGACATAAACTCTCGGGCGCGAACAGGGAAGGTCTCAGAAAAGCGAGCAGCATAATCCTCCCATTCATTCTGGCGAGCAATACCTTCAGGGATTTGGGATTCGGGAGTTACTTTAGAGGTAGGAAAACCTATCTCCTCAAGAAACTCCCAAGTCACAGCCAATCTTGGTCGCGCAACTTCAGGATGGTCGCTTTCAGCCTCAATTTCAGCGGCCACCTCTTCCGAATCCTCTCCCAAGTCAGAGGAAGTAACATCCTCCACGTCTGGGCGACCAGCAGGGTTTTGGACCTCTTCCTCGCCAGAATTTTCCGAAGCATGGGCTTCAACAGAGCGAATAACTGAGGACGTCTCGGAACCCATTTCTTCGTCTACCAATAAGGTTCTTGGGTTCCGAGCAAACGCCTGGCGAATAGATCGGCGAGGAGCAGGGGAGGAGACTTCTTCCATGGGACGCTTCCCGGGATTACGCTCAATAATTTCGATCGAAGCAGTATCACTCGAAGAAGTCATTTGGAGGAGATTTCTCAACAAAATAAGAAGAATAGCAAGGAATTTTGAAGGAAAATATGAAGAATGAGAGTACGGCGGAGCTGAAAGGACACGACGGCGTTCGAATGACGGTGGAGGCGGAATTTCGAACGAAAAAAGTAAAAAGATGAAATTGAAGAAATAAACAAAACAAAAACAGGATTTAGAGATGAAAACAACAAATTACCTGGAGATTGTGCACGAAATCAACCGGAAATCTTGAAAAGACCAAAGTAGAAAAGCTTGAATGGAAGCTTTAATGGCGGAAGAGGGAAAACGAATTCAAAAGAGTGAAAGAAAGAAATGAAGGGAGTATTTATAAGGCTCGAAGAATGGGGGCCAAAATAAATTTTTTAAAGAGTTTCATAGGCCCCTATGTGCAAAGAAAAAATACGCGTGGGTGGCGATGATGTCATCGACCGCCCACGACGTTTCAGTTTTCTAGGGCCTCGGGAAATCAACCTTCGCCCACTCGCAGTACGTCCCGTTGCTCGCTTCAATGACCTGATGTTCGCCCGTCTTCCCGCCTAATGAGATTCAAAAACTTATTGCTCGCGTCATGTAATATCCATTACACCAGAAATTATGCCTTGTCCTTCATTAGTCAATAATTTTCCTTACAAAGAACAAGTCAGGGGGCATTGTTAATAGGCGACCAGGCGAGCACCAATGATCAAAGATTAAAGAGTTGGCAAACTAAAATAGAGAAGCAGGCGACCATCAGAGTTTCAAGAAAGGTACTTTACGCGACCAAGAGTGTGGTCAGATGCATTAGACGAGACCAGGAGCGAACAAGAGGTTCACTGCGCCCAACGAAGATATACGAGCAACTAACCGCCAAGGAAGATAGCTGAGTAGTCATGAGAACTAAGTACAACATTGGGAACTTCAAGAGTCACACGTTTAAATATAGTCCAAGTGTCTTAACATTTGACACTCATCCAAGTGATAATAGTTTAGATGTTGTACAAGTGTCTCAACACTTGGCATAGATCCAATGGTTGAACCACCAAAATGGTGACCCATGACTTTCTTGTATATCTATAAATACCCCCTCATTTGCATGAGAAGGGGAGGATTTTTCCATAATTCAAAATATTACACAAACTCTTGCAAATTTATTTCTTGAATATAGCTTGATCAAATTCCATGATTTCTTGATCTTGTTTGGTGATCTTAACTAGGGGTGAAAACGGATCGGATATTTCCCGACCGATCCGGAGCCGTATCCGGTCGGTATCGAATTCGGTATAAAAAATTAGTATTCGGGCGGATACGGAATCGGATACGGATAGTTGACTTCGAATTCGGAATCGGATTCGGAATATAGAATATCCGACCGTATTCGACTTTTACCATATTTTATCGGATATTATCCGGATATCAAATCCGGATATCCGGATATCTGGATTTTTTTAATATATTTTATTTTATATTTTATATTAATATATATATTATATATATAATAACAGTCCCATTATAAATTCTAATATATATAATAATAATATAATATTAATATATATTATATATATAATAATATAATATTAATATATATATTATATATATAATAATATAATAATAATTTTTATAATTTGCATTAGAACTTCTATGAAATATTGCATAGGTGGTTTTTTTTATGTGTTTCAATCACATTTTGATGATTTTCATATGAAATATATTATTCGATTATAGTTATTCGAATCCGGCCCGGATTCGTTCGATATCCTTCCCGTATCCGTATACCGAATATACCGAATTCGTATCCGAATCCGGCTTTTCCGTATTCGACTCCGAATTCGAGAAAAAAATATGGTTTAGAATACGGTATAAGCACTATCCGTCCGTATCCGATCCGTTTTCACCCCTAATCTTAACTAGAGAAAACAACCACTAATCACCTCGGTTAGAAAAGATCATCAACATCAACACTTATATTTTTTTTATGTACCCGCATTTTTTTCCTTCACTTTAGAATGTGATTAATAACCGCATTTTAAAATTTATATAATTTTTTTAATTTTTTTAAATTTTAAAAAATTTGTTTATACAACACCAAAACCTATACTAATATATATAGGTCCAACACCAAAACATCAAATAAATAAACATGTACATCAATTAAATACATTAAAAATATGAAATGCTCCATTCGTCCCAATTTTGTTTACCCTAAAGCCCAAAAAAGGAAGGCTTATTTTGTTTACCCATTTCCTAAAATAGTAAAAAACAATACTATTTTTTCACACTCAACTATTAAAAAGATACTTTATACTAAAAAATATTAATAAACAAATCCTAAAAAGCTACTTATACTCAAAAGTATTACTCCCTCCGTCCACCAAATTTTTACCCGCTTTCCTTTTTTGTCCGTCCACCAAATTTTTACCCATTCCTCTTTTGGAAATAAACTACACTCACAAACAAAAAATGGGTCCCACAATACCCACCACAATACTCTTACTTTATCTACTTTATTCACTTATTTAATAAAATACTAATTTTTATTAAAAATTGTGCTCTACAGTAACCGGGTAAAATTTTCGTGGACGGAGGGAGTAATAAACAATTCATTTCTTAAAAATTGTGTCATTTTTAAATGGGTAATCAAAAATGGGGCGGAGGGAGTATATGTCATCACAAATGAATATATAAGTTACATGCTACCAAAAGTTATAATGCCATAAAATGCCAAATTTTTTCGAAAAATGTTTCAATTTTTGGAAAAAAAAAAATCTAAAAAGTGTTTTTTCTTTTTTTTTTTTTTGCATTTTCGAATTTTTTTTTCCGTATTTTTTTTTTCCGAACACTTTTTGTGAGGTGTATTAACAAAAGATAGTACGGTTTTGGCCTATAATTAAAGAAAGGCGGCCAACAGCAAAGGCCCATTTTAAAGCATGGGGAATTAAATGGCCCAGGTTATATGCGCCCACTTTTGTGGGCAGTACACACACCCAATCACTTATTAATTTAAAATATATAAGAAATCTCACAAACACCGACTAATCATCTGAAAAGAAAAAAAAACCAGTGAACACTTTTTGCTCCAGAAACAAAAAATCAAGAAATATATACAAGAAAAGACCAAAATAAAAAATAATAGACAAATAGAAAAGTAGAAAATGGAAAGGTGCACAAGAAAAAACGTATTTTACAGTTTTTCGAAGTACACATTTCGAAAAATAATTATTTATTTATTTTTATGAGTTTATTCGAAAGAAAATTTTGAAAAAAGAAGTATAAATCGTAAAAAGAAAAACAAAATTTATCAAAAATTGACAGAAATTTTGAATTTTTTTCGTAAACCAGAAATGAAAAGATGAGAGGAAAAAAAAAACGGCATTTAGATGGCGGAAATAGCGGTGGGGGGGGGGGGGGGGTGGGTTGCGCGTGCAGGAAAAGTGGATGAGAGGAAAATTTGGGCTTCAATAGTGGAACAAAAGATAGTTTGTGGGTAGGCGCACTAATCTTTTAATAGGTGTTTTCATCTGATGTGTGCACCACCCACAAAAGCGGACGCATTTAACCTGGGCCGAATTAAATTGGAAAGACCATGTTATTTGTACTGAAAAGTTTGTTTCAATTACACTAAAAAGTGTGGTTGTATTATATTGAAAAAGTTACACTAAAAAATTGATTTTCAATATAAACTTTTCAGTGTAATCCAATCAAACTTTTTAGTATAATTGAAACAAATTTTTCAATATAAATATGGTTAACTGTTCAGTAAGTGCACCATACACGGAATGCACAAAGAGAATTACTCATTATAAAATCAACCAAATCGAAGGAAAGAAAAAAACTTTAACACACTGGTCCTCCCACCTAATGGGCCGCTGAGTCACCATGATTTACCTCCTCCACCCAATCCTGTCGGGCCAGGGGGTGGGGGCCCTGGGGGCGCTACAAGAAAAAAAACTTTAACGTGTATTCCTGCAGTACAGCTCAGCAATTTAGTTTACTTTATCTGAATAGCTGGATTTTGCAAAATTTCGACTTCTTCTACTATATTAGTTCTTCTATTTGTATCCAACTACTGAATAGATCAATATCATCGAGAAAAAGCAATATTACACACTTAAACAAGAGAGGTGGGAGTGGTCATGGCGGCCTGTTCTTTAATCTGGTTGTATTATAAACTTGTACGTCGGAGTGAAGAGGAGGCTCGGAACTACATAAATCTGGTGAGAATCGCCGAGAAGGAGACACCCAGTCTAGAGGAAGGGCTGAACACAATAAGAGAAATCTTGGATTCTGCTGAGAATCAGAGATTTGACGATGAGCATATGATCAGCAACTGGTTGTCGAGGCTCGAGCAAACGTCCTACAAAATAGAGGACGTTTTGGAGGAACGGAATTACACTGTTCTCAAACATCAGATTGAAAAACATGGATCTGATGGTGCTAATGTTGCTCCTCCCAGGCAAGAGGTAAGCTCCTTCATCCCCTCGTCTTCTTTTTTAGGTCTTAAGAAAGTTGTTGCTCGTCGTGATTTTGCCAAAAAAATACTTGATGCCAAAGCACACCTTGATGAGAGTTTGGTAGAGATAGGTCGATATGGCTTTTTGATTTCCCAGCCCACCATCGATCCCATGCCTGAAAACGTTCGAGTTGAACCTCCTCCTATGGTTGACCTAGCTAGAGTTCGTGGACGCGATAAGGATAGAGATATTCTTGTTAATAAACTTGTCAATAATAGTTGTAACCCAGAGGAATTAAGCATCCCGATAATATCTATAGTTGGTATGGGGGGGCTTGGGAAGACGGCTCTTGCTCAACTAATTTTTGACGATATTCGTGTTAAGAAAACTTTCGAGTTAAGGATACGGGTTTATGTTTCATATCGCTTTGATCTTACGGCCATTGCTAAAAAAATTCTAACGACCATAGAAGGAAAGACTCCAGACACCGACCACTTGAGTGTGCTACTCAAGCATGTAAAAGAACATATTTCAGGAAAGAAATTTCTTCTTGTCCTTGATGATGTTTGGTCTGAAGACTGTAGTAAATGGGAACCCTTAGCAAACTCCCTTAGATGTGGTGGAGTAGGTAGTAAGATTTTGGTGACAACAAGAAATGAGAGGGTTGTAAAAATAATGGGATCAAGGGATAGTGAAATATTTCGTTTGGGTATGCTCTCAGATGAAGATTGTAGGTTATTATTGTGTTATAGGTCCTTATCAGGAAGGAATAATGTGGAAGTTGAGGAGATTGTCAAGAAAATAGCGAAGAGATGTAGTGGCTTGCCTCTTGTTGCGATTGCTTTGGAACGTCTTTTACACTTTAACAATAGCTTGGAACTGTGGAGGGATGAAATACGGCAAATGGAGAGTGTGAAAATAGAAATTTTTTCCCCTTTTCGTTTTAGCTATAATGAATTATCTCCAACACTTAAGCTCTGCTTCTCTTATTTTGCTGTATTTCCTAAAGATGCTAAAATTGATGTTGAGAGCCTCATAGGAAATTGGATGGCACTTGGTTATTTGGACTCTGGAGTTGGTGACATGGAGCTTAAAGGGAGAGAATGCTTTGATATTTTATCAATGCATTCTCTACTCCAAGTTTTTGAGGAAGAGGATTGTGTTAAAATGCAATATTGTAAGATGCATTACATAGTACATGATTTTACAATGTCTCTTAGAAAGAGTGGTCGCGTGGAGACAATAGGAATGAATAAGAGTAGCACTTGCCAAACCTGTAACCTTTTACAAGTTTCCACTGTAAACGAATATCGTACCTTGTATTGCGACAAAGAAACTCCTCCAAATCTTTGTGCGTGCCTCGGGCGTACGAGGGTGTTAAGTCTTGTGAATTGTGGCTTACAAAGTATTCCAAAAGGAATGGAACACTTGAATCGCTTGAGATTTTTGAAGTTGATTGGAATTGCTAAAATATCTCAGGAAGACTTTAAAATCATTTTTCAACTTTATGACTTGCAGACTCTTAGTTTGAGTAAGTGTGGTCTTGAAGAGATTCCAAGGGAAATTGAAAATTTGATTCGTTTGAGACACCTTGATTTGAGTTGGAATGAGTCTCTAAAGGAATTGCCTAGAGAAATTGAGAATTTGCTTCAACTGAGCCACCTCAATTTGAGCTGGAACGAGTCTCTACAGGAGTTGCCAAGTAAAATTGGAAATTTGATTTGTTTAAGACACCTCATTTTGAACCAGAATAAGTCTCTACGGGAGTTGCCCGAGAGCATATGTCATTTGCATAAACTGCAAACCTTGAGTGTTTTAGGTTGTAAAAATCTTTTTAGACTCCCCGAAGGAGTGGCCCAGTTAACTGGTCTTCAGTTACTGAATGAATTTCGAGGAGGAAGTCATTGTAGCAAATTTGGATATTTGAAGAACTTAAACCTTCTTGGTGGAGTTTTATGGTTGAGGATCAAATTAGATGGTGATTGTGATTTGGCAGAGGTGGTTCTGGATGCCCGGGAAGCAGAATTGAAGAACAAGACAAACATCGAGAAACTTCGAATATACTTTGAGGAGTCATCATCATCACCATCATCGTCGTCATCATCATCGGTGAGGGATTTAATGGATGCTTTGCAGCCGCATCCGAAGCTGAGAGAACTGAGCATATGGAAATACAGGGGTTCCGTACTCCCCAAATGGATGCTCTCAGCTCCCAATCAAGTAAGGAAACTTAATCTCCATTTTTGCAATCACCTAACTTCCTTGCCAACCCTTGGAAATCTACCGTGCCTGGAGGAAATTTGCATTGATCTATTCGAAGCACTGGAAATCGTGGGACGGGAATTCTTGGGATTAACAAGAGAAGGAGGAGCAGGGGATGTCGTTGTCTTTCCCACGTTGAAGATGCTGGAACTACGGGACTGTGACAAATGGGAGAATTGGGAGGACATAAACGTAGAAGAAGAAGAATCTACAACCACTTCTGTAATGCCTTGTCTTACCACGTTGACAATCACTGGCTGCAATGGCTTGACAATGTTGCCACATCGACTGCTACGCAAGGCGTCTTCCTTGGAGACGTTGCGTATTTCTGGCTCAACACAGCTCCTACAACGTTACGATAACAAGGATGGTCCTGATTGGAAATCCATTTCCACAGATAATCCTCGCCTTCAGCTCATTTGTTATCCTTGATGGGAAGATCTCCAAAGTTCAATGTTTATTCACAATGCTGTTGTATCAGTTACCATTCATTAATTTTATATTGTATCTTGATTTTCGTTTCACTTTACTCATACCGGTACTCTTTTTCCTGCGTATGGTTTTTTTCTATATGTAGGTTTTAACGAGGCCAGTTTATATCCTCTTTTTGTTGACTAGCCGGCCTGTGGCTAGCTTCCTTGCGTTTCGAAGTAGATACTTCTTTGTTCGTTGTGGATGTATGTACATGATATCTGTGATCAAATTTTATCATAATCAAGTTAAATTTAAACTTCCCATACATATGTCACGTTTTCCTTTTCGGAATTCTTTGTATTGTTATGATATTTAGTTGGCTAATACGATATACAATGATATCAAACACTATAAACTATGATAAATAATTGCTCCCCTTAATTTTTTTTTTTTTAGGGTGCTCTCCTTAATATTAGGATAATATTTATTGACAGGATCAATCCTAGGTATTTTATGACTCTGAGTCGAACCATTAAACAACACAAATTCTAGCATACACTTGGATTTTAAGCTCAATTTTGGCTTCAATTTTGATTTTTTAAAAACACATACAAATACATCGAACTGTACATTTTTTTGCAATTGGGGTATTACTGATGCCTTCTTGGGTATTATTGATGTCTTCTTAAGGTATTACTAATTACTTTTTTGGGTATTGTTGATTTCTACTTAAGGTAATTTTTTCAATGCAAGTGCATACTATGCATTCAAGTGCACGCTATAACTACTCTAAAATCAAGCCCCTAATTTTTTTTTTATGTAAATTTCTTTTGATTCAATTTTTATCCGCACACCAAAGTTCAGCATAAATTAGTTATTAGAAATAAATATTTATTGAAAATTTTGGCTTTAACTTTGAGTTAAATCTTAATTTATTTTTACTTGGTGTATAAATATAAAAGTAATGGGATTTAAAAATAATTAAAAGACGGACCATGTACGTATATGCGCAGATATATTAAGTTTTATTATGGAAATAAACTTACAATTAATTACCAATAATATGTGAACTAATCTGATACGACACGACGGGAGCAGAGTTCTTCCCACATTTTCGAATAATATTTCTTCAAGTTCAAGGATTCAATTAATTCTGGACCAGTAAAATTTTGACTCAATGACGTTCTTATTTTTCTTGTTTACAAGTCGGTAACTATATGTTTGCATTAAGAAAAGGTCAGTGAGAAACTATTTCAGAAGAATTTACCCACTCGTTTTTTTATCAATTTCAAAAGAATTTGTACACTCTAAAATATAAAAAATTGATTTGTGTAAATCACAAAAATATATGTATATTAACGCATATGTCAATACTTTATTCAAATTTTAAGAAACGTGCCGATGCAAGTGTACTAGTTGATCCAGATCGAAGGGAGCAATTGGTTTATGATGAATAAATACATGATTAAAAAAAAATCACCTCATCTAAGAGTTTGAATTATGGAAAAATATATGTGAAATCAATTCATTTATTTAATTTAATAAACATTAATATCAAATAATTTCAGCAACCGCGAGAGTGACATGCCAGAGGATTAAACTTTAATAAATCAAATGAGAACGTCAACGATAAGTACCAAATCTAAATAAAAAGCTAATTAGCTTCACCAATAGAATGAAGCTAGAAATAGGTTTCTAATGGATTTGTTGCAACTGCCCACATGCTGCCTTTGGTAGTTGGTGCACATATTGATATTTTATTAAGCGTGCTTGACTATCTTTAATAAAGACAAACGATTCAAGCTAAAATAATTTTTTAAGATTGATAATTTCTTAATAATCTTTAATAAAGACAAAGTCATCAACTTAAAATAATTTCAGGAAAGGTTAGTGTTACGTCTTTTTATAATGAATTTGTTGCAACTACCCACATGCCGCCATTGTTGCGTAAGATTGATATTTTATTAATTGTGCTTAACTATCCTTAATAATAAGGACAAAAACACCAACTTAAAATAATTTCACGAAAGTTAGTTAATTAATAGTTTTTCCTTTTTAAATATATATATAATGGGAGCTACTTGCGCATAAAAAAAATTAATTTCACACCATATTTACTAAATTACACACCCCACTTTATCACTATTAAACCCCCTCTCAAACAAAATTTTAAGTTTGAATGCCACCGCCCACACTCTAAAAATCACTAAGTACACTCCAATAATTTTTTTAAAACAACACAAAATAAAATATAAGAAAAATCAAATATATTTAAAAAAATTATTTCATTAATAAATCAAGTAAATATATAAAATTCTTCAAAAATCAATTAAAGCTAACCAAAATCTGTAAAGTATTTAAATAAAATCAACTAAATCTTAAAAACAATTAAATTAATTAAAATGTTAAAAATAAGTTAATTATTTTTTAAGATTTAGTTAAATTTATTATAATATTTTTCAGATTTATTTAGTTTTTCTCGGATATTTATATTTCAATTTAATTGTTTATTTTTCTAATTTTAAATTATTTTTAAGTCCTGTTTAAATGTATTTATTTTTTTAGATTTAGTTGATATACTTATAATATATTAAAGATTTTAGTTTTCACAGATTTTTTCCAATTTTATATTGATTTTTAATTAAATAAAAAATTGGATTTTAATTATATTTTTTTAGATTTTTAAATCATTTTTCCATATCTAAAATAAAATTAGGAAATTAACTTATTCAAACAAACGTTATTTGTCTTAACTTGTGTCGCCCCCTCTCAATGTGTTTTTTTTTTCCTTTTCCATAAATGGCTATTATAGTTGCATGAAGAAAACAAAGTAAAAAAAAAATGGAGATATGCGTTTGGTTTTTTTTTTTTTTTTTTTTAAGCATTTTGTTAACCAAAGGAAATAAGTTTAGGTTTAGGATTCAGCTTTATTCCGGTTGTTAGGTAAGATATCTCCTTCGTTTCAATTTTACAAAAAAATATTAATTTTTCTTCCATTCATGTATACATTATATTCTTCCATTCAATCTAATCTTATCTTTTTTAAATTTTATATCCACAACTCAATCCAACCTACCTAAAATAGTTATATGTTTTTATTATTTATTAACTACACATTTATATTTAAAATGTGTAAAAAATATAAATTAAATTGATAATATAGATGATTTGAAAAATAATCAATTTGGATTTATGATAGAAATTAGGAGAAAATAGAGTATTTAATATTGTGTTCCAAATTATATTTATATTGGTCTCTATTAAAAAATAAGAATTTTGATATAATTTTTATTTTTTGAAATACATATTAATCCCAATATTTACCATATGTATTTTATTTTATTAAAATATCAGTCAACTAATTAGGTACTGAAATTTGTCAAATTTTGATTAACACACTTTGAGTTGTTTGGAATTGGTCTTGGTTGACAGAGAAGCCATTTTCTCAAGCAGTCGACCAGGTTAATTACTTTTCCATTTATTTATTTGTCACTTTTTTTTTTTTTTATGTACCCACCCCATTTGTCAAAATTTAATCAACATTTTGATAAAAATAGGTCGAATGTTCATTGAGCAAATTCTAAAAAATCTTTTGTAAGTAAATATTTTTCAATGTTGACTATATAAATGTACCGAACATATATAGTGAGTACGTTAATAGAGTGGGAGTATTTAATGAGTTTGAAGGAGTATATAATTGGATCCATTTATTAAATGAGCATAGTTGAATTTTAGTAGGTCGAATTGTAGACCCTTTTTGGTTCGCTGGATTGGGTGGGACTAAAGTTTTAGTCCCACTCAATCCCATGTAATATTGTGTTTGGTTCGCAGGTTTACGGCCCGGGATAAAATTGAGGCCCGAGTCATAAACCTACTCAATCCATCAAATGAGGGACTAACTAATCCCTTAGGGATGGTGGGATTCCATAACCCATGCTTTAAAAATGGTATATTGCACTTTAAACCCACTTAATCATTCAATCCAAACACACATTCCTCCTCAAATAATCTCATCTAGTCCAATGCCATCTAATCCGATCCCATCTAATCCAATCCCATCTAGTCAATCCCATCCCGTGAACCAAACGGCCCCTTATTAGATACCCTAGCATATTCCCACCTTTAATGAGGGCCTTAATAAGAGTCAAATTAGTCCTTGCACGCAGAAGGGAATAATGAGGGAAAATATTACTTGGTGCGTAACGAGTGTGTTAACAAGGTGATTAGTCTGAAATTGTTAGAAATCCATGTATTTTATTTGGTTAATTAATTTAATAGATTTTCATGCATTATTTACATTAAAATTGATCAAATGTTTTTAATTGTGGATAAATGTAGTTTTTTTATTATTTTATAAGATAATGGAGATTGTTTTAAACAAAGCATATACTTATTATTTATTAAAGTTAATTAAAGGAGTAAATCAAGAAAGACAAAAAGTTGAACGAAATGAGATGAGCCAAGATATAAAAGAAAAACGAAGTGGGCACAAAATATTTAAAATGGCAGCCCATTTACAAGAAGTTTCGGATCATTACTTGAGCTCAAATTCAAATGAAAAGTTTAGCACTAATTCAAATGAAAATTGAGCCACCAAACTCAACGAATTAAATCAGGAAGAGGCAAACTCTTAGGTGCAGGAAGAGGCAAACTCTTATGTGCACAAGTGCATTGTGCACTCACTCAATTGTTGTTCATGTATATAATGAAAAGTTTGTTTCAATTACATTGAAAAGTGTGGTTGGATTACATTAAAAAATTTACACTAAAACTGATTTTATGTGTAACTTTTTCAGTGTAATCCAACCACACTTTTCAGTATAATTGAAACAAACTTTTCAGTGTAAACATGGTCACCTATTAAATGAGTGCACCATAAACCAAGTGCACAAGAGAATTACTCTAGGAAAAATAGTAAGTCACTTGTACACCATGTCTACCATGTAAATTAAGTGTATTTTTAAAAAATGTGTCTATTTTATTGAAAAATCACCCTTGTTTTTTTCCGAAAAGTCATATCTTTGTTAAATTGTAATAGAAACGATTTTCAGTAAAAAGATGGTGATTTTCCTGTGATAAAGGGAGTGATTTTTTAGCAAAGCATTACAGTTTTCCGATGTGCCAAATTCGATTACAATCCCAAATATCATCATTTTTCGTTTCCCACTGCCATTCCCGCTACGGTCGACCACTCGACACCCCCTCCGCTATATGGGTACATGCATAAACATTTGTCCAATTGAGGAGAATATAGAGTATAATGTAAAAAAAAAAAAAAAAAGTTACAATGATCGCACTTTTTGGAATCCAGGGATAACGCGCGACATTCTAGTTCGTATTAGAATTGCGGGTTGCCGAAGAATTTTTTTTTTTCCCCATAAATTATAGTGAGTTCGGTTCTTATTCCAAAAAGTTTGACGATAACTTTTAGTCCCATGACTTATTGGATTCTGCAATTTTGATCTCATTTTCACTGAAAAATTGAAAACAATTTTTTTTTTTTTTTTTATCGTGTACCGACCAAAATTTGGATTTCCTTTCCCGTCACCGAGTGGCAATTTCTTTTTCTAATTTTTTTAATACCTAAATCTAATAAAAATAATCCCAAAAATTATAAATTAGATAAAAATATTATTTAAAATTACACCTCATCATATAAACACAAACTAAAAAAAAAAGGTTGATATGGGCCAGGTTATAAATGATCTTTGATCATTGGGCCCATATCGGGAAATTAACATTTAAGTCGGACAACCCTAAGATCTGAAGAGGACTTAATCGAAATAAAGTCTCATTTTGGTTGATATGTGTTAAGCTATGGCTCTTGATAGTATCAGATTTGTTATTCTAATTCGTTATCCAAACCAAGAGATAATTAACTATTTCTTGTGGATGAGATCCTTTATATAATATACCAGATTTTCATAAATATATGGAATATAATGAAATGACTAAATTGCTCCCCATCAATCACTTTTTGATGAAAGCACCTAAATGTATTTTTCCTTTAACAATATACAGTTTTTTTTTTTTTTTTTTAGTTTTATATATTGAATAATCTTTTTATTTATTATTTTATTCTTGATTTAAATATAAATTTATTATAATTTTAATTTTTATATATGAAATTATGTTATGTGGTGCTGAGGTGCGCTACATATAAGCATGAGCTTGATCTCAGGCCAATACATGCAAATCACTTGACATTCAACACAGACTTGAGTAACATGCGCAAGTTTTTTCTGAATTTGCGATACTTAAAATTTTATCCTCATTGTGCAACCCCAAAAACAATGACTTAATTTTGTCCCTCCGTATAAATTTGGGGGTGTTTATTTAGTGTTGGACACATGCAAATTGGGGATTGACTTTCCCCATGCTTTTTTTATTTGCACATTTATTTTTTCATACAAATACATATTTATCCCCTATTATACATTTACACCTTTAAAACTATCATATTACAAATTTTTTACACTAACTCATCTTCTCTAGTACTTTTTTTACATCTTCCCATTCTATTTTTTACTTTTCTCACGTTTAATCATTCTCTCTCATATTTTTTTTACATCTAATAATTATTTCAGTAACTAACAATAATAAAATAATAAATCAGTATCACTCAAAAGTAGTGATTTGACATAAAATTTCATCCTCTGCTACCACAATCAATACAAAGTAAACACAAATTTAATTTACAGAATTTATCCCATCCACTCTTCTTCATCTGGATATGCTCCATTCACCTCCATTCCTTAAGTAAACACTCTCTTAGTGTTTTAAAAATTATTATCCCCACATTTCAACCGTGATATTGCTGAGATTACAGAGTTTAAAATTGTAGTTTTGTGTATTTAATTTAATTTTTTATATATATGCATATGCAACGAAAATAATAATCTAATGACATCTTTAGGAAAAAAAAAGTGCTTAATTAAATTGCAGGTTGAGGAATGCAAAAAGTAAATAAGGATTGAGAAATGTTGCGTGAGGAAAACCAGTTTTAACAAGACGCGAACCCTGCAGAGGAAGAGAAATGAAGATATTAAAATAAGAAAAGAAATAAACATTAGCTGTGAATAGAGAGATAATTTGTTCTGTTACCAAATACAATTGCATTTCCGAGCATGGAAGGCAATATAGTGTGCTTATACCTACAGAGCAAGTTCTCCTCAATTCTAAGGGACGCGGAATCAGACGTCGGCAGCTCTTCGAAGCTCATATCTCGCTTCCAATCCATTGAAAAGCTAATCAACTCCATGAATCCGAAGTCGGGTGCTCTGGTGGACCCTCTCTACGACCTCATGGATGCGCTGTTAGAGTGCACCATCTTCGCCGCCGAAGCAGCCTCCTTCAACTTCCTTCGGGTGAGGAGGTTCAAAAGTAAAATGAGAAGCCGGCTGGATAGAATTGAGAGGGATTTAAACCAAATCCGTCCTCTATCTTTTCACCTTTATCAAAATGGTCCTCTATTTATTTGTTTTATCAATTTAGTCCTGTATCTATTCAAGTTTTGCCAAAATGATCCTAATTGGCCTAAAAATGTACAAAACTTCACCGTTTTGGTCCTATATATATTTTCTTTACCAATTTAGTCCTGTATCAATTCACATTCTCCAATTAGGTCCTAATTGAACGCATAAAGCATAAAACCATTTTTCACCAAATTAGGACCAATTTGGCGAAACTTGAAGAAATACAGGACTAAATTGATAAAACAATAAATAAATGACTATTTAGATAAAGGTGAAAAGATAGATGATGAATTTGGTTTAAATCCCATCAAAATAATATGGGAGGTTCATGGGGTTTATAAGGATGAACAAATTCTCCATTGGTATGATATATTTTTAGGAAGACCCAAAAATAAATTTGTGCAGGCTAGCTCGTTTCAAAGTGGACAATATCATACCAATGCAGAGGTGGAGGTCCATCGGGGGCCCTAATTATGTTATCAGAACTATGTTCCCAGGTAAATCGGTGTGGAGGAGTTTTCCGGTGTCAAACAGAAAAAAAATGTGAACCTAGGTAAACGGTTGGGTCTATATGCAAAGCTGGCCAGCGCTAGTGCCACATTGAAAAAAAAAACCACATCATAGGCTTCCCCCAAATTGGACCTAATTAGGACCAAATTGGAGAAATGTGAATTGATACAGGACTAAATTGGTAATGAAAATAAATATAGGACCAAAACGGTGAAGTTTTGTACATTTTTAGGCCAATTAGGATCATTTTAGCGAAACTTGAATAGATACAGGACTAAATTGATAAAGCAAATAAATAGAGGACCATTTTGATAAAGGTGAAAAGATAGAGGACGAATTTGGCTTAAATCCCGAATTGAGAAGGTTCTCATGAGGCCTGATCTTCAACACCACACCGCAACTGCAGGGCCATCGAGACTAGTTATTCAGCAGACTTCTCCGGATATCCCAGATCCATCCGTAATCGTGGGGTTCGAATCGCAGGTCGATAAAATCGAAAAACTGCTCATGCCCGTGGCCTCACTTACAGATGGCAAGCAGTTCAAGTCTATTGGGATAGTTGGAAGGTGTGGTTGCGGAAAAACGGCGTTGACCCAGAAGGTGTTTGCTAGCCTCATTGAACAAAACAAGTTTTTCCCAATGATCTGGGTGAGCTTATCCGAAAGGCTGTTTGACGACAAACGTTCGGATCTGGGGAAGCGAATCCTGAAAGTCATTCTGAGAGAGATGGGGCACGACGCTTCGGATCTGGAGTATGGTCATTATAGTGTGGTTGAACTCCAGGAAAAGCTCCGTCTTAGATTAATGGGGAAGAGGTATTTGATTGTCCTGGAGGACGTCTGGCGGAGGGACAAATGGTTTGATGATCTGGGCTGCTGCAGGGGTGAACCCGGGCTGGAGTCGTTTACTCGTGCTTTGCCTAAAGGGAATGGAGGAGCAGTTATAGTGACGGGCCGGGGGGAGGCTGTTATCAAAAGGATGGTGGGGAAAACGCATGTGATCCGCCCCCACTTGAACGGTGAATTCTGCTGGGAAATTTTTGGCCATGCTGTGCGGCAGCAGGGGAAAATCGATCTCCATCATCCTAAGCTGATTGAAATGGAAGAATCTGTTAAAAACAACTGTAAAGGCCTACCTCTTGCTGCCAAGACTTTGGCATATGTAATCTCGAATTTCTTAGCTGATAGAGATGTAGTCCAGTTATGAATTTCATTTTCCCCTTTTCTTTTTCCTTTTTTGGTATATGTGTAAATGTCAAAAATCAAGTTTTTTTTTTTTTTTTAATCCTCTATTTCATGTCTTTCATTGTTGCAACTTCAGGAGTAAGCATTATATGATTGTATATGTACAAAGATTAAGCTCTACGTTATTTTGCTTGACAATCCCCCTAAATGGCCCCTACGTGGCCGACATATATGCGGGCTCATCTCGTAAGAGAAAGGTAGTGACCTTGACACAATTAACCATCTTCTTACCTGAAGGCTTCATATGCATGTGCTTCCCCGTGACGGAGTGTTCATTTGATAAACCGAGATTGTACGTTAGCTCAGATATGATGATTAGTAGGGATAGTTGACCGTGTAATTTTAGAATAGATATTATTTTTTTATTCTTACTTAATTATTGATCAATATTGTTGTACACGTTATAATATCTATTATTTAGTGGACTTCTTCCATCACCACAATTATTGGTGATCATTCATTCATCCTTAAATGTTATCAGCCATAAATTTAGGAACCCCTAACTTCTCCTAATTTCGCTATCTCTTCCGCACGTCAGACTGGCCCCCTCTGGTGATTGCTGCTCTCATTGTTTGATCAGCCTCTGATTTGAACACAAAATATTAGCTATACTAGTAGTTACCCCACATGAGTATGAGATTCCTGTAGTATGGTCAAGTATAGGGACCAAGTAGTATCGAACCCTAGGGGTGTATGAGAATAGAGCCCTGAAGATCTACGTGTTGTAGTTAATATGAATGATTGTTCGGTTTTAGGAATGAAATTAAACTACTCTAAAGTCTACTTCTAGTAATGCAAATAATGAAATCAAACAAATAACTTAGGTTTTAATCAAATACGAGAGGGTGATGCTCATAATAGGAATCCCTACGTATACTAACGGAGTTAGTACGATAACTAAAATAACCATGATGTGCAAGTATTAATCCTAAGTGTACTAAAACTAGGCAATCAACTTCCCTAATCTAGCACCAGATTGAAAGACTAAAAGCTCAAGAATTAACCATAATACTTCGTCATATCAACCCACTTCACAACCCACTAAAAAAGTTAAATAGATTATGCTTAATTAATGAGACCCTTATTTACCCAAGGTGATACAGTCGTCCTCCCTAGATAAACCGGTAGATTATAAACCCCTTCTATAACCTATCGTTAAGTCTACTTGTTATCAAAGAGTGATAAGATCATCCTCTCTCTAATAATTTTCGTACTCAATTCCAAAATAATTCTAAGGTTTATTTTAAGAATTCAATTAATTAAGAAAACTAGCACTAAACATCACGAATTATCTTAATTATGTACTAACATCCTACTTCTACGAGTTCATCCTACCCCAAACATGCAAAATTTCTAGCCTAACATGTTGAAGACGAAAACAAAAACAATTGAATGAACAATAAACATGAACATGACAAATTTAATTAACGAACTCAAGAACATAAGCTAGGTTTAAATCAATGAATCAAAGTCTCAAAAACGAATCTCAATTAGCAATGAAAACTAGGTCTGAAAGTATTTATTATCGAAGAAAGAAATAACGGAAAGTAAACTCTAATCTATGAATTCGTAGTTCAAAAACATCGATTACACTTGCAAAATCTCTTGCTCAACTCTCCCCAAGCTCCAATCTATCAAATTCTATCTCTAAGTGTCAAGTGGTACTCAAAACGAGCTTGGAACGTTGTATTTATAGGCATGGGCCAATTTGGATAACATCGGGCCGAAAAATGGGTAAAAAGGCTAAAATTCGAACATCTCTGGGATTCGCTCGAGCAGTGTTGCTCGAGCTAATGTGGTCGAGCAGTCTAGCCGGTCGAGCAGTAGTGCTTGAGCTATGCTGGTCGAGTAGCAAAACCTCTCTGTAAGTTCAGGCGCTCGAGCAATGCACTTGGTCGAGCAGTGGCGCTCGACCTCTTTTGGTCGAGCATTTTTCGGCTGTTGTACACTTGTTCGAAAAACCTTCATATCTTCTCAACCGGGAGTCCGTTTTGGCCGATTCAACATCCTACGAACTCCTCTTTTCGCCCTCTATCCAACTATGAATACCAAAAAGACAAATTAACGAGTTTATGAAAATGATGCTCAAGGGACTCTAAATACTCATAAAAAACACACAAAACATGAGCAAATCGGGCTACAAAACATAACAATTTCACGCCTAATCAACCCCCCAAACTTACCATATTGCTTGTCCTCAAGAAATGAAATAATAAGTCAAGTTAAATTGTTAAGAATGAATCATAGAACTAAATCATGCAAGCAATAGAGCTCAAGTTTCAAAGATCGATCACCCACACACAAACTCACCCCCTTCATCCTACCCATGCAAGAACAATAAGAAACACCGAGATCAAACATGGATGTGCACTCAACGATATGTTTCACTCCCTCACAAGTGTATATCAATAATAAGGGACACACTCAATCAATCAATCAATCACACATATCAGCAGCCATAGACTTGTAAGCACTCTCAACTTCGACCATACTCTAGAATCCATGCAGAATAAAAAAAGACTTTACAAGGTTGTAACGTAGGCTCTTTGGACGGGTGGGGTAACTATATGGGATAAGTGACTCAAGTGAATGGAGAATAGAAAATCAAATTTCAGTACTTCAAGACGAGGAACAGAATACTTCAATCATCTTCATGCAATACACTTTTCAATTTCACTACTCTCAACACTTTATATTTTTTTTTCTAACTCGTTTCACTTTTTCAATCACTTCACTTTTTTCTCTTCACACAAATATGAGCTCATATCTCTTTTGCTCATTCTCAAATTTTTGTTCTTACCTACAACTCAAGATACCATTACACATTTTCCTCAAATTCACTCAAGCATTAATAATTCTCCTTTCTCAACTTCACTCAATCCCTTTTTTCATTCACAATTTTTCCTATTCTCCACTCAAATTTGGACAAGAGTTAAAAAGTTTGGTTAAGTTAAAATGTGCTAGCAAACAAAATAGGCTGAGGCTCAAACGGGCTAACAAGGGATAAATGTCATTGGTAGGAAAAATTTGGCTAAGTGACTCAATAAAATCAAAGATGACCTAATATCACTTTCGGCATATCAATCTAGATACAATCAAGAAGTGAGAGCACCTACAAGTTCTAGCATCCTCTAAGGTGACGATCCACTCACAAACGATGAGATCAATTTAATGAAATTTAATCTCTCAAAGGCTCAAATCTCACGGCTTTCACATCCATGCTAGTACTAGTGAATTCTCACTTTTTATCACACAAGTACTCAAAAGGAAAATTAGTAAGTATACGAGTTCCCTCTCAAATAAACTCTAACTACACTCACACAATATAGTCCCTAACTCAACTCCACAAATCACTAACTCATACTCACACTCAAATATAGCAATCAACAAGCATAAGAGAATTGATAGGCATGAAATATGTAGTAGCACCCAATTAGTTCACAATATAAAAACAGCTCAAGCAGCATCTCAAGGCACAATATATAACCTAACTCAACTCAAAGAGAGGGTGTGCGCCTGTGCAATGTCATAATAAACCTCTCAAGTGCGTCGGTGCATATGTATGCCATAAAACATATAAGTACTCCACCCCCCAAACTTCGACCGTGTGAAGCGGTCTAAGTTTGGGGTTGTGGGTTACCTAATAAAAATAATTCAGTTTCTCTCAACAACTTGACACACTCCCTTGTCTCGAGTCGATCCCTTCAATCTCCACGTCTTGGGTATTCCTTCACCCTCAAGGCAAGCCTACAAAATAAAACTCTCAAGTACGAGATTAGAACTTACGACTCAAAATAAAATACCAACAACTAAAAACACTCAAAAGAAAATAAAAATGGGTTGCCTCTCATTTAGCGCTATTTTTAAGGTCCTAATGTCGGACCGAGCTCAAAGGAGCTTATGGGACATGATACTCAAATTTACCTCCCTTATTCTCATAAGAGAAGATGTCTAAGTTTTTTCGCTTGATTCCCATCCTCCTTCTTCACCTCGGGCGGAGGTGTCATCTTCTTCTTTTTTGCTCTCCACGGAGGTACCCACTTCTTGACTTTTGTCTTCTTTTTACCTACTCCTCCCTTTCCTTCTACTTTGCCCACCTCCACCATTTTAAATTCTTCATCCTTCAATTCCTTGCCTTTATCCCTATCAAGACAATCAAGATCGTAATGCTCAAAGGTTAAATCATTTAGTGAAGGATTAACATAATCACGTATGCAAGAAAGGTTAGGGATAGGAGGTGTGTCTTCAACACAAGGATCAATGACATCAATGGAATGACAACTCTCATCTTCCTTCGGGTGTTTCATGGCCTCATATAGGGAAATTCTCACCTCTTCATCATCTACCTTTACCGTGGTCTTCTCATTCGCCACATCTAACACCATCCCGACCGTGGCTAAGAATGGCCTTCCCAAGATTAAAGGAACGTGCTCATCTTCCTCCATATCGAGTACTACGAAGTCGGCGGGAAATATATGATCTCCAACTTTAACGAGGACGTCTTCAACCACACCTTGAGGTCGAGTAATAGACCGGTCGGCGAGTTGAAGCGTCATCATTATCGGCTGAAGTTCTCCACCCTCCAACTTCTTAAATAATGACAACGGCATCAGATTAATGATTGCTCCAAGATTGCACAATGCTCCCTTCTTGACTCCATTCCCGATATCACATAAGATCGTGAAACTCCCGGGATCTTTCAACTTCGGGGGAAGCGCTTTATGTACTAATGCACTCACCTCATGGTTCAGCTGTACCAACTTGGGCTCATCTACTCTCCTCCTCTTAGCTATCAAGTCCTTCAGGAACTTGACATAATTAGGCATATGTTCCAAAGCATCATAAAAATGTATTTTAATATGCAACTTTTTAAATACATCAAGAAACTTAGCAAATTTTTCATCTAATTTCTTCTTCATGAACCGCTGCGGATATGGGACTGGAATCACAGATTTTGGTACTCCCCATTTATCTCGTTCGGTTTCTTTCACGTTCTTTCTTGCTTCTCTTGCCTTTTTCCACTCTGGAACTCTCTCAACCTCCTCAATCTCTTCCTCCTTGTCTTTACCTTTCTGAGCATCTTCTACCTCATCCTCCTTCTTAACTCCTACCTCAACTGTCTCACCTCCATCTTTCTTATGTATCTCAATCTCCTCAACTGTCTCACCCTCCATCTCAATCTCCTTATGTATCTCCTCAAGATCAGCAGGCATTGTGGGACCATCATATTTGGTTCCACTTCTTAGATGGATCGCCTTGCATTGCTCTTTCGGGTTTTCCTCCGGCATAGAAGGATATTTCCCAGGCTCTCTACCCAATGATTTCGCGATCTGACTAATCTGATACTCCATCGAAGTGAACCGCCTATTGTTCTCTTGCTGAATTTTATTCAGCTCCATATTCCTCTTCTGAAGATCTTGATCACGCTGATCATTCTTCTTACTCATCTCTTTCACATCATACTCCAAAGAGGATAGCCTCTTGCTACCTTCCTCCACCTTCTGGAGAATGACACGTAACATCTCATCAGTGGTAGCACCTCCTTCTCCTCCGGGAAGTTTTGAGCTAGGGTCGACATTTGGAGGTATAGTTATCCCCGCTCTCGAATTACTATAGGACAAGTTCTCGGTCTTCCTCCATTAATTCTGAGGAGGTTGCTGGCCTCCTTGATACCCCTGAGTATTCCTCCATTGATTCTGAGGAGGCTGTGGACCCGGTGGTACAAACGGTTGACCATAAGTTGGTCGCCCCTGATAATTTCCACCTTGATAGCCATTCTGATTATAATTAGGCCCTCCCATATAGTTGGCTTCCTCATGCTGGCTTGCTGGGTGGTCCACTTTCTCACTCACTGCAGTATTCCCTCCACTCAGATTCTGCCCAACCTCTAGATTGCTGATCTTCTCCATCATTTCCATCAACAGCTTTCTAGTACCCTCACTCTCATACATCTGATAAGCTCACTGAAACTCTTGTGCCTCATTCCATTGCCCCACATTCTTGACAATGTTATCAACAATCTCTCTACACCGAGCTACACCACAATTCAAGAACGCTCCACTAGCACATGCATCAAGGTGGTCTTGACCTGCCTTGCTGGCTCCATAGTAGAAATAAGCCATTATATCACCTTCGTTGTACCCATGCTGCGGGCACTCAATGAGCATATTATAGTATCTCTCCCAAGCCTGACGTAAGTCCTCTCCTGACTTCTGCTTGAAAGATGAGATCTCTAGCCTTGCTTTGATCGTTCTAGACTGAGGCTAGAATCGCTCGAGGAACAGACGCTCGAGCTCGGCCCATGTGGTCACACCTCCCCGTGGGAGCGTGTTATCGTACCACTCCTTCGCGATTCCAGTTAACGAGAACTGGAACAACCTGAGCCTCTTGGCATCTTCAGACATGCCATTATGGTTGAAAGTTGAGGCAATCATCAGAAAATTCCTCAAGTGAGTATGAGGATTATCCTTTCCGACCTCCCCCTTAAATTGGTTCTCGACTAGCATCTTCAGGATCCCTGGGGAGATAGAAAAGTTGTTTGCCTTCACTGGTGGCAATGCTACACCATCATAATACTGTTGCGGCTGTACCGCAAACCTTCCTTTGATTGTCATACCAGGATCAGCATTCTAAAGAACGTGATGAAGATAAACTGGTGGTAGAGGTACTTGCGGAATAGAAGGTTGGTTATAAGTAGGGTGTGGATGGTAGTATGGTGGATACGGGTATGGTGGGTACTGGTAAGGATAAGGTAGGTTGTTTTGTGGGTAAACAGGGTTGTTTAGAGGATTTTGGACTTGGTTTTGAGCTGGTTCGTTTTGGTGCTATGGGACCGGGTTTTGATTCTAGCTTCCGACTGAGTCGGTTTGCTTCTGACTGCCGTCAACTTCAACTCCCTCAACCCGTTCCACTATCTGATTGTACTTAGCTGCAGCTACATCCAACTCATTCCCTAAGTTCATGTTTGGATCGTCGGGATTGTTCAACCTTCGATTGAAGGCTCTATTTCTTCTGGCGATTGTCTCAGGGTCTAACTTTGTTCGGTCTTCGCTCGATTCTCCTTGTCAACGAATTTTCATATACCTGAAACACCAAAAGAAATATCAAAACACAACTGCCTAATGACTACTAATAAAATAGAAAAGTAAAAGCACTCACTACTAACTACTAAACTATCTCCAAGTCCTACTCAATGAACATGCATCGCCATTCCCCGACAACGGCGCCATTGACTTGAACGCAAAATACTAGCTATACTAGTAATTACCCCACAAGAGTATGGGATCATAGTAGTATGGGCAGGTATAGGGACCAAGTAGTATCGAACCCTAGGGAGGGTGTGTATGAGAATAGAGCCCTGAAGATCTACGCATCATAGTTAATATGAATGAATGTTCGGTTTTAGGAATGGAATTAAACTACTCTAAAGTCTACTTCTAGTAATGCAAATAATGAAATCAAACAGATAACTTAGGTTTTAATCAAATACGAGGGAGTGATGCTTAGGATAGGAATCCCTACGTATACTAACGGGAGCTAGTACGATAACTAAAATAACTGTGAAGTGCAAGTATTACTAAGTGTACTAAAACTAGGCAATCAACTTCCCTAATCTAGCACCAAATTGAAAGACTAAAAGCTCAAGAATTAACACTAATACTTCGTCATATCAACCTACTTCACAACCCACTAAACAAGTTATATCGATTATGCGAGACCCTTATTTACCCAAGGTGATACGGTCGTCCTCCCTAGATAAACTGGTAGATTATAAACTCCTTCTATAACCCTATCGTTAAGTCTACATGTTATCAAAGAGTGATAAGATCGTCCCCTCTCTAATAATTTTCGTACTCAATTCCAAGATAATTCTAAGGTTTATTTTAAGAATTCAATTAATTAAGAGAACTAGCACTAAACATCACGAATTATCTTAATTATGTACCAACATCCTACTTCTATGAGTTCATCCTACACCAAGCATGCAAAGGTTCTAGCCTAGCATGTTGAAGACGAAAATAAAAATAATTGAATGAACAATAAACATGAACATGAAGAATTTAATTAAAGAACTCAAGAACATAAGCTAGGTTAAAATCAATGAATCAAAGTCTCAAAAATGAATCTCAATTAGCAATGAAAACTAGGTCTGAAAGTATTTAGTATCGAAGAAAGAAATAACGGAAAGTAAACTCTAATCTATGAATTCGTAGTTCAAAAACCTCGATTACACTTGCAAAATCTCTTGTTCAACTCTCCCCAAGCTCCTCTCTATCAAATTCTATCTCTAAGTGTCAAGTGGTACTCAAAACAAGAGTGGAACATTGTATTTATAGGCATGGGCCAATTTGGATAACATCGGGCCGAAAAACGGGTAAAAAGGCTAAACTTCACACATCTCTAGGATTCGCTCGAGTAGTGTTGCTCGAGCTAATGTGGTCGAGCAGTCTAGCCGGTCGAGCAGCAAAACCTCTCTGTAAGTCCAGGTGCTCGAGCAATGCACTTGGTCGAGCAGTGGCGCTTGACCTCTTTTGGTCGAGCACTTTTCGGCTATTGAACACTTGTTCGAAAAACCTTCATATCTTCTCAACAGGGAGTCCATTTTGGCCGATTCAAAATCCTACGAACTCCTATTTTCGCCCTCTATCCAGCTATGAATACCAAAAAGACAAATTAATAAGTTTATGAAAATGATGCTCAAAGTACTCTAAACACTCATAAAAAACACACAAAACATGGGTAAATCGGGCTACAAAACATAATAACTTCACGCCTAATCAGCCTCTCCTTCGAACAACCCTCGATCGATCTGCCCTCCTCCTTGCGAAATGTTGAACATTAGAGTCGTTCCCAATCCTACCTCTCTCCAGTGTGCTCTCCACATCCTTGTCCACAGATGTTGCTTTTGAAGTGCTTGAGTGCTCCACATCTCATGCCGCCTGGTTGGCTCTCCAGGCTATTTTTTTACACCTCTGCTTCTCAAACGCACCAGTTGCATGAAGATTGTTGTCCATCCGAAAGGGTGATCTCTCGGTTGATGATTATGCCCGAAAATTTAAAAACTTATGTGACCAACTCTCGGCTATTGGTCGACCTATTGATGAGGCTAATATGAGCTATTGGTTCTTACATGGCCTTGGTATTCAATTTGCAAGTTTTGCCGACACGAGGATAGCGCTGGACAAACTCCCAATGTTACGGGATTTACTTCATCAAGCTCGCCAATTCGAGGTTATGATTCGGGATATGGAGGGCAGCTCGCACACCCCTGTTACATTCACAGCGTCGAACTCGGGTGGTGGCCGCGACTGCAGTGGCCAAAACTCTGGTGTTCATGGCTTGTGCTATGGTGGCCGACATTTTCAAGGCTCTAACAGTGAAGGTTCGAACGGTGGTGGTTGTCGCTTTCAGCAACAAGGTTATTTTTAGCAGCCCGGTTCTCGTGGAAACTCAAACGCTAATCAGGGTGCTCACAATGGTAATGGGGGTCACCGTCCTTATGTGCCTCATTGTCAGATATACCATGGGGAAGATTATGCAGACAAATAGCCCCAATTCATTATTGCTCGGAGTGTTGTCTTGTGCTAACCTTGCTTAGGCCTTTAGTACTTCTTGTAATGTCTTGGATTCGGTTTCTGATTAGTACTTGAACTTTGGTGCTTTTGCTCATATTACCAATAAGACTTCTGCACTCGACTCTTATGAGTTGTAAACTGGTAACGATTCCGTTATTGTTGGTAGTGAGAATTCTCTTAATATTTCGCATATTGGCTCTTCTAAACTATCTCCAGGTGTAAATTTATTAGATGCCTTAGTTGTACCGCATATAACTAAGAATCTGTTGTCTATCAGTAAATTAACTTCTGATTATCCTGTTGATGCTGTTTTCTTGGACAAGTTCTTTTCGATTCAGAACCAGCTCACAAAGACAGTTCTGGACCAGGGAAGGTGTGATAAGGGGTTGTACTTGCTTAATTGGGGTGTTCCAGCTTTGGTTGCTGCTATTTGGAACAAATCTTTGAAGGCTAGCTTTAATTTTTGGCATTTACGCCTGATGCATTCTGTTAAATATATTGGGATACCTTATTGTTTCGTCCTTGTTAGCGAATCCTATTATTTGTTCCTCTTGCCAGTTAGCAAAGAGTAAAAAATTGTCGTATAATTTGAATAAGAAATGTACTATTGATGTTCTTAACTTAATTCATTGTGATTTGTGGGGTTCGGCCTCTGTTACTACTTTTGATGGGTTTAAGTATTATGTTGTATTTGTGGTTGATTTTTATTATTTCTCGTGAATTTACCCAATGCGTGTAAAATCTAAGTTTTATGATATATTGGTGCGCTTTCATGCCTTTGTTAACTCTCAGTTCGTCAGTTCATGTTTTTGCATGGTATTCTTCACTTCCTATCTTGCCCGTACACTACTCAGCACAATGGTCATGCGGAACATAAGCATCGTCATATCTCTAAAACGGGTCTCTCTATGATGTTTCATACACATGCTTCTTTGTGGTTTGATGCATTTGCAACCACTGTCTATGTCATTAATCGCCTACCATTTTATGTTTTGCATGATAAGTCACCATTTGAGTCAGTTCCAATTTATTTGAATTTCAAGCCATTTGGTTGTCGAGTTAATCTGTTTCGTTGTGATTATGCAGATCACAAGCTTGTACCTCACAGTCATCCTTGTATTTTTCTTAGGTACAACAGTTTGCATAAGGAATTTCATTGTCTTGATCCAAATTCCTCAGGGGTATTTACAGCTCATCATGCTCAATTTTAGAGCTATGCTTCCTATTTTCTAGAGCTCTGCCCTCCTCGTCGACATCAGACTTAGACATCTCTAGCTTTCTTGATGCGGAAGTCATGCCACCTGCAACCACTCTGTCCTTGGTGCCTTTGCTCGGCCCTTCTATGCTGCCTATGTTGTCCGCACTCAGCATCCTTATGTCTCGCCTCCTTTCTAACGATGTCAAGTTCATGTACCCTCCAGCTCCCAATCCCGTACCAACGTCTAAGCCTTCTACTCATGAGCCGCCAGCTCAGCCTGCACCCACACCTCTCTCACCACCACTGGTGCCTGTGCATCCCATGGTCACTCGTGCTTGAGCTGGGATATTCAGGCCTCGATATCCTGTTGATCACTCCACTACAACTTTACTCTAGGCTTTAGTTTCCTCCTTTGAGCCACGAGGGTTTAAGTCGGCTATCAAGTGTTCACTATGGTCAGGCGCTATGCAGGAAGAAATTGACACATTACATGATAATCACACTTGGGATTTTGTGTCTCGTCCTCCGGGCTCTAACATTGTTGGTTTGAAATAGGTTTTTCGTACCAGGCATCATGCAGATGGTTCTATTGAGCATCACAAGGCTCGCCTTGTCGCTCATGGGTTTACTCAAGTTCCCGGAACGGATTTCCATCATACATTCAGTCTTGTTGTTAAAGTAGCCACTGTTCGGGTCGTTCTGGCTCTTGCGGTTTAGCACAAGTAGTCTTTGCATCAGCTTGACCAGAAGAATGCTTTTCTAAATGGAATTCTTGATCCTCCCCCGTCCAATTTACATGGGCCAGCCTCCGGGTTTCATTGGTCCTCATTATCTGAATCATGTTTGTCATCTTAAGAAGGCGTTTTGTGGCTTTAAACGGGCTCATCTTGCCTGGTTTCAACAATTCGACACATTACTTCAAAGTTTGGGGTTTTGTCAGAGTCACTCCGAATCGTCTCTATTTTATTTCCTACGAGAAACTTCAGTCATTTATCTCTTGTTGTATCTTGATGATATTATAGTCACAGGGAATAATGAAGCTCTGTTGAAGGCATTCATTGCTCGCACGCACAAGGAATCTGAAATTAGGATTTGGGGCATCTTAATTATTTAATTGATCTTGAGGTCTCGTATATGCTAGATGGTTTGTTTATTGTGCAGGCTAAAATATGCTCACGATATTCTTGATCGGACAGACTTGGTGGATTCTAAGCTTATTGTTACTCTGTTGGCAATTGGGGAAGTCTTGATTAGTGAAGTCTCTTCCATGATCCTACTCTTTACCAGTCATTGGTTGGGGCCCTTCAATATTTGATCATCACTCATACAGACTTATTTTATTTCATTAATGTTGTCAGCCAGTTTCTTCACTCTCCCATTTCAATGTCGTGAATCACAAGAAGAGAAAATACGTAGCGATAAGTGCGAGAGAGGGAAGAGAGTGAGAGTGAGATAAGAGAAAGATAGAGGCCTTGGGACTTAGAAGTATACTCTTTAAGTTTCAGGTTCGGTATATAATCACAAGTTGTGATCAATTTTTTAGATGGGTTAGTCCATACAAAGGTTTATCATGACTTAAACTGATTTTTTCTGCTAATGTACGATGGATTGTGGGTCTCCCAAATTAGTTGGTTATTGGATTGGACTGAGTCACACAAAAAAGATGGAGGAAGGAGATGAGAAAAATGGAGAGAAAAAAGGGAGAAAGACAAGAAGAGAAAAGAGATGGAGATATAAATAACAAATGGAAGAGAGAGAGAGACAGAGAGGGAGAGAGTGAGAATATTGGGAAACAAATAACAAATAGGCATTAGCATGTAAATAAGGAGGAAAAAAAAGTGAGAGAGAGTGATGAGAAACAATGGAAAGTATGGAGAGAGAGAGTGAGAGAGAGGGAGAGTGACAAATGTATACATGCATAAGCACAATTTCTTATATGCACTCAAGTACATAACATGCACATGCTTTGAAAAGTCAAAATTGATTTTATATTGGACTCAAAATCCAAATACATGTTATGCAAATGAGTGCACATAAGAATCACCCAGCAAAAAACAAACGGTAAACACCCGTTATTCCAAACACGCCGTCTTCCAAGGTGTCACAACGTCTTTACAGTGCCTCCGCTGCCGCCCATGCATAGTCAAGATTGTATAATCAAAATTGAAAATAACAAACAAGAAGCAAGCACCAAAAATCACAAAAAAATTCAAAAAATAAATTGAAAACAAACCTAAAGAATTTTCGTAGATATCGAATTCGAAAATTGTTGCTTCCTTCTATTACAATGGTCCAATAACCATTACTTGTTCAATTAAGATGGTGGAATACCCAGTCGTTATTCGATCATGGTTGGTAAAACATCATAAAATGGAGGAGGAGGAGGAGAAGAATAAGAAGGAGGAAGAGGAGGAGGAGAGGAGTGGGGTGGGGTGGGGTGGGAGTGAGGGTGGCGACAGACAAATTTATGGGCAACGGGTTTGAATTGTGAAGGAGGTGTATTTTTTTTGTAGAGGATTAAAATAGGTAGTTCAAAATGTACGCAAGTGTATCCTAATATAGGATGAGTATACAACTGGACCCATTTAATAATTTGGTCTGGGAATGGTGGGCCTTAGCAATTTACCTGCTTTAATACGCATTAAATACTTCACAATGTTTGGGCATGTTATTGATACATCAAAAGAATACTAATTACTTACAAATAATCTCAATTATAACAGTGAATTTTTACGGGTTTTGATATTTACATTTAACATCAAAATGTAAATAATCTCAGTTTTGATAATTACAACATCCAACGCAAAAAGATAAATAAACAAAGCAAAGAAGGAAGGAAACATAGGCAAGGTGAGACAGAATTTCATAGGCAAACCAATTGCATCCAATGATTTTTTCCTTGACTTATGCATCTGGACAGTGCTTATAACAATCGAACTGATCCAAATATTTGTAGTTTCCTAGTTCCCCTTCATTCATCTTCAACTCATGCCCATCCATGTCTGTCAAGTACTTCAATCGCAAATACTTTACTTTCCAGTCCTGCCCGTCCTTTTTCTCCAGGCTCCTGAGTTTGCCTCCTCTGATGTATAACTTGGACAAATTTGGTGGCAAGTTGGCCTGGGACAACCACTCAGGCAAAGATTCAAAAGGCACGCAACGGAGGTCCAACTTCGTCAGCTCTTTTGGTAAAGAAATGGACTTCAACTGTGCCGAAGAGACGGCCCCCCACGATATGGTAAGGATACGGAGAGCACGGATGGCGCTGAGGCCGTCAAGCTCGCCGTCTTTCTCAATAGTGGGTTTGGTTGGCTGGGCCTGACTGCACCTCGCCCTATTATTTAACAAAAAAAAGTTATATATGTATTTAAAAATAAAATTATCCAACAGGGGACCCCGAGAATTGAACATCTAGCCCTTTTTCTAAATAAAAACGACACATTACCACAAAGTTACATTCATTTTGGTTTATTTGTTAGTTAAAAAAATAAAATAAAAAAGCCGTTTAAATATATTAAAATTTCAATTAAATTATAAGTCTCAAGTTAACCATCAATCCAAACCTCCAGAAACTTGCTAGTTGTTTGCATAGCCGCTACCTGTTCCAGAAACTTTCGAGTCGTCCGCATAGCCAATTTCTGTTTGTCGTTCCAGATTGCTCTGTATTTTGATCCTGATCCTGGCTCCGTCCTTGGTCTTGCTGTGTTTTCCCCACCCTTATGCTCAGCTTTCTCAGTTTCTCCAAATTTGATAGGTCGCTGATTTTGCCAGAGTTCTTGTCGGCCTTGCCTATCACAAAACCTTTGACAACTTGTAAATCGACGAGGTGTTCTAGACCCTTGGGCATACTCTCCAGCAGATAACAATGGGACACGTCCAGATGTGTGAGCTTCTTCAATCTTGATATGGTGGGGGGCAATTTTTCGAGATTGTGACACGCTTGAAGGTCAAGAATCTGGAGGCTGATAAGGTCAGAAATGGAGTCGGGCAGAGTTTCAATTCTTGAAATTCCGCGCAGGCTGAGGTACTTGAGGTGCTTTTGGGAGCCCAAGGCGTCGAACAACTTCTGATCTATCACTTCGATGTGATGTCTAACAGAATTTTGCCAACGCCCCATCTGTAGGACCTCCACCTTTCTCAGCTTGGAGAGCCACTCTGGTTTCATTCCCAGATACTGGTTGTTCACATTGAAAATCATTATCAAATCTTCTGCCTCTTTATCGCCACTAATTCTCCTGTTGGAAGAGTTATCATTCTCTCGGAAAATAAATGCTTGTCGTTTCCCAGTGCGCGGGGTCCACTGGGGACTGAACTCTATGTGTGAGTTTTCCTTGGCTATCAAGATCAACATCCGGTGAATCCAACTGTCTATAACGAAGCTACTTACGCCCTTAGACTTGTTCTCGCTGCTCGGTCTAATGAACCCCTCGTCCACTAGCTCTTTAAATACTTGTTCCCCAACCTCCTCGGCAGTTTTTTTGTAGCTTTTCATGACGAGACCCTCACCTATCCACCAATAAATGAGGGGCTTTTTCTCTATGATGCTGTTCATGGGGAACACCGAGAGGCACAAGGAACACATTTTCGCCTGCTGGCACCCACTCAGGCAGTGGAAACTCGCGAAGAAACTCGACATAGCCTCGCTCTCTAAAATCTTCTTCTCCACCTCAGGATCCACCCACTCAGACTCGGGGCAGCTCATCTGATGATCAACATTCATGGACACGTTGCTGGGCGTACGAAGTGACATCGTACTCAGCCTCGAGATCCTCCTGTCAACCATGGGAATTGACTTCCTCAAATTCCTAATGCCCCTTGTCATGAGGTCCAGTTTATCCTCCACCTCGGGTTTCTTCTCGGAATCCTTGAAAATATCATCATCTAGTTGCTGCTCCAATTCGTAGAACTGATCCATGATCGGTTTCTCCCACCTTTTGATATCTGGGAACACATCCCTCATGCTTTCTACCTCCGTTTTAAAATCTCCAAATTTGGAAGACAAAGACTGGATCTCATTAGCATCCCTTGCTCCCTGCAGATGCTCCTTATAAGTCTTATCAAGTTGAGCCACAAGCAAGGTAACTGCATGTTCCAGCTTCTTCTGGATCGACATTCAAACCTGTACCAGACTACCTTCCTACAAACAAACAAAGTGCAAGAAATTAAATTATATACACATTTAAAAAATTCAACAAGCTTTAAGTTATTCCACCGTTGGGTCTTCATATTTTCAATACTCCATTCTCATAAGTAGATCAATTTAATTAGAAGTGGATTTTACGTTATATATAGTGATCATAGTTAGTTTGATCGAGATATAAAAGGAGGACAACTTATTTCCACAGAGGAAGTAGTAATATATTGATCAAAGAATTTAAAAAAAATCCTTTTAATAAAAAAAGCAGTCACAACACAAATAGACGGACTACAAAAGTAAGAAGAAACTGATACTCTTCTTTTACTCCAAAAAACATTTTGATCGGAACAAAAAATTAAGTTCAATTAAACATCAAATATTCAAGCTACCCCATGCCTCCTTGCACAACCAACATCAGAATCACTTTGAAAATGATCAAATCTTAAAAAGCACCACCTACCAATCGATAAAACACCGAAAACAGAGAGAATTAAGAAAATAGTCACTAGTGCTAAATGAAACACTTTTACTGAAACAAATAATACAACTCAATCAAACATTGGTGAAATCAAACACTCTAACTTACCAGAAGCTGGACTTTGGGTCGTGCTCCTGGTCCTGCCACGAATATCGTTGAATGGGTGAGAAATTACACGGCAAAAAATAAATAGAAAAAGATGAAGAAATCATCCGAGAGAATTTAAGATGAGATTTTGTTTGGCACGCGCATAATATTAATTAATAGACGTATTTATAATCAATTAAACCGAATTTAAACAAGAAAAATGGATAGGTACATTAAATCATCTGCAGTTATTTATAACATAAGCGTAAACGGTTGCTCTACCTCAATTTCTTGCAGAAGTTTTTTTCAAGCCTTTTCTTTCACTGTAAAAAGCAATGGCAGAAAAATGGAGGTCCGTTCCCGAGGATTCCCAAACCAATATTAGAATTTTCTTTGGGAATAGTCACGACAAAACGAGATGCGTTGAGTCACAACGAGTACATATTTGAAATGAATTGTCCCAAAAGGTAAGAAAATATGTGAAAAGAAGACGACAAAAGGAAGAAATTAAAAAATTAATATTTAATTAATCAATTATTAGTAGATCTAACCGAACTGTTGTATCCATTCTTTTTAGGGATTATATATTTGTAAGTCCTGTAACTTTGCACTATTTTGAATTTGGTCCACATGAATTACACGTTTTGATTTTGGTCCCGTAAGTTTGAGATTATTTTGATTTTAGTCCTTTTACCTTGATTTTTTTGATATTGGTCCTGTAAGTTTGAATTTTTTCTAAAAGAAATTGGGTTACACGTTTTGATTTTGATCCTATAAGTTTTAAAAGGACTAAAATCAAGATAATCTCAAACTTACGGGACCAAAATCAAAACGTGTAATTCATGTGGACCAAATTCAAAATAGTGCAAAGTTACGGGACTTACAAATATATAATCCCTTCTTTTTAATATAGAAACTTTATATTAATAAGCAATTTTATTTTTTTCGATATTCTCCGATTCATCTCAGTTTCCAATTTAATTCGAATTCATGACCTAAAAGTTGTTTACCATTTGAGTTATCCTATTACCTCAAAATTTAGCAAATTCTCTTTAGAGGACCTCTGCAAACAATTTTAACAGTTTAACATCACTTTTTTTTTTTATGGTAAGCTTACACATTTTTCTTTTTTATTAAACATTTAAAAAAAATATTAATTTGTATGCAGAGAGTCTTAGTTATTTTTCGTAACAGAGCAATATTATCAAATTAATTGTTTGTCTCTCCAAGCCCTGCAACATGGTAAATTTTAATTGTTCATTACAATTCAAAAAATTTTATTTGAATGACTCATTTTAGCATATTGAAAAATCAAACTATATATATATTAAATTGTTTCTTTCCAAACCATCATTTTGATATATTCGTCTTTTGATTCACAAGAAAATGGCTGGGAAATGGTGTCGATTCTCGAACGAACTTCAGCAGCATGATATAGAATTTTCCCAGCCAACTATTTTGCATTTGGAGGGATGAACAAGTTGATATTCCCTCCATCCCTCTCTAAATTTAAAAAAACATACTCCCTCCATCCCGGTCTAAACTTTTCACTTCTTTTTGTTGAATGGTTTAAGAAAGTGTATTTGTTTATTAATATATGGTGGGTCACATGTTGACTTTTGAAAAAAAAGTAATGAATAGTGTTGAAAAGTGGATTGAATGAGTGACATTTTTGGTAATATTGTGTAAATTTGAAAGTTAAAGTTTATATGGAGTAGAATGTTGTTTTTTCCATTTATGGAATGAGAAACTTAGTGTGGGACGACCCGAAAATGAAAGTGGGAAGTTTAGATCGGGACGGAGGGAGTAGTATTTTATTATAAAATTATTGATGAAAAAGATAAAAAAAAAAAAATATATATATATATATATATATATATATAGTATGTAAAAAGGTAAAATAGATGTGAAATAAGTATATTTTATTAAGGAAATCTTTAAAAATAAAATGTTAAACTTAATTGTAAGAGTACATCTGTTTTTTTTACAGAATATTAAACTTAAATAGGATGGATGGAGTATAATTTATTCGAGTGATAATTAAATTGTGAGCTAAAAAGGTAGCAATTGAATTGATCAGAATAAAACTAGTGATTATTGAATTTGTGTTGTGGTAGGTTGTCATATACAGATCTTCTCTATTTATTTTCTATAAATTTCTTGTAAAATTTGAGAGGTAAATATTTTTTGTGTTCCACTTTTTTTTTTTTTTTTTGTATTATCACTCAATTTCGAAAAGTTATGTCTATCTAAACACCCTTAGAAATTTTGGCATTAATTAATTGACGGAAAGCTGAGGAGAAAGTTTTAGAAGACTCTGTATTGAAGAATTGGCACGTCCCTGTCGAGATCAAAATAGAGAAGGAACCTGAAAATGCTTCCCACGTTCCTGTTGACATAAGAATGGAGAATGAACCTGAAACAGCAGATTCAGCTACAGTCATCCAGGCCGGAAACATAGTGTCCTCGAGAAAAGCTTAGACTACACCAAACTCGTTGTTGAGGGGTACAATTTGTTTTAATAAATTTAAGGGAATTATTGTCGACCACATATTTAGCTTCCAGGAGCGCAATGCGAGCCGTACATTCTTCTTTAGTAGGAAACCTGCAGAAATTGGGAAGGAGGTGTACGCAGCAAGAGGTGAATGGGTGCTCTCGGATTTAGATTACTCAATTCATCGCTACCCCTTGATTTCGTCAAGCTTGAGTGAAGAAGTTGAGTATGATGAGACTCTGGTCATGTGGACCTAGCCACTGAAATGTGCTATCGCACGAGTTCTGGTGGCGATTCTGATGATCGCAAATTTTGCAAGGTCCTATCGGACTACATGTTGTATCTACCGATTATGAGGCCGGCCGCTGCTCCCGGATATGCACGCTCGACAACTATGCCAAGGTGGATAATTGATCACATTTGTGTGGTTGCTCATTTTAGTTTGGGGGAACAGTTTCGAATTGAAGCAGGACATGCAAAAGCTAAATTACTAGTAAGGAAATGACAACATCCATGTTTAAGTATTATTCTTATTTTCTCGTCCACAAACTTTCTCGACTCCGCAAAATTTATAGTACGTGTTAACATTATTTTTCTAGTTAAAAATTAATATTGAACATAGTGATCCTGTATTGTAGATATCGAGTTGAATTTTGTGTCCATAATATAAATATTAATCGTTTTAGTATAAGGTACAACTATACCACCTCAAGAAGAAAAACATTGTCATCTACAGAAACGTAATTTTGATATGACCGAAGAATATTAAAGTTCTTTTTTTTTTTTGACAGAGAAGAATATTAAATTTGATCGAGCCAAAACTTGCACTTGCTCAACAAATATCTCACTTCCTAAAAAAAGGTAATAACTATTCAATTTATTTTCTATTCCCCCAATAATCCTCCCCAATCACTCCACTATTTCTCAACAAATATGGATCATAAGTAGACGGTCAAATCACACATTTCGAGTAAAAGGGAATCTTTTTTTTTTCCCAATATGTAACAAAAAGAATTTTTTTACCCAATTTATAATAAAAGTGTTTTTTTTAGACAATTTTGATGTAAAAGACTCAAATATTCTTCACTTCATTTATATTTCTCTTCATCATCTCCTGTCAAAACTATGATAAAATAATCTATTTTAACAATTAATTTCTTTCTTCTTATCTATATCTCCTCCTCTTATCTCCATCTCTTCTTCATCATGTGTAGTTGTATTTAAAAGGAAATGTAGTTGTCAAAACTTGCGAAGTCTCCAATAAATGCTCGCAAAATTTTGCGACCCTTCAACGAATTTAATTTCGTCGTTAATTCATCGAAATCAAGGTTGATGTTGTTACACTTTTTGTAGTTTTTTTTCTTATAAATACAAAACACAAGATTAGGTAAAATACTGTGTAGAACTCCTTTTTTTTTATCCAGATATTAAAAAAAAAAAACTCATTTTTAAATACTACAAAAAAAAAAAAAATACGCTGATTAGCGACGGATTTCTGGTGTCTGTTGCTAATTAACGACGGATAAATCCATCGCAAATAAGTTGGGTCAAGATACGTGTCCGTAGCAAATTATTGAATTAATTGTTGCCTAAATTATTTGCCACAGATTTTGCCTCCGACACGTGTCCGTCGCAAATCCTGAACCTACATAAAAAAGTGGCTTGTATGGTTCGAGCAGAGACCTTCCGGGCGCTCGGGGCAGACGTGAACCAGTGATCCACCGGTCATCATAGGCGGCTCACGCGCAACCTCTCATGAATTTGGAGGAGGTGTGCGCCGCTGGGGCACTATAGCTTCTTTTGTTCATTTGTACGCAATTAATTATATATGTACTCAAATTAAGTGATTTTTTTTCTAATAATTCACCAAATTAATTCATTTTCGTTTCTAACTTGTTTATATAAATGTTGTGCCCAACTTTTTTTTTATTTTGTAAAATTATTTATTTCGACAACACATAAATTTAAAGTTCGTTCATTTGTACGCGATGAATTGTGTATGTATCCAAATTGACTCGTTTTTTTTTTCCATAATTCACCAAATTAATTTATTTTCGTTTCTAACTTATTTAAAATAAAATATTGTGTCCAACATTTTATTTGGTAAACTTATTTATTTCGACAACACATAAATTTATAATTCGTTCATTTGTATGCAATTAATTATATATGAATCCAAATTGACTTTTTTTTTCATAATTCACCAAATTAATTCATTTTCATTTCTAACTTGTTTAAAATAAAATGTTGTGTGCAACCTTTTATTTTGTAAAATTATTTATTTTGACAACGTATAAATTTATAATTCTTTTATTTGTACACAATTAATTGTATATGTATCCATATTGACTCATTTTTTCATAATTTTCCAAAAAAAAAAAATTTCGTATCTAACTTGTTTAAAATAAAATATTGTGCCCAAGTTTTTATTTGTAAAATTATCTATTTCGACAATGCGTAAATTTATAATTCGTTCATTTGTACGCAAATAATTGTATATATATATTCAAATTGACTCATTTTTTTTCTAATAATTCACCAAATTAATTTATTTTCGTTTCTAACTTGTTTAAAAATAAATGTTGTGCCCAATCTTATATTATGTAAAATTATTTATTTTGATAACGCGTAAATTTATAATTCATTCATTTATACGCAATAATTTTATATGTATCCAAATTGACTTTTTTTTTCCATAATTCACCAAATTAATTTATTTTCGTTTCTAAGTTTAAAATAAAATGTTGTGCCCAGCTTTTTTTTGTAAAATTATTTATTTTGACAACGCGTAAATTTATAGTTTGTTTGTATTAAATTAATTGTATATGTGTCCAAATCGACTCATTTGTGCCCAACCTTACATCCAAAATAGTGTCCTTTTTACGATTTGCGACAGCCAGGCCATTGCAAATTATCAAATTAAATTTTTCGACGGCTCTATCCGTCAGTAATCTGATAAGCCAAACGGGTCAATTTTGCGACAGCTATGTCCGTCGTTAATGCACTCTTTGAAATTTGCGATAGACATTCTGTCACAATCTAGTCAGTAAAACGGGTCAATTTTACGACGGTTTTGTCCATCGATAATTTCAGTTTTGAAATTTGAGACGGACATTCCGTCACAAATTTATGTCGCTAATTCAAACTTTGAAATTTCTGTTGCAAATTTTTGGCGCTCTTCTTTAGCGACGATATTTTCTGTCGCAAAACCTAAGAATTAGCGATGGGTGGACAAGTCCGTCGCAAATTCTTAGCATTTACGACTAATGGTCAAAACCATTGCTAATCCGTCTAAAAAAAACTACGATTAACGATGAATAAGATGACTGTCGTAAATTTCCGTCAATAATCAACGAGTTTTTTTGTAATAAAATGAACCATCTACTTATTTGATTCTCTTTCTTGTATTTTTATTCTTTCTCTCTTCCCACTCTTATTCCTTTACATATTCTCATTCCTACACTAAATTAATATATTAATTCTAATAAGGAAAATTTTGGAAGACAATATTGTTGGGAAAATAGGGGTGCCCGGAATCTATTCGGGATGAATTTTAAATACGAATTTAAATACAATTATTACTAGCATGAATTAATCCTAATTAATTCAAATAATAATTCCAACAACTAATTATCATCATGCATGTTGAATTAATTTCACATATTTAATTAAGCGGAATAAACAATTAAATATGCGATTAACGTACCTCTTGTAGAATTGGCCTTTGAATATACGGGACAATTATAATCTCGCTTTATCAACCCAAAGCCTTCTCAAGTATTTCCCTTTTCACCTCACTTGATCGCCGGTGGGAGACGCTTTCAAGTAATTTAATAACTAAGGAAAAAGAAAAATATTTATGCTTCTTGATTTTTCCAACACATGGAATTATGTACTTGGAGATGAAAAAATCATCTCCTATTTATAAGAGGTGGTGATCGAAAATTATAGGATTAATGGGCTTGGAGAAAATCTTTTCTTAATCTCTAAGAAATCTTGAATATATCTCATATATTCTTTTCTCCAAAATAAAATATTCCACAAAAATCTCACACCCCTAAATAAATATGTAGTTTTCAAAATTTACATGGAGAAAATCCAAGATTTGGATCTTCTTGAATATATGAGATATTCTTGTATTCCTAGAATACATATCTTGCATAATATCTTTCCAAGAAAATCAACAAAATCTTTTCCCTCCTTATCATGTATTTTTCGAAAATTAAAGAAAAAAAAAAATCAGCATATTATTTTCTTTTTTTTTTAATCACCTTATCATTATTGGGCTACTTAATTGGGCTACTTGAGGGGCCTTAAGGAGAATTAAGATTGGACCTCCTAATGGACTTCTGAATTTCAATATTGAGCCCCAATATAATTCAGCCCATTAATATTAATTATTATCACTAATAAATTAATATTGTACTATCCATCTTAATCCATATTACGATAATATGGGCTCCCGGTTATTATTTTCCGCGTTTAAGATTATCAAGTCCATTAATTAATTAAGCTTCTGAATAGCTCTAAATTAATTAATATATTTCACCTTGGAGTAAAGACAGCTCAACATTATTATTCGTACCGAAGAAACTAATTCTTCACTTGCAAGATTTGGTACAATAAAACTTCTGAGTCCACCAAGGGGACTAATCACACGAGCCGTACTCGCACGCGTTTCTCCGTATTAAATCTTAGCAACCGTCGTATGATTAATATTACTGCCCAAGACACAAAGTTCGAAGTCACAATGATTCTCACCCAACATGAATCAAAGCAGTAACTATTAAGCACACACGGTCCTATTTAAGGGACGGAGATTAAGAAATCAACAACCACTGAGGTCTAATTCTTCACCTTTCAGAACAGAAGAATTTATCCTCGATGTAGGTCCTCTTCAACACATACTAAATGTGCTAGTGCAATCTCTTAGTCAAGACAGACCAATCTGAGCCTTACACATCGACCTTTCACGGCGGATTGTTCAATTCCACCTAGGTCGTGAAAATGTACGTTTAGTTACAAGTATACTGTTAATGTTGTCTTCCGTGATCGGGTATCACCACATTAACTACAATGTAACATGTACTATATATTGAACGGTTTGCAATAGAAATTCAACATTCAATCATATCTAAAGCAAATGTGATAAAATAATTATTCTCATAAAACGAGTGTTTGATACACGAGTTATACAAAGTAAAAGCATACTTTCACGTATAACTCCAACAAATATTGTATAATTTATCATTGACAATGGAAATACATTTTTTTAATATTTATATTTTGCAATAAATATTAATTATTAATATTTTGTGAATTATATGATACTTATGTTATTATTATAGTAATATATAATCATATAAAATAATTTCTTTGTCATTATAAACACTTATTAATATACTTTATATATAGAATTATTAATAATTAGTTAATAAATTGACGATGCCCAACTCCTTTTTTTATTGTGTCCAGGCGGAGATTTACTAAAACAACATTTCCAAACATAATTTCGTGACGGAGTCGGGTAAGAACCACTTTCTAAATCGTTTTACTCTATAAAAGACGAAAAAGATACATGAATTTGAGTGGTGTCAAATTATTTAATTTTTATTGAGTTTTAAAAAATACTCTTGAAAGGTCGGAGCACAGCAGAGATATTCTAATTCATTATTTTCAATCATAATTTAGTGATGCAGCCGAGTCAGAACTGTTTTAAAGTCGTTTTACCTTAGGAAAGACGGAAAAGATACATGAATTTGAGTGACATCCACTTTTTTAAAAAAAAATATTGAGTTTTAACAAGTACTTTTGAAAGATTTTATATCTTTTTTGTCTTTCCTGAGGTACAACGACCTAAAAATAATTTCGGGCCGATTGCATCACAAGATTATGATTTGAGTGACGTACATTTTTATAATTGCGAAACATAAATATTAAAAAAAAGTATTTCCAATGGTAAATTATACAATATCATATTCCAAAATTTTCATTTTGGAGAGTGAATATGGAAAGGAATAGGAGTTCAAAGAGAGCAAGTAATAAAAATTTAGAAATGTGAATCATGAAGTGTACGGGACATTTCATTAAAAAAATGGGTAAAAAAGAGTTTTTTTTATAATTTTTGGCTAAAAATAAAATTTGTATGCCAATAATTGATCAGAAAAGAGTTTGTCCCAATATAAAAGGTCTAAATATATTTTCGTAATAGCCCTTTAAATTGTAGAGCGGCTTAATCGGGCAGAAAATTACTAATCACAATTTTTTTTATGTGAAATTTGTTTACCATATGAATGATTCATAAGTAATACTCCCTTCGTCCCAATTTTGATTACCCATTTCAAAATGACACAATTTTTTTAAAAATAAAAATTTATTAATATTTTTTTATATAAAGTAGCTTTTTGTGGGTTGAGTTTGAAAAAATTGTATTACTTTTTGCCATTTTAGGAAATGAGTAAACAAAAAAAAAAAAACCATCATTTTTTGGGTCTTTGCATAAACAAAATTGGGACGGATGAAGTACTATATTTGATTCGATTTAGATTATTTCAAACTATGAAAAACAGTTTTCTTTTTAAAACTAATTACTTCCAAATCACTTATTTATATCTAATTGTACCGCATATTTTAATATACTTTTTACTAATAAATTAAACTCCGTCCAATAAAAAAACGAATTAATAAACTCTCAATTTTATATTTTTGAATACTAATGAATAACTTATTTATTAAAATATGCACTGTTTAGTAAGGATAATCTCAATAGTAACGCAGAGTATTAAACACAGTTGGAGTGTTGGAGCTGTATATAGTAAATTAATATAACGGTTTTGATTACTACAAAGTTTGTATTTTCACAAAAGACCTCTTATATATAATAACGTTGACTTCGTGTAATATATTACTCTCTCCGTCCCAATATTTTTTGCACACAAAAATGGGCACACATATTAAGAAAAAGTTACTTTTTGTGTAAAGTAGTGGCATATGGGTAAATATATGTATATTATTGTGAGTGTGCACGCAAATCAATGTTTCCTTTTTTTTAGTGTGTAAATAATCTTGGGACGGGCGAAAAAGGAAAGTGTTCAAATAATGGTGGGACGGAGAGAGTACGATTAGTTAGAGTTGTTGCCAGCCTAGAAAGTCACCCACCGATTAGATCATATTTAATGCAATTATAATGAACTCCTTGTCCCTTGCATGTGATGATGTGAGTCATGTGACCGATCCAATTTATTTTGTAATAAAATAATTGCGAGCTTTTGTAGTTTAGTATGTAAAGCAGCATATATATATTATTAATGTATAAAAAATGTTAAATATATAAAAGTATTAAGGAATCAAGCAATAATTTGAAGTAGCGTTTGTATGGGAATTTCATTTACAGTGAATTTTAAATTCATTGATTTCAAGTTCTTTATTTGGATTCAAAGTAAATTTATGGAAAACTTTGTTAAATCCATAAATTTCAAATATATTGTTTAAAAAAATATAAAATTAATTAATTTTATCATTATCCATTAAATATTGAGTTGAGAAGAAAGCGGAGCGAGAGAGTGTGGTAAATTCATTCAATTAGATGCAAAATTTAGAATTTTAAGACCCAAAGATTTGAAATCCATGAGACGAAAGTGGAGTGAGAAGGTTTGTACTCTTCTACTTGCTGTAATTCTCGCTTGTATTCCTTTCCCTTGAATACCTATGGTACTCTTTAGTAGTCCCTCCTCTCTATTTTGTTTTCCTATTTACTTATCGAAATTGTCCTGTTTAAGTCCGCCAACTGGCTCACGTAACTTTCATGGAAAATTAGCCGAAAGGTAATTCAGGCTATTTTGGCCACAATTTGCTACTTTTGAAAGTTACAGTTCTTATTTTATTACATTAAGAACTGTGGTTCTTATTTTTCGTGCCCAAGAATTCCAATTAATCTTTATTTTGTCAGCCAAAAAAATTACCTTATTTTGTCACTAACCCAAACATCTCTAAATTAAATGTCATGTCATTAATAATTACATTAAAAAATATCTTCTTTTTTTGTTTCATTTATTTAAATTGACTAAAAAAATCTCACAAAAAACTATTATATTCATTTATATACAAGCATTGGAATTTGGAAAAGTCAAATTAGAAAATAAAATAGCCATGGAGGCAGTAATATTTTTTTAAGAAATTAAAAAAAAAAAGTTTTCATTCATTCATAATAAACAAAACGCGTTCCTGTATTAAATTGTTTGAACTGACCTTCTCATATACAAACAAATTAGTTACCGTTTGTTAAAAAGAATAAATTTATATATATATATATATATATATTGAAATCATTGACCGGTAAAATTATAACTGAATGATATTATTACTCTAGTAAAAAGACCATTCAAAGGTGGGATGAACCATTAATTCATTATATATATTTATTGCGAATTTGGTTCTCCTGCTGCAATTTAATAACAAAATGTACATAATCATATACATATTCATTTCAGTGCAAAAGATTCTCACTACTCAGAGCTGTTGTTTTTTTCTTTTAAAAAACAAAAGGAGGTAGGTGTTGTGTGACTTTACTTTCTTGCTCGGACATTAGCTCTCTGGGCGTGTTCTCTTACTTGTTTACAATAGCTATTGTATATAGCGGAACAACGATTGCTGGTCTTTCCGAGTGAGTCAATGGCAGACTCAAACGAGGCAGGTAGCTCTGAACTCAAGTTCAAATTAGCATATTTTCTTATCATCATCAATTCATATAGCATTTGGTTTTTGGTGAAAAATGTATTAGTTTGAATGCAACGTATTCCATAAATTGATGTGGAAAGTCTAATTAAGGGATTTCTCGATACATTTAATTCTACTTTATGATGCTTTGAGTTAAAAGAGTGGTGGAAAGAAACAACTTGTTTATGGATTCAAAGATAGGATTAATTGCACTTTTGGTCCCAAAATAATGTGTTCATTTTAAAGTGGTCATTTTTTCAGCACTTTTAGTCTCGTACTTTTTTTAACACTTTTTGTCCCAAAAAAATATGATATATTGCAATTCTGGTTCCAAGAGAATGTATAAATCACATTTTTTATCCCAAGAGAATATGACTAATTTGCAGTTTTGGTCCTGAAAATTCACGAATAGGACCGAAACTGCAAAAAATATGATCATATTCGCACATAGGTACCAAAAGTGTTTTACACTCATTCTTTTGGGATAAAAAATGCAATTTTCCCTTCAAAGATGATTTAAGTAATAAAAAAATAGTCATATTTAATGTTAATTATTTTAACTTAAATTATTATTCATCATATTTATCTCTAGCCAGTTGCTCATCATTTATTATTTTCCCCTTTTTTTTTAAGTAAAAATTATATTTTTAAGACATTTTCTTTCAGAATTTGCAAGAATATGACATTATTTTTACGGTCTTGAAAATTTAGGTCAAATTTTATAAAATGTCAGCCAAATAAAGCCTGATTATGATGTGTCCTCCACCTCAATGTCAAACTAGCTAATTAAAACATAAATCAAGTAAAAAAATAAATTTAAATTAATTATAAATAAAATATTTAAAATTAATCAATAATTTAATTTATTTATGTTATAAAAAAAACTTTTTTTTAGTATATATGTTTAAAATCTATTTAGTAAATCAGTTTTAAAAAAAGTAGTAAATTAAATAGGTTTGCAAAGAAAATTAAATATATTTTATTTAAGTTTTAATACACTAATTTTGCAATTAGCTAACTTTTATTGTTAAACCTATTTAATTCACTGATTTTGCAAATAGTTTTACTTAATAAATCTTAAACTTTAAAAATATTTTATAGATTTTACTAAAAAATGATTTTTATAACTTAAAATATTCAATCAATTTAATATTTCTTTTTAAAAAATTAATTTTATTCTTAACTAGATGATTTGGCCCTGAGGTAGAGGACACATATATTTGGATATTATTTGGCTAACATTTTATAAAATTTGCATAAATTTATCAAAATTTAAAAGATAGTGTCCTAATTTTGTTAATTAAAAAATATAGTATCCTAAAATTGCATACACTTAAAGATTTTGTCCTAAAATTACAAATCGGGAAAGATTGTGTCTTATTTTTGCGAACGCCTATAACATACTGTCCTAGAAATATATAGTGTTCTTCACTATACTAAAAAATATTAAAATTGTTCACCATAAAAATTAATATATATATATATATATTTATATAGTTAAATTAATAAAAAAAAATATATAAATGTCTTTTGTGGGTATTACTATTGTTCCTCATATATTTTTCAATTGTCACGAACCAGTTACTCATCTTTGGATATATATATCTTTTGGTTGAAACTAAATTAGTATCTAATCAAGCATAGAAATCTGGCATTAATCAGGCGTGCAGGCTGGACGGAAGCCTGTGGGAGCGGTGGAATCTACGAGTTGTCATCCTTGGTAGTCTTGCGTCACAAGTGGTTTTAATAATTTCAGCAGACAAACGGAAGACCAGTCGAAACATAGTGGTACTGACACTGGTCTGGTTGGCTTATCTGGGTGCTGACTGGATTGCTATATATGCCGTGGGACTCATTTCCACTGGCCAAATCAACCACTGCCCTGTTAAGGATACCGTTGATAAACAGCTAGCCGCATTCTGGGCGCCGTTTCTACTGCTACACCTGGGTGGGCCCGATGCCATCACAGCCTTCTCCTTGGAGGATAATGAACTGTGGAAAAGGCATTTGTTCGGGCTTGGCGGCCAGTTTGCTGCAGTTGTTTATATCTTTGTTCGAGCCCAGCCAAAAGACTACAAGACACCGGCAATCCTTATGTTTGTTGCTGGAGCATGTAAGTACACAGAGCGAACATATTCTCTGTATCGTGCAAGTTTGAGTAGTTTCAAGAAGTCTCTACTTCCAAACCCGGATCCAGGACCAAACTACGCTCAGTTTATGGAGGAATACTCTGTATTAAAGGCTTCTAACTTTCCCGTTACGATAGAAACGGAGAAGGAACCTAAAAAGAAGGTGCCTTCGTCATCGACGAGCATGGACGACCTCGAGTACGCCGAAATCCTTGCTAATGGGTACGCATTTTTTAAGGATTTTAAGGGACTTGTTGTGGACCACATGTTCAGCTTTCACGAGCGCAATAAGAGCCGAATGTTCTTCTTGGCCACAAAGCCTGCTGATGCCTTCAAAGTTATGGAGGTGGAGTTCAGTTTCATGTACGATGCCCTCTACACCAAGTACGGAGTAGTGTACAGCACGGTTGGAGTTATTTCCCGTGTTCTTTGCACTGCTCTCACGGCCACGTGCTTACACCAGTTTATGTCAGTACATGTAGATCCCAAAAAAAAGATCGATCATATCGGAAAAATTCCTAGCTACATTCTGCTAGGCGGGGCTCTCTTATTGGACTTGTATGGCTGGTACAACTATGTCTTCTCGGATTGGTCCGTTGTTTTGGACGACACGAAGGAATCTTCAAAACTTTTTTGTCTGACAAAAAGCTTGTCTTCAATACTTAAACGGCTAACGTACTGTAAGACTTGCAGAGAAACCCGCCGGTGGTCTGGAAACCTGTATCAGCACAGCTTTTTCAGGTTCTGCCTCAACGAACGCTCTTGGTTGCTCAGCAAAGTAGCTGATTTCATTGGGATTGAGGATATTCTCAACGAGCTAAAATACATGGAGACGATCAAATGTGTGGACAACTTAAAGGAATTCATATTTGACGAGCTTAAAGAAAAGGCTGAGAAAGCAGAACCTACAGAAATTGCGAAGGAGGTATACTCGGCTAGGGGTGAATTGGTTCTCTTGGGTTTAGATTACTCAATTCTTCGCTACCCATCGATTTCGTCCAGCTTGAGCAATGAAGTTGAGTATGATGAGAGCCTCCTCCTGTGGCACATAGCCACTGAAATGTGCTACCAAACGAGCCCTGCTTGCGATACCCAAGACCGCGAATTTTGCAAGGCTCTATCCGACTACATGTTGTACCTTCTGCTTATGAAGCCTAAATTGATGTCCGCCGTTGCTGGTATTGCGCAAGTCCGGTTTCAGGATACCTGTGAGGAAGCCAGGAAATTTTTAAAGAGATTGGAAACGGAATTAAGAGGTAAAACCATGGACCAACGGGAAAAACTAGCCTGTATAAAGCTTCTGGATGTGAAGACAGAAGTGGCGCCTAAACAAGTAAAGGGAGACAGAAGTCAATCTCTGCTTTTTGATGCGTGTATTCTTGCCAAGGATCTTAACGAGTTGGGTCGAGTCATCAACGAGGAGACGAGATGGAAATTGATGAGCAGAATCTGGGTGGAACTGCTTTCTTATGCTGCCGGACATTGCCGCCCGGATGTGTACGCTCGACAACTTAGCGAAGGTGGAGAACTGATCTCATTTGTGTGGTTGCTCATGGTTCATTTTGGCTTGGGAGAAATGTTTCGAATAGAAGGAGGACATGCAAGAGCTAAATTACTAGGAGCATAACATATATCAACTTCTTTCTTTCTTTTTTTCTTTTTTTTTTTTTGGCGCCAAATTCATAGTTTTTGTAACATTTAATATTCTTGTTAAATGATTATTCTGGTGGTGTGCCATTAATATATACTAGTGATCGTCCTACTCGTGCTTCGCACGGACAGAATTTGTTACGATTTTTTAAATATACTAATAACTCAATTATAATTAAAAACTAAATAACTATAATTATTTTTTTTAACAAAAATATGATTAAACATTTTTTTTTATCAAAATCAATAATACTTCTGGTAAAACATTTTGATACTCAGTATTCAATATTTTTATATAAGCTTCAATTTCCACATATAATTTTAAAAAAAAAATTGTTTGAGCATGAGTCTTATTTGCCTGGCCAACAAAAAATATTTCTTAAAATTCAATGTAATGTGAATATTGGTAAAATTAAAAGTTTACTGTGAATACTTTAATGAAAAATATAAATTTTATACATATTTTAATATATATGTAAAAAAATTAGATGCAACGAATAATTCTATTATACATATTGTGAATAATGTATTCACTAATCAATTCAGACTATTTACACTAAAAAGTAAGATTGATTAAAACCAAAAAGTGAATTAGATTAAATTGAAATATTTACAATAAAAACTAATTCAATGTAAACCTTTAAATGTATTGTAACTATATTTAACAGTGCAATTAACTTACTTTTAAGTTTAAACAATTTCATTGTTAACTGAGTGCACTGTACACCTGGTACATAATGAGTCCAACTGTTTATCTAGCAACATACATTACCTAAAGTACCAAATATTTGACACAATACATCCATAACACACTGTAATAAATAATTATATTCCTCTTCCCAAGAAATATCCATGAGAAGTGGTTAATAATTACTTTGTTCCATATTTAAAAACTTGATCTTTTGTATTCCTCATAAATCAACCAAAAATAATACTGTGTAAAATTTTGAATAGACTGAATTCCACTATATGTATCTCCCCCTCTTACTATTCAAACATAAACACCATTCAACTTCAATTCTGGAATTATCCATTCCACTGCCTCTCTCCGAAAGACGAAGCGAGGTTAACAGTGTCTGGCAGAATCATTCGAACTCAAAGAAAGAAACGAAAACATTTCTACAATTCTTAATTGATTTTACAACAGGACAAAAATCCATAATCAACTACAATGGTTAGTATACTCTCCATTCTGTTACAAATTTTGATTTTTGTTCTCTGTTTTATGAATTATATATAGCCCCCTATTATTGATCGAAATCACAATACCAAAATTTACAGTTTTGTGATTTTATGAACTAATCAGACATCAAGCATTCAAAATTACACCAACGATTCACTTACATGTTGGATTAAAGTCGTTAGGAAGATATCTCCCAAAAAAGAAAGTGCAGATTTATTTGTACCAACAACAATTGAAGTTTTAATTTGTCATTTCCGGAACATCAAAATGCAAGATTAAGGTATTCATTTCATCATGTCTATCATAATTAACCCTATTTGTTCGATTTTTTTTCTTTAAAAAATAACATTAATTAATCAATACTGAGCTTTGATGTATTTTTAAAAAAAAGTCGGCCACAAACTTAAGCACAATTGAGAAATTCATATCCCACAAAAGAGTCGAAGATGTGAAAAACATAGCGAAGACGAATTAAAATGGACTTGAACTTGTTTGAAGACCAAGCGAAACATAGTATAAATGGTAAGTATGATAATCTGTCGTTATACAATTAGTATGTTGATTATAATATTGAATTTTATCTAAAAATAAATATCTTCGACTTTTTTTTTTCAAAAAGGGCACACCACTAATTATAAAAATTCTTGTGCATGTCTACTTAATAGTATAAAAACCGTAAATTTTATTCAAGTTTTGAATGAAATGTCCATATATTTTTGAAACAAAATTCAAGTGTAAATCCTACACAAGCTTTGTAGAAAAATAATAAGCTTGAAATAGAGAACTAAGTAATAATAATATTTGAAAAAATATATGAATGCTTAACAGATCCATAAAAACAGAGAAAAAGAAAAAAAAAGCTAAAAAATAAATGCTTCTTTTGTAATTGAGTATTTTTGCTATTTCTATTTTAAATTCATCATCTTCAATTGTTGTTGCTAATTGATTCGATTTTTAAAAAAAAAGGCTCAAAGAAAGTTAAAGGGTCATCATCCAATACACTTAATCCAGTAGAAACGAAAGTGTGTCAAGCAGATGTAGATACACTATAGGAAGAAAAGAGCTTTTGAGCGACCATTCAAGTTTCAGTAACTTTCACGCTCCACACTTTGTTCGGAAGATGCCTAAGGTACTATCTTTTATTTTTTAATCGGTCCTGCTCTATGTCCTTACATATAGATAAGCATGTTTTCCTTGAATAATGCTGATTAATGAAATATACAATCTAACCATAAACATTAAGGTTATGTTCAGTTTAGGTTTTAAGTGAATTTTAAAAACCGGCTATTGAAAACCAGTGGTTTTTGTAATCTATGGATATTTTAACATCTGTAAGCTTTGTTCTTGAGTAGGGTACATTTTAAATCAAATATGTAAAAGTAAATGATTGTTGTATATATTATTTATAGGGTTGTAGGATTAGGATTTCATAAACCTAATTTTAAAATTCAAACTATAATGAGTTTTAAATTTAAAAATCCAAATCCAGATTTTTAAAACTAAAAAAGAACATAGCCTAAGTGTTTGAGATATAAGATTCTGATCCCCAACACCTTTCAAAATATCATTTTAATGATAACCTCAATAACATTTTAGATAGCATTATGTTGTCTATATAATTTATGTAGACAACACACAAATACCAAAGAATAATAACCTTAAAATAAATCTAAGAATAAGTGATACATTATACTTAGTCAAAATCAATATTATAACTTAAAAAAATTTAAACACATTGCATGTGTAACTTAATACATCCACAAAATACCAATTTAAAATAAAATAAAATAAACTCTATATATAGAAATATATTAAACACGACAATTTATGAAAACAAACATTAATATTATGATTCAAAAACGATTGACACCATAACTTAAGTTATAATCTATATATATATATATATATATATATATAAACAAAATAGTCCTGTAAAAAATAGCATATCCATCTTCCCGCCCAATTTTTCTTACCAAAAATAGAAAGTCGTATTGTGCATGTAAAGTTGTGTTATTGGACAGCTAAATATTATTATTTCACATTCAAAAGAGAGCATTGTTATTTATGATGTCTGATAATGTTAAAATTTGTCTAAAAAGTATACAAAATACAGGCTCATGTTTCAAAAAAATAAAATAGGATATAAAAATAAGATTTCTTTTGTGAATTCTAGAATGTGAACCGTCATTCTCTAAATTATAATCTCATTGCGCTGGCATAAGTTTTTAAGCCTTCAGATGCTGCATCTTTTATACCCTAAATTATACTCCCTTCGTCCCAATTTTGTTTACCCAAAAGCCCCAAAAAGTAAGTTTTTTTTTTTGTTTACTCATTTCCTAAAATAGCAAAAAGCAATACCACTTATTCAAACTCTACCTACAAAAACCTACTTTATACTAAAAAATATTAATAAACAATTTCTAAAAAGCTACTTTATACTCAAAAGTATTAATAAACAATTTATTTCTTAAAAATCGTGTCATTTAGAAATGGGTAATCTAAATTGGGACGGAGGGAATATATGTTTTATAAGTATTAAATTTTAAACCATGTATAATAACCTCTTCTTGATAAAATAGTAATTATATCTTCAGGATTCAGGAGGATTATATATTGACGCTATAAAGGTTAAATAAATATTAAAGAGTGATTTATTTTATTATATAAATTGAATTGAATTTTTTTTTATATAATATTGAGCCTAACTAATAATTATATAATTAATTTAATAATTGTGAGACACTCTCTCACAAAAGAAGTTATGCATCAATAAAAACTATTAGTAAATAAATGTAATTTAATTTTTTATCATAATGCATCTCACATAAAATTTGTATCATACGAATTACGATTTTATGCTAAAATTTATCAAATATTTAATTTGTGCATCGCACGGGAGATTTTCTAGTAAGTATAACATCTCATAACCATCCATATAGACATAAAACTCTATAGAATCATCCTCGAAAGATAAAAAAATAAAAACATGGGAAGTATCATTTTCTTAATCAGTCTCCTTGTAGAATTAGATTTTATCAGATCTCTTCAAAGAAACACTCAACACTACAGATTTCCAATTGTCACAAGGACGCATAAAAACAGAATACCACCATGAGATTCTATGAAACAATGATCGTAAACATTAAAAATTTCTCCATTGACTGCATTCTTCAACTGAATAGTAAGACTAATAGATCCAAAAACATTAACTGCATTCCTTGGAAGATTCTGCAATAGAAAGAATAATATATTTAAATTAGAAATATATACTTTTCTAAAATATGTAAATAAACTTGTTAGAAAATAAATTTGCCTAGAAAAATAAGATATAAAATATAATCAATACGTATCAAACGATACATAAACTCAGATTGATGGTAATCCAAGTCTTGAAATGGTTTCTAACTTAAACTTTTGGATAAAATTTATAGAATTTCTTTATGTGTTTTCCCCATAAATTAGTTGGAATAAGCTAGAAAAAAAAAGCAAAAAATATTTAATAAATAATCAAAACAATACTGCAAAATAACTAAAAATAATGACATACAACACTAAAGGATAACTGACCTATCTCCCATTTTGAATATCTGACTGAGTAAGGACTCTATTGAATTTAGGTCTTATTTTTTCGATAAATCTGAAACACCCTAAAATTATCAATAAAAAAAATTCAACAACACAGATATAATACACTTCATTATCAAATAAACCAAAACCAAATAAACGTATTAAATATCTCCAATATTTTGGAAGTCGTTGCATCTTGCGTTGTATGTCTAGTACAAACTAATTGAATTTTCAGAACACATGACAAAGGAGGCAGATGTTGCATCTGAGATCTCTACATAGAGAAAAAAAATCAAAGTGAATACATTATCATATCTCCAATTCAAACAAACTAAAATAAATTCCAACATGTGAACCGACTATAAACAAAGATTCTTAAAAAAAGAAAGACAATATCACAAGACCAACATCAGGCGATCGTCTAATAAATGGCCTACCAATAGGGCCAATTGTTACCAAAAGAACACCATCATCGATAATTCCTAATTATTACCATAAATATAGTAAAAAAAAAGAATACAAAATTACTTACAATATACTCAGATTCCCCAGCTTTCTTAAACTGCAAATAGAACCTGAATTTCTCTTCCTTATAGATATTTGTAATATACTCATGAATGTCCACTGCAGACATAAGAACATCATCTCCTAAAAAAAAAATTACAAGACCATAATATATATAAATATTAATTCACTAATAATGAAATTATTTTTAAATAAACTACGTACTCCACTCCCCGATCAATAAAGACTTCGAAACATGATAACACCATTTAAGAGAATACCTGCCACCCAAAAAAAAGTGTCTGATTAACATAAAAAAAAAAATACAACAATAGAGCTTCTCCAAACCAACATTTACATCGCAAAAGTAGATTAGGTCACATATATTAATTCATCGACAATACCACCAATGAAAAAAAAAAGAAAAAATCTAATTAATTTGCTACATATACACAAAAATTGACCCACTACATTAATTTAGTAGTTTTAAAAAAGTTAATTAATAATCGGTCCTATACATTACTTTAGTGGCTTTGAAAAGTACATCATTAATCAGCCCAATATACTATTTTTGTGGTTTAAAATCGTCTAAAAAATGGCCTAATGATAAAAAGACTACACTAACTCACACGCTACATGTATACACCATAACTACAAATATATTATAAATCGGCCCAATACACTACTTTAGTAGTTTAAAATCGGCACATAAAAAATGCCCAATAATCCAAAGACTATACTAACTCACACACTACATGTATACACCAAAAATACAAATATATTCTAACACTAACCTGGCTTAAATGCATTACATAAGTCTTTCAATGAAATTTTGTTGACAGAGACAATAAGTTAATTTGACGTTTTTTACCAATACACGTATAGAATAGATATATATGTACTAATTATGACCTAATTATACATAATTATTGCATACAAAATAACCTAAGCTATAGTATACAATATCTTTCATTTAGAATAACCTAACCTATATAGTATACAATAAGTTTCATTTAGGACACAATATAACTTTTTTTTTGGTAATATGTTTAATCAGACTTATATTTTAACCATGGTAATATTGTAACCACTAAAATGAGTCATTCAAATTGACCAGCTTCTTAAAAAATCGTAACAATTACAAAAAATTTAAAATTCCGCACTTTCCATTCATTCTCCAAAAATCTAGATGTTTACTTTTTATTTTTTTATATTCCAAATATTTATTCATCTACCAAATTGATCTAAGAATAAGTAGCCCTGATAATAATAAGATAACGGAAATACTATAGCATAAAATAATCAATACAAATTGCATGTCTTATACCAATACAACACCATAATTTAAATTTAACCTAAATGATAGTGTAAAAAAATATTATTATTATTCCAAAAGGATCAATATCGCAAGAAAAATCATAATAATTATAATAGATAATTGTGCCTATAATAATAAAAATTAAACCATTTCATATTTAATCTAATTAAGAATTAAAAAATAAAAAAATTATTTTTTATTACAAAACACAAAAGCAAACATATTTATAAAAAAAATTACATAATAATAGCTCCAATGTTTATTTTTCTAAGATTTTCGAAATAACAATTTTATATTAACAATGTTGTCATACACACAAACAAAATTATAGAACAAATACATTAAACAAATATATATATATATAAAAAATTACCTCGGGGCATAATAAAAATCACTAATTGTGTATGGATGGAGAGATTTGGGTTATGGACTCCACTTATTTGGGTAAAATATTTAAATTAATGGATTTCATATTCCTAGCTTATATCATAGTTTAAATTGGAGGAATTTTAAATTCCTAGAAAAACAATGTAATTTGAAATCCATTAATTTTCGAGTATGTATAGAGTGAAATTGGTTTATATTTGAATCACTGAAGGGTATTAATTGTTTTCACTGAAAAGTATTAGTTGTTTTTAGTGAAGAGTATTATTGGTTTGCACTAAAGAGTTTTAGTTTATTTTCACTGAACAACTAAGACTCTTTAGTGTAAATCAGTAATACTCTTCAGTAAATACAACTAATACTCTTCAATGAAAACAACTAATACCCTTCAGTGATTCATGTATAAACCAGTTTCACTCTATACTTTGTCTTAATTTTCAAATCTATTGCATTTCAAATGTCTCCATCCAAATGCAATCTAAATTCAAATATCAATAGTCATTGTAATTGTTTCTAAATTTTACATCCATATAAAGGAATTTTTTTTTGGGACACAATCTTATGGGAATTTGCAAAAATTGAACTTTATCTTTACGGTCTAATGAAATTAGTCCACTTCACATGCTTGCAAAATTATGATACTACATTTTAAGTTTGACAATTTAGACCAAATTTTTCCTGAAGTACTATAATTGCGCTAAGTCGGATTAACAACATCTAAAATCATTATAAAAACTTATTTTTTTAATAAAATAGGGATAATATATTCATTATTAAAATTTTAAATAATCTAATGTAATTGATATGCTAATATTTTTAAAAAATTACATACTTATAAAGCCAATGACATTTTTAAAATTTTTAAAAGTAAACTTTATACGTTAATATAATATATAAATACAATTGTATTCGAATAAATACTATTACTTTGTAATTTTTGAAAAATTACAAAAATTGCATTTATTAATTATTATTACAAATTTGCTATGCATGTTTGTACCAAAAGAAATATTAAAAACTTGTTACCATTATTGGTTATGAAAAGCCCAAGTTAGTTATTAGTTTTCTTAACTTGCAAAATCAAAGTAAAACTTATGAAATTTTGGAAAAAAAATTAAATAGTCAGCAAAATATATATATAGACACATATACATATGAGTATGTATAGTGTAAGTAATTTTACGGTGTATAATGTAAGTAATTTTCACCGTAAAATTAGTTTACCCTTTCGTGAAGACCACTATTACTCTTTAGTTGGAACAAATATTACTCTTCACTAATACCCTTTTGGAAAACAACTAATAATGAAAATAACTAACACCTTTAAGTGAAATAATTAATATCCTTCAAACTTGTCCGTGGTGAAACTTGTTCACTATATACTTTGCCTATATATATATTAATATAGAGTATGCATAGAGTAAAATTAGTTCATACATGAACTACTTTTGTAATATTTTTTAGTATAACAAATAATGCTCTTTTGAAAAGAAACCAATTTTCCTTTTAATTAAACAACTAATATCATTTAGTAAAACACTTCATGCCCTTTAAAGTAGTTCATGTATGAACTAATTTCACTTTATACTTTGTTTTTTCTAGAAGGTCGAATATTTGTCTAAAATTATATTCAATGAAGAGAAGACCAATGAATATTATCCATTAATACTTTTGTCTAATTACGGGGATATAGAATAAAAATAAGATAAATAAGAAATTCAACCAATAAAGGAAATTTCTTAACTAAAAAACCATAACCCTTGCACTACAATCATTTCCTTTTCAAAAGTATCTCGGTGAAAACAAATCTTAATTATTGGGCAAAAAATATAAAAAGGAAAACACCTGATTTCAATGAATTAAGTTAATTTTATAAAATACACGAGAAAAATAGTTTTTTGGTCCCGCAACTTGTCTAGTGTCCAATTTTGGTCCCAAAAAAATCAACTTTTTAATTTTGGTCCCATAACTTACTGAATCGTCCATTTTTGAAAAGTTATGGGACCAAAAATGGACGATTCAGTAAGTTATGGGACCAAAATTGAAAAGTTAATTTTCTTGGGACCAAAATTGGACACTAGTTAAATTATGGGACCAAAATACCACTTTTATGCACCTTCTTAATTAATATTGTACTCTAGGATTATAGTTGATACAACAAAAACACGATACATTAAAGTCCATTAATTTTGAGATTATCCAGAATATAAAAGATGATTAATAATAAAATTTTAATACCAATAATTATTATTTAAGCTGAATTACAAAGCTTCCATAAAATATTAATAATGAAATTTTAATTACTAACTAAGAATGTAAATCGCGATAGAGTAAATAAAATAATAAACTAATAATTTTCCTCTAATTTTTATTCTCCATATCTTCGTAAAATAATCCTAAGTCGCTATCGTGATCTCGTCTCCACCAATAGTATATAAATTACAATGATTATTACAATGATTAATTTAGAGTAAAATATGAAATTATAAGATTGAAACAACTCTCATGCTCATCGTCAATATTTTAGAGAATGCCATTTTATCTTCCAAAATCTACATATATAATTAATTAAATAGTGTTTGATATATGTATATATATATATATATACAAGGTGAGATAAGAAAAAAATATTAATGAATACGAAAAAATAATATTTTTTGTCCCTAAATTGTTTGGTGTCCAATTTTGGTCCCAAAGATTTTAACTTTTCAATTTTGGTCCCATAACTTATTCAGTTGTCCAATTTTGGTCCCAAATGGGACAAAATTTGGACGATTCAATAAGTTATGGGACCAAAATTGAAAAGTTAATTTTTTTGGGACCAAAATTGGACACAAGATAAGTTGCGGGACCAAAAAACTATTTTTCTCTAAAATACACTATAACTAATGAGAACACCATAGACCAATTCCTCAATAAACATCCGGAGTGGAATACATAAGAAAAAATCAAACACAATAATACTTACTGCAATCATTTTTTTTTCCGATCATTAATACTTATTTTAGATTATAAATACTGTAATCTCTTTTTTTTCGATTAATAATACTTATTTTAGATTATAAATATTGCAATTTTTTTCCGATTATTGTAGATTACAAAATTATACACGGATACCGTAGATTCCTTTCTCCAGTTAAATTTGACTTATTCTAAATTATAAATAATGTAATCTTTATCCGATTATTGTAGATTATAAACTCATACACGAAAATTTGTAGATTCTTTTTTTCTGGTTTAAATTTATATACTCAAATACTACCGATTCTATAGTAAACCCAATTGGACAAAGATAAAATTTCATCAAATCACTAAAATGAAAAATATATTAAATCATAATTGGATACAAAAATCTAAACAACCAAATCACTCTAAAAATGCAATAGAAAAAACCTCGCAAACATGAATCCATATTTGCACAATATCTTAACGATAATACCACAAATGTATGCGAAGACTTAATTGGATTATTGGTGTTTTTAGGGTAGATTTTTTTTATTCAAACTATTTGAAAATTTTCTTATTTATTCATCGAAATTAATAAAAAGAAATCAGGAAAGATATTTACAACCATAACTTTCACCAATTAAAAATAAGAAAAACCTTATAAATTATAATGGAATAGAAGCACATAATTCAACGGAACCTAAACAATAATCAGTTGTCGGAAATTTACCTTAACATGCTTTACGTGCTCTAATACGAAACCCAACAACAATATATATATTTATATATGAAAAGTATCAATATCCACATGGAAATTTTTTATTCAAAAGCCAACATCTGTAGAAGGAGAATATTTTGATTCGGTAGTAGAAGAAAATCCGCGGGATATTGCAAGTTACATAATTAAATTAATTGAAATTTCATCTAAATTTTATCAATCATTTAGATTAAATAATTAGTTCCTACGATCCTGACGCTTTTAATTTAATATAAAACAAACACAAAATCAAATAAGTGAGCTATTATAAATTAAGTAAATGGGCACGTTCTTATACAAATCCGATATTCAAGCAGATGGAGCTAGATTGATGTTGAGTTGTTACAATATATTTTTGAAAAAGGAGATGATTGATAAAAAAGAATATATATATATATATATATATATATATATATATATATATCCACCGAACTAAATATATAAACACAATTTTTGATTAAAAATTGCTCCATACTAATAATAACTACAGTCCATTTGAAACTAAGATTAGTTTAGGGATTTTTTTTAACATGATATACATCAAAATTAAATACAAAATATAAGATGTATTTTTAATATGTATAACAATAAATATAACATATGTGTCCGATATTCAAGCGATTGGGGCTAGATTGACGCTGGATGTTACAATAAACTTTTGAGAAGGGAGATGATTGATAAAAATAATTAATTAACATAATTATTCGTGCTGATTATAAAGGTATTTATGAACAACAAAAATAAAATAAAATATCAGTGATACTATTTGAACTAAAATATATTACCATAACTGTTGGTCCCGGCACAATACTGAGGAATTACGTGTATTGGGGGGGGGGGGGAATACATGTATACCAATTTTTCAAACTTAAAACCTGACTGAGTTCCCTTTACTCAGAGTGGTAAAGAACTGGGAGCTGATAACACACCTACTGACTACACTTGGTGCGGGTCAGTTGGCTAACTATCAGTTCAAGTTCAGTGCGGAAATGCGTGAGCCCTGAAAGTTTAAAGTCTTGTTTAGTTTGCTTTCTGAAATACTTGTTTACTCAATTCTGAATAGTGATTAGTAGGGCAGTGTTCTTTTGAAGATCAGGCTGAATGATTCAGACCTGATAAACCGAATGCAATGAATGAACAAGTAATATAGCAAGTATGCACAATATCAAAGCAATAAGAACACAGGGAGTTTAACGTGGTTCAGAGACTCAAGCTCCTACGTCCACGGCCTGATTTAACAGGAAATCCACTCAAGGGATTCTTGTTTTTAACGTGCCAAGGTGCACCAAGACCAGCTAACCTCACTGATCTATACAACTCCTCTTACTAACTCACTAACTGACTTATTCCCAACAAACCTAACTTAGGGTTTTGGTTTCAGTTTGGATTCCAACTAAGTTGAGATTATCCTTACAAGGCAAAGCTATGCTAAGGATTGGATAATCTCTCTAAGCTTAAGATATTGCTTGTATGCTCTTTGGAATACAGATTAACTCTCAGTTGCTAAGAAACACTTGGGAAATTTAGAGGGTTTCGAGTGCTTCTTCTAAAGACTGAATGCTTTGAGTGCTTGAGAGTTTGAGTAATTTCTGGCTTGGAAATTTCCCGTAACCTTGAATGGGTTCAAGACCTTCTGTTTTTATAGGTGATTTGAAAAACTATCCGTTGGAGAGATAGCCTTTCTTGTCAACTATGTAGAGTGGCTTCAAATGGACATATCTTCATGCAGCAGCCGTCCTTTGCATGGAATTAGGTAGTCGCATTAAATGCACATTAAATGTTTGCCCGTTGAAAATGCAGTCTGAAGTCAGTCTTCTTGTCAGGTTCCGTACGTGCATGTCCTTCCCCGATTGGTCCACGTCATCAGGTTGGTGAGAATGTCAGAACTTATTCCTGGCTTCAGGCTTGTCTTATTAAGTTCTTTTTGTCTTGAGCTCACCGGTCTTGTCCTAACACTGACATTCCTTTTGCATTGCTTGGCTCTACCCTAAGTCTTCCCATAGACTCGGTATCATCCTGTTCCCTTCAGGACTGAGTAGTAATGACCTCAGGGTCATACTCATCATCACTGAGACTTACTCAGCCAGCTTAGAGAACTGCCATAAGCTCATGATGGTAAACCGTCTTCAGGCTCTTGTCTTGATTGTCATCAGTAAGTGCTCCTCTCACTGAGTACCTGTGAAGTGTAAAATAACTAAGTACAAACCCTAACCAAGACTAGCCTGACAAACATATGCAAACATCTTTTCAGGGGCTTTGGGATCTAATCAAAACTGACATTGTCCCAACAATAACAAATAAGTGGTTGTTGGGATATGTTTTAGTTTTGATGATTTTCCAAAACAACATGTAATAAGTTTGAAGGCAGTCATGATTGTATCTTTTAGTTTCAGGTCAGGCTAGGTTGTTTCTCAGTAGAACAGGTTGTCAGTGGAGGAAGAACTTAGCTGAGGGGGAACTCTACTGAGGGGGAACTCAGTGAGGAGGAACTCACTGACAAAACCTGAGGAAGTCAAGATGACATTACCAAGAGAACAGACTGAAGCCATGTCAGAGGACCTGAACCTGAAGAGAAGCCTGAAGGAAGTCCCACTGAGTATAAACCTGACTCTCTAAGCTGGTCAGTAGACTACTCAGTGAAGAGCCTGATCAAGAGGATCAGTGCTGAGCCTAGTAGGACCTGAAGGAGTCAGGCTACTGAGGCTAGGAAGCTTGACAAATAGCCTTATGTCAACTCCCCTGAGTGGACTTCAAGTCTACTGAAGGAAGGTATCCTGAGAGGATTACAAGTCAGCTGAAGACAAGTCGCCTGAAGTCAGGGCTACCCTGATCAAGTACCCTGAACAAAAGAGCCGCTGGACTCAGTCCACGTGGACCAATCAAGTCAAGGCAGCGAATCTGACAAAAGCTGACAAGGTCATACTTCACTGAAAAGGAGGATTTCACTCCAGAGATAGTCTGGATTTGAATGTTACTCTCTCCAACGGTAACATTCAAATCCACACTATAGATACAAACTCAAGCTTCATTTGTAAGAGAGCTAGAGGTGCGAGAGTGGTTCAAGCATGAGGGAGTCATAAGGGTGCACCATCTCCATAAAAAACACTGACATTGAATTCTTCATAGTCATACTTGAGTGTTCCAATTTGTAATCTCGAGCTCATTATATATATCCTAAGCTTAGAGAGGTTTTCCCAATCTTAGCTTGAGGCTAACACATTGTAAGGGAAACCCTCACCTAGTTGGAGAGAACCAAACCAAACTAAACCCTTTCAATGAAGAGTGTTAGGTGTTTCAGTAAGGGGAGGAGAGGCAGTCCCTGAGTGAAGAGGGATGTGAGACCAGTTCGAGAGGCAGCTCCGCGGAGGGGTGTGAGTCCAGTTGTGAGTGCACCTTGGCACGTTAAAAACAAGAATCCTTAGTGGATTTCCTATTAAATTAGGCAGTGGATGTAGGAGCTTGAGCCTCTGAACCACTTTACATTGTTGTGTTCTTTATTGCTTTACTGACTTGCATAAGCACTTGCTATACATTGTCATGCATACACTGAAAGGAAACATTAGTTAAGTATTTTAGTCAGGATCGAATCACTCATCCTGACACAATTATGCACCGCACTGACAAGTCAAGCAATTAAGTGTACATCAGTGTTAAAACAAAAGTTTCTCCTAAATTCCCATTTTGCCCTTAAAAAACGGGTCCAACAATTGGTATCAGAGCGGGTTGTTCACATGACCGTTGATCCAGTTTTTTTAAGAAAAATGGTCAACCGAACAGATCTTAAATGTTTTAATCTATGGGAACTCCTGCATATTTCAAACTATTACTCGTGTTCTGACATTATTCTTGTAATAGAAAATCATTTGGTTAGAAGTGTTGGAATCATCAAAAAGGGGGAAATTGTTGGGATATGTTTTAGTTTTGATGATTTTCCAAAACAACATGTAATAGGTTTGAAGGCAGTCAGGATTGTATCTTTTAGTTTCAGATCAGGCTAGGTTGTTTCTCAGTAGAACAGGTTATCAGTGGAGGAAGAACTTAGCTGAGGGGGAACTCTACTGAGGGTGAACTGATTAGGCATGAAATTGTCATGATTCGTAGCTAGAAATGCCCTAGTTTTGGTCGAGTTTATAGAGTATTTAGAGTCAATTGAGCATTATTTCTACACATTGCTGAATTTGTCTCTTTGATGCTCATAGGTGAATAGAGGACGAAAAACGGAGTTCGTAGGACTTTGAATCGACTCAAACGGATGCCCGGATGAGAAGATATTGAAGAAATACGATTGGTATTAGTGCGGACGAGGAAAAATATCAGTTGGGAGGAGTTAGAAGTCACTCGAGTGACTAGGTCAAGCGCCACCGCTCGAGCGCTTAAACGTACAGAACTTTTCTTGCGCTCGAGCAGCTCGAGCGCCACCGCTCGAGCGAATTGCTCGAGCGCCCAAAACATACAGTGTGATTTCAGCGCTCGACCGGCTCGAGCGGAACCGCTCGAGCGATTGTGTCATTCGAGCTACACTGCTCGAGCGGGACCGCTCGAGCGTTTTGCTCGAGCAACCTTGGATTTTTGCCTCCGGATGCGTATTTTCGGCCCATTAACTCCCGTTTCGACCCGTACCTATATATACCTCTTCCAAACATGTTTTGAAGGATACCCGAACTTTAGAAATAATTTTAGACTTGGTTTTTGGAGAGGAAGAAGAGGAACAAGCTGTACTTTTACGTTGTTGAGGTTTTTCATACGAATTCTTAGTTTCTTTTCGTTTCTTAGTTCCTTTTCATTAGTTTAATTACTTTAAACGCTTTGAACGTCGTTTTAGTTAATTAAATTTCAGTTCTTAGAATTATTTTCTTTTAAAACCCTAGTTCATGTTTCTTATTTTCTTCGTTCAATTCATTATGTTTATGTTCGTTGTTTCTTCTATTGCTTTTATTTTTGTTAAAACCATGTCCGGCTAAAACCCTTGCATGCTTAGGGTAGGATGAACTCGTAGAAGTAGGATGTGGGTACGTAATTAGGGTAATTTGTGACGTTAGTTTTAATTCTCTTAATTAATGAATTCATATAATTATTCTTAACTCTACCCTTGAATTTCGTACGAAAGTGTTAGAGAGAGGACGACCGCATCACTCGATAACAATTAGGGGAACTCAGTGAGGAGGAACTCACTGACAAAACCTGAGGAAGTCAAGATGACAAAACCAAGAGAACAGACTGAAGCCATATCAAAGGACCTGGACCTGAAGAGAAGCCTGAAGGAAGTCCCACTGAGTATAAACCTGACTCTCTAAGCTGGTCAGTAGACTACTCAGTGAAGAGCCTGATCAAGAGGATCAGTGCTGAGTCTAGTAGGACCTGAAGGAATCAGGCTACTGAGGCTGGGAAGCTTGACAAATAGCCTTATGTCAACTCCCCTGAGTGTACTTCAAGTCTACTGAAGGAAGGTATCCTGAGAGGATTACAAGTCAGCTGAAGACAAGTCGCCTGAAGTCAGGGCTACCCTGATCAAGTACCCTGAACAAAAGAGCCGTTGGACTCAGTCCACGTGGACCAATCAAGTCAAGGCAGCGAATCTGACAAAAGCTGACAAGGCCATACTTCACTGAAAAGGAGGATTTCACTCCAGAGATAGTCTGGATTTGAATGTTACTCTCTCCAACAGTAACATTCAAATCCACACTATAAATACAAACTCAAACTTCATTTGTAAGAGAGCTAGAGGTGCGAGAGTGGTGCAAGCATGAGGGAGTCATAAGGGTGCACCATCTCCATCAAAAACACTGACATTGAATTCGTCATAGTCATACTTGAGTGTTCAAATTTGTAATCTCGAGCTCATTATATATATCCTAAGCTTATAGAGGTTTTCCCAATCTTAGCTTGAGGCTAACACATTGTAAGGGAAAACCTCACCTAGTTGGAGAGAACCAAACCAAACTAAACCCTTTCAATGAAGAGTGTTAGGTGTTTCAGTAAGGGGAGGAGAGGCAGTCCCTGAGTGAAGAGGGATGTGAGACCAGTTCGAGAGGCAGCTCCGTGGAGGGGTGTGAGTCCAGTTGTGAGTGCACCTTGGCACGTTAAAAACAAGAATCCTTAGTGGATTTCCTATTAAATTAGGCAGTGGATGTAGGAGCTTGAGCCTCTGAACCACTTTACATTGTTGTGTTCTTTATTGCTTTACTGACTTGCATAAGCACTTGCTATACATTGTCATGCATACACTGAAAGGAAATATTAGTTAAGTATTTTAGTCAGGATCGAATCACTCATCCTGACACAATTATGCACTGCACTGACAAGTCAAGCAATTAAGTGTACATCAGTGTTAAAACAAAAATTTCTCCTAAATTCCCATTTGGCCCTTAAAAAACGGGACCAACAGTGGTATTACTGGGAACAATGTGATATAAACATCACGACCAAACATCAACCAAACAAAATATACAACAGTATTACATACCCGACATCATCCATCAAATACCAAAAAATGATATGAATGACCATGAACAACACTAATCTAACCAAATCCATGACAACCCAATATACAAACTTGGATAACTGCCCTACATGGGCATACAAAACCAATGGACAAACCTCTGTTAAAAAAACCATAAGAACAAAAGGAATAGTTCGGACAACCTAACAATATATAATGAAAATGGACCACCGAAAATCCACCATGTTTCGACCGCCATCATCAAAGTTGCAACATAAAAATGTGAATAGTACAAAGAAAGACTAACAGACGATGCAAGATTGGAAGCCTCGAGGTAGATATATATAGATAAAAAAAACATGTAACGGCAGCACAATCGGAGGATAGATTACAAACAAAATAAGAAGAGTGAGCATCTATAGGAAAACAATAAAGCCAACATTAAAACCATACCATATACGATACAAAAACTGATCCAACGATAGGTAAAAAGATGAACAATATCGATCGACGGACGAAGTAAAATGGCGCCCAAATCTAAGTATAGAAAACTTGGCTCTATTATATAGTTATAGATTACAGTGATTAATTTTAAATTAATGTACTCCTCCCCTCATTTCTGATTAGTGTGATAATTGCTCGAAATTCATGCATTTTATTTGCCTATTTTATTGGATTTCGTGTGATTATGAACATTAATTTATCTCATTTGTGCTTAATTGTCGAAAAAGGTATTTTTGTTCATTGTGTAGGAAAATGAGTGAAATATGTCCAAAACTGAAGAAGAGTCGAGCAAGGATATTCAAAGGATGAAGAATCAAGTCAAAATACAAGTTGGAATGCAAAGAAGAAGCAAAATATGCCCAAAAAGTGATCAGACCGGTTAGCAATGTTCTAGACCGGTCGGTATCCATAGCCCAAACCGGTATCTTCACTTCGGAAGCTCTAGACCGGTTAAGCAATGTCCAGACCAGCCGGTGCAAACTTACCCAAACCGGTATCTTTGCTTCGGGAGCATTAGACCGGTTAGCAATGTTTCAGACCGGCCGGTGCAAACTAAGGCAAACCGGTCCGAACCTCCTCTGCTCGCGAAAAATCAGAAATTTCAACTTTTGGAGGACTTAAATGCAATTTCGGCCAAGAGCTTTCTAACCCACTTATAAATACCTTTCTTCCTGACTTTACACTCAGTTTTTTAAGGGCTTTAGAACCCTAACCCCTTAAAATAGTTTTCTTTTCTTTTCATTTTTTTCTTTTGTAGTTCTTTCAATTTCTAGTATAGATTAGGTTAGATTGTGCTTTCAATTAGTAGTTTCTTTCAATTCAAGCAAGGATTCTCAAGTATTGTAGCTTAATCAACACTCAAGAGGTGACTTCTTTCCTTAATTTCATTTCCTTTGGTTTAATATTCTTGTTTATGGATTATTGTTCTTTATTTTATATGAGTTTGTTTGATATTATGCTTAGTTAATTTTCTTGTGTTTGGGTGTTTGGATTTACATGAGTAATTGAGTATTTGATTTGATTTGTGATATCTATTCTAGTTGAAGGTCAATCTATTAGGATTATGGACTTTGATTGTTCGATTTCATGATTGCTCTTGTAATTCGTATTTAGATTGTGTGTTTATCGCAACGAGAGTTGGGTCGATGCATGATCTTGTATGAGTGTGGGTGATTTATGCGATTTTAGTGGATATTGAGGTATCGCAACGAGAGTTGGGTATTTTCATTAGAACCCCATAATTCCTACACTTGTTGCTTAATTGAGAAATTGGTGATAAGTGAGAAGATTAACGATCCGATGTTTTCATTTGACGTGTTTGCCTAGGCTTATCCAGTACGGTGAATACGTGATGTTTAGTGATTGCTTCTATAGTTGATCGGAAACTTGAATAGTTATTACTTATCGAATCGTGTACTTGATTCTCATGTGATGATGAACACCCGAACACGTCTTGTTTTCTTGTTCAAAAATCCCTAAAATTGATTATTACTTTCGTGTAGTTATTTTCTTTGATTTGTTAAGTTGCTTTCATTTGTGTTTTAATTTCTTGAAAACCCGATCCTAAATCTTGGCTCGCACTACAATTACGCGACAACGCATAGTATTAGGGCTACACTAGCCACTAGTCCCGTGGTTCGATATTTAACTTGGTCAATTGCCTTACTATAACAACGATCTCGTACACTTGCGAGTAGTTGAATTTGTGTTTTAACAAATTTGGCAAACAATTTCCAAGTTGATTGTTTTATTTGAAAATTGCCTAAGTGTTCAGGAATATAGTATGTAATGTGAAATTGGTGATTGAGACTACGTAGAAAAGTAAAAAGAAAAATAAGAAAAGTGTATTACTATTAGGAGTAGTATTTCGTATTCATTCCACTTCCTCCAATTATCATATTCTTCCATATTTCGAAGGGCACCGCTATTAGCATCCACAATAATACCTTGTTCATCCACTACTAACACTATAAAAAAAAAGGTATTAGCGACCGATTTTCGGTCGCAAAATGTGATTAGCGACCGATTTCTGACCGAAAAAAATCGATCGCTAAAAAGCGGGTAGCTAATATTAGCGACCGTTTTTTTTAAATCGGTCGCTAATCTGCGACCGTCACGGCGGTCACTAATATCAGCGACCGCCTTCAGTCGGTCGCTGAATCAATCGGGTCCGACCCAGTCGGGTCATGATTTAGCGACCGACGTCTGGCGGTCACTAATATATTTTTTCGAAATAAAATTAATCTTTTTTGTTTTATTTTCTGATTAGCAACTGACTCTTGGTAGTCGCTAATCAGCGATCCAGCGTAAAAAAAAACTGAATAATTGGGTTCGAACCCGCGCCCCTTAGGGTCCGGGCGGGGTGCGAACCACTGACCCACTAGCCCATATTGGGCGACCCATGTAGTATAAAAGCCCTTGTGAGGCTTGTAGAAATAAATAGACAAATATGCGCCCAAGGGGAATCGAACCCACGACCTCCGGGTAGACTGGAAGAGGTGTGAACCACTAGGACACATGTTATTCTTGTTCGTTTATTTGCATTTAATTGTATATAACCTCAAATTGACTCCCGTTTCTTTTAAAATTCATCAAATTCAATCCTTTTTTTTTCTAATTCGTTTATATATATGTATTTACTAACTTTTTTATTAATTTTATAAATTTAATATTTTAGACTATTCTAAATTATTAATTCATTCGTTTTTATTCATTTAATTGTATATAATTCCAAATTGACACCCTTTTTTTTTAAATTCATCAAATTAATTTTTTTTTGTTTCTAATTCGTTTATATAAATGTATTTACTAACTTTTTTTATTACTTTTATAAATTTAATATTTTAGACTATTCTAAATTATTAATTCGTTCGTTTTTTCATTTAATTGTATATAATTCCAAATCGACTCCCATTTTTTTTAAATTCATCAAATTAATTTCTTTTTGTTTCTAATTCGTTTATATATATATATATATATATATATATATATATATTTACTAACTTTTTTTTCAATAAAAATATATGCAAATCTATAATATTCAATAAAAAATATAAAATATTCAACATAAAAAAAAATCATCTCTCTCTCGTCAATCCCCCCTAGAGAGGAACTCGTTGATATCAATATTGACATCCCCATCATCACTCTGGCCCTCATCACCTCCGTGTTCGCTCCCCCTGGCACTGGTCCCACCGGCACTACTCACCTCGGCATCAAAATGTGGTGGGAGTGGGGGTTGGACGTTAATGCCCATCTGTTGATTTATGCTGGTGAACCACTCCCGAAGACTCACGTTGTAGCTCGTAAGGGCTTTCATCTGCTTTCGGACGGCTCTCAGCTCACGCCCTACCTGAGAGGGAACGGAGCCGATCGAGGAGGACGATCCACTGCTCTAGCGGTAGGTCTGCATGATGGCCTTACTGTGACCGCTCTGCCCCACGACCTTCCCCTTCTTGACTCCAACCAAATCTAAATAGATGCGGTCCTCGTCAATCCGGGGAGGGGTGGGGTTCTTCCCGTTGTCGTCTCCGGGGGCCACCTGCTGCGAGGTCTGGGCAAGACGATCCTTAAACTGGTTCTGAAATTAAAATTATAATAATTAAACTACAATTATAATAATTAAATTAAAATTAGTTAAAATTAAAAAAATACTTACGTGGATCTCGGTGGTGCGGGCGTACGTAGATGTCCCAGTCTCCGGGTTCACTGGGTGGGAGATCTCCATCTGCTCATAGAGAGAGGGCTTTCGTCCGTGCTCTCTCTCTTGTTTCGAACCAAATTCAATGATATGTTAAACATTTAGAAATTTATTAATATTCAAATGTAATTAAAATTCAGTAGATACTTACAAAGGCGAGGGAGTGCTCGTACGTAGATGGACCAGGATCCAGCCCGATGTCTGGCGACGCCTTGCCCGGTGGGGTCCTTCAGTCGGTTCTCCCTGGACTTCTCAGACTTGGCTCTGAATTGCTCACTATTCCAGTGAGCAACCAAAGCGTCCCAGACGGAACGTCAGTCTGGCCCTCGTCCCAGCTCCGACTGCTCCCCACTGTCGTACCTCTTCTTCAGCCCGTAGATAATATTCTTGTACCGCTTCTGCGCTTTCGCGCAGAACAAGCCGTACATAGCACTATCATGGGTTGGGTTCCAGACACACAACTTCTACAATAAAATTAAAAATAAAATATTAACAAATAAATTCAATATAAAATATTAAATGTAATTAAAATTATAATAAATATACCTTGAACTCCTCGAAGTATTCCCTCCTCTTTCGCTCGGGCACCATGGACCACGAGTGGGCACCAACCTCGAACGGGACCTTCTTAATGGCCTCTGAGACCTTACCACTAGTCTCATGGCCTGGAAGCATACTGTAACATAAAAAAATTCAAGTTAATATTAATAATTAATATTAAAGAATACAATTAAAATTATTTAATTTATTATCTAAAAATACTTACATGTTGTCGCTAGGGACAACAGTGAGACGGCTATCAATCAGGGGATGCTGCCGTGAACCGTTAATATATAACTTCATGCATTATTCAAATATACAAAGATATATAATAAACGGCTAAAGTTTGAAAAACTTACATTTATTAGATAGACGGAGAAGTAAGGAGGGTATAGACCGGAACGGAAAGCTCGACGGACGGCGGCGGCGGTGATTTTAGCGTAGGCCGAAGTGAGTACGGCTACTAACTAAAAAGGGAAAAAAAATTAAGGCGGTCGCTAATTATATATATTGATGGTCCCAAAAAATTTAGCGACCGCCGGCATTAATTGACCTTGCCCGTTTCCAAGAATGGGTTAGTTGACCAATTTACGACCGCCTAAAGGCGGTCGCTAATCAAAATTTGAATATAGAGACCGCCAACACGGTCGCTAAACCAGCGGTAAATAGGTTGACTGACCTTTGAATTTAGCGACCACCTTTGGCGGTCGTAGGCGGTCGCTAATCCGTAGATTCAGCGACCGCTTACCTAATCGGTCGCAAAAGTTATTGGTTTGAGACTGGTGGTCTATGGCGGTCGCTAATCGGTCGCTAATTCAATATTTAGCGACCGAATTGTATTCGGTCGCTAAAACGCGAGTTTTTTGTAGTGTAAGTTAAACTACCATGTATATTACTTTTTTTTAATGCACCCCCTTAAAATTTATACAAAAATATATATATATATATATATATATTTACCCATATGCCACTACTTTATTCAAAAAGTATTTTTTTTAAATGTGCCCCCGGTGGTAGTATAATTTATCAGGATTTAGATTTCAACATTAAATTGTTTTGATAAAAAAAAAAATGCATAGGTAAGATTTAGGAGCTTTCGAAATAGTATCATCCCTAGGGGTGGAGCAAATACCGAAAATACCAGTATACCGCACTTACCATACCGAAAATACAGAATTTATTGAAAATTTCGGTAAACCGTAATTTTCGGTGAGGTATGATACCATACCCAAATTCTCGGTACGGTATCTGTATGAATATTTGGAAAATTTCGGTATTTGGTATCATGCCGAAATATTTTTGGTATAAGTCAGTATTCGGTATACTGAACTTAACATTTAATTTATTTTCATATTAAATAATTAGGTAAATATTTTGGTATGGATCGGTATATCGACATGACCAGTATTTTGGTATGAATCGGTATTTCGGTATGGACTGGTATATACCGAAATATCGGTGAGGTACGACATACCGAATGTTCGGTATAGTATGCGGTATGCTTTTTTGGTATACCAATATTTTCGGTACAGTGTCGATATGTATTTTTGCATACTGAAATTTTCGGTACGGTATATAGTATGGTATGCCACCCTAAATTCATCCCACTATTTTCAATTTTATGTACATTGAAATGTATTCTAGTTTCAATTTCGCTGATATCTAATATTAAATTGCATTTTTAACTCATTGTTAATGTGTGTATTTTCACATGTATCTTAATTGAATAAGTTTCAAACAAGATATCTTATTTAATCTGCAGTAGTTTCATATCTAAGCACAACTTTTGATATTATCTTCCAATATAGATATTTCTAGCATTTTATTTATTGAAAAATACTCAAATATAATTTTCCTCTCTTTATCCATACTATTAATTAATTTGATTTTATATCAAAGATAACATAATTGCTTTTAAACTCAATTTCAAGATATGTGTGTATTTTCACATATATACCACCCAGATGGAGCACTGACCATTGCAAAACTTATTTTGTGTTGATGCTTCCGTCTTTATTAAAGATATTTAACAACAATTAATAAAGTATCAATCTTACGCAACATAGGTGACATGGATGTGGGTAGTTATAACAAATCCATTAAAAAGTAAAATTTAGTTTGTTTCTTTCGATTGGTGAGTGCAGCCGTTTATTTGGAACCTAGTACTGATCTTTCGTTTGACGTTCTCATTTGAATTAATAAAGCTTAATCCTCTAAATTAATCACTATAATTTCAGTTAATTAACACTATATTTAATGGTTTTCATTCATCATGAACCAAATGCATACTTTCACACACATATATATATATACATATATTACGCGATGTTGATAAAAGCTCGAGGGGATTCCTTATGATCCAAATTAAAGATTTGACATTTCACATAACTAAGTTACCAACTCATCTTATATGTTTACTACGGATATAATAATAATGCAATAGTAGAAAACTCGTTATTATTTTAATTGATTAATTAAATGTTAGACTCCTTATAAACAAAACCCCGAGTTACTTATACATAGCCCATTTAGTATTTATACCCCACTAAAATATAAAAAAAAATTTAAAATCACTATACACACTTCAATTTTAGACAAAATGCTTAAAAAATTATTTACTTGTTTCAAACAAACATTATCATCAAAAAATCTGAGAGAAAAACTATTGTGTACAAATTGAAAAGTGTCGCTGCGTCCTCAACTATAGTAATAGTGAATTTCTCAACTGCCATTTGAAAGCCAAGATATGTCATACATGTAATGATGGTCGGAGAATATGTTGTCGTGGTAGTTGATGACCCCCTCAATTTTCGTAAAAGAAGCTAATATTTTATCATTAAATTATAGGGTAATTGCAAGGATGGTCCCATGAGAATTTGTACTTGACAGATTTGGTCTCATGTTCTTTTTTTGTCCCATTTTTAGCAGAAAAAGTCTCATCCGTTAAATATTTTGCAGTTTTCTATGGAATACTGGATGAAAAAACATTTTCAACTTGATTTTTGGAGGAAAATGAGCCATCTTTTGCCATTAACAATCATTTTAAGGTAAAATGCAAGTATGGAGGCGATTCTGCAACTTTAGTTCGTAGAGTTTTAAGATGTTGGAAATTAATTACTTTTAAGTTGGGAATTATACGCGCGAGTTTTTGGCAGAAAACTAACGGGCGTGTGGGCCTCATGCTCGTTAATCTGTTATTTTTTGACGGAAAAATCGTATGAGACTATTTGCGCTTAAAAAAGGACCAAATTCATGAGGACCAATTCTTATGTGACCATTTCTGCAATTTTCCCTTAAATTATAAAAGTCTTCAATAATTTTAACAAATTCTTTACTTGAAGTATGATTAAAAATTAGGGATTATATATTTGTAGGTCCAGTAACTTAGCCCAACTTTGAAATTGGTCCACAACGAATACACGTTTTGAAATTGGTCCCGTAAATTTGGATTTTTTTTGAAATTGGTCCTTTGACCTGGTATAGCAGGTTACCCATCTGGTCACTGTCACGCTGGATTTTTCTTTTTGTTTTCCTTTTTTTATAAAGTGCCACGCAGATTAATTTTAATATATGTTATTATTAGTTGGTGATGGTATTATTTGTGTCCATGGATTATTCCGAATGGGTCTCGTTCGGGGAAAGAAACGGGTCAGGATAAAATACGAGCCAGACATCAGAAGTCTCAAGTTATCTAATTTTCGGCGCCAGACTCGCATCCCTCCTCCGCTGCGCCTCCTCCTTTTCCGCCGGAGACATCCACGGCTCTCTTCATCCAAGCAACCGTCTCCATCCTCAATTCCCTCGTCGACAACCCGACCCGCACCGCACCGGCCCAGATCACGTCACCACCATCACCTCTTTTCCCTCCCTCACATCCCACATCCCCCTCCCTCTGCCGCCGGCCGCCACCGTCTCCACCCACCTCCTGGGCTGGTTCTCGCACGACCAAAATTCACTCCACAAGGCGCACAACCAACTTTCCAAAATTTGGGGGAAATTACGAATTTTGAACTCCACAGCGCGCACAACCAACTCTCCAAAATTCCTGCCCAATTTTTTCACCCATACCCATCGTCGCAGGAATATGGTGTAGTCGTATGCCTCTGTTTGGTTACGAAATCAGTGTAGTCGTATGCCTCTGGTTTTTTTTTTTTGTATAAGAATTTGAATTAAATTTCAAATTTCTTTGGTGCAGTCCGATAATGGTGTTGCGTGGAGAGTTTCTGGGTTTTCTCCTTCAGGTTGGGGTGGAGTCGTAGTCTCGTAGATAATAGAGAAGATAATGAATAGTTACCTTTTCTGTATTTTTTTTAATGAAATATATAATTTATGGTGGTTTCCTTATTAACTTTTATTGATACTGTAATTCTTAATTAAAGATTAACTATACCTTTTAAAAAATAGAGATTAACTATAAAGAAATCTGAAAATATTCACAGTATTCATTGCACAACTTTTATTTGTATTTATTGAGTAGGTGTTGTGTGACATTGTCTAATGTAATGAGAATGTGAGATGAAATATAAATTGAACATGTTTGTATGAAGGCCTAACTCTACACTTAAAACCCAGGTTGTAAGTGAGAGGATTGCCCAGGCATATAAGCCCACCCAAGACCATCTCTCTATTCAATGTGGGATAGCTTAATACCTTCCCTCACGTGAGACGGGGACCAGGTCGACACGTGTTTCCACAGGTGGATCCACACATCGAAGTAGAGAGTTGGCTCTGATACCATGTATGAAGGCCTAACTCTACACTTAAAACTCAGGTTGTAAGTGAGAGGATTGCCCAGGCATATAAGCCCACCCAAGACCATTTCTCTATTCGGTGTGGGATATCTTAATAATGTTGCATTAACATTTTAGTAGAAATGTATATTAATATTAATTTGTGTTAATTTTAATAGGAAGAATGTTAATTTCTATTATTTTGTACTATGAGACGGTTTTACGCAAGTTTTTTACCTTGTTGAAATATTTAAAAAATTAAAAAGAATAGGAAATTATTTTCTTTGTATTTGTAAATAAAGTAATTTGAAAATATACTGAGTTTTTTTCTTGTTGGTAATTTTAATATTCTTTTACAAATTTAATGAATATATTAAAATATATAATCCCCAATAAAAATATATTAAAATATTATGAATTGACATTAAAAAATAAAGAAAAAAGAAAATTAATATCCACGTGGCAATGTAACCTGCTATACCAGGTCAAAGGACCAATTTCAAAAAAAAATCCAAACTTACGGGACCAATTTCAAAACGTGTATTCGTTGTGGACCAATTTCAAAGTTGGGCTAAGTTACTGGACCTACAAATATATAATCCCTAAAAATTAAAGTACTTTGTTAGCTTTGATTAAATAAAAAATATTCTAACAACAATTGATATTTTAAAGTAAAGAATTTGTTAAAATATTGAAGGCTTCTGTAATTTAATGATAAAATATTAGCTTCTTCAAATTGTTAAAAAATAAAAAATATTTGTTAAAAATATATATTGTTGTTAGAATATTATTGCTGTTCTGCCCGATTAAATAAAATAAAGGATTGATATGACACCTTTAATAATTATGTAAGGGTCATATGTCAACATTTAAAATAAGGGTATCTTAGACTATATTTATCAATTCCTTACTATCCAATCTCTTAATAAATAATTTATTCCTCTTCCCTCCACATATACAATCTACAATTCAATCTAATCTTTTTTTTTATCAACAATACAATACAAGCTAAAATATTTTTTACTTTTTACTAATTACATTTATTTATAATTAATTTTTATTATATTTATAAGGTAATATATTAAATTATTTGATATTCAATACATTTAAAATAAGTTACAATTTTAATAATAAAATTTAAATTACAAAATTAAAATATAAAACAGTTAATAAATCTAAATAAGTTTCAAATATATAAAATCATATATAGAAGTTTAGCCGTACAAGTGTGAAAATAAATTAAAAAGACTCCTTGCAATCCAGATTGGCGGGCCAATCGGATTGACACCATACCATTGCATTTTAAATTTCTTTTTTATTCTTCTTTTGTCATTTAGTTTGCAAACGATTGCAACAAACTACCAATAAATATAGTCTTAGTTCAAAATTAATATGTGGTATGCAATAGTGCAGTCGGAAATTTATTTAGTCGCAATCTTATTTGAATGTACTTATTTCATTATTACATCCACAATGGATATATAAGTTTATATTCATAGTGTTTGCACTTAATGTGAAGAAATAGTTTTCATTTTTAAATAAATAAATTAATTAAAAGGATGTTATGAATGAGTAATTATTGTGTGCACTCATAGATTTTAAGTTTAAATTCAAATTAGTTTTGACTTTTCAAAAGCCGATTTACTTAATGAGCTTTAAAAAATTAATTTGAAATTGAACTCAAAATTCAAGTGCATGTCATTTGGCTACTTGAATACATATAAGAATTTGTAGTTATTCAATCATAATTTATGTTGCACGGATTCTTCAAAATTCACTGATATGCAGTATCGGATACTGCATGGGTGCGGGCGCGGGTACGATTCGCACGGGACTCGCCACGTGGTGAATCTGTGAAAAAAAAAAAAAAAGAGGATACGCGTATCGGGTGCGGGAGAAGGGGGCGCGGGAAAAAAATTGATCTTTTTTTTAAATTCTTGGTATTTTTTATAATTATTAATAAGTTCAAACCTTAAATGATAAATCTAAAATTAATAATTTATCTTACTTACCTTACCCAATATCCACAAAGGTACGAACAGAAGAGGTCGGGAAGAAAATATTACGAACATGGCTAACCGGGTTGATTATGATATTTGAATTGTTGTTTCTTATATTTAATAGTTGTTACATATAAAAAATATAAAAGAAATAGACGTGTTCTTACCGTATCACACCCTAACATCTTCAAAAATCCGTAACTACGCACCCATATCTGCCCGCATTTGCACGCACTCCCTCGCACCTATGCAAAATAGATCATAATTTTACAGTCCAACAAATTGACCCGAAACCAACACAACCAAATTGGCCCCGAAATACCCAATTCTTGTTCGACTTTTCTTTTTGCTCCATGAAATAGAGTTTGAGTGAAGATCTTCATTGCTCATCAACTTTTAATTGGTTGCCAACATATCACAGCTATGTTGGTGTTCATATTTGAAATAGAAAATTATCGAATAATTTCAAATATGGAAAAATGGTATGTAGTTCAAACGATTAAAACTTCACTATCTAATAAAAAATTATGAATTTGAGTCACAATTTTACCAATAAAAAAAAAATTCATAGCAATATTCAGAAAATAATTTAACAATCAAGTAGTAGAGTCACTTAAATCAGATTTTGGTCGAATAAATAAAAGTTCAAGTTGGAATAGTGAACCGTTTTGTTTTCTTTTTGGAATCAAGAAAAAAAAAGGGAAAAGGAAATTAGCTTTTGGAATGGAAGCAAAAAAGTCAATTCCGATTAAGGTTAGAACAATAATTTGTTAATATTAATCACATCAACTAATTCTTATTCTTTTTTCAAAATTTGGTTGGGCAGAGCAGCAATAATATTATTATTTGCAATAGTATACTTCTATATTATGGAATTGGATCGGTGATCACATTCACATGTTGTGGACAGGTAGTTGCATTAACTACACCCTAATCAGCTGGCACGTGTGATTTTTTTGGTAACCACTGTAACCATCCATGATGTAAGTTTTATCAAGTCAACATTATTAATTATTTTTTTGCCTAGGTAGCAGCAGTATTGATGCCGATTCCTGACCTCCTCGAACAGCTGGCAAATTGCCCCCTTGCAAGATAACTAATACTCCTATAAGAGTCAATTTGACAAAAGAGTGTGTTTAATGAGCTTATAAGCTCTTTGAAACTGTTTATAAGTTAATTATGAGTTTATAAGTACTATTAACTAATATGTTTGATAAAATAAGATATTTAACAATTTATAAAATAAAAAAAATATAACATTTTAAAAGCTGTAAAAGAATTAGTTGAAATTAAAGTATCATTAATCTCATCGGGAGTATCATTAATCTCATCAGGGGTATCATTAGTAAATTTTCTTGAACTCATACTAATGATACCCCTGATGAGATTAATGATACTTCCGATGAAATTAATGATACTCTAAAGCTATTTCATGTTAAGCTTATTATGAAACGCTTTCATATAAAACCTACTTAAAAAAAAAAAGTGATTTCGGAATAAGAAAATCTAGTCGTAATATCATCGTAACCCCAATCAAATTATTTCGCAATTTGCATCGATATTTTACTCGTAACAAATTAATTGGAAAATAATTGTTTTGAGTTGGTTCAAGCCCACAACCCTTGTGATTAGGCAAGGCTTGAATCAACGAGCTACTAAGTTCATGATGTTTTAATTTATCATCGGTTTATATATCATTGTTAAAAATTATTTTTACTATATAAAAATATATTAGATATGGAATTATAATTGCGCATCAATTTTTTCTCGATTCTCCTTTAACTAGCATATGTGGCAGTGACAATTGAAAAAAACATTAACTAATTTCATACATACAAAAAATATATATAAACCATAATAATGGTAATGAGAAAATTAAAAATTTATTGTTGTATTACAATTAAATATGGTATTGATCGATTTATATAGTTTGGTATTGATAGGATTTTGCCATATAATATAAATCAACCTTAAACAAATATTGGAATTTTGTTGAATTTAATTGACTGGTTGTAATAATTTATGTTGAATAGTTTTAAAAAATAAATTAATAATATATTTAAAACTTATTTAATATAAAAATATGTTTAAGTTCACATAATATGCAAAGTTACGTCTTAGTAGATATTATATACTTCCTCCATCCCCAAACACTTTTCACAGTTTGTGTTAAGGTAAGGTATGATAGATCTACCTCTTCTCTATTATAATATTATTTTAAAATTATTTTATCATTTCAAATACTAATAAAAACTTGCTCACGAAAATACGAGAGGAATAATTAACTATGGAAAATGTTGTGGGATGGGTGTAGTAGTAAAAAATTCAATTAAAATCCTTTGCGAAAGTCTAAGCTGACAAGAAGAGTTGGAATTTAAAGAAGAAGAAAAAAAACCCGAATGTAAACAATTGAAACAAAAATACCATAAGAATCCCAAGACTATAAATATTTTACCCAAATTCTCCTATGAAAATTTATTAGTTGCATTAAAATTATACTATTATATTTATACAATAATCCTATAATATTCATTTGGTCATGATACCATGCATTGTACTAATAAACTAAAATTACAGTATAAAATATTAATTTATAGAATCAATAATTAAGGGTAGATATCTATGTGTTAAATGAGTCCAATGCCAAAGTTCTATATATTATGCGTAATATTTTACGAATTGGTACCTTATTTTACTCTTAATAATGAAATCAGTCCATCCTAATTATTTAAATTTATTGTATTATAGTCCACCTAGTAAATCCTGGATCTGCACTAAATATGAATGTTCCAACATGAGTATGAATAGATTAAAATCAATATTTCAATTCAAATAATGCTTTGCACTTTTGCAGCTTTGCAATCTAATGGATTTCTCTAAGGTTGCCGCATTTCAAACAGATATCAAGATTGATTTAAAATTTTATAATAGCTGTGGTAATGTTTGGATGAAAGGATTTGTGGAATGAATTGAAGTCCATCACCATTATTTTGAACAATTTTCAAGTGATTTGGGTGGAGATTTGAAATACACTTTAATTTGAGTGGATTATTCAAATCTTTACAATTTTAAACCCTTCAATCTAAATACAACCTGAATGTGACACACCAAGAATGAACATGTTGAACACGATGTATCACGGTAAATAATGATATAATCGGCATATTAGATTCTGGTCTACCAAGCTCTCACGCAAGTTTTTGCCTATTTTTCAACATTTTAATACATCTGAAAGAAAGTTAAAGAGGTTCTTGTAATCAGGCTTGATTAAATCATCAAAAGCAACAAATCCATGACAATCTAATCGTTCACGATCATTGCAACCGTAATTACGGACAAGATTTTCTAGCCTAGCAATATAGTTTGTTGGCTCTGAATAGCTTAAAGGCAGACTAAAACTGCATCCTCTAATATCAAGCACATTCATCACTAAACATGATAAGAAGTAATATGCAAGGCATATCTCAAATATTAATATTATTTGGTGAATTTGAAAGAAAATACTTACATCAACAATTGGAAGCTGAAGCCACACAAGAAACGCAAACTTCATATGATAGTAGAAAGGGAACCTGATAACACCAGACAAAGTCAAATTCTGATGGCATTAGTTAAAGCAAAGATCAGCACATAATTAACCAATTGTCAGCTAATTCAGAAATTTGAGTGTATATGTATGTTATTGCCTTCATAACGCCGTCTTTTAAGGTTTAGACACATATCTGTGAGAGGAAAATATTGAGTGACGCATTCTAAATTTCCATAGTTAAGACCATTCCACTTCATATGAACTGTATGCATATTGACATATAAGTCTCCATTAAAACATTGCACAATAATTTGAATGGCATAACTAACCAGCCCAGTAAATAATGTAACACTTCGTAAACACTTTCATCAATGTGTTAAACATGAGGCATATTAATTTGAATGCCATGACTAACCAACCCCTACCGAATAGCTGAACACGACACACATTGTCAGAAACTTATAAGCCCAGATATTTTATCACAAAACATGAGCCTCAACAATGAATGCAAGAAAAACATTAATCCCATCAAAGGTGCTAAGTAACAGGTGATAGACACACATAAATTCCATACAAAACATATCAAGTAACAGAAACTGGACGAGCAACATACGAAAGCATAGACTTTATAACGAAGAAATACTAAAACAGATGAAGTTGTCACTATAATCATAACCCAAAAAAAGTGAACATTTAGAGTTTAAGTCTCACCATGCTGCATGAATACCAACATTAGAAACTACAGGGTAAGAAGCAATCGCAACCCAACCTGCATTTACAAGAGGTCATATGAGTATGGGTAATATTTTCAAGTAACAAAAACGCACAAAGTAAATTCAATTGACAAATAACAGAACAGAAATTAGCAAATAAACAATTATGATCTCATGGAAACAAATCTTATGTAACGGAGTCCAGGCTCTACCAATTCATATAAATTATAAGTAGTTGTAACAAAGCACACGAAAAACACTCACAACCTTTCAATTTCTTTGATCCTTTTCGAAATTAAAAATAAATGAGAAATAAGAAGAAATCGCATATTTACAAAACTTTTCACCTCACACTAATACATTTAACGAGCTATAATTCATTCAAATAATATCGATCTCGAAGCAGAATGTCAAAATAGATTGATATAACCGTACCTCGCTGGGCATGTCGGATCCAAACAAAGCCATTTACAGCTGACAAAATTGTTGGCGAATTCCAATTTCTAATTTCAGTTTGCTGAGAGAAAAACACCAGTTTGCTTTATAAATAGTACCTCTCCCACATTTATCTCCTCCATTTCCCACACTAGCAAAATACATATGCATGCAGTCCCTTGGTGTGATTGCTCAGTCCCTAAAAGGGAATACAAAATATTCCGGTGCAATCACTGCATGGTTTATACCGATAGAGTTGGACACATTTCAGCAACAGTAGCTTTATGATAGAGTTCATCAATCAAGCACCCTAGGATACCATATATAGCCTCTGCTTCCGAGTGGGATCTATCGCTCGATCTAAATATATGAACTCCACTACCAAGTTGTACCCAACTGCAACCCGCAGTCTTCTTCACATCCTTCCCTCTCATCGTCCTCATCATCCTCCCCACCTCGTCCCACTTTTCTCCCGAGGCATACACACTAGCTAACTGGAAATACCTTGACCCATTATTTCCTTCAATTTCCAGAAGCCTTTCCTCTATCATTCTTGCGAACTCTAGGTTCTTGTGAGCTCTGCATGAATTCAGAAACGCGCTCAGTATAATAGGATTGGGCTCAACGGGCATCTTTTCCATGAAAGCTGCAGCCTTCTCTAGCTGGTTTGACCTTCCGTATAAGTCAACCATACAAGCATAGTGATCCATTTCATGTGGTATAGAGTAATCTTCAGTCATTGACAAGAAATACTTTTCACCTGCCTCGACTAATCCACAATGACGACAAGCTGACAGAAGCGCAATAAAAGTGACAGCATCGGGACGAAGGCCTCGTTTCATCATTTCCTCAAAAAGACGAATAGCTTCATGCTCGTGCCCATGGTGAGCACAACCAGCAATCATAACATTGTACATTATAGTGTCCCTAATGCTAACTCTATCGAACACACTCCGTGCATATAGTATATAGCCACATTTTGCATACATATCAATTAAAGCACTCACTGCTTTCTCATCTAATGTAATTCCAATTCTCAACATGTATGCATGAATCTGTTTCCCAAAATCTACACTGGCTCGTATAGCACAAGCACAAAGTAAACTTACGAGAATCACAGCATCGGGAGCCATCGTCTCTTTTACTGCATATTCTCGGAAAAGAACGAAAGCTTCCTCGCACCTCTGCAATTTCACATAAGCAGATATAATTGAAGTCCACATTACAAAATTCTTTTGAGCTACTGAATCAAAAAGCCTCCTTGCTTCCAACACATCACCTTTGGCCGAATATCCTACAATCATCGAAGTAACAGCATATACATTGCTTCTTCCATCCGAGTTGTAAACACTCTCAGCATACCTCAAATTGCCACACTTGGAATAAATATCGACAATGCCACTGATTATAAAAGGATTTGAGCACATCCCATCTTTTAAAACCCAAGCATGAACTTCCTTTCCCAGCTTCAAACAATTCAAAGCAGAACAAGCTGCTAATACACTACCAAAGGTGTGCTCGTTCCATCGAAATCCCTTCTCCGCCATACGCTTGAACAACTCGACCGCTTCCTCCTGGTATCCATTCTGGGCACACCCTGAGATCATTGTATTCCATGACACATCATCAATCAACTCGGTCTTATTCGAAAATATCTCACGTGCCATTTCGATCTTGCCTTCTCTACAGCAAGCAGCAAGCAATGCATTGTTCACAACTGTATCTACCATGCCTTTGCAAGAATCGCAACCATTGCCATTAACAACTCTGCAAGCATCCGAAAAAATGCCGCATTTGGAGTACATATCTATCAAAGAACTCAGCGCAAACTTACTCAAATCATTCCCACTCTTTACCATGAAAGAATGCAATTGCTTGCCATAATGCAGAAGCCTTAAGTTTGCGACCAAATTGAGCATTGTGGTCAGTGTAAACTCATCAATCCGTGTTGTATCCTTGTCAAACTGCATTTGAATGAACAATTCAATGGCCTCACTTGCGTAGCCATCGGAACGTGCGTACCCGGATATCATCGAGTTATATGAAACAGAGTCTTTAAAAGGGGAAGAATAAAAAAGATGTTTTGCTTTACTGAAATTCCGGGTCTTGATATAAGCGTTTATTAGGGTGTTCCAAGAGAACACATTTCGCTCAGGCATTTCGTCGAACAGTTTATGGGCTTCTTCAAGAAGGCCATGTTTGGAGTATAAATTCGTGAGCTGATTGGTGGTTACAATAGTTGGGAGGAAACCGGATTTTATGACGTGGGCCTGGAACTTCAGACCCTCTTTAAGCGATCTCATATGAGTGAGCTACGGTATTCGGACGCCAAGAGACATTCTGACCTTCTCCCTCTTAGAGCAGGAACCAATGATGAAAAAATAAAGTGCTATGAACCAAGTCATGCAGAAATAGATGGAGTTGTGATTAATAATCAAAACCGGAAGTGTTGGACTATGGCTTGAACGCCGTAATGAAATGCACAAAAATTCTGAGAGAAAACAGAGGAAGAGCTAAAACTTTATTAATGGGCCGGGTCTTGTATATTTTCAAGAGTATGTAGGGTGGAAAATTGGTTTATATACTATGATAAAAGGCATTACTTGTTTTTATTAAAAAAAAAAAAATAATTTATTTTCAGTAAATAATTAATAATTTTTGGTGAAAATAATTAATTTTCTTCCGTGAAAAATAATTAATATTCTTTTAGTGAAAATAACTAAACTCTTCAATAATTCATGTATTAACCATTTTCGCTCTATACTTTATCTATTTTTAAATGAGGCTCTTTGCAATAACGAAAATATAGGTATTTTACTAGTACGTACTCCCGCAAATTTCGCGGATTGAAAAAAAATTTGTTATTATTATTTCAAATTATAAATAATAATTTTTATAAAATTGTAATTATAATTTAACAAATAATTAAAAAAAATACTAAACATGAATAAATAGAAAATTATTAACTAATTCACACATTCAATCCCAAATTAGTATAACACAATATTACTTAAAATTACAGTTATTGTATACTTGCATGCCCCGTTTTCCCCCATGGTATGAAGTTATAATAACAATCGAACGCAAAAGTTTAACTCTAAATATTGAATCACACATTTCAAATCTAAATGTAACATTTGACAAAAAAAAAGGGGGGGTTAATTGCGGAAAAAAAGGTCAACTTTTTACTTTTTATCAATTACAACATGAACTTTATTTTTTTGCAATTCGAGACATTAACTTTTTAAATTTGACAATTTGAATCATTGACTATTTTCCGGTGATAATCAAGTGATGTGGCCGCCGAAGTTGCCATATAGACAACCATGTAGATGCTTGAATTCTCTTTTTTGATAAATAAAAGAAAGATAACATTTTTTTAATTTGCATAAAAGAAGCAAAAAAAAAAAATTTATCCACGTCTTTTCTTTTCATTAAAATTGCACACAAAAGAATCAAAATCCCTAAAATAAACAGCAGCTCAGAATTTTCACCTTTTTTAATGGAGTTTTCCACATAATCACACTCTCCAAATATTCGCATCACAAACATGAAGTTCATTATCATTTATTATTCCCAGAGATATATCATTAATTAGGGATTTATAATTTTCCATTCCTCAAACAAATTTTGAAGACGAGTGTGTCCTGGAAATTTTTTATTTTTTTTGCAAGAGCTAAAAGATTATGGCTGGGAAATATATTTTAAGGTTATATGATTTTTTTTTTCCTTTTTTGTCTTTAATTTTTTTTTTTTTTTAAAACAGGCATCTATGATGCATGGCATTTCCGCGACCACATCACTTAAGCATCGCCGAATTTTATCCAGAAATACTTAAAATTGTGTTACAATTAATTATTGATATGATAAGATATTATATTTGGTGGCAATATTTTTTGGGAATCATATGCTATTTAGATGGCAATATTTTTTTAAAAATATTTCAACTCATTGCTACAAATTTTACATCTATCAATATTTAGCAAAAATAAATTATAAAAATATCAAAAAAAAAAAATCGTTCAACTGTGAAAAAAGATATGTTTGCATTAATGTAATGTTTAAAATCTTGCATTAGTTTAATATTTAAAATAATATTCCATATTATACGTAAATATTATGTTTCCATTGATTAAAATATATTCAGATTTATTGTATTTTAGTTTTTTAGAGTAAAATACTTTTTAAAGTTATAATACTTAAATTATTACTTGTATATTTAAACATGAATCATTAAAGGGTATTAGTTGTTTTCACTAAAGAATATTAGTTATTTTCACCGAAAAATATTAGCTGTTTACACTAAATAGTCTTAATTTATTTTCAATAAATAACTAATATCCTTCAGCGGAAACAACTATCACTCTTTAATAAATAAAACTTAATACCCTTCAATATTTCATATATAAAATATTTTCACTCTATTAACTTCCAACATTAACTTTACGCAAGAAAAGTTGATTTCGCGGAAGGAACCTAGCTATAGCTACCATAAAAATAAATTGAATTTATCAACTATGGTGAGAAATTAAATATACTTACCAATTTCTTTATTTGAATCATTAAATTCAGCCCAGAAAGGAATCTTTTCCAGTATCATATAAATTTTTTGAACAGTATAACCAATTTAATTGTATTAATATGTTTAGATTGATTCGAATAACACTGCACAATTAAACATCATTTTTGGGCGGATTGAAATTTAAATTTTGGTTAAAAAAATGACAACCAAATACTAAGTTGGAATTTTATTTAGAACAATTAAAAAAATTTGAGTAGATTACCATTGGCGAAATAGATGTGATTCTAATTATTTGTGATTAACCCTTCTTAATTTCAAACATTAAATTCAGCCCAGAAAGGAATCTACATAATAAATCCATAAATATTTATGCAATAGATAACACAAACATTAATCCTTTACAAATAAAAATAAGTATTTTTTGCACGATATGCAAAATGACGATGACTCCAACATTTTACCAAAAGGGTTATATAAATAACACCCTTATGGTATGCTTCTACACAAATCTATATATCAAGATATTAGAAGACAAAAATGAGGTCGAGTTTTACGAAAGTATTTGCGATTATGGCTCTTATTGCCATATGTGTGGCGGGTGCGCGCTGGGCTCCGACTGAGGCTTACATGGAGTGTGTTGGTGATTGTACTTCTGCTACCTGTAGAAAGCTTGGAGTGGGACCCGAGCGCCCCGACCTGTGCTGCAGAATTAGGTGTCAAAAAAAGTGTGGCAGGCCCTACCCTAAAGATGTGTGTCCTTGACCAATTACATATACTACATGTTATTAATTTATTTCAACTGCTCTCAAAACTAATCACAATAAAATTTGTTTCTACTTTCCTACTAATGGGAAATAGAAATTTATATTATGTCTGGTTGAGAAATTGTTAGTTTGCGCAATTATAAGTTCCTTTTATATACTTTTAAATGTAGCAATGGGTGAATGAAAAAATAATGCATAATAATTTTGAAATATCAACGGAAATAATATAGCCAAAAAATATTCAAAGGATTACTTGAAGAACTCCCATCAAAGTTTACGGATTATGACAACTGCGCGGTAATTCATCGTGAACAAGGGATACTTGTTAAGAGAATTATTATAAACTGATTAATTCTGCAAATTCATATGAGGCTCAACTTTTAACTAAGATATACTATTTTTCTTTGTATGATAGATAGAGGAGATCAAATCCCACTAAAAGCAAGCGTACCCATATTTATTAAGTTTTCCACTCAAATTTACGTATCATCCCAAACATAAATGAAATGATTTCATTTTTCTTTATACATGAGATGATTTTTTTTTTCTAATAATAAATTATTGCGACGTTGATGGAATTAAAATATAATGGAAATACAACCATATTTCTGTTGGAAATTGGTTTTGTAAAGGGTTCATACCCTTACTTTGATCAATTTTTTGAGGAGTAAAAACGTTAGTTTTTGGGAAAATAAAATTAACAATGTTGTTCTACTCGCGGAGTAGATGAGCGTGGTATATTTAATATCTCAAAACCGATTTCCGGTGAGTGAGAAATTAATTTGGGAAGTTGAAGTATTAATCATGTGTGTTGAATAATTCCATGGGAATGGAAAATAAAGTTCCATCCCACATTGGAAAATTACAAGAAGTTTGTCTTGTATATAAATAGGAAATTATTCATGCTCTCTAAATTGGGACATGGGGACCCTAACCATGGACCACACACACACGCGCGCGCGCGCCCCGCCCCGCCCGGGCCCGGGACCGGGTTCGTGGTTCTTGGTTCTTGACAATTGGGCTTTGGTGCCATACCTATATTTTTAGAGTACCAAAAATATGAAATAGCCCATTATCTTTTTGGATCCAATCGGATTGGAGCATCTGGAATATTCCTTCTTGCTTCCCAATCCATGATCACCACGTACTCCACTCCAGCAGCCCTCTAAAGGGTCGAAATTCCGCCTATATATACCCCCTTTCAGTTTCGTGCTCGGTTTTACACGAATTCGTTTCGTGCTCACTGTTCTCCCTCTTTCAGTTTTTCGAAATATTCATACCCAGTTTCTAACAATCGCAAGATCGAATAAACTTTCATTTCGAAACACTGAAGATGTCGAACCATAACTCTGATAACGAGATGGACATTTCCTTACCGACAAAGAATGATGTCTCTAATCCAGTACCTGCGAATCCGACTGCCGATGGTAATCCGACTACCGATGGTAATCCGACTACCATTCCCCCTTTCCAGTTTGGAAATTTTGGAGACATCCTTGCTGAATGGATGAAAGCTAATGGCAATCCCTTCGTGGGAAATGTCAATCCCTTTGTGGGAACCTCTAGCACTAATCCCTTCGTGGGAAACTCTAGTGCTAATCCCTTCGTGGGAAATGCTGGCGGCAATCCTTTTGTAGGAAATGCCGGTGTCAATCCTCTTTTGACAACCAACCAGGCCTCCCTTCAAGGGGCTGTTAGGCCGGTGGTAGTAAAAGGGGAGAAACCCGAAAAGTTTTCGGGAAGTGATTTTAAAAGGTGGCAAAAGAAGATGCACTTCTATTTGACCACCATCTCTTTGGTGAAATTTATCAAAGAGGATTGTCCGAGTGCTCCTGCTGATGATGCTACTCGTGAGACAAGGATTGCTTACGATACTTGGATCCACGATGACTATCTTTGCAGGAACTACATTCTGAATGGGCTGTCTGATGCCCTTTGTGACGTGTACGATGAGTACCCGACTTCCAAAGCTCTATGGGAGTCCTTGGAGAAGAAGTACAAGACTGAAGACGCGGGAACAAGCAAGTTCGTCGTCTCCACCTTGTACGACTTCAAGATGGAAGACAACAAATCTGTTGTCGAGCAAGTGCAGAAGCTGCAAGTTATCTTCCATAACTTTGCAGTGCAAGGGATGGAGCTGCCTGAAGCCTTTCAGGTAGCAACTGTGATTGACAGACTCCCTCCATCTTGGAAGGAGTTCAAGTCCTACCTCAAGCACAAGCGAAAGCAAGTGACGATGGAGGACCTTGTTACCCGACTCCGGATCGAGGAGGATAACAAGAAGAGGGACAAGAGGGAGAGGGGCTCGATTGCTTCCATCGAGGCCAAAGCTAACCTGATGGAGAAAGGCGAACCATCAAAGAAAAGGAAGCGACAAGACGACAAGGGCAAAGGCAAGGCTGTTGCTGCTGCTCCTGCTCCGAAGAAGTTCAGCGGGAAGTGCTACAACTGTGGCAAACCCAACCATCGGGCAGCTGATTGTCGTCAGCCCAAGAAAGAGGACAAGGGAAAGAAGAACTCCGTGAACGTTGCTGAACGTGAGCTTACGGAGATGGACATGTCCGCTGTGGTGACCGAAGTCAACATAGTGGACAACAAGAAGAGTTGGTTCGTGGACACTGGTGCCACTTGCCACGTTTGCTCGGAGAAGTCTGCCTTCTCCACTTATTCTCCTGCTGAAGGGAGAAAGCTCTACATGGGCAACCAAGCCTCGTCTGAAGTGGCTGGTGTCGGAATGGTGGTGATCAAACTGACTTCGGGAAAGGAGCTGAAACTGAAGGACGTACTGCATGTCCCGGACATCCGGAAGAATCTGATTTCGGGGTCTCTTTTAGTTAGTAGTCAGTTTAAGTTAGTGTTTGAGTCAAACGGTGTTGTACTTAGTAAGTTTGGCATCTTCCTAGGAAAGGGTTACCTCGAGAAGGGCCTTTTCAAGATGTCTGTGATGACTGTAAGCCGTGATGGCAAAAACACTATTATGAATGAGAATGCTTCTACTTCTGCTTATATCGTTGAGTGTTCCTCTTTATGGCATTTTAGATTAGGACATGTTAATCTAAAATCTATAAAACGATTAGTAAATTTGGATTTACTTAAAATTGAGAATGTTGACACATCCAAAAGATGTGAAATTTGTGTAGAAGCAAAAATGACTAAATTACCATTTAAGTCAGTTGAAAGGAACACTACTCCTCTAGAATTAATTCACACTGATTTATGTGATTTAAAATTTGTGCAAACTAGAGGTGGAAAAAAGTATTTTATTACTTTTATTGATGATAGCACAAGATTCTGCTACGTTTACTTACTTCGAAGTAAAGATGAAGCTATTGAAGCTTTTAAAAACTATAAAAGTGAAGTAGAGAATCAAATGAACACTACAATTAAAGCAATTCGTAGTGATAGAGGTGGAGAGTATGTGGCTCCGTTTGAACAATTATGTGCCGAATTCGGCATCATACATCAAACGACAGCTCCCTACTCACCACAATCAAATGGTATTGCGGAGAGGAAAAACCGAACTTTGAAAGAGATGATGAACGCAATGTTAATCAGCTCAGGTTTACCTCAGAACATGTGGGGGGGAGCTATTCTGTCAGCTAACCACATTTTAAATAAAATTCCACTTAAGACTCAAGATAAGACACCTTATGAGTTGTGGAAAAATCGCAAACCATCATACAAATACCTCAAAGTGTGGGGGTGTTTGGCAAAAGTTGAAGTGCCACTTCCTAAACAAGTGAAAATCGGACCTAAGACAGTCGATGGGATCTTTATAGGATATGCCTTCAACAGTAGTGCCTATCGGTTCTTGATTCATAAATCAGAGATACCCGATATGACAATAGGTACTACCATAGAATCAAGGAATGCTGTGTTCTTCGAAAATGTGTTCCCGTGTAGGGACAAAGAAGAAGTGAGTTCAAATAAACGAACTCATGAAGAATCAACTGAAGCTGCAGGTCCTTCCACTCAGCAGAGTGAAGCACCAAGACGCAGTAAACGAGCTAGAATCGATAAGACCTATGGTCCAGACTTCATCACGTATGTGCTAGAAGATGAACCTAGGACTATCAAAGAAGTTTTTTCCAGACCAGATGCATCTCTCTGGAAAGAAGCAATAAACAGTGAATATGATTCAATTCTGCAAAATCATACATGGGAGTTGGTTGACCTCCCTAAAGGTTGCAAGACCTTAGGATGTAAGTGGATCCTTAAAAGAAAGTACAAAGCAGATGGATCTATTGAAAAGTATAAAGCCCGTTTGGTTGCAAAGGGTTTTAAACAAAGAGAAGGACATGATTTCTTTGACACCTACTCTCCAGTAACAAGGATTACATCCATTCGTGTACTTGTCGCGATTGCTGCCTTGCATAATCTCGAAATACATCAAATGGATGTAAAGACTGCTTTTCTTAATGGAGAGATGGATGCTGAAATATACATGGATCAACCAGAGGGTTATGTTGTACCCGGGAGCGAGAAAAAAGTTTGTAAACTCGTTCGATCGTTGTATGGACTTAAACAAGCTCCTGTACAATGGCACTTGAAATTTGACAATATTATGTTGTCAAATGGATTTCGAATTAACGAATGTGACAAGTGTGTGTATGTGAAAGATACACCAAATGGATTTGTTATTGTATGTCTATATGTTGATGACATGTTAATCATAGGTAACAATTCAAATATGATCGTTAATACGAAAAACATGTTAAAGAGAAATTTTGACATGAAAGATATGGGTTTAGCAGACGTGATTCTAGGAATCAAGATTGAAAGAACCTCAAATGGAATTTTTTTAACACAATCTCATTATGTTGAGAAAGTCTTGAAGAAATTCAATGCATTTGATGATCCACCTGCTAAAACTCCACTTGAACAAAATGTTCATCTGAAGAAAAATAGAGGTGAACCTGTGAATCAGTTGGAATATGCAAGGATCATTGGAAGCGTGATGTACATTACTAATTGCACACGTCCAGATCTTGCATGTTCTGTGAACAAACTAAGCAGGTACACGAGCAATCCAAGTCATGAACATTGGAAAGCTCTGAAAAGGGTCTTGAGATACTTGAAGTATACTCTTGACTTCGGGCTACACTACACGCGACATCCAGCTGTACTTGAAGGGTACAGTGATGCTAATTGGATATCCGATAGTAAAGACTCATTCTCAACTAGTGGATATGTATTCACTATTGGAGGAGCTGCAGTATCGTGGAAATCCACAAAACAGACGTGTATTGCCCGTTCCACAATGGAATCTGAATTCATCGCTTTAGATCAAGCTGGTGAAGAAGCTGAATGGCTTCACAATTTCTTAGAAGATATTCCTTGTTGGAACAAACCAGTATAATCTGTAATGATACATTGTGACTGTCAAGCTGCTATTGGTAGAGCTTTGAACAGTATGTACAACGGAAAGTAGAGACATATTCGTCATCGACATAACTCCGTTAGACATTTGATCTCAACTGGTATAATAACAATTGATTATGTAAGATCAGTTGATAACATAGCGGATCCGCTCACGAAGAGCTTGAATCGAGATCAAATGAATAAGCTGATAGAGGGAATGGGTCTGAAATCCACAAATAAAACTGAAACAGTGGTAACCCAACCATGATGACTGGAGATCCCAAGAACTTGGTTCAAAAGGGAAAACTAAGCTGTGAATGTTAGTTGTACAACACTTGAAAATCATGACCATTCCTGACAGCACTGTGTCAAGTGTTAGTGAACCCGTGAGTTGTGGTAAAGGATAAGTCTTTGACTTTTAATGATTCCTATAAGTCCATGTGGGACTGAGTATGACGGGATACTCGAAAGGAGATCACCTATATAAATGAGAAGTGAGGGCCGCTTCGACCAAACATTTATGAATACAAAGGGCGTCCAGGGCCAAAATGGACAAAAACGTGAGAACAAATCGGAATCGAGACTGACTTGTGTCTGCACTATCTGTAAGGTATACACTAAGGAGGATTAGTTCAAGGCATCATGTCCACTAAGCCGCCGGTATACCCGATGGTGCCGGGCTACGGAAAGTTCAAAACCATTGGTTACTTATCCGGAAGCAATGAGGTCTCACATGAGCTGAACGAAGAAGCTTGACTCTGTATAGGTGCAATTCTCACTCATGTGGGGGATTGTTGGAAATTGGTTTTGTAAAGGGTTCATACCCTTACTTTGATCAATTTTTTGAGGAGTAAAAACGTTAGTTTTTGGGAAAATAAAATTAACAATGTTGTTCTACTCGCGGAGTAGATGAGCGTGGTATATTTAATATCTCAAAACCGATTTCCGGTGAGTGAGAAATTAATTTGGGAAGTTGAAGTATTAATCATGTGTGTTGAATAATTCCATGGGAATGGAAAATAAAGTTTCATCCCACATTGGAAAATTACAAGAAGTTTGTCTTGTATATAAATAGGAAATTATTCATGCTCTCTAAATTGGGACATGGGGACCCTAACCATGGACCACACACGCGCGCGCGCGCTCGCCCCGCCCCGCCCGAGCCCGCGCCCGGGACCGGGTTCTTGGTTCTTGGCAATTGGGCTTTGGATGGGCTTTGGTGCCATACCTATATTTTTAGAGTACCAAAAATATGAAATAGCCCATTATCTTTTTGGATCCAATCGGATTGGGTGACCCGTATGGAATTGGGTCGGCCCATTTCGGTTGGCCCACTTAGAATTGGGTCGGCCCACGAACTTGATTAATACTCGAAATTCCGCCTATATATACCCCCTTTCGTCCAGTTTTCCAAAATACCTACGAACCCAAAAATTTCCGAATTCCTTTCTCTGCAGAAAATCCCGTTTAGCTCATAAATTCCGATTTAGTTCGCCGGAGATTCATACTCGGTAGTGCTACCGGTCTGAATAGACAAACCGTTTTACCTTTGGGGATCCGTACGCATAATCCGTAAGCACTGTACGGGCGTATTCGATCTTGCGGGCATAGGTTTCACCTAGACTCGGTTTTACACGAATTCGTTTCGTGCTCACTGTTCTCCCTCTTTCAGTTTTTCGAAATATTCATACCCAGTTTCTAACAATTTCAGCTGAGAATAAATTTAAATTTTACATTTTGTTGTTGCAAAATTAACCATGTAATATGAGAAATTGAGCTTCACATCAACCACATCAAATATTAAAATCAAAATCAGTGAAAGTCACTTGTAGTCACATAACATCAATCGGACCATATACTGTTTTAATATTGCTAGACATGAGAATTAGCTACATATGTGGGCATCAACGTATTGGAATAACCTTAAAAATTTGGCTCAAATTAAATTCGGTCCCTTTTTTTTTTATTAAGATAGAGAAAGATAAAATTACGAGGGAGAAGCCAATGAAGAGGACAAAGTATAGAGTGAAACTAATTTATACATGAATCATCGAAGGGTATTAATTGTCTTAATTGAAGAGTATTAATTATATTTATTAAAGATTATTACTGATTTACACTAAAGAGTCTTAGTTGTTCGGTGAAAATGAATTAAGACTTTTCAGTGTAAACCAGTAATACTCTTCAATAAAAATAACTAATACTCTTCAGTGAAAACAACTAATACCCTTCAGTGATTTGTATATAAACCAATTTCACTCTGTACATACTCAATTAAGAGTTACGAGTCGGAATAATTCCGTTTAATTCATTTTTCTACTACCACTATATAAACCCTGAACAAAACTAAATAAAGCAATGGGCTTAAAAGTAACAAGATAAAGCCCATAACTTAATTGAAGGCCCAGCACTAAATAATAATTCAGTTGGGCTAGTCCCTTGATTAAAGTAGTAGGACCAGCATAGAATTGATAAGGCCCAGGATATTTGCACTAGTCTAGTCTTTTTGTTAAAGACACTACCTAGATGAATACACTACTTGTTTTTCGGAATTTTTTTTCGAAATTCTTTCAATTTCTCGAACATTTTTATCGAACATAATGGAATATACAATATTTCGAATTTTATGTTATTTTTGGAATTTTTTTCCTAAAATATTTTAATTTTTCGGAAAAATAGATAGTGTATTCATCGTGGTGGTGTATTTAACTAAGAAGCTAGTGCTAATAACCGTGGTCAATTGATAAATATGTTTAGGCCAAGGTTATTTGCGCTAGCTTTTTAGTTAAATACACTACCTAGACTTTTTATTTTCAATTTTTTTTAATATTTAAAAAAACTTCCGACCTTTTCTTTTAATTACACTTTGTTCGAAAAAAAGTTCCGAAAAACTGAAAATATTTCGAAAATAAATTTTGAATACTGAATAGTGTATTCATCTTGGTAGTGTATTTAACAGAGAAACTAGTGCAAATATCTTGGTACTGAATAGCCATATGTTTACGACTGAACTCGTGCACCCACCAACTCAGTTAGACCAAATGTCAAATATAGTTTAGCGTTTTATTTCACTTTTTTAATCAAATATCTAGTGTCATGTTTCATTAATATTGAGTTACACTTTTCAGTTAAAATTAGTGTCATGTAATTCGGTCAAAATCAATGTCACGTTATTCCGTGTTCAATTACATGGTGCAATTGATGCACGTGAGGCTTCGACTCATTAAAACTTGCATATATTGGAAATATTTATGATATTTTCCCTGCAGCTTCCTAAACAAAACTTTTGATCACAGAGTTGTTTCTGTTAGAATTCCTGGAACATATAATATCTGTTTTAACTTTCGAGAGTAAATTCAGTAACGTCATCTTTGTAGTTTAAACAATTAATTATGTAATGATAGCGCGTTACAATTCGTGATTGAAAGCATGCAAGAATATATATATATATATAGTAGACCAAATGACATGTTCGAATTTAAATATATGCCGTACATGATGTTTGTAGTATAGGCACACTATTGGTTAATATAACACAATTATACCTAAAAAAAAAAAAATTGAAAATTAAATATGAACATCAAAAGGATTGAAATCTTCTTTTTTGTGGCGATTGTATTGCTATTTTTTGCAGATGCAGCTAAAGAATCAGGAGACCAAAATGATCCGATTGTATGTTTTAAAAAATGCGAGAAAGAGAGAAATTGTGAATTTGCTTCTTTCTTTGCTAAATTGAAATGTGAAGTAGGATGCGACAGGAAATGTGAACTCGGATCGTCCCTCTCGCTTGCTCCATCGGCGTTTGATCGTCATTTTCTTGGTGTTAATTAATTGAGTGTAGTTAAATAATGATGTAACGATTTTTTATTTTTTTTAAATTAAATTTCATTTGTTCGAGATTATCCAATGAAACTAGCTAATACGGTGCCCGCTGATTGACATTGGAATTAATGGCCAATTTAAGCAGGGCATGGTTCATTTAAATTTAATTAATACATTATAGATCCATTTGCTCGTACATCGATATCTTACAAAATAAATAGTTAAACTTGCTTGTGTAATTATGAACCTCATTGCACAGGATAGACATGAAATAACGTTGAAATTAATTAACGTAATAAATAAGATGTTACAAGTGATTCTTACTCTATAAATCCAGGGAATGTTCATTAGCTTCTTAGATATGATTAATATTTTGGTGAACCAATTACACAACATACAAACTAAATTAAGATAAGAAGTTGTTAATCGATTTTGATTCACAAGAAAACTTGTAACCGGGAATCGAATTATGACAACTTAAGAACGAAATTGAAATCAAGTGAAATTATAAACACCAGATTTACGTGGTTTGGAGAAAATACTCCTACATCCACGAGATCGAAGAAAATTGATCTTTCACTAAGATGAATGGATAATTTACAATTCACTCTAGCTCGCAATATCTCTCTATGTGTGATTATTTACTCGTTCTTTCTTCTCTCAGTTGAGAAGTACCCTTTATATAGCTACAAATATTGAGTTGAACCCTAGATTCGATTTGTAACGAATTCTCATATGATAGGTAGTTATCCAGCTGGCTAACGACTTCAATAACTGCTTCAGTTGATTCAGTTAGAACCGCGTTCGTGTTAGCTTCAATTTGGTGTAATTCGCGAGTAATGATAATCAGATCAGATGACTTGACCTCCTCTGGCTCTGGTCATACTCATCTGGCTCTGGTCTCTTCTACCAGACTCCTCTGGTCTTCCTCCTCTGTCAGACTCCTCTGGTCAGTCTCATATGGTCCAACTCCTCTGGTACCCCAAAATGACTAACTCTCATGGCTAACACTTTATCAACACAGCTTTCTATCATGGCTGTAATCCATGACTCCCTATCATCACACTCAAGGACTTCTTTGTAGCTTTTAGGTTCTTGGTACACTATGGCTTCTGCTGTAACAAGTGCATAGGAGACTAGATCAACACGGCCAAATCTTGTTGGAGGATGTATTTGTCTTCTGGATCTGTCTCTTGTCAGACTATAATTTCTTAAGTTTGCTTCTGGCACTTCTTCCTCCTCTTCTACTGGTGCACTATCCTCATCAGATGACTCATTATCTCCTGCTCCCTGCTCTGGTTCAGAACTAGATGAGCTATCCTGTTTGTCATAATCAGGCTCCACCTCAACTTGAGTAATTGGCTCAGAAATAACCCCATCTATCTCTTCAGCTAATGACTCTCCATCACCTCCACCAGACTTGTATCCCATCTGTGATTCATTGAACACTACATCTCTGTTGGTAATACACTTTTGGTTCCCAGGCTCTAGACACCACAACTTATACCCTTTAACACCCTTTGATACCCAATGAAAATATATTTTAAAGCTCTAGATTCAAGTTTGTCTTGCTTCACATGAACATAAGATAGGCATCCAAACACCTTCAACTTTGAGTAATCTGATATCTTTCCATACCAAATCTCATCTGGGGTTTTAAACTCAATAGCAGATGATGACACTTTATTAATGAGATACACAACTGTGTTAACAGCTTCTTCCCAAAAACTCTTAGGTGAATGAGCATCAAATAACGTACACCTAATACTTTCCAGAATAGTTCTGTTCATTCTCTCAGCTAGACCATTCTGCTGGGGGTTTGAAGGAACAGTTTTATGCCTAGTGATACCCTTCTTCCTATAAAATTGTTGAAACTCTTCTGATAGAAATTCAAGCCCATTATCAGTCCTTAAGTGTTTAATAGTTATGCCCCTCTTATTCTCAAGTTCAGTCAACCATTGTTTGAACTTAGAGAAGGCATCGCTCTTCTGTTTGAGAATATAAACCCAAACCTTTCTGGAATAATCATAAATAAGGGTAAGAAAATACCTGCCTCCACCATGAGTTGTTACCCTAGCTGGTCCCCATACATCAGAATGTATGTAATCCATAACCTCCTTGGTGGTATGCTTCCCCTTCTGGTATGCTTGCTTCTTTGATTTTCCTAGAACACACCTCTCACAGAATTCCAGTTTACATATCTTCTTCCCAGGGATTGCCCCCTTCTTGGATAACTCCACCAGACCCTTCTTACCAACATGTGTCGATCTCTTGTGCCACAAGTTGACATCAGAAGACTCCATAGCAACATCAGCTGATCCTGTTATTGTTCTGCCTATCAAAGTATACAAATCATTCTTGATTATACCCTTCATAACAATCTTTCTAGACTTGGTTATTGACAGAACTCCCTTGTCTGTCTTGAATTCAAAACCTTTGGAATTCAAAGTACCAAGAGAAACAAGATTTCTCTTCAGGTCAGATACAAATCTTACCTCAGATAAGATCCTATCAATTCCATCAAACATCTTGATCTTGATAGAACCAGATCCTTGCACTCTACAGCTCTCATCATTACCCAAAAGAACAAGACCTCCATCAAGCTTTTCAAGATTCAGGAATCAGTCTTCATGTGGACACATATGAAAAGTACAACCAGAATCTAGGACCCACTCTTGACTTAGTTTCTCATGACTAACCATCAAGACTTCTGCACTATCATACCCTTCAACCTCCACCACAACTGCATTTCCATCTTGATCATTTTGATTGTCTTTCTTCCTTCTTTCAGGGCAGTTCTTTCTCAGATGACCTTCCTTGTGGCAAGTGAAACACTTTCTCTTTTTAACAAAACCAGATTTCTTCTCACCCTTATTCCCCTTTCCACCATCCTTTTTCTTGAATTGAAACCCCTTCTTCTTCTTGGATTGAACATTCAATCCTTCAGCAGACTTCTTCCCTTCAGTCTGGATCTGTAGAAACTTGGTTTTCAGGGCAGTTTGAATATCATCAAACATCACCTGATCTTGTCTCCCAAATAGCAAGGCATCTTTGAAATTCTCCAGAGACTTAGGTAGAGAATTCAATAGCATTAACGACTTATCCTCATCATCAATTGTAACATCTAAACTCTCCAGATCATCCACCAATCTGTTGAACTCGTCCAACTGATCACCAAGATTCTTGTCTTCACTCATCTTGAAGACTTGAAGCTTCTGTTTCATGTATAACTTGTTCGTAACAGATTTGGTCTGGTATAACTGCTCCAGTTTATTCCAAACTTCAAGAACGGTTTATTCCTTCGATACTTCCCTCAACGGTTTATCCCCAAGACACAAGATAAGCGCACTGTGCGCTTTCCTCTTATTCTCCTCCATCTTCGCCGTATTAGTTCCAGAAGCCACCTGATCCGGTGGCAACAAGGCTTCGTTTAGACCGTTATGTACCAGAAGAGCCTTCATATTAATCTTCATAAATTGAAATCGTTCTTCCCTATGAAATTCTCAATGTCGAACTTAGTTGTAGCCATGACTGCTTTCCACAGACGGCGCTACTTGTTAATCGGTTTTGATTTACAAGAAAACTTGTAATCAGGAATCGAAATATGACAACAGCTTAAGAACGAAATTGAAATCAACTGAAATTAAGAACACCAAATTTACGTGGTTCGGAGAAAATACTCCTACATCCACAGGATCGAAGAAGATTGATCTTTCACTAAGATGAATGGAGAATTTACAATTCACTCTAGCTCGCAATATCTCTCTCTGTGTGATTATTTACTCGTTCTCTCTTCTCTCAGTCGAGAAGTACCCTTTATATAGTTACAGAGATTGAGTTGAACCCTAGATTCGATTTGTAACGAATTCTCATATGATAGGTAGTTATCCAGCTTGTTGACGATCAGTTCTAATCTTGAAGATTAAATGGCTGTTTTAGATAGTTAATTGATCATCAAACAATTTCGTGTGATTGATCACTAACGAAATTAGTGAATACGGATTTTCGGGTTTAGGTGGATTAGAATCGTATGAAAGCTTACGTGTTAAAGTTCGATTGTAAGTTAATCGAGCTGCTTTAGATTCGTAATCGAAGTTTGGACGTGTATAATAATTTGTGCTTGTTTTATTTACTGAAAAAATCTAAGTATTTATAGACTTTTGCCCAGCAGGAGGTGGCACGACCTTTGGCCGACCAAGCCTGCATGCTCGACACCTGTCCTTTGACTAATTTGACCTTATCCTAACTAAATTCTATCCTCATCTACTGGACTTGCTTGCAGTCAAGAGCTGTTCGTCATGTTGGACTTGTCCGTGAGGAGTCTTTAGTCTGATTCTGATGGTCTTTCATCTCGCTTAATTGTTATTTCGGCACTGTGGTTGGATCTGGTCGGCAGGATGCCATTTGAGCTCGTCATGTGGCTTTTGATCTGATTTTGTTCGCCTATGTGTCCTGATCACATGTAGGTTTTGCTCGCCGGATATCTTGGGTGAATCATGTGTCAATTCCACTTTAATTCTTGAGTGATTTGCGCTAATCCTGGTCGCCCAAATGTTGTTTCTGCTCGCCTATCAACAATTGCCCCCTTGCCGATCAATAAATTGTGAAGATGGTGAATAAGCACCTTTTGGGTTGGCAATTTTTAAGTGTCACTGGTGCGAGCAAGAATGTCACGGGGGCGAGCAACTTTTCACGGGCGGACAACATTGGTCGAGCAGACTCGGGTCGGGGACGGTTGGGATCCCGAGGTCTGGGCACGGCTCGAGGTGTGACGTGGGCGAAATGATTGTTGTCTCCCACGCGCACACGATCTCGAGGTGACGCGCCTTTCCGCTTTGTCGGACAGGTACTGCACGCGCCCAGAAATTGCACTTTGGTCCTTAAACTTTCAACTTTGTTCGCCCGGTACCCCATTTTTCCAGAAGTATATAAGGAATTTTTTTTCCATTTTTTTCATTTTCACACTGTTTCTCAAGCGCGAAATCCTCCTTCTTTCCTCTTTCAAATTTCCGGTGGTCGTTTCCAGTTTCCGGCGACCTTCAGACGACGTCAAGGTAGTTTCCTCTTTGCTTTCTTCTTCTCTTTCTTCTTTTCTTGCGTTGTGTGCGTTCTAGATTCACCAAAAATCCCTACTCCGCCGTGGACAATTCTGAACCGCCGTGTTTTTCCCTTGCCGGAATCTGCAAAACACTAACCTCTTCCCCTTAACTTATTGGATGGTGTCGCACTCTGAGACCGGTTTTTTTCCTCCCCGGAATCCTGAAAAATGGCCCGTCGAAGAGAATCTTCCTATAGTCAACTTGGAATCCGATCCCGAGGCGGCTTCGGTTGCACGCTCGGTCAATTCTGGAGCTCGCCCCTCCAGGGAAAGAGAGGAGCGAGCAAATCCTGCTCGCCAACTCTTGGAAGAAACAAGCTCGGACCTCCACGAAGACGAGGACGAAGAGGTCGAGGTACTTCAGTCGGTGAACCTTGACGAACTAACCTGGGCCTATCTCAAAGACATCAATTTCCCTGCTCCCAGACTGATCGAGCATCGGGTTCCAATCGCGGTTGCTCGCAGTGTTGACTGGAATGAATACGAAAAGGAGCACTCCAATCGCTTCATCATTCCTGCTCGCGGAGTACGGAAGCTAAAATCGACCGAGTTCGCAGCGAGCTGTATCGTGTCCGCCATCACCGAGGAGAACTTGACCGAGATTCGAAGGGATTACACAATTCCCTTTGACATCCCGATGTATGCTCCTTTGGCGGACGACAGAGCTGATCGCCCACCACGCGGATTGACGGCGATCAACCTCACCACCCTGAATGCTGGAGTTTCTTTGCCGTTGCATCCTTTGGTCGACCAATTCCTACATAACGTGAACTTGACTATCACCCAACTTACTCCCATTGGGTGGATAAATCTGATGGCCCTGATGGTGATGTTCGTCCTGGAGGGGTATCTGTTGGTCCCACTAGATAGATTAATTGCGGAAGCCTTTTTAACCGATATGTCTTTAGAAGAAATCCCTTTTTAAGACACAAATTATAATCAAACAAGTATTAAGGAAAGCAATAAATAAGACCGTATATATAGTGGTTCGGATCTGAATATCCTACGTCCACTCTCCCTTGATCAAAGGGGTCTCACTATCAACCAACCAACTCACTATCTTACTGGAATTTCCGAAGTACCAGCACCTTCTTACAATCTCTTTAGATCTAACTCCGATCTAAAGACAGACTTACTCCAACCTTGTCTAACACGATGAACAGGTTGAGTATATAAACTCCTTACGAGTAGATGAGTAAATAAGAGCAAAAGTGAGTGCAAAAATGCGTAGTGATCAAAAGCTTAGTATGGCTATGTGCGCGTGAGGAATTCTAGAGCTTTTTCTTGAACTGCACTCTTGTATATATAGAGGGGATTAGGGTTAGCCGTTGGAGGGCTAATCCAATCAGATCCTCTATATAAGGAAGCCTCAATCAATCAATTCCCTAATTGATTGATTGGATTGGTGGGATCCTTGGATTGACTATCTTCAAATACTTTCTAATCCTGATCTTGTTGACTTGATTTGAATCACCAACGGTCAATAGCTTCCTCTGCCTAACTCTGATTCTCTCCAGAGAAGGCAGGACCAGACACCAGGCAACTTCGGTGTCCTCTGGTCCAGAGTTGGTTAAGAAACAGATTACTCAGAAGAACCAGGATATGATTCTGAGCAACTTATGTTTCACCAGACTCATCTGGTCCGAACTCGTCTGGTCAGGGAATGTTCTCTGCCTCTGGTCTTGATCTCTTCTGCTGAAGTCCTCTGGTGGAGTCCTCTGGTGAAGTCCTCTGGTGGGGTCTTCTGGAGACTCTTCTGGTGAGGTCTTCTGATCTGGCAGTTCCCCCTGGACTAAGTCCTAACTAATCCTCATCTGGCTAACAGGTCCAGATGGTTCTATTACAACTTCTGGTTTGTTTTAACTCATTAAAACTAACAATTTTTATCCTAACAATTTCCCCCTTTTTGATGGAGTTAAAACACTACCAGAACTGATCAAAAGTAAACTTAAGCAAGAAAATAATAAAGGGATGAGACCTTAGAATAGATCTCATCAGGCAAATAATAAGACAACAAGGAGTTGTCTTTAGAACAAAGAAGATATGTATTTTTCCATTAATAATCAGAGGACAAAATAATTACAGATTACATTGAAGTTCATAGTCCTATTCTAGGCATATCTTCTGTTCTCTTTAGGGACAAGAAACCAGTCAAGGAACCTATCCTGGATGGCCTTCAACTCTGCAGAAGATGTTGGGGTGAAATTCACCAACACCTTGGTCTTGTAAAGCTTCTTCAGTTCTGCCCAATCCACCTGGTTCCCATTCATGGGAGTATTAAGATAAGTAAATTCTGGAGCAGTCACCTCCAGGTTGAACTCAATGGTTGAATCCATTAGCTGCTTGTACAAGTCTGCATCATAGGCTTGCATCCAAGAATGGAAGGTTCTGTTGATCAGCTCATCATCTTCTGGTGCTGGCCTCTGGATATAATGCTGAATGAACCAGAGGGTCTTGGCTTCTCTCCATCTCTCAATCAGAGGATACGACACAGTAGAGTCAAAGGACCCTTCTGTCCTGAGTGGCAAGATGTTCATAACTTCCACAGGAGCTTTCCTCTTCTGACCTGAGCCACCTGCACCAGAAGGAATACCAGCTTCTCTGGCCTTCTTGTTCTGCCTCTTAACATATCTGAGCCTCTGCTCTTCATCTATGTTCTTCCTGATTCTGGCTTGTCTCTCTTCTGGAGTCTCTTCCTTGTATCTCTTCTCTGCTTCTTCGACAACAGATTCAAGGAAACTCTTCTTTACTTTTCTAATCTTCCTCTTAGCAGGACCAGGAATGGTAGAAGGATCCTGCTCAGCTTCAGATGACTCTTCTTCTGCAGCAAGTTGTTTAGCCATAGTAAGAGACTTCAACTCTTCTTTCTTCTTCTTCTGCAACTCAGCCTGTGCCAATATGTTCTCCAGCAGGTCCAGACGAGCTCCTTGGCTAAACAGAGTCTCATTTGTGATCTTAGCCAGATCAGTTCTGGACTTCTCTTCCCTCTTTTTAACTTCATCAAGGAGGGGCTCCACTACCTGCCTTATAAGATCAGGCAAGGCAGTGTTGGAGGAAGAGTGAAGATCACGCAGTTGCTTGGCTTCCTTCAGATAGGCTTTAGACTCTGCAACAAGTCTTTCCTGCTTCCCCAACATCTCCTGGAGGGAGTCCTTCAGCTTAGCAGTTTGAATCATCTGGCTGGCCATTTCTACTTTGAGTACAGAAACTGGCCTCATCTGCTCCAGCACGTGCTCCTGGAGCTGCTTTTGGCTGTGCATGACATCTAACTTGACAAATAAGCCATTAGCCTTGAATGAAGCTTTTACCTCTGCCAGAGAGGACTTGATCTGCCTCAGGAAGATTCTCCTCTCATGCCTAATCTGATGCTCTATCATAGCAGGGGCCATATACTGGATTGCTTTGGAAAACCGCCCAATCTGCATAATTTGCTCATTGAAGAAGGCTTTCATCTTCTGGAGCACGGCAGGAGTCATACCAAAGTCTTCCTCATCTGAATATAGCTCAGGAGGGAAAGAGAAATGAGGACCAAAGTTGTAGGAGAAGCCCTCTGGAGTGAGCATAACTCCTCTCTGGATAAGGAGAGTCTTGATGAGGATCTTGGCCGTCTCTGGTGTCTCCAACTCTGCTGGGTTTTGAATATTTAGCTTCTTCTTCAGCTCAATCTCCCAAGCAGTAAAGGTAGAGGGAGACATCTCCTCTAGCAGAAGCATGAGATCTTCAACATCCTGGAGTCTAGCCATACTCCAAACCTTGGCATCAGTCAGATCTGCCAGGAGGGGTGAGTGCTCCAACAAAATTGGAAACTGCTCTCTTAGCCAGAGCTGAGCACCCACACTCATACTCTGCCTGATGGGACCCATCTCATCAGAAGAGAAAAAGAAGGGTTTGGGCCCAGAGGCAGAGGAGGAAGGTGCTAAGTGAGCAGGCTCAAGTGAAGCTTCCTCATCTTCACTATCATCGCTTGTTAAACAGGTTGGGGAGGGGGGAGGGGCAGGGAATCCCAGAGCCATAGCAATGGTTGGGTCCTGATCTGTATGGGTTTGGGGAGGGTTGGGGTTTTGTGAAGTAGAGGTGGTAGGAAGGGGTTGTTCTGCACCAGAAGAGGAAGGAATATCTGGTACAGAGTGTGTAGGAGGGATCTGGGAGGTGGAAGAGTTTGAAGGGGGGACTTCTGCACCAGAGGAGGTTGAGTGTACCTCTGGTACAGAAGGTGGGGGAGAGGGGTTAGTGGGAAGATGTGTTTGGGAGTGTGGGGGAGAAGGTGTATGAGCAGGAATGGTAGAGGGTGTAAATACTGGGGTATCTGGGATAGTCTGCTCTGGTGGAAGAGTGGGGTTACCAGAGGCAGATGGGGTTTGGGGAATGTTATCTGGGGGAGAGGTGGAAGGGAAAACAAGATTTATGGGGGGAGAAGATGGAATGGAGGGATTTACCTCTGCTGGGTCAACACCAGCAGGTATAGCCGTCTCTGGAGCATCCTCCATCATCTGGGAGGCCTCATCAATGGCCTTCTCCAAGGCCTCTCCAAGATCAGATCCAGAATCAGGATCTTGAAGAAGGGCTCTCTTGGCCTTGGATTTCCTCACAAGAGGCACTTCCTCTTCTTCCTCTTCTTCTTCTGATGGCTCATCCACCAGAAGGGTTTTCTTGGCCTTCCTGTTAATCTTAGACTTTTTAGCAGAGCCTCTCCTGGCCTCCTCTGGCCGCTTCCTCTTGGCTGCTCCAGCCTTCTTAACAGCTTTATCATCACCCTTCTTCTTAAGCACATCAAGAAGGGGAATCTGGTCCTCCTCTGAGGAACCAGAAAAGGCAACGGTTGAAGAACCAGTTGCTTCAGCAGCTTTCTTCTGTGTCTTCTGCTGCTGCTGCTTTCTCTGCCCCTTAGGAGGTGAGGGAATAGATTGAATAGGAGGGGCAGGGATGGCTTGCTCTCCATCAGAGTCGGCATGGCCGTGGAGAGGACCATCCTTAGAGAAGAGGATCTTGGACTTGTGATAACTGTGGCACCAAGATGAATTCCACTTCTTCTCTGGAAGGAGAGAATCCAGAATAAGAGTTAACTTAGTCCCCAAAGAGACATTTGCAGTGAAACAGAACTGCAACTCCCCTGGCTTGGAAGGACAAGGCTCCTTCTTCACCTTCAGCTTGTTCTTCCTCAACACATCCCAGAAGAACTCCGCCCAATTACATTGCACACCATCATATAAAGCCCTCATCACACACATCCTACCATTGAAAATGGCATCTGTGCTGTGATTCTCACACATAAGTACTTTTACCACGATATCGAACAACACCTTGAACTTCTGCCTTAAATGCTTATCCACAAAGCCCTTTGTGATGTTCTGGCAGGAAGAACGAGCAAAAATCTTGAATGATCCAACGATATCATCCTCCTTGTACGTCAACGGATCCACTCCCACCGTAGAAATGTTCTCGAACAAAGCGCAGAAATCGTGCTTAGAAAACACCAAATCATCTTCACCAATCTTTGAAGAGATGTAATCCTCATGAATCTTCATGCGAACCAGAAACTGGGCCGTATAGCCGTCAAGGGTGCGAAAATCCTTGGGAACAGTGGAGATCAACTTCTCCACCCCTGCATTCTGGAACATCTCCAGAACCGACAGCACAACTGGATTCTTGGTGGTATAAAAGTCCACCACCATCTCCGTCTTAAGCTTTTTCATCATCAGGACATGATCGAAGTTGCACGGAGGAGCCATTACTGTGAAAGAGAGAGAGAGAGAGAGAATGCTTTGCAGAGAGAGGTTAGGGTTTGAAAGTATAGAAACGTGAAAGGACAGATTGAAAACAAAATTGATTTAAATAGAGTAATACGCGTGGCTTGAAAATTAAACGAAGTGTGAACGCGTGTTATTTCAAATTCAATTTAGGAAACAAAATCAATTTTAGCATTGATTGACATTTTGCACAGTGATTAAATCTGATGGCCACGATGAAAGGCAAGATACAGATTTAATCTGGTGCGTTGGCATAGTCATTGGGACTGGGCATAAAGGGGTTTTGTGGCAGTCAAGAGAAAAAGCGAAATGATTGCCTAGGCCCTATACCCTAGTCTTAAATACACTCCGAAGTTAAAAGGTTTTGAGTGTACTTACTAATTTAAAAAGTGTATCCCAATGATTAGAGGCCAGAGTAGTAAAGACATACCTGTCACCTGATATTGTAACCAGATGAAACCACAGCTACATCTCCTCTGATGGAGCTCATCTGGTTCTGCTCAGAGAAGATTTTGGACAAATGACTCAGCACCTCATCTGGGACAAGTGTCACCTGGTGCATACCTCATCTGGTACCTTCTCTGATATATCTAATCTGCAGGTATGTTAGCTCAAGAAAATAAATATATGAAGAAAAGTAATGAAACAAGGATACTTCTCTGATGTTCCCCCTAAAACAAATCTGTCTCTGGATCCAACAAACCTAACTCAAAAGCTAACTCTCTGAATCTGGTCTCAGCCAAAGGCTTGGTTAAAATACCTGCTCTCTGCTTCTCTGTTGCAATATTTTTCATCCTTATATCTCCCTTCTCAACATGATCTCTGATAAAATGATGCCTTATATCAACATGTTTACACCTGGTATGAAGAACTGGATTCTGGGTGATGGCTATGGCACTATTACTATCACAGAAAATAGGAATATCCTTGGCTCTAATCTGGTAATCCCTAAGCTGTTGACTAATCCAGAGAAGCTGTGAGCAACAGCTCCCTGCAGCCATGTACTCTGCTTCTGTTGTTGATGTAGCAACTGAAGTCTGCTTCTTGGAAAACCAGGATACCAATTTATTCCCTAAAAATTGGCATGTTCCACTTGTAGATTTCCTATCAATTCTGCACCCACCATAGTCTGAATTCGAATAACCACTCAATTCTAAGTTGTCATCTGCAGGATACCATAATCCTAAATTCACAGTTCCCTTAAGATATTTCAATATCTTCCTAGCTGCTTCCAAGTGACTCTTCTTGGGGTTAGCTTGAAATCTGGCACAAACTCCTACAACAAAAGTAATATCCGGTCTGCTTGCAGTCAGATACAAAAGAGAACCAATAAGTGCTCTGTACTGAGTCTGGTCCACACTCTCTCCAGACTCATCTGGATCCATGTTGAAATTTGTCATCATAGTGATCTTGGCTGCTTTGCTAGATCCTACTCCAAATTTCTCTAACATGTTTCTGGTGTACTTTGCCTGATTAATAAAAATTCCTTTCTCTGATTGCTTAACCTGCAAACCTAAAAAGTAATTCATTTCTCCCATCATGGACATCTCAAACTGTCCCTGCATGAGCTCACCAAACTTCTCACACAGCTTCTTGTTAGGGGATCCAAATATGATGTCATCAACATATATTTGGACCAGAAGGATGTCCTTTCCTTCTTCTTTCCTAAACAAGGTTCTATCAATCTTACCCTTAGAAAAACCATTGTCCAGAAGAAAATGAGATAGAGTGTCATACCATGCTCTGGGTGCCTGCTTCAGCCCATAAAGAGCTTTCTTAAGCTTGAACACCTTGTCACCTTGTTCAAAACCAGGAGGTTGTTCCACATACACTTCCTCAATGAGAATCCCATTAAGAAAGGCAGATTTCACATCCATCTGGTATACTTTGAACTTCATGTGAGCAGCATATGCTAAGAATAATCTGATGGCTTCTAGTCTGGCAACAGGAGCAAATGTCTCATCATAGTCTATTCCTTCAGACTGAGAATAGCCCTGGGCCACTAGCCTTGCCTTGTTCCTAGTAATGACATCATTCTCATCTTTCTTATTTTTGAAAACCCACTTAGTGCCTATCACCTTTTGATGTCTTGGTCTGTCTACCAGCTCCCAAACATCCTGTCTGGTGAATTGATTCAATTCCTCCTGCATAGCAACAATCCAATTTGAATCTTTCAGTGCCTCCTTGATGTTCTTGGGCTCAATCAAGGACACATAGCAACTGAATAAGGCAGCTAAGTTAATAGTTCTCCTAGTCTGGACACCCTTAGTTGGATCTCCTAAGATCAGGTCATTGGGGTGATCAACCAGGGTCCTCCTACCCGTGGTCTTACCTGGATGATCATCTTCTGCAGTACCTTGGTGATTAGCTCAATTAGATCGGTCATCACCCACACCCACACCCACGCCCCAAAAATCCCAGCTGCTCAACGCGACCCTCAAAATAGAAATCCCCCGTTGAAAGAAATTTCTGAGGTGGGCGGAATTTCCTGGGATCTGCGATTGCGCATGGTGGCTCTGATGACGGGGACCGATGGTATGTGTTTGCTCGTGCTCTGAATTCGGCAAAAGGGCAATAAACAGAGGTGTCGAGGGGGCTGCGCACGCCCGTGTTCAGCGGCGGTGGGCGATTGCAGTTAGCGAGCGGCGATGGTCGTTGTAAGTGGGACTCAGCGCCGATTGAGATTGGTGGACCTTGGTGGTGGTGCTTGGTGCCAGATTGACGACAATAAATGAGCCGACCTCGAATTGATGCCGATTATTGACCGAGAACCTACCATGGTTTGATGATTTCTGATCGAAGGCTGACCTGAAATTGATTTCGGTCTCCATCGAGGACCGACCACCGATTGATGTTGCTCGGAAATGGCGGTCAGTTATGGCGACGATCCAGTCTCGTTGAGGCAGCGGCTCAGAGACCGGCATGCGAGAGCGACCGGATCGAAGCGGACTCCGGAACTAATAGGCCGGACGGATGGAAATTAGGACCGGTGATCAAGATCGGCAATTGGCGCACGAGACCGGCTCATAGGGGTCGGAATGTGATGAGATCGGCAAAGGGAAGCCCGAGTCGAAACTCGGAGTATAGCAAAAGAGACCGTTATGGTCTCGACGGTTGTGAGCCTAGGTCGGTTGTTGTGGAACCGGACAATTGTGGACGAGGTCGGTAGGTTTGGGGGTGAGACCGGCTTGGAGCCGAGGTCAGCAATTGGCAAATCGAGCTCTGGAAAGGGAAGCCCGGGTCGGCACTCAATGTTCAGCGAGATTGTGCTTGCGTGGCGGATGAATAGAGGTCGGTGCGATTGTGCAAACGGAGGGGTCGGCAGTTGTCGTGCTATACTCGGGGATTGCGGACCGAGGTCGGCCGTTGCGGTGCGAGGCCGGGGTCGGCCGTTGCGGTGCGAGGTCGGGGGTCGGCCGTTGCGGTGCGAGGCCGGGGGTCAGCCCGGGGGCCGGCCGTTGCGGTGCGAGGCCGGGGGCCGGCCGTAGTGGTACGAGGCCGGGGCGGCCGGCCGTAGCGGTACGAGGTCGGGGACCGGCTGTTGCGGTGCAAGGCCGGGGTCGGCCGTTGCGGTGTGAGGTCGGTATAGGGGCACTCGGACCCTTTTTTTTATATATATATATCTTCTCTGCACCTGAAATCTCTGTGTTCTGCAAAGGTTTATGGCCGCCCCGTGCGTGCGGCGGTGAAGCGTGAGCAAATTTTGGTGGAGACTTCATCACAGAGGCTGATGCAGGAGTGCTTTGATCCGGCCTCTGCTCATTGGTCAAGAGGCCTCTTCATGTTGACTGGATAATTTTCAGAGTTAATAGAAGTAATTCAGTGTACGACCTAAGATGTAAATAGAAGTAGCAGGATTTGGCTCTACGAAATTTATGGGTGGAATTTCTTGTTTGTGTCTTGGTTTGAAACTGTGATAGGGAATTGTAACTTGTAAGGTTTCTGGGCTTGTGGCATGGAAACACAAAGTACCTTTCTTGGATTTTGGTATAAGTGGGGGTAATTATTTCTGTATAAAATGAAGGGAAATTTGTATAGATGATAGGCTTGAAGCAGGTGGTAATATTTGTAACATTTTCTGGTACTAGTAAATTGGTTCTTGACATCATGGAGACCTTTGATGAGTATGGGTGCATTTTGGGTTTTGGATTTTTCTGGAAGAATTGGGTATTTTTCTGGGTATAGAAGTATAACTGAATTCTTATGAAAATATGGAATCTGTTTAGTGTTTCGCTGTGAGCTCCATATGGGATTCTTGTTGATTTCGGAAGAAATTTGAAGAAATAAAAAATAGACAAAAAATCATGTAGATTTGGGATTTGGGTTGTTAAAATGTGGGATTTGAACTAACATTTGCCTGGGAGTGAAAAAGCTTATTACATAAAATTAACCTTGAAGCATTTTGGTTGAATAAACAAACACAAGAACGCCATTGTTGGCCTGGAAAGAAAACATTGAATAATGAAAACTTAGCTTTATTTTGCAGAAGCTCTTGGATTTTCTGGATGGATCTTTGTGTTCCTACAAGGATGAATCAAATTGTTGAGGATATACAACCCTCCTTCTAGCGCCATTTGTTGTTACCGATTTTATCGAGTCTGGGTGACGAATTTATGTGGCTATAGGGGTAGTCCCGATTATTGGGTAACAAAAATATAAAATAATATGAACACGAAGAACACAAGAATGGGGTAAGAACCGATGACTTCTTCCCCTGAAGATGGCTTTGGGAGTCCCTGAAGAGGGTCTCCCTTGCCTAGTGTTTTTATTTATGTGGGGATAATTTTTTTTGGGGAGGAGAAAACTAATGAGCTCTCTTTACAATGGGTTGGGGCCTCTATTTATAGAGCCCCAAGCTTCTAACTAAGGATCCAATCCTGACCCTTTATTTTAGGGTATTTATTACAATCATAGATCTAATAAACAATTATGAAAAGAAATAAATTTAATATTACAATATCTTTTCAGTACTTCGATATCTCTACTAAAGTTGATCTTTGATTCTGTCGGACTATTTGATGCCGAAATCCTGTTGTCGGAGGCTAAACCCCGGTTCCGGTATACCCCGGTTCTGAGATAGTTTTTAGGCCAAATACGGGATTATTTGTGCCACAACACATGAAAATAACATAGGTAACTTTCATTTTCATGTATAAATGTAGTGAAAGAAAAAATTGCAAATCACGCAATTTCTTCTTAATTATATTCTACTATATCTTCCGAGATCATAGACCATTTGTGACTTGATTAAATATATCACGCCCCTTTACATGCACTAAACATAGAATAGAATTTAAATATTTTAAAGTTAAATAATATTCCTTTCCAAAACTGAAAAAATGGCTATAAATAGGGACCTTGAGATAATTGATATTTCCACCATTGAATTGGTGAGAGTTGGAAACTGCTATATATCGTGTTTTACAAAGCAATATACAAGGCAAATATACAAACAAATCAAGGAAAATAAAAAGAATATTTACAAAGATATGATTAGAATAAATATACGATTTATTCCTTATTATCCCCCCTCAAGCGATAATGTGGATGCAATCGAACACAGAGCTTGGAACGTAGAAACTCGAAGCTAGGACGAGGTAGACTTTTTGTAAAGATGTCTGCAATCTGTAGATGAGAGGGCACAAATTGTGTATCTAATCGACCAGAGGACACTAATTCACGAATAAAGTGACAGTCGATGTCAATGTGCTTAGCTCATTTGTGCGCCACTGGATTTTGACTCCAAAATAAAGCACTTCTATTGTCACAAAGAAGTGATGGACGGGTTGTAGGAGATATACCGAGCTCTCGAAGCAACTGAATGAGCCAAACAATCTCCTGAGCAGTGGTTGCAAGAGCCCGATATTCGGATTCACAACTAGACTTGGCAACAGTTGGTTGCTTCTTAGCACTCCAAGAAACAAGATTGCCACCCAAAAAAATGGAATAGCCATAGGTAGAGTGACGTGTCTCAACACAACGCTCCCAATCCGCATCAGAATAACCAACAATAGAAAGATCAACACCATGTGTAAAAGAAATTCCAAAGTTGATAGTGCCCTTGACGTAACGCAAAATTCGCTTAATGGCCAAAAAATGATCGTCAGTAGGAGAGTGCAGGAACTGACTTACATGATTCACAGCAAAAGAAAGATCCGGGCGGGTGATGGTAAGATACTGCAAGGCTCCAACAAGAGAGCGATAGAGAGTTGGATCCTTGAATTCTGATCCAATACTAACAAGAGATTCCCCAGCAGGAAGAGGTGTAGAGACAGGCTTCGAGTCCAAAAGTTCTGCCCGCGTGAGAATATCATGGGCGTACTTGGCTTGACTAAGGAAAAGACCGTCAGCAGAGTGGGTAACCTCGAGACCAAGAAAATAGTTCAAGGATCCTAAGTCCGTGATAGCAAACTCTTGATGAACACGAGCAATAAACCTCTTGAGAAAAACTGTGTTGTTCCCTGTCACAATTATATCATCAACATATAAAAGGAGATAGATGGTGATATTAGTGTGAGTAAAGTAAAATAAAGAGGTATCTGCACGACTACATCGAAATCCCAAACGTAGAAGAAAATTACTGAACCGAACAAACCATGCTCGGGGAGCCTGACGTAGACCATAGAGAGCCTTTTTAAGGCGACAAACATGATTCGGAAATTGAGGATCAATAAAGCCAGGGGGTTGAGCCATGAATACTGGTTTGGGGAGAACTCCATGTAGAAAAGCATTTTTGACATCTAACTGATGCAAATGCCACTTAGACTGAACAGCAAGTGAAAGTATAATGCGAACTGTAGCAGCCTTTACCACTGGGCTAAAGGTGTGAGAAAAATCAAATCCCGGTATTTGAGAGAATCCCTGAGCAACCAAACGAGCCTTATAACGATCAATGGATCCATCAGAATGGTATTTTGTTCGAAATACCCACTTCGAACCAACAATGTTAACATCTGGTGGTCGAGGTACGAGATCCCAAGTCTTATTTGCATGAATGGCATCAAGCTCATCACGCATGGCAGAAAGCCAATGGGGAAGCTTAAGAGCTGATTTAAAACTCTTAGGTTCATCTGAAACAGCAAGAGCAGAGAGAAGGCTAGTGGTTGCAATATCGGCTATGTACCGTGGTTTATAGATACCTGACTTGGATCTGGTAGTCATGGGATGGCTAGTATGTGGCTGAATTGTGGGAGGTGGTTGAGCTTCCTATTCTGGAACCGAAGCAGTTGGCTGGGCAGTAGCCTCAGCGGGTGGATGGACCAAAGGAGGATAGGCAGTAGCATCAGCAGGTGGATGGACCAAAGGAGGAACTGAGGCTGCTGGAGATGAATCAGGTTGGCGGGCCTGGGCCTGAGGATGAAGAACAGGCGGATCAAAAGAGCAAAGTCGACAAGGCTGATCAACTTTAGGAGGCAACCTACCAGCTCCATCATTGCTACAAATATTTCCTGGACAAGGTTCTAAGAATGAAGAAATATCAATTTGATCAACATCGGAAGAAACCTTTGAACCGGAGAAAGGAAAATTCAACTCATCAAATTGTGCATGCCTGGTAGTATAAAATTTAGAACCAACAGGATCGTAACACCGAAACCCTTTGTAGGAAGAACTGTAACCCAAGAAGATACATGAAATACTTCTTGGAGCAAGTTTGTGAGGCGCATAATCACGTAAACATGGGAAAACTCTACAACCAAACGATTTGAAGTTTACATAATTTGGAGTTAAAGCATATAAAAGTTCAAAAGGCGATTTACTGTCAAGCACTTGTGTGGGCAGCCTATTAATAATGTAAACTGCAGTTGAGAAAGCATCAAGCCAAAATGAAGCTGGGACATTAGCCCGAAACATCAAAGATAATCCTGTTTCAGCAATATGTCTATGTTTTTGCTCAGCTCGACCATTCTGCTGAGGTGTGTACGGACAAGAAATCCGATGATGAATGCTATGAAAGTTAAAAAAATCACGTACACGGGTATTAACAAATTCAGTCCCCCATCGCTTTGAAAAATCTTAACAGAACTCGAAAACTGATTACACACAAAGGCATGAAAGCGTACCAAAGCTTTAAAAAAATCTGATTTAGCTTGCAGGGGATATAACCACGTGAAATGAGAGTAATCATCAACGAATATAACATAATATCGGTATCCATCATTCGTTGAAATAGGGGCAGGCCCCCACAAATCACAGTGTATTAAATTCAAAACACTAGAAGCTCGTTTTTTATTTAAAGGAAACGGTAAATGTTTACTCTTAGCCAACTGGCAAGGAGCGCATAAACCGGGTTTGGGCAACAAGGAAGTAACCTTTAAGTGTCCCTGCTTATTTTACGAAGATATAATAGAAAAGGGAACATGGCCTAATCTATGATGTCAAATCTCAAAAGAAGTTGTTAAACTGGATGAATGCAAAGCTGCTACCAATGCTGTATTACCCTGCTCCAAAACATATAAACCACGACTACGCCGACCCCGGGCCAAAGGTTCCTTTGTGGCTCGACTCTGAATCACAAACGACTGATTAGTAAACAAAACATCAACAGGATAGTCTGACGTTAACTTGCTTATAGACATTAGATTTTTCGTAAGATGCGGCACTACCAAAACATCCAATAGCTTAACATGATCAGAAACACGACATGTACCAATATGGGAAATAGAGACAGGGTTACCATTTGCAACTACAACGTGATCATTACCATTGTATGGTTCAAGATTATCCACTATAGACTGATGCGGAGTCATGTGAGCCGAGGCACCTGTGTCAAGGAACCAGTCGGAAGCAGAACTGGGAGAAATGGCACACTGTGTGCCGAAGGCATGAGCAAGGTTGGCGGAGACATGGTCGGATCTAGCATAACGGTTGGGGCAGCGATCAGCATAGTGTTCGCCACGACAAATTTGGCACTTCGGGACATGGGGTTTTCTGCTATTTTTACCATTTGAACCGCCAAAATTGGTGTACGAAGCAGGCTTCCGTCCACCACTGGACTGACCACCTCCGCGATTGTAGGACTGAGGCGGACGAGAGTGAGAACCAGAATGGGGTGAACTACCATGGGCAGCGAACGCTGGAACCGGAACAGATGTGTCTGCACTTTTGCCATGTAAACCCTCAAAGTTTTTGGCCTGGTGCATCAATTCTCGGAATGGTGGTACTGGAGAAAGCATCATACGAGCATCGGAGAAGATAGCAAATTGCGGTCCAAGACCCGAAAGATACCAGTTGCTTTTATCAGTATCAGAAATCGGATTACCAATAGAAGCTAAGTGATCGCAGATTTGGCGGAAAGATTTATTGTAATCGTCAATAGAAGAAGAGCCTTTTTGCAATTGTGTGAGGTCTCTACGTAATTGACTTACGCGGGAAGCAAAGGAATGGCTGAACGCACTCTCGAGCTCAAGCCAAACAGATCGGGCAGTGGGATAATCGATGACTTCCGAGAGGGCTTCTTCAGAAAGAGAAGATAGAAGAAGACATAAAACCTTCTGGTCTTTCTCATACCAGGCGGTGTACGCAGGATTCGGTTCCTGCTTTCCATCGACATCGATGGTTTTGGACGGGGGATCGATCGTGCCGTCAACAAAAGAATATAGATCGTGCGATGTTAAGGTAGGGACGATCTGACGTCGCCATAGGAGGAAATTAGAGGATGATAACTTTACAGTTATCATATGAGCGAGAGAGTGAAGGGGGATCGGGTTGATGTTTGCCATAGAAGAAAGGAAGAAAGCAGAAACCAACGGGAGAGGGAGAATATGAGCGTGAGGCTTTGAGAAAATTTAGGGTTTTGGTGTATCGCTCTGATACCATGAGATAATTGATATTTCCACCATTGAATTGGTGAGAGTTGGAAACTGCTATATATCGTGTTTTACAAAGCAATATACAAGGCAAATATACAAACAAATCAAGGAAAATAAAAAGAATATTTACAAAGATATGATTAGAATAAATATACGATTTAATCCTTATTAGACCTTATGTATTTGCGGATATACAGTCCACAAATTTATCAAGAAAACCAAGAATCAGAAAAGGGAAATATGATGAAGAAAGGGTCAACGAATCTCGTGAATATTTTCATAATTATGTCTCTCATAATATGTGTTGCAGATGCAGATATATCTAGTTCAATCCAAGATCATGCATCTTGTTTCAAAACATGTTTTCAACTTTGTTCTAATGGAAAAATCGTGGTTTCGTGTCTCGTTACTTGTCAAAGAGCCTGCAGCAATCAGCCGGCGCCACAAGGAAATGTGAACCAAAATGCAGATACTATTGGATAGGAAGAGTACAATAGATATAATGAAGTAGATGTTAACATTTTTGTTGTTAACTTAGAAAAATAAATAAGTCTCTTCACTAAGTTTTTGCGGAATAAATGTCTACATATGATATAATAATTGTTGGGAGTTATTTTTGTTGTAACTACGTTGTTTTTTATTTTTTGTTTATGTAGCAAGCTACAGAGAAATTAAATTTCAGTATTGGAATTTGATGAATTCTACATGAAAATTTTGAGTGATGTCCAAGTTGTAGAGTTTATGGGATAAGTTGTCTTATTTTGATTAGATGTGACAGTGATGATGTAGCGAGTATTGCAGTTGTGGAATTCTTGATCTTTACTTTTACGTGAATGATATATTAAAATTAATACAAATTTATACAAATTTATACAGGATGATTAGAAATAATAATTAATTTAAATTGAACTAAAAGATAGAATTAGAGTGGAAACTAATCACCTCATCTAACGGTGATTTACTCAAAATCACAGCAAAACCCTCCCTAATTCTTTTCTCTCTCGGCACAATTAATTCAGCTTCCTTCTCCGGCAAACCATAAAGTCTGCATAATTATCTTCCATGGCACGGAACCCATTCCCATGATTCACGTGGTTACTATTAAGCTAATTTCCACGAACTATCTCCTCTGTCAACGGCAATTAGTAATGCCCATGTTAATGGGCCAATCAGTTTTCAAATGTGTGGCGTGTGCACATGGATATATTCATGTTAATGGGGATTGTTTCTATCAAGAGTATTTGATTTTTTGTAAATATTGTATTTATCTTTGTTCCATATCGATTGTATATAAGTAGTGGAGACCTATTGATTTTAATAGTTTTTAGAACCAAAAAGCTCACGCGTAGACAAAGATCCTGACTTTGATTCCGCTCATAACAACTGTCCATATTAAATTGTCCACTCATTGGACCTCCTCAAATAAAATTGAGAGTCCAGCCATGAGTGAGGGTGAGGGTTAAAGAAATTAAATAAAATTGAATTGATTTCACATCTCTACAAATTCGGACTTTTAGATGAGACAAAATTATTTCATGGTTTCAGAGTTATGAATAACACCATTATTAGTATTTTTATTTTCGACTCTTACGATCACAATACATGACTGGTCACAATTCATCAGTTATTCTAGTTGTCAGCCGCATTAGTGCTGCAACTCAGCCACCCACGGCATTTTACGCCTCCAATTAATGTTGATGTTTGTGGCCAACAGAATTATTTCTTTGGTCAATTGAAGCACTAGTGTGCTTCGTCTATTTTGTCGGTGCATGTGTCACCTTCTGCACCATCTTCCGGTGGCGGTTAGCGTCCATGAATAAGTGTCAACTATGTGGTGATCATGATTACGCGTTCAAACGGTGCCATCATATAGATTCTACCCAGTGCGGTCTATACATTACCGCCTCCATGTCTTTTCTACGTGTCCCCCTCGATGCACACGATTCACTCAACCCCTGTTACCTTTGACTGGATTCCGATGCTCTCACCACCAAATTACTATTTAGAGCTCATCTTTCACTTCTTATGTTCAAGATTGGTGTCGTTGAATGAGTACCATCTTAAAGCAGGCTATTAGAAGTATTTGATTTATTGTAAATATTGTATTTATCTTGGGTAAATTGTTTTTTAAGGACCGTAACTTTTGGGGGTGGCAAAACAAGGACTGTAACTTTTTGGGCTGGCAAAACAAGGACCGTAACTTTTAAAAATGACAATTTAAGGACCGTAACTTTAAAAAGTCGCAATTTAAGGACCACAACTTTTAAAAATAGCAATTTGAGGACAAATTAGCCCGGATTACTCTCTTTCGGGCTAATTAGATCGGATTTCGGGCTCTAATCGCTAACATGGATATTATTTTGAATGAAATTATTTTAAAAAAAAATCCACTTCATTTTTTTCTTTTATTTTTTGAAATAATTTCCAACTCATTCATTATACTCAAAATACTCTAAGAAAAAAAATGAAATGAATATTTTTTGAAATAATGAAAGTATTTTATTTTTTGAGTATAATGAAAGTATTTTATTTTTTAAAATAATTTCCAACTCATTCATTAAACGTGTGTGATGTACTAAATGTATATTTAAAAAAAAATTCCACTTCATTTTTTTAAGCATAATGAAATGAGTTGGAAAAAAGAAAAAATAGAAAGTAAAAATAGAGGTAGAATTTAAAAATTCGGGCAAATTTTGTCCTCAAATTGCTATTTTTATAAGTTACGGTCCTTAAATTGCCACCTTTTAAAGTTATTGTCCTTATTTTGCCAGCCCGAAAAGTTACGGTCCTTATTTTGCCACCCCCCAAAAGTTACAGTCCTTAAATTTTTTTTTACCCTATTTATCTTTGTCCACTTCGACTACACATAAGTAACGTTGATTTATTATACTTGTATAAATATTTGTGTTGATTATCTAAATAATATTACCTCAATTATATTTATTCTTTAGTTTCAACAAGTGTTCGCTAGATTGTTATTATGGTGTTTCATATAAGGATACAAATATTAGTATTCATGCACTACAAAAAAGACGGAGATTAGCGACGGAAATTTTGCGACGGCCAAATATCCGTCGCAAATTCAGTGAATTTGCGACGGATTTTACTAAGCCGTCGAAAAAAATGAAATTTTGCGACGACTAAGGATGGCCGTCGCAAAGTTTTGTAATTTGCGACGGAAAAGCCGTCGCAAACAATATGGCCCACCGCCTTCGTCTTGAAACGACTACATTTGCGACGGAAGGGTCGTCGCAAATTTCAACTTTGAGTTTGCGACGGTCCATTCCGTCGCAAAATATACCCGTTTAAAGGTGATCGTTCATGAAGCGACCCGTTTGACTGGTTTGCGACAGATAAGGTCGTCGCAAATTTTAACTTTGAGTTTGCGACGGACCAAAGCCGTCGCAAATCTTACATTTATATCCGCGACCTTTCGGGAAACGGTCCTTTGACTGTTTTGCGACGGAATTTCCGTCGCAAGTATGAACCATTTTTACGCGTCTTCTCGGAAAACGGTGCGTTGACTGATTTGCGACGGAAAAGCCGTCGCAAATAAGTAAAAACGACGTCGTTTTGTCTTTGACAGGCGAAATTTGCGACGGATAGGCGTCCGTCGCAAATTTTTTTACAATTATAAATACTCTCCTCGCGAAGCAGACGGATCCTGCGAGAAAAAGGAAGAAGAGGAGGAAAACGAAAGGAAAAGGAAGGAGAAGTCGGGAAAAGGAAGGCGTCCGTCCCCACCGAGTTTTCGTTTCGACATTTTCTACAAATAAATCGTAAGTTTTCTTCATTTTTACCGTTTAAAATTTAATTTTAAAGCATGTTTAGAGAATTGATTTTAGTTGAGAATTGATTTTAGTTGAATTGTTTGAATTATATTAGTAATGAATTGATTTTAGTTGAATTAGTTTATCGAATTTTAATTTAAATCATTTTTAAATTTTTGTTAATTAAGTTTAGAATTGAATTAGTTGAATTGTTTCAATTATATTAGAAATGAATTGATTTTAGTTGAATTAGTTGATCTAATTTAATTAGTAGATCGAATTTTAATTTAATTTTAAAGCATGTTAAATTTTTGTTAATTAAGTTTAGAATTGAACTAGTTGAATTGTTTGAATTATATTAGAAATGAATTGATTTTAGTTGAATTAGTTGATCTAATTTAATTAGTAGATCGAATTTTAATTTAATTTTAAAGCATATTTAATTTTTGTTAAGTTTATAATTGAATTAGTTGAATTGTTTGAATTATATTAGAAATGAATTGATTTTAGTTGAATTAGTTGATCTAATTTAATTAGTAGATCGAATTTTAATTTAATTTTAAAGCATGTTTAATTTTTGTTAAGTTTATAATTGAATTAGTTGAATTGTTTGAATTATATTAGAAATGAATTGATTTGAGTTGAATTAGTTGATCTAATTTAATTAGTAGATCGAATTTTAATTTAATTTTAAAGCATGTTTAATTTTTGTTAAGTTTATAATTGAATTAGTTGAATTGTTTGAATTATATTAGAAATGAATTGATTTTAGTTGAATTAGTTGATCTAATTTAATTAGTAGATCGAATTTTAATTTAATTTTAAAGCATGTTTAATTTTTGTTTAAGTTTATAATTGAATTAGTTGAATTTATAATTATTACAGATGAACCCAGGTCAAGATAATTTTCTCACTGTCATCATAGTCGACAACAAGTAAGTATTTTTTAATGAATTATGTATACTTTTAATTATATATATATTAATATAATTAACTTGATTTTTTAATTTTGTTGTCACAGACTGCTTCCAGCCCATGAGACTAGCTTAATCGTCTCACAAATCATTAGGATGGGACAATTTGAGTATGGTGCCCACTCGTGGAGTCAAGTGTCCGAGCAAAAGAGGATGGAGTACTTTGATGACTTCAAGGTATAAAAAATTTATTTATTATGATTTTAATTTAACTTTTAATTTTTTTAATTTATTCGTTAATATTCTATTTTTAATTTATTTGCAGAGGCGGTGCGTTTGGGACCCTGCCAACGATAGTATTATGTACCAATTGTTCTGTGCTAAAGCGCAAGAACGGTACAAAGATATTATCTACGGCCTGAAGAAGCGGTGGGAGCGTGGGGATCGGGTGGAGTTGGGTCGAGCACCAAACGGATGATCGATATGGGATGGTTTGGTGGATCATTGGAACAGTGAACCATCATTCTGATGAAGAACAATTTATTTATGTTTTTTTAACAATTTATTTATGTTTTTTGAACAATTTATTTATGTTTTTTGAACTATATATTTATGTTTTTTGAACAATTTATTTATGTTTTTTGAACAATTTTTTGTAAAGACATTCCCGGTTACAAGGTTTCCGCAATTATTACAGAGATAATGAGGGATAATTTAGAGTAGAACGCAATGAAGTTCAAAGTCGTCTCGTCGCAGCGGAAGCAGTACTACTTGGATGGGTTTTTGGTATATATATGCAAATATTTATAAACAATTAGTTGGTTAAAAATATTTGCATATATATACCCGAAACTCATCCAAGTAGTACTGCTTCCGCTGCGACGAGACGAGTTTGAACTTCATTGCGTTCTCCTCTAGATTATCCCTCAATATCTCTGTAATAATGGCGGAAACCTTGTAACCGGGAATGATGCTACAAATAGTATTTCAACAAAGATATTACTAATTCAGTGTTAATTAGCATAATTACTTGTAGCAAACATATACATGATCTTAGATGAATTAATTTGGTGAATTTTGAAAAAAAAAAAAGAGTCAATTTGGATACATATACAATTAATTGCGTACAAATGAACGAATTATAAATTTAAGCGGGAGTCGAAATAAATAATTTTACCAAAATAATAAAAATTAAATGGCCCCAACATTTATAAAAACAAGTGAGAAACGAAAATAAATTAATTTGGTGAATTATGGAAAAAAAAACGAGTCAATTTAGATACATATACAATTAATTGCGTACAAATGAACGAAATTATAAATTTAAGCGGGAGTCGAAATAAATAATTTTACAAAATAATAAAACTTAAATGGCCCCAACATTTACAAAAACAAGTGAAACGAAAATGAATTAATTTGGTGAATTATAGAAAAAAAATGAGTCAATTTGGATACATATACAATTAATTGCGTACAAATGAACGAATTATAAAATTATGTATTGTCGAAATAAATAATTTTACAAAATAAAAAAAATAGTTGGGCAAAATATTTTTATAAATAACTTAGATACGAAAAGAAATTAATTTGGTGAATTATAAAAAAAAATGACTTAATTTGAATACATATACAATTAAATGCATAAAAATAAATGAAAGTAGCTTGTGCCCTAGTGGCGCGCGCCCCCTCCTCTTGCACAAGAGGTCCCGTGTTCGATTCCCCTTGGACGCAAAAATGGATTAATTGTTCAAGGCCTAATAAGACTAATATAGAAGGTGGGCCGCATATAATAAGCAGTGGGGTCGAGTGGCCCAGTGGTCCGCGCCCGCCCCGGGTGCCCGGGCTCGAACCACGCGAGCCACTTTTTTTTTGTATAGGCTCGGTAATTTGCGACGGAATATGACAGTCGCAAATGTTTTTGACCCGATCGGGTCTAACCCGAAAGAATTGCGACGGACAACAGTCCGTCGCAAATTCTGTGCGACCCGGCTGGGTCTGACCCGCCATTTTTGCGACGGACATTTCCGTCGGTAATTTGCGACGGAGCTCCAAAAATCCGTCGCAAAAATTAGCTATGACTGTTTTAAAAACGGACACGTGTCCGTCGCAAATTCCGTCACAAAGCACTGTTTGCGACGGATATTCCGTCGCAAAACAGTGTTTTTTTTGTAGTGTAAATTTCATTTGTTCGAGATTATCCAATGAAACTAGCTAATACGATTGACATTGGAATTAATGGCCAATTTAAGCAGGGGATGGTTGATTTAAATTTAATTAATACATTATAGATCCATTTGCTCGTACATCGATATTCAAATCTTACAAAATAAATAGTTAAACTTGCTTGTGTAATTATGAACCTCATTGCACAGGATAGACATGAAATAACGTTGAAATTAATTAACGTAATAAATAAGGTGTTACAAGTGATTCTTACTCTATAAATCCAGGGAATGTTGATTAGCATCTTAGATATGATTAATATTTTGGTGAACCAATTACACATTTAACATACAAACTAAATTAAAATAAGAAGTAATTATCCAGAATTGACCTTTGACCGTTTCCTATTTATTTTCATGGAAGGTGTGAGCTTCTCAAGTGAGGGCATTGAGCCAATCATTGGGGAGAAACAGTCTTTTGAATCGAAACTAAATAGTCAACTTCTCTAGCAATTGTGGGTAGGGTTGAAGCCGATAAACTCCAGGCAATGTATAAGGAAAAGTGACATACAATTGTTTAAGTTTTTGCAAACGACCAAGATTGCAGATAATAAAACAGGACGCTTCATGCAATATGGAATCGCTTCATGCAATACGGATGTGAAGCACAATGGAGATATAATTGTTTGATCGTCATATCTATCGAGGATTATAACAAATTGCTTGATTGCTTGATTGGATATAAAAATTACATATGATTGAGCAATTGTTTAAAGATTTTCCTTTTTCTTCGCAATATATTTAATGAAAAAGGAAGGGTAAAATTGAAAAATTAACAATATGCTCAATAAAAAAATTAATACCTTTATGCTAATAATAAGTCTAACTTGCAATTTAAATTACCACTTTATCCAATATTGCATTTAATCTAAACTTTGGATCGTGCTTAAAAAAAATAGCTCCGTGTATATATATATATATATATATATATATATATATATATATATATATCATAGCACTTTTGAGTAGATTTGTCTTTGCTAGACACTCGCTTAAGTTAAACATCTTCTTCAATGCGTTTATGATTGAGGTGATTTCTTTAATAGTAAAATATTAATTATGTCGTTTTATAGACGCAATTAGCCGACGGACAGAGAAAATTTTGCCCGGCAAGAAAAGAAAAGATCTTGAAGTTTAAATTAAAATGTATTTTTGAAAAAGGTGAATATTTTGAATTGCAATTGAGCTTAATAATAATGCTGAATTTTAAATATAAACAATGAAATGAATCATTTTTAATTTACAAAACTAATCATTTAGGGCACTTCTTGCCTCTCTAGTCTCAACCCTTTCACCTAGATGACGCGACAATATTTCCTACTTCTTAAAGAGAAATTGTCATTTTTTTTTCCTTTTGCTTTTTATTTCTGCATCAAGAAAAAATCAACACTTTTTAGAAATGTAAACGCTTCCTACAATTTAAACTATTCGAGTTTCAAATAATTTTATTGTTGCTCGTTCCTATTTAACCCCAAATTAGGCTAGAATATGACGTGACGTGAACAATTTTCCTATATATAAAATTTTAAAATATGGTGTCCTAAATTTATAGACCCATAAATCCGTAAATGTATGTCGACAATCGTGCAATCGCGATTGAGCCTGGTTTGGACATTCATACTCAAGTGTCTTATGAAATAACTCAAGTGGTTAGAGTTCCACTAGTTATGTTCGAAAGATTATGAGTTCGAGTTACAAAAAATATGGGCCCGTAAAATCAATTACAGTCCTTAAAACACAACCTCCTAAATGCTAAAAGAAACAGTTCCCCCCTATTTCCGCGGATCCGTATCCCACAAAATTAAAACAACATACAGTGACAATTAAAGTTACATAATTCATCAGACACCGTTGCATGTAACAAATTAAAGCTTTACGATACAATTAAAACGTTACTTGTAACAATTAAAATCCGTTTGCAAAATTTTGCCAAATCTTAAAAAGGCTATAAATAGGTCGCTTACCTAGTTATAAATGATAAAAAAAAAAGTGAATACAAGAGTAAATTATATAATTAAGGGATGAAAATGAAAGGGATGAGTACTGTTGTGGAAATAGTTGGCATTCTGAATCTTATTATAGCATGTGCGACATCTGCGGAACCACATTATAGTTATGAAGAGTGTGTGGACGACTGTGTTGTAGGACTCTGTGATGCGGGGATGTCTGACTTTATTCATTGCATAAATTATGAATACCAGACTTTGTGTAATGAAGTATGTTCAAGTGTAATTGGCCCTGGAGGGGCTCCCAATTAAGATTGTAGGGGATATTCAAACTTCATATTAATTCCTAGGCTTAATATGTTTGTTAATCAAATCTAGCTAGACCTATTTGGGAGAACATATGTAATTGAGCTCCAATTGTTACATTAATATTATAATTTCTATTGATTTGAGCTTAAAGTCATATCTGAAAATTTATGAATGATGTTTATTAGGAAACTGTACAAATGAATTTATTTCACATCTTTCTATAAGTCCAAAATTTTAGATGAGATGAAATTAATCCTTTCAATTTTGTTATAGTATCGTTGTCTTGTAACCGATGACCAGAAGTTTCATTATATTTTTTTAGAGTAAGTCTTGTATGAGACTGTCTCATGTTATGAGACAAAGAAAATTGATGTAACTAGGGCATTGACTCATTAACACTTTGGTAGGGGTAGATGTTAATTTTTGTGGTCTCATGCCATGAGACGGTCTCATACAAGTTTTTGCCATTTTTTTAATCTGCAAATTCGTACCAAACCACAAGAATACATTAATTATATTTGAAAAAAATTAATTTGATTTAAATTCCGAACGTGTAAAGTGATGCGGAATTAACCAATTTATATCACACAATTATCAATTCCCCCAACACTCCCCTCAACTGTGTATTGAATTCCCTACTTCACTCTTGTTTAGAAGGAGACCCATTAATTTTACTAGTGATCGTAAATCCCGTGCTTCGCACGGCCGAAATTGTTACATTATTTAAACTATAATAATTATTATATTTTAATTTAAAACTAAAAATCTAGATTTTTTTTAAAAATAATATACCTAATTTTTTTCTTAAACTCAAATTAACGATAATTCTCATTAATTTTTTCATATTTCATTTATAATATTCAATACTTTAAAATAATTTCATTATAAGTTTATCATTAATTAATTTCATATGAAATTTACTCCTGGGATAGCATATAAATTGGACCTATCACGCTAACATTTCAATGTAGGTGTATTTAAATTTGTATTATCTAGTTCCACGAGACAATCTCACGCAATTTTAAGATATAGTTTAAATGCTTTAAAAAATAATCTACAATATAATATTTTAAAAATAATACCTTTTCTTTTAGAAAAAAAAATTAAATGTCAAGATCAAACATATAAGAGTAATTTATGACTATTGAATATTTGTAAAAACTAATTTTATTGATTAAAAAAATGAGATGACACTCTATAAAGAATTAAAAAACAGTAACCACTTTTTTTTTTAAACTACAGCCTCTACCCGCACTTCATGCGGAAGTCATTATCATTACTAAAATTTTAATATAATCTCTTATATTTTCTTATATTTAACAAATGTCAAAACAATTCGGGCAATTATTTATCACAAATTTTTTAATACAACTTTTTTTTAATTATACGTAAGTGTAATTTGAAAAAAAATATTTATTCTTAGAGTAGGTCTTGTGTGAGATGGATCATAAGCTGGGCATGATGTATTAACACTTTAGAAGATATGTATGTTATTTTGCACTAGTTTGTGAACTGTCTCACCGTGAGGCTATCTCACACAAGTTTTTTCTTATTTTTATTATAAAATATATATTTATAAAGAATAAAAAATTATTTTATAATTCTTACCATCAACTCATTTTAATCAAATGATGTGTCTTATATAAATCGTAAATATAACCTAAACCTGTAAAATTTAAAATTATTTACAATATAATATTTAATAACCACGAAAGGTTTTAGAATATGCATCTTCTATGATCAATAGTTATAAATTATAACATCAATTATTAATAAAGTTACAGTAATAATAGAACACTCAAATATATACTTATGTAAAATGTTTCACCATTTCTTGAAAATATAGCAATATACAAAAGACCCAAACAATTTACATTACTTTTTTAATAATTAATCATAAGTTTTTTGTAATTGATTTAATGCAATATGTGTATAGTATTTCATATCATTATGTTCTAAATCAATTTTCTAGCATATATTTAAACATTGACATCCACATAGTATAATAAATATTCGATAAAATAAGAAAATATTATACTGATGTTGAAATTGATTAAAAAAAAACCAAGAAATTGACTTAATTAAAAAGATCCAATCAAGTAGGCAAATAATTTTTTTAAGTACCATAACTTGAGGGTGACAAAATGAGGAATGTAGCTCTTCGAGCTTGCAAAATGAAGATCATAACTCTTCAAGGTAGCAATTGAAGGACAATAACTTTTAAAAATAACAAATTCAGGCCAAATCGAACCAACCCAAATCAAACCCAAATTCAACCGAAAATCAAGCCAATTAGCTCGACTTGGTTTTTTTTTTACCTCAATTCGTGACTTTTAAAATTATTGTTCCTAAATTATCCGCCTGGAGAGTTAACGTCCTAATTTTGCCACCATTCTTAAGTTACAATCCTTAAAAAATTTATTTCATTTCAAGCACACAACCTTGGTACACAAACAAAGAAGATCATTTTTTTACTTTGATATCAATACCATTATACTCCCTCCGTCCACGAGTAAGTTTTCCACTTCTTTTTATTGAATGGTTTAAGAAAGTGTATTTGTTTATTAATATATGGTGGGCCACATGTTTACTTTTGGGATAAAGTAATGAATAGTGCTGAAAAGTAAATTGAATGAGTGACATTTTTGGTAATATTGTGTGAGTTTGAAGGTTAAAGTTTATATATAGTAGAGTGTTGTTTTTTCCATTTATGGAATGGGAAACTTACTTGTGGACGGCCCGAAAAGGAAAGTGAGAAGTTTACTCATGGACGGAGGGAGTACTTGTTAAAAATAATTTAATCATCTTTACAAAATTCAACACTCTATCAAATTTAAACCAAGCTTTTGTGAGCAGAAGCATGCACAAATTCGTGCCACCAATAAACATGTATTGATAAGAAAATGGGCAAAATATCCTGTACTTAAATATAATAAAATTCAATTCAATATCCAGTACTTTAAACATTATAGCATTTCATAGAAAGTCCAGTAATTTCACCAATATTTATTTGTTCTAATTTTCTTCATCATAATTTTCAAATAATCAATTTAACTTTCAGTATAAATATTTGGAGGAAAAATTAATTTCTTAGGCATCGTAGTATTTTTCATTATTCAAACAGAAACTAATAAAAAGAAAAAAAAAAGACTATCGCATTGACACTAAAAAAATACGGATCAATAAATTATCTTACTTTGGTGGTTTCTTTCACATTCAACTTTCAATCCTTCTGTCTAATAGACACTCTTGCATAAATATGTTAATCTTGCTTTTCACCAATGAATTAAAGAGGTGTGAGAATAGATATATTATATGGTTTAATTGAAATTGAATGAGATTAGTGGTTGAATATTTTTAGGGATGTACATGTATGTTGAATAAAATTCTAATTTTCTAATGGATATATTTTAGTAAATATTATAAAATAAGGTGGGTGATTTTGAAGTAGGTGAACTTAGTGAAATATTTGGTGCTAGAACTACTCATTTTATAATTCTCCCCATCAACTCATCTTAATCTTAAAATATAATCTCGAGTTTGTTCAATTTAAAATTATTTATAATATTATATTGGACAACCACATAAGGCATTAGAACATATCTCTTTTCAATAACCTTATTTTTAGTTAATTTAACACTCGTCCTACTCATAACCAAAATATATATAAAAAAAATTATAAAAAAAAAGATAAAACTTAGTAAATAATGTATTTTAAATAAATACAAATAATAACTTAAATTGGTTCCATTACAAAATCCACCTGAATGACTTAACAACATAACATGTATTCAAACATAGTCAGAGACACCAGAGGACTTCAAATTCTATCAATCTTTCCAACATTAATAGGGAAATTAATGGTAAAAAAACTTGAAATTGGATTTGAATTAAATTAATATGGAAAAATATATATACTCAACATTTAGATCTTTCAAGTTCACATTTAAGGATAGTAACTTATAGGGGTTGGCAAAATGAGGAACATAATTTTTCAGGTTGATAAATTAAGGACAATAAATTAAAAGGTGGCAAATGAAGGCAAAATTAACCTAAAATCTCACTAATTGGCCCGATTTGACTTGGGTTCAGACTGAACATGACTCAATTTTGGTTAATTCTGGCTGATTTGGGCTTAATTTGCCACTTTTAAAAGTCACGATCTTTTAATTGTCAACTTAAAAAATTAGTATCCTCATTTTATAAGCTTGAAAAGTTACGATCCTTATCTTGCCACTCCTACTAAGTTAGGGTCCTTAAAAAGAATTTTCCAATAAAAATTACAACTTGAAGTATGCATAAGCAAAAAAATCAAAGATGATTACATCAACCAGAATCAGTGATGCTACGCAGTCTCCTCCCGGTCCGATTTCTGCAAAATCGGTGGTTCTAGACATTTTCGGGCCTAGGCATTGCCTAGTTGGTCGTAGGCGTACCTAGGCGGTCCCATTATACAAAAAAAATATTACAAAAAAAAACCTCTAAGCTCGATTACCGATTTCCGACTTTTGCATCCTTAACCAAAATTAACCAAAATTCTAAAAAAATTATTATTATTGGCATGAATGAAGTAGCAAACATATTTATATACACTCATTGCTATCATATACTCCCTCTTTCACTAATAAACTTCATACTTTTCTTTTTGAGACATTCTACAATAACTTTCATATCCAAAAAATGGAAATAAACACTCTCACACTATTCACTTTATTTCAAAATATTCTTTATTTATTGGTCAAAAAAGTTAATAAAAATATTTTTTCATAAAAGTGTGTCACCCTACATATGAAAATTAATAGATAAATTAATTTTGAGAGACTTAAAAGAAATAAATTGACGGGTTTCGTAATTAGTGCACATCCAATGCATCGTTGTTCAATATTGAACACAAAAAAATTTGTAAAATAATCATATAAATTTTTTTATTGTAGTGTACCTTTGGTGAAAATTCATATCTTTGAAATAAGAACGAAAGTAAAAAGTTATTATATTAAGATTGAAATGCCCCTTGTGATAACGTCATTTTAGGCATTGTGCTCTGAACAAAGATATGCACAAAAAATACAGGCCTACATTTCTCGAAAAGGATTACTGGTCTACCTTGGCCAAAATGAAAACATATAATTGTCAACCCCACCATCATAGTTACGGTTCTAAAAAAAAATCCCAATTACCTTTATAGTATACATTTGGCAATTTAAAATAACCTCTACTTCCCCTTCATTTACTTCTCTGAATATTGGGAAGCATAAGAAAGAGGCTAAACCAATCCAAGTATAAAGCCTATCGAGCATCGTGTTGTGCCACATTTTGAAGGAGAGCTCGAGTAATCAACTTTGACAACAAATCAATCGTAACAACTTATTTACTTCCTTTTGTTCTCTTTATGTTAACATCAGTTCATCACCTTTGATAAAAACTATAGAATAAAAAGAATAAAGAAAATGTTGTGTCATCTTCTATTCATAAATATGAAGTGCAAAAATGTCTAGTGTGCATGTAAAGTAATTAAAAATGAAATTTAGACAATTATATATATTTGTATGAATATATAAACTCATCCACAAGTTATGTAATAATTCAAATCTTACAAAATCCAATGCTTCTAATCCAGTGAGATTTATTCGCCAAAAACTGTTTACTCACTGCTTTCATAAAATGTGAATCAATTTTTTATAATTTTAAAATTACTATAGATAATTAACGCAACAAAATTATATTACTTTTTTTGATAAATTCCCCACCCCCCCCCCCCCCCCCCCCCCCCCCAAAAAAAAAATCATGATACTACATAGTAAATGGTTGATCAAAATTACCAAAATGGAAGATTGAATAATAAATTACTCATCAAAATTATTAAAATAAGAGAATAATTGCATATATAGCAATAATAACAATGATGATAGATTATGCGTTGGCACCCGAACCAATCTAAACATATTAATACTATTAACTATTCATTGTCAACTAATTAGTGAAACATCATTTTCGAACAATAAATTTTTTATTTATTGGTTCAAATTGCAAACAAATGTTGAGTTGAGTTTTTGTTTGTCAAGATTCAAAAGTTTAGATTAGATTGCAGTTTATAAAAATGTTGATTTAATTTGCAACTAACTCAAATAATAATAATAATAATAATAATAATAATATAAAAATAATTAAATTATAATAACTTTGTGTTGAAAGGTAATAATACCATCAACATAATATTACAAATTTAAATAGATATACATCAGATTTAAATAAATCAAACACAATAATGAGAACTGATTATTGTAATATAAAATGTGATATAATTTATGGTAATCATAAAATATACATAAGATACATAATCAATCTATACGCATTCAATTTCATGTTTAACTCCTAAAATTTTGCCATTATTAGCAAATTGCATAGACCAAGAAAATGGAATATGCATAAATTTTGTTATTAGTTTTAAATGTAAAATCAATACACATTACTATTAGTAGTTAATTAATTTATATTGTAAATATATTGCAATATATGGTAGACATAATCATTTAATATAAAATGTATGTAACTATATTTAGGACTGGGTAGTTATATATTGTTAAATTAATTAGCATATATCAACAATAATGAGCTCAAATTGTTAGAATTTTACTAACTATAGTAAATAAATTATATAATATGAGAGCTCAAAATGTTTTTTTCTTCTTCTTATTTTGGAAAACAATGATCAAGTCAATTTTGTGATATTGCATTTTGGCAGCAAGGTCATGCATCAAAATTTTGATTAGCATTATTAAAAAAATTAATGGAAACAATCCAAAAAAATGTATAGAACATGCAAGATGGAAATGAGTAATATAAAACTTGCAAGATGAATATTCAAATACATGATGAATATTTTGGATAATTTCACATCAATATGAATATACATGTTAATATACAAATTTAAAAAGTATACTAATTTACACGAATTAAATAAATTATGTCGACTTAGATCTCGTCTCTAAATTCTAAGAGTACAATGGAAACGTCGACATAAATAGTGCCATAGTTTGGGCATTCCAAGCATATACAATATTTTGCTATTTTGCTAGCAATTGATTAAAAAAAAAAACCCTTGTGCATTAATCATTCATCAAGCCTCTTATCATCAAGTAATTGTAATACTATGTGCATTAGTATACATAATTCTCCCTCCTTTACTCCCTTTCGTTTATCTTTCAATTTGCATGCACTACGCAAAAAAAAAAAAAAAAGTTAACTAATTTATTAAAACCCATAAATCATCACATATCATTCTTGATATGTAATTTGGCAACAAAATACGCACCCAATAGTAGCATATTTTATGATTGTCCGCCTCCATATTGAATTGAGAGAGATGCACCCGCTTATAAATAATCAAGAAAAATAGAGATGACGTATTATATATCATCAATTGAAGAAATGACATATATTCGATATAATTGCGATGCAATTCTGTAAAGCTAATCTTTAGAATCACCACAATTTCAAAGGATGGTCTTATCAAAAGTAAACGAAGATGACAAAGGTGCATGCAATAAATTAATTGGATTGAAACTCTCCACAGAATAGATGTATGAGATTCATTTTGTAGAGGTTTGAGAAGATTTGTGGCTTATATATAGGCCAAGTTAGACAAAAATGAAGGCAAGAATGAAGTAAAAAACATAATGTTTGCATAATTCTTGGAATCTCTTTAATGGCGAGCAAATCAAGATTATAGATAGAATTACCTTAATTACTAATAAATAAATGAATGGTGATGATCAATTCTTAAAAAGTAGATCAACGGTCACAACTCTTTCCCTCCAAAACTAAATAAGGAAGAGTTGCTTGTATTATATATTTATAGATTTATAGATAATTTAATATGGGTGAAATTATTTTTGTTAAATAGTAAATTTGTAAACTAATTTTGACCGCTTACAGCCCCTAGAGTCCAAATTCATCTATCCTCATGAATTCAGGTGTAAAATTAATTCAATTAATTATTTTCCTTACACACTCCCTTGCTCATAGGACAAACTCAATTTTTTCCTTTTATGGGAAACCCCAGTAAGACGTTTGATTAGCAATTCCTCAATTGTAATGAGAATGAAAATTAATTTTCATCTATGCCCCCATAATAAAAGTGATATGTTGTGAGAAAACTTGTTACAATTGTCTCTCCATTGCTAGTGTCATGCCTCAATTTTGGAATAAAAGTGGATAACAAATGGTTATTGGTAAAGGAATCGGGGAGTGATTGAGGAGGAGAATTGTAGGAAGAGAATAGGGTAATCAAAATCGAGTAGTGATTACCTTATTTAAGAGAGGAGGGGTGATTTTGTTCTCATTAACCATCATAATTACACTAATTTTCAATCTCATTCCCATTACCATTGAAGAGTTGGTAACCAAGCGCCTTAATATGGGTGGAGTTGCTCTCAATGAAAATCGAACCCAAAAGAATTTCATCTCATAATCTAAAATCCGAATTTATAGAGTGAACCGGTTAATAAAAAAAAAAAAAGAACAAAGTACAGATGCATAAGAATCATATTCCACATTTAAAAAAATCTTCTCCAATATTCCAATATACACTTGTCACACGAAACAGAATATTATTTGCATTTCTAATGAACCTGAATGAGTCACAACGTCTAAGAGAGAATCTCTGGGAAGTGAGAGCAAACTCGAGAAAAAAAGTTTTTTGGTCTTATAATTTATTGGTTGTTCGATTTTGGTCCCAAAGTTTTTGGCTCTTCTCTTCTGGTCCCTCAACTCTTAAAGTTTTTTCAATTTTAGTTTCATAACTTATTGATTGTCTCATTTTTTGTTCCAAAAATTTCGACTCTTCGATTTTGGTCCTGTAACTATTATGGTGTGTGAAGAATATTTGATTTTTTTTTATTATTGTTACTCTCAAACTATTACTCTTTTCCATTTTTATGTACACACACACGGATATAATCTTATGTCCATCAATTGACACAAATTTATATGCCCACTACGAATATGTTGATGACTCATAAGCAAGGGGTCCATCATGCATTATCTTAATTGATTGTTTATGTGTGCTTATATATATGTCATCAACATAATCGTGGTGATATATAATTGTGCATATGATTATTTACGTATATATATAAATATCATCAAGACATTTTACAAGACTATATTTATATAAGATAGTATTGTGTGAACTACTTGAAGTGATTTATATACTACAATATAATTGGCTTTACGTAACACCTCATTGTAACACTTCTATTATATGTAACACATTTTTGTAACACATTTATTATATGTAACATATTTTGGTATCACTTTTATAATTTATATATTATGTAACACTTTATGTAACACTTTGTTAACATGTAACGCTTACATGTAATACTTTAAAATAAGCAACACTTCATATGTAACACGTTTACCCAAGTAACACTTTATAGGTAACACTTTTATATAAGTAACACTATTAGGTAACATTTTCTACAAAGACAACACATTTTAAGTAACATTGTAACATATGTAACACTGGTTAGGTATCACTTTTACATATGCAACATATTTAATAACACTTTTTGATAACTATTTTAAATAAGTACACATACTTTATTGAAAAGATATAAAATAATTATATATTATAACCACTATATTTATATACATTCCCTTATACATTAATTTGTTATTTTTTTTAATAATTTTATACTATGCAGTAACTATCTTAATAAATATTATAATTAACATTTGTATAAATATTTAAATATAATTATATATACATATATATATATATATATATATTATTTAAATTATATTTTACATAATAAAAAATTATACGTTTATTATATTTCAATATTTCTAAAAATACTTAATTTATATATATATATATATTTAAAAGAATCATATAATACAATTATTCTATTTAGTATTGTTTATTATTTTTTTAAAAGGTATTGAAAATATTATGCGTATATGTCTCTAATTATTTGTTACTCATTAATTAATGTGTGTGTTAAAAAAATAATAATGACTTAAATAATATTATTATCCAAAATTGGCAAATATCATGAATTGACTTAGTTGGTAAGAGATTGGTTTCCTTCCTTGTAGGTACAGGGTTCGAACCTTGGAAACATCTATTTTTTTTGTTTTTAATCTAATTAGAAAAAGTGTTGCATAATGTTCAAATGTAACATTAATAAGTTGTTACATAACGTAACACTTTTGGTAAAGTGATACAATAAGTGTTACTTTAGACTTTAGGTTACACGGACAACTGCAACACCCCTAAAAGTATTACCTATTAGCTATGGTATCACTTAATAGCTATTAGGTAACATTTATGTTGAAGTTATCTGTGCAACTGGATCCGCGAGACCCAAATGGGTTGAATATAATACTTCCTCTGTCCCACTCTAAGTGTCCCACTTTATTTTTTTGGTTGTCCCACACTAAGTGTCTCATTCCATAAATGGAAAAAGCAACACTCTACTACATATAAACTTTAACCTTCAAATTCACACAATATTACCAAAAATGTCACTCATTCAATCCACTTTTCAACACTATTCATTATTTTATTAAACACTATTCATTACTTTTCAACACTGTTGTGACCTTTTCAGACCACGTGTTGGATCCGACCGGAAGAAAGTCGGAAAAGGCAACAAGGAACCCAGAGGCCGGGACCGACCTGGTCGGCCTGAATCCGACCTCAGCGGGCTCCGACCACGAGTTTTCGGCCTCGAAAGCGAGGCCGGAAACCCGCTTGAGACCCTCGTCCACGTCCGTCCCAGCCACGTTCAAGTCCTGCCGTGGCCGGACCGGCCCGACCAAGATCAGTGAAGTCCAGCAGAGATCGCCCGGACGCGACCGACCGGCTGGGGCAATCTCCGACCTCGCTGTCCGCCAGGAGGCCAGCCTCCGATCACTCAAGGCCCCCGGCCGGCAAGAGAGATCTGGAGCACGTGATAGAATCAGGCAAGATCCTCTCCCAAGAGGGAAAAAGGCCGCCTCCGTACCCAGAGACTCAGAGAATATTCCATCCAAATGAGGAAATTCGCCAGAGAATCGTCCTTTTTGGACATGCGTCAACTCCCTAGTGGCCGGCCACCTGCATGCCCTGACATACCAGAGCCCGCGCATCCTCAGAGGCAGGAGACATTTAATGCACCTGTCCCCCGAGAGGCCGGAAATGACCAGAATACCCCTATAGTGAGAAAACTATAAATACCCCCACTTTTGTAATGTAAAAGGGTTCAATCTCTCTCAGTATAATCAATACACATACTCATTCAAGTCCAGGGACTCACAACCCCTGGCAATTCTTGGTGTTCTTAGTGTTCTTAATCCTTTATTGCTTTTCTTCATTCAAGCATTCATTCTAGCATTCAAGAACCCAATCATTTGATGTTTTTACCAAAGCATTTATAAATAGCCATTCAATCCCAGCAAAATATATTTGGCAAACAACATTTGGCGCTAGAAGATGGATATCTAACCCATCAAACGCATATTTTCTTCACCTCTCTTTGAAGAACACTCACTGTTCTTCAAAGCTTCATACCCTCAAACCTTCAAATCTTCAAACCTCAAACTCCTCCTCTCCTGAAAGCAATGGATCCCCAGAGGTCATCCCACGCCCACGGAAAGGCCACACGCGTGGCCTCCCCGATTCGTTTTCCGGAGGAACCCCTCCCATCCGGGGGTCGAGGTTTCTTTACTCCTGACCAGGCCGGGTCAGGAAGACGCCGCCAGGCGGAAGAGGCGAGGGGGTGCCGGAGCACCACCTCTGCCTCCAAAAAGAAGGCCCAGGCTCGCGCCCTCAAGGGTAAGGCGAAAGCCAGAGAGCACCACGGCGAAAGCCACTGTCGGGCGAACCCCATCTCCACCCGTTCGTGAGGCTCCGCCCATCCGGTTTTCGACCGTTTGGGCACGATAGACCCGTCGTGGTATCCGAGCCGCGTACCCAGTTACGACACTGGGTACGGTGACACCGAGTCCGTCTCCAACTCTGGGAGCACGGCCCAAATGCCCCACAAGAGGGCGGCCGAGGTCAGCCTGACCCCGGCAAACTCCGCCAGGCGCAAGCTAAGCTTCGCTCAAAGCGGCCTTTTGGGACGCGGAGTCCCCCGTGCGGCCGTTTTCGACCGAATCGGCCCCCTAGCCGACGTGGGCGACCAGCTGGCCGAAACCCCCAGTCCAGAACACGCCAAGATGCAAAAGAAACTTGACGAAATGAAGGCGGTCCTCGAAGTGCAAGGCCAAACTAAGGCCCGGCCAGTCGCCAGCGAGCCTTTGGCAGTCGATATTGAGCTCGCGCCGGTCCAGCTCAAGATCGTCCCTCCGCCAACTCCTCTCTACGAGGGGAAAACAGATCCTGAGACCCATCTGAGCAAATTCCGGATCTATATGACCGGGCGTGGCGCGACAGACGCCACGAAGTGCAGGCTTTTTCCCCTCACCCTGGGCGATCTCGCCCACAGATGGTACGTGTCTCTCCCGGCACGGTCCATTGACTCTTTCGCCACTTTAAGCGCCCAATTCTCATCATACTTTGCGACCAAAATTGCCCGGCCGGAAAGCTGGCATCACCTGATGCGAATCTGCCAGGAGAAAGAAGAGTCCGACGAGGACTACGTGGCCAGAGTGGACGAAGTCATGCTGACCAGCGAGGCGCTAAGCGACCAACTGGCTTTGCACGCAACTCTTGGGGGTTTCCACGGCCGGTCTCCTATGTTCAAACACCTCACCAAGGACTTCCCCAAAACCTACGCCGAATTCCGCGCCCGAGCCGGTGACTACCTGGCTCGGAGGAAACTTCTGGCACTAAGACTGGGGGAGTCCGAGCCAGCCCCAAAGGAGACGGAGGCCGTAGCCCAAACCTCCCCCAAGAGTGGCCCTAAGGCCAGAAGAGTGGCCAAACCGCCCGGTAACTTCAAGTCCTTCGAGGACGTTGAGGTTCACCTAACTCGGGCCATGAGGCAGTCCCTCGCACATATCTTCAATGCGACCCAGCATCGGGACGTGCTTCCCAGGCCAAGGCCCTATTCTGGAGACCGGTCCCGGCTGGACCCTAAAAAGTTCTGCGCCTATCACGACTCTATTGGCCACAATACGAGCCAGTGTCGTGATCTCCTAAAGCAGCTTTGGAAGCTGTTTGACGAAGGGCGTCTGAACGACCTCCTTCAGAGGCCAGCCGGCCGGCAGGACCAGCAGCAGCAGCAGCAGCCCCAGCGCCACCCTCGAAGGAACGAGGAAGGCGGCCGACCTCTCAGGCCGGTCGCAGCTTTGGAGGAAGATGATGACGAGGTTCATCTCCTCCCCCCCATGAATCCCGGCGGTCGGGTCAACATGATCCAGGCCGGCGGAGGGAACTTAGGCGGCCTCACCCCCATATCGACGCAGTCCAACCGGAAACGGAAGGCAGAGGTCCGGGCTCTGACTAACGTCAACTTGGTCACACCCCCAGAACCAAAGATTCACAAGAGCTTGGAGATAACTTTCTCCAACCAGGACAGGACTGGGGTGCTATTCCCGAAGGGCGATGCATTGGTGATTGCCACCCAGATCCTGGGCAAAGAGGTGCAACGCATTTTGGTCGACAATGGGTGCTTTTGCAATATCATTTTCAAGACAGCCCTTTTTAGAAGTTTTTGAAGCTGTTGCTTCTTCCTACTATTACTGTATCAAATTTCCCACCCCCGAGGGGGTGGTCGGCACCATTAAGGGTGACAAGGCAATGGCTAGAAGGTGTTTGAACTATTCCTACTCTTATTTATTTTCAATTAGCAACAACCAAACACCGGACGGACCACACCCCGACTCTAAAACGGCCATTCCGGCCGTAGAACCCGTCGCGGAGGTCGGATCCACATCGGCCGACCCCCAGCCTATGCAGGTCGACGATCCCGAGCCAAGGATTGGTTTCGAACCATCCGAGCTCGACCTCGATCCCAGATTCGATTCTTCTGACCGGCGGAGCTATGAACAAGCTACGGCCTTAGAGGATTTGGAACACATTCCGGTCGACCCCTCGAGGCCGGAATTGGAAGTTCTGATCGGCTCTCGCATACCGACCGAAATGTGGGGGAAGTGATCGAATTCCTCAAAGCCAACGTTGGAGTCTTTGCCTGGTCTCACCAAGACATGGTCGGGATAGACCCAAAGCACGCATGCCATCGTCTAAAGATCGACCCCAACAGGAGGCCGGTCCATCAGAAAAGAAGAAAGTTCGGCCCGGAAAAATACGAAGCTTTGGCTGAAGAGGTCAGGAAGCTGCTAGACAACAAGCTGATCGAACAAGCCCGGGACGAGCCCCAATGGGTCGCAAACGCCGTTTTGGTCAAAAATACAAACAATGCCTGGAGACTATGTATAGACTTCACCGACCTCAACGCGGCGTGCCCAAAGGATCACTTTCCGATGCCACACATCGACCACCTGGTGGACAGCACGACCGGACACGAGATGATGTCCTTCATGGACGCTTTTGCCGGCTACCATCAAATCCCCATGGCCGTTGAAGACATCAAGCACACCTCATTCCACACGGAGAAGAACATATTCTCTTGGCTCCGGATGCCTTTCGGTCTGATCAACGCCGGCGCGACCTACCAACGCCTAGTCAACAAGATGTTTGCAGATCAGATCGGAAAGACCATGGAGGTCTACATCGACGACATTGTGGTGAAAAGCTTGAAGAAAGAAGACCATCTCAAGGATCTCGAAGAGACTTTCAAGATCCTCAAGGCCTACAATATGAAGCTGAACCCGAAGAAATGCAACTTTGGGGTGGAGGCCGGCAAATTCCTGGGACACTTCGTCAGCCAGCGCGGGATCAAGGCCAATCCGGCCAAGATCAAAGCCGTCCTTGACATGCAAGAGCCAAGGACGATCAAACAAGTGCAACTCCTGACCGGATGCCTCGCCTCTCTCAACAGATTCATAGCCCGGCTCAGAGATAAAAGTAAGCCTTTCTTCTCGACTATTAAAAATGGCAAGTTTTCATGGAATAGGGAAAGTCAATTAGCCTTTGCGAAACTAGAAGAATATTTGGCAAACCCACAAATCTTAGTCAAGTCAGTCCCAGGGGAGAAGCTTTACTTATATCTTGCGGCCTCCGAGGTTGCACTGAGCGCGGTACTAGTCCGGGCGGATGGTCAGAACCACCATCCGATCTACTTCGTGAGTCAAGCCCTACACGATGCCGAGCTCAGATACACTCCACTCGAAAAATTAGCATACGCTCTGGTCATGAGCGTAAGGAAGCTAAGGCCTTATTTCTTCGACCACCAAGTAGAGGTCCTCACCACTCTACCCTTAGGCAAGTCCTACACCGGCCGGACACCAGCGGAAGGTTATTGAAATGGTCGTTGGAGATAGCTCAGTACGGGGTTTCATACGCCCCAAGGACGGCCATCAAGGGCCAGGCCCAGGCCGACTTCATAGTAGAGTTAACTTTCCCACCCAAGTTCACAAGAATCAACCACCCCCCTTGGAAACTCATGTAGACAGATCGTCAACCAACAACTGTGCCGGGGCCGGCATTGTCCTGATCGGCCCGGAAGGCCAGAGTTTCACTCATGCAGTCCGCTTCAGCTTCCTGGCCACCAACAACGAGGCCGAATATGAGGCTCTGGTCGGGGGCCTTGAGCTCGCAATCGCAATCGGAGTTTGCCGGCTGCATATTTTCATGGACTCTCTGCTCGTGGTCAACCATATCAAAGGTGAGTACGAGGCCCGGGGGGAACAAATGATAAAATATCTCGACCTGGTCACAACCTTGTGCGAGAAATTTCATCAAGTTTTCATTGAGTAAATCCCGAGGGAGCACAACACCCAGGCCGACGCGCTTTCCAAGCTTGCAACCGCGGAGGGAGCCGCCGACCTCGCCAATATTCAACTCTCCATGCTCGGAACACGCACAGTCATCCGAGCACAGGTGGCGACCGTTCTGAGCACGGATGAAAATTGGATGACGCCGATCGTGAAGTATCTCAAGACTGGCACGCTCCCTGAAGATAGGACTCGGGCCCGGCAACTGCAGCTCCGGTCGTCAAAGTACACCCTCATTGACGATCTTTTATATAAGAGAAGCTTTACCCTCCCACTCCTAAAATGTATAACCCCGGAGCAAGGCCAGACCATGCTGGCCGAGATCCACGAGGGGGTATGTGGAAATCATGCCGGAGGCCGGGCCCTAGCCCACAAAGTGATCAGACAAGGATATTTCTGGCCGACCTTGAACAAGGACGCCGTCAACTTCGCGAGGTCGTGCCACAAATGCCAAGTCTTGGGACCCAACATCAAACTGTCCCCCGAACAGCTCTCCTCCATGTATAGCCCTTGGCCTTTTGCCCAGTGGGGCATCGACCTGATCGGACCGATGCCCACTGCGCTCGGGGGCCACAAATTCACCGTCGTGGCCGTCGACTATTTCACAAAGTGGGCCGAGGCCGATCTACTCAACAAGATCAGCCAGACTCAAATCATCAAGTTCATTTGGAAAAACATCATCTGCCGTTTCGGCCTACCTCAAGTGATCATCTCCGACAATGGGAAACAGTTTGACGGTCTCCAGATGATCCAGTTTTGTGAAAAATGGAATATTAAGAAGGTTTTCTCCACCCCCTACCACCCGCAAACGAACGGCCAGGTAGAGGCTGTAAACAAGATCCTCAAGCACACTATCAAAGCTAAGCTTGAGGACAAGAAGGGGAAGTGGGCGGCCGAGCTACCCGACGTACTTTGGTCATATCGAACGACCACAAGGAACTCAACGGGCGAAACACCCTTCGCTTTAGCTTTTGGGACCGAGGCCGTCATTCCTTCAGAGGTCTCCCTACCAAGTCATCGGACGGCCCAGACGATCACCGGAGACAATGACACTGCCCGGATGATCGATTTGGACATGTTGGAGGAGAGGAGACTCAATTCCGACCTCCGAAATGCGGCCTACAAGAAGAAATCCGAAATTTTTTTCAACTCCAAAGTGAAGGCCAGACAATTCCAGGTCGGGGACCTCGTCCTCAAAAAGGTTCAGGTACCAAAAGGGGTATTCGGCCCGAACTGGGAGGGTCCGTTCAGGATATCCAAATGGCTCTCCAAGGGAGCTTACGAGCTGGAACTCATGGATGGAACTCCGGACCAATACCCCTGGAATGCAATTCACTTGAAGAAATACTACCAATGATCTTGTACTATGTATTCAAAGTTCTTATCAATACAAGGCTCTTAACACAGCTCAATCTTTTCCCAAGCACCGGGCTCAGTTCAAAATCATATGCCGGCAGTATCAAGGACGGCATATCACACTTGAGCCCGGAAAAGCCACTCAAGACCATCCAAAAACCGAGCCCAGTTCAAAAGCGTACGCCGACCATATCGAGGTCGGCGTATCACACTTGAGCTCGGAAAGGCCACCCTAGCCACTTTAAAAGCCGAGCTCGGTTCAAAAGCATATGCCGACCGTATCGAGGTCGGCATATCACACTTGAGTTCGGCAAGGCAACCAAGGCAACCAAGGCAATCCTACAAACCGGGCTCAGTTCAAAACATATGCCGACCGTATCGAGGTCGACATATCACACTCGAGCCCGGGTCAAAATCTCATTTCATACTTGTGAAAATTTACTTTGATAAGTATATGAAAGCAAGAAAGCGATAACAAAACAATAAAGTTCAGGGAAAGACTGAATTATATAAAGTCAAAACCGGTCTGAAAGCCGGGAAGTACAACGGTTTAAAACAATATAAGTCCGGTCAGAGGCCGGTTACATTCGAAAATAGTAAAAAGGAGCCAAGGCAGAAACAAAAAAAAATTCAAGATTCGCCCTTGCCGGCCGCAGCGTTCGCCTGCCACCCATTCCCGGCCGCCAAAGCAACCTCGACATCACCTCCACCCGGCACTTGAGAGTCGGCCGGAGGAACGTCCTCTCCATCCTCTGCCTCCTCCTCTTCGTCACCGACCGGGGGATTCTGACCCGGCAGGAGCAGCCTGTGCCGATGGGGGAACCATGAGAGGTCCACCTCGTGGTCAGTCTCAAGGTCGAGGATGGGGAACCAGTAGCCCTCATTGACCGGATTCTTGGCGGCGTACTCCCGAAAGTATTCCTCCAAGGATTTGGTCTCAAGGCCGGCCTGGCGCGCAACCCGGATCATGCTGGCAGCGGCCATGTAGAAGCAGAACTCGGAGAAAAGCGCCGGGTTGGCGGTCGGGTCCTCCGGATCTTATGCCGGCCGGCTGAGTGAGGCGGCCAGTTCTTCAGTTTTCTCACTCAGCCTGCCGGGCAAGGGCCTGATCGGCATCCCCTCGGGTTCGGTGCGCCTCCAACCGCAGATCGGCGCTGACGTCCTCCATCTCGGCCACCCGATTCCGGGCATCTTCCAGCGCTTTATATGCTATCTCGGCCCGACCGAGAGCGTCATCTTTTTCCTTTAGTATGGTCTCCATCTGGCCGACCGCATAATCCCTCTCCCTTTTGAGCGCGGCGTTCTCGCTCTCGAATCCGGCTTTCTCCTCCCGAGCCCGGGTCAAATCGGCCTCCAGCCTCCGCACGGTACTGAGGGCACCGGTGAGCTCGCTCTCCATAAGGTTAGCCATGATGGTCGTCTGGCTGACGAGTGCAACACAAGCCCGACCGGCGTATCGAGGTCGGCGCTCGGCGACATCGGCTAACTCCCGCGTCCAAGCTTGGGGCAAAGAGTTCACTGACCGGCTCATATACTCCGGCATTTCCACGATAGATCCCGGGGCTCGGGAAGAGAGGAAATCCAACACCATTGGAGAAAGGCCGGAGTTGTTGCGGGTCAATCTAGACAAAAAGAGAAATTAGGTCAGAATCGAATAAAATGCCTTAGGAAAAATCCAAAGACAGCAGACTTACGCTTGGAAACGGGCGGGATCGCGACCGAAGTAGGGCCCGTCGTCTTCCCAGCCGGGAACGGGTGCCGCACGGGCCGCATTTTCCGCCCCAGGCGGGGTGTCATCAGAAAGGACGATGGGGGCCGGACTCGACCCGTGCTGGCCGGTCTCCTCGCCCTCAGTGTCCTCCCGACCCCTCTTTCGGCCGGTAAGTTGGGGGGATGCGGTAGCCTCGGTAGCAGCGGCCGCGACGGCCGGAACCGACTGGAGGGGGAGGGGCTCTTCGATCACGACCCCGGTCCGGGCACCGGTTCCTTTCTTCTTCCTTGCCCCCTTGGCCGTCTTCTTCACTGCGTAGGCTCCAATCATAGAAAACATCTCAGGGCAGCTTTCAAGGAGTTCTGGCGGGCACTGCCTCATTATCGGGAAGTCGGGCACTGCAATGACGAGACACGAAGTGTTATAAAAAAAAAATAATAAAAAAAAAAAAAACTAAAGTCCGAGACCCGCCTGGGTACTTACCCGTCAATTTTAGATGACGCGGGAACTGGAAGAAGTGGCCAGAAATTCGGGATTGTCGAGTCCGAAGGACGACCTGATTCATTTCCGTGGCCGGTAACGACAGAATCCGCTCCCGGACAACTGCAAAGTCGAAATTCAGCTCCCGGTTGGAAGGGCAGGGGTAACCTGCAAAGAGAAGTAAGAAATTAGATCAGTACTTTTAATCCAAATTTAAGCTAAAAATTCCTTACTGGGATTCTTGAGACGGATGTCGGTCGGAACGTCGATCTCCGTACCATCCGGATACCCGGTCTTCCACGCCCCACCGGCGAAGAACCACTTCCTCCGATCGTTCCGACCCTTGCTCGGCAGTCCGGTCACCAACTTCTGTCCTTTAGTTTGAATGTAGACCTCACCGGTCCCACTCTTTTCACTCTGGATCCGGTAGAGGTATGTCATTTTCCCAGGGGTCGGCATCCGGTAGAGCCGATTCTTGCCAAATAAGGCCAGGACGCTCACAAGGATCATCCATGTATTCGGGAGCAGCTGGATGGGCGCCTGGTTCCAGTAATTCAACAGATACGATACGGCCGGATGGAGCGGAAAACGAAGTCCTACCTCCATCATATCTTGGGTCACGGCCACCATCCCTCGAGGAGGCTGATCCGCCCGTTCATTTGGTTCGGGGGCGTAGAGGTGGACGTCGTAGGGGATTTCCCAGTCGGACCGGGCATCATCAAGAAAATGCTGGGTCATCTTGCTCTGAATCTGTCCAATGGTCCACCTGCGAGACTTCTCCAGGTCGGCTATCCGGATGGTGGCCCGATCACGAACGGTCGGCCCCCGCGGGAAATGTTCCGAATACTCCTCGAAGTCGAAAGAAAGGGAATCGACCTCATCTTTCATTTCCACGTACTCCGACCACAGGCGAAAGGCCTTCCGGACCTGTTCTCGCCGATCCTGGCTAACGCTCCGGCCAGCTGCAGCCGGCCTATCGGCCTCTTCGGTCTCCGATCCCGAGGCCTCATTTGCCATCCCGAGCCTTTGTTTGATTTGTTCAGCCGCGAGATTCTGAAGCAACAGGTTGGTCCCCAGATCGTCACCTTTGCCGCGGCCACTTTCCTCTTCGTCTTCTTCCAAGAGGTCGTCCAGTGGATCCCTTTCCTCCACTGGTCGGGCCGCCTCCTCGTCCTGGAATCTCTCCGTAGCCAAAGGAACCCCCTCCCGGGCACCTTCACTCAACAGTGACCGCCCTGGGCGCGGGAATAGGGCATCCAAACCGTCGTCGTCGTGAGCCCAGATCGAGTCCGCTAGACGAGAAGGAGAGGCTCCACTCCCCCCGCGGGAACTTCCTCCCTCTTCGAACAAACGGCGATTAGCTCCGCCACCACCGCCGCCACTTGAGGAAGCGCCGCCCCTTTGCCCAGGCGGAGGACCAGCCCACCGCCGCACCATTGTGAAAGATAGAGTGTGGAATAGCAAAAATTTAAAAAAAATTACCTTCTGAAAAACCACCACAACGCCGTTCGAAGCTCGTCGCCGCCGTGAAGAACTCGCCGAAAATCGCCTAAGAGCAGCTGTAAATCGCTAAAGAGTGAAAACCTTTGGAAATGAAGTGAAACCCCTATTTATAGGAAATGGGTGAGGGCCTATGTCGAAATAAAATCCTAGGTATAGGGACCTAGGTGCAAGAATTAGAAGGGACGGTTTCGGCGTCAGACGCCTCGTACATTGCACGCATTAAATGTGCGAGATTCGAAGAGATCAAATCATGTCACGCACGACAGCTTTCAATGCGCGTAATCCGAGGCATCGCCTGACGTCATGCGCACCTTTTTAGGTGAAATAAGTACAACGCACGTCTTTCCAGTTTTCGCAAAGCCGTAAGCCGGTCTCCGACCACCCCGGGCAAACCAAGGTCGACACCAACACAAAACGACAAACGACCACCTCGCCCCACACTAACTGTGAGCGACGAGCTGGGGGGCAATTGTTGTGACCTTTTCAGACCACGTGTTGGATCCGACAGGAAGAAAGTCGGAAAAGGCAACAAGGAACCCAGAGGCCGGGACCGACCTGGCCGGCCTGAATCCGACCTCAGCGGGCTCCGACCACGAGTTTCCGGCCTCGAAAGTGAGGCCGGAAACCCGCTTGAGACCCTCGTCCACGTCCGTCCCAGCCACGTTCAAGTCCTACCGTGGCCGGACCGGCCCGACCAAGATCAGTGAAGTCCAGCAGAGATCGCCCGGACGCGACCGACCGGCTGGGGCAATCTCTGACCTCGCTGTCCGCCAGGAGGCCGGCCTCCGATCACTCAAGGCCCCCGGCCGGCAAGAGAGATCTGGAGCACGTGATAGAATCAGGCAAGATCCTCTCCCAAGAGGGAAAAAGGCCGCCTCCGTACCCAGAGACTCAGAGAATATTCCATCCAAATGAGGAAATTCGCCAGAGAATCGTCCTTTTTGGACACGCGTCAACTCCCTAGTGGTCGGCCACCTGCAAGCCCTGACATACCAGAGCCCGCGCGTCCTCAGAGGCAGGAGACATTTAATGCACCTGTCCCCCGAGAGGCCGGAAATGACCAGAATACCCCTATAGTGAGAAAACTATAAATACCCCCACTTTTGTAATGTAAAGGGGTTCAATCTCTCTCAGTATAATCAATACACATACTCATTCAAGTCCAGGGACTCACAACCCCTGGCAATTCTTGGTGTTCTTAGTGTTCTTATGCCTTTATTGTTTTTCTTCATTCAAGCATTCATTCTAGCATTTAAGAACCCAATCATTTGATGTTTTTACCAAAGCATTTATAAATAGTAATTCAATCCCAGCAAAATATATTTGGCAAACAACAAACACTATTCATTACTTTTCCACCATATATTAATAAACAAATACACTTTCTTAAACCATTCAACCAAAAGAAATGAGACGCTTAGACCGAGACGGAGGGAGTATCTGTATTTGAATGCTGGTGACCTTAAAATTGGATCCGCTGGAAGTAATTTGCTCGAGAATTTTTTTATCCCATAACTTATTGAGTGTCTAATTTTGATCCAAATTTTTTCACTCTTTGATTTTGGTCTCGTAACTCTTAATAGGTTTTATCGTAACTAAATTAAGGAAATATATATATTATTATTAGGCATGTAAGCTTACCACTTTTTGAAAATATATGGTGCACACCAGTTTAAAAAAAGAAAAAATTGTTCAATAAGTTGTACATGTTCAGATAGACCATTTGTAAAAAGTGGCATGCTTAATTACCGCCCTATAAATAATATAATCCATAAATATCCAAAATGACAGATTTTGAAAATTAATTCGGCACGTTGTAAAAATAATTCGAAAAAAAATTGGAAACCACACAATTTCTCTAGTCATGACGATTTGCTTGGATTTAATTATGGATATCACGCTCCTCAAAATATAATATTTCTAAATTATATAAAATTTCCCTCCTCAATATTCTCAAGAAGGCTATAAATAATGACCTTATGTATATCAAAAATCGTACAGTGCACAAATCCATCAAATACACCCTAAAAAAAAAAAAAAACAAAGAAAAAAAATTATAATGAAAACTTGCAGGGGATCGATGAGTGTCATGAATGTAGTCATAGTTATGTGTCTTATCATATGCGTTGCAGACGCAGAAATATATGGAACGAACGAAGATCCTGGAGCTTGTTTGGAGGAATGTTATAAAAATTGTTCTAAGGGAGGACTAAAACCTTCCTGTGTAACTGAATGTTATAAACGCTGCAATCCGCCGTCACGAAAGAATGTCAACCAAAATGCAGATATTATTGGATAGGAGATTAAAATGTTATTTTTGACTTCTTGTTTAATTTTCATCATATAATGTCTTTCTTTAAGTTGCGAAATAATTATCTATATTTATTTTGGTATAATAGGCATTGGAAGTTACTTTTTTACAATTATGTTCCCTTTTAAACAAATTACAGGTGCATCCAAGTGCATAGCATGCATTTGGATTTTAAGCTCAATTTTGATTTTTTTTTTTAAATATACACAAACACACTGAACTGTGTGTTTTTCTGCAGTTGGGGTATTGTTGATGCCTTCTTGAGATATTGTTGATGTCTTTTTAGTAGGGGTGAAAACGGATCGGATATTTCCCAACCGATCCGGAGCCGTATCCGGTCGGTATCGAATTCGGTATAAAAATTAGTATCTGGCCGGATACGGAATCGGATACGGATAGTTGACTTCGGATTCGGAATCGGATTCGGAATACATAATATCCGACCGTATTCGACTTTTACCATATTTTATCGGATATTATCCGGATATCAAATCCGGATATCCGGATATCTGGATTTTTTTAATATATTTTATTTTATATTAATATATATATTATATATATAATAATATAATATCAGTCCCCTTCTAAATTCTAATATTCTTAGTTTCATGTTATTAGCAGTAGATATAATTTTTATAATTTGCATTAGAACTTCTATGAAATATTGCATAGTTGATTTTTTTTATGTGTTTCAATCACATTTTGATGATTTTCGTATGAAATATATTATCCGATTATAGTTATTCGAATCCGGCCCGTATTCGTCCGATATCCGTCCTGTATCCGTATACCGAATATTCCGAATTCGTATCCGAATCCGGCTTTTCCGTATCCGACTCCGAATTCGAGAAAAAAATATGGTTTAGGATATGGTATAAGCACTATCCGTCCGTATCCGATCCGTTTTCACCCCTACTTTTTAGGGTAGTACTGATGTCTTCTTGGGGTATTGTTGATTTCTGTTTGAATTTTTTTTTAAAGTTCAAGTGCATGTTATGCACTCAAGTGTATACTAGAATTATTCTCTCTTTTAATGTCGCAAATATGAAAGCATAATTTGTTAACATAAAATAAATTACATTCATGATTTTAAGCTTTGAACTTAATGATTGTAACATTCAAATAGGGAATAATTTTTTTTTTTTCAAGGCCCATAGTTTAGGAGGAGTAGTATTGTAGTAATAAAATGACTGCAGATTGTTAGGCTGAAAGAACCGCATGTTTAAAAATTTTGTAAAGTGAAACCAAAATTGACCAGCATCAGTTCTAATTGGGCCAATATCATGACTCCCCGTCTCACGCCCCAATCATCTTTCCCAACTAATTCGGTCATTTTTCACCTCTAATTAATTACGACCGCTGTCCCCTCCCCACTCTGACCCTCACCTTGGTCAATGTCCCACTCCAAGTTTCGACTAGCTGTCGGCCCCCCTGTAAATCTTGCAAAATTTGGTGTGAATCAAAGGAACTATGTAGAGAAAAATATGGTGCAAAATTTTCCAAGCCATGTTAAAAAGATGAAGAAGAGAGTTGTTTGAAAACTTGAAGAGAACTGAAAACGTTCAATTTCAAAATTGATGGTGAAGAATATAGTAAAACATGAAATTAAATTGGGGGAATCGGTTCTCGAAGCAAGACAAAGTTATTATTTATTGTCACGAAAAGAGAGGATTGTTGGAATCGAAATTGTGATTAGTTTAATATGTATTAATTTGGACCCAATTAAATCTAAGGTCAATTTTGGCCTCAATTTGCAATTTTTAAGTCGGCGGTCCTTAACTTGTCAGTATTCTTTTGCTATCCTAAAGTTGTTAGACCTTAAAAAAATTTATTCTCCGTTCAAATACGACTCTACGAGTAATAAACCTTTATAATTTATTGATTGTGTGGCTGAATGATTATTTACAATTGGATTCTGTCTCCTGGCTCATTTCCTTCAATCCATGAAACACTATACCTTTTGTGATAGATAATCAGTAAATTTGTTGTATTTTTTACGGGGGAAGGATTGTATTAATTAGACTTTGGAAATGGTTTAGGGCACGATATAATGCAAAAAAGTAAGTTTCGATCAGTTTAGTTGATTGGTCATTTATCCTATCAGTTTTGTGAAGTGTAATATGTGAAGTATGAAGTCTACTGAGCTTAATTCAATAAGGAGCTAAGTTGATGAAGTGTTAGCCGTGGAAGTTAGTCTATTTGGGGTATCAGCAGAGTTATATCAGATGAGGTTCATCAGATGAGGTTTAAACAGTGGAGTCCTATCAGTGGAGGTCTAGACCGGAAGTCATCTGATGTTAAGTGACCAAGTCAGCTGAGGTCAAGTCATCTGATATAAAGTACAAAGACGCAAAACACCAAGTTGAAGCTAACACGAAGGCGGTTCTAACTGAATCAACTAAAGCGGTTATTGGAGTTTGTTAACCAGCTGGATAACTGCTTCACTTATGAGTTTGTTACAACTGAATCAAGTCTAGTTTCATCTCAGTCTCTGTAATTAAAAGGGAGTTTCTTAGTTGAGAAAAATACAATTAGAGTGAGATCATCTTTGAGAGTAAACACTGTGAGATTGAGTGCTCTGTAACTTGTAACTTCCGTTTTCTATCTTAGTGAAAAGATATCCTCTCGGATCCCGTGGACGTAGGAGTATTCATCTCCGAACCACGTAAAATTCTGGTGTTCTTGTGTGATTTTCAATTATGTTCTTATTGCATTTGATTCCGATTCCCGGAAACAAGTTTTCTTGTGAATCCAAAACGTGATTAACAAGTGGCGCCGTCTGTGGGAAACAATCATGGCTGCAACTAAGTTCGATATTGAGAAGTTCACGGGGAAGAACGATTTCAGCTTATGGAAGATCAAGATGAAGGCACTCCTGGTACACAATGGGTTGTACGAAGCCTTGTTGCCACCGGCTCAGGTGGCTTCTGGATCTAATCCGGTGAAGGTGGAGGAGAACAAGAGGAAGGCGCATAGTGCCCTTATCTTGTGTCTTGGGGACAAGCCATTGAGGGAAGTATCGAAGGAGAAAATCGCTCTTGGGATCTGGAATAAGCTGGAGCAGTTATACCAGACCAAGTCTGTTACGAACAAGTTATACATGAAACAGAAGCTTCAAGTCTTCAAGATGAGTGAAGATAAGAATCTTGGTGATCAGTTGGACGAGTTCAACAGATTGGTGGATGATCTGGAGAGTTTGGATGTTACAATTGATGATGAAGATAAGTCATTGATGTTGTTGAATGCCCTACCTAAGTCTTTGGAAAATTTTAAAGATGCCTTGTTGTTTGGTAGGCAAGATCAGGTGATGTTTGATGATGTTCAAACTGCCCTGAAAACCAAGTTTCTACAGATCCAAGCTGATGGGAAGAAGCCTGCTGAAGGATTGAATGTTCAATCCAAGAAGAAGAAGGGGTTTCAGTCCAAGAAGAAGGATGGTGGAAAAGGGAATAAGGGTGGGAAGAAAATTGATTTTGTTGAGAAGAGGAAGTGTTTCACTTGCCATAAGGAAGGTCATCTGAGAAAGAATTGCCCTGAAAGAAAGAAGAAAGACAATCAAGGTGATCAAGATGGAGATGCAGCTGTTGTGGAGGTTGAAGGATATGATAGTGCAGAGGTCTTGATGGTTAGTCATGAGAGGCTAAGTCAAGAGTGGGTCCTGGACTCTGGGTGTACTTTTCATATGTGTCCACATGAAGACTGGTTCCTGGATCTTGAGAAAATTGATGGAGGTCTTGTTCTTTTGGGTAATGATGAGAGCTGTAGAGTGCAAGGATCTGGTTCTATCAAGATCAAGATGTTTAATGGGGTAGATAGGATCTTATCTGATGTCAGGTTTGTTCCTGAGTTAAAGAGAAATCTTGTTTCTCTTGGTACCTTGAATTCAAAGGGGTTTGAATTCAAGACAGACAAGGGAGTTCTGTCAATAACCAAGTCTGGAAGGATTGTCATGAAGGGTATGATAAAGAATGGTCTGTATACTTTGATTGGAAGGACAGTCACAGGGTCAGCTGATGTTACCATGGAGTCTTCTGATGTTAACTTGTGGCACAAAAGATTGGCACATGTTGGTGAGAAGGGCCTGGTGGAGTTATCCAAGAAGGGAGCAATCCCAGGGAATAGGATATGTAAGCTGGAATTCTGTGAGAGGTGTGTTCTTGGTAAATCAAAGAAGCAAGCATACCAGAAAGGGAAGCATACCACCAAGGAGGTTATGGATTATATACATTCTGATGTATGGGGCCCAGCAAGGGTATCCACTCATGGTGGAGGCAGGTATTTCCTTACCCTTATTGATGATTATTCCAGAAAAGTTTGGGTTTACATTCTTAAACAGAAGAGTGATGCCTTCTCTAAGTTCAAAGAATGGTTAATTGAACTTGAGAATAAGAGGGGCAGGACTATCAAACACTTAAGGACAGATAATGGGCTTGAATTCCTATCAGAGGAGTTTCAACAATTCTGTAGGGAGAAGGGTATTACTAGGCATAAAATTGTTCCTTCAAACCCCCAACAGAATGGTCTAGCAGAGAGGATGAATAGAACTATTCTAGAAAGGGTTAGGTGTATGTTATATGATGCTCATTTACCTAAGAGTTTTTGGGGGGAAGCTGTTAACACAGCTGTGTATCTCATTAATAAAGTTCCATCATCTGCTATTGAGTTTAAAACCCCAGATGAGGTTTGATATGGAAAGATATCAGATTACTCAAAGTTGAAAGTTTTTGGGTGCCTAGCTTATGTTCATGTGAGGCAAGATAAACTTGAACCTAGAGCTTTAAAATGTATTTTCATTGGGTATCCAAAGGGTGTTAAGGGGTACAAGCTGTGGTGTCTAGAGCCTGGGAACCAGAAGTGTATTACCAGTAGAGATGTAGTGTTCAATGAATCACAGATGGGATACAAGTCTGGTGGAGGTGATGGAGGGCCATCAGCTGAAGAGATGGATGGTGTTATTTCTTAGCCAATTACTCAAGTAGAGGTGGAGCCTGATCATGACAAGCATGATAGCTCATCTGGTTCTGAACCAGAGCAAGCACCAGTGGAGAATGAGTCATCAGATGAGGATAGTGCACCAGTAGATGAGGAAGAAGGAGTGCCAGAAGCAGACTTGAGAAATTATAGTCTGACAAGAGACAGATCCAGAAGACAAATACATCCTCCAGCAAGGTTTGGCCGTGTGGATCTGGTCTCTTATGCACTTGTTACAGCAGAAGCCATAGAGTACCAAGAACCTAAGAACTACAAGGAAGCCCTTGAGTGTGATGATAGGGAGTCATGGATTACAGCCATGACAGAAGAGATGGAGTCTCTTAAGAAGAATCAAACTTAGATTCTTGTTGATAAGCCACCTAGGCAGAAGCTAATCAGTTGTAAATGGCTGTTTAAAAGGAAACTTGAATCTGGTTTGAAAGATCAGGTGAGGTTTAAAGCCAGGCTAGTTGCCAGAGGATTCACTCAGAGGGAAGGAATTGATTACAATGAGGTTTTCTCACCTGTTGTTAAGCATTGTTCAATCAGGCTACTTCTCAATAGAGTTGTCCAAGAGGATCTGGAGCTACAACAACTAGATGTAAAGACAGCTTTTCTGCATGGTGATCTTATTGAGGATCTGTACATGCACCAACCAGAAGGGTTTGTTGAACCAGGGAGTGAAGGAAAGGTGTGCCTGCTCAAGAAATCTTTGTATGGCCTCAAGCAAAGTCCAAGACAATGACACAAGAAGTTCAATGAAGTTATGCTATCCATTGGTTTTGTAAGAAGCAAGTATGACACTTGTGTATACCTGGAAAGGCAAGATAATGATGTGATAGCTTATCTTCTGATTTATGTGGATGACATGCTTATTGCCAGTAAAAGTCTTCTGAAGATTCAGAGTATCAAAAGGAAGCTAAGTGCTAGATTTGATATGAAGGACTTGGGAAATGCTAAAAGGATTCTTGGAATGGATATTCTTAGGGACAGAAAAGCTGGAAGACTATTCTTATCCCAGAAGAGTTACATTGAGAAGGTCCTGAAGAGGTTTAACATGCATGAGAGTAGAGCTGTGTCAACTCCTCTGGGACAACAGTTCAAATTATCTAAGGAAATGGAACCAAGGTCTGATGAAGAGAAGAAGACTATGATGAAAGTACCTTATGCAAGTGGGGTTGGAAGCCTGATGTATGCTCTGGTCTGCAGCAGACCAGATTTAGCTTATGCATTGAGTATGGTGAGCAGATACATGGCTAATCCTGGGAGATTACATTGGGAAGCTTTGAAATGGATATTCAGATACCTTAAGGGGTCATCTGATCTGGGATTGATGTTTGAGAGGATGACTGACCAGAAGAGTCCACTGGAAGGTTTTGTAGATTCTGATTTTGCTGCTAATCTGGATACCAGAAGATCTTTAACAGGGTATATCTTTACACTTTACAATACTGCTGTGAGCTGGAGATCTGTTCTGCAGAGTGGAGTTGCTTTATCTACTACAGAAGCAGAGTTTGTTGCAGTGTCAGAGGCTGTTAAGGAGGCTTTGTGGTTGAAAGGCATAATCAAGGATTTTGGCATAAACCAAAGGGTTGTGGTCGTTCATTGTGATAATCAGAGTGCAGTACATCTGGTTAAACATCAAGTGTTCCATGAGAGATCAAAGCACATTGATGTAAGGTTGCATTTTGTGAGGGAAATCATTGATAAAGGAGTGGTTCTCATCCAGAAAATATCTACAGATGACAATGCTGCAGATATGTGTACAAAGTCTTTACCAGGTACTAAATTCAAGTTTTGTGTTGAATTGGTAAAGATGAGTGTATGGGATGTTCCTTAGGCCCAAGCTGGAGCATGGAGGAGAGGAGGAGAGGATTGATACTTCTCATCTGAGGTGGAGAATTGTGAAGTGTCATATGTGAAGTATGAAGTCTACTGAGCTTAATTCAATAAGGAGCTAAGTTGATGAAGTGTTAGCCGTGGAAGTTAGTCTATTTGGGGTATCAGCAGAGTTATATCAGATGAGGTTCATCAGATGAGGTTTAAACAGTGGAGTCCTATCAGTGGAGGTCTAGACCGGAAGTCATCTGATGTTAAGTGACCAAGTCAGCTGAGGTCAAGTCATCTGATATAAAGTACAAAGACGCGAAACACCAAGTTGAAGCTAACACGAAGGCGGTTTTAACTGAATCAACTAAAGCGGTTATTGGAGTTTGTTAACCAGCTGGATAACTGCTTCACTTATGAGTTTGTTACAACTGAATCAAGTCTAGATTCATCTCAGTCTCTATAATTAAAAGGGAGTTTCTTAGCTGAGAAAAATACAATTAGAGTGAGATCATCTTTGAGAGTAAACACTGTGAGATTGAGTGCTCTGTAACTTGTAACTTCCGTTTTCTATCTTAGTGAAAAGATATCCTCTCGGATCCCGTGGACGTAGGAGTATTCATCTCCGAACCACGTAAAATTCTGGTGTTCTTGTGTGATTTTCAATTCTGTTCTTATTGCATTTGATTCCGATTCCCGGAAACAAGTTTTCTTGTGAATCCAAAACGTGATTAACAAGTTTGTTTAGTGAACTTATAGATTTCGGAGTAAGACGTTTGTATTTCTGTAAAGGCTTATCTTTTGTACTTGATTCTTCAATAATTTTTTTTTCCAAAAAATAAAATCATAAAAATACATATGATAATATATAGTTATATCAAATACTCCACCATCCCCCTATTTTCTTCTTGTTTGTGTGGGCACAAATATTAAAATAAATAATATAATCTAGATGTAGTTAAGTGATGTAATGTGAGAGGATAAAATATATGTTATATATAATATATAGTTGATGAGAATATAAAATTGAATTTTATTTGTAAAAAAGAAGCATGAAGTAAATAGAAGAACACGCGAATGTGACAAAACAAGGAGTAAACAGAAGGATGGAGGCAGTAAAATATTATAAGATATTAAAGATGAACGAACAACAGCACATATATTAGATATGGATATATGGAAATGTACTAATTTGATAGGCAGTCGCACATTGGCCCGACATAGTACCACATTTGTTTCAGGGAATAATATTTTTTTTTGGGCTTTTCGTTCCAATTACATTCAAAATACTTTTTTTAGGCACTTTTAGTCCCTTAGTTTATTTTTTTATATACTTTTGGTTCTAAGAAAATATGATAAATTGCAATTTCTATCCAAAGAGAATGAATGAATTACAGTTTTGGTCCCAAAGGAATTGGTACATTTGCAGTTTGGTCCTAAAATATAGGTCCAAAAGTGTTTTGCATCTATTATCTTGGTATTAAAAGTGCAATTTTCCCATTTAAAAAAAATGCAATTTTCTCAATATTTTTTAGGGCACTTGTAGTTTAAGGGTTTTTTTATTTTTTTTTTATGGACAACAATTTTACGGCCTTGTAAATATAGAACATTATGTTTTGAAATATTCGTTTAAGGAACTTGATTTGGAACGGGTGATCGTAGTTGATGAAATATTTGTTATTATGAGATTACGTGAGTTTATGAGGATGTGTTGGTCTTTGGAAATCTTGTTTCTTCTTACAAGTGAAGATTGCGTTTTGTTATTGTGATGCCAAATACTATGACACAAACATCATTGCAAGGATATCTAAGTCTTCCGACAATTTTTGTTATTGGGTCATTGCAAGGATATCTAAGTCCTGCCGACAATTTTTATTATTGGGTTTAGCCTTCGTACATTGTTGATCACTTTCTTGACTATAGTGGCTCTAGTGATTTTTGAGTAATGCATTTTTCTTGTTAAAAAAAAAAAAAACGAATTGTAACATTGATTTTAAGTAAAAAAAATTGGTTTATAATTTGATCAGTTGATTAGTACTGTATAAATTATTTGGGGTGTGCCCGATGAGTCCCACAAATTGAGCGCACCAATAAGTGAAGGAGACTAGTCATACACATAAGTAGAATTTTATCCCGAAACCAATAGGTGATAGGAGTAGCCAACTAAATTTATAATTAAATTTTAGCTTACCTCACAATCATTTAGTTAATTTTAATGAAAAAAAATTAAAAATCAATTTGCAATTAAAAATACCATAAAAGAGTCAAACTTATAGAATTTTAAGAACTCAAAAAAAAAAAAAAAAATTAAAATCAATTTGCAATTAAAAATACCATAAAAAAGTCTAGAATTTCAAGAACTCAAAATAGTTGTTTTATAGAGGGTGGGAGTATAAGATTTGTGATTAAGCTATCATGAACCCCCGCGTGTTACATAGGTTTTAAAAAAATATTAATTTTGTATTAAATATTTGGTTATTTATTTTTTTTCGATTAATTCAATTCAGTTATAAATATGTTTACGTTCTCATAAAATAATTCAATTTAATAAATTTAATTTATTTCTTTGGAATAGTTGTTATCCTCTTAATTAATTCATTTTTATCCTAATTAAATTTAAATTTATTATCCTTAAATGTTTATTAATTAAATTAAATTTGTGATTAGAATTTAAAAAATTAGATTAATTAAAAAAATTAATTAATACATTTAAAATGAATGACCAAGATCGTTTCTTAAAATCGATTAATTGATTTACTTTATATGATATAAAGATACAATCATTTATAATTAAATTTCAGCTTATCTATTAATTACATTATAGTAAAAAGAATTAAAATCAATTTGTAATTAAAAGTATCATCAATAAGTCAAAGTCATAGAATTCAAATAATTCAAAAATGAAGTTTAATAGTGGGTGGGGTTGATTCTCCAATAGTAGATATAATATTTATGTAGGAATAGATTTTGCGTGAGACCGCCTCATGATGATAAATACTATGTGAAAGAATTTTGCCTCGGGCACGGCTATTAACACCCACGATAATACTTTGTTCACCCACTACTAAATTAACCCACCATGTATATTGCTTATTTTTTTTATTTTTTCTTAATACACCCCCTTAAAATTTACAACTATACCTTTAATATAATATTTACATCATTTATTATATATACACACCCATCAATTTGAAATTAAAAAAAATAGCATATCAACAATTATTTTTTATTTTAATTGAATCACCGCTTCCTGTCGTTTAAAAAAAATCACAATTCCTTTTATTTTCATGGTGTACCAATTTTTAGATAAACAAAAATATTTTAATCACATATTTAAATTGTGTCTTTATAATTTATACTTTTAGGATTATATCTTTTTTTTCTTTTTCTTTTTTTAATGGTGCAACTGTGTGTGAAAGAATAACAAAAATTACGTGAATTCTGAGATTTTGGTGTTTAATAAAATAATGTTTATTTTTTTTTATAAATGGTATATTAGTATTTTTATTAAACATATTTTATTTTTTTAAAAAGAGGTGGGTGAACAAACATTTTCATGTGGGTGAATAGCAGCGCCCTTTTGCCTCATCTAAAAGTTTGAACTTGTAGAGTGTTGTAGAATTAATTCATTTGAAAATCGAACCCAGGATCTTTGTCCAGCGCGTGAGTCTTGAAGCTCTGATACCATGAAAGAGTTCCGTCTCATATAAAAGTTCGAACTTGTATAGAATTGTAAAACTAATTCATTAAATTATTTCCCTAACACTATGGATATAATGAGTGAGTGTTATTTTATACTAAAATAATTAGAAAAAAAATTTGGAAATCACAGAATTTCTCCTTTCATGATGACTACTTTCTAGGATTTAATTACGGTAATCACGCTCGATTAAATATAATATTTCAAAAATTAAATAAAGTTGCCCTCCCCAATATTCTCAAATGGGCTATAAATTGGGACCATATTTATGCTAAAAATCGTACAGTGCTCAAATATCTCAAAAAAAAAAAAAAAAACAACAACAAAAAACCAAAAAAGAAAATTATAATGAATATCAAGGGATTGATGGGTGTGGTGAATATACTCATAATTATGTCTCTTATTATATGTGTTGCAGATGCAGATTATTCAGATTGTTTTAAGAAGTGTTTTAAAAGCTGTTCTAAGGGTGTAATCAACACTTCGTGTCTACGTACTTGTGATGCGCAATGTCGTCAGCTACCGTCGCCCAGCCATGTCAACAAAAATGCAGATATTAATGGAAGACTAATTTGAAGAGATATATATATTTATATGTATGTATGTATAGAAGATGCTCTTTTTGATATCTAGCTTGTTTAATCTTCTAACAACATATGTATAATGTCCTTCATTACGAAATAAAGGTTATTTTTGTTGCAATTTTTATATTTTATTTTGAGCATAATTTGTTTAACATGATACAAATGATTTAACCAATTAACCATTAACCTTTAGAACTTCATGATTGCCACATTTAAATATGTAATTAAAATACTAACCTTTAATATAAAGTTATTGATTTTGGTTGTATGATTACCGAAAAATTGGATTCTCTCTCCTGATCCGCTTCGTTAATTCACACAACGTGATATATTGATATGTAATCTATAATTTTGTTCTTTTTTTTTTTTTTTTTTTTTAAGATGGGGTGAACACTTAGTTTTAGAATCACCCACAAAAAAACTGCTCATTTAACGAGAAAATTAAAGAGGAATATGTGCACTCTTTAAATGTACTATATATTTTTTTGTAGTGTAATAAATTAGTGAACCGAAGATTTGCCCCTTTTGTTGATCAAGCCTATGCAGTATTTTCATTTTCTTTTTTCCATTCATCCTCTCTTGTTGATAATATATATTAATTGGGTAAACTGCACATTCGATCTCATGAGAATAGATGCTCTGCAAAAATAATCACTTTTTAGATATTATTGGTCCCACAATTTTATTCAATATTTTTTATTCCAAGAGAATATATAAATTTCATTTTCTTTTTCAAAAAAATTGCAACTTTGGCACAAAAAACTAATAGAAGGAACCAAATTAACAAGGAACAAAAAAAGACTATAAAAAATATGAGACCAAAATTGTTGAAAAATTCTGTTGGAACCAAATTTACAATTTTCCCATATAAATTTGGTCGACCAGTCACGCGTTGGCCCGACACAGAATCAAATTGTGATCCCGAATAAGCCCAAAACGGGTTGAAATGTCACTTGACTTGTACATGGTTGTACCATTGTTTTACATTTAATTTTTTGAATTCCACTATTCAAACCTCGAAATCCTCTATATATACTCACCCCATTTACAAAACATAAAATTAATAAATTAAAATATATTACTAAACATACCTCATTTTATTCATATAATATCCATACCTTATCAAATTAAAAAATAACACTTTCCTATTTCATATTCTCATAATTGTCTCTCTTTAAAAAAAAAAACTCTTTTATTCTTTTACTTATAATTGAAATTTGAAAAATAAAATCATAAAAATTAAATATATTTTGAAAATATTATAAAAAATCAACCAAATTTTCAAAAATATATAAATTAAAAAAATTAATTAATAAAATAAAATTCTTAAAAAAAATTTAAAAAATAAATGAAATATAAATAATGTTTTATAAAAAATATATTAAATTGAAAAAAAAATAATTAAAAATCTAAATCTGAAAATAAAAAAGTAGATAAATTTGTAAATAATCAAATAAAAAAATTTAAAAGAAAAAGGTTAAAGCCAAATAAAATTAGAGAAATATTTTACAAAAGTCAATTCAATCATGCAAATAAATAACTTAAAAAATTAATTAATTTTTATTTAATTTTGAAGATTTTTTTAATTAGTTAGTTTTCTAAACAATAATTAAGCGGATTTTATTTTTGATTGAATTATTTGGAAGATATATTAATTATTTTTTAAAAAAATTAACTTTTCAAATTTTAAAGAATTTTTTAATTGAATTTCTAAATTTCATTAATTATTTATTTCGATTTTTGTAAATTTTTTTCAGATTTAATTATATATTTTTCTTAGATCTTTTAAATATTTAAAAGAAATTAAAAAATTGATCAATTTTAATTTAATGTACTAATTTTAAAACTAAACAACTTAAAAAATTAAAGTCAAAGTCAACAAAACTTAGAAGATAATTTATCCATATTTATATAAAGATTACTTATCCATTTTATATATGTCTATTTTTGTCCTTAATATGATGGGGTATGTTTATTGAATTTTGGGGTTTAAGTAGTAACTCTTTTAAGAATATATATGTATATATAGTGTCCTACATTTCAAATGTATTACAATTTTGTAACTCATGGCTAATTAATGTGGGCTCATTTGTCCCACATTTTTAGATTTAAAAAAAAAAAATATTCTACATTAATATATTTGTAAAATTATTATCCTTAAAACATAACCTCTAAATTACATGCCTACAAAAAAAAAATCCCCTTTGTTCAAACTTCAAGTTAGTAGACACATTTTACCATTTGCCAACAAAATTTCACAAGTGTGACACGAACTCAATATTAATGTCTTTTGAAAGAATTTGAATAAAATTAATGAACATCAAATTTTGACAAAGGGTGGAAGAATTAAAGGTGGGAAGGAAAAAATTCCTTCACTAAGAAACTTTTAGGATATATACGTAATTAGGAAGAAATTTGGAAAAATAAAACAAACTAAGTTTACACAACAATTGTATCAAATGATCTCATACATGATACGGTCCTATTCACTATATTACATGAACCATGATTTTATGGTCACCATCTGCATCAAGTTTTAAAGGGAAAAAATTACTTAGAAATCAAAGTAGAGTCTTATCTTGTGAATGGTTTAAACGCTTGTTGTTTACCAAATATTTGTTGCTGGGATAAAATGACTAATTATAAGGGCTTTGGTAAAAACATCAAATGATTGGGTTCTTAAATGCTAAAATGAATGCTTGAACGAAGAAAGACTATAAATGCATAAGAACACTAAGAACACCAAGAATTGTCAGGGGTTGTTAGTCCCTGGACTTGAATGAGTATGTGTATTGATTATACTGAGAGAGATTGAACTTCTTCCTGCTTTTACATTACAAATGTGGGGGTATTTATGGTTTTCTCACTATAGGGGTATTCTGGTCATTTCCGGCCTCTTGGGGGACAGGCGCATTAAATGCCTCCTGCCTCTGAGGACGCGCGGGCACTGGAATGTCAGAACCCGCAGGTGGCCGGCCACTAGGGTGTTGACGCGTGTCCAAAAAGGACGATTCTCTGGCATATTTCCTCATTTGGATGTAATATTCTCTGTATCTCTGAGTACAGAGGCGGCATTTTTCCCTCTTGGGAGAGGATCTTACTTGATTCTATCACGTGCCCCAGATCTCTCTTGCCGGCCGGAAGCATTAAGTGACCGGGGGCCGGCCTCCTGGTGGAAAGTGAGGTCGGAGATTCTTCTCGCTGGTTGGTTGTGTCCGGACGGCCTCCGCTGGTCTTCGCTAGTCGTGGCCGGGCCGGTCCGACCACGGTCGGACTTCAAAGTGGCTGTGAGGAACGTGGATGGGCGTCCCAAGCAGGTTTCCGGCCTCGCTTTCGAGGTCGGAAACTCGTGGTCGGAGCCCGCTGAGATCGGATACAGACCGGCCAGGTCGGTCCCGACTTCTGGGTGTCTTCTTGCCTCTTCCGGCTTTCTTCCGGCCGGATCCGACCGGTGGCCCAAAATGGTCACAACAATTGCCCCACAGCTCGTCACTCAAAGTTGGTGAGGGGCGAGGTGGTCGTTTTCCGTTTTGTGTTGGAGCCGGCCTCGATCTGCCCGGGGTGGTCGGAGACCGGCCTACGGCTATGCGGTGACTGGAAAGATGTGCGTTGTACTTATTTTGCCTAAAAAGGTGTGCATGACGTCAGGCGACGCCTCGGATTACGCGCATTGAAAGCTGGCGTGCGTGACATGATTTGATCTCCTCGAATCTCGAGCATTTAATGCGTGCAATGTACGAGGCGTCTGACGCCAAAACTGTCCCCTCAAATTCTTGCACCTAGGTCCCTAGACCTAGGATTTTTATTTCGAAATAGGCCCTCGCCCATTTCCTATAAATAGGGGAGTCACTTCACTCCCCAGGGTTTTTACTCTTTCGCGATTTGCAGCTGTTCTTTAGGCGATTCCCGACGAGTTCTTCACGGCGGCGACGAGCTTCGAACGGTGGTGTGTGGTGGTTTTTTAGAAGGTAATTTTTAAATTTTTGCAACTCCGAACTCTATTTTACACAATGGTGCGATGGTGGGCTGGTCCTCCGCCTGGGCAGAGGGGCGGAGCTTCCTCAAGTGGCGGCGGTGGTGGCGGAGCCAATCGCCGTTTGTTTGAGGAAGGAGGAAGCTCGCGTGGAGGAAGTGGAGCTTCTCCTTCTCGTCTAGTGGGCTCGATTTGGGCTCGTGACGATGACGGTTTGGATGACTTGTTTCCGAGCCGGTCGCTATTGGGCGAAGACGCCTGGGAGGGGGCTTCGGCTGTTGGCGAGAGGCCTCAAACAGAGGCGGCGGCCCGACCCATGGAGAGCAGGGAACCCTTGGACGATCTCCTCGAGGGAGACGAGTATGAAGATGGTCACGGCGAGGGAGACGATCTGGGGACCAATCTGTTGCTCCAAAATCTCGCGGCTGAGCAGATTAAGCAAAGGCTTGGGATGGCGAATGAGGCCTCTGGATCGGAGACCGAAGAGGCCGATAGGCCGGCTGCAGCTGGCCAGAGCGTTAGCCAGGATCGGCGAGAACAGGTCAGAAAGGCCTTCCGTCTGTGGTCGGAGTACGTGGAAATGAAAAATGAGGTCGATTCCCTTTCTTTCGACTTCGAGGAGTATTCAGAGCATTTCCCGCGGGGGCCGACCGTTCGTGATCGGGCCACCATCCGGATAGCCGACCTGGAGGAGTCTCGCAGGTGGACTATTGGACAGATTCAGAGCAAAATGACCCAGCACTTTCTTGATGATGCCCGGGCCGACTGGGAAATCCCCTACGACGTCCAACTTTATGCTCCCGAACCGAATGAACGGGCGGACCAGCCTCCTCGCGGGATGGTGGCTGTGACCCAAGACATGATGGAGGTTGGACTTCGTTTTCCGCTCCATCCGGCCGTCTCGTACCTGTTGAATTATTGGAACCAGGCGCCCATCCAGCTGCTCCCGAATACTTGGATGATCATTGTGAGCGTCATGGTCTTGTTCGGCAAGAATCGGCTCTACCGGATGCCGACCCCTGGGGAAATGACATACCTCTACCGAATCCAGAGTGAAAAGAGTGGGACCGGTGAGGTCTACATTCAAACTAAAGGGCAGAAATTGGTGACCGACCTACCGAGCAAAGGTCGGAACGATCGGAGGAAGTGGTTTTTCGTCGGTGGGGCGTGGAAGACCGGGTATCCGGATGGGATGGAAATCGACGTTCCGACCGACATCCGCCTCAAGAATCCCAGTAAGGAATTTTTAGTTTAAATTTGGATTAAAAGTACTGATCTAATTTCTTGCTTCTCTTTGCAGGTTACCCTTGCCCTTCCGACCGGGAGCTGAATTTCGACTTTGCGGTTGTCCGGGAGCGGATTCTGTCATTGCCGGCCACGGAAAGGAATCAGGCCGTCCTTCGGACACGACAATCCCGAATTTCCGGCCGCTTCTTCCAGTTCCCGCGTCATCTAAGATTGACGGGTAAGTACCTGGATGGGATCGGATCCCGACCTTTAGTTTAGTTTTTTTTTTAATAACACTTCGTGTCTCGTCATTGCAGTGCCCGACTTCCCGATCGTGAGGCAGTGCCCGCCGGAACTCCTTGAAAGCTGCCCAGAGATGTTCTCTCTGATTGGGGCCTGCGCGGTGAAGAAGACGACCAAAGGGGCAAAAAAGAAGAAAGGAGCCGGCGCCCGGACCGGGATCGTGATCGAAGAGCCCCTCCCTCTCCAGTCGGTTCCGGCCGTCGCGACCGCTGCTACTGAGGCCCCTGCATCCTCCCAACTCACCGGCCGAAAGAGGGGTCGGGAGGACACTGAGGACGAGGAGACCGGCCAGCACGGGTCGAGTCCGGCCCCCATCATCCTTTCTAACGACACACCGCCTGGGGCGGTCGGGGTGGAAAATACGGCCCGTGCGGCGCCCGTTCCCGGCCGGGAAGACGACAGGACCTATTTCGGTCGCGATCCCGCCCGTTTCCAAGCGTAAGTCTGTTGTCTTTGGATTTTTCCTAAGGCATTTTTATTCGATTCTGACCTAATATTCTCTTTTTGTCTAGATTGACCCGCAACAACTCCGGCCTTCCTCCAATGGTGTTGGACTTCCTCTCTTCCCGGGCCCCGGGATCTATCGTGGAGATGCCGGAGTACATGAGCCGGGCGGTAAACTCTTTGCCCCAAGCTTGGATGCGGGAGTTAGCCGATGTCGTCGATCGCCGACCTCGATACGCCGGTCGGGCCTGTGTTGCACTCGTCAGCCAGGCGACCATCATGGCCAATCTTATGGAGAGCGAGTTCAACAGTGCCCTCAGCGCCGTGCAGAGGCTAGAGGCCGACTTGACCAGAGCTCGGGAGGAGAAGGCCGGGCTTGAGAGCGAGAACGCCGCGCTAAAAAATGAGAGGAACTACGCGGTCGGCCAGATGGAGGTCGTCTTGAAGGAGAAGGATGACGCTCTCGGTCGGGCAGAGATGGCGTACAAGGCGCTGGCCGATGCCCGGAACCGGGTGGCTGAGATGGAGGACACCAGTGCCGATCTGCGGCTGGAGGCGCATCGAGCCCGGGGGGATGCAGACCAGGCCCTTGCCCGGCAGGCCGAGTTGGAGAGGGAGCTCCAAAAGAAAGCTGAAGAACTGGCTGCCTCCCTTAGCCAGCCAGCATACGATCCGGAGGATCCGACCGCCAACCCGGCACTCTTCTCCGAGTTCTGCTTCTACATGGCCGCTGCCAGCATGATCCGGGTTGCGCGCCAGGTCGGTCTTGAGACCAAGTCCTTGGAGGATTACTTCCGGGAGTACGCTGCAAAAACCCGGTCGATGAGGGCTACTGGTTTCCCATCCTCGACCTTGAGACCGACCATGGGGTGGACCTCTCATGGTTTCCACACCGGCATAGGTTGATCCAACCGGGTCAGGGTCCCCCGGCCGCTGATGAAGAGGAAGAGGAGGAGGGCGGGGGAGAAGAGGTCCATCCGGAAGGCTCCCAGGCGGCGGTCGGAAGTGTCACGGAGGCTTGCGTTGAAGAAGTTGCCGCATTTGCGGCCGATACTGGGGAGCAAGCGAGCTCGGCGACCGGAGCGGGCGATCCTTGATTTAGCCATGTCTTAGCTTTTCTTTACTACTTTGAATGTAACCGGCTTTCAACCGGATTTATCTTGTTTTAAATCATTGTACTTTCTTCCCGGCTTTTAGACCGGTCTTCTTGAAATGAAATCTGTTTTCTTTCCATCTCTGCTCTTTCGTTTATTTATACTAGTCACAAAGTTATAAATTTTACTAAGTATGAACGAGATTTTGATCCGGGCTTGAGTGTGATATGCCGACCTCGATACGGTCGGTATATGCTTTTAAACTGAGCCCGGTTCCTGGAATTGCCTTGGTTGCCTTGCCGAGCTCAAGTGTGATATGCCGACCCCGATACGGTTGGCATATACTTTTGAACCGAGCTCGGCTTTTAAAGTGGCTAGGGTGGCCTTCCCGAGCTCATGTGTGATACGCCGACCTCGATACGGTCGGCATATGCTTTTGAACTGGGCTCGGTTTTTGGATGGCCTTAAGTGGCTTTTCCGGGCCCCAGTGTGATATGCCGACCTCGATACGGACGACATATGCTTTTGAACTGGGCCCGATGCTTGGAAAAAGATTGAGCTGTGCGAAGAGCCTTGTATTGATAAGAACTTTGAATACATAGTACAAAATCATTGGTAGTATTTCTTTAAGTGAATTGCATTCCAGGGGTATTGGTCCGGAGTTCCATCCATGAGTTCTAGCTCGTAAGCTCCTTTGGAGAGCCATTTGGATATCCTGAACGGACCCTCCCAGTTCGGGCCGAATACCCCTTTTGGTACTTGAACCCTCTTGAGGACGAGGTCCCCGACCTGGAATTGTCTGGCCTTCACTTTGGAGTTGAAATTTTTTTCGGATTTTTTCTTGTAGGTCGCATTTTGGAGGTCGGAATTGAGTCTCCTTTCCTCCAACATGTCCAAATCGATCACCCGGGCGGTGTCATTGTCTTCGGTGATCGTTTGGGCCGTCCGGTGGCTTGGTAGGGAGACCTCTGAAGGAATGACGGCCTCGGTCCCGAAAGCTAAAGCGAAAGGTGTTTCGCCCGTTGAGTTCCTTGTGGTCGTTCGATACGACCGGAGTACGTCTGGCAGCTCGGCTGCCCACTTTTCCTTCTTGTCCTCAAGCTTGGCTTTGATAGTGTGCTTGGGGATCTTGTTTACGGCCTCTACCTGACTGTTCGTTTGCGGGTGGTAGGGGGTAGAGAATACCTTCTTGATATTCCATTTTTCACAAAACTGAATCATCTGGAGACCGTCAAACTGTTTCCCATTGTCTGAGATGATCACTTGAGGTAGGCCGAAACGACAGATGATGTTTTTCCAAATGAACTTGATGATTTGAGTCTGGCTGATCTTGTTGAGTGGCTCGGCCTCCGCCCACTTTGTGAAATAGTCGACGGCCACGACGGCGAATTTGTGGCCCCCGGGCGCAGTGGGCATTGGTCCAATTAGGTCGATGCCCCACTGGGCAAAAGGCCAAGGGCTATACATGGAAGAGAGCTGTTCGGGGGACAGTTTGATGTTGGGTCCCAATACCTGACATTTGTGGCACGACCTCGCGAAGTTGACGGCGTCCTTGTTCAAGGTCGGCCAGAAATATCCTTGTCTGATTACTTTGTGGGCTAGGGCCCGCCCTCCGGCATGATTTCCACATACCCCCTCGTGGATTTCGGCCAGAATGTTCCGGCCTTGCTCCGGGGTTATGCATTTTAGGAGTGGGAGGGTAAAGCTTCTCTTATATAAAAGATCGTCGATGAGGGTGTACCTTGATGACCGGAGTTGTAGTTGCCGTGCCCGAGTTCTATCTTCGGGGAGCCCGCCGGTCTTGAGGTACTTTACGATCGGCGTCGTCCAATTTTCTTCCGTGCTCAGAACGGTCGCCACATGTGCTCGGATGACCGTGGGCGTTCCGAGCGTGGAAAGTTTAATATTTGTGAGGTCGGCAGTTCCCTCCGCGGTTGCAAGTTTGGAAAGAGCGTCGGCCTGGGTGTTGTGCTCCCTTGGGATTTGCTCAATGAAAACTTGATGAAATTTCTCACACAAATTTGTAACCAGGTCCAAGTACTTCACCATTTGTTCTCCCCGGGCCTCGTATTCACCTTTGATTTGGTTGACCACGAGTAGGGAGTCCATAAAAACGTGCAGTCGGCAAACTCCGATGGCGATCGTGAGTTCAAGGCCCCCGACCAGAGCCTCATACTCGGCCTCGTTGTTGGTGGCCGGGAAGCTGAAACGGACTGCATGGGTGAAATTTTGGCCCTCCGGACCGATCAGGACGATACCGGCCCCGACACAAGTATTAGTTGACGATCCGTCCACATAGAGTTTCCAAGGGGGGTGGTTGATTCTTGTGAACTTGGGTGGGAAAGTTAACTCTACTATGAAGTCGGCCAGGGCCTGGCCCTTGATGGCCGTCCTTGGGGCGTATGAGACCCCGTACTGAGCTATATACAAAGACCACTTCAACAACCTGCCGCTTGTGTCCGGCCGGTGTAGGACTTGCCTAAGGGGTAGAGTGGTGAGGACCTCTACTTGGTGGTCGAAGAAATAAGGCCTTAGCTTCCTTACGCTCATGACCAGAGCGTATGCTAATTTCTCGAGCGGAGTGTACCTGAGCTCGGCATCGTGTAGGGCTTGACTCACGAAGTAGATCGGAAGGTGGTTCTGACCATCCGCCCGGACTAGTACCGCGCTTAGTGCGACCTCGGAGGCCACAAGATATAAGTAAAGCTTCTCCCCTGGGACTGGCTTGACTAAGATTTGTGGGTTTGCCAAATATTCCTTTAGTTTCGCAAAGGCTACTTGATTTTCCCTATTCCAAGAAAACTTGCCATTTTTAATAGTCGAGAAGAAAGGCTTACTTTTATCTCCGAGTCGGGCTATGAATCTGTTGAGAGAGGCGAGGCATCCGGTCAGGCGTTGCACTTGTTTGATCGTCCTTGGCTCTTGCATGTCAAGGACAGCCTTGGTCTTGGCCGGGTTGGCCTTGATCCCGCGCTGGCTGACGATGTGTCCCAGGAATTTGCCGGCCTCCACCCCAAAGTTGCATTTCTTCGGGTTCAGCTTCATATTGTAGGCCTTGAGGATCTTAAAAGTCTCTTCGAGATCCCTGAGATGGTCTTCTTTCTTCAAGCTTTTCACCACAATGTCGTCGATGTAGACCTCCATGGTCTTTCCGATCCGATCTGCAAACATCTTGTTGACTAGGCGTTGGTAGGTCGCGCCGGTGTTGATCAGACTGAAAGGCATCCGGAGCCAAGAGAATATGTTCTTCTCCGTGTGGAATGAGGTGTGCTTGATGTCTTCGACGGCCGTGGGGATTTGATGGTAGCCGGCGAAAGCGTCCATGAAGGACATCATCTCGTGACTGGCCTTGCCATCTACCAGGTGGTCGATGTGCGGCATCAGAAAATGATCCTTTGGGCATGCTGCGTTGAGGTCGGTGAAGTCTATACATAGCCTCCAGGCATTGTTTGTCTTTTTTACCAGGACGGTGTTCGCGACCCATTGGGGCTCGTCCCGGGCTTGCTCGATCAGCTTGTTGTCTACCAACTTCTTGACCTCCTCAGCCAAAGCTTCGTACTTTTCCGGGCCGAACTTCCTTCTTTTCTGATGGACCGGCCTCTTGTTGGAGTCAATCTTTAGATGATGGCATGCGTGTTTTGGGTCTATCCCGACCATGTCTTGGTGAGACCAGGCAAAGACTCCAACGTTGGCTTTGAGGAATTCGATCACCTCCCCCCGCATTTCGGTCGGTATGCGAGAGCCGATCAGAACTTCCAAATCCGGCCTCGAGGGGTCGACTGGAATGTGTTCCAATTCCTCTAAGGCTGTAGCTTGTTCATAGCTCCACCGGTCGGAAGAATCGAATCTGGGGTCGAGATCGAGCTCGGATGGTTCGAAACCGATCCTTGGCTCGGGATCGTCGATCTGCATAGGCCGGGGGTCGGCGGATGTAGATCCGACCTCCGTGATAGGTTCTGCGGCCGGAGTGGCCGTTTCAGAGTCGGGGTGTGGCCCGTCCGGTGTTTGGTCGTTGCTAATTGAAAATAAATGAGAGTAGGAATAGTTCAAACACCTTCTAGCCATTGCCTGGTCACCCTTAATGGTGCCGACCACCACCTCGGGGGTGGGAAATTTGATACAGTAATAGTAGGAAGAAGCAACAGCTTCAAAAACTTCTAAAAAGGGCCTACCCAGAAAGCCATTATACGAGCTTGGCTGATCTACAATTATAAAATCTAACGGCCTAGTTATCCCGACCTCCTCGTTGTAGCAGCAGATGAGTTCCACGGAGAGCTTTATCCTCCCGTACGCAGCGACCGTTGCGTCCCCAAATCCCTTCAGTTGAAGGTCGATTGGCCTGATGAAGTTGACGAGGTCTCCGAGCTGGTCTAGGGCTGTTTTGAAGATGATATTGCAAAAACACCCATTGTCGACCAAAATGCGCTGAACCTCTTTGCCCAGGATCCGGGCAGCAATCACTAACGCATTGCCCTTCGGGAACAGCACCCCGGTCCTGTCCTTGTTGGAGAAAGTTATCTCCAAGCTCTTGTGAATCTTTGGTTCTGGGGGTGTGACCAAGTTGACGTTGGTCGCTGCCCGGACCTCTGCTTTCCGCTTCTGGTTGGATTGCGTCAAGATAGGGGTGAGGCCGCCTAGGTTCTCTCCGCCGGCCTAGATCATGTTGACCCGACCGCCGGGATTCATGGGCGGGAGGAGGTCATCCTCGTCATCGTCCTCCTCCAAAGCTGCGACCGGCCTGAGAGGCCAGCCGCCTTCCTCGTTTCTCCGAGGGTGACGCTGGGGCTGCTGCTGCTGCTGTTGGTCCTGCCGGCCGGCTGGCCTCTGAAGGAGGTCGTTCAGAAGCCCTTCGTCAAACAGCTTCCAAAGCTGCTTGAGGAGATCACGACACTGGCTCGTATTATGGCCAATAGAGTCGTGATAGGTGCAGAACTTTTTAGGGTCCAGTCGGGACCGGTCTCCAGAATAGGGCCTGGGAAGCACGTCCCGGTGCTGAATCGCATTGAAGATATGTGGAGGGGACTGCCTCATGGCCTGGGTTAGGTGAACCTCAACGTCCTCGAAGGATTTGAAGTTACCGGGCGGTTTGGCCACTCTTCTGGCCTTTGGGCCGCTCTTGGGGGAGGTTTGGGCTGCCGCCTCCGTCTCCTTTGGGGTCGGCTCGGATTCCCCCAACCTTAGTGCCAGAAGCTTCCTCCGAGCCAGGTAATCGCCGGCTCGGGCGCGGAATTCGGCTTAGGTCTTAGGGAAATCCTTGGTGAGATGTTTGAACATAGGAGATCGGCTGTGGAAACCCCCCAGAGTCGCGTGCAAAGCCAGTTGATCGCTTACCGCCTCGCCGATCAGCATGACCTCGTCCACTCTGGCCACGTAGTCCTCGTCGGACTCTTCTTTCTCCTGGCGGATCCGCATCAGGCGATGCCAGCTTTCCGGCCGGGCAATTTTGGCCGCAAAGTATGATGAGAATTGGGCGCTTAAAGTAGCGAACGAGTCGATGGACCGTGCCGGGAGGGACACGTACCATCTGTGGGCGAGGTCGCCCAGGGTGAGAGGGAAAAGCCTGCACTTCGTGGCGTCGGTTGCGCCGCGCCCGGTCATGTAGATCCGGAACTTGCTCAGATAAGTCTCCGGATCTGTTTTCCCCTCGTAGAGAGGAGTTGGCGGGGGGACGATTTTGAGCTGGACCGGCGTGAGCTCAATATCGACCGTCAGAGGCTCGCTGGCGACTGGCCGGGCCTTAGTTTGGCCTTGCGCTTCGAGGAGCGCCTTCATTTCGTCAAGTTGCTTTTGCATCTTGGCGAATTCAGGATTGGGGGTTTCGACCAGTTGGTCGCCTCCGTCGGCTAGGGGGCCGATTCGGTCGAAAACGGCCGCACGGGGGACTCCGCATCCCAAAAGGCCGCTTTGGGCGAAGCTTAGCTTGCGCCTGGCGGAGTTTGCCGGGGTCAGGCTGACCTCAGCCGCCCTCTTGTGGGGCATTTGGGCCGTGCTCCCAGAGTTGGAGACGGACTCAGTGTCACCGTACCCAGTGTCGTAACTGGGAATGCGGCTCGGATACCATGATGGGTCGGTCGTGCCCAAACGGTCGAAAACCGGATGGGCGGAGCCTCGCGATCGGGTGGAGTTGTTCTCTGGCCTTCGCCTTACCCTTGAGAGCGCGAGCTTGGGCCTTCTTTCTGGAGGCAGAGGTGGTGCTCCAGCACCCCCTCGCCTCTTCCGCCTGGCGGCGTCTTCCTGACCCGGCCAGGTCAGGAGTAAGGAAACCCCAACCCTCGGATGAGAGGGGTTCCTCCGGAAAACGAATCGGGGAGGCCACGCGTGTGGCTTTCCCGTGGGCATGGGATGATCTCTGGGGATCCATTGCTTTCAGGAGAGGAGTTTGTGGTTTGAAGACTTGAAGACTTGAGGATATGAAGCTTTGAAGAACAGTGAGTGTTCTTCAAAGAGATATGAGGAAAATATGAGTTTGATGGGTTAGAATACCCTTCTTCTAGCGCCAAATGTTGTTTACCAAATATTTGTTGCTGGGATAAAATGGCTAATTATAAGGGCTTTGGTAAAAACATCAAATGATTGGGTTCTTAAATGCTAAAATGAATGCTTGAACGAAGAAAGGCTATAAATGTATAAGAACACTAAGAACACCAAGAATTGCCAGGGATTGTTAGTCCCTGGACTTGAATGAGTATTTGTATTGATTATACTGAGAGAGATTGAACTTCTTCCTGCTTTTACATTACAAATGTGGGGGTATTTATAGTTTTCTCAGTATAGGGGTATTCTGGTCATTTCCGGCCTCTTGGGGGACAGGCGCATTAAATGCCTCCTGCCTCTGAGGACGCGCTGGCACTGGAATGTCAGAACCCGCAGGTGGCCGGCCACTAGGGTGTTGACGCGTGTCCAAAAAGGACGATTCTCTGGCATATTTTCTCATTTGGATGGAATATTCTCTGTATCTCTGAGTACGGAGGCTGTCTTTTTCCCTCTTGGGAGAGGATCTTGCTTGATTCTATCATGTGCCCCAGATCTCTCTTGCCGGCCGGAAGCATTAAGTGACCGGGGGCCGGCCTCCTGGTGGAAAGTGAGGTCGGAGATTCTTCTCGCTGGTTGGTTGTGTCCGGACGGCCTCCGCTGGTCTTCGCTAGTCGTTGCCGGGCCAGTCCGACCACGGTCGGACTTCAAAGTGGCTGTGAGGAACGTGGATGGGCGTCCCAAACAGGTTTCCGGCCTCGCTTTCGAGGTCGGAAACTCGTGGTCGGAGCCCGCTGAGATCGGATACAGACCGGCCAGGTCGGTCCCGACTTCTGGGTGTCTTCTTGCCTCTTCCGGCTTTCTTCCGGCCGGATCCGACCGGTGGCCCAAAATGGTCACAACAACGCTGAGCGAGGTAGGAGGCACGTAAACGCTGGGCAAGCGTGAGAGAGAGGAGAATGAAAAACCACCATAGCCAGGCTTACGAGAGAGGATCTGGTGAGAGGGAATACCTGCCACTGTTAGGGCTCAAAGCCGAGAGAGAAAAAAGATTGGATTACTTTTGGATTTTGTGATAATAATACTCATTCATAGATATATTTTTAATTAGAGTAGCTTATACTCTCATTAAATGTCGAGTGCATTACTCATTTAGAGACGGTAATTAATATTTCCTCATGTTAATCAGCCTTTTAATTAAAGTTTTACTCTCGCTAAATATGCATGTGCAAATTCAATCTTGATCCTCTCACCAAAAAATTTGTCATTAAAAGTGACACTTCTTGTAGGAATCCTAATTAATTATTATCTTTATGTAATTTTAGAATATATATAATTAATTTATAATGTTAATAGGATCATAGATTTATATACGGATTTTAAGAAAAAAAATTAATTTTATTATTTTAGCGAAATACATTTTTTATATAATGAGTCACATTTATTATCCTTTAGAGATTATTAATCTATTGAGAATTAATTTAAGGAGTTCTACTATAAAAAATTATCCTTCCCTTAAATCTTTTATTTTGTATTGTCCTATCTTGATGCATGAAAATAACATGGGTGACTTTCATTTTCATGTATAAATGTAGTGAAAGAAAAAATTTCAAATCACGCAATTTCTTCTTAATTATACTCTACTATATCTTCCGAGATCATAGACCATTTGTGACTTGATTAAATATATCACGCCCCTTTACATGCACTAAACATAGAATAGAATTTAAATATTTTAAAGTTAAATAATATTCCTTTCCAAAACTGAAAAAATGGCTATAAATAGGGACCTTATGTATTTGCGGATGTACAGTCCACAAATTTATCAAGAAACCCAAATAATCAGAAAAAGGAAATATGATGAAAAAGGGGTCAATGAAACTCGTGAATATTTTCATAATTATGTCTCTCATAATATGTGTTGCAGATGCAGATATATCTAGTTCAATCCAAGATTATGCATCTTGTTTCAAAACATGTTTTCAACTTTGTTCTAATGGAAAAATCTCTGTTTCGTGTCTCGTTACTTGTCAAAGAACCTGCAGCAATCAGCCGGCGACACAAGGAAATGTGAACCAACATGCACATACTATTGGATAGGAAGAGTACATTGAAGATATAATGAAGTAGATGTTAAAATTTGTGTTGTTTAACTTAGAAAATAAATAAGTCTCTTCACTAAGTTTTTGCGGAATAAATGTCTACATATGATATAATAATTGTTGGGAGTTATTTTTGTTGTAACTATGTTGTTTTTTATTTTTTGTTTATGTAGCAAGAGAGAGAAATTAAATTTCAGTATTGGAATTTGATGAATTCTACATGAAAATTTTGAGAGATGTCCAAGTTGTAGAGTTTATGGGATAAGTAGTCTTATTTTGATTAGATGTGACAGTGATGATGTAGCGAGTATTGCAGTTGTGGAATTCTTGATCTTTACTTTTACGTGAATGATATATTAAAATTAATACAAATTTATACAGGATGATTAGAAATAATTAATTTAAATTTTACTAAAAGATAGAATTATATATAGTGGAAACTTATCACCTCACCTAACGGTGATTAACTCAAAATCACAGCAAACCCTCAGCACAATTAATTCAGCCTCCTTCTCCGGCAAACCATAAAGTCTGCATAATTATCTTCCATGGCACGGAACCCATTCCTATGATTCACGTGGTTACTATTAAGCTAATTTCCACGAACTATCTCCTCTGTCAACGGCAATTAGTAATGCCCATGTTAATGGGCCAATCAGTTTTCAAATGTGTGGCGTGTACACATGGATATATTCATGTTAATGGGGATTGTTTCTATCAAGAGTATTTGATTTATTGTAAATATTGTATTACCTCCGTTCCGGAGGAACTTGCACACCTCCGGGGCACACTTTTTAAGAAAAATACACTTTTTGAATAAAGTAGTGGCATATGGGTAAATATGTATATATTTTTGTGAGCGTGCACGCAAATCAATGTTTTCTTTTAAAGGGTGTGCAAGTTCCTTTGGGACGGACTAAAATGGAAAGTGGGCAAGTTCCTCCGGGACGGAGAGAGTATTTATATTTGTTCCATATCCATTGTATATAAGTAGTGGAGACACTACAAGAATATGCACTTATCGTAACGAATTTATTTGTAACCAACATGTAAATGGTTACAAAAAGATAAGTTATTGAAACGAAATTTTTATTGTCGTTACAAAAAAATTATTTTAAATAACATTAAGTACTTGTCGTTACAAATAGAATTTTGTTGGTTACAAATAGTATATGTGACTTATTGTAACAAATATCTAAAATATACAATTTTATAAAGAGTATGTATAGAGTGAAATTAACTTGTATATGAACCATTGAAGAGTATTAGTTGTTTTCACTTAAAGGGTATTAGTTATTTTCACTGAATAGTCTTAGTTTATTTTCAATAAATAACTTATACTCTTCAGTGTAAACAACTAAGACACTTTAATTAAAACAACTAATACTCTTTAATAAAAATAACTAATATCCTTCAATGATTCATGTATGAACTATTTTCACTCTATACTTTTTTTTTTATAAAAACCAAAGTTATATTATTACATGATTTTTGGAGAGTAGATTAATACTCTAACTAAAAATAAATTATTTGAGAACAATTTAATTTAGGAGTATGTATAGAGTGAAATTGGTTTATACATGAATTATCGAAGGGTATTAGTCGTTTTAATTAAAGGGTATTAATAATTTTCCCTAAAGAGTATTAGTTGTCTTCCCTAAAGAGGCTTAGTTTGTTTTCAGTGAACAACTAAAACTTTCCGGTGAAGACAACTGATACTCTTATTGAAAACAACTAATATTTTTTAGTGTAAATAACTAATACCCTTCCATGGTTTACGTATAAACCATTTTCACTCTATATTTTATCTTAATTTAGTGAAATTTATATATCTTTAAACATTTTTAATTAATTAAGAATGACAAAAAATATTTTAGTGAAATTTAAGAATGATAAAAAATATTTTTTATTAAAAAATTGTGTGTTATTATTAAAATAACATAAAAGCTATGAAAAAGTTAATTCTTAAAATAAAAAATTACAGCATACGGTTCCTATTCAATAAATCGCACACTTATGTATTACAAATATGTAATTATTAAATTGAGTACGATTGGGTAAAAGAATTTGAGGGATTAGCGGGAGAAGAGATGACAGCCACATCATGTTCCTACAAGGAAAACCTAGTTTTTCTTTCTCAAATCCAAGATTCGTAGCATTTCAAAATTAGAATCTGAAATCCTTCAGTGCGATATTAAAGAGCTGGCCGATGGTTCAATTTTCAGTGCAATTTTGGGCGCAACTAAGTAGGAACTTGATTTCCAGGTACGCTATTCTTCTCTTCGAAATCCCGTTTTTATTTTCAATCTCTGAAATTATTGTATTTTCAGTTTTATTCTGATGTTTGAAATTACTCATATTCAAATTTCTATTATTTTCGCTGGATTGATTAAACTGAATTTCTTATGCACACTTTCAATTGTTCTTACTTGTCATCGGCATTGTTCTTGCTTCAAAATTTCCTAGTGATCAGTTATGGCTTTCCCCAATGATAATTGATATCACAATCATTTAAATTTTTACTATATATTTCCTAATACTAGTGCAGAAGGCAAGCAAGAGAGTATAATTGTAAAAATAGAGAATGCAATAGTGATATTACAAACATCTGTATTGCAGATTTAGAAAAATATATATAATCTACTTTTTAGAAAAATAGTGTTAATTTAATAACACAGATTTTTGTGTATTTTCTCTCTTCTATTTACTATTTGGTCGAAAAAAATTGGTGGCATTGCTCTGTTTTGGGTTCAGATGAGTGTTGTGGTGGATGAGATTATAACTTATTTGAATATGGCTTCTTTTACTGCTCACCAATTTCTTTTTTCCTCAGGTTTTTTATAAATACTTATACTATTCTTAGATTAATATGAACTTTATGACGAGGATTGCAAGCCAGCAAAAGTACGACTAGCAGCTACTAAGAAAAGTTACAATAAGAAAGGCGAACCTGTTCTTGGGGTATTCATCTCCTTATATCAATTGCAACTTGTGGTACAGTTACATATTTCCTAAATTCCTAATATATGAGCTTGTGATATTTCTTTTTTCATTTTGTCATGTTCTACATGTGATTTTAATGCTTCTTCATAACTATGCTATGATTTTTTTTTTCTCATCATTCTTATTTCCCTGATTTTAATTGTCTAAGTAATTTAGCTTATTCTAATCTTGCTTGTTCATCTCGTAATTTCTTCTGTATTTGGAGCACAAGGTAGGTCTGACTTCTTTTATTTTGTTTTGCTGAGTTTTGGAAACTAAAACTTTTTTTTATAGTTTATTCTACTCTAACTGATATATCACTAGCGATGGTTATTTTCTAATTTAAATCAACCTTTAGTTTTTATTGAAAACTGGAAGACGCTGAATGTTTCTGTGTGATAGATTCCACATAGCTTATTTAGTAGGATTAACGAAGTTTGGGTAATTGGTTCCATTTCAAAGGGTGTTTTTCTGATTTTCAAGTAGTTGTTTGAATGGTTTAATTGGACGTGGATTTAGATTGCATGATTGATGATAGATAGAAATAACAGTGTTGAACTGGAAAAAGAACTTAAAAGAGAAAACCACTGTATTATTATCCATCAGTTTGTCAGTCCTCTATTTCTTAAGAATTCTAATCCAATAAGACTGGTGGTACTAAGGCTTGAGAGATTCTAGCGGTAAACACATTCAGTTAAAATCTAATGATTGCAGGCTAGCAAAAGCACAACTAGCAGTTGCTGCAAAGAATAACAACATTAACAATGGAGAACCTATTCTCAAGGTATTTTTCCCTAATATATATTGCATCACGTGGTACATTAGTGAATGATAACAACTCCAATTTACATACACAGTATAAAACTATTATTAATGACTTGAGATACACATTCACATTTCATATTTTAAGGGAAATCAATTTCTCTTTTGATTTGAGAGTCCATGCTTGAGAAATTTACATAAGTTCGGATGTCAAATGAAATAATAATCAAGCTGTTGCTCCTCTTTGTTGTTGTTTCTCTGGTCATGCTTCTACTGGTGCGCTTTTTTTTTTTTTTTGTATATTCTTTTATATCTTTGGACCATATGATCATATTTCTTATATATATAAAATCAACTGTTATTTGATTATAATAGCTGACTTTTTTTTTACTAAATATTACCATCATGGATTAGAGTTCTACGACAAGTGAAAAGATTGAATAATTATGATGATATTAAGTATAGGTTTGGCTATATCACTTCTTATGTTGAATAACATGCTTTTATCTATATGGTGAACTTATATTTGTGCATTATAAGTTCATAATCTTATAATATTTTATTGTTGTGCATCTTTTGTAGGACAATGAAGTTTCAATTTGATCGATGACAAGAAGACAAACCAAGACTTCAAATTTAACTCAACATTTTAGATTGATATATACAAATATTTGTATTCATGTTATTATGTACATTGAAGTGTTCAAATGCATTAGTAGTTTTTGTTAGAGGATGTTGATATTGCTTACTTAATTGTATTTGGAGATTTTTTTTTTTGAAATAAAATTATTATATGACCATTTATTACAGGTTTCTCATATAGTTATTTGCATTATGGCCCATCGTTATTAATTTATTTGTATTTTGGAACGGAATGTGATAGTAAATGTATAGAAATATAAGTGACAAATTAAAATTTAAACACTAAATATTTGATTTTATATAACTATTTATTCGTAACGAAAAAGATTTTTAGTAACGAAACTTTGGATATCGCAACTAAGTTTTTGTAACAAAAAATACTTTCGTTACAAATGTATTCGTAACGAAATTGATTTTTTTTTTTGTTACTAAAACTTTTTGCGACAGACTTTAGAAGACCAACTTTTGTAACGAAGAGTTCGTTACAAAAAGTTTTTGTAACAAAAAACTGACTTTTCGTAACCAATTTTTTCGTTGCAAAAAATGCATTTTTTTGTAGTGACCTATTGATTTTATAGTTTTTAATTAGAACCAAATGTTGTTTACCAAATATATCTTGCTGGGATCGAATGGCTATTTATAAAGCTTTGGTAAAAACATCAAATGATTGGGTTCTTAAATGCTTGAATGAGCGCTTGAATGAAGAAAAACGATAAATGCATAAGAACACTAAGAACACCAAGAATTGCCAGGGGTTGTGAGTCCCTGGACTTGAATGAGTATGTGTATTGATTATACTGAGAGAGATTGAACCTTTTTTTTTACATTACAAAAGTGGGGGTATTTATAGTTTTCTCACTATAGGGGTATTTTGGTCATTTCCGGCCTCTCGGGGGACAGGCGCATTAAATGTCTCCTGCCTCTGAGGATGCGCGGGCTCTGGTGTGTCAGGGCTTGCAGGTGGCCGGCCACTAGGGAGTTGACGCGTGTCCAAAAAGGACGATTCTCTGGCAAATTTCCTCATTTGGATGGAATATTCTCTGAGTCTCTGGGTACGGAGGCGGCCTTTTTCCCTCTTGGGAGAGGATCTCGCCTGATTCTATCACGTGCTCCAGATTTCTTTTGCCGGCCGGGGGCCTTGAGTGATCGGAGGCCGGCCTCCTGGCGGACAGCGAGGTCGGAGATTGCTCCAGCCGGTCGGTCGCGTCTGGGCGATCCTGCTGGACTTCACTGCTCTTGGTCGGACCGGTCTGGCCACGGCAGGACTTGAAACGTGGCTGGGACGGACATGGACGAGGGTCTCAAGCGGGTTTCCGGCCTCGTTTTCGAGGCCGGAAACTCGTGGTCGGAGCCCGCTGAGGCCGGATTCTGGCCGGCCGGGTTCCTTGTTGCCTTTTCTGACTTTCTTCCGGTCGGATCCAACACGTGGTCTGGAACGGTCACAACAATTGCCCCCCAGCTCGTCGCTCAAAGTTAGTGTGGGGCGAGGTGGTCGTTTGCCGTTTTGTGTTGGTGCCGACCTTGGTTTGCCCGGGGTGGTCGGAGGCCGGCTTACGGCCTTACGAAGACTGGAAGGACGTGTGTTGTACTTATTTCACCTAAAAAGGTGCACGTGACGTCAGGCGACGCCTCGGATTACGTGCATTGAAAGCTGTCGTACGTGACATGATTTGGTCACCTCGAATCTCGCGCATTTAATGCGTGCAATGTACGAGGCGTCTGACGTCGAAACCGTCTCTTCAAATTCTTGCACCTAGGTCCCTATACCTAGGATTTTATTTTGACATAGGCCCTCACCCATTTCCTATAAATAGGGGTGTCACCTCATTTCCAAAGGTTTTCACTCTTTGCGATTTTGCTGCAGTTCCTTAGGCGATTTCCGACGAGCTTCTCACGGCGGCGACGAACTTTGCACGGCGGTGATTAGCGTTTCGAAGGTAATTTTAACTTTCCGTACCTCAAAACTCTTTCTTCTATTATGGTGCGACGGTGGGCGGGTCCTCCGCCTGGACAGGGAGGAGGTGCTTCCTCCAGCGGCGGAGGAGGCGGCGGAGCTCATCGGCGCCTGTTCGATGAGGGGGAAAGCTCTCGCGGCGCGAGTGGTGCTTCCCCTTCACGCTTGGCGGGCTCAATATGGGCGCGCGACGATGATGGCTTGGATGCCCTATTCCCGAGCCCGGGACGGTCACTGCTGGGCGAGGGTGCCCGGGAGGGGATTCCCGCGGCGACCGAGACGTGCGGTGTGGGAGGAGCAGCCCGGCCTGTGGGGGACAGAGACCCACTTGATGACCTCCTGGAGGAAGATGAGGAAGAAGGTGGCCGTAGGGGCGGCGACGATCAGGCCAACAACCAGATACTGAAAAACCTCGCAGCCGAGCAGATTAAAGAAAGGCTCGGAATGGCGACTGAGACCTCGGGGTCAGATACGGAAGTGGAAGATAGGCCGGCCGTCGTTGGTCGGAGCGCGAGCCAAGATCGGCAAAGCCAGGCCAGACGAGCTTTCCGCCTATGGTCGGAGTACGTGGAGAGAAAAGACGACGTCGCATCTCTCGAGTATGATTACGAGGAATATTCGGACCATTTCCCGCGAGGGCCGACTGTCCGTCATCCGGCTACTATTCGGATAGCCGACCTGGAGGAGTCCCATAGGTGGACAATCGGCCAATTTCAGAGTAAGGTGACCCAACGTTTCCTCGACGACGCCCGGGCCGGATGGAGATTCCTTTCGACGTTGACCTTTACGCACCGGAGCCAAACGAACGGGCAGACCAGCCTCCGCGTGGAATGGTGGCCGTGACCCAGGACATGATGGAGGTCGGATTGCACTTCCCTCTTCATCCGGCCGTCTCCTATCTGTTGAATTTCTGGGACCAGGCGCCCATCCAGCTTCTTCCGAACGCGTGGATGATAATTGTGAGCGTTATGGCTCTGTTCGGCAAGAACCGACTTTACCGGATGCCCACCCCTGGAGAGATGACTTATCTCTATCGGGTTCAAAGTGAGCGGAGTGGGACCGGTGAAATCTATATACAGACGAAAGGGCCGAAGCTGGTGGCCGGCCTACCCAGTAAAGGTCGGAACGACCGGAGAAAATGGTTCTTTGTTGGCAGGGCTTGGAAAACCGGGTATCCTGACGGAACGGAGATCGACGTCCCGACCAATATCCGCCCTAAACACCCCAGTAAGGAATTTTTACTTTATATTTGAAAAAGGTACTGATCTAATCTTTACTTTCCTTCGCAGGCTATCCTTGCCCCACTGATCGGGAGTTGAATTTTGACTTCGCGGTCGTCAGAGAAAGGATCCTGTCCCTGCCGGCCTCGGAACGGAATCAAGCAGTCCTCCGGACGAGAGAAACCAGGATCGCCGGCCGATTCTTCCAGTATCCCCGTCATATAAAGTTGACGGGTAAGTGAAAAATGGGTGACCGGACTCCGGTCCATAAGTTATTATTATTATGTTTTTTTTTTTTAAACACCTCGGGATTTGACCTTGCAGTGCCAGACTTTCCGGTCGTTAGGCAGTGCCCCCGTGAGTTCCTCGATCGCTGCCCGGAAATGTTTGCCCTGATGGGATCTTGCGCAGCGAAAAAGGCGGCCAAGGGTACGAAAAAGAAGAAAGGGGCCGGCGCCCGGACCGCGGTCGTAATTGATGACCCTCTCCCCCTCCAGTCCGTGCCGGCCGTGGGGATTGCTGCTTCTGGGGCGACTGCCTCCCCCCAACTTACTGGTCGGAAGAGGCCTCGTGAGGTAGACGAGAGTGAGGAGGTTGGCCCGCACGGGTCCAGTCCGGTCCGGGTAGACGTGTCTGACGATACCCCACCTGGGGTTGGGCCGGTAGGGGCGGAAACTGTGGCCCAGGCGGCGCATCATCCCGGCCAGGAGTATGACCGGCCATATTTTGGTCGCGACCCGGTTCGCTTTCAAGCGTAAGTCTTTTGACAAATTCTTATTTTTCTTAGATAACTTCGTTTGTACCTGACTTGGGTTTTCTTTTGCCTAGGCTGACGCGAACTGACTCCGACCTCCCCCCTATGGTGCTTGACTTCCTCTCCTCCCGCGTCCTGGGCTCAACTGTAGAGATGCCGGACTACATGCGCCGGGCTGCGAATTCTCTCCCCCAGGCTTGGACGCGGGATCTCGCCGATATCGTCGAGCGCCGACCTCGGCACGTGGGCCGGACCGGGGTCGCATTGATTAATCAGGCGGCCATCGTGGTCAACGCGATGGAGAATGAGCTCACCGAGACCTCCCGGTCGCTCCGGATGGCCGAGACTGCCCTGACCCGTGCTCGGGAGGAGAAGGCTGGTCTCGAGAGCGAAGTTGCCCAGCTCAAAAGGGAGAGAGATGGCGCGGTCGGACAGATGGAAGACGTCTTGAAGGAGAGGGACGACGCGCTGGGACGGGCGGAGATGGCCTATAAAGCCCTGGAGGATGCTCGGCACCGCGTGTCTGAGATGGAGGACTCCCTCGCCGATCTGCGGTTGGAGGCGCACCGTGCCCGGGGGGATGCAGACCAGGCTGCTGCCCGGCAGGTCGAGGCGGAGAAGGAGCTCCGAAGGAAGAATGATGAACTGGCCGCTGCACTGAGCCGGCCGGCTTTCGACCCTGCGGATCCGACCCAGAACCCGGCACTCTTTTCTGAGTTGTGCTTCTATGTGGCCGCCGCCAATGTGATCCGGGCCGGGCGCCAGGCCAGCCTCGACACCAAGCCCCAGGAAGACTACTTCCGGGAGTACGCTGCCCAGAACCCGGTCAGCGATGGTTTCTGGTTCCCCTTCCTCGACCTCGAGACCGACTATGGGGTGGACCTCTCTTGGTTCCCCCATCGGCACAGATTGTTCAAGCATGGCGAGAACCCGCCGGCCGGTGATGAGGAAGAAGGAGACGAGGAAGAGGAAGTCCCTGCGGAGGGGCCCCAGGCACCGGGCGGAGACGGGGCTGTGGTGGAGGCCTTGGTCGATGAGGTGGCCGATTATGTGGCAGGGGCCGGAGGTCGGGCAAGCCCAGCGGCCGGGGAGGGCGGCTCTTGAGCTCAAACAGATTTATTTACTGCTTTTCTGAATGTAACCGGCTTCCGACCGGATTTGTCTTGTTTTAAAACGTTGTACTTCCCGGCTTCCCGACCGGTTTTGACTTAATATAATTCATATTTTCCTTGAATTTTATTGTTCTATTATTGCTCTCTCGCTTTCTTATACCTGTCGAAGTAAATTTTCATAAGTATGAATCAGACTTTGGCCCGGGCTCGAGTGTGATATGCCGACCTCGATACGGTCGGCATATGTTTTGAACTGAGCCCGGTTTCTAGGATTGCCTTGGTTGCCTTGCCGAGCTCAAGTGTGATATGCCGACCTCGATACGGTCGGCATATGCTTTTGAACCGAGCTCGGCTTTTAAAGTGGCTAGGGTGGCCTTTCCGAGCTCAAGTGTGATATGCCGACCTCGATACGGTCGGCGTACGCTTTTGAACTGGGCTCGGTTTTTGGATGGCCTTGAGTGGCTTTTCCGGGTTCAAGTGTGGTATGCCGTCCTCGATACGGCCGGCATATGCCTTTGAACTGAGCCCGGTGCTTGGGAAAAGATTGAGCTGTGTTAAAAGCCTTGTATTGATAAGAACTTTGAATACATAGTACAAGATCATTGGTAGTATTTCTTCAGGTGGATTGCATTCCAGGGGTATTGGTCCGGAGTTCCATCCATGAGTTCTAGCTCGTAAGCTCCCTTGGAGAGCCATTTGGATATCCTGAACGGACCCTCCCAGTTCGGGCCGAATACCCCTTTTGGTACTTGAACTTTCTTGAGGACGAGGTCCCCGACCTGGAATTGCCTGGCCTTCACTTTGGAGTTGAAAAAATTTTCGGATTTCTTCTTGTAGGCCGCATTTCGGAGATCGGAATTGAGTCTTCTCTCCTCCAACATGTCCAAGTCGATCATCCGGGCGGTGTCATTGTCTTCGGTGATCGTCTGGGCTGTCCGGTGGCTTGGTAGGGAGACCTCTGAAGGAATAACGGCCTCGGTCCCAAAAGCTAGAGCGAAAGGTGTTTCGCCCGTTGAGTTCCTTGTGGTCGTTCGGTATGACCAGAGGATATCGGGTAGCTCGGCTGCCCACTTCCCCTTTTTGTCCTCGAGCTTGGCTTTAATAGTGTGCTTGAGGATCTTGTTTACGGCCTCTACCTGGCCGTTCGTTTGCGGGTGGTAGGGGGTGGAGAAAACCTTCTTGATATTCCATTTTTCACAAAACTGGATCATCTGGAGACCGTCAAACTGTTTCCCATTGTCGGAGATGATCACTTGAGGTAGGCCGAAACGGCAGATGATGTTTTTCCAAATGAACTTGATGATTTGGGTCTGGCTGATTTTGTTGAGTGGCTCAGCCTCGGCCCACTTTGTGAAATAGTCGACGGCTACGACGGCGAATTTGTGGCCCCCGGGCGCAGTGGGCATTGGTCCGATCAGGTCGATGCCCCACTGGGCAAAAGGCCAAGGGCTATACATAGAGGAGAGCTGCTCGGGGGACAGCTTGATGTTGGGTCCCAAGACTTGGCATTTGTGGCATGACCTTGCGAAGCTGACGGCGTCCTTGTTTAAGGTCGGCCAGAAATATCCTTGTCTGATCACTTTATGGGCTATGGCCCGGCCTCCGGCATGATTTCCGCAAACCCCCTCATGGATCTCGGCCAGAATGGTCTGGCCTTGCTCCGGGGTTATACATTTTAGGAGTGGGAGGGTAAAGCTTCTCTTATATAAAAGATTGTCAATGAGGGTGTACCTTGACGACCGGAGTTGCAGTTGCCGGGCCCGAGTCCTGTCCTCAGGGAGTGTGCCAGTCTTGAGATACTTCACGATCGGCGTCATCCAATTCTCATCCGTGCTTAGAACGGTCGCCACCTGTGCTCGGATGACCGTGGGCGTTCCGAGCGTGGAGAGTTGAATGTTGGCAAGGTCGGCTGCTCCCTCCGCTGTTGCAAGCTTGGAAAGCGCGTCGGCCTGGGTGTTGTGTTCCCTCGGGATTTGTTCAATGAAAACCTGATGAAATTTCTCGCACAAGGTTGTGACCAGGTCGAGATACTTCATCATTTGCTCCCCCCGGGCCTCGTACTCTCCTTTGATCTGGTTGACCATGAGTAGAGAGTCCATGAAAACATGCAGCCGGCAGACTCCGATTGCGATTGCGAGCTCAAGGCCCCCGACCAGAGCCTCATACTCGGCCTCGTTGTTGGTGGTCGAGAAGCTGAAGCGGACTGCATGGGTGAAATTTTGGCCCTCCGGACCGATCAGGACGATACCGGCCCCGGCACAAGTATTAGTTGACGATCCGTCCACATAGAGCTTCCAAGGTGGGTGGTTGATTCTTGTGAACTTGGGTGGGAAAGTTAACTCTACTATGAAGTCGGCCAGGGCCTGGCCCTTGATGGCCGTCCTTGGGGCGTATGAGACCCCGTACTGAGCTATCTCCAACGACCACTTCAATAACCGGCCGCTGGTGTCCGGCCGGTGTAGGACTTGCCTCAGGGGTAAAGTGGTGAGGACCTCTACATGGTGATCGAAGAAATAAGGCCTTAGTTTCCTTACACTCATGACCAGAGCGTAAGCTAACTTTTTGAGCGGGGTGTATCTGAGCTCGGCATCGTGGAGGGCTTGGCTTACGAAGTAGATCGGAAGGTGGTTCTGACTGTCTGCCCGGACTAGTACCGCGCTCAGTGCAACCTCGGAGGCCGCGAGATATAAGTAAAGCCTCTCCCCTGGGACTGGCTTGACTAAGATTTGTGGGTTTGCCAAATATTCCTTTATTTTCGCAAAGGCTAATTGACTTTCCATATTCCATGAAAATTTGCCATTTTTAATAGTCGAGAAGAAAGGCTTACTTTTATCTCCGAGCCGGGCTATGAATCTGTTGAGAGAGGTGAGGCATCCGGTCAGGCGTTGCACTTGTTTGATCGTCCTTGGCTCTTGCATGTCAAGGACGGCTTTGATCTTGGCCGGATTGGCCTCGATCCCGTGCTGGCTGACGATGTGTCCCAGGAACTTGCCGGCCTCCACCCCGAAGTTGCATTTCTTCGGGTTCAACTTCATATTGTAGGCCTTGAGGATCTTGAAAGTCTCTTCGAGATCCCTGAGATGGTCTTCTCTCTTCAAGCTTTTCACCACAATGTCGTCGATGTAGACCTCCATGGTCTTTCCGATCTGATCTGCAAACATCTTGTTGACTAGGCGTTGGTAGGTCGCGCCGGCGTTGATCAGACCGAAAGGCATCCGGAGCCAAGAGAATATGTTCTTCTCCGTGTGGAATGAGGTGTGCTTGATGTCTTCAATGGCCATGGGGATTTGATGGTAGCCGGCAAAGGCGTCCATGAAGGACATCATCTCGTGTCCGGCCGTGCTGTCCACCAGGTGGTCGATGTGTGGCATCGGAAAGTGATCCTTTGGGCACGCCGCATTGAGGTCGGTGAAGTCTATACATAGTCTCCAGGCGTTGTTTGTCTTTTTGACCAGGACGGCGTTCGCGACCCATTGGGGCTCGTCCCGGGCTTGCTCGATCAGCTTGTTGTCTAGCAACTTCTTGACCTCCTCAGCCAAAGCTTCGTACTTTTCCGGGCCGAACTTCCTTCTTTTTTGATGGACCGGCCTCCTGTTGGGGTCGATCTTTAGACGATGGCATGCGTGCTTTGGGTCTATCCCGACCATGTCTTGGTGAGACCAGGCAAAGACTCCAACGTTGGCTTTGAGGAATTCGATCACTTCCCCCCGCATTTCGGTCGGTATGCGAGAGCCGATCAGTACTTCCAGTTTCGGCCTCGAGGGGTCGACTGGAATGTGTTCCAAATCCTCTAAGGCCATAGCTTGTTCATAGCTCCGCCGGTCCGAAGAATCGAATCTGGGATCGAGGTCGAGCTCGGATGGTTCGAAACCAATCCTTGGCTCGGGATCGTCGATCTGCATAGGCTGGGGGTCGGCCGATGTGGATCCGACCTCCGCGACGGGTTCTGCGGCCGGAATGGCCATTTCAGAGTCGGGGTGTGGCCCGTCCGGTGTTTGGTTGTTGCTAATTGAAAGTAAGTAAGGGTAGGAATTGTTCAAACACCTTCTAGCCATTGCCTGGTCACCCTTAATGCTGCCGACCACCCCCTCGGGGGTGGGAAATTTGATACAGTAATAGTAGGAAGAAGCAACAGCTTCAAAAACATCTAAAAAGGGCCTACCCAGAAAGCCATTATACGAGCTTGGCTGATCTACAATTATAAAATCTAGCGGCCTAGTTATCCTGACCTCCTTGTTGTAGCAGCAGATGAGTTCCACGGAGAGCTTTATCCTCCCGTACGCGGCGACCGTTGCGTCACCAAATCCCTTCAGTTGAAGGTCGATTGACCTGATGAAGTTGACGAGGTCTCCGAGCTGGTCTAGGGCTGTCTTGAAAATGATATTGCAAAAGCACCCATTGTCGACCAAAATGCGTTGCACCTCTTTGCCCAGGATCTGGGCGGCAATCACCAACGCATCACCCTTCGGGAACAGCACCCCAGTTCTGTCCTGGTTGGAGAAAGTTATCTCCAAGCTCTTATGAATCTTTGGTTCTGGGGGAGTGACCAAGTTGACGTTGGTCGCCGCCCGGACCTCTGCTTTCCGTTTTCGGTTGGACTGCGTCGAGATCGGGGTGAGGCCGCCTAAGTTCCCTCCGCCGGCCTGGATCATGTTGACCCGACCGCCGGGATTCACGGGGGGGAGGAGGTCATCCTCGTCATCATCCTCTTCCAATGCTGCGACCGGCCTAAGAGGCCGGCCGCATTCCTCGTTCCTTCGAGGGTGGCGCTGGGGCTGCTGCTGCTGCTGTTGGTCCTGCCGGCCGGCTGGCCTCTGAAGGAGGTCGTTCAGACGCCCTTCCTCAAACAGCTTCCAAAGCTGCTTTAGGAGATCACGACACTGGCTCGTATTGTGGCCAATAGAGTCGTGATAAGCGCAGAACTTTTTAGGGTCCAGCCGGGACCGGTCTCCAGAATAGGGCCTTGGCCTGGGAAGCACGTCCCGGTGCTGAATCGCATTGAAGATATGCGCGGGGGACTGCCTCATGGCCTGGGTTAGGTGAACCTCAACGTCCTCGAAGGACTTGAAGTTGCCGGGCGGTTTGGCCACCCTTCTGGCCTTTGGGCCGTTCTTGGGGGAGGTTTGGGTTGCCGCCTCCATCTCCTTTGGGGTTGGCTCGGATTCCCCCAACCTTAGTGCCAGAAGCTTCCTCCGAGCCAGGTAATCGCCGGCTCGGGCGCGGAATTCGGCGTAGGTTTTAGGGAAATCCTTGGTGAGATGTTTGAACATAAGAGATCGGCCGTGGAAACCCCCCAGGGTTGCGTGCAAAGCCAGTTGATCGCTTACCGCCTCGCCGGTCAGCATGACCTCATCCACTCTGGCCACGTAGTCCTCGTCGGACTCTTCTTTCTCCTGGCGGATCCGCATCAGGCGGTGCCAGCTTTCCGGCCGGGCAATCTTAGCCGCAAAGTAAGATGAGAATTGGGCTCTTAGAGTGGCAAACGAGTCAATGGACCGTGCCGGGAGGGACACGTACCATCTGTGGGCGAGATCACCCAGGGTGAGGGGAAAAAGCCTGCACTTCGTGGCGTCTGTCGCGCCACGCCCGGTCATATAGATCTGGAATTTGCTGAGGTGAGTCTCAGGATCTGTTTTCCCCTCGTAGAGAGGGGTTGGCGGGGGGACGATATTGAGCTGGACCGGCGCGAGCTCAATATCGACCGCCAGAGGTTCGCTGGCGACTGGCTGGGCCTTGGTTTGGCCTTGCGCTTCGAGGAGCGCCTTCATTTCGTCCAGTTGCTTTTGCAACTTGACGATTTCTGGGCTGGGGGTTTCAGCCAGTTGGTCGCCCACGCCGGCTAGGGGGCCGATACGGTCGAAAACGGCCGCGCGAGGGACTCCGCGTCCCAAAAGGCCATTTTGGGCGAAGCTTAACTTGCGCCTGGCGGAGTTCGCCGGGGTCAGGCTGACCTCGGCCGCCCTCTTGTGGGGCATTTGGGCCGTGCTCCCAGAGTTGGAGATGGACTCGGTGTCACCGTACCCAGTGTCGTAACTGGGTACGCGGCTCGGATACCACGACGTGTCCGTCGTGCCCAAACGGTCAAAAACCGGATGGGCGGAGCCTCGTGAACGGGTGGAGACGGGGTTTGCCCGACATTGGCTTTCGCCTTGGTGCTCTCCGGCTTTCGCCTTACCCTTGAGAGCGCGAGCCTGGGCCTTCTTTTTGGAGGCAGAGGTGGTGCTCCGGCACCCCCTCGCCTCTTCCGCCTGGAGGCGTCTTCCTGACCCGGCCTGGTCAGGGGTAAAGAAACCTCGACCCCCGGATGGGAGGGGTTCCTCCGGAAAACGAATTGGGGAGGCCACTCGTGTGGCTTTCCCGTGGGCATGGGATGACCTCTGGGGATCCATTGCTTTCAAGAGGAGGAGTTTGAGGTTTGAAGGTCTGAAGGTTTGAGGATGTGAAGCTTTGAAGAACAGTGAGTGTTCTTCAAAGAGATGAAGAAAATATGCATTTGATGGGTTAGAGACCCTCCTTCTAGCGCCAAATGTTGTTTACCAAATATATCTTGCTGGGATCGAATGGCTATTTATAAAGCTTTGGTAAAAACATCAAATGATTGGGTTCTTAAATGTTTGAATGAGTGCTTGAATGAAGAAAAACGATAAATGCATAAGAACACTAAGAACACCAAGAATTGCCAGGGGTTGTGAGTCCCTGGACTTGAATGAGTATGTGTATTGATTATACTGAGAGAGATTGAACCTTTTTTTTTACATTACAAAAGTGGGGGTATTTATAGTTTTCTCACTATAGGGGTATTTTGGTCATTTCCGGCCTCTCGGGGGACAGGCGCATTAAATGTCTCCTGCCTCTGAGGATGCGCGGGCTCTGGTGTGTCAGGGCTTGCAGGTGGCCGGCCACTAGGGAGTTGACGCGTGTCCAAAAAGGACGATTCTCTGGCAAATTTCCTCATTTGGATGGAATATTATCTGAGTCTCTGGGTACGGAGGCGGCCTTTTTCCCTCTTGGGAGAGGATCTCGCCTGATTCTATCACGTGCTCCAGATTTCTTTTGCCGGCCGGGGGCCTTGAGTGATCGGAGGCCGGCCTCCTGGCGGACAGCGAGGTCGGAGATTGCTCCAGCCGGTTGGTCGCGTCTGGGCGATCCTGCTGGACTTCACTGCTCTTGGTCGGACCGGTCCGGCCACGGCAGGACTTGAAACGTGGCTGGGACGGACATGGACGAGGGTCTCAAGCGGGTTTCCGGCCTCGTTTTCGAGGCCGGAAACTCGTGGTCAGAGCCCGCTGAGGTCGGATTCTGGCCTGCCGGGTTCCTTGTTGCCTTTTCCGACTTTCTTCCGGTCGGATCCAACATGTGGTCTGGAACGGTCACAACACCAAAAAGCTCACGCGTAGACAAAGATCCTGACTTTGATTCTGCTCAAAACATCTGTCCATATTAAATTGTCCACTCATTGGACCTCCCCAAAAGAATAAAATTGAGAGTCCAGCCGTGAGTGAGGGTGAGGGTTAGAGAAATTAAATAAAAATAAATTGATTTCACATCTCTATAAATTCGGACTTTTAGATGAGACAAAATTATTTCATGGAATCATATATGAATAACACCATTATTAGTATTTTTATTTTCGACTCTTACGATCGCAATACATGACTGGTCTCAATTCATCAATTATTCTAATTGTCAGCGCATCAGTGCTGCAACTCAGCCACCCACGGCATTTTACGCCTCCAATGTTGATGTTTTGGCCAACATAATTATTTCTTTGGTTAATTGAAGCACTAGTGTGCTTCGTCTATTTTGTCGGTGCATGTGTCACCTTCTGCACCATCTTCAGGTGGCAGTTAACGCCCATACGTGAACAAGTGCCAACTATGTGGTGATTATGATTACGCGTTCAAACGGTGCCATCATATAGATTCTCCCCAGTGCGGTCTACATTACCGCCTCCATGTCTTGCCTACGTGTCCCCCTCGATGCACACGATTCACTCAACCTCTGTTACCTTTGACTGGATTCCGATGCTCTCACCAAATTACTATTTAGAGCTCATCTTTCACTTCTTATGTTCAAAATTGGTGTCGTTCAACGAGTACCATCTTAAAGGAGGCTATTACAAGTATTTGATTTATTGTAAATATTGTATTTATCTTTATCCACTTCGACTACACATAAGTAACGTAGATTTATTATACTTGTATAAATATTTATGTTGTGTTGTTTACCAAATAAATGTTGTTGGGATTAAATGGCTATTTAAGAGAGCTTTGATAAAAACATCAAATGATTGAGTTCTTTAATACTAAAGCGATTGACTTGAATGAAAGATAATAAAGAAAGAGCAAGAACACCAAGATTTGCCAGGGGTTGTTAGTCCCTGGACTTGAATGATGATTGTATATGAATATACTGAAAGAAATTGAACCTTCTATTTGTTACAAATATGTGATTATTTATAGTTTTCTCACTATAGGGGCACATCGGTCATTTCCGACCTCTCAGAGGACAGGAGCATTAAATGCCTCCTGCCTCTGAGGACGTGCGGGCACTGGTGTGCCAGAGCTTGCAGGTGGCCGCCCACTAGGGTGTTGACGCGTGTCCAAGAAGGACGATTCTCTGGCGTATTTCCTTATTTTGATGGAATATTCTCTCTGTCACTGTGTACGGAGGCAGCCCTTTTCCTCTTGGGGGAGAAGATCTCGTCTGATTCCATCACGTGCTCCAAATCTTCCTTGCCGGCCGAGGATATATCTAGGTCGGAGATCGGTCTCTTGACGGATCGCGTGATCGGAGATTACTCCTGCACGTCGGTCGTGCCCTGGTGACTTCGAATGGTCGTCCTTGGTTGAGGCCGGACCGGTCCGATCTTGGCCCGTTCGTCCAACACCCGGATCGTCGTATACGAGTGTTTCAAGGTGGTTTCCGATCTCGTTTTTTAGGTCAAAAAATGGGGTCGGAGCCCACTGAGCATCGTTTTGCCTTTTCCGGCTAGTTTCAGGCTGGCGCCAGCCTGCGGCCCAAAATGGTCACAACAATTGCTCCCCAGCTTGGCTCTCAGAGTTTAATGAGGGGCGAGGTGGTCGTTTGCCGTTCGTCGTTGGTTCCGGCCTTAAACCGCCCGACCTTAAACCGCCCGGAGTGATCGGAATCTAGCCAATGACTGATGTTTTGAAAAGACACGTTGTAACGTGTGCCTAGAAAAGTGTGTGTGCCATCAGTTGATGCCTCAGATTCCGCGCACTACAATCTGACGTACGTGATATGATGTGATCCCTCGAATCTCGTGCATTTAATGCATGTCGTGCGCAGGCGCCTGACGCATGAACCGTCGTTTCAAATTCTTGCACATAGGCCCCTGGGCCTAGAATTTTTATTTCGAAATAGGTCCCTGTTCCTTTCTTATAGATAGGGGAGGTATTCTTCATTTCAGGCTTTTCACTCCCAAGCGATTTGAACCTCTCAAACAAGCGTTGCAATCTCACGGAGAATTCTCCGGTGAGCTTCTCACGGCGGCGAAGAGTTTTTGCGTGGCGGCGACTGGTGGTTTTGAAAAGGTAATTTTCAGACTTTCGTAGCTCAAAACTTCTTTCTTATATACTATGGTACGACGGTGGACGGGTCCTCCGCCTGGTCGGAGAGGTGGCGCCTCCTCCAGCGGCGGAGGTGGTGGCGGAGCCAATCGGCGCTTATTTGAAGAAGGAGGAAGCTCTCGTGGAGGGAGTGGCGCTTCTCCTTCCCGTCTAGCGGGCTCAATCTGGGCTCGCGATGATGACGGTTTGGACGCACTGTTCCCAAGTCCGGGCCGGTCACTGCTGGGTGAAGGTGCTCGGGAAGGGGTTCCCGCGGCGATAGAAGGGCTTCAGACCGAGTCGAAGGCCCGACCTATAGAGAGTAGTAGGGACCCGTTGGACGACCTCCTTGAGAAAGGTGATGAGGAAATTGGCCACGGCGAAGGCGATGACACGGCCAACAACCTGTTGCTTCAGAATCTCGCAGCCGAGCAAATAAAAGAATGGCTTGGGATGGTGAATGAGGCTTCAGGGTTGGAAGCTGAGGAGATTGAGGGGTTGGCCGCAGCCGGTCGGAGTCTTAGCCAGGACCGACGAGACCAGGTCAGACGAGCCTTTCGTCTGTGGTCGGACTATGTGGCGGAGAAGGATGATGTGGACTCCGTCATCTTTGACTTCGAAGCTTATCACGAGCATTTCAGGCGGGGTCCAACCGTTCGCGACCCGGCCACGATTCAGATTGCTGATTTAGATGAGTCTCAGCGGTGGACCATCGGTCAAGTACAGAGCCGGGTGACCCAGGACTTTTTGGACGAGGCCCGGGTTGGTTGGGACATTCCGTATGATGTCCAGCTCTATGCCCCGGAGGCGAATGAGCGGGCCGATCAGCCTCCTCGAGGGATGGTGGCCGTGACCCAAGATATGATGGAGGTCGGACTCCGCTTCCCCCTCCATCCGGCCGTCTCCTATCTTTTGAACTACTGGAACCAGGCGCCCATCCAATTGCTTTCGAATGCATGGATGATCATTACGAGTGTCATGACTCTGTTCGGGCAGAACCGACTCTATCGGATGCCGAAACCGGGGGAGATGACTTATCTCTACCGGATACAGAGTGAAAGGAGCGGGACCGGCGAGGCCTATATCCAAACGAAGGGGCAGAAGCTAGTGACCGGCCTGCCAAGTAAAGCGCGCAATGACCGGAAGAAATGGTTCTTCGTTGGTGGGACGTGGAAGACCGGGTACCCGGACGGGATGGAGATCGATGTTGCGACCAACATCCGCTCGAAAAATCCCAGTAAGGAATTTTTTGTTAATACTCGAACCAAAAGTACTGATCTAATTTTTTATTTCTCTTTGCAGGCTACCCTTGCCCTTCCGACCGAGAGCTGAATTTCGATTTTGCGGTCGTCAGGGAGCGGATTCTGTCGTTGCCGGCCACGGAAAGGAATCAAGCCATCCTCCGAACACGACAAGCCAGGCTTTCAAGCTGTTTCTTCCAGTTTCCGCACCATTTAAGATTGACGGGAAAGCATCAGGGCGAGATCGGGTCTCGTCCTTTAGTGTTTTTTTTAACACTTCGTATCTTGACGTTGCAGTGCCTGATTTCCCAATCGTGAGGCAGTGCCCGCCAGAACTTCTTGATCGCTGCCCGGAGATGTTTTCCCTAATGGGGGCTTGCGCAGTGAAGAAGGCGGCCCCAGGGGCTAAGAAGAAGAAAGGGATCGGCGCCCGGACTGGGATCGTGATCCAGGAGCCGACCCCTATCCAGTTCGTTCCGGCCGCCGGGGCTGTTGCTGTAGAGGTCCCGACCTCCTCCCCGATTACCGGTAAGAAAAGGAGCTGGGAGGAGGCTAAGATCGAGGAGGCCGGCCCGCATGGGTCGAGCCCGGGCCAGATCGATATCTCCGACGACACTCCGCCCGGATCCAGGCCGGTCGGGACGGAGACCGTGGCCCATGGGGTGCCGGCTCCAGGTCGGGAGGATGACCGGACCTATTTTGGTCGTGATCCGGCCCGCTTTCAAGCGTAAGTTTGTTGATTTTAAAATTTTTCTAAGGCATTTTTACTCGTACCTGACTTGATCTTTCTTTTATCCAGTCTGACGCGCAATAACTCCGGCCTCCCTCCACTGGTGCTGGATTTCCTGTCTTCCCAGGCTCCGAGTTCTATTGTTGACATGCCGGAGTATATGAGCCGGTCGTTGAATTCTTTGCCCCAAGCTTGGACTCGGGAGTTGGCTGATGTCGCCGAGCGTCGACCTCGATACGCCGGTCAAGCCTGCGTTGCACTGGTCAGTCAGGCGACCATTATGGCTAATCTTGTGGAGAGTGAGCTCAACAGTGCCCTTAGCTCTGTGCGGAGGTTGGAGGCCGACTTGACCAGGGCTCGGGAGGAGAACGCCGGACTCGAGAGCGAGAACGTCGTGCTATAAAAAGAGAAAGATTATGCGGTCGGCCAGATGGAGACCGTCCTGAAAGAAAAGGATGACGCTCTCGGCCGGGCGGAGATGGCGTACAAGGCGCTGGCAGATACCCGGAACCGGGTGGCTGAGATGGAGGATGTCAATGCCGAACTGCGGCTAGAGGCGCACAAGGCCCGGGGGGATGCCGATCAGGCCCTTGCCCGGCAGGCCGAGTTAGAGAGAGAGCTCTAGAAGAAGGCTGAAGAACTGGCCGCCTCCCTGAGCCGGCCGGCATACGATCCGGAGGATCCGACCGCCAACCCGGAGCTCTTCTCTGAGTTTTGCTTCTACATGGCCGCCGCCAGTATGCTCCGGGTTGCGCGCCAGGCCGGTCTTGAGACCAAGTCTCTGGAAGATTACTTCCGGGAATATGCTGCTAAGAACCCGGTCAGCGAGGGCTTCTGGTTTCCCTTCTTCGATCTGGAGACCGACCTGGGGGTGGACCTTTCATGGTTTCCCCATCGGCATAGGCTGATCCAACCGGGTCAGAGTCCTCGGGCCGCCGATGAAGAAGAAGAAGAAAGGGGAGAGGAGGCCCCTCCGGAGGGTTCCCAGGTGGCGGGCGGAAGTGTCGTGGATGCCTGCGTTGAAGAAGTTGCTGCCTTTGTGGCCGGAACTGGAGGGCAGGCGAGCCCGGCGGCCGGGGCAGGCGATCCTTGATTTTTCTTTATTGCTTCATGATGTAACCGACTTCTAACCGGATGTGTCTTTCCTTATTTTGAACCGTTGTACTCTTTTCCGGCTTTTAAGCTGGTTTCTTGAAATGAAATTCAGTTTCTCTTTGAACTTTCCTGCTTCGTTTTTGCTCTTTTGTTTATTTACACTTGTCAAACTGTTTTAAATTTTAACAAGTATGAATGGGATTTTGCTCTGGGCTCAGGTTTGATATGCCGACCTTGATATGGTCGGCATATATTTTTTAACTGAGCTCGGTGCTTAGAATGGCCTTGGTTGCCTTGCCGAGCTCAAGTGTGATATGCCGACCTCGATACGGTCGGCAAATGCTTTTGAACTGAGCTCGGCTCTTGAAGTGGCTTGGATGGCCTTTCCGAGCTCAAGTGTGATATGCCGACCTCGATACGGTCGGCATATGCTTTTGAACTGGGCTCGGATTTTGGGGGTAAGATTGAGCTGTGCGAAGAGCTTTGTATTGATAATAACTTTGAAAACATAGTACAAAATCATTGGTAGTATTTCTTCAAGTGAATTGCATTCCAGGGGTATTGGTCCGGAGTGCCATCCATGAGTTCCAGCTCGTAAGCACCCTTGGAGAGCCACTTGGATATCCTGAACGGGCCCTCCCAGTTCGGGCCGAATACCCCTTTGGGCACGTGAACCTTCTTAAGGACGAGGTCCCCGACCTGGAATTGTCTAGCCTTCACTTTGGAGTTGAATTTTTTTTCGGATTTCTTCTTGTAGGCCACATTTCGGAGGTCGGAATTGAGTCTCCTCTCTTCCAACATGTCCAAATCGATCCTCCGGGCGGTGTCATTGTCCTTGGTGATCACCTGAGCTGTCCGGTGGCTTGGGAGGGAGACCTCTGATGGGATGACGACCTCGGTCCCAAAAGCTAAAGCGAAAGGTGTTTCGCCCGTTGAGTTCCTTGTGGTTATACGATACGACCAGAGCACGTCGGGTAGCTCAGCTGCCCACTTCCCCTTTTTGTCCTCAAGCTTAGCTTTCATAGTATGCTTAAGGATTTTGTTTACGGCCTCTACTTGGCCATTCGTCAGCGGGTGGTAGGGGTGGAGAACACTTTCTTGATATTCCACTTCTCGCAAAACTGAATCATTTGGAGACCGTCAAACTGTTTTCCGTTGTCAGAGATGATCACTTGAGGTAGGCCGAAACGACAGATGATGTTTTTCCAGATGAACTTGATGATTTGAGATTGGTTGATCTTATTGAGTGGCTCGGCCTCCGCCCATTTTGTGAAATAGTCGACGGCCACGACGGCGAATTTGTGGCCCCCGGGCGCAGTGGGCATTGGTTCGATCAGGTCGATGCCCCACTGAGCGAAAGGCCAAGTGCTATACATGGAGGAGAGCTGCTCGGGGGATAGCTTGATGTTGGGCCCCAAGATTTGACATTTGTGGCACGACCTTGCGAAGTTGACAGCGTCTTTGTTCAAGGTCGGCCAGAAGTATCCTTGTCTGATCACTTTGTGGGCCAGGGCCCGGCCTCCGGCGTGATTTCCGCATACCCCCTCATGGATCTCGGCCAGAATGGTCTGGCCTTGCTCCGGGGTTATACATTTTAGGAGTGGGAGGGTAAAGTTTCTCTTATATAAAAGATCATCAATGAGGGTGTACCTTGACGATCGGAGTTGTAGTTGACGTGCCCGAATTCTATCTTCGGGGAGCATGCCGGTCTTGAGATACTTTACGATCGACATCATCCAATTTTCATCCGTATTCAGAACGGTCGCCACTTGTGCTCAGATGACTGTGGGTATTCCGAGCGTGGAACGTTGAATATTGGCGAGGTCGGCAGCTCCCTCCGCGGTTGCGAGTTTGGAAAGAGCGTCGGCCTGGGTGTTGTGCTCCCTTGGGATTTGCTCGATGAAAACTTGGTGAAATTATTCGCATAAGGTTGTGACTAGGACGAGGTACTTCGTTATTTGCTCCCCCCGGGCCTCGTATTCTCCCTTGATTTGGTTAACTACGAGCAAGGAGTCCATAAAAATGTGTAGTCCGCAAACTCCGATGGCGATCGCGAGCTCAAGGCCCCCGACCAGGGCCTCATACTCGGCCTCGTTGTTGGTTACTGGGAAGTTGAAGCGGACTGCATGGGTGAAACTCTGGCCCTCCGGGCCGATCAGGACGATGCCGGCCCCGGTACAAGTGTTGGTTGACGATCCGTCCACGTAGAGTTTCCACGGGGGGTGGTTGATTCTTGTAAACTTAGGTGGGAAGGTTAGTTCCACTATGAAATCGGCCAGGGCCTGACCTTTGATGGCCGTTCTTGGGGCGTATGAGACCCCGTACTGAGCTATCTCCAACGACCACTTCAACAACCTGCCGCTGGTGTCCGGCCGGTGTAGGACTTGCCTCAAGGGTAGGGTGGTGAGGACCACTACTTGGTGGTCGAAGAAGTAGGGCCTTAGCTTGCGTACACTCATGACCAGAGTGTACGCCAACTTCTCGAGTGGGGTGTATCTGAGCTCGGCATCGTGTAGGGCTTGGCTTACGAAGTAGATCGGAAGGTGGTTTTGACCGTCTGCCCGGACTAGTACCGCGCTGAGGGCGACCTCGGAGGCCGCGAGATATAAGTAAAGCTTCTCCCCTGGAATCGGCTTAACCAAAATTTGTGGGTTCGCCAAGTATTCCTTTAATTTTGCAAAGGCTACTTGGCTTTCCCTATTCCAAGAAAATTTGCCATTTTTTATGGTCGAGAAGAAAGGCTTACTTTTCTCTCTGAGCCAGGCTATGAATCTGTTGAGAGAAGCAAGACATCCGGTCAGGCACTGCACTTGTTTGATCGTCCTTGGCTCTTGCATGTCGAGGACGGCCTTGATCTTGGCCGGATTGGCCTCAATCCCGCGCTGGCTGACGATGTGCCCCAAGAATTTACCGGCCTCCACCCCAAAGTTGCATTTCTTTGGGTTTAGCTTCATATTGTAGGCCTTGAGGATCTTGAAGGTCTCTTCGAGATCCCTGAGATGGTCTTCTTTCTTCAAGCTTTTCACCACAATGTCATCGATGTAGACCTCCATGGTCTTCCCGATCTGATCTGCAAACATTTTGTTGACCAGTCGCTGGTAGGTCGCACCGGCGTTTATCAGGCCGAAAGGCATCCGGATCCAAGAGAATATATTATTCTCCGTGTGGAATGAGGTGTGCTTGATGTCTTCAACGGCCATTAGGATTTGATGGTAGCCGACGAAGGTGTCCATGAAAGACATCATTTCGTGACCGGCCGTGCTATCCACCAGGTGATCGATGTGCGGCATCGGAAAATGATCCTTCGGGCATACCGCATTGAGGTCGGTGAAGTCTATACACAGTCTCCAAGCATTGTTTGTCTTTTTGACTAGGACGGCATTTGCGACCCATTGGGGCTCGTCCTGGGCTTGCTCGATCAACTTGTTGTCTAACAACTTCTTAACCTCTTAGGCCAGAGCTTCGTATTTCTCCAGGCCGAATTTCCTCCTTTTCTGGTGGACCGGCCTCTTGTTGGGGTCGATCTTTAGGTGATGGCAGACGTGCTTCGGGTCTATTCCGACCATGTCTTGGTGAGACCAGGCGAAGACCCCAATGTTGGCTTTGAGGAATTTGATCACTTCCCCCCGCATTTCGGTCGGTATGCGAGAGCCGATCAGAATTTCCAGTTCCGGCCTCGAGGGATCGACTGGAATGTGTTCTAATTCCTCCAAAGCAGTAGCTTGTTCATGGCTTCGCCGGTCGGACGAGTCGAACCTAGGGTCGAGATCGAGCTCGGATGGTTCAAAACCGATCCTTGGCTCGGGATCGTCGATTTGCATCCGACCTCCATTATGACCTCTGCGGCTGGAGTAGCCGGCTTGGTGTCGATGGACGGCCCATCCGACGTTTGGTCGTTGCAGATTGAAAATAAATAAGAGTCAAAATAGTTCAAACACCTCTTAGCCATTGATTGGTCACCTCTAACGGTGCTGACCACCCCCTCGGGGGTGGGAAACTTAATACAGCAATAGTAGGAGGAGGCAACTGCCTCAAAAACCTCTAAAAAGGGCCTAGCTAGAAAGCCATTATATGAACTTGGCTGATCTACGATTATAAAATCTAGCGGCCTAGTTATCTAGACCTCTTCGTTGTAGCAACAGATGAGTTCCACAGAGATCTTGATCCTCCCGTACGCAGCGACCGTCGCGTCCCCAAATCCCTTCAGCTGAAGGTCGATTGGCCTGATGAAGTTGACGAGGTCCCCGAGCTGGTCTAGGGCTGTTTTGAAGATGATATTGCAAAAATACCCATTGTCGACCAAGACCCACTGGACCTCTTTGCCCAAGACATGGGCGGCGATCACCAACGCGTCGCCCTTGGGATACAAAACCCCGACCCGGTCTCGATTGGAGAAGGTTATCTCCAGATCTTTATGAATTTTTTATTCTGGGGGGGGGATGACCAAGTTGACATTGGTCACCTCCCGGATCTCCGCTTTCCGTTTCCGGTTGGACATCGTCGAGATGGGGGTGAGGCCGCCCAAGTTCCCCCTACCGGCCTGGATCATGTTGACCCGACCGCCTGGGTTCATCGGTGGGAGGAGGTCGTCTTCATCATCATCCTCTTCCAAAGCTGCGACCGGCCTGAGAGGCCGGCCACCATCCTCGTTTCTTCGAGGGTGACGCTGCTGCTGCTGCTGCGGGTGGTTCTCCTGACGGCCGGCTGGCCTCTGTAGAAGGTCGTTCAGACGCCCTTCGTCAAACAGCTTCCAGAGCTTCTTTAGGAGATCACGATACTGGCTCGTATTATGGCCTATTGAGTCGTGATAGGCACAGAACTTTTTAGGGTCCAGCCGGGACCGGTCCCCAGAAAAGGGCCTTGGCCTTAGAAGCACATCTCTGTGTTAGATCGCGTTGAAGATATGCGCGGGGGATTGCCTCATGGCCTGAGTAAGGTGAACTTCAACGTCCTCGAAGGACTTGAAGTTACCGGGCGGTTTGGCCACTTTTCTGGCTTTGGGGCCGTTCTTGGGAGAGGCCTGAGCTACGGCCTCCGTCTCCTTTGGTATTGGCTCGGACTCTCCCAGCCTGAGTGCCAGTAGCTTCCTCCGGGCCAGGTAATCGCCGGCCCTGGCGCGGAATTCAGCGTAGGTCTTCGGGAAGTCTTTGGTGAGATGTTTAAACATCGAAGACTGGCCATAGAAACCCCCAAGAGTGGCGTGCAAGGCCAGCTGGTCGCTTACTGGCTCGCCGGTCAGCATAACCTCGTCCACCCTAGCCACGTAGTCCTCGTTGGACTCTTCCTTCTCTTGGCGGATTCGCATCAAGCGGTACCAGCTTTCCGGCCGGGCAAATTTGGCCACGAAGTATGATGAGAATTGCGTGCTCAGTGTGGTGAACGATTCGATCGATCGTGCCGGGAGAGACACGTACCATCTGTGGGCGAGATCGCCCAAGGTGAGAGGGAAGAGCCTGCACTTCGTTGCGTCGGTTGCGCCACGCCCGGTCATGTAGATCTGGAATTCGCTCAAATGAGTCTCCGGATCTATTTTCCCTTCGTAGAGTGGGGTCGGTGATTAGGCGTGAAATTGTTATGTTTTGGTGCCCGATTTGCTCATGTTTTGAGTGTTTTTTATTAGTGTTTGGAGTCAAATGAGTATCATTTTTATAAACTTATTAATTTGTCTCTTTGGTTTTCATAGATGGATAGAGGGCGAAAAGAGGAGTTCGTAGGACTTTGAATCGACTCAAACGGATGCCCGGATGAGAAGATATTGAAGAAATACGATTAGTATTAGTGCGGACGAGGAAAAGTATCAGTTGGGAGGAGTTGTAAGTCACTCGAGTGACTAGGTCGAGCGCCCCCGCTCGAGCGCATTGCTCGAGCGCCTAAACGTACAGAACTTTTCTTGCGCTCGAGCAGCTCGAGCGCCACCGCTCGAGCGAATTGTTCGAGCACCCAAAACGTACAGTGTGATTTCAGCGCTCGACCGGCTCGAGCGGAACCGCTCGAGCGATTGTGTCATTCGAGCTACACTGCTCGAGCGGGACCGCTCGAGCGTTTTGCTCGAGTAACCTTGGATTTTTGCCTCCGGATGCGTATTTTCGGCCCATTAACTCCCGTTTCGACCCGTGCCTATATATACCTCTTCCAAACACGTTTTGAAGAACCCCGACTTTTAGAAATAATTTTAGACTTAGTTTTTGAAGAAGAGAAGAACGAGCAAGCTTTATTTACATTTTGTTGAGGTTTTTTCATACGAATTCTTAGTTTATTTTCGTTTATTAGTTCTTTATGTTAGTTTGATTTCTTTAAACACTTTGAAACTTCGTTTGAGTTAATTAAATTTCAGTTCTTCGTATTTATTTTCTTTTAAAACCCTAGTTCATATTTCATATTTTCGTTCTTCAATTCATTATGTTTATGTGTGTTGTTTCTTCTATTGCTTTTATTTTTGTTAAAACCATGTCCGGCTAAAAACCTTGCATGCTTAGAGATGTGGTTGAAGACGTCCTAGTGAGAGTTGGAGAACATATTTTTCCAGCCGACTTTGTAGTGCTAGAGATGGAGGAAGATGAGCACGTACCCCTGATCTTGGGAAGACCGTTCTTAGCTACGGCGGGGATGGTGCTAGACGTGGCGAATGGGAAGATCACGTTGAAGGTTGATGATCAAGAAGTGAAGTTCTCCCTATATGAAGCCATGAAACACCCAAAGGAGGATGAGAGCTTGTATTGCATGGATGCCATTGATCCTCGTGTTGAAGACACGCCTTCTATCCCTAATCCTTCTCATATTCATGATTTTGTTAGTCCTTCACTTGATTATTTAACCCATGAGCACTATGATCTTGATTATGTTGATAGGGATAAAGTGAAGAAGTTGAAGGATGAAGAGGTGAAGAAAGTGGGCGTGGTCCAGTTAGAAGGGAAATGAGGAGTTAAGAAGAAAAAGTCAAAATTCAAGAAATTGTTTAGTAAGACTCCTCCAGATAGAGGCAAGAAGGAGTTGAGACCCATAACACTTGGGGATGAGAAGGGAGCAAAAGAGTTCATGATGGAAGGGCATCAAGGAAAGGAATGCAAACACCACTCTTATGAGAGTAAGGGAGGTAAATTTGAGTATGATGTCCCATAAGCTCCTTTGAGCTTGGTCCGGCATGAGGACCTTAAAAATAGCGCTGAATGGGAGGCAACCCATTTTTATTTGCTTTCATTTATTTTTAGTGTCTTTTTATATTATTAGGGAGTATTTTGAGTCGTATGTTTAACCTCATATTTGAGTGAGTTGCTTGTAGGCTTGTCTCTAAAGGAGTAAAGGTATCATGGAGTTATTCAGATTGAAGGAACCAACTTGAGACAAGGAAATGTGCAAAGCTATTGAGAGAAATTGAATTATTTGGTTGAGGTAACCCACAACCCCAAACTTAGACCTCTAGCAAGGTCGAAGTTTGGGGGGGGTGGAGATTTTTATGTTTCTTGTTACATTGCACATGCATGCACGCCCTTATCTTTGAGTTGAGTTTGATTGATTATTGGTTTGTTGAGATACTCCTTGGGCTATTATTAATTTGTTTTGTTACTCAATATTTTATGCCTATCAATCACCTTATGCTTGTTGATTGCTATCTTTGAGTATGATTTGATGAGTAGGGTGAATTGTGAGGCTGAGTTAAAAATTCTTTTGTGTGAGTGTTTGAGTTTGAGCTGATTTGAGAAAGAACTTGTATGCTTGTGAATTTTTCTTTTGAGTACTTGTGTGATGAGAGTGAGAATGCACTAGGACTAGCATGGATGTGAAAGCTGTGAGATTTGAGCCTTACGAGATTTTGATGCATTAATCAATCTCTTCGTTTGTGAGTGAATCATCACCTTAGAGGATGCTAGAACTTGCATGTGCTCTTGCTTCTTGATTGTGTCTAGTTTGATATGCCGAATAGGATCTTAGGCCATCTTTGATTTTATTGAGTCACTTAGCCAAAATTTTCCTTACCGATGACATTGATCCCTTGTTAGCCCCTTTGAGCCTAAAGCCTATTTTATTTGCTAGCACATATGAACACTATTCCAATTCCTAAGCCTTTTTGTCCCAATTTGAGTGGAGAATAGGAAAGTGTGAATATGAAGGGAGTGAATTGAGTTGAAAAAGGAAAATGTTGTTTGTTGAGTGAATATGAGAAGAAGGTGTGATGAAGTTATGAGTTGTGGGAAAAAGGAAAAAATATTGAGAATGAGCAAAAAGAAAAAAAATGAGCTCATGTGTTTGTGTGAAAAAAGAGAAAAAATGAAGTGATTGAAAAAAGTGAAAAGAGAAAGAAAAAAAAAATTGAAGTGTTGAGAGAAGTGGCATTGAAAGAGTGTTGATTGAATATGTTTGAAGTAGTCTGTTCCTAATCTCGAAGTGCCAAAGTTTGATTTTCTATTCTCCATTCACTTTAGTCACTTTACCTTATATTGTTATCCCACCTGTCCAAAGAGCCTACATTACAACCTTGAGAAAAGTCCTTTTTGATTCGGCATTGATTTCTAGAGTATGGTCGGAGTAGAGAGTGCTTACAAGCCTATGGCTGCCGATATGTGTGATTGATTGTTGAGTGAGGCCTTTATCATTGATATACACTTGTGAGGGAGTGAAACACATCGTTGAGTGCACATCTATGTTTGATCTTGGTGGGTCTTGTTGTTGTTGCATGAGTATGATGAAGGGGGTGAGTTAGTATACGTGTGATCGATCTTTGAAGCTCGAGTTCATTTGCTTGCATGATTTGATTCGTTGACTCATTCCTAACAATTTCACTTGACTTATTATTTCTTTGCTTGAGGACAAGCAACATGGTAAGTTTGGGGGGGTTGATTAGGCGTGAAATTGTTATGTTTTGGTGCCCGATTTGCTCATGTTTTGAGTGTTTTCGATTAGTGTTTGGAGTCAAATGAGTATCATTTTTATAAACTTATTAATTTGTCTCTTTGGTTTTCATAGATGGATAGAGGGCGAAAAGAGGAGTTCGTAGGACTTTGAATCGACTCAAACGGATGCCCGGATGAGAAGATATTGAAGAAATACGATTAGTATTAGTGCGGACGAGGAAAAGTATCAGTTGGGAGGAGTTGTAAGTCACTCGAGTGACTAGGTCGAGCGCCCCCGCTCGAGCGCCTAAACGTACAGAACTTTTCTTGCGCTCGAGCGCCACCACTCGAGCGAATTGTTCGAGCGCCCAAAACGTACAGCGTGATTTCAGCGCTCGACCGGCTCGAGCGGAACCGCTCGAGCGATTGTGTCATTCGAGCTACACTGCTCGAGCGGGACCGCTCGAGCGTTTTGCTCGAGCAACCTTGGATTTTTGCCTCCGGATGCGTATTTTCGGCCCATTAACTCCCGTTTCGACCCGTGCCTATATATACCTCTTCTAAACACGTTTTGAAGAACCCCGACTTTTAGAAATAATTTTAGACTTAGTTTTTGAAGAGGAGAAGAATGAGCAAGCTTTATTTACGTTTTGTTGAGGTTTTTTCATACGAATTCTTAGTTTATTTTCGTTTATTAGTTCTTTACGTTAGTTTGATTTCTTTAAACACTTTGAAACTTCGTTTGAGTTAATTAAATTTCAGTTCTTCGTATTTATTTTCTTTTATAACCCTAGTTCATGTTTCATATTTTCGTTCTTCAATTCATTATGTTTATGTGTGTTGTTTCTTCTATTGCTTTTATTTTTGTTAAAACCATGTCCGGCTAAAACCCTTGCATGCTTAGGGTAGGATGAACTCGTAGAAGTAGGATGTGGGTACGTAATTAGGGTAATTCGTGACGTTAGTTTTAATTCTCTTAATTAATGAATTCTTATAATTAATCTGAACTTTACCTTTAAATTTAGTACGAAAGTGTTAGAGAGAGGACGACCGCATCACTCAATAACAATTAGTAGTCTTAACGAGAAGGTTTAGGAAAGGTTAATTCATCTACCGGTTTAGCGAAGGAGGACGACCGCATCACCTTAGTTAAATTAGGGTCTCATTAATTAAGCATAATCCATTAACTTGTTAGTGGATTAGTGGAGTCGAGTGTTAGGGTAAAGTATTAGGGTTTAGAATCTTGAGCTTTCACCTTGCATTCTTTTACTTAGGTTAATTCTTGGTTGTCACGATTACTTTGATTATGTACCTGCTCCGTTAGTATACGTAGGGATTCCTATCCTGAGCATCACCATCTCTCATTAGAACACAACCCTTAGTTAATTTTATTTCTTTAGTATTTCAGTTTACTTAGTTTATTTTCGTCTTTTAATTAATCTTTCCAAAAATCCAAAAATAATACACTCATATTAACTACGACGCGTAGATCTTCAGGGATCTATTCGCATATACACCATCCCTTTGGTTCGATAATACTTGGTCCCTATACTTGCCCATACTACTGTGAACCCGTCCGCTTGCGGGTAAGCGACTAGTAGAAGTTAGTAAAATCGCTTCAAGTCAGTCGGCGGAGGGACAATTTTGATCTGAACCGGGACGAGCTCAATATCGACAGCCAGGGGCTCGTTGGCGACCAGCCGAGCCTTAGGTTGGCCTTGCGCTTCTAGGAGCGCCTTCATCTCGTCAAGCTGCTTTTGCATCTTGACGAGTTCAGGACTCGGAGTCTCGACCATTTGGTCGCCAGCGTCGGTCAGGGGGCCGATTCGGTCGAAAACGGTTGCACGGGGGACTTCGCGTCCCAGAAGACCGCTTTGGGCGAAGCTCAGCTTGCGCCTGGCGGAGTTTGCCGGGGTTAGGCTGACCTCGGCCGCCCTCTTGTGGGGCATTTGGGCCGTGCTCTGTGAGTTGGAGACGGACTCCGTGTCACCATACCCAGTATCGTAACTGGGGAGGCGGCTTGGATACCACGATGGGTCCGTCGTGCCCAAACGGTCGAAAACCGGATGGGCGGAGCCTTGCGACCGAGCGGAGCCGGGGTTTGCTCGGCATTGGCTTTTGCCTTGGTGCTCCACGGCTTTCGCCTTTCCCTTGAATGCACGGGCGTGGGCCTTCTTTCTTGAGGCGGAGGTGGTGCTCCGGCACCCCCTTGTCTCCTCCTCCTGGCGGCGTCGTCCTGACCCGGCCTGGTCAGGAGTGAGGAAGCCTCGGCCCTGGGATTGGATGGGCTCTTCCGGAAAACGGATCGGGGAGGCCACGCGTTTGGCCTTCCCATGGCGGGTAGGAGTCGGTTCCCCCGATGCTCGCGTCGTGACATCCCTCGGCGTGGCCTTGTGGGCATGGGATGATTTTGGTGATCCATCGCTTCTAGAGAGAGAAGAAGTCCATGGCTTGAATATTTGAAGATTTAAAGATATGAGACTTTGAAGAACAGTGAGTGTTCTTCAAAGAGGGGTAAAGAAAAGATGAGTTTGATGGGTTGGTACACTCTCCTTCTAGCGCCAAATGTTGTTTACCAAATAAATGTTGCTGGGATTAAATGGCTATTCAATAGAGCTTTGGTAAAAACATCAAATGATTGAGTTCTTTAATACTAAAGCGATTGACTTGAATGAAAGATAATAAAGAAAGAGCAAGAACACCAAGATTTGCCAGGGATTGTTAGTCCCTGGACTTGAATGATGATTGTATATGAATATACTGAAAGAAATTGAACCTTCTATTTGTTACAAATGTGTGACTATTTATAGTTTTCTCACTATAGGGGTACATCGGTCTCCGACCTCTCAGGGGACAGGAGCATTAAATGCCTCCTGCCTCTGAGGACGCGCGGGCACTGGTGTGCCAGAGCTTGCAGGTGGCCGGCCACTAGGGTGTTGACGCGTGTCCAAGAAGGACGATTCTCTGGCGTATTTCCTTATTTGGATGGAATATTCTCTCTGTCACTGTGTACGGAGGCGGCCCTTTTCCTCTTGGGGGAGAAGATCTCGTCTGATTCCATCACGTGCTCCAAATCTTCCTTGCCGGCCGGGGATATATCGAGGTCGGAGATCGGTCTCTTGACGGATCGCGTGATCGAAGATTACTCCTGCACGTCGGTCGTGCCCTGGTGACTTCGAATGGTCTTCCTTGGTTGAGGCCGGACCGGTCCGATCTCGGCCCGTTCGTCCAACACCCGGATCGTCGTATACGAGTGTTTCAAGGTGGTTTCCGATCTCGTTTTTTAGGTCGGAAAACGGGGTCGGAGCCCGCTGAGGTCGGACATAGACCGGCTTGGTCGGACCCGACTTCTGAGCGTCGTTTTGCCTTTTCCGGCTAGTTTCATGCCCACGCCGACCTGCGGCCCAAAATAGTCACAACATGTTGATTATCTAAATAATATTACCTCAATTATATTTATTCTTTAGTTTCAACAAGTGTTCGCTAGATTGTTATTATGGTGTTTCATATAAGGATACACATATTAGTATTCATGTTTGATTATATAACAACGCCATTTATTGTATCATATTTTACACTTACTTGAATATTTAATATAATTAGGAAAAATGGTTTTTTTTCATCCTTTCAGTTTCACCAATTGTGGTTTTAGTCCTCTTAACTTTCATCTTTTGAAAATCATCCTATAATATACATTTTTCTAATATTTTCGTCCTATAAACTGCTATTCCAGGTTACCTAATCGATCATATTTAACGTGGCACCTATTTTTATTTATTTTTACTGAAATGAAATATCCTATTCGGAAGAATATGATAGGTGGATGCTCACATGTCACAATTTGCATTGAAAATTTATAACAATAAATCTCTTCCCATAGTTTATATTATATATAGGGAAAATATATTTGTTTGTCTTTTAACTTTAATTGATTTTAATTTTTATCCTATTCACTTTGGAACTTTGAATTTCATCATATAACTTACAAAAATTATATTTTTCGTCCTGTTAACTTTGGAATTTTGGATTTCGTCATATAACTTAAACAAATTTGTGTTTTTTCGTCCTATAACTTAAAAAAATTATATTTTTGTCCGATAAATCTGAAGTGGCGCCAATTTTTTGTATGTTATAAGACGAAATTCAAAATTCCAAAGTTAACAGGAGGAAAAACACAATTTTTGTAAGTTATAAGATGAAATTCAAAATTCTAAAGTTAACAGGACACAAATCAAAATCAACCAAAATTAAAGGACAAAAAAATGCATTTTCCCTTATATATATTTAATAAATTCACAACCCCCAAATCAGTTCTCTACCCAAATTACTCGAGAAACAGTATTCTGAATCCAATTCAAAATCCCCCAAATCACTCGAGGATCATTATAAATCATTCAATTTAAAAACCTCTAAGAATCATTTCTTTCATCTCTCTAGTGAAGCGTTCAGCTAGAAAAATAGTCGAAAAAATTTCCTCACTCACTCTACTGGGGCCCGTTAGGCGACCAAAATAATAGTTGCGGCCGGTGCTGTCATCGCCGCCCTTGGTTGGGTCCCGGATTTGCCAAGATCGAGACGGATCGCGATGTTCTTTCTTTTTTTTTTTTTTTCAATCTCGACTTTTATGTTTGAGATTTTGGGTATTTTTAAATTGATCTTGGTTTCTGCTCACGTTGATGGGGATTTTTAGGTATTCCTTCAAATTTTGAGTTTGTTTTCGTTAGATTCTTAATAACGGGGATTGAGGATTTCTTTAAATTTTATATTGATTTCAAATTCTTCTGTTGAATTGATGATTTGAATATTGATGATGATGGGAATTTGAGAATTCCTCCAAAAAATTTGTTCGCCGAAGATTGTGCCCCATTTTTCTATCGTGAAGATGGTACAGCCGGGAAAATGATAATTTAAATAAAAAAATGGACACATCATTCAGCTTGGGTTTATAATTAAAAAAAAAAAGAAGAAGGCCGCGTCGCATATGACTGGATAAATAACATGAAATATAGACAAAAATGTTAAGAAAGTGTAAATTATCACATGAATTCTAATAATTAGAAAATCAGGAGGACAGAAACCATTGTTGGTGAACGAATCTAATCGTAAGGATTAGTGGCTATTTTTATCCGTTTTTTTTTACGTCACCAATCAATGACGTGTGATTGATTACCACCGTAAATGGTAAATCGGGGTGTGAATTTATCGAATTTGAAATTGAACTTATTTCGTGTATGTGTAGGTTAGGGTGTGTTTTTGTGTGTATTTTTGTCTAAAATTCGAAATTATATAAATAAGCTGGAGAACAACTATTTATAGAGGCTGGCAAGCATGAGGTGCTACTGACTCTTGGTCTCCCTAGCTTGCATGCCTGACATGTGTCCTTTGACCTTAGTTTGACCTTATCTAAGCTGAATCTTAGTTGCAAAGTCTTCTTTTGGGCCTTATCTCGGACTCATTGTTGTTCGTCTAGGTCGGCATGACTGATCTTGATGACTCTTCAACTGAAAGTTGTTCGCCTCTTGAGGTTGTACTTTGGAAGTTGTTCGCCTTATGGCTTCGTTCAGCTTGGCTTTGGGATCTTTAGTCCTTTGTTCATGTGCACACCTCTTTGGCTGATTGATGTATCATATTTTGACCAAGTTGTTCGTCATTGGTGACTCCACGATTGGCTCATCCTTGGTCTCGGGTCTTAAAACCTGTTCGCCTATTAGTTGTTCGTCGGGGGAGTTATTCGTCACTTTATACATCTCCCAGATTGGTTAATGCACCCAAATCGTGATTTTCTTTGTTTAGACTTTAATTGTTGTTCGCTCCATATTAGATGATGTTCGCCTATCAACAATTGCCCCCTATCCTGACTAGATGTTGCATCAGACGAGCAACTTTGTGGCGAGCAACTGTAGTTAGGATATTGTCTTGGCCAAGATTTGGACGAACAACATCTTTGTGACGAGCAACATTGGGATAACCGTTTCGTCTTCCCACGATCTGCTGAGATCACGAAGATGACGCCAGCGCAATGATTGCGCGCCGTTCACGCGCGAGCAACCCCGAGGCCACGCGCCCCTATATTTGCATGTAGGCCCTTCGATTTTTATACTTGCTCAAAAATTACCCCGTTTTCTTTCAATTTGGCCCGTATTTTGTTGGAAATTACGCTTTGTGCCCCGTTTTTTGCTTGGGGTATAAATAGAAGGGGGAAACAAATATTTCCCACTTTTTCCTCTCTTGCTACAGTACTCCGGTGATTCTTCCTTCTCCGGCGATTCCAAGCTTCTCCGGCGTCTGTTCTTCCAGTGTTTGGCCTCAAATCTCCGAAGTAAGGTAGTTACCCCCCTGTCTCTCCTCCTTTTTTCTTTTTCATCTTTTTCTCCCGAAAATTCTATCGCCCCCGTGTGGATCCGAGCGCCACCGTCTTCTCCGGGAAAGCGCCGCCGTCTGCAACACTATCCGTCACCACCCAGATTTTTCCTCTCCCTCCTATGTCTTCGCATTCGAGCAATAAAACTGAGGAGACCTTAGATCCCCTTTTTCCAACTGTTGCTTACTCTAGTTGATGTTTCATTTCTTCACTTACTCAAAACTTATGTGCCATTATTTGGTAATTTTGGTTGTATTAGTATTTTTGGTTGGTAGACATAGAATAGAATTTGAATATTTAAAAATTAAATAATATTCCTTTCCGAAACTGCCAATATGGCTATAAATTAATAGGGAGCTTATGTATATGCTGGCGTACAGACCACAAATTTATCAAGAAAACCAAGGAATCAAAAAAGGGAAATATGATGAAAAAAGGGTCAATGAGTCTGGTGAATATACTCATAATTATGTCTCTCATTATATGTGTTGCAGATGCAGAAACATTTGGGTCAAACAAAGATTATGCATCCTGTTTCAGAACATGTTTTCAACTTTGTTCTAATGGAAAAATCGCGATTTCGTGTCTTGTTACTTGTCAAAGAATCTGCAGCAAATCGCCGGCGCCAGATGGAACCGAAATGCAGATATTATTGGATAGGGAGAGTAAATTGAAGATATAATTAAGTAGATGTTATTTTTGGATTGTTTAATTTAGAAAAAAAAAAAAAAGTCTCTCACTAAGTTGATGCGGAATATATGTCTACATATGATACAATAGTTGTTGAGAGTTATTTTTGTTGCAACTATGTTTTTTATTTTTTGTTTATGTAGCAAGATAGATAAATTAAATTTCAGTATTGGAAGAAGAGTTTGGCTAATGTTATTAGAAACACATGATAAAATATAGGGTTAATTGCAAAATAATTCATGAACTTTAATGTCTTTATCAATTACAATATAAAATTTTTAAGTTTGCAATTGATCAATACACAAACTAATTTAATTATTGTTGCAATTCGATACGGTGATACTTACATGTTAATCTCGTTTTGGATTCACAAGAAAACTTGTTTCCGGGAATCGGAATCAAATGCAATAAGAAAGAAATTGAAAATCACACAAGAACACCAGAGTTACGTGGTTCGGAGAATAACTCCTACGTCCACGGGATCCGAGAGGATAGAGTATTCCACTAAGAAAGAAAACGGAAGTTACAAGTTACAATCTCACACAATCTCTCGTGTTTTCTCTCACAGATGAAGATCTAAAGTTCTAGCTGTCGTTCTCTCAGCTGAGAACCCCCTTTTATAATTACAGAGATTGAGAAACGAACCCTAGGTTCGATTCAGTTGTAACAAACTCAATGTAAGCAGTTGTCCAGCTGGCTAACGACTTCAATAACCGCCATGGTTGATTCAGTTAGAACCGCCTTCGAATTAGCATCAATTTGGTGTACTTCGCGAATTACAGACTTCAGGATCAGATGAGAAACCTCCTCTGGCTCTGGTCCTTTTACACCAGATGACCTCTGGTCCCAAACCTCCTCTGATAGACCTCCTCTGATGACTTATCTACCAGACTCGTCTGACCAGACCTCACCTGATGGACCTCCTCTGATAGCTCACCTGCCAGACTCCTCTGGTCAGGCTTCTCTGGTCAACCTCATCTGGTCCACCTCTTCTGGTACTCCAAATTCACTAACTCCCACGGCTAACACTTTACCAACATAGCTTCCTACTGAATTAAGCCCAGCAGATTACATACTTCACATTTGACCCTTCACAATTCTCCACCTCAGATGAGAAGTATCAATCCTCTCCTCCTCTCCTCCATGCTCCAGCTTGGGCCTAAGGAACATCCCATACACTCATCTTTACCAATTCAACACAGAATTTGAATTTCGTCCCTGGTAAAGACTTTGTACACATATCTGCAGCATTGTCCTCTGTAGATATCTTCTGGATGAGAACCACTCCTTTATCAATGATTTCCCTTACAAAATGCAACCTTACATCAATATGCTTTGACCTCTCATGGAATACTTGATGTTTCACCAAATGAACTGCACTCTGGTTATCACAATGAATGACCACAGCCCTTTGACTTATCCCAAAATCCTTGATTATGTCTTTCAACCATAAAGCCTCCTTAACAGCCTCAGATACTGCAACAAACTCTGCTTCTGTAGTAGACAAAGTAACTCCACTCTGCAGAACAGATCTCCAGCTCACAGCAGTATTGTACAAAGTAAAGATATACCCTGTTAAGGATCTTCTGGTGTCCAGATTAGCAGCAAAATCAGAATCTACAAATTCTTCCAGTGGACTCTTCTGGTCAGTCATCCTTTCAAACATCAGACCCAGATCAGATGACCCCTTAAGGTATCTGAATATCCATTTCAAAGCTTCCCAATGTAATCTCCCAGGATTAGCCATGTACACTATGCCAAAAAAGGGCTACGACAACGGGGATTCCCCGTTGTCGTAGATGTTTTTCCACCGTTGTTGATGGGCTCGTTGTCGTAGCTCAAGACTTTTGACAACGGGTTTTTTACCGTAGTCTTAAACATTTAAGACAACGGGGAATCCCCGTTGTCATAACTATCATAAAACCGTTGTCGTAAATACCTATGACAACGGAGTTCCACCGTTGTTATAAATTCAAAAAACCCGTTGTCGTAAAGCCTTATAACAATGGGTTTAAACCGTTGTCTAAAGTCTATAGCTACGACAACGAGCCCATCAACAACGGTGAGAAAACACCTAAGACAACGGTAATTCCCCGTTGTCGTAAATTCCTACGCCAACGGTGGAAACCCGTTGTCCTTTCTATATTAACCGTTGACGTAGGTATAATTAACCGTGTTTGTTATTATTTTTTTTTTTGCAATATTAATTTTTTTTAATATTTAACTACTAGCATATTATAATAAACAATATATTATAAAATTCTAACTAAATAATATTTAAATACATTATTAAACTCAATATGCATCAAGAACCATACTCAACTGATACGAATAACTTATAATTCGAGAATGTAACCTATAAAAATATTACAAAAATACAAGAACCTAGCTATTAGTTCCAATATCTTCTCTTCCGTCTTCCTTCTTCTATCTCAAGACAAATGTTTCCTACAAAAGAAAAAAAATAAAAAATGAGAATGAATTTAACATTTATTTAAATGATGCAAAATAAATATGCATTACATCAACACTGAACTATATTAAAATAATAAATCCTCAAACAAATGAATAAGGTAACCTTTGAAGTAGAAACATTAAACTTGATAATATTTCATACTACATGTTAATGGGAGATGAAGGGATGTCATGAAATTAGCAACAGTATACTTTAAATGTGAACAAGTACTCCAATGCTATGTTGACAAAAAATATGAAATTCAATCATATAGAGTTATCACCTTGTTCAGAAAATTAGGATGTGGCAGAGAAAAACAGTTGCAAACATGAATGACAAATGTCAAATTTAAGTTTCATATATACTCAACAATGATGTAAATATTATCGAGCGACTCCAAACATTCTTATAAGAAACATACAGTGAAATTTAGTTCACACATCTAAGAATATTTTTCTGCATGAATCATAGGATCCACCTGCATATTATAATCGATACATGAATATACTGTAGCAAAAGGAACTTACTTGTAAGACTTGGGGTGAACATTAGATATAGAAAGTTTGTCAATGTCGCTGACAACCAAGTCACGCCGTAGAAAAGTTAATGTGCCACCAATTGCATTCACTGGAAGAAGAACAAGAAATGCTACAATGGCTATTGGTCCAAATATTTTTAATCTGTCAGAGATAAAATATCGAAAAACTGTAAGCAAGTGTGAAAGTTTATTTCTAAAAAATTCAAATAATAGGTAGAATGCTAGAACAAGACACCGAGATCAAATATAAACCTAAGCTTTATATTACTTCTAACTTTAGATGTTTAGTATATATTTAAATACCAAACGTATAACTTCAGTATGATTAAAACCAAATCTCTTTCATAATCTCATGTCCAGATTTAGAGGGCATCCAAATAATATTTCCTGTGGTAAAAAAAAAAAAAAATCCTTGCTTATGACCAAACATAGTTCAGCTTTTGAGCAATTCTCACTTCTTGAAACTTCACATGCACACCACAAGAGTAAAAGTCTGCGCGCAATATGTTTTACAAAAATAGAAACAATTTACTAACCAGACAATTTTGATTCGGGTATTTGGTGTTCACATAACACAAAATTTCCAAAACTTTATAAAACATTTCAAATACTTGTTACTATCTGGATAACAAGATGATCAACTAAATCTTGCATCAGGTTGACCTTATGATTTTCAAGATGTTTTTCCATTAGACAAAAAAAGATTCATTCCATACAACTTCTTCACCAGTCAAAGGTCAGAGGGAAGGACTAGAAATTTAGGAACAACTTTAGAGCATTAATTTCAATGCTATCTGATAAAGTTACCAATTAATTACCCCCCATGTGCTTTAATCAAATTCTAAGTTATCACATAACTTGTTCTTCTTTTGAAACAAAGTTTACGAATTTTCCTTAGCCAAACCCACAACTTTTGAAGTAGACTCTATATCAACAAGCCTAGATTTCAACTTCATCTTCTATATGGTCATCACTTCTAGAGAAATAATTAGTCAATCAACTAATCTTTTACCTATTACAATATTGACTAAATTTCAACCGTGAACATCATTTAGAAGCTATGAGAATCAAATAGGGACACATATAAAATCTATTTAATTGACAACGTGACATATACTATGTTACCTAGTATAGTGACATGATCTACACAGCGGAAGACATATGATAACCTAAAATAAGAAATTCAAAAAAATAATTCAAGTTGTTAATTATATCTTTTACAGGGATGTGATGGGTCACTCCTACTTGACGACACGACATTGTTCACCGGTGAAAAGACAGCGTGGACACGATGCTCGAAAGCTGGAGGAAACTGCATGAAATGAAAGAAATGGACGTCTCGAGAGAAGTTACACTCATGAGCTCATAAGTGATCTCAAGAACAGCTTTTGGGAGCAGCTATTTAGAAGGGAAGATCGTTTTCGACATGCTAACACAGTTGGGGTTCATTGTCATCAAAGCTGTCGACAAGATTCGACCTTTAGAGTAATTTCCACACCTCTATAATGCTCTCTAATCATGACTTAATCTACTAAACAGGGCTTTTTGTGTAGCAGAATGATTTGGAAGTCGAGAGAAGACGTTGAATCGGACAAAATCGAGCAGTCTCTTATTGGCACAGTGAAGAGTATAGTGAGGAAAAATGAGGAGATATTGTGCAATATGCGGACATGTTTGAGACAATTCATAACATGAAATGCAATAAACATTAAATGTAAAATTCAAAGACCTGCTTTTTTCAGGGGACCAAAGGTTTCCATCTTTTAGTGCATTAACAATAGTACATTGTCAATACAATTGTTTTCATCTCCATTTTAGTATCTTCCATGAACATTAAACAGTAAACAAAATAGTCTCAAACTCTCTATTGCAGGTTCTTTGTTATCACAAAGTGCTTAGATTCTTGGATGGAGATTAAGTAAATTGGAAACTAAGTCAGTAATCCACAGTAGCAGAGCATCACTATGTTGCAACAAATTACTACTTTTCACATGTTCGGCAAATTTTAACATAAAGAAAATGTTGCAACAATGCTATTTCTTAATATGATATTTACCTACCTTCTATACCTCTTTCATTATATACTAATATCAGCAAAAATAGAGTCCATCAAATCCATAAATCACCTAGGAGTATGTGTACCCTGTATCTGTCATCTCAGTCACTCTCTTCCTCTTCGGATAATATTGTGCATGACATATTTTTATTCCAAATCTTCCTAAACATCTTTCAATGTGAAAGTAAGATTCATTAAAAATAAAAGACAGCACCACCAGGTCAAGACATTCGACAAGGAATACGCAATATGAAGTAACTCCTAAAATTGCACAGAATTGACCAGTATAGTGGAGTGAGAAAATTAAATTCAAATGCTCAATAACCCCTAGCAACTGAGTTGATATGGTTTTAATGCCAAGTCCTACTTAATAACCCCTACCATTCCCTACATTTTCCGAATATTGACCACTATAGCAAGATCTATTATGATTTGAGTCCAAAAAAAACAAATTGAGCAACAATTTGAAAGAACAGAAACAAACCTAGTGTCTACATCTACAGTAACACTAATCATAATCATTAAAACAAAAAAAAAAAAAAAATCAAAGCAAGAAAGCTTTTAATTACCTCCAACTAAGTTTAAATCCACACTTCCAAGAAGTTTCTCCTTCCACATCCTCAAACTCTCGTCATCCTAAACTCACAAAGCAAAACACAAAATCACAATTAAATTTCTCCTTTTCTCAATTCTAGCAAATAGGCTATTAAATTTTTTGTTCCTCCATCTCCACACAGTCCACACCATATTAATCCACAAGCATACTGCAAACAACCTTCCTTTCGTTCCGTTGTACATCCCTGAATTAATAAGAAAATGCTCTTTGATATTGGAATGCAACCACTTATGACACTCATTCCGTGTTAAATATGTATCATTGCAATTAATAAAGAGGTGAGCAGTTCTCCACATAATTACATATACAGCGTTTTTCATCGCCGATCAAATTCAATAAATTCCAAACCATATGTATATGTCTTGGTCATCTTAATATCAAACGTACATACAATGAGAGAGAGAGAGGGAGACATTCAGGGCTAGGGCAAAATTAGGGCAAGGGCTTACTTACCTGGGGAAAATTCGACCTAGGCGATTCACAGTGGAGGACGAGTAGTTGGTTCACGACGGTGGATGAAGTTGGCCGGCGATTCACTATGGTGAACGAAGCCGGCGGTTCACGACGGGGGGATTCATGGCAGACGAGAAAACAACGATAGTGGTGGAGGCGGTGTTGAGCGATGGTGGTGCAGGTGGCGCTGAGCAACGAACGGCGGTAGTGGTGGTGGTGTGGCGGCGCTGAGCGAAAGGACGGCGGCAGTGGTGGCGCTGAACGATGAAATTTAGCCTAGGACGCGTAGGTTTAGCCTGGGACGAAGTGAGAATGATCGATGTGAAAAAAAATTCTAAGTATGCCTTTTATACCTTTAATAATTGAACAAATAAAAAAAATTACAAAAATAAATAAAAATATAAGACCACGGGATAAGACAACGGGGGATAATACCCGTTGTCTTATGTTGCAAGATCTGAGTTAAGACCACGGGAAAAGACAACGGGGGCTTATCCCCGTGGTTTTTTGTTGTGAACCCTGAATTTAAGACAACGGGGATACCTAAGACCACAGGCGTAACACTTAAGACAACAGTGGAAACCGATCCCCGTTGTCTTTTCCCCATTGTCGAAAGTCATTTCTGGCATAGTGGTATCTGCTCAACATACTCAATGCATAAGCTAAATCTGGTCTGCTGCAGACCAGAGCATACATCAGGCTTCCAACCCCACTTGCATAAGGTACTTTCATCATAGTCTTCTTCTCTTCATCAGACTTTGGTTCCATTTCCTTAGATAATTTGAACTGTTGTCCCAGAGGAGTTGACACAACTCTACTCTCATGCATGTTAAACCTCTTCAGAACCTTCTCAATGTAACTCTTCTGGGATAAGAACAGTCTTCCAGCTTTTCTGTCCCTAAGAATATCCATTCCAAGAATCCTCTTAGCATTTCCCAAGTCCTTCATATCAAATCTAGCACTTAGCTTCCTTTTGATACTCTGAATCTTCAGAAGGCTTTTACTGGCAATAAGCATGCCATCTACATAGATCAGAAGATAGGCTATCACATCACTACCTTGCCTTTCCAGGTATACACAAGTATCATACTTGCTCCTTACAAAACCAATGGATAGCATAACTTCATTGAACTTCTTGTGCCACTGCCTTGGACTTTGCTTGAGGCCATACAATGATTTCTTGAGCAGGCACACTTTCCCTTCACTCCCTGGTTCAACAAACCCTTCTGGTTGGTGCATGTACAGATCCTCAATAAGATCACCATGCAGAAAAGCTGTCTTTACATCAAGTTGTTGTAGCTCCAGATCTTCTTGGACTACTCTGCTCAGAAGTAATCTGATTGAACAATGCTTAACAACAGGTGAGAAAACCTCATTGTAATCAATTCCTTCCCTCTGAGTAAATCCTCTGGCAACTAACCTGGCCTTAAACCTCACCTGATCTTTCACACCAGATTCAAGCTTTCTTTTAAACAACCATTTACAACTGATTAGCTTCTGCCTTGGTGGCTTATCAACAAGAATCCAAGTTTGATTCTTCTTAAGAGACTCCATCTCTTCTGTCATGGCTGTCACCCATGACTCCCTATCATCACACTCAAGGGCTTCCCTGTAGCTTTTAGGTTCCTGGTACTCTATGGCTTCTGCTGTAACAAGTGCATAGGAGACCAGATCCACACGGCCAAACCTTGCTGGAGGATGTATTTGTCTTCTGGATCTGTCTCTTGTCAAACTATAATTTCTCAAGTCTGCTTCTGGCACTTCTTCCTCCTCTTCTGCAGGTTCACTATCCTCATCTGATGACCCATTCTCTCCTGTTTCCTGCTCTGGTTCAGAACCAGATGCACTCTCATGATTATCATGATCAGGCTCAACCTCAACTTGAGTAATTGGCTCAGAAATAACCCCATCCATCTCCTCAGCTGATGGCTCCCTATCACCTCCACCTGACTTGTATCCCATCTGAGATTCATTAAACACAACATCTCTACTGGTAATACACTTCTGGTTTCCAGGCTCCAGACACCACAACTTATACCCCTTAACACATTTTGGATACCCAATGAAAACACATTTTAAAGCTCTAGGTTCAAGTTTGTCTTGCCTCACATGAACATAAGCTAGGCACCCAAAAACTTTCAACTTTGAGTAATCTGATATCTTTCCATACCAAACCTCATCTGGGGTTTTAAACTCAATAGCAGATGATGGCACTTTATTAATGAGATACACAGCTGTGTTAACAGCTTCCCCCCAAAAACTCTTAGGTAAATGAGCATCAGATAACATACACCTAACCCTTTCCAGAATAGTTCTATTCATCCTCTCTGCTAGACCATTCTGCTGGGGGTTTGAAGGAACAGTTTTATGCCTAGTAATACCCTTCTCCCTACAGAATTGTTGAAACTCCTCTGATAGGAATTCAAGCCCATTATCTGTCCGTAAGTGCTTGATAGACCTGCCTCTCTTATTCTCAAGTTCAATCAACCATTCTTTGAACTTAGAGAAGGCATCACTCTTCTGTTTAAGAATGTAAACCCAAACTTTTCTGGAATAATCATCAATAAGGGTAAGGAAATACCTGCCTCAACCATGAGTGGATACCCTTGCTGGGCCCCATACATCAGAATGTATATAATCCATAACCTCCTTGGTGGTATGCTTCCCTTTCTGGTATGCTTGCTTATTTGATTTCCCAAGAACACACCTCTCACAGAATTCCAGCTTACATATCCTCTTCCCAAGGATTGCTCCCTTCTTGGATAACTCCACCAGGCCCTTCTCACCAACATGTGCCAATCTCTTGTGCCACAAGTTAACCTCAGAAGACCCCATGGTAACATCAGCTGACCCTGTAACAGTTCTTCCAATCAAAGTATACAAACCATTCTTGATAGCCCCCTTCATGACAACTCTTCCAGATTTGGTTATAGACAGACTTCCCTTGTCTGTCTTGAATTCAAACCCCTTTGAATTCAAGGTACCAAGAGAAACAAGATTTCTCTTCAACTCAGGAACAAACCTGACATCAGATAAGATCCTATCAACCCCATCAAACATCTTGATCTTGATAGGACCAGATCCTTGCACTCTACAGCTCTCATCATTACCCAAAAGAACAAGACCTCCATCAATCTTCTCAAGATCCAGGAACCAGTCTTCGTGTGGACACATATGAAAAGTACACCCTGAGTCCAGGACCCACTCTTGACTTAGCCTCTCATGACTAACCATCAAGACCTCTGCACTATCATATCCTTCAATCTCCACAACAGCTGCATCTCCATCTTGATCACCTTGATTGTCTTTCTTCTTTCTTTCAGGGCAATTCTTTCTCAGATGACCTTCCTTATGGCAAGTGAAACACTTCCTCTTCTCAACAAAATCAGATTTCTTCCCACCCTTATTCCCTTTTCCACCATCCTTCTTCTTGGACTGAAACCCCTTCTTCTTCTTGGATTGAACATTCAATCCTTCAGCAGGCTTCTTCCCATCTGCTTGGATCTGTAGAAACTTGGTTTTCAGGGCAGTTTGAACATCATCAAACATCACCTGATCTTGCCTACCAAACAACAAGGCATCTTTGAAATTTTCCAGAGACTTAGGTAGGGCATTCAACAACATCAATGACTTATCTTCATCATCAATTGTAACATCCAAACTCTCCAGATCATCCACCAATCTGTTGAACTCGTCCAACTGATCACCAAGATTCTTATCTTCACTCATTTTGAAGACTTGAAGCTTCTGTTTCATGTATAACTTGTTCGTAACAGACTTGGTCTGGTATAACTGCTCCAACTTATTCCAGATCCCAAGAGAGGTTTCCTCCTTCGATACTTCCCTCAATGGCTTGTCCCCAAGACACAAGATAAGGGCACTGTGTGCCTTCCTCTTGTTCTCCTCCACCTTCGCCGGATTAGATCCAGAAGCCACCTAAGCCGGTGGCAACAAGGCTTCGTACAACCCATTGTGTACCAGGAGTGCCTTCATCTTGATCTTCCATAAGCTGAAATCGTTCTTCCCCGTGAACTTCTCAATATCGAACTTAGTTGCAGCCATGATTGCTTCCCACAGACGGCGCCACTTGTTAATCTCGTTTTGGATTCACAAGAAAACTTGTTTCCGGGAATCGGAATCAAATGCAATAAGAAAGAAATTGAAAATCACACAAGAACACCAGAGTTACGTGGTTCGGAGAATAACTCCTACGTCCACGGGATCCGAGAGGATAGAGTATTCCACTAAGAAAGAAAACGGAAGTTACAAGTTACAATCTCACACAATCTCTCGTGTTTTCTCTCACAGATGAAGATCTAAAGTTCTAGCTGTCGTTCTCTCAGCTGAGAACCCCCTTTTATAATTACAGAGATTGAGAAACGAACCCTAGGTTCGATTCAGTTGTAACAAACTCAATGTAAGCAGTTGTCCAGCTGGCTAACGACTTCAATAACCGCCATGGTTGATTCAGTTAGAACCGCCTTCGAATTAGCATCAATTTGGTGTACTTCGCGAATTACGGACTTCAGGATCAGATGAGAAACCTCCTCTGGCTCTGGTCCTTTTACACCAGATGACCTCTGGTCCCAGACCTCCTCTGATAGACCTCCTCTGATGACTTATCTACCAGACTCGTCTGACCAGACCTCACCTGATGGACCTCCTCTGATAGCTCACCTGCCAGACTCCTCTGGTCAACCTCATCTGGTCCACCTCTTCTGGTACTCCAAATTCACTAACTCCCACGGCTAACACTTTACCAACATAGCTTCCTACTGAATTAAGCCCAGCAGATTACATACTTCACATTTGACCCTTCACATTACACTTACATGGAAACATAGATTGTCGCCAAAAATACGTTACCGCCACGTCAAATGCCCATGCAGGATTTTTTTTTTTCAAAACATAAGGTTGATTTGTTTGTTAAAACTATTAAATTGAAGCACACCATGCACAAAAGACAATTTTTTCTACTTAAGTAGACAACACCAACTTTATAAATCCATTAAAACTACTGAATTCAAGAACTCTACCTTATTTCTCTTATGCATTTTGTTAGAGTTATATTAAGGTACAAGAACTTCGACTCAAAATTGTCATCAACTACTAGGTTCGGTGGTTAAAAAAAATACTTGTAAATTTGACATTTGAGATGGTGTCTGACGTGTCTTTTTTTTTTTTTGCTGCTTTGGCTACCACGTAAGCATAATATCCCTGGAAATTTACACCATGTATCGAATTGCAAAAGTAAACTTGTTCGTGTATCGACGAATTGCAAGCTTTAAAAGTTTATGTTGTAATTAATAAAGACTGTAAAGCTCGTGAATTATCTTGCAATTAACCCAAAACTATAATATCTTATAAGTTGTTTTAATAGCTTATAAGGTGTAATTTTAAGTAACTTATAAATTGTTCTCTATCTTATCTCAACCCACCGCCCTCTCTCGGCACAATTAATTCAGCCTCCCTGCGAACAAGAAATTCTGCATAATTATCTTCCATGGTATCTTCATCCTCCTAGAACCCATTCCCATGAATAACGTAGTTACTATTAAGCTAACTTGGACGAACTATCTCTTCTGTTAACGGCAAGTGCCCACAGTTCCTTAATCATGCACCTATTTCCGCGGCAAGAAAAATGACTTTTAGTGACAGTAATCCTGTCACTGTTGCTTCTCTAGTTAAAAGTCTTTAATGACAGGAAACAACTTTTAATAATAGGATCCTGTCATTAAAGATTGTTTCCTGTCATTAAAGACTTTTAATCAGAGAAGCAATAATGACAGGTCATGACAGAATTGTTGTCACTAAAGATCAACTTTCTGGTAGTGAATTCGTCTGCAAATCTTTCTCACGCTTTTGATGTTTCGTGCCACGTCTCTCATCTGTTGCCTGATTGGTATGTGAGTTCTGGTTGTGTTCTCTGACAAATATTTTTCCATTCAAAATCGGGTAACAAAGACAACTCTGGCTCAAGGCAGGTGTGACAGTCTGACAGACGCTTATATGTGTTGGAATGGGGAAATTCGGCAAGTTAGGCATGTTATCTATTACTTCATTATTACCGACTCCTGGTATTTGTTTCTTTTGCCAATTGGCCAAAAGTAAATGATTATATCTTATTTTATGCTTGATTTGGTGCATTGTGATTTATGGAGAATTGTTCCAATTACCATTGCGGATAGATATTGTTGTTACGTGGCTTTGATTATTCTCGTTTCACTTGAATCCCTTGTATGCAAAGTTGGAGGTTTTTTTTTATACTTTTGTCAGGTTTCATAGGTTTACCTGCAATCACTTTTCAAATGTGTGGAGTGTGCGCACATGGATATGTTCATGTTAATGGGGATGTTTCTACTAGGAGTATTTAATTTATTTTAAATATATATTGCATTTATCTTTGTTCTAACATCGGTCACATAAAAGCAATGTAGACCCGTTGTACCTGTGTAAATACTTATGTTAGCTATGTAAATAATATTACTTTAATTATATTAATTTTATGTTATCCGAGTAAAAAGACTCACGTGCAAATAAAGATCATGAATTCAAATTCTCGCTGAGAGCAACTCCGCTCATACTAAATTGTCCATTCATTGGGTCTCCCCAAAGAGGAAAAGTTGAGAGTCCGCCCATGGGTGAGTCCGCCCAAAGAGAAAAATTAAATTAATTAATTGATTCTGTATCTCCCTATAATTCGGACTTTTAAATTAGATAAAAAAAAATTCATGGTATCAAAGCCATATAGGGCTAACACCATTATTAGTATTTGTTTTCCAATTCTCATGATCACAAAACATGTTTGGTCTCAATTCATCAGTCATTTCAGTTGTCAGCCGCATCAGCGCTGCAACTCAGTAAATTCCATGACGTTTTACGCCTCCAACGTTGCTGCTTGTGGCTAGCAGAATAATTTCTTGGGTCGATCGAAGCACTAATTTGCTTCATCTACTTTGCATGTGCATCTGTCACCCTCCGCATCATGTTCAGTTAGCAGTCAGCGCCCATACATGGGCATTATGTGGCGCCCATGGTCACACGGTCAAATAGTACATATCCATTATACCCATGGTCTACATTACCGCCTCCATGTCTTACCTACTTGTCCCCCTTGATGCACACGACTCACTCAACCCCTTTTACCTTCAATTGGATTTCGATACTCTCACCAATTTTTAGTCCAAGATTGATGTCATTGAACTAGCACCATCTTAAAGGATGCTATTAGGAATATTTGATTTAATTGTAAATATTGTACTTATCTTTATTTCACATGGCTTACACATAAGTAGTATAGAACTATTGTATTTATATAAATGTTTGTGTTGACTATCTAAATAATATTACTTTAATTATATTAATTCCATAGTTTCAACAAGTGTACGCTAGATTGTTATTATAGCGTTTCATATTAGTGTTTTAAGATATTAGTATTCATGTTTGATTGTATAATAACGACATTTATTGTCTCATATTCTAAACTTACTTGAATATTTAATAATTACATAGATGTCCACGTACAGATAGAAATAACTTTATTAAAATGAAAACAATAATTATAAAATATATTTTAAAGTTATGTTTCTAGTGTTAAAAACATTTTTTTTAAACTTTATTTTCAAATTTTAAAAACAATTTTATTTTCTAGCATCTACGTGGACTCTATTGAAACATATTCAATAATCACATGATTTAATTGTTGTCAAAAAAAATTATTAGATTAGATGTATTGGATTGCAGAACATAAAAAGGTCAATTGAAAAGAAATAAAAAGGATATGTTGTTAATGATAAATTTTTTAAAAGTGGTTTTTTTTATTTTTTCAAATAACCCTCCATATATTATATATGTGGTACTTAAGAGCGTTCGTTCAATTTAAACCTTATTTACAATTATAATATATCTGATAAAATAATTCTTATGCTTAATTTAATAGTTAATCAATCAATTCTAGCAAGCTTTAATTGGGGAAATTTAATTGATGTCCCTCTGCTGTTGCGTTGATTAAATTCCTACTCCTAGTCGATTTTGTGGTTAAAGTTTTAATGAATAAATCGTGGGCTAAAAAAATCCCGAACAATCACGATACAAAAATTTGAAAATAACTTAAATCGTGTAATTGAAAAAATTATATCTCATTTAAAAATTTAAACAGGTAGAGAGGTATTTATTTAATTATTTCCCTTACTATTCCCCCACTCTTGAATTGAACTCTTAACTTTTTTCTTTTTGGGGAGACCAATTATGTGGAGTGGACAATTCAATATGCGTGGAGTTGCTCTAAAGGGGAATCAAATTCAAGATCTGGACATGAACCTTTTAAATACCATAAAAAAATTTGTCTCATATAAAATTTCGAATTTGTATAGAAATGTGAAATTAATTCAGTTAATTATTTCAAATCTTGTTAATATACATAGTCCCTAAGCAAATTAAATTACAGTTTATATATCTATTTAATTTATTTTATATGTTAATCTAAAGACTTTAAAATAATTTTAAGATTTTTGACCATATGAATTATATTATAGGTCAGTCGGACAGAATCTGACAGATCGATGTCACATTGTCCAGAATCACAACAGAACATTAGAAACATGCAAACATCATGAGGTCCAAATAATTTTTATTATAATTCAATTGAATGACAAGATACATCGTCAAATCCATACTTTGTGGTGGGTGTTTAAGCAATCATCTTTGCAGCTCGATATTGAACCTGCATCACGCCAAATAAAATAAAAGATTCATTATAAAGGTCTACTTCCACATCTCCTTTCAAAATAAAAAAAAGGTTATACCTCTACATCTGATCATAACCAAATATAAACATATATATACATAAGTATTTCACAGTTTATATAAAGAATCGTGTTCAATATTAGTTTTGTATATTTTTTATTTTTCAATTTTGATCAAATTGGTGTTAATTCGATGAAGTAAAAAAAAAAAAAAATAGAAGAAACAAAATTGAAAGAAAGTAAGCAAGACTTAAATTAAAAATTAGTGTTACAAGATGTTCTTGATATTTACGCGCTAATCTACTATATAACAGAATTCAAAATTAATAACGATAGAAAAAAAAATTGTTTAATTGCCCTAAAACAATTATTAAAAAAATCACATGATCACCCGTATATACATATGATAATTCACCAAAACAAAACAAAACAAAACAAAAACCACAAATTCAAGCTTTTTGATTAAATTCAAATAAGAAATAAAAGAAAGAGGCTACCCAATTTTAAAACGATAAAAAAAAATAAAAAAATAAAAACCTTCAGCATCTATTTAAAAAGGATAATAAAAGCCAAATTAATACAATTAGAAAAAAAAATTAATTACCTGATGAAGCTTTGGCGCATTTTTCAACTCATTAAGAGTGAGATTTAGAGAAGTTCGGTGGACAAGACTCTCCAACACATTCCGTTACGCAGCTTGGAGGCTTACCCCTGCATAAATTTTTGCATCTTTGAACACAAATAAATTCATTCGAACTTATTCCAACATCTTCTACTGAAGAAGTAGCAGAAATTGTCATTATCATGGCCATGATGAAGATAACTAGTGCATATTTTTTCTCCATTTTGTTAATAAATTTATGGTCTGCGAGAGTTTCTTATATAGATCAAAATTTTGGAACTAATTCATTTATTTAATTTTTCTAACATTTTCCCTCATTAATGGGTTAGACTCTCAATTTTCCTCTTTTGGAGAGACCCAATGAATGGATAATTTAATATAGATGAAGTTGCTTTAAGCGGGAATCAGACCCAAAATTTTTATATGGGCATAAGTTTTTTTGCTTTGCTACCATAAAAGAATGAGTCCCGCTACTCAAACCCCAAAATCCTCTAAACAAACCCCATCTTTTTAAAGACAATAATAGACATGTATAAAATGATTAAGTAATCCTTATATAAATATGGATAAATTATCTTCTAAATTTTGTTGACTTTGACTTTAGTTTTTAAGTTTTTTAAGTTAAAAATTTGTACATCAAATTAAAATTGATAAATTTTTTATTTTCCTTTAAAATATTTGAAAAATCTAAAAAAAGTTAGAATTAAATCTGAAAAATATTTACCAAAATCGGATAAATATTTAAATAATAAAATTATATGAAATTTAAAATTCAATTAAAAAAATCTTTAAAATTTGAAAAATTAATTTAAAAAAAAAATAAATAAATTATATCTTCCAAATAATTCAATAAAAAATAAATCTAATTTTTTAAGTAAATTAACTACATTAAAAAAAACCTTCAAAACTAAATAAAAAATAATTAATTTTAAATTAAATATTACGATGATTGAATTGATTTTTATAAAATATTTTTCTTATTTTATTTGGCTCTAACTTTTTCCTTTTGAAGTTTTTTTATTTTTATTTGATTTTTGAAGATTTATTTTATTTTCTTAATTATTTAAAAATTTACCTAGTTTTTTTTTTCAGATTATATTTTTAATTAATTTTTTTCAATTTAATTTATTTTTTAAAACATTATTTATATTTTATTTAATTTTTAAAGATTTTTTAAGAATTTTATTTTATTAATTAATTTTTGTAATTTACATTTTTTTTAATTTGGTTGATTTTTTATAATATTTTTCAAAATATATTTAATTTTTTAAGAATATTTTTTTTCAAATTTCGATCAAAAGTTAAAGAATAAGAAATGAATAAAAAAAAATTTCTTTGAAAAGAGAGACAATTATTATGAGAATATGAAATAGGAAAGTGTTATTTTTTATTTTGATAAGCTAGGGATATTATAGGAATAAAATTGGGTATGTTTAGTAGTTCTTGTTAATTTTTAAATTTTATTGGGGTATGTTTAGTAAATGGGGCGAGTTTAGAGGATTTTGGGGTTTGAGTAGTGAGACTCTAAAAGAATTAAATCTTATAAAAAAGTTTGAACTTTTAGAGAAATGTGAAATCAATTCATTTATTTAGTTTCCTAACAACATAATTTTGTCTTATGACGTAGGAGTAATGTTTTAGGAAATAGCGAATTAGTGGTGACCATAAAATGATTGAATCGGTAATAATGAGTATTTAAAGAATTTTAAGTTAGTGAAATTATTAGATACTTCCTAAAAAAAATTAGTTCTTCCTTTCCACATATATTAGGGAAATAAATTCTTTTAACTATTAGTCATAATTTTAGAAATAAATATAATACAAAGGTATGAGCAATGCTTCATCTATTCTCCCCTAGCATTACATACTCAATCAGTTAATAATAAACAGCGAGAACACAATTAATATTCAAAATCCAATAACAATTGTTGGGTTCTCTAACTTATCGAGCATATTTTCCTTTTTACCGGAAAATTCATATGAAATTTTTTAATCTTTTAAGAATTTCTTGAACTCTTAGTATATAATTAATTTTGATTTAATTAACAAATCTTCAATAATTTTTTTGACCATCCTTAATATACTACTTGGGAGACTGGTTTACTCTTCCTGATGTGTCATTTCCTCACTTACTCTAATCTTATGTGCCATTAATTATATGGTAATTTTTCTTAAATTAGTATATTGATTAATTAATTTTTTTGTACTATTGACTCATCATTTACTACGTATGCAATCTCCCATTTTTTATATTATTAAAAAAAAATTGGTTATTTTGAACAATAATTTTTAGGAGTTTAATTTATCATCCTTCATTAATATACTATTTGGCAGTTGAGAACAATTACGTAGCCATCTGTGGTAATTTACTCTAGTTGATGTGTCATTTCTTCACTTACTCAAATCTTATGTGCCATTATTTGGTAATTTTGGTTGGTAATACACTTAGACATAGAATAGAATTGTAATATTTTAAATAAATAATTTCCTTTCCGAACTTAGTAATTCTTTCATTCATTAATTCACTGTTTTGAATTAATTATTAATTCATTTATGCGCTGATTTGAATATCAATAAATGAATTCATTAATTCACCGATTCAAATTTATTAATTCATTAACTCTTTGGTTAGGGATGGGACCATCGAGATAAGGATGAACAATCCTCCATCCCATCCAATTTTGGATAAGTACATTCATCTTTATCCAAGTATTTAATCACTTTTATTTTATATATTGTAAAATAAATAATACGGATACATAAATTTGTCTACCTAATTCGTCATGAATGACTATGTCCAGGCGTACCAAGCCATTAACCACTTTCTTAAACAAAAAGAGCCTTAGTGTCACATGAAGTTAAACAAAATGTCTCGTACACAGTAAACACTTTGGTGTCCTTCAATAGCTGGTCTGTCGACCAAAGAACCAAAAGTGAGTGTATAACTTATTGGACCAACAAATCAATAAATAAAAATTGAGTTGACCATTTGTAAAATGTGGTAAGCTTTAATTACCGGCCTAAAAATAATAAATCCCTAAAGGTATATATTCAGAATGACATATTTTAGATTTCTTATAAATTACTTCAGTACGTAATAAAATAATCAGAAATAAATTTAGAAATCACAAAATTTCTCCTTTCATGACGATTTACCAGGATTTAGTTAAGGATAATATCCATATTACGATATTAGTATGCTAAAATTGGAAAAACTGACTGGACACATTAATTATAATATATATTTATTTCAACTTTCCCCATCCAAGACTCCAATAGAAATTAATTGGAAAAATAAGGATTAAATTTCGATTCAATTATTCAATTCCCCTCCTCCTTCTCATCTTCCGCCCCGCCTCGCCCCCCCCCCCCCCCCCCCCCCCAAAAGCAAGTAAATTTATAGGCAAGCAAAACAACGATAAAAAATATTATTCACAAAATTTAAAGGCTCGATCCAATGAGTAGGAGTAGTACTGTTTCCTCAAAATTGAATAATTATTCAACTAAGAATTATTCAATCTCTTTAAAACAAGTACTATTTCCTCCAAATTATTAAAAAAATATAACAACAAACTGTACAAAAATGTAAAAGTAAACATATACTTTTAATGCGCCGGTAGATATTATTTCTTTCTTATTCGTTGCAAGTTTAATATTTATCAACTCATTCACACTAATAATTTTTAAAATACATTAGATTAGGAGGCAACATTCCAAATTACTAAACTAAAAATGAAATATAAACTTAAAATAGGAAATAAAAGAGAATATAAATAAAAATAAAATATTGCAGCTAAGTCGACATCGATGTTTACCATATTTTTTTTAGCAGTAAACACAACTTTTATTCCGTCCAACTAAATATATATAATACGGCAAAGTATTGTATAGACTATTTTCATGATAAGGCTTATGCTGAACCACTATTCATTTATACTTGGATTAGATTAGCGGGTTAATGGGTTAGATTAACGGGTTGCATAAATACAATACAGATGATCGATACTGCTGCCCATATTATTAATACTCCTGACCATATTACTGATACTATTGGCAAAGATTAACCATTTAAGAGTAGAGACTATGCCCATCAACTGGATTACCGTGCATTCAGTGCCCCAAGATCATTGCACTGCCAGCATCTACATTTAATATTTAAAGGTCGTCATTAATGGTTTAATAAAAAAATTATATTTTATGAAGTAAATCATATTTGTACAATATAATTTGATTTTGTGAAATTGTAGTTGAAATCGTAGCTAATGAAATATAAGACTCCAAATCTAAGATTGTGATCGTGGCTAATTGTCCAAGTTTGTGTTCGTAGTTAATTGAGATACGCAGAGAGGGAGAAGAGAAATAAAATTTGTGCTCATAACATGTTTGATGAAATGCTTGTTAGAACTAAAATGAAATATAAATATATAATTTGTGTTCATAACCTGTTCGATTAAATGATGGTTAGAAATTGATATTTGTTAACTTTTGCATTTTTAGTTGCCAGAGCCGTAAATTGGAATTTATCCTCTGTCCTGTGTTTTTTATCATTATGCTTCGTCATTTTCATTTTCTACACTGTCAGGACTATGTTAACATATATATGGTGACAGGAGTATCGATAATATGTGCAGAAGTATCATTTGTAAGGCCAGGGGTATCAATGTGAATGTTGACCTGGGGAGTGTAAAAAATACACTAAATGGTAACTATGTATACCACATATCTCAATTTAGTTATGAGTATCAATTATTCTTCCAGGTGTATCGATAATATGGTCAAAAGTATTATTTATTGGGTCAGGAGTATCATTTATATTGTATTCGTTTAAAAGGAAAAAAGAATGTGAATATTGACCTCGGAGTGTAAAAAATACACTGAATGATTTCTAGTTATAACACATATCTCCATTTAGTTAGGAGTACCAATCATTCTTCCAGGTGTATCGATAATATGTGCAGGAGTATCATCACTTTGGCCAAAAGTATCATTTATACTGTAGAAGGTCTAATAGATTAATAACACGATACCCTTGACCCAATATTAATAACATGATACCCTTTCAGCTGTATATCCTCAAACCGGTACTTTTGCTACGGCGCTAGTGTATCGGTTTGGACGTTTTGATCTCGGCCGGTACAAAAACTCCCAAACCGGTGCTGAGCTCTCATTTCCGGCATGGCGGTGCGGCTCTGCTTCTTTCCATTTTCCAGCGTCGTGATTTCTGGTGTCGGCTTCGAGCGACAAAGTTGATATTCAGTTTCCGGCGTATCTCCATTAATACCGGCGGTGAGGAGAAGATTTTCGGCGTCAAGCCTGAAGCTTAATTGCTCCATGACCTTTTTTTATCTCTCTTCGTATAAGGAATGAAGATGAAGATGGGCTGAACGAATTGGGTCACGCTTGTGTAGATTTACTTGATTTGTATATTTAATGGGTTGGGCTATATATTCATGGGCTGGATCAAAAATTAAATGGGCCAAATGAAAAAAAATGGATAGTAGTTCATAGTATAAACTAATTTCATACAATACCTACTCATATAATACAATACAAAGGTATGAGCAATACCTCATCTATTCTCTCCTAGTGTTACACATTCCATTATTAGTTAATATAAACAGCAAGAACACAATAAATATTCAAAGAAAGAATTTCATATCAAGGTCCAAATTTTAGGTTATATCTCAATTTAAGTACTCATTTTAAAAGTGTCTCAAATTAAGTCTCAATTTTTATTTTTTTCTCAATTTAAGAATTGTTTTGAATTCTTGTGTTTCCATTCAAGACCCAACAAAATAATTATTTTTTAAATTAAATTCATTCAATATGAAATAAATAAAAAAATTAGAGACATTTGTTATAAAAAAATTAAAAAAAACTTAATTAATTCTAAAAAAATATTAACCTTTTATTAATATAATGAATATTTCTAATTTTTTTAAATCATCGTGTTAATTTAATTTAAAATTTTACTTTATTGTTTAAAAAATTAATAACTAGCATTTTGAAATTAAAAAATAAAATTAACATTTTTTATATATGACGGGAAAAGATTATATGGGAAAATGCTAGTTGTCATATTTTTTAAAATGCTAAATTAATACATGATGATAATAAATAAAAATTAAAAATATATATTATATTAATAAAAAAAGTATAATTTAAGACGAATGTCTCTAATATTTTTTTTAATGTCTCTAATATATTTTTTATATTGAATGAATTTAATTGTTTGTTGGGTCTTGAATTGAGACTCAAGAATTCAAAACAAACCTTAAATTGAGAAAAAAGTAAAAATTGAGACTTGATTTGAGACACTTTTAAAATGAGTACTTAAATTGAGACATAACCTAAAATTTGGACCTTGATATGAAATTCTTCCAATATTGAAAATCCAATAACAATTCTTGGGTTCTCTAATTTATCAAGCATATTTTACTTTTTACCGGAAAATTCATATGAATTTTTTTAATCTTTTAAAAATTTCATGAACTCTTAGTATATAATTAATTTTGATTTAATTATCAAAACTTCAATAAATTTTTTGACCATCCTTAAAGGCAAATTTCACAAATGGTCCCATGGGAATGCATGTTGTCTCATGAAATTGCACTACAAAAATAAGTTGATTTAAAGAGCACTACAAAAAAACACTGTTTTGCGACGGATTCTGCGACGGACACGTATCCGTTCCTAAAACAACCGTAGCTAATTTTTGCGATGGATTTTGCACTCCGTCGCAAATTAACGACGGACAAATCCGTCGCAAATTTGGCAGGTCAGACCCGGCCGGGTCGCACAAAATTTGCCACGGACAGTAGTCCGTCGTAAATCTTTTGGGGTTAGACCCGTTCGGGTCAACAACATTTGCGACGGCCACATTCCGTCGCAAATGTTTATATATATTATTTTTTATTTTTTTCTGTTATAATTTGCGACGGGCTGTTTTCCGTCGCAAAATTCAATATTTGCGACGGAGTTCGGCCGTCGCAAATTACCGAGCCTATACAAAAAAAAAAGTGGCTCGCGTGGTTCGAGCTCGGGCACCCGGGGCGGGCGCGGACCACTGGGCCACCCGGCCCATTCCTTGTTATATGCGGCACACCTTCTATATTAGTCTTATAGGCATTGAACAATTAATTCATTTTTGCGTCCAAGGGGAATCAAACACGGGACCTCTTGTGCAAGAGGGGGGGGGGGCGTGCCACTAGGGCACAAACTACTTTCGTTCATTTTTATGCAATTGATTGTATATGTATTCAAATTAAGTCATTTTTTTTTATAATTCACCAAATTAATTTATTTTCGTATCTAAGTTGTTTATTAAAATATTTTGCTCAACTATTTTTTTTATTTTGTAAAATTATTTATTACGACAATGCATAATTTTATAATTCGTTCATTTGTACACAATTAATTGTATATGTATCCAAATTGACTAATTTTTTTTCTATAATTCACCAACTAAATTCATTTTTGTTTCTCACTTGTTTTTATAAATGTTGTGGCCATTTAATTTTTATTAGTTTGGTAAAATTATTTATTTCGACTCCCGCTTAAATTTATAATTCGTTCATTTGTATGCAATTAATTGTATATGTATCCAAATTGACTCGTGTTTTTTCATAATTCACTAAATTAATTCATTTTCGTTTCTAAATTGTTTTTATAAATGTTTGGGCCATTTAATTTTTATTATTTCTGTAAAATTATTTATTTCGACTCCCTCTTAAATTTATAATTCGTTCATTTGTACGCAATTAATTGTATATGTATCCAAATTGAATCGTTTTTTTTCCATAATTCACCAAACTAATTCATTTTCGTTTCTAACTTATTTTTATAAATGTTAGGGCCATTTAATTTTTATTATTTCTGTAAAATTATTTATTTCGACTTCCCCTTAAATTTATAATTCGTTCATTTGTACGCAATCAATTGTATATGGATCCATATTGACTCGTTTTTTTTTCCATAATTCACCAAATTAATTCATTTTCGTTTCTAACTTGTTCTTATAAATGTTTGGGCCATTTAATTTTTATTATTTCTGTAAAATTATTTATTTCGACTCCCGCTTAAATTTATAATTCGTTCATTTGTACGCAATTAATTGTATATGTATCCAAATTGAATCGTGTTTTTCCATAATTCACCAAATTAATTCATTTTCGTTTCTAACTTATTTTTATAAATGTTGGGGCCATTTAATTTTTATTATTTCTGTAAAATGATTTTTTTTAACACCCGCTTAAATTTATAATTCGTTCATTTGTACGCAATCAATTGTATATGTATCCAAATTGACTCGTTTTTTTTTTCATAATTCACCAAATTAATTCATTTTCGTTTCTAACTTATTTTTATAAATGTTGGGGCCATTTATTTTTTATTATTTTGATAAAATTATTTATTTTGACTCCCGCTTAAATTTATAATTCGTTCATGTGTAAGCAATTAATTGTATATGTATCCAAATTGACTCGTTTTTTTTCATAATTCACCAAATTAATTAATTCATTTTCGTTTCTAACTTGTTATATATACAATAATTTAGTAATTCTAATCGTCGTCTTCTTCCTCGTCATCCTCATCATCATCATCCTCATCCTCATCCTCATCCTCTTCCTCATCCTCTTCCTCTTCCTCTTCCTCTTCCTCTTCCTCCTCTTCTTCTTCTTCTTCTTCTTCTTCTTCTTCTTCTTCTTCTTCCTCCCCACCGCGCTCTTGTCCATCACCCTCATGATCACTTTCAATCATTACCATTTTTGGATTTGCAGCAATTAAGTCGACAAAAATATTCACACCTGCTTGATCAACCTCTGTTTGAGCCTCTTGTATCTCTGTTTGAAATGGATTTGTTGGTTCTACGCCGTCTTTGTTTGACGGATTAGAAACTTCAACCAATGATCTTGCCTTTACTTTGCAAACTGTCCTCAAGTTGGGCCTACTTGATTCGGGGTATTTGCAATAATATACCTGAGATGCTTGCGTTGCAAAAATATAGGGATCGTATGTCGCCGAAAACTTCTTTCTGGTGTTGATATCAATAATCTTGTAGTTTTTTGTCGACTCTTGTTCCTTGGTTCCTTGGATCATACCATTCACACAAGAACAACACTATCGTCCTCTTCGGCTAACCCGAATATTCTATTTCAACTACTTCTTGCAGCACTCCATAGTAATCGATGGGTTCTTCATGGTAGTTTGCACCGGTAACGCAAACACCACTGTTTGTAGTCGATTTCGTTGAAGCATACGCTTCAGTATGAAATTTGTATCCATTTGCGTAATATCCGTGGTATGATACCACACTACGTAGTGGTCTTTTGCTCAGAGCTTCAAGATGTGGGTTGTTATTAAGTAGGCCACTTTGTCCCTGTAAATATTAAATTATCATGTATAAAAATAATAACATATTTGTTATAGGGTAAAAATCATATAATTATGTGATACTCACATAACGTTGGAACCAAAACATAAAATCATTGCAGATGGATTGAAAAACTGTTGCATCTGTGATGTCTGGTTCTACTTGACGCTTATACTCACAGAACATCCTTATATATCAGAAAAAAGAAATTAATTACTTTTCAGATATCAACAGTATACATATTGTAAAAAACTCAACTATAAAATTAAATTACTTACTCTATATACGGTTGGACTTCAGGACAATTCATCAAAACATATGAATGTATTGTTTCCTCTTCAATACTGCCCCTGAACGGTTGTTTGGTGCCCTTACCCATTGGTCGACCCGGATGCAAAAATACAGATAACATACCTTCAACATCACGAATGAGATGATCTACTCCACGACCATCGTAGTTGCGAGGCATATTTCTGATTCTGGTTTGAACTTGATCGTCGAAGTTGTAAGAACAAAATGCTCCAACCTCTTCAGTAAGGTATGCATTAACAATTGATGCTTCGATTTGGGCCGCATTTCCAATATTGAGCTTTAAATTGTGCAAATACCTAAAACAAGAAGTGTTAGAAAATTTATTCAGTATTGATCTTAAAAGTCGATCTAAAAATGGTATAGAATTACCTCTCAAAAGGGTACATCCATCGATACTGTACGGGACCAGCAATTGAGGCTTCATACGCTAAGTGTACGGGTAAGTGCTCCATCGAGTCGAAGAAGCTGGGTTGAAAAATCCGCTCAAGTTTGCATAGAATAACAGGGATCCCCTCATCCAAACGCCTCATGTCCTCAACTGTAATCGTTGATGCCGTTAAGTGTCTGAAAAAAAGACTTAATTCCGTGATGACACTCCATACATTCTTGGGAAGTGAGTACCGAAATGCAATAGGTAAGAGTCGTTGCATGAACACGTGACAATCATGACTCTTCATTCCAGACACCTTTCCAGTTTCCGTGTCAACTCTGTCTCCCAAATTCGACACATAATTGTCAGGGAAGCTCAACTCTTTCACCCACTTACACAAATTCTTCCTTTCTGCTTTACTAATTGTGTAAGAGGCCTGGGGATATGTTCTTGTCTGCTCATCCTTGTGTAGGGAAGCACGAGAACAGAAGAGCCTCAACTCATCTCTGGATTTTGAAGTGTCTTTGGTCTTCCCTTCAGTACCCAGGACCGTATGAAACAAGTTATCGAAAATATTCTTCTCTATATGCATCACATCCAAATTGTGTCGAATCAACAACTTGCTCCAATAAGGTAAGTCCCAAAAGATACTTCTCTTCTTCCAACCACCCTGGATGCGTTTATTGTGCTCCATTGCACCCGCCTCAGTTGTCTTCATCAAATCAGTGATTGTAACCTCATACAACAACGAATCACCTGAAATAATTAATTTATATATGCTTAACTTATTTATATGAGACACATAGACATAAGTAGTGATTCAGTACCCAGACACATACCTGATCGAATCCGTGGTCTTGGGCGGCCTACTGCATTTTTACCCTTTAGAAAGTCTGTTTTGTTCCTCCGAAAGGGATGATCAGGAGGAAGAAACTTGTGATGGTTGTCAAACCATGACACTTTTATACTCAATGGAAGATAGAATGCATCAGAACCATCCATGCAATGCGGGCATGCTAGTTTTCCTGCTGTTGGCCACCCAGACAACATAGAAAATGCTGAAAAGTCACTAATGGTCCACAAAAGTGCAGCTCGCATCATGAAGTTCTGCTTCCCATGAACGTCGTAGGCCTCCACCCCCGTAGACCACAAAGATTTCAACTCTTTAATCAATGGTTGGAGATATACATCCAATTTATGCTTGGGGTTGTGTGGTCCAGGCACCAAAATACTAAGAAATATATGTTGAGGCTTCATGCACAACCAAGGAGGTAGATTGTACGGGGTCAACAGCACAGGCCATAATGAATATTTTTTTCTGTGCATTCCAAATGGAGCAAAACCATCCGTGCACAAGCCTAACCTCACATTTCTCGTCTCCCTTGCAAAATCTGGAAACTCCCTATCAAGATGTTTCCATGCCTTCGAGTCTGCAGGATGTCGCATCTCTCCAGAATTCTCACCAGAACATTCCTCAGCATGCCATGTCATGTCTTTAGCCGTGGCACTAGACTGATACAACCTCTCTAGATGAGGAGTGATGGGAAGGTAATACATTGCCTTATAAGCCTTCAACTGCACTTTCTTCTTACTTTTTGTACGACCAGATGGTTTGTACCGTGGGTGACCACACATCTTGCAATAATCCTCATCCTTATCCTCATCCTCATCCCAAAACAACATTCAACCGTTTGTACAACAATCAATCTTCTCAAAGGGTAGGCCCATATCCTTCAAGAGCCTCTTGCTCTGATAGAAATTATCAGGCGCCGTGTTGTCTTCAGGTAGAGCTCGTTTGAACAATTTAGCAAATTGATTGAACACTTTTTGACTAACCTTGCCTTCAGTTTTGATGTTCAACATTTGAGCATTGAATGACAATTGTGTCTCAGTCTCACAACCAGGAAACAACTTTTGATCAACGGTTTGAAGCATATCAAAAAACTTCTTTGACCGATGATTTGGTTCCTCCTCCATAGGTGTTTCATTGAATTGTGGTTGACCACCCAAAACAGATTCTGCAATCATCATCCGATATCTATCAGGTTCATCCTCTATTTGTGATTCAAATTGAGTATACGGAACATAACTTGAACCACCAACATCAGAACTTCCACCACCGCTCCACCCAGTATACCAGTATTCTACGGTTTCGATGTCAACATTCCACCGTTGTTCACCGCGACTGGTCCAGTTGTAATAACGGGGAACAAAACCGGAAATTACAAGATGAGTTCTAACCTCATCAACACTCAAGAATCTCATATTTCTGCATCTTCTGTCTTTACACGGACACCTAATATTACCCAGATTAATAGAAATCGAACACAGATTAATAGAAAATGAAAAACATATACTTGGCTTCTTGACCACTTGGCCAATAGATGAAGTGATTTTTTTATATATGCTCTTATGTATCTAGTGTATTTTCGTAAAAGGCCGGGGGGGCAGTGCTCCCCCTGGCTCCGTTTCTGATCATAAATGACTACATCCGGGGACGTACCAAGCCATCCACCACTATCTTAACCAAACAAAGCTTAGTGTCACATGAAGTTAAACAAAATGTCTTGTACACAGTAAACACTTTGGTGTCCTTCAATAGCTGGTCTGTCGACCAAAGAACCAAAAGTGTATAACTTATTGGACCAAAATCAATAAATAAAATTGAGTTGACCATTTGTAAAATGTGGTAAGCTTAACTACCGGCATAGAAATAATATAATATTCAGAATGACATATTTTAGATTTCTAATAAATTACTTCGGTACGTAATAACATAGTTAGAAATAAATTTGGAAGTCACACAATTTCTCCTTTCATGACGATTTACCAGGATTTAATTAAGGATAATTCCATATTACGAAATTAGTATGCTAAAATTGGAAAAACTGTATGCACACTTTAATTATCATACATGCATTATTTCAACTTTCCCCATCCAAAACTCCAGTAGAAATTAAAAGGAGAAAAAAAAAGGATTAAATTGCAATTCAATTATTCAATCTCGTTTTTTCCCCAAAGCAAGTAAATTTATAGGCAAGCAAAATAACGATCGAGAATGTCATCCACAAAATTTAAAGGCTCGATCCAATGAGTAGGACTAGTACTGTTTCCTTAAAATTGAATAATTATTCAACTGAGAATTATTCACTCTCTTTAAAACAAGTTCTGTTTCCACAAAATTATTAAAGAATATAAAAACAAATTCGGCCTAACTGTACAAAAATGTAAAAGTAAACATATACTTTTAATGCGGCAGTAGATATTATTTCATTCGTTGCAAGTTTAATATTTATCAACTCATTCACACTAATAAATTTTAAAATACATTAGATTAGGAGGCAACATTCCAAATTACTATACTAAAAATGAAATACAAACTTAAAATAGAAAATAAAAGAGAGTATAAATAAAAATAAAAATATTGCAGCTAATTAAGGTGGCATGCATCTAAGAAGTTGAAAAAATAATAATATGGATATTATCATATTGATCATATCCATATTACCATATTATTAGGATAATATCCTTTGTACGTAATTATAATAAATAAGGTTTACGGATTAATAATTCAATAGATACGAGTGTATTCCCATTTTTGGATAAATAATGCAAAAGATACTAGTGTCTATCATAACACCATAAATATTGCAATAATTTTTAGTAATGAATATATTCAATAACTAATGAAATTTAAAATAATAAATCCCATTCGTGAATAGAAAAAGTAAAATGAAAGTATTTGAAATCTAATATGGGCATAAGGAAGTTGGTTAATTAATTGATTTGGTAAGCCCGTCTCAATCGACTTTGTTTATATAAGTACTCTATTTTAATTTATTTGGTCTTCTGCCTAAAAAAGGTCCAAAAAGGAGAAAAACAAAAAGTACCCAATTTCGGATCCCCAACTACCCGATATTTCGGATCGGGTCAGATCCTCTCATAAAATACCTGAAAATTCGAGTACCTGCCCGACGGACCCTACCAGATGCCTACCCCTGAAGGATATCATGCTCCATTAAATGTAATATTTCCTAAATTAAATAAAATTTCCCCTCCCCGATATCTTCAAAAGATTATGTATAGGGACCTTATATATAGGGAATTATATATAGGTACGTCTAGTAACTTAGTCCAATTTTAATTTTGGTCCTCAACGAATACATATTTTAAAATTGGTCCTGTAAGTTTGGATTATTTTTAAATTATTCTTTTGACCTGATACATCCGGTAACAGTCACAGTGTATATCAATTTTCATTTTTCTTTATTTTTACAGTGCCTCGTCAATATCTTTTATGAGTGTGATGATACTATTTCGAATGGGTCTCGGGTCGGGGCACGTAAGTAGGACATGATATTGAATATACCCTTGCCCTAACCCCAATGCACATCGCGAAACTTCACGTGTAGAAGAAGAACAACACAATTGTGGAAGAAGGGAAAACCAACAATATCATCCACCACGTCGTTCTCCACTGCCGGAGATAGCCACAAGTTATATCTTTGTGGATTCGATACTCGAATTCACACTGCTTGGACCGATGAAAATGCTGGTCGAAGGTTCTATGGATGCAGATCTTGGAAGGTAATTTTTATTTTCACTTCTAGATTTCTTGATTTGTGAGACTTATTTTCAATTCTCATAGGTTGAATCCCTAATTCTATAATACGGAATTTTTTCAATTTCAGTAATGTCAAACTAGGGGATGCGATTATTTTTGCTGGTTAGATCCTCAAATGTCTTTGTGAAGGGTCAAATGTGAAGTATGTAGTCTGCTGAGCTTATTTCAATAGGAGGCTAAGTTGAGAAAGTGTTAGCCGTGGGAGTTAGTGAATTTGGGGTACCAGAGGAGGTGGACCAGATGAGGTTGACCAGAGAAGTCTGGCAGGAGAGCTACCAGAGGAGGTCCATCAGGTGAGGTCTGGTCAGACGAGTCTGGTAGATGAGTCATCAGAGGAGGTCTATCAGAGGAGGTCTGGGACCAGGAGTCATCTGGTGAAAGTGGCCAGAATCAGAGGAGGTCTTATCATCTGATCCTGAAGTCCGTTATTCGCGAAGTACACCAAATTGGAGCTAATTCGAAGGCGGTTCTAATTGAATCATCTATAACGGTTATTGAAGTCGTTAGCCAGCAGGATAACTACCTTTACTTTGAGTTTGTTACAACTGAATCAATTCTAGGGTTCGTTTCCAATCTCTGTATCTTTAAAAGGGGGTTCTTAGCTGAGAGAACAAGAACAACATCTGTGAGCGCAAACACGAGAGATTGTGTGATTGTAACTTGTAACTTCAAATTCTTTTCTTAGTGGAATACTCTATCCTCTCGGATCCCGTGGACGTAGGAGTATTCATCTCCGAACCACGTAAATCTGGTGTTCTTGTGTGATTTCAATTTTATTCTTATTGCTTCCAGATTCCAATTCCCGGAAACAAGTTTTCTTGTGAATCCAAAATCGATTAACAAGTGGCGCCGTCTGTGGGAAGTAAAGAAATCATGGCTGCAACTAAGTTCGACATTAAGTTCACGGGGAAGAACGATTTCAGCTTATGGAAGATCAAGATGAAGGCACTCCTGGTACACAATGGGTTATACGAAGCCTTGTTGCCACCGACTCAGGTGGCTTCTGGAACTAATCCGGCGAAGGTGGAGGAGAACAAGAGGAAGGCACACAGTGCGCTTATCTTGTGTCTTGGGGACAAGCCATTGAGGGAAGTATCGAAGGAGGAAACCGCTCTTGGGATCTGGAATAAGCTGGAGCAGTTATACCAGACCAAGTCTGTTACGAACAAGTTATACATGAAACAGAAGCTTCAAGTCTTCAAAATGAGTGAAGATAAGAATCTTGGTGATCAGTTGGACGAGTTCAACAGATTGGTGGATGATCTGGAGAGTTTGGATGTTACTATTGATGATGAAGATAAGTCATTGATGCTGTTGAATGCTCTACCTAAGTCTCTGGAAAATTTCAAAGATGCCTTGTTATTTGGAAGACAAGATCAGGTGATGTTTGATGATGTTCAAACTGCCCTGAAAACCAAGTTTCTACAGATCCAGACTGATGGGAAGAAGACTGCTGAAGGATTGAATGTTCAATCCAAGAAGAAGAAGGGGTTTCAGTCCAAGAAGAAGGATTGTGGAAAAGGGAATAAGGGTGGGAAGAAATCTGATTTTGTTGAGAAGAGAAAGTGTTTCACTTGCCATAAGGAAGGTCATCTGAGAAAGAATTGCCCTGAAAGAAGAAAGAAAGACAATCAAGGTGATCAAGATGGAGATGCAGCTGTTGTGGAGGTTGAAGGATATGATAATGCAGAGGTCTTGATGGTTAGTCATGAGAGACTAAGTCAAGAGTGGGTCCTGGACTCTGGGTGTACTTTTCATATGTGTCCACATGAAGACTGGTTCCTGAATCTTGAGAAAATTGATGGAGGTCTTGTTCTTTTGGGTAATGATGAGAGCTGTAGAGTGCAAGGATCTGGTTCTATCAAGATCAAGATGTTTGATGGAGTTGATAGGATCTTATCTGATGTCAGGTTTGTTCCTGAGTTGAAGAGAAATCTTGTTTCTCTTGGTACATTGAATTCTAAGGGCTTTGAATTCAAGACAGAAAAGGGAGTTCTGTCAATAACCAAGTCTGGAAGGATTGTCATGAAGGGTATGATCAAGAATGATTTGTATACTTTGATTGGAAGGACAGTAATATGATCAGCTGATGTTACCATGGAGTCCTCTGATGTCAACTTGTGGCACAAGAGATTGACACATGTTGGTGAGAAGGGCCTGGTGGAGTTATCCAAGAAGGGAGCAATCCCAGGGAATAAGATATGTAAGCTGGAATTCTGTGAGAGGTGTGTTCTTGGGAAATCAAAGAAGCAAGCATACCAGAAAGGGAAGCATACCACCAAGGAGGTTATGGATTACATACATTCTGATGTATGGGGACCAGCAAGAGTATCCACTCATGGTGGAGGCAGGTATTTCCTTACCCTTATTGATGATTATTCCAGAAAGGTTTGGGTTTACATTCTTAAACAGAAGAGTGATGCCTTCTCTAAGTTCAAAGAATGGTTAATTGAACTTGAGAATAAGAGAGGCAGAACTATCAAACACTTAAGGACTGATAATGGGCTTGAATTCCTATCAGAGGAGTTTCAACAATTTTGTAGGGAGAATGATATTACTAGGCATAAAACTGTTCTGGAAAGGGTTAGGTGTATGTTATCTGATGCTCATTTACCTAAGAGTTTTTGGGGGAAAGCTGTTAACACAGCTGTTTATCTCATTAATAAAGTGTCATCATCTGCTATTGAGTTTAAAACCCCAGATGAGGTTTGGTATGGAAAGATATCAGATTACTCAAAATTGAAAGTTTTTGGGTGCCTAGCTTATGTTCATGTGAGACAAGACAAACTTGAACCTAGAGCTTTAAAATGTGTTTTCATTGGGTATCCAAAGGGTGTTAAAGGGTATAAGTTGTGGTGTCTAGAGCCTGGGAACCAGAAGTGTATTACCAGAAGAGATGTTGTGTTTAATGAATCACAGATGGGATACAAGTCAGGTGGAGGTGATAGGGAGCCATCAGCTGAGGAGATGGATGGTGTTATTTCTGAGCAAATTACTCAAGTTGAGGTGGAGCCTGATCATGACAATCATGATAATGCTTCTGGTTCTGAACCAGAGCAGGAAACAGGAGAGAATGGGTCATCGGATGAGGATGGTGCACCTGCAGAAGAGGAGGAAGAAGTGCCAGAAGCAGACCTGAGAAATTATAGTCTGACAAGAGACACATCCAGAAGACAAATACATCCTCCAGCAAGGTTTGGCTGTGTGGATCTGGTCTCCTATGAACTTATTACAGCAGAAGCCATAGAGTACCAAGAACCTAAAAGCTACAAGGAAGCCCTTGAGTGTGGTGATAGGGAGTCATGGATTATAGCCATGACAGAAGAGATGGAGTCTCTTAAGAAGAATCATACCTGGATTCTTGTTGATAAGCCACCTAGGCAGAAGCTAATCAGTTGTAAATGGTTGTTTAAAAGGAAGCTTGAATCTGGTGTGAAAGATCAGGTGAGATTTAAGGCCAGGCTAGTTGCCAGAGGATTTACCCAGAGAAAAGGAATTGATTACAATGAGGTATTCTCACCTGTTGTTAAGCATTGTTCAATCAGATTACTTCTGAGCAGAGTAGTCCAAGAAGATCTGGAGCTACAACAACTTGATGTTAAGACAGCTTTTCTGCATGGGGATCTTATTGAAAACTTGTACATGCACCAGCCAGAAGGGTTTGTTGAACCAGGGGCAGAAGGGAAGGTGTGCCTGCTCAAGAAATCTTTGTATGGCCTCAAGCAAAGTCCAAGACAGTGGCATAAGAAGTTCAATGAAGTTATGCTATCCATTGGGTTTGTAAGAAGCAAGTATGATACTTGTGTATACCTGGAAAAGCAAGGTAGTGAAGTGATAGCCTATCTTCTGATTTATGTAGATGACATGCTTATTGCCAGTAAAAGTCTTCTGATGATTCAGAGTATCAAAAGGAAACTAAGTGCTAGATTTGATATGAAGGACTTGGGAAATGCTAAAAGGATTCTTGGAATGGATATTCTGAGGGACATAAAAGCTGGAAGACTATTCTTATCCCAGAAGAGTTACATTGAGAAGGTCCTGAAGAGGTTCAACATGCATGAGAGCAGAGCTGTGACAACTCCTCTGGTACAACAGTTCAAATTATCTAAGGAAATGGAACCAAAGTCTGATGAAGAGAAGAAGACTATGATGAAAGTACCTTATGCAAGTGGGGTTGGAAGCCTGATGTATGCTCTGGTCTGCAGCAGACCAAACTTGGCTTATTCATTGAGTATGGTGAGCAGATACATGGCTAATCCTGGAAGATTACATTGGGAAGCTTTGAAATGGATATTCAGATACCTTAAGGGGTCATCTGATCTGGGTTTGATGTTTGAGAGGATGACTGACCAGAAGAGTCCACTGGAAGGCTTTGTAGATTCTGATTTTGCTGCGAATCTGGACACCAGAAGATCCTTAACAGGGTATATTTTTACTCTGTACAATACTGCTGTAAGCTGGAGATCTGTTCTGCAGAGTGGAGTTACATTGTCTACTACAGAAGCAGAGTTTGTTGCAGTGTCTGAGGCTGTTAAGGAGGCTTTATGGTTGAAAGGCATAATCAAGGATTTTGGCATAAGTCAAAGGGCTGTGGTCATTCATTGTGATAATCAGAGTGCAGTTTATTTGGTTAAACATCAAGTATTCCATGAGAGGTCAAAGCATATTGATGTAAGGTTGCACTTTGTAAGGGAAATCATTGATAAAGGAGTGGTTCTGATCCAGAAGATATCTACAGAGGACAATGCTGCAGATATGTGTACAAAGTCTTTACCAGGTACGAAATTCAAATTCTGTGTTGAATTGGTAAAGATGAGTGTATGGGATGTTCCTTAGGCCCAGGCTGGAGTGTGGAGGAGAGGAGGAGAGGATTGTTACTTCTCATATGAGGTGGAGAATTGTGAAGGGTCAAATGTGAAGTATGTAGTCTGCTGAGCTTATTTCAATAGGAGGCTAAGTTGAGAAAGTGTTAGCCGTGGGAGTTAGTGAATTTGGGGTACCAGAGGAGGTGGACCAGATGAGGTTGACCAGAGAAGTCTGGCAGGAGAGCTACCAGAGGAGGTCCATCAGGTGAGGTCTGGTCAGATGAGTCTGGTAGATGAGTCATAAGAGGAGGTCTATCAGAGGAGGTCTGGGACCAGGAGTCATCTGGTGAAAGTGGCCAGAATCGGAGGAGGTCTTGTCATCTGATCCTGAAGTCCGTTATTCGCGAAGTACACCAAATTGGAGCTAATTCGAAGGCGGTTCTAACTGAATCATCTATAGCAGTTATTGAAGTCGTTAGCCAGCTGGATAACTACATTTACTTTGAGTTTGTTACAACTGAATCAATTCTAAGGTTCGTTTCCAATCTCTGTATCTTTAAAAGGGGGTTCTTAGCTGAGAGAACAAGAACAACATATGTGAGCGCAAACACGAGAGATTGTGTGATTGTAACTTGTAACTTCAAATTCTTTTCTTAGTGGAATACTCTATCCTCTCGGATCCCATGGACGTAGGAGTATTCATCTCCGAACCACGTAAATCTGGTGTTCTTGTGTGATTTCAATTTCATTCTTATTGCTTCCAGATTCCGATTCCCGGAAACAAGTTTTCTTGTGAATCCAAAATCGATTAACAGTCTTCAAGAACAAAGTGAGTAATTCTCTCTTTGTTGAAGGAGAAGTGTGAATTTGGCTCTCAACAACAAAAGTAAAAAAAAAAAAGGAATTGGATGAAGTATGCACTAACTGGATCGTGGGTGTTCTTCTTTATAATGTGGTTGATTTATGATTTAGAGTTTGTATCATGTAATTGAAATTTCAATCATGTTGTATTAGTATGTTGAACAAGTAATATTTTATGTATTTGAGGATGTAATTGCCCTTTGATTTTGAACTAGTAATGAGAATTGTAGTTTGATATTGATTGTGAAGAAGTAATTGCTCTGTGTTTTGAACAAGTAATGAGAATGATGTGCATCTTGTACAATTAATTGGCTTGATTTGTGAAATGGCTCTATTTTTTTGTACAATTAATGAGAATGGCTCTGATGGCATGTATGCAAGTAATGGGAATGGTTCAAATGGCTCTGTTTTTTTGTACGGTTGTAAGGGCTAGGATACCCTGATTTTAATTGCTTAGTTTTTAAATGCCTATTATAAACCGACCCGAGATCCGCCCAAAATAATAAAGCCTATCAAAATAAAATAATATTATGATGTGGAATAAAAAAAAAAAAAAAACGAAAATTGATATCCACTATAGCGGTTACTGAATGTGTAACCAGCTACATCAGGTCAAAGAACCTATTTAAAAAAAAATCTAAATTTAAGGGACCAATTTGAAAACATGTATTCGTTGTAGACCAAATTTAAAGTTGGGCTAAGTTACAGGACGTATAAATTATATTTATGCTAAAAATCGTACCATGCACAAACTTGTCCAAACCGCCCCAAAAGAAAAGAAAAGAAACCTATAATTAAAACCAGGGGACTGATGAGTGTCGTGAATGTACTCATAATTATGTGTCTCATCATATGTGTTACAGATGCAGAAATATCCATTAAAGATCAAGCATGTTTGGAGAAATGTGAGAAAAGGTGTGCTAAGTAACCAAAACGTCACTGTTTATCACGTTGTTATAGATTTTAATTTTGGTCCGCCACCACCCAAGAATGTGAGCCAAAATGCAGATATTAATTATTGGATAGTAGAGTAAATGTTTTTTGGACTTCTTGTTTAATCTTCAAAAACATATGATGTCCTTCATAAAGATCTATATATGTTAATGTTATGATATCCACCACATTTTCAGGTAAATAAGGGATTTTTTTTTCATTTAGTTATAATCCAAAATTCTTTAATAACAAATATATCTAAAAAAATTATGTTGTGTTTGAATGGAGGGATTTGTGCTGTGGATTTTATATTCACTACACTTGTTTGTGTAAGAGATTAAAATTGATGGATTTCAAATTTTTAGGTTGATCCTAGTTCAAATTGGAAGAATTTAAAATACCTAGCAAAACTATGTCATTTGAAATCCATGGATTCTCAAATCCATTCATTTTTTTAAATCCCTTGCATTTCAAATGACTCCATCCAAACGCAACCTAAGTGAATTTTAAGATTTTTGACCATATGTATTATTTTATGGGTCAGTCGGATAGAGTCTCACGGATTGGTGTTACATTGTCCAGAGTTGAAAGAACCATTTTAGCCCTGGCTCAACAGAACATTGCAAATATATATCCAGACATGAATTCTGTAATATGTTGCTAATTTTTATTATTTATGCAATGACAGGAAAAAAATTATTAGGCCATCAACTTCATACTTTGAAGTAGATGTTTGGACAAGCATCTTTGCAGCTCGATATTGGATCTGCATCACGCCAAATAAAATAAAATTGATTCATTATAAAGTATTACCTCTACATCTGATAACCAAATATAAAAAAGAAAAAAGAAAAAAACACACACACATATATATTATATTACGAGTTTATATAAAGAATCATCCTGTAACATAGGTCGTGTTCTATATTAGTTTTGTATATTTTTTATTTTTCACTTTTGATTATTTTTGTGTTAATTTGATAAAGTAAAAATTGAAGAAATTAAAAATATACAGGACATAAACATTTTATGTTTTATTTTTTCCAATTTTAGGACTAAAATTGAAAAAAGTAAAAATATATAGGACTGAAATAAGACACTGGCCTAAGTTACGTAACGTTCTTGATATTTATGCGTTATGACAAAATACAAAATTTAAAAAGATGGAAATCAATTTTTTTGTTAAAAAACCCTAAAACAATTATCAAAATTCACATGATCACCCGTATGCACATATCACGATGATTGACTAAAAAAGAAAAATATCCACAATTTCAAGATTAATTTGTGATTAAATTCAACCAAGAAATGATAGTTAGGAACTAAAATCCCAATTTTAAAAAGATAAGAAACTTCAGCACTAATCTCTTTAAAACGGATAATAAAAGTCAAATTAATAAGATTAAAAAAATTGAATTAATTATCTATTTACCTTGTGAAGCTTTGGATCGAGCTTGTCTAACTCTTTATGGGAGAGATCTAGTGAACCTCGGTGGCCTACAAAAATTTGCAAGACAACTATTTAAGCAGTTTGGATCACCTCGTAATTTATCCCTGCAAAAATCTTCACATTTTTTAACGCAACTTTCTTCATTCGCAGTTATTTCAACTTTTTGTACTGAAGAAGTGGCAGAAATTGTCATGATCATGGTCATAATGAAGATAACCAGTGCACATTTTTTCTCCATTTTTACCTCCTTAATGGGATCCTAATTTTATTTTCTTGGTGTGTGAGAGTTTCTTATACAGATTAAAATTATAGGATGTCTGGCTATAGAATTAATGTCCTTTATTGACTGGATCTTTTTTAAATGATTACTTGATCTATTCTATAAATAAAATTACTACAACATAATTTTGTCTTAATCTAATCTTATGTGCCATATTAATTGGTTAAATTAGTATATATATTGATTTATTAAATTTGGTAATATTGACCAATAGTTTACTACTATGCAATATCTTCTTTTGATGTTATCAAAATATTCATCTTGGTAATTTTGAAAGATAATTTTTAGGTAATCTCATTTTTCTAAACAATTATTTATTATATAATTTCACATTTGTTAATAATTTTAGGCCAACCATTTATTACGTATTTTCACATGCCTATCTGAATATTTTACTTTTAGTTCCATAGGAATGTTCTCAATATAATTTAATTTGGTCAAAATGTTCAAAAGTTGTTCTTTTTATGCAAAAATGGTCTCATCCGAATGAAATGGCCTATTGTGGGACCAATTTTGTAATTTTCAAACAAATTTTAGGATCAAATATATACTAAATATTTAATATTAAAAAAGAAAGTCGTTTTTGAATGGTCGGAACCCAAATGGAAATTTGCCAAAATGACATTTCCAACTATAATTTCATGACGGAGTCGGGTCGTTTTACCCTAGAAATATGAAAAAGATACATAAATTTGACTTGGCGTCAATTTTTTTAAGTTTTTATTTTATTTTTAACAAATACTCTTGATTAGTTGGAGTTTGGACGGAGATTTGCTAAAACATTATATTTCTATCATAATTTTTTTAGGAGCCAAGTTGGACCCACTTTTTAGGTCGTTTTACTATAGAAAAGATGAAAATATTAAATAAAGTGGCGTGCACTTTTTTAATTTTTATTGAGTTTTTCACAAGTACTCTAGAAATGTTGGAACATGGATGGAGACATGACGGAGATTTGTTAAATTAGTATTTTCAACAATAATTATGTGAAGGAGTCTGCCAGGATCATTTTGTGGGCTGTATTACCTTATGAACGATGAAAAAGAGACATGAATTTAAGTGACATCCATTTTTCAAGTTTTGATTAAGTTTTAACAAGTACTATTGATAGGTCGGAGCACGGTCGATGAGAGGATTGATATATGCAAAAATTACATTTTCAATCAAAATTTTGCGACGGAGCTGTGTTGGAATCATTTTTTAGGTCGAATTGCCTTAGGAACGACTAAACAGATACATGGATTTGAGTGACTTTTTTTTTTTACTATTAATCGAGTTTTAACAAGTATTCTAGAAAAGCCTGAGCATGGTTGGAGACGGGATGGAGATTTGTTAAAATGATATTTTCAATCATAATTTTGTGATGTAGTTGTGTTAGAATCGCAGGTCATTTTACCTTAGGAACAACAAAAAAGATGTATGAATTGATTGGCGTCCATTTTTAAAATTCTTATATTGATTTGATAAGTACTATTGAAAGGTCGGGGCATGGTTGAAGACAGGACAAAGATTTGCTAAAATAAAATTTTCAATCAAAATTTTACGACGGAGTTGTGTAGGAATCGGTTTTTAGATCGGTTTACCCTATGAACGACTAAACAAATATATAAATCTGAGTTACATCTATTTTTTAAATTTTAATCGAGTTTTAACAAGTACTCTAGAAAAATCAGAGCATGATTGGAGACAGGACAGAGATTTGCTAAAATGACATTTTCAATCTTAAGTTTGTAACGAAGCTGTGTCAGAATCGCTTTTGAGCATGTTTTACATTAGGAAAAATGAAAAAGATACATGAATTGATTGGTGTCCTTTTTTTAAATTTTATATTGCTTTGACAAGTATTATTGAAAGGTCGGAACATGGTTGGAGACAGGACTAATATTTGCTAAAATAAAATTTTCAATCAAAATTTTACGACGGAGCTATGTCAGAGTCGCTTTTTAGGTCATTTTACCCTAGAAATGACTAAACAAATACATGAATTTGAGTTACATCTATTTATTAAATTTTAATCGAGTTTTAACAAGTACTCTGGAAAAGTCGGAGCATGGTTGGAGACGGGATGAAGATTTGCTAAAATAACATTTTCAATCATAATATTATGATGGAGCTATGTTGGAGTCGTTTTTTAGGTTGTTTTACCTTAGTAACAACGAAAAAAATACATGAATTGATTAATGTTCATTTTTTTTAATTTTTATATTGCTTTGCCAAGTAGTATTGAAATGTCTGAGCATGGTTGGAGACGGGACGAAGATTTGCTAAAATAAAATTTTCAATCAAAATTTCGCAACGGAGCTGTATCAGAATCATTTTTAGGTCGTTTTACCCTAGGAACGACTAAACATATACATGAATTTGAGTGACATTTAAATTTAATCATGTTTTAACAAGTATTCTACACAAGTCGGAGCATGGTTGGGGACAGGACAACGATTTGCTAAAACGGCATGTTCAATAATAATTTTGTGACAGAGCTGTACCAGAATTGCATTTTAGGTCGTTTTACCTTAGGAACAACTGAACAGATGCATGAATTTTAGTGACATCTATTTTTATAAGTACTCTTAAAAGATCGCAGCACGGTGGGAGATTTTCTCAAACGATATTTTCGATTATAATTTTATGACGGAAATGGGTTGGAACCACTTTTTAGGTCGTTATACCATAAGAAAGATGAAAAGATAGATGAATTTGATTGACATATATTTGAAAATTTATTGAGTTCTAACAAGTACTCTAGTAAGGTTGGAGCACGGTTGGAGACCGAACTGAGATTGGTTAAAAATGATATTTTATAATGAAACGAAATATATTTATTTTATTATAATAACAATAATAATCATATATTTCATGACAATATTAATAATTAATATTTATTACGAAAAATATGTATTAAAAAAATTATTTTCTTTGTCAATGGTAAATTATACAATATCATATTTCAAAAGATTAATTTATAAGGAAAGAAATAGGATTGAGAAGAGAAAAAGGAATAAAAGAGTAGAAATAGGAATCAAAGGGTACATGAGACATTTCATTTGTAAAATGGATAAAAAAAATATTATTAATTTTTGGGTAAAAAAGAGTTTGTCTGTAAAAGATTGGGTATTTTTAATAATTTTCTATACAATAAATTAATTTTTAAATTTTAATTTGAATACGGATTTTAGCATGTATTAATTATTTAGATTTTGCCAATGGCGTTCCCCTCATAATTACCCAATTAACGATAAGGTTAACTGGCTCACAAAAAAGGAAACAAAGGAGTGGGAAAAAATGTAACTTATTAACAAGAGAAAAGAATAAGAATTGAGTTAAAAAAAAAACAAAATTTTGATATATAAATTGAGTTCTTCTATATTAGCAGAGCTGCGTAAGTCAAATAATTAATAACAGCTTTTAGTATTACATTTGCTGTCAATTTTCATAATATACAATAAATTGATTTTTAAAATTTAATTTGAAAACGAATTTTAGTATGTATTATTAAGAATTTTCCAATCACGTTCCTCTCATAATTACCCAATTAACAAGAAGGTTAATTGGCACTAAAAAAAAAAAAAAAAAAAACTAAGAGAAGAAAAAGAATTGAGTTAAAAACAAAATTTTGATATATTGATTGAGTTCTTTTATATTAATTGCCAATCATGTTCCTCCATAATTACCCAATTAACAATATGGTCAACTTGCTCTAAAAAAAAAAAAAAAACTAATCAAAAGAAAAAGAATTGATTTACAAAAAGAAAAAATCAATTAACAATAAGGGTAACTGGCTCTTAAAAAAGAAAAGGTAACTAATTAACAAGTGAGATGAAAAGGATGTGAGTAAATACAAAACTTCTATACATTAATTGCGTTCTTCTATATTAGTAAAGCTACATAAATCTAGTAATTATGTATCATAATTTAAAATTCACAAATGCACACCAAGTATAAATAGGGACTTTGGTCTCCTTATTAGTCCATCAATTAAGGTTCAAACTGAAAAAACAAAAGAAATTAGAAAAATGAAGAGCAGCAAAATGGTAGGAATTGTAGGCGTAATATTGGTGGTGATGTCGATCGCCACTTTGGGAGAGGGACAACCACAGCCTCCAAGATGCTTAGCGTGCAACAAAATATGTGGTTCAAGTAGCAATAAAGAAACTTGCTTGGAGAATTGTGCGAAAAGGCTTTGCAGTTTATCGTTGCCTCAGCCTGAGGGATCACAACCAACTTGCTACTATGTGTGCTCCAAAATGTGTGGCAATGAAAATAGTTGCATGGAGAGGTGTATTGCAAGGAAGTGCGGTTTATCGTAGAAGAGATATAACCTTGCATGGAGAAATGTAAGAAAGATGAGGGTAGGGGTGTCCTTATATTATACTACATGTTTTGAATTTTATGAATGAAAATTGGAGAACTTAGTGTACGTTTAATTAGTTATTCAAATTAATCCAAATGTACTACAGAGTTCTTGTTAATTTAATTTTTTTTTTTTTTTGGAATTAATTAGTAGTATATTTTTATTTTGTTTTAATTTTATCTATCTAATTTTTTTAAATGGACAAACACTACAAGAAAATAAAAGAATTGCCTACAAAATTTTTCCAACAAAAAAGTTCGTAGTAAGAATTGCCTACTATTTTGCCTACAAAATTTTATAATTACGAAAGCATCTACATTTCTCAACCTATAAACAATTTGCCTACAAAAATTTATCTACACCACAACTTGCCTACGAAATTTCCGTAGGTAAATTATTTTGTAGATGTGGAAGGAAGATGCCTATACAATTAGAAAATTTTGTAGGCAATCTCCACTACTAATTTTTGTTGTTGGAAATTTCGTAGCCATATTAACAATTTATGTAGGCAATTTTATGTTTAGTGGTAGTAAAATAAACTAGCCAGCATACAAAAAAAAATCATATCATCAGCTTACGTGGGAAAAAATGTGCCCGTGAACGAAACAATGTCATTTAATGTGTTTTTCAATCTGTTGCAAATCTTTCAAAGTTGCACAGATCCTACATACTTAAACTAAAATTTATTGTTTACTACTTACATTTTTTATTAATCCATTATTTGGAGAGTTATCATATTATTTGGAACAATTATAAAAGCGAACAAATATAGGTGTCAAATGCTACAGGAGTGCAGGAACAGCGTCACACTTTTTATTAGAAAACCAGATTTTCTTTTTGTCCCATAATTTATTAATTGTACTATTTTTATTCCAAAAAATTAAACTTTTAGATTATGGTACTCTTCGGATTTCCAATATTGGTCACATTTTCCCCACTAAATAATTTTTTTTTATCACGCTTCGCTCAAGTGCCGGCAAGAATGTGGGGTTTCATCCCCATCATTGACGTGCTGAGTGGCCTTTTACCGTTTTGATTTTTTTTTTTTATTCACGTATTATTTACACATGGATATTGTAATGGTTTTATGATTTCTTTTACATATATATATAAAAATTAAGAATCCCACCACTCAAACCCAAAATCCTCTAAACTCACCCCCACCCACTAAACATACCCCAATAAAATTTAAAAATGAACATGAATTACTAAACATACCCCATTTTATTCCTATAAATCACAACCCTATCAAAATAAAAAATAACAAATTTCTATTTCATATTCTCATAATAATTGTCTCTCTTCTCAAGATTTTCTTTTATTCCTTCTTATTATTTAACTTTTGATCGAAATTTGAAAAAAAAAATCTTAAAAAATTAAATGTATTTTGAAAAATATTATAAAAAATCAACCAAATTTTCAAAAATATATAAATTACAAAAATTAATTAATAAAAATAATTCTTAAAAATATTTAAAAAAACAAATACAATATAAATAATATTTTAAAAAATAAATAAATTGAAAAAAAGTAATTTAAAATATAATCTGAAAATAAAAAACTAGATAAATTTAAAATAATTAAGAAAATAAAACATATCTTCAAAAAATCAAATAAAAAAATAATAAACTTCAAAAGGAAAAGGTTAAAGCCAAATAAAATCAGAAAAATATTTTATAAAAATCAATTTAATCATCGTAATAATTAACATAAAAATTAATTAATTTTTATTTAATTTCGATTTTTTTTTTTTTTTTAATTTTCTAATATTTTATAAAAATTATATTTTAATTTTGATTTAATTATTTGGAAGATATAATTAATTTTTTTTTTTAAAAAAAATTCAGAGTTGAAAGAATTTTTTAATTGAATTTCTAAATTTCATATAATTTTATTATTTAAATATGTATCCAATTTTTGTTAATATTTTTCAAATTTAATTATAATTTTTTTTAGATTTTTCAAATATTTAAAGAAAAATAAAAAAATGATCAATTTTAATTTATTGTACTAATTTTAAAATTAAATAACTTAAAAACTAAAGTCAAAGTCAACAAAATTTAGAAGATAATCTATCCATATTTATATAAGGATTACTTAGTCATTTTATATATGTCTATTATTGTCTTTAAAATGATGGGGTATGCTTAGAGGATTTTGGGGTTTGAATTGTAGGACTCAAAAATTAATTACAAAAACAGAATTAATTTCTAACAAAATCCCCCAATGGCAATTGCAAATCCTACTGCTAGTTGTTAAAGAAAAAAAATCCTAAATGCCATGAAACAATTGTAAAAAAAAAATTAAAAGAAAAAAAAAAATCCACAAATTACAAAACCAAAAAATTAAAAAAAAAATCATATATGGATAGCATTTATCCCCTTGTTATCCGGGTAAATTGCGTCAAACTCCCATGTGGTTTGAAATATCGGCATGAAACCCCCCTTGTGTTTTAAATATTGCATAAAATCATCTTATGATTTTATAAATATAGCATGAAACCTCCCTATGATTTTATAAGTATAGCATTAAGCCCTCAATTTTATTAAAATTAACATTAGTACTGTGTAATTCACGCACTTTCATGCAAATTTTATTGGTTTTTTAATTTTTTTTTAATATATTGACACAATTATCCCTTCATTAAATAAATTAAATGCCGAAAAATGCATCGTTGCACGCAAAAGTGCAAGATCCTTGTTATTTTATCATTTGAAGGTTGATGATCAACTGAGTTCGGACACCAAAATGTGATTGAGATCAACCCCTCCAAATTAAAATTAAAAATATGATAAAAAAAATTTAAAATCACTTTTATGGAATTTAACTGATAATCTAAAACAATTTCGCTTCATCTAAAAATGCGAACTTGTAGAAGGGTATAAAATTAATTCATTTAAATATTATTTCCCTCGTATAAACACTAAAATGTCCAAATGAGTCGCCCCGTTGAAACACAGTCGATATTTAAATACACCAAGTTTCACATTTTTAACAATTATCTCCTATATATATTGTTCAACAAAAAAAAAAAATTACCTACTATAAGTGTTTATGGTTGTGAAATGTATTCAAGTTAATACAACGTCAATGATGATGTTGTATTTTAATCATAATCAAATCAATTCTCAGTCTTTGTTACTATTTTACTTTGTTGGGCATAAATAATAGGACAAGTTGTATAATAAAAATATAGAACAAATGATGTGATGGGAAAAAAAATATAATTAATATTATATAGATAAAATACAATTTATGTATAAGTTGGAGCAAAGTATGGAAATATAAAATTGTATTTTGATTGCAAATAATAAAAAAAAAAAGTAAATAGAGGGAAGAAAAAAATATATGACAAAACAGGAAGTAAATCGAGGGAGTATAATATTTAAAAATACATCAATAAATATTATTGAATAATTACTCAAGAAAGGAGTATATTGGTCTAGTAAATTCAAAACTTCAGCAACCCTTTGCAAGTTGCACAGATCCTAAATACTTGAACTAAAATTTGTTATTTTGTTACATTTTTATATATATATATATAATTCACTATTTAGAGAATCTTTGTTGGGGTTCTTATATTACTCGGAACAATTGTAAAAGCAAGCACAAATTTAGGAGCCAAATGTTATAGAAGTGCAGGAACCGAATCCGTTTTTAGATAAATAGCATTATTTTCTGCATTTTGGAAGATTGCACTTTTTATTGTCCAGTATGACTCTGCATCTCTTTATGCCCTCCGCAGCATTCACTTCTACTATTTTAAATGTTAATACTGCAACAAAAGGTTCAATAGTTATTAGTAGCACTTAATTACGTACAACATAATTGACAAAAATATTTTTCATACATTTTTTTCAAATATATATATTTCATGACAGAGTATAAAGTGTAAATGGTTCATATTTGAATTTATTTTTAAACCAATTTCATTCTATACATATTAATTTTTCATACATGATATATAGTGGTAGATGAATAGTTGCAATAGAACAAGTACGTCAATGTGTTAAAAAATATATAGTTGGTCTAATTAGAAAGCAATAATTTGAATTTATCATAGCATTTTTTTTTTTTAAGTTTTAAAGATATGGAAGTAGGAACATGATAGAACAAGATAAAGAGCCCAAACAAACTTAGTCATTTGAAAAACTTAGTGATTCTACTATTCTTTTTGGGGAAAATGTATTTTTTTGTCCTTTAAGTTTAGTTGACTTTGATTTTCGTCCTCCTAACTTTTGAATTTTGAAATTAGTCCTATAACTTACAAAAAATTGGTTTTTTTGTCCTACGACCTGCTGTTCCCGGTCACCTTACCGGTAACAACACACTTGGCAGAATATTTTATTTTTTATTTTTTTATTTACTGACGTGGGCTGGTTATGGAGGGAGTAACTCTCGTGGGCCCCGCGCATGGTAAAAGGGCGGATCAAAGAGAAATCCCCAAATCCACCGTCTTCTCCACAAAGGTTAAACCCTGATTTCAATTCTCTCTTTCTCTCAAAAGTTAACTGAAATTCTTGTACGGCTTTGTGCGTAGGAGTAAATCTGGACAACGATTTACTCCAGATTCGAAAATTATGACAATTAGAGGAGGAGGGGTTGGGCGTGGTGAGGGTTTGGGGGAGAGGGAAGAGACGAATTTCAATCCAGATATTCTCAATCGCCAGAGGATCGAGGCATACTCATCCAGACTAGTCAGTTTTGATATTTCAGTAGTTTTGGTGAATTAATTTTGATATTCTCTCTTTCTTAGTAAACTTGTTGAATCAGTTTTGGTATGCTCTGTTTTCATGTTTTTTGTTATATTGGTGAATTAATTTTGTGGGGTATTTAATTAGTCCATCTACTTATAATTAATTGATTAATCCCTCTGTAGATAGCTACAGGATATTTCCATTTAATTGTTCATAGAATTGAATAGATGGATTGCACTTCGAATTAAATAATCCCTTTGGGTTAAATTTGTTGATATTTTTTGTGAATTTTAGGGCTGAAGGGAGGATCATGGTCAAGCACGGGAAGCTCCATTTAATGTTTTTATTTAAATTTTTTAATCTAATAAGACATTATATGAATAATTTCAACTATCTAATAAGAAATTATATGAATTTTTGTTGTTTTAATTTTTTTAATTAGTTAGGTTTTCGAATTAAAATCAAAATTTTTTAGAATTTTTAATTTATTTATAAAAATCAGATTTAATTATTTTTAAAAAATTTAGATTACTTTAATTAGTACAAAAGTTATAAATAATTAACTTTATCTTTTAATAATTTCTTTTTAATATATTCAGATTTTCTTTTGGGTAGGATTTGAAATTTGATTTTCTTTAATAAGAAAAGTCAATTTAAATTTCCATAATTTATTAAATATCATTTATAATAGAGATTTTCTTTAATTTTCTATAAGTTTAATGAATTTTTAATCTAAATGATGACATGTAAGTATCCACTAATCAAAGGCTTTCAAGTATGATATTATTATATTAATCATAATAAAATAAAAGAAAAAAGAAAAAAGAAGGCCACATCAGCACATGGCCTGATGAGTTACCGGTTGTAACAGGTCATAGGACAAAAAAACCAATTTTTTTGTAAGTTATAGGATTAATTTCAAAATTCAAAAGTTAGGAGGATGAAATTCAATGTCAACTAAATTTAAAGGAAAAAAAAATACATTTTCCCTTCTTTTTGTTTGTGTGTCTCTACTATATATTGAATGATATTTTTTATTGTTATAATGAAAATGGAAGCGGACATTTATAATATAGCATGAAAGGACTCTTCAAGTTGAAAGAAAAAAAAAAAAGCAAATGATCAATTATTTATGGAGAATTTCCCATTCCCAATTAATTGGAATTAATTGTTGGATATTGTCAAGTTTTACTACTATAAAAATAACAAAAGGTGAAAATTTGAAAGAATCAATTTCAACGTGCATGAACATACGTGACAATAAAGGTTATTAATTTGGTATAATTTTTTTTACAGTAATTTATCAAATGATTACTAAATTTCCAACAAAAAATTTCGTAATACGAATTATCTACCAATTAATTGCCTACAAAAATGTCTAATTATTTAGGCATCTTTCTTCTCCACCTATAAATAATTTGCCTACAAAAATTCCTTAATTAAATTGTGGTATATGTAAATTTTTGTATGCAAATGGCTTGTAGATAATAATTACCTAGGAATTTTATTTCGTAGACAATTTGATTACGTGGGCAAATTGTTTATAAGAAATGAAAATGTTTACATTATTTAAAGAAATTGTAGACAAATCCAAAGTAATTTCTACTATAAAATTTCTTTGTTAAATTTTTTTGTAAGCAATTCATTTTTTTTAGTGATCTACAAAGAAAAAAGGGTTAATATCAATTTGTAATCTACACTATTGTTATTTTGTCAACTTGCAATATGTACTATTTTTTTTATCAGATTGCAACTTGTACTATATAAATTTGACAATTTTCAACCAAGTTGCTACTATGTGTGCAAAAAAATGTGTGGTACAAGTAGCGATAAACCAAGTTGCATGGAGAGTTGTATGAAAAGGGAGTGCATTTCATCGTCGCTTGGGGTCCGTGGTGGGCCCGTCCCGGCCGCCGGAGATGGCGAGAAGAGCAAGAGATATGTAAACCCAGATTGCCCTTACATATGCCGCACAATGTGTCTCCCTACGGATAAACCTTGCATGGAGGAATGTAAGAAAGATGAAGGGTGTCCTTTAGTATACTACATGTTTTGAATTTCATGAGTGATAGCAAGACATAAGTTTGCGTTTATTGGTAGTTTATTTTTGTTAATTTAAGTAAATTTCTTTTTTTGGAATTTATTGGTAATATATTTTTATTTTGTTTTAGTTTTATGATCTATAATTTTATTGATTTAATATTTTTAAATGGGTAAAAGAACTAGTCATCATACAAATTAATGTTTATCAGCTTACGCGGCATAAAATGTGCCCATGAATGAAACTATGTCATTTAATGCGTTCTCTGATCATTTGTGGCTGAATTAGGCAATTTAAATATATATGGGACTAAATCTGGAAAGTAATAATTATTGGATTTTTTCAATAAATTAAAAGTGGAAAGTAATTATGGGACAAAATGGTTTAATTCTTGTTATAATGTTCTTCGTACGTAGTATAAAATTTCCTTCTGTGTTCAAAGTCATATATATCTTTATTTGATGAAACAAAATAAACAAAACTGTCTTACAAAATGTACCAAAATATTTAGAATTTTCAATTTCATTCCAAACTCCGTGATTGTTCTGAGTTTGGTCCTTTATTTGCCGAATTAATTAATTTTGCACTCTTTGTCTCATAACTTTTTTTTTTAACTCATTTATTTGCCGAATTAATTAATTTTGCACTCTTTGTACCATAACTTTTTTTTTTTTTTTTTTTGCAAAAGGTCGCCAGTTGATGCGTGTCAATATTATGCTGTTTGTAGTACTTCGGATACTTTTGAACTAAAATCGGACAAATTAAAAAACTATCGGATAAAATTGAAGATTTTAAAATTTTATGGAACCTTTTCCAGAACTATCGAATGAATTTTAACTGCATTTTTTTATGTAGTTTAAGTCTGTCATTTCCTTGACATTTAATCATTTGAAGGTTGATGATCAACTGAGTTCAAACACCAAAATATCATTGAGTTCAATCCCTCCGAGTTAAAAACATTTACATTTTTTTAGCTAAACTCTTTTTTACAGAGTTTGACTGATAAACACTCTCAAATGTTCAAATGAATCGTACAATGGAAACACCGTCAATATTTAATTACACCAAGTTTCACATTTTTAATAATTATTTTCTATTTTCTTCAAAAAAAATTATTAACAAAGCACGCTTATTAAGAAAGTAGATGAATGAATAGGTTTGAGGGTTAATTGTGTAAATATTAATATATAAAGTAAAGAAATAAATTTGATTATATGTATGTGTGACTCAAAAGTAATAACATTTTATGCAAAATAAAAAATGTTGTGTGAGTAAAGTTTATGGAGGGATTTCCATTTTAAGGATATATAAGATATTGTGCGACAAACGAAAAAATAAAATGTGAAAAGTATATTGAGACAAAGGGAATATTTTGTTTAAAAAACAATTAAATCCAATTAATGTTTAAGGTTGTGGAATATATTTAAGAGTAGTTCTAGGTGCATTTGAATACATGGTATACACTTGGATTTTGAAAATAAAAAAATACTTCAAGTAGAAATCAATAATATCTCAAGAATTAGTTAGTGATACCCCAAGAAATAATCAGTAATACCCCAACTATAGAAAAACACACAGTTCGATGGGTTTGTGTGTATTTTAAAAAAAATCAAAATTAAAGTCAAAATTGAGCTTAAAATCTAAGGACATGCTATGCACCTGAGTACATTCTAAAATTTGTGAACATTTAAAGATACATCAATGCATAATTAGTCAAAAAAGGAGTATATATATTTTATTTTATTAAGTAATATTTAATAATTCGGGTAGCCCAATACCCAAGATTTGCAAACCTTTTAAAGTTGCAAAGATCCTACATACTTAAACTAAAATTTATTGTTTTCTAATTACATTTTTGTATTAATCCATAATTTGGAGAGTTGTCATATTATTTGGAATAATTGTAAAAGCAAGAACAAATAATATAGGCGTCTAGAAGTGCAGGAACAGAAACACACATTTTATGATGAAAACATATATTTTCCCCCCTTAACTTGTTTATTGTTCAATTTTTTTCCCAAAAAATTTAACTTTTAAATTTTGCAACATATTTTATCCTCACAGTTTCACTTTCTGATTTACAACAGGCTTTGCAAGATTTGCATAGGGACAACGGTCGAAACCTGGGGTGGGGAGAGGCAATGGCCGAGAACTTGGGGTAGGATAGTCGAGGTGAGGGCCGGAGTAGCGATCGAAACTTGGAGTGGAAAATGGCCGAATTAGTTCAGGAAGATGATTTTGGTGTGAGGGGTAAGGTGGGGGGAGAGGATTATTATATTTATTTTTTATTATTATTTGTTATTTATACATTTTTTATTTTAAATAAATATTATATTTAAAAAAATAGTTATATCTTAAATGGGTATTGAACGGGCTCCACCCGTGCAAAGCAGATTGAAATTGGGGGTCATGGGCTGAGCACGTGCAATTTGAGCCCAATTACAGCTAATTCGTGCCAATTTTGACCTCAATTTGCAAATTTTTATATCTAAGAGTTTTAATTGTCAGTTTGAAGACTTGCGGTTTTTCTTTTGCTACTCCCTAACCCAAGCTTCACATTTTTAACAATTATCTCCTATTTTGTTAAAAAAAAAAAAAAAGGACCTACCTTAAGGTTGTGAAATGTATTCAAGTTAATAAAAAGTCAATGATGATGATGTATTTTAATCTTTATCAAATCAATTCTCAATCTTTTTTTACTATTTTACTTGTGTTGAGCATAAATATTAATATAAATAGTACTCCCTCTGTCATTTAAAAGTATGCACCATTTTCTGCACGTGGATTAATGCAATAGGTCGGAGGGTATTTAGGGGTCTTATGAGGTCCGTTTATGAATAAAATGATTGTTTATGGTAAGTATGCATAGAAACGTTACTATAAACACTCATTTTATTCATAAACGAACCTCACAAGACCCCTAAATATCCTCCGACATATTGCATTAAATGATGTGCAGAGAATGGTGCATACTTTTAAAGGACGGAGGAAGTATAATATAAATATAGAACAAGTGATGTGATGAGGAAAAATAAATATAATTAATATTATATAGATAAAGTATAATTTATGTGTAAGTAGGAGCAAAGTATGAGAATATAAAATCATATTTTGATTGCAAAAAAATAAATAATGGAACGAACGAAAATATATGGAAAAGCAAGAAGTAAATAGAGGGATTATAATATCTAAAAATACATCAATAAATATTATTCAATAATTACTCCAGAAAAGAGATATTTGTATAGTAAATTCAAAACTTCAGGGAGCCCAGTAAATTTAAAACTTCAACAACCCTTTGCAAGCTGCTCTGGTCTCTTCTACCAGACTCCTCTGGTCAGTCTCCTTTGCCAGACTCCTCTGGTCGGTCTCCTCTAGTACCCCAAATTGACTAACTCTCACGGCTAACACTTAAACAACACGACTTTCTATTGGAACTCAAGCACACCAGACTAAATACTTCACATATGACTCTTCACAGTGTTCTTATATTACTCAGAACAATTGTAAAAGCAATCACAAATGTAGGAGCCAAGTGTAATAGGAGTGCAGGAACCGAATCCCTTTTTGGATAAGTAAGTTTGGAAGATTACACTTTTTATTGTCCAGTGTGACTCTGCATCTCTTTATACCTACCGCAGCATTCACTTCTATTACTTCAACTGTTAATACTGCAACACAAGCTTCAATAGTTATTAGGAGCACTTAATTACGTACAACATATATAATTGACAAAAATAATTTTTCATACATTTTTTTCAAGTGTATATATATATATATTTCATGACAAAGTATAGAGTAAAAGTGGTTCATATATAAATTTTATATTGAAGGGTATTAGTTCTTTTACTAAAGAACATTAATTGTTTTCACTAAAGAGTGTTAGTTATTTTCACTGAAGAGTATTAGCTGTTTAGTGAAAACAAACTAAGACTCTTAACTGAAAAAAACTAATACATTTCATTTAATAATTCATTTATGAACCAATTTCACTGTATACATACTCATTTTTCATACATTATACATAATGGTAGAGGAATAGTTGCAATAGAACAAGTACTTCTGTGTGTTAAAAATATATAGCTGGTCGAATTAGAAAGCAATAATTTGAATTTATCATAGCATTTTTTTTATCAATGTTTTATAGATATGGAAGTAAGAACCGGATAGGACAAGCAAAAGAGCCCAAACAAACTTCGCCATTCGAAGAACTTAGTGATTCTAAAATTATTTTTGTTTTTGTGGCTCTACTCTGTATTTAATGATATTTTTAGTTGTTATAATGAAAACGAAAGGGACATTTATAATATAGCAGTAAAGGAGTCCTCAAGTTGATTAAAAAAAAAAAAAAAAAAAGCAAATGATCAATTAATTATGGAGAACCCCAATTCCCAATTAATTAGAATTAATTGTTGTATATTTCTTGAATATTCTAGCTAAAGAAATAAATTTTTGGATATTGTCAACTTTTACTACAATAAAGTTTTTTTTACGGGAAAGATAAATTAATTAATTAGTTAGCCGGAAATTCGGCAACCACAACATCAGTGACAGACTCAGGAATTTGAGTCGAAAAGAAATTAACATTACAAGAAAAACCAAATAAAGCTAAACGGTGAGCAACTATATTTCCCGTTCGCCTTGTCCATCGGAACGAGATCTCACTAAAACTCTTGCTCAACTCTAAAATATCAGCAACCACTTTTCCAAAATATGACAAATCAGGCCTTGGATTTTGCAATGCATTAACCAAATTTTGGGAATCAGATTCCACAATCAAGGCAAAATTGCCTTGCTGTTGCGCCAACTGCAAACCTTGAAGCATTGCTTGAGCTTCCACTAAATCCACCTCAATCTCCACTCGCTTTCTCCGTGCAAAACAGCATAGAACTCCCCCAGCATTGAATAAAAAAGAATTCGCCCTTTCAAAAACATCAACACAAGAGCTCTTACCTCGACGAAAAACCAGCTGATTTCGGTTATTCCACAACTGCCACAGCAAGATAGCAAACAGTTCCTGCTGACCTTTTCCTTGCAAATTGTTCAACATCTCGACCAGCCATTCATTCAACGGACAATCATCTCTCAGACCTGCTGTAATAGCCCTCCGTAACGGAACCGTTGTCCAGAAAGAGCGAACAACTTCACAGTCACGAAGGGCGTGCTCAACAGTTTCAATCTCCGTGCCACAACGCTTACAAACCGGATCCACGTCCACAAAACGACCCACTAAATTAATACAGGAAGGTATAATTTGATGAAGAATACGCCACAAAAAATAGCATATCTTAGGTGCTACATCTAGACCCCAAATACGCTGCCACCAAGGATTAAACACTGCTATCACCTCATGCCCAACGGCCTCATGTGCTGGTATCAACTCATGTGTAACTTCTTCATGGTACCCAGATTTTGTAGTATAAATACCAGACTTCGTATAAAGCTCCATGCCAAAACATCCTCCGTCACAGAAACAGATATAGGGAGCTCCGAGATGCGACGAACCTCCTCTGAAAATCCCTTTTCCAACCGCTGCAAATTCCACGTTTGAGTACCCGGCATGAAAAGGTCAGCAACCGTCCAATCATTAATAAAAGAATTCCCCGTGGAAGACACTCTTGAGTCTCTACCATCAAAAATCCAAGGTTGTGTACGAGCATTAATAGAGCGTCCATCACCCACTACCCACACCAATCCTTTTTCCAAGACTGATCTTCCAGCAAGAATACTCTGCCATGTAAAGCTGGAATTATATCCCAACAATAAAGTTAAAAAAAGGTAAAAATTTGAAAGAATTTAATTTCAACGTGCATATATATTATTAAAAACAAACGTGACAATAAAGGTTATTAATTTGGTATAATTTTTTTGAAGTAATTTATCAATATGATTACTAAATTTCCAACAAAAAAATTCGTAGTGGAAATTATTTACCAATTGTCTACAAAAATTTCTAATTATTTAAGCATCTTTCTTCTCCACATAAAAATAATTTGCCTACAAAAAATATTTAAATAAATTGTGTTATAGGTAAATTTTTGTAGGCAAATGGCTTGTAGGTAATAATTACCTAGGAAATTTATTCCGTACACAATTTAATTACATGGGCAAATTGTTTTGGAGATATGAAAATGCTTATATTGTTTAAAAAAAATTGTAGGCAAGTCAAAAGTAATTTTCACTATAAAATTTTTGTAAGCAATTCATTATTTTCTAGTAGTAATCTACAGAGGAAAAATCATATCAATATATACAGGGGCGGACCTATTCATAGGCAAGGTGGGGCAAGTGCCCCACCTGAACTTCTGATCCCAATATATACTTTTTGTGCTAAATAATCAATATGATGCAGCATAGCTTAGTGGTATGTGTATTTTGTTCCTACTATGATATGATGAATATGAACAAGGGTCGTGTGTTCAAACCCTGTAGCACTAATATTTCTTGCCTTTTGTTCTACTTTTATTTTATTTATTGTGCATATATTAATTACATATATTTCCCTCCATTTTAAAATACATGTTCTTTTAGCATTTTACATCTTTTGCAAAATAAAATATTTTTCAATGAAGTGGTTTTGAACTAATGAAATCAAATTTGTTTAAAATAATTTTTGTATAGGGGTAATATGATAAATATTAGGTGTCTTAATATGTGTGAAAAATCTAAATAAATATTTATTTCTAAATGGAGGGAATATGTGTTTTATAATGCTAATTGCTAAGATTAAATAAAAAGTTTATTGCTTTTCGGTGAAAGGGGTATATTTTATTTCAATTTCGAGCATATATTATAAATTATGTTTAATTTTTAATTTGCTAGTAATATAAGTAAATGTATTTATTTATTAATATATAAAGTGTTCGAAGAGAAAAGTGAAAATTTTACTTTGAAACAGAGGAAATATAATTTTGTGACCTCCCTGCATGTCATTCTTGCGTCCGCCCCTGAATATATATATATATATGCAGTTCGATCCAAGAAAGTAAAGTCAGTGCATTTATCCGTATAATATTCTTTGTTTTGAGGGTGACAAAATCTTAGCCTAACTAAGTAACAAAATCAAATCTCTAATTGCCCATATCGTAAAGGAAATGAAAATGATAATTGATCAGGAGTGACAGTTACTAATTAATTAATAATGATTTTTTTTTTTTTTAAGGCAAAAGAAAATATATTAAAATATGAGCAATAAAAGGCGCTCAAGTGAAAGTAGAGCCGCCAAAGATCATTCAATATAAAAACTAGCCACGATACCCATTTATGAGAGAAAATTATTATAATTCCCGACCAAGCTATATATGTTACCGAAAATTTCGTAAATCAAACACAACTTGAGATTAAGACACCAATTAATTAAGGGTGAGACTGAGATCAGGATAGGCTATAAGGGGCTTACGATTTGTTGTTTGCCAAATAATGGTGCTGGTGATTAATGGCTATTTAAGTGTGTATTGACAAAAACATAAAATGATTGAAGTAATAAATACAGAATGACAAGTTAGGTGAAGAAAATTAATGATGAAGATGAACTGGGAATAAGAACACCAAGAATTGTCAGGGGTTATTAATCACTGAACTTAAATGAGAATTGTATTGATTTGATTGATGGGATTGAACTCCCTTTTTTGTTACAAATGAGGGATTATTTATAAATTCTCACTACAAGGGTATACTGGTCTTTTTCGTCCCCTCAGGGGACAGAAACATTAAATGCCCCCATCCTCTGAGGACGCGCGGGCACTGATATGTCAGGGTTAGCAGGCTGCCGGCCACTAGCGTGTTGACACGTGTCCAAAAAGGACGATTCTCTGTGAACTTTCCTCATTTGGATGGAATATTCTCTTTGCCACTGAATACGGAGGCGGCCTTTTCCCTCTTGGGGGAAGATCTGGCCAGATTCCATCACGTGCTCCAATTTCTTCTAGCAAGCAGGAGGCGATTCGAGGTCGGTGGTTGGTCTCTTGGTGGGTCATGTGATTGGGAGCCCCTTCTGCACATTGGTCGAGTCCTGGCGGCCTCTGTTGGTCCTCCTTTGCCGGGACCGGATCGGTCCGGACCCGGCCCTCTTGTCCTGTCCCCTGAGCGTCTCGAGCTTTTCCTAAAGGTCGGGAATCGCGAAGGTCGGAGGCCGTGAAGATCGGGGACCGCGCCAGTCGGGGCCCGCGGAGGTCGGTGACCGTGACAGTAGGGGACCGCGGAGGTCGGAGACCGTCTGGTTAGATCGGCGCCGTCGAGGGCGCATGGTTTTGTTACTTACGACTGGTTTCAGGCCGGTGCCGACCTGTGGCACAAAATGGCCACAACACGATTCACCTACTTAAGCTCGGATTGTCATTTTTAGTAATCAAGTCATGGGCAAGGTTTAATTTTCGAATTTTTTTTAATTTTTGCCGAAATCCCTTTTTCCCCCTCAAAATTTGGGTCTTTTAATTTAATATATTGTTGATTTTTATTTTTTTTTTGGAAATTTGTCAAGGTCTTTTTTTAAATTGCATATTTTGATATAATTGAGTTTGATTTTCTTATAGCTAAGCTGGTTATAGTGTTAGTGTTTCCAATTTCCAACGACATCGGTTGCAATGGGGGATGTGTAAGTTTTTGTTAAAGATTCTTGGCACTACAAGGTGGAGTAAATACACTACACAAAATTTAATTTTTAAAGCAAATTCTTGAGATGACAATATTATCCTTATAGCCTTCCCTCCAAAAATAATTTTAGTAAATATACTACACCTCATTTTCATACTTCACTTTCGAACAAAACACTACAAAAATAAGATGATTTAAAGAGGGTTTTGGAGAGGGTTTTGGAGAGGGAATTTAAGATAGAGAGGGTATTGAAGAGGGATTTATTCCCTCTCCAAAATGCTCGTCGCCAATCTGTACACGAGGGAAAAACGAATCCCTCAAAAAATGGAGAGGGTTTTAACGAGGGAATTCGCGTGGGAAGAGACGAGGGAAAAAAATCCCTCGACAAAATTTCCCTCGGCTAAGCCCTCGTGAAGGGCGAGGGAATTAAACCCTAGGGAATGGGGCACGAGGGAATTTTCCCTCTTTAAAGCCCTCGGGAAACGTGGGCGAGGGAATTAAAACCCTCTTCAACCCTGACGTGACAGGCGGCAGTTGGCGAGGGAATTTTCCCTCGGCTGACGTGGCGAGGGAAATTCCCTCGTTTACTTCCCTCGTCTAGTTCCCTCCGAAAAAAAATGCAATTTCGTGGGTTTCGAACCCACGACCTCTAACACAACCCCTCCCCCGCGGATCCGCTAGGCTACCACCCTCCAACCTCACTCTGAGCTTTAATTGGGCGAAATTCGTCCCCCTCGAGTTTCGAACACGCGACCTCTATCTATGGAGAGGTCTTGCGTGTTTTGCCATGCCGCTTGGACAAGACAATTTAGTTGTTATGTTTTAGGGTGTAATATATATATTTCATATATTTTTGTGTTATATATTTTAAATATCATACTAATTAATATTAATTGTTTGTTATACTTTATATGTAAATTATTATTACATATAAAATTAAACTATCACTTATATATATTATTTTTATTATTTATAATATTAAAATATTTTTAATGAATACATCAATAAATTCTTTTTCACTACTTATATATTTGTGTACATTTATATTTAGCTTTTTAAATTCTTTTTCACTAATTACTAATATGTGTGTATATATATATATATATATATATATATATATATATATATTGATTGTTTTTTTTAAATCAATAAAATTATAAAATACATACTTTTTAAATTATTTTTCACTACTTACTAATATGTGTCCATATATACACATATATTGATCGTTTTTTTTAAATCAATAAAATTTAAAATACATACTTTTTAAATTCTCTTCACTAATTACTAATATGTGTACACATATACACTTATATTGATGAATATATTTTTTAAAAATCAATAAAATTTTAATATTCAACAATATTCATAACTAATAATCAATAATAATGATAATAACAAACTCACATGCTCAAATATCCTGACATATAAATCAAAATAAACAGTAAAATATCAAACCAACAAATATAGTTCCAAAACATGTTCAAATATTTATGACATCCTAACTCTCATCATCATCATCATCATCACCTCTTTCATTTCCGGAATAATTACCCCTCGGGGGGTAACTAGAATATGTACCTCTTTCAAGTAGGTCTGTAAACCCAGTTGGAGAGATGGAATTGCGACGAGACGATGAAGGACCGGAAGCGGGAGGACGAGCAGGAGAGGCCTGAGGATTAGGGGCGGTGGGAAAACCAGTAGGAGGAACAGGAGGAATACCAGTAGAAGGACCGACCGAGGGATAAGGGGCGGGGGGGATAAGGGGCGTAACCAGATGCGGAAGGGGCGGGAGAATATGAAGGATAAGCTGGGTAAGGAGGATATGCACTAGCTGGTTGGGAAAACCCACTAGATAGGTTTCCCTGTTGGCCTTGAAACCATGCCATCATCTGATTGTGTACTTCCTGGCGCACAAATTCGTTTTGCTGTCTTTGTTGCTCGGCCAGCAATCTTTCGTATCTCGCGCGCTCCTCAGCCAGCAAACGATCAACATCTCTTTGATCATAACCTCCAATGTGTGTGCCAGCTGATGTCCCGCCTGGGCCAGATTGTATACGCATCGTCTTCATTTGACCGAGGCCCCTAACTTTTCCGTGGCCTGGCCTCACTGTCTCAGCATACACTTGACTCAGTCGGTTCAAGCGCTCAGTATCGTCTACTGGAGGCGGTAATTGCGAGACTCGTTCCTCCACAGAGTCCTAGACATACAAATTTTTTGACATCATCTCAAGTATACAAACGTGTTACCTTACTATTCAATTTATAATGTTAATGTAAAACACTTACAATTATGTCAGCAATTCCTCCATACGTGTACTCCCCTTCCCCACAGTTGTGGAAATGTTGCACAATTTCCCATTCAGTTGGGAGACGGTTATATTTCTTCTCCTGTATTCCAAAAAATAAAGATATGTGTAATCAAGTCATTAAAATCTCCCTATGTTGTAGTGTAGGAATTACTTACGTATTCCTGAGTCCATTGTGCGCTCCTTTTGCCCCTCCTTTGTGTTTTGAGGGGCCTCTTCCTCCGGCCGCAGACAAGCGGTTTGCTCTGCACTGGTTGCTTTTTTTAATGACCTCGGGCAATTGCCAGTACTGAAGTAATGCAGTCCAGAATCTCATGTCCCACGGAGGTATTTTCCCTTCCCTTCTATTGATCCTCTTCCAAAGACTGAGCAGATCAGAAAATCGTTCTCTAGACCTCCGGATAAACAACTCTTTGATGAACACAGTATTTTCCGTCCGAGGATCCCAGTACGTCTCCCTCTGAAGAAAATATATAAAATCATATTTATTTTAATTAAGTAAAAATATATACATACATATAATTCTACACAATATTAACAAAATGAATGTATACATGGAATGTTTCCCACCATTCATTTTTCCTTTCTTTTGACACCAACTTATATGTGAACCCGCCCATTTCCATTCGACGGGACATTATATTTCGAATCAACCTCGAAACAGCATTCGAGGGCATCAATCTGTATATTTTTCAAGCGTATATGTAAAAAAATCAAATAAAATCAAATAAAAAAGACTAAGTGATATTTAACATACACATTGTGATACGTGTAGATGCGTAGCACATTAGGACGAGGTTCATGGTTGGTGAGTTCTTCTGCAGTTTCTGGAATCTCAGGGTCATCCTCAAGCGTTTCTGGAGATGTTCCACCGTGTTGAGTTAGATCATCTTCCTGATTCTGTAAATCAGGAACCGGTACTGTTCCGGTTTGAGAGGATGATCTCCAATCCCTACGTCGACCCGTATTTTCTTCAGACGTTTCCATCTGTATTTAATAATTACAGTTATAACATGTGTATAAGATATTATATATAACAACTAAAAAGAGTTGTACCGGTTCACGGTCTGACTCTGGTGTACGGGAGGACGATCGCCGGCCACCGAAAAGGTTACGAATACTTCTACCTCCAGCCATCTGTATACATAGCATTTAATAAACACATTAATAATTAATATAAAATTATAACATGTATACATAACAAATAATGAACACATTAATAGTTAATATAAAATTGTAACATGTATACATAACAAATAATGAACACATTAATAATTAATATAAAATTGTAACATGTATACATAACAAATAATGGTCCAATCAATTAACAATATCAATCATCGTCATCATAATCATCATGTTCATCTTCTTGATCATCATCTTCATCCTCGTCATCATTGTCGTCTTCTTGATCTTCTTGATCTTCTTCCTCTTCTTCATTTTGTACCTCAATTAGTGCAGCGTCCAAATCAGCCAAAACGACAGGATCATCATCCATTCGCACATTCATCTGGGACACTATATCGTCCTCTTGAAATGGAGGAAGCTCTGGTTCACTCTTTCTATCCATTTCCACTAAGGATCGTGCCTTGGTTGTGCAAACTGCCCACCACTCTCGACCCGGTTGGACAGATGCACCGGGGTACTTGCAATAATAAACTTGTGTAGCTTGACTTGCTAGTACGAATAGATCATAACGACCGTATCGACCTCTTGGATTAATATCCACGAGTTTATAATCAGGATGTATTCTTGTTCCACCCGGTACAGTAGGATCAAACCACTGGCATTTGAACAGGACAACTTCTTTTTCAGTAAGTCCAGGGTATTCCAAAACCACTACTTCCTCGAGTATCCCATAGAAATTATTTTCATTGGAATCATAGTTTGTTCCTCTAATGCAAACTCTACTATTCATAGTTGCTTTAGAGGCACCATAATCTCGTGTGTGAAATTTGAAACCATTAACGTAATACCCAGGGTATGTGGTGGCACTACTGCTAGGACCGCCAGCGAGAGCACGTAAAAACTGATCCTGAATACGATTTCTCCTCACCTATATGTACATAAGTTAAGATATATTCCATTAAGTTCATACTTTATATATAAACATTAGTAATAAAAAGTTACTTATACATATCACTTACAAGTTGTTCAAACCACGATGCAAATTCCATTTGAAGCACATTGTCTTTCTCAGCACCTGATAGATTCGGTTGAACAAGCAGTAGTTGCTCGAAAAATACACTACGTACAATTGGCACAAATTAGAAGATCGCAAAAATGTTAAGTTTCCACTAAGAGGTAGGTTAACTTACTCAATATACGGTTGGACCTCATTGCAATTTAGTAACACGTACGTGTGAGCAACTTGGTTCTCCAAGTCTACAATCCATCTTTTACCCTTTTTTCCAAGATGTGTACCAGGAGGCACAAATATCGAAAGATTACCTTCCACTGCTTCGGGTACTCCACGACCAGTAAAATTGCGAGGTACATTGTGTCGCCTCGTCAGTACATGATCCTCAAAATAATGGGAACAAAACATTGATGCTTCTTTTGTTAAATAAGCATTTGCAATTGAAGCTTCCACATGTGCCTTGTTACCCACACTTAACTTTAAATTGTGAAGATACCTAATTCAAGGTCCACGGATGAGCTACTATAATTCCCAAACGAGATTATATATTAAAAATAAACAGGTAAATTAATAGATTACCTCTCAAATGGGTACATCCATCTGTATTGTACTGGACCAGCGATCTTTGCCTCATATGCAAGATGGACAGGTAGATGCTCCATTGAATTAAAGAAGCTGGGTGGAAATATTCGTTCCAACTTGCACAAGATGTTTGGGATATCATGGTCCAAGCGAGTCATGTTTTCCACTGTAATAGTCCTAGATGTTAACTCCTTGAAAAACAAACTAATTTCAGTGATAGCTTTCCAAATGTTGGCCGACAGTAATTCACGGAAAGCAATTGGAAGCAGTCTCTGCATAAACACATGACAATCATGACTCTTCATCCCAAACATCTTCAATTTGCTCCAGTCTACACAACGAGACATGTTGGACACATAATCATCAGGAAATTTCAACTCATCTACCCACTTGCAAACAATATCTCTCTGTCTCTTATCAAGTGAATAAGCAGCTTTGGGGTACTTTCCCGTATGTGGACATTTCTGTAACGAGGGTCGACGACAGTATTCATTGAGCTCATCCCTAGATTTATTTGTGTCCTTCGTTTTCCCTTCCACATTCATCACCGTGTAGAAGAGATTGTCAAACACATTTTTTTCGATGTGCATCACATCCAATTTGTGTCGGATCAACAGGGTACTCCAGTACGGCAAATCCCAGAAAATGCTCTTCTTCTTCCAACCCCCATCTAGAACTTTGTTGTGAGCATCAGCACCCTCTTCCGTAACTTTCATAAATCCAATCCAATTAATTTCCTCAAAGATCGAAACACCTGTACGGATGGGCGGTGGATCATCATCAACTATTTTGTTCTTTCTGAATGCAGTCTTGTTCCTTCGATACGGATGATATCCGGGTAAGAACTTACGATGGTTGTCAAACCACGACTGCTTTCGACTGAGCTTCAAAGTGAAAGCATTCGTGTTTTCTGCACAATATGGACAAGCAAGCCTTCCAGATGTGCTCCATCCAGACAACATCGAGTAGGCTGGAAAGTCACTTATTGTCCAGATTAGTGCAGCCCGCATCAAAAAATTCTGCTTTGTAGCAATATCGTACGTTACCACTCCATATTCCCATAAAATCATCAAATCACGGATCAATGGTTGTAAAAATACATCCAATTTATCCTTTGGATTTTTTGGACCAGGCACCAGAACCGTAAGAAACATGAATTGATCCTTCATGCACATCCATGGTGGTAGATTGTACGGCGTCAGTATCACCGGCCATGAGGAGTATTGTTTCCCCGACTGCCCAAACGGCTGAAAACCGTTGGTGCTCAAGCCCAACCTCACGTTCCGAATTTTTGATGCAAATTCAGGATACGACTGGTCCAAGTGTTTCCAAGCCTGCGAGTCTGCAGGGTGACGCATAACACCGGACTGATCATTATTAGAGCAACTTGCATGCCATGTCATATCCTTCGCAGTTGCATTGGACTGATACAATCTTTGCAGTCTAGGGATGATGGGAAAGTAGAACATCTCCTTGAAAGGGCTCTTCTTTTTCAGTCGACCATTCACATCGCCTCTAGCTGGTTTGAACCGTGGCCGACCGCAAAACTTACAATATTCAAGATCGCTGTCTGCACCCCAATATAACATACAATTCCCTGCACAACAGTCGATCCTCTCCATAGGAAGCCCCATCTCACCCATCAACTGTTTGCTATCGGAAAACTTTCTGGGCACCAAATTATCCGGAGGACATATCTCACGAACCAAGTCAACAATTTGATTATAACCCCTTTCAGATAGTCTGTTTTCAGTTTTAATGTTCAGCATACGGGCATTGAATGACAGTTGCGAGTGTGATTCGCACCCAGGATACAAATCCCGATCCGCTGCACGAAGCATATCATAAAACTGTGCAGCATACTGATTAGGGGGTTCCTCAACAGTCGACTCGTTATCCACATTTCCAAAGTGGGGCCCGGAAGTTAAGTCCGTGATCATATCGTGGTACGAGCTAGGTCCTGCGGTCTCATCAACCGGTACGTAAGAAGACGACGCCTAATTATTGTATTGATGCGGAATTTGACCCCAATTTTCCTCACCATGAAAAACCCAATTGTAATAATTTGGCATAAAACCATTTCTATACAAATGAGCTTTCACATCATCGGGGTACTGAAACGTTTTGTTCCTGCATCTAAATTTATTACAGGGACACCTAATCTTTCCTCGATTCATCCAATTTGGGTTACTAGTGGCGAAGTCTATGAATGAATCGAGTCCACTAATAAATTCAGGAGCTAACATGCCATTAATCGATCTTGGACCATACATCCAACGTAAACGACTTGAGTAGTCCATATCAATCTGTTTCATATTAATGAATTAATAATACTCAAATTAGCTTAATTATTAATATTTTTATTTCTTCTATTAATTATTAATTTAACTAATTAATTAATATTTTCTAAAAATTTCGACAGAGTTTCGTTTAATTTTTTCGAATTCCCAAATTAATCAAAATTCCTATGTGCATCCATTTCCGACTTAATTAATTATAATTAATCAAGCCGGAACACCCATATTCTACAATTAACAAAAAATATTCATGAATATCCTTCCTTCAACCCCAACATATGTATGAAGCATATATACACATTAACAAATTAATTGACAACTAAATATTATAAAAAAATTAAATTCCATGAAGCACAATATATGCACAAATTATATATATTAATTAACATGAAATTATATATGCATGCATAAACAACTAATTTTCATATCAATCTATTTCATATTAGTGAACTAATTAATAATGGAGACAAGAATTTTTCACGTCGCCGGCGATAATTTTTTTTAATTAATAATGCTCAAATTAGGTTAATTAATAATCCATATCAATTTGTTTCATATTAGTGAACTAATTAATAATGCTCAAATTAGGTTAATTAATAATTTTAATTCTCCTATTAATTAATTATTATATTATTAATTAATTAATATTTTCAAAAAAAAATCGACAGAGTTTCGTTTAGTTTTTTCGTATTTCCAAATTACTCAAAATTCCTATGTGCATCCATTTCCGACTTAATTAATTATAATTAATCAAGCCGGAACACACATATTATACAATAAACAACATCTCTCCTCCAACTCCAATTAACATGTATATATACAACATAATAAATCAAATAATTATAGCTATACACAAATTATATATATACACTAATTATATGTATATACTACACGAACATATATAGCTAGCTATATATATATATATATATATATATATATATATATATTAATAATTAATTAATTAAGTACTAAGCAAGCATTCAATTAAATAATATATTATAATTAAATTAATTAATTAGCTATATACTAAAAATTAAACAAATTATATGCATACAAACTAAACAACGTACTAATTAACTAATATGCATAAAACATATATACATACACAAATTAACATATATATGCATGTCGAAAATGCAAAAATTAGTTAATAAATAATTATTTAACTGTTTAAAATGAAGATACTTACAATATAAATGTTCACGTGAACGTGTATAGCAAAGTTCGACTAGTGTTTAACTTTTTTCACGTCCGGCGGAGGTGGTAGACGGCAGCCGACGACTCTTCTTCCTAGCTCCTCCCTTTCTTCCTCTCCTCCTCCCTTTCTCCCACTAGGCTGTAATTGCTGGAAATGAGGGTGGGTGTGTGAAGTATACACACTTGGACGAGGGTTTTTTAAGAGGGAAATTCCCTCTTCAAATATTAGATTCTCCGGGTCCCACGCCTGAAACCAAACACGGTCATCAAAGTCTGTTGAAAGCCTGCATGCATCAGAAATTTCAAATTGGCGAGGGAAGTGTTCCCTCGTGGAAAAGAATCCAAGGCCGGACGAGGGATTTATTCCCTCGAGAAATGTCAGAGGTGCAGGACGAGGGAATCTTTTCCCTCGAGAACTCTCACGTGGTGCAGGACGAAGGTTTATTCCCTCGACAAACTTCAGGTGCACAATGACGAGGGAAAGAAAACCCTCGTGAGTTCTGACACAGAAATTCCCTCGTCCAAACGCTCGTGAATTTGTCGTGGGCTCATAATTCCCTCGTGAAATCCCACGTGTTTATCGACAGAAAATTTTCCCTCGTCCAAACCCTAGTTTAGTTTCATCCCTCGTGTAATCCCTCTCCAAATACGAGGGCTATTTTTCCCTCTTTAAATACCCTCTTCAAATCACACTTTTTTTGTAGTGAAAAAAATCATTTCGAACAATTCAAGCGAGCTTCATACTTCAAGAATGTGATCCACCATCAATCGACCACTAGACGCTTGAAACGTGTTGTGACGGCGTACATTGTAAGGATGAACGATCCTCCAAATCCGGAATACGTATATGTAAGTGTTTTGGTATTTTTTAGAAACTGGGTTTTTTAAATGTTGAATATTATATTTTTTGTTGGTGTTATGATGTTTTGCATGCATACTATTGTTCATTGAGTGTATAAAACTGTATGTGTATGATAATATTATTGTTGTTTGCTTGTTTCGAACAATTTTTTTTAATCGCGATTGCACTTGTTCGGCTCTGGTTATATGAACTCGACCAGAATATTCGGGAAATTTATGTGAACATGAACATAATTTTTGGAAAAAAAAATTCGAACAAAAGTGTTTGAATTTATTTTCCGAAAATTGTGATCGTGTTCGGAAAAAAATCCGAATATTATGGTCATGTTTGGATAACCAGAGCCGAACAACAGTCATCGCGATTTTTTACTTTGACTGGCGACAAGCGGACGACGGCGAAAGACGGTGGGGCGGGAGATGTGTTCTCTTTGCGATGGCGACGGGCAGCGGCTTTGGTTCGCATCACTTTAGCGATGGCCGGACGGAGGCAGTGGACGACGGTGTTGTGGTTATGGGCTACGATGATGTGGTTGTGGCTATGGACGATGGCGAAGGATGTTGAAGATGGAGTGTATTCAAAATATGTAGGGTATTTTAGGAATAAAATATAGTGTATTCATCCTAAGTGTAGTGAGTTTATTTATTTAGTGTATTTATTCCATATTGTAGTGCCAATAATCTGGGCCTTTGTTAAAATATTAAGGGTGGGCATTTCATATTTGTACTAAAGTAAATGATACGGCAATGAATTGGATCCATTTCCATTTTCAGTGGCAAGAAAGTAGCAAAAATTGTTGATAATGTTACACTGCACCTAAAAAAATTTGGAAAAAAAAAATCTAAAAAATTTGATAATTTTTGGGAAAAGAAATTCCGAAAATGTGTATTTTTTGTCTTTTTCTTGAACTTTTGGAAAAAAATTCCAAAAATTGTCAAATATTTGGAATTTTTTTTGGTGGAGTGTATTAACAAAAGGAGATATTATATTTAGCTTGGGCCTTGTTTATATAAGCTGGGTCCAGTCCATTAAACTCAAGGTTTGGTCAGCTTCCATGGGCCCACTCCAATTGCTTTATCGCCCGAGTTAAATACAGTTCTTATGAATACACCCCTCCCAAAAAAATGTTCGGAATTCTTTTTCGAAAAATGTAACAATTTTTTGAAAAAAATCCAAAAATTCATATGTTTATTAAGTTTTTTTTACATTTTCGGTTTTTTTTTTTCCGAAAATTGTCAAAATTTTTGGATTTTTTTTTTTTCGAACACTTTTTGGTGGGGTTGTATTAACAAAAGATAGGATTGTATGTAACTTTGGCCGAAACCAAGAAACTAGAAAACAATTGCTGCAGTTCAGCGGTTAATTCATGTCATTATATACTTTTCAGACACTCTTTCGAGTTGCCTGATATCAGTTATGATCTATAATTGTGCCACATGCACTGTGTCGCATTAACCTGCTACCTGAGTTAATATATTATTTTAAAATTATTTTTTAAATAGTTTTTTATTATTTACTATTTTATCCTTTTTGAAACAAATTATAAAAGTAATTAGTAAGAAATTACATACATAGAATATGTAAAGAAAAAAAATTAAATATACTAGATGAAAACAAAATTGAAAAAATATATTTCTCCTTCCAACACTGAAAGCAAATTCTTCCTTCAACCCTAATTAAGGCCAATTCTCCTCCGGCATTACATTCTACTAGTCACCATGCTCGTGGATGGTGTCGCCGCTCCCACTGCTTACCCTATCACCACCGCTGCCCCACCACCCACCCCACTGTCGCTTTCACCGCACTATCCCTGTCATTCATTCGATCGACTTCTTCAACATCATAGCACTAAACACCAACGCTGTCACTAACCTTCTAGACGGCGTCGCCTCCTCCCATTGAGAAAATAAATATCGATTCCTGTCTCAGTCATAGTTGTCATCTCATGCTTAATTCTTCTCTGTTGTTCTCTGTCTCTCGTCGCCTTCTACCGTAGCTTATGTCATCCTTTTCGCCCGTCTGCTCCTCACTCGACGCTATCTGTTCAAAATCATGATCCATTGGCCTTCTATTATGTGAATTCAATAAGCCAACAACTTTCAATTCAACACTAGGATTTTGGGTTGTTGAGAAATTCCAAGTAAGCATCCTAATTCCATTGCTTTAATTAGGCATTCTGATTTTTTGATTTCTTGAGCAATTTTTTTGTAAATTGATTTGATGATAATTCTCGTCCTTTGGTAATTGATTGTTTGTATCTAGAAAATTTTAGATTTTATTATAATGCTGAAGGATTATTGTGTTCTTGCAAATTATTAGTTTAAAACTTAATATATTCATTGATAATGCTTATTTGTAATCAATTCATTCATGTAAGAATTGATGTAGATTCAGTTTTGTAGTGTGAAAATATATTATGACTTCAATAGTTTATTTTGTTGTATTATATAGGACATTCTATTGCCAAGGACATGGCTACGAAAGTCTTGTTTTCGCAATGGCTTGGTGCCTTAAAGAGCTATAGGATGAAATTAGTAAACAAGCATAACGTGTATTTCTTTTTTTGTTTTTGTTTTAACAAATGAAAAATGATTATAGGATTGCATAAATGAAATAAATGAACCAGAAAGAGGATAAGTTGAACATTTCACTTAAAAAGATGCAGAAATTCTACATGTAATGTGATCGGTGGTTGAAATTGTTGTTATAATTTCTTAAGCAAAAGTAGTTGAATGGGGAATATCTGTTGGGGTAGCACATAACTAGTTGAATGGGGAATTTCGTTATTCCAGTGCAGATGTATTAATATCAGCATAAACATGTGGTATAGTTGAACTTCAAATTGGGATTGTTCCAAAGAAAATTAACTATTCCCTTGTCCCACAATTGTTTGTACATTTTTTTTTTATTTGTCCATCCTACAATTATATGCACACTCAAAAAATGAAACATTTTTATATACTTCACCCTTATCATATTCATATATTTATAGAAATTCTCATTACTTTTTGCCTTTTGAACCCACAATATATTCAATTTAAGTTTATTTATTCGCTTTATACCCCACAAAACACTACCCACATATTTTTTTCTTAAAAATTATGTCCACTCCATGATGTAAACATTAATGGGTCAGTATTATGTTACTAAAAAAAAATTAACTATTGCGTTACTCATAAAATTAAAAGTCAAATGTACCACGGCGAAGTCAAAAAAGAAAAAGAAAAACATATACGTTGTCATTTTAGTTGCTTGCTATCTAGTTATTTAGCTCCTGCATGTCCTACTTTCATTTGAAAGAATCTCATCTCATTTGTAGAAAGGTTTGGATCGGAATCAATTTATTTTTACTTAATTTCTCTAACATCGTTTAAGCTGCAAGTCTCCCAAGCCAAAATGAAGCATGAGAAGCCACACAAATGTGATCAATTCTCCACCTTGGCTAGGTTGTTGAGCGTGGACATCCGGCTGGCAGTGGCCGGCAGCATAAGAAAGCAGTTCCACCCAAATTCCGCTCATCATCTTCCATCTCGTCTCCTCGTTGATTTCCCGGCTCAACTTGTTGAGATCCTTGGCAAGAATACACGCATCGAAAAGCAGAGATTTACTTCTGTCTCCCTTCACTAGTCTAGGTTTGACTGTTGTGTTCACATTCAGAAGCTTTTCACATGCTAGTTTTTCCCGTTGATACGCGTGTACACTACTCAGTTGAGCTTCCCATCTCATGAAAAAGTCCCTAGCTTCCTTACAGGTGTCCTGAAACCGGACTTGTGCAATACCAGCAACCGGGGACATCAATGTAGGCTTCATAATCAGAAGGTACAACATGTAGTCGGATAGAGCCTTGCAAAATCTGCTATCGTCAGATTCGTCATCAGCGCTCGTGAGATAGCACAATTGAGTAGCTATGTGCCACAGGAGAAGGCTCTCATCATACTCAACTTCATGGCTCAAGCTGGACGAAATCGCCGGGTAGGGCAGAATAGAGTAATCTAAACCCGAGAGAACCCATTCACCTCTTGCTGAGTGTACCTCCTTGGCGATTTCTCTAGTTTCTGCTTTCTTAGCCTTTTCCTTAAGCTCCTTAAATATGAATTTCTTGAAGCTCTCCGGACACTCTGTCATCTTCATGTGCAGTAACTTGTCGACAGAATCCTCATTTATGATAAATCTGCTCAATTGCACGAGCCATTTGTGTTCCTCGAGGCAGTAACTTAAAAAGCTGTGCTGACGCAAGGTATTAGACCATCGTCTAGTTCTCTTATAAAATCGTACCTTACCAAGTATTGAAGCCACCCTTTGGCTGGCCGAAACAATAGACCAATCCGAGATGAGAAGTTTGTACATATCCACAACCTCTAAGAAAACAGCCCAACCAAGCAAAACGTAGGTAAAAGTTATATCAGAATGGCGGATGTTATGTTTGGAATGCGACGCAAACTGCTGAAAGCACACAACGATGAGAGCGATGCAAAGAAAACGGAAGAAATATCGAATCTTGGAATGCACTAATCTGTGCTTGGTGTACAGGGTATCGTATATGAAGTCGAGCTCCACCTCCACAACTCCAAAGGCATCGGCATACTCCCTACTAATGAAGAACTTACGGCTCTCCTTTAGCACGTGGGAGCTAAGCATGTGACCCACAATAACTCCCTTAAAATCATTAAAAAAATTGTACCCCTCAACCACGAGTTTGGTGTAGTCAAATCTGTCCTCAGGCGCTGCTGCGGCTGAGTCCAGTTTTTCAGGTTCATTCTCTACTTGTACATCAACGGGAACGTGAGAAGCCGTCAATGAAGAGTATTCCTCCATAAACTGAGCATAGTTTGGTCCTGGATCCGGCTTTGGAAGTAGTAACCTCTTGAAATTAACCAAACATGCAAAATACAGAGAATCCGCCTTTTCAAAGTACTTGTATGCTCCAGCAAAAAACATAAGGGTGACTGGTATCCAGTAGTCATTGGGCAGGGATTGAATGAAGGCATAAACAAAAACGATAAGCTGGAGGGAAAGCCCGAAAAGATGTTTGGCCCAGGAGTCATTATCGTCGAGGGAAAAGGCCGTCATGGTATCCGGTCCACCCAGGTGTAGAAGCAGAGACGACGCCCATAACAGCGCCAGCTGGCTGTTAACGCCACTCGATTCTTGGCCACTGGAGATGAGTCCCATGGCAAACGCAGCAACCCAAGGGGCAGATTGATAAAGAAGCCACATTAAGGCTATCGATATTGCTCTATATTGCGTTGTCTTACGTGAATTTGCAAAAAGTGTTAAAACTACTTGAATCACAAAACTTATAATGACGGCAAAACGTGCATAAAATGCATCCCACTGTTTCATCCTGCACTTTCCCCTCAACTCTGCCTGATCGAATTAATGCCAAAACTTCAAAGTTTGTTAAGATACATAGTAATTTAATTTCAACCACAACAATAATCAGTAATTTTGATCCAATAAAGTCCAACTACTAAATCTTCCTGAAGAAATATGTCAACGTGTATACTGTTTAGAAAATTATTAAATTAAAATATGAAAAAGAACAACAAATTAAAGGATGAGCAACTGGCACCAGACAAATATATGGGGGAAAATAATCATTTAAAATAAAACAAGTAAAACTAGAAATTAGGAAAGTTTATTTCTTAACTAATCTTTGAATCTACGTTTCATTCCGCTGTCATTATACCACCCATCATTAATTAGTTCTTTAATTCAAAGCATATATAATCAAGGAGAATTGAATGTATATATATCCAGAAACCCCTGAATTAGACTTTCCACAGCTAGCAATTCTTACATTCAAATTCATAGATTTCACCAAAATCCAAAAGCTACAAATTAGTGATGAGTAGATAAATGACAAGATTACCTACGTTGCCGTTAACATTTGACTCAACTCGAAACACAAGCCCGTTGTTCCGCTGTATGTGCTATTTATTGTAAACAAGAAAGAGAACACGCCCAGAGAGAGAGAGAGAGAGAGAGAGAGCTAATGTCCGAACAAGAAAGAGAAGGTTATAAGGTTTCATTTCTCCCAAGTCCAATGAAACTAGCAAAAAAAAAAAAAAATTCGGACGCTTGTAATTTTGACTCAAATTTAATTAAAGTATGACTCCCTCCCCCTTACTTGACTTCTCGTTTGAGTGTGAACTGTGAAGTAATATTTTAATATTTTATTTTTTCGTGAGAGTGGTTTTTTTTAAGTGTGAAAGAATGTTGCAGAGCGGACGGAAAAAAAAAAAGTACGAATAGTTCTCCAGGAACAGAGGAATATAACAAAGTTGCTCTTAGTAACATTATGGTAATAAATGAATAAAAATTGATTTTTCAATGTCATTCTTGGGACTATAATCATGTAATTAAGTATCCTCATTTCTCAAGTACAAGCAATTTGCCTACAAAAATTTATTTACAAACAATTTGTCAACAAATATTTCGTAGGTAAATTCTTTGTATATAATTAAAAAATTATGTAGACAATTTTCACTATAAAAATTTTATTGAAAATTTCAGAGTCATTAATAATTTTGTTAGGCAATTATATATTCTCTCTTGTGATTGTCCCCATGATCCATGTCAGCCGAGAGGAGAAAGTTTATAGAGGGTAGTGTATCCGTTGCTTCAATATAATACTTTACTTTTCATTTGAAAAGCATAACTTTGTTTCCATAGTATGGAACATGTCATGCATATGCTCCAAAAAAAAAAAAAAAAGGTCTTTGGGTATAGTGGGGAAAGAAAAAACTTTGATTGCAGCAATTAATTACGAGAACAATTAATTAATAGAAAAGAAAAACGAATTATATAAAAGAAATTTGAATACTGACTTATGACTGATGAGGCACATGTTATAATATTTTGTAATTGATGTGTTATGAATTTCCGTTACAGTTCGTTTAGAACGTACGTAGTATTGTTAATTTGATTCCCTAAAACTTTTATATGTAAAATTTTTGTATAATACGTTGATTTAATTTTCATACTAAACGACAAAACATCACAGTTATATATAACAATAGTAGACTTATGTATATTGTAATTGGAAAGCTCACATGCAATGTACAAGTTGTTCATTAGTTGCATTAAATAAGATCTAATTGGTGACTTTTGAAGGCTGCAACAACTCTAATCAACCGTAATATATTATGCGAAGTCAAGTAGTCAACATTATTAATTCTGAAATATGAAATTTTGGGTGTGTTTTGAAACTTTATTGCAAAATCAAAAGTGATATTAATTGATTTTTGTAGTAAAATAAAAAGTGGATAATGTTTTGAAATAAAGTGATTTTAGAAGTGGAAGTGTTTGTAAAAAAATCAATAGTGTTTTTTAGTTTTAGAGATACAAAAGTGGTGGGTCCGTAAGAATCAATTCTCCATAATCCAAAAATAGGTTTTAGTAACTTCTTCAAAATAGATTTTAAATAATTAATGTAGTAGTTGCAAACACTTCAAAATAGATTATTTTAAAAAAAATAAGTGATTCTACCTACAAAGTAGAATTTACAAACACTCACTTTATCTAGTACTTTTGTCCATCAAATTTATTCCAACTTGTTTTTCAGTATTCACAAATTAATTTTTTTAGTTATACATAATACTTATAAACAAATAAATGGAATAAGGTTCTTGAACGGATGAAGTAACTTTATTATAATTATTCACTAATATTTATGGAATAATGTGGGTGGAAGTGTAAAGATGGCTGGGAATTTTTAGTGCATTTCATTGTGAACCCGCTGCTAAATTTATTCAGTTAGCAGTATTTTGGGTGATGAAAAAAGTCTCGAAAGGTTGCCTCCTCCATTTGGGTGGGAGTGATACGGAGGATTTGGAGAAGTAGAAATGAACTGGTGTTTAATGGAAAAAAAAACACTAATACAAGGAGAATAACTGAAGAGGTTTTGATCAGAATTTGATTTTGGTCGGCGGCGAAAAATTTGGTGAAAAAAGAGAAAGGTGTGGCGAGGTGGTTGAAAGAACCAAGAGAGTGTTTTGTTGATTTGTATTTCTTGATGTTCTCAGTTGTACGGATTGAGTATTCCTTTTATTTTTTTTGCATTTTTGAACAAAAATATTAAAAAATTATTAAAAAATTTGGATTTATTTTCCAAACACTTTTAGGGTGGAGTGTATTAACAAGATATAAGAACCTTGGCCTTTGTCATAATGTAAACTTTTGGACACCGTTATTGGATTAATTGTTGGGTTACATCTGGAATATTTTCATAGCCCAATGTTTTAGAGTCCGACTATATACCCCTTCATATTTATTTGATACATCCACCCACTTAATCTACCCACTTAAATTTACATAGTTATTAGATACACCACTCACAATATACCTAAATTACCCCTCCCTAATATTATTCAAAATTGGCATACACCCACAAACCCTTCAGTTTTCATTCGTTCGTCTTCGTCCTCTTTACCACCGCGCGCAATCCGTTAGAATATGTCTTGATTGAAAATGTAATCAAATTTCGCTTACCAGGATTTCGAATACTCATAGTCGAAAATGTAATCAAATTTCGAAAACTTCGTGTCGAAAACGGCTTCCAGAAACTTTTGCATAAACTTTCGAACACATTTTGTCGAAATAACCTGTCATTTTCGAAAACTTATTATCGAAAACGAGTTCCAGAAACTTTTGAAATTTCGCTTACCAGGATTTCGAATACTCATAGTCGAAATACTAACTATTTTTCAACGAACCAGGTTCGAAAATTTGTGTCGTGATTTTTTTTCAAAAAATGCGGGAATCACAAACTTGGTACACAATATACGAAAATTGTAGGCTAAAATACGAAATTCTTGGTACACAATACTCATTTCATAAACAAAAAACAACATTCAAAGAAAAAACAAAATTATACTTCATCAAAAAAAATTCAAACAAATACACTTACACACATAGCGTAAGACTCCTGAGTGTACACCATCTTTGTAACAAAATAACGAACTAATGTTGCATCACCGCCGTAAACATACATGCTAAAATGGTGGACAGTATCGATTTTCTCCTCTTTTCTTCCTGGATTGATGCTTTTCTTTGTATTTGTGTTCTTGTGACTTTTGGTATTCCAGTGGGTGTATCAAGCATTCAACTTTTTCTTTTTTTTTATTATAAGGACACAAAAGTCATTCAAAAAGTATATTATAATAAATAAAAAATAGGGTGGGGGTATCAAATAAAAATGGAGGGGTATATAGCAGACCCAATGTTTTATTCGACATAGGCCTAGTTATGTGTTGGGCTTAGCTAATTCGATTTAGTATGTCGACTTTTTTAATTAAGAATTCGACTATATACCCCTCCAACGATACACCCAATTTTATATTAAAATACCAATTCTACCCTCCCACAAAATTCTAGTATTTTTTCCTTTCTCTACCTATTTTCCATCTCTTTCACTCTGCATTCTCTCGGACCATTCCTCTACCGCGCCTGCAACCAAGCGCCGCCTCCACCACGGACCATTTCTCCACCGCTTCTGCTAGAAAATTATAGATGTTCAACCTGTTCAGAAAAATAAGATCCTGCGCCGCCACCCATCCCGTCAACCACCGTTCCATCAATTATTCAGTGTTGATATGTTTTGTTGCCTTTTGTTTGATTTTTTTCCTCCTGTTTTCTATATCTTCTGCCTTCAATTATTTCTCTCTTTTTTTCTTTTAATCTTCTCAACCTTCAAGGTTGAATATATTATGAAGCAAAATGAAGAGCAGCAAAATGGTAGGTGTAATATTGGTGTTGATGTCGATCGACACATTGGGAGAGGGACAAGCACAGCCTCCATGTTGCTACTATGTGTGCAAAAAAATGTGTGGTACAAGTAACGATAAACCAAGTTGCATGGAGAGTTGTATGAAGGATGAGTGCATTTCATCGTCGCTTGGGGTCCGTGGTGGGCCCGTCCCGGCTGCCGGAGATGGCGAGAAGAGCAAGAGATATGTAAACCCAGATTGCCCCTACATATGCCGCAAAATGTGTCTCCCTACAGACAAACCTTGCATGGACAAATGTAAAAAAGATGAGGGGTGTCCTTAATTATACTACATGTTCTGAATTTTATGAGTGATAGTAAGAGATAAGTTTGAGTTTGTTTAAGTGAGTTTTTTTTTTTTTTTTTTTGGGGGGGGGGGGGGAATTTATTAGTAGTATATTTTTATTTTGTTTTAATTTAGTTTTGTCTTTAATTTTATTGTTTTAATGTTTTTAAATGGGCAAAAAATATAAACAGCATACAAAAGTTAATGTCATCAGCTTACGCGGTAAAAAAATGTGCCCCTAAACGAAACGATGTCATTTAATGCGTTTTTTGATCATTTGTGGCTGAATTAGGCAATTTAAATATATATATGACACTGAATCTGAAAAGTAATAATTATTGGATTTTTTCAATAAATTAAATTTGGAAAGTAATTATGGTTCAAAAATGGTTTAAATCTTGTTATAATGTTCTTCGTACGTAGTATAAATTTATTTAAGAGTTATACTGTATTCTCAATTTCCAACGACATCAGTTGCAATCTATGGGAGTGGGGAATGGGTAGTAACTATATAAGATTTTAATTTACAAGGATAATAATCTTTTTAGAACCAAGTGACTTAGCTCATCTGGTCCGATTCCCTTTTGAAACGAATTAGGGGAGTTATAAGGGTGGACATAGAGATTTTTTGGAGTATTTGGAAACTAAGTGAACTAATTTAACTACTAAAAACTAACATTTATCGATAAAAAAAAAATATATATATATATAATCTTTTTAGTGCTTGTTGTATTAGAATGAATTGATAGTTTAATTTCATTCAATTACGTGTATGGTTCATGTGGCACCATATTAATTGATATATGAAGAAGGTTTGACTAATTGTTTTAAGAAGTAAATATAATAATTTATCAATTCTATCCATCAAAATAAATAAACCTCGTGTGAAAGTTATTTTTAAAATTGTAGGGGGGTATTTTTTTTTTACATAAAGTTAATGTTACGGCTATAAACAATTTAAGAGGAATTGGGCCCATTTCCAGTTTCAGTTTTAGCCCATTTAAGAGCCCATCAATTTGTTGCCATGAGCATATGAAAGGCAAGAGAGTAGCAACAATTGTTGATAGGGGCAATCCAATTTTAAGAGATACACCTCTTTTATATCTTTTATTGTCAAATTAATTATGAAAGATCTAAAATACCCTAAATTAAAACTAAACTAACACAACTTAAAAAAATAAAGAACTTCATCTCCTTTACGTTGCCGTCACCGCATTGCACAAGGACAAGTATTTTAATATGAATCTGTTTTTTTTTTTTTTTTTCTTTAATTAATTGAGGAATTCAAATAATTCTGAAACGTTGGAGAAGAAGAGAGGGGAGAGAAGGTGTGAAGCAAGAGGTTGGAAAAAAGTGGGGGCGGATGGAGAAATTGTTTGGGGAAGAAGAAAGGGTGGGAAGAATTCATTTAATTTAATAATATAAAAATAATTAAATTTTAATAATTGATTTTATTTATTTTTCAATATGTTTTTTTACTACACAAAGAACAATTTAGGTAGTTCATAGTTATTTTAAAATAAAAAAATATGAGAAAAAGTGTATCCATTAAAGTTGGAGATGTATATAGCAGGGCCCTTGTTGATATACGGTGGGCCCACTCCATTATGCTCAAAGTTTGGTCGACTATAACAATCCATGGGCTCCACTCCAATTGCTATATTCCTCAAAAATAGGCAGGAACAAAGAAACGAGAAAACAATTGCCGCAGTTTAGCGCCTAATTTATGTTTCTATAGTATTCTTAAACTTCTTCTCAAAAAAATAATAATAATAATTATAAGTATTATTATTATGTGTATATATTCATTGTTATTATTTAAAAAATGTTTGGTTTTTTAAACAATAATAATTTATATACACAATAGTTATAGTGAATATATATAACAATAGTACTTAAAGAATGAACTCAGGTTCATGCAAAATTTTGTTTTATCTTATTTGTATTAACTAGTATATAGCCTGCGGGATTTGATTTTTTTTTTAAAGGTAATCAATTACAATAGTTTCCTAACATAATCAATTACAATAGTTCCTTCGACCACCGGGTACATGTCAACATCTTTTCATCTCGCTATAGACCGGAACCGCAATCACCACAAGAGGGGGACCACCCGAACCCGCAACTCCGAACCACAACCGCACTGCAGCCGGAACCACAACCACCACAAGAGGGAAATAAATTCCCTCTCCGTGTCTTGAACCCAAGACCTCTGGGTCTTAGGTGGTGGTCTCAACCACTTGAGCTACCAACACTTGACGGATTTGATTAAACTATAAATACTATATTTATAATGATTAATTTATAACTATATATATATATATATTCAAAAAATTTTTGTTAAATTTATTTATAATATGTTAAACATTTAATTAGTGTTCTAATTTGTATAAAAATTTGTAAAATAATAATTTCAGATTTTTAAACTATTAAATTTAATATAATATTGAAATAATACGACACAATTAGATACTACACGATAGAAAATTAGATGATTAACTCAACAAGTAGCAGATCATCAAATTTACTTCCTTGTGGGCACCAGACACTAGTCCTCCCACCTAATGGGCCGCTGAGTCACCATGATTTACTTCCTCCACCCAATCCTGTCGGGCCAGGGGGTGGGGGCGAGGGTTTCGCCTTTGCTACAAGATCATCAAATTTAAACCAATATATTTTATTAGATTTTTGAACTGAAGGTTTATAGAGCATACCTGATATCAATAACTCGATAGGGTGTCTGATCTAAGAAAATCTCTTTTTTCTTTATTGAGTAATTTTTTCTATACCTTTATTAATATACAATATATATATATATATATATATATATATATATATATATATATATATATATAGTGAAATTGGTTCATAAATAAATCATTGAAGGATATTATTAATTTTCACTAAAGAGTGTCAGTTGTTTTCACTAAAGGGTATTAGTTGTTTTCACTGAACAACTAAAACTCTTCATTGTAAACAAGTAATACTCTTTAATGAAAACAACTATAACCGGTTGGTCCCACTAGTTAGATTAATTGCGGAAGCTTAAGTTAAATGCCTTTCAAATTCTTTTTACAAGAGTACAGAAGTAATAAGAGAATAAGTAAGTCAAAAGCAATAAAGAACACAAGATATATAGTGGTTCGGACTTAAATATCCTACATCCACTCTCCCTTTATCCAAGGGGTCTCACTATCAACCAACTCACTTACTTACTTACTCACTGGAATTGGGAAGTACCAGTTCCTTCTTACAGCCTCTTTAGATTTGACTTCAATCTAAAGATCAATAGCCTACAACCTTATCTGGTAGATGAACAGGTTGAGGTTTCGACAACTCCTTAAGAGTAGATATATATTATGAACAATAAGAGTGTTAGGAATGATTATCAAAAGCTTAGATGGACTTATGCGCGTATAGAGTCTCTAGAGCTTTTTCTTGAACTGCACTCTTGTATTTATAGAGGGGATTAGGGCTAGCCGTTGGAGAGCTAATCCAATCAGATCCTCTATATAAGGAAGCCTCAATCAATCAATTCCCTAATTGATTGATTGGGTTGGTGGGATCCTAGGATTGATTATCTTCAAAACTTTTCAATCCTGATCTTGTTGACTTGATGTGAATCACCAACGGTCAATAGCTTCCTCTGCCTAACTCTGATTCTCTCCAGAGAAGGCAAGACCAGACACCAGGCAACCTCGGTGTCTTCTGGTCCTAATCTGGTGAACAACCAGAATACTCAGTAGAAACAGGAGATCAAACTGAGCATCTTTTGTATCACCAGACTCGTCTGGTCTGGACTCGTCTGGTCTGGGGAAGGTCCTCTGCCTCTGGTCAGATCTCATCTGGTGAAGTCTTCTGGTTGAGTCCTCTGGTGAAGTCCTCTGGTAGGGTCTTCTGGTGACTCTTCTGGTGAAGTCTTCTGGTCTGGCAGTTCCCCCTAGACTAAGTCCTAATCTAGATCATCATCTGGCTAACAGGTCCAGATGCTCCTATTACATCTTCTGGTTTTTTTTAACTCATCAAAACTATACAACTTTTATCCTAACAATTTCCCCCTTTTTGATGGAGTTAAAACACTACCAGAACTGATCACAAAGTAAGACTTAAGCAAGAAAACAGTAAAAGATAAGACCTTAGAATAGATCTTATCAGGCAAACAATTAAGACAACTAGAGGTTGTCTTTTGAACAGAGAAGATATGATATTTTCATTGATTATAAGGACAAGATGATTACAAATTACATTGAAGTTCAGAGTCCTATTCTATGCATATCTCCTGTTTTCCTCGGGCACAAGGAACCAATCAAGGAACCTATCTTGGACGGCCTTCAACTCTACAGAAGATGTTGGAGTGAAGTTCACCAACACCTTTGTCTTGTACAGTCTCTTCAGCTCAGCCCAATCAACCTGGTCTCCTGCCATGGGAGTGTTAAGATAAGTGAACTCAGGGGCAGTCACCTCCAGGTTGAACTCAATGGTAGAGTCCATCAATTGCTTGTACAACTCTGCATCATAAGCTTGCATCCATGAGTGAAAGGTTCTGTTGATCAGCTCATCATCCTCTGGTGCTGGCCTCTGGATGTAATGTTGGATGAAACAGAGAGTCTTTGCCTCTTTCCATTTTTCAATCAGGGGCACAGGCACAGTAGAGTCAAAGAACCCTTCTGTCCTGAGAGGCAGAATGTTCATCACTTCAATGGGAGCTTTCCTCCTCTGGCTAGAACCACCTGCACCAGAAGAAGCGCCAGCTTCTCTGCTCTTCTTATTTTGCCTCCTAACATATCTGAGCCTCTGCTCTTCATCTATGTTTTTTCCTGATCCTTGCCTGTTTCTCCTCTGGAGTCTCTTCCTTGAATCTCTTCTGAGCTTCTTCAACAACAGTCTCAAGGAAGCTTTTCTTGACTCTTCTGATCTTCCTCTTTACAGGTCCAGAGATGGAGATTGGATCTTGCTCAGCTTCTGACTCCTCTTCTGCAGCAAGCTGCTTAGCCATGGAAAGAGATTTGAACTCCTCTTTCTTCTTCTTCTGCAACTCAGCCTGGGCCAAAGTGTTCTCCAGCAGGTCCAGACGAGCTCCATGGCTGAAAAGGGTTTCATTAGTGGTCTTCGCCAGATCAGTTCTGGCCTTCTCTTCCCCCTTTTTAACTTCATCAAGGAGGGGCTCCACTACCTGCCTTATAAGATCAGGCAAGGCAGTGTTGGAGGAAGAGTGAAGATCACGTAGCTGCTTTGCCTCCTCCAGGTAGGCTTTCGACTCTGCAACAAGCCTTTCTTGCTTCTCTAACATCTCCTGGAGGGAGTCCTTCAGCTTGGCAGTTTGGATCATCTGGCTGGCCATCTCAACTTTTAGCACAGAGACTGGCCTCATCTGCTCCAGCACGTGCTCCTGGAGCTGCTTCTGGCTGTGCATCACATCCAGTTTGACAAATAGGCCATTAGCCTTGAAGGAAGCCTTAACTTCTGCCAGTGTAGATTTGATCTGCTTCAGGAAGATCCTCCTCTCCTGCCTGATCTGATGCTCTATCATAGCAGGGGCCATGTGTTGAATAGCTTTTGAAAAGCGCCCTATCTGCATGATCTGCTCGTTGAAGAATGCTTTCATCTTCTGGAGCACAGCTGGAGTCATGTCAAAGTCCTCCTCATCAGAATACAGCTCTGGAGGGAAGGTGAAATGAGGACCAAAGTTGTAAGAGAAGCCCTCTAGCGTGAGCATAACTCCTCTCTGGATCAGGAGAGTTTTGATGAGGACATTGACCGCCTCTGGTGTCTCCAACTCTGCTGGGTTTTGAATGTTTAACTTCTTCTTCAGCTCAATCTCCCCGCAGTGAAGGCAGAGGGAGACATCTCCTCCAGCAGAAGCATAAGATCTTCAACATCTTGGAGTCTGGCCATACTCCAAACCTTAGCATCCGTCAGATCTGCCAGGAGGGGTGAGTGCTCCAACAGAATTGGAAATTGCTCTCTTAGCCAGAGCTGAGCACTCACACTCATACTCTGCCTGATGGGACCCATCTCATCAGAAGAGAAAGTGAAGGGTTTGGGCCCAGAGGCAGAGGAGGAAGGTGCTAAGTTAGCAGGCTCAAGTGAAGCTTCATCATCTTCACTATCATCGCTAGTTAAACAGGTGGGAGAAGGGGGAGGGGCAGGGAATCCCAGAGCCATAGAAATGGTTGGGTCCTAATCTGTATGGGTTTGGGGAGGGTTAGGATTTTGTGAGGTAGAGGTGGAGGGGATGGGTTGCTCTGCACCAGAAGAAGACGAGATCTCTGGTACAGAAGGTGTAGGTGGTATTTGGGATGTGGAAGTGTTTGGAGGGGGGATCTCTGTACCAGAAGAGGTTGAGGGCACCTCTGGTACAGAAGCTGGGGGAGAAGGAAATGTGTTTAAAGGTATTTGGGAAGGTGGGGGAGAAGGTGTTTGAGGGATGGTTGAAGTAGTAAATGTGGGGGTGTCAGGGAGAGTCTGCTCTGGTGAAGATAAAGGAACACCAGGAGCAGATGAAATGGGTTGTGTTTGGGTGTCTGGTGGGGAAGTAGTGGGGGTAACAAGGTTAATAGGATCAGAGGGGGGAAAAGGAGATGGGTTGGAAGGGTTTACCTCTGCTGAGTCAACATTAGCAGGAACAACAGTCTCTGGAGCATCTTCCACCATCTGAGAGGCCTCCTCAATAGCCTTTTCCAAGGCCTCTCCAAAATCAGAGCCAGAGTCTGACCCTTGAAGAATGGTTCTCTTGGCCTTGGATTTCTTCTTAAGAGGTTCAACCTCTTCTTCCTCCTCTTCCTCTGATGGCTCATCCACCATAAGTGTTTTCTTGGCCTTCCTGCTAGTCCTGGACTTCTTAGCAGAGCCTTTCCTGGCCTCCTCTGGCCGCTTCCTCTTGGCTGCTCCAGCCTTCTTAGTAGCCTCAGCTACTTCACTCTTCTTCTTCAAGATATCAAGAAGAGGAATCTGGTCCTCCTCTGAGGAACCAGAGAAAGCAATGGTTGAGGAACCAGTTGCTTCAGCAGCTTTCTTCTGGGTCTTCTGCTTCTGCTGCTGCTTTTTCTGCCCCTTTGTAGGTGAGGGAATTGATTGAATAGGAGGGGCAGGGATGGCTTGCTCTCCATCAGAGTCGGCATGGCCATGGAGAGGGCCATCCTTGGAGAAGAGGATCTTGGACTTGTGAAAACCATGGCACCAAGATGTTTTCCACTTCTTCTCTGGAAGAAGTGAATCCAGAATTAGAGTTAACTTAGTTCCCAATGAGACATTTGCAGTGAAGAAGAACTGCAACTCCCCTGGCTTGGAAGGACAAGGCTCCTTCTTCACCTTCAGTCTGTTCTTCCTCAACACATCCCAGAAGAACTCCGCCCAATTGCATTGAACGCCGTCATATAATGCCCTCATCACACACATCCTGCCGTTGAAAATGGCATCTGTGTTGTGATTCTCACACATAAGCACCTTTACCACTATATCGAGCAGCACCTTGTACTTCTGCCTTAAATGTTTATCAAGAAATGCCTTCGTAATGCCCTGGCAAGAAGAACGAGCAAAGATCTTGAAGGAACCAATGATATCATCCTCCTTGTACGTCAAATGATCCACTCCCACTGCAGAAATGTTCTCGAATAGAGCGCAAAAATCGTGCTTTGAAAACACCAAATCATCTTCATCAATCTTGGAAGAAATGTGGTCCTCGTGGATCTTCATACAAACCAACAACTGGGCCGCATATCCGTCAAGAGTGCGAAAGTCCTTGGGAACTGTGGAGATCAACTTCTCCACCCCTGCTCTCTGGAGCATCTCCAGAATCGACAGCACAACAGGGTTCTTGGTGGTATAAAAGTCCACCACCATCTCTGCCTTTAGCTTTTTCATCATTAGAACATGATCGAAGTTGCACGGAGGAGCCATTTCTGTGTAAGAGAGAGAGAGAGAGAGAGAACTTGTAGAGAAATAGGTTAGGGTTTGAAAAGATATGAAACGTGAAAGGACAGATTGAGTAGAATTTTGATTTAAATAGGGCAAGACGCGTGGGTTGATTAATAAATGAAGTGTGAACGCGTGTACTTTCAAATTTAATTGAGGAAACAAAATCAATTTAAGCATTGATTGACATTTTGCACAGTGATTAAATTCGATGGCCAGGATGAAATGGCGAAATACGGATTTAATCTGGTGCGTGGGCTTGGTCATTGGGACTGGATATAAAAGGGTTTTTTTGGCAGTCAAGAGAAAAAGCGAAATGATTGCCTAGGCCCTATATCCTAGTTTTAAATACACTCCGAAGGTGAAACGTTTTGAGTGTACTTACTAATTTGAAAAGTGTATCCCAATGATCAGAGGCCAGAGAAGTAAAGACATACCTGTCACCTGATATTATAACCAGATGATACCACAGCAAGTCTGGTGCTAAACTACTTTGATTCGACTCATCTGGTCCTGGTCAGAGAAGACTTTGGACATTTCTTGAATTTGACTCAGCACCTCATCTGGGACAAGTAGTCACCTGATGCATACCTCATCTGGAGATATAACTTCTCTGATATGTCTAATCTGCAGGTATGTTAGTTTAAAAATAAATATATGAAGTAAAGTAATGAAACAAAGGATACTTCTCTGTTGTTCCCCCTAAAACAAATCTGTCTCTGGATCCAACAATCCTAACTCAAAAGCTAACTCTCTGAATCTGGTCTCAGCCAAAGGCTTAGTTAAGATATCTGCTCTCTGCTTCTCTGTTGCAATCTTTTCCATCCTTATATCTCCCTTCTCAACACGATCTATGATAAAATGATGCCTTATATCAACATGTTTACACCTGGTATGAAGAACTGGATTCTGGGTGATTGCAATTGCACTATTACTATCACAGTAAATAGGAATATCCTTAGCTCTAATCTGGTAGTCCCTAAGCTGTTGACTAATCCAGAGTAGTTGAGAACAACAACTCCCTGCAGCCATGTACTCTGCTTCTATTGTTGATGTAGCAACTGAAGTCTGCTTCTTAGAAAACCAGGATACCAATTTATTCCCTAAAAATTGGCATGTTCCACTTGTAGATTTCCTATCTATTCTGCATCCACCATAGTCTGAATCTGAATACCCACTCAACTCTAAGTTATCATCTGCAGGATTCCATAATCCTAGGTTCACTGTTCCCTTAAGATATTTCAATATCTTCCTAGCTGCTTCCAAGTGACTCTTCTTGGGATTGGCTTGAAATCCGGCACAAACTCCTACAGCAAAAGTAATATCTGGTCTGCTTGCAGTCAGGTACAGAAGAGAACCAATAAGTGCTCTGTACTGAGTCTGGTCCACACTCTCTCCAGACTCATCTGGATCCATGTTAAAGTTTGTCATCATAGGAATCTTGGCTGCTTTGCTAGATCCTACTCCAAATTTCTCAAACATGTTTCTGGTGTACTTAGCCTGATTAATAAAAATTCCCTTCTCTGATTGCTTAACCTGCAAACCTAAAAAGTAATTCATTTCACCCATCATGGACATCTCAAACTGACTCTGCATGAGCTCACCAAACTTCTCACACAACTTCTTGTTAGGGGATCCAAATATAATGTCATCAACATATATTTGGACCAGAAGGATGTCCTTTCCTTCTTCTTTCCTAAACAAGGTCCTATCAATCTTACCCTTTGTAAAACCATTGTCCAGAAGAAATTGAGATAGAGTGTCATACCATGCTCTGGGTGTCTGCTTCAGCCCATAAAGAGTTTTCTTAAGCTTAAACACCTTGTCACCTTGTTCAAAACCAGGAGGTTGTTCCACATACACTTCCTCAATGAGAATCCCATTAAGAAAGGCAGATTTCACATCCATCTGATATACTTTGAACTTCATGTGAGCAGCATATGCTAAGAACAATCTGATGGCTTCTAGTCTGGCAACAGGAGCAAATGTCTCATCATAGTCTATTCCCTCAGACTGAGAATAGCCCTGGGCCACTAGCATTGCCTTGTTCCTAGTAATGACATCATTCTCATCTTTCTTATTCTTGAAAACCCACTTAGTGCCTATCACCTTTTGATGTCTTGGTCTGTCTACCAGCTCCCAAACACCCTGTCTGGTGAATTGATTCAACTCCTCCTGCATAGCAACAATCCAATTTGAATCTTTCAGTGCCTCCTTGATGTTCTTGGGCTCAATCAAGGACACATAGCAACTGAATAAGGCAGCTAAGTTAAGAGTTCTCCTAGTCTGGACACCCTTAGTTGGATCTCCAAAGATCAGGTCATTGGGGTGATCAACCAGGGTCCTCCTTCCCGTGGTCTTGCCTGGTTGATCATCTTCTGCAGTACCTTGGTGATTATCACCACCTGCAGAAGAGCTTCCCCCTACAGGAGTTCCAACCTCTTCTGGTTCTGCTCCTTGTGAAGGCTTCTGCTTCAGAGAACCAGGAGATGGGTCATCATCTGAATCTGAATCTGAATCAAGAATAAGTGGATTGACCTTTATTACTCTGGGAGTAGTCTGATTCTGGGTCTCATCAGAAGACTTTAAGTCCACATTGCACTCAAAAGTAGATTCATCAAAAACAACATGAGGTGTTTCCTCCACACAAAGTGAATTCTTATTAAAAAACTCTAAAAGCCTTACTGGTGCTGGAATATCCTAAAAATATTCCATCAGCCACTTTGGCATCAAAGGTTCTTAATTTAGAATTCCCATTGTCATGGATGAAACACTTACATCCAAAAATATGAAAATATGAAACAGGTGGGGTTTTACCTTTCCATACCTCATATGGAGTCTTATTATGTCTCTGGGCAATTAGGCATCTGTTCTGAGTGTAGCAAGCTGTATTAATGGCCTCTGCCCATAATCTCTGTGGAGTGTTGTACTCTGCCAGAAGTGTTCTTGCAGCTTCTTTAAGGGTTCTATTCCTCCTTTCTGCTACTCCATTTTGTTGGGGTGTTCTGGCAGCAGATGTCTCATGAAAAATCCCATGGTCCTTGCAGTAATCTGCAATGTGTGAATTCAAAAACTTTGTCCCTTTGTCACTTCTGATTCTGACTATGCTCTGGTTCTGCTCATTCTGAATCTGCTTGAAGAACTCTGGCAGCTTAGTGATAGTTTCATTTTTCTTAAACAAGAACACTACCCAAGTGTATCTTGAAAAGTCATCTACTATCACCAAGGTGTACTTCCTTCCACTGAAACTAAGAGGAGAAACAGGTCCATGTGAAGTAGTTGAAGTACTCTGGTTGTGGTTGTGCTCTGGACATCCTTAAAGGAAGTCTTGGGTTGTTTACCCTTCTGGCATGAACCACAAACCTGATTCTTCTTAAACACTTCATTAGGAAGGCCTCGAATGAGACCTTTTCTGGCAATCTTATTCAGTGTTTTGAAGTTAAGATGACACAATCTCTTGTGCCAAATCTAGCTGTTCTCTGCAGATCCTTTTGCAACCAGGCAAGCATTTCTTGGGCAACTGCTAAAATCTGCAAGATAAATGTTACCCTTCCTCAAGCCTATTAGCAAGATATCATTATAATCAGAAGAAAAGACAGTGCATGAATCACTAGAAAACTTCACTGAGTATCCCTTGTCACAAAATTGGGATACAGAAAGCAGATTATGCTTGAGTCCTTCAACATAGTAGACTTCATCTACAGACACTCCATTGAAGGTCAACTTTCCAACTCCTCTGGTGACTCCATAGTTGTTGTCACCAAACATCACTCTTGGTCCATTCAATGTCTTGAAATCTTGGAGATTATCCTTCTGGAAGGTCATGTGCTTGGAACATCCACTATCGATGTACCAGACATGGTTGCTTGAAAGTCCTTTCTCCAATGGACTCTTATCTACCTGCAGAGAAATCAATTAGGTCCCCTACTAGTGCTGGGTCCTGATTGGTTAGTTACAGGTTTTGTAGGAATCCATAGATAAAGATCATCCCTTGTTGGATGAGGAGATCTTATCTTCCTTCCAAATCTATCTACCAGAACATGTCCTCTTACAACGACATATTGAGCTACTGGTCTGATAAGGACACCTTTCCTATAAACAGGTCTGGTGTACCTTTTCTCAAATCTGGCCTTTGGAATGGCCTGCCTCAAAGACATGGTCTTAAAGGTCTGGTTGTAAGGTTACATCCTAGAAGAACCATCTCTGGTGTCATAACTTCCCAGATCAGTTGGTTTTCTATAGATGGGTCTGGAAGACCTCCTCTGGTTCTGAGAATTAGACCTGCTCTGGTGGTTAAGGGTCCTTTGAGTATACCTATTCTGGAATTGATTCCTCTGAGAAAAATGTCTCTGGGGTACCTGGTGCTGTTGAACATTATTCCTTCTCTTGTAGTTATTACTCTGATTGGTATTCCCCCTTCTTGAGTGTTTCCTTTGAGGTCCCCTAATCTGGTTAGGTTCCCTTTGAGAATTTCTTTGGGGTCCTCCAATTTGAGTAAGTTCTACTTCTTGGGACTCATTGTTCACAGAACCATCAAACTTCAATGGTTTCCCTTGTTGATATTTATTCTCTAGCATCTTCTCTTCCAGGACAGTCAATTCTTCTGGACCATATGTTATGTGATTAACAGAGTGATTCCTTTTCCAATCAGGATTGTGAACCACCTTGTAACCAGTACCCGTTAAGTCTTTATCATTCCAGATTTCTACCAATTTACCAGCTCTTACATACTTGTCTTTATTATAAAGGTATTTATGAGTTTTAGTGGTAATTCCAGAATATCCTAAACCACTCTTATCACTAATGCGCTGAGAAGACTCTGATATGATAGATACAACAGATGGTATCTTAGGAGCTTCTCTGGGCATGGGTATCTCCTCTATGTTGTGAGCAACTTGTTTTCCCTTGATAAGAGTCTGGTATTTGACTCTGAGTTCATTTATCTCATCTTCTTGAGAGTTCTTTTCCTTCATGAGTTGATCTACCAGAGTATCTCTTTCTTTGATCTTATCCTGAAGTTCAGAGACTTCTTTGGAATGATCTTTCATGAGTTCTCTGGTGGATTTATGCTCATGAGAGAGAGATTGAACTTCAGCTCTGAGTCTACCATTCTCTTTCTCAAGTTTTGACAAAGTTGGACACAATTTTGGAGATCTAATAGCATTTGTTGCATATCAGACTCTCTGGAGTTACCAGATGAATTAGAAGATTCAGTATATTTGGAATTTGATAAGACTAGAGTAGTTTCATTTACCTCAGTGATGTCTGCCATAAGACACACATCATCATCTGATCCGAAATCAGAAGAAGAAGAACTGGAACTAGTATCCTCCTCCTCTGCTTCTGCCATCAATGCTCTCTTGTCTGCATATCTCCTACCTTTCTTAATCCTTTTCTCTTCTCTTTCCCTTGGAGTAAGTTGAGGACAATCATAACTGTAATGACCAGTCTTGTTGCATGTGTAGCAGGCATTGTCTCCTCTGGGACTTGGACTTGGCTATCTCCTCCTCTGGTTGTAGTCTGATCTGGCTGGGCTACTCTCTCTCCTCTGGTAGTCAGGTCTGCCAGAGCTACCATCCCTCCTCTGATAATCTAATCTCCCAGAGCTGCCAGGGTTGTCATCTCTCCTCCTTTCTGGAGTTCTGAATCTGGTCTCCCTTGAGTCTCCAGACGTCTTCTCCTTCTCTGCAGGCTTGAAGGAACTCTTTCTGTCTCTGGTAGATTCCTTCCAATGCCTTTTGTACCTGCCATATTTTGAACTCATTTTATCTAATTTACGAGTTAGAAGTGCTACCTGCTCCTTGAGGCTCAAGTCATCTGCAGTAGACTCTTTTGGCTTGACATCAGGCTTGATGGTTGAGGAGAATGCAACACCTTTCTGACCAGAAGAGGAAACCTCTTCTGTTTGATCCTCCTCTTGAAGATCATACTCATAGGCTTTGAGATCAGACAACAGAAGATAATGATCCAGAGTGTTGAGATCCTTGTTGTCCTTGATCACAGTGACTTTAATTCTCCACCTGCTGGTTAGTGAACGCAAGATTTTACTATTAATTTCTTTTTCAGAATAGGTCTTACCTAAGGCACTAGCCTTGTTCAGGAGGTTTGTGAGACGCATGTCCAGCTGGTCAATGGTCTCGTCTGGCTTCATCTTGAAAGTGTCAAACGAGTGTTGAACAGCTTGGAGCTTGTTGTCTTTGATCTTCTCTGTTCCCTCACAGAGTAGTGCAAGTTTGTCCCACATCTCCTTGGCAGTGACACACGTTCTGACCTTTTCAATCACCTCTTTAGTTAGTGTGTTGATGATCTCTGTTCTTGCCACCTGGTCTAAATTGTAGAGCTTTCTTTCATCGTTGTCAAGCTCATCTTTCTTTTTGAGGATTCTTTGCCTGGGGACTCTATTCTCTGCAGTTTTCTGAGCAGCTTCACTAGTTTCTTCCCTGGACTCTGACCTGCCACTATCAATAGGAGTCCAGTAAAATTGAATGGGGCCACTTTCTACCACATCTAACATGCGGTGGTGAATAGCTCCAAGATGATTGCTCATCATGAAGCTCCAGTGGCTGTAATCCTCGAAAGAGAATTCTGGGAGCTTACGGCTCTTGTAAGAAGATTTTGCAGATATTTTTGATAAAATTTAGGGAAATAACAAGAACTTTGAACAAAAGCACTAAAGAGCAATGGATCTGCCCAGTGACCACCAAAAGCTTTTCAAAGCAGTGGTCGTTGGACACACTGCTCTGATACCACTTGTTGGTCCCACTAGTTAGATTAATTGCGGAAGCTTAAGTTAAATGTCTTTCAAATTCTTTTTACAAGAGTACAAAAGTAATAAGAGAATAAGTAAGTCGAAAGCAATAAAGAACACAAGATATATAGTGGTTCGGACTTAAATATCCTACATCCACTCTCCCTTTATCCAAGGGGTCTCACTATCAACCAACTCACTTACTTACTTACTCACTGGAATTGGGAAGTACCAGTTCCTTCTTACAGCCTCTTTAGATTTGACTTCAATCTAAAGATCAATAGCCTACAACCTTATCTGGTAGATGAACAGGTTGAGGTTTCGACAACTCCTTAAGAGTAGATATATATTATGAACAATAAGAGTGTTAGGAATGATTATCAAAAGCTTAGATGGACTTATGCGCGTATAGAGTCTCTAGAGCTTTTTCTTGAACTGCACTCTTGTATTTATAGAGGGGATTAGGGCTAGCCGTTGGAGAGCTAATCCAATCAGATCCTCTATATAAGGAAGTCTCAATCAATCAATTCCCTAATTGATTGATTGGGTTGGTGGGATCCTAGGATTGATTATCTTCAAAACTTTCCAATCCTGATCTTGTTGACTTGATTTGAATCACCAACGGTCAATAGCTTCCTCTGCCTAACTCTGATTCTCTCCAGAGAAGGCAAGACCAGACACCAGGCAACCTCGGTGTCTTCTGGTCCTAATCTGGTGAACAACCAGAATACTCAGTAGAAACAGGAGATCAAACTGAGCATCTTTTGTATCACCAGACTCGTCTGGTCTGGACTCGTCTGGTCTGGGGAAGGTCCTCTGCCTTTGGTCAGATCTCATCTGGTGAAGTCTTCTGGTGGAGTCCTCTGGTGAAGTCCTCTGGTAGGGTCTTCTGGTGACTCTTCTGGTGATGTCTTCTGGTCTGGCAGTTCCCCCTAGACTAAGTCCTAATCTAGATCATCATCTGGCTAACAGGTCCAGATGCTCCTATTACATCTTCTGGTTTGTTTTAACTCATCAAAACTATACAACTTTTATCCTAACATAACCTTTAATGATTCATGTATAAAACAATTTCACTCGATACTTAGTCACTAATATAACTCTATCTATTTAACCAATATGTCGTATGTACCTGGTGCACGGTATACTCACTCAACAGTTGAGAGTTTTTTACATTGAAGAGTGTTATTTTATTACAATGAAAAACGATAACACTATAAACTTTTAGGCAAAAACTTGTATGAGACCGTTTCATGGCATGAGACCACACAAATTAACACCTACCTCTACCAAAGTGTTAAAGAGTCAATGCCCTAGTTACACTCATTTTCATTGTCTCATGCCATGAGATGGTCTCATACAAAACTTTTAAGTATAATAAGCCCACACATTTCAATGTAAATAACCTCAAATTTTGAGTGATCTCACCATAACACCATCTGTACCGAAGACTTGCTTGTCTATTTATTATCTTAAAAAGTATCGGACGAGATTTTCCTGTAACATAATGGTGTAGCATCTCTTGTTACATCATTAGATTAATGTCAAGTGTCCTCTTAACTTAACTAATCTCGATCAAACTTAACTATAATTTAAAAAAAAATCCCGGCTTTTCCACCCTCAAATCTTACTAGTTGTTCTATTAAAAACAAAATATAAATCATCCTAAATATTATCATCTTCTTTTATAATTTCCATTGTGTGCGTACTTACTTATCTTCCATTGCATTAAAATAGAATTTATATATTATCTTCTACTAATATTAGTGACTTTTGTTAGCAGCTAAGATCTCATTACTAATTTTGTAATCCATCATCTAAAAACCTATTGATTTATTTTACATAATAAAAAACGCTCAACCTTTTAATTTCTCATCTCCCAAATTTTAATAACCAAATAAAAAATTAATTATTCAATTAAACCAATGACCATTCACAGTTCCACTATCCATCTTCCCCACTACATATCAAGAAATATAACTATTTCGCACTAACTACAACAATTTAGGGATTACCCTTAAAGACACTATACTCTATCTCTCAATAATGTTCGTTATTTACACTGAAGAAATAGATGCATTTCCATGCCAAAATCCCTTTACACCATACGTTTTTTTATCATTATTTTGAATTCCTATAACACTATTTTGGAGGGATTTTACGGGGAGGCGCGCCAAAATGTTATTCGTGGTGTCTTCGGGGAGAGCATAGTCCTCCCAGGCATTCACATTGTGATCATTACTGTGTTCGGAGCACTTTCTTTTGCATATATTTGCTTACAAGTATTAGTTATATCTAAAAAAATTAGTTTGGTGAATATTAAAAAAATAAGTTGGAATAAATTTGATGGGCAAAAAGTATCAGATAACATTTCTATGTTTAAAAATTAATAATGTTGACTTGACTTCGCATAATATATTACGGTTGATTAGAGTTGTTGCAGCCTTCAAAAGTCACTGATTAGATCTTATTTAATGCAACTAATGAACAACTTGTCCACTGCAACTTGTACATTGCATGTGAGCTATCCATCACAATATAGGTCTACTATTGTAATATACTCCCTCCGTCCCGGTCTAAGCGTCACATTTCTTTTGGTTGAATGGTTTAAGAAAGTGTATTTGTTTATTAATAAATGGTGGAAAAGTAATGAATAGTGTTGAAAAGTAATGAATAGTGTTGAAAAATTGATTGAATGAGTGACATTTTTGGTAATATTGTGTGAATTTGAAGGTTAAAGTTTATATGTAGTAGAGTGTTGCTTTTTCCATTTATGGAATGAGACACTTAGTGTGGGACAACAAAAAAAGGAAAGTGGGACACTTAGAGTGGGACGGAAGGAGTATAATATATCTGTGATCTTTTGTCGTTTAGTATGAAAATCAACATATATATTATACAAAAATGTTTCATATAAGGGGTCGTTTGGTTCACGGGATAGGATTGATTAGATGTGATTGGATTAAATGGGATTGAATTAGATGACATTGGATTAGATATGATTATTAGAGGAGGAATGTGTGTTTGGATTGAATGATTAAGTGGGTTTAAAGTGCAATATATCATTTTTAAAGCATGAGACTATGGAGTCCCACCATCCCTAATTTGATGAATTAGGTAGGTTTATGACTCGGACCCTAATTTTATCTCGTGCCGTAAACCTGCGAATCAAACGCAATATTACATGGGATTGAGTGGGACTAAAACTTTAGTCCCACCCAATCCACCGAACCAAACGACCCCTAAAAGTATTAGGGAATCAAATTAACAATACTACCTACGTTCTAAACGAGCTGTTACGGAAGTTCATATCACATCGTACAAAATATTATTAACATGTGCCTCACCAGTCGGGTATTCAAATTTCATTTATATAATTCGTTTTTTCCCCTTAATAATAATTAATTGCTGCAATCAAAGTTTTTTCTTTTCCCTACCCAAAGATTTTTTTTTTTTTTTGGGCATATACATGACATGTTCCAAGGAATTTTATTCCATACTATGAAAAAAGAAATTATGCTTTTCAAATGAAAATTAAAATATTGAAGGAACAGATCATTACAAGAAAATAAAGATTTGCTTATAAAATTTGTTACTATGGCTCGAAATATTCAACAAAAATTTTTGTAGTGGAGATTGTGTACAATTTGTCTACAAAAATTTCTAATTATATATAGGCATCTTCTTTCCCCACCTACAAATAATTTGCCTACGAAAATTTCGTAGGCAAATTGTATTGTAGGTTAATTTTTATAGGCAGATGAATTGTAGACAATAATTACCTATAAATTTTATTTTGTAGGCAAATTAATTTCATGGACAAATTATTTCTAGATTTAAAAATGAAGATGCTTATATTATTAGAAAATTTCAAAGTGGTAGATTCTACCACAAAATTCTTTGTAGACATTTTTTTTTAGTAGATAGCTCTCCTCACTACCCTCTATTAATTCTCTCCTCTTGGCTATGGATCATGGAGACAATCACTAGAAGAAAATATATAATTGTAGACAAATTAGTTATATTGAAAATTGTCTACATAATTTTTTAATTATAGCTATATTCATTTTTTTACCTATAAAATTTTGCCTACTAAATAATTGTAGACAAATTAGTTATAGGTAAATTTTTGTAGGAAAATTGTTTGTACATGAAAAATGAAAATGCCTACATAATTTTAAAAAATGTAGCTAAGTCATAGCCAATTCAACTACAAAACATTTGTGTTGAAAAATTTCATCGAGAACTCTAATTTCGTAAATAGTACTACTTTATTATTTTTTTTTTTTTTGTAATGGATATCATACCAATTGCTCATCTTTTAATACGAAGACTTTTCAAAAAGTAAAACTCAGTTCCATAATGCTGCAACTAAAACTCAGTTCCACAATGCTTCAAGCCTATTCTTGAGATGGCAGAAAAATGAGCTCCGTACCCCAGGATTCTCGAATGAATTCCAGGAACCCAGGATATTTTTTTATATTTTTTTTGGGAAATGTCACGACAAAAAATATGAATAGTCCAAAAAGTGAAATATAAAAAGAAAAGAAGACGATAAAGGGGAAGGAGAAAAACTAATCATATTCAGTCACAAGAATGACATTGATAAATCAAAATTTGTTCTTTTTTTATTATCATGATGCTACTAAAATCAACTTTATTATACTTCTTTCGTTCAGAAGAACTATTCATACTTTTCTTTATGGTTCGTTTCACAACATCCTTCACTTTTAAAATAAAAATAAAATACCCTCACAAAAATCAATAAAATATTTCTCATGATAAGTCAAGTTAGGGGAAGGGAGTACTTTAATTAAATTTGAGTCAACATTACAAGCGTCCGAATTTTTTTCCTAGTTTTATTGGACTTTGAGAAATGAAACCTATGACCTTCTCTTTCTTGTTCGGACATTAGCTCTCTCTCTCTCTCTGGGCGTGTTCTCTTGTTTACAATAAATAAGCATATTCAGTGGAACAACAGGATTGTGTTTCGAGTTGAGTCAAAGGTTAACGGCAAAGACTTAAGCCAGGTAGGTAATCTTGTCATTTATCTACTCATCATTAATTTCTAGCTTTTGGATTTTGGTGAAATCTATGAATTTGAATGTAAAAATTGCTAACTGTGGAAAGACTAATTCAGGAGTTTCTGGATACATTCAATTCTCCTTGATTATATATGCTTTGAAATAAAGAACATGTGTGGTATAATGAGAGAGGAATGAAACATAGATTCAAAGAGTACTTAAGAAATAAATTTTCCTATTTTTTAGTTGTACTTATTTTATTTTAAATGAAAGAATTATGCTTCAATTAAAAGTGCCAACGGGTAGAAGAGTGTGGAGTTAATTCATTTAATTAGTTTACGTGAGTTGCTCTTATCGGGAATCGAACCCAGGATCTTTGTTCGGATGTGAGCCTTATGGCTCTGATACCATGAAGGAATTTCGCCTCATCTAAAATTCCGAACTTGTAGAAGGATGTGAAATTAATTTATTTAATTATTTCCCTTTACATAAATAATTATTTTCCCCATATATTTCTCTCGTGCCAGTTGCTCATCCTTTAATTTGTTATTCTTTTTCATATTCTAATTTAATGCATCTGTGTGTCATGTTTTTTATAATGATTCTCAAGTTCATAATTTTCTAAACAATATACATGTTGATATAATTCTTCAGGAAAATTAGTAGTTGGACTTTATTGGATCAAATTACTGATTATTCTTGTGGTTGAAATTAAATTATAATCTGTATCCTAACAAGCTTAGAAGTTCTGGCCTTAATTCGATCAGGCTAGGATGGCAATGTTTGATGACAATGTCCAGAAACAGTGGGATGCATTTTATGCACGTTTTGCCGTCATTATAAGTTTTGTGATGCAAGTATTTTTAACAGCATTTGCAAATTCACGTAAGAGAAGGCGATATAGAGCAGTACTTATAGCCTTAATGTGGCTCCTTTATCAATTTGACCCTTGGGTTGCTGCGTTTGCCATGGGACTCATCTCCAGTGGCCAAGAATCGAGTGGCGTTAACAGCCAGCTGGCTGCTGCTGCACCTGGGTGGACCGGATACCATGACGGCTTTTTCCATCGACGATAATGACTCCTGGGCTAAACATCTTTTGGGGTTTGCCCTCCAGCTTACGACATTTGTTTATGCTTTCACTCAATCCCTGCCCAATGACTACTGGATACCAATCACCCTTATGTTTTTTGCTGGGGCATACAAGTACATGGAAAAAGCGTATTCTCTGTATTTTGCATGTTTGGTTAATTTCAAGAGGTTCCTACTTCCAAAGCCGGATCCAGGACCAAACTATGCTCAGTTTATGGAGAATTACTCTTCACTGACGGCCGTTGATGTACAAGTAGAGAATGAACCTGAAAAACCGGACTCAGCCGCAGCGCCTGAGGACAGATTTGACTACACCAAACTTGTGGTTCACGGGTACAATTTTTTTAATGATTTTAAGGGAGTTATTGTGGGCCACATGCTTAGCTGCCACGTGCTAAATGAGAGCCGTAAGTTCTTCATTAGTAGGGAGTATGCCAATGCCTTCAGAGTTATGGAGGTGGAGCTCGACTTCATATATGATACTCTGTACACTAAGTACAGATTAGTGCATTCCAAGATTGGATTTTTCTTCCGTTTTCTTTGCATTGCTCTCATCGTTGTGTGCTTTCAGCAGTTTGCGTCACATTCCAAACATAACATCCGCCATTCTGATATAACTTTTACTTACGTTTTGCTTGGTTGGGCTGTTTTCTTAGAGGTCGTGGATATGTACAACCTTCTCATCTCGGATTGGTCTATTGTTTCGGCCAACCAAAGGGTGTCTTCAATACTTGGTAAGCTACAATTCTGTAAGAGAACTCGACGATGGTCTAATACCTTGCGTCAGCACAGCTTTTTAAGTTACTGCCTCGAGGAACCCAAATGGCTCGACCAAATGAAAATATTTATCATAAATAAGGATACTCTCGACAAGTTATTGCACATGAAGATGACAGAGTGTCCGGAGAGCTTCAAGAAATTCATATTTAAGGAGCTTAAGGAAAAGGCTAAGAAAGCAGAAACTAGAGAAATTGTTGGAAATTGGTTTTGTAAAGGTGTCATACCCTTACTTTGATCAATTTTTTGAAGAGTAAAAACGTTAGTTTTTGGGAAAATAAAATTAACGATGTTGTTCTACTCGCGGAGTAGATGAGCGTGGTATATTTAATATCTCAAAACCTATTTCCGGTGAGTGAGAAATTAATTTGGGAAGTTGTAGTATTAATCATGTGTGTTGAATAATTCCATGGAAATGGAAAATAAAGTTCCATCCCACATTGGAAAATTACAAGAAGTTTGTCTTGTATATAAGTAGGAAATTATTCATGTTGTCTAAATTGGGACATGGGGACCCTAACCATGGACCACACACGCGCGCGCCCCGCCCGGGACCGGGTCCGTGGTTCTTGGCTTTGGGTGGGCTTTGGATATTTTTAGAGTACCAAAAATATGAAAAAGCCCATTATCTTTTTGGATCCAATCGGAGTTGGTGACCCGTATGGAATTGGGTCGGCCCATTTAGAATTGGGTCGGCCAACGAACATGTTTAATACACCTACGATTTTGATTAATACACTCCAGAGAATCTGGAATATTCCGTCTTGCTTCCCATGACTGAGAAACTGCGTTTCTCTCCACGACAGAACGTGGGTGATCCATGATCACCACGTACTCCACTCCAGCAGCCCTCAAATGGGACGGATTTCCGCCTATATATACCCCCTTCGTCCAGTTTTTCCAGAATCACTTTTCGAACCCAGAATTCCCGAAATACTATCTCTCCAGAAAATCCCGTTTAGCTCATAAATTCTGATTTAGTTCGCCGGAAATTCATACTCGGTAGTGCTACCGGTGTGAATAGACAAACCGTTTTACCTTTGGGGATCCGTACGCATTATCCGTAAGCACTGTACGGGCGTATTCGATCTTGCGGGAATAGGTTTCACTTAGACTCGGTTTTTTCCACGAATTCGTTTCGTGTTCTTACTCTTCTCCCTATTTCAGTGTTTCGATATTTTCACACCCCAGTTTCTAACAATCGCAAGATCGAATTGTACTATCATTTCGAAACTCTGAAATGTCGAACCATAACTCTGATAACGAGATGGACTTGTCTTCACCGACTAAGAATGATGTCTCTAATCCAGTACCTGCGAATCCAACTAACGATGGTAATCCGAATACCATTCCCTCTTTCCAGTTTGGAAATTTTGGAGACATCCTTGCTGAATGGATGAAAGCTAATGGCAATCCCTTCGTGGGAAATGCCAATCTCTTTGTGGGAACCTCTAGCACTAATCCCTTTGTGGGAAGCTCTAGTGCTAATCCCTTCGTGGGAAATGCTGGCAGCAATCCTTTTGTAGGAAATACCGGTGTCAATCCTCTTTTGACAACCAACCAGGCCTCCCTTCAAGGGGCTGTTAGGCCGGTGGTAGTGAAAGGAGAAAAACCCGAAAAGTTTTCGGGTAGTGACTTTAAAAGGTGGCAAAAGAAGATGCACTTCTATTTGACCACCATCTCTTTGGTGAAATTCATCAAAGAGGATAGTCCGAGTGCTCTTGCTGATGATGCTACTCGTGAGACAAGGATCGCTTATGACACTTGGATCCACGATGACTATCTCTGCAGGAACTACATTCTGAATGGGCTGTCTGATGCCCTCTGTGATGTGTACGATGAGTACCCGACTTCCAAAGCTCTATGGGAGTCCTTGGAGAAGAAGTATAAGACTGAAGACGCGGGAACGAGCAAGTTCATCGTCTCCACCTTGTACGACTTCAAGATGGAAGACAACAAATCTGTTGTCGAGCAAGTGCAGAAGCTGCAAGTTATCTTCAATAACATTGCAGTGCAAGGGATGGAGCTGCCTGAAGCCTTTCAGGTAGCAACTGTGATTGACAGACTCCCTCCATCTTGGAAGGAGTTCAAGTCCTACCTCAAGCACAAGCGAAAGCAAGTGACGATGGAGGACCTTGTTACCCGACTCCGGATCGAGGAGGATAACAAGAAGAGGGACAAGAGGGAGAGGGGCTCGATTGCTTCCATCGAGGCCAAAGCTAACCTGATGGAGAAAGGCGAACCATAAAAAAAAGGAAGCGACAAGACGACAAGGGCCAAGGCAAGGCTGTTGCTGCTGCTCCTGCCCCGAAGAAGTTCAGCGGGAAGTGCTACAACTGTGGCAAACCCAACCATCGGGCAGCTGATTGTCGTCAGCCCAAGAAAGAGGACAAAGGGAAGAAGAACTCCGTGAACGTTGCTGAACGTGAGCTTACGGAGATGGACATGTCCGCTGTGGTGACCGAGGTCAACATAGTGGACAACAAGAAGAGTTGGTTCGTGGACACTGGTGCCACTTGCCACGTTTGCTCGGAGAAGTCTGCCTTCTCCACTCATTCTCCTGCTGAAGGGAGAAAGCTCTATATGGGCAACCAAGCCTCGTCTGAAGTGGCTGGTGTCAGAATGGTGGTGATCAAACTGACTTCGGGAAAGGAGCTGAAACTGAAGGACGTGCTGCATGTCCCGGACATCCGGAAGAATCTGATTTCGGGGTCTCTTTTAGTTAGTAGTCAGTTTAAGTTAGTGTTTGAGTCAAATGGCGTTGTACTTAGCAAGTTTGGCATCTTCCTAGGAAAGGGTTACCTCGAGAAGGGCCTTTTCAAGATGTCTGTGATGACTGTAAGCCGTGATGGCAAAAACACTATTATTAATGAGAATGCTTCTACTTCTGCTTATATCGTTGAGTGTTCCTCTTTATGGCATTTTAGATTAGGACATGTTAATCTAAAATCTATAAAACGATTAGTAAATTTAGATTTACTTAAAATTGAGAATGGTTATACATCCAAAAGATGTGAAATTTGTGTAGAAGCAAAGATGACTAAATTACCATTTAAGTCAGTTGAAAGGAACACTACTCCTCTAGAATTAATTCACACTGATGTATGTGATTTAAAATTTGTGCAAACTAGAGGTGGAAAAAAGTATTTTATTACTTTTATTGATGATAGCACAAGATTCTGCTACGTTTACTTACTTCGAAGTAAAGATGAAGCGATTGAAGCTTTTAAAAACTATAAAAGTGAAGTAGAGAATCAAATGAACACTACAATTAAAGCAATTCGTAGTGATAGAGGTGGAGAGTATGTGGCTCCGTTTGAACAATTATGTGCCGAATTCGGCATCATACATCAAACGACAGCTCCCTACTCACCACAATCAAATGGTATTGCGGAGAGGAAAAACCGAACTTTGAAAGAGATGATGAACGCAATGTTAATCAGCTCAGGTTTACCTCAGAACATGTGGGGGGAAGCTATTCTGTCAACTAACCACATTTTAAATAAAATTCCACTTAAGACTCAAGATAAGACACCTTATGAGTTGTGGAAAAATCGCAAACCATCATACAAATACCTCAAAGTGTGGGGGTGTTTGGCTAAAGTTGAAGTGCCACTTCCTAAACAAGTGAAAATCGGACCTAAGACAGTCGATGAGATCTTTATAGGATACACCTTCAACAGTAGTGCCTATCGGTTCTTCATAAATCAGAGATACCCGATATGACAGTAGGTACTACCATAGAATCAAGGAATGTTGTGTTCTTTGAAAATGTGTTCCCGTGTAGGGACAAAGAAGAAGTGAGTTCAAATAAACGAACTCATGAAGAATCAAGTGAAGCTGCAGGTGCTTCCACTCAGCAGAGTGAAGCACCAAGACGCAGTAAACGAGCTAGAATTGATAAGACCTATGGTCCAGACTTCATCACATATGTGTTAGAAGATGAACCTAGGACTATCAAAGAAGCTCTTTCCAGACCAGATGCATCTCTCTGGAAAGAAGCAATAAACAGTGAATATGATTCAATTCTGCAAAATCATACATGGGAGTTGGTTGACCTCCCTAAAGGTTGCAAGACCTTAGGATGTAAGTGGATCCTTAAAAGAAAGTACAAAGCAGATGAATCTATTGAAAAGTATAAAGCCCGTTTGGTTGCAAAGGGTTTTAAACAAAGAGAAGGACATGATTTCTTTGACACCTACTCTCCGGTAACAAGGATTACATCCATTCGTGTACTTGTCGCGATTGCAGCTTTGCATAATCTCGAAATACATCAAATGGATGTAAAGACTGCCTTTCTTAATGGAGAGATGGATGCTGAAATATACATGGATCAACCAGAGGGTTATGTTGTACCCGAGAGCGAGAAAAAAGTTTGTAAACTCGTTCGATCGTTGTATGGACTTAAACAAGCTCCTGTACAATGGCATTTGAAATTTGACATATTAAGTTATCAAATGGATTTCGAATTAACGAATATGACAAGTGTGTGTATGTGAAAGATACACCAAATGGATTTGTTATCGTATGTTTATATGTTGATGACATGTTAATCATAGGTAACAATTCAAATGTGACCGTTAATACGAAAAACATGTTAAAGAGAAATTTTGACATGAAAGATATGGGTTTAGCAGACGTGATTCTAGGAATCAAGATCGAAAGAACCTCAAATGGAATTTCTTTAACACAATCTCATTATGTTGAGAAAGTCTTGAAGAAATTCAATGCATTTGATGATCCACCTGCTAAAACTCCACTTGAACAAAATGTTCATCTGAAGAAAAATAGAGGTGAACCTGTGAATCAGTTGGAATATGCAAGGATCATTGGAAGCGTGATGTACATTACAAATTGCACACGTCCAGATCTTGCGTGTTCTGTGAACAAACTAAGCAGGTACACGAGCAATCCAAGTCATGAACATTGGAAAGCTCTGAAAAGGGTCTTGAGATACTTGAAGTATACTCTTGATTTTGGGCTACACTACACGCGACATCCAGCTGTACTTGAAGGGTACAATGATGCTAATTGGATATCCGATAGTAAAGACTCTTTCTCGACTAGTGGATATGTATTCACTATTGGAGGAGCTGCGGTATCGTGGAAATCCACAAAACAGACGTGTATTGCCCGTTCCACAATGGAATCTGAATTCATCGCTTTGGATCAAGCTGGTGAAGAAGCTGAATGGCTTCACAATTTCTTAGAAGATATTCCTTGTTGGAACAAACCAGTATCATCTGTAATGATACATTGTGACTGTCAAGATGCTATTGGTAGAGCTTTGAACAGTATGTACAACGGAAAGTCGAGACATATTCGTCGTCGACATAACTCCGTTAGACATTTGATCTCAACTGGTATAATAACAATTGATTATGTAAGATCAGTTGACAACATAGCGGATCCGCTCACGAAGAGCTTGAACCGAGATCAAATGAATAAGCTGATAGAGGGAATGGGTCTGAAACCCACAAATAAAACTGAAACAGTGGTAACCCAACCATGAAGACTGGAGATCCCAAGAACTTGGTTCAAAAGCTGTGAATGTTAGTTGTACAACACTTGAAAATCATGACCGTTCCTGACAGCACTATGTCAAGTGTTAGTGAACCCGTGAGTTGTGGTAGAGGATAAGTCTTTGACTTTTAATGATTCCTATGAGTCCATGTGGGACTGAGTATGACGGGATACTCGAAAGGAGATCACCTATATAAATGAGAAGTGAGGGCCGCTTCGACCAAATATTTATGAATACAAAGGGCGTCCAAGGCCAAAATGGACAAAAACATGAGAACAAATCGGAATCGAGACTGACTTGTGTCTGCACTATCTATAAGGTATACACTAAGAAGGATTAGTTCAAGGCATCGTGTCCACTAAGTCGCCGGTATACCCGATGGTGCCGGGCTACGGAAAGTTCAAAACCATCGGTTACTTATTCGGAAGCAATGAGGTATCATATGAGCTGAACGAAGAAGCTTGACTCTGTATAGGTGCAATTCTCACTCATGTGGGGGATTGTTGGAAATTGGTTTTGTAAAGGTGTCATACCCTTACGTTGATCAATTTTTTGAGGAGTAAAAACTTTAGTTTTTGGGAAAATAAAATTAACGATGTTGTTCTACTCGCGGAGTAGATGAGCATGGTAAAAACCGATTTCCGGTGAGTGAGAAATTAATTTGGGAAGTTGTAGTATTAATCATGTGTGTTGAATAATTCCATGGGAATGGAAAATAAAGTTTCATCCCACATTGGAAAATTACAAGAAGTTTGTCTTGTATATAAGTAGGAAATTATTCATGTTCTCTAAATTGGGACATGGGGACCCTAACCATGGACCACACACGCGCGCGCGCGCCCCGCCCGAGCCCGGGCCCGGCGAAGTGGTTCGTGGTTCGTGGTTCGTGGCAATTGGGCTTTGGGTGGGCTTTGGTGCCATACCTATATTTTTAGAGTACCAAAAATATGAAAAAGCTCATTATCTTTTTGGATCCAATCGGATTGGGTAACCCGTATGGAATTGGGTCGGCCCATTTCGGTTGGCCCATTTAGAATTGGGTCGGCCCACAAACATATTTAATACACCTACGATTTTGATTAATACACTCCAGAGAATCTGGAATATTCCGTCTTGCTTCCCATGACTGAGAAACTGCGTTTCTCTCCACGACAGAACGTGGGTGATCCATGATCACCACGTACTCCACTCCAGCAGCCCTCAAATGGGACGGATTTCCGCCTATATATACCCCCTTCGTCCAGTTTTTCCAGAATCACTTTTCGAACCCAGAATTCCCGAAATACTATCTCTCCAGAAAATCCCGTTTAGCTCATAAATTCCGATTTAGTTCGCCGGAAATTCATACTCGGTAGTGCTACCGGTGTGAATAGACAAACCGTTTTACCTTTGGGGATCCGTACGCATTATCCGTAAGCACTGTACGGGCATATTCGATCTTGCGGGAATAGGTTTCACCTATACTCGGTTTTTTTCCATGAATTAGTTTCGTGTTCTTACTCATCTCCCTATTTCAGTGTTTCGATATTTTTACACCCCAGTTTCTAACAGAAATTGCTAAGGAGATACACTCAGCAAGAGGTGAATGGGTTCTCTCGGGTTTAGATTACTCAATTCTGCCCTACCCGGCGATTTCGTCCAGCTTGAGCAACGAAGTGGAGTATGATGAGAGCCTTCTCCTGTGGCACATAGCTACTCGATTGTGCTATCTCATGACCTCTGATTACGAATCTGATGATCGCAGATTTTGCAATGTTCTATCCGATTACATGTTGTATCTTCTGGTTATGAAGCCTACATTGATGTCCCCGGTGGCTGGTATTGCACAAGTCCGGTTTCAGGATACCTGTAAGGAAGCCACGGACTTTTTCATGAGATGGGAAACTGAATTGAGTAGTGTACACGCGTATCAACGGGAACAACTAGCATGTGAAAAGCTTTTGAGTGTGAACACAACAGTCAAACCTAGACTAGTGAAGGGAGACAGAAGTAAATCTCTGCTTTTCGATGCGTGTATTCTTGCTAAGGATCTCAACAAGTTGGGCCGGGAAATCAACGAGGAGACGAGATGGAAGATGATGAGCCGAATCTGGGTGGAATGCTGCCGGCCACTGCCAGCCAGATGTCCACGCTCAACAACCTAGCCAAGGTGGAGAATTGATCACATTTGTGTGGCTTCTCATGCTTCATTTTGGCTTGGGAGACTTGCAGCTTAAGTTGTGTTAGAAAAATTAAATAAATAAATTGATTCCAAACATCCCTACAAATGAGATGAAATTCTTTCAAATGGAAGTAGGACATGCAGGAGCTAAATAACTAGGAGTTTAAATTACAAATCGTCCCATAACTTTCCGACAAAACAGGTTTAGTCCCAAAATTAACTTTTTATCAGATTTAGTCCCAAATTCTCTAACAAATTCTAATTTTGGTCCCAAATCGGCCGGAAAAGATAATACGACGTCGTTTTAAAGTCCGGAATGGTGGATTTATCGCAAGGGTGTTGATGGGGCGTCCATATGCGCTAATTATATTTTATTTTGTCACTTTCTTTTAGAATTTTTAAATATATATTATGTGCAATAAAATTGTAAAAGAAAAGAAAAAAAATAAAAATATAAATAGTAGCCGTAAACGCACATCAGCACTCTTGCCGGAAATCACCGAAATTCGTACATCAAAGTGAGATTTGGGACCAAAATTGGACCATGTCAGAAAAATTTGAACTAAATCTGATAAAAAATTAATTTTGGGACCAAATCTATTTTGACAGAAAGTTATGGGACGATTTATAATTTAAGCTCAAATAACCAGTGTTGCAAAAGGCGGCCTAGGCGGTCGCCTAGGCGCCGTCTAGGCGCTAGGCGGTCGCCGGCCGCCCCGATTTAGAGTAAAACGGTCTTATAAATCGTACAGAAGTCTAGGCGCCGCCTAGGCGCCGCCCAGGCGGCCAACTCGGGCTAGGCGGCTCAGATTAGGAGAAGAAAAAAAACCTAGATCTCATGTTTTCATCGTGACGCGGCGGAACTAAGGATGTCGGCGATGGTGTCACGACGCTGTGAGGAGAGCGGCGATGGCATCGCGACGCTGCAGGGAGAAGGGCGACGGTGGCGTCGCGACGCTGCGGGGAGGGCAACGGTGTTGCGACTCAGGGGAGGGCGACGGCGTCGCGACGAAGAAGGGAGAAGGGCGTCGCGACTCGCAATTGAGGGACGCCGGCGGCATCACGAGGCGGCGGTGCTATGAGAACGACGATTCGGCGGCGATGGGGTTTGATTGGGCGTGGGGTTTGACATGGGATTGATTCTGCAACTGAAACCCTATAATCCCAAATTGAATGAGAGAAGATTTACCTGCAGATTTTGTGGGATTGATTAGTTCATTAGTTGTGGTGCTTTATTTTAGGAAAAATTGTGTACTGCTGCCTAATGGGCGGTTTCAAAAAAGTAAAAAAAAAAAAATTATGGGCGGATTCCTAGGCGGCCTAGGCGCTAGGCGGTCGAGAAACGCCCGACTAGCGTTTTCCGACTTCTACATCCTTGCAAATAACTAGCTAGCAAGCAATTAAAATGACAACGTATATGTTTTTCTTTTTCTTTTTTGACTTCGCCGTGGTACATTTGACTTTTAATTTTATGAGTAACGTAATAGTTAATTTTTTTTAGTAACATAATACTGACCCATTAATGTTTACATCATGGGGTGGACATAATTTTTAATAAAAAAAAATGTATGGGTAGTGTTTTGTGGATTATAAAGAGAATAAATAGGATAAATTAAGTGTACTGGATCAAAAGTCAAAAAGTAATTAAAATTTCTATAAATATATGAAATGTGCAAACAATAGTGGGGGCACGGGCGGAGCCACGCCTAAGCCAATGGTGGCCGTGCGCCCCCCCCCCCCCCCCCCCCCAACCCCAAACTCAAACTTTTTTCTTTCAAGTATATATGTTAAGTATATACATGTTAGATGTTGTATATATATTGTATATTACTCCCTCCGTCCCAATTTTATTTTTCCATTTGACTGTGCTTTAATGCTAGAGTTGAATTTTAGTATTAAATGAATAAAGTAGTATTGAGAATGATGAATAGTGAATAAAGTAGTATTTAAATGAATAAAGTAGTATTGAGAATGGTGAATGGTGAATAAAATATTATTTAAATGAATAAAGTAGTTTTCATTTTAGGGATGAGAAAACAAAACTGGAACAGACTTTTTTGGCAAACGGGAAAACAAAACTAGGACGAAGGAAGTATATATAAGTGATATGTATATATGGTATAAGGTGTAGTTATTTGACATGAATTTGGGAGGCAGGGCTACATAAATCTAAATATGTATCATAATTTAAGTTTGGATTTTTAGATGTGATAAAAAAAATTCATGGTACAAGTTCAGACGTTTAGGTGCAATGATATTATTTCATGGTATTTGAGTAAGAAGGCTAACTCCTAGATCAAATATTCTGAGTTCGATTCTTATGGAAAGTACATATTAAATTGTTCACTAATTGGGCTCAATCCGTGATGGGAAAATTGAGAATCCACCCCCAATTGAAGGACATTAGAAAATCAATAAATGAATTGGTTGCACATAGAATCTCAAGATTAAGATGGAATTTTTCAATTAACAATAAGCGTAACTGGCTCTTGAAAAAAACATAAAGGTAAATAATTAACAAGAGAGAAGAAAAGGATCTGAATTAAATACAAAACTTTCTTACATTAATTGAGTTCTTCTATATTAGAAGAGCTACATAAATCTATATATTTATTTGTGAATTACCCCCATCCTCTCAAAAATCTCTATTTTGAAATACTTTGATTCAATACATTTGTGTTATATATGGTATTATATTTATCTTAATTATTTATATTCTTTAATTTTAATCTATTTCTGAATCACTTCCTATTTTTCCAGAGCCTCTATTTTTTAATCTTGAGTTTATATTAGTTCGATTTATAACTTTTTCTTTTTTTTATCATGAAATTTTTGTTTTTTGTTTTTTTTAACTTACAATTGATTAATGAATTGTGTTTTATTTTATATAAATTACAAAAGAATCATCTATTAAAAGGTTGTGTCTCTATACCGAAATGATAGATTTTGATTGTTCACTCTAAATATATTATCTAAATTAATTTTTACTTAATCTATTCCTTAAAATTATAATCATAAATTTAATTAAAAATAATAATTAATTAAAAAGGTCACAAATTTAAATTAAAAAAGAATAATTAATTAATTAAGAGAATAAACATAACTCTAACTGGATTTAATTTTTAAAACATTTAATTTAAAACCAATAACATAATATTTACGCGGGGTTCAATAGCTAGTTAATAATTATATATCAAAATTTAAAATTCACAATGGTATTAGAGTCAAAAGGCTCATGTCCAGATCAAATATTCTGAGTTCCATTCCTATTGAATGTAATTTCATTGTTACTAATTGGGCTCAATCCATAATGGGAAAAATTGCGAATCCACCCCTAATTGAAGGACATTAGATTGGTTGCACAACGATTCTAAAGATTAAGATGGAATTTTTCAATCAACAACAAGCGTAACTGGCTCTTGAAAAAAAACAAAAAGGTAACTAATTAACAAGAGAGAAGAAAAGGATCCGAATTAGATACAAATCATTTATACATTAATTGAGTTCTTCTATATTAGAAAAGCTACATAAATTAATAACTATATATCAAAATTTAAAATTCAGAATGCACACAAGTATAAATAGGGACTTTGGTCCCCTTATTACTCCATCAAAATTCAAACTAAAAATCAAAAGAAATTAGCAAAATGAAGAGCAGCGTAATGGTAGGAATTGTAGGTGTAGTATTGGTGGTGATGTCGATCGCCACTTTGGGAGAGGGACAACCACAGCCTCCAAGTTGCTACTATGTGTGCAAAAAAATGTGTGGTATAAGGATAAACCAAGTTGCATGGAGAGTTGTATGAAAGATGAGTGCATTTCATCGTCGCTTGGGGTCCGTGGTGGGCCCGTCCCGGCCGCCGGAGATGGCGAGAAGAGCAAGAGATATGTAAACCCAGATTGCCCCTACATATGCCGCAAAATGTGTCTCCCTACAGATAAACCTTGCATGGAGGAATGTAAGAAAGATGAGGGGTGCCCTTAATTAATTATACTACATGTTTTGAATTTTATGAGTGATAGTAAGAGATACTAGACGAGTGTCCCGCGTAAAACGCGGGTTGTTCACAAAATTAGTTTTAATTAAAATTCAAATTTTTTTGACAAATCATTGCTTTAAATATATATGAGACTAAATCTGAAAGGCAAATAATTATGGGATTTTTTCAATAAATTAAAGGAGGAAAGTAATTATGGGACAAAAATTGTTTAAATCTTGTTATAATGTTCTTCGTAGTATAAATTTATTTCCTTTTGTCTTCAAAAGTCATATAGTTATCTTTATTTGATGAAATAAAATAAACAAAACCGATTTAATTATAAAAATTATTAAGAGTTAAAATATAATTTCGTGCTATATCTTCTCCACAAAAAGGTCCTAAAATATTTAGGATTTTCAATTTTGTACCATAATATTGTAATTGTTTCGAGTTTGGTCCTTTATTCGCAATTTTGCACTCTTTGTCCCATAATTTTGAATTTTTTCGCAAGTGTGTGTCAATATTACACCGTTTGTGGAACTCCAGATACTTTTGGACTAAAATCAGACAAATTAAGGGTTTATTGGATAAAATTAAAAAAAATTAAATTTTTTTGGGACTTTGCAGAAAAATCCAAAGTTATCGAACTGAATTTTAACTCAAAATTTTTATGTAGTTTAAATTTGTCATTTCCTTGACATTTAATCATTTGAAGGTTGATAATCAACTGAGTTCAACCCCTCCAAGTTAATAACAAAATTTCATTTTTATAGCTATACTCATTTTTACGGAGTTTGACTGATAAACAATCAAATGTTCAAATGAATCGTACAATGGAAACACCGTCAATATGTAAATACACCAAGTTTCACATTTTTAATAATTATTTCTTATTCTGTTCAAATAATAATTAACAAAGCACACTTTTTAGAAAAGTGGAGGAATGAATTTGAGGGTTAATTTTGTAAATCTTAAAATATAAAGTAAAGAAGTGAGTTTGATTACATGTATGTGTGGCCCAACAGAAATGACAGTTTATGTAAAGTTAAAGATATTGTATGGGTAGAGTTTATGAAGGACTTTACATTATAAGGATATAAAAGATATTGTAAGACATATAGAAAAAAAAAAAAGTGTGAAATTAAAGGTATTTTGAGACAAATGGAATATTTCGTTAAAAAAAAAAAACAATTAAATACAATTAATGTTTAAGGTTGTGGAATTAATGAATTCAAATACAACGTCAATGATGATGTATTTTAATCATTATCAAATCTCAATTCTCAATTTTTGTTCGTATTTTGAATTTATAATTTAATAATAATTGCTATAACATTTAAAGAACCATCAATAAATAATTAGTCAAGAAAGGAGCACTACAAGAAAATAAAATATTGTCTACATTAGAATTGTCAACAAAAAATTTCCAACAAAATATTTCGTAGTAAGAATTGCCTACGATTTGCCTACAAAATTTTCTAATTATGAAAGCATATACATTTCTCAAGTTAAAAATAATTTTGTGTTGTGACCGTTTCGGACCGCGCATTGGATCCGGCCGGAAGAAAGCCTGAAAAGGAAAAAAGATACCCCGACATCGGGATCGACCTGGCCGGCCTGAATCCGACCTCAGCGGGCTCCGAACACGAGATTCCGGCTGCGAAAGCGAGGTCGGAAACCTGCCTGGGACGTCCGTCCACGTCGATCACAGCTACATCAAAGCCCTGCCGTGGCCGGCCCGGCCCGGCCATGATCAGTGAAGTCCAGCAGAAGACACCCGGACGCGACCGACTGGCTGAAGCGTTTTCCGATCTCGGTGTCCGCCAGGAGACCGGCATCCGATCACTTAAGGCCCCCGGCCGGCAAGAGGGATCTCGAGCACGTGACAGAATCAGGCAAGATCCTCTCCCAAGGAAGAAAAAGGCCGCCTCCGTACCCTGCAACAGAGAATATTCCATCCAAATAAGGAAATTCGTCAGAGAATCGTCCTTTTTGGACACGCGTCGACACCCTAGTGGCCGGCCGCCAGCGAGCCCTGACACATCAGAGCCCGCGCGTCCTCAGAGGCAGGAGGCATTTAATGCACCTGTCCCCCGAGAGGCCGGAAATGACCAACATACCCCTATAGTGAGAAAACTATAAATACCCCAACACTTGTAATGTAAAGAAGGTTCAATCATTCTCACAATATTCAATACACATACTCATTCAAGTCCAGGGATTAACAACCCCTGGCAATTCTTGGTGTTCTTAGTGTTCTTAAGTATTTAAAGCCTTTCTTCATCCAAGCATTCATTTTAGCATTTAAGAACCCAATCATTTGATGTTTTTACCAAAAGTCATCATAAATAGCCATTCAATCCCAGCAAAATGTATTTAGTAAACAACATTTGGCGCTAGAAGGAGGGTCTCTAACCCATCAAACGCATATTTTTCTTCATTTCTTTGAAGAACACTCACTGTTCTTCAAAGCTTCACATCCTCAAACCTTCAAACCTCAAACTCCTCCTCTTGAAAGGAATGGATCCCCAGAGGTCATCCCACGCCCATGGGAAAGCCACACGAGTGGCCTCCCCAATCCGGTTTCCGGAGGAACCCCTCCCATCCGGGGGCCGAGGTTTCTTTACCCCTGACCAAGCCGGGTCAGGAAGACGCCGCCAGGCGGAAGAGGCGAGGAGGTGCCGGAGCACCACCTCTGCCTCCAAAAAGAAGGCCCGGGCTCGCGCACTCAAGGGTAAGGCGAAAGCCGGAGAGCACCAAGGCGAAAGCCAATGTCGGGCAAACCCCGTCTCCACCCGTTCACGAGGCTCCGCCCATCCGGTTTTTGACCGTTTGGGCACGACGGACACGTCGTGGTATCCGAGCCGCGTACCCAGTTACGACACTGGGTACGGTGACACCGAGTCCGTCTCCAACTCTGGGAGCACGGCCCAAATGCCCCACAAGAGGGCGGCCGAGGTCAGCCTGACCCCGGCGAATTCCGCCAGGCGCAAGTTAAGCTTCGCCCAAAGCGGCCTTTTGGGACGCGGAGTCCCTCGCGCGGCCGTTTTCGACCGTATCGGCCCCCTAGCCGGCGTGGGCGACCAGCTGGCCGAAACCCCCAGCCCAGAAATCGTCAAGTTGCAAAAGCAACTGGACGAAATGAAGGCGCTCCTCGAAGCGCAAGGCCAAACGAAGGCCCGGCCAGTCGCCAGCGAACCTCTGGCGGTCGATATTGAGCTCGCGCCGGTCCAGCTCAAGATCGTTCCCCCGCCAACTCCTCTCTACGAGGGAAAAACAGATCCTGAGACTCACCTGAGCAAATTCCGGATCTATATGACCGGGCGTGGCGCGACAGACGCCACGAAGTGCAGGCTTTTTCCCCTCACCCTGGGCGATCTCGCCCACAGATGGTACGTGTCCCTCCCGGCACGGTCCATTGACTCGTTCGCCACTCTAAGCGCCCAATTCTCATCTTACTTTGCGGCCAAGATTGCCCGGCCGGAAAGCTGGCACCGCCTGATGCGGATCCGCCAGGAGAAAGAAGAGTCCGACGAGGACTACGTGGCCAGAGTGGATGAGGTCATGCTGACCGGCGAAGCGGTAAGCGATCAACTGGCTTTGCATGCAACCCTGGGGGGTTTCCACGGCCGATCCCCTATGTTCAAACATCTCACCAAGGATTTCCCTAAAACCTACGCCGAATTCCGCGCCCGAGCCGGCGATTACCTAGCTCGGAGGAAGCTTCTGGCACTAAGGTTGGGAGAATCCGAGCTAGCCTCGAAGGAGACAGAGGCGGCACCGCAAACTTCCCCCAAGAACGGCCCAAAGGCCAGAAGAGTGGCCAAGCCGCCCGGCAACTTCAAGTCCTTCGAGGACGTCGAGGTTCACCTAACCCAGGCCACGAGGCAATCCCCCGCGCATATCTTCAATGCGATTCAGCACCGGGACGTGCTTCCCAAGCCAAGGCCTTATTCCGGAGACCGGTCCCGACTGGACCCTAAAAAGTTCTGCGCTTATCACGACTCTATTGGCCACAATACGAGCCAGTGTCGTGATCTCCTAAAGCAGCTTTGGAAGCTGTTTGAGGAAGGGCGTCTGAACGACCTCCTTCAGAGGCCAGCCGGCCGGCAGGACCAACAGCAGCAGCAGCAGCCCCAGCGCCACCCTCGGAGAAACGAGGAAGGCGGCCGGCCTCTTAGGCCGGTCGCAGCTTTGGAGGAGGATGATGACGAGGATGACCTCCTCCCGCCCATGAATCCCGGCGGTCGGGTCAACATGATCCAGGCCGGCGGAGGGAACCTAGGCGGCCTCACCCCCATCTCGACGCAGTCCAACCGGAAGCGGAAGGCAGAGGTCCGGGCAGCGACCAACGTCAACTTGGTCACACCCCCAGAGCCGAAGATTCACAAGGACTTGGAGATAACTTTCTCCAACCGGGACCGGACCGGGGTGCTGTTCCCGAAGGGTGACGCGCTGGTGATTGCCGCCCAGATCCTGGGCAAAGAGGTTCAACGCGTTCTGGTCGACAATGGGTGCTTTTGCAATATCATCTTCAAAACAGCCCTAGACCAGCTCGGAGACCTCGTCAACTTCATCAGGCCAATCGACCTTCAGTTGAAGGGATTTGGGGACGCGACGGTCGCCGCGTATGGAAGGATAAAGCTCTCCGTGGAACTCATCTGCTGCTACAACAAGGAGGTCAGGATAACTAGGCCGCTAGATTTTATAATTGTAGATCAGCCAAGCTCGTATAATGGCTTTCTGGGTAGGCCCTTTTTAGAAGTTTTTGAAGCCGTTGCTTCCTCCTATTACTACTGTATCAAATTTCCCACCCCCGAGGGGGTGGTCGGCACCATTAAGGGTGACCAGGCAATGGCTAGAAGGTGTTTGAACTATTCCTACTCTTACTTATTTTCAATTAGCAATAACCAAACACCGGACGGGCCACACCCCGACTCTGAAACGGCCATTTCGGCCGCAGAACCCGCCGCGGGGGTCGGATCCACATCGGCCGACCCCCAGCCTATGCAGATCGACGATCCCGAGCCAAGGATTGGTTTCGAACCATCCGAGCTCGACCTCGATCCCAGATTCGATTCTTTTGACCGGCGGAGCTATGAACAGGCTACGGCTTTGGAGGATCTGGAACACATTCCGGTCGACCCCTCGAGGCCGGAACTGGAAGTACTGATCGGCTCTCGCATACCGACCGAAATGCGGGGGGAAGTGATCGAATTCCTCAAAGCCAACGTTGGAGTCTTTGCCTGGTCTCACCAAGACATGGTCGGGATAGACCCAAAGCACGCATGCCATCGTCTAAAGATCGACCCCAACAGGAGGCCGGTCCACCAAAAAAGAAGGAAGTTCGGCCCGGAAAAATACGAAGCTTTGGCTGAGGAAGTCAAGAAATTGCTAGACAACAAGCTGATCGAGCAAGCCCGGGACGAGCCCCAATGGGTCGCGAACGCCGTCCTGGTCAAAAAGACAAACAACGCCTGGAGACTATGTATAGACTTCACCGACCTCAACGCGGCGTGCCCAAAGGATCACTTTCCGATGCCACACATCGACCACCTGGTGGACAGCACGGCCGGACACGAGATGATGTCCTTCATGGACGTCTTTGCCGGCTACCATCAAATCCCCATGGCTGTTGAAGACATCAAGCACACCTCATTCCACACGGAGAAGAACATATTCTCTTGGCTCCGGATGCCTTTTGGTCTGATCAACGCCGGCGCGACCTACCAACGCCTAGTCAATAAGATGTTTGCAGATCAGATCGGAAAGACCATGGAGGTCTACATCGACGACATTGTGGTGAAAAGCTTGAAGAAAGAAGACCATCTCAGGGATCTCGGAGAAACTTTCAAGATCCTCAAAGCCTACAATATGAAGTTGAACCCGAAGAAATGCAACTTCGGGGTGGAGGCCGGCAAATTCCTGGGACACATCGTAAGCCAGCGCGGGATCGAGGCCAATCCGGCCAAGATCAAAGCCGTCCTTGACATGCAAGAGCCTAGGACGATCAAGCAAGTGCAACGCCTGACCGGATGCCTCGCCTCTCTCAACAGATTCATAGCCCGGCTCGGAGATAAAAGTAAGCCTTTCTTCTCGACAATTAAAAATGGCAAGTTTTCATGGAATAGGGAAAGTCAACTAGCCTTTGCGAAACTAAAGGAATATTTGGCAAACCCACAAATCTTAGTCAAGCCAGTCCCGGGGGAGAAGCTTTACTTATATCTCGCGGCCTCCGAGGTCGCACTGAGCGCGGTACTAGTCCGGGCAGACGGTCAGAACCACCTTCCGATCTATTTCGTAAGCCAAGCCCTCCACGATGCCGAGCTCAGATACACCCCGCTCGAAAAGTTGGCTTACGCTCTGGTCATGAGTGTAAGGAAACTAAGGCCTTATTTCTTCGACCACCACGTAGAGGTCCTCACCACTCTACCCCTGAGGCAAGTCCTACACCGGCCGGACACCAGCGGACGGTTACTGAAGTGGTCGTTGGAGATTGCTCAGTACGGGGTCTCGTACGCCCCAAGGACGGCCATCAAGGGCCAGGCCTTGGCCGACTTCATTGTAGAATTAACTTTCCCACCCAAGTTCACAAGAATCAACCACCCCCCTTGGAAACTCTATGTGGACGGATCGTCAACTAATTCTTGTGCCGGGGCCGGTATTGTCCTGATCGGTCCAGAGGGCCAAAATTTCACCCATGCAGTCCGCTTCAACTTCCCGGCCACCAACAACGAGGCCGAATACGAGGCCCTGGTCGGAGGCCTTGAGCTCGCAATCGCAATCGGAGTTTGCCGGCTGCATGTTTTCATGGACTCCCTGCTCGTGGTAAACCAGATCAAAGGAGAGTACGAGGCCCGGGGGGAGCAAATGGTGAAGTATCTCGACCTGGTCACAACCTTATGCGAGAAATTTCATCAAGTTTTCATTGAGCAAATCCCGAGGGAACACAACACCCAGGCCGACGCACTTTCCAAGCTTGCAACAGCGGAGGGAGCAGCCGACCTCGCCAACATCCAACTCTCCACGCTCGGAACGCCCACGGTCATCCGAGCACAGGTGGCAACCGTTCTAAGCACGGATGAAAATTGGATGACGCCGATCGTGAAATATCTCAAGACCGGCACGATCCCTGAAGATAGGACTAGGGCTCGGCAACTGCAACTCCGGTCGTCAAGGTACACCCTCATTGATGATCTTTTATATAAGAGAAGCTTTACCCTCCCACTCCTAAAATGTATAACCCCGGAGCAAGGCCAGACCATTCTGGCCGAGATCCATGAGGGGGTTTGCGGAAATCATGCCGGAGGCCGGGCCCTAGCCCATAAAGTGATCAGACAAGGATATTTCAGGCCGACCTTGAACAAGGACGCCGTCAACTTCGCAAGGTCATGCCACAAATGCCAAGTCTTGGGACCCAACATCAAACTGTCCCCCGAGCAGCTCTCCTCTATGTATAGCCCTTGGCCTTTTGCCCAGTGGGGCATCGACCTGATCGGACCAATGCCCACTGCGCCCGGGGGCCACAAATTCGCCGTCGTAGCCGTCGACTATTTCACAAAGTGGGCCGAGGCCGAGCCACTCAACAAAATCAGCCAGGCCCAAATCATCAAGTTCATTTGGAAAAACATCATCTGCCGTTTCGGCCTACCTCAAGTGATCATCTCCGACAATGGGAAACAGTTTGACGGTCTCCAGATGATCCAATTTTGCGAAAAATGGAATATCAAGAAGGTTTTCTCCACCCCCTACCACCCGCAAACGAACGGCCAGGTAGAGGCCGTAAACAAGATCCTCAAGCACACTATCAAAGCCAAACTCGAAGACAAGAAGGGGAAGTGGGCAGCCGAGCTACCCGATGTCCTCTGGTCATACCGAACGACCACGAGGAACTCGACGGGCGAAACACCTTTCGCTCTAGCTTTTGGGACCGAGGCCGTCATTACTTCAGAGGTCTCCCTACCGAGCCACCGGACAGCCCAGACGATCACCGAAGACAATGACACCGCCCGGATGATCGACTTGGACATGTTGGAGGAGAGAAGACTCAATTCCGATCTCCGAAATGCGGCCTACAAGAAGAAATCCGAAAAAAATTTCAACTCCAAAGTGAAGGCCAGACAATTCCAGGTCGGGGACCTCGTCCTCAAGAAAGTTCAAGTACCAAAAGGGGTATTCGGCCCAAACTGGGAGGGTCCGTTCAGGATATCCAAGTGGCTCTCCAAGGGAGCTTACGAGCTGGAACTCATGGATGGAACTCCGGACCAATACCCCTGGAATGCAATCCACTTGAAGAAATACTACCAATGATCTTGTACTATGTATTCAAAGTTCTTATCAATTCAAGGCTCTTAACACAACTCAATCTTCTCCCAAGCACCGGGCTCAGTTCAAAGGCATATGCCGGCCGTATCGAGGACGGCATATCACACTTGAACCCGGAAAAGCCACTCAAGGCCATCCAAAAACCGAGCCCAGTTCAAAAGCGTACACCGACCATATCGAGGTCGGCGTATCACACTTGAGCTCGGAAAGGCCACCATAGCCACTTTGAAAGCCGAGCTCGGTTCAAAAGCATATGCCGACCGTATCAAGGCCGGCATATCACACTTGAGCTCGGCAAGACAACCAAGGCTTTCCTAATCCGGGCCCAGTTCAAAACATATGTCGACCGTATCGAGGTCGGCATATCGCACTCGAGCCCGGGTCAAATCTCATTTCATACTTGGGAAAATTTACTTTGATAAGAATATGAAAGTAAAAAGGCGATGACAAAACAATAAAATTCAAGGAAAATCCAAATTATATTAAGTCAAAACCGGTCTGGAAGCCGGGAAGTACAACTTTTCAAAATAAAATAAACCCGGCCGGAAGCCGGTTACAATTAGGAAAGCAGTAAAAGAAAATCTAAACTTGAATTCAAAGGCCGCCCTCCCCGGCCGCCGGGCTTGCCTGGCCTCCGGCCCCGGCCACCTCATCGACCAAGGCCTGCACCATAGCCCCGTCTCCGCCCAGTGCCCGGGGCCCCTCCGCAGGGTCTTCCTCTTCCTCGTCCCCTTCTTCCTCATCACCGGCCGACGGGTTCTCGCCATGTTTGAACAATCTGTGCCGATGGGGGAACCAAGAGAGGTCCACCCCGTAGTCGGTCTCGAGATCGAGGAAGGGGAACCAGAAGCCATCGCTGACCGGGTTCTGGGCGGCGTACTCCCGGAAGTAGTCTTCCTGGGGCTTGGTATCGAGGCTGGCCTGGCGCCCGGCCCGGATCACATTGGCAGCGGCCACATAGAAGCAGAATTCAGAAAAGAGTGCCGGGTTCTGGGTCGGATCCGCCGGGTCGAAGGACGGCCGGCTAAGTGCAGCGGCCAGTTCATCATTCTTCTTTTGGAGCTCCTTCTCCGCCTCGACCTGCCGGGCAGCAGCCTGGTCCGCATCCCCCCGGGCACGGTGCGCCTCCAACCGCAGATCGGCGAGGGAGTCCTCCATCTCAGACACGCGGTGTCGAGCATCCTCCAGGGCCTTATAGGCCATCTCCGCCCGGCCAAGAGCATCATCCCTCTCCTTCAGGACAGCCTCCATCTGTCCAACCGCGCCATCCCTCTCCCTTTTGAGCTTGGCAGCTTCACCCTCGAGACCAGCCTTCTCCTCCCGAGCACGGGTCAGCGCAGTCTCGGCTATCCGGAGCGACCGGGAGGTCTCGGTGAGCTCATTCTCCATCGCATTGACCACGATGGCCGCCTGATTAATCAGTGCGACCCCGGTCTGGCCCACATGCCGAGGTCGGTGCTCGACGATATCAGCAAGATCCCTCGTCCAAGCCTGAGGGAGAGAATTCGCAGCCCGGCGCATGTAGTCCGGCATCTCTACAGTTGAGCCCGGGACGCGGGAGGAGAGGAAGTCAAGCACAATAGGGGGTAGGTCGGAGTCAGTTCGCGTCAGCCTAAGCAAAAGAAAACCCAAGTCAGGTACAAACGAAGTTATCTAAGAAAAATAGGAATTTGTTAAAAGACTTACGCTTGAAAGCGAACCGGGTCGCGACCAAAGTATGGCCGGTCATCCTCCTGGCCTGGATGATGTGCCGCCCGGGCCACAGTTTCCGCCCCTACCGGCCCAACCCCAGGCGGGGTATCGTCAGACACGTCTACCCGGATCGGACTGGACCCGTGCGGGCCAACCTCCTCACTCTCATCCACCTCACGAGGCCTCTTCCGACCAGTAAGTTGGTGGGAGGCAGTCGACCCAGTAGCAGCAGTCCCCACGGCCGGCACGGACTGGAGGGGGAGAGGGTCATCAATTACGACCGCGGTCCGGGCGCCGGTCCCCTTCTTCTTTTTCGTACCCTTGGCCGCCTTTTTCGCCGCGCAAGATCCCATCAGGGCAAACATTTCCGGGCAGCGATCGAGGAACTCACGGGGGCACTGCCTAACGACCGGAAAGTCTGGCACTGCAAGGTCAAATCCCGAGGTGTTTAAAAAAAAAAAAATAATAATAATAATAATAATATAACTTATGGACCGAACCCCCCGGTCATCCATTTGTCACTTACCCGTCAACTTTATATGACGAGGGTATTGGAAGAATCGACCGGCGATCCTGGCTTCTCTCGTCCGAAGAACTGCTTGATTCCGTTCTGAGGCCGACAGGGACAGGATCCGCTCTCTAACGACCGCGAAGTCGAAATTCAACTCACGATCAGTTGGACAAGGATAGCCTGCGAAGGAAAGCAAAGATTAGATCAGTACTTTTTTCAAGTATAAAACAAAAATTCCTTACTGGGGTGTTTAGGGCGGATATTGGTCGGAACGTCGATCTCCGTTCCGTCAGGATACCCGGTCTTCCAGGCCCCGCCAACAAAGAACCATTTCCTCCGATCATTCCGACCTTTACTAGGCAGGCCAGTCACCAGCTTCGGCCCTTTCGTCTGTATATAGACTTCACCGGTCCCACTCCGCTCACTTTGAACCCTATAGAGATAAGTCATCTCTCCAGGGGTGGGCATCCGGTAAAGCCGGTTCTTGCCAAACAGAGCCATAACGCTCACAATTATCATCCACGCGTTCGGAAGAAGCTGGATGGGCGCCTGGTCCCAGAAATTCAGCAGATAGGAGACGGCCGGATGTAGAGGGAAGCGCAGACCGACCTCCATCATGTCTTGGGTCACAGCCACCATTCCGCGCGGAGGCTGGTCCGCCCGTTCGTTTGGCTCCGGCGCGTAGAGGTCGACATCAAAAGGAACCTCCCATCCGGCCCGGGCGTCGTCGAGAAAACGCTGGGTCACCTTACTCTGGAATTGGCCGATGGTCCACCTATGGGACTCCTCCAGATCAGCTATCCGAATAGTAGCCGGAGGGCGGACCGTCGGCCCTCGCGGATAATGGTCCGAATATTCTTCGTAATCATACTCGAGAGACGTGACGTCGTCTTTTTGGTCCACGTACTCCAACCATAGCCGAAAAGCCCGATGACCTGGCCTTGCCGATCTTGGCTCACGCTTCGACCAACGACGGCCGGCCTCTCCTCCACTTCCGTATCCGAGCCCGAGGTCTCAGCCGCCATCCCGAGCCTCTCTTTAATCCGCTCGGCTGCGAGTTCTTTTAATAGCTGGTGATTGGCCTGATCGTCGCCGCTTCTACGGCCGCTTTCCTCCTCATCTTCCTCCAGGAGGCCATCGAGGGGATCTCTGTCCCCCACGGGCCGGGCCGCTCCTCCCACTCCACACCTCTCGGTCGCCGCGGGAACCCCCTCCCGGGCACCCTCGTCCAGCAGCGATCGTCCCGGGCTCGGGAACAGGGCGTCCAAGCCATCATCGTCGTGCGCCCATATTGAGCCCGCCAAGCGTGAGGGAGAAGCACCACTCGCGCCCCGAGAGCTTCCCCCCTCATCAAACAAGCGCCGATGAGCACCGGCGCCTCCGCCGCTGGAGGAGGCACCTCCTCCCTGTCCAGGCGGAGGACCCGCCCACCGTCGCACCATAACTGAAGATAGAAATGCGAATTGCAAAAAGTCGAAGTTTTACCTTAGCAAAGCCACCAGCCGCCGCCGCTCAAAACTCGTCGCCGCCGCAAGGAACTCGCCGGAAATCGCCAAGGAAAACGCTGCAATTTGAGTGAAGAAGCAAAAGTCCAAAATAAGAGAATAACCCCCCTATTTATAAGAATGGGGCAGGGACCTACAGCGAAATAAATTTCTAGGCATAGGGGCCTAGAAGCAAGAATTTGAAACGACGGTTTCAGCGCCAGACGCCTCGTACTAGGCGCGCATTAAATGAACGGGATTCGAGGAGTCGCATCACGTCACGTCAGGTTAGTGCACGAAACCCGAAGCGTCGCCTGACAACTTACGTCACCTCAACCATCTCCTAACCATTGGCCGATCTCCGATCACCCCGGGCGGATCCAGGCCGGCACCAATAGGAAACGATAAACGACCACCTCGCCCCTCAAATTAAGAAACGAGCTGGGGGGCAATTGTTGTGACCGTTTCGGACCGCGCATTGGATCCGGCCGGAAGAAAGCCTGAAAAGGAAAAAAGATACCCCGACATCGGGATCGACCTGGCCGGCCTGAATCCGACCTCAGCGGGCTCCGAACACGAGATTCCGGCTGCGAAAGCGAGGTCGGAAACCTGCCTGGGACGTCCGTCCACGTCGATCACAGCTACATCAAAGCCCTGCCGTGGCCGGCCCGGCCATGATCAGTGAAGTCCAGCAGAAGACACCCGGACGCGACCGACTGGCTGAAGCGTTTTCCGATCTCGGTGTCCGCCAGGAGACCGGCATCCGATCACTTAAGGCCCCCGGCCGGCAAGAGGGATCTTGAACACGTGACAGAATCAGGCAAGATCCTCTCCCAAGGAAGAAAAAGGCCGCCTCCGTACCCTGCAACAGAGAATATTCCATCCAAATAAGGAAATTCGTCAGAGAATCGTCCTTTTTGGACACGCGTCGACACCCTAGTGGCCGGCCGCCTGCGAGCCCTGACACATCAGAGCCCGCGCGTCCTCAGAGGCAGGAGGCATTTAATGCACCTGTCCCCCGAGAGGCCGGAAATGACCAACATACCCCTATAGTGAGAAAACTATAAATACCCCAACACTTGTAATGTAAAGAAGGTTCAATCATTCTCAGAATATTCAATACACATACTCATTCAAGTCCAGGGATTAACAACCCCTGGCAATTCTTGGTGTTCTTAGTGTTCTTAAGTATTTAAAGCCTTTCTTCATCCAAGCATTCATTTTAGCATTTAAGAACCCAATCATTTGATGTTTTTACCAAAAGTCATCATAAATAGCCATTCAATCCCAGCAAAATGTATTTGGTAAACAACATTTTGCCTATGGAATTAATTTATTTACAAAATAAAACCTTAGGTATAATTACCTACAAGTCATTTGCCTACAAAAATTTATCATCATAATTTGCCTAAGACAACTTTTTTGTAGGTGAGTAAGGAAAATGCCAATACAATTAGAAATTTTTTTGTTGGAAATTTCATAGTCATATTGACAATTTTTGTAGGCAATTTTATACTTTCTTGTGATGGATAGATGGAGTATATGTGTTTTATTAAGTAATATTTAAAAACTCTGGTAGTCCAATACCCAATCTTTGCAAACCTTTGAAAGTTGCACAGATCCGACGTACTTAAACTAAAATGTACTGTTTCCTACTTACATTTTTGTATTAATCCATTATTTGGAGAGTTATCCTATATATTATTTGGAAAAAATGTAAAAGTAAGAACAAATAATATAGGCGTCAAATGCTGTAGAAGTGCAGGGACGTAAACACACTTTTTATGATAAAAACAGATTTTTTTTATCCCATAACTTGTTTATTGTTCAATTTTTATTTCAAAAAATTTAACTTTTAAAATTTTGCACCATATTTCTCTCCTCACAATTTCTCTCTCTGATTTACAACAGATTTTGGAAGATTTACATAGGGTCCACGGTCGGAACTTGGGGTGGGGAGAGACAATGGCCGAGAATTTGGGTGGGACAGCGAGGCGAAGACCAAGTTGGGGAGCTGTCGGAATTTGGGGTAGAAAATGACCGAATTAAGTTGGGAAGATAATTGGGGCTGGGTAGGATTAATTGGTGTTGGGGGTGAGGGTGGGATTATTATTATTATTATTATTATTATTATTATTATTATTATTATTATTATTATTATTATTATTATTATTATTATTTTGTTATTTATATGTTTTAATTTTAAATATATATATTTATATTTAGAAAAAAATAGTTATGTTTCACAATGGTATCGGACAGGCTCCACACATACAAAACAGATTGAAATAGGGGGTCATGTCCGGCCCGAGCATGTGCAATTTTGGTTCAATTAAAGCTAATCCGGTCCAATTTTGACCTCAATTTACAAATTTCTAAATCTATTGTCTTTAAATTGTCAGTTTGAATACCTACTGTCCTTAACTTGTTAGTTGCGGTCCTTATTTTGTTACTTCCCTAACCCCCAAGTTTCACATTTTTAACAATTATCTCCTATTTTGTTCAACGTGAATGATGATGATGTATTTTAACCATTATGAAATCAATTTTCAATTTTTGCTACTATTTTGAAATTACATATATAATAACTGTTACTCTCTCTGTTTCCTCCTATTTATTTCTTGTTTGTGTTGGAAACAAATAATAAAATTCCTACGGTCCTCAACCTCCATAGGCGTGGGGCATACAATCTATACTTATCAACAAGATGTTTCCTCTATGATGAAGACACTGATCATTTGTTTTTTTAGTGCTCTTGGCAAAATGAACTTGGAAAGAGACGTATTAATTGAGTTCTTCTATATTAGCAGAGGCAAGGCTACGTAAATCTAAGTATGTATCATTGTTTAAAATTCATGCACACAAGTGTAGATAGGGGCTTTGGTCTCCCATCAAGGTTTAAATGAAAAAATAAAAATAAAATATAATTTTAAATCACTGGAGTAATAAATTAAGGGGCTGAAACAAAATAAATTTAAAAAAATTCAAGAGGCGTGACTACACTGTCCCGTGTAATTCAATAATCACATATATATATTGGTCACTTGTTGTAGGAAATTCAACAATAACAATTTTAATTAAGTTATTTGTCGCGGAGTATATTATTTTTAAATTTAATTTGAATACGGACTTTGGTAAGTGTAATTGAGATTTTGTAAATCGCATTCTTCTCATAATTATCCAATTAATGTAGGTAAATGAATTCATCCTACATTAATCTATAAATTTAGACTTTTAGATGAGATGAAATTTTTTCAGGGTACAAGTTCGAACTTTTAGATGAGATAAAATTATTCCATGTTAAATTGTTCACTAACCTCCTCGATTCAAAAGGGGGGAAATTGAGAATTCACACGAAAGGCAGAGTTAGAAATTAAATAAATGAATTGATTCCACGACGATTTTTAAAAAGAGATGTCTTTTTTTCACTCAACAATAAGGGTAACTAGCTTAGTTAAAAAAAGAAACACTACAAAAAAAGTGTGATTTGAAGAGGGTATTTAAAGAGGGAAAAATAGCCCTCGTATTTGGAGAGGGATTACACGATGGAAGAAACTAAACTAGGGTTTGGACGAGGGAAAATTTTCTGTCGATAAACACGTGGGATTTCACGAGGGAATTCTGAGCCCACGACAAATTCTCGAGCGTTTGGACGAGGGAATTTATGTGTCAGAACTCACGAGGGTTTTCTTTCCCTCGTCATTGTGCACCTGAAGTTTGTCGAGGGAATAAACCCTCGTCCTGCACCACGTGAGAGTTCTCGAGGGAAAAGATTCCCTCGTCCTGCACCTCTGACATTTCTCGAGGGAATAAATCCCTCGTCCGGCCTTGGATTCTTTTCCACGAGGGAACACTTCCCTCGCCAATTTGAAATTTCTGATGCATGCAGGCTTTCAACAGACTTTGATGACCGTGTTTGGTTTCAGGCGTGGGACCCAGAGAATCTAATATTTGAAGAGGGAATTTCCCTCTTAAAATACCCTCGTCCAAGTGTGTATACTTCACACACCCACCCTCATTTCCAGCAATTACAGCCTAGTGGGAGAAAGGGAGGAGGAGAGGAAGAAAGGGAGGAGCTAGGAAGAAGAGTCGTCGGCTGCCGTCTACCACCTCCGCCGGACGTGAAAAAAGTTAAACACTAGTCGAACTTTGCTCTACACGTTCACGTGAACATTTATACTGTAAGTATTTTCATTTTAAACAGTTAAATAATTATTTATTAACTAATTTTTGCATTTTCGACATGCATATATGTGTTAATTTGTGTATGTATATATGTTTTATGCATATTAGTTAATTAGTACGTTGTTTAGTTTGTATGCATATAATTTGTTTAATTTTTAGTATATAGCTAATTAATTAATTTAATTATAATATATTATTTAATTGAATGCTTGCTTAGTACTTAATTAATTAATTATTAATATATATATATATATATATATATATATATATATAGCTAGCTATATATGTTCGTGTAGTATATACATATAATTAGTGTATATATATAATTTGTGTATAGCTATAATTATTTGATTTATTATGTTGTATATATACATGTTAATTGGAGTTGGAGGAGAGATGTTGTTTATTGTATAATATGTGTGTTCCGGCTTGATTAATTATAATTAATTAAGTCGGAAATGGATGCACATAGGAATTTTGAGTAATTTGGAAATACGAAAAAACTAAACGAAACTCTGTCGAATTTTTTTGAAAATATTAATTAATTAATAATATAATAATTAATTAATAGGAGAATTAAAATTATTAATTAACCTAATTTGAGCATTATTAATTAGTTCACTAATATGAAACAGATTGATATGGATTATTAATTAACCTAATTTGAGCATTATTAATTAAAAAAATTTATCGCCGGCGACGTGAAAAATTCTTGTCTCCATTATTAATTAGTTCACTAATATGAAATAGATTGATATGAAAATTAGTTGTTTATGCATGCATATATAATTTCATGTTAATTAATATATATAATTTGTGCATATATTGTGCTTCATGGAATTTAATTTTTTTATAATATTTAGTTGTCAATTAATTTGTTAATGCGTATATATGCTTCATACATATGTTGGGGTTGAAGGAAGGATATTCATGAATAGTTTTTGTTAATTGTAGAATATGGGTGTTCCGGCTTGATTAATTATAATTAATTAAGTCGGAAATGGATGCACATAGGAATTTTGATTAATTTGGGAATTCGAAAAAATTAAACGAAACTCTGTCGAAATTTTTAGAAAATATTAATTAATTAGTTAAATTAATAATTAATAGAAGAAATAAAAATATTAATAATTAAGCTAATTTGAGTATTATTAATTCATTAATATGAAACAGATTGATATGGACTACTCAAGCCGTTTACGTTGGATGTATGGTCCAAGATCGATTAATGGCATGTTTGCTCCTGAATTTATTAGTGGACTCGATTCATTCATAGACTTCGCCACTAGTAACCAAAATTGGATGAATCGAGGAAAGATTAGGTGTCCTTGTAATAAATTTAGATGCAGGAACAAAACGTTTCAGTACCCCGATGATGTGAAAGCTCATTTGTATAGAAATGGTTTTATGCCAAATTATTACAATTGGGTTTTTCATGGTGAGGAAAATTGGGGTCAAATTCCGCATCAATACAATAATCAGGCGTCGTCTTCTTACGTACCGGTTGATGAGACCGCAGGATCTAGCTCGTACCACGATATGATCACAGACTTAACTTCCGGGCCCCACTTTGGAAATGTGGATAACGAGTCGACTGTTGAGGAACCCCCTAATCAGTATGTTGCACAGTTTTATGATATGCTTCGTGCAGCGGATCGGGATTTGTATCCTGGGTGCGAATCACACTCGCAACTGTCATTCAATGCCCGTATGCTGAACATTAAAACTGAAAACAGACTATCTGAAAGGGGTTATAATCAAATTGTTGACTTGGTTCGTGAGATATGTCCTCCGGATAATTTGGTGCCCAGAAAGTTTTCCGATAGCAAACAGTTGATGGGTGAGATGGGGCTTCCTGTGGAGAGGATCGACTGTTGTGCAGGGAATTATATGTTATATTGGGGTGCAGACAGCGATCTTGAATATTGTAAGTTTTGCGGTCGGCCACGGTTCAAACCCGCTAGACGCGATGTGAATGGTCGACTGAAAAAGAAGAGCCCTTTCAAGGAGATGTTCTACTTTCCCATCATCCCTAGACTGCAAAGATTGTATCAGTCCAATGCAACTGCGAAGGATATGACATGGCATGCAAGTTGCTCTAATAATGATCAGTCCGGTGTTATGCGTCACCCTGCAGACTCGCAGGCTTGGAAACACTTGGACCAGTCGTATCCCTAATTTGCATCAGAAATTCGGAACGTGAGGTTGGGCTTGAGCACCGACGGTTTTCAGCCGTTTGGGCAGTCGGGGAAACAATACTCCTCATGGCCGGTGATACTGACGCTGTACAATCTACCACCATGGATGTGCATGAAGGATCAATTCATGTTTCTTACGGTTCTGGTGCCTGGTCCAAAAAATCCAAAGGATAAATTGGATGTATTTTTACAACCATTGATCCGTGATTTGATGATTTTATGGGAATATGGAGTGGTAACGTACGATATTGCTACAAAGCAGAATTTTTTGATGCGGGCTGCACTAATCTGGACAATAAGTGACTTTCCAGCCTACTCGATGTTGTCTGGATGGAGCACATCTGGAAGGCTTGCTTGTCCATATTGTGCAGAAAACACGGATGCTTTCACTTTGAAGCTCAGTCGAAAGCAGTCGTGGTTTGACAACCATCGTAAGTTCTTACCCAGATATCATCCGTATCGAAGGAACAAGACTGCATTCAGAAAGAACAAAACAGTTGATGATGATCCACCGCCCATCCGTACAGGTGTTTCGATCCTTGAGGAAATTAATTGGATTGGATTTATGAAAGTTACGGAAGAGGGTGCTGATGCTCACAATAAAGTTCTAGATGGGGGTTGGAAGAAGAAGAACATTTTCTGGGATTTGCCGTACTGGAGTACTCTGTTGATGTTGGAGTTATACGTGAAAGTATGCTTTTACTTTGTATAACTCGTGTATCAAACACTCGTTTTATGAGAATAATTCTTTTATCGCATTTGCTTTAGTTATGATTGAATGTTGAATTTCTATTGCAAACCGTTCATTATGTAGTACGTGTTACATTGTAGTTAATGTGGTGATACCCGATCACGGAAGACGACATTAACAGTTTACTTGTAACTAAACGTACATTTTTCACGGCCTAGGTGGAATTGAACAATCCACCGTGAAAGGTCGATGTGTAAGGCTCAGATTGGTCTGTCTTGACCAAGAGATTGCACTAGCACATTTAGTATGTGTTGAAGAGGTCCTACAGCGAGGAGAAATTCTTCTGTTCTGAAAGGTGAAGAATTAGACCTCAGTGGTTGTTGATTTCTTAATCTCCGTCACTTAAATAGGATCGTGTGTGCTTAGTAGTTACTGCTTTGATTCATGTTGGGTGAGAATCATTGTGACTTCGAACTTTGTGTCTTGGGCAGTAATATTAATCATACGACGGTTGCTAAGATTTAATACGGAGAAACGCGTGCAAGTACGGCTCGTGTGATTAGTCCCCTTGGTGGGCTCAGAAGTTTTATTGTACCAAATCTTGCAAGTGAAGAATTAGTTTCTTCGGTACGAATAATAATGTTGAGCTGTCTTTACTCCAAGGTGAAAGATGTTAATTAATTTAGAGCTATTCAGAAGCTTAATTAATTAATGGACTTGATAATCTTAAACGCGGGAAATAATAACCGGGAGCCCATATTATCGTAATATGGATTAAGATGGATAGTGCAATATTAATTTATTAGTGGTAATAATTAATATTAATGGATTGAATTATATTGGGCTCAATATTGAAATTCAGAAGTCCATTAGGAGGTCCAATCTTAATTCTCCTTAAGGCCCCTCAAGTAGCCCATTAAGTAGCCCAATAATGATAAGGTGATTAAAATAAAAAGATAATATCTTGCTGATTTTTATTTGTAATTTTCAAAAATTGCTTATATTGGAGAGAAAAGATTTTGTTGATTTTCTTGGAAAGATATTATGGAAGATATGTATTTTTGAAATACAAGAATATCTCATATATTCAAGAAGATCCAAATCTTTGGATCTCTTCATATAGTTTTCGAAAATTTACACCCTATAATTAAGAGTGTGAGATTTTTGTGGAATATTTATTTTGGAGAAAAGAATATATGAGATATATTCAAGATTTCTTAGAGTCTAAGAAAAGATTTTTTCCAAGCCCATTAACCACAATATTTTCGGCCACTTTAATTATAAATAGGGGATGATTATTTCATCCCCAAGTACATAATTCCATGTGTTGGAAAAATCAAGAAGCATAGATATTTTTCTTTTTCCTTAGTTATTAAATTACTTGAAAGCGTCTCCCACCGGCGATCAAGTGAGGTGAAAAGGGAAATACTTGAGAAGGCTTTGGGTTGATAGAACGTGATTACAAGTGTCCCGTATATCCAAAGGCCATTACTACGAGAGGTACGTTAATCGCATATTTACTTGTTTAATTCCGCCTAGTTAAATATGTGAAATTAATTCAACATGCATGATGATAATTAGTTGTTGGAATTATTATTTGAATTAATTAGGATTAATTCATGCTAGTAATAATTATATTTAAATTCGTATTTAAAATTCATCCCGAATAGATTCCGGGCACCCCTATATTTTTCCAACAACTAGTATCAGAGCCACGGTTTCGGGCTCTGAATTTTGAATTGGAATTTAAATTGTTGAACATTAAATTTGAAATTGGATAGTAGAATTGTTAGATCTTTTTTGCAGGTATCCAATTGTCATGGTTTTTAATGTTGTTAATTTCATGCGTGTGAATTAATTTGGTTTTTTAATTCGATTTGTTCGAATTCGTTTTTCTCGTGAGAAAATCCACGAGTAGATTAGTTGTTTTTATTTTGATTCGATCATTGTAATAGACTAGTCTAGATCTAGTATTTATTTTTTTTGTAAAAATAAATTGTAACCGGATCGTGACGAAGAACAAAGAATTAAAAACGGCGTACCAGGACGACGCATACAAGCGTGGAGCGTGTATGGAGGTAAAATCATGCAAGGGGTGAAGAAAACGAGGACGAACGGCGAAAAAAACGGCGCACGGGGGTGCACGGCGCACACCGTGCGCAACGGGCGCACGGCGAGCGCGCGCCTCGGCAGGCAGCTGCAGCGCCTCGGGCGCCCCGGGCAGCGCCTCGGCGCACTTCTGTGCTGCGCCTCGGCGCGCTTCTGTGCTGGGCCGACGCGCGCTGTATCTCAAGCCGTGGAATTTTTTCGGTTCGTGTTTTTTTACGTGTGATTTTAAACGTCGTCCCGAACCCCAAACGATGCTGTTTTTGAAGAAGTGTTGTTGTTCGAGTGAGAGCACGTCGAGACGAACGTCGGAAAGCAACAAGGACAATTTTTTCGCATCAAGACGTGAAGAAATTAAACCGTGACAATTGGATTCGAGTGCTCCAATGTGTTTAATTTTGTTTTGATGGATGTTTTATTTCGTGCACTTATTATTATTTGTTAATATGTGTTTGCATGAATTTAATTATCCAAGAAAAACCTTACTTTCGAAAATTACTAAGTATGTTTTTATAATCGCAATTTTATTCCGGATATTAAAATTGGATTAATTTGACCTCCATAATTTATTTATTTGTGAAGTTCTTTTGGAATACATTTCCCCCTCGGATCGGCCAAAAGAACGGATTTCACATGAATAAATTCCGAAAGGATGATTGTGGATTATTACTAGTGGCGGTATTGACCCTCACCACGAGTGGCTTGCTCAAAGCGAAATAATAATCCTGTATTTAATTATGGTTATTACTTAGGCATAGGAAATTGATATTAACTTACTCCCCTCGGAGTCCCTGTCAGTTTCTATGTGGTCAAAGTGGGAGCCAACTATTAATTTTGAATTAAGGATTTGTAACTTTTAAGTTTGTAATCCGCTTGAATGTGTTTAAATGTATAGACCACCCCTCGTGGCGCATTTAAATTGTTTCGAGATGTTGGCTGATGCATGATTATATTGTTTTAAGGTTTCAATATAATTGATGTGATCAAATTTATGCGATAATTTCATATTTTTCTAGATATTGATATGAATGTATGTTTTATTCTCAGTTCATCATGTCGCAACCTTTTAATCCACTGTATAGTATACTTAAAGATAATAAACTTGTTGGTGAGAACTATGTTGATTGGAAACGTAATATAAACATGGTCCTTCCTGCGCAAGAACACTATTGGATATTTAGCGTTGACGTACCCAAGAAACCTAATGATAAGTCAAGTAATGGGGAAAAGGCGATATTCGATGATTGGAAGCATTCCAATGAGCACATGAAGCACATCATCTTGACATTTATGTCTGAGGATTTGAGGCGCATTCATGAAAGCATTGAAGCGGTTGTTGATATCATGAATAGCCTTGAAGAGATGTTTCAACATCAGAACCCCATGACGAATCTGTTCACCATTCGTGAGAAGCTCACGAAGGAAATGGTGAAGGGAACACCCGTAAGGGATCATGTTCTCAATTTTAGGCGTGAGTTTGAGAAACTCGAGTTTCTTGGTGCCGGACAAAGTGAAGAAAGTCAAATCGATTCCATACTCCTAAAGCTATCGAGTAGTTTTGATGGGTTCTTTTGGGAATACGTGTTATCTGAACACAAGTTCACTTTGGATACCCTGCTCAAAGCACTGATAACGGTAGAGTCATACTTGGGGAGTAGGGACGAGGCTTTGGTGATCAAGAGCCTTTTCTTGAAATCTAGGCCAATGGAAGGTGAGATTGAGAAGGAGGTGGTTGATCGGAACCAAACCAGTAGACTCACTTTGGAAGGCAAGAAAAGAGCTTTCAAGCCGTACGGCGTGAAGATACCCGGTAAGAGTAAGTGCTTCAATTGCGGGGAAAGAGGACATTGGAGGTCTACCTGTTCTAAGCCTAAGAAGGCGGTAAAGAAAGGTAAGTCTCATGCTTTAGTCGTTGAAACATATGTTGCGGCGTATGCTGCCCACGTTTGGGTAGTGGATACCGGGGCAACTGATCATATTTGTTTCACTCTTCAGGGGTTCCAGCTAACCCGGCGACTTAGCAAGAATGAGATCACCATCACTTTGGGCGATGCTACGAGAGTGGCAGCCGAAGCAGTGGGAGTAGTGCACCTATCTTTTGAAGATAGAGTTTTAATTTTAAGAGATGTTTTATACGTTCCAAACTTTAGGAAGAATTTAATTTCGGTTTCTAAGTTGTTTTTTTATGGATATTCAGTTACTTTTAATAAAGTTGTTACTGTTTCTTTTAAGAATGATGTTATCTGTCATGGAACGTTGGTAAACAATCTCTATACGATTAAGTGTGCACACCACTCAAATAATGAATCTAATAACATGTCGATCATTTCGAGCAATAAAAGAAAGCGTTCTTCGGAGATGAACGAAACACTTCTATGGCATCTTAGACTAGGTCATATTAATCTAAAGCGGATAGAGAGATTGGTGAAAGACGGATCCTTGGAATCACTCCAAGTCGAGCCGTTTACAACTTGTGAATCCTGTTTAGAGGGTAAGATGACCAAGAGGGCATTTGGAGCCAAGGGGAATAGAGCCACGGAAGTGTTAGAACTCGTTCATACCGATGTGTGTGGTCCAATGACGATCAAAGCGAGAATGGGGTATGAGTATTTCGTTACCTTCATTGACGATTACTCAAGATATGGGTACATTTACCTTATGCGGCATAAGTCTGAAACTTTTGAAAAGTTTAAAGAGTTTAAGGCCGAAGCCGAGAAACATAGGGAAAAGAGTATCAAGTTTCTACGATCAGATCGTGGAGGCGAATACCTCAGCGATGAATTCTTGAACTACCTATCGGACGAAGGGATCGTATCCCAGTTAACCGCACCGGGAACCCCACAACAGAACGGTGTGGCGGAACGAAGAAACCGGACTCTTTTAGAGATGGTCAGATCCATGATGAGTTATTCGGATTTACCCAAGTCGTTTTGGGGTAATGCCTTGGAAACGGCGGCTTATATTCTAAACTTGGTGCCATCCAAATCGGTTCCTAAAACCCCAATGGAATTGTGGACCGGGCGCAAGCCCAGTCTAAGACATTTGCGGATTAGGGGCTGTTCGGCATACGTGCTAGACAAGGAAGCCGGTAAGTTGGATCCACGTTCAGAATTAAGGCTGTTTATAGGATACCCGGCCGGAACGAAAGGGTGTATGTTCTATTGTCCCAAGGATCAAAAGACCGTGATTAGTACACACTTTAAATTCTTGGAGGAAGACTATATGAACAATCGGAAACCTAAAAGTGAAATTACCTTAGAAGAATTGAGAGGTCAAACCTCGATACCAAGTATACAAGATGATGTACCACATGTCACATCTTCACAACCGGAACCCCGTCGTAGTGGGAGGGTTCCCAGGCAACCCGAGAGATTCATGGGGATAGGAGAATCTTCGGATTTGGTTCCCGGTGTTGAATCAGACCCATGGACGTACGATGAGGCAATCCAAGACAAAGACGCGGAGTCATGGCAAACGGCAATGGAAGCCGAGATGGGTTCGATGGATCATAATCAAGTGTGGGAGTTGGTCGAGCCACCCAGTGGGGTAGAACCCATTGGATGCAAGTGGGTGTACAAGAGGAAAAGAGGACCGGACAGAAGGGTTGAAACCTTCAAAGCAAGGCTTGTGGCCAAAGGGTATACTCAGAAAGAAGGGATCGATTATGAGGAAACCTTTTCGCCTGTAGCTATGCTTAAGTCCATCCGTATTCTCTTATCGATCGCTGCGCACCTAGATTACGAGATCTGGCAAATGGATGTCAAGACGGCTTTCCTTAACGGAAGTCTTGACGGCATAGATATCTATATGCAACAGCCCAAAGGTTTCATTGAAAAAGGCCAAGAGAATCTCGTATGCAAGCTCAAGAGATCCATTTACGGTCTTAAGCAAGCATCGCGTACTTGGAACCAGTGTTTTGATCAAGTGATTAAGTCTTATGGGTTTGATCAAAACGAGTTCGAAAGTTGTGTGTATAAGAAGCGTGACGGAACTGCGGTGGTATTCTTAGTATTATACGTAGACGATATTCTGCTCATTGGAAACAATGTAAAGGTATTGTCAGACGTAAAGGTATGGCTGTCAAAACAATTTGATATGAAGGACTTAGGGGAAGCCGGTCACATCCTTGGGATCAAAATCACTCGCGATCGCAAGAAGAGGATGTTGGGCTTATCGCAAGCTTCATACATTGACACTGTTTTGAAGCGTTTCAGCATGCAAGATTCCAAGAAAGGTTTTGTACCTTTTAGGCACAGAATCCATCTATCGAAAGAAATGAGCCCTAAGACGCAAGCGGAGATAGATGACATGAAAGGTGTTCCGTACACTTCGGCCGTAGGAAGCCTTATGTATGCAATGCTGTGTACGAGACCGGATATCTGCTTTGTCGTAGGCATGGTGGCAAGATATCAAAGTAATCCCGGGAAAGACCATTGGACTGCCGTAAAGTGCATCTTGAGGTATCTGAAAAGAACTCGGGAGCGGATGCTGATTTACCAGTCGGATAGTCTAGTTCCCGTAGGATACACGGACTCGGATTTCCAATCAGACATAGACTCAAGAAAGTCAACCTCGGGTAGTGTGTTTTGCATGGGAGGAGGAGCCATTTCATGGAGAAGCGTTAAGCAGAAATGCATCGCCGATTCGACCATGGAAGCCGAGTATGTAGCTGCTTGTGAAGCAGCGAAAGAGGCAGTTTGGCTCAAGAACTTCTTAGTGGACTTGGACGTTGTTCCGAATTTGCCCGACAAGATAACTGTCTTTTGTGACAATGCCGGAGCAGTTGCAAATTCAAAGGAACCGAGAGCCCACAAGGCCAGCAAACACATAGAAAGAAAATACCATCTGATACGAGAAATCGTTAAGAGAGGAGATATAGAGGTGGCAAAGATAGCGTCGGGTGACAACCTAGCTGATCCATTCACAAAGGGTCTGCCTCAGAGTACATTCGAGAGACATGTGGATGGAATGGGAGTCAAGACGATTGCCAATCTGCTTTAAGTATAAGTGGGAGGAATTATTAGGTTAGTGTAGGTTGACATGAGATGTCACGGAGAGCTACTACACTAAGACATGCGTGATGTATACTAAAAGCAGACTTTAAGTATAAGTGGGAGATTGTTGGAGTTATACGTGAAAGTATGCTTTTACTTTGTATAACTCGTGTATCAAACACTCGTTTTATGAGAATAATTCTTTTATCGCATTTGCTTTAGTTATGATTGAATGTTGAATTTCTATTGCAAACCGTTCATTATGTAGTACGTGTTACATTGTAGTTAATGTGGTGATACCCGATCACAGAAGACGACATTAACAGTTTACTTGTAACTAAACGTACATTTTTCACGGCCTAGGTGGAATTGAACAATCCACCGTGAAAGGTCGATGTGTAAGGCTCAGATTGGTCTGTCTTGACCAAGAGATTGCACTAGCACATTTAGTATGTGTTGAAGAGGTCCTACAGCGAGGAGAAATTCTTCTGTTCTGAAAGGTGAAGAATTAGACCTCAGTGGTTGTTGATTTCTTAATCTCCGTCACTTAAATAGGACCGTGTGTGCTTAGTAGTTACTGCTTTGATTCATGTTGGGTGAGAATCATTGTGACTTCGAACTTTGTGTCTTGGGCAATAATATTAATCATACGACGGTTGCTAAGATTTAATACGGAGAAACGCGTGCGAGTACGGCTCGTGTGATTAGTCCCCTTGGTGGGCTCAGAAGTTTTATTGTACCAAATCTTGCAAGTGAAGAATTAGTTTCTTCGGTACGAATAATAATGTTGAGCTGTCTTTACTCCAAGGTGAAAGATGTTAATTAATTTAGAGCTATTCAGAAGCTTAATTAATTAATGGACTTGATAATCTTAAACGCGGGAAATAATAACCGGGAGCCCATATTATCGTAATATGGATTAAGATGGATAGTGCAATATTAATTTATTAGTGGTAATAATTAATATTAATGGATTGAATTATATTGGGCTCAATATTGAAATTCAGAAGTCCATTAGGAGGTCCAATCTTAATTCTCCTTAAGGCCCCTCAAGTAGCCCATTAAGTAGCCCAATAATGATAAGGTGATTAAAATAAAAAGATAATATCTTGCTGATTTTTATTTGTAATTTTCAAAAATTGCTTATATTGGAGAGAAAAGATTTTGTTGATTTTCTTGGAAAGATATTATGGAAGATATGTATTTTTGAAATACAAGAATATCTCATATATTCAAGAAGATCCAAATCTTTGGATCTCTTCATATAGTTTTCGAAAATTTACACCCTATAATTAAGAGTGTGAGATTTTTGTGGAATATTTATTTTGGAGAAAAGAATATATGAGATATATTCAAGATTTCTTAGAGTCTAAGAAAAGATTTTTTCCAAGCCCATTAACCACAATATTTTCGGCCACTTTAATTATAAATAGGGGATGATTATTTCATCCCCAAGTACATAATTCCATGTGTTGGAAAAATCAAGAAGCATAGATATTTTTCTTTTTCCTTAGTTATTAAATTACTTGAAAGCGTCTCCCACCGGCGATCAAGTGAGGTGAAAAGGGAAATACTTGAGAAGGCTTTGGGTTGATAGAACGTGATTACAAGTGTCCCGTATATCCAAAGGCCATTACTACGAGAGGTACGTTAATCGCATATTTACTTGTTTAATTCCGCCTAGTTAAATATGTGAAATTAATTCAACATGCATGATGATAATTAGTTGTTGGAATTATTATTTGAATTAATTAGGATTAATTCATGCTAGTAATAATTTTATTTAAATTCGTATTTAAAATTCATCCCCAATAGATTCCGGGCACCCCTATATTTTCCCAACAGTTGATCCGACACAATTTGGTTGTGATGCACATCGAAAAAAATGTGTTTGACAATCTCTTCTACACGGTGATGAATGTGGAAGGGAAAACGAAGGACACAAATAAATCTAGGGATGAGCTCAATGAATACTGTCGTCGACCCTCGTTACAGAAATGTCCACATACGGGAAAGTACCCCAAAGCTGCTTATTCACTTGATAAGAGACAGAGATATATTGTTTGCAAGTGGGTAGATGAGTTGAAATTCCCTGATGATTATGTGTCCAACATGTCTCGTTGTGTAGACTGGAGCAAATTGAAGATGTTTGGGATGAAGAGTCATGATTGTCATGTGTTTATGCAGAGACTGCTTCCAATTGCTTTCCGTGAATTACTGCCGGCCAACATTGGAAAGCTATCACTGAAATTAGTTTGTTTTTCAAGGAGTTAACATCTAGGACTATTACAGTGGAAAACATGACTCGCTTGGACCATGATATCCCAAACATCTTGTGCAAGTTGGAACGAATATTTCCACCCAGCTTCTTTAATTCAATGGAGCATCTACCTGTCCATCTTGCATATGAGGCAAAGATCGCTGGTCCAGTACAATACAGTTGGATGTACCCATTTGAGAGGTAATCTATTAATTTACCTGTTTATTTTTAATATATAATCTCGTTTGGGAATTATAGTAGCTCATCCGTGGACCTTGAATTAGGTATCTTCACAATTTAAAGTTAAGTGTGGGTAACAAGGCACATGTGGAAGCTTCAATTGCAAATGCTTATTTAACAAAAGAAGCATCAATGTTTTGTTCCCATTATTTTGAGGATCATGTACTGACGAGGCGACACAATGTACCTCGCAATTTTACTGGCCGTGGAGTACCCGAAGCAGTGGAAGGTAATCTTTCGATATTTGTGCCTCCAGGTACACATCTTGGAAAAAAGGGTAAAAGATGGATTGTAGACTTGGAGAAGCAAGTTGCTCACACGTACGTGATACTAAATTGCAATGAGGTCCAACCGTATATTGAGTAAGTTAACCTACCTCTTAGTGGAAACTTAACATTTTTGCGATCTTCTAATTTGTGCCAATTGTACGTAGTGTATTTTTCGAGCAACTACTGCTTGTTCAACCAAATCTATCAGGTGCTGAGAAAGACAATGTGCTTCAAATGGAATTTGCATCGTGGTTTGAACAACTTGTAAGTGATATGTATAAGTAACTTTTTATTACTAATGTTTATATATAAAGTATAAACTTAATGGAATATATCGTAACTTATGTACATATAGGTGAGGAGAAATCGTATTCAGGATCAGTTTTTACGTGCTCTCGCTGGCGGTCCTAGCAGTAGTGCCACCACATACCCTGGGTATTACGTTAATGGTTTCAAATTTCACACACGAGATTATGGTGCCTCTAAAGCAACCATGAATAGTGGAGTTTGCATTAGAGGAACAAACTATGATTCCAATGAAAATAATTTCTATGGGATACTCGAGGAAGTAGTGGTTTTGGAATACCCTGGACTTACTGAAAAAAAAGTTGTCCTGTTCAAATGCCAGTGGTTTGATCCTACTGTACCGGGTGGAACAAGAATACATCCTGATTATAAACTCGTGGATATTAATCCAAGAGGTCGATACGGTCGTTATGATCCATTCGTACTAGCAAGTCAAGCTACACAAGTTTATTATTGCAAGTACCCCGGTGCATCTGTCCAACCGGGTCGAGAGTGGTGGGCAGTTTGCACAACCAAGGCACGATCCTTAGTGGAAATGGATAGAAAGAGTGAACCAGAGCTTCCTCCATTTCAAGAGGATGATATAGTGTCCCAGATGAATGTGCGAATGGATGATGATCCTGTCGTTTTGGCTGATTTGGACGCTGCACTAATTGAGGTACAAAATGAAGAAGAGGAAGAAGATCAAGAAGATCAAGAAGACGACAATGATGATGAGGATGACGATGAGGATGAAGATGACGAGGATGAAGATGATGATCAAGAAGATGAACATGATGATTATGATGACGATGATTGATATTGTTAATTGATTGGACCATTATTTGTTATGTATACATGTTACAATTTTATATTAATTATTAATGTGTTCATTATTTGTTATGTATACATGTTACAATTTTATATTAACTATTGATGTGTTCATTATTTGTTATGTATAACTATTGATGTGTTCATTATTTGTTATGTATACATGTTATAATTTTATATTAATTATTAATGTGTTTATTAAATGCTATGTATACAGATGGCTGGAGGTAGAAGTATTCGTAACCTTTTCGGTGGCCGGCGATCGTCCTCCCGTACACCAGAGTCAGACCGTGAACCGGTACAACTCTTTTTAGTTGTTATATATAATATCTTATACACATGTTATAACTGTAATTATTAAATACAGATGGAAACGTCTGAAGAAAATACGGGTCGACGTAGGGATTGGAGATCATCCTCTCAAACCGGAACAGTACCGGTTCCTGATTTACAGAATCAGGAAGATGATCTAACTCAACACGGTGGAACATCTCCAGAAACGCTTGAGGATGACCCTGAGATTCCAGAAACTGCAGAAGAACTCACCAACCATGAACCTCGTCCTAATGTGCTACGCATCTACACGTATCACAATGTGTATGTTAAATATCACTTAGTCTTTTTTATTTGATTTTATTTGATTTTTTTACATATACGCTTGAAAAATATACAGATTGATGCCCTCGAATGCTGTTTCGAGGTTGATTCGAAATATAATGTCCCGTCGAATGGAAATGGGCGGGTTCACATATAAGTTGGTGTCAAAAGAAAGGAAAATGAATGGTGGGAAACATTCCATGTATACATTCATTTTGTTAATATTGTGTAGAATTATATGTATGTATATATTTTTACTTAATTAAAATCAATATGATTGTATATATTTTCTTCAGAGGGAGACGTACTGGGATCCTCGGACGGAAAATACTGTGTTCATCAAAGAGTTGTTTATCCGGAGGTCTAGAGAACGATTTTCTGATCTGCTCAGTCTTTGGAAGAGGATCAATAGAAGGGAAGGGAAAATACCTCCGTGGGACATGAGATTCTGGACTGCATTACTTCAGTACTGGCAATTGCCCGAGGTCATTAAAAAAAGCAACCAGTGCAGAGCAAACCGCTTGTCTGCGGCCGGAGGAAGAGGTCCCTCAAAACACAAAGGAGGGGCAAAAGGAGACGCACAATGGACTCAGGAATACGTAAGTAATTCCTACACTACAACATAGGGAGATTTTAATTACTTGATTACACATATCTTTATTTTTTGGAATACAGGAGAAGAAATATAACCGTCTCCCAACTGAATGGGAACTTGTGCAACATTTCCACAACTGTGGGGAAGGGGAGTACACGTATGGAGGAATTGCTGACATAATTGTAAGTGTTTTACATTAACATTATAAATTGAATAGTAAGGTAACACGTTTGTATACTTGAGATGATGTCAAAAAATTTGTATGTCTAGGACTCTGTGGAGGAACGAGTCTCGCAATTACCGCCTCCAGTAGACGATACTGAGCGCTTGAACCGACTGAGTCAAGTGTATGCTGAGACAGTAAGGTCAGGCCACGGAAAAGTTAGGGGCCTCGGTCAAATGAAGACGATGCGTATACAATCTGGCCCAGGCGGGACATCAGCTGGCACACACATTGGCGGTTATGATCAAAGAGATGTTGATCATTTGCTGGCTGAGGAGCGCGCGAGATACGAAAGATTGCTGGCAGAGCAACAAAGACAGAAAAACGAATTTGTGCGCCAGGAAGTACACAATCAGATGATGGCATGGTTTCAAGGCCAACAGGGAAACCTACCTAGTGGGTTTTCCCAACCAGCTAGTGCATATCCTCCTTACCCAGCTTATCCTTCATATCCTCCCGCCCCTTCCGCATCTGGTTACTCCCCTTATCCCCCCCCCCCCCGCCCCTTATCCCCGGTCGGTCCTTCTACTGGTATTCCTCCTGTTCCTCCTACTGGTTTTCCCACCGCCCTTAATCCTCAGGCCTCTCCTGCTCGTCCTCCCGCTTCCGGTCCTTCATCGTCTCGTCGCAATTCCATCTCTCCAACTGGGTTTACAGACCTACTTGAAAGAGGTACATATTCTAGTTACCCCCCGAGGGGTAATTATTCCGGAAATGAAAGAGGTGATGATGATGATGATGATGATGATGATGATGAGAGTTAGGATGTCATAAACATTTGAACATGTTTTGGAACTATATTTGTTGGTTTGATATTTTACTGTTTATTTGGATTTATATGTCTGGATATTTGAGCATGTGAGTTTGTTATTATCATTATTATTGATTATTAGTTATGAATATTGTTGAATATTAAAATTTTATTGATTTTTAAAAAATATATTCATCAATATAAGTGTATATGTGTATATGTGTACACATATTAGTAATTAGTGAAGAGAATTTAAAAAGTATGTATTTTAAATTTTATTGATTTAAAAAAAAAACGATCAATATATGTGTATATATGGACACATATTAGTAAGTAGTGAAAAATAATTTAAAAAGTATGTATTTTATAATTTTATTGATTTAAAAAAAAAACAATCAATATATATATATATATACACACATATTAGTAATTAGTGAAAAAGAATTTAAAAAGCTAAATATAAATGTACACAAATATATAAGTAGTGAAAAAGAATTTATTGATGTATTCATTAAAAATATTTTAATATTATAAATAATAAAAATAATATATATAAGTGATAGTTTAATTTTATATGTAATAATAATTTACATATAAAGTATAACAAACAATTAATATTAATTAGTATGATATTTAAAATATATAACACAAAAATATATGAAATATATATATTACACCCTAAAACATAACAACTAAATTGCCTTGTCCAAACGGCACGGCAAAACACGCAAGACCTCTCCATACATAGAGGTCGCGTGTTCGAAACCTGAGGGGGGCGAATTTCGCCCAATTAAAGCTTAGAGTGAGGTTGGAGGGTGGTAGCCTAGCGAATCCGCGAGGAGGGGTTGTGTTAGAGGTCATGGGTTCGAAACCCACGAAATTGCATTTTTTTTCGGAGGGAACTAGACGAGGGAAGTAAACGAGGGAATTTCCCTCGCCACGTCAGCCGAGGGAAAATTCCCTCGCCAACTGCCGCCTGTCACGTCAGGGTTGAAGAGGGTTTTAATTCCCTCGCCCACGTTTCCCGAGGGCTTTAAAGAGGGAAAATTCCCTCGTGCCCCATTCCCGAGGGTTTAATTCCCTCGCCCTTCACGAGGGCTTAGCCGAGGGAAATTTTGTCGAGGGATTTTTTTTCCCTTGTCTCTTCCCACTCGAATTCCCTCGTTAAAACCCTCTCCATTTTTCGAGGGATTCGTTTTTCCCTCGTGTACAGATTGGCGACGAGCATTTTGGAGAGGGAATAAATCCCTCTTCAATACCCTCTCTATCTTCAATTCCCTCTCCAAAACCCTCTCAAAACCCTCTTTATATCATCTTATTTTTGTAGTGAAAAGATAATTAATTAACAAGAGAGAAGAAAAGGATCAGAGTTAAATACAAAACCTTTATACATTAATTGGTCCTTTATTTTTTTTATTTTTTTCTAAATTATGTCATCAAGACTTCGGCCGACAAATTTCACGGCAATGGATTTAATGTCGGATTATAATCTGAAAGAGGTATATTTAATATACATTATTTTACATAAACAATATAAGTATCTATTTTTTGGTCATATTAACCTTGAAATTATGATTAAGATGGTTGAAATAATAACCTTGAAATTATTATGTTGGTTTGAAGTCTTCATAACGAAGACAATGATTCAATTTGATTTAAATTTTACATAAATTAGATTCAAGGACGTTGATTTCTTCAACTATCTTTATTAGGATATTTAAACATACTTAATTACACAATTAATAAAAATAAATAACATAATGATTTATAATTAATCTATCTCAATCATGCTTTAAATGTTAATATGATCCAAAATGGAAATTTATATTACTTAAATTGCATGAGTGTGGTTACTTCCATGATTTCGAAATTGGTCCTTTTTTTAAAATTATGGCATCAAGGCCTTGACCGACCATGTTCACGGCAATGGCCTTAAATTCGATTTGATTTAAATTTTACATAAATTGGATTCAAGGACGGTGATTTCTTCAACTACCTTTATTAGGATATTTAAACATACTTACTTACATATTTAATAAAAATAAATAACATAATAATTTATAATTCATCTCTCAATCATGCTTTAAAGGTTAATATGACCCAAAATGGAAATTTATATTACTTAAATTAAAATACCGTATATTAGTGTCGCGGCAAGGGGCTTAATCTAGGAATGTACTCTCATTCATGGAATTTGTTAATTATAAGTTAATATGATATTTAATGTAATTAAATGTGTATTTAGTATTGTTTAAATATTCTATCTTGACTAAATTTGCCATGTAGCGTACTTATCCTAATTGTAACTTATGTCTTTGAATGATTTTGGTTACTTGGCCGATTTCGAAATTGGTCCTTTATTTTATTTTTATTTTAAAAAAATTATGGCACCAAGGCTTTGGCCGACCAAAAATTTGATTCAAGGACATTGATTTCTTCAACTACCTTTATAAGGATATTTAAACATGCTTAATTATACATTTAATAAAAATAAATAACGTAATAATTTATAATTCACCTATCTCAAGCATATTTTAAAGGTTAATTCGACCCAAAATGGAATTTTATATTACTTAAATTAAAATATCATATATTAATGTCGCATCAAGGGGTTTAAACTAGGAATAGACGTATGTCTTCGAATGATTTTGGTTACTTGGCCGATTTCGAATTGGTCCTTTTTTTAAAAAAAAATTGTGGCATTAAGGCCTTGGCCGACCATGTTCACGGCAATAGAAATTTATATTACTTAAATTACATGTGTGTGGTTACTTTCATGATTTTGAAATTGGTCCTTTATTATTATTTTTTTAAATTATGGCATCAAGGCATTGGCCGACCATGTTCACGGCAATGGCCTTAAGTTCAATTTGATTTGAATTTTACATAAATTGTATTCAAGGACATTGATTTCTTCAACTACTTTTATTAGGATATTTAAACATACTTAATTACACAAATAATAAAAATAAATAACATAATGATTTATAATTCATCTATCCCAATCATGCTTTAAATGTTAATATGATCCAAAATGGAAATTTATATTACTTAAATTGTTGGGAAAATATGGGTGCCCGGAATCTATTCGGGATGAAATTTAAATACGAATTTAAATACAATTATTACTAGCATGAATTAATCCTAATTAATTCAAATAATAATTCCAACAACTAATTATCATCATGCATGTTAAATTAATTTCACATATTTAACTAGGCGGAATTAAACAAGTAAATATGCGATTAACGTACCTCTCGTAGTAATGGCCTTTGGATATACGGGACACTTGTAATCTCGCTCTATCAACCCAAAGCCTTCTCAAGTATTTCCCTTTTCACCTCACTTGATCGCCGGTGGGAGACGCTTTCAAGCAATTTAATAAACTAAGGAAAAAGAAAAATATCTATGCTTCTTGATTTTTCCAACACATGGAATTATGTACTTGGGGATGAAATAATCATCCCCTATTTATAAAGGAGTAGTGGCCGAAAATTTGTGTCAAATATGGGCTTGGAGAAAATCTTTTCTTAGCCTCTAAGAAATCTTGAATATATCCCATATATTCTTTTCTCCAAAATAAAATATTCCACAAAAATCTCACCCTCCACAATAAATAGCTATTTTCGAAAATTATAGGTGTGAAATTCAAGATTTGGATCTTCTTGAATATATGAGATATTCTTGTATTTCTAGAATACATATCTTCCATAATATCTTTCCAAGAAAATCAACAAAATCTAATTTCTCCTAATATCACTATTTTCGAAAATTTAAAGAAAAAATCAGCAATATAATTTTCTTTTTATTTTAATCACCTTATCATTATTGGGCTACTTAATTGGGCTACTTGAGGGGCCTTAAGGAAAATTAAGATTGGACCTCCTAATGGACTTCTGAATTTCAATATTGAGCCCCAATATAATTCAGCCCATTAATATTAATTATTACCACTAATAAATTAATATTGCACTATCCATCTTAATCCATATTACGATAATATGGGCTCCCGGTTATTATTTCCCGCGTTTAAGATTATCAAGTCCATTAATTAATCAAGCTTCCGAATAGCTCTAAATTAATTAACATCTTTCACCTTGGAGTAAAGACAGCTCAACATTATTATTCGTACCGAAGAAACTAATTCTTCACTTGCAAGATTTGGTACAATAAAACTTCTGAGCCCACCAAGGGGACTAATCACACGAGCCGTACTCGCACGCGTTTCTCCGTATTAAATCTTAGCAACCGTCGTATGATTAATATTACTGCCCAAGACACAAAGTTCGAAGTCATAATGATTCTCACCCAACATGAATCAAAGCAGTAACTATTAAGCACACACGGGCCTATTGAAGTGACGGAGATTAAGAAATCAACAACCACTGAGGTCTAATTCTTCACCTTTCAGAACAGAAGAATTTATCCTCGCTGTAGGACCTCTTCAACACATACTAAATGTGCTAGTGCAATCTCTTAGTCAAGACAGACCAATCTGAGCCTTACACATCGACCTTTCACGGCGGATTGTTCAATTCCACCTGGGTCGTGAATTGTACGTTTAGTTACAAGTAAACTGTTAATGTTGTCTTCCGTGATCGGGTATCACCACATTAACTACAATGTAACATGTACTATATATTGAACGGTTTGCAATAGAAATTCAACATTCAATTATATCTAAAGCAAATGTGATAAAAGAATTATTCTCATAAATCGAGTGTTTGATACACGAGTTATACAAAGTAAAAGCATACTTTCACGTATAACTCCAACATAAATTGCATGAGTGTGGAACATGATGGGTTCCTATATCTAAAATGGACCTGGAATAGGCTATGATCAACTAATTTGTGTAATTACTTCTATTCATTAATTGATTAGTTTTTAAAAAATATTGTGCATGCCATGAATGTGACTTATAAAAAATTCAATTCTCTTTTGATCAAGAATCTTGGAAAATTATAGGACTAAATTGTATTCTTAAAAGGATTTTTTTAATAGAATTATTTATATTGGACCAATGGTATAAATTAAGTTCTAATTGACTTTGTAAAAGATATGTAACCATGTATTATGAAGACAACAATTTTAGTCCATGACATGGATGGCAAGAGCATGATGAGTGCTATGACAAGAATGTAATTATAATTTAATGTCTCTTGATAATTTAGTGTCCCTTAATATTATATTCCCCTTGATGATGGATGTTATGACAAAGGTGTAATGATGATGGTGTCCTTAATATTAAATTCTATCTGAATTGTATTTTTAAAAATTCAACAAATGTGGGTGACTATTGGGGGCGACAACATGAATATAATGATGATGGATTATCAGGTTACCAATACTTTTAAAAAATATGTGCCAAATATTTAAAGCGGAATACTAAAATTCTTGAAAAATATTGTGTTAAAAATTCCTAAATTAGCTCTAAAATATTTTTAATGAACTAACGACGTATTGTATTTTGGATAATTTGTGTTTTACCATGTAATTGATCAACTTAAAATTCTTATAAAATAGTGCATTGAAAATTTTGAAATTAGTCCTAAATTATTTTTAAATAATAATTTCTCTCATTATAGAGATATGTATAATGGAGGAGATATCATTCATTTTGTATTGATGTAGCTTATAATTATAATAACAAATTAATGTGAGGTGATTATAATTAATGACAATGATGTAACCTTTTAACTATAGTTAATGATCATTATAATAATTTATAATTGTAATTAAAGTGATGTAATTATAATTAATGATGATGATGTAACTTTTTAATTATAATTATAATAATTTATAAATGTAATTAATATTATAATAATACATTAAAGAGAGGTAATTATAATTAATTATAATGATATGACTTATAGATATAATTAAAAACAAAGTATGAATTTAAACCCTATCAATGTCCAATTTCATATTCATATTACATGTAACAATGACTCTTTAACGTATAAATATAATTAATTATATAATTTTTTTTGTTATTCGAAATTAGTCCTAAAACGACCAATAATATAATAGCTTCTATTTTTGTGTTTTCCAATGGTCCTATTATAAGAAAATTCTATTAACTTTTGTGTATTTCGAAATTGGTCCTAAAATTAGTCCGCATATTTTTTGCAAAATTATTATTCTTTTTATATCAATATTCATTCACATAATTCTTGGTGTTAACTCATGATGTTTGGTCCCATATTTTCTTTTCTTTTCTTTTCAAGTTTGGTACCATGCATTAATTTTTGCAATAAACTTTTATCATTATGTTTTTTAAATGTTCCTAAAATATCTACAATATTGACTACAAATTTCTCTTAAATATATACTGGAATTTCATCCAAGATTGTTATTTTTTAAATTGATGTCGAATACTGTTCTATTGAATTAGCGGCATCTTTGATATTGTGTGGAAGACTAAAATTGTTAACAAACATTGTGTTAAAAATTCCAAATAGCCCTAAATTATTCCTAAAATATTTGATATTCCTAAAATGTGCGTCAATTTTTGGAACTGGACCGAAATTGGTCCTACGGGATATTCTAAAAAACGTGCACCGAGTTTTTAAAGCGAAAGACTAAAATTTTTGAAAAATATTATGTCAAAAATTCCTAATTTAGTTCTAAAATATTTTTAATGTACTAACAATGTATTGTACTTTGGATAATTTGTGTTTTACTATGTAATTGGTCAACTTAAAATTCTTAAAAAATATTGTGTTGAAAATTCTAAAATTAGTCCTAAAATATTTTTGATGTAATAAATTCTCTCATTATATAGATATGTATAATGTAGGAGATAACATTAATTTTGTATTGAGATAATTATAATAATATAATAACTTCTATTAACTTTTATGTTTTTTGAAATTGGTCTTTTAATTAAAATTAATAATTATTATAATAATTTTCAATTGTAATTGATATTATAATGATACATAAAAGAGAGGTAATTATAATTAATTATAATGATGTGACATATAATTATAACTAAAATCATAAACTTTTGTGTTATCCGAATTTAGTCCTAAAATGATCAATAATATAATAGCTTCTATTAACTTTTGTATTTTCTGAATTTGGTCCTAATACAATAACATCTACGGATTTCTAGCAATTATTTTATATTTATTTTTTTAGCTAATGTCTCTTCGATATTGTGTTAAATTTTTTAAAAAATATTGTGTTAAAAAATTCAAAATTAGTCCTAGATTATTAATAAAATATAGGATATTTCTAAAACGTCCGCCGAGTTTTTAAATTAGTCCAGAATTAGTCATATAGAATATTCCTAAAAATGCGCATCGAGTTTTTAAAGCGGGAGACTAAAATTCTTAAACAAGTTGTGTTAAAAATCCTGAATTTAGTCCTAAATTCTTTATAATATAATAACTTCTCTCATTATACTTTTGAAATATTCCTAAAATATCATTAGGATAATAATGCAACTTATGCATTCTTCTGGTATTTGACTATAACTATTTATAGAACCAAATTTGAAAATATTACGGGACCTAAAATATCTTAAGAATGACTATTTTTGCATATTTTATGTTCTCATGGGACCAAAATAAAAATTATAAGAAAAATTTTGTTATTTTAGGACACTACCTTATGATTTTTGTAAAAAGATGACACTATCTCTGCGGCCTTGCAAAATTGAGAAAATATATTTACGAACGTGCAAAAAAAATTATTTCTTTCTTATATGAGTTAATTTAGATATAAGTTATAAGATATGATTTATTGTATACAATTCAATTCGTAGTTATGATATTATTGGCTATAGATTAGAAACATGATTAACCTCATCTTGGTATTACGTGTTTTAACATTAAAATATTAGTATTGAGTGTATGTTTTGGAATTAAATTATTTCATATATGAACAACTTATAATTATTTTTAGATACACTTTACTTTAACCAATTAATGTTCTTTAAATTAAAATTAAGACTCTTCATTACCATCAACTAAATTGGCTATAACGGAAAAATTGGTTATTTAGGACACTATTTTTATGAATGTTTGTTCAATTAGTTAGAATACTATTTTACGAGCTTGCAAGATTGAGATAATATATTTACGAACTTCCAAAATTAATTAGGACAATATAGTTACAAACTTGCAAAAATAAGACTCTCTTTTTTGTTTTGTCCAATTTAGGCCAAATTTTATAAAATATGGGTCGAACAAAGTTCGATTATAATATGCCAAAAAATGTTAATACATTTTCCAAAAGTAAATAATTAATAATTAAATAACCAAATTAATAAAAAAAAATTATATAATGTTTTTAAAAATAAAATCTAACAATTTTTTGTCGAAACCCGCGAAGTTCGCGGGGATTGTACTAGTATATATATATGTTGGTCACTTGTTGTAGGAAATTCAACAATAACAATTTTAATTAAGTTATTTGTCGCGGAGTATATTATTTTTAAATTTAATTTGAATACGGACTAATTTAGTAAGTGTAATTGAGATTTTGTAAATCGCATTCTTCTCATAATTATCCAATTAATGTTGGTAAATGAATTCATCCTACATTAATCTATAAATTTAGACGTTTAGGTGAGATGAAATTTTTTCATGGTACAAGTTCAAATTTTTAGATGAGATAAAATTATTTCATGTTAAATTGTTCACTAATCGAACCTCCTCGATTCAAAAGGGGGGAAATTGAGAATTCACACGAAAGGCAAAGTTAGAAATTAAATAAATGAATTGATTCAACGAAGATTTTTAAAAAGAGATGACTTGTTTTCAATTAACAATAAGGGTAACTAGCTTAGTTAAAAAAAGAAAAGGTAATTAATTAACAAGAGAGAAGAAAAGGATCAGAGTTAAATACAAAACCTTTATACATTAATTGAGTTCTTCTATATTAGTAAAGCTACATTAATCTAATAACTATGTATCACAGTTTAAAATTCACAATGCACGCTAGTATAAATAGGGACTTTGGTCTCCTTATTAGTCCATCAATTAAGGCTCAAACTAAAAATCAAAAGAAATTAAAAAAATGAAGAGCAGCAAAATGGTAGGTGTAATATTGGTGTTGATGTCGATGGTCAGTTTGGGAGAGGGACAAAGTCCTCCAAGGTGCTCAGAGTGCAACAAAATGTGTGATACAATTTTTTTTCGTAGGGATAAAAAAACTTGCTTGGAGAATTGTGCGAGGCATTGCATTTTATCGTTGCCTGAGCCTGAGGGATCACAACCAACTTGCGACTATTTGTGCAGCAAAAAGTGTGGTACAAGTAGGAACCAAAATAATTGCTTGGTGAGTTGTCTTTCAAGGCAGTGCGGTGAAACCTTGCATTGACAAATGTAAGAAAGATGAGGGCAGGGGTGTCCTTATATTATACTACATGTTTTTGAATATTATGAATAACAATTGGAGAACTAAGTGTACGTTTGATTAGTTATTCAAATTAATCCAAATGTACTACAGAGTTCTTGTTAATTTAAGTGTGTGCTTTTTTCTTTTATTTGGAATTTATTAGTAGTATATTTTTATTTGGTTTTATTTAATGTTTTTTTGGACAAAAGGGTAGAAAAAAATTCATGTCATCGGCTTACGGGGGAAAAAATGTGCCCCTGAACCAAACAATGTGTTTTCCGATCATTTGTGGCTGAATTGGTGCAATTTAAATATATACGGGGCTAGATCCAAAAGGCAAATAATTATGAGTTTTTTTTAATAAATTAAAGGCAGAAAGTAATTATGGGAAGAAAACGGTTTTAAATCCGGTAATAATGTTCTCCCTAGTATAATTATCTTATTTTATCTTATTATAATGGCATCAATGTTTTCTCTATTTATCCATGCATAAAGATTAGTTGAAATTGATGAACTCTCCAAATCCATTTAATAATCCTATATTCAAATGGTTTTTCATATGTCGGTTATGCAATTTAATACCTTCAAGATACGTATATCGTTTATCAGCTAGTAAATTATTTCTATGATCGTGCAATTGGTATGATATGTGATAAAGACCTTTTCTACTGTCAATAAATATTTCAGTGATCTTAAATTAAACATAAGAGTGTATATAAACATACTAACCTGATCAAGCTCACATATTTATAATAAAGATAAAGTACAGAGTAAAAATACTTCATACATAAACTATTGAAAATATTGGTTGATTTCACCAAAGAGTTTTAATTGTTTTCACTAAAAAGTTTTAGTTGTTTACTGAAAACAAACTAAGACATTTTAGTAAAGACAACTAATATTTTTTTTTAGTGAAAATAACTAATACCCTTCAATTACTCATATTTGAACCAATTTTACTCTATACATACTAATTTATAAACTTAATTGTTTAATTGAAGGGTATTAGTTACCGATTTTTTCACTACAAAAAATTTGATTTTCACTATCCTCGAACCATTAAGGCTCTTATTTGATTTTATACTCTAATTATAATAAAAATAAAAATCACTGATTAATGTTATGTAGGTATCTTGTCGTGCTTCTCGAGTCGGACTCATTTACACTGCTACCAAATCGCACCGTAGAAAAAACAGATGTCAATTTATTCTAAAATCTGCGCATGTATACTATATATTTTTATGCTCGATAGTTTTTATAAATAAAGACTCACTCATGATTACAGTAACAGACACTAGAATAATTGGCAAGTAGAATAGATTGTCTTTATAATCCCAGGTAATCTCATGTTTTGTTTGAGGAATTGCACAGAACCATGACCTTGAGATTATATTAAATTTTAGATATAATCCAATTCTACAATCCAAACATACATTCACTCTCAAATAATCTCATATAATCCAATCAGTTCAGCTCAATTTCATCTAATTCAATCCTATATAATCTAATTTTATCCCTAAACCAATTGGCCCTTGGTTACTCAAAATTAAATATAAAATTAATTGTAATTTATCCAAATAGCTATAAAACATGATGAGATAATGGTGTCATTGTAATTTATCCAATGTCAATAAATGCAATTTATTTCACTCCAATTTACTGTGATCAAATATAGAGGGCATTGATCATATCATATCTAGTTGCCTAAAAATTTGGTTAAAGATTGATGGGCTTGAAGAAAAAAAAAGGTATTGATCAATCTGAGTAAAAAATAGTAACAAGACCCAGTTCCGTTTCCCTCCATTAAAAAAATTAGGTATTGAAGAATATGAATATAAAGTTACGTTGACTAAAAGAATTGGGATTTAATGAATACAAGTAAAAAAAATGGGTACAAGTTAGGAATTGATGAAAATATGTAAAAATATTAGGTAAAAGACTCATTCATTCCCCTGCCTATCTATAATCGTGATTCATGAAACTGAGTAAAAAAACTCTTAATAGCTAGAATCACTTATTTTCAAAACTTTAGAAAATAAGTAATGGTCCACTATTTTGTAGAATTTACAACCACCACCTAAATGCTAGCAACAAAACAAATCTAATCCAACAATGAATTCACCAGGAATATGCAAACAAACAAAACTATTTGTTACAAAAAAAAAAAAAAAAGTCATCAATTAATTTCACGACCAAAATGACGTGACAAAGAATCAAAATGTTTTAGATTAAACTACTCGATCTGGCTAACAAAAAATTAGTGTTATTTTTTAGCACATGGTCCACCCCTCCCTTACCCACTTCATTTTTTATTTGTTATTAATTAATACAAATTTTAATTTAATTTAATTTGATTTTAATGATACATATTTGTTTGATTTATTTTATTATGACCGAGAAAAATACTAATATTAAGTTTGGAAGAATTTGAAAAAATGATGAATGAATTTGAATTTGGTTCTAATATTGAACAATATTGATCAACCTTTTTTATTTTTTTCAAAATGACTGTTTAATTATTGATTAATAAAACTGTTGACCGAAATTCCCATGATCTACCAACACAATAACATTGATTTGCAATCTTCTAAATAATTCAAATTTTCGTGCATCATTAATATTATATGAGTCATGTCCACGAGTGAAAAAGAAAAAAACCATATTATTATTATGTCCATAGCACGACTACAAAATTTATAACGACTAGGTTAAATAACTGTTGGTGAACGAATCTAATCGGGAGGATTAGTGGCTGTTTTAATCCGTTTTTACGTCACCAATCAATAACGTGTGATTGATTACCACCGTAAATGGTAAAACGAGTCTTGGGTTAATGAATTCGGGTAAAATGAAGATCGAAATTGAAATTATTTCGTATGTGTGTAAGATTGGGTGTATTTGTGTGTATTTTTAGTCTGAAATTCGAATTAATTCCATAAGTAAGCTGGAGAACAACTATTTATAGAGACTAGCAAGCATGAGGTGTCCAAGACTCTTGGTCTCCCTAGCCTGCATGCTTGACATGTGTCCCTTTGATCTTATCTAAGCTGAATCTTAGTTACAAAGTCTTCTTTGGTCTTATCTCGGACTCATTGTTGTTCGCCTAGGTCGGCTTGATTGATCTTGTTGATTCTCCAACTGAAAGTTGTTCGCCTCTTGAGGTTGTACTTTGGAAGTTGCTCGCCTTATGGCTTTGTTCAGCTTGGCTTTGGGATCTTTGTCCTTTGTTCACTTGTACACACCTCCTTGGCTATTTGTTGTATCGTAGTTTGACCAAGTTGTTCGTCATGGATGACTTCACAGTTGGTTCATTCTTGGTCTCGGGCCTTAATACCTGTTCGCCCATTAGTTGTTCGTCGGGAGAGTTGTTCGTCACTTCATACACCTCCCAGATTGGTTAATGCACCCAAATCGTGATTTTCTTTGTTTTAGACTTCAATAATTGTTCGCTCCAGACCTAGATGATGTTCGCCTATCAACAATTGCCCCCTATCCTGACTAGATGTTGAATCAGACGAGCAATTTTGTGGCGAGCAACTGTAGTTAGGATATCGTCTTGGCCAAGATTTGGACGAACAGCATCTCTGTGACGAGCAATGTTGGAATAACCGTTTCGTCTTCCCATGATCTGGGGAGATCACGAAGATGACGCCAGCGCAATGATTGCGCGCCGCTCACGCGCGAGCAGCCCCAAGGTCACGCGCCCCTATAATTGTTTATAGGTCCTTCATCTTCTAGTTTAGCTCGGAATTTACCCCGCCTTCTTTCAGTTGGGCCCCGGATCTTTCGGAAAATTATGCCCTGGACCCCGTTTTTGTTTGGGGTATAAATAGTGGGGGGAAACAAAATTTTCCCACTTTTTCATCTCTTGCTACAGTTCTCCGGCGATTCTTTCTTCTCCGGCGATTCCAAGCTTCTCCGGCATCTGTTTTTCCAGTGTTTGGCTTCCAATCCTCGAAATAAGGTAGTTATCCTCTTATTTCTTTTCTCTTCTTTACTTTTTCTTTCGAAAACGCCATCGCCGCCGTGTGGGTTCGAGTGCCATCGTCTTCTCCGGGATAGCGCCGCCGTCTGCAAATCTTTCTACCGCCGCCTGGATTTTTCTTCCTCTTCTATGTCTTCGCACTCGAGCAATAAGACTGAGGAGACCTTAGACCCACTCTTTCCAGTCGCGGTCCCCATCGATCAACCTCCCTTCGAGATTTCCTCGGCGTCGGATCTTCACGTGGATTCAGTTGTTCGCTCTGTGGAGGACACCGGTGTGGGCCCATCTGGGAGAGAACTGACAGTTGTGGCGAACAACAATCGGGACGAAAGTTCTTCGTCTTCTGCCGAATCTGAAGATCCAGACCTTAACGAACTCACTCGCGAGTTTTTGGAGGGTATCAATTTTCCATCCCCAAAGATGCGAGAAAGTGAGATCCCAGCTGGGGTTGCTCGTCTATTTGAATGGCGAGCATATGCTGAACGATATGCGAACAGCTTTTCCCGTCCCCAGAGACAAATAATGGATAAGGTGAAAACTGAATTCCAGGCGAGCAAGATAAAAAGTGTTGTTCGCGAAGATGAACTGGACTCCATCCGGAAGGACTATAAGATCCCATATGATATCCACATGTGGGCTCCTCAGAGAAAGGAAAGAGCTGATCGCCCACCTCCAGGATGTACGGCGATCAACATTCACACTTTAATTACCGGACTAAAATTGCCTCTTCCGCCCGTTGTTGGTCGATTCCTGGAGGCGACCAACTTGGCCATCACCCAAATTACTCCAATTGGGTGGATGAATCTCTTAGGTTCCATGTGCCTGTTCGCCTTAGAGGGGTATGTTGATCGGATCACTGCGGAAGAGATCAACTACTTGATGACAATCACAAACTGCCCCAAAGGAGAAGAAGGCTATCACTATCTCAAGGCCAGGACTGGGCTGAAAATGGTAGAAGAGGTGCCGAACAAGGTTCGAGATTGGAAGCAACACTTCTTCTGGATTGGGGGCGATTGGCGAGCATCTTCCGGTCCACACGGCGGCCCTGGACGAATAAATTCTCCAGCAGCCTATGGAAAATTGAAACGTAAGTTCAATTCTTGTTCGCCTTTGAGCTAAATTGTTCTAATTTAACTTTTTTTGTCTGTTCGCAGGCCCTCGTCTACCCAAGTGGGATTCGGAAGAGGAGGAGTTGAGCTCCGAGTTCCTGTTTACCTCGTGCTTGGTCGGCCTCCGCAACCGGGCAGATAGGACTATTGACTATCTTTGCCGAACAAGGTGTCAAAAAGATGCTCGCCTCTTGACTTATCCTCACCACCTGGAGGCTCAAGCTGAGGTGCCCCTAGGTATGAAAATTTCTAACTCCCGGTTCAATCTTTATTCGTCATTGTCTTGTTTAACTTGCTCGCCTAATTTCTTTTTCTCATCATTTTTTTTTTTTTTTTAGTCGAGCAAGTAACAGTTGCCGTTCCCCCAAGCTACACTCTTCTTAAGCAAAGGGTCCTTGAAATGGGGCCACCAAGAGGGAAAAAAGGAGAGGTGATCCTCCTCAAGCGGTGCTCGCCTTGTCGAACAAGCCTGAGGGGGCTAAAGTTCCGAAACAGGCTGCCCCCCCAGTCCAAATCCGGTCCCCTCCCGTTTCCCCTCCTCATGGGGGGAAACGTTTAAAGAAAGCTGACGGGACTCCCTTGTCCCACGATGTCCCTGGCAAGGGGAAGGAAAAAGTGGGTTCGAGCCATGCTCGCCCAGAAGGGGACGTTGTTCGCCGTTCATTTGCCGAGCTCACCGAGAGGTCCGGCAAGGCGAGCAAAGATATAGGTTCCCCCAGAGGCCCCGATGACATCACATACTTAGGCCGGGATGAGCGAAAATTTTCTGAGTAAGTTTCTACTTTCTTGTCGAACAAGTTTTTTATTTGCCAAATCTTTCAAGTGTTGACCTTCTTTTTGTTCGCAGATACCGGCCCAACGATTATCCTGGGCGAGTAGATCTGATTCATCAGTTTGCCTGCTCTAGGTCGCCGACGAGCTTCCGTGATATTACGGACGACCATGTTCGCCGAGCAACTGAAATTGTTGCTCGTGCCTGGTCACGGCCGTTGAACAAAACGGTCCTCGCCCAAGGCCCCATTGATAATTTTCATCTATCAATGGTCCAAGCTGCAAACTCCCTTGTTTCAGCTCAAAGGGGAATGGCTCAAGTAGCCGAGCTAGAGGAGACAACTCGTCATCATGCCGCCTCCATTCGCCAGCTCACTGAGGAAAAAGATAAAATGGCGAACAACTTCAATGGCCAGATTGCTCGCCTTAAGGATCAATTGAAGTTGGCTGATAATCTGGAGAAGAAGCGCATTGAGGACTATCAGCTTGTCTCCGGCGAGCTTAAAGATACAAAGGCTGAGCTGCTCTCCTCAAAGACTGCGCTGGATGAAGAGAGGAAGAGGAGAGAAGGAGCAGAAGAAGAAGTTGCTCGGCTAAAGAAGCAAATGTCTGAGATGCTCTCAAGGGAAGAAGCCGAGCAAGAATTTCAAGCTCGGAGTGGGCCCATCTCAAACTTGGGTTATATATGCGCCTATGCGGACAGCATTCGCACGGCGGATGCTTATGACTTCAAGGATATGGTGGAGGAGATGTGCAAGGATCTGAATGAATTTCTAGAGAGCTATCCTCCGCCGAACAATATCGAGATTCAGCTGGCGGATTTGGCAGTACTTGGGGTCAAACTTGACAAACTCGACCCTAGTATTTCCATCACTCATCCTCCACCAATTGTTGATGATGGCGAGCAAGGAGATGAGCCGGCTGCCGCGGACGAGCAAATTGCTAAAGAGGCGGAGGATAAGGCAGCTGAAGACCTTGCTCGAGACATGATTGTCGACCCTTCTGCCGAGCAACCTCAAGATCCTCCTCCCGCCGAACAGCAGTAGTTTTAGGACTTAGCTTTTTTTTTTTTCATCTCTTTTGTAATAGTTGCTCGTTCCTTTTTGTAGTACTTGTAATGGCTGCTTCCAGCTTGTACTATTTTTGAGGCTCAATGCCTTTGATTAATGGATGTCTTTCTCATGTTCGCTCATTTTCTTATATATGTTAATTGCCTTTACATTTCTGTCAATGCCTTTACAATTATAACATATAGTATTGGGCTTTTGTTCGAATTGAACTTGCCTTCAGTGGAATCAGGGTTCAGCCTTAGGTTCTGTTCATTTTAAAAAACGAACAACCTTTAAGTGGCTTTGGTCCTTAGGTTCTGTTCATTTGTAAAACGAACAACCTTTGAATGGACTTGTACCTCGAGCTTTTGGACTTTTCCTTTTTTGACGAACAACTATTATATTTACATTGCGAAATAATTACAAGTGTTGCAAGACTGTCCATCACTATCATATACAATCTGACGAACAGCTTTAAACACAAACTAAAACTTGCTCGCTTATAATATTTTTTGCCGAGCAATTCTAATTCTATCCATAAAATCAAAAGAACTAGCACCAGACTATACAATGTGCCGAGCAACTTTTGAATCTATACTTAAGAAAATTTAAAAAATTAGGCAAGTTTTTAGCCTTCTTAGCCTTCCTTCAGCTCATACGCATCCCTTGCCCCCCAAGACATTTGTTCGCCCAACTTTATTGATAGTACTTCTTTAGATGTACAGCATTCCAGGAGTATTGGGCCGGCTTGCCTTCCATGTCCTCAATATCGTATACGCCATTGATGTATTTTTCTGTTATACGATACGGGCCCTCCCAAGTTGGTCCCAATACACCTGGAGGTTGGGCGAGCAACTTTCTTAGAACCAAATCTCCAACTCTGAATTCCCTAACTTTTACATGGGAATTATAGTAACGTTCTGCTCGCTGCTTGTATGTGGCATTTTTTAGCTCGGCATTCAACCTTTTTTCTTCGAGCAAATCCCATTCAGCATTTAGAGCAGAGTTGTTCGCCTGTTCATCAAAGTTGGTCGTCCTAAATGTAGTGGCCTTTAACTCAACTGGTATTACAGCCTCTGTCCCGAAAGCCATTGCAAAAGGTGTTTCTCCGGTGCTAGACCTGGGAGAAACTCTGTATGCCCATAAGACTTCCGGAAGTTCTGTAGACCAACTGCTTTTACTCTCCGCCAGTCGCACTTTTAATGTATGCTTTATGATTTTATTCACAGCTTCAACTTGTCCATTCGACTGGGGGTGATAAGGTGTGGAGTAATGTTTCTTGATCCCCCACTTCGTACAGAATTCTCTCAACTCTTGTCCATCAAATTGTGGACCATTGTCTGTCACAATTGCTTGTGGAACTCCAAAACGACAGACAATGTTCTTCCAAATAAAGTTGATCATCTTCTGCTGTGTGATATTCACCATGGCCTCTGCTTCCGCCCATTTTGTGTAATAATCGACTGCCACGACGGCGAATCGAACATTTCCAACTCCAGCCGGGAAAGGACCAATGATGTCCATCCCCCATCTTGCAAAAGGCCATGGGCTGTATACTGACACAAGTTCTTGAGCCGGGGTATGGATGCCTGGGGCAAAAATCTGACATTGATGGCAAGTCTTGGCTTTTTTTATTGCGTCTTGACGTAAGGTCGGCCAATAATAGCCTTGTCTGATTGTCTTGTATGCCAAAGCTTGCCCCCCAGTATGATTTCCACATACTCCAGCATGTATCTCTTCGAGTACCGCTTGCCCTTGCCCCCTAGGCAAACACTTGAGAAGTGGGATTGATATTCCCCTTTTGAAGAGTTGCTCGCCCACCAGAGTATATCTGGCGGCTCGCTTTATTAGCTTAGCAGCTTCAAAAGGATTTTTTGGTTTTTCCCCACTTTTCAAGTATTTGACTATACTTGTTCTCCAGTCTTCTTCTTCACTGGTTTGATCATCGAGTTGATTGACATTATAGCTTACTGTTGATGGGTCTTTCATCTTTGTAACTATAATATCTGCCAACTCTACGGGGCCTTCACTTGTTGCTAGTCGGGCAAGCGCGTCTGCTTGAGTGTTGCTCGTCCTTGGAATTTGTTGTATGAAAACTTGCTGTAACATGGACATCAGGTGAGCAACAATCCGTTGATATTCGACCATATGATCATCTTTTGCTTCGTATTCACCTCGGACTTGGTTCACGATCAATTGTGAGTCGCCAAATATTTGCAAGTGTCTGACACCAACTGCGAGTGATAGGTGGAGACCAGCAATAAGAGCTTCATACTCAGCTTCGTTGTTGGTTGCCATGAAACCAAATCTGATCGCCGAGGTGAATACTTGTCTGTCTGGACTTATTAATACTACTCCTGCCCCCGAGGCTATGTTGGTTGATGATCCATCCACATAGAGATGCCAAGGATGATCAAGTCCTCTCGTCGGATCTGGTGGGAAAGTTAGTTCGACTATAAAGTCGGCTAATGCTTGCCCTTTGATCGCTGTTCGAGGAGCATAGGTCACCCCGAATTGGCTAATCTCTAGTGACCATCTTAAGAGACGACCTGCAGTGTCGGGGCGATGGAGAATTTGCCTGAGCGGGAAAGTTGTTAGAACTTCGACTTGATGGTCAAAGAAGTATGGTCGTAACTTTCTCACGCTCATAACCAAAGCATACGCCAGCTTTTCGGTTGGGGCATATTTGATCTCTGCTTCGTGTAAAGCTTGGCTGACGTAATAGATTGGTTGATGGAATTTGCCGTCCTCCCGCACCAAAACAGAACTGATGGCAACTTCTGATGCGGCTAAGTATAGAAAGAGCTTTTCTCCTGGGATTGGTTTTGATAGGATTTTGACATCTCCCAGGTAGTCTTTAAGTTGATCGAAGGCTGCTTGACAGTTATTAGTCCATGCAAACTTTCCTTTTTTGACGGCCTCGAAGAATGGACGGCACTTGTCCCCTGACCTGGATATGAACCGGTTTAATGCTGCTAGGCACCCGGTGAGTCTTTGCACTTCTTTCACCGAACGTGGTGGTTGCATATCCAGGATGGCTTTAACTTTTAAAGGGTTGGCCTCAATTCCCCGCTGGCTAACAAGATGACCCAAAAATTTCCCTGAGTGGACTCCAAAGCTGCTTTTCTTTGGATTCAACTTCATGTTATAGTGTCGAAGAATTTCGAACACTTGAGTCAAATGTTGAAGATGGTCTTCCTTCCTGGGACTTTTGACCACGATATCGTCCACGTAGACTTCAACCGTGTTTCCAATTTGTTGATCAAACATCTTGTTCACCAGTCTTTGGTATGTTGCTCCGGCATTTATGAGGCCAAATGGCATTCTCTTCCAACACAGCAAGTTTTTGTTTATATAAAACGCCGTGTTCTCTTGATCATCTGGATGCATAGGAATTTGATGATACCCGGCGAAAGCATCCATAAATGTCAACATTTCGTGACCTGCAGTGCTGTCCACCAATTGATCGATATGTGGGAGAGAAAAATTGTCCTTCGGGCATGCTGCATTCAGATCCGTAAAATCTATGCATAGCCTCCAGGTCCCGTTTGGTTTCCTCACGAGTACTGGGTTTGCTACCCATTGTGGACAGAGTGCTTGTCGAATGAGATCGTTGTCTAGCAACTTCTTAACTTCTTCATTTAAAGCTTGGTATTTGTCTGGGCCGTACTTCCTCCGCTTTTGATGGACGGGCTTTCTGGCTTGGTTTATATTCAGCTTGTGGCAAGCATGTTTTGGATCTATCCCCACCATATCTGCATGAGACCAAGCAAAGACATCTAGATTCTTGGTGAGGAACTCTTTCATTCGGGATCTGTAAGGCTCTGGGAGCTCAGATCCTATGAATAATTCAAGATCTTCGCTGTTGGGATTAACTTTGAACGCCTCCAGCTCTTCGACTGGAGTCGCTCGTCGTTTTTGTCCCTTCCAATGGGGATCAAGTATGGGTTCCTCAGGGTTGGAATCATTTTCGATGTTCATGGGCTCTGCCCCCAGGCGAGGTTCAAGATCATCATTTGGCTCCGTCCCATTGTTGTTCGTTTGTACTTGGCCCTCCAAGTCCTCCACTGAAGGTTGTTCGTCATCACCCCTTTGTTGTTCGTCAGATGGAGGTTCCTCGCGGGTGGTAACGAGTTGTTCGTCCAACACTTGCTCGTCTAAGTGTTGTTCGTCCGCATCCATGTGGTCGTCTATGTCCATCATATTGTTTAGTATTGATGGTTCGTCGATGGGATAACTTGTTGCTTCCATCATGGATATTTGTACAAATTTTGCTCGTAGTTGTTGAACGCATTCTCGTGCTCTCCGTTGGTCTCCTTTAATTGTGCCTGTTCCACTAGCTGTTGGAAATTTCAAACAATAGTGGTAAGTGGAACACGCAGCTTTAAATTCATTAAGAAAAGGTCGGCCAAGAAACCCGTTATAGGTCGACTCCTGGTCTACAACCAAGAAATCTACCATTCTTGTTATATTTCTTTCGGGTTCATCGGCCGTTACAAGTTGTACAGCTAATGTTACAATTCCCAACGGTGTTGTCACAGCATTCCCGAAGCCTACGATTCTATGTGTTGTATTCCGAACATAACCCGAATAATCTCCCAGATTATCGAGGGTCTTCTTGAATAAGATGTTTGTGTAGGCTCCGGTGTCCACCAATAGTCTATGGACTCTGGTCCCCATAATCTTTGCACAGATTACGAGCGAATCATTGTGCGGGGTTAAGACGCCTTCAAGGTCTTTTTCGGTGAAAGTTAATTCTGCCGTTTGCATGATAGACGGCTTAACTCCCATCTCTTGTACTTGGCCAATCGCTCGTAGCTCCGCTTTCCTCTTCCGGTTAGATTCAGGTGGTTGTCCATCAAAACACCCTCCCGCGGGACCTGCGGGTTCCATCATGAACATATCTTCTAAAGGTTGAGATGGCATATTGGGAACTGGTCGCCCGGGTCTGTTGTTTCTCTGGGATTGACCATCCTCTTCGTCTTCTGAGTTGTTCTCCCGGGCTCTTTTCCCAGGTTGCCTTTTAACGAAATCGGAGAGTTTTCCCTCCTCATAAAATCGCCAGAGTTGCTTAAGCAAATCTCTACACTCACTCGTAAAATGCCCCACACTTTGATGGTAGGCACAATATTTGTTCGGGTTGAGTTTGCCAGTATCCTGACGGATTTTACGTGGTGGGGAAAGCAACTCTCTCTCCTTTACACTCTCATACACAGTATCAACTGATACTGTCAATACTTGGTTCAATTTTTCTTTCAAATCCGATCCTTCAGTGAATGCTTTCATGTTTTTCGGGACCCTGTAGCTTGTCCCGACGGGCTTTTTGTTATTCTCCTTAGGATCAGCTTTGTTCTCCCCTAAATTTGTTTGTAGGGCCTCGTGCATGGAAACGAAAATGCCAGCTTGGTTTCTGAACTCGGCATAAGTCTTTGGGCACTTCAGACGTACCTCCTTCCATAACTTCGACCCTTTTTTCAACCCGGCCATCACAGCGACGATCTTTGTATCTTCGCTCACCGGTTCTCCTTCTAGTAAAACTTTATCGAATCTTTCCATAAACGCCCGGTCAGTTTCATCATCATTTTGTCTCAAATCTGATAGCCGGTGTTTTTGGGAAAGATACGACCCCGCCGTTGAAAAGTGAGAAAGAAATTCTCGACTTAATTGGACGAACGAGTGGATTGATGCCGGTGGCATTGATGAAAACCACTTGTGAACCCGATCGCCCAATGTTAACGGAAAATTCCGGCACTGGGTGGCGTCACTGGCCCCCACGGAGACCATGTAGTCCGTATACTTCGTTAAGTGGACCCGGGGGTCGGTGATGCCCTCATATTGAATGCTAGCCGGAAATTGAATTTTTTTCTGGATCGGGGCCTTCAAAATGTGAGCTGCCAAAGGTGAGGATGGCATGCTGGTCGTTCCCATCCCCCTCTGTTGGTCTAGTTGCCCCTGCATGTTCTCCACAGCCCTCCTTAGGCTTGATAATTCATCAAGAGGTGCCCCCTGACTTGGAGGCTGTTCGGCGAGCAAAGGCATTAACCTTTCTGTTCGTCGCAGTCCCTCGCTTGGAGTGGGCACTTCCTGGGCTTGCCTCCTAATGTTGTTCGCCGCATTCGGCCCTAGGCGCCTGAAGGCTGACTGGGAGAGTCTTTCATGGACTGATGGGCGAGGCTGTTCAAAAGTTGCTCGCCCGTCTTCTGCTCCCCGGCGAGCAGCTTCCCGTTGGGGTTGGCTAAGCCTGTCTTGGGCACTGGAACGTGTTGTCCCATGGCTAGACATAGTTGTTCGTCCGCGACCAGACTCAGCCTGTACTTCTTGTTGGTCGACCACCTTGGCCTTTCCCTTGTTCCGTCTGACTTGGGCACTATCAACCTCTCGCTGTTCGCCCCTTGTGGTCCTGGGTCTAACAACTTCTAGGGACTTGTCCCTTGGCCTTGCTTGTGTTGGCCTAACCTGCTCTTGTTGCCTCTGAAGGGCCTGGAGAGCAGCAATGGTTTTGGCCAACTCGTTGGGGTTGTTCGCCAAAGCCTCCATCTCAGGGGGGAGGTTATGTGTTATGGCCGTATGCTGTGACCTGTTCGCATGTCTCGGGTCACGGTCCTGGTGGTCGGCCGACGTGGCTCGGGTCTGAGATGCTTTTTTCGACAAACGTGATCCTTGGGTCTCTTTAGATTGAGGCATTTCAATTTAAATTACTTCTTAATTTATAAATTGAAGAACACCAAGAACACCAAGAACACTTTTGTTTGTATCTTCAAATATTTCTTGAGATTTCCTTTGAATCTTCAAGTTTTCAACTTGAAGTTCTTGAGTAATCACACTAAACCGGAGGTTCGAACCCTTCTTCTAGCGCCAAATTGTTGGTGAACGAATCTAATCGGGAGGATTAGTGGCTGTTTTAATCCATTTTTACGTCACCAATCAATAACGTGTGATTGATTACCACCGTAAATGGTAAAACGAGTCTTGGGTTAATGAATTCGGGTAAAATGAAGATCGAAATTGAAATTATTTCGTATGTGTGTAAGATTGGGTGTATTTGTGTGTATTTTTAGTCTGAAATTCGAATTAATTCCATAAGTAAGCTGGAGAACAACTATTTATAGAGACTAGCAAGCATGAGGTGTCCAAGACTCTTGGTCTCCCTAGCCTGCATGCTTGACATGTGTCCCTTTGATCTTATCTAAGCTGAATCTTAGTTACAAAGTCTTCTTTGGTCTTATCTCGGACTCATTGTTGTTCGCCTAGGTCGGCTTAATTGATCTTGTTGATTCTCCAACTGAAAGTTGTTCGCCTCTTGAGGTTGTACTTTGGAAGTTGCTCGCCTTATGGCTTTGTTCAGCTTGGCTTTGGGATCTTTGTCCTTTGTTCACTTGTACACACCTCCTTGGCTATTTGTTGTATCGTAGTTTGACCAAGTTGTTCGTCATGGATGACTTCACAGTTTGCTCATTCTTGGTCTCGGGCCTTAATACCTGTTCGCCCATTAGTTGTTCGTCGGGAGAGTTGTTCGTCACTCCATACACCTCCCAGATTGGTTAATGCACCCAAATCGTGATTTTCTTTGTTTTAGACTTCAATAATTGTTCGCTCCAGACCTAGATGATGTTCGCCTATCAACAATAACAATACTATTTATAAACTCAATCCTCAACTTCATCGTTAATTATATATTCATGTGACATTTCAACAATTAATATATTTGAATTCTTAACTTTAATATGACACATTATCACTTTGACAAAGGTGAATATTAATTTTTGTTGTCTCATACCAAAAGGGTTGTAATTATATTTGAGTATATTATAAACACTTGATACGTATTCTGTCAAAATAATATCCAACCCACAAAATTTATTATATTATTTTGCATGTGGTATGTATACTTTCTTATTTAGATGTAAAAGACTTCAGGATTGATTTTATTAATTTTTCTTTTCTAGACATTACAATTTTTATTTGAATTTATAGTTAGTAAAGGGTTTTGCTCCATTTCATTTATAGTTGTCTTAATTTAAAGAGTTTAGTTTTCTTAGCCTCGAGCAAGTATAAAAATAACAATTCTATTTATTTGAGTTAAAAACAAAAGATTATTTATAAATTAAATTAAACTGCTCAATTATATAATAAGTAAATTAATATGTTTCCACTAAATACCCTTATCATTTTTATTGTTGTAAAATCGTATCTATGCATATAAAATTAGAAGTTTGTAAGAAAAAAATTTAAAAATTACTTGAACAAGTGTAGTGACATTGTTGTACGATAAATGAATGAACTTCACTCGCATTAATTATATTTTATATTTTACTTTTCACTCGCATTATTGAAGTTTGACAAAATTTTCGTTTCAAACCTATTTTTAACTATCAAAGTAATTGCCTCTTTACGATTTTTAATGTGACGTACATAAAATACTAAAATCACTACAAAAAAGACGGAGATTAGCGATGGAAATTTTGCGACGGCCAAATATCCGTCGCAAATTCAGTGAATTTGCGACGAATTTTACTATGCCGTCGAAAAAAATGAAATTTTGCGACGACTAAGGATGGCCGTCGCAAAGTTTTGTAATTTGCGACGGAAAAGCCGTCGCAAACACTATGGCCCACCGCCTTCGTCTTGAAACGACTACATTTGCGACGGAAGGGTCGTCGCAAATTTCAACTTTGAGTTTGCGACGGTCCATTCCGTCGCAAAATATACCCGTTTAAAGGTGACCGTTCATGAAGCGACCCGTTTGACTGATTTGCGACAGATAAGGTCGTCGCAAATTTTAACTTTGAGTTTGCGACGGACCAAAGCCGTCGCAAATCTTACATTTATATCCGCGACCTTTCGGGAAACGGTCCTTTGACTGTTTTGCGACGGAATTTCCGTCGCAAGTACGAACCGTTTTTACGCGTCTTCTCGGGAAACGGTGCGTTGACTGATTTGCGACGGAAAAGTCGTCGCAAATAAGTAAAAACAACGTCGTTTTGTCTTTGACAGGCGAAATTTGCGACGGATAGGCGTCCGTCGCAAATTTTTTTACAATTATAAATACTCTCCTCGCGAAGCAGACGGATCCTGCGAGAAAAAGGAAGAAGTGGAGGAAAACGAAAGGAAAAGGAAGGAGAAGTCGGGAAAAGGAAGGCGTCCGTCCCCACCGAGTTTTCGTTTCGACATTTTCTACAAATAAACCGTAAGTTTTCTTCATTTTTACCGTTTAAAATTTAATTTTAAAGCATGTTTAGAGAATTGATTTTAGTTGATAATTGATTTTAGTTGAATTGTTTGAATTATATTAGTAATGAATTGATTTTAGTTGAATTAGTTTATCGAATTTTAATTTAAATCATTTTTAAATTTTTGTTAATTAAGTTTAGAATTGAATTAGTTGAATTGTTTGAATTATATTAGAAATGAATTGATTTTAGTTGAATTAGTTGATCTAATTTAATTAGTAGATCGAATTTTAATTTAATTTAATTTTGCATGTTTAATTTTTGTTAAGTTTAGAATTGAATTAGTTGAATTGTTTGAATTATATTAGAAATGAATTGATTTTAGTTGAATTAGTTGATCTAATTTAATTAGTAGATCGAATTTTAATTTAATTTTAAAGCATGTTTAATTTTTGTTAAGTTTAGAATTGAATTAGTTGAATTGTTTGAATTATATTAGAAATGAATTGATTTTAGTTGAATTAGTTGATCTAATTTAATTAGTAGATCGAATTTTAATTTAATTTTAAAGCATGTTTAATTTTTGTTAAGTTTAGAATTGAATTAGTTGAATTGTTTGAATTATATTAGAAATGAATTGATTTTAGTTGAATTAGTTGATCTAATTTAATTAGTAGATCGAATTTTAATTTAATTTTAAAGCATGTTTAATTTTTGTTAAGTTTAGAATTGAATTAGTTGAATTGTTTGAATTATATTAGAAATGAATTGATTTTAGTTGAATTAGTTGATCTAATTTAATTAGTAGATCGAATTTTAATTTAATTTTAAAGCATGTTTAATTTTTGTTAAGTTTAGAATTGAATTAGTTGAATTGTTTGAATTATATTAGAAATGAATTGATTTTAGTTGAATTAGTTGATCTAATTTAATTAGTAGATCGAATTTTAATTTAATTTTAAAGCATGTTTAATTTTTGTTAAGTTTAGAATTGAATTAGTTGAATTGTTTGAATTATATTAGAAATGAATTGATTTTAGTTGAATTAGTTGATCTAATTTAATTAGTAGATCGAATTTTAATTTAATTTTAAAGCATGTTTAATTTTTGTTAAGTTTAGAATTGAATTAGTTGAATTGTTTGAATTATATTAGAAATGAATTGATTTTAGTTGAATTAGTTGATCTAATTTAATTAGTAGATCGAATTTTAATTTAATTTTAAAGCATGTTTAATTTTTGTTAAGTTTAGAATTGAATTAGTTGAATTGTTTGAATTATATTAGAAATGAATTGATTTTAGTTGAATTAGTTGATCTAATTTAATTAGTAGATCGAATTTTAATTTAATTTTAAAGCATGTTTAATTTTTGTTAAGTTTAGAATTGAATTAGTTGAATTGTTTAAATTATATTAGAAATGAATTGATTTTAGTTGATTTAGTTGATCTAATTTAATTAGTAGATCGAATTTTAATTTAATTTTAAAGCATGTTTAATTTTTGTTAAGTTTAGAATTGAATTAGTTGAATTGTTTGAATTATATTAGAAATGAATTGATTTTAGTTGAATTAGTTGATCTAATTTAATTAGTAGATCGAATTTTAATTTAATTTTAAAGCATGTTTAATTTTTGTTAAGTTTAGAATTGAATTAGTTGAATTGTTTGAATTATATTAGAAATGAATTGATTTTAGTTGAATTAGTTGATCTAATTTAATTAGTAGATCGAATTTTAATTTAATTTTAAAGCATGTTTAATTTTTGTTAAGTTTAGAATTGAATTAGTTGAATTGTTTGAATTATATTAGAAATGAATTGATTTTAGTTGAATTAGTTGATCTAATTTAATTAGTAGATCGAATTTTAATTTAATTTAATTTTGCATGTTTAATTTTTGTTAAGTTTAGAATTGAATTAGTTGAATTGTTTGAATTATATTAGAAATGAATTGATTTTAGTTGAATTAGTTGATCTAATTTAATTAGTAGATCGAATTTTAATTTAATTTTAAAGCATGTTTAATTTTTGTTAAGTTTAGAATTGAATTAGTTGAATTGTTTGAATTATATTAGAAATGAATTGATTTTAGTTGAATTAGTTGATCTAATTTAATTAGTAGATCGAATTTTAATTTAATTTTAAAGCATGTTTAATTTTTGTTAAGTTTAGAATTGAATTAGTTGAATTGTTTGAATTATATTAGAAATGAATTGATTTTAGTTGAATTAGTTGATCTAATTTAATTAGTAGATCGAATTTTAATTTAATTTTAAAGCATGTTTAATTTTTGTTAAGTTTAGAATTGAATTAGTTGAATTGTTTGAATTATATTAGAAATGAATTGATTTTAGTTGAATTAGTTGATCTAATTTAATTAGTAGATCGAATTTTAATTTAATTTTAAAGCATGTTTAATTTTTGTTAAGTTTAGAATTGAATTAGTTGAATTGTTTGAATTATATTAGAAATGAATTGATTTTAGTTGAATTAGTTGATCTAATTTAATTAGTAGATCGAATTTTAATTTAATTTTAAAGCATGTTTAATTTTTGTTAAGTTTATAATTGAATTAGTTGAATTGTTAAATTATTACAGATGAACCCAGGTCAAGATAATTTTCTCACTGTCATCATAGTCGACAACAAGTAAGTATTTTTTAATGAATTATGTATACTTTTAATTATATATATATTAATATAATTAACTTGATTTTTTAATTTTGTTGTCACAGACTGCTTCCAGCCCATGAGACTAGCTTAATCGTCTCACAAATCATTAGGATGGGACAATTTGAGTATGGTGCCCACTCGTGGAGTCAAGTGTCCGAGCAAAAGAGGATGGAGTACTTTGATGACTTCAAGGTATAAAAAATTTATTTATTATGATTTTAATTTAACTTTTAATTTTTTAATTTATTCGTTAATATTCTATTTTTAATTTATTTGCAGAGGCGGTGCGTTTGGGACCCTGCCAACGATAGTAATATGTACCAATTGTTCTGTGCGAAAGCGCAAGAACGATACAAAGATATTATCTACGGCCTGAAGAAGCGGTGGGAGCGTGGGGATCGGGTGGAGTTGGGTCGAGCACCAGACGGACGATCGATATGGGATGGTTTGGTGGATCACTAGAACAGTGAACCATCATTCTGATGAAGAACAATTTATTTATGTTTTTTGAACTATTTATTTATGTTTTTTGAACAATTTATTTATGTTTTTTTAACAATTTTTGGTAAAGACATTCCCGGTTACAAGGTTTCCGCCATTATTACAGAGATAATGAGGGATAATTTAGAGTAGAACGCAATGATGTTCAAACTCGTCTCGTCGCAGCGGAAGCAATAATACTTGGATGGATTTTGGGTATATATATGCAAATATTTATAAACAATTAGTTGGTTAAAAATATTTGCATATATATACCCGAAACTCATCCAAGTAGTACTGCTTCCGCTGCGACGAGACGAGTTTGAACTTCATTGCGTTCTCCTCTAGATTATCCCTCAATATCTCTGTAATAATGGCGGAAACCTTGTGACCGGGAATGATGCTACAAATAGTATTTCAACAAAGATATTATTAATTCAGTGTTAATTAGCATAATTACTTGTAGCAAACATATACATGATCTTAGATGAATTAATTTGGTGAATTTTGAAAAAAAAAAAGAGTCAATTTGGATACATATACAATTAATTGCGTACAAATGAACGAATTATAAATTTAAGCGGGAGTCGAAATAAATAATTTTACAGAAATAATAAAAATTAAATGGCCCCAATATTTATAAAAACAAGTTAGAAACGAAAATGAATTAATTTGGTGAATTGTAGAAAAAAAATGAGTCAATTTGGATACATATACAATTAATTGCGTACAAATGAACGAATTATAAATTTAAGCGGGAGTCGAAATAAATAATTTTACAGAAATAATAAAAATTAAATGGCCCCAATATTTATAAAAATAATTTAGAAACGAAAATGAATTAATTTGGTGAATTGTAGAAAAAAAAACGAGTCAATTTGGATACATATACAATTAATTGCGTACAAATGAACGAATTATAAATTTAAGCGGGAGTCGAAATAAATAATTTTACAGAAATAATAAAAATTAAATGGCCCCAATATTTATAAAAACAAGTTAGAAACGAAAATGAATTAATTTGGTGAATTGTAGAAAAAAATGAGTCAATTTGGATACATATACAATTAATTGCGTACAAATGAACGAATTATAAATTTAAGCGGGAGTCGAAATAAATAATTTTACAAAATAAAAAAATAGTTGGGCAAAATATTTTAATAAACAACTTAGATACGAAAAGAAATTAATTTGGTGAATTATAAAAAAAATGACTTAATTTGAATACATATACAATTAATTGCATAAAAATAAACGAAAGTAGCTTGTGCCCTAGTGGCGCGCGCCCCCTCCTCTTGCACAAGAGGTCCCGTGTACGATTCCCCTTGGACGCAAAAAATGGATTAATTGTTCAAACCCTAATAAGACTAATATAGAAGGTGGGCCGCATATAAAGAGAGATGGGCCGGTTGGCCCAGTGGTCCGCGCCCGCCCCGGCCGCCTCGGGTGCCCGGGCTCGAACCACGCGAGCCACTTTTTTTTTTTGTATAGGCTCGGTAATTTGCGACGGCCAAATTCCGTCGCAAATATTGAATTTTGCGACGGAAAACAACCCGTCGCAAATTATAACAGAAAAAAATAAAAAAAAATATATATAAACATTTGCGACGGAATGTGGCCGTCGCAAATGTTGTTGACCCGAAATATTTGCGACGGGATACTGTCCGTCGCAAATTCTGTGTGACCCGGCCGGGTCTGACCCGCCGATTTTGCGACGGATTTGTCCGTCGTTAATTTGCGACGGAAGGCAAAATCCGTCGCAAAAATTAGCTACGGCTGTTTTAGGGACGGATACGTGTCCGTCGCAGATACCGTCGCAAAACACTGTTTGCGACGGATTTTCCGTCGCTAATTCCGTCGCAAAACAGTGTTTTTTTTGTAGTGAATTGTAAAAAATTAAATTTAAATTTAAATTTAAAATATTAATTTCAAAATATACTGTAATTGATATGACTATATATGTTGAAAATTTAAAAATTATTTTTATTATTACATTTTTAATATTGTTTTATAAATTTTAGTATGGTTAAATTATACTGAAAATCGGATTCAGTGTAAATTTTCAATATAATCTAACCACATTTTTTATTATAATCAAATTAATCTTCAGTGTAAATAGCCTCAATTGTTGAGTGCATACATGGTACACCAAATATACAAAAGAGTTACTCAACATTTTGAGATACATCAATAAATAAATAAGTAAATAATACTCTAAGAAAGGAGTACATATATATTTCATTAAGTAATGTATATTTAAAAATTCTGGTAACCCATTACCCAATCTGTTGCAAATCATTCAATATCCTACGTACTTTGCTACTTACATTTTAATATTAATCCATTCTTTGGAGAGTTATCATATTATTGTTAGAGAAAATTGGTTGGTGGTATTATTTATAATTAATTGGTATTAAAACTTATTTGAGACTTTAATAGTTGACCAATTAATTTTTGGGTGTTGAAATTAATTTCTCGGATATTAATTATTACAAGTGCATTCTACTCTTGGAGTAGATGAGAATGGTGCATTCATACTCGCAAAACCGATTTTCGGTGAGTGAGAAATTGAATCGGAAGTCGAAAGGTTCAAGACCTAAATATGGGATTAAACGAGTCATCCCACATTGGAATTTTGGAATACTAATATACATGATATTAGTATGGGAACTATGAAGTATAACAAACTAGATGAGTGCCCGCGTATCACGCGGGATTTTTGTAAAAATTAATTATATAAATGTTATATATATTTAAATAAATTTGTTCATCATAAAATAATATAATTATATTATATAATAAATATATTCAAATAATATGTATTCATAAAATTATGGGATAACATTTTAATTCACGACTTTCAGACTTGATCTCAATTTAGTTACGAAATTCATGTAATATTTTGTTTTTATTTACTATACACTTTTAAATTATGACATAATTTTCTCAACTACATGTCAGATACTTATCTTTGTCTCTTAAGACGTTTTCCTCAATGTAGGGAGATTTTCAATTCAAGCACTAATTCACTCTCACGCGTTTATTTTATTTTTCTTCTAAAAGTGCAAGTCGAAATATCAGATTGAAACAACTAAAGATGTAGTGAATATTCATAAAATTATTGGAAATTATTAAAATTTTCGAAAAAAAAATCCTCAAATATAGTGAAACAATAAAAATAACACAATTAAACATTAAAATTTCACATATTTAGAATTTTTAAAATTTATTTAATCAAATTAGTAATAGTATGTAGAATTAAATATACTTAAGTTACTTAGTTGCATTACTAACACAATAAAAAAAATTTATATATAAGATATCCTAAATATAGTTAAGTAAAATGTAAATCATAGTAAAATTTATAATATGCTTTTCTAAACTCAAATTATATAAAATAGTATTCAAACTTTAAACATGTTCTTAACATAGCTTAATTGGTAAATATCATGAATATTACTTATGAGGTTTAGGGTTCAAATCTTTGTAGATACAATTTTTTTGTTAGATTCCTTATTGTATAATAAGACATGTAGATGACACATATGATTCATAAAATTGGCACGTATGGCTTCCACGAAGTTAACCTCAGATGACACATAAGCGAAACGAACATTGTGACGACACACATAGATGACACATATGATTCATAATATTGGCATGTAGGCTTCCACGAAGTTAACCTCAGAACGGCACATAAGCGAAATGAATCACACGACGACACATAGGCGAAATAAACCTCGTGATGACACATAAGCATAAGAAACTCCCTATTAGTATAATAGAGTATTATAATTGATTGCTAGTCAATCAAAGTTGTCACACGCGTGCGCGTCGAGCCCGCGCCCGTGTCCTTGGACTTGGTCTTGGTCTTGGTTCTTGGTTCTTCCCCATTCTTGTGTTCTTCGTGTTCATATTATTTTATATGTTTGTTACCCGATAATCGGGACTATCCCTATAGCCACATAAATTCGTCATCTGGACTCGATAAAATCGGTAACAACAAATTTCAAGAGACGATTTAAATTTAATGCGCATGAATAATTATACAAGTTCTCATGCTTTATTAAAATTATACAAATAAAACGTTTATAATTATTTAGCACATAAATTTTATGCCTTATTTTATTAAGAAAAGTATTTGGGCTAAAATAATAAAAGACCCAAAATTTTATTCATTTTATTTCAAGAAGTTGGCTCTTGTTAATAAAATTAAAAAAAGGTCCATATTAATAAGATTAAAAGGCCCAGGATAATTAATTAAAAGTCCAACAAAACTATTCCCTTTTTCAGCCCAGATTGATTAGTTAAGGGGCCCAAAATCTTTTTTTTTTTTCAAGAATTCGGCCCAAGACCAAAGGCATTGAACAAAACAAGTAGAATTCTCCCGTAAATCTATATATATATAAAAATAGAAGTGAGGAGAGAGAAAAAGTTATTATTATTGGAGCAAGTGAAATCCACTTGCTTTATGGTGCAATAGTGAGGTTCACTCTCCATCAAAGAGAGTGGATTAATTTTATCATTTTATTTAATTTTACTTTACATCAATAATCTTAAAATTCATTTAAGCTTTTTAATTTTAAATCTATTTTCAATACTCTATATTATATCAAATCAATTGTCTTTTGAACACATTTAATTTAACATATATATTGCACATATAAAAAGAAAAATCATGTTTAAAATATTTGTTTATTATTTTAAAAGTGTTTTTATTGACTTTAACTATATGATTGATCGAATTTAAATAATTTTTATTTAGACTATATAAGTTTTGATAAATATTAAAATCATTTTTATGAATTTTAGTATTTGTTGTGAACTTAGTACATAATTAAAAATTGTATGATTAATTAAATAATTGTAATACATATATACAATATATTTTTACTTATTAATTGGTTTATGGATAAAATAAATTTAATATAAACATTTTTTTATAATTAATTTATTATACAATCTCGTGTTTAAAAAAAATAATATTCAATCCGTGCATCGCACGGGAGAAACACTAGTGTAAAACAACCCCAGCAGAGTGCCATCGTGGCGTATTCGTATCATGCGGTGGGGTATCCGCCGCAGCCGTCGTTCCAGCACCTCCTCCAACTACAGGTCGGAAGGCCTCGTGCCAACGCGACCGTAATCAAGCATCAGCGCCTGTTCTTCGCGTTAAAACGAGACGCGATAGGCTAAGGTTCCGGTGATGGAACTTGTCAAGCAGATTTCATCTGGTCGTGTATGGATATAGAGGCATGTATATATATATATATATACACGTTGAATCACATAGGCGTGTATATATATATATATATATATATATTTATATAAGTGTTCAAATATACACTACTACAAATTCGAACTAAGATAGCTGTACTTGGACAGCAATTAAAAAAACCGTTCTCCAAGAGATAGATTAGAGAGCGGTTTTACAAAATTTATTTAAAAAAAAAAAAAAAAAAAACTAAGACAGCGGTTATAAACCGCTGTCCAAGATTTGAACTAAGAAAGCGGTTTTAAACCGCTGTGCAAGAGGTGAAAGCTAAGACAGCGGTTAAAAACCGTTGTCTAAGGGGTAACTTAAAGAGCGGTTCAAAACCGCTATCTAAGTGGTTCTTGGATAGCGGTTAAGAACCGCTGTCTTAGATAATTACTTGGAGAGCGGTTATTAACCGCTTTCTAGGTGTTTGACCTCTTTTACCCCCTTTGACACACATTCAGATCCCTAATTTCACCACGCTCTCGCTCTCTCCTTTCTTCTTCCTCTTCCCACGCCGTGCCATCTCCTCCGCCGCCTCTCGACTCCGCCGCCTCTTCCCACGCCAGCCATTCCCTGCGACGCCACCTCGCGACGCAGCCCGCCGCCGAGGCTCCTCTGCGACGCCGTCCCAGCCGCCGCCGAGCCTCCGCCGTCCCAGCCCGCCGTCCCAGCCTGCCGCCTCGCCGCCGCCGCCAAGTAAATTTCTCTTTCTATTTTTTTCTAGTTTTAGTTTTTAGATAATCTAATTGATGAATTTGTATTAGATAATAATTAGATTATTAGGTGTATATTAATCTAATTGATGAATTTGTATTAGATAATTGTGTTTAAATTATTTCTAGTTAATTAACTTATATTTGTATTAGATAATTGTGTTTAAATTATTTCTAGTTAATTAACTTATATCTACAAGTTATAAAAATAGCTAAATGTGTGTACGCAATTAATTAGTCGACTTTTGGCTAATTAATATGACTCCATTTTGGAATGACGTATTGTCTTAATTTGTTTGACAACAAAATAAAAAAAAAGGAATATGTTTAGTGGAAGGAGAGGTAATAGTTATTATTTTGAGATTGATGACCAAGAATTATGTTTGTATTTGACTTCATGAGTTAGGGTATGAATTCAAAATAAGTTTGACAATGAGTAATTGATTATGATATATATATATATATATATATTTATATATATATATATATATATATATATATATATACTTGATTATGGTATTGGTGAGTAATAAATATAATCCTAGTATATACTTAATTGAGCTCATAAGATGTTGGCCATAAGAATGAAGGATCTTACTGTGTATTATTTGGATCCAGCTACGGATGTGGTGCATACACATCGTCCCGATCTTATAGCATTTATGGAAGGGTACGTAAGTTAATTTTTAATATTCTCATATTATGATTTGTTTTACTTTTAAGATTATACATATCTAATGTATATTTATTTTTTCGCTGGATTATATAGTGTGATGGCAATGTATCAGACTAGCCTTCCAGGTAAAAAATCAGATACCACCAATATTAGTAAAGTGTTGTGGAAAAACATTAAGGTAAGTTACTTTAGAAAATTGTAAAATCAATAGAAAATAATCATAGTTATAGTACATGATTGTAATTGTTAATCAATAGGTTCCGAGGCAGCAAGATGGCAATCACTGTGGACATTTTGTGTGTTGCTACATTGAAGATATAATCTTGACTTCTCGGATCCCCTTCCTCTAGCGCCAAATGTTGTTTACCAAATATATTTTGCTGGGATCGAATGGCTATTTATAAAAGCTTTGGTAAAAACATCAAATGATTGGGTTCTTAAATGCTAGAATGAGTGCTTGAATGAAGAAAAGCAATAAATGCATAAGAACACTAAGAACACCAAGAATTGCCAGGGGTTGTGAGTCCCTGGACTTGAATGAGAGTGTGTATTGATTATACTGAGAGAGAGAGATTGAACCTCCTTTACATTACAAGTGTTGGGGTATTTATAGTTTTCTCACTACAGGGGTATGTTGGTCATTTCCGGCCTCTCGGGGGACAGGTGCATTAAATGTCTCCTGCCTCTGAGGACGCGCGGGCTCTGACGTGTCAGTGCTTGCAGGTGGCCGGCCACTAGGGTGTTGACGCGTGTAAAAAAAGGACGATTCTCTGGCAGATTTCCCCATTTGAATGGAATATTCTCTGAATCTCTGGGTACGGAGGCGGCCTTTTTCCCCCTTGGGAGAGGGTCTTGCCTGATTCTATCACGTGCTCCAGATCTCTCTTGCCGGCCGGGGGCCTTGAGTGATCGGAGGCCGGTCTCCTGGCGGTCAGCGAGGTCGGAGATTGCTCCGGCCAGTCGGTCGCGTCCGGGCGACCTCTGCTGGACTTCAATGATCCTGGCCGGGCCGGTCCGGCCACGACAGGACTTCAACGTGGCTGTGATGAACGTGGACGGGCGTCCCAAGCAGGTTTCCGGCCTCACTTTCGAGGTCGGAAACTCGTGGTCGGAGCCCGCTGAGGTCGGATTCAGGCCGGCCAGGTCGGTCCCGACCTCTGGGTACCTTCTTGCCTTTCCCGACTTTCTTCCGGCCGGATCCAACACATGGTCCGAAACGGTCACAACAATTGCCCCCAGCTCGTCTCTCAAAGTTAGTGTGGGGCGAGGTGGTCGTCCGCCGTTTTGTGTTGGTGCCGGCCTTGATTTACCCGGGGTGGTCGGAGACCGGCCTACGGCTATGCGATGACTGGAAGGATGTGCGTTGTACTTATTTTGCCTAAAAAAGTGCGCATGACGTCAGGCGACGCCTCGGATTACGCACATTGAAAGCTGACGTGCGTGAGATGATTTGATCTCCTCGAATCTCGCACATTTAATGCGTGCAATGTACGAGGCGTCTGACGCCAAAACCGTCTCTTCAAATTCTTGCACCTAGGTCCCTACCTAGGATTTTATTTCGAAATAGGCCCTCACTCATTTCCTATAAATAGGGGTGTCACTTCACTCCAAAGGGTTTTTACTCTTTAGCGATTTGCAGCTGCTCTTAGGCGATTTCCGGCGAGTTCTTCACGGCGGCGACGAGCTTCGAACGGCGGTGTGGTGGTTTTTTAGAAGGTAATTTTTTTAAATTTTTTTTGCAACTCCGAACTCTATTTTACACAATGGTGCGACGGTGGGCTGGTCCTTCGCCTGGGCAAAGGGGCGGCGCTTCCTCAAGTGGCGGCGGAGGTGGCGGAGCAAACCGCCGCTTGTTTGAGGAAGGAGGGAGCTCGCGTGGAGGAAGTGGAGCTTCTCCTTCCCGTCTAGCGGGCTCGATTTGGGCTCACGACGATGACGGTCTGGATGGCTTGTTTCCGAGCCGGTCGTTGTTGGGCGAAGGTGCCCGGGAGGGAGTTTCATCTGAGGGTGTGAGACCACAAACAGAGGCGACGGCCCGGCCCATGGAGAGCAGGGAACCCTTGGACGATCTCCTCGAGGAGGACGAGTATGAAGATGGTCACGGTGAAGGAGACGATCTGGGGACCAACCTGTTGCTCCAGAATCTCGCGGCTGAGCAGATTAAGCAAAGGCTTGGGATGGCGAATGAGGCCTCGGGATCGGAGACTGAGGAGGTCGAGAGGCCGGTTGCGGCTGGCCGGAGCGTTAGCCAAGATCGGCGAGAGTAGGTCAGACGGGCCTTTCGTCTGTGGTCGGAATATGTGGAGAGGAAAGACGAGGTCGAGTCCCTCTCCTTCGACTTCGAGGAGTATTCAGAGCATTTCCCGCGGGTGCCAACCGTTCGTGATCGTGCCACCATCCGGATAGCCGACCTGGAGGAGTCTCGCAGGTGGACTATTGGCCAGATTCAGAGCAAAGTGACCCAGCACTTTCTTGATGATGCCCGGGCCGACTGGGAAATCCCTTACGACGTCCAACTTTATGCTCCCGAACCGAATGAACGGGCGGACCAGCCTCCTCGCGGGATGGTGGCTGTGACCCAAGACATGATGAAGGTTGGGCTTCGTTTTCCGCTCCATCCGGCCGTCTCGTACCTGTTGAACTACTGGAACCAGGCGCCCATCCAGCTGCTCCCGAATACATGGATGATCCTTGTGAGCATCATGACCTTGTTTGGCAAGAATCGGCTCTACCGGATGCCGACCCCTGGGGAAATGACATACCTCTACCGAATCCAGAGTGGGACCGGTGAGGTCTACATTCAAACTAAAGGGCAGAAGTTGGTGACCGGCCTACCGAGCAAGGGTCGGAACGATCGGAGGAAGTGGCTTTTCGTCGGTGGGGCGTGGAAGATCGGGTATCCAGATGGGACGGAGATCGACGTTCCGACCGACATCCGTCTTAAGAATCCCAGTAAGGAATTTTTAGTTTATATTTGGATTAAAAGTACTGATCTAATTTCCTACTTTCCTTTGTAGGTTATCCTTGTCCTTCCGACCGGGAGCTGAATTTCGACTTTGCTGTTGTCAGAGAGCGGATTCTGTCCTTGCCGGCCGCGGAAAGGAATCAAGCCGTCCTCCGGACCCGACAATCCCGGATTTCCGGCCGTTTCTTCTAGTTTCCGCGTCACCTGAGATTGACGGGTAAGTACCCGGGCGGGTCCCGGCCTTTAGTTTGCTTTTTTTTTAACACTTCGTGTCTCGTCATTGCAGTGCCCGACTTCCCGATCGTGAGGCAGTGCCCGCCAGAACTCCTTGAGAGCTGCCCGGAGATGTTTTCTATGATTGGAGCCTGCGCAGTGAAGAAGACGGCCAAGGGGGCGAAGAAGAAGAAAGGAACCGGCGCCCGGACCGGGGTCGTGATCGAAGAGCCCCTCCCCTTCCAGTCGGTTCCGGCCGTCGGGACCGCTGCTGCTGAGGTCCCTGCATCCCCCCGCCTCTCCGGACGGAAGAGGGGTCGGGAGGAAACCGAGAGCGAGGAGACCAGCCTTCGTGGGTCGAGTCCGGCCCCTATCGTCCTCTCTGATGATACCCCGCCGGGGCCGGTCAGGGCGGAGAATGCGGCCCGTGCGGCGCCAACTTCTGGCCCGGAGATGACAAGACCTATTTTGGTCGTGATTCCGCTCGTTTCCAAGCGTAAGTCTTATAATTTCAAGATTCTTTAAGTCAAATTTTAATTGTACCTGATCGCCGTTTCTTTTCTATGCAGACTGACGCGCAATAACTCGGGTCTCCCTCCGTTGGTGTTGGATTTCCTTTCCTCCCAGGCTCCGGGCTCTATCGTGGATATGCCGGAGTATATGAGCCGGTCGGTGAACTCTTTGCCCCAAGCTTGGACGCGGGAGTCAGCCGATGTCGCCGAGCGCCGACCTCGATACGCCGGTCGGGCCTGTGTTGCACTCGTCAGCCAGGCGACCATCATGGTAAATCTTGTGGAGAGCGAGCTCACCGGTGCCCTCAGCACCGTGCGGAAGCTGGAGGCCGATTTGACCCGGGCTCGGGAGGAGAAGGCCGGATTCGAGAGCGAGAACGCCGCGCTCAAAAGGGAGAGGGATTATGCGGTCGACCAGATGGAGACCGTACTAAAGGAAAAATATGACACTCTCGGTCGGGCAGAGATGGCGTATAAAGTGCTGGAGGATGCCCGGAATCGGGTGGCCGAGATGGAGGACATCAGTGCCGATCTGCGGCTGGAGGTGCATCGAGCCCGGGGGGATGCCGATCAGGCCCTTGCCCGGCAGGCTGAGTTGGAGAGGGAACTCCAAAAGAAAACTGAAGAACTGGCCACCTCCCTTAGCCGGCCGGCATACGATCTGGAGGACCCGACCGCCAACCCGGCGCTCTTTTCCGAGTTCTGCTTCTACATGGCCGCTGCCAGCATGATCCGGGTTGCGCGCCAGGCCGGCCTTGAGACCAAATCCTTGGAGGAATACTTCCGGGAGTACGCCGCCAAGAACCCGGTCAATGAGGGCTACTGGTTTCCCATCCTCGACCTTGAGACCGACCATGGGGTGGACCTCTCATGGTTCCCCCATCGGCACAGGCTGATCCAGCCGGGTCAGAATCCCCCGGTCGGTGACGAAGAGGAGGAGGCAGAGGAGGGAGAGGAGGTTCCTCCGGCCGACTCTCAAGTGCCGGGTGGAGGTGATGTCGAGGTTGCTTTGGCGGCCGGGAATGGGGGGCAGGCGAGCCCTGCGGCCGGCGAGGGCGAATCTTGAATTTTTGTTTCTGCCTTAGCTCCTTTTTACTGCTTTCGAATGTAACCGGCTTCTGACCGGATTTATCTTGTTTTAAACCGTTGTACTTCCCAGATTTCAGACCGGTTTTGACTTTATATAATTCAGTCTTTCCTTGAACTTTATTGTTTTGTTATCGCTTTCTTACTTTCTTATACTTATCAAAGTAAATTTTCACAAGTATGAATGAGATTTTGACCCGGGCTCGAGTGTGATATGCCGACCTCGATACGGTCGGTATATGTTTTGAACTGAGCCCGGTTTCTAGGATTGCCTTGGTTGCCTTGCCGAGTTCAGGTGTGATATGCCGACCTCGATACGGTCGGCATATGCTTTTGAACCGAGCTCGGCTTTTAAAGTGGCTAGGGTGGCCTTTCCGAGCTCAAGTGTGATACGCCGACCTTGATACGGTCGGCGTATGCTTTTGAACTGGGCTCGGTTTTTGGATGGCCTTAAGTGGCTTTTCCGGGCTTAAGTGTGATATGCTGACCTCGATACGGTCGGTATATGCTTTTGAACTGAGCCCGGTGTTTGAAATAAGATACAACTGTGCGAAGAGCTTTGTATTGATTGATAAGCATAGTACAAAATAATTGGTAGTATTTCTTCAAGTGAATTGCATTCCAGGGGTATTGGTCCAGAGTTCCATCCATGAGTTCCAGCTCGTAAGCTCCCTTGGAGAGCCATTTGGATATCATGAACGGACCCTCCCAGTTTGGGCTGAATACCCCTTTTGGTACTTGAACCTTCTTGAGGACGAGGTCCCCGACCTGGAATTGTCTGGCCTTCACTTTGGAGTTGAAATTTTTTTTGGATTTCTTCTTGTAGGCCGCATTTCGGAGGTCGGAATTGAGTCTCCTTTCCTCCAACATGTCCAAATCGATCATCCGGGCGATGTCATTGTCTCCGGTGATCGTCTGGGCCGTCCGATGACTTGGTAGGGAGACCTCTGAAGGAATGACGGCCTCGGTCCCAAAAGCTAAAGCGAAAGGTGTTTCGCCCGTTGAGTTCCTTGTGGTCGTTCGATATGACCAAAGTACGTCGGGTAGCTCGGCCGCCCACTTCCCCTTCTTGTCCTCAAGCTTAGCTTTGATAGTGTGCTTGAGGATCTTGTTTACAGCCTCTACCTGGCCGTTCGTTTGCGGGTTGTAGGGGGTGGAGAAAACCTTCTTGATATTCCATTTTTCACAAAACTGGATCATCTGGAGACCGTCAAACTGTTTCCCATTGTCGGAGATGATCACTTGAGGTAGGCCGAAACGGCAGATGATGTTTTTCCAAATGAACTTGATGATTTGAGTCTGGCTGATCTTGTTGAGTGGCTCGGCCTCGGCCCACTTTGTGAAATAGTCGACGGCCACGACGGCGAATTTGTGGCCCCCGGGCGCAGTGGGCATCGGTTCGATCAGGTCGATGCCCCACTGGGCAAAAGGCCAAGGGCTATACATAGAGGAGAGCTGTTCGGGGGACAGTTTGATGTTGGGTCCCAAGACTTGGCATTTGTGGCACGACCTCGCGAAGTTGACGGCGTCCTTGTTCAAGGTCGGCCAGAAATATCCTTGTCTGATCACTTTGTGGGCTAGGGCCCGGCCTCCGGCATGATTTCCACATACCCCCTTGTGGATCTCGGCCAGAATGGTCCGGCCTTGCTCCGGGGTTATACATTTTAGGAGTGGGAGGGTGAAGCTTCTCTTATATAAAAGATCGTCGATGAGGGTGTACCTTGATGACCGGAGTTGTAGTTGTCGGGCCCGAGTTCTATCTTCGGGGAGCCCACCGGTCTTGAGATATTTTACGATCGGCGTCATCCAATTTTCTTCCGTGCTAAGAACGGTCGCCACTTGTGCTCGGATGACCGTGGGCGTTCCGAGCGTGAAAAGTTGAATATTGGCGAGATCGGCAGCTCCCTCTGCGGTTGCAAGTTTGGAAAGAGCGTCGGCCTGGGTGTTGTGTTCCCTTGGGATCTGCTCAATGAAGACTTGATGAAATTTCTCGCATAAGGTAGTAACCAGGTCGAGGTACTTCATCATCTATTCTCCCCGGGCCTCGTATTCACCTTTGATTTGGTTGACCACGAGCAGGGAGTCCATAAAAACGTGCAGTCGGCAAACTCCGATGGCGATTGCGAGTTCAAGGCCCCCGACCAGAGCCTCATGCTCGGCCTCGTTGTTGGTGGCCGGGAAGCTGAAGCGGACTGCATGGGTGAAACTTTGGCCCTCCGGGCCGATCAGGACGATACCGGCCCCGGCACAAGTATTAGTTGACGATCCGTCCACATAGAGTTTCCAAGGAGGGTGGTTGATTCTTGTGAACTTGGGTGGGAAAGTTAACTCTACTATGAAGTCGGCCAGGGCCTGGCCCTTGATGGCCGTCCTTGGGGCGTATGAGACCCCGTACTGAGCTACCTCTAAAGACCATTTCAACATCCTGCCACTGGTGTCCGGCCGGTGTAGGACTTGCCTCAGGGGTAGAGTGGTGAGGACCTCTACTTGGTGGTCGAAGAAATAAGGCCTTAGCTTCCTTACGCTCATGACCAGAGCGTATGCTAATTTTTCGAGCGGAGTGTACCTGAGCTCGGCATCGTGTAGGGCTTGGCTCACGAAGTAGATCGGAAGGTGGTTCCGACCATCCGCCCGGACTAGTACCGCGCTTAGTGCGACCTCGGAGGCTGCAAGATATAAGTACAGCTTTTCCCCTGGGACTGGCTTGACTAAGATTTGTGGGTTTGCCAAATATTCCTTTAGTTTCGCAAAGGCTACTTGACTTTCCCTATTCCAAGAAAATTTGTCATTTCTAATAGTCGAGAAGAAAGGCTTACTTTTATCTCCGAGCCGGGCTATGAATCTGTTGAGGGAGGCGAGGCATCCAGTCAGACGTTGCACTTGTTTGATCGTCCTGGGCTCTTGCATATCTAGAACGACTTTAATCTTGGCCGGGTTGGCCTCGATCCCGCGCTGGCTAACGATGTGTCCCAAGAATTTGCCGGCCTCCACCCCAAAGTTGCATTTCTTTGGGTTTAGCTTCATATTGTAGGCCTTGAGGATCTTGAAAGTCTCTTCAAGATCCCTGAGATGGTCTTCTTTCTTCAAGCTTTTCACCACAATGTCGTCGATGTAGACCTCCATGGTCCTTCCGATCTGATCTGTAAACATCTTGTTGACTAGGCGTTGGTAGGTCGCGCCGGCGTTGATCAGACCGAAAGGCATCCGGAGCCAAGAGAATATGTTCTTCTCCGTGTGGAATGAGGTGTGCTTGATGTCTTCGACGGCCATGGGGATTTGATGGTAGCCGGCGAAAGCGTCCATGAAGGACATCATCTCGTGCCCGGCCGTGCCATCCACCAGGTAGTCAATGTGCGGCATTGGAAAATGATCCTTCGGGCTTGCTGCGTTGAGGTCGGTGAAGTCTATGCATAGCCTCCAGGTATTGTTCGTCTTTTTTACCAGAACGGCGTTTGCGACCCATTGGGGCTCGTCCCGGGCTTGTTCGATCAGCTTGTTGTCTAGCAACTTCTTGACCTCTTCAGCCAAAGCTTCGTACTTTTCGGGGCCGAACTTCCTTCTTTTCTGATGGACCGGCCTCTTGTTGGGGTCGATCTTTAGGCGATGGCATGCGTGCTTTGGGTCTATCCCGACCATGTCTTGGTGAGACCAGGCAAAGACTCCAACGTTGGCCTTGAGGAATTCGATCACTTCCCCCCGCATTTCGGTCGGTATGCGAGAGCCGATCAGTACTTCCAATTCCGGCCTCGAGGGGTCGACCGTAGCTTGCTCATAGCTCCAAGGCCGTAGCTTGCTCATAGCTCCGCCGGTCGGAAGAATCGAATCTGGGATCGAGATCGAGCTCGGATGGTTCGAAACCAATCCTTGGCTCGGGATCGTCGATCTGCATAGGCTGGGGGTCAGCCGATGTGGATCCTACTTCCGCGACGGGTTCTGCGGCCGGAGCGGCCGTTTCAGAGTCGGGGTGTGGCCCGTCCGGTGTTTGGTCGTTGCTAATTGAAAATAAATGAGAGTTGGAATAGTTCAAACACCTTCTAGCCATTGTCTGGTCACCCTTAATGGTGCCGACCACCCCCTCGGGGAAGGGAAATTTGATACAGTAATAGTTGGAGGAAGCAACAGTTTCAAAAACTTCTAAAAAGGGCCTACCCAGAAAGCCATTATACGAGCTTGGCTGATCTACAATTATAAAATCTAACGGCCTAGTTATCCTGACCTCCTTGTTGTAGCAGCAGATGAGTTCCACGGAGAGCTTTATCCTCTCGTACGCAGCGACCGTTGCGTCCCCAAATCCCTTCAGTTGAAGGTCGATTGGCCTGATTAAGTTGACGAGGTCTCCGAGCTGGTCTAGGGCTGTTTTGAAAATGATATTGCAAAAACACCCATTGTCGACCAAAATGCATTGAACCTCTTTGCCCAGGATCTGGGCGGCAATCACCAACGCATCGCCCTTCGGGAACAGCACCCCGGTCCTGTCCTGGTTGGAGAAAGTTATCTCCAAGCTCTTGTGAATCTTTGGTTCTGGGGGCGTGACCAAGTTGACGTTGGTCGCCGCCCGGTCCTCTGCTTTCCGTTTTTGGTTGGACTGCGTCGAGATGGGGGTGAGGCCGCCTAAGTTCCCTCCGCCGGCCTGGATCATGTTGACCCGACCGCCGGGATTCATGGGGGGGAGGAGGTCATCCTCGTCATCATCTTCCTCCAAAGCTGCGACCGGCCTAAGAGGCCGGCCGCCTTCCTCGTTCCTTCGAGGGTGGCGCTGGGGCTGCTGCTGCTGCTGTTGGTCCTGACGGCCGGCTGGCCTCTGAAGGAGGTCGTTCAGACGCCCTTCGTCAAACAGCTTCCAAAGCTGCTTTAGGAGATCACGACACTGGCTCGTATTGTGGCCAATAGAGTCGTGATAGGCGCAGAACTTTTTAGGGTCCAGAATAGGGCCTTGGCCTGGGAAGCACGCCCAATGCTGGATCGCATTGAAGATATGTGCGGGGGACTGCCTCATGGCCTGAGTAAGGTGAACTTCAACGTCCTCGAAGGACTTGAAGTTACCGGGCGGTTTGGCCACTCTTCTGGCCTTAGGGCCGCTCTTGGGGGAGGTTTGGGCTACGGCCTCCGTCTCCTTCGGGGTTGGCTCGGACTCCCCCAACCTTAGTGCCAGAAGTTTCCTCCGAGCCAGGTAGTCGCCGGCTCGGGCGCGGAATTCGGCGTAGGTTTTAGGGAAGTCCTTGGTGAGGTGTTTGAACATAGGAGACCGGTCGTGGAAGCCTCCCAGGGTTGCATGCAAGGCCAGCTGGTCGCTAACCGCCTCGCCGGTCAGCATGACCTCGTCCACCCTGGCCACGTAGTCCTCGTCGGACTCTTCTTTCTCTTGGCGGATGACTTGAAGCAAACTACACTAGCTTCTACTAGTAGCTACCCCGCAAGAGTACGGGTTCACTGTAGTATGGGCAAGTATAGGGACCAAGTATTATCGAACCCAAGGGATGGTGTATATGCGAATAGATCCCTGAAGATCTACGCGTCGTAGTTAATATGAGTGTAATGTTTTTTTGGTTTTTTGAAAAGAGAAAATAATCTAAACTAAATTACTCTACGAATGCAAAAGGAAAATTAAACTAAGTATCTAAGGTGTTTTTCAGATATGAGATGGTGATGCTCAGGATAGGAATCCCTACGTATACTAACGGAGCAGGTACATAATCAAAGTAATCGTGACAAACAAGAATTAACCTAAGTAAAAGATCGTAGAATGAAAGTTCAAGATTTCTCACCCTAATACTTTATCCTAGCAATCGACTTCACTAATCCACTAACAAGTTAATGGATTGTGCTCAATTAATGAGACCCTAATTCAACTAAGGTGATGCGGTCGTCCTCCTTCGCTAAACCGGTAGATTAATTAACCTTTCCTAAACCTTCTCGTTAAGACTACTAATTGTTATTGAGTGATGCGGTCGTCCTCTCTCTAACACTTTCGTACGAAATTCAAAGGTAGAGTTAAGATTAATTATATGAATTCATTAACTAAGAGAATTAAAACTAACGTCACCAATTACCTTAATTACGTACCCACATCCTACTTCTACGAGTTCATCCTAACCCAAGCATGCAAGGGTTTTAGCCGGACATGGTTTTAACATAAATAAAAGCAATAGAAGAAACAACGAATAAAAACATAATGAATTGAATAAAGAAAGTAAGAAACATGAACTAGGGTTTAAAAAAGAAAATAAATACGAAGAACTGAAATTGAATTAACTAAAACGAAATTAAAAGCGTTTAAAGTAACGAACTAATGAAAAGAAACTAAGAATTCGTATGCAAAACCTCAACAAAACGTAAATAAAGCTTGCTCTTCTTCTTCCTCTCCAAAAACTAAGTCTAAAATTATTTCTAAAAGTCGGGGGATTCTTCAAAACGTGTTTGGAAGAGGTATATATAGGCACGGGTCGAAACGGGAGTTAATGGGCCGAAAATACGCATCCGGAGGCAAAAGTATATGGGCGCTCGAGCAAAACGCTCGAGCGGTCCCGCTCTAGCAGTGTAGCTTGAATGATGCATTCGCTCGAGCGGTCGCGCTCGAGCTGCTCGAGCGCTGAATCTTCTCTGTATGTTTTTGGGCGCTCGAGCAATTCGCTCGAGCGGTGGCGCTCGAGCTGCTCGAGCGCAAGAATTGTTCTGTACGTTTGCGCGCTCGAGTAGGGCGCTCGAGCGGTGACGCTCGAGTAAGGCGCTCGAGTGATCTCTAATCCTTCCAAATGATACTTTTCCTCGTCCGCACTAATACCAATCGTATTTCTTCAATATCTTCTCATCCGGGCATCCGTTTGAGTCGATTCAAAGTCCTACGAACTCCTCTTTTCGTCCTCTATTCACCTATGAGCACCAAAGAGACAAATTTATCAATGTATAGAAATAATGCTCATTTGACTCCAAGCACTCATCGAAAACCTTCAAAACATGAGTAATTTGGGCACCAAAACATAACAATTTCACGCCTAATCAACCCCCCCAAACTTACCATGTTGCTTGTCCTCAAGCAACGAAATAATAAGTCAAGTGAAATTGTTAGGAATGAATCAAGAATCAAATCATGCAAGTAATTGAACTCGAGCTTCAAAGATCAATCACCCGTATACTCACTCACTTTCTTTTATCATACTCATGCAACAATAACAAGAAACACCAAGATCAAGCATGGATGTGCACTCAACGGTGTGTTTCACTCCCTCACAAGTGTATAAAAGTGTTTAAGGGACTCACTCAATCAATCAATCACACATATTGGCAACCATAGGCTTGTAAATGCTCTCAACTTCGACCATACTCTAGAAATAAATGCCGAATCAAAAAGGACTTTTCTCAAGGTTGTAATGTAGGCTCTTTGGACAGGTGGGATAACAATATGGGGTAAGTGACTCAAGTGAATGGAGAATAGAAAAATCAACTTTGGCACTTTGAGATTAGGAGCAGAATCACTTCAACATTTGCAATCAATACACTTTAATTCCACTACTCTCAACACTTCAATTTTTTCTTTCTCACTCTTTCACTTTTTTTTTCAATCACTTTTTTTTTCTTTTTTTTTTTCGCACAAACACATGAGCTCAATTTTTCTTTTGCTCATTCTCAATTTTTTGTTTTCTTTCCCACAACTCAAATCTCATTCACACCCTTCTTCTCATATTCACTCAACAAACAACCTTTTCCTTTTTCAACTCAATTCACTCCCTTCACATTCACACTTTCCTATTCTCCACTCAAATTGGGACAAAAAGGCTTAGGAATTGGAATATTGTTCATACGTGCTAGCAAATAAAATAGGCTCTAGGCTCAAAGGGCTAACAAGGGATCAATGTCATTGGTAAGGAAAATTTTGGCTAAGTGACTCAATTAAATCAAAGATGGCCTAAGATCACATTCGGCATATCAAACTAGACACAATCTAGAAGCAAGAGCGCATGCAAGTTCTAGCATCCTCTAAGGTGACGATCCACTCACAAACGAAGAGATTAAATCGTGCATTTAAATCTCGTAAGGCACAACTCTCACGGCTTTCACATCCATGCTAGTCCTAGTGAATTCTCACTCTCATCACACAAGTACTCAAAAGAAAAATTCACAAGCATACAAGTTCTTTCTCAAATCAACTCTAACTCAAACACTCACACAAGAAAACTCCTAACTCAGCCTCACAATTCACCCTACTCATCAAATCATACTCAAAGATAGCAATCAACAAGCATAAGGTGATTGATAGGCATAAAATATTGAGTAACAAAACAAATTAATAATAGCCCAAGGAGCATCTCAAGGCACCAATAATCAATCAAACTCAACTCAAAGATAAGGGCGTGCATGCATGTGCAATGTAATCATAAAAAGAAACTCCACCCCCCCAAACTTCGACCTTGCTAGAGGTCTAAGTTTGGGGTTGTGGGTTACCTCAACCAAATAATTCAATTTCTCTCAGTAGCTTTGCACATTCCCTTGTCTCAAGTTGGTTCCTTCAATCTCCACTTCTTTGGTTCCTTTACTCCTTTAGAGACAAGCCTACAAAATAAAGCTCTCGAGTACGAGGTTAGACATACGACTCTAAACACCCTAATAATATAAAAAGACACTAAAAATAAATGAAAGCAAATAAAAATGGGTTTCCTCCCATTCAGCGCTATTTTTAAGGTCCTCATGCCGGACCAAGCTCAAAGGAGCTTATGGGACATCATACTCAAATTTACCTCCCTTACTCTCATAAGAGTGGTGTTTGAACTCCTTTCCTTGATGCCCCACCATCATGAGTACTTTTGCTTTCTTCCCATCCCCAAGTGTTATGGGTCTCAACTCCTTCTTGCCTCTATCTGGAGGAGTCTTACTAAACAATTTCTTGAGTTTGGACTTTTTCTTCTTAACTCCTCCTTTCCCGTCTAACTGGACCACGTCCACTTTCTTCACCTCTTCATCCTTCAACTTCTTCACTTCATCCCTATCAAAATAATCAAGAACATAATGTTCATGGGTTAACTCAACAGGTGAAGGACTAACAAAATCATGAGTATGAGAGGAATTCGGGAGAGAATGTGTGTCTTCAACACGAGGATCAATGGCATCCATGCAATACAAGCTCTCATCCTCCTTCGGGTGCTTCATGGCTTCATATAGGGAGATCTTCACTTCTTGATCATCAACCTTCAATGTAATCTTCCCATTTGCCACGTCTAGCACCATCCCCGCCGTAGCTAAGAACGGTCTTCCCAAGATCAGGGGTACGTGCTCATCTTCCTCCATCTCTAGCACTACAAAGTCGGCTGGAAAGATGTGATCTCCAACTCTCACTAGAACGTCTTCAACAACACCTTGAGGTCGAGTAATAGACCGATCGGCCAATTGAAGCGTCATCATTGTGGGTTGAAGTTCACCACCTTCCAACTTCTTGAAAAGCGACAACGGCATGAGATTGATGCTCGCCCCAAGGTCGCATAACGCTCCCTTCTTGATCCCGTTCCCAATATCACATAGGATCGTGAAGCTCCCGGGATCCTTCAGCTTAGGTGGAAGCGCCTTGTGCACTAATGCACTCACCTCGTGGTTCAACTGCACCAACTTCGGCTCATCCACTCGCCGTCTTTTCGCGATCAAGTCCTTCAGAAACTTCGCATAGTGCGGCATCTGTTCCAAAGCATCATAAAAAGGGATATTAATATGCAATTGTTTAAAAACATCAAGGAACTTAGCGAATTTCTCATCAAGCTTCTTTTTCATGAAGCGCTGTGGATATGGGACAGGTATCACCGATTTGGGTACCCCCCATTCATCTCTTTCTGTTTCTTTCACTTTCTCCCTTGCTTTCTTTGCCTTTTTCCACTTAGGAACTCTCTCAACCTCCTCAAGGTCTTTGTCTTGATGGGACTCATCCACATCTTTATGCTTCTCAATCCCTTTACTTTCAATCCCTTTCTCAACTTTCTTCTCCTCAGTCTCAACTTCCCCTTGGGGCGTCTCAGAATCAGCAGGCATCTGAGGACCTTCGTAGTTGGTTCCACTTCTTAGCTGGATCGCCTTGCACTGCTCTTTCGGGTTCCCCTCCGGCATTCTATTCACTGATTTTGCAATCTGGCTCATCTGGAGCTCTAAAGAGGTGAACCTTCGATTGTTCTCTTGTTGAGTTCTAGTCCACTCAACGTTCATCTTCTGGAGCTCTTGATCACGTTGATCACCCTTCTTATGCAACTCCTTCACATCGTACTCCAAGGATGACAATCTCTTGCTCCCTTCCTCCACCTTCTGAAGGATCGCTCTCAACATCTCCTCGGTTGATGCACCGCCTTCTCCACCAGGAGGTTTAGACCCCGGATCAACACCTGCAGGAACAGTAACACCAGCTTTTGGGTTAGCATAAGAAAAATTATCATTCCTCCTCCATGTGCTTTGAGGAGGCTGCTGGCCTCCTTGAACTCCTTGTGTGTTCCTCCATTGATTTTGAAGTGGCTGAGGGCCTGGAGGCACAAATGGTTGGCCATAAGAAGGCCTTCCATACTGATTACCACCTTGGTAGCCATTCTGATTGTAATATGGACCTCCCATGTAATTGGCTACCTCTTGCTGTCCACTGGGTTGGTCTACTCTCTCATTCTCTACTGCATGCTCTCCACCCAAATTCTTCCCCAACTCGAGGTTGTTGATCTTCTCCATCATGGCCATCAGCAGCCTTCTCGTTCCTTCTCCCTCTTCCACCTGATGCACTCTTTGCAAATCTGCATCCACACCCCAAGCACCGGCATTCGTGACAATGTTGTCAACGATCTCTCTACACCTCTCTATGTCTTGGTTCAGGAATGCTCCGCCCGCACATGCATCTAAATGGGCTTGACCCTCCTTGCTGGCACCACTATAGAAGAATGCCATAATATCCCCCTCATTGTACCCGTGCTGCGGGCACTCTATAAGCATGTTTGAGTATCTCTCCAACGCTTGGCGTAGATCCTCTCCAGATTTCTGGCGAAAGGATGAGATCTCAATTCTAGCCTTGATCGTCCTAGATGGAGGGTAGAATCGCTCGAGGAACAGACGCTCGAGCTCGGCCCAAGTGGTAATACCTCCCCACGGGAGCGTATTATCGTACCACTCCTTAGCTATTCCCGTCAGTGAGAATGGGAACAGCCTAAGCCTCTTGGCATCTTCAGACATGCCATTATAATTAAATGTGGAGGCTATCATGAGAAAGCTCCTCAGATGTGTGTGAGGATTCTCCTTCCCGATCACCCCTTTGAACTGATTCTCGGTCAGCAGCTTTAAAATCCCCGGTGATATCGAGAAGTTGTTCGCCTCAACAGGAGGCAAAGCCACTCCATCATAGTACCGCTGTGGCTGCGCTGCAAACCTCCCTCTAATCGCCCTATTATGATCTACGTTCTGAGGAACGTGTTGAGGATTAGCTGCAGGTACTGGTACTTGTTGGGGTGGTGGTTGGTAAACAGGTGGTTGGTTGTAGACTGGTGGTGGATGGTATGGGTATGGTGGGTAAGGATAAGGTGGATATGGGTAATGTTGGTATACTGGGTTGTTGAAAGGGTTATTTGGGTTTTGTGGGTAAGCAAGGTTTTGGTTCTGGTTACCACTAACTCCAGTTCCTTCAACTCGGTCTACTGCCTGATTGAAATCGTTGGCAGCATCGTCCAACTCATTATTGATATCCATTGGCTCCTTTCCTAAGTCGGCAGCGTTCATCCTTCTCAAGAAGGCTCGGTTCCTTCTGGCTATTGTCTCAGGGTCTGCAGGTAATCTTTCTTCGCTCGTATTGCCTTGTGAGCGTGTTTTCATAAACCTGAAACACTAGCAGAAGGATCAAAACGCAACTGCCGAACGAATGAAAATAAAGAATAAAAACAGAAAATAAAATCACTCACTACTAACTACTAAGCTATCTACAAGTCCTATTCAAAAAGCATAAAACGCCATCCCCGGCAACGGCGCCATTGACTTGAAGCAAACTACACTAGCTTCTACTAGTAGCTACCCCGCAAGAGTACGGGTTCACTGTAGTATGGGCAAGTATAGGGACCAAGTATTATCGAACCCAAGGGATGGTGTATATGCGAATAGATCCCTGAAGATCTACGCGTCGTAGTTAATATGAGTGTAATGTTTTTTTGGTTTTTTGAAAAGAGAAAATAATCTAAACTAAATTACTCTACGAATGCAAAAGGAAAATTAAACTAAGTATCTAAGGTGTTTTTCAGATATGAGATGGTGATGCTCAGGATAGGAATCCCTACGTATACTAACGGAGCAGGTACATAATCAAAGTAATCGTGACAAACAAGAATTAACCTAAGTAAAAGATCGTAGAATGAAAGTTCAAGATTTCTCACCCTAATACTTTATCCTAGCAATCGACTTCACTAATCCACTAACAAGTTAATGGATTGTGCTCAATTAATGAGACCCTAATTCAACTAAGGTGATGCGGTCGTCCTCCTTCGCTAAACCGGTAGATTAATTAACCTTTCCTAAACCTTCTCGTTAAGACTACTAATTGTTATTGAGTGATTCGGTCGTCCTCTCTCTAACACTTTCGTACGAAATTCAAAGGTAGAGTTAAGATTAATTATATGAATTCATTAACTAAGAGAATTAAAACTAACGTCACCAATTACCTTAATTACGTACCCACATCCTACTTCTACGAGTTCATCCTAACCCAAGCATGCAAGGGTTTTAGCCGGACATGGTTTTAACATAAATAAAAGCAATAGAAGAAACAACGAATAAAAACATAATGAATTGAATAAAGAAAGTAAGAAACATGAACTAGGGTTTAAAAAAGAAAATAAATACGAAGAACTGAAATTGAATTAACTAAAACGAAATTAAAAGCGTTTAAAGTAACGAACTAATGAAAAGAAACTAAGAATTCGTATGCAAAACCTCAACAAAACGTAAATAAAGCTTGCTCTTCTTCTTCCTCTCCAAAAACTAAGTCTAAAATTATTTCTAAAAGTCGGGGGATTCTTCAAAACGTGTTTGGAAGAGGTATATATAGGCACGGGTCGAAACGGGAGTTAATGGGCCGAAAATACGCATCCGGAGGCAAAAGTATATGGGCGCTCGAGCAAAACGCTCGAGCGGTCCCGCTCTAGCAGTGTAGCTCGAATGATGCATTCGCTCGAGCGGTCGCGCTCGAGCTGCTCGAGCGCTGAATCTTCTCTGTATGTTTTTGGGCGCTCGAGCAATTCGCTCGAGCGGTGGCGCTCGAGCTGCTCGAGCGCAAGAATTGTTCTGTACGTTTGCGCGCTCGAGTAGGGCGCTCGAGCGGTGACGCTCGAGTAAGGCGCTCGAGTGATCTCTAATCCTTCCAAATGATACTTTTCCTCGTCCGCACTAATACCAATCGTATTTCTTCAATATCTTCTCATTCGGGCATCCGTTTGAGTCGATTCAAAGTCCTACGAACTCCTCTTTTCGTCCTCTATTCACCTATGAGCACCAAAGAGACAAATTTATCAATGTATAGAAATAATGCTCATTTGACTCCAAGCACTCATCGAAAACCTTCAAAACATGAGTAATTTGGGCACCAAAACATAACAATTTCACGCCTAATCAGCGGATCCACATCAGACGATGCCAGCTTTCCGGCCGGGCAATTTTGGCCACAAAGTACGATGAGAATTGGGCGCTTAAAGTGGCGAATGAGTCAATGGACCGTGCCGGGAGAGATACGTACCATCTGTGGGCGAGATCGCCCAGGGTGAGGGGAAAAAGCCTGCACTTCGTGGCGTCTGTCGCGCCACGACCGGTCATATAGATCCGGAATTTGCTCAGTTGAGTCTCAGGATCTGTTTTCCCCTCGTAGAGAGGAGTTGGCGGAGGGACGATCTTGAGCTGGATCGGCGCGAGCTCAATATCGACCGCCAAAGGCTCGCTGACGACTGGCCGGGCCTTAGTTTGGCCTTGCCCTTCGAGGAGCGCCTTCATTTCGTCAAGTTGCTTTTGCATCTTGACGAGTTCTGGACTGGGGGTTTCGGCCAGCTGGTCGCCCACGTCGGCTAGGGGGCCGATTCGGTCGAAAACGGCCGCACGGGGGACTCCGCGTCCCAAAAGGCCGCTTTGAGCGAAGCTTAGCTTGCGCCTGGCGGAGTTTGCCGGGGTCAGGCTGACCTCGGCCGCCCTCTTGTGGGGCATTTGGACCGTCCTCCCAGAGTTGGAGACGGACTCGGTGTCCCCGTACCCAGTGTCGTAACTGGGTACGCGGCTCGGATACCATGATGGGTCTGTCGTGCCCAAACGGTTGAAAACCGGATGGGCGGAGCCTCGCGAACGGACGGAGACGGGGTTCGCCCGACATTGGCTTTCGCCTTGGTGCTCTCTGGCTTTCGCCTTACCCTTGAGAGCGCGAGCCTGACCTTCTTTTTGGAGGCAGAGGTGGTGCTCCGGCACCCCCTCGCCTCTTCCGCCTGGCGGCGTCTTCCTGACCCGGCCTGGTCAGGAGTAAAGAAACCTCGACCCCCGGATGGGAGGGGTTCCTCCGGAAAACGAATTGGGGAGGCCACGCGTGTGGCTTTCCCGTGGGCATGGGATGATCTCTGGGGATCCATTGCTTTCAGTAGAGGAGTTTGTGGTTTGAAGACTTGAAGACTTGAGGGTATGAGGCTTTGAAGAACAGTGAGTGTTCTTCAAAGAGGGGTGAAGAAGATATGAGTTTGATGGGTTAGATCCCCTTCCTCTAGCGCCAAATGTTGTTTACCAAATATATTTTGCTGGGATCGAATGACTATTTATAAAAGCTTTGGTAAAAACATCAAATGATTGGGTTCTTAAATGCTAGAATGAGTGCTTGAATGAAGAAAAGCAATAAATGCATAAGAACACTAAGAACACCAAGAATTGCCAGGGGTTGTGAGTCCCTGGACTTGAATGAGAGTGTGTATTGATTATACTGAGAGAGAGATTGAACCTCCTTTACATTACAAGTGTTGGGGTATTTATAGTTTTCTCACTACAGGGGTATGTTGGTCATTTCCGGCCTCTCGGGGGACAGGTGCATTAAATGTCTCCTGCCTCTGAGGACGCGCGGGCTCTGACGTGTCAGTGCTTGCAGGTGGCCGGCCACTAGGGTGTTGACGCGTGTCCAAAAAGGACGATTCTCTGGCGGATTTCCCCATTTGAATGGAATATTCTCTGAATCTCTGGGTACGGAGGCGACCTTTTTCCCCCTTGGGAGAGGGTCTTGCCTAATTCTATCACGTGCTCCAGATCTCTCTTGCCGGCCGGGGGCCTTGAGTGATCGGAGGCCGGCCTCCTGGCGGTCAGCGAGGTCGGAGATTGCTCCGGCCAGTCGGTCGCGTCCGGGCGACCTCTGCTGGACTTCAATGATCCTGGCCGGGCCGGTCCGGCCACGGCAGAACTTCAACGTGGCTGTGATGAACGTGGACGGGCGTCCCAAGCAGGTTTCCGGCCTCGCTTTCGAAGTCGGAAACTCGTGGTCGGAGCCCGCTGAGGTCGGATTCAGGCCGGCCAGGTCGGTCCCGACCTCTGGGTACCTTCTTGCCTTTCCCGGCTTTATTCCGGCCGGATCCAACACATGGTCCGAAACGGTCACACCATATATATAATTGAAAAAAACCGGTTAAAACCAAATAATAAAAAAAAATTAAAAAAATAGCTTGGAGAGCGGTTAATAACCGCTGTCCAAATAATAAAAAAAAAAGGCTCTTGGAGAGCGGTTAATAACCGCTGTCTAAGAGAGAGGCTTGGATAGCAGTTTATAACCGCTCTCTTAGTGTGGCACTTGGAGAGCGGTTAAAAACCGCTATTTTAGATCTTCCTCTTGGACAGCGGTTTAAAACCGCTGTCTTAGTACCAACTTTGCACGGCGGTTACGAAACCACTGTCTTAGACTAACATAGCTGTTTCTTAGAAAGCGGTTTTAACCGCTTTCTTAGCTTAAATATAACCGCTCTCTTAGACCTTTTTTGTACTAGTGATACATGGACTCAATTAATCGGATAATTAATTTCTATAATAAAGAGAAGAAATTGAGATTCATACCGATTAATTGCGGGTAGAGACTCGTGCTGATAACGTGTTGTAAATAAGTGCGTAAAATAAAAGACGAGATTTGTTCACCCAGTTCGTCGGGAACGACTACGTCTGGGGGCGAGCCAAGGCAGGAGTTTTCACTAATATTCTTGTGTATGGGTATATACAATTCTGAGTAGAATAGTATATTTATAAGAGAAAAATCCTAGTCTAAGATATGAAGCCCAACATTGGTCCATTAGTAATGTCCACATCAAATCTCCTAGATTTGGAATAATAAATATTCTAGATTTACAACACTCTCCCTTGGACATTACGACATAACATAAGTGTCTTGTCATAAAAACTCCACGTGCTAGGTATCGACCGAATGTAAGAAAGATGAGGGTTGTCCTTAATACTACATGTTTTGAATTTTATGAGTGAGAGTAAGACATAAGTTTGCCTTTATAAGTTATTCAAATTTATCCAAATGTACTACCGAATTTTTGTTAATTTAAGTGAGTTTTTTTTTTTTTTGGAATTTATTAGTAGTATAATTTTATTTTGTTTTAGTTTTATCTATAATTTTATTGAATCAATGTTTTTAAATGGGCAAAAGAACTAGTCATCAAACAAAAGTTAATGTCATCAGCTTACGCGGCAAAAAACGTGTCGGTGAATGAATCAATGTCATTAAATGTGTTTTTCGATCATTTGTGGCTGAATTAGGCAATTTAAATATATACGGGACTAGATCTGAAAAGTAATAATTATTGGATTTTTTCAATAAATTAAATGTGAAAAGTAATTATGGGACGAAATTAATATGCTTTAAATCTTGTTATAATGTTCTTCATACTATAAATTTATTTCCCTCCGTCTTCAAAGTCATACAGTTATCTTTATTTGATGAATCAAAATAAACAAAACTGTCCTATATATGAAAGAGTTAAAATATAATTTAGTGCCAAAGTCCCAAAATATTTAGAATTTTCAATTCCGTTCCATAACTTCGTAATTGTTCTGAGTTTGGTCCTTTAATTGCCGGATTAATTTTGCACTCAATGTCCCATAACTTTTAAAAAAAAAAAAAATCGCAAAAAGTCGCTAGTTAAAATGTGAAAAATATTTTGAGACCATGGGAATATTTTGTTAAAAAAAAGCAATTAAATCCAATTAATGTTTAGGGTTGTGGAATGTATTCAAATACAGCGTCAATGATGATGATGTATTTCAATCATTATCAAATCTCAATTCTCAATTTTTGTTCGAATATTGAGTTTAAAACATATAATAATTACTATAACATTTAAGAATAGTTCTAGTGTGTACTTGTGTACATGATATGCACTTAAATTTTGAAAAAAAAAATACCCCAAATAGAAATCAGTAATATCTCAAGAAGTAGTTAATGATACTCCAAGAAGTAATCAGTAATACCTCAACTATAAAAAAAATATACAGTTCGGTGTGTTTGTGTGTGTTTTGAAAAAATCAAAATTAAAGTCAAAATTGAGCTTAAAATCTAAGGGCATGATGTACTTGAGTACATACTAGAATTTATGAACATTTAAAGATACATCAATAAATAAAACGAGTATATTATTTTATCAAGTAATATTTAATAATTCTGGTAGCCCAATACCCAAACTTTGCAAACCTTTTAAAGTTGCACAGATCCTACATACTTAAACTAAAATTTATTGTTTTCTACTTACATTTTTGTATTAATCCATTATTTGGAGAGATATCATATTATTTTAAACAATTGTAAAAGCAAGAACAAATAATATAGGCGTCAAATGCTACAGAAGTGCAGGAACAGAAACACACTTTTTATGATAAAAACAGATTTTTCCCCATAACTTGTTTATTGTTCCAAATAATTTAACTTTTAAATTTTGCAACATATTTTTCTCCTCACAGTTTCTCTTTCTAATTTACAATAGACTTTGCAAGATTTACATAGGAACAACGGTCGGAGGTGGGGAGAGGCAATGGCCGAGAACTTGGGATGAGATAGCCAAGGCGAGGACCGGGTTGGGGAGAGAGCGGCGGTCGATACTTGGAGTGGGAAATGATCGAATTTGTTCGGGGAGATGATTGGGGTGTGATGGGTTAAGGTGGGGGAGAAGATTATTATTTTTATTATTTTTTTGTTATTTATATATTTTTTATTTTAAATACATATTTATATTTAGAAAAAAAAATTATGTCTCAAATTGGTATCGAACGGACTCCACACGTGCAAAACAGATTCAAATGAGGGGTCATGTGCCGAGCACGTGCAATTTAGGCCAATTATAACTAATTCGGGCCAATTTTGGCCACCCAATTTGCAAAATTTTAAATCCTTGCTTTTTAAATTGCCAGCCTGAAGACTTGCGGTTCTTCTTTTGCTACTCTACTAACTCCCAAGTTTCACATTTTTAACAATTATCTCCTATTTTGTTAAAAAAAAAAAAGACCTACTTTAGGGTTGTGAAATGTTTAAAGTTAATACAACGTCAATGATGATGTATTTTAATCATTATGAAATCAAATTCTCAATCCTTGCTACTATTTTGAAATTATAATATATAATAACTATTACTCCCTCCCCTCCGTTTCCCTCCTATTTACTTCTTGTTTGTGTTGGAAACAAATATTAAAATTTCTATACGATTCTCAACCTTCGTAGGCGTGGGCCATACAATTCAAACTTCTCAACAAGATGTTTCCTCTATGCTGAAGACCACTTCTTGAATCATTGCAGCTTGGTGTCTAACAAGTTGAAATCAAGATGGAGAACAATTTGGCATTTTTGGAAATTAGCTCGAAACACTAAAACATTAAAAATAAATAGAGGGACAAACGAAAATTATAAAATAAGAATTATAATATTCAAAAATACATAAATAAATATTATGGAATAAATACTCAAAAAAGGAGTATATTTTATCTAGTAAATTCAAAACTCGAGGGAGCCCAGTATCCGATCTGTTGCAAACCTTTGCAAGTTGCACAGATCCTAAATACTTAAACTATATAAACTTTATTTTTTGTTACATTTTTTCTTTTTCTATAATTGACTATTTGGAGAGTGTTTGTTGGTGTTATTATATTACTTAACAATTGTAAAAGCAAGCACAAATATAGGAGCCAGGGCCAAATGGTTTAGGAGTGCAGGCACCGAATCCCTTTTTAGACAAAAAAAACATGACTTTCTGCAATTTGGAAGATAGCAGTTTTTATTGTCTAGTATGGTTCTGCATCTCTTTACACCCTCCGCAGCATTCACTTCTATTACTCCAACTGTTAATACTGCAACACAATTTTTTTTAATAGTTACTAGGAGTACTTATTACAACATAATTGACATAAATATATGGGGCACTAACACAATGCCCCATTACTTTTCCACCTTCCCTTACAAACATGTGTAAAAATAAAACACCACATCAAACAGGTTCAAAAATTTATTATACTATAGAACAATTCGTTGTATTATTGATATGCTAAAAAAGATTGATATGTAACCTATTTTATCTTTTAAACTAATATGTTTGTAGACTTAAAAATCATGGATCAGAGAGTAATTCTTTCTAAATAATATTTTTCATACATGATAGTGGTAGATAAATTATTGCAATAGAAAAAGCTATGTGTTAAAAGTGTATAACTGGTTTAATTAAAAAGCAATAATTTGAATTTATCATAGCAGATTTTTTTTATCAAAATTCAAAAAATATGGAAGTAGGAACCTGATAGACCAAGGAAAAGAGCCCAAATAAACTTCGTCGTTTGAAGAACTTAGTGATTCTACTATTCTTTTCTTCTTTTGTGTCTCTATATTGAATGATGTTTTTTATTATTATAATGAAAATGGAGACGGATATTTAAAATATATATAGCAGGAAAGAACTCATCAAGTTGATAAAAAGTAAATTAAATGATCCATATTTCTTGATATTCTAGCTAAAGAAAGAATTTTGTGGATATTGTCAAATTTTACTACTATAGTAATAACTAAAGAAAAAAAACGAAAGAATTAAATTTCAACGTGTTAGTTAAAAATAAACGTGACAATAAAGGTTATTTGGTATAATTAGGAAATCTACAAAGAAAAAATCATATCAACATATGCAGTTAACAAGTAAAGTTAGTGCTCCTGTCGGCCAAGGGGTGGAGGTCTTGGGGGCGAAGGCTTCGCCTTTTACTAAAAAGTAAAGTTAGTGCATTCGTTCGTATAATATTCTTTTTTCGAGGGTGACAAAATCTTAGCCAAAATAAGTAACAAAATTGATCAAATCTCTAATTGTCCATTTCATAAAGGGACATGATCGATTAGGAACAATAGTTACTAATATAATGATTCTTGTAGTAATCTGTCATTCAGGAATCAACTGAGCTACACCCATGCGGGCATAATGATTCTATTTTTATTATTATATTAGGACAGGACAGGGGCTTACGATCCGCCAACTTAAACTCGATTTCACATTTTATTAAGCAAGTCATGGGCAAGGTTTAATTTTTTAATTCTTTTATATTTGCCGAAATCCTTTTTTCTCTCGAAATTTTGATATTTTGTTGAATTTTTTTTCTTAGAAATTTGTCACAGTTCTTTCTTAAAAAAAAAAAAAAGTTGCATATTTTGATTCAATGAAGTTTGAGTTTCTTAAAAGTTTGGTTATACTGTATTCTCAATTTCCAACGACATCGGTTGCAATCTGATGGGAGGGGAATGGTTAGTAACTAAGATTTTAATTTACAAGGATAATAAAAAAAATTAGGGGTTGTTGTATCAAAATGGATTGATAGTTTAATTTCATTCAATTATTCGTGTGGTTCATGTGGCATTAGTTCAGAATAATTGGTCAAAGGATAATTGATATATGGAGAAGGTTGGACTAATTGTTTCATTAACTAAATATAATTATTTATTAAATATATCCATGAAAACAAATAAACCCTTATGTGAGTTTTTTTAAAATTTTAGGGGCATATTTTTTTTTACTTAAAAGTTAATGGTAGTGATGCTGTGATTGTACGGCTATAAACAATTTAAGAGGATTTGGGCCCATTTCCAGTTTCATTTTTAGCCCATTTAAGAGCCCATCAATATGTTGCCGTGATCATAAGAAAGGCAAGAGTAGCAACAATTGTTGATATACGCTGGGCCCACTAATTATGCTCAAGCTTTGTTCAACTATAACAATCCATGGGTCCCACTCCAATATTCCTCAAAATTTGGCAGAAACCAAGAAACGTGAAGACAATTGCCGCAGTTTAGCGCCTAATTTATGTTTCTATACTAGTATTTTTTATACCTTTTCTAAAAAAAAATAAAAAATTGTGGGCTAAGCTACCGATTAATTTATAAATATATATATATATATATATATATATTCAATTTTTATCGTTAAATTTATTTAAAATATGTTAAACATTTAATTAGTGTTCTAATTTGTATAAAAAAAATTGTAAAATAATAATTTTAGATTTTTAAACTATTAAGTTTAATATAATATTGAAATAATACGACACTACTCGATAGAAAATTAGATGATTAACTCAACAGGTAGCAGATCATCAAATTTAAACCATTAAATTTTATTATATTTTAAATTTGAAGGCTTATAGAGCATAGCTAATATGAGTCAACTCGATAGGTGTCTGACCTTAGAAAACCTCTTGTTTCTTTATTGAGTAATATTTTTTTCTATACATTACTAATAAACTATATATATATACACACATATATATAAGAGTCATTCTAGGGTGCATCCAAGTGCATACTATGCACTTGAATTTTGCCCCCAATTTGAAATCAATTTTGACCAAAACTTAAAATTCGCGGGTCACTCTAACTCGGTAAAAACTCGCGGGTCTGTTACCGGGTCGATCAACAAACAGGGGCAAATCGATGCAGCGGGATCTCTATATCAATATCGCGCCAACGATTCGGATCGAAGTTGAATTGTGGCGTCTTCATCTTAATCTGTTTTTCTTCCATTAATGGCGAGCTTGAAGCTTTCCGGCGATGATGGTGGTTTCATTTTTCTCTTCTTCTGGTGACTACCTCTGCCCTTCCCTGCAATTTTGCTTCTTTTTCGGCCATCAATTGCTTCATTTCATTCAACAAATATGTATACATATAAAAAAAATGCATATACCTCTGTCCAGAATCGGCTTCAATAATGCAACATTCTTGAGATATATATTACTCATTAATATATATACAGCTACTTAGTTTTATTAGTGGGACTAGTTAGTTACAATTAATTAGAATATAAATAGGAGAATTAGTCAAATTGTATTATCAAGTGTCATTCTTATCCCTTCCTCTGTTAGCAGGAAGCAAAGTGGATCGAGTAATGCCATGGATATATGTTATTCAGTAATTCAGGACTTGGATAACGGTGACCTGTTTAAGATTATCACAGTATTTATTATTATTTCAAAAGGCAAATGCAGCTGCCATTCGTTATTTTCATGTTTTATTAAATGTTGTTGCTGAAAATAAGGGGTTGTTTCCTATGTGATGGATTCCCAGGTGGAAGTTGTTTATGTCTAACACAGAGTGTGAGTGCAAGTTTGGAATATCTCTTCTTATTTTTCCTCGTTGAGCTCTTCTCTCTATTGCTTTTCACCCGTGATTCGTGACAATTGTTGACATATTGGATGCTCAAATGCATTTTCTTTTAATTAATTGTATTTTGATACAAATGATTCCATCGTATATGTCTTGCTAACCACTACTTATCATTGACTTCACAGGTTTTGACATTAATTTTTCTCTTAAAATCCTCATTTAACAGGGATTGTTGATCATAAATTGGGGTATTGGTAATTATAACTTGGGGTATTGATAATTATAACTTGAGGTATTGGTGATTAAGTCCTGGGGTACTACTGAATAATTATTTGAGATATTAATATTGAGTAATTCTTAGGGTATTGATGATTATAACTTGGGGTATTGATTATAATAACTTGGGGTATTGGTGATTAAGTCTTGAGGTACTACTGAATAATTATTTGAGATATTATTATGGAGTAATTCTTGGGGTATTCGTGATTATAACTTCGGGCATTGGTGATTATAACTTGTGGTATTTGTGACATAACATCAGTTATTGGTGATTATAACTTTAGGTATTGGTAATTATAACTTAGGGTATTAGTAATATAACTTTGGGTATTGGTGATATAACTTCGGGTATTGGTACGAAGCGCGCGCGACCAATTTGCGACCCGATTTGTTGTCAGACCTGCGAATTTTGGCTGGATTAGGCCTGACCCGCGAGTTTTTGTTAGATCTTAATTGGTCAAAATTAATTTTAAATTAGAATCAAATTCCAAGTGCATGCTATACACTTGGATGCACCCTAAAATTTGCGTATATATAATTGGTTCATACATGAATCATTGAAGGATATTAGTAGTTTTCACTAAAGAGTGTCAGTTGTTTTCACTGAAGGGTATTAGTTGTTTTTACTGAACAACTAAAACTCTTCAGTGTAAACAAGTAATACTCTTTAATGAAAACAACTAATACCCTTCAATGATTCATGTATAAACCAATTTCACTCGATACTTTGTCATTAATATACCTCTATCTATTTAGTCAATGTGTCATATGTACCTAGTGCACTGTACACTCACTCAACAGTTGAGGTTGTTTACATTAAAGAGTGTGGTTTTATTACAACGAAAACTGATAACACTGTAAACTTTTTAAGTATAATAAACCCACACATTTAAACGTTAGTAACTTCAAATGTAGTGAATGCACCATGACACCATGTGTACCGGAGACTTACTCGCCTATTTATTATCTTAAAAAGTATCGGACGAAATCTCATGTAACATAATGGTGTAATCGTTTGTCCTTTTAGCTTAACTAATCTTGATCCAACTTAACTATAATTAAAAAAAATCCCAACTTTTCCTTCCTCAAATCTTATTAATTATTTTATTAAAAAAAAATTATATATCATCCTAAATATTATCATCTTCTTTTTTTTAATTTTCATTGTGTGCGTACGTACTTATCTTCCATTGCATTAAAATGGAATTTATATAATTTCTTGTAATTTGTTGATGTAATATTTATTATGATCAGAATATAAGTTATAATGAATTAATTTTAAAGAACATGTAAAAAATCAAGAAAATTAAGCTAAAAATAATTTAAGAAAATTGGTAACAAAGCCACTTCAAAATGGTTCGACATAAGCAACTGTTCTAAAGTAATAAAATATTTAGATATATTGAGTTTAATGTAAAAAAGTTTATCAGGTTTTGTGTGAAAACGATCGACAGATAAAAATATAATATTACTAGAGTGTACCCATGATTAGACGTGAAATTGTCATGATTCGCCACTCGAAATGTCCGTGTTTTGGTTGATTTATATGAGTATTTAGAGTCAATTTAGTATCATTTTTATAAACTAATGAATTTGTCTCTTTGATGCTCATAGATGGATAGGGGGCGAAAAGAGGAGTTCGTAGGACTTTGAATCGACTCAAACGGACGCCCGGATGAGAAGATATCGAAGAAATACGAAAAGTATTAGTTCAGGGGAGCAAAAGTATCATTGTAGTGCACAAACAAGGAGTACTCGTGCACCCCTGCACGAGCGGTCGTGTATAGTGCACGAGTAGGTGCAGGTCGTGCACTGCGCACAAGCAGAAGCAGGTCGTGCACTAGTGCACGAGCAGTGCACGAGCGTACTTGAATTTTGGCCCATTAACTCCCGATTCGACCCGTTGCCTATTTATACCCCTTTGGAGCACGTTTTTAAGGAGGATATCGAACCACCACATATCACTTGATACGAGATCGTTTTTAGAGTTAATTTTTTTTAAGAAGAAGGAACGAGCAAGCTTTACGTTTACGTTTTTTAGGTTTTCTTTACGAATTCACATCACGATTTTACTTTTTAGTTTCGTTTCTTCATATCTTTGTTCTTGAACACGTTGAGACTTTGTTTTATTAATCTAATTGCAGTTCTTAGAATTATTTTCTTTCAAAACCCTAGTTTATGCTTTTTAGTTTTCCACTTCAATTCATTATGTTCATGTTCGTTATTTATTCAATTGTTCTTGTTTACGTAAAACCCATGTCTAGCTAAAACCCTTGCATGCTTAGTGTAGGATGAACTCGTAGAAGTAGATTGTGGGTACGTAATTAGGGTAACTCGTGACGTTAGGTTTTAATTCTCTTAATTAAGGAATTCTTAAAATTAATCTTAACTTTACTTTTGAATTTCGTTCGAAAAGTATTAGAGAGAGGACGACCTTATCACTCTTTAACAACGAGTAGACTTAACGAGAGGGTTTAGAAAGGGTTAATTCATCTACCAGTTTAGCGAAGGAGGACGACCGCATCACCTTAGTTAAATTAGGGTCTCATTAATTAAGCACAATCTATTAACTTGTTAGTGGATTAGTGAAGTCGAGTGTTAGGGTAAAGTATTAGGGTTTAAAATCTTGAGCTTTCATCTTGCATTCTTTTACTTAGGTTATTTCTTGCACGTCATGGTTATTTTGATTATGTACCTGCTCCGTTAGTATACATAGGGATTCCTATCCTGAGCATCACCATCTCTTATTTGAAAACAACCTTTTGTATTCTTAGTTTAATTATTCTTTTGCATTCGTAGGGTAATTTAGTTTAGATTATATTTTATTTTCAAAAAAATCAAAAAACATACACTCATACTAGCTACGACGCGTAGATCTTCAGGGATATGTTCGCATACACTCTATCTCTTGGGTTCGATATACTTGGTCATTATACTTACTCATACTAAAGTGAACTCGTACGCTTGCGAGGAATCTACTAGTAGAAAGTTAGTAATTTCGGTTCAAGTTAATGGCACCGTTGCCGGGGAGGGCGTTATATGTCTTTTGAATAGGACTTGTCGATAGCTTAGTAGTTAGTAGTGAGTGCTTTATTTTCTATTTTTATTTTTATTTTTATTCATTCGGCAGTTGCGTTTTGATTCTTCTGTTAGTGTTTCAGGTTTATGAGAACACGTTCGCAAGGAAATACGAGCGAAGAGAGATTACAGTCAGATCCTGAGACGATAGCACGAAGAAACCGAGCCTTTTTAAGAAGGATGGCAGCTGCCGGAGGAGGGAAAGAACCAATGGACATTACTAATGAGTTGGATGATGCCGAGATTGAGTTTAATCAGACGTTGAACCGGGTTGATGGCACTGGAGGGAGTGGTAGTCAGAATCAAGATTCGTTAGTGGATAGTCAGAGCCAAAACCCGGGTGTACAAAACGTAATCAATTCAGCTCAGAATTTTATCCAAAATCCTCAGAACAACCCTGCTTACCCACAAAACAACTTACCTTATCCACCTTACCCATACCCACCTTATCTGTATCCACCATACCCGTATCTTCCACCTCCAGTTTATCAACCACCACCACCCCAACAAGTACCTGTACCAGCTGCTAATCCTCGGCACATTCCTCAGAATGCAGATCAGAATATGACTGTTCGAGGAAGGTTTGCGGTGCAGCCACAACGGTACTATGATGGAGTGGCATTGCCTCCTGTTGAGGCAAATAACTTCTCAATTTCCCCGGGAATTTTAAAGCTGCTTACAGAGAACCAGTTCAAGGGGGTGATCGGGAAGGAGAATCCTCATACTCATCTGAGGAGTTTTCTAATGATAGCCTCCACTTTCAATTACAATGGCATGTCTGAAGATGCCAAGAGGCTTAGGTTGTTCCCATTCTCATTAACGGGAATAGCTAAAGAGTGGTACGATAATACGCTTCCACGGGGAGGTATTACCACTTGGGCCGAGCTCGAGAGTCTGTTCCTCGAGCGATTCTACCCTTCATCCAGAACGATCAAAGTAAGGATTGAGATCTCTTCCTTCCGCCAGAAGCAAGGTGAGGACCTACGTCAAGCGTGGGAGAGATACTCGAACATGTTGATAGAGTGCCCGCAGCACGGGTACAATGAGGGAGATGTCATGGCATTTTTCTATAGTGGTGTCAACAAGGCTGGGCAAGACCATCTAGACGACTGTGCTAGTGGATCATTCCTGAATCAAGGAATAGTGAGGTGTAGAGAGATCGTGGACAACATTGTCACGAATGCCGGGGCTTGGAATGTGGACGCAGATTTCCAGAGAGTTCATCAGGTTAAGAAATGTGAAGGAACGAGAAGACTGTTGATGGCCATGGTGGAAAAGATTAACAACCTTGAGTTGGGGAAGAATATGGTTGGAGGGAATGCAGCAGAGAATGAGCAAGAAGACAAGCCCACAATTCAGTAAGAAGTAGTAAATTATATGGAAGGTCCTTATTACAATCAGAATGGGTATCCACAAGGTGGAAATTTTCAAGGAATGTCTTCTTATGGCCAACCATTTGTACCTCCAGGTCCACAGCCGCCTCAAAATTAATGGAGGAACACACAAGGGTACCAAGAAGGCCAGCAGCTCCCTCAGAACCAATGGAGGAAGGGTGAGAATTTTTCATATGCTAATCCAAAGGTGGGTATTACAGTTCCTTCAGGTGTTGATCCAGGTTCTAAACCTCCTGGTGGAGAAAGCGGAGCTTCAACTGAGGAGATGTTGAGAGCTATCCTTCAGAAAGTGGAGGAATGAAGCAAACGTTTATCATCTTTGGAGTATGATGTGAAAGATCTGCATAAGAAAGTTGATCAGTGTGATCAAGACCTCCAGAAGAGAGATGTAGAGCTGAACCGAATTCAGCAAGAGAACAACCGCAGGTTCTCTTCCATAGAGTATCAAATTAGTCAAATTGCAAAGTCTCAGCCGAGAGAGCCGGACAAGTATCCCTCAATGCCCAAGGATAACCCAAAAGAACATTGCAAGGCTATGGAGTTGAGAAGTGGGACCAAATATGATGGTCCTGAGATGCCTGCTGATTCTGAGACGCCACAAAGGGAAGTTGAGATGGAAGAAAAAGAGCCTGGGGCAGTTAGAGATGAGATTGAGGATGTGGGAATTGAGAAAGGAGTTGAGGGTGGAGGCATTCAGAAGAGTAAAGATATGGATGAGACTCAAGCGAGCAAAGAGCTTGAAGAGGAAGGGATTGAGAAGGGTGAGAGAGTTCTTAAGTGGAAGAAGGCAAAGTAAGCAAGGGAGAAAGCGAAAGAGACCGAGCGTGATGAATGGGGGTACCCAAATCTGTGATATCCATCCCATATCCACAACGCTTCATGAAAAAGAAGCTTGATGAGAAATTCGCTAAATTCCTTGACGTGTTTAAACAATTGCATATTAACATTCCTTTTTATGATGTTTTGGAACAGATGCCCAACTATGCAAAGTTTCTGAAGGACTTGATCGCGAAAAGACGGCGAGTGGATGAGCCGAAGTTGGTGCAGTTGAACCATGAGGTGAGTGCATTAGTGCACAAGGCGCTTCCTCCAAAGCTGAAGGATCCCGGGAGCTTTACCATCTTATGTGACATTGGGAACGGGATCAAGAAAGGAGCGCTATGTGATTTAGGGGCGAGCATAAATCTTATGCCCTTGTCGCTTTTTAAGAAGTTGGAAGGTGGTGAACTTCAGCCGACAATGATGACGCTTCAACTAGCCGACCAGTCTATTACTCGACCTCAAGGTGTGGTTGAAGACGTCCTCGTGAGAGTTGGAGATCACATTTTTCCGTCCGACTTTGTAGTGCTCGAAATGGAGGAAGATGAGCACGTGCCCCTGATCTTGGGAAGACCGTTCTTAGCGACGGCGGGGATGGTGCTAGACGTGGCAAATGGGAAGATTACGTTGAAAGTTGATGATCAAGAAGTGAAGATTTCCCTATATGAGGCCATGAAGTACCCGAAGGAGGATGAGAGTTGTTATTGCATGGATGTCATTGATTCTCGTGTTGAAGACACACCTTCTATCCCTAATCCTTCTTATATTCATGATTTCGTTAGTCCTTCACTTGATGATTTAACCCATGAGCATTGTGATCTTGATTATTTTGATAGGGATAAAGTGAAGAAGTTGAAGGAGGAAGAGGTGAAAAAGATAGACGTGGTCCAGTTGGAGGGAAAAGGAGGAGTTAAGAAGAAAAAGTCAAAACGCAAGAAATTATTTAGTAAGACTCCTCCAGATAAAGGTAAGAAGGAGTTGAGACCCATACCACTTGGGGATGAGAAGGAAGCAAAGGAGCTCATGATGGAGGGGCATCAAGGAAAGAAATTCAACCACCACTTTTATGAGAGTAAGGGAGGTGATTTTGAGTATGATGTCCCATAAGCTCCTTTGAGCTCGGTCCGGCATGAGGAACCTTAAAAATAGCGTTGAATGGGAGGCAACCCATTTTTTTTTGTTTTTTAGTGTTTTTAGTTATTTGAGTTTTATGTTTTTAGGTTTTGTTGAGTCGTACGTTTAACCTCGTACTTGAGAGTTTACTTTGTAGGCTTGTCTCGAAGGAGTGCCAAATAAGTGGAGATTGAAGGAACTCAAGCAAGGGAGTGTGCAACGTTGTTGGGAGAAACTAAATTGTTTGGTTGAGGTAACCCACAACCCCAAACTTAGACCTCTTCGCAAAGTCGAAGTTTGGGGGTGGATTTTTTTTATGTTTCTTGTTACATTGCACCGGAGCACCCCTTATCTTTGAGTGTGTTTGGTTATTTGGTGCCTTGAGATGCTCCTTGGGGTGATTTTGATCTGAGTCGCTATTGCATATTTCATGCCTATCAATCATCTTATGCTTGTTGATTGCTATCTTTGAGTATGATTTGATGAGTAGGGTGAGTTGTGAGGTTGAGTTAGGAATTCTTTTTGTGTGAGTATTTGAGTTTGAGTTGATTTGAGAGAGAACTAGTATGCTTGCAAGTTTTTCTTTTGAGTACTTGTGTGATGAGAGTGAGAATGCACTAGGGCTAGCATGGATGTGAAAGCCGTGAGATTTGAGTCTTATGAGATTTTGATGCATAAAATAATCTCTTCGTTTGTGAGTGGATCGTCACCTTAGAGGATGCTAGAACGTGTGTGTGCTCTTGCTTCTTGATTGTGTCTAGTTTGATATGCCGAATGTGATCTTAGGTCATCTTTGTTTTGATTGAGTCACTTAGCCTAAATTTTCCTTACCATGGATATTTGTCCCTTGTTAGCCCCTTTGAGCCTTAAGCCTATTTCATTGGCTAGCACATTTAAACACTATTCCAAGTTCCTAAGCCTTTTTGTCCCAATTTGAGTGGAGAATAGGAAAAGTGTGAATATGAAGGGATTGATTTGAGTTGAGAAAAGGAATTATGATGGTTGAGTGGTGATAAAATAAGGGTGTGAATGAGATTTGAGTTGTGGGAAAGAAAGAAAATGGAGAATGAGCAAAAGAAAAAAAAAAGCTCATGTGTTTGTGAAAAAAAAAAGTGAAGGGATTGAAAAAAAAAAGTGAAGTGAGTTAGAAAAAAAATTGAAGTGTTGAGAGTATTGGAATTGAAAGTGTGTTGATTGAGAATGTTTGAAGTATTCTATTCCTAATCTCGAAGTACCGAAGTTTGATTTTCTATTCTCCATTCACTTAAGTCACTTACCCATATTATTATCCCACCTGTCTAAAGAGCCTACATTGCAACCTTGATAAAAGCCTTTTTGATTCGGCATTGATTTCTAGAGTATGGTCGGAGTTGAGAGTGCTTACAAGCCTATGGCTGCCAATATGAGTGATTGATTGTTTGAGTGAGTCCCTTTATCATTAATATACACTTGTGAGGGAGTGAAACACAGCGTTGAGTGCACATCCATGTTTGATTTTGGTGATTCTCGCTGTTGTTGCATGCGTATGATGAGGGAAGGTGAGTGAGTATACTTGTGATTGATCTTTGAAGCTCGAGTTCATTTGCTTGCATGATTTGATTCTTTGACTCATTCCTAACAATTTCACTTGACTTATTATTTCGTTGCTAGAGGACAAGAAACATGGTAAGTTTGGGGGGTTGATTAGGCGTGAAATTGTCATGATTCGTCACTCGAAATGCCCGTGTTTTGGTTGATTTATATGAGTATTTAGAGTCAATTTAGTATCATTTTTATAAACTAATGAATTTGTCTCTTTGATGCTCATAGATGGATAGGGGGCGAAAAGAGGAGTTCGTAGGACTTTGAATCGACTCAAACGGACGCCCGGATGAGAAGATATCGAAGAAATACGAAAAGTATTAGTTCGGGGGAGCAAAAGTATCATTAGAGTGCACAAGCAAGGAGTACTCGTGCACCCCTGCACGAGCAGTCGTGTATAGTGCACGAATAGGTGCAGGTCGTGCACTAGTGCACGAGCACTCGTGCACTGTGCACAAGCAGAAGCAGGTCGTGCACTAGCAATCGTGCACTGTGCACAAGCAGAAGCAGGTCGTGCACTAATGCACGAGCAGTGTACGAGCGTACGTGAATTTTGGCCCATTAACTCCCGATTCGACCCGTTGCCTATTTATACCCCTTTGGAGCACATTTTTAAGGAGGTTATCAAACCACCACATACCACTTGATACGAGATCGTTTTTAGAGTTAGTTTTTTTTAAGGAGAAGGAACGAGCAAGCTTTACGTTTACGTTTTTGAGGTTTTCTTTACGAATTCACATCACGATTTTACTTTTTAGTTTCGTTTCTTCATATCTTTGCTCTTGAACACGTTGAGACTTCGTTTTATTAATCTAATTTCAGTTCTTAGAATTATTTTCTTTCAAAACCCAAGTTTATGCTTTTTAGTTTTCCACTTCAATTCATCATGTTCATGTTCGTTATTTATTCAATTGTTCTTGTTTACGTAAAACCCATGTCTAGCTAAAACCCTTGCATGCTTAGGGTAGGATGAACTCGTAGAAGTAGGTTGTGGGTACGTAATTAGGGTAACTCGTTACGTTAGGTTTTAATTCTCTTAATTAAGGAATTCTTAAAATTAATTTTAACTTTACTTTTGAATTTCGTGCGAAAAGTGTTAGAGAGAGGACGACCTTATCACTCTTTAACAACGAGTAGACTTAACGAGAGGGTTTAGAAAGGGTTAATTCATCTACCAGTTTAGCGAAGGAGGACGACCGCATCACCTTAGTTAAATTAGGGTCTCATTAATTAAGCACAATCTATTAACTTGTTAGTGGATTAGTGAAGTCGAGTGTTAGGGTAAAGTATTAGGGTTTAAAATCTTGAGCTTTCATCTTGCATTATTTTACTTAGGTTATTTCTTGCACGTCACGGTTATTTTGATTTTGTACCTGCTCCGTTAGTATACGTAGGGATTCCTATCCTGAGCATCACCATCTCTTATTTGAAAACAACATTTTACATTCTTAGTTTAATTATTCTTTTGCATTCGTAGGGCAATTTAGTTTAGATTATATTTTATTTTCAAAAAAATCAAAAAACATACACTCATATTAGCTACGATGCGTAGATCTTCAGGGATCTGTTCGCATACACTCTATCTCTTGGGTTCGATATACTTGGTCATTATACTTACTCATACTACAGTGAACTCGTACGCTTGCGAGGAATCTACTAGTAGAAGTTAGTATATTCGCTTCAAGCCAACTCACGCGAATTTCGCGTACTGAAAAAATATATTATATTTATTTTCTATAGACATTTAATATAAGAGTATTTTTGTTTAAAAAATTTCGAGGTATATACAATAAATTATGGGGTTTGTTTAGCTGTGGTCCGTGCCCTTCACTAAACCCTATAGGCATATTTTACAAACTAAATAATTAAAAAAAATCAAAATTCACATTAATTAATAACAATTATGGAATAACATTACTTAGACTAATAATTTAATAATAATCAATTTCCATTTTAATATTGAATAATTTATAAATTAATCAACATTATTAGTTATTGGGAGTATACGGTAAGAAATTAATTTATATAAGAAACAATACAAAATTTGAAATAAGCTTTAAAGTTACAAATACCTGTTCATCGATCAAAATGAGTTCCAAGTAGAACTTGTCTTTATTAAAATCATTAAAAAATATTGTTCAACTTTTTCAATCCTAACTTTACGGTCAATTTTTGGCTCTCACTCTTGATATTAGAAATCAGAGAAAATTGAGGTGTCATACTCTTGAAATCTAAAATGAGATTTAAATTACAACAATTAAACCATCATAATTATTCTGAATAAAAATATATGGTATAGTTAAATCTATTATTTTTTCACATGAAGAATATTTAAAATGAACGATGTCACTACTACAAATATGGACTTAGACAGCGTTACTTAGACAGCGTTTATAGAAAACGCTCTCCAAAATATAGCTTGGAGAGCGGTTATATTTACTAAAAAAAAAAAAGGAGAGAAAGCGGTTTTTAACCGCTATCTAAGATTTTATCTTAGAGAGCGGTTATGAACCGCTGTGTAAGTGCTAAAATGTAAGACAGCGGTTAGAAACCGCTGTCCAAGTGAAAATTTGCAAAGCGGTTTGAAACCGCTGTCCAAGAATAACTTGGACAGCGGTTGTTAACAGCTATCTAATTGGCCCCGTTCTTTATATACTTCTGAGATTAAAATTGAAACGCAGCTAGCCCTAATTATTTCCCCAACCCGATCGACGCCCTTGCAGCTATCTTCTTCGATCCCCTCCGACGGCACAAGTCGACACCCGCCCCCAGCCTCTTCTGCGACGCCGGCTCTTCCGCCGCCTCGCCCTTCCACCTACACTCCATTCTTCCCTCTGACGGACCGTCCGCGGGCGAAATCTCCGACCGATTTATTACACGGTGCGGTTTCCTCTTCTCTCATTTCTTTTTAACATTCTTTGGTGTGTATCCACGGTGCGATTTATGTTTCTTTTCTTTTTAATTTTTTGTTCTCTGTTTTGTGAATGTTGAAATCATAATGAATATATTATCAAATCCACGGTGCGTGTTGTTCGAGTGATCGATTGGAGTTTAGGGTTTTGAAGGGATCTATATTGAGTCATACTTTTCGTTAACTGAGTCTCAATTTTGTTGTTGTTGTGTGTACAGTACCAGAAAATAAAGAAACTAACATGAGCAGCAGCGAAACGAAGCAAGTGATGAGGAATCCAGGGACCGCTGCCGCCGAACCGGTCCACCGCCTCCTTCACCGACTCGAACGGCGGTGAAGTGTCGATTTCGGCCCTCGGGTTTATAACCTTTTTCGTCTCCGCCGTAGCTGCAGCTTCAGCCATTAGTGAGAGTGAAACTTGGAATTCAGAAAAGAGAAGGTTCGTTAATATTTATGTGGGTAAGTATTGAGAAATATATGGATGGAGAAGGCCACACGATTTTAATATATATTTACATATATAATGTGATAAATTAGGAATATTTATTTATACTATATTCTTTATTAACTCAAAATTTGCATTGACTGAGTTCCTCAATCTTTTAAACATTCAAAACACACGTTTAATGTGGGTGGCTGTTAATAACCATGATCCTTAATTTTCTCAAGCCTAATTTATATATATATATAATATATATAGTTAGATTTATATATAATATTTAGTACGTTTATATATATATAATATTTAGTACGTTTTTATTCTATATCATAGTTAGATTTTACTAAGATCTTCAAAATATATATTTTAATTAAAAGAAGAATAAAACGTGTGATTAGATAAATGATAATTCCAAAATTTTCTCAACTGAAATCCTCTTTATTTATCCCTATTTATACCCAGTTCTCCTTATTTAAATCAATCCGAAAAATCAATCAGGAAAATCGAATTGGGAACTTGGGCTGATTCGGTTGATTTTGCCTAAATCCACGACTCCAAATAATTTGCCAAATAATTGTAGTATGTGACTATATATAATTGCTAATCAACAGGTTCCGAGATAGCGTCCACTGTGAACATTTTGTGTGCTGCTACATTGAAGATATAATCAAGACTTTCCATAGGATCATTCCCGACGAAGTAAGTCGATTTATTTAAATTATTATTGATTGAATAAAATTTCGTACAATATATCTAATTAAATTTTTAATGTTTGTAGTTTGTATATGAACGTCTGCTCGCTTGTTACTCCAAGAGCAGAATGGAGAAATGGAAATTAGATTGGACGGGGTATTTGTACAACCGATTCTTGTATTTTATTCCATTATAGTATAACATTTGGTAGCATGCATGTAACTGGTATATTAATTTGTGATGATATATTTCGTATTTTTGGTATATTTAATTGGTGTTTATTTAACTGATATTTTTGTGTTGGACGTCAAAATATATATATATATATATATATATATATATATATATATACATATATATATATATATATATATATGGTATAAGATATATTATATTGGTTTGTAATATAACAGGTTTTATTAAAATGAAAAACGTATGAAATTCGAAAATATTAAAAGAATAAAAAAAAATAACAAAGACAGCGTTTAAGAACCGCTGTCCAAGAAGACTTTGGAAATATTAAAAAAAAAAATTTAAAAAAAATAACAAAGACAGCGGTTAAAACCGCTGTCTAAGAAGAAAAACCGATGTCTAAGAAGAAACCTTGGATAGCGGTTTAAAACCGCTATCTAAGAACAAACTTTTAAATAGCGGTTAAAAACCGCTGTGTAAGTGATAATGTAAGACAGCGGTTCTCAACCGCTGTTAAGTGCCACCTCCACTTACATAGCTGCTACTTGGAAAGCGTTTTTAACCGCTTTCTAAGGGGCATTTGAACCGCTCTCTTAGAGCTTATTTGTACTAGTGTGTAGAGCATAAATCAACAATCATTATTACATTCATATTGATATTGATATTTAAATCTAATCAAATTGTGAGCACTTAAAATGATGAATTTAATTATAAAATAAATATACTAATAACAATAGATATATAACTAACCAACAATTGAATTTGATGATTTTAGAGGAAAAGAGGGTCTGGTTGACGTGTCCCAGATGGCAAGTGTAGTGAAGCGAGGGCAGGAGGTTTATGTGAAAGTTATCTCGGTTAGTGGGAGTAATTTGAATTTGTCAATGAGAGATGTTGATCAGAATACTGGCAAGGATTTGAAGAGGAGGATTGGTCAGTCAGGGATCAAAATCACCCAAGAAGATGATGTTATAAGGCCATTAAAAATAATGAGTTCACCGGAGAGATGGGAGGCTAAGCAACTTATTTCTTCGGGTGCTTTGAGTGTTAATGAGTATCCTGGAGACGAGGAAGAAGAGGAGGAGAAGGTAGAGGTGGATTTGGATGAAGATAAACCTGCATTTTTGCAGGGTCAAAATATGGATATGTCCCCTGTCAAGATATTCAAGAACCCCGAGGTGTCTTTGAGACGTGCAGCAGCACTTCAATCCGCTCTGATAAAGGAGAGGAGACAAGTTAGAGAACAAGAGCAAACAACAATGTTGGATTCTATTCCAAAGGACCTGAATCGTCCTTGGGAAGATCCAATGCCAGAACCGGGCGACATGCACCTTGCTCAGGAACTGCGAGCTCTTACATATGACATGCCTGAGTGGAACAAGGATGCATATGCAACTTTTGGACACAGATCAAAGCTTTCAATTCAGGATCGGAGACGAAGTCTACCCATCTATAAGTTGAAAAACGAGCTGATTCAGGCTGTACATGAAAATCAGGTACTGGTCGTCATTGGTGAGACTGGGTCAGGCAAGACAACGCAGCTAACGCAGTATCTTGCTGAGGCAGGTTACGCGGACAAGACGAAAATAGGATGCACTCAGCCTCGTCGGGTTGCTGCAATGTCTGTGGCTAAGAGAGTTGCCGAGGAAGTTGGGTGTCGTTTGGGTGAACAGGTCGGGTACGCCATCCGTTTCGAGGATCGTACTAGTCCTGTTACTAAAATCAAGTACATGACTGATGGTATGCTTCTGAGGGAGATTCTGATTGATCAGGATTTGTCTCAATACTCTGTGGTAATGCTTGACGAAGCTCATGAGAGGACCATTCACACCGACGTTCTCTTCGGTTTATTGAAACAGCTCGTGAAACGGAGGCCCGACCTTCGCTTGATTGTCACGTCTGCTACATTGGACGCAGACAAGTTTTCTCGGTACTTTTACAACTGCAATATTTTCACCATTCCGGGCAGAACTTTTCCGGTGGAAATATTCTACACGAAGCAGCCCGAAAGTGATTACCTAGACGCATCACTCATCACCGTATTACAAATTCACTTGACTGCACCGGAAGGCGATATACTTCTCTTCTTGACCGGTCAAGAAGAGATCGATTACGCTTGCCAAACTCTCTTCGCGAGAATGAAGAGTTTAGATAAAAACAGCGACGTTGCGGAGCTCATCATTTTGCCTGTATACAGTGCCCTGCCTAGTGAAATGCAGTCCAGAATCTTCGATCCCGCCCCTCCAAGAAAGAGAAAAGTGGTTGTTGCTACCAATATAGCTGAAGCTTCTTTGACTATTGATGGTATACTATATGTTATTGATCCCGGGTTCGCGAAGCAGAATGTGTACAATCCTAAACGGGGGCTCGATTCGCTCGTGATAACTCCGATATCACAAGCGTCCGCCAAGCAAAGGGCGGGTCGAGCTGGACGTACAGGACCGGGACAGTGCTATCGCCTCTATACCGAGAGTGCATTCCACAATGAGATGTCTCCCACCTCAGTTCCGGAGATACAGAGGACTAATCTTGGAACGACTGTTCTTAACTTGAAAGCAATGGGCATTAATGACGTATTGTGTTTCGACTTCATGGATCCCCCTACACCACAGGCACTCATTTCTGCAATGGAGCAGCTATACAGTTTAGGAGCTCTGGATGAAGAGGGCCTTCTCACTAAGCTGGGTAGGAAAATGGCAGAGTTTCCATTAGATCATCCACTTTCCAAAATGCTTCTGGCCAGTGTAGATCTTGGCTGTAGCAATGAGATTCTCACCATTATTGCGATGATTCATACGGGGAATGTATTCTACCGGCCGAGGGAAAAACAAGCATTAGCGGACCAGAAGAGGACAAAGTTTTTTCAGCCCGAAGGAGATCATTTGACGTTGCTCGCTGTCTACGAGGCGTGGAAGGCGAAGAACTTCTCGGGGCCTTGGTGCTTCGATAATTTTGTCCAGTCTCGATCGTTGAGGAGGGCACAAGACGTTAGGAAACAACTTGTTTCCATCATGGACCGGTATATATTAGATGTTGTGAATTCTGGTAACGACTTTTCCAAGATACAGAAAGCTATATGTGCGGGTTTCTTTTTTCATGCTGCCAGGAAGGATCCACAAGGAGGGTACAGAACACTAGTTGAGAACCAACCAGTTTATATACACCCGAGCAGCGCGTTGTTCCAAAGGCAGCCGGACTGGGTTATTTACTATGAACTTGGTATGACTACAAAGGAGTATATGCGTGAGGTTACTGTTGTAGATCCCAAGTGGCTTGTTCAACTTGCTCCAACATTTTTCAAGCTCTCGAATCCTGCGAAAATGAGCAACCGAAAGAGACGACAGCGTATTGAACCACTTTATGACAGATATCATGAACCCAATTCTTGGCGTTTAAGCAAAAGGCGTGCTTAGGAATTTTATACATCATTTAATTGTTTTCTAAATTGTGTTTCAAACAATTAGTAGCTTTTGGAAGATAAGTTGAATTTTGCTGTCTAATTCAAATATTTATCATCATAACTCTTTTTCTTGAATGCGATTCTCCCTCCGGTTTGATACTCTTCCTCTTTTATTGCAAACTCTAGTGTTCATCCCTGAATTTTTTTGCACTATGAAAATGCTTCTTTTTTTTTTCTAATCCAGCCCAATTTTTATTTCACGTCTTCATTTTTCAAATTGTATTTCATCCTATTAAACATTCAAAAGTAATTTTTTGAGTCATTTGGGCTTTTGAGATGAAATTCAGAATACAATATTAAGAAATTAAAAAGAAAACTCCACATCACTTCATAACCAACAAAACTAAGCACATGACTAAACACTACAAAAAAAACACTGTTTTGCGACGGAAAATCTGTCGCAAACAGTGTTTTGCGACGGTATCTGCGACGGACACGTATCCGTCCCTAAAACAGTCGTAGCTAATTTTTGCGACGGATTTTGCCTTCCGTCGCAAATTAACGACGGACAAATCCGTCGCAAAATCGGCGGGTCAGACCCGGCCGGGTCACACAGAATTTGCGACGGACAGTATTCCGTCGCAAATATTTCGGGTCAGACCCGTTCGGGTCAACAACATTTGCGACGGCCACATTCCGTCGCATATGTTTATATATATATTTTTTTATTTTTTTCTGTTATAATTTGCGACGGGTTGTTTTCCGTCGCAAAATTCAATATTTGCGACGGAATTTGGCCGTCGCAAATTACCGAGCTTATACAAAAAAAAAAAGTGGCTCGCGTGGTTCGAGCCCGGGCACCCGAGGCGGCCGGGGCGGGCGCGGACCACTGGGCCAACCGGCCCATCTCTTTTTATATGCGGCCCACCTTCTATATTAGTCGTATTAGGCCTTGAACAATTAATCCATTTTTTGCGTCCAAGGGGAATCGAACACGGGACCTCTTGTGCAAGAGGAGGGGGCGCGCGCCACTAGGTCACAAGCTACTTTCGTTTATTTTTATGCAATTAATTGTATATGTATTCAAATTAAGTCATTTTTTTTTATAATTCACCAAATTAATTTCTCTTTGTATCTAAGTTGTTTATTAAAATATTTTGCCCAACTATTTTTTTTATTTTGTAAAATTATTTATTTCGACTCCCGCTTAAATTTATAATTCGTTCATTTGTACGCAATTAATTGTATATGTATCCAAATTGACTCATTTTTTTTCTACAATTCACCAAATTAATTCATTTTCGTTTCTAACTTGTTTTTATAAATATTGGGGCCATTTAATTTTTATTATTTCTGTAAAATTATTTATTTCGACTCCCGCTTAAATTTATAATTCGTTCATTTGTACGCAATTAATTGTATATGTATCCAAATTGACTCATTTTTTTTCTACAATTCACCAAATTAATTCATTTTCGTTTCTAAATTATTTTTATAAATATTGGGGCCATTTAATTTTTATTTTTTCTGTAAAATTATTTATTTCGACTCCCGCTTAAATTTATAATTCGTTCATTTGTACGCAATTAATTGTATATGTATCCAAATTGACTCATTTTTTATTCTACAATTCACCAAATTAATTCATTTTCGTTTCTAACTTGTTTTTGTAAATATTGAGGCCATTTAATTTTTATTATTTCTGTAAAATTATTTATTTCGACTCCCGCTTAAATTTATAATTCGTTCATTTGTACGCAATTAATTGTATATGTATCCAAATTGACTCATTTTTTTTTTCAAAATTCACCAAATTAATTCATCTAAGATCATGTATATGTTTGCTACAAGTAATTATGCTAATTAACACTGAATTAGTAATATCTTTGTTGAAATACTATTTGTAGCATCATTCCCGGTCACAAGGTTTCCGCCATTATTACAGAGATATTGAGGGATAATCTAGCGGAGAACGCAATGAAGTTCAAACTCGTCTCGTCGCAGCGGAAGCAGTACTACTTGGATGAGTTTCGGGTATATATATGCAAATATTTTTAACCAACTAATTGTTTATAAATATTTGCATATATATACCCAAAACCCATCCAAGTATTACTGCTTCCGCTGCGACGAGACGAGTTTGAACTTCATTGCGTTCTACTCTAAATTATCCCTCATTATCTCTGTAATAATGGCGGAAACCTTGTAACCGGGAATGTCTTTACCAAAAATTGTTCAAAAAACATAAATAAATTGTTCAAAAAACATAAATAAATAGTTCAAAAAACATAAATAAATTGTTCTTCATCAGAATGATGGTTCACTGTTCCAGTGATCCACCAAACCATCCCATATCGATCGTCCGTCTGGTGCTCGACCCAACTCCACCCGATCCCCACGCTCCCACCGCTTCTTCAGGCCGTAGATAATATCTTTGTACCGTTCTTGCGCTTTCGCACAGAACAATTGGTACATAATACTATCGTTGGCAGAGTCCCAAACGCACCGCCTCTGCAAATAAATTAAAAATAGAATATTAACGAATAAATTAAAAAATTAAAAGTTAAATTAAAATCATAATAAATAAATTTTTTATACCTTGAAGTCATCAAAGTACTCCATCCTCTTTTGCTCGGACACTTGACTCCACGAGTGGGCACCATACTCAAATTGTCTCATCCTAATGATTTGTGAGACGATTAAGCTAGTCTCATGGGCTGGAAGCAGTCTGTGACAACAAAAGTAAAAAATCAAGTTAATTATATTAATATATATATAATTAAAAGTATACATAATTCATTAAAAAATACTTACTTGTTGTCGACTATGATGACAGTGAGAAAATTATCTTGACCTGGGTTCATCTGTAATAATTTAACAATTCAACTAATTCAATTATAAACTTAACAAAAATTAAACATGCTTTAAAATTAAATTAAAATTCGATCTTCTAATTAAATTAGATCAACTAATTCAACTAAAATCAATTCATTTCTAATATAATTCAAACAATTCAACTAATTCAATTATAAACTTAACAAAAATTAAACATGCAAAATTAAATTAAATTAAAATTCGATCTACTAATTAAATTAGATCAACTAATTCAACTAAAATCAATTCATTTCTAATATATTTCAAACAATTCAACTAATTCAATTCTAAACTTAATTAACAAAAATTTAAAAATGATTTAAATTAAAATTCGATAAACTAATTCAACTAAAATCAATTCATTACTAATATAATTCAAACAATTCAACTAAAATCAATTCTCAACTAAAATTAATTCTCTAAACATGCTTTAAAATTAAATTTTAAACGGTAAAAATGAAGAAAACTTACGGTTTATTTGTAGAAAATGTCGAAACGAAAACTCGGTGGGGACGGACGCCTTCCTTTTCCCGACTTCTCCTTCCTTTTCCTTTCGTTTTCCTCCACTTCTTCCTTTTTCTCGCATGATCCGTCTGTTTCGCGAGGAGAGTATTTATAATTGTAAAAAAATTTGCGACGGATGCCTATCCGTCGCAAATTTCGCCTGTCAAAGACAAAACGACGTCGTTTTTACTGATTTGGGACGGCTTTTCCGTCGCAAATCAGTCAACGCACCGTTTCCCGAGAAGACGCGTAAAAACGGTTCGTACTTGCGACGGAAATTCCGTCGCAAAACAGTCAAAGGACCGTTTCCCGAAAGGTCGCGGATATAAATGTAAGATTTGCGACGGCTTTGGTCTGTCGCAAACTCAAAGTTAAAATTTGCGACGACCTTATCTGTCGCAAATCAGTCAAACGGGTCGCTTCATGAACGGTCACCTTTAAACGGGTATATTTTGCGACGGAATGGACCGTCGCAAACTCAAAGTTGAAATTTGCGACGACCCTTCCGTCGCAAATGTAGTCGTTTCAAGACGAAGGCGGTGAGCCATAGTGTTTGCGACGGCTTTTCCGTCGCAAATTACAAAACTTTGCGACGGCCATCCTTAGTCGTCGCAAAATTTCATTTTTTTCGACGGCTTAGTAAAATCTGTCGCAAATTCACTAAATTTGCGACGGATATTTGGCCGTCGCAAAATTTCCGTCGCTAATCTCCGTCTTTTTTGTAGTGAAAAGAGTTGAACTTTAAAAGTTATTGATAATTGATATTGGATGTGGACTTTAATCTTTTTTCTGGAGTTAGTTGCTTTCATTTTTCTCTTAAATATTTTTCATCGATATTGATTTTGAAAATTTGAAATAGTAGTTCGTAGCACTGTGAAATTAAAACTGTTTTTGTAAAAGAAAATTGACGGAATAAGCACGATCGAGATTATTCAAGTTTTTTTTTCTTGGTATTACGAATATAAAAATTTTGCACCTAATCTTATACAAAAACACACACACACACACACACATATATATATATATATATATATAAATCAACACTAATTATTATATATATGCACCCAATTGTCTAGTATGTCCTTGGAATTTGAGTTCAATCTCAAATCAATTTGGAATTTTCAAAGTTCGTAAATTGGGCTTTAAAAAGTTGAAATTTATTTGAAATTTGACTCAAAATTCTGTGCACTTGAGTGCACACACAAGAATCGCCCCGAAACCAAAGCTAAATACTTCCCCGTCCCTAAAAAAATGGTCCCGATAGCCTTATTAGGGCGTCCCAAAAAAAAAAAAAGCCTTATTAGGTCGTCCCAAAAAAAAAAAATGGTCATGCTAACTAAAATAGAAATAATAAACATCATCTTCACTTTTCAACATACACATAACATTTTTAAAGTAATTTATTTTGTATTTCATGTGATACAATATTATTATTTTTTATTTATTATATCAATTTTTTTAATAATCGTGTAAAAATTAACAAGACCAAATATTAGGGACGGAGGAGGGAGTAACTTTTAATAAACCTAGCTTGTGATAAAAGCATTTTTAATTGGAAAAAAATATGTATTCACATAATATCACATCCATGCCTGCTATGTTTTGACAAAATTAATTTCAAAAGAATATAAACTACACTATAGCAAAAGTCAAACTATATTAGTCGCCCACCATATTATTTGTCCAAAATATGCTAATGAAGTTTCCGACCGGGTACTCCTCGTTACCCTCCATTCCCTCAATGTATGCCAACGATTCGATGTACTCGCAAACTTCATATCCCGGAGTTCTGTTCTCAATTTGGACCACCTTGATCCTAAACTCATTTTCAGGATCAAACACAATTATAGAAGTACCTACAGTATCATATCCTAAGAGCTTGCCATTCATTATCGAGCACCCAAACATGAATATCGTCTACACATCCCACAAAAATGTCAACCGACCCTTTCCAAATGACCAATTGTGAGTGCGGTCCCTTGTCTAGCTCAATCTTGTCGTCAACAGAAACCTTTTTGAACCCCAAACTACAAAAAAAGTTACTTTTAGTGACAATTTTTTTGTCACTATATTCTTAAATTGTCACTGAGAGTAGTTAGTTACAATTTTGGAGATTGTCAGTAGTTTAATATGTATTTAAATATGTTTTAGTGTAATTGTGATGTGCAAATCTTGGATTTTATATTTTTATTTATCTAGTTTTTTTTTTTCAATAGGCTTGTCAAGTTCTTAGATTATTATAAACAAAAATTCTAGCATGCACTCAAGTGCATAGAATGCATTTGGATCTTAAACTAATTTTTACTTTAATTTTGATTATTTTATTAAAATACATACTAACACAGCGAACTTTTTTTTTGTAGTTGAGGTATTACTAATTACTTCTTGGGGTATCACTGACTATTTCTTTAAGTATCACTGATTCATTTACGAAGGGTTGTATTATTTGAATACGAAGAGGGGTAACACGTAGAATGAGAAGAAAATAGAGATAAAGAGCTTGATGTGATGTGTCATGGGTGTGTGAGGGGCGTGAGATTCTCATCAAACTCCTGTATAAAATAAATGATAAATTTCATTCAAAAATATATATAATATATATAATATATATTAGTATTATATATTAAAAAAATATCATAACTTTATCTAGATTATTTTGTAAATTGGATATATTTTTTTTGTTATGATTTAAAAAGAAAATTTATATATAATTGTGACATTATAATAAATTGATATAAAATGTTGTTTACTTCCGCCACATTACATTTGAATACTATAGTTTTAACTAGAGAAATTTACCATTACAAAACAGTCATTATATAAGGTGTATTAAAGTATTTTTTTTTTCAGTACAATATTAACTTTATTAGTATTTTTATTACTAATAAACTAAATTTTTATTAATTTTTTTATATATAAGTTGTAATCACACATCACCCCGTTAATAACCTTGCCAAAGGAAAATCCTAAGATTTTTGTTATTAGATTTCTTTCAAATATTAATTTGCATAATTATATATACTAACTCACTCTCTCTACATATGGTGAATATATTTTGTATCCAACGATTATGAGGAATTCTAAAAACACTTATATAATTCTCTGAATATTCTAAAAAAATAATTCTAAAATTATTTTAGTCTATATTTAATATTCTAGAGAATTCTATATAATTTTGAGTAGATTTTGTATGAGACTGTCTCATGGTGAGATGAAATATAATTTGGGCATTAATTGACGCTTTAACACTTTGGAAGAGAAAAATAATAATTTTTACTAGTTTGCGAACCATGTCACCATGAGACCATCATACACAAGTTTTTTGCTATAATTTTAGGGGAAGAAATCATATTTTCAAATAAATTATACAAAATAAATGATATTATTAAATAATTATAATAAATAAAATTATATATGGTTTTTTTTAAATAATCATAAAAATTGTATTGTTCATGTATAAATTGTAAGTATTAAAATTGTAAAACTGATATATGGAAAAATACTAAATTAAAAGAAGGAGATTAGTGTTTATTTTTTTCAAATTATTATCGAATCAAAAGGGGTAATAAGTGGCATGTTTAATCCAAGTTGTTATTATTGACCCAAAAAGTCTGAATGAATTTTTTTTTAAAGACAAAGTATAGAGTGAAAATGGTTTATACATTAATCATTGAAGGGTATTAATTATTTTTACTAGAGTATTAGTTGTTTTCACTGAAGAGTATTAGTTGTTTTCCCTGAAGAGTATTAATTGCTTTCAATAAAGAGCATTAGTTGTTTAGTGAAAACAAACTAATACTATTTAGTATAACCAACTTATACCATTCAATGAAAACAACTAATACTCTTTATATAGTGAAAACAATTAATATCATTTAATAATTCATGTATGAATCTATTTCACTCTATACCTACTCTTTTTAAAATTAAGTGAAAAATATTGAAGGTGAAGTACAATTCCAAATATATATATCAACGTAGAAGTATAGTCATGAACTTTTAGTTACATTTTTAACTAATACTATTTATATTTTTATTAGTTGTGCATGCCTTAACTTATTACATATGGAATGTATATACTAAAAATTGACTCAATGTTATATCCATTTATTAAGAATTAAATATATTACATTCTAATTTGATATTAAAATTTTAACATTATAAATATATTCTAATTGATATAGTATTAGAATTCAAATATTAATAACTAATTTGGTATGCAAATGTGAATTTAAGAATTGTATGGGTTCTTAGTTATATTAAGAATTAAACATATTTGTTTATTCAAATTTAAATATAATGGATAAATTTAATATTACAGATCAAATAATTTAATTTTTAAACTTATAAAATAATTTTCATATCAATAAAAAAAGGCCACAGATGAAAAATAAAATTAATGTGTGTACAAAAAAAGCTAATTTCAATTTGTAAAACTCGGTGAATTTCTTTTACAGCGGTAATAATATTTTCTCATCACTTATAGTGAAAAAAGAAAAGAAAAGAATAAATAGTGATAATTTAAGTGCATATGTTCCACGTTGAGCTGCTTTATTTTTCTCTTTTTCATCAATATTGATTTGTAAATTTTGAAATAGTAGTTTGTAGCACTCTGAAATTAAAACTGTTTTTGTAAAAGAAAATTGACGAAATGAGTATGATCGAGATTATTCAAGTATTTTTGCTTGGTATTATGAGCAACTTCGTGGAGCGAACATCTTTGTAAGAGGAGCCTTAATGCAGCAAGCAGGATTGGGCGAGTAGCTTTGCAAAGAACAGCTGTGCAAGCGACGCAAACCAAGATCATTTCGGGCGAACAACTTCGTAATAAAGCGAGCAACATTGTAAAACAAGCCCAGGCAAGGAGCGAACAGCTCAGAACGCAAAGGATCACGACATCCAACGAAGACGTACAAACGAGCAACCGGTCACCACCGAGAGCATCTCAGTAGTGCCAAAGACCAAGTACAACATGGGGAACTCCAAGAGTCACTAGCTTAGATATGGTCCAAGTGTCTCAACACTTGGCACCCATCCAATGAGCAATAGTGTAGATGTTGTACAAGTGTCCTAACACTTGACAAAGATCCAATGGTTAAGCCACCAAGATGGTGACACATGGCCTCTTTGTATGTCTATAAATACCCCATTCATTTTCATGAAAAAAGAGGAGAACAATTCAAGAATATAGGAAAACTCTTGCAAAATTATTCCTTAAGCATTACTTAGCCAAATTCCATGATTTCTTGATCTTGTTTGGTGATCTTAACTAGAGAAAACAGCCACTAATCACCTTGATTAGAAAAGATCATCAACAATTGGCGCTAGAAGAAGGGTCCGAACCTCCGTTTCATGAAAAATTCGAAGAAAGGTTGAAGATCTTCGTCGGAATCTGCAAAAGTTGACCGGAATCCGGGAAGAAGCCACCGGAAATCAAGTGTGCACACCATTCGGAACAAAGTCATCCATAAATACATCATTTTAAGAGTTTAAATGCATGCATGTATGAACTAGGGTTTTCAAACCACCATATTCATACATACAAGGCTAGTGACTCTTAAAAAGCTTTTTTTTTTAAGCAAGATTACCTCAATCCTTTGCTTATCTCATACATTTTGGCAACCAAGATGATTAGATCACAAGAAGAATGACATTCGAGCGCATCCCCGAATCCTAGGTCAAGAACTAGGGTTTCATCTACCGAGGGACATGCACGAACGGTGAGAGCAACTTCGCAAAGAAACATTCAAGTCACCATTGACACAATTCCACCAGAAGTTGAAGCTCTTGCTCAAAACCCTGAAGAATTAACGAAAACCATTGATGTCCTTCAATCCTTGCAGAATCGACAAACAGCTGGGCCGTCAAGAGCAACAGCGACGACCAATCGAGCAGGCGAGCAAGGGCGAGCAGGCGAGCAGAGGAGTAAAATGAGAGAGGATGTGCGCCGTGATGAGGCCGACAGCGCTGAAGTCCGTAGAAACAAAGGAAAGGCTCCCATAAGTGAGCGTTTGGGGAGCAGAGGAGAGTCATCACCAAGCCGGGTTGACGAGTCAAGCAAAAGTACATCCCAGACAAGCACTTTGGAAAGGTTAGGGATGAGGAATGCGAACAGAAGAGAAGCATCCAAGAAGAACGAGGAGCGATCACGCCCTCCTGCTCGCCCGTCAGTGCATTACCGAATCTGAAGATCAGCTTTTGGCCGACTAGGGCCAAATGGAGCTAGCAACGCTGCTAGGAAAACAACTCAGGAGAAACGTCCTGTTGGCAAGGGACTGCATCGTGAAGAAGTTATTGAACTCAACCACAATGAACAGCCTTCCAACGGGAGGACTCCCCCAAATGAATTGCAGGAAATGAAAAAAGCAATTGAAGAATTGCAGAAACAATTGGAATCCCAGAGAGGTGTCGGATCAACTATTCTCCCTTCTTCACCGTTGTCTTCATTTATCCTCAGTGCACCAATCCAGAAGAAGATACAATTTTCAGCCATCAATTTGTATGAGGGAACGTCGGACCCTCGAATTCATGTGACGAAATATTCGGATATTATGATCTCAATGGGGGCGACCGACGCCACACAATGCCAAAATTTTCCACTCACCCTTGGGGACGGCCCGCACAGATGGTTTTCGGCATTAACTCCAGGCTCCATCAACTCTTTCGCCCAACTAAGCAAAGAGTTTTTATCTCATTTCTCAACTGCTGGGTCCTATTTGACCCACATACACCGTTTGGCTGATATCAGGCAAGGAGATGAGGAGTCTGATAAGCAATTTCTGGAAAGATTTGATAAAGTTTTGTTGGAAGGCGAAATGGTGAGTGAAGATACGAAGATAGTGGCAGTGATGGCTGGACTAAAGAAAGGAACTGACCTGTGGACGGAGATGCATTTGACTTGCCCAAAAACATACGCGGAGTTCAGACACAAAGCAGGAATCCATGTGTCGATGTAGGAGGCCCTGCACCGAGAAATGGGAGACAAAGCTGATCCGAAAAAGTTTGGCAAGAAGTCTGGAGGAAGTGATTATAAAGCTCCGAAGAACATGAAGTCGTTCAATGAGGGAGCTGAGTTGAAAGAAAAGCTGAACCAAGTCCTTACCATGTCCGTGGACGCTGTGTACAACAACGTTAAAGACAGGGAGATGTTGTCAGAGCCACGGAGGATAAGGCAAGAGAGAGGAAAACTGAACCCGAACAAATATTGCGCATATCATCAGAATATCGGCCACTTCACAAGCGAGTGCCGAGATTTATTGAAGCAGTTGTGGAGGTTCTATGAGGAGGGAAAGTTGTCCGAGTTCGTGAAAAGAGAACCAGGTAAAAGACCAAGAGCACCGGTACCATCCAGTTCGGATGACGGAGACAGCGACGAACAACCAAGCAAAGCTGGTAAGAGAGAAAGAAAGGTCCCAGCAGCACCAGCAAGGCCTATTCCATAAATCTTAATGTTGGAACCCACTGGACCAGTAGGTGGTTGTTCTGATGGGAGACCACCTGTATCAAAAAGAAAGAGGAAAGCAGAACTGAGAGCAGTGGATCAAGTGATGGAAGTGGGTGTGAATCCATCGACCAAACGAACAGGGGACCTAACTTTCTCAGAAAAAGACTTAGACGGAGTACTCACTCCCCACAATGACTCATTGGTCATCTGTGCCAATATTATGGGGACAAAAGTGCACCGTCTACTTGTCGATACTGGTTCCTATACGAACATCCTGTTCAAAAGCACGGTGGACCAGCTGTTGGTCCCAAAAAGGTTATCCAGCGGAAAGCGTTTTTAAGTTTATTTTTAAGAAAACCCTTTTAAATTAAGTGCTAAAAGAAAAGTGCAGAAAACTTAAAAGCATAAAGTAGAGAACACCAGATTTATAGTGGTTCGGACCAACTTGTCCTACGTCCACTCTCCCTTTCTCCAAGGGGTCTTTCTCTCTCTCCAACCAACTTACTTACTACAGGAATTTCGGAAGTACCAGCTCCTTCTTACAACTTACACCAACCTTATCTAACAAGATGAACAGGTTGAGTAACAATCCAACTAAACTCCTAATAGAGTGTATATAAACTAGAAAGGACAAAGGTGAGAGATTGGAAGAGTTCGTGTGTTCTTGTTGTGTGCTCTCGCGCGACTCTTTTTTGTTGAACTAATCCAAGCACTCCTATTTATAGTTGTAGGAATTAACTAGCCGTTGGGAACTAGAAATTCAAACAACCATAATTGGAGGATTGATTATATGATTGATTAGTTGACTTTAATCAAGCAATCAATCAAATCCTCCATCAGTTGACTTCCAGATTGCCTTCTTCTCCATCAATGATCTCCAAAATCTACTTGTCTCCAGATTACACGCAGCCTCCAAGTGGGTGAACTAATCCATCTCCCTCATCTGGTCAGGACTCGTCTGGTCTGGGGTCTGGACACCTCATCTGGTACCTTCTCTGGTCACCTCATCTGGTACCTCATCTGGTACCTTCTCTGGTCACCTTCTCTGGTCACCTCATCTGGTACCTTCTCTGGTCACCTCATCTGGTACCTCATCTGGTACCTTCTCTGGTCACCTTCTCTGGTCACCTCATCTGGTACCTTCTCTGGTCACCTCATCTGGTACCTCATCTGGTACCTCCTCTGATCAGACTCCTCTGGTCACCTCTCATCTGGTCTGCACAGATTTCTTCCCCCTTAACCAAAGACCTATTCTAGACCTAGACTAATCTGTAGCTGACTAACAGGTTCAGCTAGTCCTATTATAAGTTCTTGTTTTAACATCTTCAAAACATCTAATCTATATCCTAACAATTTCCCCCTTTTTTGATGATGTTAAAACTAAAAGAACTTTAAATAAAACAAGACAAGAAAATTTGAAATAATAAGATAAAGAATCTAGCAGGCTCGGTCAACTGATCTTCCCCCTCAAAGTATGCTCAGCTGATATTGGGGCAAAACATCAGCTGGTCTTCTTATGTATCTGCAGGCAAACAACTTTTTGGTACCCTACTGGGTCCAGGGGGGTTAGCACAGTTTTTAGGAAGCCACAAGAATAGATCATCCCTTTTTGAATCAGGTGATCTTATCTTTCTTCCATACATATCAACAAAAACACACTGAACATAAGAAGCTTCGACATGGTTATTTCTTCTAGAGGCTCTTCTTCTCTTATGAGCTTGTCCAGTAGAAGGAATAACTTGTCTTAGAGCAACAGACTTGAAATTTTTTTGATAAGGATAAGTCTTACTAGAACCATCAAAGGTTCCAGCTGGTCTGGCAGATGATTTGAAAGTCCTCTGCAGGTGAGTAGGAGTCATCTGGTTCTGCTTCTTTTGAGAAGATCCAGACTGTCTTCTACTCTGCTGGCCTGGCTGAGGTATTTTATTCTGGGTATAACCCTTCTTAAAATTCCTCCTCTGCCTTTTGGGTTTTTTAGTTTTAGGACTCATCTGCCCATTAGGCTGAGTTGCCTGGTCAGCTGGCCTTTTACCCTTATCAATAAAATTACTAGTCTGTTCTTCTTTCTGAACATGTGAGGATTCAGGTTTGGTATAACCAATGCCTGTTTTATCATGCTCTCTTTGAGATGAGGCAGCTATGTGTGACACAACATTGTTTGCTATAGTCAGCTGCTCCACTCTCATCTTGAGCTTGTCCTCACTTTCTCTTACAATTTTGTTTTGATGGAAGAGTTCATCGAACTTAGCTTTCAGCAGAGTATATTCATTATCTTTCTCAATGTTTTCAATAAGCAGCTTTTCTATCAGCTTAGTTTGTTCATCACATCTGGTTTTCAAGTCAGTGGACTCTTCTACCAGTGTTTGAACCTGTTCAGCTGGTAGATCAGTTGGGTTGCCAAAACATTGTGAAAGCTTCTGATTTTCTGCTTTCAACTTTGTGTTCTCTTCTTCCAATTTTTGACAAAGTTGTATAGAAGATTGGAGGTCTAATAGCATCTTCTGCATATCAGACTCCTCTGATTGTCCAGAACAAGAAGAAGATGAAAAAGAAGAGGGAGTTCGATTACATACCTCGTCTGTTACCAGACATATCTCTTCGTCTGGTCCATAATTGGATGATGAACCAGAAGTGGATACCTCTTCTTCCTCATCTGCTAAGATCCTTTTGGAATACCTCATGATGTCTCTTCTACTGCATCTCTTTGAGCCCATTTCTGCAAAATTTGTTAGCACAACAAATATTTGGGTTTTCAAAAAAAATGGATCTGCCCTGGTGACCACCAAAATAATTTCAAAACAGTGGTCTGTAGGACACACTGCTCTGATACCACTTGTTGGTCCCAAAAAGGTTATCCAGCGGAAAGCGTTTTTAAGTTTATTTTTAAGAAAACCCTTTTAAATTAAGTGCTAAAAGAAAAGTGCAGAAAACTTAAAAGCATAAAGTAGAGAACACCAGATTTATAGTGGTTCGGACCAACTTGTCCTACGTCCACTCTCCCTTTCTCCAAGGGGTCTTTCTCTCTCTCCAACCAACTTACTTACTACTGGAATTTCGGAAGTACCAGCTCCTTCTTACAACTTACACCAACCTTATCTAACAAGATGAACAGGTTGAGTAACAATCCAACTAAACTCCTAATAGAGTGTATATAAACTAGAAAGGACAAAGGTGAGAGATTGGAAGAGTTCGTGTGTTCTTGTTGTGTGCTCTCACGCGACTCTTTTTTTGTTGAACTAATCCAAGCACTCCTATTTATAGTTGTAGGAATTAACTAGCCGTTGGGAACTAGCAATTCAAACAACCATAATTGGAGGGATATAATCAATCAAAGATTGATTATATGATTGATTAGTTGACTTTAATCAAGCAATCAATCAAATCCTCCATCAGTTGACTTCCAGATTGCCTTCTTCTCCATCAATGATCTCCAAAATCTACTTGTCTCCAGATTACACGCAGCCTCCAAGTGGGTGAACTAATCCATCTCTCTCATCTGGTCAGGACTCGTCTGGTCTGGGGTCTGGACACCTCATCTGGTACCTTCTCTGGTCACCTCATCTGGTACCTCATCTGGTACCTTCTCTGGTCACCTTCTCTAGTCACCTCATCTGGTCACCTTCTCTGGTCACCTTCTCTGGTCACCTCATCTGGTACCTTCTCTGGTCACCTCATCTGGTACCTCATCTGGTACCTTCTCTGGTCACCTTCTCTGGTCACCTCATCTGGTACCTTCTCTGGTCACCTCATCTGGTACCTCATCTGGTACCTCCTCTGATCAGACTCCTCTGGTCACCTCTCATCTGGTCTGCACAGATTTCTTCCCCCTTAACCAAAGACCTATTCTAGACCTAGACTAATCTGTAGCTGACTAACAGGTTCAGCTAGTCCTATTATAAGTTCTTGTTTTAACATCTTCAAAAAATCTAATCTATATCCTAACACCAGCTGGGAGATTGCACCGAATACATCAAGGATTGTGATCACAAGATTGTAGGATTCGAAAATACGGTGACCACCCCGCTATGAATAGTTACGTTGGCAGTCGAGCTTGTATCAGTCGAGGACCCGGATAGGAAAATGAATAGGATGGTAGACTTCCTAGTTGTAGACCAACAGTCCACCTATAACGGTTTCCTCAGCCGTCCTTTCTTGCATGAATTTAAAGCAGCTGTTTCAACGTATTATTATTGTTTAAAATTCCCAACAAAGAAAGGTGCAGGTACAGTCAAGGGAGACCAGAAGAAGGCTCGTGTGTGTCTTTTACAGATACAATTGAAAGATCACCAAGTCAACATGACGAACAGGAGCCCAGACAAGGACGGAGGCGATAGCGAGGCTATGACTTCCATCAATACTGAAATAATGGAAGTCAACGAGCAGCTGTGTGCAGACGAACAGCTACGCATTGACGAGAAGTTGTACGTAGGCGCACAGTTGGACGAGGACGAGCAGGAACGCGAAGACGAACAGTTTATCCAAACAAGAGGTAGAGAAGTTGCTGCAACCAACACCGAAGGAAAGCAGACAATGGCAACGGACGTCGATGCGGAGGACATCGAGCCACGACTGGGGGCAAAACCGATGGAGACCGAAGATGAGCCAAAGGCAGAAGGGCCCATTATTGACCCCAGATGGAAAGGCCAGAAACGAAGGGCTACCCCGGTTGAAGAGTTGGAGACTGTAAGAGTCGACCCGAACCAAGAGGGCTTAGAACTCTTCATTGGGTCCGAGCTACCAGAGCCGTACAGGACCAACATGATTGAGTTTCTTAAAGCAAACCTCGATGTGTTCGCATGGTCGCATGCAGACATGGTGGGCATCAGCCCCGAACATGCCTGCCACAGACTCAACATCGACCCAAGGAAGAAGCCAGTCCATCAGAAGAGGAGAAAATTCGGGCCTGACAAATACGAGGCGCTCGACGTGGAGGTTAAAAAGCTGCTGGATAATGACTTAATCAAACAAGCGTTTTGCCCGCAATGGGTGGCGAATCCAGTATTGGTCAGAAAAGCGACTGGAGCGTGGAGACTCTGCATCGACTTCACAGATCTCAATGTCGCCTGCCCAAAGGATAATTTCCCGTTGCCTCACATCGATCAACTAGTTGATGGCACCGCTGGACACGAGCTTCTCACGTTCATGGATGCGTTCGCGGGATATCATCAAATAGCGATGCATCCTGATGATCAAGAGCATACGACGTTCTACACCAACAAAAACTTGTTGTGCTGGAAGAGAATGCCATTTGGGTTAATCAACGCTGGAGCTACATATCAGAGATTGGTCAATAAGATGTTTGATGATCACATCGGGAAGACGATGGAAGTGTACGTAGATGATATTGTAGTCAAGAGCTCCAAAAAGAAAGATCACTTGCAACATCTAGCTCAAACATTTGAGATACTTCGAACATACAACATGAAACTGAACCCTAAGAAAAGTAGTTTTGGGGTCCATTCCGGGAAGTTCTTGGGACATCTAGTCAGTCAAAGAGGAATCGAAGCAAATCCCGTAAAAGTGAAAGCCATCATAGAAATGCAGCCACCCAGATCAGTTAAAGAGGTCCAATGGCTAACCGGATGTCTAGCGGCTTTGAACAGATTCATCTCAAGATCCGGAGATAAATGCAGGCCGTTCTTCGAGGCAATCAAGAAGGGAAAGTTTCAATGGACAGACGTCTGTCAACAAGCGTTCGAGCAGCTGAAAGAATATCTCGGCGATCTTGAGGGGAAAAATTATATTTGTACCTGGCAGCTTCAGAAGTAGCAATCAGCTCAGTGCTCGTTCGAGCAGAAGGAAAATTCCACTTGCCCATCTACTATGTGAGTCAAGCCCTACACGAAGCAGAACTCAGATATTCACCGACATAGAAGCTAGCATATGCACTGGTGATGAGCGTCAGAAAACTTCGTCCATATTTTTTCGACCACCAGGTGGAAGTGTTGACAACGTTCCCGCTTAAGCAAATACTACACAGACCCGATGCGGCTGGTCGTCTCCTGAAATGGTCATTGGAAATCAGTCAATTCGGGATTTCATATGCTCCTCGAACAGCGATCAAGGGGCAAGCCTTAGCAGACTTTATAGTCGAGCTGACTTTCCCCCAGGATCCAACGAGAGGACATAGCCATCCCTGGCACATGTATGTTGACGGATCGTCAACTAATACAGCATCGGGGGCAGGTATCGTCTTGATAAGCCCAGATAGACAAGTTTTTACTTCAGCAGTCTGGTTCGAGTTCATGGCGACAAATAATGAAGCAGAGTACGAAGCTGTGATCGCTGGATTACGCCTAGCATTAGCAGTTGGAGTAAGAAAGCTGCAGATTTTCGGGGATTCACAATTGATTGTCAACCAAGTTCGAGAGGAGTACGAGGCAAAGGACGAGAACATGGCCTTGTATCAAAAGATTGTTGCCCACCTGGCCTCCTTGTTCGAGCAAATATACATCGAACAGATACCAAGAGACAACAATGCTCAAGCAGATGCATTAGCCAGGTTAGCAACTAGCACAGGACCAGCAGAGTTGACAAGAGTTACGCTGACAAAAATGTCCAAGCCGTCAACCGAAGACTACAAGATGTATCAAGTCAACGAATATTTCGAAGAGGACGACTGGAGGATACCAATTATTGAGTATTTACAAAACGACAAGAAGCCAGACAACCCGTTCGAAGCTAACAAGTTGGTCAAGAGAGCAGCAAGATACACCATGATGGATGGACAGTTGTACAAGAGAGGAATTTCACTCCCACTTCTGAAATGCTTGGCTAGGGGGCAAGGACAAGCAGTACTGAAGGAAATTCATGAAGGCATATGCGGAAATCACGCTGGAGGACGAGCACTGGCTTACAAGACCGTAAGACAAGGATATTATTTGCCGACCCTCCTCCAGGACGCAATCAAAGTTGCCCGAACTTGTCACAGGTGTCAGTTATTCGCCCCAAACATCCACAAGCCCCCACACGAACTAATTCAGTCAATAGTCCGTGGCCATTTGCGAAATGGGGAATTGACCTCATCGGGCCTTTTCCGCCGGGAAAAGGAAATGTTCGATTCGCAGTGGTGGCAGTGGACTATTACACGAAGTGGGATGGGGCAGAAGCGCTTGTGCGAATCACACAGGAGAAAATGATTAACTTCATATGGAGAAACATTGTTTGTCGCTTCGGGGTACCTCAAGCGATCGTGACGGACAACGGAAGACAGTTCGAAGGAAAAAAGATAAGAGATTTTTGTGAGAAGTGGGGAATGAAGAAATATTTTTCAAAACCATACCACCCCCAGTCAAATGGCCAAGTAGAAGCAGTGAACAAAATAATCAAACATATTTTGAAGATCCGCTTAGCCGACAAACAGGGGAAATGGTCTGAGGAGCTACCAGAGGTGTTGTGGGCATACCGAGTATCGCACAGAACAAGTACAGGCGAAACACCCTTCACAATGGCGTTCGGGACGGAAGCAGTAATACCAATTGAGCTAAAAATCCCGACAGGTCGAACAACTGCATTTGACGAAGAGGAAAATAACTCCGCGTTAGCAGCAGAGTCGGACTTGCTTGAAGAAAAAAGAATAACAGCAGAACTGAAAAATGCAATTTATAAGAAAAGAGTGGCGAAGTACTACAATTCTCAAGTAAAAGCAAGAGAATTCGAAATTGGGGACTTGGTACTTCGAAAAGTTTTAACACCACCAGGAGTATTCGGTCCGACTTGGGAGGGCCCATAAAAGGTGATGAATAAGTGGCACAACGGTACATACGACCTTGAAGACATGGAAGGCAAGTCGTCCCAATACTCCTGGAATACTACTTTACTCAAGAAGTACTATCAATAAAGTCCTGTAAGTCTTAGAAGTTTTACAAGTAGCTTCTTGTAATTTTGAAACTTTTTTGCGCAAGTTTATATAAAAGCGAGCAGTTGTGCAGTTACTAGGCGAGCAGAATTGTGTTTATCTTTTGACTTGCTTTCTTTTAAATTTTGAGCCTTAAGTCCAGAATACTTGGTTGCTCGCAAAAAAAAAAAAATTGCAATGTGCAAGTCTGTTATAAGATGAACAATAGAGCTTATTAAATGCAAAATAAGGCTAAGTCACTAATGGACCAATAGCCCACATTAATGCAAGGCCGAGTCCACAAACGACCAAAAAGGCCCAAGCGATTAAAGGTCAAGTTCTATAAGAACCAAGTGACCAACTTAAAAATTAACTAAGTGTTTACCTTAAAAAAAAGGAACACTTAGAAACTGAGTCATAAGCTAAAAGCAATAGGCGAGCAACTAAGTAAGACAAACAAAGAGGCGTAAAATTGCAAATTAGTAAGGATGTTCATTTCATTGAGTCAAAATATGTTTACAATAAGGATGAGCTGATAAGCACAAAAAGAAGAAAACATCCTATTGTAAAAGAAACTAAGTCTTCAAGCAGGGGGAGGAGCGTCTGCAGCGCTGGTCGCCTGAGCACTAGGCTGCTCGCCCGGGGCACTTGTCCCAGCCCCATCTATAGGAGTTAGAGGAAGAGATGCCAACCCTTCAAAGACTTCATCAGTGGCTGCCACGCTGGTCGCTGCTGGGGCAGGGTCAGGCTGGCCACCATAAGTAGGGGCAGCAATGTCGACCTCCTCACCGAAGACGTCTAGAGGGAAGCCGAGATCGGCTAGATCGGAGACGAACAAGGTTGAACCAGGAGCAGGAGGGTAATTCTTCACGTACTCGATGAAGTCCGCCTTCACCGCACCACAAATATCTTGATTGTGATCGTGGGCGAAGTGGACAGACCTCAAGCATTCGGCAAAGGCACAGATGTACCCAAAGTTGGTCTTGTCCAACACCTCCTGCTCGTGGACTTCATAGTCGATCATGCCTTTGCGCTCCTCCTCCAACCTCCTGATATGCTCCTCGGCAGCTAGCAGGCGAGCAGCTAAGTCTGCTCGCTCCTTTTCAGCCCTTTCGGCTCTCAGATCTGAAGACTTCACCTCCAGCATCATCTTTTCAGCCTTGTCCAAGGCACTCTTTTCGCCGGCCAAGGAGGCCTCCATTTTCCTCTCCATCAAAGCCAGCTCCTTAGCATGCTCGGCCTTGCACTCATTGATGGCGGAGGTCTTCTCTTCGTCCATCTTCTCCACGCGACGCCCCAGATCGCGGTTTGTTCGCTCGAGCTCCATGACTTGGTCGAGCAGCACCTGAGACTGGACCAACTGATGGCTAGCATTGTACGCCACCAGGCGAGCATTGTCACTAGCAGATTGGTTAGCAACAAGGGTGTTCGCCGATTTTGTCCAGGCCCTTGGGACCATTTCAGTTACCCGACGAACAGGAAGATCAGGGATGTCGCGAAGCGAGGAGGGGGCGTTTTTAACAACAGAGAGATGGTGGGGTGTTGCCCCTCGGCCAGGGTAAAGCGTTGGGTTATACCTAACAAACAAAAAGCAAGTGTTAGTAAGCGAGCAACATGGTGTTAGGCAGTGAACAACAAGCAAGTCGGGGACGATTGGCTCACTCTTTGATTTTAATGGGATCCCAACCCAAGTAAGAAGTATCTTTGGGATTGTCCCCTTTCTTAGTCGTCGCCAAACTGGCGACCACCTGCTGTTCGTCCACTACTTCCAGCGAGGTGGATTTCGAAGCAGGGGATCTTGGAGCAATGTTGCTCGCTTCTCCAACAGTTTTTTACCGCTTCGAGGCGCGATCATCAGTACGAATGCGACGAGCATCATCGCCCCGCGGCGCTTTCCTTTTCTCTTTCTCCCGATCACTCTCTCTCTCATTCCTTGTATCCCGAGGAGAAGAAGAAACTTTGACTCCCGGCTTACGGCGACCAGCTCCGGCAATTGGGCGACCAGAGGGGTTCTCCCCTGCTCGGAGGCGCATGATGGCAAGAGGAGGGTCCATTTTCCTTCTCGAAGCCTCGACCATCTGTTTAACTCGTCTGGCGAGCAGGTAGTATGATTCAGGCACAGACGGGACGGTAACGGTAACTCGTTGATCTAACAAATACAAGAAAGTTAGGCGAGCAAGAAAAGATGGGCGAGCAACAAGAACAAAAGTAAAGAAAATTACCTTCAGGGATAACAGCCTGAGCTTCAAGATGGTGAGGACTCGTAATCTGTTGGGAAAATATAGGGGTGCCCGGAATCTATTCGGGATGAATTTTAAATACGAATTTAAATACAATTATTACTAGCATGAATTAATCCTAATTAATTCAAATAATAATTCCAACAACTAACTTTCATCATGCATATTGAATTAATTTCATATATTAACTATGGCGGAATAAACAAGTAAATATGTGATTAACGTACCTCTTGTAGAATTGGCCTTTGGATTAACGGGACAATTACGATCTCGCTTCTATCGACCCAAAAACCTTCTCAAGTATTTCCCTTTTCACCTCACTTGATCACCGGTGGGAGATTCTTTCAAGTAATTTAATATACTAAGGAAAAAGAAAAATATCTATGCTTCTTGATTTTTCCAACACATGGAATTATGTATTTGGGGATGAAATAATCATCCCCTATTTATAATATGTAGGGGCCGAAAATTTAAGTGTATTTGGGCTTGGAGAAAATCTTTTCTTAGACTCTAAGAAATCTTGAATATATCTCATATATTCTTTTCTCCAAAATAAAATATTCCACAAAAATCTCACCCTACATATTTAGGGGGCTAATTTTCGAAAATTCTATGAAGAAGAATCCAAGATTTGGATCTTCTTGAATATATGAGATAATCTTGTATTTCAAGAATACTTATCCTCCATAATATCTTTCCAAGAAAATCAACAAAATCTAATCTCCTCCAATAACCAAATTTTCGAAAAATATAAAGGAAAAATCAGCAAAATTATTTTCTTTTATTTTAATCACCTTATCATTATTGGGCTACTTAATTGGGCTACTTGAGAGGCCTTAAGGAGAATTAAGATTGGACCTCCTAATGGACTTCTGAATTTCAATATTGAGCCCCAATATAATTCAGCCCATTAATATTAATTATTACCACTAATAAATTAATATTGCACTATCCATCTTAATCCATATTACGATAATATGGGCTCCCGGTTATTATTTCCCGCGTTTAAGATTATCAAGTCCATTAATTAATTGAGCTTCTGAATAGCTCTAAATTAATTAATATATTTCACCTTGGAGTAAAGACAGCTCAACATTATTATTCGTACCGAAGAAACTAATTCTTCACTTGCAAGATTTGGTACAATAAAACTTCTGAGCCCACCAAGGGGACTAATCACACGAGACGTACTCGCACGCGTTTCTCCGTATTAAATCTTAGCAACCGTCGTATGATTAATATTACTGCCCAAGACACAAAGTTCGAAGTCACGATGATTCTCACCCAACATGAATCAAAGCAGTAACTATTAAGCACACACGGTCCTATTTAAGTGACGGAGATTAAGAAATCAACAACCACTGAGGTCTAATTCTTCACCTTTCAGAACAGAAGAATTTATCCTCGCTGTAGGACCTCTTCAACACATACTAAATGTGCTAGTGCAATCTCTTAGTCAAGACAGACCAATCTGAGCCTTACACATCGACCTTTCACGGCGGATTGTTCAATTCCACCTGGGTCGTGAATTGTACGTTTAGTTACAAGTAAACAGTTAATGTTGTCTTCCGTGATCGGGTATCACCACATTAACTACAATGTAACATGTACTATATATTGAACGGTTTGCAATAGAAATTCAACATTCAATTATATCTAAAGCAAATGTGATAAAAGAATTATTCTCATAAATCGAGTGTTTGATACACGAGTTATACAAAGTAAAAGCATACTTTCACGTATAACTCCAATATAATCAAGCCAGCAAGCTTGTGGCAATGAGCTTTTGAAAGATGTTCCAAATCGCGACTAGCAGCGTCGCGAAGAGAAATGACGGCTAACGTAAAGAGGTATTCGTCGCTAAGATCGGGATGCCCCCACTTCAAGATTCTCGGACCTGCAAAACAACGAAAAGGATTAAAATTAGTCCTACTTATGAATTAGCAAGACAAAATTAGCCCTACGTTTGATTTTTCCAAAGCCTTCAGGTGACATGATGCGCGTCTGCCCGCCAGCGAACCCTTCCGTTGCTCGCCAATCTCCACCAATATAGAAGAATTGACAATGCCAACCCTTAATCTTATTGGGAACACCTTCAACAAGTTTCACTCCGGTCTTCGCCTTAACATAATACCAGCCAACACCGTCCTCAGAAATAGTTAAGGCATAAAGAAGCTCCGCAGTTGTTATTTTATTTTTGTAACCCTCAAGACCAAAAAGAGTCATGAAGGCTAGAAGAGTACTCCAACCATTTGGAGTGATTTGAGTGATCGCCAGATTCATGTCAGACAAGAAACGGCCAATGAGCGGATGAACGGGGAGCGGGAAGCCCGTGTTCAGAACATCCAAGTTGATCGTCGTGCAACCAGGTGGGGGGCGATCAGCAGTCTCTCCCTTCTTCGGCGCATACATGAATATATCGTAAGGAATATTGTATGTTGCACGGATGCTCGCCAGATCACTCTCCACACATACACTAGCAACCTTGCTCGCTGCAAAGTCCCCACCCTGAGTCTTCATGATTACCCTCGATGTGGGGGTAAAGGTCTTCGAGTACCGAGCAGAATAGTCCGCCCACTCGTCGTCACGAACAACTCCTTCCGGGATTCGAGACTCTGGTGTAGTTTGAGAGATGGGAAAATTGATCTCCCTTAAAAACTCCCAAGTAAGAGTAGGACCTCTCTGCTCGCCAACTCGCTGCTCGCCAACTCGCTGCTCGCCAGCAGTGTCAACTTGATCGCCCTCAAGGTCAATTGAACCCTCTATTTCCGCGGCCACTGCTGCAGAATCTTCTCCAAGGTCAGAAGATGTTTCGGGTTCGCGAGCAAGAGGGTGAATCTCTTCTTGATCGCCAGAGCGATCAGCAGCGTACATCTCTACCGAGCGAACAACGGAGCTCGCATCTGAGTCCGTGCCTTCGTCCACCAATAACGTGCGCGGGTTGTTCGCCAACACCTGGCGAACAGATCTGCGCGGAGAAGCCGTATTTACGGGTCGTTTTTCCGGGTTTCGCCCGGGTCCAGATTGAGAGGAGCTTGAGGGGGAAAACTCTATTTAAAATAAGTGATGGAGGAATTTGGCTAAGTATGGGGTAATATACGGATAATGACGCCAACGGAGGAGTTACGACGGCGATGGAATCAACAGGACGGCGGCGCGACGGCGGTCCATGGCCGGAATTATAGTCGCAGTTACGAGAAATACGAAAAAGAAAGAGAAAGTATACGGAATTGAAATTTAAAGGAAATACAAGACGAATTACCTTTGAAAACGAAGATCTAAGTGACACAAGAGAAGATTCAGGCACAAGAATTGCAAGGGAAAAGCTTCGAAATGTTATCAATGGCGGAAGTCCGAAAAGGTGAAGAATGAAGGAAAAGTCACCTATTTATAAGGTTAAAACGGGGTGAAAATGCAATTTTCCCAAAAATATATAGGCCCCTATGAGCAAATAGGGAAACACGCGTGACTGACGCGACGCCTCGTATCCCGCACCTCGGGAATCCAACCGTCGCGACATGAAAGGGCGTTCGCTACTGGTCGCGCGCATGAGTTCCCCTGCTCGTTTGTTCGCCCAACTACTCAGATGCTCGCCCAGTTTTCGAAGAGATTGTAGCTTGGTCTCAATTGATCAATCCATGCCCAACATGAGACCAAGCTAGGGGGCAATTGTTGGGTGGCGAGCAACTTCGTGGAGCGAACAGCTTTGTAAGAGGAGCCTTAATGCAGCAAGCAGGATTGGGTGAGCAGCTTTGCAAAGAACAGTTGTGCAAGTGACGCAAACCAAGATCAATTCGGGCGAACAACTTCGTAATAAAGCGAGCAACATTGTAAAACAAGCCTAGGCAAGGAGCGAACAGCTCGGAACGCAAAGGATCACGACATCCAACGAAGACGTACAAACGAGCAACCGGTCACCACCGAGAGCATCTCAGTAGTGCCAAAGACCAAGTACAACATGGGGAACTCCAAGAGTCACTAGCTTAGATATGGTCCAAGTGTCTCAACACTTGGCACCCATCCAATGAGCAATAGTGTAGATGTTGTACAAGTGTCCTAACACTTGGCAAAGATACAATGGTTAAGCCACCAAGATGGTGACACATGACCTCTTTGTATGTCTATAAATACCCCATTCATTTTCATGAAAAAAGAGGAGAACAATTCAAGAATATAGGAAAACTCTTGCAAAATTATTCCTTAAGCATTACTTAGCCAAATTCCATGATTTCTTGATCTTGTTTGGTGATCTTAACTAGAGAAAACAGCCACTAATCACCTTGATTAGAAAAGATCATCAACAATTATGAATATAAAATTTTCGCACCTAATCTTATACTATTAAAAATAATCAATACAAGTTAGTATATGCATCCAATTGTCTAGTATGTCTTTGGAATTTGAGTTCAATCTCAAATCAATTTTGACTTTTCAAAGTTCATTAATTAAATTGAGTTTTGAAAAGTTGAAATTTGACTCAAAATTTGAAATCATATACATGTCTGCTATGTTTTGAAAAAATTCATCCCAAAAGAATATAAACTACACTATAGTAAAAGTTGAACTATATTGGTCGCTCACCATAATATTTGTCCCAGGTCCTAATGAAGTTGTCGATCGGGTACTCCTCATGCTCCATTCCCTCAACCTATGCCAACGACTCGCTATACTTGCAAATTCAAAATACAATATTAAGAAATTAAAAAGGAAAACTCCACATCACTTCACAACCAACAAAACTAAGCATGACTAAAGAGTTGAACTTTAAAAATGATTGGTAATTGATATTGGATGTTGACTTCAATTAATTTTTTTTTTATAGTGCATATGTTCGGCGTTGAGTTGCTTTCATTATTCTCTTTAATATTTTCCATTGACATTGATTTGTAAAATTTGAAATAGTAGTTCATAGCACTGTGAAATTAAAACTGTTTTTGTTAAAAAAAAAAAAATTGACGGAATGAGTACGATTGAGATTATTCAAGTATTTTTTCTTTGTATTACGAATATAAAATTTTCGCACCTAATCTTATATATATATATATGTATATATATATATATGTATAAAATCAACACAATTTATTATATACATCCAATTGCCTAGTATGTCCTTGGAAATTGAGTTCAATCTCAAATCAAGTTTGACTTTTCAAAGTTCATTAAATAATTTGGTCTTTGAAAAGTTGAAATTAATTTATCTGAAATTTGACTCAAAAATTCATGTGCACTTGGGTGCACACACAAGGATCGCCCCAAAACCAAAGCTAAATATTTATGCCGTCCTTGAAAAATGGTTCTGATTGTCTTATTAGACCGTCCAAAAAAAAATGGTCATGATGCCTAATATAGAAATAATAAATTTTAGGGTTAATTACAAAAAAAAAAAAATCACGAATTTTATAACTTTTATCAATTACAACATTAATTTTTTTTCTTTGCAACTTTATACACCAACTTAATAAGTTTTGCAATTTGGAACATCTGATAGTTTTTCGTCAACAATTAAATTACATGGTTGTCGAATATGCCACATAGAGCCCACACAGATGCCAATAAATAAAATTATGAATTTTTATAATGAGAATAACATGCTTAAAATATATTTTAACTTATAAAACATAACTTAAAATTTCATTTTAAAGACATTGTTTTCATTTAAAAAATTATTTGTTGGCATCTACGTAGATATTTATGAGACGTTTTCGGCAGGAATGTCATTTAATTTTTGACGAAAAATTATCAGAAGTTTTAAATTGCAAAACTTATAAAGTTGGTGCATTAAATTACAAAGAAAAAAAAAATTTATGTTGTAATTGATAAAAAACATAAAGTTCATGAATTTTTTGCAATTAACCCTAAACTTTATCTTCACTTTTCAACATACACAAATAACATTTTTAAAATAATTATTTTGTACTTGATGATTTTTTACTTATTATATCAACTTTCTTAATAACCATGCAAAAATTAAAAAGACCAAATATTAGGGATGGAGGAGGAAGTAATTTTAATAAACCTAGCTCGTGACAAATATCATTTTTAGTTGAAGAGGGAAAGACATATATGCAACCATCGATATTATATATTCACATGAAATCACATACATGCCTACTATGTTTTGACAAAATTAATTCCAAAAGAATATAAACTACACTATAGCAAAAGTCGAACTATATTGGTCACGACTCGCTATACTCGCAAACTTCATATCCAGGAGTTATGTTTCAACTTGAACCACCTTGATCCTAAACTCATTTTCAGGATCAAATACAACAAAAGTATCTACAGTGTCATATCCTAAGAGTTTGTCATTCTTTAAACATTGCACCCATCTAATTTTCGACTTGGGCGGCCCAGAAATAACCTTTAAACTCCATGTTTTTCCATCATCAAGCATTCAAACATGAATATCATCTCCACATCTCACAAGAATGCCAACCGATCCTTTCCAATTGATCAGTATTGAGTACAGCTCTTGTCCAGCTCAATCTTGCCGTGAAGAGAAACCTTCTTGAACCCCATTTCCTTCACATCAAACTAAATCATGCAAAATTTAACTTTCCAGCCCTCATATTCACCATCCATTGCAATCCAATACGGATTTCCATTCACACAAAATTTGCTTACAGTTCCAAACACGTGAAATGGGAAGTCCGATTGGATCGTTCTCCAGGAACTTGAGTTCGAAGAGTAAGCCTCAACCCCAACCCTAGTTTCTTCCCCTTTCAGATTAACAATCCTGATCACTTTATAATCGTCCCCATCCTCATCATAACCTAGACCAACTGAAACACGCCCAAGATCCTCAAAATGAATTCTCAAAGGAGGAACGAACTTGTGAAGTCGTGTAGCGGGATTCCACAAAAGAATCGAATCCCGAAAACTAATACGTTGGTATACCAACCCGTTGCAACCCCGACAACACTCGTCCAATGAAATCGATTCGAAAACAAGAGGTCAAGATCGGTGGGGGTTTTGTTGGACTCGATGCGTTAAAAAAAATTGAAGATGGCAAAAACTTTATGTAAATCTAAAAATATATTTGATGGGTTTATATAGACAAAATAGACCTACATAAAAAAAATGCAAGTGTTGCACATATTTATATACCAACCGCTAATATTATAATGACACATAAACAGGAGTTCACTATTATTTTAATTGATTATTTAAATGTGTTTATGTGTCATTATCAAATTCGCGATGAACATACACTACAAAAATATAAAGAATTGTCTAAGAAATTAGAATTATCTATGAAATGTTCCAACAAAAAAATTCGTTGTAGGATTGTCTTTGACTTGAATACAAACTTGTATAATCATGTAAGCATTTATTTCTTAACATAGAAATAATTTGTCTATGCAATCAATTTGTCTACAAAATAAAATTCCTTAGTAATTAATTACTGTAAATAAAAATAATTAAATGAGTTAATTTCACACCTCTCTACAAGTTCGGACTTTTAGATGAAGTGAAATTCTTTCATGATATCATAGTCAAAAGACATCACCCAGACAAAGATCATGGGTCCGATTCCCGCTAAAAGCAACTCCACCATTTTAAATTGTCCACTCATTGGACCTCCTCAAAAAAAAAAAAATTTGAGCCCGACCATGAGTTAGGGACAGTGTAAGGGAAAATAATTAAATGAATTAATTGCACACCTTTTTACAAGTTTAGACTTTTAGATGAGGCGAAATTCTTTCAATTACCACGTACACGTCATTGCCTACAAAGATTTACCTACAACACAATTTATTTACAAAATTTGCGCAGATAAATTATTTGTAGGAGGGGAGGGAAGATGCTTATAAAATTATAAATTTTTGTAGGCAATTCTCGCTGCGGAATTTTTTGTTAGAAATTATTTATAAATTTTATAGATAATTCTTTATTTTCGTATACTGATATAAGTTTGTGCCCATCGATCTTTTTCGACATAAGATAATATCCAGGGATCTCGATGTACCATTCCATAAGGTCCAATATAAATACACTCTCATCTTTTGTTAATACATTTCACCCAAAAAAAATCGAACATAAATCCGAAAAATTTAATAAATTTTGTAGGTCTCTTCCTTGGAAAGGGATATAAGTTGGGCATGATACTTAACATTTTGGAAAGAATGAGTGTTAATTTAAAAAATTGTCTCACACAAGTTTTTGCCAAAAGTTTATTTATTTCATTTGTAAATAGATTGAAAATGAGTATTGTATTTTAAAAAATAGACGTAGAAGCTAGAACATTCTTTTAATTTATCTTAGTTTAGATGAACCAAGATGTAATGAGGGACATAATTGACATTTCATGTTAAATGGAGCCCTAAATTTATGTTAAAAGCCTATTCAGTGTTCCTTGTTATAATGGATTGAAAAAATGACCTATGTACCACCATCGAGTCCACAAAGACCACGTCGTCGCAAATATCCCGCTTTATTATAGGTCCACCTGCCTCTATACACAAAGCCCTCGTCGTTCACCGCGGCGGACGTAAGAATTAAATATAGTGAGGACACAAAATTATACATATATAAAAAATGATATATGAAAATAATTTTACAATTAGTTTCATATTCAATGGCAAGAACCCACAATATAGGGTATGTCTTGTGTGAAACCGTTTTCCGGTAATACAAATCATAATTTTGAAGTGAAGTTTTACTGCTTTGAAATGAGTGAGTATTAATTTGTGTTAGTTTGTAAATCGTATCAACGTGAAATCGTTTAACGCAGGAATTGCATATAATGTAGTATAGTATTTTGCTGTATTTCAGGGAAAATTGGCAAAAATGTCCTGTATATTAACAGTAATGATAAAAATATCCTTTATATTTTTCACTTTGTGAAAATGTCAATTATATTTTCAAAATTAATTAGGTGAAAATGTCTCGTAACCGGCTACAACCAGTTTGTAACCGGTATATGCTGACGTGGCAATTTTTTTTTTTTTATGAAAATGTCCTTTATGTTTTTATTATTTGATGAAAATGTCATTTTACATTTTATTTGATTAAAATATTAAAATATGTAATAAATCAAATTAAAAAATACCCTAAAAATATCAATATGTATTTAAAATAATTAAAACTATTTTGAAATCACAAAGACTTATATGCAATATTTCAGAGACCTAATGTACGTGCAATTTAACTAACCCGGCCTGTTTTTATCCTCTGCTCCAAATCACACAGCAAGCAGCCGCTGCAGCGCCCCCACTCTTCTTCCACACCAAACATGTTTGGTTACCTCTTGATTTTCGCTATAGTCGAGTACATCAATTTATCAACAAGCTATCGCTAATTTTTTTTTAATTTATGTGCTGATATTATTGTCTCTCGTCTTTTCTTTTTAGATTGTGTTTGGATGGAGAAATTTTTTAGTTATGAATTTTAAATCCACCATCTATATCCACTCCACTTGTTTGAATAAAATATTCAAAGGGATGGATTTCAAATTTCTAGCTATAATCCTAGTTTAAAGTGAAGGAATTTCAAATAACTAGCAATAATGTCATTTGAAATCTATAATTTTGAGAATCTATTCAATTTTAAATCTCTTGCATTTCAAATTACTCCATCCAAATGCAACCTTAGAAAATGGCTTTGGAAGCCAACTGCGTGTGTACAATTTTAAGGACTCTGTAATGTTTTTCCAGGGGCTTCTCTTGTGCTCCAATTTTTAATCTTTAATTTATTATTTTTTCTAAAGAAAATAAGACAAGTAGTTTAATATAAATATAGTAAATATAATATTATATAGATAAATCATAATTAATGTGTAAGTAGGAGTAAAGTATGAGAATATAAAATTTTACTTTATTTGCAAATAAGGAAATGAGAAGAAAATAAAGAGGGACAAACAAAAATGACAAAACATGAAGTAAATAGAGGGATAGTGGGTGTATAATATTTAAAATTACATCAATAGATATTATTGAATAGTATTTTTTATCTAGTAAATTCAAAACTTCAGCAACCCTTTGCAAGTTGCACAGATACTAAATACTTGAACTAAAACTTATTTTTTGTTACATTTTTTCTTTTTCTATAATTCACTATGTGGAGAGTCTTTGTTGGTGTTACTATATTACTTGGAACAATTGTAAAAGCAAGCACAAATGTAGGAGCCAAATGTTATAGGAGTGCAGGAACCAAATCTTTTTTTAGATAAATAGCATGTCTTTCTGCATTTTGGAAGATTACACGTTTTATTGTCCAGTATAACTGACGCAGCGAAGACGTGATAGTGCAAGAGAATAAGCGGGATAGTTCCCAAATTAATTGTTCATCAAAAACTGTTTCAACAATAGTGAGAAGGAAACATAAATACTGGAGAATACTAGGTTTTTTGTGGATAAAACAAAGCCCACGTAATCAAAATACGAAATAAAGCCCAAACGGCACAAACGCGACATGAAATATATATGACTAATACTGAAATCTTCAATTGACGGTCTCTTCTCCATCAATAACTCTGCATCTCTTTACACCCTCCGCAGCATTCATTTCTATTACTTCAACTGTTAATACTGCAACACAAGCTTCAATTGTTATTAAGATACTTAATTATTACAACATAATTGACATAAACATTTGGGACACTTAATGCTCCCCTTACTTTTCCCTCTCCCCTTACAAACAAGTGTAAAAATAAAAGACCACGTCAAATAGGTCCAAAAGTTTGTTATACTATAGAACAATTCGTTGTACTATTGATATGTCTAAAAAGAACTGATATGTAACTTATTTTATCTTTTAAACTAATATGTTTGTAGGCTTAAAAAGCACGGACCTGAGAGTAATTTTTTTTTTATAATAGTTTTCATACATGATAGTGGTAAATGAATATATAATTGCAATAGAACAAGTACTTCTATGTGTTAAAGTATATAGTTGGTCTAATTAGAAAGCAATAATTTGAATTTATCATAGCAGCTTTTTTTTTTTTATCAAAGTGAAAAAAATATGAAAGTAGAAACCTGATAGGATAAGGAAAAGAGCCCAAACAAATTTCGCCATTAGAAGAACTTAGGGTCCGCTTGGTTGGGAGTGATGATTATAGGGTAATGGGAAATAAAGTGATTGAAGAGTCTTTCAAGTAAAGGGTAATGATTGAGGAGTCATTTAATGGATAAATTATAACTAATTTTCAATATTATTACAATGTATTGATAATACCAAGCACTACTAATGTAATTATTCCCATTACCCTATAATCAATACCTCTAACCAAGCGGGCCCTTAGTAATTCTACTATTTTTCTCTTCTGTTGTGTCTCTATATTGAATGATGTTTTTTATTGTTATAATGAAAATAGAGACGGGTATTTAAAATATATATAGCATGAAAGAACTCTTCAAGTTGATCAAAAGCAATTGATCGATATTTCTTGAATATTCACTAAAAAAAATACTTTTTAGCGACGGAATTTGCGACAGAAAATCCGTCGCAAAATACTGTTTGTGACGGATTTTGCGACGGACAAGCGTCCGTTGTTAAAACAGTCATAGCTAATTTTTACGACGGATTTTTGTCTTCCGTCGCAAATTTATGACGGACAAAGCCGTCGCAACATAGCCGGGTCAGACCCGACCGGGTCGCTCAAAATTTGCGACGGACAATAGGCCATCGCAAAGCATTCGGGTCAGACCCGATCAGGTCTACAACATTTGCGACGGACATAAGCCGTCGCAAATGTTTATTAATGTTTTTTTTATTTTTTCCGAATATTATTTGCAGCGAACGTTTTCCGGCGCAAAATTATTAATTTGCGACAGAAATTGGCCATCGCAAATACCAAGCCTGTACAAAAAAAAATGTGGCTCGTGTGGTTCAAGCCGGGGCGGGCTCGGACCACTGGGCCACCGGCCCATAGCTTATAATATGCGGCCCACCTTCTATATCTATCAAAATTAGGTCTTGAACAATTAATCCAAGTTTGTGCTCAAGGGGAATCGAACACGCGACCACTTGTGCATGGGGAGGAGGCGCGGCCGCTAGGCTATGAGCTTCTTTCGTTCATTTATACGCAATTAATTGTATATGTATTCAAATTAAGTCTTTTTTTTTTATGATTCACCAAATTAATTTCTTTTCGTATCTAAGTTGTTTATAAAAATATTTTGCCCAACTATTTTTTTTATTTTGTAAAATTATTTATTTCGACAATGCATAATTTTATAATTTGTTCATTTATACGCAATTAATTGTATATGTATCCAGATTGACTCATTTTTTTCCATAATTCACCAAATTAATTCATTTTCGTTTCTCACTTGTTTTTATAAATGTTGTGGCCATTTAATTTTTATTATTTTGGTAAAATTATTTATTTTGACTCCCGCTTAAATTTATAATTTGTTCATTTGTACGCAATTAATTGTATATGTATCCAAATTGACTCATTTTTTTTTCATAATTAATCATTTTTATTTCTCACTTGTTTTTATAAATGTTGTGGCCATTTAATTTTTATTATTTTGGTAAAATTATTTATTTCGACTACCGCTTAAATTTATAATTCGTTCATTTGTACGCAATTAATTGTATATGTATCCAAATTGACTCATTTTTTCCATAATTCACCAAATTAATTCATTTTCGTTTCTCACTTATTTTTATAAATGTTGTGGCCATTTAATTTTTATTATTTTGGTAAAATTATTTATTTCGACTCCCGCTTAAATTTATAATTCGTTCATTTGTACGCAATTAATTGTATATGTATCCAAATTGACTCTTTTTTTTTCATAATTAATCATTTTTATTTCTCACTTGTTTTTATAAATGTTGTGGCCATTTAATTTTTATTATTTTGGTAAAATTATATATGTTGAAATAAAAGTAAATAAATTGTACTTCACAAAAAATTAAATAAAAGTAACATCAATTCAAACTAAAAAAAAATTGTATTTCACATTTATTAAAATTTAAATTTTTCTACTCGTCGGAATTAAATTCGGTTTCCTCTCCTCGCCGAGGTTAACAATCGGCTGCTGCATCGGGGGCATCGGTGGCATCGACGGCTGGGTCGGTAGGATAGGCGGCATCGGTGGCGCAGGCATGTGCGCTCATGGCACATCAGAGGCGAACAACCGCCACCACTCCTGCATGGTGGCTGTATACTGCTGCATCTTGGCTTCGTGCGCCTCTCGCTGCTGCCTCTCATACTCTTCCTTCTCTCGCTGTTGCCTCTGAATGTTCTTCATCTGCTCCACCACAGTGGCAAGCTGCCTCTCGACCTCACTGGGATGAGAGTCGATGGAAGACTGAGAGGAGGATGAGCCTGAGCCACGAGGTCAAAAAAAGTTCTTTCCGAAGCTGCCCAATCCAGTGAACCGTCCCTTTTTAGTCTTGACGTTCTTGAAGTACAATTCATTTTGAACGTCAACAGAAGGCTGTGTGGGGGGTGTTGGTAAAATAGGGGTGCCCGGAATCTATTCGGGGTGAAATTTAAATACGAATTTAAATACAATTATTACTAGCATGAATTAATCCTAATTAATTCAAATAATAATTCCAACAACTAACTTTCATCATGCATATTGAATTAATTTCATATATTAACTATGGCGGAATAAACAAGTAAATATGTGATTAACGTACCTCTTGTAGAATTGGCCTTTGGATTAACGGGACAATTACGATCTCGCTTCTATCGACCCAAAAACCTTCTCAAGTATTTCCCTTTTCACCTCACTTGATCACCGGTGGGAGATGCTTTCAAGTAATTTAATAAACTAAGGAAAAAGAAAAATATCTATGCTTCTTGATTTTTCCAACACATGGAATTATGTACTTGGGGATGAAATAATCATCCCCTATTTATAGAGTATGGTGGCCAAAAATATTAGGATATATGGGCTTTGGAAAAAATCTTTTCTTAGACTCTAAGAAATCTTGAATATATCTCATATATTCTTTTCTCCAAAATAAAATATTCCACAAAAATCTCACCCTCCTCATAAACTTGAAATTTTCGAAAATAATAGGAGTGAATCCAAGATTTGGATATTCTTGAATATATGAGATAATCTTGTATTCCAAGAATATTTATCCTCCATAATATCTTTCCAAGAAAATCAACAAAATCTAATCTCTCCTAATAATCTAATTTTCGAAAAAAATAAGGAAATATCAGCAATATAATTTTCTTTTTATTTTAATCACCTTATCATTATTGGGCTACTTAATGGGCTACTTGAGGGGCCTTTAAGGAGAATTAAGATTGGACTTCCTAATGGACTTCTGAATTTCAATATTGAGCCCCAATATAATTCAGCTCATTAATATTAATTATTACCACTAATAAATTAATATTGCACTATCCATCTTAATCCATATTACGATAATATGGGCTCCCGGTTATTATTTCCCGCGTTTAAGATTATCAAGTCCATTAATTAATTGAGCTTCTGAATAGCTCTAAATTAATTAATATATTTCACCTTGGAGTAAAGACAGCTCAACATTATTTTTCGTACCGAAGAAACTAATTCTTCAGTTGCAAGATTTGGTACAATAAAACTTCTGAGCCAACCAAGGGGACTAATCACACGAGCCGTACTCGCACGCGTTTCTCCGTATTAAATCTTAGCAACCGTCGTATGATTAATATTACTGCCCAAGACACAAAGTTCGAAGTCGCAATGATTCTCACCCAACATGAATCAAAGCAGTAACCATTAAGCACACACGGTCCTATTTAAGTGACGGAGATTAAGAAATCAACAACCACTGAGGTCTAATTCTTCACCTTTCAGAACAGAAGAATTTATCCTCGCTGTAGGTCCTCTTCAACACATACTAAATGTGCTAGTGCAATCTCTTGGTCAAGACAGACCAATCTGAGCCTTACACATCGACCTTTCACGGCGGATTGTTCAATTCAACCTAGGTCGTTAAAATGTACGTTTAGTTACAAGTAAACTGTTAATGTTGTCTTCCGTGATCGGGTATCACCACATTAACTACAATGTAACACGTACTATATATTGAACGGTTTGCAATAGAAATTCAACATTCAATCATAACTAAAGCAAATGTGATAAAAGAATTATTCTCATAAAACGAGTGTTTGATACACGAGTTATACAAAGTAAAAGCATACTTTCACGTATAACTCCAACAATCTCCCACTTATACTTAAAGTCTGCTTTTAGTATACATCACGCATGTCTTAGTGTAGTAGCTCTACGTGACATCTCATGTCAACCTACACTAACCTAATAATTCCTCCCACTTATACTTAAAGCAGATTGGCAATAGTCTTGACTCCCACTCCATCCACATGTCTCTCGAATGTACTCTGAGGCAGACCCTTTGTGAATGGATCCGCTAGGTTGTCACCCGACGCTATCTTCGCCACCTCTATATCTCCTCTCTTAACGATTTCTCGTATAAGATGGTATTTTCTTTCTATGTGTTTGCTGGCCTTGTGGGCTCTCGGTTCCTTTGAATTTGCAACTGCTCCGGCATTGTCACAAAAGACAGTTATCTTGTCGGGCAAATTCGGAACAACGTCCAAGTCCACTAAGAAGTTCTTGAGCCAAACTGCCTCTTTCGCTGCTTCACAAGCAGCTACATACTCGGCTTCCATGGTCGAATTGGCGATGCATTTCTGCTTAACGCTTCTCCATGACATGGCTCCTCCTCCCATGCAAAACACACTACCCGAGGTTGACTTTCTTGAGTCTATGTCTGATTGGAAATCCGAGTTCGTGTATCCTATGGGAACTAGACTATCTAACTGGTAAATCAGCATCCGCTCACGAGTTCTTTTCAGATACCTCAAGATGCACTTTACGGCAGTCCAATGGTCTTTCCCGGGATTACTTTGATATCTTGCCACCATGCCCACGGCAAAGCAGATATCCGGTCTCGTACACAGCATTGCATACATAAGGCTTCCTACGGCCGAAGCGTATGGAACACCTTTCATGTCATCTATCGCCGCTTGCGTCTTAGGGCTCATTTCTTTCGATAGATGGATTCCATGTCTAAAAGTTACAAAACCTTTCTTGGAATCTTGCATGCTGAAACGCTTCAAAACAGTGTCAATGTATGAAGCTTGCGATAAGCCCAACATCCTCTTCTTGCGATCGCGAGTGATCTTGATCCCAAGGATGTGGCCGGCTTCCCCTAAGTCCTTCATATCAAATTGTTTTGACAGCCATACCTTTACGTCTGACAATACCTTTACATTGTTTTCAATGAGCAGAATATCGTCTACGTATAATACTAAGAATACCATTGCAGTTCCGTCACGCTTCTTATACACACAACTCTCGAACTCATTTTGATCAAACCCATAAGACTTAATCACTTGATCAAAACACTGGTTCCAAGTGCGCGATGTTGCTTAAGTCCATAAATGGATCTCCTAAGCTTGCAAACGAGGTGTTCTTGGCCTTTTTCAATAAAACCTTTGGGCTGTTGCATATAGATATCTATCCCGTCAAGACTTCCGTTAAGAAAAGCTGTCTTGACATCCATTTGCCAGATCTCGTAATCTAGGTGCGCAGTGATCGACAAGAGAATACGGATGGACTTAAGCATAGCTACAGGCGAAAAGGTTTCCTCATAATCGATCCCTTCTTTCTGAGTATATCCTTTGGCCACAAGCCTCGCTTTGAAGGTCTCTACCCTTCCGTCCGGTCCTCTTTTCCTCTTGTACACCCACTTACATCCAATAGGTTCTACCTCACTGGGTGGTTCGACCAACTCCCACACTTGATTATGATCCATCGAACCCATCTCGGCTTCCATTGCGGTTTGCCACGCCTCCGCGTCTTTATCTTGGATTGCCTCGTCGTACGTCCATGGGTCCGATTCAACACCGGGAACTAAATCCGAAGATTCTCCTATCCCCATGAATCTCTCGGGTTGCCTAGCAATCCTCCCACTACGACGGGGTTGCGGTTGTGAAGATGTGACGTGTGGTACATCATCTTGTATACTTGGTATCGAGGTTTGACCTCTCAATTCTTCTAAGGTAATTTCACTTTTAGGTTTCCGATTGTTCATATAGTCTTCCTCCAAGAATTTAAAGTGTGTACTAATCACGGTCTTTTGATCCTTGGGACTATATAATATACACCCTTTCGTTCCCGCAGGGTATCCTATAAACAGCCTTAATTTCGAACGTGGATCCAACTTACCGGCTTCCTTGTCTAGCACGTATGTCGGACAACCCCAAATCCGCAAATGTCTTAGACTGGGCTTGCGCCTGGTCCAGAATTCCATTGGGGTTTTAGGAACCGATTTGGATGGCACCAAATTTAGAATATAAGCGAGCCGTTTCCAAGGCGTTACCCCAAAACGACTTGGGAAAATCCGAATAACTCATCATGGATCTGACCATCTCTAAAAGAGTCTGGTTCCTTCGTTCCGCCACACCGTTCTGTTGAGGGGTTCTCGGTGCGGTCAACTGGGATACGATTTCTTCGTCCGATAGGTAGTTCAAGAATTCATCACTGAGGTATTCGCCTCCACGATCTGATCGCAGAAACTTGATACTCTTTTCCCTATGTTTCTCGGCTTCGGCCTTAAACTCCTTGAACTTATCAAAAGTTTCAGACTTATGCCGCATAAGGTAAATGTACCCATATCTTGAGTAATCGTGAATGAAGGTAACAAAATACTCATACCCCATTCTCGCTTTGATCGTCATTGGACCACACACATCGGTATGAACGAGTTCTAACACTTCCGTGGCTCTATTCCCCTTGGCTCCAAATGCCCTCTTGGTCATCTTACCCTCTAAACATGATTCACAAGTTGGAAACGGCTCGACTTGGAGCGATTCCAAGGATCCGTCTTTCACCAATCTCTCTATCCGCTTTAGATTAATATGACCTAGTCTAAGATGCCACAGAAGTGTTTCGTTCATCTCCGAAGAACGCTTTCTTTTATTGCTCGAAATGATCGACGTGTTATTAGATTCATTATTTGAGTGGTGTGCACACTTAATCGTATAAAGATTTTTTACCAACGTTCCATGACAGATAACATTATTCTCAAAAGAAACAGTAACAACTTTATTAAAAGTAACTGAATATCCATCAAAAAACAACTTAGAAATCGAAATTAAATTCTTCCTAAAGTTCGGAACGTATAAAACATCTCTTAAAATTAAAACTCTATCTTCAAAAGATAGGTGCACTACTCCCACTGCCTCGGCTGCCACTCTCGTAGCATCCCCCAAAGTGATGGTGATCTCATTCTTGCTAAGTCGTCGGGTTAGCTGGAACCCCTGAAGAGTGAAACAAATATGATCAGTTGCCCCGGTATCCACTACCCAAACATGGCAGCATACGCCGCAACATATGTTTCAACGACTAAAGCATGAGACTTACCTTTCTTTCCCGCCTTCTTAGGCTTAGAACAGGTCGCCCTCCAATGTCCCTTCTCACCACAATTGAAGCACTTACCCTTAGCAGCTTTCTTTCCACCTCCTTCTCCCTTTGCCTTGGGTTTCGCAACGGTTGGATTTGCTTGGGTCTGGCCTTTTGTCCTCTTTCTCTTCTTCCCTCCCTTAGGACCCGAAGAGGAAGACGGACCGTTTGCCACCATAGCAACGGTTTGGTGATCCATTAGAGTCTCCGCCGATACCAAAGCTTGCAAGAGCTCGGGCAAACTATTTGCCCGGTCATTCATTTGATAGTTCAATTGAAACTGCTCAAAGCTCTTCGGCAGAGAATGGAGAACGAAATCGACCTTAGTAGGGAGGTCAAAATTGTGCACCAAGTACTTCCAACTTATTGAGATAACCCATCATCTCGATAACGTGATCCCTTACGGGCGTACCTTCCACCATTTTCAACGAAAGCATCTTTCGCATGGTGATTTGCCTAGTCGTAAGGTTCTGATGTTGAAACATCGCTTCAAGATTTTGCATTATCTCAGAGGCGGTCTCCATGTGTTGGTGTTGGTGTTGCAACACATTTGACATTGAAGCCAGAATAATACATCTAGCCATCTCATCGGAGTCAAACCAACTCTTATGCTCTTTCTTGACCGCTTTCGTGGCATCTTCGGCAGGCTCTTGGGGCTTAGGAGTGGTAAGTACCCATTTATGGTGTTGTGCGGTTAGGACAATGTCAAGGTTACGTTTCCAATCAACATAGTTCTCACCAACAAGTTTGTTATCTTTAAGTATACTAAACAGTGGATTAAAAGGTTGCGACATGATGAACTGAGAATAAAACATACATTCATATTAATATCTAGAAAAATACGAAATTATCACATAATTTTGATCACATCAATTATATTGAAACCTTAAAACAATATAATCATGCATCAGCCAACATCTCGAAACAATTTAAATGCGCCACGAGGGGTGGTCTATTTAAATGGACCGAGAACCGGCCCGATGTCTGTTTTAATAAACGGTGAATTAATAAATTAAATTAGTACCTTAAATAAACGGTGAATTAATAAATTAAATTAATACCTTAAACTCCTCGAAGTATGTATGTTTTCTTGCATCGGACAGTAGCCCCCAACTGTAAGCGGTGGGATCGAATCCACCGCTAAGGATGGACTTGGAAACCTGATTACTAGGCTCATGACCCGGAATCCATCTGTAAAATTAAAACTTCAAAGTTAGTAAAATAATTAGGTTTTAATTAATAAAAAAATTGAGTATAAAATATTAAAACTTACGTTGAACCATGTGGCTGAACAGTCATCCGTGCTTGAACAACCGGATACTGGCGGAAGGAGGATGAGCCGTCAGCAGTCTGCTGTGAGCAGGAGAAGCCATCACCAGGCTGTGAAGAGGTCTCTAATAGAGACCTCGGCCTTAAAATGGGTAGAACCACGGGTCTCGGTGAGGCCCGTCATCTCCTCCCTCCTCGCCCTCCTCGACTCGCCTCCTCATCCCTCGGAGGCTGCTGACTGCCACTGCCACTGCCACTTCCTTGTCCGTTCATCTATAACAAAATTCACGAATATTATTCAAAATATTAAATTAAAATCAATGAAATACTCATAACATAATATTCTAAATATAATATTATTCAAACCACTATCCTAAATTAAACTAAAATCAATCAACTAATATGATTCAAACCACTCAACTAAATTCGATCAACTAAAATTAAATTAAAATTCGATCAACTAAAATCAATTCATTTCTAATATAATTCAAACAATTCAACTAATTCAATTCTAAACATGCTTTAAAATTAAATTAAAATTCGATCAACTAAGCTAATTCAACTAAAATCAATTCATTTCTAATATAATTCAAACAATTCAACTAATTCAATTTTAAGCTTAAGAAATTATAAACATGCTTTAAAATTAAATTAAAATTCGATCAACTAAGCTAATTCAACTAAAATCAATTCATTTCTAATATAATTCAAACAATTCAACTAATTCAATTCTAAGCTTAAGAAATTCTAAACATGCTTTAAAATTAAATTAAAATTCGATCAACTAAGTTAATTCAACTAAAATCAATTCATTTCTAATATAATTAAAACAACTCAACTAATTCAATTCTAAACTTAACAAAAATTAAACATGCTTTAAATTAAAATTCGATCAACTAAATCAACTAAAATCAATTCATTTCTAATATAATTCAAACAATTCAACTAATTCAATTCTAAACTTAACAAAAATTAAACATGTTTTAAATTAAAATTCGATCAACTAATTCAACTAAAATCAATTCATTACTAATATAATTCAAACAATTAAACTAAAATCAATTCTCAACTAAAATTAATTCTCTAAACATGCTTTAAAATTAAATTTTAAACGGTAAAAATGAAGAAAACTTACAGTTTATTTGTAGAAAATGTCGAAACGAGAACTCGGTGGGGACGGATTGGCTCTACAATCAACTAAACCCGACTTCTCCTTCCTTTTCCTTTCGTTTTCCTCCTCTTCTTCTTTTTTCTCGCATTCTCCGTCTGCTTCGCGAGGAGAGTATTTATAAGTGGAAAAAATTTGCAACGGACGCCTATCCGTCGCAAATTATGCCTGTCAAAGACAAAACGACGTCATTTTTACTGATTTGCGACGGCTTTTCCGTCGCAAATCAGTCAATGCACCATTTTTTGAAAAGACGCGTAAAACCGGGTCGGATTTGCGACGGACATTTCGTCACAAATCAGTCAATGGACAGTTTCCCGAAAGGCCGCGAATACAAATGTAAGATTTGCGACGGCTTTGGTCCGTCGCAAATACAAAGTTAAAAATTGCGACGGCCTATTCCGTCGCAAATCAGTCAAATGTGCCGCTTCCCGAACGGTCACTTTAAACGGGTATATTTTGCGACGGAATGGGCCGTCGCAAACTCAAAGTTGAAATTTGCGACGACCTATCCGTCGCAAATGTAGCCGGTTTAAGACGAAGGCGGTGGACCCTAGTTGTTGCGACGGACTTTTCCGTTGCAAAACACTAATGTTTGCGACGGTCTTCCTACGTCGTCGCAAAGTGTCATTTTTTCCGACGGCTTACCAAAATCCGTCGCAAATTTGCTACGGATATTTGGCCGTCGCTAAACTCCGTCTTTTTTGTAGTGATTCTAGCTAAAGAAAAGAATTGTGTGGATATTGTCAAGTTTTACTACTATAGTAATAACAAAGGAAACAAAATTGAAATAATTCAATTTCAACGTGTTAGTAAAAAATAAACGTGACAATAAAGGTTATAAGGTATAATTAGGAAATCTACAAAGGAAAAATCATATCAACATATGCAGTTAACAAGTATTTAAAAGTTAGCGCATTCGTTCAAATAATATTCTTTTTTCGAGGGTGACAAAATCTTAGCCTGGCTAAATAAGTAACAAAATCAATCAAATCTCTAGTTACCCATGTCATAAAGGAACATGAAAATGATAATATAGTGATACTATTTTTATTTTTATTTTGACGGCAAAAGAAAATATATTTTCAAGAATCGTCTTCTTACACCAACATGTTGTAAAAAATGGGAGTCGGGTTTATTAGTGAGAGCCATGAGCAGCAAATTAAAGGCCCCATACTTGAAATGAAATTCTGCATTCCAATAGTAGATTATGTTGAACTCTCTCTACACAACTGAGATCGTCACCATCACCGACAATATAAATTTCTTCTTTTCAGCTCATCTCTTAAGTTGCTATATTTAATGAAATTTGAATTTCTTAAAGTTTGGTTATACTGTATTCTCAATTTCCAACGACATCGGTTGCAATCTGATGGGAGGGGGGAATGGGTAGTAAGTAGTAACTAAGATTTTAATTTAGAATGATAATATAAATTTTGTAGGCTTGTTATATTAGAATAGATTGATATTTTGTTTTCATTTAATTATGTGTGTGGTTCATGTAGCATCGTTTAAAGCATCGAAGCAAATAAACTATTGGGTGTAAATGTTTGTTAAGATTTTAGGGGGGATAATTTTTACTTAAAGTTACGGCAATAAACAATTTAAGAGGAATTAGGCCCATTTTCTTTTTCAGTTTTAGCCCATTTAAGAGCCCATGGCCCTACAACTCTTCGAGTTCCATTATTGATCTCATACAAATTTTTGCCAAAAAAAATACGCCATTTTTTATCACGCGCCGCTAAATTGCCGCAAGAATTTTGGGTTTCCATCCCCATCGGTGACGTGACCACTAAGAGGCCTTTTTCCGTTTTGATTTTTTTTTTTTTTAATTCACATGGTTATTGTAAATGGTTTTATGATGATTTCTTTTACATATATAAAAATTAATCACAAAAACACAATTTCTAACAAAATCCCCAAATGGCGAATGCAAACCCTGTGCTAGTTGTTAAAGAAAAAAAAATCCCATATGCTACGTACTTGAAACAATTGTAAAATGAAAAAAGAAAAAAAAATCCCCAAATTTCAAAATTAAAAAAATCATAAATCGATAGCATTTATCCCGTTATTCCCATGCCGAACAAGATCCTTGTTATTTGATCATTTGAAGATTGATGATCAACTGAGTTCAAACACAAAAATGTGACTGAGATCTACCCCTCCAAATGTCCAAATGAATCGTAACGTGGAAACACAGCCAATAATTAAATAAAAAAGGCAAAAACTTGTATGAGACCACACAAATTAACACCTACCCCTACCAAAGTGTTAATGAGTCCATGCCCTAGTTACACTCATTCCCATTGTCTCATGCCATGAGACGGTCTCATACAAGATCCGCTCAATAAAAAAATACCAGCTGAACTAATATCTTCGAATTAATTTTCACATCAAATCAGGTTTCATAATAAATTTTCACATCAAATCAGGCTACATATTATACTCCCTTCCCCCCTAAAAATTGGTCATATTTTTATGCACATGCTTTAATGTGTTGGAGGTATACGAAGTTTTCTAAGGATGGAGGTACTATAAATAAGGGTTGTGATGAGTTGATTAGAGAGGAAAATTAAGAAGAGATATCAATTAATTAATAAAGTTCAATATTATCAGCCATGGATCAAGGTAGAAGTATGCGTATGATAGTGGTAATTGTAATGCTATCTTGCGCAGGGTTAGCATCAGCTTCTTGTTACGGAGATTGTCTGGAAGATTGCTTTGGCCAAGGACGAGAGAAAACATTCTGCCTCGTAAAATGCGCCGTCAAGTGTATTAATAGCATTGACTCTTGCAGCTATGCTTGTGCTATGAATCGGTGCACTCAATTTGTAAATGGTATGTTACTAAAACTACTTAATTTAGACTATTATATGCCTCATTTTTTTAATCTCGTATTTTATTTCATCATCCCTATATGTGTGTATTATAAGCACGCGTTTCATAACCGTTAATTTTTTTTCTATTGACATTTTTTATGTTAATTTTGGTCCTTTGGATGAAAATAATATCAAAATGATTAAAATTAATATAGTACAAATTTACAGGACTAAAATTGGACATGTCCAAAATTACAAGTCCATAGGGCATGCATATGATCATTTCCGTCTATGTTAAATATATTATTTGTGTTCAAAATGCAGATAATGACAAATTGGATGACTGTGTTAGCGAGTGCGGCAATGACAGATGTAAGAACTAAGAACTTGTGAAGTCTTTGACCTAAATCACAAATTGGGAGTTGGAAATTAAAAAAAAAAAACAAAAAAAATTTGTAGGCAAGTTTTTATTATTGCTGGCTAATAAAATACTGCCAGTACGGGCACCGGTAATTTTAAATGAGAATAAATCATGTACAATAAAGGAATTACCAATTACTAAATAAACTCATTTTAAATTAGTTCTCAATATCTCATTCCTGTTTAGTTCATTAATAATCAGAATAAGTATCAATTATCACGAGCTGTGGTTGTAATTTGTAAAGACCATGCAATGTGCACAAAAGTAGCACTCTGTAATGGTGAATTGGTGAAAAATTTATACTTTAAAAAAAAGTTAAGATATATATAAAAACTATTACCATCTTCATTAGCATTTTTATAAAAATTACTCCCTCCATCTAATATTAGTAATCCTAATTTTTTGTACTGTTATTTTTTGTAATATATTGATTTCAAAATTAACTTTCGCAAAATTAATTTTATATAAATATAAGTATATAAATAATGATCAATTAACGATGAGAGACCAGGTCTTTTGCTCCTCTGGTTGGGAGGCAGACACCTGGCGTTTAAATTCCTCCGTTTTCTTCCTTTGATCCGGTTCACATCAGTTTGAATATTTGAATATATATATTAACACATAATTATCATATACTCCCTCTCTTTTTTATCATTTGGAATAAAACAACAAATTAAGGTTATAAATTTTGTTAACATTAATTGCCCTTAATCCCTAAATTATGGATAAAGTTAATGGAAAAATTTGTGAAAAAATGAATAGAAAGAAAAGGAAAAATCATCAAAATGACATGTATATATATAACAAACGAAATGGAGACATGACTATTTAAATTTGTAGTCGGTGAGAATAGCAAAGGGTAAATATGTATTATTGTATGGACAAATATATATATTTGTCCGTATAGTAACTTAAAATATGTATCATTAGATGAACACAACTTTATGGAATACGGGTGATGTTTTTTTTAAATATGATTTTCAATTTTATTAAATTCTGCCAATTAAAAAAAAAAAATTTTAATGACGGTATATTATTTGTTAGAACTAAAAATGGACAATTAATGAGGGTAATTTAAAACCCTCGTTAAAACTAACTTAAAACACACTTTTAGTGAGGGTAATACATCCCTTCACTAATAATTTTAACTAAAGACAATATTTCTTGTAGTGTTACTTTTTCCTGTCAATTTTCATAATATACAATAAATTGATTTTTAAAATGTAATTTGACTACGGAATTTAGTAAGTGTAATTAAGATTTTGCCAATCGCGTTCCTCCCATAAATACCCAATCAACAATAAGATTAATTTGCTCACAAAAAAAGAAAAATAAGTAACTAATTAATAAGACACTTGTCAATCAATATCTAACGAATGTAACAGGAGAAACACCATGGTATAACAGGAGATCTCATCCATTCATGTACATGTTCAGACATTTAGATGCGATGATATTATTTCATGGTATTAGAGTCAAAAGGCTCACCGCCAGATCAAATATTCTGACTTCCATTCCTATTGAAAGTAACTTCATTGTTCACTAATTGGGCTCAATCCATAATGGGAAAAATTGAGAATCCACCCCTAATTGAAGGACATTAGAAAATCAATAAATGAATTGGTTGCACAACGATTCTAAAGATTAAGATGGAATTTTTCAATTAACAACAAGCGAAACTGGCTCTTGAAAAAAAACAAAAAGGTAACTAATTAACAAGAGAGAAGAAAAGGATCTGAATTAGATACAAATCATTTATACATTAATTGAGTTCTTCTATATTAGAAAAGCTACATATATAAATTAATAACTATGTATCAAAATTTAAAATTCAGAATGCACACAAGTATAAATAGGGACTTTGGTCCCCTTATTACTCCATCAATTAAGGTTCAAACTGAAAAAACAAAAGAAATTAGAAAAATGAAGAGCAGCAAAATGGTAGGAATTGTAGGCGTAATATTGGTGGTGATGTCGATCGCCACTTTGGGAGAGGGACAACCACAGCCTCCAAGTTGCTACTATGTGTGCAAAAAAATGTGTGGTACAAGTAAGGATAAACCAAGTTGCATGGAGAGTTGTATGAAAGATGAGTGCATTTCATCGTCGCTTGGGGTTCGTGGTGGGCCCGTCCCGGCTGCCGGAGATGGCGAGAAGAGCAAGAGATATGTAAACCCAGATTGCCCCTACATATGCCGCAAAATGTGTCTCCCTACAGATAAACCTTGCATGGACAAATGTAAGAAAGATGAGGGGTGTCCTTAATTATACTACATGTTTTGAATTTTATGAGTGATAGTAAGACATAAGTTTGCGTTTATTAGTTATTCAAAACTATCCAAATGTACTACCGAATTTTTTGTTAATTTAAGTAAAAAAAAATATGGAAATTATTGGTAGTATTTTTTTATTTTGTTTTAGTTTTGTCTTTAATTTTATTGATTTAATTTTTTGAATGGGCAAAAAAACTAGTTAGCGTACAAAAGTTAACGTCATCAGCTTACGCGGTAAAATGTGCCCGTGCACGAAACGATGTCATTTAATGCGTTTTCCGATCATTTGTGGCTGAATTTGGCAATTTAAATATATGTGAGACTAAATCTGAAAAGTAATTATTATTGGTTTTTTTAATTAAATTAAATGTGGAAAGTAATTATGGGACAAAAATGGTTTAAATCTTGTTATAATGTTCGTAGTATAAATTTATTTCCTTCTGTCTTCGAAGTCATACACTTTTCTTTATTTGATGAAACAAAATAAACAAAACTGTCCTATAAAAAAGAGTTAAAATATAATTTCGTGTCATGTCTTTTCCACAAAAGTCCCAAAATATTTAGAATTTTCAATTCCGTTCCATTACTCCCTAATTGTTCTGAGTTTGGTCCTTTAATTGCCGGATTAATTTTGCACTCTCTGTCCCATAACTTTAACTATTTTCGAAAAAGGTCACTTGTTAAAATGTGAAAAATTTGAGACCATGGGAATAATTTGTTAAAAAAAAGCAATTAAATCCAATTAATGTTTAAGTCTGTGGAATGTATTCAAATACAGCGTCAATGATGATGATGTATTTTAATCATTATCAAATCTCAATTCTCAATTTTTGTTCGTATATTGAATTTATAACATATAATAATTATTATAACATTTAATAGTAGTTCTAGTGTGCACTTAAGTGCATGGTATTTACTTGGATTTTAAAAAAAATACTCCAAATATTATAAAAATCAATAATATCTTAAAAAGTAGTTAGTGATACCCCAAGAACTAATTGGTAATACCTCAAATATAAAAAATTAAAAAAAAAAATACACAGTTATGTGTGTGTGTATTTTGAAAAAATCAAAATTAAAGTCAAAATTGAGCTTACAATCTAAAGACATGCTATGCACTTGAGTATATACTAGAATTTATGAACATTTAAAGATACATCAATAAATAATTAGTCAAAAAAGGAGTATATTTATTTTATTGAGTAATATATAATAATTATGGAAGTCCAATACGTACCCAAACTAATTTGCAAACCTTTTACAGTTGCACAGATCCTACATACTTAAACTAAAATTTATTGTTTTCTACTTACATTTTTGTATAATCCATTATTTGAAGAGTTATCATATTATTTGGAACAATTGTAAAAGCAAGAACAAATAAGGCGTCAAATGCTACAGAAGTGCAGGAACAGAAACACACTTTTTATGATAAAAACAGATATTTTTTTTTTCCCCATAACTTGTTTATTGTTCCAAATAATTTAACTGTTGAATCAACGTTTTAGATTAACAAGCAAACTTGTAATCAAGGAATCGATTATGGAGCAATAAGCAAACGTATTGAAATCAACGGAAATTAAGAACAACAGAATTTTATGTGGTTCGGAGAGAAACTCCTACGTCCACGGGATCGGAGAGATTCGATCTTTCACTATGAGAACTCAAGGGAATTACAGTCACTCAATCTCACAAACACTCAAGGAATTTCCTCTCAAAGGAATCCTAATATGGTTACAGAGATATCGTACTCACAACCCTAAACTCACCTCTAAGAATGAAAAGAATTGATTTTGTTATCACTCTCTTGTTGTATCTCTCTTCTGTAATTGTGCAAGCATCATATACATAGAATAGCTCAGTAAGTAACCGTCTCAACTGCCTTTGGATATAACCCACAATCATCCCTTGAGTACTCAATCCAGCGTCATTCTGTTAGCTTTGATAAGTCTCGCTAATAGCAGCTGTTAGTAGACTACTCCTCAATTGTCAGAAGACATCAAGTCCAATGAGCTAACTGAACTTCAGCTGACTTCATCCAAGTATAACAGCTGACTCCAACTCCGCTGAAACTCTAACTCAACTGAACACACATACTTCACATTAACTTTTAAGTTTTGCAACATATTTTTCTCCTCACAATTTCTCTTTCTGATTTACAGTAGAGTTTGCAAGATGTACATAGGGAACGACGGTCGGGGGTGGGGAGAGGCAATGGCCGAAAATTTGGGGTGAGATAGCCGAGATGAGGGCCGGGATGGGGAGAGAGCGGTGCTCGAAACTTGGAGTGGAAAATGGCCGAATTAGTTCGCGAAGATGATTGGGGTGATGGGTTTGGTGGGGGAAAATATTATTTAATATTTCAATAACATCCTTTTACGTATTATTTAAATTAAAAATTACAAATAACATATTAATAAAATAACTAAAACCTGCTTAAAAAAAAAAGAACAAAGGCTTCAAACGTGCCCTTAGACGAGACTTTGAGACCTCCTCCCCCACGAGGTCAGACCATCCATCGCCCTAGTTTACGACCACCGCCATCCGCCTTGACGCCACACCGCCATCCGCTGCGACGCTGCACCTAGAGCGTAGAGACCTCCGCCGCCACGCCGCACCACGCATCGACTCCTATGCAGCGAAGCACTGCTGCAACGCCTCCTCCATCACAACGCCTCTAGGTTCGGATTTGTCTGAGTAATTTGTTGCTGCTATCTTTGAACGCTCTACCACTAGTGCATTTTATTGGTATCGTTTTAGATTTTGTTGATTGGGCGTACTCTGTAATATTAATATGCTAATGATATAATACGTATCAGGAATATCTTTGGTATCTTTTTATCTCTGGCTCCTTGTGCTCATATGATTCCTCAACCATTGCATTTGGATTTTTTTTTTTAGTTAAATTAACAATAGGACAAATCTTGCAGATGCCTCTAACCATCTTTGATTAATTTTGCTTATAAATATCTTTTATTTTTCTTGTATTCACTGTCTTGATGAGTTCAAGATTCGTGTATGTCTGATAAATGCAAAATTGCTGACTTTTTCTTATATTTGTTATTGGATTTAGATTATCATAGTGTGTGATTTAGCTTGCACTTGGATTTTTTTTTTTTTTTTTCTAGTTGAATTAACAATAGGACAAATATTGTAGATGCCTCTAACCTTCTTTGTATTTCTGTTGAAAGCAAAATTCCATAAAAAAAAAAATTTAATTGTTAATGGATTCAGATTGTGATAGTGTGTGGTTTGGTGTGGTTGTTTTCTACATCAACCTCAGCATCTTCTCTGCCCTGAATTAGAAGGAAATGAGGGATGTATTCTTGGTTTGGAAGATCAGTGTCCTTGTGCCCGTATGAACAAGGATGATGATACCATTTAGGGAGGAGAGGACGACGCACTTCTCTGGTCCAGGGACCTCGAGAAGTATTCTCATGGCGAATTTTCTTTTGCAATCACTACAAAAAAAACATTGTTTTGTGACGGAATTAGCGACGGAAAATCCGTCGCAAACAGTGTTTTGCGATGGGATCTGCGACGGACACGTATTCGTACCTAAAACAGCCGTAGCAAATTTTTGCGACGGATTCGACCATCCGTCGCAAATTAACGACGGAAAAATCCGTCGCAAAATCGGCGGGTCAGATCCGGCCGGGTCACACAGAATTTGCGACGGACAGTAGTCCGTCGCAAACTTTTCGGGTCAGACCCGATCGGGTCAACAACATTTGCGACGGCTAAATTCCGTCGCAAATGTTTTTATATATTTTTTATACTTTTTTGTGTTATAATTTGCGACGGGCTGTTTTCCGTCGCAAAATTCAATATTTGCGAAGGAATATGGCCGTCGCAAATTACCGAGCCTATACAAAAAAAAAAAAGTGGCTCGCGTGGTTCGAGCCCGGGCACCCGAGGCGGCCGGGGCGGGCGCGGACCACTGGGCCAACCGGCCCATTCCTTATTATATGCAGCCCACCTTCTATATTAGTCTTATTAGGCCTGGAACAATTAATCCATTTTTTGCGTCCAAGGGGAATCGAACACGGGACCTTTTGTGCAAGAGGATAGGGCGCGCGTCACTAGGGCACAAGCTACTTTCGTTTATTTTTTTTGCAATTAATTGTATATGTATTCAAATTAAGTCATTTTTTTTATAATTCACCAAATTAATTTCTTTTCGTATCTAAGTTGTTTATTAAAATATTTTGCCCAACTATTTTTTTTATTTTGTAAAACTATTTATTTCGACTTCCGCTTAAATTTATAATTCGTTCATTTGTACGCAATTAATTGTATATGTATCCAAATTAACTCATTTTTTTTTCTACAATTCACCAAATTAATTCATTTTCGTTTCTAACTTGTTTTTATAAATATTGGGGCCATTTAATTTTTATTATTTCTGTAAAACTATTTATTTCGACTCCCGCTTAAATTTATAATTCGTTCATTTGTACGCAATTAATTGTATATGTATCCAAATTGACTCATTTTTTTTTCTACAATTCACCAAATTAATTCATTTTCGTTTCTAACTTGTTTTTATAAATATTGGGGCCATTTAATTTTTATTATTTCTGTAAAACTATTTATTTCGACTCCCGCTTAAATTTATAATTCGTTCATTTGTACGCAATTAATTGTGTATGTATCTAAATTGACTCATTTTTTTTCTACAATTCACCAAATTAATTCATTTTCGTTTCTAACTTGTTTTTATAAATATTGGGGCCATTTAATTTTTATTATTTCTGTAAATTTATTTATTTCGACTCCCGCTTAAATTTATAATTCGTTCATTTGTACGCAATTAATTGTGTATGTATCTAAATTGACTCCTTTTTTTTTCTACAATTCACCAAATTAATTCATTTTCGTTTCTAACTTGTTTTTATAAATATTGGGGCCATTTAATTTTTATTATTTCTGTAAATTTATTTATTTCGACTCCCGCTTAAATTTATAATTCGTTCATTTGTACGCAATTAATTGTGTATGTATCTAAATTGACTCTTTTTTTTTCTACAATTCACCAAATTAATTCATTTTCGTTTCTAACTTGTTTTTATAAATATTGGGGCCATTTAATTTTTATTATTTCTGTAAATTTATTTATTTCGACTCCCGCTTAAATTTATAATTCGTTCATTTGTACGCAATTAATTGTGTATGTATCCAAATTGACTCGTTTTTTTTTTTCATAATTCACCAAATTAATTCATTTTCGTTTTTCACTTGTTATATATACAATAATTTAGTAATTCTAATCGTCGTCTTCTTCCTCGTCATCCTCATCATCATCTTCATCCTCTTCCTCATCTTCATCCTCTTCCTCTTCCTCTTCCTCTTCCTCTTCCTCTTCCTCTTCCTCTTCATCTTCCTCTTCCTCTTCCTCTTCCTCTTCTTCTTCCTCCCCACCGCGCTCTTGTCCATCACCCTCATGATCACTTTCAATCATTATCATTTCTGGATTTGCAGCAAGTAAGTCGACAAAAATATTCACACCTGCTTGATCAACCTCTGTTTGAGCCTCTTGTATCTCTGTTTGAAATGGATCTGTTGGTTCTACACCGTCTTTGTTTGATGGATTAGAAACTTCAACCAATGATCTTGCCTTTACTTTGCAAACTGTCCTCAAGTTGGGCCTACTTGATCCGGGGTATTTGCAATAATATACCTGAGATGCTTGCGTTGCAAAAATATAACGATTGTATGCCGCCGGAAACTTCTTTCCGGTGTTGATATCAACAATCTTGTAGTTTTTGTCGACTCTTGTTCCTTGGTTCCCTGGATCATACCATTCACACAAGAACAACACTATCGTCCTGCTCGGCCAACCCGGATATTCTATTTCAACTACTTCTTGCAGCACTCCATAGTACTCGATGGGTTCTTCGTTGTAGTTTGCACCGATAATGCAAACACCACTGTTTGTAGTCGATTTCGTTGAAGCATATGCTTCAGTATGAAATTTGTATCCATTTGCGTAATATCTGTGGTATGATACCACACTACGTAGTGGTCTTTTGCTCAGAGCTTCAAGATGTGGGTTGTTATTAAGTAGGTCATTTTGTCCCTGTAAATATTAAATTATCATGTATAAAAATAATAACATATTTGTTATAAGGTAAAAATCATATAATTATGTGGTACTCACGTAACGTTGGAACCAAAACATAAAATCATTGTGGATGGATTGAAAAACTGTTGCATCTGTGATGTCTGGTTCTACTTGACGCTTATACTCACAGAACATGCTTATATATCAGAAAAAAGAAATTAATTACTTTTCAGATATCAACAGTATACATATTGTAAAAAACTCAACTATAAAATTAAATTACTTACTCTATATACGGTTTGACTTCAGGACAATTCATCAAAACATATGAATGTATTGTTTCCTCTTCAATACTGCCCCTGAACGGTCGTTTGGTGCCCTTACCCATTGGTCGACCCGGATGCAAAAATACAGATAACATACCTTCAACATCACGAAGGGGATGGTCTACTCCACGACCATCGTAGTTGCGAGGCACATTTCTGATTCTGGTTTGAACTTGATCGCCGAAGTAGTAAGAACAAAATGCTCCAACCTCTTCAGTAAGGTATGCATTAACAATTGATGCTTCGATGTGGGCCGCATTTCCAATATAGAGCTTTAAATTGTGCAAATACCTAAAACATTCTTGTGTTAGAAAATTTATTCAGTATTGATCTTAAAAGTCGATTTAAAAAGTGGTATAGAATTACCTCTCAAAAGGGTACATCCATCGATACTGTACGGGACCAGCAATTGAGGCTTCATACGCTAAGTGTACGGGTAAGTGCTCCATCGAGTCGAAGAAGCTGGGTGGAAAAATCCGCTCAAGTTTGCATAGAATAACAGGGATCTCCTCATCCAAACGCCTCATGTCCTCAACTGTAATCGTTGATGTCGTTAAGTGTCTGAAAAAGAGACTTAATTCCGTGATGACACTCCATACATTCTTGGGAAGTGAGTACCGAAATGCAATAGGTAAGAGTCGTTGCATGAACACATGACAATCATGACTCTTCATTCCAGACACCTTTCCGGTTTCCGTGTCAACTCTGTCTCCCAAATTCGACACATAATTGTCAGGGAAGCTCAACTCTTTCACCCACTTACACAAATTCTTCCTTTCTGCTTTACTAATTGTGTAAGAGGCCTGGAGATATGTTCTTGTCTGCTCATCCTTGTGTAGGGAAGCACGAGAACAGAAGAGCCTCAACTCATCTCTGGATTTTGAAGTGTCTTTGGTCTTCCCTTCAGTACCCACGACCGTATGAAACAAGTTGTCGAAAACATTCTTCTCTATATGCATCACATCCAAATTGTGTCGAATCAACAACTTGCTCCAATAAGGTAAGTCCCAAAAGATACTTCTCTTCTTCCAACCACCCTGGATACGTTTATTGTGCTCCATTGCACCCGCCTCAGTTGTCTTCATCAAATCAGTGACTGTAACCTCATACAACAACGAATCACCTGAAATAATTAATTTATATATGGTTAACTTATATATATGAGACACATAGACATCAGTAGTGATTCAGTACCCAGACACATACCTGATCGAATCCGTGGTCTTGGGCGGCCTACTGCATTTTTACCCTTTAGAAAGTCTGTTTTGTTCCTCCGAAAGGGATGATCAGGAGGAAGAAACTTGCGATGGTTGTCGAACCATGACACTTTTCTACTCAACGGAAGATAGAATGCATCAGAACCGTCCATGCAATACGGGCATGCTAGTTTTCCTGTTGTTGACCACCCAGACAACATAGAAAATGCTGGAAAGTCACTAATGGTCCACAAAAGTGCAGCTCGCATCGTGAAGTTCTGCTTCCTATGAACGTCGTAGGCCTCCACCCCCGTAGACCACAAAGATTTCAACTCTTTAATCAATGGCTGGAGATATACATCCAATTTATGCTTGGGGTTGTGTGGTCCAGGCACCAAGATACTAAGAAATATATGTTGAGGCTTCATGCACAACCAAGGAGGTAGATTGTACGGGGTCAACAGCACAGGCCATAATGAATACTTTTTTCCGTGCATTCCAAATGGGGCAAAACCATCCGTGCACAAGCCTAACCTCACATTTCTCGTCTCCCTTGCAAAATCTGGGAACTCCCTATCAAGATGTTTCCATGCCTCCGAGTCTGCAGGATGCCGCATCTCTCCAGAATTCTCACCAGAACACTCCTCAGCATGCCATGTCATGTCTTTAGCCGTGGCACTGGACTGATACACCTCTCTAGACGAGGAGTGATGGGAAGGTAATACATTGCCTTATAAGCCTTCAACTGCACTTTCTTTTTACTTTTTGTACGACCAGATGGTTTGTACCGTGGGTGACCACACATCTTGCAATGATCCTGATCCTCATCCTCATCCCAAAACAGCATGCAACCGTTTGTACAACAATCAATCTTCTCAAAGGGTAGACCCATATGTTTCAAGAGCCTCTTGCTCTGATAGAAATTATCAGGCGCCGTGTTGTCTTCAGGTAGAGCTCGTTTGAACAATTTAGCAAATTGATTGAACACTTTTTTACTGACCTTGCCTTCAGTTTTGATGTTCAACATTTGAGCATTGAATGACAATTGCGTCTCAGTCTCACAACCAGGAAACAACTTTTGATCAACGGTTTTAAGCATATCAAAAAACTTCTTTGACCGATGATTTGGTTCCTCCTCCATAGGTGTTTCATTGAATTGTGGTTGACCACCCAAAACAGATTCTGCAATCATCATCCGATATCTATCAGGTTCATCCTCTATTTGTGGTTCAAATTGAGTATACGGAACATAACTTGAACCACCAACATCAGAACTTCCACCACCGCTCCACCCAGTATACCAGTATTCTACGGTTTCGATGTCAACATTCCACCGTTGTTCACCGTGACTGGTCCAGTTGTAATAACGGGGAACAAAACCGAAAATCACAAGATGAGTTCTAACCTCATCAACACTCAAGAATCTCATATTTCTACATCTTCTGTCTTTACACGGACACCTAATATTACCCATACAATCCATATTGCATGGATGTTGTAGTGCAAACTCAATAAACTCATCAATTTTATTGCAAAAGACAGAGTTAATGCCTCCTCCTATCATTCTAGGTATTGAGTACATCCAACCACGATCTGGAAATTGCATCTGTTACAAATTAAAAGTAAATATCACATGAGTTGTAAAAAATTGGGCAGAGTTTGCCTAAAAATAAGGATATACACAATTTTTCTTCACAAAAATCAATCCAACGCAACCATATATATCAATCATAGTAAACCAATCAAATAAACAAACATCACACAATTTATCTAATAGTGTACAGAAAAATTTAGCAGAGTTTCGACTAAAAATAGGTATAAAATATCACACAAACTAAAATTAACCTAAACCCATCAAATAAACATATATCATCAATCATACTAAAACCCATCAAATAAACATATATCATGTTCATTACCTAATAGTGTACTAAAAAATTGAAACAATAAAAATATGACAATTAAACGGTTAAAAATGTGAAAACGTACGGTGAAGTTGAAGGCAATGACAAATACGTACGCTGAGGTTGAAGGCAATGACAAATACACCAATTATACGTGAAGAACATATTAAAACCGTATCATTTCTTATTTTTTTTCGTGAGTGAAAGTGAAAGGGAAGGAAAAGGAAGGGGACTGGTATAAAACTGCGTAAATTTGCGACGGCCTAAATTTCCGTCGCAAATTGCATTATTTGCGACGGCTATTCTGTCGCAGAGCTCTTTTGCGACGACACGGGTCAATTATTGGCCACCAACCCGCCTGACAAATTTCAACCGCTCACATTTGCGACGGCTTTAGTCCGTTGCAATTACAAAGTTTAAATTGCGACGGCCTCTTCCGTCGCAAATCAGTCAAACGGGTCGCTTCCCGAACGGTCACCTTTAAACAGGTATGTTTTGCGACGGAATTGACCGTCGCAAACTCAAAATTGAAATTTGCGACGACCTTTCCGTCGCAAATGTAGCCGGTTCAAGACGAAGTCGGTGGGCCCTAGATTTTGCGACGGCTTATCCATCGCAAATTACTATATTTTGCGACGGACTTCCTAAGTCGTCGCAAATTGTCATTTTTTGCGACGGCTTACAAAAATTCGTCGCAAATTCAGGAATTTGCGACAGATATTCTTGCCGTCGTAAAATTCCCGTCGCTAATCTCCATCTTTTTTGTAGTGAATTGTCCAGGCAAATGAAGTCCTCGAGGACCAAAGCCAAGTCGAGACAAGTCGACACGCCACCTTTGTGGGTTGGCTCAAAATTGAGTAATGGGAATTTAACGGTTTATGGGTTGGCTCAGTGTTGGGAATTTGTGAATGAGAGTGATTGTGCGAATTGTTTGGAGAATGCGGTTTCCAGAATTGATTCTTGATTAGTGTTTATTTTTACATATGTTATATACATTTTATGTATTATTTTGAGTATTATCATATATTATTTGTAGCATATTCATATATATAATTTTGTACGTTATAGTTTAATATTAAATATCTAATTTTCTATAATAATGGAAAACATAAACATGATTTAACATGGCTAGTATATGTATTGATTATTCTTGAGATCATAACTTGAGTTATATTTATTCAAATGATATGATATTGATGATGTTGGACACCTAAGACCATGTACTAAAGTTATAAGTTTCATACTTATTCAATCTTGAAGTTTAAGGTCCAATTATACTCAAATAATCAAAACTACATTGTAGTCCAAATACTTTATGAATTTTAATTCAAGACACATTTTCGTATTTGGACCATAATTGGAGATATATATATATCTAATTAATCTAATTCTAGTTGCATTGAATCACTAACTCATTCTATTACAAGTTGTCTTTAGGTCCAAAAGGCTAAAATCATCGTCTTCAAGAGTGAAAAGTAAACTCTATGTGAATGTTCCAGATTTTAAAAAATCCAAATAACTCAAGACCACTTGGAATGATCAACTGAGAAGTCTATAAAAACACAGTAAAATTACCCAAGCCATTTAATGCATACAAGTGGAGATATGAAGTTTTCAACTTGACACCAGAATCTGCCAAGACTTTTTATTTCAGTGTTGAACAACTCTACCATTTTGGTCATAATTCTCAGCTCATAAAGCCAATTTTCGAGATCTTGGTCTTCATGGAAAGACAATTCAAAGGCCTAAAAGTCTTATTCAGGGAACAAGATGAGAATCATATGGTTGGAAGGCTTAAATTGTCAATATTTGCAGGCCATCGAAATTGATTACAAGTACCTGCAAAGCACTAGCTTGTGGCCTATATAAAGGGCTCTTTAGCAACCATTTTGAGCATCAAATTTTCTTAAATATATCTTTCTTTTGTCTAGTATCTCTCAAAGAAAAATGAGTTGTGTTTGTATTAGTATGAGTAGCTAAATATTTTGCTAGAGCTAGGGATGAAGCTTTGGTAGAATACTAGTGTTGTTCTTAGCTTTTCAATAAAGATCTTCAATGATAAATCCTTTAGTTGTTTTATGAATTATGAAAAATATTTTGATTTGTTGAGGCTTTGATTTGTTGTAGACATATTGGCACAAGGAATGCTTAGTCTCACACATTAACAATTGATTACATATACTCCTAAAATCAACTAAAAGGTAGTTTTCAAAGTTCTCTAAGTGTTCAATGTATCATCTTTCGATTGAAATCACTTGATTGTTAGATTTCAATTGAGTTATCAAAGATAGCTAAGAATAACTCTAGCGTTTTACTTCAAGTGAATTCCCAAAGCTCTAGTAATTTACAAATTATATAAACCCTTAAGACCATACAACTAGTTGATAATTTCTTCCAAACTTCCTTGTGATTCGACACTCGGACTTCCGAGAAATTTATTACTTGAAACAAACCTATACTTGGGTGTGCAATTTTAAGGTGTTATCAATTCTTGCCCTCCCAAGGTGGAAGTAAGGGCGTTGAATTTTGGTTCTACCACAAAATTTACAACAATTATGCGAGTGATTCGCCTAATGGAACTGGAGGTAAATGTTCTTCTCTTGTTGATAATTAATGTCATATAAATCCTCTTTTCTTTTCTGTCGTTTTCTTCCTAGATACATGTTCTACTTATGAAAAATATCGTTGGATTGTTGGCATGGATTCATCATGTGTATAGAAATATATTTGGGTTTATCTTCTAAACGGAATTGTGAAAAAACGTGTTTCAGCTCTTCATGAGTAGTCTTAGCCAACAACCATCCAGTATCCCCTATTTTCCTCTGAATTTGTAGTCTTCCTCTTACATGGATTATGGTCATTAGTAGAAATTTGGTATCCTCTTGTTGGATTATAAAGTTGTAGGTATGATATGTACTAGTTTGTCTTATGCATTTAGACCAATTTGAAAAATATTGTGCCATACCTATTTAAACATGAAATAGCTAGCTAAAAGCAAGTCACTTGAAGGAAAGCATAATTTGTTTAGGGATAATAAGTTTATGTTATATATAGTTCTACACTCAATTATCACTTAACCTTGAAGGACCCCTTTCTATATCTTGCCTTTGTCCGAGAATAAAAGTTTTTTGGTCCCATAACTTATCGAGTGTCCGATTTTGGTCCCAAAAATTTTGACTCTTCATTTTTGGTCCCATAGCTTCTACGGTTTGCCTCATTTTGGTCCCATTCTTGCTGAGAAATTTTTTTTTGGTCCCATAACTTATTGAGCGTCCGATTTTAGTCCCAAAAAATTTGACTCTTTAATTTTGGTCCCATAACTCCTATGGGTTGTCCATTTTTCAACCATATATTAGTGATATGGAAAAAATGATTAAAAAATAGAAAACAAAAAAATATATCGTTTTGCGGATACATCTTCGAAGGTACCGTAAAGGCCCAAATTCAGGTAAAATGTGAGTTGAGTATGACAAAAAAAGGCATAATTTTTGTATTTTTAAAGAAAATGGGACTATAAATGGACAATCGCTAGGAGTTACGGGACCAAAATTGAATAGTGAAAATTTTTGGGACCAAAATCGGACACTTGATAAGTTATGGTACCAAATAACTTTTTTTCTCCCTTTGTCCAATATAGATATATGATCTTCTAATGAACTAACTAATCTTAGGACATACTAGCATGTTACCCGTGCGATGCACGATCGGCATATATATAATGTGTATTATAATTTTTATTATGAGTACTGACGTGTGAGACAATTTTACGTTGTGAGATGAAACTTTATTTTCGTATTTACATTATACGCACCTTTAAATCATGACAAATAATATTCATGTCATGTATGAGTCCGTCTCATATAAATTTTTGTTTACATATTTTTTAATGTTCCATTGTTTAAAAAATTGTAATGATGACAAATTCATATTAAAAGAAAAAAATCATAAAGTTTAAACAACAAATTTCACAACATGAATAAATATTTTGTATTATCTTTCTCAATTTTTATCATCAACATACACCTTTAATATCATAACATTACTTACACTTTATATATGTCGTGCACATATATTATAAATAACTTGATTATACAACAAAACTAAAAGTCTCAATGTATTTTATTAATATATAGTAGTAATAATATGTTTTTGAGATACATTGAAAAAAAGTACACTAATATATATTACTTTAATAAAAAAAACTTATACACGTGTGTGTTTTGTTTAGTGCATCAATATTTGCATTATTGGTTTTTTTTTTTTTTTTCCGGATACTTTTTGTGTCTCAAATTATGATTTTATTATGATAGTTAAGAGACATTTTAACATATGAAACTAATCTCATTTATTATATGACCTATGAGTTTGTTGGATTTCAACTCAACTTATGAATCAAATGTTTTAGTGGAGCATCATCTTATATGTATGAGACAAATCGTCTCACACAAAAGTTCCTTATAAAAAAAGTTCAATTATAAATTTTATATTTCTATCTAAATAGATGTATTAAGACTTTTATATTGATATATAGCGCATAAAACAAATTTCATTTACTACATTATATGACTCATAAGTTTATAGAGCTCCAAGAAACTATGTTTTAAAAGAGACAATAACACAAATATTTAAATGAAACATTGTAAAAAAAAAAAAAAATTATTGCTATCAGAATTGACACTTTAATTATGATTTTTAACTAATCAATATTAAAATATAATAAATAAAACAATTAAATAAAAATTAGATTGAATAGATAATAAAAGAATAAAATCTAGTAGTGCATTTTTATGTATTTGATATGTTTTAGGGGATCAATTTTTTTAACGGAGTGGATTAAATCTTTGATACATATATTAGTTATTTGTTAAAAAAGTTCATTGTTATCAAACTTTATACTTTGTGATTTTTAGTTAATCAATATTAGATTATGATAAATTGAAATAATTAAAGAAAAAATAGATTTAATAAATAAATAAATAAAAAGACAACCAAACAAAATCTAATAGTAAATTTTTATATATTAATCTATTTTAGTGGATGAAGTCTTTGATGCATATTAGTTGTAAGAGTCTTTTTAAAGAAATTACAATGAAAAGACTTTTTAATTGCATATATAATTTTAATTTGGTTCAAATAATAAATATGATATTAATCAAAAGTAGAAAGACTATTGGTATACCTAGTTTCTATTCCTAAAATATTTTGTTATTATATTAGTATAGATTAGGGAGTTCTCACTATTGTGATGTTGGGATTCAATTCTCCCAGTTATTAATCATTTTTCAGTACGTATTGAAGATTGTTATGCACCTCCTCTATTTCAAAATAAATGTCTTTTTAGGTTTCTTTACACATATTAAGCCACCTCCTCCCTCCATCCTTTATTATCTGTCTCATTTTATTACAAACTAATATTTTCATTTATTAGAATTTCAAAAGACACTTACACCCTTATTTATTTTTTCAATTAATTACAAATGGATTATTAACTTTACAATTTATTAGGGGCATTGTTGGAAAAAGTAGGTAAAAGTTGCATTGATATTAGTGGAGTGACAATTAAAAGGGGACATTTTTTTTATAAAATGGGACAATTAAAAAGGAACGGAGGGAGTAATATTTATCACAATGACTCCTATACTATTTCTACTTTCTTTGAAATAAATTGATTTTATTGGTTCAAAAAAACCTATAGTCTACTTTATATGCATTGAAAAGTGTTTAAAAGGCTAAAATGATATTTATTTTGCAAAAGATGCATAATGTTAAAAGGACATTTAATTTGAAATGGAGGGAATATGTATTATTTTCTGATCTAAAAAGCACAGACGTTCCATATTATGAGATTGCTTTGCTTGAGTCTCGGTCATAGGAAATATTTCTGTGTTAGTCGTTAAGTATGTTTTGTATTTTGCATAATAAGGTATACATTCACGAAAAGCTATCTGCACTTGCGTATATTCGTTTCTTGAATTTTTGTTTTCCTTTATTTGTAGAAGGGAAGGGAAGGGAAGGGAAGATGCTTATAAAATTATAAATTTTTGTAGGCAATTTTCGCTACGGGATTTTTTGTTAGAAATTATTTATAAATTTTATAGATAATTCTTTATTTTCGTATACTGATATAAGTTTGTGCCCACGATGGGCATATATATGATCTTTTTCGACATAAGATAATATCCAGGGATCTCGATGTACCATTCCATAAGGTCCAATATAAATACAGTCTCATCTTTTGTTAATACATTTCACCCAAAAAAAATCGAACATAAATCCGAAAAATTTAATAAATTTTGTAGGTCTCTTCCTTGGAAAGGGATATAAGTTGGGCATGATACTTAACATTTTGGAAAGAATGAGTGTTAATTTAAAAAATTGTCTCACACAAGTTTTTGCCAAAAGTTTATTTATTTCATTTGTAAATAGATTGAAAATGAGTATTGTATTTTAAAAAATAGACGTAGAAGCTAGAACATTCTTTTAATTTATCTTAGTTTAGATGAACCAAGATGTAATGAGTGACATAATTGACATTTCATGTTAAATGGAGCCCTAAATTTATGTTAAAAGCCTATTCAGTGTTCCTTGTTATAATGGATTGAAAAAATGACCTATGTAACACCATCGAGTCCACAAAGACCACATCGTCACACCAAAGTTCACTGCAAATATCCCGCCTTATTTTAGGTCCACCTGCCTCTATACACAAAGCCCTCGTCGTTTACCGTGGCGGACGTAAGAATTAAATGTAGTGAGGAAACAAAATTATACGTAAAAATTTTAATGGCAAGAACCCACAATATAGGGTGTATCTTGTGTGAGACCGTTTTCCGGTGATACAAATCATAACTTTGAAGTGAAGTTTTACTGCTTTGAAATGAGTGAGTATTAATTTGTGTTAGTTTGTAAATCGTACCAACGTGAAATCGTTTAACGCAGGAATTGCATATAATGTAGTATTGTATTTTGCTGTATTTCAGGGAAAATTGGCAAAAATACCATGTATATTAATAGTAATGATAAAAATACCTTTTATATTTTTCACTTTGTGAAAATATCAATTATATTTTCAAAATTAGGTGAAAATGCTTCGTAACCGGCTACAGCCAGTTTGTAACCGGTATATGCTGACGTGACAATATTTTTTTTATGAAAATGTTCTTTATGTTTCTATTATTTGGTGAAAATGTCATTTCATTTTATAATTAATATTAATAATTAAAATATTAAAATATATAATAAATAGATCAATTCTAAAATTCTAAAAATATCAATATGTATTTAAAATAATTAAGAAATCACAAAGATTTATATGCAATATTTCACATACTTAATGTACGTGCAATTTAACTAACCCGGCCCGTTTTTATCCTCTGCTCCAAATCACACAGCAAGCAGCCGCTGCAGCGCCTCCACTCTTCTTCCACACAAAACATGTTTGGCTACCTCTTGATTTTCGCTATAGTCGAGTACATCAATTTATCAACAAGCTATCTCTAATTTTTTTAATTTATGTGCTGATATATTGTTTCTCGTCTTTTCTTTTTAGGTTGTGTTTGGATGGAAAGATTTTTTAGTTATGAATTTTAAATCCACCGTCTATATCCATTCCACTTGTTTGAATTCACTACAAAAAAATTGGAAAATAGCGACGGATTTTGTTGACGGAAATTTCCGTCAGTGATTTGAGACGGAATTTGAAATATTTACAACATATTTCCGTCAATAAATAAATTATTTTTAGAAGGGACAAAGAAAAATTATTTTTAAAAAATAAAGACATAAAATCCGTCAATAAAATATTTTTATGATTTTAAAAGTAAAAATGTTAGTTATAAAATATTTATCGACGGAATCATCGGTCTCTAATATTTTAATATGAATTAATAATTTGTACATCGTCCATTTTATAAAAAATATTTGAAATGAAAAAGAAATTAAAATGATAGTGACAGAAATTTTCGTTGTTAAAGTTATTGCTGAATTTTGTTATAATTTATTTACGTGTAATAATTCATTGACGAAATCCATCGGTCATTGATTATCTAAGATGATTTTATTAAAAAAAAACATGTAAAATGCAATTGAATAATAAAATTAACGTAAGCTAAGTATACCGACAGATTTATCCGTCAAACATAATATTTGCAGATTTTTTTTTTTGAAAACATAATTTCTGATAATTTAAAAAAATTAGATTGATTATTTTATTTAAAATTTCATATATTATCAACAGATATATCTGTCACTAGATTTACCAATAAATGAATTTAATTTTAATCATATAATCTATAAAAAGTTAATCCATTTTAAAAAGTACACAGAATACACGAGCGTAGCGTAGCCACTCTCCATCGCGGCTTCGCCGCCCTTTCCCCGCCGTGATCGCCTATCCGCCGCTGGATTATTAGCTTTCATTGCTTCAATTTTATGTTCAACGGCTTGCTTCTCTTCTTTTACGGTAGCGATTGTAAGTATTCTCTTGCTACTGTAATAATTTAGGTATTCTTCAATTGTACGAATACTTGTATTTATTTTTTTGGATATAGTATAGATGCATTCACATGGTAAAGGGAGGCGAGGTGGTGCATCATCACCTACGACACCACTAGATTTGATAGTACACCTACTGGATCTGGGAGTGCCACAGTTGAATCGGAGGCATCCTCAGTAACAGGTAATGGAGAAAGGTGATCAATTGATGTTGATCGTGGTGGAGATAAGGTAATACATAATTGATGTTAAATTCGTCCCTGGTTTTCATGCTACTTTTCCTGCCAAACACTACTCTAAGTATCACATCACATGTATCTTCAATATTTTTTTTGTTGTGAGTATGGTTTTAATTCATTATATCTAATTTTGGAAACAGGTATGTGAGCTTATATGGAAGCTCTGGAAAGAATTTATACTATTATTTTGCTGCGTCAGAAAACAATCTATCCACGGACCCACTTGTTCTCTGGCTTATTGGTAGTCCAGGCTGCTCTAGCTTTGATGCCTTTGTTAATGAACATGGTAATGCCTCATTAATATTGGCTTCTTTTTTCAGTTTATATGTAGAATTGTTTTATTTAGATTTTTATTTTATAAGGTTTGTCCCATTTAGATTGAAACTATACACTGTATTACAGCATGACATGTACTTAATGTGTTGGAAATATCATTTCCAATAGAGAAATTCAACTCATTTATTTTCTTTTTCAAATATTGAGTTGGACTAGCTGTACCATAGTGCTTAAGTAGAGTGTGGTTTAGAACCCTAAAAACTGTTTTCTATAGCAATTTTTTTAGACTTTAAACACCTCTAGTGTGGCTTTTGGGAAGTAATTTTGAGGTTGAATCCGTGACAAATCCATAATTTTGGGATGAAATGTAAATTGGGTAAATTTTGATAATGCAATAAAGGGCCCCTTCTCCCCCCCCCCCCATCACTGGACTAGAACCTATTGTTTTAGATAAAGATTCAAGTTTTCGATTTGGCAATTCAAGAATCTGAAGATGTGATTTATGTCTGTTTCTTTGAGTTTTATTATTCATACATAATGTTAGGAAAATTATTGTATAGTTTTGATGAGTTAAAACAAACCAGAAGATGTAATAGGACCATCTGGACCTGTTAGCCAGATGATGATCTAGATTAGGACTTAGTCTAGGGGGAACTGCCAGACCAGAAGACTTCACCAGAAGAGTCACCAGAAGACCCCACCAGAGGACTTCACCAGAGGACTCCACCAGAAGACTTCACCAGATGAGATCTGACCAGAGGCAGAGGACCTTCCCCAGACCAGACGAGTCCGGACCAGACGAGTCTGGTAGAACAAAAGATGCTCAGTTTGATGCCCTGTTTCTACTGAGTATTCTGGTTGTTAACCAGATTAGGACCAGAAGACACCGAGGTTGCCAGGTGTCTGGTCTTGCCTTCTCTGGAGAGAATCGGAGTTAGGCAGAGGAAGCATTTGACCGTTGGTGATTCAAATCAAGTCAACAAGATCAGGATTGGAAAGTCTTGAAGATAATCAATACAAGGATCCCACCAACCCAATCAATCAATTAGGGAATTGATTGATTGAGGCTTCCTTAAATAGAGGATCTGATTGGATTAGCTCTCCAACGGCTATTCTCTAATCCCCTCCATAAATACAAGAGTGCAGTTCAAGAAAAAGCTCTAGAGAGACCCTACGCGCATAAGTCACAATCCAAGCTTTTGATAATCACTCTTAGCACTCTTATTGTTCATATTATATATCTACTCTTAAGGAGTTGTTGGACCTCAACCTGTTCATCTACAAGATAAGGTTGTAGGCTGTTGATCTTTAGATTGAAGTTAAATCTAAAGAGTTTGTAAGAAGGAACTGGTACTTCCCAATTCCAGTGAGTAAGTAAGTGAGTTGGTTGGTTGATAGTGA